>CM029402.1:40636000-45436000 GCA_017139565.1 Luffa aegyptiaca | reverse complement strand
ACCCAACACGTAAATATTGAAGATGGCAACACGTTTAGAAAGAATCAACACTTTAAAAATAGAATGGTTCATATAGGCTTATTCATTGGTGAGACAAAATCAACGTTCTTTCATAGGCTATAAGGTGTGGCCCAAAAAGTTCCTTGCAAAAATTTCCTTCATTTTTTTTTCTCTTTTACTAAGTTATAAGGTGACATATTATGCATTTGAATATTCAAAGTCAGCGCAAGTCAATTAATAAATATTAATGTGATCTCATATGTTAATTTATGATTTGCTAAACTCAATACATGAAGTGTTTGTATTAAATAGGAAGAAAGAGATATTATAATGACTTGAGTACATAATTTTTTTTCTTTGATCGTTAGACTCTCGGGAAGTTGGGCAATTGTTTTGTTCTTATCCTTTCCCTGTTGGTTTAATTTCCTCCTTTATGAGGGTAGTTGTAACGATTTTCCTGATTAATGAACTTTATCTTTTTCTCAAAAAAAAAGGAAGAGAAAATGCAATACATAAGAGAGTTTAAGTGGACAGTTAAAACTTAAAAGTATATTTAATTTATATATGTACATATTTTCAAGTGAATTGAAAGATTTTAAAAAATTAAAAAAAAAAAGTGAATTGAAAGATATCGAAAATCAATGTGAACATAAAAGTTATAATAATACGTATACTGAATTTTGAGGTACTATGGCTCAAAAAAAAAAAAAAAAAAAATTGAGGTACTAATTAGTTTTTTTTTTTTTTTTTTTTTTTTTTTTTTTTTTCCTTCTTTTCTTTCTAAAACCATTTGGTCTATTCAATTTCAACATCATCGTCATTATAATCAGAAAGTTTTAGTCAAATATCATCCATACTACATTGGCCTTATCTGCAATTTTATCCTTCTCTAAAAATGCTTGAGAAAATGGCAAGTTGTAGGTGTTGTAAAATTGAGCAGCACAACGGTACACAACGGGAACACAAAAGTGGATAAAATATAATATAATAATAATAATAATAATAATAATAATAATAATTATAATAAAATATTTAAAAACATGAAATTAAATAAAAGCATTAAAATAAGCAAAGTGGGAAATTATGAAATTGGGAGATAATTCACCAATGGAGATGTATTTTTAACTCCACCAAAAGCCACTATTTATAGGCAATTTGGCAAGTAAGATGTGGCTCAAAGTGGACACCAAGCATCAATATTTACATGGCACATGGACTATATGGATAGTGACGTATGGCCTTTAGGACACTAAGCAATTTTATGGACATCTATTTTATTACAATTTTTATAATAGTAGGCATTTTTTTTTTTTTTTTTTTTTTGGATAAAATACCTTTTTGATTCTTCAAATTTTGGGTCAATATATATTGAGTTCATGAGCTTCAATGTAGGCCACCCACCTTTGAACCTTTCAAATTTGTAACAAATAAATGCTAAGAAATAACAATAAATACGATGTAACCCGATGTAATTGAGACTTATTATAATTTGTTTTTTTTTTCTTGCTCAGTCTTCTTTTATTTAGTTGACCTGCTCATACTATAAGAATCCAAACGTTTTCCAACGTAAAAAAGCATCAAGAAAAGTTAAAAAAATCATCGGCCTTTATCTGGTTTGCCGATAGTTTGATTGAACTGTCAGCACTTCTCTCAGTTCAACCCACAGTTCTCTTCCAATTGTGGGTTTATGTTTGCATTTGACTGATGATTTAATGTAAACCATCGGCTTTTAGACCGGTTTGGTCGACGATTTTAATATGTCATTGGCTGATCCGTAAAATGCCGATGGTTTTTTAAACTATCAGCAAAATATGCTTTTCGTAACTGATTTTTAGTGGTTGAGAGAAAAATCGTCGGAAAAACCTGAATTTGTTGTGGTGACTTGATGATGTTGTATAATAAATTGTTCAATCTTTTAACCCAAATAATAATAATAATAAATTAACATTTAAGTAATATTGTTGATTCTAAGGACCTTATAATTAAAATCAAAAGTTGGGATGTAATTGAGATTTTTTAGGCCCCGTTTGATAACCATTTGGTTTTTGAAAACTATGCTTTTTCATCCAATTTTCTTACAACGGTTTTCATCCGTGTTAAAGACACACTTAAATTCCTAGCCAAAATCCAAAAACAAAAACAAATTTTTGAAAATTATTTTTTCTAGTTTTCAAAATTTGACTTGGCTTTTGAAAACATGGGAAAGAGGTAGATAACAAAATAAAGAAACTTGTAGGTGCATGTAGTGTTTTTAAGCTTAATTTTCAAAAACGAAAAACAAAAAACCAAATGGTTATCAAACGGGACCTTAAAAAAATTGATCAAGATTGTATAGACAATCACAATAAGTTTAAAGAATAAATTTGTCATTTAAAAAAAAAATCAACAATATGGGATTACGTGTACATTCCATCTCTCCCTCTTTTTTTCTCTTTTTTGTGAGTTCAACATAGGTGGGTGGAGACTTGGACATTTGACTCTTGGTCTAGAATATTATATCTTAATTGATTGAACCATACTTTGGTTCGCCATCGGTTTCCATGCCTAGTTTATAATCTATAATTTATCTATAATCTATAAATCTATAATCTATAAATCTATAAATGGGGCTAAGAGGGGAGAATCTTTTGTTTCCTCTTTTGCCCTTACTTTTTAAATAAGTTCCTCCGACTACGTTCGGTCCTTGCTGCCTCTGGCCGCCCCGGTTCCGCCTGGTTCGTCCCGAAACGCCTCCGTATTCCTAAAAACCCTAGGAGCATGAGCAGGTATTTAAACCCCTCTTCGTCACTGGAGATGGGATCCCGAACTCTATTCACTACTCTCTCTTGCTCTCTTGCTCTCCTCCTTCCGTTTTCTGACTTAAGCATCGGAGGCGGTGTGGCAAGCACCACACTGGTGTGCAGGTTTTCTGTCTTGTAGGTCACGTCTTCCCCCCTTTCAAACAAATTTACCGTTAGTGGCACGTGAAGGTCAGGTGAGTTCTACCCGACCAAATTTGACCATCAACAATTATAATAATTTTCTTAAATTTAATTATTAATGATTAATTTAAAAAAAAATAATATAATTATTTCTTTCTTTCTTATATGTTAGAAATACATATTATGGCTAAAGCGAGTCTATCTTAATTGGCATGTACCCTCGACAGGTCAAAGGTTCGAATCTTCCCACCCCCAAATGTTAATGTGCTAAAAAAAGAAATACATATTATGAATAGATTATTACAACTATATATAAGACACAACTATGTAAACAATTCTAAATTATATTTTTTTTAAGAATTTTCATGAAAAAGATGAAAATATAAAAACATTAAAATGAAAATGGTTTCATGCATGTGTAACTATATCAAAATATTAACATATTCATTTAATAAATTAAGGGAAAAATACCTTTTTAGTCCCTGAGTTTTGAGGGATAGGTGCGTTTGGTTCCCGGGTTTTCAAAATAGACCTTTTTAGTCCCTAAGTTTTGAGAAATAGGTTTAAAAGATCCCTGAGTTTTCAAAATGGACCTTTTTAGTCCTTGAGTTTTTAGAAATAGGTTTAAAAAGTCCCTCATTTTATTTTTTCAACTTTTTTAAACTAATATTTTTTATTATATTTTAATATCAAATGATTTTTTAAATTAACAAAATTAAAAAGTATTAATTTAAAAAAATTGAAAAAAAAAATATGAGAGACTTTTTAAACCTATTTCTCAAAATTGAAGGACTAAAAAGGTTCATTTTGAAAACTCAGGGACCTTTTAAACCTATTTCTCAAAACTCAGGGACTAAAAAGGTCTATTTTGAAAACCCGGGGACCAAACGCACCTATCCCTCAAAACTCAGGGACCAAAAAAGTAATTTTCCCATAAATTAATTACTTGTACAAAATTTCATTTGTAATATATACATAAGAATTTTCATAAAAAAACAATAATATGAAAACATTGAAAAAAATGTTTGCTTTGTCTACCTTTTGAAAATTTATTAAAATAAAAATGATATAATATTTATTTATTACATATTAGAAAACTATTATTTTCTCATATTTTAATTTAAAACTATAATATTTCACTTGCAATGCACGCGTTACTCAACTAGTTATCTAAAGGGAGATTCTAAATTTATTGAACAAACTCATTATTTATATATGCCAACATTGAACATAACTCAACTGTCATAAAAGCTTGTACTAATAACCAAGAGGTATGTGGTTCAAATTCCCACCCACACATATTGTCGGGAAAAAAAAAACCTCGTTATTCATATGTATGTTGGATTTTAAGCTATTTCCATACACCAACGCCACTTGATAACTATTTTGTTTTTATGTTTGCTATTTTTATTTTTCATTTTTAAAAAACAAGGTTGTTTGATAACCATTTATGTTTTTTGTTTTCTGTTTTTGAAAAACATTTTTAATTTTTAAAAACTCATTCTTGTACAACTTTATGTCAATTGAGCTATGCTCTTGTTGGCAAAACTCATTCTTTCTTTTTTTTTTTTTTTTTTGAGAAGAAAACTCATTCTTCTTTTGATGCTTATTTTTTCTTCTTCTACATCTTTGTCCCAAAAATTCATTTTCCTATTTTTTCTCTCTAAAATGTTCCCCTCCAAATTTCTCTTTACAAAACTTCTCTTGTCATCTAAAATTTTGATCTCAATATAATTTCTTTTTATATTTTTCTTTCTCTTTCTAAAAAATTTATCTCTAGCTTTTTTCTCTCCAAAATGTTTATCTTTATTTAACTTTCATTTTTGTTTCTCTTCTGGCTTATCTCTCTAATTTCTCTCTCGAAAAATCAAATATTTTTCTTTTCCCAAAAATTTTCTCTCTCAAAACTTTTTTCCTCTATAATTTATCTATTTTTAAAAATTTCTCCAAACATATCTCTAACTTTTCTTTTGAAAAAAAAAAAAACTTTTAGAATTCTTTTTTTTTTTCCCTCATGTGCTTTTTCCTTTTCCTTTTGGATTTGTTTTTATGTTTTAAATATATAAACTTTTTTTTTAACTCACCAATATATGGAGATAGAGAATATCAAAATTCTAACTTTTAAAATCAGGTTAAATTCTAAATTTCTCCAGATCACATGGATCAAATTTGTAATTTAACTCATATTATATTATATTCACATGCATTAGCTACATTTTGTAATTTAACGTTCTTTCATAGGCTATAAGGTGTGGCCCAAAAAGTTCCTTGCAAAAATTTTCTTCATTTTTTTTCTCTTTTACTAAGTTATAAGGTGACATATCATGCATTTGAATATTCAAAGTCAGCGCAAGTCAATTAATAAATATTAATGTGACCTCAAATGTTAATTTGATTTGCTAAATTCAATACATGAAATGTTTGCATTAAATAGGAAGAAAGAGATATTATAATGACTTTCTGATAGTTAAACTATAATGCAATACATAAGAGTTTAAGTGGACAGTTAAAACTTAAAAGTATGTTTAATTTATATATGTACATATTTTCAAGTGAATTGAAAGATTTCAAAAAAAAAAAAAAAAAAGTGAATTGAAAGACATGAAAATCAATGTGCACATAAAAGTTATAATAATATGTAAACTGAATTTTGAGGTACTAATTAGTTTTTTTCTTTTTTTTTTTCCCTTCTTCTTCTTTCCTTTCTAAAACCATTTGGTCTCATTCAATTTCAACATCATCGTCATTATAATCAGAAAGTTTTGGTCAATATCATCCATACACTACATTGGCTTTATTTGCTGTTATAGGTCATTTTGGACCACTCTGATATGCAAGGAGCTGACAAGGACAGCGCGATACCAGCCCAAAGAGAATGTCAGAAAACGGATCCCAGAGGAAGAACAGGCCAAAGGGTCGGGCCAAGGTCGGAGGGATCGGGCTTTGGCCCAACCCCCATGGCCGAGACCGACCCTCAGCCCGCTTGTGTGGGCCGATTCCTTTAGCCTCCATTTGGTCCCTGGTGCCCCTAGGCGCCTCGGTTCCACTTGGTCTAGCCCTGAATCGCCTCCGAACGTCTGGAAACCCTAAAGCAGGAACAATAAACTCTTCTTCGCGACTGAAGAAGGGATCTCGAATTCTATTCTCTGACTCTCCTCTTACTCTTGCTCTCTTGCTTCCCATCGTTCTGCTTGCTGACTTAAGCATCAAAGGCAGTGTAGCAAGTATCACACTGGTGTGCAGATTTTTCTGTCTTGTAGGCCACGTCTTCCCCCCTCTCAAACAAATTCACTGTTGGTGTCACGTGAAGGTCAGGTGAGTTCTCCCTGTCCAAATTTGACCATCAAATCTGCAATTTTATCGTTCTCCAAAAAAATGCTTGAGAGAATGGCAAGTTGTAGGCATATTGTTCTCTTCTTTCTTTCTTTTTTTTTTTTTTTTTTTTGGATAAAATACCTTTTTGGTTCTTCATATTCCAGGTCAATACATATTGAATCCATGAGCTTCAATGTAGGCCACCCACCTTTGAATCTTTCAAATTTGTAACAAATGAATGCTAAGAAATAACAATAAATACGATGTAACCCGATGTAATCGAGACTTAATATAATTTTTTTTTCTTGCTCAGTCTTTTTTTATTTAGTTGACCTGCTCACACTATAAGAATACAAACTTTTTCCAACGTAAAAAAGCGTCAAGAAAGGTCAAAAAACCATCAGCCTTTATCTGGTTTGCCGATAGTTTGATTGAACTGTCAGCACTTCTCTCGGTTCAACCCACAGTTCTCTTCAAATCGTGGGTTTATGTCTGTATTTGACCGATGATTTAATGCAAACCGTCGGCTTTTAGACCGGTTTGGTCGACGGTTTTAATATGTCGTTGGCTGATCCGTAAAATGCCAGTGTTTTTTTAAACTATCGACAAAATATGCTTTTCGTAACTGATTTTTAGTGGTTGAGGAGAAAAACCAGCGGGAAAACCTGAATTTCTTGTGGTGTCACTTGATCATGTTGTATAATAAAATTTTCAATCTTTAGACCCCCCCCCCCAAAAAAAAATTAATTAACATTTAAGTAATATCGTTGATTCTAACGACATTATAATTAAAATCAAAAGTTGGGATGTAATTGAGATTTTTTAAAAAATTGATCAAGATTGTATAGACAATCACAAAAGTTTAAAGAATAAATTTGTCATTTAAAAAAAATCAACAATATGGGATTACGGGTATATTCCATCTCTCCCTTTTTTTTCTCTCTTTTTTGTGAGTTCAACATAGGTGGGTGGAGACTTGGACATTTTTTTTTTTTGACACAAGAAAGGCATCAGTCACCCAAAGAATAAGACCCAATACTAAGCAAAACAGACCGCTGGACTCCCCTAAACTGGCTCATACTCACCAACAAACGCCACACACTCATAAACACAGATCCCTCCAGAGCTTTAGCAGGCATGGCAAAACAAAATCACACTATATCTAGCTTGCCATCAGCCGAAACAGGTCCTCGAAATACTGTTTGAAGGAGCACACCACGGGAGACTTGGCACCACCGTGCCACCAGCCTAATGATAACGCTAGCTGGAAGCCCCCACTCGGTCATGGATCAAGCTAGTCACCAACTCCGCTTTAGGCCCGCTCAAACCAACATGAAGGAGATTGCAAGCCCCTAGAAACAACCTGCAAAATTACCCACAGAATGAAGCAACTAGCACATATAAATCATCAACCAATCTAGAAAGGGAAAGACAGGGACAATCTAGGACAATCTTTCACATCCAACACAAGTTAGTAAACCATACTTTGGTTCGCCATGGGTTTCCATGCCTATTATCTAAAGGGAGATTCTTAATTTATTGACAAACTCATTATTCATATATGCCAACATGAACATAACTCAACTGTCATAAAAGTTTATACTAATGAACAAGAGGTATGTGGTTCAAATCCTCACCCCCACATATTGTCAAAAAAAAAAAAAAAAAAAACTCGTTATTGATATGTATGTTGGATTTTCAACTATTTCCATACACCAATGCCGTTTGATAACTATTTTGTTTTATATTTTATATTTTTATTTTTCATTTTTAAAAAAGCAAGGTTGTTTGATAAAATGTTTTTCGTTTTGTGTTTTTGAAAAACGTATTTAGTTTTTAAAAAACTAATTTTTCTTCTTCTACATCTCTATAAAAAAAAATCATTTTTCTATTTTTTTTTCTCTCTAAAATGTTTTCCCTCTGAATTTCTCTTTACAAAATTTCTCTTTTTATCTAAAATTTTGATCTCAATATAATTTTTTTTAATTTTTCTCTCTATCTAAAAAAATTATCTATAGCTTTTTTTCTCTCTAAAATGTTTTTCTTTATTTAACTCTCAATTCTGTTTCTCTTCTAGCTTATCTCTCTAATTTCTTTCTCTAAAAATCAAATATTTTTCTTTTCCCAAAAACTTTCTCTCTCAAAACTTTTTTCTTCTATAATTTATCTATTTCTAAAAATTTCTCCAAACATATCTCTAACTTTTCTTTTGAAAAAAAAACTTCTAGAATTCTGTTTTTTTTTCTTACGTGCTTTTTCCTTTTTCCTTTTGGATTTGTTTTTATGTTTTAAATATATAAGCTTTTTTTTTTTTTAACTCACCAATATGTGGACATAGAGAATATCAAAATTCTAACTTTTAAAACCATCGAGGTTAAATTCTAAGTTTCTCCCTGTCACATGGATCAAATTTGTAATTTAACTCATATTATATTATATTCATATGCATTAGCTACATCTTGTTGCTATATATATATATATTTAACAGTATAATGAAAATTATGTCGATTTATCCCTTATGTCGAAGTCAAATCCATGAATATATAATATAATGTAGATCGGTAAATGAAAATGTCAATATGCAAGATAACCAGGTTGACTTTTTTTTTTTTCTTTTTTGATATATGAAACTTATAGAGATGAAAGTTTTCGAAAGAAAATTTCTAGAGAGATTTTAAAAAATCACAGTGGGAAAATTTTTAAAGAAAAAAAAAAAGTTAGAAGATACATCAAAGAGGAAAAAATCCATAATTTTTTCCAACTTTCTTTTCACTTTTTCTAATTAATATTTTCTGTGTAACGTTTATATCTCTAAATATTTTTACTACATTTAAAATTTTATCTCTACCTCTTCAAAATTTTATTTCCTTAAATAGCATATCCCCACTGTCAAAAGAAATAAAATAAAATAAAATAACATATCCCCCTCTAACTTTTTAAAAAGTATAAAACAAAAAAAAAAATCATCAAATATGTTTGGTTTTGTGTCTTTTAAAAACAAAAAAAATAGTTATCAAACATATATAGTTTTTGTATTTTAAGAACAGAAAATAAAAAACAAATGAAACTGTTGTCAAACATATATGAATTTTGTTAATAAAAAACCAAAAACCAAAATAAGGTTTCTAACAAAGTTGTCACACTCATGTACAACTGGAAATGGGTCCCTAGAATGGACTTCATCCATAATTGTTTCGAGAATATATAAATTATAAATAAAGAGAGAAGACTTGAACGTAAACTTCAGAAAAAAGAAAATTATAGAAAATCTTTATTTGAAAAGAAAACAACTGTTAAAATGAGTTTATTTGGAAGATGAGTTGCAATTCACAATGTTTATTTCTGAAATTTTATCTCTCTCTAAATTTTTAAATTTGTAGAAATAAATTTAATAGTTTCTTCTCAAATGAGTTTTCTCTTAGTTTCAATTGCATAAAAAAAAAAATTTATTTTCGAAAACAAAGAATTTATTAGAAAACTAAAATAAATTTCTTATTTTCATTAATCTCAAAACATATTTGAATTCAAAATTTTAAAACTGCATTTGGTTGTGAATTTGAAAATGTAAAAAAAGATTTATTTCTGTTTGGTAAAATCTATCCTTGAGTAAAAAACTAATATAATATAATTATTTTTTGTTAGAGTGAAATTGAATTGTTGATGGGAGAAAAGAAGACAGTGGAGAGAGAAATTACCATGGGAGAAAGATTTTTTTTTTTTTTTCTCTTTGAAAGTAGGAAAAATGATTTTTGATTTCTTGAAATACAAGGTATAAAAGTGGGAAGAAATCCTTTCTAACAAGAGAAAGGAAAATAAACAAGTATACCAAATGTATATATTTTAAGAGTGGTTAAAAATAAGTACATACTTTAAGAGTTGTTTTTGGAAATCGTTTTTAAAAATAAGTATACCAAATGTATTTTTATCGTTTGTTTGTATTTTTTATTTTTAAAACATATAAAAACCAAAACGGATCATGTCCAAATGCGACCTAACCTTTTTTCCCCTCCTTTTCTACTAATTCTATGATATTAATCATGTTAACTTTATATTAGAAGAATTAATTTTATATTACTTGTGTAACTATTTTTTTTATATTAACTATTTTTTTTTGTTCACTAAATTTAAAATAAAAAAAATTAAACAAAAAAACAAATTTCTAGTAGAGAAAATAATTAAATTGCATAAAATTGTTTCTTTTTGAACCTATAAAATTATTTTTCTTAAAAAAATAAGAAATAATGAAAAGATATTTTTCGTCTTCATTGTGTTATCGCAATCAGCTTTAGGTTATAAATAAGAGACAATAGTTTCTAGTTTTCTTCCATAATAATAGCTTTTGTAGAGAGAGAGAGAGATGTCGATGCAAAGAGAGAGAGAGATGCTCCAAGGGAAAGTGATTTTGTGGTGCCTACGTAATTGGTATAGACAAAAAGTTACCTTCCAACTCATCAGCTCAAGTAATGGTGACCCATGTAAGTTTCTTGGTTGCGAGTATGGTATTGTGCATTTCCTTTGTTTTGTTATCTATCTTTTACGAATGTTTTCAAAATTCAAGCCAATTTTTCAAAACTAAAAAAAGTAGATCTCCTTTAGACCCTGTTTGATAACCATTTAGGTCCCGTTTTATAACCATTTGGTTTTTGGTTTTTGATTGTTACGCTTGTTTTCATCCAATGTCCTTGTTATGATTTTTATCTTTGTTAAGAACACTCTTGAATTCCTAGCCAATTTTTTTTTTTTTTTAAAAAAAAATTTGACTTGGTTTTTGAAAACATGGAAAGGTGATAGATAACAAAACAAAAAAAACTTATTGGTGGAAGTGTTGTTTGTAAGTTTAATTTTCAAAAACCAAATGGTTATCAAATGGACCCTCAATTTTTGGTTTTTGGTTTTTGAAAACTATGTATGTTTTCTTTCAATTTTCTTACCATGGTTTTCATCTTTGTTAAGGAGAAGTTTGAATTCTTAGCCAATTCCAAAAACAAATGCAAGTTTTTTAAAACTATTTTTTTTTTCTTTCCAAAACTTGACTTGGTTTTTGAAAACATGAGGAGGTAGATAACGAAACAAAGAAATTTATGAGTGGGAGTAGTGTTTATAGAATTAATTTTTTTTTAAAAAAAACCAAATGGTTATCAATGGGACCTTAATTTTTTATTTTTAGTTTTTGAAAATTGTGCTTGTTTCCTCACAATTTCTTTACAATGGTTTTCATTTTTCTTAAGCAAACATTTAAATTTTTAGCCAAATTCCAAAAACAAAAGCAAGTTTTTTAAAAACTACGACTGCATTTGGTCCCCATTTGATTTTTTGTTTTTAAATTTTAAAAATTAAGCTTAAAAACGCACTACTACCACCGAGAATGAACGTTTTTTTTTTTTTAATTTTAAGTATTGTTTCTCCTTTTTCTTTTAAAATAAAATAATAACAAGTTCTTGAGAATTTAATTATTATATGCCCTTTTTTATATATACAGCAAAGGGATTCCGAGGGAAAAAGGGAAAGGAATGTTACTTGGAAATAGGACTTGTAAATGAAGGGGAAACTGCGTTCAATGTCCCTTTTCATTGGAATGAAGAGATAGGGAATCCAGGAGCCATCTTGGTAATAAACAGTAATTCTGCAAAATTCTTTCTAAAGTCTCTCACTCTCGAAGATGTATCTGGCTCGAGTAAGGTCCATTTCGATTGCAACTCTTGGATTCACAAAGAGTACACTGATCCTTACATTTTCTTTGCCAATAAGGTAATTCTTTACGAACATCGTGTTAATAAGCTCTAAACTTTCACACTTAGGTCGCTTCTATTATTATTTTTTTTGTTTTTAATCTTCTATTTTCTTTTCACACTAGTTACATTTTTTTTTACCCAGTTATAAAGGGAGAAATTCCAATGTACAACTTTAGCTTTAGAAGAGACTAATATCTTAGACTCCGTTTGATAACCATTTGGTTTTTGAAAATTCTGCTTGTTTTCCCGTAATTTCCTTACCATGGTTTTCATCTTTGTTAAGGACACATTTGAATTCTTAGCCAAATTCCAAAAACAAAAACAAATTTTTTGAAAACTAAGGCCCCGTTTGATAACCATTTGGTTTTTAGTTTTTGATTTTTGAAAATTAAGCTTATAAATCCTACTTCCACCTACAAGTTTCTATGTTTTGCTAATACTTTTCTTTCCTTGTTTTTAAAAACCAAGCAAATTTTGAAAACTAAAAAAAGTAGTTTTCAAAAACTTGTTTTTGTTTTTAGAATTTGGCTAGAAACTCAAATGTGTCATTGGCAAATATGAAAACCATGGTAGGAAAATTGAAAGAAAACAAGCCAAATTTTCAAAAACTAAAAACCAAAAACCAAATGGTTATCAAACGGGACCTAAATTTTTTTGTTTTCAAATCTTGAGAGTTGGTTTTTGAAAACAGGGGAAGAAGATAGGTAACAAAATAAATAAATTTATAGATAGAAGTAGTGTTTATAGACTTAATTTTCAAATACTAAAAACAAAATGGTTGTCAAACGGGACTTTAACTAGTTGAGTTATGTTTACGTCAACTCTATAAGTTACAACTTGGTAGGTGAGACCTCTTCTTTTTTATGTAAAATAAAGATGACATAGCCTCAATCTAATTTCTACATCTCTTTTGAGTTGGTCAAGTTCACGATATTCAATATTAGATGTGAGTAAAAGGCAAATTACACTAGGTTTTTATTATATTGCTAGAGTGAGTGTAGCTCAACAGTAATGAACTTGTATCCTCGATCAAGAAGTTAGAAGTTGGAATATATCCTTCAACTCTAAAAGTTGTAGAACTTATTTTTTTTTTTTGGTCATATTATTTATGCAAAACTAATAATGACAAAGACTTAAATGCTTATCTATCCATAAAATTTATGTGGACTAAAACAATTGAAAATTTGTGGAACAAAATAAGATGAGAAAAATACAATTTTAGTCCCTAAGGTTTGAGTTAAGTTTTATTTTTGGTCCCTGAGTTTTCAAACTTGACAATTTAAGTTTGGATTTTGTTTCATTTTGATCCCTCCATCCAATTTTCCGTTAATAACTAACGGATTGCTGACGTGAAACTAATTTTTTTCTTAAAAAATTATTTTTTAATTTCAAAAATAAAAATAATATTAATATTTTTATTTATTCTATCTCTTCTTCTCCATCTTCACCACTCTTCTTCAACACCACCACCCAGACTGCGGTCGGCAACCGCCACTCACTGGCATCAACAATTTTTTATTTTCTTCTCATTTTTCTTCTTTTCTCCTCCTTTCTCTTCTTCTTTTTTTTTTAACAGAAAAGAGGGAGGGAGGAGGAGTCTCCGTTTCAGCGCCGGAAACAGGAGGAGGAGGCCTCCTCCCGTTTTTTACGCCGGAAAAAAAAATTGTAACCATCGTCAAGAAATCCCAGCTCCAAAATTTCCCTTCTAACATTTTCCGGTAACGACGCTAGCCCACCAACTTCCCCACGAGACCGCATAGTCCCAAAACCTCCATTCTCTTCATCATCGTAATCATCAGGAGCATCGGCAAAGATAGGGCCATCATCGAAGGCAGGGAAATTCCCCTTTTTTAATTTTGGAATTGTGTGAGCTGAGCACCCTGTTCTTGGAAAATTCACACCTTGCAAATTAAAATTGGGGATTTGAAAGTTTTATTTTTTATGTGTATTTTGATTTTGCAAACGCTCGAAATTAGAACGACACTGATTGGGGACACTGCCCAGCCGCTGTTGGTGGCCACGGCCACCTCCTATCCCTTCTTCGTTGAGCTTTTCACTTTCCAACAACCGTAATCACCCAACGGGAGAGGGAGGAGGAGCCTCCTCCTCCCATTTCCGAAAGGGGAGGAGGGAGCTCCTCTTCCTTACCTTCTTTTCTATTTGAAAAAAAGAAAAGGAAGAAAAAGAGAAGAAACGAAAAACGAGAAAAAAAGAAAAAAATTGTTGCCACCGGTCGTCGGCGGCAGTTTGAGTGGTGATGTTGAAGAAGAAGGGTGGTGAAGAAGAAGAGATAAAATAAATAATAATATTAATATATTTTTATTTTAAAAAATTAAAAAATAATTTTTTAATAAAAATTAGTGTCACGTTAAAGGAAAAATTGGATGGAGGGACTAAAATGAAACGAAATCCAAACCTCAAGGGCTAAATTGTCGAGTTTGAAAACTCAAGGACCAAAATGAAACCTAACTCAAACCTTAGGGACTAAAAGTGTATTTTTCCCAAATAAGATTTAGATTTTATTTCTTTACAAACATATAGGCCCCGTTTGATAACCATTTGGTTGTTGGTTTTTGGTTTTTGAAAACTAAGCTTAAAAACACTACATGCACCTATCAGTTTCTTTATTTTGTTATCTACCTCATTCCCATGTTTTCAAAAACCAAGTCAAATTTTGAAAACTAGAAAAAATAGTTTTCAAAAACTTGTTTTTGTTTTTGGAATTTGACTAGGAACTCAAATGTGTCTTTAATAAAGATGAAAACCATGATAAGGAAATTGGAAGAAAATAAGCAAAATTTTCGAAAACCAAAAACCAAAAACCAAATGGTTATCAAACGAGGCCATAATTATCTATACCCGTTTAAGTAAAGTTTAGTTTATTTCATGATACGGCTAAGTATTTTTTTTATTAGAGTACTAAACCATTCATTTAAACACATACTCAAAAGTTTAGAACTCATATTTTCCTAATGAAATATATCATTTTGGCTGTGTTATTTTTTAGGCATATCTTCCCAATAACACACCAATGCCACTTCAAAAGTATAGAGAGGACGAGCTCAGGAAATTGAGAGGAGATGGTAAAGGAGAGCGTAAAAAATGGGAAAAAACATATGACTACGATGTTTACAATGATATTAGTAATCCAAATTGTGATAGTACAACGGATCATCCAATTTTTGGAGGAACAAAGCAGTATCCTTATCCTCGCAGAGGAAGAACTGGACGACCGCGTTCAAGAAAAGGCAAGATTCAATTTAATTTTCAAATTTATTAGAAACGGTTTAATGTAGAATTTAATGAATGTTAAAATTTTACAACAATTTTTTTTCCAATTCGAGAATAGCTCGATGGATAAGGTATTGATTACAATTTTTGAACAAAAAATTTTAAAATATAAAGACTAAAATAAAGAATAATTAAAAAATTCAAATATAAAAGAGCTTGAAACTTTAGAAAGTACCTTCGAAAAAAAAAACAAGAAGAGGAAGAAAGAAACTTGAAAAAGTACTAATAAAAGAATAATTTCTTGCATTGTATGTTTATAAGCTATAAATTAGTTTAATCATCAAATAATAAAAAACGACATTTAGTTTTAATGATTTTTTTTTGCGACAAGGATTAAATTGTTACAAATTTGAAAGTGCAATGACTAAATTATTACAAATTTGAAAGTACAATGACTAAATTGTTACTCATTAAAGTTTTGAGACTAAATTATTACAAAATTGAAAGTATAGGGATTAAATCGTTACAAATCAAAGTTTAGAGACCAAATTGTTACTTTCATAAAAGTTCAGGGACCAAAATGATTTTTAACCTATTTTTTTTCTTATAAATATAGCATAAATTTAACTTTTTCTTTTTTGTGTATTTTATATTAATTTGTATCTAAGTTAGGTTTTGATTATGCTATTTTTGTGAATTTCAAGTTTCTTGCTATATTTCTGTTATATCATTTTTTTTCACAACATGTGGGGTGGGAATTCAAACCATAAACCTCTTAGTTATTAATAGAATATTTATACCAATTGAGCTATGCTCATATTACTATTTATTTAAATACTTAAAAAATGCAAAAACTAACTTTATTTAGTATATAGATCCTCGTTTCAATATGCAAAGTGTTTTTTCCTATTGATATTTAATGTTTGACATGCTCGTTGGAAAAAGAGTATTTTTAGAGAACTATTTTATTACAAAAAAAAATTATTTAAATGTTTTCTGGTTTATTTTCAATCCTTTATAGTTTTAGTTAGTTCAAAACACCTTTATTTTTTAAAAAAGAAATTTTATCCCCATTTGATAATCATTTTGTTTTTTTTTAAAAAAAAAATTAAGCTTAAAAGCACTACTTTTCCATATAGTTTTTTTTTTTTTTTTTTTTTTTTTGTGTGTTATTGTATACTTTCTTAAAACGTTCTAAAAAATCAAATTAAATTTGGAAAAACAAATTTTTTTTTTTAAAACTTGATTTTATAGAAATTTGACTTATTATTCAACCATGTTCTTTAAGGAACATGAAAATTGTAATATAATTTTCCAAAACAGAAAATAAAAAAACAAAATAGTTACCAAACCAGACTTTAGTTATCCATAAACACTTAAAAAAGTATACCAAACAAACACAATTAGGTTTGATTTTATAATTTCCAAACCACTTTTATCATTGAAAAATTGAAGAAGTGTTTTAAATTGGTTAAATACACTTTTTACCCCTTTGAAAAATTCAAACCAAACACTACCCATTTTTTGAAAAACACTTTTAGTCATTCACACAAGTACTTCAAAAAAAAAAAAAAAAAAAAAAAATCCAAATGCACACTTATGTTTCTTTTTTTTTTTAGTTCAAATGCACACTTATGTTTATGTTTGTTATTAATTAACAGATAATAGTTATGAGAGTAGATGCTTGAGCACAGAGATTTACGTTCCTAGTGATGAAGAATTTGGTGACTTGAAGCAATCTGATTTCAAAGCTCATGCAAAAAAATCACTGAAACGGCTTCTTAAAAGCAAACTAATTAGAGGTCCATTACGAACATTTCGAAAATTACCTAGACAATTCGAGTCCTTCGATGATGTATTTGCACTCTATGAATCACGTGTCGGGAGACGAGCACCGAATTTTCAACATCCCCAAGTGATTAAAGGTATGTGAGGTTTATTCGATAAATAATGATATATTGCAAATTTGAACAGAATGCTTGACAAGTGATTATCAATATTTATTGAGAGTAAACGACCTTATGAACATCTTTATATTATACTAAAACACTGTTGAACCAAAAACTTAAGTTGATATTTTCTAAAAAAAAAAAAATTAAGTTGATAGGTTATTGTATAATTTAATCATATTCTTAACATATTAGAATGTTCTAAGCTCAAATCATGACATTTGCAACTATCATATTCATTTCATATTAGTAGTCAATGTGTTAGGCATTATATGTAGATCAAAGTAATGTATAAATTCTTCTAATAGTTGAACTAGGGAAAAATTAGATTAAAATTATAATTAGATTAAAAATTAAAACATAAATTAAAAAAAAAAAACCTAGGATGGCATAAAAAAATTTACAAAATTAAAAAAAAAAAAGTATGGGACAGATTCTAATACAAACAAAAAATCAACTTGCTGCCAAAGCGAGCATAGTTTATTAGTAATTGGCATGTACCTTCAACTAAGAGGTCGGAGGTTTGAATTCCCCCACCCTCAAATGTTGATGTACTAAAAAAATCAACTTGCTTTTTGCTTTTTTTTTTTTTTAAAAAAAAATCTCTCTGCTTTTTCAAATTTTCTTTTTTAAATTACAATTTTAATCTAATTTTAATCAAATGTCTAGTGTGTGATGAATTTAAACATAGCATCGTGAATTTCTGTCATTTTCTCTATTGTTTCAAATTTAAAATATTACGTGTTAGGAGTTGTGAACCTACCAATAGCTTAATTGAAGTAGAACCTAGCTATGTGCCTAATGGTAGATGGTTTTTTTAGTATCTATTTGGTCCTTGAAAATTTAAAAGTTACATTTTAGTCTCTGAGATTTGAAAAATGATTTTAAATGGTCCCTAAAATTAAACTTAACCGTCACAAAAATTTGACATGGTAGATTGAGGGTGAAAACTTTATTAATTTTATATTATTTTTTAGATCGCTTGTTTTTATTTTATTTTTTTTACTCTTTCTATTCCTTTCTAAGGAAGATAACAAGAAAAAAGTTGGAGAAGAAGAAGAGGTAGAAAGGGAAGAGAGATAGGAATAAAAAGAGTTAAAAAATAATTTAAAAGATGCCATGTAATCTAAGAATTAATATAAAATTAGTAAAGTTCTCCACCTCAAAAATTTTTGCCAACTCAACTTGCCACATCAAATATTCTTTAGTCAACTAACGGTCAAATAAACTCAAAGATCATTTAGAATCATTTTTCAAATTTCAAAGACGAAAATGTACCTTTTAATTAAAATCAAGATAAAATAGACATTAACCTCAAACTTCGGATCAAAAATGCATTTTTTTTCTTTTAAAATTCATTATATATTGATAGTCCATAGAGATGCATATCCAACGCATAGTGAATCAAAATAATATTGAAGCCTACTTATGAAAAAGATTGGACACAACTTTTAAGTCTAACGTTGATTTAATTTAATGATAATATATATATTGATCAATGCAATAAATATGTTGTAAAAAAAAAGCGATAAATATAATATCACTATAATTTTTTTTTTTAAGTTCAACAACATTGAGGTGGGGGATTCGAACCTCTAACCTCTTGATCGAAGGTACATACCAATTACCGCTGAGTTATGCTCACTTTGGCATAATACCACTATAAATTGATTAGAATAGTTTGAGATAACTAATAAATCAAAGTTATGGTGTAATTAAACAGAAAATACATCTCAATGGGAAAGTGACGAAGAATTTGCTAGAGAAATGTTAGCAGGAGTAAATCCTACGATCATTCGTCGTCTTCAGGTAAAATCTCAATATTGGTTTTACAAATTTTATTTAAAATTAACTTTTTCTGAATTTTCTTTTTACTTTGCTTCAATATTTGGACAAACTACTACAGGAGTTCCCACCATCAAGCAAGCTTGACCCTAATTCTTTTGGTGATCAAAACAGCAAGATAACTAAAGAACACATAATGAATAGTTTGGATGGACTTACAATAGATGAGGTAATTTTTTCTTTTCTAAAAAAAAGCCTAAATATAGTTAATGTTTTTCTTTTCTTCTTAACCTTCAAGCTTAGTTTCTGATTCTTTTAGTATAATATATTCAATTGCTACATTTCAATAGGTCAATGAGTTTGTGTCTAAGTCAAAGTTACTAAGTGCTAAGTTATATTAGTGAGTTTTTTTTTAGTTGTTTTTTAAAAATTTTAGAGCAATATGCTTGTCTCATCAAATTTAAACATAAAGTATTTTTCAATTCAACCAGTAGTGTGTATTTTGATATAACATCATTTTGTTAGTTAATTTTACTATTTTGTGATAACAAAAACGTAATTAGAAAAACTTAATACAAATTAAAGGATGGAATTAAAACTTTTAAAAAAGTTTAGCTATCAAATTGAGAGAATATCCAAACATTTGAAACTAAGGCCCCGTTTGATAACTATTTGGTTTTTTGTTTTTGAAAATTAAGTTTATTTTCTCTCGATATCCTTACATTTTTGTTAAGGACGACATATTTGAACTCCTAATCAAATTCCAAAAACAAAAACAAGTTTTTGAAAACTTTTTTTTTTTTTTTTTTTTAGTTTTCAAAACTTGACTTGGTTTTTGAAAACATGTGAAGAAGATAGATAACAAAACCAATAAATTTATAGGTGGAAGTAGTGTTTTTAAGCTTAACTTTCAATATCCAAAAACCAAAAACCAAATAGTTATCAAACGGGGTCTAAAATATACAATTGACCAAAAAAAAAAGAAGCTAAAATTACAAATTTGGTTCCTATAGTTTAGGCATAGTTTTAATTTGGTCTCCATTATTTTAAATGTTTCAAAATCTTTATAGTTTTGACTCAATATCACTGAACTGTGGTCATGTTGCAGACTAAATATAGGGTTTAATAGAAATGCTTGAATAGAAAATGATAGTTTAATACCAAACTAAAATCCTAAATGTTTAGGATGAAAGTTAAATATGGATATATAAAAGTGGAGAACCAAGTCATGTTTAAATAATATTGATTTAAAAATTTAAGGTTAAATTAGGAGTTTAATCCATGAACTTCATTGTGCCTATTTGTTTTCTGAACTTTAAAAATTGTCAAATAGATTGTTTGGTAGGCCTACAATATATATTCGTAATTTATAAAAATTAACTAATATATTAAATTTAAATTAACTGAATTTTACATCTAATAATACCTTAAACTTTCAATCTTGTGTCTAGTAGCTAGGTTTATGAATAAAAACTTCAAATAGGTCAATGACCTATTAGGCGGCATAACATTGCAAATTTAGGAACCTATTGGACACAAAATTAAAAATTTAAAGACTTATTAGATATTTTTTTAAAAAAATTAAGGGACCAAACAGGCATAAATTTGAAAGTTTAGGTGGACCTATTAGACACTTTTCAAAGTTCAAACTCCAAAAAGATACCAGACACACAAACCTGAAAAAAAAAAAAAAATCAAGGACTAAACTTGTAATTTAAACAAATCCTAATTGAATGTTGTATTATTTGTTTTCTTTCTTATACAGGCAATCATGCAAAACAAGCTGTACATATTGGATTATCATGATTTAATAATTCCATATCTTGGAAAAATAAATATGGAAACTCCCACAAAGACTTATGCTACAAGAACAATTCTATTCCTAACACATGAGGGGACTTTGAAGCCTTTGGCAATTGAATTGAGCTTGCCACACCCTCAAGGAAACAATTTTGGAGCCATTAGTAGAATATTGTTGCCAACTAAAGGAGGAATTGGTGAAGCACTCTGGAAACTGGCTAAAGGTTATGTTATTGTCAATGACTGTGGATACCACCAACTTGTTAGCCACTGGTAAAACTCTCATATACCTTATGAACCAAAAATAGGACAAATATAATAGTTGTTATTAATCTTTTTCGCTGAAATAAGAGTTCAACTGACATAAAACTTGGACTAATGATCAAAAGGTATGTGGTTCAAATTGATATCCCTCACCCCACATGTTGTAAAATATATATATATATATAAATTTATAACATAGTTCAACTTTTTCCCTTTTTTCTTTTTTTTGGTGCGTTCCTTTTTCGCTAATTTGGTGAATTTAAGGGTCATTTGATAAACTTCTTTTTTTCTGTTTTTGTTTTTTATTTTCAAAAAACATAATTGTTTCATAATTATTTTTTTTCTATTTTTTATAAATATTTTTTAAATTATAAGCAAATTTCAAGCACAAAAAAAAATTAGTTTTTTTGGCAACATGTGAAGTGAGTGGATTCGAACAACAAACCTCTTAGTACAAGGTTTATGCCAGTTGAGCGATGCTCATATTGACAAAAAAAAAAAGTTTATAAATGCATATTTATGTTTTTCAAAAACTCATTTTCTTCTTGAAATAAAAAAAAAAAAAAAAAAAAAACGCATTTTCTTCTCTTTTTTCTAACTTCTTTCTCTACAAAATTTCTCAATTTCTAAGGCCTCGTTTGATAACCATTTGGTTTTTTGTTTTTGGTTTTTGAA
Organism: Luffa aegyptiaca; assembly: GCA_017139565.1. Taxonomy (NCBI): domain Eukaryota; kingdom Viridiplantae; phylum Streptophyta; class Magnoliopsida; order Cucurbitales; family Cucurbitaceae; genus Luffa; species Luffa aegyptiaca. The sequence continues at coordinate 45,414,328 of CM029402.1, read as the reverse complement.
AATTATGCTTGTTTTCTCCTAAATTCCCTACCATGACTTTCATCCTAGTTAAGGTTGCATTTGAATTCCTAGCCAAATTTTAAAAACAAAAACAAGTTTTGAAAACTATTTTTTTTTTTTGTTTCCAAAATTGGACTTGGTTTTTGAAAACAAGGTAAAAGATTGATACTAAAACCAAAAAACTTATAGGTCGAAATATGTGTGTATAAGCTTAATTTTCAAAAACCAAAAACCAAAAACCAAATAGTTATCAAACGGGGCCTAAAATTTTCATTTTAATATAATTTTTTATTTCTCTTTCTAAAATTTTGATCTCCATATGATTTTTTTTTCTCTTCCTTTCTCTATCATTTTCGTCTCTATCTAATTTTTTCTTTTCTTTATAATTTTTTTTATCTTTATTTAATTTTTATTTCCATTTCTCTTCTAACATATCGTTCTACTTCATCTGTCTAAAAATAAAATATTTTCTTTTTCCCTAAAATCTTCAGCTCTCTAAACTTTTCTTTCTTTCTAACTTATTTATTTTTAAAATTTATTCCTAACTTTTATTTCAGTTTGTTTTGAAAACAAAATTTCCCTAAATTATCTCTGGCTACAACTTTTCTTTATTTTTTTTTAATTTATCGTTACTTTAACATATCTTTTACTTCCAACTCAATTATATCTCTATATTTTATCTTTTTATTTAACTTTTCTCTCTAAAATTTAGCTCCCCTCTAACTTTTTTTTTTCTTTTTTCTCTAACTATTGTTTTTTACGGAGTCTAACTAATATTTTCTCTCTAATTTTTTTTTCCAGTCTCTAAATTTAACTTGTTTAACTTTTCTCTTTGAAAACATTTATAACTTTGTCTCATTAAATTTTTATTTCAACGTATCCACACATTTTTTCTCTCTCCAAAACATCTCTTTATCTCTCTAATTTTTTAAAACAAAAAAAAAAACCAAAAACTGAAATGATTTTTATTTTTTTTTATTTCATTTTTTTAGGTGATCATTGGACTAATTCGACTTCGAAAAGGATTTCTTTTTAAAAGAAAAGTAATAAGGGGTGCATGTCTTATATATATATATATATATATATATGTTAAGTTATTATTTTTTTTTAAATGTAAATTTTATTTACTTGATTTGTAGGTTGCACACACATGCAATAATGGAACCATTTGTGATTGCAATGAACAGACAACTTAGCGTTCTTCATCCAATTCATAAGTTGCTGGTTCCTCACTTTCGATACACCATGAAGATTAATGCTCTTGCCAGGGGAGCCCTCATTAATGCTGATGGCATTGTAGAGAAAACTCAATTTCCATCCAAGTACTCTATGAAGATGTCTTCAACTGCTTACAAAAATTGGGATTTCACTCAACAAGCACTCCCTACTGATCTGATTAAGAGGTAACCATTTCAAAATACTCAACTTTTTTTTTTCTTTTTCTAAATTTCTCATTGACATTTCATCTTGTCATTTTTAGTTATTGGGTAATGGTTGTTTTGGCTTTGTTTGATAACATTTTATTTTTAAAAGTGATATGATGGGGTCTCACTTGCTCACGCTTGGATATTTTCAAATGCAATAACTATTAGTCCAATCTTGATTTACGGATTTTAACATGTTGGTTAAAACACAAATTTAGTCCGTTCGAGAAAGTTAAGATTTGGTCCCTATGATTTTTAAAGTTACAATTTTATCCATGATTTGATAAAACCTCATAAATAATCCCTATCAATAGAAACCACCAACGGATTGAATATGTGACAGTTAGGGCCTGTTTAGTAGGCAATCCGGATTCTGTTTTATGTTTTCGGATTCACTAAATTTAGTGAATATGCGTTTTGCACATGTGTTTTTGAAAACTGTTTTCCGAATTCTGTGATCCAAATAGTGAAAATTCTTAAAACAATTTTTTTATGTTTTCAGTGTATCCAGATTTTGAATTTGAAATTTTTAAATGCATGATTAACTTAAAAAAGATAAAACCTTTAATAAATATAGTATTTCATGTTATAAACTCAATTCATTTTTTGTGAAATTAAAAATTGTATAATATAGTGTATTATAAATTATATGATATTGTAAAATAATAATTATACAAAATTTATAACCTATAACATCTTTATAAATTAATTAATAATAGTTTATATTCAACTTAGTATTTAGTTGATAACTACAAATAGTTTATGGTTTATAAATATATTATGAAACACATATTGAACAATTGTTTAAATTGGGATCCAATTTCTGAATCTGCTACCAAACACATATCTAAAAACATGAAAAACAACTCTGTTTTCATTGAATCCCTTGTTTTCAAATTTCTATTTTCAGATCACCAACCAAACACACCCTTAGCTATCCATATGTGTCAATATAACTATATCCTTGACTTGACTATATCAATTTCTTTAACTCCATAGTTGTCTCATTACTTTGTAAGCAAATACTCAAATTGACAATGGAGTATAATCTTTGTTTCATAAACAACTTTAAATTTATAAAATTAAGGTATCATTAGATAATAAAAACAATTTAGTTCTCTTAAGTTTGTGAGAGTCTATTCTAAAATTTCACTTCATTTAACTTGTGATTTGTTCAGAGGAGTTGCAATTGAGGACTCAAGCGCCCCACATGGACTCCAATTGCTAATAGAGGATTATCCATATGCCGTTGATGGACTTGACATTTGGACAGCAATCAAAACATGGGTAGTTGATTATTGCTCTATCTACTATAAAGATGATGAAATGATTCGTAGTGATTCAGAGCTCCAATCATGGTGGAAGGAGCTTCGAGAAAAGGGCCATGAAGATAAGAAAGACGAATCATGGTGGCCGAAGATGCAGAGCATCGAAGACCTAATAAATAGTTGCACGATCATCATATGGATATCTTCGGCTCTTCATGCTGCAGTTAACTTTGGACAATATCCATACGGTGGTTTTCTTCCCAATCGGCCATCGATTAGTAAAAGATTCCTACCTGAACCAGGCACAAATGATTACAAAGAGTTGAGGTCAGACCCCAACAAATTTTTCCTAAAAACATTCACTTCCAAACTACTAGAAAATGACATTTTGAATATATCGACGATCGAACTTCTATCTACACATTCTCGTGACGAGTCCTATCTAGGGGATAGAAGCGATCCAGAGTGGACTTTTGATAGGGAGGTGTTAGATGCATTTGAGAAGTTCAAGAGACGACTGGATGAAATTGAAGACATGATTGAGAGTAGAAACCGAAATTGCAGATTGAAAAATCGAGTTGGACTTGTGAACATGCCATACACTCTTCTACTTCCTAGGAGTGAACCAGGCCTTACGTTCCGAGGAATTCCCAATAGCATTTCTATTTGAATATAGCTTGTGATGCTTGAATGACTCCCAATTGTTTTCAGTTTTGATTTTATTTTATGATGCTTATGAAATGATTAATGTTTCAATTTAGCATTGGAGGGGCACAAAGTTTTTCTTTCTTTCTTCAGATCAGGATTCATAGAGCTAATTCTAATTATAATCCTCTGTTTAATTGTGATGTTTTATAGTGTTTGGAAAGGTTTTTTATTAAATATAATGGGAGTTCACAAATTGTTTTCGGTTTTTACCAAAATTACAAATATCTTATTTGACTAGTTAACTATATCAAAATAAATTTTTTTCTTTTATTTTCGAAAATAACCAAATAAGATAAGAAAAGATAAAATTTCGGAGTCCACACATATATTTAGAATAATATCTTCACTGGTACGTGATCAACGTAAAGTTGGAGTATTTTTCAAACAGTTTTTTTTATATCCATGAGTGTTCGGGCTAGCTTTTGCACATCTCGACTAATCTCACGGGACAACTGCGACCCTACTGCATTTGGTTGCCAAGGAAACTCGTAGGATATTAAATCCCAAGTAGGTGGGCATCATGGATTGAACTCATTTCTAGGCCTTTTATTTTGGATAATCCTTGTAAATGACCATTAAAAAAAAGGCGATTTAGAAATATAGACAAAAAAAATCGAGTGGAAAATGGCCAAAACGTGACTGCATTTGTGTCATGGAATTCTGTTTTTACCCACATCTAAAACTTTAACATCTTTCATCCTAAAAATAGGGAGGGTGTATCTAAACAATTTCTTCTTTCCAAATCTCCAAAATTTAAGCAATGTGTATCTAACCAACCCCTTCTCTCCAAATCTAATTTTAATTAATTCAAACTCAAAATCTAAGGCTTTCTCTCTAAATCGTGAAGCTCTAATTTATAATAATGAAAATATAGTCCCAAGATTACAAACTTTGCAAGCCTATCTCCAAAGTCCCAAGATTTTAGAACCTCAAGGATTTCTCCTTAAACGAATTAATCCCCTTCTCCGAAGATGAAGAACAACACTCTCTTCTTGAATTCAACCATTAGAATTTCTCAGAATTTGAGGTCATTTTCAAAGGGATGTTGGCCTCAACGAAGTCGAAACGAGGTAACTCACATTTTAAAGCATCTTTACATATATAACCTACAAAACCCCACTGCTTTCATTGACAACAATTTTAACTTACACAAAGGCGATTTTCAAATTTATGATATGAATATGATTCTTCTCGAAAAGAAAAGTGAAATGACAAGCACCAGACCTTCGTATTTGAAATTTTTTGTCTATACTGAAGGTATTTTAAATGTTCCTGAAATATCAGGTATTTCGGGAACATTTAAATTGGGCGTTAGGAGGGGAAGTGGAATTGGAAAGAACAAAGGCCATACCCAAAGTATTTTTTCTATCTATTCAGTGAATCTTTACTGTCGAAATACTAGGTATTTGCATGTTTTAAATTTAAATTTAAAGTTTTCTTTTCCCTATTTTCATTTTTAGGTTTTAAGTTATTTTATGCTTTTCGAATACTAGGTATTTTCGTGTATGAGATTCTAAAATTTCATAAATTCAACTAAATCTTCCTACTATTTGAAAGTTCAATTTCAAAAAAAAATTAAATTTAAGGTTTTCTTAATTTTTTTTTTTTTTTTTTATTTCCAAGTTTTAGATATACCTCAATTTCGAATGAGTTTTAATTATCTCACAAATTTTACAAATTGTTTATTTCTTTATTTGTGTGTATGAGATTTGATTGCCCATAGTTTTAGGATTTGATTTAATGCTATTTTAAATTTCTCAAAATATCAGGTATTTGCATATATTAATTTTATAAATTCGCTTAAATATTCATATTATTTGAAATGGAACAAAATTTAAATCTAAGTTTTTTTCGTTTTGAAGTTTTAAATATACATCGATTTTTTTTTAATTATCTCTTAATTTTAGGAAATCCATTTATTTATGTGTATGAGATTTAGTTCTTTTAGAATTAATCTATTTTTAATTACCAATTATTTGTTGATTCCTTGATTTATGGGATTTGAGTGGTTTTGATTTGAAATTTAAATTTATTCTAATTATCCTCTAATTCCTGGATTTTGTCTCTAAGGAAATTTCAAACTTGATTTAGTTTATTTATTTAAAGAAACTTCAAACTGATTTTGATTGCAGATTCTGACTAACTACCCTGTAATCCCCAAACATCAAAGGTATTTCGGTAAGTTTATAATTTGTATTTTTTAATTTAGAAAATTGATTTGGTCATTTATCTAAATAATATAGACGGTTGCTATTTTTCATAACGAGCTTTTTCTTTTGTCTATTCTTGCAGTTAACCTTTTTATCTTTTCTATGACCTTTATTGACCACTTGGGCCAACCTATGATGGTTAACTCAAAGGCCTTGTTAAAGTTAAACAACCATTTCTAAAGGAACTTCTTAGAATTGATGGTGAATGCTTGCCCAAATTTCCATTGCCCCAACTCATCCAAGGTTAACTTTGGCTCGTGATCCAAAAGCATGAATTTGAAAATGAAGGATTTAATGGTTCTAAAGAAGGTATATCTTCAAAGCCCCCCAATCGGTTTGTAAAAAGATTGATAAGATTATTAGATCTTTTCTTTGGACTGGCAATGGTTCTAAAGAAGGCCTTCATTTGGTTAGTTGGAATAAGGTGGCAGCTCCAAAATATTCAGGTGGTCTAGGCATCTCCAAGACTCGAGTTTCCAACAACGCGCTTCAAATTAAATGGCTTTGGAGATTCTTCCAAGAAGATGGTTCGTTGTGGAAGCGTTTTATATTGGCCAAGTACTCAACTCACAACATGGAAATTATTCCTTCTCGGTCAAAATTCTCTAGCTCGAGATCGCCTTGGTTCTCTATAGTTAAGCATCGCCAAAAATTCCTCGAAAATACTAGATGGGAGCTTCGGGATGGGAGTAAAATTCGTTTTTGGCAGGATTCTTGGACTGATTTAGGTCCCTTGCATTTGGCTCACCCGCGTTTCTTTGCTCTTTCGGCCAATCCAAATCTAAAGGCGGCAGAAGCTTGGGACGATAGTATCTTGCTTTGGTCTCTTCTTCCTAGAAGGCCTCTGCTGAATAGGGAATCCATAGCTTGGGAGGAGCTATCGTCAACTTTTCCGGTGCCAATGCTCTCTAGGGGAAATGATATTAATCGGTGGAACCATCATGCAGATGGAGTTTTCACAACTGCTTCTACTCGTCTTTTCTTCTGGTCTGAAGACTCCTCCTCGATTGTTCATCTTGATCCTCAGGTCCTATCGAACCTTTGGAGTGCCTCAATCCCGAAGAAAGTCAAAATTTTCATTTGGACAGTGTTGCATCGAAGGATCAATACGACGGATAGATTGCAATCGGTTTTTAGGAATTCTGCCCTCAGTCCAAGCGCTGCTGCACCCTGTGTCACCAACCATTCTGAGACCTTAGACCACATCTTCACTCATTGTGCACTTGCTTCAGACTTTTGGCAATTGTTCCATAGTGCCACGGGTATCCATTTTCCAGCTCCTTCTCTGGCTAATAGTCTCTGTGAGGAGGCTTTTACCCATAAGGGCATTACTCAAAGAACTACTCTTATTCAAGCTATTTTTGCAACGGTCATGTGGTCTTTGTGGACGGAGCGAAACTCCCGCATTTTTAAAAACATCTCCCGCCCTACCTCTCAAATTTGGGAAGATATAATTGCTACTGCCTCCTTTTGGGTTTCCTCTTCAAAAATTTTTGCTAGCTATGTTGCATCTCCCATAGCTTTGAACTGGAAAGCTTTCTTGTAGCCTCTCTTCGTATGTTCCTTACATATGGTTTTTAATAAATGGTATCCTTTATCTAAAAAAAAATGAAGGATTTAATGGAAAACCTAGTTGTATTCCTCGTTTGAGAAACTCGTAGATAGTAAGTGAAATTGAAAAAAAAAAAAAAAAAACTCAAATATATGTTTGAATTGCCCCGGGTTGTTTTTAGGTTTTAGATTTTTAAATATATTTTTTTAATGTATTGATTGTTTTTATGTGATTATTAATGTTTCACTAAACCATGTAGGTGCATGCTTAAGTTTAAAAGAGTTAATTCCATTTATAATTGTCCATTTACGTAGTTGTCCTAGTGTGTTTGGAGATGTATCTTCAATATGTGAGAAGTTTCTAACTAAAAGAGTGTATTTAATTGGTATGATGTTGGAAATAGTAAAAGGTTTTTTTTTTTTTTTTTTTTTTTTTTTTTTTTTTTTTTTTAAATTTATTTATTTATTTATTTATTTATTTAAATAACTAAGAAGACTTTTCTTTTTATCCTAGATCCTGTCAAATAAAAATTTTTGACCTAAAAATAATTACACAAGCCTATCTACACGATTTTGGTTTGTTTAGTTTTTTTTTTCTTTCTTTCTAATTAAAGAAAAACATATTTAAAATTTGAAAATTTTAAGCGTGTTTCCTAACCATTTGGTTTTTTTTTTCTTTTTAGTACTCCTATTATGAGTTTCTTTGTTTTGTTACCTACATTTTACAAATGTTTTTTAAAAAAGTAATTTTTGAAAACTTGTATTTATTTTTTAAATTTGATTAAGAATTCAAATGTTTTCTTTAAGAAAAATGAAAATCATTGTTAAGAAATTATGAGAAAGTCAATCTTTTCTTAAGATAGATGAAATTCATTGTTTTTTTTTTTAATTAAGAAAATGGATACTTTATTCTGAGATGTATGTGAGAAACATACAAGGGAGGATTACAAAAAAGTCATCCAATTTAACGAGATAGAGGATGCATCATAATTAGAGAACAAGTTAGAGGATGAAGACCAAAAGCCTGCAAGAGCAAAAATATCCTCCCTAATCTGAAATAATATGCGAGAGATCCCATTGAAAATGCGACTGTTTTGCTCATTCCAAAAATCGTCCACATAGTGGCTGTGAAAGCAAGCACAATTTTCAAAAACAAAAACCGCAAAAGGAAATGGTTATCAAACCTAATTTTTTTTTTAGTTTTCCAAATTTAAGGATAGCTTAAAAACATTTTTAAAAGTAAATCATAAACAAAACACAAATATTTCATAAATTGTATTGATAATTCCACAATCCTATGTTTACTTCCCTAAAAACAAACCTTCTCTCTTCTCCAAAAAGTCTCTATTTTTCCCTCTTTCTTTCTCACCCAACCCAATCTATCCCTCTAAAAAAATGCTCTCTTCCTTTCCTTTCTTAACCCCATGGTTTTGAAAGGAATTTTCTTTCTCTCTCTAGCTCTTCCATCTCCTTCTCTCCCACATATTCTTCAAAAGAAGGGAGATCTTTTCTTCTTCTCCACCATTTTTTTTTTGTAAATTTCTCCTTCCACATTTTTCTCTCTCTAACAACTTCATCTCCATTTTATCTCCCGCACGTTCTTCCAAATGAAAGGATCATCTTTTTCCTCCCCACAATTTTTTTTTATCCAATAGCACCATCTCCATCTTTTTTTCACGTGTCAACAAAAAAAAGAAGGTCACTTTGGACCCGTTTGGTAACGTTCTCGTTTCTTGTTTCTTGTTTCCAATTTTATTAAGAAATCTAAGCATTTAATAACTATGTATGTTTGTTGTTTATCATTTTTTAGAAACACTCCCAAATTTTGTATAGAACTTTTAGGAACAACTAAAACTAGTTTCTCCTTTTTTTGTTCTTGTTTCCAATTTTTTCCAAACATAAATAAGAATATAGGTTTATTATTATTGAATGTATAGGTGTTAGGGTCATGAAATTCTATTTTTCTTTATTAAAAATGAAGAAACGGAAACAAAAACGAGAACGTTACCAAACGAGCCCTTTGATTCCACCATTTTTTTCCCTTCCGACTTTACACCAATTTTTTTTCCTCCACCAACATTCACCTTCAATCGCATTCCTTCTTCTTCGACGAACCTACCTTCAAGTGTAAAGCTAACCACTCAATGGGACGTACTTGTCATTATTTTCACGGTCGATTCATACCATCCCTAAGAGGGAGATTTAGAAAAGTTTCAGGGTACACTTTTTTTAGTTCATCTTTCTTTCTTTATGTTTATTAAATGTATTGCATGCTAGTTTTTATGGAGCTTATTGTACTTAATTATTTATTTGAGAGTTATTTGGAGCTTCTCTATCCATGTTGGCTCTATTTTATGTTCAAAATTGGTGGATGATTGAGACTTTTTTTTTTTTTTTTTAGTTAAGTTTGTTGTGCTTCAATTAATCGACCGTTCATAAAGTGATCAAGTAGAACTCCTTCAATGCTTGAAAGTCTTCACATAAATTACAGATCAAAGTATTTAAATTTACATAACTTAAATCTGATCAATTATAAGAAAATGGTTCACGAAAAGGTTTGTTTCAAAGAAAATCTCTATTGAGAATAATAATTTTTAAAAATAAATCTTTGAGTTTTATTAATTAAAAAAATAAAACTATTACCTTTATATCCATGCTTTTAGCAAAATAAAACTAATTTCTCTTCTCAAAAATTACTTTTTCATAAAAAAAAAATATTAAATGTGCAAAACGATCTTGAATAAATATTTTGTTCTCTTTCAAATAAATAAAAACGTTTGTAAACACTTTTTCACTTTTTAATTTACTGTCCTTGACAACACTAAAATATTTTTTTTTAAAAAAATAATTACTATTTTTACCAAATAGTTTGAACTTCTTAAGTTCCAAAAATTTTTTTTTTGGAGAAAGATACTTATATTAGCGGCAAACGGCAATGTATGTGAGAAACATACAATGAGAGATTACAAAAAAGCCTTCCAATTAAGAGCAATGGATGCCGAATCATAATTCATGTAAAATTTGGACTTGGTAGACCAAAAAGCTGCAAGTGATAGAGAATCTTCCCAGAGTTGCACAAGGTTACGGGACTTGTTCTGAAAAACCCGATTGTTTCGTTCTTTCCACAGGTTCCAGAGGGCCACTACAAAAAATGTTGATTCTAAGCACGTCCTTTTGAGAGTGAGACGAAGTGGCAAGAGCTTCGAAGCAAAGATATTCCACATGGAGAGGGGCCGGCGATTGAATTTCAATAGCTTGGTAAAGGCGAGAGCGGCATTCCTACACGACGTCGCAACCCACCTGTTACAAAAATTCATTTTCATAAAACAACTAAGAGTTTGTTTGGAATACCTTTTAGTTTAAATGTTTTTCAAGAATGCATTTTATTTTAAACATTTTGTGTAAAAATTGTTTAGAACTTAAACACTATGTGTTTGGTTACATTTCCTTATAAGTGTTTTTATACACAATGTTGATGCCAAAATCTGGATAGGGAGAACTCACCTGACCTTCACGTGACACCAACGGTAAATTTGTTTGAAGAGGGGGAAGACGTGGCCTGCAAGACAGAAGAAACTTGCACACGAGTGTGGTGCTTGCCACACTGCCTCCAATGCTTAAGTCAGAAAGTTGAAGGAGGAGAGCAAGAGAGCAAGAGAAGAAGTAGAGTTCAGAGAATCAAGTTCGGGATCCCCTCTTCAGTGATGAAGAAGGGTTTAAATACCTTTTCCTACCTTAGGGTTTCTAGGCTTTCGGTGATGATTCGGGCTGAACCAGGTGGAACCGGGACGTCTAGGGGCATCAGGGACCAAACGGAGGGGGAAGAACTCTGCCCGCACAAGCGGGCCAAGGGTCGAGGCTCAATCCCCTCGCCCTTGGCCCAACCTTCTGGCCTGTTTTCCCTCTGGGGTCCGTTTCCTGGTCATGCCTTCTGGTTCGTGCTGTGTGTTGTCTTCGTCAATTCCTTACGCTTCGGAGTGGTCCAAAATTACCTATAACACACAAATTATTATGCACTAAAAACTCTTTTTGAAAAATTTGCTTTCCAAGTGTTTCTCTCAAAATGGTTTATTTCTTAATCTAATTTTTTAATAAGTTATTTTTCGTGGTTGTCAAACACTAGAATTATTTTCAAAATGATTTTTTTCCAAAATTAAACCCTTGAAAAGTTAAACCAAACACACTCTAAATTTATCCAAAACACTGTTCGTGTGTGCACGTGCGGGGTAGGAGGCGTGTCCACAAAAATAGTATGAAAATCAAACAATAGAAGCGAAATGGGAAAAAAGGATGCCCAGCAAACTTCCTTTTTTTATGATCTAATCTTGAAAAACAAAGATGTAAGAGTCCCAATTTAAAAAAGGAAAATTTTCTATCAAATTCATTAAAAATAAAAATAAAAAAAAAAAAAAAAATTCGGTAAGGAGCCCTTAAACCTCAAAAAAAAAAAAAAAAAGCCAACAAGAGCTTAGCTCAACTGGCATAAAGATGTATTGATAACCACTAGGTTTGTGGTTCAAATTCCATACCCTCCATATTGTCAAAAAAAAAAAAAAAAAAAAAAAAAAAAAAAAAAAAAAACCTCCCTCGCTAAGGGCGATGGTATCCTTAATTTTTTGAATTACATTTTTTGTATTAATGGTATATCATGTATCAAAATATGCTAGATGTATTGTTTATGTATGAACATGTTTATTAGACTAGATTAAAAATCAGGAACAAGTCCTCTCAAAAAAAAAAAAAAAAAAAAAAGTACAAGATTAAAATAAAATATAAAATATGTACATCAAAATGCGACATAAACATATATATACCTAAGCAACATATATAATTTAATTAATAGCAATATTTGTTTATCCATTCACATTTTGTAAACATTATAACCTAAAGCCAATATCTAAAAGTCAATCTGCCCTTTTGTTTTCACATGTGACAGTCTTGCATTCACCCAATAAATGCCAAAATCAAGTGTCACTTACAATATTATTAATTTATCCTATGGTTTTTCTCAAAAAAAAAAAAAAATAAAATAAAATAAAATAAAATTATCCTATGGTAACCCAAATCTATCAACAACTGAGAATTCTTCTGATATTTTGGTGATAAATAAAATGATAAAAATACATTTATTAATATTGGTGTTGAAAAGTGGAAAGCCAGGTAACAACTTTATAGGGTATTATAAATTATCCTCACAAAAGAGTTAGTCGCATGTGTAGCACAAGAAAGTAAAATATTACAAAAAAATTTAGTTAAAAAAGCCCATAAGTATGACAAGCTAAAAATTTGTTAGGAAATATTGTTGTTTTGAACAAAAGATATTTTTTTAGTGTAAATCAGTTTTAAGGGTGGTTAATCAGTGATTATTGTGATAATCTCAAAATTATTATTATGTAAGCATGACATGACAAATTGATTGTTATTTTTTATTATTATTTTTTTCTTTTTGATGAAACAATTGATTGTTATCGTTAAGTCTTGATCATCTAACCATAATTATGTACTTAAAAAATTATTGAATGAATTTTATTGTAAAATATTATTATTTTTAATTACACGAAATAATTCATGTCTATGTATATATATATGTACATATGTATTTGTATATATATATGTACATATGTATCTGTACATATATATATTTATATATATATATATGTTGATGCCAAAATCCGAACAGAAGACTCGCCTGACTTTCGCGTGCGACCAACAGTGGATTTGTTTGAAGGGGAAGACGTGACCTGCAAAACAAGAGAAAACTGTGCACCGGTGTGGTGTTTGCCACACCGACTCCGATGCTTAAGTCAGCAAGGAGATAGATGGAAAGCAATTAGAGAGTAAGAGGAGAGAGTTCAGAGAGTAGAGTTCGGATCCCCTCTCCAAGGTTGAAGAAGGGCTTATATACCTTTGCCATTGTTAGGGTTTCTAGGCGTTGGAAGACGATTCGGGTTGAACCAGGTTGAACCGGGGCAGCCGAAAGACTCCAGGGACCGAGCGGAGGGGAGGAAACTCGACCTGCACAAGCGGGTCGAGACCGACCATGGGCCGAGGCCTAGCGGGGTTGGGCCAAGGCCCAATCCCTTTGGCCTTGGCCCAACCCTATGGCCCATTTTCCCTTTGGGGTCCATTTTTGGGTTGTGTCTGCAGTTTTGGGTCGCATTATCCTCGTCTGCTCTTTGAATTTCGGGATGGTCCATAATTACCTATAACAATATATATATTTTACAACATGTAAGGGTGAGAGGAGTCAAACCACAGATTTCTTGATCATTAGTACAAACTTTATGTCAAATTGTTAATTGAACTACGCTCATGCTCGCAGAAGTGCTATAAACGTGGAGAAGAAAAGATATTTAAAGCAAGAGAGAAGGGTATTTATTTAATTTGAAAAACCATAGTAAAATATATTCTAATACGTGCCCAACATCAATTTTTCTTGTAGAATAATTAACTTAGTTGTGGCCCAATTCTTACTAAAATAATTTCTCAATTATTGCCCCTTTTATACATTTCGTGTTTTAAATCATTAATTGTTTCGGTCGTTCAACTAAACATGAGAACAAAACAAATGGTTGAATTTGTACATTGAATCTTTTTCTTATCTTATCAATGCAGGCCTTTTAGTTGTATTTTCAATAAAGACTCAAATAGTTATTTGTATGTCCACTCTCCGTCAAATTTAGAGTTTACACTTATCTAGACAAAATTACTGTCCATGTCAAATAGATCCCAACCACAAATTATATTCACCATGACCACATATCCAAGGCTCATAACTTCTTTATTTATCACCCAAGCAATCTAGGATTCCACTAATTAACTCGGCTATATTTGGAGCATGATTCTAATTCCTATTGTTAGGAACAACGAATCTTTCTGCAATGATGTGATCATATATTGTCCATTTTTTTATATAAAGTCTTTATGACTTTGCTTTTGGTTTTACCCAAAAGGATTAATACTAAAGGAGAGAGATATGTTTTTCCTTATAACTTATATACCACATACCTTTCCTTTATCTAGCTTATGGGGACTTTGTTTGCATTTTAATCAATATAAATACAGACGTGGGAAAAATTTTGAGAATATGTGAATAAACATCATAGTAAATTTGTCAATATGCGTCACTTTAGTGGAATTAAAAAATAAAATGGTTTGAATTTTGCCTAGAGTTAGGCAACGTTATATTGTACCATTATAGAGATATGGAGAGAATTATTACCCTGATATAGATATCTCAACCATCGTGATTTAAATGAAGATATTAATGTATCTTTCTTTTTTTAAAATAATAAGTTAACAATATTGTTTATTTTATTTAATCTAGAATCTTAAAAAGATTGTCATCATCCATATATATAAACATATATTGTCATTGCCAATTTGCCAAAGTCAATTCCAAGATAGTTCCATTTCTTTATTCTCCATAAGATGACAATTATCAAGTTGTTGGAGTTGGATGTGAATGCTTTCTTTTGTTTCTCCTTTGAAGATTCTTCTTCCTCCACACAATAATTGTTTAAATATTTGAATAAAATGTTTTGAGTATTCAAAAGAATTTGGAAAGCAAGTATTAAATCAAAGTTAAAAAAATAAAAATAAAAATAAAATATTGTTTCTAGTGGTGGAAAATTTGGCATTACTCCCAATAAATTATAATAAAGCTACACTTAACTATAATGACTTTTTTTTTTTTTTTTGAGCTCCACTGTAATGACAGCTAGAGGTACACATTTGGCCAAATGAGGAATTGACTAAAATAAAATAACTTTAAGATTTAAAAGGATAAGAATAAATATCTATAAATTTGTTTTTTTTAAATAATAAAAAATACTTATAAAATTGGTTATCCTTATTAGATTCATATTTTTTATCAATATAAGACTTTCATCCACAATTTAATATAAAGATGTAAAAATAATTAGTTGTGGGAATTTATTAATTAAAATTCAATTCATGATTATTCAAGAATAAATAAATACAATTCAACAAGAACAATCATGATAAGAGTTATAATAAGATCTAAGCATGGAAGCAAGCCAAAATAAAATAATTAGAGATGTATAAAATACCTGGATCCATGAAATACTCTATTGTAGAACCTGCTTGATCAGATGAGGAATAGGAGACTAAAGAGGCATAGTATATTGGAGACCATAACCTTGTATATATAAGTTGATTCCAGGGTTTCCCATAATCCCCTATGATCAACAGGTTGGTTTTTACTCAGCAAGCAACACCTCTTAATGGGAAGTCATGGGCTCATAATCAAGACCACATAATATGCTCGTTATTATTTGAAATAATAAAACCTATACTTCATTTAGAAAATTGTTCATTTACTCATCAAGTAAAAATTTTCATCAATATTAATTGAAAAGCTCAACTAAATACCATTGAAAATAAAAAGGACAAACTACAAAATTTATTTTTGCACTTCAGCACTTTTACAAATATTACTCCCTGTCACATTGGCTTTTTTCTTTTTTTTTTTTTTTCCTAAAATTTATTAATAAAAATACACACACTAAGGTTAACTCTAAAGCTAAAAAGTTACAATCTTCAAAAGAAACATTATTTAAGACTTACTATATAAAAAAAGGTGAGAATAATATTTACATGTTGAATTACAATTTTAGTAGCCACTGGGGTTGTCACTTTTATAACTATTTCACTTTAAAAAATTTAAGTCTTTCCTTGAATCTTCCAATACATGGTTTGGACATGTATATAAATTTAATTTATTTATCAATTATTATAACAGTAGCTTCTCAATATATATATATATATATATAATTATAGAAAAGTTGGTTGAACTTTTATATATTAATTTAATATATAATTAAAAAAACCAGCTTTAAAGTACCAAATTCTTCTTCCTGGCTCCTGCCCTCTTCCCCGTCGTACTCACGTCCCTTTTGATTTTTTTCTTTCATCCCCATTTGCCATTGGTACATCATTTTTTTTTTTGGAAAAGGGTACATCACAATTCTTATCTAGTGTATATGTCAATGACAAAAAAAAAAAAAAAAAATGAAAGATTAGAAAATAATATATATATATATATATATATATATATATATATATGGACTATAAAAGTGAAACTTCAAAACATGAGCATAGCTCAACTGACAGTTTGTACGGATGATTAAGAGGTTTGTGGTTCAAATCTTCTATTCCCTACATGTCAAAAAAAAGAAAAAAGTTAAACTTCAAATTTACCTTTTACATTTTCATTTTTCGAATAGGATACAAAACAAAATCAAGGGCATAATCTATTAAAAGTAGAATAGTAATTTTTTTTTTTCTTTCAAGAGGATTATATTGTTTTAGATTAGTTGGGAGAAAAATACGAAATACACAAATATAATATTATGACAAATGTTGATGCCAAAATCTGGCCAAGCAACTCACCGTGACCTTCACGTGACACCAGCAGTGAATTTGTTGAAGATGGGGAAGATGTGACCTGCAAGACCAGTCAAAACCGCTGCACACTAGTGTGGTGTAGGCCACCTATACTCCGATGCCTAAGTTAGATCAAACAGTAAGAGTATTTTTTGGTAGCTAAAGTTCTGAACCCTTTTCCGGGTGTGAGAGACCTTATTTATACTTGTGTCTTCAATTAGGGCTTTCTAGGCGCTTGGAGGCGATCCTAGGCTGAACCGAGTGGAACTGGGGCGGACCGGGGCAGCAGAGACCGAACGGAGGTGGAAGGAACTCGGCCCACACGAAGGGCCGAGGTCAAGCATGGGATTGGGCCGAGACAACCCAATTCCTTCGGCTCGCTCTCCTCCAGAGTCCGCTTCCCTGTCAAGCCTTCGTGTTGTGCTGCGTTGTCCTGCTTAGTCCTTGGATTCTGAGGTGGTCCAGAATCACCCACAACAACAAACAAGTTAATAATAGGTTAGGCCAAACAAGTTTAGTCACAAAAATAATAAAAGTGATAGGAAAAAACTGAAAGCTATACTAGTTCGTCTCAAGCTCGGGACTACGTCCAATCTTTTGCAATTTGTAGATTCTACTAGAATTGCGAGATTACAAGAAATCCTCCTATAATCACACTACAAACAATCACTCAATAGTCCAACAATATAGCTATTGACTCCCAAATATTACAAGTTGGTAGCTTGGGATAAACAACAAAGAAACACCCTCAATTCAACCAGAGAGAATAACTCTCTTTCTCTCTCAATTACTTCACTGCCGCACTCATGAGAGAAATCACACACTGTGATTATATTTCTTAATCGACAAAGGAAGAAAAAACTACTTACTTCAAATCAAAAGACAATCCCATATACATATATGAAATCATTCAAGACCTAATGAACCTTAAGGTCCAAGGCTTCATTTTCCCTTCTTTCTTGTGCACCAAGTTTGGTTTCTCCTTCTTCCTTGTGCACCAAGTTTGGTCGGGGTGAGGTCTCCAACTTTGTCTCCACATGAAGACAAAAAGACTTAACAAGATGATCTAATAAAAAAGATATTGGTATATTTTTATATATTAAACAATTGATTAATTAGATGACGAATCAACAATGACATCACGATAGAAGTAATAATTAAGAATTCTAGTCTTCGAATATTTGGCATAGAGAGTGATTTTCCATTGAATACTTATTTAGACCATATGTGAGATTAAACTAACTTATTACTAAAATGAATTTTAAAAAAATATAAACAAAAACATAAGTATTTTAATTGAAAGTTCTATTGCAAGGTTTGAAGAAAAAATATATTTTTTTTAAAAAAATGCTTCAACCCCACTCTTCATTTTGTTTTCACACCTTGGTTTTGGGTTATAAATTCAAAATGATTTCCAGTTTCTTTTCTTACTCATAGCTTCTTGTGTTTAGAGAGAGAGAGAGAGATGTTACTTCATAGCATATCAAAACTCAGAAACAGAAACAAAGGAGTGCAGAAGGTAAAAGGAAAAGTGATTTTATTGAGAAGCAATTCTTTGGATTTCAATGAAATCCAGTCCTCAGTTCTTGATAATTTCAGTGAGTTTTGGGGAGGAAGAGTTTCTTTGCAGCTCATCAGCTCTGTTAATGGGGATAGATGTAAGCTTCGCTCTCTCTCATCTTTTTTTCTTGGGTTAAATTACATGTTTGTTATTAGGGGCTTGTTTGATTAATGATTTTTTTTGTTAGTTTTTTCATAAAAATTTTATTTATTTTCTTACCATTTTCTTTAAAAGTTTAACAGTAAAGAGGGGATCCTTTCAAATCTCTGACCTTTTGATGGAAAATATATCATGTATGCCTCATCCAGTGAAGTTGACACTTTCTTACCAATTTATTGTCCTGGTATATATTTTTTATATTTCTTCCAAACATATTTTCAACTATTAAGCAAATTACAAAAACAAAAACATATTTTAAAAAAACTTTTTTTTTTGTTAAATTAAAGAAAATAAATACCTTTTTGGTCCCTAAGTTTTCAAGAATAGGTATGTTTGGTCTTTTTTTTTTTAAAAAAAAAAAAAAAAAGGTGTGTTTGGTTCTTAAGTTTTCAAAATGGACAGTTTTAGTCCCTGAGTTTTGAGAAATAGGTTTAAATGGTCCCTAAGTTTTTAAAATGAAATTTTTTAGTCCTTGAGTTTTAAGAAATAGGTTTAAATGGTCCCTAAGTTTTTAAAATGAATGTTTTTAGTCATTGAGTTTGGAGAAATAGGTTTAAAAAGTCATTCATATTATTTTTTTCAACATTTTTAAATTAATATTTTTTATTATTTTTTAATATTGAATGGTTTTTAAATTAAAAATATAAAAATTTTAAAAAATTAATATGAGGGACCTTTTAACCCCATTTCTCAAAACTCATGGACTAAAAAGGTTCATTTGAAAACTTAAGGACCTTTTAAACCTATTTTTCAAAATTCGGAGACTAAAAAGGTCCATTTTGAAAACTTAGGGACCAAATACACATATTTCTCAAAACTTAGGGACCAAACGCACATATTCCTGAAAACTTAGGGACCAAAAATGTATTTTTTTCCTAAATTAAAAGCTAGTGATCCAAAACTTTGCAAGTTTGTGTCTATTTGACTCCTGAACTTTAAAAAGTGTATAATAGGTCGTTTCTGAAATTTCAAATTTGTGCCCAATAGGTCTCTGAATTATAAAAGGTGTTTAATAGGTTCTCAAACTTTTCACATTGTGTCCAATAAGTCCCTTATAAATTTTCAATTTTGTATCTAATAGCTCATTAAACTATTCGATATTTTTTTAAAAAAATTAAAAAATCATTGACCTACCAGACGCACAATTGAAAGTTTATGATCACATTAGACTCAACATTCCAATTTTATATCGGATGGATCTGTCAATTTTAAAAATATTCGAATATGTTAGAGACCTATTAGACATAAAATTGAAAGTTCAAGAACCTATTAGACATTTTAAATTTCAAAGACCTATTAAAAACAAAATTGAAAATTCAATGACCTATTAGACATTTTTAAATTTTAGAGATCTATGTGACACAAAGTTGAAAATTTAGGGACCTATTGAACACTTTAAAGCTTAGGGACCTTTAATTTTAGATACAATTTTGAAAGTTCAAAGACTAAAAGCTTGTAATTTAACGTCCTTTTTTCTAATTTTCAAATTTTGACATAAATTTTGGATTTTTTTTTAAAGAGTAGATAGCAAGGCAAAGAAACACCTGTATTGATCCAAGAAACAAGATGGTTATTAATAGAGCCTAAAAAGTTTTCAAAATTGTTTTGAATAAATCCTTACAGAAAATGTAATATGTTACTAAATGTTTAAATAGTGCATCTAATGAATTTTTCAATTTTTCAATTTGTATTTAATAAATCTCCTAATTTTAGAAGTTTAAGACTTATCAACAAAATAATTGAAAGTTTAGAGATCTTAACTACAAAATTTAGCCCCCGTTTGATAACCATTTGGTTTTTGGTTTTTGAAAATTATGCTTGTTTTCTCCTAAATTTTCTATCATGGCTTTCATCATAGTTAAGATTGCATTTGAATTCCTAGCCAAATTTTAAAAACAAAAACAAGTTTTTGAAAACTACTTTTTTTTTTTTTTTTGTTTCCAAAATTGGACTTTGTTTTTTAAAACAAGGTAGAAGATTATACTAAAACCAAGAAACTTATAGGTGGAAGTTTGTGTGAATAAGGTTAGTTTTCAAAAACCAAAGACCAAAAACCAAATGGTTATCAAACGGGGCGTTAGTAACTTATTAAACATGTTTAAACTTATAAGACATAACTATGGAAGCTGATCAATCAATATAATTTAGCTTTTTAAAAAAAAAAATAAAAGTAGAGAGCTAAATTGTTGTCCTATTCTTATTTGAATATAATTCTTTTTTTTTTTTTTTTTTGAGTTCGAATATAATTCTAATTTATTGTTTAATTACTTTAACCCCATTTGAAATGAGGTTGGGATTGGGAATGGAGGAAAAATTTTCCTTGATTTTTTTTTTCTTTTCTTTTTTGTCCTGTTGGAATGGCAAAGTCTCTATCTTATCCTGACTTCCATCCTTTATCTCCATTCCTTTTTAATTGTTAATATCTAGTTTTATTAACTTTTTTCCAATAAAAATATTAAAATTTGCATAATTATTTAAAATACCCCTAAACTTTAGGATAAGTTTCAATTATACTTTCAAAATTCAAAAAGTTTCATCTTTATCCTTGAACTTTGAAATTTGTTCCCAAAAATACCCATGAACTTTGAAATTGTTTTAAAAAAATATCTTTTTCATCAAAATAAAGGATGAAAATTGACGTGACATCTATTGTGTAAAAATGAGAAAGTGTATCTTTTTTACCATTTATTTCTTCTCAAAAGATATTTATCTTTAAAAATTATTTTTTTTTACACATCAACTGTCATGTCACTTTACGTGAATGATGTTGGAGATGATGTCACGTATACCTTCCAATTCTTACACATTATTTGTTAATTTCCATTTTATTTTAATGAAAAACCTCTCCAAGGGTATTTTTCAGAACAAATTTCAAAGTTCAAAGGTAAAAGTGAAAATTTTCAAAGTCTAAGGACATAATTGAAACCTACCCCAAAGTTCAAGATTTCTTTTTTTTTTTTGGGTATAATTTAACCTAAAATATATAATTTCCATTTAATTAATGATAAGTAGGAAAAATATTCAAGCACAAGTTTGGTGAATCAATCTTAACCTTAAACTTTTAATTTCTTCAAATTAGACCAAAATTTGAACAAGTGATGAAATCAATACTTTCAACTAGCTAGTTTGCATTTTCTTTAAAGATTTTTTTTTTTATCTGGTTCATACTATATGGCTAGGTTTAGAATTCTAATTTTAGTTAAGTTTCAACATTTGTGCAAAGTTTTTAGTGCTCTATTCTTTGTTAATTTGTAGGTAACTTTTTTTTTAAAAAAAAAAATGATTATGAGAAGATGTTAATTTAATAAAAGTATTGGTGTGTTATTGAAATTTGTATGTGGCTTTATACAGCAAAGGAATTGCAAGGAAAGGTGGGAAAGAAAGCTTACTTGGAAAACTGGATTGCCAAAATGGTGCCTGTTTCTCCAGGGGAAACTGTCTTCAAAGTCAGTTTTGATTGGGATGAAGAGATTGGAATTCCAGGAGCTTTCTTGATAAGAAATAACCATTTTACCAAATTCTTCCTCAAGTCTCTCACTCTCGAAGACGTTCCTTGCGTCGGAAGGATCCACTTTGACTGCAACTCTTGGATTTACCCTTCTGGAAAGTACAACAAAGATCGCATTTTCTTTGTCAATAAGGTAATTAATTTTATACAAATTTCTTGGTTTAAATCGTCCTATTTTGGTCTAAAGTTCTATGAAAATTTGATTTGTCCAGCTAAATTTTCATGTTGAATATAATAGAAAGAACATAGATAGTTTCACATCAATTAAAAATCAGATCTATGACATAAATATAAGTGTTTATAAGTGTTTGAAGCCCCACTATTAAGTAAAGGTGTTGACCTTCAATAGAAATTGATATTTCATTCTTATAAAAAAAAATTAATGACAAAACCAAGAGCAATTTTTATGCAAAATTTATAGATCATTACACCATGATTATTTATGTGGTTGGTAATTTGTTATGATCTAATAGTTATTAAAATATTATTGAATATATTAAAAGTATCCCACAAAAATTAGAACTTAAACTTTCTTTCACAAACATAGATATCCAAATTAATTACTTGATCCTACAATATTTTCATATTTCAATACACTTAACCATTAACCTAATCATACACTCAAAGCCTTGAAAGTGTCTTTTAAATGAAATATGTCATTTGGTTGTATTATTTTTTAGGCATATATTCCCAATGAAACACCAGAGCCACTTCGCAAGTATAGAGAGGATGAACTCAAGAACTTAAGAGGAGATGGAACAGGAGAACGTCAGGAATGGGATAGAATATATGACTATGATGTCTATAATGATATTGAAGATCCAAATAGTGGCTCTACATATATTCGCCCTGTTCTTGGAGGCTCAAGTCAATACCCTTATCCTCGTAGAGGAAGAACTGGACGATCACGTTCAAAAAAAGGTAAGATTTAATTTAATTCTTAAGTCATTTAAAATGGTCGTTCAATATAAAATTTGATGAAAGTTAAAACATTAATTTGTACCAGTAAGATCATACATAAAAGTAAGAACAATATCTTTATTTGTATACAAGATCTATCGTTGATATTTATGTTACGTTTATGATTATTTAACAGATACCAACTACGAGAGTAGATTGTCATCATCTTTGACCTTAAACATTTACGTACCTAGAGATGAAAGATTTGGTCACTTGAAGGAATCAGATTTTCTTGCTTATACATTAAAATCAGTAGCTCAGTCTATCAAACCTGGGCTTGAAGAATTATTTAACAGAAATCCAAAAGAATTTGACTCCTTGGAAGATGTACTTAAACTCTATGAAGGAGGGTTTCCCCTGCCCAAAAATTTGCTTGAGAAGTTTAGGCAGAACATTCCAGCCCCATTGCTCAAGGAAATTTTCAGAACTGATGGAGAAAGGTTTCTAAAGTTTCCATTGCCCCAAGTGA
This sequence comes from Luffa aegyptiaca, assembly GCA_017139565.1. NCBI lineage: Eukaryota > Viridiplantae > Streptophyta > Magnoliopsida > Cucurbitales > Cucurbitaceae > Luffa > Luffa aegyptiaca. The sequence continues at coordinate 45,391,102 of CM029402.1, read as the reverse complement.
TCCAAGGTATGTTTTTTTTTTTTTTTTTTTTTTTTTGACAATATGTAGGGTGGGGGTTTCGAACCACAAACCTATTGGTCATTAGTACAACTTTATATCAGTTGAGCTATGCTCTTGTTGTCTATGTATGTATGTGTGAATTTATCCCCCAATCTAATAATCTAGGCTTATAGATCCGGTTTGTGATTTTACATGGTATCATTGTAGGAGGTTCTGATTAAAAATATTGACATTGTTGCTGTCTCCATTGTTTTTTCAGTAGTCGATATGTTAGGTTACATGTGAATTAAGTTAATATTTGATTCTAACTTTGATGATCTTTTTTAGTCTAGTGGTGATTTAACACGACATCATTATAGAGATTCAAATTTAAATTTCTCTATATTATTATTTTCTCCAATAAATCATGTTGATGGTCGATTTTGGTCAGAGGAAACTCACCTGACCTTCACGTGCCACCAACGGTAAATTTGTAGATGAGGGGGAAGACGTGGCCTGCAAAAGGGTAAACCTGCACACCGGTGTGGTGCTAGCCACACCGTCTCCGATGCTTAAGTCAGAAAACGGAAGAGGAGAGTAAGAGAATAAGAGAATAGAGAATTCGGGTCCCCTTCTTCAGTGGCGAAGAGGAGTATAAATACCTGCTCGTGCTCCTAGGGTTTTTAGGAATTCGGAGGCGTTTCGGGACAAACCAGGCGAAACCGGGGCGGCTAGAGGCATCAGGGACCGAGAGGAGGTGACCGAGCTCGGCGCGGGCCGAATGGTCGGCCTCGGCCTTGGGCCGAGGCCGACCATATGGGTCGGGCCAAGTTGGCTCGGCCCTTTGGTCGGTTCTTCCTCGAGCTCGGTCTCCTAGCCCTATTTTCGCCCGGACGTCCTCGTCAGCTCCTTGTGCGTCGGGTGGTCCAAAATTGCCTATAACAAATCATATTAATAATAAACCTTGTATTTAGCTATCTTACATACATTGTAATTTTCTCACTTGCTTCATTTGTAGTGTTGATATGAACCAACCCAACAACTGAAATAGAGTAGAAATTTTTTGTGTTTAGTGATACTTGAATATTATCATATTAGGAAGCTCTATATAAGTTTGAATTTGTTCAACAGTATTTTTTTATTATTCATTACATAGTTCATGCATTGGAAATCCAAAGCAATATAAATATTTGAGTCTACATAAGGAGGGGACTATTTGAAACTAACTAATAACTCAATTGTTATGGTCTAATTAAACAGATAGTAAGTCTGCATGGAGGACTGATGAAGAATTTGTAAGAGAAATGTTGGCTGGAGTAAATCCTATAATCATATGTCGTCTCCAAGTAAATGTTTCTTTCATAAATTTTATTAACAATTATATTTGGCAAGTTTTTTTTCCTTTTAATTTTCTTTGATTTTGCAGGAGTTCCCACCATTAAGCAAGCTTGATCCTAATATTTATGGTGATCAAAACAGCAAGATAACTGAAGAACACATCATGAATAATTTGGATGGACTTACTGTAGAAGAGGTAAAATTAAAAGAAAAGAAAAAAAAAAGAAAAACTATTTGAGGAGACTTTTTAATTTCATTATTTATATTTAAAAAATTTTGCATTATAATAGAAACGGTTGGGAGTGTGCGACCATAGTCTCACATTGGCTAGATAAGGGGGAGATCATGGGTTTATAAAGGAAGGACAAATATCTCCATTGGTATGAGGCCTTTTGGGATGAACCAAAAGCAAAGCCATGAGGGCTTATGCCTAAAGTGGACAATATCATACCATTGTGGAGATCTGTGTCATGTTCGTTATCCCTTACAGAAACATTTGATAAATCATTTACCCAGTTAAATTATAATTTTGGTTTTTAAACTTGTATCATTTTTCTATTCTAGTCATTCAACTTTTGACATTTTGACTTTGATCCCTCGAGTTGACTTTCATTCACTAGCTAATTCAATATTCTTAATTTAAAACTTGTTATTTCTTTATTTTTCTTCATACGAGTCGATCTAGCTTAGTGCATGTTTGAGAGTGATTTTGAAATTGCTAAAATGATCACTTTTTTCATGTTTGAAATCACCCCAAAACCTGTCTTTATTCATTCAAAATCAATTTAAGGTTTGATTTTCACTTTCAACGTGATTTTCATATCATCAAATTTGATTTTGAATTATTAAAAGCATGTTTCAGAGTAACTTTAGATATGACAAAAGTGATTTTAACAATTTCAAAATCACTTCCAAACATGGCCTTAGTTAATACAATATAATTGATTTCAGACTGATTCTATTATGTGTATATAGGCAATCAAGGAAAACAAGCTTTATATATTGGACCATCACGATGCATTGATGCCATATCTTAGAAAAATAAATTCAACATCTACAAAGACTTATGCCACAAGAACATTGCTTTTTTTAAATGGTGATGGAACTTTGAGGCCATTGGTTATTGAGCTAAGCTTGCCACATCCTCAAAGGGATGAACTTGGTGCCATTAGCAAACTATACTTTCCAGCTGAAGATGGAGTTGAAAGCTCAATTTGGCAACTAGCCAAAGCTTATGTGGCCGTTAACGATGCTGGGTACCATCAAGTTATTAGCCACTGGTATTACTCGATCCCCTATCTTATCGTATTGAACTTCTTATCTCGAATGTATATGTTAAAGCAATGATTGTTAATATGCTTTCACTTGTTCTAGGTTGAATACACACGCGGTAATGGAGCCTTTTGTGATTGCAACGAATAGACAATTAAGTGTGCTTCATCCAGTTCACAAGCTACTTGTTCCTCACTATCGAGACACCATGAATATAAATGCATTTGCAAGACAAACTCTTGTTAATGCAGACGGAATTCTTGAATCAACTCATTTTCAATCAAAGTATACGATGGAGTTGTCTTCTTATATTTATAAAGACTGGATTTTTACTGACCAAGCACTCCCTAGAGATCTCATCAAAAGGCAAGTAACCAATTACATCAATCAACATAAAACCATTATACATACTGACCATTACCTTTATTGATTAATTATGGAAATAAAAAATTCTAGCCTTATTTGATTAGGATTTTTTGCCTTAGTTTTTCTAAATCAAACTTCTTTTTTATAACAACTAATTTTTTTTTTATCAAGATGAATTTTAAAAAGAAACAAAAACTTTTTAAAATCTTTCTTAATTTTTATCATTTTTAAAAATTGACTATAATTTTAAAAGTACTTTTAAGAAATATTCATGAATTACTTTTTAGAATATAAATAAGTTGATAAAACTATTCTTCTTTACTCAGAGGAATGGCAGTTGAGGACTCAAATTGCCCACATGGACTCAAACTCTTAATAGAAGATTATCCATTTGCTGTTGATGGGCTTGAGATTTGGTTTGCAATCAAGACATGGGTAAGAGATTATTGCTCTTTCTACTATAAGAATGATGACATGGTTCATGATGACATAGAGCTCCAATCATGGTGGAAAGAATTAAAAGAGAAAGGTCATGGTGACTTGAAAGATAAACCTTGGTGGCCAAAAATGGAAACCCTAGAAGAGTTAGTAGAGACCTGCACTATAATCATATGGATTTCTTCTGCACTTCACGCCGCAGTCAATTTTGGACAGTATCCTTATGGAGGCTATCTACCCAATAGGCCAACAATAAGTCGAAGATTCATGCCTGAAAAAAGCACTCCTGAATATATAGAGCTTGAGTCAGATCCCGACAAGGCTTTTCTCAAGACAATTAATGCACAACTGCAAACTCTTCTAGGTGTTTCACTAATTGAGATTTTATCTAGACATTCTTCTGATGAGGTCTATCTTGGGAAAAGAGAGAGCCTTGAGTGGACTTCAGACCAACCACCATTGGAAGCCTTTGAAAAGTTTGGAAAAAGATTGGAAGAGATTGAATATGAAATTGTCAGGAGGAATCGGGATCCAAAGTTGAAAAATCGAGTTGGACCAGTAAACATGCCATACACTTCACTCTATCCGACTAGCACGGAGGGACTCACAGGAAAAGGAATTCCTAACAGTATCTCTATCTAAACTTTTTTAATCCTCCTAGACATTTTTTGTAATATATAATTTGTGTGTGCTGTTGTGTTTTTTTTTTTTCTTTTTTTTTCTCTGTTTCCATTTCTTCTTGAAATTTGAAGATAGGTTATAAACATTTAAGCTAAATAAGGTCGAGAAGAAGTGCAAAGAGAAATCATCTTATTTTGCCAAATAAATTAAGTTGTTCTCTTTAAAAAGAGAATAGATTTTAGGTTTGTTATGAGATTATACTAAAAGTTATTATACTTCCTTTTGATGGAATGCATAACAAAGTAGAAATGTGCGTGCTACTCCCCATTTCCCAACAAATAATATTTTGAAAATCTTAAAAAAAAAATAAAGGAAGAAGATTGAAAAGTTTGAAACTTCAAAATAAGCTCCACCTAACCGTAAATAAAATAAAATAAAATAAAATAAAAATAAAAATTTACAGTGGGTGGCAAATAAAAATTATATAATTGCAAATATAGCACAATGTAAAAAAAATTGCAAATATAGCAAAACCTATCGGAGTATATTACTGATAGACACTGATAGACTCTGGTTAATTAAAATCTATCTGATAGACTTCGATTATCAGAGTTTATCAGATAGACTCTGATTAATCAGAATCTATTAGTCTACTGATAGACTCCGATTATTTAGAGTCTATCAGTGTCTATTGCTGATAGACTCCGATTAATCGAAATCTATTAGTGACTATCATTGATAGACTTTGATTAATCAAATTCTATCAGTGATAGTCACTGATAGATTTTGATTAATTGGAGTCTATCAGCGATAGACACTGATAGACTTTGAATAATCAGAGTCTATCAGTGATAGACACGGATAGAATCTGACAACAACTTTTTTGTTTTGTACAATTAATTTTGCTATATATGCAATTAGTTTGCAACTGTGCTATATTTGCTATTAGTTTGGTCCAATTTGCCATCTATGCAACTACCCCTAAAAAAAACGAAGGGCCTGTTTGATAATGTTCTCGACTCGTTTTCCATTTCTCATTTCTTGTTCCTTGTTTCTTGTTTTTTAAAAACTAAAAACATTAACATGTTTGATCTTTTAAAAAAAAAAAAAAAAAACATAAACATGTTTGATAACTATTTCTGTTTCTTGTTTCTCTAAAAAAAAAAAAAGAAACAGAAACAAAAATGTGTTTGATAACTGTTTTTCGTTTCTTGTTTTTTAGTTGTAATAAAATTTAGTATATATAATTTAAAAATATATATAACATACATTAAAATAAATATAAAACTATTATATAGAGTTTATAGTATTTATTCATCTCCAACACAAAATAAAAAAATAATAAATTTTATCCTTCAAATGTGTTTCAAATTTTATTTGCAATGTCATTTCTCACTCCAACCAATTTATCTTTTAGGGCCCGTTTGATAACCATTTCAGTTTTTGGTTTTTGGTTTTTGGTTTTTGGTTTTTGGTTTTTGGTTTCCTGTTTTTTAAAAACAAAAACCACATATGTTTGATAACTGTTTTTTGTTTTCTGTTATTAAAAAACAAAAAACCAACCTTGTTTGATAACTGTTTTTGGTTTTCAGTTTTTTAAAAATTCGAAAGATGAAAAGATATTTTAGAGAGAGAAAAATGTGTAAAGACGTTGAAACAAAAATTTAGAGACACAAATATAAATGTTTTCAAGAGATTTTTTTTTTTTTTTAAAAGATGAGAGAAAAGTTAAACATAGAAAATTTAGAGAGATGAAAGAAAATGTTTAGAGAAAGAATATTAGTTAGACTGGAGAAAATATATTAGTTAGAGAAAAAATAGAAAACAAGTTAGAGTAAAAGCGATAAATTTTAGATTAAAAAAATTAAATAAAAAAAGAAAATTTAGAGAGATAGTAAAGTTAAGAGTAAAAGATATGCTAAAGAACTAACGATAAATTAGAAAAATAAAGAAAAGTTGTAGCGATAGAAAATTTTGGTAACTTTTTTTTTCCAAAAGAAAAATTAGAACATGTTTATTAAGGAGAGAAAAGGTATTGACAAGTTTTTAGAAATAGACAAGTTATAGAGAAAAAAAAAATTTGAGAGAGAAAATTTTAGAGAGAGAAAAATAAATTTTAGAGAGAGAAAGAAATTTGTTGGAGAGAGAGGTAAAAGAGGAGAAAAGTAAGCATCAGAAGAAAAATGAGTTTTTGAAAAACAGAAATCTGTTTTTAAAAACTACTTTTTTTGGTTTTTGAAATTTACTTATAATTTCAAAAACGTTTTTAAAAAACAGAAAACAGAAAACAGAAATGGTTATCAAACACCCCTGTTTTTTAAAAATGAAAAACAAAAACAGAAAACAAAAAACGAAATGGTTATCAAACGGGCCCTTAACGATGTTGGTTTACACGAGTTAGTTCAATTAGACTAATTTGTTATTTACAAACTTTGTAAATTTCAACTATTGTTAATTTATTGCACAACATGCTATTAATATATATTTTTTATGTGGTAGTGAGACATTTATTTAAGATTATACAATCGAGCTTATATACCTTCAAATCTTGAATTGAATAATAAATTTTATTTATTTTTTCTTTAAAAATGCATGTATTTCTCATTAGCCAATAATACCGACATGTAAGATCATAAAGGGAGAAGGAAAAAATGTTTTTTCTGGACAATTAATGGCAAACGTGAAATATCTTGTCAATTAATATGTTTAATAAATAAATTAAAAACCTACTAAAATTTATGAAAAATAATAGAGATTTAAATAGAAAATAATAACTAAAAGCTCATTAATGAAAAGAGAAAGAAAAATAAAAAAAGGAATGAGAAAGAAATAATGAAAAAAGAAAAAAAAGATTAAAAAATGAAAGAGAAAAAAATAACGGAAAAGAGAAAAAAAAAAAGACAAGGAAGTGATAAAAAATAGAGAGCGGAAGAGAAGAGATGATTGTAGGAAAGGGGAAAGAGAGATGGGTACATACATGAAAGATGGAAAAAAAAAAACAAAAACAAAATTAGAAATTTAGAAACAAGAAACAAGATGAGTTATCAAACTTGTCTGTTTCTTAAAAAATGAGAAACGGGAACGTTATCAAATGAGTCCATGAAGTTTTTATAGTTCAACGTTCAAAAAGTAGAGATATGAACCTCCAACCATTTGGGAGATAAATGATAGTGGGAGGTCGACGGTGGCGGTCGGTTGGCAGTGACTGATAGTTGAAGGTCGAGGGTGACAGTCGGTCAACGGAGGTCAATTAGCGGCGGTCGACGGCGACCGGTAGTCAGAGGTCAACGATGGCGGCAGATCGACGGAGGTCAGTGGCGGCCGGTAGTCGGAGAAGGTCGGTTTCCACATAAACTTATTTCTCTAATAAGTTTTAAAATTTATAATATTAATAATAAAAAAAAAAAGTCCTAAAATTTCCCCCTCAAAACTTTTTTTTTTCTATAACTTATCTATTTTTAAAAATTTATCCATGTTTCTTCTCTCCTTAATAAACATATCTTTAACTTTTCTTAAAAAAAATCTTCTTAAATTTTCTCCCGCTACAACTTTTCTTTATTTTTCTAATTTATCATTATTTATTTAACATATATTTTACTCTTAACCTTACTATCTCTCTGAAATTTCTCTTTTTATTTTACTTTTTTTTTCTCTAAAATTTATCTCTTCTACTCTAATTATTTTTTTCTTTTTTCTCTAACAAATATTTTTTTACGGAGTCTAACTAATATTCTCTCTCTAAATATTTTCTTTCATGTCTCTAAATTTATTATATTTAATTTTTCTCTAAATAACATTTATATTCGTGTCTCTAAATTTTTATCTCATTGTCTTCTTACATTTTTCTCTCTCTAAAACATCTTTTCATCTCTCTCATTTTAAAAAAAATTGAAAACAAAAAACAATTATAAAAAAAAGTTAAGGCCCCATTTGATAACCATTTCAGTTTTTTGTTTTTTAAAAACAAAAACCATATATGTTTGATAATTGTTTTTTGTTTTCTATTTCTAGAAAATAAAAAACCAACCTTGTTTGATAACTGTTTTTTATTTTCTGTTTTTAAAAAATTAGAACGATGAAAAGATGTTTTAGAGAGAGCAAAATGTGTAGAGACGTTGAAACAAAAATTTAGAGACACAAATATAAATGTTTTCGAGAGAAGTTTTTTTTTTTTTTTTTTTTAAGACGAGAGAAAATTTAAACATAGAAAATTTAGAGAGGTGAAAGAAAATGTTGAGAGAGAGAATATTAGTTAGACTCGAGAAAATATATTAGTTAGAGAAAAAATAGAAAAAAAGTTAGAGTAAAAGCAATAAATTTTAGATAAAAAAATTAAATAAAAAGAGAAAATTTAGAGAGATAGTAAGGTTAAGAGTAAAAAATATGCTAAAGAAATAACGATAAATTAGAAAAATAAAGAAAAGATGTATGGATAGAAAATTTTGGAGAATTGTTTTTTTTCAAAAGAAAAATTAGAATATGTTTATTATTAAGGAGAGAAAAGTTATTGATAAGTTTTTAGAAATAGATAAGTTATAGAGAAAAAAAAAAGTTTTGTGAGAGAAAATTTTAGGAAGAGAAAACAAAATTTTATAGAGAGAAAAACGTTTTAGAGAGAAAAAGAAATAGAAAAAGAAATTTGTTGGAGAGAGATAGGTAAAAGATGAGAAAAATAAGCATTAGAAGAAAAATGAGTTTTTGAAAAAAAAAATATGTTTTTAAAAACTACTTTTTTTTTTGTTGGAATTTGCTTATAATTTAAAAAACGTTTTTAAAAAACAGAAATGGTTATCAAACACCTCTATTTTTTAAAAATGAAAAACAAAAACATTGAAGAGGTGAAAGAGCTCGCGGCTTCCTTGGGTGTTTCCTCCTTTGTTTTTTGTCCAAGGGACGATAATTTTTTGGTGCATTCCTTAGCGCGCGCAGGTGCCTCGCATGACAACTATGTTTTTTCTTTTTTTTTTTTTTGTTGATTCTCCTTCCCAGCCGTCGAGAATGGAAGGTGAAGGGAGATCTGATTCCCTCCCAAATTGGTTTTTCTCCATTTTGGAGAAAGAGTTAGTTGTACCTAATTTTGCAGTTTCTTTATGAGCCGTCTCTATTCTAAAAAAAAAAAAAACAAAATGGTTATCAAATGGCTCCTAAGTTTTTTTTTTTTTAAATAAAAGAACACATTTATCAAACATATATAGTTTTTGTTTTTAAAAATAGAAAAAAAAAACAAACAACAAAAAAAATCTAAACAAAAATTGAAATGGCTATCAAACGGGACTTACCCCTGAGTTAAAAAAAAAAAAAAAAACAAAAAAAAACAAAAAAAAATCTCTTTACATTATTGATGGGGTGTCATCAACAAATGATAATTTTTTTTTTTTTTTTTTTTTTTTTTTTGAAGGCAGATAATTTCAGCTTTCTGATTCTGATAGATAAAAAACAAAAAGATAATTTCAGCTTGGGTTACTTTTTAGCATAACACCATCTTATCCTTTTAGCATTTCAAGATATGAAATTCTTGAAGATGATGTTTCACCTGCAAATAAAACAAAATTATGTATTAAGAATAAAAAAAAAATGAACATTCCAAATGTGAATCATGTGAGCTGTTGGGGCAGAGAGCTCTATCTTGGAGAGAGTGAAAGATTTAATTAAAAAAAAAATAAAAAGAATAAAATTTTAATATTTTTTTGTTTTGAGTTCTAAAGAAATTTCTTATTATAGAAAAGACATTAAATCATTAGCAAATCCATTCCAAATATAGTATAATTTAGATAAGACACTATAGAAATAGCATAGCAACTAGAAAAATAATTTTAAATATATATTAAAAAATAAGTATGTCAATAATTACAATTAATTTATACATGGGTAGGTTAATCAATATTCAAGTAACTAATAATTTTGATGATATTATATATAATGAATCAATATTTAAATCAATTATTAATTTCTATTAAGCAATAGATGTACTATAAAATGGAACAATAATTTACTATGATTAATTAATCAGTGAGTAATATATTTTTTTTAAAAAAACTATAATATACTTAAGATTAATTTTTAAAAGATACAATATATTGTGTTTGCATTTATTAAGGTACAGATACCTGTGCGTAAATTCCTAAGAAAATTATGCCACTCATTTCAAATTTTCCTTTAATAAATAAATTTTCTATTTAATAATAATGCAAGGAATGAAGGAAAAATACAAAAATAAAATAAAAATAAAATAGCATTATCTAATCATCTCTTTACTTATCATTTTGAATTAAAAAAATAACTTCATCAATTTATACATGATTAATATTGAGAATATACAATAGAAATTAGCCTGATATTATATAAAAAAGCTAAAATGGAAAAAAAAAAAAAATCAAACTTTACTTTGAAGCTGTATCCATTTTTACCTTCAACTTTTAATTTGATTAAATTAAATCCTAAATTTATATATTTGTTGCAATTTTTACTGTCATGTCCAATTTCTACTAAATTTAATTACCCACTAATTGAAACAAAAAGTAAAGTAAAAATCCCTTGAAATCAAGTGTTGCACAAAGTTAAATTAACGTACTAGATAAATTAACTAAATAATATATCAAAACTCACAAAAATCCAACTATATCCCATTTTATCTTTGAAGCTTCATTAATAGACATTTGTTATACATTCATGAACTCGAGAATGTTTTCATGAATACTTTTTTAAATGAAAGTATATATCAAAAGGTAAAAATTGTAATACTAGTTTGAAGTAAAAATAGTATTATTTATCAAAGTTTAATAAGGTGCAATTTAATAAAATTGAAAATATAGGATAAAAATTGATACATTTTGCTGAATTCAGAATAATTTTTTCCGTTTTCCTAAAGTTAACTATGATTATGTCTATTTTATCTTTAAATTCTAAAAAAGTTTCATTTTGTTTCTTGAACCTTAAATTAAGGTTTCTATGTAGTTGTTAACTCTATATATTACTGTTGGGTTTTTGACAAAATATTAGAAGTGAGTTGTCCCACGTTGAAAAAGTTCTAGAAAATGATGGGCTCCAAGTACTATAAAAGGAGTCTATGACTTTGGTTTCAAAGCATCCTATTTAGAATCACTTGGTATACTATAACTCTAGTTGTGTGAGTGGTATAAAGTTTTGAGAGAGTGCTTCTTGTAATTAGGGCTGGGGAGAGAATTCTTTTTAATTGTAAAATTTTTTCACATAGTGGTCTTTTTGTGGGCTGTGGTTTTTACTCCACTTTGGAGTTTTCACGTAAATTCTTGTGTTTCTTATTTTGTTGCTTTATTTTAATTTCTCTGTCATTTGTCTGCTTATTCCCAAGGTAGAATTGAGAGCTTTTTCCCAACAATTACAATCCTGTAAAACCATAATTCAATAGTTTAAGAAAATAAATGAAGCTCTATTTATTAAGAGTTCACCTAAACATATCTTAAATGACCAAAAAAAAAAAAAACATCAAAAGTTTGAATCCGAGGGTTGTTGAATTAAAAAAATTGTTTATTAAATTAAGAACTAATATGTTCATTAAATAAAAATTTATTAATTTCATACAAGCTAAAAGGGGTCCCTATATCAATAAAAAAAAATGTTATAATAAAAGTAATAAATTGTAGAGAATAATCGGAGCAAATATGAAAAGAGAAATAATATATTCATGGGTAGTTGCCGAATTTGTAAAATGGTCCCATTTTAACCTTTTGTTTTTTTGTTTTTTTTTTTACAACATTAAACTTTTTGTTTTCAATCCTATCTGAAAATATATATGTTTCATATTGTTAATTAATATACTGATGCATATCACATCACATGCAGAAAATTAGAATGCTGCCAAGCCAATGATGTAACATATATTAATATCAATAGTATTAAAAAGATAACATATTAATATCAATAATGGTATAGTGGCTCCACAAACAACTCATCTGATAAAAAGGAGTTTTTGGCAGAGAGATTCGAACCTCTGACTTCTTGATCAAGAATATATGCCAATTACAGTTGAACTATGCTCAGTTTGGCTTGTTCTTTTAAGAGTATTATCATCATAAATTCAAATCACTGTAGTACCTTCCAATTTTTAATTTAAATAGTTATCCTTGTGAGATTGTACCCAATTATTGCGACCAAATATCATTTTGAGATGCGTGAATCTAAAAATCATTTAATCTCCACCTTTACGTCTCGTTAAATTTGAATATAGATACTTCAGTGAGACAATTTCACAAATTTAGAGGTATAATTGTTATATTTAATTTATTAAAAAAAAAATTGTTATATTTAAAAATTTTAGGTGTAATAACGTTCCTAGAAGTGGTCTTTTAGTAGATAATGCACTATTGCCATTCTAAATATGGATGTTATTGCCATTTTATCTTTCCTGCTTGGTATAACAAATAAGGTAAGGTGTGAATTTGAATCTTCTTCTTCATCTTCTTTTTTTTAGTTCAATAAGTAGATGTTAGAGTTCGAACCTCTAATCTTTTAGTCAAAAGTACATGTCTTAACCAATTGAGCTATGTTTAGTTTGATATTTAAATCTTCAATTTCATAAGATCGAAGAAGTAGATGTCTTAACGGTTAAACTTTAGACGTGTTTATAACAAAAATCTTATTTTAAAGTAGGCGTAGGCTCCAATTTTGACTTTTAAATAAAGGCTAAATTAAAAAAAATTAAAAAAAAAAAAACAAAACCTTGAACTATGGGATTTGTTTCAAAAATGCCCCTGAACTTTAAAAAGTTTCAAAAATACCATTGAACTTTGAAAAATGTTTCAAAAACACCATTGAACTTTGAAAAATGTTTAAAAAATACCCTTGCGGTTAATTTTTGGATAGAAACCGTTAAAGTTTCAGTTTCATTAATACCCTTGAACTTTCAAAAAAATTTCAAAAATACTCTTATTGGAAATGCTTCTTTTTTTTTTCCTTCTCTCACCTTAAATTCTTCCTCCATGAAAATTAATGGGAAACTTTACTTATTTGTCATTTATTCATAGTCCAGGAGCTTTTCTTCTTTTTCAACACATCATCCCAAAAGCTTGACTAGATTTTTGTATGGAAACTTCAAGATGACTTTTGTTTTGTTCTTGAAATTCTACATGTGCTTGACTTCATTTGTTGGTAGCATTTTGATCAATATATTATTTCTCACCAACCATTACCTATTAGCTTTCTCTATATTCATTTTATGAAAAATAAATGAAACTATTGTTGCATACGGGTTCTAACCATTCCTAAATATTAATAAGAACAAAATCATATATAAAACTTTTGATTAATTAATCTTATAAACTGGATCAAACTCACAATCTTATAAACACTTCTTATCACTAACATACACAAACAAAGAGAGCAAAAAAGAAATAATATATATGTTGTTTTTTCATACTTATCTTCTTTACATTTTTTAAAAGAGAAAACTTGATTTCAAAGTTTGTTTTCATCTGGTATTGTGTTGCACACAAACTTTATAAGCAAAGTTGTGCATTAATTTTCATGGAGGAAGAATTTACGATGAGAGAAGGAAAAAAGAAGAAGCATTTTTCAATAAGGGTATTTTTGAAATTGAAACTTTAATAGTACCATCCAAAAATTAACGACGACAAAGATATTTTTGAAACATTTTTTTTAAAGTTCAGGGATATTTTTGAAACTTTTCAAAATTCAAGGACATTTTTGAAACAAACTCCATAGTCTAGATGTATTTTTTATAATTTAGCCTAATAATAATGGTAGAGTGGGGTCTCTGTTTATTAAATTGGTAGAATAAGACGGAGGAATTCCACACTTCCTGTTGCCGATAAGATATGGGAAAAGAACAATTGAAAGTTTCAATGCCCAACTTTAAAAAATAATTAATTTGATTTATTTAAAAATAAAAATTTAATATGTCTATTTTAGAAATTAAATTTTGGTGATCTTTCTAGGAATGAAAAATAAAGAAATTCGTTTGATAATGATTACCAACCGTTTCCTTTATCTACAATTTTTTTTTTTTAAACATCATTTTAAGTTTTAGCTAAATTTGTTTAAAAACAAGGTTTTTGAAAACATTTTTTTTAGTTTGTAAACCTTGGTTAAGATTTTTTTAAAAAATATGATTAGTGTAAAAATAAGAATGAATTTTGTTAGTATATAATTGTGACAAAATCCAAAAGTAATTAAATTCATGTGGGTTAAATATAAAATTAGAAGATAATATTATACCCATCAAAGAAATATAAAGTTTGTTGCGTCTTTATAAGGGGTAACATAAAGCGGTCAATATCAATTATCTATAAAATATATGGCTTGTTACGTTCTTCATTTGTTTAAGAGAAAATGGTTAGAGATGCTACAAAAACTCTTCATATAGAATAAAAAAAAAATGAAACCAAACATTATTTTTGTGCAAAAATGAACAAAATTGTACTATTGGTGAGATATAAAAATCACCATTGTTGGCTATCAAAAAAATAAAAAAAATCACCATTGTTTTGAAAATTACTAAAAGAAATTAAGCTTCTTAAAAAAGAAAAAAAAAACAAAAGCAAAATAAAAACATTATCAGAAGTACCATTGAGGAGGTATACAAAATAACTTTTTCTTTTCTTTTCTTTTCTTTTATTTATATATATTTTTTCTTTTGGGTTTCAGAAGAAGTTTTCTATTCTTTGAACAAAATTTCAATAAAAGCATGTGATTATTAATTTTTCTAAGTCATCCCTTTCCTTTTAGTTTCTTTTTGAACGAATAGTTTGTCCAATAATAATTTAAAAATTGTAAAGTAAAAAAAAATTAATCACGTTGGAAATTACATACACATGTTGCAAGTAAATAAGAAATTATATGCTTTAAAAATTCCAACCATTGTCTATGTCACACAATATTCTTAAAATAAATTTCAACATTTTTTTTTCGATCTTTAAAATTGAATTATTGTTGCTTCTCAGAACATAACTCAATTGATTAAAGTATTATATCATCAATCAAAAAGATTAGAAATTCAAATCTCCACCCCTTGCATGTTGTTGAACTAAAAAAAAAAAAAAAAACTAATGTCTAAATTTCTAGATATAAAACCAACATTTCCATTAATATCATAAAAAAAAATCAATAAGGAAAGATCTAAACGAAATGTTACCAAGCCTTTTTAACTTAAAAAAAAAAAAAAAGCAAAAAACTATTTAACAATATTTTTCCAAGACAATCCCATCAATAGAAAAATTATTTGAAGAGATTAAGGGAGTTGTGTTTGGTTTAACTTTTCAAGTGCTTAATTTTGAAAAAACAAATCATTTTGAAAAAATTTCTAGTGTTTGACAACCATTAAAAATGACTTATTAGAAAATGAGATTGATAAATAAACCATTTTGAGAGAACACTTAAAACCAACTTTTTTAAAAAGCGCCTTTAAGTATACAATAACTTGTGTATAAAAACACCTATGAGAAAATGCAACCAAACATATGAGTGTTTAAATTCTAAACAATTTTTATACAAAATGTTTTTTAAAAAACGCATTCTTGAAAAACATTTAAATTAAAATGTATTCCAAACGGACCCTAGATTTGTACTACCGACCTAGATAACCATACATCCAAGAGTTTTGAAATGAGTTGCGATAACACCGCCTTCCATTAAATAATTTTTTAGTCAATGTGAATCATGCGGAGGATAAGTCCACATGTGTTAACATTCCCAATTCCAAGAGAGAAAACCAACTTTTTTTCATCTATAAATACCATCCTCCTCAAATTCCTCCACTTCAAACCATCTTCTTTAGTAGTTTCAAAGAGAGAGAGAAAGGAAAAGAATTAGAAAGAGAGAGAAAATGTTTGGATTTGGAAAGAATATTGTAGAGGGTGCCTTGAACACCACTGGAGATCTTGCTGGCTCTGTCATCAATGCTGGAGGCAACATTATAGATAGAGTTTCCAATCTTGGTGGAAAGAAGATCAAAGGGAAAGTGATTCTTATGAGAAGCAATGTTTTGGATTTCACTGAATTCCATTCCTCACTTCTTGATGGCTTCACTGAGCTCTTGGGTGGTGGTGTTACTCTCCAACTCATCAGTGCCACTCAAACTTGTAACTTCTCTTTCTCTAATCTCTCTATGGTTGTTAATTTATCGTACTAAGACTAAATTTGGATATTTGAAAGTATAGAGGTTAAAATAGAAGAGGTTTCAGAGTACGTACATGGACTAAAATGGTAATTTTTAACCTATTGAATTCTCTGAATGTTGTTTGATGATTAAAATTTGCAGCCAACGACTCGCGAGGGAAAGTAGGGAAAAAGGCGTTTTTGGAGAGGTGGCTGACTTCAGTTCCACCACTATTTGCTGGAGAGTCTGTGTTTCAAGTTTACTTTGACTGGGAGGATGCCTTTGGATTTCCAGGAGCTTTCTTCATTAAAAATGGGCATACTAGTGAGTTTTTTCTCAAGTCTCTCACCCTTGAAGATGTTCCTGGCTATGGTAGGATCCATTTTGACTGTAACTCGTGGGTCTATCCTTCTGGAAGATACAAGAAAGATCGTATTTTCTTTGCCAATTATGTAATTTCTTTTCCCTTATTCTGTATTCTCTCTCCCTCTTTCATGAAGATTTATGTTTCTAATGGAATTATTTATATAGACATGTCTTCCAAACGATACACCAAATTCACTTCGTAAGTATAGAGAGGAAGAACTACGGAACCTTAGAGGAGATGGAACAGGAGAGCGAAAGGAATGGGATAGAATCTATGACTACGATGTGTACAACGACCTTGCTGACCCAGATGATGGTGATCATCGTCCCATTCTTGGAGGAAGCCAATACCCTTACCCTCGCAGAGGAAGAACAGGAAGACCACGAGCAAGAAAAGGCAAGATTATTATTTTTTTACCTGATCATGTTCACAATCGTTGATTTATTTTCTAAAATCATATTTTTTTTTCATTCACAGACCACAACTATGAGAGCAGATTGTCACAACTGATGAGTTTAGACATATACGTGCCAAAAGATGAAAATTTTGGACACGTGAAGATGTCGGATTTTCTTGGCCATACATTGAAGGCAGTTTCTATATCTATACAACCAGGACTTCAATCTATCTTTGATTTAACTCCAACTGAATTTGACAAATTCAAGGAAGTTGATGATCTCTATGAACGAGGATTTCCCATTCCATTTAATGCTTTCAAGAGCCTCACTGAGGAGCTCACTCCACCCTTGTTCAAAGCACTTTTGAGGAGTGATGGCGAAAAATTTCTCAAATTTCCCACTCCCCAAGTTGTCAAAGGTAAAAATATGGTTTTTTCCCCCATAAAAAGTGCTTTTAGATTAGGAATTTGAACCCTCAATGTGAAGTTTAAACCAACAAGATTTCACCAACTTGAGATTTTATTTTTTTTAGATGTGATATTGTCAATTAAATTAGGATTACTTTGTTTTTTTTTTTTTTTTACAATATGTGGGGAAGGGGGATTCGAACCACAAACCTTGTGGTTATCAGTACAACTTTATGCTAGTTGAGCTATGACAGGATTACTTTGTTAGGAACAATAATTTATAAATGATAATGTAAAACTACTAGTTTATATTGGTTAACAGGTATATATTCTCTTTTTATTAATTATCCTATTAGTGTTGAGTATCCAATAAATGACTAAATTTAATATTTAACCTTTTAAATTTAGTAGCAATTTAATATGGTAGCTAGCCTTGTCTTGTATTATATTGTGATTATGAGCTATTAACCTTCCTTTTCTACCATATTTGTTTTCTTAGAAAAAATGTTATTTTCATACCATATGAATCCTCACCATGCTAAATTAGTATCCACCACCATCAAATTAATATTGAAGTCTACAAATAATTTGAGAAATTTAGAGAACTAATCTTTTAAAATGAAGAATTTAAAATATATATGTTTAATACCCAACAGAGTAAGTTTTTTTTTTTTTTTTTTTTTTTTTTTTTTTTAATATTTACTAATACAATTTTATTATCGTCAAATGATTTGGAACAGATAATAAAACTGCATGGAGGACGGATGAAGAATTTGCAAGAGAAATGTTAGCAGGAGTCAATCCTCTCGTAATTCGTCGGGTTGAGGTAATCCTTATTCCTTAACAAACTGAGAGTCAATTTTCTCAAATGGCATTTTCTTTTTCAAGTTCTAATCTCAAGTTGTTGATTAAATTTATTTTTACACAATTTACAGGTTTTTCCACCATTAAGTAAGCTTGACCCAAAAGTTTATGGGAATCAAAAAAGTACCATCACAGAAGAACACATAAAGCATGGTTTGGATGGACTCACAGTTGATGAGGTGATTGAAAGGATTTGAAAATAAATTTTATTTTTTCCTTCTGATATTATCAATGAAAATAATAAAGGTTAAATGATGGAAAATACCCCTAAACTTTTAAAAGTTTCTTCATTTTAGCCCTTAAAGTTTGAAGTTTGTTTCAAAATGATATTTGAAGGCTTTTTTCATTAAATTCATGGATGAAAAATGATGTGTTTGCGTATGTATTGTTGCTTATGTGAATAGAATTTGAAGACATATACCTGGAAGAAACAATAAAAATACATGCTACACATCATTTTTTGTCAATAAATTTAACGGAAAATGTCTTCAAGGGTCGTTTTGAACCAAACTTCAAACTTTGAGGGCCAAAATGAAACTTTGAAAGTTTAGGGGTATAATTGAAACCAACCGCATAGTGTAGATGTATTTTTGATAATTTAACCAATAGTAAATAACGAATTATTGTTGATTGGATTGAATAGGCAATCAAACAAAATAAGCTCTACATACTAGATCACCATGATGCATTGATGCCATACCTTAGAAAAATAAATTCAACATCGACAAAAACATATGCCACAAGAACATTGCTCTTTTTGAAAGACGATGGCACTTTGAAGCCTTTGGTTATTGAGTTGAGCTTGCCACACCCTCAAGGAGACGAACTTGGTGCAATCAGCAAACTATACTTTCCAGCAGAAGTTGGAGTTGAAAGCTCCATTTGGCAACTGGCTAAAGCTTATGTAGCTGTAAACGACGTTGGGTACCATCAACTTATCAGCCACTGGTACAAATCTCCGACATATTAATTATATCATTCTTCTTTTATGAGATTATCAACCCTAACGCTTTGAAATTATAGGTTGCATACTCATGCAGTACTCGAACCTTTTGTTATTGCAACACATCGACAATTGAGCGTGATTCATCCAATTCATAAGTTACTCGTTCCTCATTACAAAGACACGATGTTCATAAACGCAGCTGCAAGACAGGTTCTGATTAATGCCAATGGTCTTCTTGAATCAACCCATTTTACATCGAAGTATTCTATGGAACTGTCGTCTTACATATATAAGGAATGGACCTTCCCCGACCAAGCACTACCGACAAATCTCATCAAGAGGTAAACATTATGAACATGAATAATTTCCTTATGAACAAAATTTTCTTGGTTGATCATGAAAAAATCATACATATTAATATTGATTTCCTTTATACCTGTCCAGAGGAATAGCAGTTGAGGACTCAACTTCCCCACATGGAATTCGATTGCTAATAAGTGATTATCCATTTGCTGTCGATGGACTTGAAATTTGGTCAGCCATCAAAACATGGGTCACAGATTATTGTTCTCTATACTACAAAGATGACCAGGCAATCCAAAATGATTTTGAACTCCAATCTTGGTGGAAGGAGCTAAGAGAGAAAGGTCATGTTGACAAAAAAGATGAACCATGGTGGCCAAAAATGCAAACTTTAGTGGAGCTAATCGAAACGTGCACTATTATCATATGGATTGCTTCAGCTCTTCATGCAGCGGTCAATTTTGGACAATACCCTTTTGGAGGTTATGTTCTCAACCGACCAACTACAAGTCGTAGGTTTATGCCCGAAGTTGGCACTGCTGAGTATAAGGAGCTTGAGTCAAACCCTGAGAAGGCTTTTCTGAGAACCATTAGTTCGGAGCTACAGGCACTTGTTGGTATCTCAATTATTGAAATTTTGTCGAAGCATGCTTCTGATGAAGTCTACCTTGGGCAAAGAGCAACAATTGAGTGGACATCTGATAAATTTGCATTGGAAGCTTTTGAGAAATTTGGAAAAGAACTGTTTGAAGTTGAAAATAGAATTATGCAAAGGAATCAAGATGTCAATTTGAAAAATCGATCTGGACCTGTTAACATGCCATACACCTTACTTGTTCCATCAAGTACGGAAGGACTCACTGGCAGAGGAATTCCCAACAGTATCTCTATCTAAAGCTCATCAAATAAGTGTTACATGGGAGATATGTGATTTGAAGGTCACAAATTACATTTCAAGCACCCATTTATGAGGAAATAAAGACCATACTTATAGTTTAAAGTAGCCATTAGGCTTGGGTTTCAAATTCAGAGTTTTATGTACTTTGTACTACTGTTTAATGAATAAAAGTTGTGTTTTAAGAATAATAATGTTCAATATCATAAGAGGCAAAAAGCATTTATCAGCGTCAAAGTGAACACATGACATAGTGCTAATTGACATGTACTCCTTCCGTTGAGGTTTGATGTGCAATTTGCTTACCGCGAGTGTATGAGCCAAGTTATAATATAGTGATTTTTAAATCGAATGTCGTCCTCTGGATTGGGTTTCTAATCAAATTAATTACCGCAAATACTCTAATCCAATTTTATCTAGGGAATTAAACTTAGTGATAAAGAATGGAAAATTAACACAAAGCAAAAAATTATGGAAATCAATTGATGGCAAATTTTTAGGGAGTTGATTTCACCAATTGGGGTTATGAATTAATCTATGGATGATTAACATGCTATGATTCATAAATCTTGGAATACTTAACTCATACATATCTCTCCCGAGCATACATAATTCTCTCACATGCAATGAATCCAATATCCCTATCTAAATTCATTAACATGCAAGACATTAAGGTTATCCTTTTTTATCGATTTCTAAGATTATCTTTTATCTCCCGATCTCAAGACTATCCTAGTTATGCATAATGAGATCTAAGCTAAACCCCCTCTCCCGAGCAAGATTTAGTCACAATCATCAATCAATTCATGGCCGGTAATTTGAAAGCATTAAGGAAACATCATGCACAAATGAAATCATAGCAAGAATCCATGAATCAATTCATAATTGCCCAAAGGGCTACATCAATCCCTAAGATATAGAACCTAGCTACTCATACAATGCGTTACGATATAAGCTAAGTCTAAAACAACCATTGAAAACAACTAAAGTAAGAGGGAAAGAAGATTAAACGCTAAGTTGCCGAGACCGCACGTTACCGTCACGATCTCCACGAGCAAAGCCTTGAATCCCGCTCCTCTCCACTTGCTTCAGCTTAGACAGAAGGTTTTTAGTCGAGATTTAGGCTAAAATTGCATAAAAAGAAGTCTCCTTGGCCAGCCCTAATCGCATTCTATTTATAGGAAAAAAGTCGACAACGTCGAGATGCTATAGGCATAGCGTCGCGACGCTGTCGCTAACCGAGCATTCTGTTTAGGAAAATTCCGAGAGCGTCGAGACGCTATGTGACCTTTTGCTTCCTGAATTAAATGAGGAAAGCTCCAGCGTCGAGACGCCCAGAAGCGAGGGTCTCGACGCTGGCTCACAGATTGCACTAATCACCAAGCTTCCACTTCGATTCAACTTCGTTTCTTTGGCCTCTTTTCACGTCCCGAACACTCGATCATTCCCATTTTCTCAATTTAGCTCCAATACATATTTCCTACAAATAAAACACTGAAATGCATAAATTTGGCCAATATAATATCAAAGACTAACTAAATTAATTAGGGGAAAATAGATTGCTACGCTCGCTATCAAGGTTGGAGGTTTAAATCTCCCTACTCCATCCTTATATTTGCTAATAGGCATTTTTTGTACAAATATTTGATATTCCATATTTTATTTTATTTTTTTTTGGAAATTTTTACTAAAATATATGGCAAATAACTTTGAAAAGTTTGAGAAAGTTTATTTTAAGAAACAAATACGATTGGGCAGTCTAATATGAAAATTTAAAAGGCACAATGATTTTCGAATAAATCACATATTTGTTTTTTTTTAGGTTAAATTATACAAAATATTTCTTTATGTGCCTCTCGGCTTTAAAAATTTTCATTTTTATCTTCGAACCTTGAAATTTGTTTAAAAAATACCTTTGGAGAGTTTCTTTTCTCGTTAAAATAAGATGTAAATGGACATGAACGACTAATGTGCAGATATCATGTACGTACAAATACAAGTTAAGAGAGTTGTCCTTTTACCGTTATCTTGTGGGAGAGGAGTTTAGGTTTCAATTAATAATATCCATAATTCAGAAAACAAATACAAGTTAAGAGAGTTGTCCCTAAACTAAAATCAAAATTATTATTGAACCCAAATTCAAAATTTAAAAATTTAACTAGAATTTTAAAAACAACTTTGAAAAGTAAACTACGAAATTGTAGGTAAATAAAGTTTTTAAAAGTAGAAAATTAAGAGTAATTTAAGTGATAAAACGAGCTTAAAATCATTTAACAGAATTATATATAATATTGGTGATTTGGTGCACCACAAACATTATGAAATAATACATATAATCAGTTTAAAATTAAAAAAAGAAAAACAAAGAGTGCATAAAAAATTGCAAAGTATAATCAATTATTGGTTTTAAACTTTTAAATCATCATTATATAAGTCATTTTTGTTAATAATAATGTAGTTGCCAGCTATAGTTTACTTTAAAGATAAAATATAGTGCAAGTTGACTGAATTTTAATATATAATAGAAGACATGAATTGCGAGCCCTTCGATGATTTTTTAAATTAAAATATTTGAATTTAAAATATTTGAATTTATTTGTATTTTTATTTTTATTTTTTATTCTTATTCTATCCAATAATATTGTCGGATGAGTTAGTTGATGAGAATATTAAAGTTGTGTTAACCTAGTTCAATAATTAAAGATATTTACTATTTTTATTAAAAAACAATTATTTCAAAATGGAGATTCCAACCTCTCAAATCTTAAGAAAAAATATTACTATCTTAACTAATTAAATTATGTTATTGATTTTTTTTTTCTATAATTGAAGGAAATTTCAAGGGGTGAAGAGATTCGAACCTCTGATTTTTTGGTCGAGAGTACATGTCGATTATCGTTGCTTATTAACCATATGGTGCAATAAATGTACTTATTTATATCCATCAACATTAAAGAAAGGGGCAAGAATTTTAAACTATAAAAGGATGACATTTATTCATTTATATATAGCAAATACAAACTATTTAAGTGCAAAGCTACTTAAGCATACTCATATATTTATTTCATGAGTAGCTCAAGTAGCATTTATACATTCAAACTCGTACAAACAAGATAATGATTTTGGAATCGCACAATATGTAGCTCACAAAGAGCTTTAAATGGAGATACTGTTTGGGATTCCTCTCCCTGTAAGTCCTTCAGCACTAGACGGGACAAGTAACGTATATGGCATATTAACAGGTCCCGTTCGATTTTTGAGGTTGATATCTTTGTTCCTTTCTATAATTCTATCTTCAACTTCAAATACTTCTTTTCCAAATTTCTCAAAGAGTTCTATTGCAGCTCTATCAGATGTCCATTCGATGCTAGCTCTTTGTCCAAGATAAACCTCATCAGAAGCATGCCTTGACAAGATTTCAATAAGTGAGACACCAAGAAGAGTTTGTAGTTGCGAATTGATTGTTCTCAGGAAAGCCTTTTCAGGGTTGGACTCAAGCTCCTTGTACTCTGCACTACCTGCTTCAGGCATAAACCTACGACTTATGGTCGGTCTGTTGGGAACATAGCCTCCATAAGGATACTGTCCAAAGTTGACTGCTGCATGTAGAGCTGAAGCGATCCATATGATGATAGTACACGTCTCAACCAGTTCCTTAAGTGATTGCATCTTCGGCCACCATGGTTCGTTTTTCTTATCAGCATGACCTTTCTCCCTAAGTTCTTTGCACCAAGATTGGAGTTCAACATCATTTTTAATTGCACTATCATCTTTATAGTATAAAGAACAATACTCAGTGACCCATGTTTTGATTGTTGACCAAATCTCAAGCCCATCAACAGCAAATGGATAGTCCTCTATTAGTAACTGAAGTCCATGTGGGGAACTTGCATCCTCAACCGCTACACCTCTAGAAAAATCAAAGAGAAGAAAATGTTCTTCTTTGTTATATAATTAAAAGAGATCCAAATAAAATCAAGAAAATTTGTGCCTATATAATTGGTGATTTACCTCTTGATGAGATTAGCGGGCAATGCTTGTTCTAAGAAATTCCATTCCTTATATACGTAGGAAGACAACTCCATGGCATACTTCGATTGGAAATGGGTTGATTCAAGAAGACCGTCAGCATTAACAAGGACTTGCCTTGCAAATGCATTTATAAACATAGTGTCCTTGTAATGAGGAACAAGCAACTTATGAATTGGATGAAGTACACTCAATTGTCTGTGTGTTGCAATCACAAAAGGCTCTAGGACTGCATGAGTATGCAACCTGCAATAGTTTTCGGGAGTTAGAATTTAAAATAGTTCAAATTCCTAGCATATTAAAGATTCTACGACAATATTTGGGGGAATTATTTATCGTTACCAATGGCTTATAAGTTGATGGTACCCAGCATCATTTACAGCCACATAAGCTTTAGCCAATTGCCATATTGAGTTTTCAACTCCTCCTTCTGCTGGAAAGTATAGTTTACTGTTGGCACCAAATTGATCGCCTTGAGGATGTGGCAAGCTTAACTCAATCACCAATGGCCTCAAAGTGCCGTCCGCTTTTAGAAAGAGTAGTGTCCTTGTGGCATAAGTTTTTGTAGATGTTGAATTTATTCTTCTAAGATATGGCATCAGTGCATCGTGATGATCCAATATGTATAACTTCTTCTGCTTGATTGCCTTCAATACAAAAATTCACAAATTATTTTACAACAATATTGAAAGAAATCAATATATATGAAGAGAAGAACAAGGATGACAAATGTTTAGGTCTCTTTTTAAGACTTACCTCATCAACTGTAAGTCCTTCCAACCCATACTTTATATCTTCTTCAGTTATCTTGCTATGTTGATCACCATAAATATTGGGGTCTAGTTTGCTCAAGGGTGGAAATTCCTGAAAAGTTACACAGGAATTTTTATTTTTTAAAGTTCGAAAGTAAAATTAATTTTATAGAGATGGAGTAAGAATAGAATTTTGAAATTACTTCAAGGCGACGAATGATAAGAGGGTTAACTCCGGCTAGCATTTCTCTTGCAAATTCTTCATCGGTTCTCCATGCAGACTTATCATCTATTCTCGGACATTAATTAGATGAAAAAAACAATCAAACTAGTAATAATTAAAATACCAAAAAAATTGAAAAACATTAAATTGATGGTTCAATATATATAGATTGAATTTACAGCCTCATATAGATTTGCTTTTTCTAGTATATTCAATATTTTTAAAAAAATTATATAATAATTTAAATCTTAAAAATGCTGAAAAAAACACCATATTTACCTTTAACAACTTGGGGAGTTGGGAATTTGAGGAATCTTTCTCCATCAGTCCTTAGGAGCTCTTGGAACATGGGTGGGGTGAAAGACTCAGTGAGATTCCTAAACACATCCAACGGTACAGGAAATCCTCCTTCATAGAGATCATGTACATCTTGAAATTTGTCAAATTCACCGGGAGTTATGTTTATTAGGTTTACGAGTTCTGGCTGGACAGATGAAGAAAGTGATTTTAAAGCAAAGCCAAGAAAATCCGACATCTTCAAGTGACCAAAATTTTCATCTCTTGGTACGTAAATGTTTAGACCCAATACTTTTGGCAATCTACTTTCATAGTTGGAATCTGCAAATTGATAACAAAAAAAACAATAATTAAATTTCCAACCATAGGATTATAAAAAGAGAACTCTATATTTAATGTTTGATTTGTCTTATTGTTTTGTAAATTATATTGTTGTATTTTTAAAATGGTATACTTGAATAATCTACAAATATATAATAATCTTACCTCTTCTTGCTCGTGGCCTTCCAGTTCTTCCACGACGAGGGTAAGGGTATTTGCTTCCTCCAAGAATGGGTCGAATAAGGCTAGCTCCACCATCTGGATCAGCGATGTCATTGTAGACATCATAATCATAGATTCTATCCCACTCCTTGCGTTCTCCAGTTCCATCTCCTCTAAGATTCAATAACTCTTCCTCTCGATACTTGCGAAGAGGATTCGGTGTCTGGTTTGGAAGATATGTCTGTGCAGAAATGATTACATTTTTAAATCATAGATGTTGATGATCAAGCGAAGAGAGGAGAAAAGAGAGAAGAAGGAGAAATTACATTGTTAGCAAAGAAAATGCGATCTTTCTTGTATCTCCCAGAAGGGTAGACCCAGGAGTTGCAGTCAAAATGGACCTTTCCAAAGCCAGGAACATCCTCGAGAGTGAGAGATTTGAGGAAGAACTCACTCGTATGGCCATTTTGGATGAAGAAAGCTCCGGGAAATCCGAAGTTATCTTCCCAAGTAAAGTTAACTTGAAACACAGATTCTCCAGCAAACAGTGGTGGGATTGAAGTCAGCCACCTCTCCAAAAATGCCTTCTTCCCAACTTTCCCCCGCGAGTCACTTGCTGTGAATTGCATTACAATCAAATCATCAACATC
Source organism: Luffa aegyptiaca (assembly GCA_017139565.1). NCBI lineage: Eukaryota > Viridiplantae > Streptophyta > Magnoliopsida > Cucurbitales > Cucurbitaceae > Luffa > Luffa aegyptiaca. The sequence goes on along the minus strand of CM029402.1, from coordinate 45,364,383 downwards.
AAACAACATTCAAAGAATTCAATACTACAAACATAAAAAGATTAGAGAAAAAGTGAGAGATAGTTACAAGCTTGAGTGGCACTGATGAGTTGAAGAGAAACACCACTACCCAAGAGCTCAGTGAAGCCATCAAGAAGTGAGGAATGGAATTCAGTGAAATCCAAAACATTGCTTCTCATAAGAATCACTTTCCCTTTGATCTTCTTTCCTCCAAGATTGGAGATTTGGTCTACAATGTTTCCACCAGCATTGATGACAGAGCCAGCAAGATCTCCTGTGGTGTTCAAGGCACCATCTATGATATTCTTTCCAATACTAAACATTTTTCTCTCTTTCTAATAATATTCCTTTTCACTCTCTCTTTCTCTTTGTTTTAAAAAGCTACAAGAAGCTGCTGTGGAGATGAATGAATTTCCTCTTGTATTTATAACACAAAAAATTTGGCCCTCTCTCTCTCTCTCCAAATTTGGTTTGTATTGATAAGGATAATGAAAAAAAGAAATGGAAAAACGTGGGCTCAACATTATGTCCAATTATTCATATTTTAAAATTGTGAAAGGAATATTATTATTGTGATCACCTAATCTTGTTTTCATCCTCGAGAGTTGTGTTGGAATTATTTGATTAGAAAAATATAATAATGAAAAAGATTACAAAATGAACATGTTCTTACAATGTTTGAAAAAATAAATAAACAACAGAAAAAGTTATTGGGTTACCACGTTTTCTATTTTTTAATAAATTTGTTTTTCATATACATACATATATATATATATACAGTGGTGGATCGAGAACTGGTAAGGTGTTTCAATTTGTACCCTAAACTTTCAATATCATCCAATACACTGAATTTGGATTAGTTTTGCAATTTTCTCCTTAACTTTAAAAAAGGCATTGCAATTTTACCTCGTGATAAATTTTCATTCAAATTATTTTCTATGTAAATATAAAAGAAAAAGGATGATATTCAATTAACGAGTTAGATTTTTCTTTTTTCTCGTTTACAAAAAATTATACATTCATTTCATGCTATTTATTTTCTTAAAAATAATTTACTGAAATTTAAAAATAATTTTATTAAATTCCACAGATTTAATCCAAGAAAAGAAAATTTAAATTTAAATTTGAAACTAAAACAAAATTTAATTAGTGTTTTAAATTGTTACAAACTTTTTTTTTAAAAAAAATGTTACCAAAGTAATTGAAAATAAAAAAGAAAATTTAAAAACAAAAGAAAAAGGGTTAAGACGGGATGTTAACATTAAAAAACATGGAAAAAAAAAAAAGAAAAAAAAGACAAAAAAACGAAAGAAAAAGGGTTAAGGCTGGATGTTAACTTAAAAAAATGAAAATAAAAAGAAAAAAAGGACAAACAAACGACTGTCAACATATTGATGTTTCCATCAACAATTTCATATGTTCATGGATTTGACATAATTTTTTGTTTTTGGTTTTTGAAAAATATGCTTATTTTCTCCTAAATTCCTTACCATAACTTTCATTCTTATTAAGATCCATTTGAATTCATAGTCAAATTTTAAAAACAAAAACAAGTTTTTGAAAACTACTTTTTTTTTTTTTTTTCAAAATTGAACTTGGTTTTTGAAAACAAGGAAGATGATTGATACTAAACCAAAGAAACTTATAGGTGGAAGTAGTTGTGTGTAAACTTAATTTTCAAAAACCAAAAACCAAAAACCAAATGGTTATCAAACAGGACCTAAGTGATGAGTCGATATTTCTATTCTATCATAAAAAAGTCAACAAAATTAACTTTTTAAATCCCTTTTATATGTTTATTTAAATCTCTAAATTTCTTTCTTTAAAAAAATCAATTATAATCTCTTTTTTTATTATTATTATTAATTACAATGTGATTGTTACTCCAATGTTGACATATCACATAAATTACAGTGACAAGTGATAATTCCTACAAAATTTAACAATAGGTGACATAAGTATAGTAATAAGAGAAAAAACATTGGATTTAAAATGTATTTTCATCTATGCTATCTATATTTCATCTAGTTAGCAGCCTACGCTATTTTGTCGAGGCATCACTTTTTAGTTCGATTAGTGTACATGTCACGTCAACATTTAAGTAATGATGTAAAAAAAAAAACTTAATAATTTGAATTAAAATCCAGACTTGTAATTGAAACATTTTAATTAATATCAAGGAGGTACTAATAACACCCCTGTTAAAATTGGAAGTTTAAATTGAAAGTTTAAGATTAAAATTAATTCATCTCCTAAGTTTAAAAATAAAATTAAATTTTTTTCGGTAAATAATATTTATAATATATGAAGAATAGAGAACAAATTTTATTTTGTAAGTTCAAAAAATATGGAAATGGAGAGTAAACCTTTATCCACTCATTGAAAAATGGCACTCTTCTCTGAATGAAAAATATTTAGTCTCATTTTTTTTTACAACTTTTGGAATGGAGGGGTTCGAATCACAGACCTTTTGATTATTAGTGTAAGACTTATGTCAGTCGAGCTATGCTCTTGTTAGCAAATTTAGGCTCACATTTTTAATTCATAAATTTCCATTGTCTTCTTCTAGAAGAGTGATTCATAATTGATAAAATTATATCCATTTCAAAATTTTAATTCAATGACTTATTTTTAATTTTGGGCATTGTAATTTGCAATGATATATATTTTACTTTTTGTTATGTGTAAAAATCACCATTCACGACTCTCCATGTTGGTCGTCCCCAACTTGTAAATTTTTTATTTTTTGGTTTGAGAAAATTATTAGAGTTCCCACTTTCAATCATGCACATGCAACAGGTGGATTATTAAATTAATAATAATTAAAAACAATTTAAACTTTTCATTACATTTGCATTAGATTTAATTATTTCTATATAATAAATAAAGAGTCTATTCATAACAATACTTTAAAACCCTTGTAAATGAGTATTGTAAATATAAAAGAAAATTAAAAACTTATAAGTTATTTTCACTCAAAGAAAAAAATAAAACTTATAAATGGTATATAAAAAAAAAGTTGATAAATTAGAGTAAATGTAGTTTTTTTTAGTATATTTTTAATATATCTCTTCATTTTTTTTTTTTTTGAGTTCAACAACATTTGGGGTGAGAGATTCGAATTTCTGACCTCTTGGTCGAGGGTATATGTCAATTACCGCTGAGTTATGCTCACTTTGACAATATTTCTCTTCATGTATCAGCTTAGATATTAGCAAGAGCCTACCATATGGATTATTATATATGAAATGGTAGACGTGAAACTTTTTTTTTAAATTATTATTATTATTATTTTAAATAATCACTAAACGTGTTAATTAGATCTTGTTGTCCACATCAATAGTTTTTTTTAACAATTTATTAATTATCAGAGAAATATTAAAATAATTAACAAACTAAATTATAGGATAATTTATTTATCTAGTTTTTGATAACGTGTGCTAGTTATATTTTAAAACAAACAAACGTTTTTATAAGGTGTATTATTATTTTAAAAAGGGATTAGGTGAGTGAAACTTTTCAATGATTTTTTTATTCTTTTAAATCTATATACATTTTAGGTCCATCATATTTATTTGTAATGCTTGGAACTTTGTGAATAGATTTCTCAAATAGGGATCTAATAATTGAGAGAAGCTGTTCAAAGTAATATTTTTCTTAGAAAATATTTTAAACAAACGAGAATCACATTTACAATTTCAATAGTAGTAAATTCTTGAGCTTTGAACTTATCCATATAATTTATAAAGTTTTTGAAATCTCATATCTTTGTATAATTTATATATATAAAAAAAAAAGTTCAATTATTCTTTTAATCGATATATTTTCATACTCATTCCAATTTTCTGTATTTTCAAATATCCAAATTTAGTTGTTTTTCCAATAAACCTAAGTTAGTTCTTATTGTTAGTTTGAAGTTGATTTTTGTCGAATTTGATAAATTAATAACAATAATTTTCACTTAAGAAAACACAAAATATGAATGTCTTCTAATATTTTTAGAGAAAAAAGTTAATAGAGAATATACATTTTTTTAATAGATAAATTAATCATAAACTAATGGTAGAAACTAAATTTAAGATTTATTGAAAGCACGAAGTCTAAATTGGATATTTTAAAGTAAATGACTAAAATAGAACCAGTCAATAATATTTTAACTAAAAATATGAAAAATTGTTTATAGAAATTCTATTCTCTTTGTATAGTATCAGAGTCTTCTTAAAAAAAGTGGCTAAAAAATTCAGCATTTTTTCCCATTCTTATTCATTTCAAAAGTTCCCAATCTGAATGATTTTAAAATGGTTGGTCTCATTTGTTCACATTTTAAATTTGACCTCTTTATACAATTAGATATTAAATATCTTTCTTAAATTACCAAGTTTAGTCCTAAACTTTTAGATTTATTTCTAATAGATCCTCGAAGGTTCCTAAACTTTCAATTTAACATCTAGTAGATTCTTGAGTGTCTAGGTATTTAAAATTTTAATTTAATCTCTAATAAATCATTAAACTTTCAATCTTGTGTCTTATAGATCTTTGACGATAATTTTTAAAATGTATAAATATTGTGGTGTACAAAATCGAATGTTTTTTTTGTGAGACAAACGATTAGACATAATCCAACCAAAAAATGAGTGGTCCAAATCTAAGCAGACAACCAATTGATCTTATTAAACACAAATTCAATTTTATTTGTAATAGATTCGTTAATTAAAAAAAATCAAATAAGATTATTCATAAGTGACTAAACAAGTATCCATTTTTTAAATTTAATCAAATGAATCATTGTTAACTCTTTCGGCGTTATAATTTGCATTGTGTATATCTATATTTAATATGTATAATCTTTTTCTTATGGTTCAAAGAAATCCATCATTATTCTCAATCTTGGCCTCGTGTGAATTTAATAATTAGAGTCCCCACTTTCAATCATTAAATTAATACTTTACATTATAAGCATATGCAAGACATGTGGATTACTATATTAATAACAATTAAAGAATTTAAAATTTGATTATTAGATTTCTTTATTCAAAATGAGAAATAAAGAGTTCATCCACAACAACACCTTTATTTCTTTTTATTTTTAATTCTTTTTGAGTTCATTACAACACCTCTCTTCTTTATGAATAGTGTTAAACATAAAATAAACCCTAAACCCTAAATCCTAAAAATTAAAATAATAAATAAAACAAAAACGTCTCCATCTCTCCTCTTCTACTCTTCTCTCTCTCACCTCTCTCTCTTCTCTCCCTCCCTTGTCCTCACCCCTTCTCCAACCACTATCATCTATGCAATTGAGCAATGATTTGATAGAGATTTGTCGATCAGTTGCTACTAAGTTGATCTATCGGTCGATGATCGACAATTGACCGTTCGTTGGAGCTTCGTCGACAATTGACAGTTGATCGTCGATGATGGAGCTCAGCTAGAGAGTCGTCGATCGGTTGTTGGAGGGACATTGGTGATGGGAGGAGTGGTGGTCATATTGGCTAGAGTATTATTTAATTAATAATTAATTATTATTTAAACTATTTTTAAATTAATTATTAATTATTTTTTTTTAAAATATTAATTATTAATTATTTTTAAATGTCCATATTGACATTAAAAATATTTAAAAAATAACTAATTTAATGTTAGAAACCTTTTAAACATGTTTTTCAAAACTCAATGACCAACTAAAGTACATCAGAAACCTCAAAACCAAACATATTTATTCTTGAAAACTCAGGGGCCAAAAGAAGTTTTAGTGAAACAACAATCCAGACTAATTTTAAATTATTATTAAATCTAAAAGTTAATACTTGATTAATTATTTTAGAAAAAAAAAACTAGTAAATTATAGTAAATTTAATTTTTAATTATACTTTTAACATTTCTCATGCACAAACTTAAATATTGGCAAAGGATTGTAGATCATTATATAAAAGGAGGAGGAAAGAAACATTATACTGTAGCCACAAACTTTTACTTTGAATATGATTTTAAATCATCATTTACAAATGCCAACAAGAGTTTAGCTCAACTGGCATAAAATTGTACTGATAATTTGGTTCGAATCTCCCTTCCTCACATATTGTAAAAAAAAAAATCATCATAATTTACAAATTTATCAAATTCAATTATCACGTGGATGATAAGTTTCAACAACCATTAACCAAGAACTAAAAAAAAAAAAAAATCCATTAATAGAAACAAGTTGAAACTAAAGAGATATACTGATTCTTCTTCTTTTTTTAGTAGAAGAGATATACTGATCCATACTTTCATAATAACATATATTATACACATGACATTTGAAATATATAAGCTAAGTATATTTGACACTTGTCTTTTTTCACCTTTTATAGATGTTCTTGACAATGGCTTCCTTGACATTTATGAAAGTGTCAAGTGCATTAGAATTTGACATTTTAAAAGCGTCAAGTAATACTGTTTTTCTAGTGTTTTCATTGCCTTTTCAGAGATCACTTTTCACATTTTCCATTTCTTTTTTCTAATAGGTAATTGTTGTTAATTCCATCCCTTTTAACCTTTATTACAATCAAACAATTCAATTACTATGAAATTAGTCCCTCAAATGATGAAGTTGTAAACACAAATTCAAAGTTTAATAATACTATCTTATCGGTTAAAGATTTTTTTTTTTTTTTTTGAGTACATCAACGTTTGGGGGTGAGGGATTCGAATAACCTTTGACCTATTGGTCGAGAGTACATGTCAATTACTGCTGAGCTATGCTCACTTTGACTCTTATTCGATTAAAGAATATATTTGAAATTAACTAAAGATGTATAATCTTTTGAAGTATGTTTTGGTTAGTAAAGTTTATGGGAGTCGTGTTCATGTTTGAATAGGTTAAAGATGTTGATAAAGTATTTTTTAAAGAAATTTAGGGGTTGTTTGGGGCACTGAATTGGTTATAATATCTGGTGGTTATAATAATCTGGGGATTATAATAGTCTGGGGGTTATAATAATCTGTGTTTGGGGTGCAGATAATTATAGTCTGGGATAAAATAATCTGTGTTTGGAGTGCAGATTATTTTAGTATGGGATAAAATAATCTGTGTTTGGGATGCAGATTATTTTAGTCTGGGTTAAAATAGTCTGTGTTTGGATTGCTGATATGTTTAACATGAGATTCTGAATCAAATGTTCAAGTTGACTGTTTTTTTTTTCCTGACTTTTTTTTTTTTGTTTATTTTCCTCATACAACTTTGTATGTCAAATATTATATTTTGCAAATATCAATAAAAAATTGTTTGCATTCAGTTGTAAAAAAAACAAAGTATTGGGTATACGGGTTAAATGATGTGTTTAACTTAAAAGGAAACAAAAATAACCTAAGGTAAGAGTTGATTTTCTTTGTTTTAGGGTCATGATTTTTTCACAAAAGAAGTCCTTTTATGATTTCATATTGGAAAACCATATTTGTTTCATTTCTGTATTTTCAACTTAAAAATGGTAAATGCTTATGTACAAAGAAATTATATAATAAAACTCCATATTTATATATGTAGAAAGACAACTGAGAAACTGGTAAGTGTTTCTAACATGGAATGACCAACTGAGAAACTGGTAAGTGTTTCTAACATGGAATAACCAAAAATCGCTTTTTTCTTTTTCTTTTTTCCTTCTTTTTCATTTTCTTCCTCCATCTTTATCTTTCTTCTATCTCCATCATCTTCATCTTATTCCACCATTTTCATCTTCATCTTCATCATCTTCTTCCACCATTTCCATCATCATCTCCATCTTCTTCCTCAACCTCAAACTCCATCTTCATCATTTTCTTCTTCCTCTAACCCTAATGCCGGCAACGTTTTCAACGACTTTTCTGGCGGTTGCCGACAAATTTTTCGACGACCAAATTTTTTTTCCTCGTTTTCTTTCTTTTCTTCTTTTTTTTTCTTTATTTTCAGTTTTTATATTTTTCAAAATGAAAATGAGAAGAAATATGAAAAAAAGGAAAAAAAATCAGTTGCCGGAAAAGTCGTCGGTGATCTCTAGAAAAGTGGTCGGCGGCCGTTGGAAAAGTCGCCGGAAACTTCGCCTGCCGACGGCGACCGGTGGTCGTCGGAAAAGTCAAAGAGTTGCATGGAAGAAGAGAGGAAAGAGTTACTGTAGAAAATGGATAGAATAATCGAGTGGGTTGAATGATGGTTACTGTAGAGAATGGATAAAATAATCGGGGGTAAAAATAACCTATTTCACCATTTATTTTTGTTGATGCCCAAACACTGAATAGATTATAATAAAGGGGGCTATTATAACTTATTCAGTGCCCCAAACAGCCCCTTAATGGATCCACAATTCACCTTCCTATGTTTTCAATGTAGCAATAGGATTATCATTTAAAAATATGGAAATTTTCTTAAATTTTCTCCACACCTATTTAGACAAATTTACATAATTTCCTTTTTACCTCGGTAGATCATTGATAAATATATGTGAATGATAACATTAATAGTCACCTATCATTGATAGACCATTTTTTCAAAAATAATATTTGATAGATGTCAATAACTGATGAACTATTTATCACTAATTATAACGATCCAATAACTAAAAAGGGACTAAACATTTATTTGGAGAACAAAATTTAAATGCTTGTATCTTTTAAAAATATCAAAGTAATTTTTATGTGTTGCAATTGCAATACGTAAATGCTTGTATAACATTTGATCACTTTGTTGTTTTATAGTCCGTCTCTATCATTTTTGTTTGTATTTGAAACCACAAAAAGAATTAAATGTGCAAGTTCTAATTAGAAAGAAAATGAGAAGCAATAGTGGATCCAGAACTTTATGTTAGTGGAACCCAGGGAACCAATGGTTAGAGATGGATAAAAACATGATAAAAATAATTAAATTTATTCATTTCAATATTAAAATTGTCCAATTATACTTCACTTTAATCGTTGATTTAAGATTTCTATTTAAAATTCAAATCTTTCTACTCTCATTGAAATCTTTGTACGGAGATCTTGATTATCTTTCAATTAAATGAAAGGAGATTTAATGCGTATATGAGTTTTCAATCTCTAAGCAAATGACTTAGAGGTTTTTAAATTTAATTTAATTTTGTTTATTTAGCATTCACTAGAACTATCTTCATTGGTATGGAAAACTTTGCTCAACAATCTTAGCTTCATCCATTTGATTTGCAGGTTTGATTTTATCATTATCTTATTTCTAAGTTCCATTTATTACTTGGACGTTTATTTGACAAATGGAATAAAAGAGTAATTTTCCTCCTAAATACACTAAAAAATTCAACAATTCTATTTAAAGAAAAACATAAGTTATTGTCTATATATGAATTGATTTGGATGTTTTTTTTCCACCTTAATTTTAGTGTATAAGTCGTCGACAAAAGAAATACATGCAAAGAGTGCCTTCATCAAATGAAATTAAAAGATATGTGTTGATGATTATATTTCGCTAGGTAAATTACCTTCGCTCCACGTGATAATTGACAGTGAATTTGTTTGAGAGCGGGGGAAGACGTGACCTGCAAAAGAGTAAATCTGCACACCGGTGTGGTGCTAGCCACACCGCCTCCGATGCTCAAGTCAGAAAACGGAAGAGAAGAGCAAGAGAGTAAGAGGAGAGAGTCGAGAGTTCCGGGTCCCTTCTTCAGTGGCAAAGAGGGGTATAAATACCTGCTCATGCTCCTAGGATTTTTAGGGATTCGGAGGCGTTTCGGGACGAACCAGGCTGGACCGGGGCGGCTAGGGATAGTAGGGACCGAGCGGAGGCGTTTTGGCCCGGCCCGTTGGCTAGTCTTCCTCTGGGTCGCTTCCTGGTCCTATCTCCGCCCGGTTGTCCTCGTCAACTCCTTGCATATGGTGGTCCAAAATTACCTATAACAATATGCATTAAGACATGAAAGGTTCTTTTTTGTGTTATGGTATCTTGATTATAATATTTGCATGTGCCTTTCTTTCTTTAGATTTTTTTTTCACATTTTTCATTTCTCTCTTCCTTTTTAACCCCTTGTAGGATTTCTAGTGAAGTTACCAGTTTGGGTTTATGATTTTCAATTTATTTTTGTCTAATAGGTAATTGTGGTTAATTCGAGCAGTAAGTTAACATTAACACCCCATCAACACATTTGAATTAACTTGAAACCAACTTTTATGTAATCCTAATACTAGCTTAGCTTGTAGATACAAAATTGATAGTTTAAGATCTGTTAACATTTAAAACACAAGGATTAGGCATACTTAATCCTTGAAAGTTTTAGGTCTAATTACAAATTTCTTAAAGCCTAAGACTAAATAGATAACCCTCTCAAAGTTTATCAACCCAAACTTCTAATCTAACAGTTCTTTAAATACTACTCATTATAAATTGATACATGGTAAATGAAAACGAATATTCAAACTTAACTATATGCATATTCTATGTTTCGGTTAGGGGTGATAGTCGGTTCGGTTCTCTCGGTTTTGAGCCCAACCGAAAACCGAACCGAACCGTTCGGTTTGTTCAAAATGAAAACTGAACCAATGTCCAATAAATGATAAAACCAATGGTTCGGTTTCCTATTGGTTTGGTTTTCGGTTTCAGCCTTAATTTCCTTAACTTTTCTCTACTCCTCTGATTGAGCTTTTAAAATACATCAATGGCTACACACTTTCAAGTACAGAGATTGGGAAGGAGAGAATACAAGCAATAGAGGGTTTGGAATGAATTATAAATCAACACCCAATGGATTGCAATGAAAAAAAATCAAGCAAAGCCTTGAGTACCATCTTTTTAAAATAATTAATCAAATCACAAGTTTAGTTTATTTACCTAATATGGCTGGGAATGGGAGAATGGCGCCCAGAGTCTTATCGACAAAAGAGTATAGTGCGATTGTTATGGTGATTGAAGAAGATGGCAGTGACCGGTGGCAAAAAGGGCGATGGCAATGGTGATCAGCGAAGATAGAAGTGATTGGAGAAGATGGCTGTAAAGCTGCGGTTGGGAATGAAGAATGGGTGAATTGAAAAAGGGATTAGGGTTTTTTAAGGGTATATATATAGCCTCGGTTCGGTTCGGTTTTTAGTTGGTTTTTTCAATAGGAAACCGAACCGAACCGAAAATGGTCGGTTTTTTTCAAAACACAAACCGAGATGTCCAATCTAATGCCAAAAAACCGAACCAAACCATTGGATCGACTTGGTTCGGTTCGGTTTTTCGGTTCTTCGGTTTTCAGTTGCACCCTTAGTTTCGGTAGGGTTATTGTTGAATGGATGCCATAATTCAGGTTGCGACTACTGAGTATATGTTAACCATGTTAACGAATTTGGGAGTGAAAATTTTGCTACAATTGGATTTTATTCAATAATAAATTACTCTTAAGGCTGGTTCTTAGCTATATGATAAAATATTGTAATTTTATAATTAGTAGTTTCTACATTTAAAAGCTAACTAAATTATCTTAGTAGTAGGACAATACTATTTTATTTTTATGAAAGCAAATCAATCAAACATAATTGCAGAGATCTCAATACCGTTCATCCCTTTCTTTTAAATGTTTAAAAATATGGAAATGGAAGGTTTGTTTTAGGTTTTGAGGCTTAGAACTTGATCCGATAAGAGGCTTTCATGGCTATTCCACACATTCCTTTTGGATCCTCCCCACTCCTTTTTTAGTTTCATCTAAACGTAACCCTTCCTCTCCCCAACTAACTCCCCATGAATTCTTCACGAGCCAATAATTTGTTCCGTCTTCAGTTGTCTTGTAGCCAATCGCTACCACTCCGTGATTAAGCTCTGTTCCACATTCTCCATTGAATACTCCCTGCAATTTAGCCACAGATTTTCAATTATGATATGATGATGCAAGTTCACCGTGAAGCGATCAATTGCGAAACTGAACCAGGAGCTTAGGTCTGAGTAGAATTGGTAATTTTTTTCTGCAACGTCGATGTCGACTAACACTGATTGGTTTGCGACGACTTGGATCAGAACATTCTCCTTTTCAGGTACGTTTTCATATCCATCAATTGTAACTATCAGTGAAGTCATATGCTAAGTCAAATAAATGTGTGCTTTTAGTTTGATAATTTCCAAAAGGATGAATGATATTTTAGATTCGAATTGCTTCATGCAGTTAGATGAATTCTAAAATTGAACTCTAGATGAGTGGCAGAATCCTCATGCACCGTGGTAGGGATAGTTGTTCTTTCGGTGGCGATTCCACCATTTCGCCCTATGAAATCAAAAGCGATCTCCATGAACCCTCCATTACAACCAATGTTTCTTGTATTGCAGTCGAGAAACTCCTGCTCTGATAGAGATAATAGCTAGTTGATTTTGATTTCGTTAATTCCTTCAACTGCAACCATAGTTGAAAACGCCCAACAGCAACCTGCAATATATTTCAAAATCATTGATTATTCGTCATTTCATAATTAATTAAAGTATATTATAGTGCTTCTCATTGACATTGTAAGCACTAATTTGTTGTAATCTAGTAAATATAGAACACTCAAAACTATTAAATGTTGTGTTGTAGGTGATTTTAAACCATTCCGAAATTCGAGGACTAAGCAGAACAATGCGACACCAACCCAGAAGCATGACCAGGAAGTGGACCCCAGAGGAGGGTGAGCCGAAGGGATTGGGCCAAGACGACCCAATCTCATGCTCGGCTCACTCGTGTGGGTCGAGTCTCCTCCCATCCACTCGGTCCCTGGTGCCCCTAGACGCCCCGGTTCCGCCTGGTTCAGCCCGAATTGTCTCCGAAAGCCTAGAAACCCTAAGGTAGGAAAATGTATTTAAACCCTTCTTCGTCACTGAAGAAGGGATCCCGAACTTAATTCTCTGAACTCTACTTCTCCTCTTGCTCTTTTGCTCTCCTCCTTCAACTTTCTGACTTAAGCATCAGAGGCGGTGTAGCCAAGCACCACACCGGTGCGCAGGTTTCTTCTGTCTTGCAGGCCACGTCTTCCCCCTCTTCAAACAAATTTATCGTTGGTGGCACGTGAAGGTCAGGTGAGTTTTCCCTGTCCAGATATTGGCATCAACATGTTGTTTTTAGTTATAAACTCCTTTTTCCTCGATCAATATAACGCCAGAATTAGACATTATATACCGCATCTGCCTTGCTCTGTGATGCCATTGACGACTCCTCTCTCCCTCCAATCAGTGATTGTTGGAAGAACTGTAGCCTGCTCATACATGAATCCACTGACACCTTCTCTTCTCCAGCCATGCAACTTCCTGTAGTGACTAATATTGGACCGAACATACAAGTTTACAAACTCATAATTGGACATATCTGCAAACTTGTTGAACTTCAACTTGTATGGTTTGGTGATATTGGTCAAAGTATAGGTCACTTACAAACGTCATTAGGAAAAAAAAACACTCACTTCAGAGTGTTGTAGCTCTTTCAACAACTAAAGCTGAATTTATTGTGTTATTAATTAGAAGCAATAAAAGAAGTTATTTGACTTAAAGGAGTTATGGAACAATTGGACTATCAACAAGATAGGGTAATTAACTGTCACGTGTGATAGTAAAATTACTATACATCTATTCCACAACCAACAATTATATCATGAGAGGCCGGAAGATCAAATACTTCCCCTCACATGTTGTCTATTAAAAAAAAACAATATCATGAGAGGATTGAACATGTTGATGTAAAGCAACATTTTGTGAGAGAGGTAGTCGAGAAAAAAGGCACAATTTAATATAGTAAGTTAGTAGATGCATGTGAAAATGAAGATGACATGTTAACCAAACCGACATTAATGAAGACTAAGTTTGAGCATTATTTTGTATATATTTTTAACCTTGGTTGATTTTTCTTATCAACATGACCTTTAATTTCTGTTTTCAAGACCTTTAGTTGTAAACACATCGATATTTTGGACTGACTGTGTGATCTTTGTAGTACAAAATATATACGATACGCTATTAAGTTATGTTTCGATTGTTTATTAACCAATTCTTAGATCATCAACAACAAAGGAGTAAAAAACTCTCTTAATGAGAATAGCATCCAAATTCCATGTGGGAAATTTGAGTCTACTTTTACTTAATCTAGACAAATCAAAGGAGAAGAAACAATGTTCATCTTTTGTTATTTTATATGTAACAAATTTTCATAATAAAAATAATCCATAAATTGCCTCTTAGTGATATAAGTTGATAGTGTCTGTTGGATGAAATTTCATTCCATTATATAACAAGAAGCTAACTCCATGGATTATTTTAATTGAAAATTGGTTGATTCAGGAAGACTATCGACATTAAAAAGCATAGGTCATAGGATAATTTTATTTATTCACCATATAGTTTAATAAATATACTTATTAAAGAAAATGGCAAGAATAAATGTAAACTAAAAAAACATCACTTTTATTCATTAATTCACATATCAAATCAAATACAGAAAATTTAAGTGCAAAGCTTGAGCATGCTCTTTTAGCGATTAATTTCATGAGTAGATAAAAAGTAGCTTTTTTTTTTTTAATAAATACATTCAACATAATAATAAAAACCATGGAAAACAAGACAATGATTTTAGAACCTCCACCATATGCACAATTTGGGCTTCAAATAGAGATGCTATTTGGAATTCCCCTACCTGTGAGTCCTTCGGTACTAGATGGAAGAAGCAAAGTATATGGCACATTAACAGGTCCAGTCCGATTTTTGAGGTTGACATCCTTATTCCTTTCTATAATTCTATTTTCAACTTCAAACACCTCTTTCCCAAAATTCTCAAAGGCTTCTAACGCAGCTTTATCAGATGTCCATTCAATGCTAGCTCTTTGTCCAAGATAAACTTCATCAGAAGCATGCCTTGACAAGGTTTCAATCAATGAAACACCTTGAAGAGTTTGCAGTTGAGAATTGATTGTTCTCAAGAAAGCCTTCTCAGGTTTGGACTCTAGTTCTTCATACTCAGCAGTGCCTGCTTCAGGCATAAATCTACGACTTATGGTTGGTCTATTGGGAACAAAGCCACCATAAGGATATTGTCCAAAGTTGACTGCCGCATGGAGAGCTGAAGCAATCCATACGATGATAGTACATGTTTCGACTAGTTCATCAAAGGTTTGCATCTTCGGCCACCATGGCTCATTTTTCTTATCTGCATGACCTTTCTCACTTGCTTCTTTCCACCAAGATTGGAGTTCAATATCATTTTGAATTGCCTTATCATTTTTGTAGTATAGAGAACAATAGTTTGTAACCCATGTTTTGATTGTTGACCAAATCTCAAGTCCATCCACAGCAAATGGATAATCCTCTATCAGTAACCGAAGTCCATGTGGGGAACTTGCATCCTCAACAGCTACACCTCTAGAAAATTCAAGGAGAAGATCAAAATGTTCATCTTTGTCATATGATTAAAATAGATCCAAATAAAATTAAGAAAATCTGTTCCTATATAATTGGTGATTCACCTCTTGATGAGATTAGCGGGCAATGCTTGTTCTAAGAAATTCCATTCCTTATATATATAAGAAGACAACTCCATGGCATACTTTGATTGAAAATGAGTCGCTTCGAGTAAACCGTCAGCATTAATAAGAACATGCCTTGCAAATGCATTTATAAACATAGTATCCTTGTAATGGGGAACCAGTAACTTATGAATTGGATGAAGGACACTTAATTGTCTATGTGATGCAATCACAAAAGGCTCTAATACTGCATGGGTGTTCAACCAGTGACTAATAAGTTGATGGTAGCCAGCATCATTTACAGCCACATACGCTTTAGCCAATTGCCATATTGAGTTTTCAACTCCTTCCTCTGCCGGGAAGTACAATTTACTATTGGTACCAAATTGATCGCCTTCAGGGTGTGGCAAGCTTAACTCAATCACCAATGGCCTCAAAGTGCCATCAGCTTTCAAAAAGAGTAGTGTCCTTGTGGCATAAGTTTTTGTGGATGTTGAATTTATTTCTCTAAGATATGGCATCAATGCATCATGGTGATCCAATATGAATAACTTGTTTTGATTGATGGCCTATATGGATCAAAGAATTATAGCCATAAATTGTAGTACAACAAATATTAATTGGAAAAGAGAAAAAAAAAAAAAAAAAAACATGAAGGGAAGAAAAAGACTACAAGGTTACCTCATCAACTGATAGTCCTTCTAACCCATACTTTATATCTTCTTCAGTTATCTTGCTATTTTGATTGCCATAAATTTTTGGGTCAAGTTTGCTCAAGGGTGGAAATTCCTACAAAGTTAAATATATATATAAATTTTTTTTAAAAAAATATAATTTATAATTTGAAGACAAAGTGAAAAATAGAATTTTGAGATAACCTTAAGACGACAGAGGATTAGAGGGTTAACTCCAGCTAGCATTTCTCTTGCAAATTCTTCATCTGTTCTCCATGCAGACTTATCCTCTATCCCAATTATTAGATTGGAAAAATTGAATTAATAATGGTTAAATAATATGAAATTCAAATTCAATATAATATATTTCGATAAAAAAATCTAAATTATTTAGAAAATTGATATATTTTCAACATTTCTCTTCACATAAAGTTATATACTAAGTGCATGTTTGGGAGTGATTTTGAAATGATTAAAATCACTTTTGTCAAATTCAAAATCACTACGAAATATTCTTTTAATAATTCAAAATCAATTTTGATGATATGAAAATTACCTTTAAAAGTGTAAAATTAAACATGAAATTGATTTTGAATAATTAAATGTATGTTTCGAGATGATTTCGAATATGACAAAAGTGATTTTAGCCATTTCAAAATCACTCCCAAATCTGCACTAATTTGATTCTGAAAATCTGACATGTGGACTGTTAACATAATTTAGGAAGGAAATGACATGGTAATTATTTGAGCTCTCATGACTTACTCCAGTACAATAACCAAACATAAAAGCTTAAGAAATTGTTAGTAGTTTCAAGTGGTCTAAATATTTAATTATTTTTATATTCTATACAATTCTGAGAATTAATAATAATAATAATAAAAATCTAGATCTATTACCTTTAACAACTTGTGGAGGCGGGAATTTGAGGAATCCTTCTCCATCACTCCTGAGGAGTTCTTGAAACATGGATGGTGTGAAACCCTTAGTGAGATTCTTAAACACGTCCAATGGTACGGGAAATCCTCCTTCATAAAGATCATGAACATCTTGGAATTTGTCAAACTCGCCAGGAGTTATATCTATTAGATTTACGAGCTCTGGTTGAACCGATGAAGCAAGGGATTTTAAAGTATAACCGAGAAAATCTGACATCTTCAAGTGTCCAAAATTTTCATCTCTAGGTACGTAAATGTTTAAGCCCAATATTGCTGGCAGTCTACTCTCGTAGTTTGAATCTGAAAATTGATAACATTGAAAACTAAAGATTAAGTTTAAAATTAAGAAAAGAACTGTTTGATAGTACAAAAGAAAATGTTTCATATATAGAAACTTCATTAATATTTTATATATCAAGTGGATAATTATTCATTCAGAACAAAAAAAAAAAAGGACAATTATAAATTGTAATGTTCCACTTAGTTTTCTGGTAGAATAAGTCCCTTGTGCAAATTTTATTAGATCCAATAATAATGATAAATTTGAAAAAGGGTATGATTTAGATTTTCAGAATACAAATTAGAGTCATTTTAAAAATAAATGAAAGGACAATTATTTATAAAATAGACAAATTAAGAGTGTTATTTATAATTTATCTCCCTAAGAAAACTGTTTTTTTCTTTTTTTTTTTTAGAAACTCCCTAAGAAAACTGTTTTGAATGAAGTATATTAAATAATAATCTTGCCTCTTGTTGCTCGTGCTCTCCCAGTTCTTCCACGACGGGGGTAAGGGTATTTGCTCCCTCCAAGAATGGGACGAACAAGGCTAGCACCTCCATCTGGGTCGGCAAGGTCATTGTAGACATCATAGTCGTAGATTCTATCCCACTCCTTTCGTTCTCCAGTCCCATCTCCTCTAAGGTTCGACAATTCTTCCTCTCTGTACTTGCGAAGAGGGTTCGGCGTCTCACTTGGAAGATATGTCTATGTAAATAAGTAATTACCTTAGAAATAGAGAAAATGCCTTGAAAGATAGGGGAGAGAAAAAAAAAACACAACTTACCTTATTGGCAAAGAAAATGCGATCTTTCTTATATCTTCCAGAAGGGTAAACCCAAGAGTTACAATCGAAATGGACTCTTCCAGAGCCAGGAACATCTTCGAGAGTCAAAGACTTGAGGAAGAACTCGCTGGTGTGTCCATTTTTTATGAAGAAAGCTCCTGGAAATCCAAAGCCGTCTTCCCAATCAAAGTAAACTTGAAACACAGACTCTCCAGCAAACAGCGGTGGGATTGTAGTCAGCCACCTCTCCAAAAACGCCCGCTTTCCAACTTTCCCTCTCGAGTCCGTCGCTGTCAATTTCATTACAATAAAATCATTAAAAAAACACTTAAAAAACTCTCAATACAACAAACGTAAAGAGATTAGAGAGAAAAGAGAGATAGTTACAAGCTTGAGTAGCACTGATGAGTTGGAGAGTAACACCACCACCCAAGAGCTCAGTGAAGCCATCAAGAAGTGAGGAATGGAATTCAGTGAAATCCAAAACATTGCTTCTCATAAGAATCACTTTCCCTTTGATCTTCTTTCCACCAAGATTGGAAACTCTATCTATAATGTTGCCACCAGCATTGATGACAGAGCCAGCAAGATCTCCAGTGGTGTTCAAAGCATCCTCTATGATATTCTTCCCAATATTAAACATTTTCTCACTTTTTAATCTCTTTTTCCTCTCCCCTTTTCTTTGTTTTAATAGCTAGAACAAGCTGGTGAGGAGAGGAATGAATTTTCTCTTGTATTTATAGAACAAAAAATCTGGTCCTTTGCCTCTCTCAACTAGTTTTACAATGTCTTTCTCTTACATCTAACGTGGAAAACTACTAATCTCATATTGTGGTGTCCTCACCGAATGATTGATCTTGACAATGATAATTAAAATGCGCAAATTGGGATATCAGGGATTTTTTTTTTAAAAAAAAAATTGTCCGAAAAAGTACTTTTGAAACTATTTAGGAACTGTTTGGAATATCTTTTATTTTAAATGTTTTTCAAGAATGCATTTGTTTTTAACCTTTTGTATAAAAATTGTTTAGAATTTAAACATTTGTTACATTTACGTTTTTATATATAACTAAGAACTCTTTTTAAAAATTTGCTTTTGAGTGTTTCTCTCAAAATGGTTTATTTTTCTCAATCTCATTTTTTAATAAATCATTTTAGTGGTAGTTAAACACTAAAATATTTTTTTTTCAAAATTAAACATTTGAAAAGTTAAACCAAATATACTCTAGTTGAAATTATCGTGGGTTATTTGTTTATTTGAATGCGTCATCTCTCAAAAACGTGTCGTTGACTAGGAATAAGTCTTTTGGAGAGATCCATTCAACTTTGGATATTGTTAAATTATTTTTTCTTTTCTTATGTCATCATGTGTAAGCAATCAATTCGAGATTCTCCATCTTAAAAGGATATATTATGCGTGATCTTATTAATACATTATATGCATGCATTTTTTTTTTTTTTTGAGTACATCAACATTTGGGGTGGGAGATTCGAACCTACCTCATGATCGAGAGTACATGCCAATTACCGCTGAACTAAGCTCGCTTTGGCTACATTATATGCATGCATGTTACCTGAATTTAGTAATATTTATGGTATAGTTAAGATCTGGTTTGATATCAAATTTGTTTTTTTCAAATTATTTTTTTTAGAAACTTTATTTTTACCTATGAGTTTTTTTTTTTTTTTTTTTTTGTTATTATTTATTTTTTAAAAAATTTATGTTAGATAACTATTTGATATTTGGTTTTTTGTTTTTTAAAATTATGTTTATTATCTCTCAATTTCTTTACAGTAGTCTTTAAATACAATATTTGAATTATCGGCCAAATTTAAAAAAAAAAAAAAAACAACAAATAATTTTTGATAACCACCTTTTTTAGTTTTCAAAAGTTGACTTGGTTTCAAGGTTAGCTCCCAAAGGATCTCTCTCATCCAAGGTCAGTTCGTGTGGCTGCCATGTGGGTTATTTGGAATGAGCGGAATAGTCGTATCTTCAAAAACCAATCTCACTCTTTTTATCAGATTTGGGAAGATATCCTTGCTCTTGCTGCTCTCTAGGCCTCTTCCTCTAAGTTTTTTTATCAATTATGATGCGCCTTCCATCGTCCTTAATTGGTTGGCTTTTTTGTAATCCTCTCATGTATGTTTCTCACATGCGTCTCCAATAAAGTATCCTTTTTCTAAAAAAAAAAAGTTGACTTGGTTTTGAACTAGGAGATCGGAAGAAGGTAGATAGTAAAACAAGGAAACTTATAGGTGGAAGTAGTGTTTATAATCTTAGTTTTCAAAATAATTAAAAACAAAAAATCAAAGTCCTGTTTGATAACTATTTGGTTTTTGAAAATTATTATTGTTTTCTCTCAAACTTCTTACAATGAGTTTTATATTTGTTAAGGACACATCTGAATTCCTAGTCAAATTTCAAAAACAAAAACAAGTTTTTGATAACTACGGCCCCGTTTGATAACCATTTCATTTTTTGTTTTTAGTTTTTGAAAATTAAGCTTATAAACACCTTCTTTCACTTATAAGTTTCTTTGTTTTAGTATCAACATTCTTCCTTGTTTTCAAAAACCAAGTCCAATTTTGAAAACAAAAAAAAAAATAGTTTTCAAAAACTTGTTTTTGTTTTTAGAATTTGGCTAGGAATTCAAATGGATCCTTAACAAGGATGAGAGTCATGGTAGGGAATTTAGGAGAAAACAAGCATAATTTTCAAAAAACCAAAAACAAAAAAAAAATGACCTACTTTTTTCAGTTTTCAAAATTTGACTTAGTTTTTTGAAAACATTGAAAGACGGTAGATAACAATACATAGAAACTTATAGGTGGAAATAGTATTTACAAGGTTAATTTTCAAAAGCCAAAAATAAAAAACCAAATGGTTATCAAATGAGATAAAAAATAAGTGAGTTTTAAAAGCTTGTTTTTATTTTGAAATTTGACTAAGAATTCAAATGTTTCCTGAACAAAGGAGAAAACCATGGTAAGGAAATTGTGAAGAAACAAGTAAAAATTTCAAATCCGAAAAACTAAAAACTATTACTAAATGGGGTCTAAACAATTTAAAGTTTTAATTCAAAATGAGAAATAAAAAAACTATAACATTGTTGGTTGTCTTGTTAATAACGAAAAATTATTTAGTGAAGTCACCGCGATATGGTTTTTTCTTTGATTATTGGATATGAATTTAAAAATTTATACACTGCTTTTCTTATACATCTAACCGTACAAAACTATCAACTATGCTCTTCTAATAAGTTATGGTTAGCAAGTGCATTAATTAAAAAGAAAAAAGAAAAAAAGAAGTGATTCTTTTTTTGGTTCTACATCAGAAAAAAATTGATAGTAAATTATCACTTGACTTAAATTTAAAAGGATAAATTAGAGTAAATTTAACTCTTGATATTAGTACAGAAATCGAGGCGTGGACTATTATATTAATTTAAACTATGAAGGAAATAACATTGCAACTGTTTATATTCAAATACCATTTGCATTTTAATTTTCAATTTTAAAGTTTATTCAATTGAATAATTATATTTATATATAAAATTTGCTTGAAGTAAACTTTCCAGGCCATTCATACACTTGGGATTTTTTTTTTCTTTTTTTCTTATTTTATATTAATAGTGTCATCTCTCTAATGGAGTGATTTTTTTTTTCTAATATTTCACAGTACATTAATTTTTTAGTAATTGCAGTGGGTAGCAAATTAAATATCTATAACTGTAGATTTAGCACAAGGTAAAAAGAATTGCAAATATGGAAATAAAATTAGAATACATTTTTGATAATTTCCGTTTTACCCTTATTGTATTTTGAAATATTCCCGCAAACTTCCTCTTTCTCCTCTTTCATGCCGTACAAAAAACCTTCTCTGCTCTCTTTCCGTTTTGCCTTTTTTTTCCTTGGAGGTTGTTCGCACGATTTCTTCTTCCACACAATTTCTTCTCCTCGCACGCACGATTTCTTCTGTATTTTGAAATTTTGGATTGGATTTCTTCTGCTCTCTCACGATTTCTTTTTCTTCTACTACAGTATCTTGGATTTGATTTCTTCCAGTTGATTACGATTTCTTCTTCCGCAGATTTTGGATTGGATGTCTTCCCTGCTCGTATGATTTCTTCTATTGCAGTATATTGAGAAAACTTGTGAGAGAAAGTCAATAACAACATGAATATAATAAAAAAAGAAAGTCAATTACTAGAAAACTTGTGAGAGAATTTATATGTACCTTTTCAATTTTCATCATCTTTGAAGATGATGATCCATCTTTCAAATTTCTTTTTTTTCCTTTGTCCATCTGGGTAAGATAAGATAAGGTATAGTGAGTGTGAAAAGAAATGTGCTGTCAAATCCTACAGCTAGCTAGCACTTCACACAAAATGACAAAAGTACTCATTCTTCATCTCTATCTCTGACCACACATGCAAATGGAGGAAGAAAACCAAAATGAAGATGGAGGAAATCAAAGCTTACCAAAAGTAGAAAACAAAGCTGAAGGAAGAAGATGAACACAATGACTACCTGGTTCGACAAGGAGCCTACATCCACTATACAAGAGCAGCCATGAGATCTTTATTAATCTTCTTCAAGAATGGAAAAAATACAAGGTACATCTCTTTTCTTTCTACTCTCATGCTCTTTTATTCTTGAAAAGAAAAAACCAACGGGCTAAATGATGTTCATACCGCCCCTTTCATCTAAGAGCCATTCTTTTCATAGAAACAGAAAGCTAACAAACTTTCTTCTGTTTTTTTTCTGTTGAGGTGAATAACTGCAAGGAGTAAGTCTTCTTCAACCTTAACTGATCAACAAGGTAATTTTTAATTCACCTTTTCAACAGTGAGTATATTGAGATGCTAGGGATATAAATCAATTATCGGAGTCTATCAGTGATAGACACTGAGATAACAAATACAAAGAAAAAAATGCTATCAATTATCGGAGTCTATCAATTATCAAAAATGCAATTATCGAAGCTGATAGACACTTATAGAAAACAAACAGATACTAAGCAAAAAACGCCTCTAATATGCAAAAGCCAGCAATGAAGCAAAACAAAATTTTCAATTATTAAAGCTGATAGACACTGATAGAAAACAAAGAGACACTAAATTAGCAAAAAATGCATCTGATGAGCAAAAACCAACAATGAAGTAGAACAAATTTTTCAGTTATCGAAGTTGATAGAAAACAAACAAACACTAAATAAGCAAAAAAACACCTATGATATGCAAAAACCAGCAATGAAATAGAACAAAATTTTCAATTATCGAAGCTGATAGACACTGATAGAAAACAAACAAACACTAAATAAGCAAAAAAACGACTCTGATATGCAAAAATCAGCAATGAAGCAGAACAAAAGGTTCAATTATCGAAGTTGATAAACACTGATAGAAAACAAGCAAACACTAAATAAGCAAAAAATGCCTCTAATATGCAAAAACCAGCAATGAAGCTGACCAAAATTTTCAATTATCGAAACTGATAGACACACCTCTGACAAGCAAAAACCAACAATGAAGCAGAACGGAGAAGCTAAGCAAAAAACAATGTCTCTCATAACCACAGATTCACAATGCATTAATAAGAAAAAACTGAAAGGTAGTAAAATAAACTAAGCAAAAACAAAATCAATAGTAGTGAGCAAAAACTACCTGAAACAAAAACTGAAAGGAACTAAGAAAAAACTAAAACAAAGATGAAGTGAATGGAGAGGAAAACTAACAAAGACAAAGACGAAACTAAAACGAAGACGAAACTGAAGCGAATGGAAACGAAGATGAAACTGAAACGAAGACGAAGTGAACGAAGACGAAATCAGTAGCAAGAAGACGAAGAGAAGCAAGGAAACGAAGAGATTAGGGCTGATTTTTCGGGGGAAAAAACACTAAAACTGATTTCTCCTGACTGAAATGTAGGGCTTTTTGGATTTGATGGGCCAAAAAAATCGGGTTAAATGTATTAGATGGGTTTTTTGGTCTTTTTGAACAAAATGTGCTATATATGCAATTAGTTTATAAACTTGCTATATTTGCTATTATTTTGTCGAGATATGCTATACATGCAACCACCCCTTAATTTTTCTCTATTTCATAATGGAGTCAAACAACACAATTAGGAACCAACTAAGAATGTAAATCAATATTTAACAATTAGCAACCAAACATTAATGTAAATTGAAAAAAAAAAAAGTGTTTCTTGTAGATTACTTTGTCTTTATTGAAAGATAATTTTTTAATTAAGATTTCAAGTTCAATTATCGATTATTTTTACAATATAAAAAAATGTTAAATACAATTTCAATTGGTATTATTATTATTATTATTTGTAATTGACCTAAGTTTTGTTGTTTTATCTGGGGCATATTCTAATATAGTTCTTTCTTCTTTTTAATCAAACAATGACATGGGCTAGATGATGATAGTGATAAAGTTATTTCATTTAGTTAGAATATTATAATATATCCTTTTTTTTTTTTTATGTATGGAGTGCATCTTATTTATTTTTTCCACAAAAAAAACTTAAAAGGATTTTAAAATTTTCGATTATATTTATAGAATATAATTTGTCAGTCCCTCCAAGATATTTTATCTAGATCCGTCTTGCCTAGATAGTGCACTACGTGAGCTATGTTTAGAACATATTTATTATTAGTCTTGACGATTATTTGGCTACTTTCAAGCACATGTCAATTCATTTTGTAGGACTCGAGCAATTGAAATCAAATAAAAATAAAGAATTTCATGAGATAGATGAAGAAGTTCAGCCAAATTGGGCTAACGCATCAACCATTAACCATCTATGGGAGCGAATTAAAGCCTAAATTTCGAGGGGATAACATTGAGGACACTATCTATAGCATCACAATGATATTTTATCTAGATCCGTCTTGCCTAGATAGTGCACTACGTGAGCTATGTTTAGAACATATTTATTATTAGTCTCGACGATTATTTGGCTACTTTCAAGCACATATCAATTCATTTTGTAGGACTCGAGCAATTGAAATCAAATAAAAATAAAGAATTTCATGAGATAGATGAAGAAGTTCAGCCAAATTGGGCTAACGCATCAACCATTAACCATCTATGGGAGCGAATTAAAGCCTAAATTTCGAGGGGATAACATTGAGGACACTATCTATAGCATCACAATGCTAACAACACATAAATTCAGCGTTCTTGCATGTTGTCATATAGCATCTCAACCTGGGTTAGAGCGTCTCAACGTTGTCTATAGGGACCAAAAGTATATTTTTCCCTTTTCAAATTATCTAAATGGTGTTTTTTAGTGACCAAATAAAATGTTTATTTATCAATTTTTAATTAATTAAATATTTTAAAAATTATTTCCAATATTTAAAAAGAAAAATATATATACCATATTTTAAATTTATTTTTTTAGAGAAAATTTTTTATTGTAATATAATTTTTTTTTTGAGAATTAATATATATATATATATATATATATATATTTTTTTTTTTTTAATATTATCATTTTTTTAGTGTGAAATAGAAAAATTCGTAACTATTTGCAACAATCTTGTATTAAAGTTTTTGGCAATCCCTTGAATTTAACTTAGAAGTAGATATGATTGATAGTTGAACTACAAATATTTTAATTCTTTTTTTAAGAAAAATATTTTTATTGATACCAATGATTTTTTTTTTTTTTTTTGTTGAAAATATATGTAGGGTCAAATTTTCAAGCATGTAGATATTTCCATCATTTTTTTAAAAAAAAATTTGTAAAATAGTTTAAATCTTATTTTAATCTTATAATTTATTGAATAATTCATGCACTTACCAAAGCCATAAACATAATATGTGTTTTGAATGGCGGATCTAGAACTTTATGTTAGGGGGGCTTGATATAAGTTTGTTCAATAGAAAATATTATTGACATTTTTTAGGTTAAAATAACATTTTGATCAATGTATTTGTAGTCTCATTTCATTTTAGTCTGTATACTTTTAAATATCCAAATTTAGTCCACGTACTTTCAATAAATCTTAAAATCAGTACTTATTTTTTTAGTTTAAATTAAAGTAAATTCGTATTAAATTTGGTAAAAATACTAATAATAATTTCCATTTAAGAAAAGAAACAATGTGAATATGTTTTCAAAATTTAAACTAGAGGAAAAAAAAAGGTTAAAAATATACTAACATAAGATTTACTTAAAGTACGAATGACTAAATTTGGATATTTGTAAACATAATGACTAAAAAAAAAAAAAAGAAATCTCAAAATAAAAGACAAAAATGATATATTTTACTTATTTTTAATAAAAATATATAAAAATGAAAATCATAATTTATAGTTTTTCAAATTGAATTAATTATTAAAAAAAAAATCTATTAGCATATCAAAATATTATAGGTTTAATTTTATTTTCTTGAAAACTATAGTTTTCATTGCCAATGAGACAAAGAAGAATTGTTAAAATCTAAGTGAACTTTTTAATATTAATATAATATACAGTAAAGTTCAGGGGGGCTTGACCTACTGTAGCTCCGTCACTGTGTGTTTTGTTGATTTATTTGATGATTAACCTACATGAGCATATATTAAGAAAACTAGAAGCACCAAAATTAAAAAAAAAAAATCAAAATTTTGTTATATAATTAAAAAATTAACAATAACAACAAATTGGTATGAAAATAAGTAGAAGAACAGAAAGAACCAAAAGCACAATTTAATTGATCATAATAGTTGTTATGGGTATATTTGATTTGAACCCGAAAGTCCGAATGGACCGGACTTATTCCTCATGGATTGGGGGACCATGCGACATGAAAAGAGAGAATAACAGACCAAAAGAAAGTGGGCTGGCCCACCTCCATTCTCGGTCGAGGCTGAGGCCATGGTCGGCCTTGACCCAATGCTGAGGCCGACCAAGATCTGAAATACGGGCCCATGCTCTGACATGCGAGAGATCAGGCTCCTCAAGTTCCTATAAGCCCCGATCGACAGAATTGGGCCTAAAATTGCTCAGTATAGGTAAAGCGAACCCTAGCAAGGTTGAAGGTATAATAAATATCCCTTTAAAACCCTTGAGAAGGGGATCCGAAAACTGAACTCTTAATACTTCTTCTTCTCCATTAACTCACTCTTCTAGCTTGTTGTTTACCTCCGATTAACTGACTTAAGCATCAGAGTGTGTGTGGAAAAACACCACACCGTTATGCAGTGTTTCCTTGTTTTGCAGGTCGCGTCTTTCTCGACTCTACAAATTCATTGTTGGTGTCACGTGAAAGTCAGGTGAGCTGTTTGACTGGATTTTTAATTTGCATCAACAATAGACATTTACATCACTCTATGAGTTTTAACCCAAACTTCTTATTCCTTTCTGCTACATGAAGAGGTTGGTAAAATAATTTTGAGGATTGCTCCCAAATGCATCTCAAGAGAAGTTAATTATTGGGTGTTTGCTCTACTTCTTGGAAGGCACCATCTTTCCAAAGTTATACCACCACTTTTTGTATAGTTGTCAACTTGAATCTTATAGTCGTCATTATTGATGTCGTTGCTACCACTTTTGTCATCCATTTCAAAATCAAAGAGGATATGTGGTTATTATTGTAATACGTATATGGAATGGATAAATTGGACTTCTAAAACTGTAAAGAATGGGAAAAATGGTTTGTTTATTTATATACAAGGTTTAGAAGTAAACAAATTAGATAATAAAAATCTAAATGAGGAAATGAAAAGTCTTCACATGTATAAAGTAAATAATAATAATTACTCAAAAAAAATAATATTTAACTATTAAATTAAATACCTTATACCAGTATGGTAAATGCACAATTCTAAATTTGATATAGAAATGATCTATTTTCTATATCTCAGGAGGGAAAAAGAAGGATGGTGGGAGTTTAATTCAAATTAGAATCCTTTTGAACAATTATTTCAAGGAAGGTAACCAATCAAATCTCACAAAATTTGGTGTTAAAAATTTAGAAAAACTTAAATTGTTTTTTTAAAAAGGAAAAAAATTGGTAAAACGCATAAAACAAATCTTTCTTAAAAATTCAGGTAGCCATATTTGAGATGTTAGAAATTTTTGGCTATTTTTCAATTATTAAAGGATAAAAATATAGACATCTACTACAATTTCCTAAACCGACTAAACTGACCATCAGTCGTTCATTTTACTGAATCTGAATTTAAAGATTTTTTATTACATATTTTTCATTCCCTAAATCTTTATATTTTGTATCTTTCTAATTGCATAGTCTTTTTTTTTTAATTTTTTTTTCCAATTTGGACATGAGCATAGTTCAACGGATCACATAAGTCTTTTACTAATGACCAAGGGGTCTATAGTTCGAATTCTCACCTACGTGTTGTATAAAAAAATAAAAGAAAGAAAATCCTGCATCTCAATTGGTATGCCTACTTGCTTCCCTATCTATCATATGAATGTGGTAGATTCTTCTGCTTTCTTTTTTTAAAAAAAAGGATTGGTTGATTTGTCTTGCACTTTCTCTGGTTACTTTTTCCCCATCTTATCTAGTTAGGATGACTAGGTATATCTATTTAAACTCCTACTACAAATAATAATTAAAGTGGAACCTTAACATAATTTTACTTATTCACCATATAGTTTAAGAAATATACTTGTTGTAGGTAATTTTGGATCACCCCGATATGCAAGGAACTGAGAAGAACAGTGCAATACCAATCCAAGGAGACAACCAGGAAACGGGCCCCGGAGGAAGAACAGGCCAAAGGGTCGGGCCAAAGGCCGGAGGGATCGGGCCTTGGCCCAACCCATATGGTCGGCCTCGGCCGACCATTCGGCCCACTTGTGTGGGCCGAGTCCTTCCGCCTCCGTTCGGTCCCTGCTGTCCCTGTCCGTCCCGATTCCACTCGGTTCAGCCCTGGATTGCCTCCGAACGTCTAAAAAACCCTAACTGAAGACACGGGTATAAATAAGGTCTCCCACACCTGGAAAAAGGTTCGAAAAACTAACTACATAAATACTTTTTACTGTTGATCTGACTTAGGCATCGGAGTGCAGGTGGCCTACACCACACTGATGTGCAGCAGTTCTTACTGATTTTGCAGGTCACGTCTTCCCCGTCTTCAACAAATTTACTGCTGGTGTCACGTGAAAGTCAGGTGAGTAACTTGGCCAGATTTTGGCATCAACAATACTTATTATTCTCCAATGCATCAAAGAAAAGGGCAATTAAAATGGTACCCTACCAAAACGTAACTTTTATTCAATAATATATCAAATATAGAAAATTTAAATGCAAAGCTACTTAAGTATGCCAACAAGAACATAGTTCAGTTGACATAAAGCTTATAACTTCAATATTAAGAGGTCAGAGGTTTAAATCTTCAATCTCACACATTGTAAAAAAAAAAAGTATACTCTTTTATTGATTTATTTTTTGAGTAGCTAGAGTATTTTTTTTTTATTTTTTTATTTTTACCTTCAACATAATAGTAATAATGGAAAGCAACAATGATTTTAGAACACCAACAAATGCTTAAAAACAGCTTCATAATAATAGTAATAATAGAAACCAACAATGATTTTAGAACAAATACGGCTTCATAATAATCATAATGGAAAGCAACAATGACTTTAGAACAAAGACGGCTTCATAATAATAATAATGGAAAGCAACAATGATTTTAGAACAAAGACGGCTTCATAATAATAATAATGGAAAGCAACAATGATTTTAGAACCCCGCCACATGCTTAAAGACGACTTAAAATAGAGATACTGTTTGGAATTCCTCTCCTAATCAGTCCCTCAGCACTAGATGGACGAAGCATACATGACATATTAGCGGGTCTAGTTCGATTTTTGAGGTAGACATATTTATTCCTTTCTATAATTCTATTTTCAACTTCAAGTACCTCTTTCCAAAAATTCTCAAAAGCTTCTAATGCAGCTTTGTCTGATGTCCATTCAATGCTAGTTCTTTGCCCAAGATAAACCTCATCACAAGCCTGCCTTGACAAGATTTCAATAAGTGAAACACCCAAAGGAATATGCAATTGTGAATTGGCTGTTCTCAGGAAAGCCTTCTCACGTTTAGACTCGAGTTCTTTATACTCAGCATTACCTGCTACAGTCATTAGTCTACGACTTATAGTTGGTCTATTAGGAACATAGCCTCCATAAGGATATTGTCCAAAATTGTTCGCTGCATGGAGAGTAGAAGAAATCCATATGATGATAGTACATGTTTCGACTAGTTCCTCAAAGGTTTGCATCTTTGGCCACCATGGCTCATTTTTCTTATCTGCATAACCTTTCTCTCTTGCTTCTTTCCACCAAGATTGGAGTTCAATATCATTTTGAATTGCCATATCGTTTTTGTAGTATAGAGAACAATAGTTTGTAACCCATGTTTTGATTGTTGACCAAATCTCAAGTCCATCCACAGCAAATGGATAGTCCTCTATCAGTAATCGAAGTCCATGTGGGGAACTTGCATCCTCAACAGCTACACCTCTAGACAAATCAAGGAGAAAAAAAAGTTCAACTTTGTCATATAATTAAAATAGATCCAAAAAATTTAAGAAATTAAAATTCGTGCCTATATAATTGGTGATTTACCTCTTGATGAGATTAGCAGGCAATGCTTGTTCCAAAAAATTACATTCCTTGTATATATAAGAGGATAACTCCATAGCATACTTGGATTGCAAATGAGTCGATTCAAGTAAACTGTCGGCATGAACAATGACTTGCCTAGCAAATGCATTTATAAACATAGTGTCCTTGTAGTGTGGAACGAGCAACTTATGAATTGGATGAAGCACACTCAAGTGTCTGTGTGTTGCAATCACAAAATGCTTTTGTATAGCATGAACATTTAACCTGTAGTAATTTCTAGTGTTAAATATTTTAAATTGCTAACATATTAAAGATTTTGAAGAGTTATTTCTCACCAGTGGCTGATAAGTTGATGGTATCCAGTATCATTTACAGTCACATAAGTTTTAGCCAATTGCCATATTGACTTTTCAACTCCTCCTTCTGCTGGAAAGTACAATTTACTATTGGCACCAAATTGATCGCCATGAGGGTGTGGCAAGCTTAATTCAATCGCCAATGGCCTCAAAATACCATCAGCTTTCAGAAAGAGTAGTGTCCTTGTGGCATAAGTTTTTGTGGATGTTGAATTTATTTTTCTCAGATATGGCATCAATGCATCATGGTGGTCCAATATAAATAGCTTGTTTTGATTAATGGCCTGTATGGGCCAAAGAATTATACCAATAAATACAAGAATAATAGTTGGGAAAAAAAAACAAAAACAACAACATGAAGAGAAGAAAAAGACTACAGTAAGTTTAGGTTTTTTAAGCTTACTTCATGCACTGAAAGTCCTTCTAACCCATACTTTATGTCTTCTTCAGTTATTTTGCTATTTTGATCACCATAAATTTGGGGATCAAGTTTGCTCAAGGGCGGAAATTCCTATAAAGTTAGAAAAGAAAAAAAAATTAAATATCTCTCGAAAAGAAAAAGAATTTTTATATAAATTAAAGATGGACCGAAAATAGAAATTCGAAATTACCTTAAGACGACGAATGATTAGAGGGTTAACTCCAGCTAATATTTCTCTCGTAAATTCTTCATCTGTCCTCCATGCAGACATATCCTCTATTTTCAATTATTAGATGAAAAAATTGAATTAATAATGGTTACCTGATTACAAAATTTAAATTCAATATACTAACATCGGATCGAGAGTTGCAATTTCATCATCCTATCAATATATTTCTATTTAAAAAAAATTAATATCTAATAATTTCGATCCAAAAATGGTAAAAGAAAACCAAATGTGCTATATTCATTACCTCTAAGAACTTGTGGAGGCGGGAATTTGAGGAAGCTTTCTCCATCTCTCCTTAGGAGTTCATCTTGGAACATGGGTTGTGTGAAACCCTTAGTGAGATTCCTAAACGTATCCAATGGTACGGGAAATCCTCCTTCAAAAAGATTGTGAACAAATTGAAACTTTTCAAACTCTCCTAGAGTTGTATTTAACCGGTTTATGAATACTGGTTGAACTGAAGAAGCAAGTGATTTTAAACTGTAGATGAGGAAATCTGACAACTTCAAGTGACCAAAATTTTCATCACTAGCTAGGTTCGTATAAACACAACATGGACTGGTAGCAATCTACTCTCATCTTTTGAATATGAAGATTGGTAGCATTGAAAAACTATAAGATAAGATTTAAATTAAGAAAAAGAACTGTGTAGTAAAAAAAAAAAAAAAAAATTAAAGGTGTGTTTAATATATAATAGCAACTTCCTTTGATATTATTATATATCAAGTGAATAATTGTACAACTTTTTATTGGAGAATGAGAAAATCAAAAAGGGTTATGATTTACATTTTCAAAATACAAACTTATATTAGAGTCATTTTTTTAAATCAATTAAAGGAGAATTATTTATAAAATAGACAAATTACGAGAGTGTTATTACTGATTTGAATCAAGTAATTTAAAATAATAATCTTGCCTCTTCTTGGTCGAGGTCCCCAAGTTCTTCCACAACGTGGGTAAGGGTATTCGCACCCTCCAAGAATGGGACGAATAACACCGCCATATGGGTCAACAAGGTCACTGTAGACGTCATAGCCGTAGATTCTATCCCATTCCCTACGCTCTCCAATAATCCAATCTCCTCTAAGGTTCAACAATTCTTCCTCTCTATACTTGCGAAGAGGATTTGGAGTCTCGCTCGGAAGATATGTCTACATGAAGAAATTCATTACATTAGAAATAAAGAAATGCATGAAAAAGCAAGCAGAGAGAGAAAAAAGTTACCGAATTGGCAAAGAAAACGCGATCTCTCTTGTATCTTCCAAAAGGGTAAACCCAAGAGTTGCAGTCGAAATGGACCCTTCCAAAGCCAGGAACATCCTCGAGAGTGAGAGACTTGAGGAAGAACTCAGTAGTATGACTGTTTCTTATGAAGAAAGCCCCTGGAAATCCGAAGTTATCTTCCCAAGTAAAGCTAACTTGAAACACAGACTCTCCAGGACACACTAGTGGAAGAGAAGTCAACCATCTTTCCAAAAACACCCGCTTCCCAACTATTCCTTGCGAGTCAATCGCTGTAAATTTTATTATAATTTAATCATCAAACAACCTTGAGAGAACTCAATACTACAAATGTAAAGAGATCAAAGAGAAAGAGAGATAGTTACAAGCATGAGTAGCACTGATGAGCTGAAAAGAAACACCAGCACCCAAGATCTCAGCGAAGCCATCAAGAAGTGGGGAATGGACTTGAGTGAAATTCAAATCATTTTTTCTGATAAGAATCACTTTCCCTCTGATCTTCTTTCCACCAAGATCTTCACCAGTGTTCAAGGCACCCTCTATGATATTCTTCCTAATATTAAACATTTTTCTCTCTCTCTCTCTTTCTCCTTGTTGTGGAGAGGAATGAATTTCCTCTTCTGTTTATAGCACAAAAAACTTGACCCTTTCTCTCTCTCTCCAAGATTGGTTTGTATTGACAAGAATAATGAAAAGAAAATGGGAGGGACGTGGGCTCACCACCCTGTCCAATCATTCACATTTCAAGTATACACAAGGATTAAAATATCGATATCGATCGATATTTTTTAAAAAATATTTAAAATAAAAAATTTTAATATTTAAATAAATATTTTACATTTCAAAATATTACATTTTTTTTACTATTTTCTTTATATTTTATCGATTTATTTGCAGTGTAATGAAAATTTTGATTCATCCCTTATGTCAATGTCGAACCTATGGAAATGTGAAAATGTCGATAGAAATGTCGACAAGTCGACGGAAATTTAATGATTGAGTATACATAAATATATATTATATTTTTATCTTAGAAAAAGAAAAAAAAAAAAAAAGCTACCCTTATTTTCTATAAGAGTAGAATGCAAAAGGGAAGAGAGAATAGAGTTCTTTTTTTCAAAAAAATAAATAATTGTTAAATTTTCAGTGTTGGTTAGTGGGAAGATTCTTACTAATTGATCGATATAAGTTTTTAATATCATTAACTATATATATATATATATATATATATATATTAAAATGCAACTTTATAGTTAGAAGAATAGTATCTTCCTATAAAAATAAATTAAAATAGTATGTAAAAGTCAAGCTTTTACATTGAATATTTTAAAAGTTTAAAATGGATCACGTAAAAAATACAAGGTTAAAATACCATTTTGCTCCATATAACTTCTGGAATTGTTCTGGTTTGGTCTTAGTACTTTCAAATGTTTGAATTTAATCATTGCAATTTAAATAAAACTTAAAATTAATCTCTGTGTTAGTTTATGGATAAGTTTTACTAAAAACATTCAAACCATATAAGTCTTAATACTTAGAATTTGGAAAACATATTCACATTTTACGTTTTCTTGAATTGATTTTTTTTTGTCAGGTTAGATAAAAATTAACTACAAACTAAATTTGTAGTACACATACTAATTTAAGATTTATTGAAAGTACACAGACTAAATTTGAACATTAAAAGTATAGGAGCTTGAAATTGTACAAAGTTCTCGATCTCGGAGGGACTAAGATTCTCTATCTCAAAGGGATTATCTACATGTGATCTTATGAATATAATGCCCTATATTACATGATCGTGACCTTCTGAATTAGTAATATTAATGACATATAATTAAACCATTTAAAGTTCTTAATTCAAAATGAGAAACAAAAAACTCATTGATAACTATTGTCAGTTGTGTCTTGTACACCAGCAAAAAAATTATTCAAGGAAGATAATATAGTTGTCTCTTAAAAACTAAGGAATGTAAATTTAAAAATCCAAATGTTTTCTAATAACCACTAACTGAATACAAATTTGAAGTACTTTTGCAATTTTCTCTGGTACAAAATAGTCAAGTACTATATACTCCTCCAATACTTTCTTATTAACAAATGGAGTTGAATTTAACAAAAAGGAAAAAAGACTTTTTTAGAGTAAATTTAAATGGAGAAATTAGAGTAATTTTTTTTTTTAATTAGACCACACAATCCCTCGTGCATGTAGGTTTTTTTTTTTTTTTTTTTTTGACAACATGTAGAGGTGAGGGGATTCGATCCACAGACCTTTTGATCATTGGTACAAGTTTTATGCCAGTTGAACTATGCTCATGTTGGCTTGGATTTTTTTTTTTTTTTTTGGCTAACATGTTGGCTTGGATATTGTATTAATGTAAAGAAAGAAGGAAATAATATTTCTAAGTGTTTATACACCATTTGCTTTAATATAGGGCATTATATTCATAAGATCACATGTAGATAATCCCTTTGAGAGAGAGAATCTTAAAAACTAATATTAGGCTATGTAGCCTATTAGATAGGTTCCAAAATCCAACATCATTTTTTTTTTTACATTAAACTCTCTTCTAGTCTCTAAACTTTTTTATTATTTTGTTTTGATTCATAAACTTTCAAATTTTATGTTTCAATTCTTCAACGACTATCAAATCCTTCATTATACTCACTGGACTTCGTATAAAAACCTAATTAAGTTACCTTCTTGCTATTTGTTTTTCCATTTAACAAAAAGTCAATTTTGTTTTATAAACATACAATACATTATTGTATACATCAATAGATCTGGCTAAGTCAACTGTTAGGTTTGTAGTAAGGAACTAAAATAGTCTTTACGCAGATGTGAAAGGACTAAAATAATACGTTTTAAAGTTTATTAAAATATAATAGTAAAACAAACAAGAAAGTATTAAATGATATTAAACTTAGAAGGGAAAAAATCATTTTTGACCGTAAACTTCATAGGTTGTATCAATTTTAACCCTAAACTTTCAATTTCATCATAACCTCAAACTTAGTAGATTGTATCAATTTTAAACTCAACAATGTAGATTTTCAATTAACTTTCTGTTTGAATCAAGTTAAAAGCACGTAATTGAATATTTCCTTTTTTTTTTCTTTAAATTCACGTTGCACCTAATTCGGTTTCTTGTAAAAAGAAAAAAAATATGTTGGAGAAACGTTTAAATTTAAGGAACTTTTGCTGAAGTTGTACATGAATTCTCTCTCATTTTCTTATTATGTTTGTAGGTTTTGTTGCTTTTTTTTTAACCTACTTAGAAGAGCAGACAACTCTAGGATGATGGGAAAACAATTTTAGAGAGTTTTTTTCTTTTCATTTAGATGACTTTTCTTGTTATTCTGAACTTTGTGGGTTTTTATTTTTATTTATTTATTTTTTCGTCTAAGATTACGAAAGCATGCAAAACAATTTTGAAGGTTTTTTTTTCTTCAAACGTTTGTTGGTTTTTTCTTCCAGCTAAGAACTTTGTGGGTTTTTTCTTCTTTTGCTGTTGTTTTTTTTCATACTAATTAGATGAACATGCAAATGTAGAAACAAAAACAAAGCAATTTAAGTTTTTTTTCTCTCATTTATTGGATTTTTCTTGTTGCTAATAACTTGTGTTTTTTTTTTTTTTTGGACGAGGCTAATAACAATGAGAATAATTGGAGCGTTTGATTTATTTAAATAAAGAGTTTCTCCAACAAATTTTTTACAAAAAAAAAAAAAATGAGGAAATTGTCAATCACATGCTTTAATAGCGATTCAAATGGAAAGTTAACCAAAAGTCTATATTGCAACACTTGTGCAAGTTTGGGGTTAAAATTGTTACAATCTACTGAATATGAAGTTCAATTTGATGAAATGAAAGTTAAGGGTTAAAATTGATACAATCTGCAAAGTTTGGAACTTTTTAGAAAACTAATAATTTTTATTGGATCTTTTTAGAAAATTGTAATCATATTTGTTTTTACATGTTTTATTATTTTCCTTTCAATTTCACATGTACAATTAATTATACATATATGGCTGATGATCACATGGCGTAGTATGCTCGATTAATTTCGTAATTAATTTATTCATACCGTGCCAATAATCATTTTAAGGAAGTAATATTTATATTAGGGTGCAATGTTTAAATAAAAGGGTTGCAAGTGAAATATTTTTAATAATGTTTTTATATTTTAAATTCGTACGCGTTTTAAGTTTATTATATTTGTAATGTTGGCCTGTTGGAGACCATTGTGAATGGGATTCTTGATTGGTTAAAAAAAAAAAAAAATGGAATTCTTGATATTCCTGTGATCCGGAATAAAGATCTGTTTGGAATACCTTTTAATTTAGATGTTTTTTAAGAATGCATTTTTCAAAAAACATTTTGTATAAAAATTGTTTAGAATTTAAACACTCATATGTTTGGTTACATTTTCTCATAAGTGTTTTTATATATAAGTTATCATATACTTAAAAACTCTTTTTAAAAAAATTTGCTTTCAAGTGGTTCTCTTAAAATTTTTTATTTCTCAATCTCATTTTTTAACCAGTCATTTTTAGTGGTTGCCAAACACTAGAATTTTTTTCAAAATGATTTTTTTTTTTCAAAATTAAACACTTGAAAAGTTAAACCAAACACATCGTAAGAAGTTCAAGATATTTAAAATAACGCGTGAATCACATTAAATAATTGTTGATAAGAAATATTAAGATTTTGATTTTATATTTCAATTCTATTGGTCTTTTTTTTTTTTAAAGAATTATTCTGATTTGGTCTTTTGAGTTTTTGAATGAACATTCAGATCAATTCATTAACCAAAGTAACTCTGGTTTGATAAACTCATCTACTTTTTAAAACTTAGACTTTAATGTCAATTCGAAGTATAGTTTAATAGATAAGACATCTATTACTATCTTTAAAATTGATGCTTCAAATTTCTACTCCGATAATTGTTAAATTGAAAAAAGAAAAGAAAGAAAGAAAAAAGAAAAAAAAAGAAAAAAAAAAAAACCTTAACTTTGATGGTATATATAACACAACTATCTTCCATGTTCTTCCATGTTTATTTCATTTTGATTGGTCGTCAACTTTTTTTTTTTTTTTTTGTGACAAAGATTGGTTATCAACTTTAAGATGTTATGTTTGCAAAACAAGTTTACATAAATATATATATATATATATATATATATATATATATATATATTATATTTTTTTAAGACTCCAAGACTTCAAAACTACTCTAAAAAAAAAAAAAAAACTTCAAAACTCCAAAGATCAATTGAAGCTTTAAACTCGAGAACAAGTGTTCTAGTTCTAGAGTGAAACACACACTCACACACAAGAGAGATAATCAGAGGATCAAAGTTAGAGATTATACACTCACATTCATACAAATTCAATACAAATACGAAGTTAACAGACCTTTCTGACAAATTCAAAGGTAAAAATTGAATTTTTATTAAATTAAAAATAAAAAATTCACTCGCAATAATGGCATCCTCTCTCTCAAGACTTTAATACATGACTTGTAGAATTTAAAAATAAGTAAAGGTCATTGTTGGAATATATATCTTTTGAATATAAAAATTAGAAAATAGAATATGATATGATTATAGTCTATAGAGCTACATTGACATTGAGGTGGTTTATTTTTATTATTTTTTATTTTTAAAGAAGGGAGGCGGCTATTATTTATGTACTAATGATAAGAACATTACTATATTAAATTCATTAAAATAAACACCACACACATTGACTAAATTTTTATTAATTAATTAATGAAGTACCTCATGAAATTATAAAAAAAAAGTTAATAAATTACTATAAAAAATACCCCTGAACTATGGGGTTTGTTTCAAAAATGTCCCTGAATTTTGAAAAGTTTCAAAAATATCCCTGAACTTTGAAAAATGTTTCAAAAATACCCTTGCCGTTAATTTTTTTTTATGGAAACCGTTAGAATTTACGGTGAGATGAGGAAAAAAGAAGAACATTTTTCAATAAGGGTATTTTTTATTTTTAAATTCTAACGGTTTCCATCAAAAAAAATTACGACAAGGGTATTTTTGAAACATTTTTCAAAGTTCAGGGGTATTTTTGAAACTTTTCAAAGTCCAGGGGAATTTTTGAAACAAACCCCATAGTTCAGGGGTATTTTTTATAATTTAGCCTTTATTTTTAGTATTTCATAGGTTTTTAATGTCTTTATTTTGTATTTCCCTCATAAACTTAATACTATATAGGGTGGCGGATCCAAAACTTGATGAGTTAGGAGGCACAAGTTCATATTGGTTGAAATTACAAGTTTAGTTGGTGAAATTTTAGATTTGGGTCTATATAGTCACTGAACTTTGAGAAATGTCTAATAAGTCCTTGAATTTCAATTTTTTTTTTTGTCTAATATTGATTCCTGAGGTTTCAATTTTGTATCCAATAAGATTTTGACATATTCAAAATGTTTAAAAATTAAATGTTAAGTTAGATATAAAATTAATAAGTGGCTTGAAAGGATTTTTTTTAAACTTTTTATTAATTTATCAAAGACAAAATATATATATATATATATATATATATATTTTAATACATAAAAATGAATTAAAAGTAAAAAAAAAAAAAAAGGATAAAATTAAAAAAAAAAAAAAAACTAAAAGGCACTCAATAAATATTGAGAAACTAAGATAAAATATATATTTTTTTCTTAATAACAAAGGAAAACAACATAAACTAAGGTTTTTTCTTTTTTGTTTTTTTGAGTTCAACATAAACTAAGTAAACAAGCCAGAACAATCAGAAAAAAAAAAAAAAAAAAAAAAAAAAAAAAAAAAAAAAAAAAGACTCCTTCGACCAAACTTCATCTAAACAGCAATTCAACGTCAACTAAAGATGCTAATTAATTGAAAATTTTATTTAAATTATTCCCTTTATAATATTTTAAAGAAATTAGTCTGGTTACCATAATACATTATTTAAAATATTTTGCCATTAGAATTAAAAAAATACGCATACATCTTTCAACATATCAATTTTTGGCCTAAAAAAAAGAACATATCAATTTTAAAAAATCAGTGAAGATTAGTCTTATACAAAAGGGAATATTAAAATGTTGTGATCTTACATCTTATCTTCTCAAGATACTAATTGAATATCAAAATGAGAAGAAAATGTGAAGAATGGCATGTGAACAAAGATAGAGTCCTTTTTCTCCTATACAAAGTGTTTCCTACCAAAAAAAAAAAAAAAAAAATACTTATGTTTATTTAATTTGAATGAATGAGAAGAAGTGACAATATTATTTAATTGATTTACAATTCCATTTAGGATTTAGAAACTTCCATTAAACTTGTATTTTTATAAAAATTTAAAACTGAAGAAAGAACTTTGATAATTAATATACCTTTTCTAAATTCATGTTGAAATTATAGTAGTATTTTATATATATAACATCATGAAAGTAGGAGTAGGAATTTTTTAAACATTCAACAATCTATATAATGAAGGTTACTAATTTATGTTTTAATGGGTTAAACTAGGTCAAGTTGGCAAATTAGAGTAGTTAAATAAACTTATCAAGTTATATATTTTGTTTCAGTCACAAGTCCCACTTCAGTGAGCTGAAGTGATTGGCCGATCCTACAAGAAAGAAGCTTGCACTAATGGGGTGCTATGTTCAACATACTCTAATGTGTAAGTCAGTGTCATAATATTGTAATAGTATCGAGAAGTACTGACATGTGTCTTGGCTTGGTTAGTACCCAACTCAGTAGGTTGCGCTCGTCGTCTGTGCTTGTTTGCTCTTCCTTAGCTAGACTCTCATAGAGGCCTCATTGAGGGTATGTCGCTTCCCTAACCCATGTGGCACTTAGGGAAAATATCAACTTTGAGACTATATCATTTAAAACAATATAAATGAATCAATTTAGACCCTCCTTAACTTCAAAAAAAAAAAAAAAAAATTAGACCCTCCTTATAAATATTTTCACTTGATTCTGTTTAAAATCAACTCAAAATTTCCTAAATAAAAAATATCTTTCTTCTCCAAAAATTCTACCAAAGTAGTTAGAAAAATTATAACATAATTCTTCTGGAATAAGATGGAAGAAATA
Source organism: Luffa aegyptiaca (assembly GCA_017139565.1). Classification (NCBI taxonomy): domain Eukaryota; kingdom Viridiplantae; phylum Streptophyta; class Magnoliopsida; order Cucurbitales; family Cucurbitaceae; genus Luffa; species Luffa aegyptiaca. The sequence continues at coordinate 45,323,332 of CM029402.1, read as the reverse complement.
GAGAAAGATGAGAAGATAAAAAACCTGAAAAAAAACCGCTACTAACTATTTGGTTCCAACATTTTCTTTTAAAATTATGTTAATTATTATTGCATTTAAAGATGTCTTATATACACGTGTGAAATTATGCATTAACGATTTTAAAACATAATTATAATAGAAGGTCTAAATTGGTTCAATTATGAAAGTTTAGGGTTTTAATTTATGTAATTATTACTTTGGTTAATAACAAAGCATGTTTTAGTAATTACCTTGGTAACATGAGCATAGCTCAACTCGTATAAACCTTTTGTACTAATTAATATCCAAGAGGTTTGTGGTTTGAATTCTCCCACCTCCACATATTTTCAAAAAAAAAAAAAAAGGTAAAATTACCTTCTTTTTTTTTCCCTTTTTCCTTTCATATTTTAAATTAAAATAATATAAGTTCTACTTAAAATATTCTATGGAAAAAAAATCAATTTTGAGAGTGACCTTACCATATTGAGTCAATTTTTACTCTAAATTTTAAATTTCATCCAATGAGACCTTAATAACAATTATAGTTTTTAACCTTTAAGTTAGGGTTACATTCACCCACAATTTAATCAAAAAGTAATATATAAACACCTCTGTAAACCTACTAGTTTCAATGAAAATCAAGACTTAATATGCATGAAATCAAGTCTTACCAAATCAATGTACAAAAAAGACAAATGAAAATAAATCTCCATATAACTCATCAATTTCAACCAAAAAAAAAAAAAAAAAAACTAGTTCTATTATCATTTTTCTCTAAAGACCCACCAATTCCATACTAAGCAATTGTTTGTGAAATTCATTAAGTGTGCATAATATATATATTTTTTTTACAATACTCAGACAGAAGCCTAATAGATAGTAAAAATAGCAAACACTTGTTCAGGTAAATAAAGAAAAGACATTACGTCATGTTTTTGTTAAATAATTTATGAAAAGTTCGTAAAATTAATAAAATAATTTTTTTATGTAAATTTGTTTTGCAAACATAACATCCTAAACTTGATAACCAATCTTTGTAAAAAAAAAAAAAAAAAAAGTTGATAACCAATCAAAATGAAATAACATGGAAGATAGTTGTATTATTATATACGCAATCATTCTTAACAATTATCAAGGTAGAAAATTGAGATATCAATTGGATAACAATAGATACCTTATTCATTAAACTATACTCGAATTGATATTAAAGTCTAAATTTTAAAAAATAGAGGTGTTTAAACAAACCAGAATTACTTTGATTAATGAATTGATGTGAAAGTTCATCCAAAAACTGAAAAGATCAAACTAGAATTATTCTAAAAAGAATAAAAAAAGACCGAAACAGATGGGCCCGTTTGATAACCAATTTAGTTTTTTGTTTTTGATTTTTAAAATTATAGTTGTTTTCTTCCAATTTTTTCACAATGGGTTTCATCTTTATTAAGTACACATTTGCATTTCTAGCCAAATTCCAAAAACAAAAACAAGTCTTTGAAAACTAGTCCCGTTTGATAACCATTTGGTTTTTGGGTTTTGTTTAGTTTTTGAAAATTAAGTTTATACACACCTACTTCCACCTATAAGTTACTTTGTTTTAGTATCAATCTTCTTTCTTGTTTTTAAAAACCAAGTCCAATTTTGAAAAAAAAAAAAGTAGTTTTCAAAAACTTGTTTTTGTTTTTAGAATTTGACTAGGAATTCAAATGGATTCATAACAAGGATGAAAGTTATTGTAGGGAATTTAGGAAAAAACAAGTTTAATTTTCAAAAACAAAAACAAAAAACCAAATGGTTATTAAACGGGGTCTAATCTTTTTAGTTTTCAAAACGTAACTTGATTTTTGAAAACATGGGAAGAAAGTAGGTAATAAAATATAGAAACTTAGAAGTAGAGTTTATAGGCTTAATTTTCAAAAATCAAATGTGTATCAAACGAGACCTTAATATTTCTAATAGACAATTTTTTTTTTTTTTTGATAATAATATTTCTAATAGACAATTATTAATGTGATTCACGCGTTGTTTAAAATATCTTCAACCTCTTATTCATGATCACTGGCAAATATCAAGATTTCCAATTTTTTTTTTTTTTTTTGACCAATCAAGAATTCCATTCACAATGGTGCAACGTTACAAATTAAATATATAATGAACTTAAAACGCGTACGGATTTAAAAATAAAAACACTATTAAAAAGATTTCACTTGCCTTATCCCTTTTATTTAAATATCGCACCCTAATAAAAGTATTATTTCCTCTTTTTTTTTGGGAAAAAATCATTTTTAACCCTAAACTTTGGGGTTTGTATCAATTTTAACCTTGAACTTTAAATTTCATCAAATTGAATCCTAAACTTAAAAAGTTGTATCAATTTTAACCCTGAAGTTTCAATTTCATCAAATTGAACCTCAAACTTATAAGATCCTATCAATTTTAACCTCAAACTTGGGTAAGTGTTACAATGTATACCTTTGGTTAACTTTCTGTTTGAACCACCGTATATAATTGGTTATTTCTTCCTTTTTTTTTTCTTAATTCACATTGCACCTGAATTGGTTTCTTATAAATGAAATATCGGAGAAACTTTATTTTAGATGACTTTTTCTTGCTGTTGAAAACTTTAATTGTGGGGGACTTTTTCATTACTATTTAAGATTACGAAAGTAATGAAACTTTGTAGATTTCTTATCTTCAAATACCTGTTGTCTTTTTATTGTTACTGAGAACTTCGTGAGATTTTTTTTCTTCTTTTACGGTTTTTTTTTCTTGCTAATTAGAATCATGTACAAATGTAGGAAACGAAAATAAAGAAATTTTGAGTTTTTTATTTATCATATTTGCTGGATTTTTCTTGTTGCCAATAACTTTGTGATTATTTTTTGGACAATAATGAGAAGAATAGTCTAAGATATTTGATTTCTTCTAGCTTTTCCAAAAAATTTCTTACAAAACACTAACTCAGGTGCAATGTGAATTAAAAAAAGGAAAAGACAATTGTCAATTACATGTTTTAATAGCAATTCAAATGAAAAGTTGACCAAAGGTTTACATTGCAACATTTATGCAAGTTTGAGGTTTAAATTGATACAATTTGTAAAGTTTAGGGTTCAATTTGATGAAATCCAAGGTTAAAATTGATACAACCTGCTAAGTTCAGGGGTCAAAATTGATTTTTTCCCTTTTCTTTTTTGAAAAGAATAAAAGTATTATTTCCTTACAATGATTATTGACCCGTTATGAATAAATTAACTACAAGATTATTCCAGCATAATACGCCAACAGCCACAGGTTCTTCTTTCTAAAAAAAAAAAAAAAAAAAAAAAAAGGGTTCAAGATGATTAATGCTCTAAAAATATATAATTAATTGGACATGTGAAATTGAAAGAAAAATGATCAAACATGTAAAAATAAATATAATTAATTACTCTTTTCTAAAAAGATCCGAAATTACTCAAAAAAAAAAAAAAAAAAAAAAAGATCCGAAAAAATTATTAGTTTTCTAAGGAGATTAAAAAAATTGACCATATACTTTTATGTTAATTACATTATATTTATGTATGTATGTATTAAAATTTTCAATTTTAAATTTAGGAAAAAAAATCGACTTTCACCCCAAACTAAGCGGATTGTATCAATTTTAACCCTAAACTTTCAATTTCGTCAAATTGAACCCCACACTTAGTAGATTGTATCAGTTTTAACCCAAACTTGCACAAGTGTTGCAATGTATAGCAATGTATAGACCTTCGATTAACTTTTCATTTGAATCGCCATTAAATCATGTGATTGACAATTTCCTCATCTTTTTTTTTAGATTCAAATTACACTTGGGTTGGTTTCTTGCAAGAAATTTGCTTGAGAAACTCTTTAGTTGAAGAAATCAAACGTTTCCAGGCTGCTTTTTCTCATTGTTATTAGCCTCCTCTAAAAAAAAACCCACAAAGTTATTAGCAACAAGAAAAATCTAGCCAATATGAGAGGAAAAAAAGCCCGAAATTGCTTTGTTTTTCTTTCCTATATTTGCATATTCTTCTAATTAGTATGGGAAAAACAGCAACAAAAGAAGGAAAAAAAAATCCACAAAGTTCTTATAACAAGAAGAAACCAACAAACATTTGAAGAGAAAAATTAAAAAAAAAAAAAAAAAAAACCTCCAATTTTGTTTTTCTTTCGTAATCCTAGACAATAGGAAAAAAAAAACCGCCACAAAGTTTTCAATAACAAGAAAAAGTGATCTAAATGAAAAGGAAAAACTCCAAAATTGTTTTCCCATCAATCTAGAGTCGCATGTTCTTCTAAGTAGGTAGAAAAGAGGCAACAAAACCAACCAACACAATAAGAAAATGAGTGAGAACTCATGTACAACTTCTTGGCAGCAAAAGTTTTTTAAATTAAAAAGTTTCTCCAATATTTTTGTTTTACAAAAAACCAATAATTCAGGTGCAATATGAATTAAAAAAAAAAAGAGAGGAAATAGTCAATTACGTACTTTAATGATGATTCAAACGGAAAGTTAACCAAAGGTCTATATTGCAACACTTATGCAAGTTTGAGGTTAACATTGATACAGGGTATGTTTGGTTTAACTTTTCAAGTGTTTCATTTTGAAAAAAAAAATTCTAGTGTTTGTCAACCACTAAAAATGACTTATTAAAAAATAAAATTGAGAAATAAATCATTTTGAGAGAAACACTTGAAAACAAATTTTTTAAAAAGAGTTTTTAAGTATATAATAACTTGTGTACAAAAACACTAACAAGGAAATGTAACCAAACATATATGTGTTTAAATTCTAAACAATTTTTATGCAAAATGTTTTTAAAAAAATGCATTCTTGAAAAACATTTAAACTAAAAGGTATTCAAAACGGGTCCATAATCTACTAAGTTTGGGGCTCAATTTGATGAAATCAAAAGTTCAGGATTAAGTTGATACAACTTACTATGTTTGGGGTCAATTTGATGAAATTAAAAATTTTGGGTAAAAAATACATATCAATTCTGTTTAAAACTTTCCTGTTTGTTTTATTATTATTATTTTTTATAAACTTTCAAACCTATTATTTTAGTCCTTCACATCTGCGTAAAGACTATTTTAGTTCTAACCTAACATAGGCATGCCTTTGGTTGACTTGCCCATATCTATTGATGACGTATAAAATAATGTTTTTTTAAATTAATTAATTAATTTATTTATTTATAATAATGTATTGTATGTTTTTAAAACAAAAAAAAAATTGTTCAATGGAAAAAACTAATAGCAACTGTTTAGTGATTATAACGACGGATTTGGTAGTCTTTGAAGAACTGAATTATAACATTTGAAAGTTTATGAACTAAAACAAAATAATTAAAAAAAGTTTAGGGACTTTAAGAGGGTTTAATGTTTGATTGAAAAGAGAATTGATGTCAAAATCTATTAATAGGCTACATTGCCTAATATTGTGTATGTTTGGGAGTGATTTTGAAATAATTTGATTTTGAATAATTAAAGTTATGTCTCGGGATGATTTTGAATATAAAAGAAGTGATTTTACTTGGTTTTTAAGAGTATATCAGCAGAGTCTTGAATTTATTGGTATTTTTATATAGAGAATGAAAGCAAATTTCCTTCATGCCTCGATTTTTGTACTAATATCTTACCCCACATTCACGAGGGGTTGTGTGGTGGAATAAAAATTAAGTTTACTCGCCAAAGCGAGTTCAGCGGTAATTGGCATGTACCCTTGATCATGAGATCAGAGGTTCGAATCCCCCTATCCCAAATGTTGATGTACTCAAAAAAAAAAAAAATTAAGTTTACTCCGTTTCAAAAAAAGAAAAAAAAAGTTTACTCTAATTTCTCCATTTAAATTTACTCTAAAATAACTCCTTTTTCCTTTTTGTTAAATTCAACACCATTTATTAACAAGAAATTATTGGAGGAGGTTGTCACAACATAGTTGATTATTTTGAACTAGAGAAAACTGCAAAAATACTTTGAATCTATTTTTGGTCAGTGGTTATCAGAGAACATTCCGTTCTCATTTCATAACCATTTCAGTTTTTTGTTTTTGATTTTTCTGTTTTCTGTTTTTTGTTTGTGATCTTATATTTTTTAAAAACGAAAACCATATATGTTTGATAACTGTTTTTTTTTTCTTTTTTTAAGAGAAAGTCAAACTTGTTTGATGACTATTTTTGGTTTTTAGTTTTTTAAAAATTAGAGTGATGAAAAGATTTTTTTAGAGAGAGAAAGATGTGTGGAGACGTTGAAACAAAAAAATTAGGGTCATGAATATAAAAGTTTTCGAGAGAAAAGTTAAACGCAGTAAATTTAGAGACATGAAAGAAAATATTTAGAGAGACAATATTAGTTAGACTCCATAAAAAATATTAGTTAGAGAAAAAAGAAAAAAAGAGATGAATTTTAGAGGGAAAATTAACTAAAAAGAGAAATTTTAGAGAGATAGTAAGGTTAAAAGTAAAAGATATGTTAAAGAAATAACGATAAATTAGAAAAATAAAGAAAAGTTGTAGTGAGAGAAAATTTAGGGAGATTTTTTTTTTTTCAAAAGAAAAGTTGGATATATGTTTGTTAGGGAGATAACAGTTATGGAGAAACTTTTAGAAATAGATAAGTTATAAAGAAAAAAAATTTGAGAAAGAAAATTTAAGGGAAAAGAAAAATATTAGATTTTTAGAGAGAGAAATTAGAGAGATAAGTTAGAAGAGAAATAGAAATGAAAGTTAAATAAAGATAAACATTTTAGAGAGAAAAAACCGCTAGTAGAGATGAATTTTTTAGAAAGAGAAAGAGAAATAAAAAATTATATTGAGATCAAAATTTTAGAGATATAGAGAAACTTAGAGAGAAAATTTTTTAAAGAGAAAAAATGAAAAAAGAAATTTGTTGGAGATAGATATGTAAAAGAGAAAAAAACAAATAAGCGTAAAAAGAAAAATGAGTTTTTGAAAAACAAAAATCTATTTTTTAAAAACTAACTTTTTGTGGTTTTTGAAATTTGTTTTTAATTTCAAAAACGTTTTTAAAAAACGGAAAACAAGAAATAGAAATGGTTATAAAAAACCATATGTCTTTTAAAAATGAAAAACAAAAATAGAAAACAGAAAACGAGATGATTATCAAACCGTCCTTTAAATTTTCAAATTTACATTCCATGGTTATTAAGAGACAATCATATTGTGGCATCTTTGTTGAATCATTTTTGCCAGTGCACAAGACACAACTGACAATAATTATCAATGAGGGCCCATTTGATAACATTCTCCTTTTTCCATTTCTAGTTTCTGGTTTCCTGATTTCTATTTCTTATTTCTTACTTTTTAGGAACTAAAAACAAAAACATGTTTAATTACTATTTTTGTTTCTTGTTTATCTAAAAAAGAAAAAAGAAACAGAAACAGAAATGTGTTTGATAACTTTTTCTTGTTTCTTGTTTTTTCAGTTGAAATAAATTTTAGTACATATAATATATATATATATATATATAAAACTATTATATAGAGTTTATAATATTTATTCAGCCCAACACAAAATAAAAATTAAAAAAAAAAAAACTAAATTTTATCCTTCAAAGGATTTTCAAATTTGATTTGCAATGTCATCCCCCACTCCAACTAATTTATCTTTAATGATGTTGGCTTGCATGGGTTAGTTCAATTAGATTAATTTGTTATTTACAAACTTTGTAAAGATTTATTACGCAACATGCTATTGGGATGTGTGTAAATATTTATTACAACATGCTATTGGTGTGTGTGTATTTATTACGCAACATGCTATTGGGGGTAAATATTTACTACGCTCCGCTCTGTGTGCGTTACATGCTATTGGGGGGTAAATATTTATTACGCTCGGTGTGTTACATGCTATTGGAGGGTAAATATATTTATTACGCTTTGTGTTTGTGGGGTAAATATTTATTACGCTCTGTGTGCGTGTGCGTGCGTGTAATAGAAAATAATAACTAAAAGTTCATTAATGAAAAGAGAAAAAGATTAACAAAAGAAAGAGAAAGAAATAACGGAAAAGAGAAAAAAAAGACTAAAAAGGAAAAAGAAAGAAATAAGAGAAAAGATTAAAAAAATGAAAAAAAAAATAGAGAGAGAAATGAGAGGGAGAGACAGAGAAGAGATGAGTGTAGGACTGAGAGAGATGAGGTACATGCATGAAAGATGGAAAAAAAAAAAACATAAACAAAATTTGAGAAACTACTTTTGATAGTTTCTCAAATTTTCCACTTTTCTAGTAACATTTCTAGAAATTTAGAAATAAGAAATGGAACGAGTTATCAAACATGTTTGTTTCTTAAAAATAAGAATTAGAAACGAGAAACAGAAAACGAAGAACGTTATCAAACGAACCTTGAATTTTTTGTTTCTCATTTTGAATTACAAATTTAAATGGTTTATTATATCATTAATATTACTAATTCAGAAGGTCACAATCATGTAATATAGGGTATTATTTTTATAAGATCACATGTAGATAATCTCTCTTCGAGATGGAGAATCTTAGTTGATCCTGTATTTTAGGATTTTTTTTTTCCTTTGAGATGGGTATTTTAAGACTTGTTCAATTTTAAATTCCTATACTTTCAATGTTCAAATTTAGTATATGTATTTTCAATAAATCTTAAATTAGATCCCTTCTTTAGTTTGGAGTTAATTTTTATCCCACGGTGACAAAATTTAAAAATTCCATTCAAGAAAATGCAAAATGTGAAAGTGTTTTCCAAATTCTAAGTGACAAGACATATATGGGTTGAATTTTTTAGCAAAACTTAGCCATAAACTAATGCTAGGGATTAATTTTAAGTTTTATTAAAAGTACAATAACTAAATTTAAATATTAACTATCATGAGTTGCCTTAGTGATCAATGAGAGTCATGGAAAAAATAAAAGGGCTTAGAGGGAATGAGTTCATGATTTAATATCCTATGCGTTTATTGACAACCAAATGTAGTAAAGATTAGTCGAGGTGCGTGCAAGCTGACTCAAACATTCACGAATATAAAAAAAAAATAAATAAATTTGACAATTATTTAGTTTTTTCGAAAAAAAAAAAACTCTATTCTCCCTTTTGCATTCTACTCTTATTGAAAATATAATATATATGTAAGCATACTCTCAATTATTAAATTCCCGTCGACTTGTTGACATTTCCATATGTCAATAGATTCGACATTGACATGGGGTGAATTGACATTTCTATTATATGGTAAAGAAATCGATAAAATATAAAGAAAATAATAAAGAAATGTAACTAATATTAATATGGAGATAATATTAATAATAAGTATTTTAATCTATTTTGAAATGTAAAATATTTATTTTAAGGCTAAATTATACAAAATGCTCCTGAACTATGAGGTTTGTTTAAAAAATGCCTCTGAACTTTAAAAAGTTTCAAAAATACCCCTGAACTTTAAAAAATGTTTCAAAAATACCCTTGTCGTTATTTTTTGGATGGAAACCATTACAAACTTCAGTTTCATTAATACTCTTTAACTTTCAAAAGATTCTAAAAAATAACCTTATTAGAAAATGTTTTTTTTCCATACCCCACCGTAAATTCTTCTTCCTTAATGAGAATCTTTGCCTATTTTTCATGCATGTATTCATACACTAGAAGTTTTTCTTCTCTTTCAACATATAACTTGACTAGATTTTCGACAATGATATTTTTGAAACATTTTTAACGGTTTTAACGGTTCCGATAAAAAATTAACTGCAAGGGTATTTTTGAAACGTCTTGTAAAATTCAGGGGTATTTTTGAAACTTTTTAAAGTTTAGGGGCATTTTTGAAACAAATCCCATAGTTCAAAGGTATTTTTTACAATTTAGCCTTATTTTAATATTAAAAAATTTTGTTTTTAATATTTTTTTCAGAAATATCGGTCGGTATCACATTTTAATTCTTGTACTTCAAATGTGAATCATTATTGGACATGATGTGAGCCCACGTTTCTCCAATTTTCTTTTCATTATCCTTTATAAGCTTGGAGAGAGAGAGAAAGGGCCAAGTTTTTTGTGCTATAAATACAAGAGGAAATTCATTCCTCTCCACAGCAGCTTCTTATAGCTATTAAAACAAAGAGAGAGAGAGAGAAAAAAAAGAATATTAGAAAGAGAGAAAAATGTTTAATTTTGGGAAGAATATCATAGAGGGAGCCTTGAACACTACTGGAGATCTTGCTGGCTCTGTTATCAATGCTGGTGGAAACATTAGAGACCAAGTCTCCAATCTTGGTGGAAAGAAGATCAGAGGGAAAGTCATTCTTATGAGGAAAAATGTTTTGGATTTCACTGAATTCCATTCCTCAGTTCTTGATGGCTTCACTGAGCTCATGGGTGGTGGTGTTTCTTTTCAGCTCATCAGTGCTACTCAAGCTTGTAACTATCTCTCTTTCTCTTCAATCTCTTTACGTTTGTAGTATTGAGTTCTCTAAATGTTGTTTGATGATTAAATTATAATGAAATTTACAGCGAGTGACTCGCGAGGGCAAGTTGGGAAGCGAGCGTTTTTGGAAAGGTGGTTGACTTCTATTCCACCCGTGTTTGCTGGAGAGTCTGTGTTTCAAGTTAACTTTACTTGGGAAGATAACTTCGGATTCCCAGGAGCTTTCTTCGTAAGAAATGGCCATACTACTGAGTTCTTCCTCAAGTCTCTCACTCTCGAGGATGTTCCTGGCTTTGGAATGGTCCATTTCGACTGCAACTCTTGGGTTTACCCTTCTGGAAGATACAAGAAAGATCGCATTTTCTTTGCCAATAATGTAACTTTTTTCTCCCTCCTTGCTTCTTCAGGACATTTCTTTATTTCTAATGTATTATTTCTTCACATAGACATATCTTCCGAGCGAGACCCCAAATCCTCTTCGTAAGTATAGAGAGGAAGAATTGCTGAACCTTAGAGGAGATGGGACTGGAGAGCGTAAGGAATGGGATAGAATCTACGACTATGACGTCTACAATGACCTTGCTGAGCCAGATGGCGGTGCTATTCGTCCCATTCTTGGAGGGAGTGAATACCCTTACCCACGTCGTGGAAGAACTGGGAGACCACGAGCAAGAAGAGGCAAGATTATTATTTTAATATACTTGACTCAAATCAGTTTTCATATAGAGACAATTACAAATAACACTCGTAATTTGTCTATTTTATAAATAATTCTCCTTTAATTTATTTTAAAAATGACTCTAATATACCTTTGTATTTTGAAAATTTAAATCATACCCTTTTTCAATTTTATCATTCTCCAATAAGAATTTGTTCAAGTGACTTGTTCTACCAGAAGACCAAGTGGAACATTACAGTTTATAATTATCCACGTGATATATATAATAATATCAAAGGAAGTTGCTATTAATATATTAAACAAGCCTTTTTTTTTTTCTTTTTTTGTACTACATACAGTTATTTTTCTTAATTAAAATCTTAATCTTATAGTTTTTTTAATGCTATCAATTTTTTCAGATTCAAAATATGAGAGTAGGTTACCAGCAATATTGGGCTTAAACATTTACGTACCTAGAGATGAAAATTTTGGTCACTTGAAGTTGTCAGATTTCCTTGCCTATGCTTTGAAATCACTTGCCTCAACAGTTCAGCCAGTGCTCGTAAACCTATTAAATACAACTCCAGGAGAGTTTGACAAGTTTCAAAATGTTCACAATCTTTACGAAGGAGGATTTCCCGTGCCATTGGATGCGTTTAGGAATCTCACTAAGGGTTTTACACCACCCATGTTCCAAGAACTCTTGAGGAGTGATGGAGAAAGGTTCCTCAAATTCCCACCTCCTCAAGTTGTTAGAGGTAATGGATATATAAATATTTAGTTTCCTTTCACCATTTTTGTATCGAAACTATTAGATATCAATTCTTTTTAATAGAGATATGTTGATAGGATGAAGAAATTGACTAGATTGTGCTTATTGTTGAAATTTGAGCAAAATATCCTGTTTGATTTTGTCAATTCAATTAGAATCTATAGGTTAAAAATGATAACTTTATAAACCAAGATCTAAAAATCTATTACTGTTGAGGATCCCACATTGAAAAGATTGGTGGAGATCTCCCAATTCATAAGATACAAGGGTCACCCCATTCATTGCCAATTGGTTTTGAGATGGAAGCCATGTAATCTAATAATTACTCTTATATTAATTTATACATCCAAAATTTTCTTTCATTAATTAATTCAAAGTTTTATAAAAGAAGTAAATATTTAGAGTAGTTAACTCTAACAAAACTACTTAGGTTTTGCATTCTATCGGAGGAAGTCATTGTTTTTTTTTTTTTTGACAACATGTGGGGTGGGGGGATTCGAATCATAGATCTTTCGGTTAATAGTACAATTTATGTCAGTTGAGCTATGCTCACGTTGACTGCTGGAGGAAGTCACTTGAGAGATCAAATATTTACCATGTCATTTCCTCCTTATATTATGTTAACTGTCGACATGTTTGGATTTAACTATATATATGTAAAGGACAATGGTGAAAATATATCAACTTTCTAAATTTAGATTATTGAATTTAAATTTTGTATGCAACCATTATTAATTCAATTTTTTTATCTAATAATTGAAAATAGAGGATAAGTCTGCCTGGAGAACAGATGAAGAATTTGCGAGAGAAATGTTAGCTGGAGTTAATCCTCTAATCATTCGTCGTCTTACGGTAATTTCAAATTTCTATTTTTCGTTCATCTTTATATAATAACTTTTATGTTTTTTTAGAAATTTTAAATTTTTTCATTTTTTTTAACTTTATAGGAATTTCCACCCATGAGCAAACTTGATCCCAATATTTATGGTGATCAAAATAGCAAAATAACTGAGGAAGACATAAAGTATGGATTAGAAGAACTTTCAGTGGATGAAGTAAGCTTAAAAAACCTGAATATTTGTAGTCTTTTTCTTCTCTTCATTTTTTTTTTCCAATTATCATTGTTGTAGTACAATTTATGTCTATAATTCTTTGACCTAGGCCATCAATCAAAACAAGCTATTTATATTGGACCACCATGATGCACTGATGCCATATCTTAGAAAAATAAATTCAACATCCACAAAAACTTATGCCACAAGGACACTACTCTTTCTGAAAGCCGATGGCACTTTGAGACCATTGGTGATTGAGTTAAGCTTGCCACACCCTCAAGGCGATCAATATGGTGCCAATAGTAAATTGTACTTTCCGACAGAAGGAGGAGTTGAAAACTCAATATGGCAATTAGCTAAAGCTTATGTCGCTGTAAATGATGCTGGATACCATCAACTTATCAGCCACTGGTGAGTCTCTTCAAAATATTGTCCCAAAAATCTTTAATATGCTAACAATTTGAAATATTTAACACTAGACATTATGGCAGGTTAAATACCCATGCAGTACAAGAGCCTTTTGTGATTGCAACACATAGACAATTAAGTGTGCTTCATCCAATTCATAAGTTGCTCGTTCCACATTACAAGGACACTATGTTTATAAATGCATTTGCAAGACAAGTCCTTGTTAATGCTGACGGTTTACTTGAATGCACTCATTTTCAATCCAAGTATGCTATGGAGTTATCCTCTTATATATATAAGGAATGGAATTTCTTAGAACAAGGATTGCCTGCTAATCTCATCAAGAGGTAAATCACACCAATTCTATAGGCACGGATTTTCTTAATTTTATTTGGATCTATTTTAATTATATGACAAAGATGAACATTGTTTTTTCTCCTTGATTTTTCTAGAGGTGTAGCTGTTGAGGATGCAAGTTCCCCACATGGACTTAAGTTACTGATTGAGGACTATCCATTTGCTGTTGATGGACTTGAGATTTGGTCAACAATCAAAACATGGGTTACAAACTATTGTTCTCTATACTACAAAGACGATATGGCAATTCAAAATGATATTGAACTCCAATCTTGGTGGAAAGAAGCAAGAGAGAAAGGTCATGCAGATAAGAAAAATGAGCCATGGTGGCCGAAGATGCAAACCTTTGAGGAACTAGTCGAAACATGTACTATCATCATATGGATTTCTTCTGCTCTCCATGCAGCAGTCAACTTTGGACAATATCCTTATGGAGGCTATGTTCCCAATAGACCAACTATAAGTCGTAGGCTAATGCCTGAAGCAGGTAGTGCTGAGTATAAAGAACTCGAGTCTAAACCTGAGAAGGCTTTCTTGAGAACAATCAATTCACAACTGCAGACTCTTCTGGGTGTTTCACTTATTGAAATCTTGTCAAGACATGCTTCTGATGAGGTTTATCTTGGGCAAAGAGCTAGCAATGAATGGACATCAGACAAAGCTGCATTAGAAGCTTTTGAGAATTTTGGAAAAGAGGTACTTGAAGTTGAAAATAGAATTATCGAAAGGAATAAAGATGTCAACCTCAAAAATCGAACTGGACCTGTTAATATGCCATATACTTTACTTCTTCCATCTAGTGCTGAAGGACTCACCGGGAGAGGAATCCCAAACAGTATCTCTATTTGAAGCCCTCTTTATGCATATGGTGGGGTTCTAAAATCATTGTTGCTTTCCTTTATTATTATGAAACCGTCTTTAAGCATATGTTGGTGTTCTAAAATCTTTGTTGCTTTCCATTATTGTTATTTTGAAGGTAAAAAAAAGCTACTTCTTTAGCTACTCAAAAAATAAATCGATAAAAGAGTATGCTTAAGTAGCTTTGCATCTGAATTTTCTGTATTTGATATATTATTGAATAAAAGTTGTGTTTTGGTAGTTTACCATTCTAATTGCCCTTTTCTTTGATGTCTTGGAGAATAACAAGTATATTTCTTAAACTATATTAAATAAACATGAGGATCCATCTCAAAACTAATGGTTCAAGATGGTGCCTCTTTGCCATTCTTGGATCGAATTTTTTTTCTTGGATCGGATACCCGTTTGGACTTTATGGGTTCTGATATCATATTAGATAAACATGTGGGATCTATACCAAAACCAATTGACAATGAGAGGAGTAATTTATATATCTTATAAATTGTGAGGACTTCATTCATTTATGTTCAACAAGGGATTCTCAACAAACTATTATTAGAGAATAATCCTTCAGAATATTCCTTCATAAATTTTGTCTAAATTATGCCCTTAATTAGGTTTGCCTTGCTGTAAATTTATTGTAAAAATCTTTCCTTTTCCATATTCATCAATTGTGTATAAAGGATTATACTCACAATAATAAGATCATGCAATTACATTCTCTCCATTCTCTGAGTTATCGCATGGTATCAGAGCAGTAACAAACTTTACCAATTTTTTTTTTCATTCTTCATGTCTTCCTCAAGCTCATCTGTTTCGATGGCCACTGCTACTGCATCTCCTCTATTCTTGCTATCTAACATATGTAACCTTGTGCCGCTTCGCTTGGACTCAACCAATTATGTACTATGGAAGTTCCAAGTTTCTTCTATCTTGAAAGCGCATTCTCTTTTCGGGCATATCGATGAGTCTCTGCCCAAACCCGATCAATATATTCGTTCATCTACAGGAACAACAACAACAGAGGTTAGTCCACAGTATATTCAATGGGTGTCTCAAGATCAAGCTTTAATCACTCTCATCAACGCCACATTGTCTCCATCTGCTCTTGCACATGTGGTTGGTTCTACTTCTTCTAAGGATTTATGGCTTTCATTAGAAAAACGCTATGCTTCTACTGCTCGATCTAGTGTTCTTGATTTACGTTCTGCCTTATATAAAATCAAGAAATTTTCTTCTGAATCTATCGAAAAATATACATGTCGTATTAAAGAAATTGTTGATAAGCTAGCTGCTGTTTCGGTTAAGATTGAGGATGAAGAAATACTTGTTCATACCTTAAATGGGCTACCAGTCGAGTTTAATGCCTTCCGTACTTCCATCCGAACACGAAGTGATAAATTATCCTGGAAGAACTTCACGTTCTGCTAGATGCCGAAGAAAAAACGATCCAACATACCTCATCAGAAGTTTCTCCAACAGCAATGGCGGCTGTGAGGCAACAGAATAACCCTAATTTTAGGGGAAGAGGAAGACGCGGTTTCAGCTTCAATCGTGGCCGTGGATTTCATCAACAATATCTTACTGATGGGCCAAATTATTTTAACCATAGTGCAGGCCCATTTAACTCCAACGGTCCAAACGCACGCGGGCAAGGGCAAACTTCACGACAGAATTCACGCGGTCCAGCTTCAGCGCATGGGTCTGGTCTTCGGTCCGGTTCAGCTGCTGACGGGTCTGGCTCCAACTTTGGGCCTGGTCCGAATTATGGGCCTAATTATGGGTCTGGCAGCATCCTTGGCCCTCATTCCTTCACTTTTGATTCCAATTTCGGATCTGGTCGCATTTTTTGTCAGATTTGTTCAAAATCTGGACATGGAGCTCTTGATTGCTACAATAGGATGAACTTTTCCTATCAGGGACGTCATCCACCTGCTCAATTGGCTGCTATGGCGGTAAATTCTATGAATTCACAATCTCAAAATGATAATTCTAATGTTTTTTGGTTATCCGACAGTGGTTGCAATGTTCACATGACAAATGACCTGGCAAATCTCAATCTCTCCAACAATTACAATGGAGAAGAATCTGTCACAGTGGGTAATGGCCAACCTTTAAATATCCAAAACACAGGCAGTGGTACACTTTCTACCTCCTCTCACACCTTTAATCTTTCCAAAATTCTTCATGCTCCTGACCTTGCTGCTAATCTTTTATCAGTTCATAAATTTTGCCTTGATAATAATTGTATCTCTATCTTTGATACTGACTGGTTCTTAATTCAGGATAAAGTATGTGGCAAAACTTTATACACTGGTGAAAGCGTCAATGGCCTCTATCCTATCCCAGGTTTGTCTACATTGTCTTCTGATCTGCACCCCAAAAACTATAACTTTATGGCAAAACAGGAGTGTTCCTTATGGCATCATCGGTTTGGTCATCCTGCTCCAAAAATTCTTCGCTCTAGTTTGTCTCGTCTGGGTCTGTCTTTGTCTACTTCTATTTCTAATTGCGCATGTATTAGTTGCTTGAAAGCTAAAATGACAAAACTTTCTTTTCCTATGTCTCTCTCATTTTCTATTACTCCTCTACAACTTATTCATAGTGATGTATGGGGACCCTCCCCCACTACTTCTCTAAATGGATATCGTTATTATGTTAGCTTTATTGATGATTTTAGCAAATTCACTTGGTTATTTTCCATTTCTTCTAAATCTGATGTTCATGCTATTATTCTCAAATTTGTTCCATTTGTAGAAAATTTATTATCTACAAAATTAAAAATATTTCGTTCTGATGGTGGTGGTGAATTTTGCAATTCTTCTACCATGTCCTTCTTTAATTCTAAAGGCGTTTTGCATCAAAAATCTTGTCCATACACACCAGAACAAAATGGTGTAGCTGAACGTAAACATCGTCATATAGTTGAAACTGCTATGTCTCTTCTATTCCATTCTTCTGTTCCTTTAGAATTTTGGCCTTATGCTTTTTCAACTGCAGTTTTTCTAATAAACCGTATGCCTACTTCTTCTCTTAATATGTTATCTCCTTTTGAGAAACTTTTTGGTTACACTCCTGATTTGCATCATTTAAAAGTTTTTGGGTGTGCATGTTATCCTTTGTTAAAACCTTATACCAAGCATAAACTTGAACCTAAGACCTCCCAACATATTTTTCTTGGTTATACTCTTGAATATAAAGGATACATATGTTACAATCCTAACACCAAAAAATCCATTGTCTCTCGCCATGTTATTTTTCACGAAACAACCTTTCCCTTTGCCAAACCTCTCGATACTTTAAAACCAACATCATCTCCTCCTCCTCCTGACATAACACCCTTACTTACCCTTTTACATATATCCCCACCTTCTCCCTCACCTTCCCAACCTACCCATTTATCCACTGTTGACACTAATTCTTCTCCTCGAGAGACTTTGCCTGTTTTGTTTTCCAGCATTGCAGATTCACCAAAAGATGAGCACACTCATGTGAATTCAATCCCTGGAAGCACTGTTAATAATCATCCCATGCAAACACGGGCCAAGTCAGGAATTTTCAAGCCAAAGGCGTTTCTTTCAAACATGACCACTTCAGTCCCAATAGATCCTACTTCATATTCAATTGCTTCAAGGCATCCAGAATGGCGATCAACTATGTGTGAAGAATTTAATGCACTTCAGGAACAAGGTACATGGTCCTTAGTACCTCGTTTACCTTCCATGAATGTTGTGGGTTGCAAATGGGTTTTTAGAACAAAATATAACACTGATGGTACTATTGCTCGATACAAAGCCCGATTAGTTGCAAAATGATATCATCAGGTCAAAGGATTTGATTTTACTGAAACCTTCAGTCCAGTTGTCAAAAAGCCCACAATCAGAGTTATACTAGCTCTTGCTGCCCTGTATCAGTGGTCTTTAACTCAGTTGGATGTTAAGAATGCCTTTCTGCATGGTCACTTGAAGGAAGAAGTCTATATGGCTCAACCTCCTGGCTTTCTTGACAAATCCAATCCACATCATGTATGCCACCTTCATAAAAGTCTTTATGGTCTAAAACAAGCTCCTCGAGCTTGGTTTGATCGCTTCACATCATATTTGTTCACTTTGGGGTTTACTGCCTCTACTGCTGATTCATCATTATTTGTGCGCTCAGTTGGGTCCTCTTTGACTTATTTGCTACTTTATGTTGATGATATAATTATCACTGGACCAGATTCTTCATATATATTAAACTTAAAGAAGCAGTTGGCAGCTGAATTTCAAATATCAGACCTTGGTGCATTAAAATACTTCCTTGGCCTGGAAGTCCACAACACCTCTGATGGGTTTTTTGTCAATCAAGCTAAATATCTCACTGATTTACTTCACACTGCAGGAATGTCATCTGCTAAGACGTGCCTAACACCTATGTCTTCTACAATTGATCTTCATACTTCTGCACCATTATTCCATGACGCCACACTTTATCGACAACTCGTTGGATCTCTTCAGTATCTCACTTTTACTAGACCTGACATTTCTTTTGCAGTGAATCGTGTAAGTCAGTTTATGCATCGACCTACAGTTGTTCATTTCTTTGCCGTCAAACGTATCTTGCGTTATCTCTCTGGATCTAAGCAACTTGGAATTATGTTTCGACGCTCAAATTTGTCTCTCACTGCATTTTCTGACTCTGATTGGGCTGGTGATACTTCTGATCGTCGATCCACTTCAGGATTCATTGCCTTCCTTGGCTCCAGTCCCATAACTTGGTCAGCCAAAAAGCAACCTACGGTCTCGCACTCCTCCACCGAAGCCGAATATCGATCTCTTGCAACCACAACCGCAGATCTCTATTGGCTACGTCAACTTCTTCGGGATCTTCATGTGACCTTATTAGCCACTCCGATGTTATTATGTGACAATGTCTCAGCTATTTCTCTCGCAAATAATCCGATTTTTCATGCTCGCACGAAACATATTGAAATTGACTATCATTTCGTTCGTGAAAAGGTCGCTCGTAAAGATATCTCTGTTCAGTTCATATCATCCAAAGATCAGTTGGCTGATTTATTTACAAAACCGTTGTCATCTTCGTTGTTCTTGGCATTCCGAGCCAAACTTCTGACTTCACTACCGTCATCAGTTTGAGGGGGCATATTAGAGAATAATCCTTCAGAATATTCCTTCATAAATATTGTCTAAATTATGCCCTTAATTAGGTTTGCCTTGCTGTAAATTTATTGTAAAAATCTTTCCTTTTCCATATTCATCAATTGTGTATAAAGGATCATACTCACAATAATAAGATCATGCAATTATATTCGCTCCATTCTCTGAGTTATCGCAACTATATGGTGATCAATAAGTAAAATTATCTTAAGTTTCCATTTTAATTATTTGTAATAGGAGTAAATAGATAGACCTCATCCTAACTAGATAAGATGGGAAAAAGTACACGAGAAAGTGCAAGACAAATCAACCAATCCTTAAAAAATGGCAAAAAAAACCTACCACATTCATATAATATAGAAGATATTCAAAATATAGGGAAGCAAATAGGCACACCAATGACGTGATTGCCTCAATGGAAGTTTTAAATTTTGGCCTATCAATTTAATTTTTGAAGTTTGGATTGCTAAGGGTCGGTTTGGTAGACAATTTGAATTTTGTTTTATGTTTTCAGGTTCACTAAATTCAGTAAATATACGTTTGACAAATGCGTTTTCGAAAACTGTTTTCATTCTGTGAACCAAGTAGTGAAAATTTTGAAAATAACTTTTTTTTTTACATGTACAGATGGTGGCTTGGTGGTGGGGTATGTGATAGGTGGATGGTGAAGAAGAAGAAAGGAGGGAGAGAGAGAAAAATAAAATATTAAAAAATAATTTTTATTAATTTAATATGATTTTTATTTTAAAATTTTAAAAGTTGTTTTTAAATAAAAAAAATAGTGCCATGTCATCATTCCGTTAGTTATTAACAGAAAAATGGATGGAGTGACCAAAATGAAACTAAATCCAAACCTCAGGGACTAAATTGTTGAGTTTGAAAACTCAGGGACCAAAATGAAACCTAACCCAAACCTTAGGGACCAAAAGTGTATTTTTCCTATTCCTTTAATACCCCTCAAGATGGACAGTAAAATAGAAATTATATTGCAAAACTTTTTTCTTTTTTGAAAATATTATATTGCAAAACTTTTAGCTTTTGGTGTATATCTTTTCGACTGTATATTCTAATCCATTTCATTATAAGTTTCATACCAGTATATCATCAAGGATAGATGTTTTTGCATATAAATATCATGGATCATTCCTGGTAGAAATTTCCAACACGTTTCAATTTTTTTCCGTTTTAATCACCAAATTTATCAAGTATGAAGTTAGATCACCGTGGAAATTCTTGTATTTTTTTTATTTTCTAAAAAAGAAAATTCTTGTATTTTTTTTTATTTTCTAAAAAAAGGAAATTCTAACAAACATGAACCACAAATTGAATTAAGGTTTATTCTGGCCATGAAACCCAAACGGGTATTCGGTCAAAGAAAAAAAAATTGGGATCCGATCCAAGAATGGTGAACCCAAATAGAGGCACCATCTTCAGGAGGCATGTTGAGGATCCCACATTGAAAAGATAAGTGGATACCTCACAATTTATAAGATGCATGGGTTACTCCACTCATTACCAATTGGTTTTGAGATGGAACCCCATGTTATCTAATATGGTATCAGAGCCCATTAAACCCAAACGGGTATTCGGTCCAATAAAAAAAAAATTGGGATCCGATCCAAGAATGGTGAATCCAAAGAGGCACCATCTTGAGGAGGCATGTTGAGGATCCCACATTGAAAAGATAAGTGGAGACCTCACAATTTATAAGCAACAAGGGTCACCCCACTCCTTGTCAATTGGTTTTGACATGGCACATGATTCTTGGGAAGTGGTCTTCTGAAGATATATTTAAAAAAAAAATTAATTTATTTCATTTATTTTTTTTTTAATCTCTCTCACTCTTTCCTCCCTCACTTTTTCTCTCTCTCTTTTCATTTTCTTGTTTTTTTTTTCTTTCTATCTTCTTCACGAGTTCACAATCCCTCATTTTCTCCCTTGCTGGTTGCTCTTCCTCTTCTTTCTTTTCTTTTTCTTCTTCTTTTGGTTTTCATTTCTTTAGTTTTTTATTCTCCGTTTGTTTTCTTTCTTCTTCAACTTAAAGCTTCGTCGGTCGTTGAAGCTTCGATTTATCTCCTCTCTCACACAGTCGAAGTCAATCCCCACATCGCCGCTCTCATCCATTGAAGCTTCGTTTCGTTGTATCGCTCCTCCCTCCATCGTGTTGTTGCTTTTTAACCGTTTTTTCTTTGCCATTTTGCTCCTCCATTTCCCTTCTGATCACCACCGGTTTAAATCGACCAAACCGACCGACCGACTCAGTCGGTCGGTGAAATTTAAGCAAAAAAAAAAAAGTCGGTTTCCAACCTCTGGAAATCGACATGGTCAGTTCGGCGTTGGTTTGGGGCCAAAACCGACCTCGACTGACCGATGCTCACCCTTACCACACTCGCATTTAATTTCTTTTGCGAAGTCTAAAGATTTCTTCGTGAAAGAAAAAAGTGAAGAAAATATGAATTTGTAAATCTTCTATATCGAGGCAATCCAAACATCAAAAGATTAGATTAATAGGCTAAAATTAAAACTTCCATTGAAGCAATCACGTCATTGGTTTTTTTTTTTTTTTTTCTCCTTTTTTAAGGATTGATATAGGCTAAAATATCCTTGCTTTCTCTTGTACTTTTTTTCACATCTTATTTATCTAGTTAGGATGACTAGTTATATCTATTTACTCATATTACAAATAATTAAAGTGGAACTTTAAGGTCCCGTTTGATAACCATTTGGTTTTTGGTTTTTAGTTTTGTAAAGGTTAGGATTGCTTTCTCTCAATTTACTTACCACGGTTTTCATGTTTGTCAAGGATACATTTGAATGCCTAGCCAAATTTCAAAAACAAAAACAAGTTTTTGAAAACTATTTTTTAAAATTTTAAAAAATTGGCTTGGTTTTTGAAAACATGGGAATAAAGTATTAAAAAACAAAGAAACTTGAAAGTGAAGGTAATGTTTATAAGCTTAATTTTCAAAAACCAAATAGTTATTAAATGGGACAATTTTACTTATTCACCCTAAAGTTTCAGCTAGAAATATACTTATATTGTTCTCCAATACATCAAAGAAGAGGGCAAGAATGGTAAACTACCAAATTAAACATCACTTTTATTCAATAATATATCAAATACAGAAAATTTAAGTGCTAAAGCTACCTAAGCATACTCTTTTATAGATTTATTTTTTGAGTAGCTAAAGAAGTAGCTTCTTTTTTTTTTTACCTTCAACATTAATAATGGAAAACAACAATGATTTTAGAAACCCAACCATATGCTCAAAGAGGACTTCAAATAGAGATACTGTTTGGAATTCCTCTTCCGGTGAGTCCTTCGGTACTAGATGGAAGAAGCAAAGTATATGGCATATTAACAGGTCCAGTTCGATTTTTGAGGTTGACATCTTTATTCCTTTCGATAATTCTATTTTCAACTTCAAATACCTTTTTTCCAAAATTCTCAAAGGCTTCTATTGCAGCTTTGTCTGATGTCCATTCAATGCTAGCTCTTTGTCCAAGATAAACCTCATCAGAAGCATGCCTTGACAAGATTTCAATAAGTGAAACACCTAGAAGAGTCTGCAGTTGCGAATTGATTGTTCTCAAGAAAGCCTTCTCAGGTTTGGACTCGAGTTCTTTATACTCAGCAGTACCTGCTTCAGGCATTAGTCTACGACTTATAGTTGGTCTATTAGGAATATAGCCTCCATAAGGATATTGTCCAAAGTTGACCGCTGCATGGAGAGCAGAAGAAATCCATATGATGATAGTACATGTTTCGACTAGTTCCTCAAAGGTACGCATCTTCGGCCACCATGGCTCATTTTTCTTATCCGCATGACCTTTCTCTCTTACTTCTTTCCACCAAGATTGGAGTTCAACATCATTTTGAATTGCCTTATCGTCTTTGTAGTACAGAGAACAATAGTTTGCAACCCATGTTTTGATTGTTGACCAAATCTCAAGTCCATCCACAGCAAATGGATAATCCTCTATCAGTAACCGAAGTCCATGTGGGGAACTTGCATCCTCAACAGCAACACCTCTAGAAAAATCAAGGAGAAAGAAAATGTTCTTCTTTGTTATATATAATTAAAATAGATCTAAATAAGATTAAGAAAATTTGGTGATTTACCTCTTGATGAGATTAGCAGGCAAGGCTTGTTCTAAGAAGTTCCATTCCTTGTATATATAAGAGGATAACTCCATAGCATATTTGGATTGAAAATGAGTTGATTCAAGTAAACCGTCAGCATTAACAAGGACTTGCCTAGCAAATGCATTTATAAACATAGTGTCTTTGTAATGCGGAACAAGCAACTTATGAATTGGATGAAGCACACTCAGCTGTCTATGTGTTGCAATCACAAAAGGCTCTTGTACAGCATGGGTATTCAACCTGCAATCATTTCTAGTGTTAAATATTTCAAATTGCTAGCATATTAAAGATTTTGGGACAATCTTTGGGAGAGTATTTTCTCACCAATGGCTAATAAGTTGATGGTATCCAGCATCATTTATAGCCACATAAGCTTTAGCCAATTGCCATATTGAGTTTTCAACTCCTCCTTCTGCTGGAAAGTACAACTTACTGTTGGCACCAAATTGATCACCTTGAGGGTGTGGCAAGCTCAACTCAATCACCAAAGGCTTCAAAGTGCCATCGGCTTTGAGAAAGAGTAGCGTCCTTGTGGCATAAGTTTTTGTGGATGTTGAATTTATTTTTCTAAGATATGGCATCAATGCATCATGGTGGTCCAATATGAATAGCTTGTTTTGATTGATGGCCTATATGGATCAAAGAATTACAGACATAAATTGTATTACAACAATATTAATTGGAAGAATAAAAAAGACATGAAGAGAAGAAAAAGACTACAAAAGTGTAGGTTTTTTACCTCATCCACTGAAAGTCCTTCTAATCCATACTTTATGTCTTCTTCAGTTATTTTGCTATTTTGATCACCATAAATTTTGGGATCAAGTTTGCTCAAGGGTGGAAATTCCTATAAAGTTAAAAAATGAAAAATTTTAAAATTTCTAAAAGAAAAAAAATAAAATTTATTACATAAAGATGAACTAAAAATAGAAATTTGAAATTACCTTAAGACGGCGAATGATGAGAGGATTAACTCCAGCTAACATTTCTCTGGCAAATTCTTCATCTGTTCTCCATGCGGACTTGTCCTCTATTTTCAATTATTAGATAAAAAAATGAATTAATTATGCTTACATAATTATAAATTTCAAATTCAATATATAACATATAATTCAATAAATTAAGCAATCTAAATTTAGAAAGTTAATATATCTTCAACATTTTCCTTCACATATGATTTTTTTTTTTTTGAAACAGTTCCTTCACATATGATTAAACCTAAACATGTGGGACAGCCAAACCTAAGTAGTTGTTAGTGTTAACTACTGCTAAATATGTACTTTTTTTTTTTTTTTTGATAATAAGCTAAATATGTACTTATTTATATATTCTTTACACTTTTGAATTAATTAATGAAAGAAAATTTTGGACGTATAAATTAATATAAGAGTAGTAGATTTTTAGATCTTGGTTTATAAGTTATCATTTTTAACATATAAATTCTAATAGAATATATTTCTCGAATTCAACATGCAATAGGTAAATTAAAGCACAATCTAGTCAATTTAAACGTCTCATTGAGAGTTGCAATTTCATCCTCCTATCAGTATTTCTCTATTAAAAAAATTAATATCTAATAATTTCGATCCAAAAAGAAAACGAAATAAATCTATATCTACCTTTAACAACTTGCGGAGGTGGGAATTTGAGGAACCTTTCTCCATCACTTCTAAGGAGTTCTTGGAACATGGGTGGTGTGAAACCCTTGGTGAGATTTCTAAAGACATCTAATGGTACGGGAAATCCTCCTTCATAGAGATCGTGAACATCTTGGAACTTATCAAACTCTCCTGGAGTTATATTGATTAGGTTTACGAGCTCTGGCTGTACCGATGAAGCAAGTGATTTCAAAGCATAGCCGAGGAAATCTGACAACTTCAAGTGACCAAAATTTTCATCTCTAGGCACGTAGATGTTTAAGCCCAAGATTGCTGGCAATCTAGTCTCATATTTTGAATCTGAAAATATAGCATTGGAAAACTATAAGATTAAGATTTAAATTAAGAAAAAGAACTGTGGGTAGTAAAAAAAAAAATTAAAAAGAAAAGTTTGTTTAATATATAATAGCAACTTCTTTAATATTATTATATATCAAGTGGATAATTATAAATTGTAATGTTCCAGTTGGTCTTCTGGTAAAATAAGTTCGTTACTTGTACAAATTTTTATTAGAGAATGTTAAAATTGAAAAGGGATATGATTTAAATTTTCAAAATACAAACGTACTAGATTCATTTTCAAAACAAATTAGAGAATTATTTATAAAATAGACAAAAAATTACGAGTGTTATTGGTAATTGTCTCTATATGAAAACTGATTTGAATGAAGTATATTAAAATAATAATCTTGCCTCTTCTTGCTCGTGGTCTCCCAGTTCTTCCACGACGTGGGTAAGGGTATTCGCTCCCTCCAAGAATGGGACGAATAGCACCGCCATCTGGCTCAGCAAGGTCATTGTAGATGTCATAGTCGTAGATTCTATCCCACTCCTTTCGCTCTCCAGTTCCATCTCCTCTAAGGTTCAACAATTCCTCCTCTCTATACTTACGAAGAGGATTTGGTGTCTCACTCGGAAGATATGTCTGTGTAAAGAAATAATTACATTAAATAAATAAAGAAAAATTCCTTGAAAAAGCAAGGAGAGAGAGAGAAAAAAAGTTATACGTTATTGGCAAAGAAGATACGATCTTTCTTGTATCTCCCAGAAGGATAAACCCAAGAGTTGCAGTCGAAATGGACCCTTCCAAAGCCAGGAACATCCTCGAGAGTGAGGGATTTGAGGAAGAACTCACTCGTATGGCCATTTTTGATGAAGAAAGCTCCGGGAAATCCGAAGTTATCCTCCCAAGTAAAATTAACTTGAAACACAGACTCCCCAGCAAACAGGGGTGGAATAGAAGTCAGCCACCTCTCCAAAAATGCCTTCTTCCCAACTTTCCCTCGTGAGTCACTTGCTGTGAATTGCATTACAATTGAATCATCAAACAACATTAAGAGAACTCAATACTACAAACATAAAGAGATTAGAGAAAAAGTGAGAGATAGTTACAAGCTTGAGTGGCACTGATGAGTTGAAGAGAAACACCACCACCCAAGAGCTCAGTGAAGCCATCAAGAAGTGAGGAATGGAATTCAGTGAAATCCAAAACATTGCTTCTCATAAGAATCACTTTCCCTTTGATCTTGTTTCCTCCAAGATTGGAGACTTTGTCTACAATGTTTCCACCAGCATTGATGACAGAGCCAGCAAGATCTCCAGTAGTGTTCAAGGCTCCCTCTACAATATTCTTTCCAAATCCAAACATTTTTCTCTCTTTCTAATATTCTTTTGTCACTCTTTCTCTTTGTTTTAATAGCTTTAAGAAGCTGCTGTGGAGAGGAGTGAATTTCCTCTTCTATTTATAGCACAAAAAAACATATGGTTCTCTAATCTCTCTCTCTCTCAAGTAGCTGATAAGGATAATGAAAAGAATAATGGAAACACGTGGGATCACCATCTTGTTCAATTATTCAAATTTCATTTCAAGTATACAAAAAATATATATTATATTTTTATCTTAGAAAAAAAAAAGAAAAAGAAAAATAAAAGGTAGCTCCCTTTATTTTACCACCTTGGAAATTGTGTTTGAACAAATGGGAAAGGGAGAAATTTCATTTTTCTCACAGCTTTTTTTTTTTTTTTGAAAAAATTTTCTCACAGCTTTTAAACATGCCAATAAAAGAAGTTTCTCTCTCTCTCTCTCCTTCTCTCTCTCCCTCCTTCTCTCTCTCCCTCCTTCCTTCCTTCCTTTTGAAATAGCCTTTAAGAGAAGTTAAGAACAAGAGTTAAAATGTACGAAAATCTCGAGGTCTCAATTTTATGGAAACGTCGATATATGGAAATATCGACAAAATTTCGATGTCGATGGATATTTTTGAAAAAATATTTAAAATAAAAAATTCAAAAAAAATCAAACAAATATTTAAGTTAACAAATAAATGTTTTATATTTTTAAAATAAGTTAAAATACTTATTATAAATATTACCTCTACATTATTAATGTTGATGGTCAAATTTGGTCAGAGGAAACTCACTTGACCTTAGCGTGCCACCAACGGTAAATTTGTAGATGAGGGGGAAGACGTGGCCTGCAAATGAGTAAACCTGCACACCGGTGTGGTGCTAGCCACACCGCCTCCGATGCTTAAGTTAGAAAACGGAAGAGGAGAGCAAGAGAGTAAGAGGAGAGAGTCGAGAGGTCGGGTCCTCTTTTTCAGTGGCGAAGAGGGGTATAAATACATGTTCATGCTCCTGGGGTTTTTAGGAATTCGAAGGCGTTTCGGGACGAACCAGGCGGAACCGGGGCGGCCAGAGGCATCGGAGACCGAAAGGAGGCGACCGAGCTCGACCCTCACAAACGGGCCGAATGGTCGGCAGACCATTTGGGTCGGGCCAAGTTGGCCCGGCCCTTTGGTCGGTTCTTCCTCTGGGTCGGTCTCCTAGTCCTATTTCTGTCCGGATGTCCTCGTCAGCTCCTCGAACATCGGAGTGGTCCAAAATTACCTATAACAATTAACATGTCTGATGTTGAACCATGAACATGTGGAAATGTAGATAAAAATTTAATATATTGGTCTTAGAGAACGCCATCTTTTTTTTAGTACATCAACATTTGGGTGGGAGATTCGAACCTCTGACCTCTTCTTGGTCGAGGACACATGTCAATTACCGCTAAACTATACTCGCTTTGGCTTAAAGAACACCATCTTATTTATGTCCTCATGGAAAATTGATCCCACAATCGATTAAAACAATCCTTTTTAAAATTACATAAAAAAAATTATTGTTTTTAATTTTCTTTTTTTTTTAATAATATATATTAAACTGTGGGCATTGTCAAGTTGCAGTATTATTTATTTTTTCTTTTCTTACGTCACATGTGTCAATCCATTCAAGATTCTTCATCTCGAAAGGATTATCTGCATGTGATCTTATAAATAATATAATACCCTATATTACATGATTGTGACCTTCTGAATTTGTAATATTAATGATATAATTAAACAGTTTAAAAGCTTTTAATTTAAAATGAGAACACAAAAGACTCATTGATAATCATTGTTCAGTAGCAAAAATTATTCAATATAGGTGTCACAACATTATTGTCTTTTAATAACAGTTGAATGTAACTTTGAAAATTCGTAATTCTCTAATAATCACTGATTAGATACAGATTCAAAATACTTTTGCAGTTTTCTCTAGTGCAAAATTATTAACTATATTATATGATCACAACCTCTCCCAATAGTTTTTGGTCAATAGTAGTGTTAAATTTAATAAAGAAAAAAAAAAGTTTTTTTAAGAGTAAATTTAATGTTTTTATTACACCACACAATCTCGCTAATAAGAGCATAGTTCAACTGACATAAAATTGTACTAATGATTAAGAGGTATGCGGTTCGAATCCCCCCACCACCCCACATATTGTAAAAAAAAATCTCTAATGCACATGGGGTTGGATATTTAGTACAGAAATCGAACCATGAACTATTAATGTAAAGTAAGAAGAAAGTAACTACAAATGCATATTTGCCAACAAGAGCTTAGCTCAATTAGTATAAAGTTGTACTAAATGATCATGATTTCTGTGGTTCGAATCTCCCACCCCATATATTGTCAAAAAAAAAAAAAAAAAAAAACTACAAATGCTATTAAAATTAAGATTAAACCTCTTTTATGCCTATTTTTTTTATTCTTATTTTTAGTCATTTTGTTTGAATTCATAAACTTTCAAATGTTATATTTCAGTTCTTCAATGACTATCAAATATTTCGTTATACTCACGACTTTGCATAAAAACCTAATTAGAGATTAAGAAAAAATCAATTTTGTTTAAAAAACATACAATACATTATTGTATACGTCAATCATTGATATGGATAAATCAACCAAACACAAGCCTATGTTAGGTTGGTATTAAATAATTCATTTAAAAAATTAAATAGTCTGTATGCAAATAAAAATGTAATTAACATAAAAATATATGGACAATGATTTTTTAGTCTTTTTAAAAAACTAATAATTTTGTTTTTAGAAAATATTAATCATATTTATTTTTACATGTTTTATTATTTTTCTTTCAAATTCACATGTGCAATTAAAAAAACCTAAGGGGTGACATATCTGGCTGTTCATCACATGGCATATTATGCTCGAATAATTTTGTAATTAATTTATTCATAACATGTCTCTAATCATTTTTAAGAAAATAATATTTTTATTAGGGTGCAATATTTAAATAAAAGGGATAAGGCAAGTGAAATCTATTTAATAATACCAACAAGAGCTTGACTCAACTGGCATCTAGCTTGTAACCTGACCATAAGGTCAGAGGTTCGATCCCCCACCCCTATATGTTGTAAAAAAAAAAAAAAAAAAAAAAAGAAATCTATTTAATAATGTTTTTATTTTTTAAATCCGTATGCATTTAAAATTCATTATATATTTAATTTCTAACGTTGGGGACCATTGTAAATGGAGTTCTTGATATTTGCCAATGATATGAATAAAGGATTCAATATTTTTAAAACAACGTGAACCACATTAATAATTGTCCATAAAAATATTAAAACTTTGATTTTATATTTCAAGCCTATTTTGGACTTTTGAGTTTTTAGATGACCATTCACACTAACCCATTGACCAATGTAACTTTTTTTTTTTAATTACAAAAGTAATTCCAGATCAACTCATCTATTTTTTTTTTAAACTTAAACTTTAATATAAGGTACCAATTGCTATCTAAAAAATTCATGTATCAATCTTCTACTCTGGTAACTAACAGGTAATTGTTAAGTCCTCGTTTGATAACCATTTCGTTTTCTGTTTTCTTGTTAGTGGGCTTCTGCTCTGTGTCTATATTGGGCCTTTTCTTTATCTTTGCTCTCTTGCCCGATTGTGTTATTGTTTGGGCTTTCTCCCTTTTCATTTGTATTTGTTATTGGTGTTACACGTGTCCCTCAGACATTCCTTTATGTAGTGCACTGTGCTGTGCTATTTTGTGCTGAGTAATTCTGTTATTCAAGTGTGTGCACCTTTTCTCTCTTTGCACAACGTTCATGGTATCAGAGCTCTAGGCTCTTCATCGTTTTTTTTTTCTGGGCATCATCATCATCTTCTTCTTCAATGGCATCAACCTCAAGCTCGTCCTCCTCCGGCCAAAACACTGTTCCAGCTCTTCCCACTATTTCGACAGTAATATCAGTTCCCTCCCTTGTCCCTACCTCTATCACCATCACCCCTGTTTCGACGCCTGGCTCTTCCCATCGAACTCAGGTCAGAGGTTCCACTCCCTTAACTACTGTTCATACAAGACCCCTAAACCCTAATACTCTCCCCTTTCAATCCCAGTTTCAGCCTCCCCCAATCTCTTCTACATTTCCCTTTCCAAATAATACGACTCAACCTAGATTTCAGTATCCACCTCCCACTACCCCGACTTATCCCTTTATGCCGGCTTACCCTGCTTCAACCCCGTTTTTCCCAGCTCCCCACCCTTCACCAAATCCCTTTCCCACTCTCACCCCGCCTCTCAATATCAAGCTCACAGACTCAAATTATCTCCTCTGGAAGAACCAACTGCTCAACCACATTCTTGCATTCGACATGGAAAGTCTTATAAATGGTACGCCTGCTCCCCCTAAATTTCTGGATGCCGCGGAAATCCAGGTAAATCCTCTTTTTCCCATTTGGCAGAAATATAATCGTACGTTAATGAGTTGGATTTACTCTTCTCTGACTGAGGATAAGATAGGTGAAATAATTGGTTGTTCTACTGCTTTTGAGATTTGGGATCATCTTAGAATCGTTTATGAATCTTCTTCTACTGCTCGTGTTATGGGGTTACGGTCTCAATTACAGAAAATCCGCAAAGATGGCCTCACTGTGTCTCAGTTTCTTGCCAAAATTAAGGATATTGCTGATAAGTTTTCAGCCATTGGAGAACCATTATCTTATAAAGACCATTTAGGTTATATTCTTGAAGGTCTAGGGACTGAATATAACCCATTTGTTACGTCCATTCAGAATCGCACTGACCGTCCTTCTCTTGCCGATGTCCGTAGTCTGTTGATTGCATATGAAGCTAGGCATGAGAAGCAAACCTCTGTAGACCAGTTGAACATGGTACAAGCTAATTTAGCTAATTTTTCTCCTTCCAATAATCAGAGACGAAATCAATCCACCCGCCCCTCTAACCAGTCAAAATCCTCCCCTGTTCCAAGACCACCTCAGTTGTTTCCTTTTCCTTCAATGATTCCCTCATCTAATCCCAGTGTTCTTGGCCGCCCCCAATCATCACCACGCCCATATCGTTGGCCTCATAACAATCAAACCCGTCCACAGTGTCAAATTTGTGGGAAACTAGGCCATACCGCTCTTGTCTGCTATAATAGACACAACCCTCTCTATCAAGCCTCATCTACTCCAGCTCAACCTCCTCATGCTCTTTTCAATCAGCTCTCTCAGCCATCTCCTTCAGCAATTCAGTCCTCTACCACTTTAGACCCTTTATCCAATTCAACTCATCCGGATGAAGCATGGTTTATGGATTCGGGGGCCACTCATCACATGACTCCCGATATCAATAACATCCAGCAACCTTCTCCCTATTATGGTCATGAGCAGGTGATTGTGGGCAATGGTAAGTCTCTTCCTGTCCTTTATATTGGTTCTCGGTCTTTACAGTCTTCTTCTTCTCCTTTCCCAATGAAACTCACGTCTGTTTTACACACACCTCACTTGTCTCATAATTTGATTAGCATTGCAAAACTATGCCATGACAATTATGCCTTTGTTGAGTTTCATTATGACCGTTTTTTTGTGAAGGACCTCCTCTCCAAGAAAGTAATGCTTCAGGGTCTTCTTGATGGTGGACTTTACAAGCTCAGTATTCCCTCTTCATCCAGCTCATGCTCCTCGTCTGCTGGAAACTTTGCTGCTCTTCTGTCTAGTTTTCAGGATGTTCACCTCTGGCATCAAAGGCTTGGTCACCCGTCTCTCCCTGTTGTTCATCAAGTGTTACGAGTCTGCAAGTTAAACTTCAAGTCTTCTTCCACGAGTCAATTTTGTACCTCTTGCCAAATGGCAAAGAGCCATAGACTCCCATTTTCTTTGTCTTCCTCTCGTTCTTTAGTTCCTTTTAGTCTTGTGTATTCAGATGTATGGGGACCATCCCATGTGTTGTCTATCAATGGTGCAAGATATTTCATTCTCTTCATTGACGATTGTACTCGTTTTTCATGGATATATCTGCTTCAATCTAAATCTGATGTTGCATCTATTTTCCTTCAATTCAAATTAATGGTTGAAAATCAATTTAACACTTCCATCAAGTCCATCCAAACTGACGGAGGGTCTGAGTTTAAACCCCTTTATCCTGTTTTTGCTTCATGTGGCATTGTTCATCGTCTATATTGTCCTTATACGCCTCAGCAAAATGGATGTGTAGAACGAAAAAATTGTCATGTTGTTGAAGTAGGGCTCGCACTCTTGGCTCAGTCCTCCATGCCAAAAACCTTCTGGTCATATGCCTTTCAAACAACTATTTACCTTATAAACAGACTGCCTACCCCAGTCCTTAATCTTAATTCTCCTTACTTTGCTTTGTATAGAAAGTTACCTGATTATAAATTGTTAAAAACTTTCGGTTGCTCTTGCTTCCCATTTTTGAGACCTTATAATAATCACAAGCTTCAATATAGGTCTCGGGAATGTATTTTCTCGGGTTACAGCAGTTCCCACAAAGGTTATATTTGTTTGGACATGTCTTCTGGTAGAATTTTTATATCACGACATGTTGTTTTTAATGAGGTCTCTTTTCCTTATACACATCTTTCTTCCTCTGCTGTATCCTCCATTAAGGATTTTTCCATTGATTATTCATATCCTCTTGGCTCTCTTCTTCAGTGTCTCTCTGTACCTCGCCTTCTTCCTCTTGTCCATTGCCTCAATCTCCTGCTCCTGTCCATCCCCTTCCTTCTTCTCCTTCGAGTTTCTCACATTCCTCTCATCACTCTCTTCCTTCTCTTGTTCCCTCCCCTTCTGTTTCTTCCACGTCTTCTCCCACCTCCTCACCTTCTCCTCAATCTCCATCATCATCCTCATCTTCCCCTTCTACTGCCTCTTCTCCTGTTCAACTAGATCACCCCCCCACATCCTCCTCCTTCTACAAACATTCATCCTATGATCACTCGATCAAAGGATGGGATCTTTAAGCCCAAAGCTTGGTTAGCTTCGTCCCATGTTTCAACTGTGGTCTCTGCTACCGAACCTAAATCATACAAGGGGCTTTAAAGGATGTCAACTGGAAAGCTGCTATGCAAGCCGAGTATGATGCTCTAATCAGGAATAAAACATGGTCTCCAGTTCCCCCACCCGTCGACAGGAAGGTCACTGGCTGCAAGTGGGTTTTTAGAGTAAAATTGAAGCCTTCTGGGGAAATAGACAGATACAAGGCTCGACTGGTCGCTCAGGGATATACACAGGTGTTTGGAATTGACTATTTCGAGACTTTTAGCCCAGTGGTTAAGCCTACTACCATCCGTATAGTTCTGTCTTTGGCTGTGTCTCATGGTTGGTCAATTCGCCAGTTGGATGTCCACAACGCTTTCCTTCATGGAGACCTAAAGGAGGAGGTATACATGAAGCAACCTGCTGGTTTCGAATCCTCGTTGTGTCCTCAGTATGTACTACGGCTACATAAGGCTCTATATGGCCTTAAACAAAGCCCACATGCATGGTTTTCGAAGTTAAGCTCTTGCTTGTTACATTGGGGATTTACTGCTTCATTAGCTGACACCTCTATGTTTATTTATCGATCTGGCTCTACAGTGGTTATTTTTCTGGTTTACGTAGATGATATTCTTGTAACTGGTTCCTCTAGTTCTCTTATGCAACAGTTTATTTCAGATTTGAATGTTCAGTTCTCGCTCAAAGACTTGGGGGAGTTATCCTACTTTCTCGGAGTGCAAGCTTCCTCACATCGAAATGGCTTGTTCTTGTCTCAAGAGAAATACATTCTTGATCTTGTCTCCCGTGCGAAACTTGAGCATTGCAAGCCAGTAGCCTCTCCTATTGCCTCTGGTCCTCCGTTGTCTCTCAGTGATGGTGAACCTCTGTCTAATCCTTCTGATTATAAAAGTCTTGTCGGAGCCTTGCAGTATTGTACGTTAACAAGGCAAAATATCAGCTTCTCCGTCAACAAGCTCTGTCAGTTTCTCCACGCGCCAACAACGGTTCACTTGCAAGCAGTTAAGCGTCTTATCCGCTACCTCAAGGGCACTTCTCACCTTGGTTTGTTCCTTAGCTCCTCCTCTTCCACTACAATAACAAGCTACACGGTTGCCGACTGGGCCAACTGCCCTGATGACATACGCAGTACAAGTGGATTTTGCATCTTCGTAGGCGCAAACTTAATCTCCTAGAACTCTGCAAAACAGAAGGTGGTATCAAGATCTAGTGCCGAATCAGAGTATAGGGGCATGTCCAACACAGCTGCCGAAATTGCCTGGATTCAATCAGTACTCAAGGAACTTTGTTTTTCTTCTCCACCTCCCTTGCTCCTGTGTGATAACTTGAGTGCAACATTTCTTGCAGCCAACCCAGTGATGCACAATCGAACCAAACACATAGAATTGGATCACCATTTTATTCGAGAAAGAGTAGCTAGGAAGAAGCTTGTCGTTCGGTTTGTTACATCAGAGGAGCAGATAGCTGACATTATGACCAAAGGCTTGGCATCACCACGTTTTATCAGCCTAAGGACCAAGCTCTCCTTGGTTTCTAAACCTCGAGCGCTTGGGGGGGGATGTTAGTGGGCTTCTGCTCTGTGTCTATATTGGGCCTTTTCTTTATCTTTGCTCTCTTGCCCGATTGTGTTATTGTTTGGGCTTTCTCCCTTTTCATTTGTATTTGTTATTGGTGTTACACGTGTCCCTCAGACATTCCTTTATGTAGTGCACTGTGCTGTGCTATTCTGTGCTGAGCAA
Organism: Luffa aegyptiaca; assembly: GCA_017139565.1. NCBI lineage: Eukaryota > Viridiplantae > Streptophyta > Magnoliopsida > Cucurbitales > Cucurbitaceae > Luffa > Luffa aegyptiaca. Next base: position 45,287,487 of record CM029402.1, on the reverse strand, counting down.
TTCTGTTATTCAAGTGTGTGCACCTTTTCTCTCTTTGCACAACGTTCATTTCTGTTTTTGTTTTTCATTTTTTAAAAACAGGGTTGTTTGGTAACTATTTCTGTTTTTGGTTTTCTGTTTTTTTAAAACGTTTTTGAAATTATAAGCAAATTTCCAAAACCAAAAAAAGTAGTTTTTAAAAACAGATTTTTGTTTTTCAAAAACTCATCTTTCTTCTAATGCTTATTATTTTTTCCTCTTTTATCTATTTCTTTCCGAAAAATTCTTTTTTATATTTTTTCTCTCTCTAAAACATTTTTCTCTCAACAAAATTTCTTTTTCTCCCTCTAAAATTTTTTCTCTCAAAACTTTTTTTCCTTTATAACTCATCTATTTCTAAAAATTTATCCATATATAACTTTTCTATTCCTAATAACATATTCTACATTTTCTTTTGAAAAAAAAAATCTCCCAAAATTTTCTCTCGCTACACCTTTTCTTTATTTTTCTAATTTATCGTTATTTTTTCTAGCATATCTTTTACTCTTAACCTTGCTATCTCTTTAAAATTTCTCTTTTTACTTAATTTTTCTATCTAAAATTTATCTTTTCTACCCAAACTTTTTTTCTTTTTTCTATAACTAATATCTTTTATGGAGTCTAACTAATATTCTCTCTCTAAACATTTTCTTTCACGTCTCTAACTTTTCTATGTTTAACTTTTCTCTCGAAAATATTATATTTGTGTCTCTAAATTTTTGTTTCAATTTCTCTACACATCTTTCTCTCTCTAAAAACATCTTTTCATCTCTCTAATTTTTTAAAAACTGAAAACCAAAAACAGTTATCAAACAAGTTTGATTTTCTGTTTTTAAAAAACAGAAAACAAAAAACAGTTATCAAACATATATGGTTTTTAATTTTAAAAAACAGAAAACCAAAAACCAAAAACCAAAAACAGAAAAACCAAAAACCAAAAACTGAAATGGTTATCAAACGGGGCCTTCATTTTTTGTTTTTGGTTTTTGAAAATTAAGCCTACAAACACTACTTTTACCCACAAGTTTCTTTGTTTTGTTATCTACATCATTCCCTCGTTTTCAAAAACCAAGTGAAATTTTGAAAACTAAAAAAAGTAGTTTTCAAAAACTTGTTTTTGTTTTTAGAATTTGGCTAGGAATTCAAATGTGCCCTTATTAAGATGAAAACCATGGTAAGAAAATTAGGAGGAAACAAACATAATTTTAAAAAACCAAAGGGTTATCAAACAGACGGAAGCCTAAATTAATCCAAGAAAAAAAAAACTCACTTTGATAGTATATATATAACCCAACTATCTCCCATTTTATTTCATTTTGATTGCTTGTCAAACTTGTTCTTCTTTTTTTCTTGATAAAGATTTGCTGATCAACTTTTAGATGTTAATTTTACAAAACAACAATAACATGGCATAGTAGTAGTAATATTATTATTATAATTAATTAATTAATTTATTATTATCATTTTTTTGACAGGGGAGGGAGATTTGAACCACAAATCTTGTAGTTATCAGTACAAGATTATGCCAGTTGAGCTAAGTTCTTGTTGGCAATTAATTAATTAATTAATTAATTGTTATGAACTTTTCATAAGTTATTTAACAAAAACATGGCGTAATATGGTTTTTCTTTATTTACCTGAGTATGTATTTATGTCAACAAATCTTTTAAGCCACCTTTAATTGGTTAACTATAACTATAACTATTGGATTATTGAAATTTTGATGATATTTCTTTTTACAACATGCAAAGGTGGGGCTTCGACCTCTTGGTCATTAGTACAAGACATGATCATCCCCTTATTTAGTTTAGTCAATGTGGGACTTTGTTTACATTCCCAACAATCCTCCTCTCAAACAAAGTACTACCGAGCCACTTGTTAAGGACAACAAATCGTCCGGCGCCATATCTCTATAGTGGTATGATGTTGTTCGCTTTGGACATAAACCCTCATGACTTTGTTTTTTGTCCACCCAAAAGGCCTTGTACAATCGAGTATGTAAACCCCTAAATTTATTCGATATTTTATCTCTTCTCGTTTAGTTTAGTCATTTTCGAAAAAGAAAAATTAAAAGGAAATAAGAAATTTACCAAAATATTCCTTCGTTTCCTTTTAATTTGGAATATTTTGGTAAAATTAGGATGTTTGTAATTTTGGTTAAATTAATTAAGTCAAATATCTTATTTCCTTTGAGAATTTGACTAAATAATCAGTCGAATCAAATATTGGTAATTTTGGTACAGTAATTTAGCCAAATATATATTATTTTGATTAATTAATTTGTCAAATCAAATATCAAATTTTTTTTGGTAAAATTAATTAAAGAAAATATTTTTGTTTCCACGGAGGAGATTGGAAAATAAAATCTTGAAATTTTGGATGGTGTCAATTTATTTGTTTCCATTTTTTTTTTATCTTATTGGATTTTATTTTACCTCTTATGTTTTTTTTTTTTTTTTTTTTATAAAAGATACCTCTTATGTTATTTGACGAGTAATCAACACGTGCTATCCACGTAAATTTTGTAGCTTATTTTAAAATATAAATAATTGTAAACATTAATGAAATAGTAAAAAAGAAAAACAATATTATTTAATTTAATAAATAGAAACAATTTGGTTCAACATCCTATTATTGTTTAAATTAGAAATTAACTTTATATTATACAAAAAAATTTAGTTGAAATTTAGAGTAACGCATAATTTTAGTTGAAATTTAGATTAACACATAATATTATCATCACGAGAAGTTTAGATTCACTACCACCATCAGATTTTGGCAATACAAGAGCCACCATAGACCAGAAGAAAATTTGGAAGCCTCCAGGTAGGAATACTTAACAAGGTCAATATCGATGCTTTTGTTAAGGAAGGTGTGCTCGACAGCAGAATAATTATCCGAAATGAAAGTGGTGATGTTATGGCAGCTGCACAGTGCGTTGGTTCTTTTCTGGGAACAATTGAAATGGCTAAAGCGTTAGCTATCCGAGAAAAGGTAGAGCTCACAAAAGTAATAGGGCATTCATCCAATTTGGGTGGAAACAGATTCACTCATAGTTTGGCGACTGTTTCAATGAATCAAAACATTTGAGAACAAAACCCAGAACATTATTGAAGACATTCCAACATTATCGAAATAGAGGGGAGATGAGAGGGATTTTAATTACTAACCTCTAGATCGTCAAACCAAACAGCCAACGTCCTAGTAGTCCACGCTCGAAGCAATCTTGCGGAAGGAGTTTGGATAGAAGAGGTTCCTACTTGGGCGGTTCTGTTTGCAAGCAAAGATAAAGAGGGAGGAAAGGCAAACTGTTATTTTATTTTTTATTTTTTAAAAAAGGAGATACTTTATTTATCGTATGAGAGAATCATACAAGAACTATATAAAGGTCTTCCAATTAAGGGCAAACGGTTATTGAAACCCCTGTTTGAGCATGTTCTCTTTTTTATGTTTTCTTTCTGTCCTTTCCTTTTTATTTCGTTGGTTCTACTCAAAAAAATAAAAAAAAATAAACTAACACTCCTATTATTTAATTATAACTCTTTATAATTCAATTTACTAAAATTAAAGTGAATCAAAATAAATCATAATATATACTTGAGTTAAAAGGGAAGAAAAGAGAAATCTTTAAATTAAGAAGGGATAAAAGAAGAAATCAAAAGTTTCTCCCCTTATGCCACATATTATAAGATAAATATGTTTAGACATAAAAAAAATATATAAATAGACTAATGGCGTAACTCCATTTTTCTCCTCTTGGAAACAAAGTCGACCTCTTCGCGTCTCAAACCTATAGCAACAAAGTGGTTGTCTCTTACTTATATACCCATAATCATCTCCTTATTTAGCCAATGTGAGACTTTATTTGCATTCCCAATGGTATAAGACATCATTACATGCAATTATATTAACATAATATCAAAGAAAATGTTGGAACCAAATGGATAGTAGTGGCTTTTTAGTTTTTCATCTTCTCGTCTTTCTCTATTTTTTCTGTGTTATTTAGGTAGAATTATGTGATAATTTTTCTAGCTATGTACTTTGGTAGGATTTTTGGAGAAGAAGATTTTTATTTAGGTGATTTTGAGTTGATTTTAAACGGAATCAATTGAAAATATTTATAAATCACTTAACGGATGGTCTAAATTGATTTATTTATTAAAGTTTAGGATTTAAATTGATATAATTATTAGTTTGAAGTTTTAATTGATATAGTCCCAAAGTTGATATTTTCTCTAAAAATTGATTTTTAGGGAATATCATAATTGTGTATTGTTATGGGTGAAATTTGGAGGCCATGTGGACCCTGCGATAGTCCCTAAGGAGACCTTTATCATGAGAGTCAAGCTGAGGAGGAGCAACTAAGCACAGACGACAAGCGCAATGCACTGAGTTGGGTACTAATCGAGTCAAGATGCATGTCCTCTCGACACAATTACAATCTGACACTAGTATGTTGAGCATAGCACCACATTGGTGTAAGCTTCTTTATTGTAAAATTGGTCAATCATCTCAACGAGGAGCTGAAGTGAACTTGTGATTAAAATTTCGCATCTCATGTCAAGAAAACAATTTATAACTCGATAAGTTTATTTAACTACTTTAATTCGCCAACTTGACCTAATTTAACTAGTTAACCTTCATTTATATAGGTTAGAAGGTTTGAATTTCCACCCATTTCTATTACATTGGTATATAAGTACTACTTTAATATTCAACATGAATTTAGAAAAGGTATATTAATTATCAAAGTTCTTTTTTCAATTTTAAATTTTTATAAAAGTAAAAGTTTAATGGATTATCTAAATCCTAAATGGAATTGTAAATCAATTAAATATTGTCATTTCTTCTAATTTATTAAAATTAAATAAACATAAGAAGTACATTTTTGTTTGTAGGAAATATTTTTATAGGTGTCAGCATGAACATAGCTCAACTAACATAAGACCGTGCTAATGACCAAGAGGTCTGTGGTTCGAATCCCTCCCCACTCCCACATATTGTCAAAAAAAAAATTATAGGAAAAAAAGGACTATGTGTTGTTCACATGGTTGTAAATATATACATGCTTACAATCTTTACATTTTCTTTCTTCTAAAAAAAAAAAAAAAGAAAAAAAAAAACTTTACATTTTCTTTTTATTTTGATATTCAGTTAGCATCTTTTAATAATTGATATTCTTTTTTGAGCCAAAAATTGATATGCTGAAAGGTGTGCGTATTATTTTGATCCTAATGGGCAAAATATTTCAAATGTATTATTGGTAAACAAACTAATTTCTTGAAAATATTATAAAGAGATAATAATTTAAATAAAATCTTCGATTAGTATCTTTAGTTGACATTGAATTGCTCATGTATTTCATTTCAAAATAATGTTTCACATATTTAAAATCACTCTGAAAAATGCATTTAATCATTCAAAATCAATTTTGATGATATAAAAATCACGTTTAAAAGTGTAAAATCAGACCTGAAATTGGTTTTAAATAGTTAAAGGTATATTTCGAGGTTATTTCGAACATTACTAGAATAATTTTAGTCATTTCAAAATCACTCTCAAACATGTACGTAGTACAACCAGATTTTCTTTATCTAATATTCACCTTCACACACACTTTCAATTTCACAAAAGTATTTGGTCGTATGAGTTAATATCTTTTATTAATTTATTCTTTACCTAATTTTGATTTTCAACACTTGGACTTCATACTCTGAATTTACCAAATTTTATTTTATTTTTATTAAAAAAGTCTATTATATATTTTTTAGAATAAAAATCTAGTGAATACACGTTTAATTTTAATGTTTTTAGAATTGTTTCTTTAAAAATATTATTGTAATTAATTTCAAGAATGTGTTATGTTTCTTTCAATTTATGAAGTTAATGTTAATATTTGAATGTCACCATATTATTTCTAAAAGTAGGTTTTAGAGAGAGAAAAAAAAGTTCCCCTATAATTTGCATAGTGAGCTAATTTTCATTTTATTTTTAAATTCACTAAATTTAACTTTGAAATTAAGGTGAGTATTATCACTTTTGATATTGGAAAAGTATCCAATAGGTCCTTAAACTTTTATTTTTGTATCTAATAGATTCTTCAAATTTCAATTTTGAGTCTAACAAGTCCTTGTCCTATTCAACATTTTTTAAAATTCACAAGTTTACTACACACGAAATTGAAAGTTTGGAGTCCTATTAAACAAAATATTTAATTTTAAATCTAATAGATTGGTTAACTTAAAAAAAAAAAAAAATCAAATATGTCAAGAACCTATTAAACAAAAATTGAAAAATTAGAAATCTATTCTACATTTTTAAAGTTTAGGAATCTATTGGACACAAAATTGAAAATTCAGAGACATATTAAAAATTTTATAAAGTTCAGAAATCAAATAGAAACAAACTCTTTTCTTTTATTTTATTTTTTTTTAACTTTAATAGACACAAACTTGAAAGTTTAAAGATTAAACTTATAATTTAATATATATTTTATCTTTTTAATGATACACTATCGGATAAGATTTTATTTGCAGCATCATCTTCTCTAAACGCCATGTGTTCTATGTTTTGCTGCCAGATTTTTAGCAACGAGCTGAAACCAAAGAATCAAACATAAAAAAACATGTTTTTTGAACAAAGGTTTTCTCTTTGTCCTTTCATTGGACATTATTGATGGAGCCAAGAGATTTTAAATGATAGGGTCCCTCTCCTTTACAATATAAAAAAAATATATATTATATTTATTAGAAAAAAGAGATCATTCAAAATTAATATGTATATATAATCATTTCTCAAAAAAAAAAATGTATATATAATCTGGGGTTCACATTATAAGCGAATGAGCCTTCAAAATGGAAGAGACTTGATACTTCCACAACACATAATTTGTTGAGTCTAAGCGAATCGACACGAGGTTGCAGATGTTGGATAGAAGAAATAGAGGCGACGTGGTGGCAGGGGTGGTTGCAGAGATGGTGGCAGAGGAAGAACTTTGGGCAGATGCTGCTGTGTTAGCCATTTGAAAAAAAAAACGAGACACAGAATTACAGTGATAGCTGGAACTTTGGGAAGAGAAGAAAAACGGTAAGAAATTGACTCAATTCTCTGATACCATATAGAGAATACACAAATAGGAATTTATTGTATTCACTTGTATTACAATATTGAAAGATCAATCATTTATACACAAGAGAGGTGCTAGAAAAGGAAAACATTTACAGCAGATTTACAACATTCATAATACAATTATGGGCATGATTATAGGGTAATATTAATGAGGGAATATTCTCTAATACAAATGTCTCCCTTATCTAATTTGTCAAATGAGACTATTAAAGATCGAATTTCATTTTTTTTCAACCTCGGGAATAGAATTTCATTGTTGTTAATTAGGGTAGGTTTGGTTTTGGCAACCACTAAAAATAACTTATTAAAAAATGAGATAGAGAAATAACTAATTTTAAGAGAAACACTTGAAAGCAAATTTTTTAAAAAGAGTTTTTAAGTATGTTGATGCCAAAATTCGGATAGGGGAAACTTATCTGACCTTCACGTGACAGCAATGGTAAATTTGTTTGAATGAGAAAGACGTGACCTGCAAAATAAGAGAAAATGTACACCGATGTGGTGTTTGCCACACCGGCTTCGATGCTTAAGTCAGCTAAGAGATTATGGTGTAGCAAGTAAATTGAGAATGAGGAAGAAGACTAAGAGAAAGAATAAATATTCAGCTGAGCTCCCTTACTTTGAAGTTACTCTCCTCTATTTATAGTTGATCTAGAGTTCCCTATTTTCTTTTAGGAGAGGGAATAGGAAGAGAAGTTTCCCTTTCTTTCTAGGAATTGGACATAAAAGAGATTGATCTAGGCTCAAGGAGTCTCCTTGTGTCTGTTTCCACTTTGGGCTCTTATCATTCTGACTTTCTTAAAATTATATCCAAATTCATCCATAACATTAAGCCCCATACTCAAGTAAAATTTTGTTGATAAAAATTATTCTTGAGTAAAGATAAGTATTAGCATAATCCGTACCTTAGGAGTTTTTATATACAGACTGATTTTCATTAAGTTGAGGTTGGCATCGACCCTCCTCTTTTGATCTTTCAATTATATGCCTTGAATTATTGCGCTTGAGGCCTTGGTGCTCCTCTGCTCGAGTTTTTGTTGGGATCAATTTAGTTGAGAATATAGGTGGCTCAACTTATCTGAGAATTTCGTTGGTCCAGTTGAGAATATGGGTGACTCAACTCATCCAAAGACATCACTGTGCTCAGTTAAGTGAGAATATGTGTGACTTAACTTATCTGAGGACTTGGTTCAGTTGAGAATATGGGTGACTCAACTCATCCAAGAACATTTTCAGGCTCAGTTAAGTTGAGAATATGGGTGGCTCAACTTATCTGAGGACTTGATCCAATTGAGAATATGGTGGCTCAACTCATCTAAGAACATTTTCAAGCTCAGTTTAAGTTGAGAATATGGGTGGGTCAACTTATCCAAGAACATTTTCAAGCTCAGTTAAGTTGAGAATATGGGTGACTCAACTTATCTGAGGACTTGGTCGGCTCAACTTAACTGAGAATTCTGTCGTGTTCGTCTTACTCGGGCTTTTACATGTCATGACAACTTGTTGAATGATGCTTTGCTCTAGTTAACAAAGAAGAATTTGATTAAATTTGCAAAATCCTGCACACTTTACATCAAAACATGACGTAGAAGGTTGTTAAAGTAAATAAAGGGATAAAAAATATTAAAAAAAATCAATCAAGAATTTAAAATAAGCCTCGATCTCGACCAGGGGTCTTCTTTCCTCTAAATGACTCAAAATTCTGGTAGGTTTCTTCATCTTCTCACTCATGATATGGAAACGGTGTACAATTTTCACAAGCAAACTTTCTTTCTCATTGACGGCACCAACTGTTGATGTCAAAATCCAGACAGAGGAAACTCACCTAACCTTCACGTGACAGCAATGGTAAATTTGTTTGAAAGGGGAAGATATGACCTTAAAAAACAAGAGAAAATTGCACACCGGTGTGGTGCTTGCCACACTGACTCTGATGTTTAAGTCAGCTAGGAGGTTACGATGTAGCAAAGAAAATTGAGAATGTAGAAGAAGACTAAAAGAAGAATACATATTCAACTGAACTCCCTTACTTTGAAGTTACACCCTCTATTTATAGTTAGGAGAGAGAATAGAGAGTGTCCCTTTCTTTCTAGAAATTGGACATAAAAGAGATAATCTAGACTCAAGGGGTCTCCTTGTGTCTGTTTCCACTTTGAACTTTTATCATTCTGACTTTCATAAAATTATGTCCAAATTCATCCATAACAAAGTATATAATAACGTGTGTATAAAAACACTTTATGAGAAAATATGACCAAACATACGAGTGTTTAAATTCTAAACAATTTTTCTACAAAATGTTTAAAAGAAAATGCATTCTTGAAAAACACTTAAACTAAAAGGTATTCCAAACGAACCCTTAATCTTTTGGAAGATTTCAACATTAATTTATTGGAGTGCGACCAAAGTCCCACGTTAACAGGATAACGAGAAGATTGTGAGTTATACAAGGAAGGACAACTATCTTCATTGATGTGAGGCATTTTGAGATGGAACCAAAAACAAAAGTCAATTGCTATACTTTGTGCATGTGATCCTACGGGCATTAACGAAATCCTATGTCTAGGTCATTCTTCTACATTGATTTTATGACATCCGTTTATTATCCAGGCCACATATGGATTTTTCCTTGCAGAAGTTGTAGTCACAATTGGGCTCTCCAAAGCAATGTGCACAAAAATACAACAACTACTTTTCAAAATTATGCTTATTATACCTATAGTTATGTTCATTTAGCATGACATGAATTAAAACAAGTGACTTTCTCAAACTTTTAATGATTTGGATGGATTATTTATGAAAAACATTGAAATGAACTCAAAAGCCCAAAGAATAAACTTGAGCTTAGAGCTAAATAACCCCTATAAACAAGAGCTAGCATGGTGCCATGTCACTTTCATTTTTCTTAATTAGATAATTTTGTCATTATTAATTTACTAATTAAGGCTTAGTTTGGTCTTTGTTGTAGTTTCTAAAATAATTGCGGTTAACTGTGCTTTTAAGAAAATCAACTGTATTACGAAGTAAATAAGTGTTTGGTAAATTTTAGCTTTATAGACGAAAAAACAAGTTGAGGTGTTTAGTAAATTAATATTATTATTGCATCTTAACTATGTTTTTTAAATAAATAAATTTAATATTGATATTTAATTTCCAAATTTTAAAAGATAATTATTTTTTTGAAACATATAAGATAATTGTTTTAAATTTCATATGATTTAAAATATAATCTTATGTTTAACCTATGATGTTTTTATATTTTGCTAAGAACTATAATTTGCTACTTGTATTGGAAAAAATGTTATTTCAATTTAAATAAAAATAAAACAAATAATTTCAAATGAGTATAAAATAATAGAATAAAAATATGTTAAATTAAAAAAATGATTCACATGAATCAAGTCTAAAAAACGATAAATAGTTAGTTACATATTAGATTTGTAAGGAAGCTAAACGGAAAAACTACTATTATTAGATTTTGCAAATAAATGTGGTTGAAAAAGTACTTTTATAAAAATTAATTTATAATCTGTCTTACCAAACGCTAAAAACGGTTAAGATTTTTTTTAATCACTTCAACCGCCTCTAAAATCAACCCCAAGCGCACCCTAAGTCCTTCTAGTTTAAACTTTTTTTCAATTTGGTTGTTGAAATTTCAAAATCTTCAATTTGGTCCTATAATTCTATTTTCAATTTAGTCTTTATCACAACTTTCAATTTAGTTTTTCTGGTTTAAACATATTTCAATTTTTGTCATCCTTTTTTTTAATATCAAAACAACCATTTTCCTAGCAATATCAATTAAAACGCCACATGGGAATTAAAGCATAATTTGTATTCCTCACAACTTATAGTAAATAAGTACAAGAGTGCATACATAAAATTTAAAATACTGAAATATTCAAACCTAAAGCTACCTTAATTAAGCATACTCTTTTATTTCAGAGTGATAACTAACGAGTAGCTTAAGAAAAAGCTTGGTCTGATCTTCAAACGTTCAAAGGATGCAACAACAAAATTCCATATCATAACGAACAAGGAACTTCTGAAATGTAACATGAGAAGCTTTAGATGGAGATACTATTAGGAATTCCTCGGCCTGTGAGTCCTTCAGTGCTGGATGGAATGAGCAAGGTGTATGGCACATTAGCAGGACCAGTCCGATTTTTCAAATTGATATCACGATTCCTTTCCATAATTCTTTCTTCAACTTGAAACACCTCTTTTCCAAACTTCTCAAAAGCTTCCAATGCATTTTCATCAGATGTCCATTCCACACTAGCTCTTTGTCCAAGATAAACCTCATCAGAAGCATGCCTTGATAAAATTTCAATTAGTGACATCCCAATAAGACATTGCAGTTGAGAAGTGATTGTTTTTAAGAAGGCCTTTTCAGGGTTTGCCTCGAGTTCTTTATACTCTGCACTACCTACTTCAGGCATAAATTTACGACTTATAGTTGGTCTATTGGGAACAAAGCCTCCATAAGGATATTGTCCGAAGTTAACGGCAGCGTGTAGAGCTGAAGCAATCCATATGATGATGGTGCATGATTCTACTAACTCAGCTATAGTGTGCATCTTTGGCCACCACGGTTCATCTTTCTTGTCAGCATGACCTTTCTCTCTAAGCTCTTTCCACCAAGATTGGAGTTCAACATCATTTTGGACAGCGCTATCATCTTTGTAGTAGAGATAACAATACTCTATTACCCAATTTTTTATTGTTGACCAAATCTCAAGTCCATCAACAGCAAATGGATAATCTTCAATCAAAAGTTTAACTCCATGTGGAGAACTTGAGTCTTGAATTGCTACTCCTCTGACAAATCAAAGGCAATGGCATGGAGTTAGCACAGTTATAAGCTATGATTCTCCATATAAAAAAGAAAGAAAATATATAGATTAGAAATTTCATACACATCACACAGCATTGAAAGTTTTACCTCTGGACAAGATTTGCAGGCAAGGCTTGTTCTAGGAAATTCCACTCTTTATATATGTAGGAAGATAACTCCAACGAATATTTTGATTGAAAATGAGTTGATTCAAGAAGACCATCCGCATTGACAAGGGTTTGTCTTGCAAATGCATTTATGAACATGGTATCTTTATAATGCGGAACTAGTAACTTATGAATCGGATGAAGCACACTTAATTGTCGATGTGTTGCAATCACAAAAGGCTCGAGTACTGCATGTGTGTGCAACCTGCAATTTCAAAGTGTAGAATTCACTATATCTTAAATAGAAATTGATGAATTAATATGTCATTATATTCTAGAACATTGAGAGGTTATACCAATGGCAAATAAGTTGATGGTAGCCGGCATCATTTACAGCCACATAAGCTTTGGCTAATTGCCAAATTGAGCTTTCAACTCCTTCAACTCCTTCTTGTACTGGAAAGTATAATTTGCTAATAGCACCAAGTTCATCTCCTTGTGGGTGTGGTAAGCTCAACTCAATAACCAATGGCTTCAAAGTGCCATCTTCTCTTAAAAAGAGTAGTGTCCTTGTAGCGTAAGCCTTTGTGGATGTTGAGTTTATTTTTCTAAGATATGGCATCAGTGCATCATGATGATCCAAAATGTATAACTTGTTCTGCTTGATTGCCTATTTCATCAATCAAATCAATATGTATATTCTTTTAATTAGTTTTCATTAGCAAATGGGAAGAAGAAAATGAAGGGCCATTTGGGAGTGTTTTGGGAAGTAGTTTTTTGCTTTCTTAAACATATATTAAGTAGAAATATATGTTTCAATAATTATTTTTTCTCTTTTCTCTAATCCTAACTTATTCAAAATCATCTTTACTTTGACAAGTCGCTTAAAAATGGTTGCTAAAAGATTTTTTTAAACAAAAACAAAAAAAAAACTTTTGGAACAACTTTTGAATAAATCCATTTATAACTTCATTTTAAGCTCATTTGTAGAATTACCTCATCAACACTGAATCCTTCCAAACCTTGCTTTATTTGTTCTTCCGTAATTGTGCTGTTTTGATTTCCATAAACTCTAGGATCGAGCTTGCTCAAAGGTGGAAAATGCTGTGAATAAAAAATTGAAACAAATTGAAAATAAGCACTCATAAGAAGAAACAATATATATAAGAATGGATAATAAAAACAGAAAAGTACATCTACGCGACGAATGAGAAGAGGGTTGACTCCAGCTAACATTTCCCTCGCAAATTCTTCGTCAGTCCTCCAAGCAGACTTGTTGTCTGTCCCAAATCATTATACCAAATATTAAATTAAATTCTAAGTAATGTTTTCGTACGGTAACCTACTTATTTTTCAGTAGGTTGTTTGCACAATAGCAAAATAGATTAAAATAATTGCAAATATAGCAAAATTTAAATCTATCAGTGATGGAAGTCTGTCACTAATAGACTTCAACCACAAGTATAATTATTGTTGATAGACTATTCTATCAGTGATTGTAGTTTATCATTCGTAGACCACATGCATTGTGCTTGAAGTTTATTAGTGATAAAGGTCTATCTATCACTAATAGATTTGCTAAAACTATTTGTAAATATAATAATATTAAAGTCTATTAGTGATAGATCAAGTGTATCAATGATAGACTTTAATCACAATTGCAATTATTGCTCATAGAACTATTATATCAGTGATAGTAGTCTATCACTGATAGTCTACATGCATTGTGATTGAATTCTATCACTACCTTAAATTACTATTCATTACAATAACCCTTTTTTAATCTTATGACATTTATTAGAAATTTGTACCTTTAACCACGGGAGGAACTGGAAATCTAAGGAATCTTTCACCATCAGTTCTTAAAATCTCTTTGAACATAGGTGGTGTGATGGCATCAGTGAGATTTTTAAAGATATTAGGTGGAATAGGGAATCCTCCATCATAGAGATCATGTATTTCTTTGAATTTGTCAAATTCGCCCGGAGTTAAATCAAATATAGTTTGAAGCCCTGGTTTGATCGATGAAGAAAGTGCCTTCAATGCATAGCCAAGAAAATCTGCCATTTTCAAGTGTCCAAAATTTTCATCTCTCGGTACGTAAACGTTTAAGCCTACCACAGATTGTAATCGACTCTCAGACTTGGGATCTGAAAAATTCACCAAAACAAAAATATTTATAAAATTTCATAATTTTTACTTTTAAAGAATAATTTTCTTTTACATGTTAAAAAAAATGTTTTAAAATACAGAAAAAATTATGACCCATTTTGATAATTATGTTTTGTTTGTGATTAAAAGTTTTAATATATTTAAACAAATTAGTTATTCTTTAAAAATAAAAAATTTCTATTTCAAAAAGTTAATGCACATTTAAATTTAAGTTATAGTTTTAAGAAAATTATAAATAAATGTTAGTTTAGAAATTAATATAAGCATTATTAAAAAAAAAAATTAAAATTAAAAAGTTTCAAAAATAAAATTAATATAAGCATACATGAAAAGAAATTTTATAAAGAACATTTAAATGGGTGTCAAATTGGTTCTTTTTCTATATGTGTTAAAACAAATAAAAAAAATTTAAAAAAAAAACTTTGCTATATGGAAAAATAATTTATAAATATGATTATTTGTTTGATATCACTAATATAACATTTTTTTTTGATATACTTAAGTATATCTTTGATATCTTTAATATAAAATATATTACTAATCTATGTGTGTGTATATATCACTTAATTATATTAGTATATATGAGTTTTTAATTTTCTACTATTTTAGAAAAATATTCTATGCGCGAAAAATTTGGTACCCCTTATCTTTATTACCAATAATAATAAAATTGGAAAAATAAAAAATTTAAATAATATGTTATTATTTTTTTTATAATTTTTAAAAATTATAATTATTGTGAACTAGTTGCTTATTTTTCAAATCCTATCCTAAAGTTTAACCAAGTTCCAACTATCTATGTAGTTTGTGAATTTATAAATCAGATCCTTTTATTCAACTTGTTCTAATAAAAATTGGTATACATGACAGCCATTAAAAAAAGGGAAAAAAAATATTTTCCAAATTTATTTTATTTTGGATAATTGTAATGGGTGGCAAAAGTTGAGTGGTTAATGGCAAATATAGCAACTTTTATAAAATATTGCAAATATGACAAAGTTTTTAAATCGTTTTTTTAAATCCCCGTTTTGCCCCTGTTTTGGGTTTGATTCTATCACTGATAGAATCTATTAGTAACAGTGATAGATTCTATCAGTCATGTTGGAGACAGACTTTATTGATTCTAATTTACTGATTCTATTATGAATTGCTAATTATAAGTTATTGTCTGAGTTGTTGTGTATTGGTTTTGAGATTAATTTCAGGATGTAGAGAAAAAATGGTAGAAAAAAAGTTAGTTTTGATTTTATCACTGATAGAATTCTATTAGTGATAGAAAATCTTTTTATCATGGATAGATTGATATAAAATCTTCTATCACGTATCAGTTATAGAAATCACCTTATTAGTTATAGAAGATTTCTATCACTGATAGAAATCTCTACCACTTGATAGAAGTGATAGAAGATTTCTATCACTGATAGATTCTATCAAAATCTTTTTATCATTGATAGATATATCTATCAATGATAGAAATCTTTTATCAGTGATAGAAAGATAGATATCCTATCACTGATAGAAAATCTTTTTATCATTGATAGATTGATAGAAAATCTTCTTCACCGTATCAGTTATAGAAGATTTCTATCACTGTTAGAGATCTTCTACCACTTGATAGAATCTATCAGTGATAGAAAATATTTCTATGATAGAAATCTTTTATCACTGATAGATTCTATCATTGATGAAGTCTACCAGATTTCTATCACTAATAATCTATCAGTGGTAAAAGGTTTCTACCACTGATAGATTTTATTGGTGATAGAGGTTTTTATCACTGATAGAATCTATCAGTGATAAAAACCTAGAAAGGGTATTTTGGTAATTTAAATGGTCTGAAGAAAATATTTTGCCATTTTTGCAATTTTTTTTTGTTGCTATATTTGCCAGTATTTTGGCCCATTTTATTATATATGCAACTGGCCCAATTATTTTTAAACAAATGAAATTTAACAAAATTTTAAAATTTTAAAATTTTGATTGCTACATACATAGTTTTTTTTTTTAACTTTATAAAATTTGGTAACTAGACTTTATAACCATTTGGTTTTTTATTTTTGGTTTTTGAAAATTAAGTTTATGAACACCACTTTTGTCTATGAGTTTTATTTATTTATTTATTTTATTTAAATCTACTTTTCACAAATGTCTTCAAAATCTAAGTCAAATTTTGTAAACTAAAAGAAGTTTTTAAATACTTATTTTTATATTTTTTTTAGGAGGTTGGCTAGAATTCTTAAGATAGATGAAAACTTTTCTAAAGAATTTTGTTGGAAAAACCAGCACAATTAAAAAAAAAAAATGTAGTTATCAAATGGGACCTAATATTTACAAAAACCATTTTTAATGAGATGTCAATATTCCTGCCTCTTCTTGTTGGTGCTCTTCCCGTTCTTCCTCTACGAGGATAAGGATAATCACTTCCTCCAAGAATAGGACGAACAAGTGCATCACCGCCATCAGGATCAGCAATGTCATTGTAAACATCATAGTCGTATATTCTATCCCATTCTTTACGCTCTCCCTTTCCATCTCCTCGAAGATTCAACAGTTCTTCCTCTCTGTACTTACGAAGTGGATCGGGTGTCTCACTAGGAAGAAATGTCTGCAAATCGAAATGTGAGATAAAAGAGAGAAAAAGAAAGAAATTAGTTTTAAAAGAAAAATTACCTTGTTGGCAAAGAAAATGCGATCTTTGTTGTATCTTCCATGAGGGTAAACCCATGAATTGCAATCAAAATGGACTTTTCCATAGTCAGGAACGTTCTCAAGAGTGAGAGACTTGAGAAAGAACTCGCTCGTATGACCATTTCTTATATAGAAAGCTCCTGGATATCCAAAGTCATCTTCCCATTCAAAGTTAATGTGAAACACGGACTCTCCAGCAAATAGCGGTGGAATCGAGGTCACCCACCTCTCCAAATGAGCACGCCTTCCAACTTTTCCTCGCGGATCGTTTGCTATTTAAAGATAACACTCATCAAAACTCAACCAAACAACAATAGAAATGAGAAGAAAAGAAGAAGAAGAAGAAAAAAACTTACATTGACTATGAGTTGCACTCACGAGTTGCAGAGCAATTCTACTGCCCAACAACTCAGAGAAACTATCAAGAATAGTGGAATGAAACTCATTGAAGTCCAAAACATTGCTTCTCATCAAAATCACCTTCCCTTTGATCTTCTTCGTCCCGATCCGGCCGAAATCGGAAGCACCTTCTACAATGTTCCCTCCGGCATTTACGACAGCCCCGGCGACGTCGCCGGCAGCTCTAAGGGCATTGTCAGTGGTTTTAAGGGCATCCCCTAAAATCTTTGATCCAAACCCAAACATCTTTCTTATCTCTCTTTTCTCTTTCTCTATTTGCAAACTGAAGAATGGTGGTTTGAAGATGTGAATTTCCTTTGGTATTTATAGCAGAAAAAGCTGGGCATTGCTGATGGCAAAGCTATGTGTGAAAAGCTTGAAAAGATATAGTAATGAATGAAAAACGACGAGAAATATTATTGAAGTGGGCTATCTTTTGTAGCATCATTTACATGTGAAAATACAAATGGTATGGGGAAACTACACTAGTAGCTCCTTTTGCATTGTTTAATTTGCAAAATGGTCGTTATCAAAAAAAATTTTGCAAAATGGTCCTTTGGATGAAAATAATTTCACATTTATCCGTAATTTAGGGGAAAATGGAAAAATATATGCTTGATAACCTACGTTTTTATTTCTAAAAAAATTAGAGAGATATGGAAAGAAAAAAAAAAGTTATCGAACGAGAGAAGAATCAAGGAGTAAGAAATGTGTTAGAGAGAATATTAATGTTAGAGAAATTTTGGATAGAGAGATATTAATGTGTGGGAAAGGGATAAATTATCTCGACAGAAATTAGATGATGAAAACTTAGGAATGATAAATAGATGGTTCTTAAAAGAGAAAAAGATAAAGTTAGAGCAATTAGAAAAGTGAAACTTATGAAAGAAAAACAAAAAAAAAAAAAAAAAAAAAAAAAAAAAGATATGTTAGGAGGGAGAAAATTAAGATAAAAGATAGTTCTTATGAAGAAAATTTAAAAATCGATGAGAAATTATTGGAGGAGGTCGGCTCCTTGTGGAGAAATTATATAATGAAGCTACCACAATGAGACTGGTAGTTTTGCTTCGTTCGATGTAAGAGAGATATTGTAAAGTACCTATGATTTTGTATCCAATAGTTATTTGAGGGCAAACAAACATTATGATCTACATATATATATAAAAAAAAAAAAAAAAAAATAGCCAATAGAAGACTTTTTTTAATAATACTAGTGTGTTACCACGTGCAAATACCTGTGTATTTTTTATTTAGGTAAAATATTATTAATTACAATAATTATTTTTAAAATGGATTATAATTGATTTTAACCTTTTTTTTTTCAATTTTATTTTGGTGGTGGAATGTTTTAATGTTTTATTACTTAAATTAAATTGATTTGATAACATAATCAATTTTTGAGTTCTATTTTTAAATTTAAGAAATACTTTTTAAAAACTTCAGTTATGACTTAATTTTTTAATGTGAATTATATATATATAAATAAGCATAATGTTTAAAAATATAAATTTGGTTATATAAATAATATTGGTGAAATAGTTTCTAAAATTTCTAAATTTTTTCTTAAAAAAAGAATAGTGGACAGCTCCTTATATAGTAGTTTTTTTTTTTTAGTTCATCAACATTTGGGGCGGGGGATTCGAACCTCTGACCTTATGGTCGAGAGTACATGCCAATTACCACTCAACTAAGCTCGCTTTGGCAGATAGCTCCTTATATATATATATATATATATATATATATATATATATATATATATATATATATATATATATATATATATTTTGAGATCAAAAGGCAGCCATTTCAATTAAGGAGACAACTCACGACAAATTACATCAGAGGCCTCAAAAGGCCATTCTTCGAGCCAAATAAAGTTCGCATAAGAGAACGCTAAAGAAGCCATTACATGTGCAACCATGTTGCCTTTCCTAGGAGTGAAAAAAACTCTACAAAAGGAGTCTTGGCGAAGGAGTTCACGAATCTTACTCACCATAATTCCCACTTCAGACACATCCTCCATCCTTTCATTCAATAAACTTGCTATCCTTAGTGAGTCGGTCTCCACCTGAAACCGGGCAAAACCCATATGACGGGC
This sequence comes from Luffa aegyptiaca, assembly GCA_017139565.1. Lineage (NCBI taxonomy): Eukaryota > Viridiplantae > Streptophyta > Magnoliopsida > Cucurbitales > Cucurbitaceae > Luffa > Luffa aegyptiaca. The sequence goes on along the minus strand of CM029402.1, from coordinate 45,268,040 downwards.
CGTTTCGATGCCCTTCAACATCGCCCACGCTTCAGCTAGATCAACATTCCAACAGTTTGGTAGGACAAAACACGCCGTCATCAGAACCTCACCCCTCCCATTTCTCATCACAGACCCTCCCCTGCTGTACCACAACCAGCCCGCACTGAAGCATCTATATTCAGTTTCAACTCTCCATCGCCCGGCGGCCTCCACGCACACACAGCAGCTGCTCTCTGCTGCTGACCCTCATCCACCGAGACCCCCTCCCCAGGCGATACGGCCTGCTGATAAGAGGAGAGGTAAACCAAAGCCCATTCCATCAAGTTCCTATCATCCACGGACCCACCCCAGAACAGAGAGTTACGAAAATTCCATGAAGCCCACCAAAAAACAGTGATATGCTCAAAGTCTTGAACACATACCCTTTCCTTGACAGCCCACAACAGAGACTCAAAGTCCGGCCCCACATCAGAGAGGTACACAGAGGCAAATTTTGACCCAAGCCACATAGACTTGATCACAGGGCAGTCCCAAAAGATATGAAAACAATTTTCAGGATAAGCATGGCATATAACACACAAGCTAGAAACATCCATACCTCTTCTAAGCAAATTATCTTTAGTCGGCAGACGATTATGAGACAGCCTCCATAGAAAGAGCTTCACTTTGTTCGGAATGTTCATCTTCCATAGACTCGCCCACCAACACTCCACTAGGTCGTACTTGAGGGGGAAGGGAGATCCTGAAGTTTCAGTTTGTGAGCCAAGCGATACCCACTTTTGACGGAAAAGAGACCATTTTTCTCAAAATGCCAAATCAAGCGGTCCTCCATAAACATATTCCCAAGAGGAATACTAAGAATGGCCTCACTATCTGCAATAGTAAAGTGGCTCCTAATTTTTGGCTCATCCCATTGCCGTTTCAGAAAACATGTCCCGCACACAGTAGTCAGCGGCAAGGAGGGAAAGGAGTGCACCTGTAATGAGAAGTCATTAGGGAGCCAATTAGAAAAATAGATAGGGGCAGATAACCCATTACCTATCCGCCAGCGGCACCCCCTTTCCAACAAAACCCGCCCCCACAGCAAACTTCTCCAGATGTATGAAGGACGATAGCCCAAACCTGCCTCAAAGAAGTTTGAATTCGGGAAATACCTCCCCTTAAGGACCAAGCTCATGAAGGAAGATGGGTCCCTGAAAGGACGCCAACATTGCTTAGCTAGAAGAGCCTGGTTAAATAGCTCCATATCTCTGAAACCCAGTCCACCAAGGCACTTAGGAAGACAGAGCGAGTCCCAACTTACCCAGTGAATCCGCTTGGACTCCCCCGATCCATCCCACCAAAAGTTAGCCATAAGACGATGGATCTCCCAGATCAAACACTTAGGAATACGGAAGCAATTCATCGTGTAGCATGGAATTGCTTGCACTGTTGACTTGAGTAGAACTTCCTTGCCACCTGAGGAGAAGAACTTGCCCTTCCATCCCTGCACTTGTTTCCAAACTCTGTCCTTTATGAACTTCAGAGTGCCAGAACGATTACGAGGCATGAACGAGGGAAGGCCCAGATACTGAAGATGGCACGACCTACAAGAAACAGAGAGAATCTGACTTACATATTGCCTGCACTCTTCACTGGTGATAGGACTAAAGGCGACAACAGATTTCTCATAATTAATAGTCCGGCCTGAGGCTTTCTCATAAAGCAGCAAAAGCTCTTGAACAGCCCACCCTTCACTAGCCTTCGCTCTGAAAAACAACAAGCTATCGTCGGCAAAAAAAAGATGAGACACTGACGGGCTAGACCGAGCCAACCGGAAGCCTGAAATGAGAGACCGAATCTCAGCCCCCCTGAGCAGATTGGACAGACCCTCAGCACACAAAAGAAACAGATACGGAGAGAGCGGGTCCCCCTGGCGAAGACCTCTGGTCGAGATCACATGGCCAACCTTCTCCCAATTCAGGTTGAACGAAAAGGAAACCGTGCTGACACAGCGCATAATCAGGTCCACCCATTCTCGAGCAAACCCCATACGGAGCATGATCTCTTGGAGGAAAGACCATTCCACTCGATCGTACGCCTTGCTCATATCAAGCTTCAAGGCTGCCCATCTGGAGGCACCTACTGTTCGCCTCTTCAGTTCGTGAATGCACTCAAAGTCCAAAATGGCATTATCCACAACACATCTTCCTGGGATAAACGCACTCTGATTCGGAGCAATAATCTTGTTCAGAATTGCTTTCATTCTGTTAACCACCACCTTCGAAATCAGCTTATAACTGACATTGCATAACGAGATGGGTCTAAACTCTGAGATTCGACGAGGGGACTTAACCTTTGGAATAAGGACAACCTTTGTTTCATTAATAGCTAGCGGGGAGCATCCCCCATTCAAAACCGAAAGACAACTCTGAATCACATCACCTCCCACGATCTGCCAATGCCTTTTGTAAAAACTACCTGACAGCCCATCTGGACCCAGAGCTTTATGGGGATGTGTCTGTTTTAATGCTAAAAGAACCTCTTCCGAGGAAAAGGGTCTCATAAGCTCACTATTCATATCATAATCAACACAAGCAGTAACATCTTGCAAGGCCAGATCGAGAACCCCCTGTTCAGGATTCGATGATGTAAAGAGATTCTGGAAATAATCCTTTACCATTTGCACTATTACAGCCTTATCCTCAAGCCAAACACCCTGATCATTCTCAAGACCAGCTATCTGGTTAGTCTTTCGTCTGTATGATGCTCTGTGGTGAAACCACCGTGTATTACGGTCTCCTTCCCGAAGCCAAAGCTCCAGGGATCTCTGTTTCCAGTATAATTCCTCCTCTTGGAGGACCTCCTCTAGCTGGCCTTCAACCTGTATCAGATCCTCTCTAGATCCTGAAAATCTGAGGTTAGCCATCGCAGACTGAACCCTCTGGTTAGCCTCCCTTATTCGCCGGGGATAGTCACCCAATTTAGATTTCCCCCAGTCTGACATCGCTCGCATACACCTGTCAGCCATTGGCCTCAAACACTGAGGACTCAAGCCGTTGGGGCTCGCAGTAGTAGGAATCCACGACTCGCGCACCACATCCTGCAAATCTGGGTATCAAAGCCATACCTCATCAAAACGGCGAATACGTTGTCGCCCTGAGCCATGAACCACGGGTGGGCACAAAGTCAACTCCAGCGGGCGGTGATCTGATCCACTGTAATCCAGGTGAGTAACCACGAAATTGGGAAATAAATCCTGCCAGGAGGTAGTGCTGAAGCAGCAATCTAATCTCTCATAAATTGTATCACCCCCTGGCCGACGGTTACACCATGTGAAAGGGTCTCCCACGAACCTCAAATCCACTAGACCACACAAATCAACAGCATCCTGAAAAGCTGCAAGCTCAGCCACTGGTTTATCTATTCCCCCATCCTTTTCCTCATGACATAAAACCGCATTAAAGTCCCCCCCCCAATAAGCCACGGGGTGTAAGGATTGCCCCGCAACTTACTAAGGAGGGACCATGTCTGAAATTGTAGCTCAGCCGACGGGAAGCCGTAGATCCCAGTGAACCGCCAATTACTATAATTCCACTGTACCCAACCGTCAATATGATTACTGGAATACGAGAGGAGGCTGAACGAAATGGACGAGTCCCAGAAAAGAGCCAATCCCCCGCTTCTACCCTGACAATCAATTGAAAAACCACAGTCAAACGCTAAACTTCTCTTAACGTTTTCCATCCTAAATGATCTAGCCTTCGTTTCCGAGATGAAAAGCATCAAGGGCCTTGTAGCCTGAACCAGCTTGGTCAAGCGACGGAGCGCCCGAGGAGACCCTAGACCTCGAGCGTTCCACAGTAAGATACTCATAATCCCAAGTGGGGCTGGGACCCAGCCTCCGCCATATTTTGATCCACAGACATACCAATCAGACCTTCCAACTCACTTGCTTTCATACGCTTTGTCTCGCTCCCCCTAGCCAAGGTCTCATCCACTAGCGCATTGCGCTTCTGCGATAGTTGAACATTCCCGCTCAAATTGGTCACATCTTTCAGAATTCCCCTTGCTAATCTCTTCCAACCTTTCTTCACCTGAGTATTGCTACCTTCAGGAATGGTCACGGGTTGTTGATCTTCTACTACCGCCTTCCCCTTATCACTTGCACTAGAGACTTCTTGAGGAGGCAGACTATCCTCAGCCACTGGAGGGAGAGTCTTAGATAGCCCTTGGGCGCTAGCAGAAGGAATAAGAATTTCACCCGACACCACCTCTGAGGCCTGAACAAAGTCATTCCCTTCCTCAACCGGTCTTTCTTCCCCCCCGCCTCGACCTCGCCCCCGCCCCCTACCTCTACCCTCTCCCCCACCACTCCGGCCCCGAGGGCCCTCTGACCTTTCCCCCTCCTCACCATCATTTCTCTGGATCGGACGCCTGAGGGAAGAGGCACACAGCCAATCACCAAAAGGGGAAACAATTTTCAGAAACCGAAGGGGGAGTATCTGCTACGCATTCACGATACGAATGCCCAATACATCCACACTGGAAACAAAAATCCGGAAGTCTCTCGTATTGAATTGGGCACCATATCGATTTATCATCACTAACCTTCAAGCGAACCACACGTCGAAGGGGCCTTGTAATGTCCAGTGTAACCCTCACTCTCATGATCGGACCCAACCAATCCCCCCTTCCGTTCCTCGCTACATCCACCACAGGACCAATGACACTCCCCAAAGCACGCGTCATAGCTGGAGTGAGGAAATTGAAGGGAATCTTGTTAATATGGACCCAAAATGCACACCTGGAGAAGTCGACAAGAGTTGGGCTATCCGAACCCGCAGGGGAGACTAAGACAAACAATGCTCTGTCAAAATTCCAGGGGCCGATATTCATAATTCGCTGCTTCTCGCTCACATAATGAAAACGAATCACAAAGATGTTGTCACCGAGAGCCTCTATCCTGGTGGACCTATGGACATTCCAGACTGAAAGCATCACCCTCTTCAGCGCATCCGGATTCACAAACCGATTGGTGATGACCTTGCCCACTGCACATACCTGCACCGTTGATTCATCGAGTAAAGGCACATTCTCCGGAACCGGTACCGCAGTCGCCTCTTCTTCCAATAATCCCATGTTGCTCCATCGTTCCACTAACTCATCAAAGTTGTTCGAACCAAGAGAAACCATTGTCATCCCAAATCCTACACCCGAAAATAGAAACCCTAGAAAACCCCCTTCCCAAACCCTAACTCTCACTCGGAGAGAGAACCTGTACACGACAGGAGAGATAGCTCCTTATATAGTTGTAGCTAGAAATTGAAGAAGTTGTATAACTCTTGAAATTCCAAAACTTTTGAAATTCTATTATTAATTATAATTAAATGTAAAGCCATTAACTTTAGAATTAATTTATTGAAATTAAATAAATAAAAACTTTTTTATATTTTAACTTTTCATATTCTAACTCTTAGATTCTTATATTTTCATTTAAAAAATGTATTTTATTAATTTAAATATTAATTTGTAATAAAATGAATGAGAGAGAGATTAATTTGAATAGCCAACTCGAGCACAGCTCAACTGGCATAAGATTGTACTAATGACCAAGAGGTCTACGGTTGGAATCCCCCACCCCACATATTGTCGAAAAAAAATTAATTTAAATAATAGATCCCACGTCCAATGTATTAAATTTTCATCGACATGTCGACATTTCCATTGATATTTTCATATTTCCATGAGTTCGACATCAACATGCGAGGTGAATCGACATTTCCATTATTATCGTAAAAAAATTGATAAGATGTAAACAAAATAATAATAAAATGTAACTAATGTGGAGATAATATTTATTATAAGTATTTTAACTTATTTTAAAAGTGTAAAACATTTATTTGTTAATTTAAATATTTTTTTTTGTTTTGAATATTTTTCCGGGAATATCCATTGACATCGACATTTCTATTAAATTGATACCTCGACATTTCCGTCGACATCGACATTTTAACCCTTGCCCATGTCTACCCTACAATCTAAGCAGAGAGAGGGAGAGAGAGGAGACAACTTTTGCATACATGAAAATGAAATAGATATTTTATTTGGTACAATGGCCCACGCCTATCCTATTGGAATATTATATTAATTACAATGGCCCACGCCTACAAGTTTTTGGAATATTATAGGGAAAAATTCATTTTTAACCCTAAACTTTGGGGGTTGTATCAATTTTAACTCTAAACTTTCAATTTCATAAAATTGAACCCTAAACTTAACAAGTTGTATCAATTTTAATCCTAAACTTTCAATTTCATCAAATTGAACCTTAAACTTATCTGATCGTATCAATTTTAACCTCAAACTTGCATAAGTGTTACAATGTATACCTTTGGTTAACTTTCCCTTTGAACCACGTCGTACGTAATTGATTATTTCTTCCTTTTTTCTTATATCACGTTGCACCTGAATTGGTTTCTTATAAATAAAATATTGGAGAAACTTTATTTTAGATGACTTTTTCTTGTTGTTGAGAACTTTAATTGTAAGGGTCTTTTCATTGTTATTTAAGATTACGAAAGCAAAGAAACTTTGGAGGTTTTTTATTTTCAAATATTTTGTGGTTTTTTATTGTTGCTAAGAACTTTATGAGATCTTTTTTCTTCTTTTGGGGTTTTTTTTTTCTTGCTAATTAGAAGAATGTACAAATGTAGAAAACAAAGATAAAGAAATTTTGAGTTTTTTATTTCTCATATTTGCTAGATTTTTCTTGTTGCCAATAACTTTATGATTATTTTTTGGATAATAATGAGAAGAATAGTCTGAGATATTTGATTTCTTCTAGTTTTTCCAAAAAAATTCTTACAAAACACTAACTCATGTGCAATGTGAATTAAAGAGATGGAAAGGAAATTGTCAATTACATGTTTTAATAGCAATTCAAATGAAAAGTTGACCAAATGTCTACATTGCAACATTTATGCAAGTTTGAGGTTCAAATTGATACAATTTGTTAAGTTTAGAGTTCAATTTGATAAAATTGAAAGTTTAGGGTTAAAATTGATACAAGCTGCTAAGTTCAGGGTCAAAATTGATTTTTTTTCCCAATATTATATTGTAGTTTTATTTACCTTTTTAAAAGAGATGAAATTTAAATAAGCCTTGTAATTACTATTCATAATTAATTAAAACTTTGTGAGTTACTAGGTTATATAATTTTCTTTTTTAACAAAGGAACCTAACCTTATAATTAATCAATAATTTTGTATTTTTTCAACAAACATTTTTAATAATAAAAAAAAAAACACCCTAGTTATAAAAGAATGATAAAAAAGAATAGTGACAAAAAAAAATTATATTTTCTCACTTGATAATTGTTAGGCAAATACTATTAATCAATTTCATCAAAGTGGAATTGTTACATCGATCTCAAATCTAGGATCACGGATATAGATTTGACACATTATTGCATCACTTATAACTTGTATGTACCACCAATATATTGAGATGCTTCCCATATTAAAGATGTTTTGAGAGCAATGAATTGAAAAAAACCTATAAATAAATGAATGAAGCTCTAAGTGTTGATGAAGAAATGGTGAGGAATGTTTAATTTCATAGCAGTAGAACATGAAAAGTTACCAAACTTTTAGAATTCTGGAGTCTTTTAAATTCTATTATGAATGATGATTAAAGGATAAAAATCTTTAAGTTGTAAAAATAACTTTTAACATTCCAACCTTTTAGATATTTTATTTTATATTTCTTTTTAGAACAAACTTTTTAGACTTATTTATTATTATTAATTTTTTTTTTTTTTTTTTTGCAAAGGTAATATATTACAGAAAAAGAAAAACAAAGAAGACTTCATAGTCCAAAGTCGAGGCACAAAGCAAAGCCAAAGTAGACACAAATAGAAGCCAAAGCAACAAATAAAACTCAATAGAAAAGGTTCCACAAGAGAAGAAGAACATTATAGCCTCACTGGCATTAGACGCATCTGACCAAGAGAAATATGTAAAAAAAAAAAAATCCAATCGCACGATCAATAACAATTTATTCTCATTGATAATTAATTATTCATTGATTAACTTAGGCCTCGTTTGATAACCATTTGGTTTTTGGTTTTTGGTTTTTGAAAATTATGCTTGTTTTCTTCTAGATTTCCTACCATGGTTTTCATCCTAGTTAAGGTTGCATTTGAATTCCTAGCCAAATTTTAAAAACAAAAACAAGTTTTTGAAAACTACTTTTTTTTGTTTCCATAATTGGACTTGGTTTTTGAAAACAAGGTAGAAGATTGATACTAAAACCAAAAAACTAATAGGTGAAAGTATGTGTCTATAAGCTTAATTTTCAAAAACCAAAAACCAAAAACCAATGGTTATCAAACGGGGCCTTAGTATTTATAATTAATCATCGATCTCATACTTCATAAATTAATAAATTAAAGAAGAGACATAAGTTTTCAATTTTTTTTCCCCAAACTCCTACTTTTAGTGTATTATCATTATTAGTATAGATTTCATAGATAACTTCATAATATATAATATAATATAACCGTGTAAAAACCTTTAGGCTCCGTTTGATAACCATTTCGTTTTTTGTTTTTGGTTTTTAAAAATTATGCTTCTTTTCTCCTAAATTCCCTACCATGACTCTCATCCTTGTTAAGGATCAGTTTGAATTCCTAGCCAAATTCTAAAAACAAAAACAAGTCCAATTTTGAAAACTACTTTTTTTTTTTTTGTTTTCAAAATTGGACTTGGTTTTTGAAAACAAGGAAGAAGGTTGATACTAAAAAAAGAAACTTATAAGTGAAAATAGGTGTGTATAAGCTGAATTTTCAAAAACCAAAAACCAAAAACGAAATGATTATCAAACGGGGCCTAAATTTTTCATATTCAAGTTTAGCTCTCAATTTATCAAATTAAAAGTTTAAGGTAAAAGTAACTTTTTTTTACCTTAAATTAGTTGGTTTCATCTCAATTATGGTTTCTCTCTCCTCATTATTGATCATACATATTACATTATCCTTTTAATGATTTTTCGAAAAAAAAACAAAAACAACCTTGCAAGAAAGAAACACGTTGGTTTATCTTTATTCTTTTCACATTCATCCTAAGTTGAAAAAGATAATAATAATAAATAAATAAATTCACATTTTATGTCCAACCTATATATATGTTAAATGTCAGATGTTCGAATCATCATCATTCATCCCAAAAAAGAGCATAAAGAATAAATGTTATCTATCTATAGTTTTTCAGTCTTAAAATCAATATGGACTATATTAGAAAATATATATATATTTTCTTCATCAATATTGTTAAAAATGGCATAATTGTCTGTTCCCTCCTTTTCTTCGAATATATATATATATATAAAATAATAGCAATGTGAAACCTTACTCAAAAAAAAATGTGAGAAGAAAATATTGAAATCTCAAATTTATGAAAATGTAGATAAAATGTCGATGACAATAGATATTTCTAGAAAAAAATAATTAATTAAAAAATTAAAATATTTTTAATTAATAAATAAAAATTTTACATTTTTGTAAATAACTAGAAAGTTTTATTATTACTATTATATTTAAATCAGTTACATTTTGTGGTTATTATTCTATTATTTTATCGATTTTTAACGATATAATGAAAAGATTGATTCATCTCTTATGTCGAAGTCGAACCATGAATAGGTAAAAATATCGATGGAAGTGTCAAAATGTTGATAGAAATTTGATATCATAGGTGAAGCATTATTTAGGGATGTTTTAACAAGAAACATGCTTTTTATAATTGGCTAGAGGCTTCAACTCATTACACCTAAAACTTTATTATTTATTTTGTGTCCAATATATCTGATTTAATAATTTTGATGCTGATTTCTAAATTTACTTTTCAAATTTTAATTTAGGGGCCGTTGCATAGATGACAAATTGGACCAAATTAATAGAAAATATCTCACAGTTTCAAACTAATTGCAAATATAGCAAAATTAATTGTACAAGACCAAAAAGATGTTGTCGGATTCTATCCGTGTCTATCACTGATAGACTCTGATTATTCAAAGGATATCAGTGTCTATCGCTGATAGACTTCGATTAATCAAAGTCTATCAGTGATAGTCACTGATAGACACTGATAGATTTTGATTAACCAGAGTTTATCAGCGATAGACACTAAATAATCGGAGTCAATCAGTAGACTGATAGATTCTGATTATTCAGAGTCTATCAGTGTCTATCGCTGATAAACTCTGACAATCGAAGTCTATCAGATAGATTCCGATAGATTTTGTTATATTTGCAATTTTTTTTACATGGTGCTATATTTGCTATTAATTTGGTCCAATTTTTTACCCACTTGCAATTTTCCTTTAATTTATGGCTTTTGAACCTTCATCTACTTTTTTTTTTTTTTTTTTGAATTACCTTCATCTACTTTTTTACTATATATACAATTTAGTTTTCAATTTTTTTTAGTTTAACACTTGTAGGATGGGAGTTCAAACTTTTTCACTTTACCAACAATAATAAATGTATTATCAACTAAACTATGCTTTCATTGGCTAAGTCTCAATTATTCATTTGTTCATTATTATTCATTTATGGCAAAGGCAATTATTTGTACTATCTAGCACTATTATTAGTCTCCACCAGTACTATTTTTTATTTTATTAATTTTGAGGGAAAAATCAACTTTTTACTTTTAAACTTGGCAATAGAATGAAAATAAAAACGATTTGAACTAAAAAATCGAACTTTTTTTTCTACAACATGTGGGGGTAAGAGGATTCAAACCACAGACCTTTTGGTCATTGGATTAAACTGTGCTCATGTTAGCAACTAACAAATCGAACCTAATCAACCAAAATTGATTGATTTAATTTAATTATATAAGAAGTATTGAATATTTTGATTTTCTTCACATAGATTATGATATAAATAGCATTTTTATTGGTACGTACTAAAATAACTTTTAATCAAACATTGAAAATTTTAAAGACAAATGAAATAAATATAAAAATTTTATGGACTTATTTAACCTTCTATAAATATATTGCTTTGGTTTTCAACCACAATTCTCAAACTAAACAATAAAGAAAATGACATCACACCTAATTTCAATCCTATTGGCTTAAATGTAAAATCTAAACTAAATGATTGCTCATGAAAATTGGTTGAAATTTGGAAAAATTCCATGAATAAAACATTTCAGCAACCTTATTTAAGTCTCAGCACAATCATTTTCAACATACCTATTCGCCTGGTAACCATTTGGCTATTGATTTTTTAAAATTAAGCTTATAAACACTATCCTTCACCTGGAAATTTCTTTGTTTTTGTTATCTACCATATGTTCCCATGTTTTTAAGAATGAACTTAGAAACCATGAATAAAAGGAAAATACTAATTGTGTATGTTTAGAAATGAATAAAAATTTGATATATATGTATTTTTTTGACAGCATGTTGTGTGTGGGGAATTTGAAATTCTGGTCTCTTAGTCGAAAACACAAGTTTTATGCCAGTTGAACTATGTTCTTGTAAGCTATTAATTCACATAAAATGACACGATAACTAATGTGAAAAATTGATTATGCAAATGATTTTAACTATGTTTTTTGAGATAAAATAAATGGTAACAACAATTTTAATCTTCTATGTCGTTGTAAATAGTATCGCATGCGCTTTCTAATTTTTTCACATCAATATCAATTTTCATCCTTCATTTTAATGGAAAATAAATCAATTTCAAAGCTCAAGGATAATTTTTAAAACAAATTTTAAAGTTCAAGTATAGAAATAAAACTTTTCAAAGTCTAAAAAGAAAATTGATTTTTTTTTTTTTTGACAACATGTGGGGGAGAATTTAAACCACAAACCAATTGATCATTAGTATAAGTTTAATGCCAGTTGAGCTATGCTCAAAGAGACCCTGAGGGTCGACTTCCAAGGTCGTGATTGAAGGGGATGGCCCCATAACCATGGCCGACCTTCATCAGCTATGAAGGACGTGACCTTCATTAAATGCTCATGTTCATTGTTGTCTAGGTTGATTACCTAGCTAGGACTTTCATATATAAAGTTAAACTCAATATTGAAAGGATTGGAATAACAAGTGGATGTAATAAAAATCAATGTAGAAGAAGAGTCTAAACGTAGGATTTCGTTGATTTATTTAATTATGTTTAGCCTTAATGAAAATTGCATAAAATAAAATGCACCAACAAGTCAATCGCATTATGTTGTGCATGTCGATTGAATTCTTTTCCTATTTAACTTTTGCTTCAAATACACACAAATAAAACTTGACAAGTTTAGGCGCAAAATTGATTTATTTCCATAATATTTTTTTATATATATAAATAAGGGCATAACATGTATGATAGTATACAAAGTATTTGGGCCATATTATAATTGGGAGACTTTTTTTTTTCCAGTTCAACAACATATGGGGATGGAGAGATTCAAATCTCTGACCTTTTAGTCAATGATATATATGTCTTAACTAATTAAAAACTATGTTCTGGTTTATTTAGGCTTGGGAGGCTATATTTTGTAACAGTTAGAGAGTTCAGATAAATTTTAGAACAATATATTGAAAGAGGCTAAATAACATCCACAAGTCAAAGTAAGAGATTATGCAATTATGAGGAGCAGAAAACGCGTGAGGAAAAGGAAAATAATAATAAGATGGGAGAGAGAAACGATGGCGTTGTGTTTCAAAACCATCCATCTTGAACGGTGGGGTCGTGTTTCAAAACCAACACAAACACATCGAGTCAAACATGGTTTTGGATTTCAAACCCAAAACAGAAATTATGGTGGATGAGCTTCTTTAACCCATTAATTTCAAATTTGTCTAAATCTTTTAAATTTATCAATGGTAAGATTTCATGTATTAAGTCAATTTTTATTCTTACCTAAATGTCCTTATTTACTTCTAAAAAAAATGTCCTTATTTACTTCTAAAAAAAATGTCCTTATTTAATTTGGTAACTCTTATTTTATTAATTTATTTTAGTATCATTTTTTTTTTCGTCAACTGGTAAAGACAAATACGTAAATGAGCTCCTTAAACTCCTTTAATATCTAGTTGTGAGCTAACAGAAATGTAAAATTATAACAAAAATAGACACTTTTGGAATAAATGGACTACTATTGGCTCATTTGTGTAGACCATTCCAACCCTACACGATGGGCCAAACACCTCCCAAATGCTTATACCTCGTTCAGTTAAACTATGCTAATATCCGCCATCATAATTTGAATTTTTGGTTGTTCATGTTTGCTTTTCCCTAATCAATCTACTAGATTTAGTTGTTGGAGAGATTGAAATATACTACATCGGCTACTATTATTAGTCCAACCAAGTTTAAAGTGAAGCAAATATATCAAAGTTCTTCGGTCATATTAAAATATTATATATAATTTTATCTCATTATCCACATTTTTTTAAAAAAAAAGAATTATCCACATTTTATTATGTGGCAGGTTAGATTCCAATGAATGATGCAACTTGGACGGTGTCCCCCAATTCAATTCACTTGAAATTTTTTACCTACAAGTAAATAAATTTGTGAAACGTTTTTCATACTTTTATCAACTATGTTTATTGACATTGCAATTTGTTTCATTTCGGACTTTGGAATGGAAATTCAGCTTAATCATACCAAGAAACACTGGATTCTCTTTTGGGTAGGCCCTCAAAGGAGAAGGAAGGCTGAAATGTCAACAGGCGTCTATTATTGAATTCACCCGACCTGATGGTACCTCATTTTTTGAACGTTTAGTGCCAAAGTCACTGAATATTTCCCTTTTGATGAATGAATGTTTTTCCAATCTGTTGTAGGAAAGAATCTCCTTTTCCTTTCTCTGCTAGGATTTCTTCCTCTTTTTATCAATTTTACCATGACTACAAAGTTCTTAAACTAAATTTATAATTAAACAAAAAAAAAAAAAAAAAAAAAAAAAAAAATCTCTCACAAAGAAACCTAAAGGGTTAAACATATCATTTTGGTCTTTGTATTTTGGAATTTATTCTATTTTAATCACACTAATTTGAAATGTCAAAATTTAGTCCATATACAAAGGAGATCTTAAAAATAGTCAAAATCCATTAATTTGAAGATTAACTTTCATTTGACCAAGCAAGAATATATATATAAACAAATAATTTATTTGAATAAATTAATTTTTTTCATTAAATTACCCATAAACTTTGGGATTGTATCAATTAAAATCCAAACTAATAATTGTATCAATTTAAACTCTAAATGCCACAAGAGCACATGGCTCAACTGGCATAAAGTTGTACTACATCAATTTGCCAACAGAGCACGACTCAACTGACATAAGACTGTAGTAATCACCAAGAGGTCTGTGTGGTTCAAATCCCTCACTCCCACATATTGTCAAAAAAAAAAAAAAAACTTTGCATCAATTTATATCATCTAATAGTGATTTATAGCTATTTTCACTTTATTCCATTTAAAATCAACTCAAAATCACCTAAATAAAATTATTCTCCTAAAATCCTATTAAAAAAAATAGCAAGAAAAATCACCACATAATATTAATGAAAAACCACAATTATTTATTTGATTCCAACATTTCTCTCTAGTTTACGTTAAATCCTTACATTCAAAGAAGTATAATACGTGTGTTAAAAGTTATTCATCAACAGTTAAAATGAAATTCTAATGAAGCATCTAAAACGATTCATTAAAGAAAGTTTAGGCTTAAATTGATATAATTATTTCATTTGGGGTTTTAAGTGACACAAGATTAGAGGTATAAATTGATTTTTTCTCAAATATTTATAAAACATTTTAGCTATTATAAGGTAAAAATAATCATGGTGTGATGTGATCATATAATTTATATTTTATTTTAGACTAAATAATAACAATACTCCTGAACTATGGGATTTGTTTAAAAAAATGTCATTAAATTTTAAAAAGCTTAAAAAAAAAAATGAAGTTGTTCTGGGACGAAGCCTAGGCCTAGGCTTCAAGCTCGCCTCGAAGCTATAGATCTAACTTTTAGAATATTTTATTCTTAAAGTTCTTTAATTTTCTTAAGTTAACTTTTAAAGATAGGTCCTAAGCGTCGAGGCATGCCTTTAGGCATAGCCTTGCCTCTCCAAGAAGATTAGTCTCAAGACATGGGTTATATTTAGGATTGATTGATACAATCATTTGCTTTCTGAAGTGTGTGTGAGTATGACAATTAGGGATAATAATTATTCTAATTTATCATACGTCACATTTGAAATCCTTTGTGTTTTAGTGGGTGTTATTTTTATTTTATTTTTTTTACTTAATTTTCGATAACTTTTTAAATCCTTTCTATGATGTGTCTATGAGTATGACAATTAGGAATAATTATCTCTAATTAATCAAAAGTTTAAGCAACCAAAGATAATTGGTAACTAAATTAAACGATAAACACAATATTAGTTAGATAATGTAAGGGAACAAGGACACGACACAGATCTCCACAATGGTATGATATTGTCCACTTTGGGCATAAACCCTCATGGCTTTGCTTTTGGATCCACCCAAAAGGCAAAAAAAAAAAAAAAAAAAGGAAATTATAGTCCATAAGAAGAGTTCACAATACAGAGCCAATAGCCAAAAACCTAATCTCTTCATTTCTCAAATGTCAACTTCCAATCAATTTGTTAATTTTGTTGTCTTAGCTGAATGTTTAAGAATCAAAGATGCAAAAAAAAAAATGAGATTAAAGTTATACAACAAAAAAAGTTGTTGATATGCCTTGAATCTGATAGGAAGCGCTCTGAATGATCAAGTACGGGAGATATATGATTTTCCGTTTTGGACTTTTATTTTGGGCCTATTATGTTAGGGTTAAGAGTGGTGTCATATATAAACCCTCTTAACCTATTTTGCCCTAATCTCTGTAATCTGCATAGACGTAGCTAACACACCATTAGTGAACCACGTAAATCTGTGTGTTGTTTTTTTCGCCCTTTCATTCTTGTTACGTTGATTTACGATTTCTGTCATAACAGAAGTAGAAAGAATTCAAATACTTTTATTGCCAATAAATTAGATAAAGAATAAAAACGAGAATACTTATTAATTTCTGTACGGAACTTCATCCATATAAAAAGAGAATGAAGCTAATGCACTGTTATTAGCTCTTAAAACCCGAGCTAATCCCAAAACAAATCTAATCAAAAATAAAAAAGCCAAACAAAAAGAAACTTATTCACATCCTACCTATTTACGCAAAAACAAATCCTAAAAGAAATCAAACCAAAGAAGAAAAACTAGAACTATTCACAAACTTACCAAGCTTGAACTATTTGCTGTTCTTGCTGAATATCAATTGGATCAGACCTTGAAGACACTAATTCACAGTATCCTAAATTGGCTACTTACAAACAACAAAAAGGAATACACTGGGGGGGACTCAAAGAAGGCAAATTGATTCTGCCTTCTTCGGGTTTTTTTTTTTTTAAAGAGAAAATTACATTTTTGGTTCCTGAGTTTCGAGGAATATGTGCATTTGGTCCATGAGTTTTCAAAATAGACCTTTTAGCCCCTGAGTTTTGAGAAATAGGTTTAAAAGGTTCCTAAATTTTCAAGATAGACATTTTTAGTCCCTAAGTTTTGAGAAATAAGTTTAAAAGATCCCTAATATTATTTTTTCAACTTTTTTAAATTAATATTATTTTTGTATTATTTTTTAATATTTGATGGTTTTTAAAATTAAAAAATGAAAAAGTATTGATTTAAAATTTTGAAAAAATAATATTAGGAACCTTTTAAACTTATTTCTCAAAACTTGGGACTAAAAAGGTCTATTTTGAAAACTTAGAGGCCTTTTAAACCTATTTCTCAAAACTCAGGGACTAAAAAGGTCTAGTTTGAAAACTTAGAGACCGAACACACATATTCTTCAAAACTCAGGGACCAAAAAAGTATTTTTCCCAAATTTTAACAAAGGGAGTAAACAAACTATTTACTAAAGTTTAAACTTAAAATTGATTTAATTATTTCGTTTGGGGAAGTGATTCATCCACAAATGCACCGGTATAATTTGTTTTTTTTTCCAAAATATTTATCAAATATTTTGGCTTTTATAAGATAAAGATAAAGATGATCATGTGGGATGTGTCATCATATAATTTATATTTTATTTTATCAGGCTCATTAATTTAACTACTGACAATATAATGTAAATAAAGGTCTCAACTTGAAAAAAGATATACAATTTTTTTAAGATATATTAGTAACTCCTTAAAGTTGATAAAAGTATGAAAAACGTTTCACAAATTTACTTGGTCTATGTTTGAAAGTAATTTTGAAATAGTTAAAATTACTTTTATCATATTGGAATCAGTCTGAAATATCCCTTTAACAATTCAAAATCTATTTTGACAATAAGAAAATCACATGTAAAAGTGTAAAATCAAATAGTGAATTTCAAACCTGACAAAATTGATTTTAGCTATTTTAAAATCACTTCCAACGTAAAATTTTTCAAGTGAATTGGGGGACACGTCCAAAGTTGCAATTGTAAAATGTGAATAATGAGATAAAATTATAGATAATATTTTAATATGAACGACAACAAAGTACTTTGATGTTTTGTTCACTTTAAACGTGGTGGACTAATAATAGTAGCCTAGTGATGTAGTATATTTCAATCTTTCCAACAACTAAATCTAGAAGATTGACTTAGAGAAAAGCAAACGTGAATAACCAATAATTGAAATTATGAGGGTGGGTATGAGCATAGTTTAACTGATCATCACATAATTATTTATTTTTTTTTAAATGTGAAAGGTTCAAATCCCTTAAAGATGTTGACTTATATTCTTGTAGAAAAAATAAAAATTTAAATTATATTATTTGTTGATGGCAAAATTTGGCCAAGCAACTCACCTGACCTTCACGTGACATCAACGATGAATTTATTTGAAGGGAAAGACGTGGCCTGCAAAACAAAATAAAACTATGCACCGGTATGGTGCTTGCCACACCGACTCCGATGCTTACAGAGTAAGAAAATAGATACCAAGTTGAGTCCCCCTACCTTGGGGTTAGGGAATAGCCCTAGAGATTGATTCGGGTCCAATGGGTCTCCGTGGGCTTGTTTCTCCTTTGGACTCTTATCATTCTGACTTTCTTTAGAACCTAGGTCCAAATTCATCCACAACATTATTTAACCTCTTTCAATAGTTTGTTCTTAAATTTATCTCCCAACTCTCAAAGTTTTACAAATATATAGTTCTCCCAATCATAAATCAATCGGAAAATAAATTTTCAATTGGTCTGAACATAAATCATTGACCAAAAGATTAGAGATGTCAATCTCCCAACCCATATGTTTGGGTTAGACAGACGAAAAAAAAAAAGTTTTGCAATTATAATATAGCCCAAATACTTTGTATATTACCATATCATGTTACTTATTTATAAAAATATTATGGAAATAAATCATTTTCCCCTAAAATTACTATCATATCAATTTTTACCTTAAATTTTCAACTTCATCAAATTATACATCAAACTAATTAGATAAGTGTTGCAATTTTAACCTTAAATTTAAAAAGATGTTGCAGTTTTACAACATGACCAGTTTAGGGAAAATTTTTAATTTTTTAAATTTTCTTCCTAAATATTATTTAATAACTATCCATAAATTTATCCAAGTATATTATTATTTTTTAATTCTTTATTCATAAAAAAGTATGAATATCTCTATATCCAATGTTTTCAGATATGTGTTTGGTAGAAATTTAAAAAATTTGATCTCAATTTAAAAAACATGTTCTCCTAAATATGTTGAACTCAAAACCAATTGACATGGGTTCATGGACTCTAATACCATATTAGATTACATGGGTTTCATCTCAAAACCAATTGGCAATGAGAGAAAAATTCATACATCTTATAAATTGTGAGGTCTCCACTTATCTTTTCAATGTGGGATCCTCAACACTCAGATAGTGACGAAAACCACGCACTTCACAATGCTATAAACATACCTTTCAGTATTGCAACAAACATTCAGTGTTTGTACTATCATCCAATAGCATTCGTGCGATCATAACGGTTATTTTAACTCGAGGAACAAATGGAATTTCACTCCTTAAAAAAAGTTTTTAAAAAAAAAAAAGAAAAATTCAGTTTTTAAAAGTTGGGTCATTTTTGTAGAAGTGTTTGGATTAATCTAGCTTAGTTTAAGCAATTTTCCCTTCAAAATTTTGGTCACACTAATAGCTTCAATGGGAGATGGTTGGAGGGGTCACTACAATACTGACATAAGGGGTTTGATTTTATGCTTTCTCGAGACACCATGTTACCTTAATCGTCTGTCTGTTTTTAATTGTATTTATCTTTTTTTAAAAAAAAAAAAGTTAAATTACAAGTTTCGGCTCACAAATTTTGGATTTATGTTTACTTAATCTCTATCTCTAAATTTTAAGAAGTGTTTAATAGGCACTCAAACTTTAAAAATGTCGTCTAATAGATTCTCAACCTTCAACTTTGTGTTTAATAAGTCCCTAACATATTCAAAAATTTTCAAAATTAAATAATTTACTAGATATAAAAATTGGACTTTATGTCTAATAGAATCCTAAACTTTCAATTTTATGTCTACTAGGTCTCTGTGAATTTTAAAAAGTCGAATAGGGCAATGACCTATATATTAGACACAAATTTAAAAATCCAAAGACTTATTATTAGACATAAAATTGAAAGTTGTAAGAACTTATTAGGCCTTTTTTAAATTTTATGATTCAAATAACATAAATTTAAAAATTCAAAAACCCAAATAGGACACAAACTTGAAAGTTCAAGGATTAAACTGGTAATTTAACACACGCACACACCAAAAAAAGGCAAAATTAGTCGAAAATATTGGTATTGGATGGAATAAACTAGATTTTTATTTTCACACACAACAATGATTAATCAAAGGGGATTGATATTCTTTATTTCGTTCGCACCCCACAACAATAATGTAGGTCTGATTTCAACCTTCAAAACTTTTACCGGTACGTTTATTAAAATAAAAGGTAACACTAACTATATATCTAGAAGGTTCTTGAAGTATCTACATAGATTATTCAAATATATATATAAGTCATTTCTAGATTTATCTTAAGTATTGTAAATAGATATCTAAAAGAAACTCTATAATTATCTTACCCTTGATTCGAATGAATTCTAGAATTCCTAGATAAAGATAAGTATAGAAATATCTAAGATATTTTAGATCTAAGAAGAGCCTAGAAAAATCTTTTTACTTGGACTCCAAGAGTCGGGTATAAATAGGGTGTGTGTCCCCTGTAAGCAAGTCAAGTATCAAAAGTGCATGTTTGATAGTGATTTTCAAACAATTAAAATCATGTACAAAATTACATCAAATCAGTTTTATATTTGATTTTATACTTAAAACGTGATTTTCATATGATCAAAATTGATTTTGAATTATTAAAAGCATGTTTTGGAGTGATTTTGAATTATTAATTAGTTTGGGTGTTTTACAAGCGTTTGTGACTTCTTTTTTTTTTTTCAATCTAAACATTATAATCTCGACCAAAATGTCAAATATTTGAATTTGCATCTAGACACGTAGTTGTACTAAGAAAACAAATGTTTTTCTTTTTCTCTTTTTAGTGATAAACTACCGGATAAGCTTTTATTTGCAGCATCCATTGCACAGTGTTCTGCTAGCTGCCAGATTTTTAATAATGAGCTGAAACCAAAGAATCAAACATGGAAAACATGTTTTTTTTAACAAAGCTTTTCTTTTTGTCCTTTATCTTCTTTCATTGGACATTATTGATGTAGCCAAGAGACATTTAATGATAGGGTCCCTCTCCTTTATTATATATATATATATATATATATATATATTAGGTTCAAATGTCTTTTCTTATCGTTGTCAAATGAATAAATAAATGAAAACTATTTAAAATAGAATTTCATTGTTGTTAATTAATCTTTTAGAAGATTTCAACATTAATTAATTGACAAGATTTTTTTTTTTTTTTTTTTTTTTTTTTTTTTTGCAAAGGCAAGATAGAAAAAATTTTGTTTGCAAGTTTGATTTAATAGTAATTTTAGGTAAATTTTCATTTTAAATTTATATTAATGAATGGAGAAGATAAAAATCTGTTTCCTTTTAAAGAATTTGTGCATGCATTTTCTTCCATTAGATTGTCTTTTTTCTAATAAAAGATTATGGGAGATATAATAATATGTATGATCTTTTTTAGAACATAGAGAATATTTTATGTGGTAAGAAGAGCAAAAGAATGAAAATTTTTCCAATTTAATATGATAGGGAGGAGAGACATGATTTATCTGATGACAAAATATATTTTTGGGTTCGAAACTTTAAATTTGGTGTCTATTTGGTCTCTAAAATTTCAAAACAAATGTTTTAGTTAATTCTAAAAGGTTTGTTATAAAATGGTTCTAATGGACGCCTATTGGTTGACTAACAAAAAAATAATAATGTGGCAGTGACATGGCAAAACATATTAATATTATGTTATTTCTAAGTGATTGTAAATAATGGAAAATTTTATTTAAACAAAATCTGAAAATTTAGGCCCCGTTTGATAACCATTTGGTTTTTGGTTTTTAGTTTTTGAAAATTAAGCCTATAAACACTACTTCCACCTACAAATTTCTTTGTTTTTCTAATACATTCTTTCCATGTTTTCAAAAACCAAGTCAATTTTTTAAAACTAAAAAAAGTAGTTTTCAAAAACTTGTTTTTGTTTTTGGAATTTGGCTAGAAATTCAAATGTGCCCTTGACAAAGATAAAAACCATGGTAGGAAAATGGAGAGAAAACAAGCATAATTTTCAAAAACCAAAAACCAAAGGGAGTCTCAATATTTTAAATGACAGATTTCTTATATACGTTAAAATAAGTACAATAGTGCATACATATAAATTTTTTTTTATTAAACTCCACATGAGAATTAGAGCATAATTTTTATTCATCACACTTATAGCAAATAAGTACAATACTGCATACATAAAATTTTAAATATTGACATATTCAAACCTGAAGCTATCTTAATTAAGCATACTCTTTTATTTCATAGTGATAACTAACGAGTAGCTTAAGAAAAAGCTTGGTCTGATCTTCAAACTTCAGATAAAAGATGCAACAACAAAATTACATATCATAACAAACAAGGAACTTTTGAAATGTTACTAAAGAGCTTTAGATGGAGATACTGTTAGGAATTCCTCGGCCTGTGAGCCCTTCATCACTGGATGGAATGAGCAAGGTGTATGGCACATTAGCAGGTCCAGTCCGATTTTTCAAATTGATATCACGATTCCTTTCCATAATTCTTTGTTCAACTTGATACACCTCTGATCCAAACTTCTCAAAAGCTTCCAATGCATTTTCATCAGATGTCCATTCTACACTAGCTCTTTTTCCAAGATAAACCTCATCAGAAGCATGTCTTGATAAAATTTCAATTAGTGACATCCCAAGAAGACATTGCATCTGAGAATTGATTGTTTTCAAGAAGGCCTTTTCAGGGTTTTTCTCAAGTTCTTTATACTCTGCACTACCTACTTCAGGCATAAATTTACGGCTTATAGTTGGTCTATTCGGAACGAAGCCTCCATAAGGATATTGTCCAAAGTTAACGGCAGCATGGAGAGCTGAAGCAATCCATATGATGATGGTGCATGATTCTACTAACTCGGCTATAGTGTGCATCTTTGGCCACCACGGTTCATCTTTCTTGTCGGCATGACCTTTCTCTCTAAGCTCTTTCCACCAAGATTGGAGTTCAACATCATTTTGGACAGCGCTATCATCTTTGTAGTAGAGATAACAATACTCTATAACCCAATTTTTTATTGTTGACCAAATCTCAAGTCCATCAACAGCAAATGGATAATCTTCAATCAAAAGTTTAACTCCATGTGGAGAACTTGAGTCTTGAATTGCTACTCCTCTAGACAAACCAAAGGCAATGGCATGGAGTTAGCACAGTTAATTATGATTCTCTGTATCAAAAAAGTATCAAAAAAGAAAGAAAATATATAAATTAGAAATTTCATACACAATCACACAACATTTGAAAATTACCTCTGGACAAGATTTGCAGGCAAGGCTTGTTCTAGGAAATTCCACTCTTTATATATGTAGGAAGATAACTCCAAGGAATATTTTGATTGAAAATGAGTTGATTCAAGAAGACCATCGGCATTGACAAGGGTTTGTCTTGCAAATGCATTTATGAACATGGTATCTTTATAATGCGGAACTAATAACTTATGAATCGGATGAAGCGCACTTAATTGTCGATGTGTTGCAATCACAAAAGGCTCGAGTACTGCATGCGTATGCAACCTGCAATTTCGAAGGGTAGAATTCACTATATTAAATAGAAATTGATAAATTAATATGTCATTATAGTCTAGAACATTATGAGAGGTTATACCAGTGACAAATAAGTTGGTGGTACCCAGCATCATTTACAGCCACATAAGCTTTTGCTAATTGCCAAATTGAGCTTTCAACTCCTTCAACTCCTTCTGGTACTGGAAAGTATAATTTGCTAATAGCACCAAGTTCATCTCCTTGTGGGTGTGGTAAGCTCAACTCAATAACCAATGGCTTTAAAGTGCCATCTTCTTTTAAAAAGAGTAGTGTCCTTGTAGCATAAGCTTTTGTCGATGTTGAGTTTATTTTTCTAAGATATGGCATCAGTGCATCATGATGATCCAGTATGTATAACTTGTTTTGCTTCATTGCCTATTTGATCAATCAAATCAATATGTATATTCTTTTAATTACTTTTCATTAGCAAATGGAAGAAGAAAATGAAGGGCCATTTGGGAGTGTTTTGGAAAGTAGTTTTTTGTTTTCTTAAACACATATTAAGTAGAAATATATTTCAATAATCATTGTTTGTCTTTTCTTAATCCTAACTTTATTCAAAATCATCTTTACTTTGACAAGTCACTTAAAAATGGTTGCTAAAAGAATTTCCTAAACAAAAACAAAAATAGTCTTTTAGAACAACTTTTGAACATATCCATTTATAACTTCATTTTTTTAAGCTCATTTGTAGAATCACCTCATCAACACTGAATCCTTCCAAGCCATGCTTTATTTGTTCTTCAGTAATTGTGCTGTTTTGATTTCCATAAACTCTATGATCGAGCTTGCTCAATGGTGGAAAATGCTGCGAATGAAAAAAAGAAATTGAAACAAATTGAATATAAACACTCATAAGGAGAAACCATATCTATAATACTGGATAATAAAAACAGAAAAGTACTTGAAGGCGACGAATGAGAATCGGGTTGACTCCAGCTAGCATTTCTCTGGCAAATTCTTCATCGGTCCTCCAAGCAGACTTGTTGTCTTGTCCCCAAATCATTAGACCAAACATTAAGTTAAATTCTAATAATTTCTTCGTACTTTAGCCTACTTATTTTTTAATGGGTTGTTTGCACAAATACCAAAATAGAGTAAAATAATTGTAAATATAGCAAAATTGAAGTCTATCAGTGATAAAAGTCTGTCAGCAATAATGTTTATTACTCATAGACTATTCTATCAGTCATAGTAGTCGTCTATCATTAATAGAATGTATTGTGATTAAAATCTATCAGTGATAGTTGTCTATCACCAATAGATTTGTCAAAATCATTTGTAAATATAACAAAATTAAAGTCTATCAACGATATACTTTAATCACAATTACAATTATTGCTGATAGATTATTCTTTCAATGACAGTATTCTATCACTGATATACTACATGCATTGCAATTGAATTCTATCACTACCTTAGGTTACTATCTTTTACATAACCTTTTTTTAATCTTATGACATTGATTAGAAATTTGTACCTTTAATCACTGGAGGAACTGGAAATCTAAGGAATCTTTCACCATCAGTTCTTAAAAGCTCTTGGAACATAGGTGGTGTGATGGCATCAGTAAGATCCTTAAAGATATTAGGTGGAATAGGGAATCCTCCATCATAGAGATCATGTACTTCTTTGAATTTGTCAAATTCACCAGGAGTTAAATCAAATATACTTTGAAGCCCTGGTTTTATTGATGAAGAAAGTGACTTCAATGCATAGCCAAGAAAATCTGCCATCTTCAAGTGTCCAAAATTTTCATCTCTCGGTACGTAAATGTTTAAGCCTACCACGGACTTTAATCGACTCTCAGACTTGTGATCTGAAAAAAATCACCAAAACAAAAATATTTATAAAATTTCAAAATTTTATTTTTACTTTTAAAGAATAGTTTTCTTTCATATGAAAAGAGGTTTTTTTTTCCAAAAAAAAAAAAAAAAAAAGAAAAGAAAATTTATTTTGATAATTATGTTTTGTTTGTGATTAAAAGTTTTTAATATATTTAAACAAAACACATTGTTTCTAACGACTGAGAGTTATTCTTTTTAAGAAAAAATTGCTATTTCAAGAATCTATGCACTTTTAAATTTAAGTTAAAGTAGTAAGAAAATTATAGATAAATCTTAGTTTAGAAATTAATATAAGCATTATTTTTAAAAAAATATAGTATGAGCATACATGAAAAGAAATTTTGTAAAGAACATTTAAATGGGTGTGAAATTGGTACTTTTATATGGGTATTTTTAAAAAAAGAAAAAAAAAACTTTGCTATATGGAAAAATAATTTATAAATATGATTATTTTCGCGATATCACTAAAATAACATTTTTATTGATATACCTTAACATAAAGTATACCTTAACTTTTATATGGGTATTTTCCAAATGTAGTTATTAAATGAGACCTAATATTTATAAAAAACCATTTTTAATGAGATGTCAATATTCTTGCCTCTTCTTGCTTTTGCTCTTCCCGTTCTTCCTCTACGAGGATAAGGATAATCACTCCCTCCAAGAATAGGACGAACAAGTGCATCACCACCATCAGGATCAGCAATGTCATTGTAAACATCATAGTCATATATTCTATCCCATTCTTTACGCTCTCCCTTTCCATCTCCTCGAAGATTCAACAGTTCTTCCTCTCTATACTTACGAAGTGGATCGGGTGTCTCACTAGGAAGAAATGTCTGCAAATAGAAATGTGAGATAAAAGAGAGAAAAAGAAAGAAATTAGTTTTAAAAGAAAAATTACCTTGTTGGCAAAGAAAATGCGATCTTTGTTGTATCTTCCATGAGGGTAAACCCATGAATTGCAATCAAAATGGACTTTTCCATAGCCAGGAACGTTGTCAAGAGTGAGAGACTTGAGAAAGAACTCACTCGTATGACCATTTCTTATATAGAAAGCTCCTGGATATCCAAAGTCATCTTCCCATTCAAAGTTAACTTGAAACACTGACTCTCCAGCGAATAACGGTGGAATCGAGGTCACCCAACTATCCAAATAAGCACGCCTCCCAACTTTTCCTCGCGGGTCGTTTGCTATTCAAAGATAACACTCATCAAAGCTCAACAAAACAACAATGGCCAAAGAAAAAAGAGAGAAGAAGAAGAAGAAGAAAGCAAGGAAAAACAAGGAAAAGAAACAACTTACATTGGCTATGAGTTGCACTCACGAGTTGCAGTGTAATTCCACTGCCCAACAGCTCAGTGAAACTATCAAGAACAGTGGAATGAAACTCATTGAAGTCCAAAATATTGCTTCTCATCAAAATCACCTTCCCTTTGATCTTCTTCACCCCGATCCGGCCGAGATCGGAAGCACGGTCTATAACGTTCCCTCCGGCATTTACGACAGCCCCGGCGACGTCGCCGGTAGTTCTAAGGACATCACCAGTGGTTTTAAGGGCATCCCCTAAAATCTTTGATCCAAACCCAAACATCTTTCTTATCTCTCTTTTCTCTTTCTCTATTTGCAAACTGAAGAAGGGTGGTTTGAAGATGTGAATTTCCTCTAGTATTTATAGTAGAAAAAAGTGGACATTACTTATTAGATAAACATGCGGTTCCATATCAAAACCAATTGACAATAAGAGAAGTAATCCAAGTATCTTATAAAGGTTGCGAAGTCTTTTCATTTTTTCAATGTGAAATCCTCAACATTATTGTTGTGTGTGAAAGCTTGAAAAGATAATAACGAAAGAAAAATGACGAGAATTATTAGTGAAGTGGGCTATCTTTGTTTGTAGACTCTGCCATGTATGATTCACATGTGATAATACAAAGGCTATGGAGAACTTCACTAGTAGTCCTTTTGCATTGTTTAATTTGCAAAATGGTCCCTTGGAAGAAAATATTTTCACATTAATTTATCCGTATTTAGGGGAAAATGCCAAAATATACTTGATAACGTACGTTTTTATTTCTAAAAAATTAGAGGGAAAAAATGAGAGAGGTACAGAAAGAAAAGAAAAGGTTACAGAGAAGATATAAGAGAGCAACACGTGTTAGAGAGAGAAAATATTAGAGTTAAGAGAAATTTAATAGGGCAAAATTGGATAGAGAGATATTAATGTGAGGGAAAGGGAAAAGTTATCTAGATAGAAATTAGATGAGAAAAAATTAGGGTTGATAAATAGATCATTTTTAAAGAGAGAAAGATAAAGACAGAAATTGTAAAAGTATCTCAATTTTGTATCCAACGGTAATTAGGGGCAGATAAATTTGAAAATTTACATCCAACGATTTTAAAAGGGAGTCTCATTGCAATCGGTAATACCTAATAATTTTCCATTTTAAAGAGGCAGCCCCATTGCCACATTTCCTCCTCTTTTCCTTCTCCCTTGTTCTCTCTTTTTTTTCTTTTTCAATTTTATGCCTTTTCGAACTTTTCCAACTCAGATTTTCTCCCTATGTTTTGTTTGTTAAGATTGAGTTTTCTTTTTTTTCTAAAAAAAAAAAAAAAAACTATTGTTAAAAAGACTTTTTCTAATATTATTATTTTTAAGTCATTTTTAAAATATATTAATTTTGAAACTTATTTTAAAAATATAGGAAAAATACACTTTTGGTCCCTGAAGTTTTGGTTAGATTTCATTTTGGTTTCTAAGTTTGAAAACTCTGACATTTTGTTGCCTGAGGTTTGGATTTCGTTTCATTTTGGTTCCTCTCTCCAATTTTTCGTTAATTAGTCACGGATGGCTAACATAGCCCTATTTTTTTTATTAAAAAATTGTTTTTTAATTTTATAAAATAAAATAATATTAAATTAATGATCCATAGTTGAGTTGACCATGTACCAAGAGCATTTTAGCATAGTTTGGTGGGTTTGGTTCAAATTCAGCATTTGTTTAACGCAAAAAGCCGTTTGCTTTTAGCATAAACTCTGATTTGTGAAAAGGAAGCCAATCGCAGTGTCTGGAATATGTACGATACAGGGGCAGCAGAGCTCGAGGCATTCAGTAAAGTCAAACAGGTCTTTACTGCTTTCTTGTTTCAGTACTTTTCAATCCTCGAAAAAAAAGGAAAAAACAAAGCAAAGCAACTGTTGCAACTTGCAATTTGTAATAAATATCGTGCTTTGCTCTGAAACGGAAACCAAGAAGGGAGTGAAAAAAAAAAAAAAAAAAAAAAAAAAAAAAGAAGTCATCGACGGTCGGCCGCTGACGACAGGGCTCAAAGGGCGGGTGGATTCTTGGAAGAGGAAGTCGTTGGTGGTCAGCGACGGTCGGTAGAAGGCAGGAGGAAGAGGAAATGAAAAATAATAATAATAATAATAATATTTTAATTAATTTAATATTATTTTATTTTAAAATTTTAAAAACATTTTTTTCATTAAAAAAATAGTGTCATGTAAGCGTTAATGGAAAATTAGATGGAGGGATCAAAATGAAACGAAATTCAAACTCCTAGGAGGGACCAAAATGAAACGAAATTCAAACCCCATAAACCAAAATGTAGAGTCTTCAAATTTAGGAACCAAAATGAAACCTAACTCAAACCTTAGGGACCAAAAGTGTACTTTTTCCTAAAAATATTATAGTTTTAGTTAGCCCTGATTCAAGTTCATGTCTTAAAGAGATGTTCAGACCCGTTTGATAAGGGCCCGTTTGGTAACGTTCTCGTTTCTTGTTTCCGTTTCTTCATTTTTAATAAAGAAAAATAGAATTTCATGACCCTAACACCTATGCATTCAATAATAATAAACCTATATTCTTATTTATGTTTGGAAACAAGAACAAAAAAGGAGAAACTAGTTTTAGTTGTTCCCAAAAGTTCTATACAAATTTTGGGAGTGTTTCTAAAAAATGAGAAACAAGAAACATACATAGTTATTAAATGCTTAGATTTCTTAATAAAATTAGAAACAAGAAACAAGAAACGAGAACGTTACCAAACGGGCCCTAATGTTCTTGTTTCCCGTTTTTCATTTCTTTTTTCCTGTTTTCTGTTTCTTGTTTCTTGTTTTTTAAGAAATAGAAATAGAAACATATTTGCTAATTATTTCTGTTTCTTATTTCTCTAAAAAAAATCAACAAAAACATAAATGTGTTTGATAATTGTTTCTCGTTTTTTGTTTTTAGTTGAAATCAAATTTAGTACATATAATATAAAAATAAAATAAAATAAAGCTATTATATAGAGTTTATAGTATTTATTCACCTCCAACACAAAATAAAAAAAATATAAATTTTATCCTTCAAATATTGTTCAAAATTGATTTGCAATGTTATCTCTCACTACAACCAATTTATCTTTAACGTTGTTGGTTTACACGAGTTAGTTCAATTAGACTAATTTGTTATTGCACAACATGCTTCTATTGATATATATATTTTTTTTGTGTGTTTGTGGTAGTGAGACATTATTTAAGGTTAGCAAACAAGCTTATATACCTGCATTTCTTGAATTGAATATATATATTTTTTTTACTTTAAAAATGCATGTATTTCTCATTAGCCAATGATCCCGACATGTAAGATCAAAAAGGAAAAAAGAAAATATTTTTTTTGACAATTAATGGCAAATGTGAAATACCTTGCTAATAAATTTATTTAATAAATAAATTAAAAACCTACCAAAACTAACGAAAAATAATAGAGATTTAAATAGAAAATAATAACTAAAATCTCATTAATGAAAAGAGAAAAAATAAAAAAAAAATAAAAAAAAAAAAGAGAAAGAGACAATAACGGAAAAAAGAAAAAAAATATTAAAAAATGAAAGAGAAAGAATTAACGGCAAAAAGAAAAAAAGATTAAAAAAGGAAAGAGAAAGAATTATTGGAAAAGTGAAAAAAAAAATTTAAAAGGACAAGGAAGTGGTAACAAAATAGGGAGAGGAAGAGAAGAGATAAGTTTGCAAATAGGAGAGAGAGAAGGTACATGCATGAAAGATGGAAAAGAGACAGAATCAGGATTTGAGAAACAATTTAGAAACAAGAAACAATGATGAATTATGAAATATGTCTATTTCTTATAAATGAAAAATAGAAAAAAAAAATAAAAAATTGAAACGAGACAATTTTTACATAGATGTTTTTTCTTTTGGATTTTTTTTTTTTTTGAAAAATTTGGAATATTATATCATAGTTTATTTACCTTTTCTTTTAAGAAATGAAACTGTAATTACTATTTATAATTAATTAAAAACTTTGTCAGTTATATAATTTCTTTTAACAAAAGGAAAATAAGCTTATAAATTAATCAATAATTTTGTATTTTTTCAACAAACATTTTAAATAAATATGATTAATTATAAAAGAATGATAAAAAAAATAAATAACAAAAAATTATATTTACTCACTTCATAATCGTTAGGCAAATACTATTATTCAATTTCATCAAGGTGAAATTGTGACATCTCAAATCTAGGATCTGAATATAGATTTGACACATTTTTGCATCACTTACAACTTGTATGTACCACCAATATATTAAGATGCTTTCCATATTAGAGATTTTAGGAGAGTAATGAATTGAAAGAACCTAAAAATAAATTAATGAAGTTCTAAGTGTTGATGAAGAAATGGTGAGAAATATTTAATTTTATTGTAGTAGAAGATGAAAGTTACCAAAACTTTACTAGAGTCTTTTAAATTCTATTATGAATTATAATTAAATGATAAAAATCTTTAAGTGGTAAGAAAGAATTTTACATTCCACCCTTTTAGATATTTTACATTTCTTTTTACAACAAATTTTTTACATTTATTCTTTTTTTTTTTTTTTCAAAAGTAATATATTACAGAAAAAACAAGGAGACCTAACAATTCAAGGTCGGCACGAAGCAAAGCCAAAGTAAACACAAACAGTAGCCAAAACAACAAATAAAACTCAATAGGAAAGATTCCCATAGTAGAGGGAGCACTATAATCTCCCTAGGATTAAGCGCACTTGGTTTGAGAGAACATATCTAAAAAAAGATATCCAACCACTAGCAATTTATTCTCATTGATAATTAATTATTCATTAATTAACCTACTATTTATAATTCATCATTTATGACATACTTCATAAATTTTAATAAATTAAAGAAGGGACCATAAGTGTTCAAAATTGCTTTCCCAAACTCCTACTTTTAATGTATTATTATTATTATTATTATTATTATTATTATTATTATTATTATTATTATTACAGATTTCATAGATAATTTCATAATATAAACGTGTAAAAGCTTAATTTTTTTCATATTCAAGTTTAGCTTTCAATTTATCAAACTAAAAATTTAAGGTAAATTTCAAGGAAAAAATTTAAGTGTTAAATGGGTCGGTTTCATCTATACATTATCCTTTTAATGATTTTTCGAAAAAAACAAAAACAACCTTGCATGAAAGAAACACGTGGCTTTATCCTTTATTCTTTTCACATTCAACGGGACAAAGTAATATATATATAATAATAATAAAAAATAAAAAATAAATTTGCGTTTCTACCACGATTTAATCACCTCTCAATATTATTCATTAAAAAGAAAAATCTCAAATGTCAGATATTTGAATTACGATCTTCAATAATATTCTTCTCAAGAAAGAACAAAAAGAATAAACGTTTAAGCCAACAAAAGTTTAGCTCAACTGGTATAAAATTGTACGGATAATCAAAAGGTCTGTGTTCGAATTCTCTTCCCCATATATTGTCGAAAAAAAAAAAAAAAGAATAAACGTCCTGTGTGTATATATATGTCTGTGTATCCCCTCATTTTCTCCGTCCACATGTGCATATCTCATTTAATTTAATTTGTCCAATAATTTTCAATTTAAAAATATAAAAATATTTTTAGTAAAATAAATAAGAAAAAAAAAATAAAAATAGTGTGAAACCAACCTATAAAATGTTGAAGGAAATATTTTATGGAAATGTCAATACTATCCATGGATATTTTTGGAAAAAAAATTATATTAAAAAATTATAATTTTTTAAATGCATAAAGTTGAAACGTTTATTATTAATATTATATTTAAATTAGTTACATTTTGCTTCTATTTTTAATATTTCATCGATTTTTAATGATATAATGAAATGTTGATTCATCCTTTATGTCGATGTCGAAACCATGGACATGTAAAAATGTCGATATGTCGATAAAAATTTAATATCGTGTATAAAAGCTCACAGATAAATGGACTAAATGACAGTACCTTTGAGACAAACGAAAGAACATTTGAAAAGACAACTCTTCCATACTTTACTATATACTATTTATTTGATTTTGATTTCTAAATTTAACTTTTCAAAAAAAAAATTATTCAAAAAAGAAAAAAAAATTATGGCTCTTGAACTTTCACCTACTTTTTTTTTACTATATATATAATTTAGTTTCCATTTTTTTTTAGTTTAACACTTGTGTTCAATAGGATTCTTTTTTTTTTTAAAAAAAAAAAAAAATTGTTCAGTTGGAGATCAAACTTTCTGACTTTAAGAAATATAATAAATGTATTATTAACTAAACTATGATTTCATTGGTTAGTCTCAATTATTTATTTATTGCAGAGGCAATTATTTGTACTATCTAGCACATTTGTTAGTCTCTACCAATACTATTTTTTAGTTTTGCTTTAATATTTTATTAATTTTAAGGAAAAAAAAATCAATTTTATATTTTTATTTGTCTCAATTATTTGGGTCTAGCTTTCACTTTTACCGGTCTCAATTATTTGTACTATCTAGTGCTTTTATTAGTTTTTAACTTTTCCTTTAATGTATTTTATTAATTTTAAGGGGGAAAAAATCAATTTTTTACTTTTTAAACTTGGCAATAGGAATGAAAATAAAAACCCTCGGAACTAATAAATCAAACCTATGCCTGTGTTTGGTGCGTCGGAATTTGATTGGAATGGAATGGATTGGAATGGAGTGTGATTCCCATGAGAATATTTTGCTGGAATCATGATTCCCATGCCTGTGTTTGGTGCATTGGATTTGAGTTGGAATTAATGGAGAGAGAAATAGTGGGACCCACCAAAATTATAAGGAAAATAGAAAAAGAAATGGTGGGTCCCATCAAAATTATGAAGAAAAATAGAGAGAGAAATAGTAGGATCCACCAAAATGTGGTTAAAATAAAAAAAGAAATAGTGGGTCCCATCAAAATTATGAAGAAAAATGAAGAGAGAAATAGTGGGACCCACCAAAATGTGGGAATGGATTGGAATCCACATGCCCACCATTTCATTCCAAACCCACATCATTCCAGGCCAACCAAACATGAGCATCCCTTTCCAATCCATTCTAACCCATTCCAAACTCGTGGGCCAAACGGCCCCAAATAGCTTTTCACATCAATTATGATGTAATAGCATTTTTATGGGTACGGACTAAAATAGTATTAAAGATAGTTTTTGGGATTGTAAATAATCATAATATCTTATGGATAAAATGTATAAGAAAGACAGTTGAATGAGAGATTGAGGTAAAGATTTTAAATATGATTTGTGATCCTAAAGTCCCGTTTGATAACCATTTGGTTTTTTATTTTTAGTTTTTGAAAATTAAACCTATAAACACTACTTCTACCTACAAATTTCTTTGTTTTCCTAATACATTCTTTCCATGTTTTCAAAAACCAAGCCAATTTTTTAAAACTAAAAAAAATAGTTTTCAAAAACTTGTTTTTGTTTTTGGAATTTGGCTGGGAATTCAAATGTGTCATTGACAAAGATAAAAATCATGGTAGGAAAATTGAGAGAAAATAAGCATAATTTTTAAAAATCAAAAACAAAAAACCAAATAGTTATCAAACGGGGCCTAAATAATTCTTGGCCTAACCCAAAAACTGGTGCTACAATTTCACTCCATCTTGTATAGTTATCCAACCTTCAATTTTAAAGATATATCATCTCACATCATCAAATTATTAGGTGTTCTCGGTGCAATGATGTTTCCTGTTTAAAATTGTCGGATGTATATCTTCAAATTTGTTTGTCTCTTAGTAATCGTTGTATACCTAATCGAACTACTTTTACAATTTCTTCTCTCTCGATACAAAAATACACGTCTCTTCAAATTTGTTTGTCTCTTAGTAATCGTTGTATACCTAATCGAACTACTTTTACAATTTCTTCTCTCTCGATACAAAAATACACGTCTCATTGCACCGAAAACACTTAATAATTTCTCCCTCACATCTCTTTCATTAAAAAAGAAAATAATAAAAAAAATCACGTCTCATGTGTCGTGTCTTGTTTTGTCGCTGGTAAATTAAAATTTTTATTCTCTCTCTTTCCTTGTCATATATAATGTTTTATAGTATTTTCTTCTTTTTTATTCTTGAGAAAAAAAAAAAAACGTGCCCTAAAAGAGTGGGGACACAAATTTGATAAAAACAAAAAGGAGTGGACCAAAATACGCCAAAACTTTATGTTTATCCTTGAACTTTAAAATTGATTAAAAAAAATTCTATTAAAATAAAGGATGAAAATTGACATAACAACTTATGTGAAAAAAGTAGAAAGCGTACGAGATATTTACAACGATACAGAAGATTAAATCGTCATTAACATTTATTTCAACTAAAAGAATATGTTTAAATTATTTAGGCCCCGTTTGATAACCATTTGGTTTTTGGTTTTTGGTTTTTGAAAATTAGGCTTGTTTTCTTTAAATTTCCTCACCATGGTTTTCATTTTTGTTAAAGACACACTTGAGTTCCTAACCAAATTCTAAAAACAAAAACAAGTTTTTGAAAACTATTTTTTTTAGTTTTCAAAAATTGGCTTGGTTTTTGAAAACATGGGAAGAAGGTAAGTGAAAAGTCAAAGAACCTAGAGTTGGAAATGGTGTTTATAAGCTTAAAAACCAAAAACAAAAAACAAAAAACCAAATGGTTATCAAACGGAGCCTTAAATAATCAATTCTTATACATTAGTTGTCATATCATTTTATGTTAACAATGTTGTAGATGATGTCATGTATGCGTTCTAATTTTTACACATCAATCACTGCGTCAATTTTCATCTTATTTTAAGAAAAAAGAATCTTCAAGAATATATTTTTGGAACAAATTTCAAAGTTCAAGATAAAAATGAAACTTTTTAAAGCCTGAAACCATAATTGAAACTTAATCTAAAGTTCAAGGCTGTTTGCGGGCATGGTGTAAGGTTTGGGTGGGTTTGGCTAACCCACGTTCAGGGGAACGGGTTGGGTACCTTGTTTTTGACCGCCTCAAAACCACCCTAAACTCATGGTTTTTTTTCTTCTATAAAGTTGGTGGGATCCACCATTTCTCTCTCAATTTTTCAAATAATTTTGATGGATCCCACCATTTCTTTATCTATTTTTCTCATAATTTTGGTGGTCCCACCATTTCTCTCTCCATTTTCATATAATTATTTTCTCTAATTTATATTTAATTTAATTAAATATAGTTCACTATATAATATATATATAGTTTTATAATTTCAACAAGATTATATCAAAGCATTAAATAGTTCACAGAAAAAATGGGCAAAACAGACTAAAAAAACAATATGCTTCTTATTTTAGTTTTATCTATTCTATACTCTAGCTAATGTTATACAAATTAACGTCACTATGAATAGAGTGAACAACGTAGATGACGGTTACAAAAAAAAAACATATGGTATAATTTTAATTTCACTATGGTTGGAACAATTGCCTCAAAGAAAATGGAACAAAATATTGATATGTAGTTCAAAAACAATTAACAAGCCACAAAGAACAGAGAACAAAGAAAAGAACAGTCTAAAAAATATTTTTTTTTAAAAAAAATGTCAACCCAACCAAACGCTCCAAACACAAGTTTTAGAAATTCAGGTTACATGAATGCCAAACAACCCGATGGATTTCAGAATCCAAAGGTTCCTGATTTTGATCCAGCGCTCCAAATAGTCCCTAAAACATGCTAGGTCATGTAGATTTGTAGTGGTCTTTTATGTTAAATTATCTTGTCTAAATTTAAAAATAAATATAATAAAATTTAAATGACATTTTTCAGTTTCGTCAATGTTTACTTAAATCTCATTATTATTTTTGACGTACTAGTTAGTTTCAATTAGGATAAAATATTTTGTAAAAAAAAAAATGAAACATACTTTTTAGTCTTTCAAATTTGAACTTAATTTCTATTTGGTTATTGAGTTTTAAAAATTAATATTTTTGGTCCTTGAAATTTGAATTTAATTTCTATTTGATCTTTGAGGTTTTAAATATGATATGATGTTTAGTCCTCAAAATTTAAAATTGATTTCTAATTGATCTTTCAAGTTTGAAATTGGTTTCTAATTAGTCTTTGGAATTAAAAAAATAAAAAATAAATAATAATTTCCAACTCAATTAAAAAATACATTATCAACAATTTGTCAAAAAAAATACATATCAACAAAGTCTAGTTACTATATTTCAACATCACGTCAACATTCTACTATATCATCGATTAGCAATCAACTAACATGAGCATATAGTTCAAACTAGTCAAAGCATAGACTCTCGATCATGTTCGAATCTCCACCTCTACATGTTGAATTAAAATAATAATAATAATAATAACAATCAACTCTACTTTAGTGATCATTTATAAACAAATTTCAAACTTTATGGACCAACTAAAAATCAAATTTATGAACGAAATGGAAACTAAATTCAAATATAAAAAACAAAAGTGTTAGTTTCGAAAATTTAAGGATCAAGTAAACATTAAGTCCAATTTTTATTGATAAAAAGTGTATTATTTTAGCCTTTCATCTAGGTCATTTTGTAAAAGAAAAAATATTTTTTTCGGTTCAATAATATTTGGAAGTAAGGGTTTGAAAATTAAACCACTAATCACTTAATCTAAAATAATATATTTTAACTAGTTGAGCTGTCCTCACAATTAATTAGCATAAACAAAAATACTGCATTAATAAAAGTTAATATATGAGGTAATATATTCATAAAATATTTCAGACCTGCTCATACAGAATTTTAAATGCACCCATATAAACACACTTGTGGTAGATATTGACCAATTCACCCACTTAAAAACTTATGTAAGTAGAATATAATAAATGAATGACCCAACTAATA
The DNA here is from genome assembly GCA_017139565.1 of Luffa aegyptiaca. Taxonomy (NCBI): domain Eukaryota; kingdom Viridiplantae; phylum Streptophyta; class Magnoliopsida; order Cucurbitales; family Cucurbitaceae; genus Luffa; species Luffa aegyptiaca. The sequence goes on along the minus strand of CM029402.1, from coordinate 45,230,633 downwards.
TGTCTACCCAATTAATTTCAATTTCTCATACCTAACTCAACTATAACCTTTCACCAAACTCATAGTTCAACTGAAATAAAGTGTGTTTATGACTCAGAGGTCAGAGATTCGAATTCTCCTATTCCCAAATGTTATTAATGTTGAAGTAAAAAATATATATAATAATAATAACAACTCAACCATAAGTTGGCAAAGCCAAAATGTAAATAATTCTTTGTGTTTTAATTCATTTTTGGAGATTACCTAACAACATGAACTATCATATTTTCTGTAATTATTATTTTTAAAAAAATTTCATATAATCATAGATTTCAATTTTTTCTTTATAAAAATAAATTAAGAAAAGGAAAATACGGGCCCGTTTGGTAACGTTCTCGTTTCTTGTTTTTGTTTCTTCATTTTTAACAAAGAAAAATAGAATTTCATGGCCCTAACACCTATACATTCAATAATAATAAACCTATATTCTTATTTATGTTTGGAAAAAAATTGGAAACAAGAACAAAAAAAAGGAGAAACTAGTTTTAGTTGTTCCCAAAAGTTCTATACAAATTTTGGGAGTGTTTCTAAAAAATGAGAAACAAGAAACCTATATGGTTATTAAATGCTTAGATTTCTTAATAAAATTGGAAACAAGAAACAAGAAACGAGAACGTTACCAAACAGGCCCTACATTTTTGGTCTTTGAGGATAGGTTGCATGTGGATTCCTTAGGTCCCTTTGATAACCATTTCAGGTTTTTGTTTTTGGTTTTTCTAGGTTTTCTGTTTTTTGTTTTTGATTTTCTATTTTTTAAAAACAAAACTCATATATGGTCGATAACTATTTTTTGTGGTTGATAATTGTTTTTTAAAAAGCAGAAAACCAAACTTCTTTGATAAATATTTTTTGTTTTCAATTTAAAAAAAAATTAGAGAGATAGATGTAAAGATGGTTTAGAGAGAAAAATGTGTGGAGACATTGAAACAAAAATTTAGAGACATTAATATAAATGTTTTCGAAAGAAAAGTTAAACATAATAAATGTAGAGACATGAAAGAAAATATTTAAAAAGAGAATATTAGTTAGAATCCGTAAAAAACATTAATTGGAGAAAAAAGAAAAAAAATTAGAGTAGAAGAGATAAATTTTAGAGAGAAATTTAGAGAGATAGTTAAGTTTTTTTTTTTTTTTTTTTGACAACGAGAGATAGTTAAGTTAAGAGTAAAAGATATGTTAAAGAAATAACGATAAATTAGAAAAATAAAGAAAAGTTTTAGCGAGAGAAAATTTAGAGATTTTTTTTTTTTTTTCCAAAGGAAAAGTTGAGATCAGATATGTCTATTAGGGAAAGAAAAGTTATGAAGAAATTTTTAGGAACAGATAAGTTATAGAGAAAAAAAATAAGTTTTGAGAGAGAATTTTAGGGAAAAGAAAAATATTTGATTTTTAGAGAGATAAGTTAGAAGAGAAATAAAAATGAAAGTTAAATAAAGATAAACATTTTAGATTAAAAAGCTAGGTAAAGATGAATTTTTTAGAAAGAGAGAGAGAAATAAAAAAAATTATATTAAGATCAAAATTTTAGAGAGAAAAGGAGAAATTTTGTAGCGGGAAATTTAGATTGAAAAATGTTTTAGATAGAAAAAAAAATTGTTGGAGAGATATGTTTTGAAAAGCGAAAACGTGTTTTTTTAATTTTTTTTAAATTTACTTATAATTTCAAAAACATTTTTAAGAAATAGAAAATAAAAAACAAAAATGGTTAACAACCATGTTTTTTAAAGATCATGAAAAACACAAACAGAAAACAGAAAACGAAATTAATGGTTATCAAACGGCTCCTAAGTGATTGTACAATGAATCTTCTTCTCTCTTTCCGCTATCTCTACTCTCCTTTCTATCTCCTCCAACGACGAGGTTAGACGTTGCCGATCCCCTCTGACGAACCACGCCATTGCCAATTAAACCTCATGTTTCATCAAATATGTTGTGTTCACCATCTTATGTAATTTCCTTCTAACGTATTAGAAGATGTGGAATATCTATGGCCATTTTACCACTCATAGCAATTTTAGATGCAAATTTGTTCCATTTTTTTTAGGGTAAATTAGATAAAAATCATAATTTAAAAAAAATGAGAAAGGAGAGATTTTGAAAAAATTAGCAAATTTTTTGTCTGTATTAGAATCCGCCTCTTGAAGGCGCGGATTCATACGCTTTCTATGTTATTTTAATTTTTTGTATGGAATCCGCTGCTCCAAGGAGTGGATTCGTTTTTTACTTCTAAATTTTAATTTTTTTTTTTTTACTTTTTTATTTTCAATTTATGTTTTAATGCTTTTTTTTTTCTTTTTTCGTTTTAATTTTAAACCCTGGTAATATATTTTTGAGTTTATATGTTTTTTAAAAAGACTATTGTTTTAATTTTATTTTGGTTCTATCCTTTCCATTTTTATCCTTTTTTTTTAATATTTATTTTTCTCCTTTTAACATTTTTCTATCTTAGTCATGCTTTATAAAATTTATTTTGATTTTTATCTTTAAAAAATTGTTTTTTTAATATATTTAAGAAAATTACTAATTTAACCTATTGATTTTTTTAATCTCAATTTTTAACCTAACAAATGTAGGAGTGAAAACTTTCACTTCATACCCCCAAAAGAATGAGTAGATATGTTAATTGTTGAGCTATACCCGTGTTGAATTTTTAGTCTCATTTACTTAATGACACTTTCAACCTAACATCTCAATTAAATTTCTTTAAAATATGTCAAATTAAACATAGTTCAAATAATTGTCAAAGTGAGCATAGCTCAGCGATAATTGGCATGTACTTTCGACCAAAAGGTCAGAGGTTCGAATCCCCCCACCCCCAAATGTTGTTGTACTCCAAAAAAAAAAAACATAGTTCAAATAATTAAAATATACTCAATCGAAAGATTAGAGATTTGAATTCTCACCCACATGTTGTTGAAGTAAAAAGGATCTTCAAATTGCTTTTATAGTTTGTTAAATGTTAAATATAAAATTTGTGTAGAATTTTGTGAATAAAGATCAAAATAGTCAATTTTTTTTTTAAAGTATAAACTTAATACCTTTATAAAAAAAAAATTAGAGTTTAGGATTTAGGGTTTAAACAACACATAATTTTAAATGTTAATGTTTTTGTTTAACTAAAAAAATTTAAAATTAAAATAATATAATTAAAACAAAAAATTATAGGAATGAAATTATAAGGTTTAGGGGAAAAAAAAGTGAAAAGAAAAAACTAAAAACTAAAACATAAATTAAAAATGAAAAGAAAAAATCTAATATGATGAATCCAAATGGGTATGAAAGGAGATGAAAAATTTGTGGGATGGTGAGGCAAGAAGAGAGCATACTGTGGGATGAGAAATTTTTTAGGAAGAGATGGAAATGGGTAAAGAAAATTCAAAATGCTTCAATATAATTGGGAAAAGTCAAGATATTAAATAATAATAATATTTTTTTATTGTTTTAATATATTTTATTTTTAAAAATTAAAAACTAATTTTTTAAAAAATTAGTGTCACATCAACAATCAATAGTTATTAACAAAAAAAAAAAAAAAAAATAGACAGAGGGACCAAAATGAAATGCAATTCAAACCTCAGGGACTAAATTGTCGAGTTTGAAAATTTAGGAACTAAAATGAAACTTAACCCAAACTTCAGAGAGCAAAAGTGTATTTTTTTGAAAAGAAAATTTTAAAAATTAAAAAAAAAAAAAACAAGGAGTAGGAATTCGCCTGAAAAAAGAAAAAAAAAAGGAAAAAGAAAAACGTGCTTTTGCTAATTTTTGCAAAACTCTGCTTTTCTTTCTTTTTTTTTAATTACAATTTTAATCTAATTTACCCGACTTTTTGAGATGAATATTTAAAAAAAAAAATATTTAATTAAGGTTGTTTGTTTGTTTAGAAAATATTTTTATAATGATAAATAAAATACTACTAATAATAATTTTATAAAACATTTCGTTAGATTCCAAAAGCAAGCCCATCCTGATTCATTAGGCTATGGTGTCATGTCACTTTCATTATTGTTTTTTTTTTTTTTGAAAAATCACTTTCATTATTTTTTAATTATATAATTCTTGTCAAAATTATTTTATCAATTTAGTCCTTACAGTCTAAACTAATTTCAATTTGGGTCCAAAATTTTAAGATTTTCAATTTAACCCTTTATGGTTTGGATTTAGTTTCAATTTAGTCCCTATACAATTTTGTCAAATATTATAAATCATGTTAATAATGAGAAGTTGTTATCATATTGATTATATGATATGTTTTCTATACATGCCCTTACATTTTTTTATTTGGTTGAATTTAACACTTCATTGTGAACGATTGTTTTGAATTTAAAATTGATTTCATGTTAGTCTTAGAACAATTACTTCTTAGTAAATTGTCTAAAAATTCAGCAAGAATTATATCAAAGCTACATAATCTGTCCGTACCTTAAACACAACCTTCAGAAACCTAACCAATCCAAACTTGCATCCCAAACACAAATTACTTTAGAAACTCAAATTACATAAGTCCCCCAAATCTATCCCATGGACTCTAGAAACCCAAACGTCTAACAATAGAGATAATTCAGCCATAAATATGTTAGAAGCCAAATTTACCCCCATGGACTTTAGACATACAAAAATCAAAATTCAAAACTTATGTGGATTTTGACATCAAAGGAATCAAATTATAAATTTTTTTAAAAAATCAAAATTCAAAACTTATGTGGTAATTCAACCATAAAAAATATCTTAGAAACCAAATTTATATTTAAAATAAATAAATAAATGTTCACCAGAGGATGAACTTTTATGTTCTCGAAATGTCCTCTTCTCTTGGCTGTGTGCTTGGCTGAATCCAAGAAACGTGAAAATCATGTTTTTTTTTTTAAAAAAAAAATATATATAGCCACTAAAAAAGAGGGCTCACACATCATCTTGTTTCTTTCTTCCTTTATTATTCTTTTCTCTCTCTCTTCCTTTTTTCAGCTAAGGGACGAATCCAGAATTTTAAGTCAGAGAGGCACAAATCCTCTTTTAGACTGAGTTTGATAAACAGGTTTTTGGTTTTTAAAAAATAACTTGTAAACACTTATAACCATTTGGTTTTTGAAAACTATGTTTCTATTCTCCTAATTTCCTGACGACGATTTTCATCTTTTGTTAAGGACACATTTGAATTCCCAGCCAAATTCCAAAAAAAAATAATAATAAAAATTGAAAACTATGTTTTTTTTTAGTTTTCAAAACTTTGATTTGGTTTTGAAAAAATAAGAAGAATGTAGATGACAAAACAAAGAAATTTATAGGTGAAAATAGTATTTATAAGCTTAAATTAAAAAAAAAAACCAAATTATTATTAAACAGGGCCTAAAAGAGTAGTTTTTAATTTTTTTAAAAAAAATTATTTAAAAATTCAATCATTTCTTCAAGAAAACGTAAAAATAATAGTAAAGAAATTATGGAAAAATAGAAATAATTTCAATTACAAAAATAAAAATAAATTGTCAGATGGACCTTCAGTATTTCTTTTTGTAAAATAAGTTCTTTCTCCTTCATTAGATTGTAATTTTTATGCAATTAAATATTTTTAAAAGAATTTATTAAAAACTTATCAAACTCAAAAAGTAACTAAAATAAAAACTATAATAATGTATATTTATTATTATTTTATGTTTGTGAATACTTAATAGATAAATTTGAGTTTACAACAACATAAAGCAAATCTTCCACCCCACATATTGTAAAAAAAAAAAAAAAAGTAAAAGTTTAAATTGTTGTGATAAGGTCGAACTCAAACAAAAAATTTTAAAATATTGTTGATATAAAAAAAGTCTTTTTTGAATTCTGAATTATTTAACTAGGAAGAAATTAGAGTTTGATAGGTTAAATAAATACAAAAGTAGTTATAACGTAAAACCTTACTCCTACTTAGTAGTAGAAGAACGGGAAGCGTGCACTAATGCCAATGAGCTACAAGTCACTTTGTAACTAAATCTCGAAATAATAATAATAAATAGTAATATTAGTTCCATTATATATTAAAACAAGAAAAACCGATAAGTTGAGGGGGCACGTGCCTCCTTTGGTCCCTTTTAATAGATCCGTCCATGAGGTTATCTATGCAATCAAGTAACCTTTTACTGTAAAATTGTATTAAAAATTAAAGAAAAAATTACACAAACCACCCCTGAACTTATGTGGTTTGTCGCAATCACATTCTTAAACTTTTAATTTGATCAATCAATCAATCTTCATATAACCAAAAATGCTAAACTGGTTGAGTGAATCAAGCGTCCTCTTTTCTCTTTACGTTCTTATATATTCAAGACTCAATGGGCGTGGATTTGCTTTCTTTAAAAAAAAAAAAAAAAAAAAAAAAAAAAATTGCTTTTTAAAAAATAAAAAATTGAAATTTATATAGGCAAATACCAACATTTTAATTTAATGTATATAGGTTACAATTTCTTTACATTTTTTTAATTATAAAATTATTATAATCAACCTTTTAATTTAGTACACGAAAAATATTGTTTGCTTTTTACTTTTATTTTTTTTAAATAAAGATAAGGATTTTTTTTTTTTTTTACTAAAATATACTTTAGTATCTACATTCTAATTCAACTATTTTTTTTTTTTGAGAAGACATTCTAATTCAACTATTATATACTCAAAAAAATAATTGAACTATTATAATAATAAATACATATCATAAAACGACTTAGCATATAAATTATAGTTTTGTATAATTTTATGTTATTTTATTATTATTTTTTTTTTAGAAGAATTTTATGTTATTTTATTTTTTTTGAATTTTTTTTTATGTTATTTTATAACGTAGAAAAAATACCAACAATTTTAATTGAAATTTATATGAGTAACTATCCGCAATTTTGTAACAATTATATAAAAAATGTAATTAATGTGATAATTCATTTTATGATATTTCTTTATTATTATAATAGTTAAAATATAATCTAAATACTAGAAAATATTTTAGCACAAAAAAGATCAAACTTATGATACCTTTTGTTTTTTTAAAAAGAATAAAAATTTATAAGTAAAAGGAAATTATATAAAAATGTAATTAATGTGTTAATTCATTTTATGATATTTCTTTATTATTATAATAGTTAAAATATAATCTAAATACTAGAAAATATTTTAGCACAAAAAAGATCAAACTTATGATATCTTTTGTTTTTTAAAAAGAATAAAAATTTATAAGTAAAAGGAAAAACAAACAATATTTTCGAAGGGGGATCTAAGTTGTTCAATATATATATATATATATATATATATATATATATATATATATTTAACAATATGCGGGATGGGGGGATCGAACCACAGACTTTGTGGTTATCAATATAACTTTATGCCAATTGAGTCATGCTCTTATTGGTTGTTTAAAATATTTAAAACAAGGAGAATCACACTTATAATTTCTATAGTTAAGTAAGTTCTTAAGTTTATAACTTATAGCCATATAATTTATAAAGATTTTGAAATCTCATATCTTTGTATAATTTATATATTAAAAAAATTAAAATACTATTTTGGTCCATATACTTTCATACTTATTAGTTATTCTATTTAATTCATTGTATTTTCAAATATCCAAATTTAGTTACTCCTAGTCCTTATGGTTAGTTTGAAGTTGATTTTTATCAAATTTAGTAAAATAATATATAATAATAATTTCCACCTAAGAAAACACACAATGTGAATATTTTCTAAGATTTTTAGAGAAAATGTTAAGAGATAATATGTTTTTAGAAAAGTTTATCATGAACTAAATAGAAACTAAACTTAAGATTTATTGAAAGCACGAAGACAATTTGGATATTTAAAGTACATGGATTAAAATAGAACAACTCTCAAAATATAGTATCCTATTAGAAAAATTCCGTTAATTAAAAAATAATCAAATATGTTAGGGACCTATATTAGACATGAAATTAAAAGTTCAAGGGTTCTGTTTGACACTTTTTAAATTCAAAAACTATTAGATACAAAATTGAAAATTCAAGGACTTACATCCATACAAACCCAATAATTCATGGATTAAACTTTTAATTTAACCTTACCCCTTTTATTAACTTCTTCTCGAATAGTGATTCATAATTGATTAAAACATGCATATCAATTTTTTAAATTTAATCAAATGAATCATTGTTAACTTTCCGCATTATAATTTGCATTGTATACCATCTATATCTAATATGGACCTTACTAATTGTTTGCTACAAAAAAAAAATAATAATAATAAAAAAAAAATAGCAAGAGAGATAATTCTAAAGAAGGAGAAGGAAGAAAGGTGAACAAAGAAGTCGGGATTGGTGTGGGTCCCTCGTGAATGTGAGAGATAAAAGACAACTCGTATAAAGCAAACCAAAGTCTCGAATGAGAACGGATTGATCACCTTTTTGGATGTAATCATGAATGAGAATGAGATCGAAGATTTTGAAGTGCATCCCATATTTAATTCTCGATCTTGATTTTGGTAATTAAACACCATCAACTACAATCAAGTTGGATCCCACAATTTTCATTCTCATTCTTTCGTTACGATTGTTATAATTACGTAAACATGGCCTTGATTACATTTGTCTTCTAAAAAAATCATGTCATAAAAATTATATAGGGCGAGAAGAGGGAGAAATAAGAGAAAATTTCAATATGATTGAGATGAGAAATGATTTTACTTGTTAGGGTTAGGCATAATTATATATTTTCCTTTTGAAAAGAAATATCTTTTTTTTTTCCAAAGAAAATTTGGCCATATATAGGGAGGAAGCAAGGGTTTTTTCTTTTTTTCTTTTTTCTTTTTTCTTTTTTTTTTTAATTCAACAATTTGAACTTTTAAATAGGAGAGTTATCCTCTTTTACATTGATATTTCGTAGATTCTACTTAAAACTAATTTGATTCGTTAGGTTCTATTTGGTACAATCACTTTTGTGTTATAATTTTAAAAAACATCTCTTTTAAATAATAACCTATAATATATTTATAAAATCATATCTCAACTCGTCAAAGTACTAATAAATGTATCAAATGAAATAAATGTATGTATTTGACTATAGCTCAAGTGGCCTAAGTACTAATAGTAAATCAACAATGTGAATCTTATTTGTTGCACAATTTTTTCTAGGAAATGTTGCACCATATTTAAACAAACAAAATAAATGTGGGTGGGGACAAATTAAATATATAATTTTATTCCAACCAAATTTTTACCTAAATTTAATTTGGACGCATGTGCAAGTTTTCACATGGTATGGGGTCTACCCATGGTCAACTTAAATTTGGACCATGTGAAAAAAGACTCGAACAACAATCTAATAATTGAAACAAAAAGTGACCGAGGATAAAAAAAAAACACTATTTTTTACTCTAAATTTAATAAATTGTATTAATTTTAATCTAAACTTTCAGTTTCATCGACTTCAAACTTAGTAAGTTGTATCAATTTTAACTCTGGACTTTCAATTTCATCGAATCGAACCTCAAACTTAATGGATTGAATTAATTTTAACTTTAAACTTGCATAAGTATTGCAATTTAGACTTTTAATTAATTTTTTGTTTGAATCATGTTAAAGTGCATAATTTGATTATTTCCTCATTTTTTTTTTACATTACACCTGAATTGGTTTCTTGTAAAAAAATAAAAATATTTGAGAAACTTCTTATTTGGATGTTGAGAAGTTGTACATGATTTTCTCTCCTTTTCTTTTTTATTGTGGTTGTGAGTTTTGTTTTTTTTTTTTAAGTTACTTAGAAGAACGTGCAATCGTAAGATGATAAAAAAGACAATTTTGAAGTTTTCTTCTTTTCACTTTCGATGAATTTTTTCTTGTTATGGAGAACTTTGTGAGTTTTTTCTTTTCTTTTTTTTTTTTTTGGTCGTTGTCGAGGATTACAAAAGCAATTATTGGAGTTTTTTTTTTCCTTCAAATGTTTGTTGGTTTTTCTTGTTGTTGAGACCTTTGTGGGTTTCTTTTTCTTCTTTTTTGCTATTATTTTTTTTCCTACTAACTAGAAGAACATGCAGATGTAGGAAATGAAAACAAAACAATTTTGGATTTGTTTCTCTCACATTTGCTCAGTTTTTTCTTGTTGTTAATAACTTTGTGATTTTTTTTTTAGGATACTAATAACAATGAGAAGAATCAGTCTAGAGTATTTGATTTCTACAAATAAAGAGTTTCTCCAACAAATTTCTTACAAGAAACCAACTCAATTGCTATATGAATTTAAAAAATAAAAAATAAAAAAGGAAATTGTTCATCACATGTTGTAATGGCAATTCAAATGGAAAGTTAACCAAAGATCTACATTGCAACACTTATACAAGTTTGGAGTTAAAATAAATATTATCTACTAAGTTTGAGGTTCAATTTGATAAATTGAAAGTTTAAAGTTCAAATTTATATCACAATGTAACTTTGCGATCAAAATTGATTTTTTTTTTTTTTTTTTATAAAAAGATAATAATTGAGGTTTTTTTTAGAGAGAGAATTTTGTCACGTGATACCTAAAGTTGAGACTTGAGAGTTGAGAGATAAGAAGTGATTGTGGGTCTAATAAATGGCAATATGGATAAGGAACCATGTGAGGGTCCTCGAAGCCGTAGGATGAATGGATTTTTTTTTTTTTTTTTTTTTTTTTTGAGATAAGGATGAATGGAATTTTGGAACTATATAATAATGAAAATGTAGTTTAATAAAGATTTTAAAAGATTGGTAGAGGTTTTTTTTTTTTTTTTAGTTTCAAAAAAAAAAAAAAAGATAGATAGAGCTTTTTTGTTTCTTTCTGTTGAGGAATTCTCAATTGAGAGGTCTAAAAAAATTTCATTTTTATTTAAACTTCCTCCAACCTTCCTCCCCCAATAATTTTTTTTTTTTTTTTGGGTAAAAAAAGATCTTCATAAAATGTGAAAATTAAGTATTTTACCTTTTCTTAAACATGAAACTTGGCTGTCAAAGTTAGCATAGTTTAGCGCTAATTGACATGTATTTTCGAATCTCGACTAAAAGGTTAAAAGTTCAAATCTCCCCATGTTCAAATATTGTTGAAGAATCTTTAACTAGATAATTTTTTTAAAAGAAATGTAAAAGATGAAGAATCTTTAACTAGATATTGTTGAAGAATCACTAATTGACATGTATCACTAAGCTATGCTCGCTTTGGCAGCTAAAAAGATGAAACTTAAGTAAAAATAAAAAGTGTTGAGAGTGCGACCAAAGTCCCACATTAGCTAGATAAGGGGAGGATCATGGGCTTATAAGAGATGACAAGTATCTTATGCCCAAAGTGGACAATATCATACCATTGTGGATATCAATCAATAATATTATAACTATCTCCCCGACACTAAAAAATATAGTGGTTCACCCCAACCTAATGGGCCTTAAGGCCCAAAACTCCTTTTCTTTCTTTTATGGGAAAAGTATATAGATAGCCCAAATATGAGTCTTATATTTCATAAATGTCCAAGTTTTCAATTTTTTTACAGAAAAGGCTTAATGACCTAAATTTTTTTCATAAAAATCATGGCTCTTTTATGATTCAGCCCATATATACTCTACTAACCATTTAAAAAAAAAAAAACCAAAAAAGGAAAGAACCATTTCCTTCATTTTTTAGACCGTGGGTGAGAGAGAGGGAACGAAAAAGGAAAGGGCGTGCAATTGGGGGGGGGGGGGGGGAAACCCACGATTTTTGCTTCCATTCAACCCAAGATTTTTGCTTCGTTTTTCCGGCGATTTTGCGAAGAAGAAGACACAGGAAGTTTGGGAAGAAGACGGACCGCTGTTTGTAGAAATCCTCTGGTATATTTCGAACTGAGGAGGTATATTCTTTAGGTCTAGAAATCAGAAAAAGAAAAAAATTCACGATTTGAAGCTTGCTTTTGAACCCATGATTTGTACCGGAATAGGCTTCGTTTTTTTTCGACGATTTTGCGAAGAAGAAGACACAGAAATCGCACGAAGAAGACGAGCAGCTGGTAGCAGAAAACGTCTGGTATATTTCGAACTTCCGAGGTATATTTCACATAATCTGGTATATTGCTTCGAAATACCTAGTTCATGTGCTGTATTCCCACGGGTTTTTAGGGTTTTTTCTCGCCCACCGTCCCTAAGGCGTCAACACTATGTTTTTTCATAATCCTTTTACTTCTTCACTGCTGGTATATATGAATCACAAAATATGTATCAGACACACATGGTTTATATATTCATCTGTATATATCATATTTTATATATTTCATTTTTTATATACCATATTCCATAGTATATCTTTAATATATACCACATGGTATATATGAAACATAAGTATATTGACATATGATATATATTTATGTATACTTTAGAATATGGTATATAAAATATGATATATACTGTAACGACCCGACTTCTTAATAAGCCTTTAAGGGACCGTTACGACAATGCATGCTTTGGAGGCCTCTTTAAATAAAATAATCATAAACACTGATTTAAACAAGAACTTTAAAACAAAACTTTTATTCGGGATCCCTAAATTTTAAAAGTTTAGATCATTCTAAAAATATAAATATACATGGCCTCTAGGAAATTTCTCAAACAAATTTATAAATCAATAAAGTAAAACAGAGTTCTTAAAGCGGAAGAAAAATATGAAACTCAGTCCTCTCATGGCTGTCTATCAGATTCTCATCAATCGCCTTCCATCTGCCCTTGCCTTTACCTGAAAAAAATTTTTTTTTTGAAAAGAATGAGTATTTTAAATACTCAGTAAGTGACCCTACTATTGGAGTTGGGTCACGCTTTAAAAACATTTTTAAAAATCAACAACAAATATAAATTTGGTGGCTCTAACTTTATTTTAAACTTAGGATATACATCAATTTCATGCATATCCTAGACACATCAATTTCATGTGTATTTCTAGTGAGAGAGAATATGCATCACTTTCATGCACATTCTAGACACATCAATTTCATATGTCTCCTACGGAGGCCGTCAATTTCACGAAACCTCGAGGTCGTCAATTTCACAAACCTCGACTTAGGTGCATCAATTTCATGTCCCTAAGCCCTGTGTAGGCATCTCCGAACGTACATCAATTTCATGTACACTAATTTAAACTTATTTCTTTAATGGAATTTAAAGGAGACCACCAGCTCAACTATTTTAACAAATGCAAGCGATGATAATGAATTTCATGCTTTCAATAATTTTCATAAACACACACTCAAATAAAAGATAATAAACTTTCATACAATTCTCATGCTTTTATTAAATAAAATAAATTTCAAGGATAACACATAAGCACGAGAATTTTAGGAAATCAATTATTCGCACCCAATTAAAGAGTTCAATAGTAAGCTCACTTACCTTGGCTTAAATATTCTCGATCTAGAATTTCGATTAAGTCCAGCAAAGCCAACCTCGACCTTAATCAACCAACTACTTTCCAAAACGAAATAATGCTTGCTGGACAGATTTCAAAATCCTCCAAGATTCGACGATTCGACTCCCAAACACTTGATAGACCAAAGATTTAAAGACTAATGTTAATGGGCATTCATGACCACAAAATAAATCAATCAAGCTTCACCTTACAAGCACTTACCCACTCCAAAATCACCCAAAGCAAGCTTACAGTCGCACCTACGCTGCCCAACCGCCGGAACCCACACTGCCGCCGCACCGACTCTGCCCAGCCGCTGGAATCCACAATGTCGCCGCGGACTCTACTGCCCAGCCGTCGGAAACCCACGATGCCCGTTGAAGCCGCGCGCGTCAAAGGGAGCTCGTCGAAGATAGGAAAAAGAAACTGCAGCCAACGGAAGTTCCTACTGCACGCGTGCGCCGACTGTGCTCTGCTACCGACGTTGTTGCCGCCGTTTGCGTGCTGTCGTCGGTGAGAAGAAACGAAAACGCTGCTGCCGCCCCCGAACTCGCCGGAAGAAGAGCGCCGCCACTGAGACCGAAGCTTCCGCCGTCGTTTTGTGCTGTCGCCGGTGAGAAGAAAAACGAAGACAAGTCGCCGGCGAGAGGGTCCTTTACGTCTGCATCTTTCGTGGAGAAGAAGAGTGATAGATGGAGAAGGTGCACCCAAAAAAAATACCTAGGGTTGCGTGCTTCCTCTTTTAAAGAGAGGTCTTAGGGTTGGTTTGGCTTAAATATCAATTTATTTACAAAAATGCCACCAGCCCAAATTTTAACTTTTCACAAAAAAAAAATTTCAATTCTTTCAATTTCCCTCCAACTCCAAATTAACATAACTTAAACCAATTAACTCCAAAACTAATGAAATTGAATTTTCCTTAAATCACAGGCGTTACATATACAGATGAATATATACTGACATTAACTGGAATGAGATATCCTTCTAAATATATTAAATATTAAAACTGAAAACGTACCCATCTAAAAACATGTTTATAATGTGTATATATAAAACTGACATTAACTAAAACGATATATTCCTTTGAATATATAAAATATAAAAACTGAAAACGTACCCATCTTCAAAACACTGGAAACCGAAACAGAAAAGTTGGACAAAGTTTGCCAAAAACCTCCATAAACAACCTAAATACAGCAGGGAAACCACTAGAAAAACTACCGGAAACAAACAAACTTTCGATGAACTGTGAACAATCGAAAATCTCCGAAACAGAGCAGGTAAAAAAACTTGAAAAACACTGACAATCTTGGAAGAGAAAAAATGAAAAAATTCAATTTATAGATATTACTCTCATTTTTTAATTTTTCTTATTTTGCTATATCCCATTTATAAGTGTTTTCAAAATTCAAGTCAAAATGTAAAAATTAAAAAAAAAAAAACATTTTTTATTTCTGAAATTTTTTTAATAATTTAGATCCTTCTATAAAGAAGATAAAAACTTTCCAAAAAATTAAGAAAAAACAAGAACAATGTCAAGTTAAATCGAACAATTCTGTTTCTCCAAAAAAAAAAAAAAAAAAAAAAATCAAAATTCTGTAACTTTAAAAAGATAATTATTCCCAAGTACGGTAAATAACTCAATTCTTCATTCTTGTAGTTTTTTGTTTGTCTTTTTCTTTTTCTTTTTAACAGAAGGAAAAAGAAAAAAGAAAAAAAAAGTGAGAAAAGGTGGAAGAGTGAGCATAAAGAAAGGCAGGAGGAAGAAATAGTTGTCTGAAACTGGGGAGGAGGGAGTCCTCCCTCTCCGCCCAGATCTGGATGGGGAGGGAGAAGGGACCTCCCTCCTCCCCGATTTCCGACAGGAAACCGAGGAGCTCCTCCCTCCTTTGTTCTATTAAAAAAAAAAAGAAGAAGAAGAAAGTGGGAGAAGGGAGAAGAAGAAGAAAAATAAATAAATAAATAAATAAAAGTGCCGCCGCCGGAGTTAAGGAAGAAGATGGTGGTTGAGAGGAAGATGGGTTGAGAAGAAGAAAGGAGGGGAAAAAGAAGAGGGAAAAGGAAAAGTTTTAAAAAATATATATTTTTTTAATTATTTTATTTTTAAAATATAAAAAAATAAATTTTTAATAAAAAAATAGGTGCCACGTCAGCAAACCGTTAGTTTTTAAAGGAAAAATGGATGGAGGGACCAAAATGCTACTAAATGCAAACCTCAGGGACTAAAATGTCGGGGCAATTGGGCTTTATGGGCCCCTTCCATTTTTCATTTGTAAAAAGGGGCCCAATTTTAGAATCTTTTATTTGGGGGCTCCTTAAGGGGTGAAGTTACCATTTTACCCTTTTTAATTTCAAACGTTTTCTTCATCTTCTTCCCAACGACAACGGCTTTCCCTCTTCTCCCTCTCAAGCTCGAACGTTCCGATTGCCAAAACCGTACACTGTTGCCGTTTCTTTGAAATTCTTCCGACGACAACGAAGTTGCAAATACACGAGGTGAGGATTGACTTCCATTTTTGGGTATTTCTTATTGTTTTAATCGTTTTTTGAAATTATCTCGTCTAAATGTGGGTTTCTTAGAAATCTAGGGTTTCTTGCTTTTTTACTTGGCCATTATATGTTGTGAGTGATTGTTTGACTGTTTCGTTGGGTTCTGTATTGAATTTGGGAATGAAATCGTGGCTTTTGGTTGATTTTAGGATGTAATTTTTCTGGAAAAGGGAAGAATCTCGGCCGGGATGCATCATCTGCAAATTCTCGGTCGACCGAGAAAAAGGGCAGTAAGTTGATATTTTTCTCGGTTAACCGAGTTTTGAAAACGATGCTTTTCCCAGTCACGATTTCGACCGGGAATCTGACCGGGAAGTCTCGGTCAACCGAGACAAGAGACAGTGAACCTTATATTTTTTTGTTTTGCAAAAGATGCTTTTCACCCCCCGATTTTGACCGGGAATTTGACTGAGAAATGTGACCGGGAAGTCTCGGTCAACCGAGAAAATAGACAGTAAACGTTATATTTTTCTCGGTTAACCGAGATTTTCAGTGGACACTTCCCAGTCACGATTTCGACCGGGAAATTGGGCAGTGACTTGTTTTTAATTGTAAGCAATGTATATATATATATTTAAAATGTTGATTATAATTGCTGTAATTTGCTAGGTCTATTATGGAAATCACCGAGAAAATCCCCCTCGCTGACCATTTTCCCGCTGCGTTGACATGTTGCTCACACTTGAACAAAACCATTAGCAATATTAAGTCAACCCTAAGTCCAACCCAATTAAACCTTTTTAGGCAAACATGTTTCGGGCCCTTGATAGATGTAAATGTTATTTTTAACGGCCAATTAGTACATTACATCCTCCTTAGGGAAGTAGAGGACAATAGGGCAGATGTGATGAGTTTTAAATTATTGGGTCAGAAGGTTTCGTTTGGTAAGAGGGAATTTGACCTCATAACTGGCCTTCGTCATTCCTTTAGACCAATGAGGAGAGATATAGAGGGTCCTCCAAATAGGCTCCTAAGATTATATTTTAGGGAGAACGTAGGTATGAAGGTGGAGGAGTTAGATAAGTCGTTTCCGACCCTTCAGTTTGAGAACGACGAAGATGCAGTTAAGATCGCATCGTTTTATTTTTTTGAGTTGGCTTTGATGGGGAGGGAACGCAAACAACAAGTAGATGCCAGCACTCTAAACTTGATGGATGATTGGGTTGCATTCTGCAACGAGGACTGGAGTACCATCATGTTTGACAAGACAATAAAAAGTCTAAAAGAGGCACTGAAGGGGAAGGTTGAGTCGTACAAGCGCAAGGGCGGTGGTCTAAAGAAACAGGAGACATACAGTCTGTACGGTTTCCCGTTTGCTTTTCAGGTTAGTAGATAATTAAACTTTTGAAATGTAATCTTCATATAGTTTGGTACGGTTTCCCATTTTTTTCTTTTATTGTTTATTTACACAGATATGGGCTTACGAGACTGTTTCATCTCTCACTGGACGTGTTGCCAATCGTATAAGTGAGACGGCCATCCCACGCATTCGTCGATGGTCTTGCTCCCACTCCCCTTCATACACAATCATTGCTGATGAGGTTTTTGGATCCCGAGCGGTTAGTTATTTTATTTTTTTAAATGTTTTGTCTTCATTATTATTTGTAAACTTTTGATGGTAACTAAGTCATTTTTTTCAGGCAAGAGTTAGGTTGAGTCTTGTTTCTTCTGCAGAGGAGAGTCAATTCATGAATCGAGTGATGAAGCCTCCACGTGCACCGGAGCCAGTGCCTGAGCCAATACTAGAGCCAGAGCAAGAACCAGATCAAGAAACAGAGAGACAACCTACTGTATCTGAGGCTATACTCCCTGTTGTAGAGGAGGCTACTGTAGCCGATACTGAGATGTTGGATGTCACTGAAGTTTCTCCAGAAGTTTCAAATAAAAGAGGAAGGGAACAAGATGACAAAAACAAAGGGAAAGAGAAAGAGAATGAAGTAGAAAAAGAGGATGAGAGCACGAAGGAGAAGAAAAAGAAAAAAAAGAAAAAAAAACAAAGCAGACTTGTGAATGTAGCCAGTGGCTACAACTTATGGATAGCCGGATGGAGAGAATGGATGCTCGCATGTCTGATATGGAGACATGCCTCAAGTCTATTACCAAGTTCTTGCGTCGTCTATCTAAGGTATTTTGGTAGTTGATCATTGTTATTGTATTGGTTGGTTTTATTTCTTCTAACATTTGTAAACTTTCAGGGTAAATTCGTGGACCCTGAGAAGTATTTTGGACCTAAAGATGGTCCGGATGATGAGGGTGGTCCATCAAAAGGACCAGATGACGTCGGTGGTCCATCGAAAGGACTCGATGACAAGGGTGGTCCATCGAAAGGACCGGATGACTAGTGTATACCAGATGACGATAAGGAAGGACATGAAGGAGGAGGAAGCGGCAGAGGAGAGGACGGGAAGGAGAAGGACGTTGATGATGCGCACGACATAGAGCATATTACGGTAATAATATTTCTTACCCTATCATATTTTAAATTTAACATTTCCATAAATAAATGTACCGGGATTTACAGGAGTTGGAGTCTCAACCAACCATTGACGTATCGTCTCACTCCATTACTGACGTGGAGTCTCAACCAAGTACATACCCAGTCGAGTTCATTGTACCTAAGACTGAGGTAATTATTTGTCTTAATGTAAACAATATTATATAAATCTCACTAATGTATTAAATGTATGTTTGTAGCCTGTTGAGTTAAGTGATGAGGAGGTTGAGGAGGTTAAAGTTATTGGGCCGCATGAATTGGTAAAAAGACGGGGAAAGCGGACCCGACAAATTTCTTGGAAGCTTCGGTCTCCATGGGCTGACACCAGATCGGACGGCAAAAGGAGGAAAGTTAAGCGATACGATCCCATGCGTGCCATTCATGAGGAGTACGAGACCAAGTTCCAGAAATGGTTGGATGACCTATTGTCTGATGGATCGGAGCGCAAGACAGTCTATGCATACAGAAGTAAACAATGGTTCAAGACGTTACTCACATCGTCTCATTGGATGGGTGATGAGGTACAACCCATTTTATCACTGCTGTTGATTTGTAAATGTTATGGTTTATGATTCTACAATTCACTATTCTTCTAATTCTATAGGTGATTGACTCTCTCTTCCTCTTTGTTCGAAAGAAGATGGATACCCGTCCTGACTTATGCCATCGAAAGTTCGTCACGGCTGATGTATTTGTAACAGTACGTATTTTCATCTTTATAGAATGACAATTAATCTGAATTGTACTAATATTGGATGTTGTGCAGGAATTTTTGAGGCGCGAGGATGTGTACGAAGAACTCCTTCATAGTGACCATTGGAACGACACGTTCGATTGGAGTAGATTCAAGACGGTCACTAAATACGTAAAGGGAGAACACACAGACTATAATGTTCATTGGAGTTCGGTTGATGCTGTCTACATGCCCTTCAACTTAGGTAGAAACCATTGGGTTCTACTGTGCGCTGACTTGGAAATGGGCGAATTTGTGTTGACAGACTCCCTAACGGCACTGAATTCAGATGCAGACATAGCGATGCAAATGAATACGGTATGCACCATTTTCCCTAGGCTGCTACTGAGGTGCGACGTTATGAAGGAGAAGCCGTCTCTTCCAAGACATCCATGGCGATTCAGAAGGAAGACCCAAGTGCCACAACAACAAGATAGTGGAGATTGTGGGGTTTTCACTGTAAAGTTTTTAGAATATGATGTAACTAAATCAGATTTAGGTAGCCTTCGTCAAGAGAAAATGGAGTTTTGTAGGCGTCAATTTGCTGTACAACTTTGGGCCAATAGGTCGTTCTTTTAGTAAAACATGATTTCGTTATATTTCAATACCCTTGTAGTTAAAATGTCACTTATATACTTATCGTATACGTTAATAAACAGACTATGCAACGTAATTTCAAGCCATGCAACGTAAAATTTCAAGCCATGCAACGTAAGATCGATATGCATTTCAAGCCATGCAACGTAAAATTTACGCTATATAAAGTAAATGATGAACGGAGAAAATAGATACTTCAAAATATAGAAATGTAATAAAATTCATGTCTAAAACATCTCCATGATACAAATATTCATGTCAAAATAGAGAAATGTACTAAAATTGTCTAAAACATCAAGAATTGTTCAATGGTTGTCTGCATGTTTTTCTGTTATGCCCCCTATTCCCGCACCGGCTGCATTTGCGGACATGCCGCACTTCTCCCGTAGACGGTATTCTCAACGTCTGACGACGACCAACTCTAGGCACTCTTCGAGGAGGCAAGACTTCCACATCGACAAATTGAGGTGACCTCTTCCACTCCGACTCATGCCCAAGAGGTTGTATGGGTTGTGCATATGCATCTATCAAAGAGTCCACATGGTAGACTCTGGAACAAAGTGTAGATGGTCTATATGTCGATAAGTGCATGCAGCGATCGCATGGGAGCATGGAAGTTCGTAATACTCAAATTCACGACATGTGCATGTTCTAGCGTGAAGGTTGACACGTCCACCCAAATGTCCGTCCTCGACATCAAACTCATATCGAGCAATAGGTTTGACAACATGCCTCCGTGACTTCTCCTCTGCTGTTTCCAAAACTTCCATTGCAAACTTCGACCACTGACTCGGGTTACTGGAGTGCTTATTCCTGCGTTTGTAGTATTTTGCTTGGAGCCACCCTCTGATATGATTCATGAATGCGGTGATTGGGAGCTCTCGGGCTTCTTTCAAGACTAAGTTAGTGCACTCCGCAAGATTGGTGGTCATTTGGTTATACCGACGACCACACTGGTATGCTCGAGCCCACCTCTCAACTCCGACCCCTTGTAGGTATGTCCTGACATTTTCTGGGAGTTGCTGCCAATACTCATTGAATTCAACCACGCGAAATGCCCTTGCAGCTCCGTCAAATAGTTTCATAAAGTTCCCGGTCTTGAAATGCGTCTTCAGGTTCTCCCCTAAGTGTCGGATACACACGCAGTGAAATGCATTAGGAAATACAGTTTTGACTGCCTTACCAATGCTGGCATGTCTGTCAGACACGATGACCAGACTAGGAACTTGTCCAACTGCACGTTCCATCTGTCGAAAAAAGTACGTCCATGACTGATCAGTTTCTCCCCCAGCCAAGGCCCACCCTACAGGATATAACTGGTTGTTACCATCTACACCGGTCGCAATAAGGAGCTTCCCACAGAATTTTCCTCGTAAGTGTGTTCCATCAACCACCAAAACTGGACGAATAGAGCTTTTGAACCCTCCAATAGAAGCACCTAGTGCCATAAACACATGCTTAAAGTGTCCATCGTCTTCAAGTTCTAAGTCGAACATTGTACCGGGGTTTTCAATTTTAAATGCTTCACCAAATCTTGGTAACAATCTGTAAGATTCTTCTGGAGATCCTCTAGTAAGAATAAAAGCTTCTTCTCTAGCCCGCCAAGCCTTGTCGTAGCTTAAATTCACACCAAAATCTTGTCTAATATCGTTCACAATATCCTTTGGCCTATAAGTACGACCGACGTCTTGGAACCTCGACTTGATCAAATTTCCAATAACCCAACTCTTCGCTTGCCTATGATCATGGGTTAACATTTCACGTACACAGGTGTGGATATTACAGTACTTCGTGATCTTAAATATTTCACACCCCTTAGTAACAGTCATAGCTCGAACCCTCCATTTGCATTCTTCAATTACACACTCAGCTACCCATATGTTCTTCTTTGACTTTTTAACCCTAAACTGGAAGTTCCTTCTCATTGCAATCACAGACATCCTCATGTACAAGTCTCTCTTACACATGAATACTTCTCCAACTTCTACATCTTCAGAAGAGGAAGACTGAGTTGTCATGATGATTGCCTTGGATGAAGTACTCGGAACGGAAGAGCATGTCGCCACTTGTTCAGGCGCAGAAGGATCCTCATTGTACTGTACGTGAATCTCTTCCTCATCGTCACCCACAGCTACATCAACCTCTGTGTCCATGTCCTCATCATCTGCGTACTCCTCATAATCTCCGTAGTCCCCCCAATCTTGGCCACCATAAAGTTCACTACCATAGTCTTCATCATCCTCCAAGTTATACGAAGGAATATTTTTGGATTCATCGCATGGGAAGGATGTAGATGTCGATGGTATATTGTTTGGGACTGATGTTGATGATAAATTCGGCTCCACCTTATTTGGCATGACGCATGGGATGGGAAATGGTCGTGAGTCTTGGTTACTAGGACACTTTGGGATTGTGGATATGTATATGGGTACATCAAAGACCTTATTCCACGTCAAAAAGGTGTTAAGGCCTTCATCGTTCCTAATAACAAACGCAGGGGCCCTAGACATCAATTGGACTACACATCTTATTCTAAGGTCAAATTCCTCTGAACTTATACTGGTTAATCTATATAATCGACTTAAGAAGTCACTGTATGCAGTACCAATGTCGATGTCGAAACCCGTCAACTCTCCACCCTCATATTCATTTTCCTTCTCATTCCACAGGCCACCATAACAAACCCACACACGAGGCATTATCTGCACGAACAGGAAAAAAATGAAAAAAAATAAATAAATAATGAAACTGCCAAAATTCCCGGTCAAAATCGAGTTTTCTCGGTCTCGGTAGCTTTTCCCGGTCTCGGTAGATTTTCCCGGTCTCGGTGGCTTAAGATTCTCGGCCGGGAACAACAAGTTTCGACCGAGAAATCAAGTAGCGCGACGCAAAAATAAGTCCCAACCCACGAACGTACTCTTAAACGTAAAAAATTGAACAATCAAAACTTGAAAGTGTAGTAATCACGTACCTCCTTCAGAAACTCGAATGTCGGAAGTGTTTTGAGTGTGATTGGCCAATCCAAAACGTGATGATGTGGTGAAATCGGGTTGAGACCAAAGAATATTGTATGGGGATCAAATGACTAGAAGAATTAAGAATGAAAATGCGAATAGGAATGGGAATGAGAATAGGAAACTTTTTTTTCATTCCAAATTCCTTATTCATTAAGGAAAATAATGGAAAATTGGTGGGAAATCTATTTTGGTGGTGTAGAAAATTAATTTTCTTTTTTGAAAATTGAAGAAAGGCTATAATGATCATTTATACCATTGCTGACCTCATTAAAATCAACAAAGGGTCCCCAAATAATAGATTTAAAAAAAGGGGCCCTTTTTTACAAAACAACAATGAAAGGGGCCTATAAGTACCAATTGCCCAAAATGTCGTTGAGTTTGAAACCTCAGGGACCAAAACAAATCCTAAACCAAACCTCAGGGACCAAAAGTGTATTTTTCCCTTTCAAAAACTTGTTTTTGTTTTTGGAATTCGGCTAAGAATTCAAATGTTTGCTTAACAAAAGATGAAAATCATTGTAATAAAATTGAGGAAAAAAAAAACAAGCATAATTTTCAAAAAAAAAAATTATGAAACGGAGCCTAAATGGTTATCAAATGGGACCTAAAATTGTAATGACATAGAATTCTTCTCGAAATTAGAATGGAGAGAAAATATATATATATATAATAAATTAAAGTAAATTTTATGTGATGAAAAAAAAAATCCCCCTTAAATTTCTGTGTTTTTTATGGGGAAATCCTTGTAAATGACAAAAATAAATAATCGATTTAGATAGATAAACGAAAAATAAACAAAAGGAAAATGGCCAAAAAGTGAGAATCACGTGGATGTATTTGTACCCGAGAGTTCCTTTTTTACCCTTGGTTGAACCTTGAATCCTTTTCATCCTAAACATAAGAAAGGTGTATCTAAATCATTATTACTTTCGAGTTTCTTCTTTATCTCTCGATATCTTTGCCAATGTCCATCCTCACCGAGCAAGTAAACGATCCTCGTTATTGCAAAGGCATTTGCAAACAGCAGAAACCCTTCTAAAAAGGTCCAGAATCCCATATCTTTCTTTCGATGAATTTTGAGCGAGCGAGACGGGGGGTTTCAACTTTCGAGAACAAAGGTGGAAGATTATGGAGATCGTTTGATTAATCAGATGAACTGTTAATTTAAGTGGAAGAAAGGAATTTAACGCGATGATCACTTTAATCGAGAAATTTTCAGATGAGGAAGTGTGGTTTTAGCCGACGGATAAACTTCTAGCCTTAACAAAAATGATACAATCAGAAACCACCGTGAGTATATAATTCCTTATGCTAACACTTGTGTATGGTGGAAGGTACTGATTTAATTTCCTTGTTTTTTTATATAAAAATAATTATGAAGCTCAATTTCAAGGTCTCTGGTCTTGTTTCTTTTAACTTCAATTTATTTTTTGTATCTGGGTTTTGATTTTTGTTCGTGGGAGGCCATTTCAATGTATGGTGTTTGGTTGCAATGTATTTCTATAGCTCAATGTTACGAAGATGTTGAGTAGTAACATAAGATGAGATTTCTTTATAAAGATATTTGCGTATCTCAATGCCTAAAATCTAAATTAGATTTTGTTTCTTAAATTTAAATGCATGACTCGATGTTATAAAGATGTTGAGTAGCAACATAAGATGAAGATTTCTTTTCATAGTTTTTGAATACAAGTTATTGTAATGTTGGGGTTTTAATTTCGATTTCACACTTGTTGGTTTTGATTTGCTATTAATTTTTAAATCACCTATGAAAATTTATAGGACCAATCAAACGATTTGGGAACCTTATTGAAATTCACAATACCAGGTATTTGTAGTCAAGTTCTGTAATTGAAACTATTTACTCCATTATTTATCATTCTAGGATCATGAGTTTGCATATAAAAATTAGATTTTTTTTTTTTAAAAATTATTTGTATTTTTGAATTTTTTGATAGACCAACCTTTATTTATGAGATTTTTTTATAGATAGTGACCCTGGATTTGAAAACACATACGAAAATTAGATTTTCTAAAAATTATTGTGAATTTTTCGAATTTTTTCGAATTTTTTTTATTTGATTTGAATCATAGATTTGATTTCACTACCTTCTAATTCTAGAATTATGAGTATGCATATGATAATTAGATATTTTTTAAAAACATTATTTATATTTTTCGAATTTTTGATAGATAATGATCTTTTATTTATGGGATTTGAAAAACACATCTGAAAATTATATATTGTTTTAAATTTACTTTGCATTTTTGAATTTTTGATAGATAATGACCCTTATTTAAGGAATTGAAAATGCATATGAAAATTAGATTTTTTAAAAAATTATTGTGTATTTTTCGATTTTTTTTTATAGATAATGACCCCTCTATTTAAGGATTTGAAAACGAATTTGTTTTATTTGATTTGAATCATAGATTTGATTTAACTACCCTGTAATTTTAGATTTTCGGTTATAGTTTCCTGACAAGGGTATTTTTGTAACTTATTAATTCGTGTTTATTAATTCAAAAAATTAGTTGGCTATTTATCTAAAAAAATACGGAGTGTTGCCATTTATCAAAATACGGTTTAAAAAATGGTTATTTTGTTATCCCTTTTTTATATTATAGTTATTAAATTTTCAAACATTTTGTTTAAGTCCTTGGAAACTTTGCATGAAAAGCTATTTTAATTCTAATTAGAAAATATAAGAAAATTAAAAAAGATGAGCACGGTTATGTCAATTTAATCGTTGAACTTTAAAAGGTTTCAAATAGGTCTTCGAATTTTCAATTTTGTTTCCAATAGGTCCTTAAACTTTAAAAAGTATCCAATATGTCCTTAAACTTTCACTTTTATCTCCAATAGGTCCCTCAACTTTAAATTTTGTGTCCAATAAGTCCTTGACCTATTCAACATTTTTTAAAATTCACAAACCTACTAGATACAAAATTGAAAGTTTAGAGTCTCAATAAGCATAAAATTCAATTTTATATATAGTATATTGGTTAATTTTTAAAAATATGACTTATTAGACACAAAATTGAAAGTTCAGGAACCTATTAGATATTTTTAAAGTTCAGGGTCCTATTAGAAATAAAATTGAAAGTTAAGGGACCTATTAGAAACTTTTTACGGTTCAGGAACCTAATTGATACGATCTTAAAAGTTCAGGGACGAAACTTGTAATAAAATCTTAAAAATAATAATAATTCTTTAGCTGAAATCCCAACTCATTTTTTATCGAATTAAATTTGATACCAAACTTAATAGATCTAACTTGCAATAAAGTCCATATGACGTAAAAGAAATCATAATATAATAATTTAACATGTGAAAGATGAATGAGAAAGTAAATGAAAATTCAAAGTAGAATGAGAAAGTAAATGAAAATTCAAAGTAGCCATGTAAGTTTTTCTCCTCTTTCATAAAAATTTTGTCTCCATTATTATTATTATTATTATTATTTGATTTCCTCAAAAAAAAAAATTATTATTATTATTTGAGAAATTTTGTCTCCATTATTGCTTTAAGTCTCTTTTAAATTATTATATATGTAAAGTCCAAACGACTAGCCTCTGTTTTATGAAGTTTTTTTTTTTTTTTTTTTTTTTTGAAATCTCTTTTATGAAGTTATTCTTTTTATATTACTAATTTAAATTTTCACGGAAAAGAAAAAACAAAAAGTACTACCATAGATTCATTGTTATCCACACCAAAGAAAAAGACAAGAGATGTGTGCATATATGTGTACATATGTATGTATATGTGTGCATATATATATTGAAAATATCAATTTTTACTTTTAAACTTGTCGAGGTGTATCAACTTTTATCCTAAACTTTTAGGGGTTGTTTAGGGCGCTGGGTTGGTTATAATAGATGGGGCATTATAATAGTCTGGGGGTTATAATACTCTGTGTTTGGGGTGCAAATTATTATAATCTGGGATAAATTAGTCTGTGTTTGGGGTGCAGATTATTATAGTCTAGGATAAAATAGTCTGTGTTTGAGGTGCAGTGTTTGAGATGCAGATTATTTTAGTTTGGGTTCAAATAGGTTATGTTTCAAGCTGACTTTTTTTTTTCCTGACTTTTTTTTTGTTTATTTTCCTCATACAACTTTGTACTTCAAATATTAATAAAAAAAATATATTGGGTTTAATTGTACAAAAAATAAAGTTTTGGGTACAGGGGTTAAATTATGTGTTTAACTTAAAAGAAAACAAAAATAACCTAAATAAGAGTTGATTTTCTTTGTTTTAGAGTCATGGTTTTTTCACAAAATAAGTCATTTTATGTATTTCCAACATAAAAATGATGATGCTTATTCAAAACTCATTTTACATTCATTATCAAAAGAATCAAATAAAATAGAAATCACATAAAATAAAAACATGAGTAGTATTTTTTAAAAAAATTATTATTATCACGGTAAACTTAAATACGATAAGTATAATTTGGAATGAAAAATATGGTACGATGAAGGTAAACATTCATATACTTCATTATCAAAAGTAATTATGTAATAAAACTCCATATTTATATATGTACAAAGACAACCTAGTATCTTCTTAAACACCAGGAGAAAAACCTCTTTCTTATATTATAAATTTCCAATTGCTTGCCAAAAAATACATGGAGGGCAGCTGTATTTATAAGCTAAGGAAAGAGGTGAAAAAACTCCTGAAACTATACACATGGTTACATTGGAAAAATTTAAGCCACAACCATGAGAAAATCTGGGCAGTGGTTACAAAACAGAATAACCATAAGAAGAAAATCTGGGCAGTGGTTACTAAATAGAAAAATGAGAAAAAAATATGCTTCTCAAACTAACTCCACAAACTTCTAGAATACTTCTTAATGAGCACTCTTAACATATCTAACTCCCTAGAAATTTTCCGATTTTTCCGACAACCACCAACAAATTTTTCGGCGACTGAAATTTTTTTCCCTCTTTTTTCCTTTCATTTTCTTCTACCTCTTTTCTTTTTTTTTTCTTTCTTTATTTTCGTTTTTTATATTTTTCGAAATGAAAATGAGAAGAAATATTTTTTTTTAAAAAAAAAAAAGTTTCGTTTTTTATATTTTTCGAAATGAAAATGAGAAGAAATATTTTTTTTAAAAAAAAAGTTTCATTTTTTATATTTTTCGAAATGAAAATGAGAATAAATATTTTTTTTTAAAAAAAATGTCGCCAGAAAAAGTCGTCGGTGATCGCCAGAAAAGTGGCCGAAAAGTCGACGGCGGTCGCCGGAAAAGTTGTCGGTGGTCGCCGGAAAATTCGTCGGTAGAAAAGTCAATGAGTCACATGTAAGAAGAGAGAAAAGAGTTACTGTAGAGAATGAATAGAATAATTTGGTGGGTTGAATAGTGGTTACTGTAGCAACACAGAGGGAAAAATAACCAACTCCACCCCTTATTTTTGTTGATGCCCCAAACACTGGATTGGTTATAATAGCCCCCACTATGATAACCAACACAGTGGGCCAAACGGCCCCTTAATTTCATCAAATTATACCTTAAACCTTATAAAAAAAATTGCATCTTAAACTTTGATAAGTGTTACAGTTTTTACCTTAAACATGAATAAGTATTCCAATTTTTACTATAAGATAGACTTCGTTTGACAAATCATCAATGAAAATATTTCTTATTAGGTGCATTTAATAAATATAAAACATATGTTATGTTGATGCCAAAATCCGAGCAGAGAGAACTCTCACCTGACCTTCATGTGGCACCAACGGTAAATTTGTTTGAAGAGAGGAAGACGTGGCCTGCAAAATAAGGAAACCTGCACACCAGTGTGGTGCTTGCCACACTGCCACTGATGCTTAAGTCAACAAGGAGAAAGATGGGAAGCAAGAGTAAGAGTGGAGAGAGTTTAGAGAAATAAAGTTTCGGATTCTTCCTTTAAGGTTGAAGAAGGGTTTATATACTTTTTTCCCTTTTTAGGGTTTCTAGATGTTTGAAGACAATTCGGAGTTGAACCGAGTCAAACAGGGCTAGCCATAGACTCTAGGAACCACATGGCAGGGGGAGAACTCAACCCACACAAGTGGGTCGAGGCTGACTATAGCTCGGCCCCAGGCCAAGGCCGAGCATGGGATTGGGCCTGGTCTAATCCCCTTGGTCTATCTCTCCTTCGGGGTTCGTTTCCTGGTCGTGTCTTCGGGTTGGTGTTGTGTTGTCCTCGTCAGTTCCTTATGTTTTGGAGTGGTCCAAAATTAACTATAACATTAATCCCCTACTCTTAAATTGGGATTCAGGTGCGACTTATCGCTATAGGTCGAGCTCCTTAAACCCAATTTAAGAGTATAATTTCGTCTCGTGCTGACTCATGTGTGGATTTTTTGTTATCTTACAATAGATGACAAAAACTAGACAAAACAAAGACTCCCTGAATAAAGGTTAGGTAAAGATGAAAATGTGAAAAATGAGGGGTTGAAGGAATAGTTGGACGAGCCTTGACACCGGCCTCGACCTGGGGATGAGGCCGAGGCTGAGGTTTGGGGCGAGTTCAAATCTCCGTGTCTTTCTCTTGGACCTCCCATTCTTATTCTTTCATATTTGAACGTTGTTCAGTCCATTCCTTTGTTTTGAAACCCCCTGTGTAGATGTCTCTTTCACTTAGCCATTTATGTGGCACACGTGGTAAGACTATAAGGTCAACCTCGGTCACTTTTCATGTTATTGAAAATTTTGAGTTCCTGCATCGAAACGTTAGTTTCTGCAAAAGAAAAATGAAGGGAAAGGCTAGGGTCGGCCTCGACCTCAAGTCCCTATTAGCTCAAAATTTGTCCTTGCATTTATATGTCAATATCCTTGTAGAAGAAAAATGAGTGAATAGGCTAGGCTAAAACATGTAATATTTGATCAAGACATGTTAACCTAGTCTGCTTTTTGTTTAATAGGAAATGCATATCATCTGTTACTTGCTTTTTGTTTAATAGGGAATGCATATCCCTTATGTAGCCCCCTTACTCAAGTAAGATTTTTACTGAAACATAAAAGATAGTTGACTAAAGAGAATAATACCTTTAAATTTTAGGGTCTGCCTCGGCCAGGTGGGCTCGATTCAGACTTGATGTTAGCGTAGGTCATGTGCTCAATGTCTCAGGCTCGCATGTAGGCGTGGGCACTAAGCACAGAAGCTAAGGCTCGCATGTAGGCGTGAGCATTAAGCATGGAAGCTTAGGCTCGCATGTAGGTGTGGGCACTAAGCTCGAATGCTCACGCTCGCATGTAGGCGTGGGCTCTAAGCTCGAAGGTTCAGGCTCGCATGTAGGCGTGAGCTCTAAGCTTGAAGGCCTAGGCTCGCATGTAGGCGTGGGCACTAAGCTCAAAGGCCTAAGCTCGCATGTAGGCATGGGGTTGGCCTCAGCCTCAGCCTCGAACAGTCTGTCGTCTTTCGTATATGGCTCATTTGCTTCAATCTTGATCTCGTCTTGTGTTCAATTGCATTAGCAATCAAACTTGCATTGATTATGTGATGCGTGGAAGGTCGGATGGCCTTAGCCTGGTAGCTTTTTCCTCTTAGCCCCTAGTCTTGTTCTAGTGTTCCTTGTCTTAATCTTGGATGTTAATGGAATGACTTCCAACTCTTCCACAGGCTTTCTTTTTTGGTGCCCTTCGATCTAGTTAAGGCTTGTGCTTGTTTTTTTATTTGTCCTCCAAAGATGGTCCTAATCTCCCGTGGGGTTTCCTCCTAACCTCGGCCTCAACCATCTTTGGTCGGCCTCGACCCCGACTCGACACTGTTTGTCTTATAGTCGATGCTTGTCTTGGTGACCTTTGTGTGTAACCCTCCTCCTGTGATTTCTGCGGGTGATGGTTATTTTTTGAAGGTTTTGTGGCTGGATTCTGGTTTTTCTTTTCCATTTTCTTGCTCGTTCGGTAACCGATGTGCAAATCTTCCTAGAAAGCTTTCTTCCCCACAAATGGTGCCAACTGTTGATGCAGAAATCCAGACAAGGAGAACTCACCTAACCTTCACATGGCACCAACGGTAAATTTGTTTGAAAGGGGGAAAACGTGGCCTGCAAAACAAGGAAACCTGCACATCGGTGTGGTGGTTGTCACACCGCCTCCGATGCTTAAGTCAGCAAAAAGAAAGATGGGAAGCAAGAGTAAGAGTGGAGAGAGTTTAGATAAATAGAGTTTTGGATCCCTCCTTCAAGGTTGAAGAAGGGTTTAAATACCTTTTTCCCTTTTTAGGGTTTCCAGGCGTTTGAAGACGACTCGGTGCTGAACCAAATCAAACCGGGCTAGCCATGGACTCCAGGAACCAAGTGGAGGGGGGAGGACTCGACCCACACAAGTGGGCAAGGCTGAGGCTGAGCATGGGATTAGGCTTCGACTTTGGCCCAATCCCCTCAGCCTATCTCTCCTCCGGAGTTCGCTTCCTGGTTGTGTCTTCAGGTTGATGTTGTGTCGTCCTCGCCAGTTCCTTATATTTCGAAGTGGGCAAAAACTACCTATAACATGTTGCATATGAAATTAATAATTAGGTAACAAAGAAAAACGATACTAAAAGTTTTTTTGAAATTCGTGAGTACGTTCTATAAGATTTATACAATCGTCCATCTTGTTTATTAGTTGGGCTTAAGTTTATGTAAGGTTTGATTTTTGTTGAAATTTGTGAATTTTTTTTAGAGATTTTTACTTTACTTTTTGATAAAACTAGTGGTTGAATTTAGCGAAGATTAGCTAAAAGGATTGAATCGCAAATCAATAGGTAAGAAACGCTCAACTGTGCCCCCAACCAACGTTGCAAGCAGAGGTAGCTAAATTTAGCGAAGATTGAACGCTAGATAAAAATTGTAACTCATATTTAAGTTTAGAGGTCAAAATTTAACAAAATCAAAAGTTTATAGTGAATTTATACAATTAGACAAGTTTAAGGTTTAAACATATTTGTTTTTTTCTTTCCTATTTCTAATTTTCAAAAAATATTTTGAAATCTGTCTTCAAAATTTATAGCTTTTCTTTTACATTATAATTTACGGTTTTTAGATATTGTTTTCTTTTAAAAAATATTCCAAGGAAAAAGGGTCCATTCACATGAAAACAAAGAGTTACATGGGAATATCCTTCCAATTCAGTATAGGCTTGTCATTGCAAAAATTATTCCTATCATTCCGGATGGCCTAAAAAGTAATACATGCTTTTTCAAAATCATCCGGAAACCGTTTATTTGCCAATGACATAATACGATCTGCAAAGTTATTCTGAAAAGGAATAATACCTATGGTTATTTGAGGAGATATAGTTTCACAAATTTTCCTTGCTCATTTACATCCGCACAGAGCATGATCTACCGTTAATAATATGATTGGAAATGATATGTTTAGAAACAAGATAGTTAAAAATAAAATCTATCAATTTTTTATTTACTTATGACTTTTTTTTAGAATACTTATGACTTATTTATGGTTTCTTTTTAATACAACGTTACACATTGAGTAGATCAAAATCGCTACATATGAAAATCTTTAATAACTTTCAATATGATTCTTTCAAATAAAATTTTAATATTTCAAGACAATGAAACACTAAAAGGTAAAAATCATTTTTTATCAATACAAGTCAAAGTGAGTATAACTCAACCACAATTAGTATGTACGTTCAACTAAGAGATCAGAGATTCAAATCTTTCAACTAAGAGATCAGAGATTCAAATCTTTCACTCCTAATACCGTTGAACTCAAAAAAAAAAGTGAAACTAAAGTTTCTATTACTACAAGAAACATAGGGAATGAAGGTTTCTTGAATCCAAAGTTAATGAAAATCTTTAAAATCTTTCTATAGGATTATTTCGAATAAAACTTCAATATTTCAATCACAATGTTATTAAAAGTAGAAATCAACTTTTTTTGTCACAAGGAAGGTATGGAATGAGAGTTTTTTCAAACCTTAATTAAGTTAGTAAGGACTCGTTTGATAACTAGTTAATTTAAAAAAAAAAAAAAAAAAAAAAAAAAAAAAAAAAAAAAAAATCAGTTCCTTTGGTAACTCATTCCTTTTATTAAAAAAAAATTAAATTTTTAGGTTCAAGAACAAATTTTGAAAACGAAAAACAAATAAATAAAAAAATAGGTTTTTAATTTCAAAATCTTCCCCCTGAACTGACCAGGATAATACCACCGCTTTTATTTGTTTGAAGCCAATGGATAATATATATCTTCCGAATTGTCAATAATATTATTAATATGTTATTGTAATTCCATCCAAATAAACAATTTTTTTAATATATTATATTTTAATAGTTAATGTTACACTATATAAACCTAACATTTTTATATTCTCAAAAAAAAAAAAAAAAAAAAAAAAAAAAACTAACATTTTTATCAGTTTACTTTAGCAAAGTATTTTATTAGTATTTTATTTTTGTGATGTAAGAGAGGATAAGCACATCACTTCATTTTTTTATTTTGGAGAAAATCAATCTTTATCCTAAATTTTTAATTTCATCCCATTGAATTTTTGGAATTAATAAATGTTGTCATTTTTTACTTCTGGTTATATTTGTAAATTCATTTGATGAATTAAAAACATGTGTATAGTAAAAAAAAATGAGGACTTTTATAAAAACGACACTAAAATGATATTTTTATTAAAATGTATGATTTTTTAGAATTTTGTTTGATCATAAATCTTATACATTAGCCAAGCTTAATTTTTTGTAAAACTTGTTTTTTATTAAAAAAAAAATAATAATAATTAGTTCATTTCGAGACACTTTTACTTCTTTTTGTTAAAATTGTAGAGAAATTTAGTAAAGATTGAATAGAAGGTAAACGTTGCTATACTTATTTAAATCTAGGTTTAATTCGATGAAATTGAAAGTGTAGGGTGAAAATTGACACATTAATTTAAGTTGAGTAGTAAAAATTATTTTTTTTCCTCTCTTAATTTTATTAAAATGAATGTTAATATTGTATTTGTTATTTGTATCTTTTAGGCATAGTGTTTTTTTATTTGCCTTTTACTTGATTAGCTACTATTAAATATTTTGAACATTTATAATACTTCATGCTTTATTTTTTAAATTAATAAAATCATAAGTTTATAATCACAGCACATTAGATTAAAACATAATTTTAGAAATTTGAATTTTCTTATTATAAAAAATAATTATAAAACCACTCTAGACTTTTGTTGTTTTCAAAAACTAAAAACCTATAATAAAAAAAATTTATAAAACAAAGTTTGGTTTCATCCTTCTAAAAAAACAGAAAACAAAAAATAGTTATGGTTTCTGTTTTTAAAAAAACAAAAAACTGAAATGGCTATCAAACTAGACCTAATAAGTTTATAGGTTAAGTGGTGATTTAACATAGTATTAGAGTAGGAGGTCCAGTGTTTAAACCCGTGAAATGTCATTTCTTCCTCAATTAATATTGATTTCCACTTGTTAGCTCTTCTATAAATTTTCAAACCCACAAGTGAAGGAAAGTGTTAAAACGTTGATATAATTAAAATTTACTATAATAACCCATCAACTTAAGTTCTTGAGCTGAGTAGTGATTTAACCATTATTTTTTAAAATCTTCCATAACTTTCTATATGATTCTTTCAATTTTCAAAATGAAATTTCAGTATTTCAACAACTATAATAATGAAATATTGAAAGTAGTAATCAGTTTTCTTTAGTACAATAAAGGTAAGAATGAGGGTTCCCTTGGACCTTAAGTTATGTATAAAAATCTTTTATAACTTTCTAATTGATTCTTTCAAACAAAATTTCAATATTTAGCTATGAGTTTTCTTTAGTACCATAAATGTAAGAAGAAATGAGGGTTTGTTCGACCTAACGAAAATTATCGGTATTCTTATCCACTCAGTTATGTTTAGATATTTGACAAAGAAGCAATTAGTTATTAATATGTAAGAATAATAATAACATTAATAATTCTTTTTAATATGATGTTAAAATTAGAAAAGATATATAATTCAATTTCTTCCACTTGATGTATAACAATTTTTTTATTCCTAATGTTCTGGAAAATCTTCTATTTCATTATCTCTAATTCTGTTAAAAGTTCGATTTCATCTTTCATTTATTGATTTTTTTTTTTTTAATCAAGTCTGCATCTCACCGAATGATGAGATATTTACAGACAAAATATTTTGTGACATTAATTAAAATATAATTAAGTTAGATAATACTCTATATTTTAATTTGTAAATTAAATAGACATGTTTCCATAAATTTAAAAATAATAATAATAATCTAGCCTTGACTTGCTGAAATGGAATTCACCCATGTTCATCCTTCTGTTAACGTTTATTTAGTGAGAAGAAAAAAAAAATGATTGAAAAAAGAAATCAATAAAGGATGAAACTAATTTTTTTTTAAAGAAAATAGGCATAAAATTGAAAAACAATATATATTTAGTAAATATATTTTGATGATTATAGATATATATTTTTGTAAATATATGTATTTTTGTAAAAGCAATTATAGATAATAACATTTTTTAACTAGTAATTACACATATAAGTACATTTTAAAAAATACATTAATCATGTGGTAATCTATTTAGTTTTTTTTTTTTTTTTAATGTGATAGTCATTGAATTTACCTAAATTATCGACTAATTAATCTAGTTATTCTTTAAAAAATTATTACATTATAAAGGTAGATGAGATATAAGAAACTCTTTTTTAAATACTTTAAAAGTCATTTGAGATATGTTCTAAATCAGCTATCGATCTAACTATTGATTAAAACTATAACTATAGTAATCATTAATTAACTTACATATTGACGCCAACAAAAACATAACTCAATCATAAAGTTTGTACTCTCACCAATTGCATCAATTCTAATTTTTGTTATATTTATCAAATGCTATTTTCTTTACTTTTCTATTTAAATTATGCTAAATTTGCATCTCTCAAGTCGACAAATTATTCGATGAAGTCGTCACAATGTGGCTGTCTCTTTAAAACTATCAGATGTAAATCTCCAAATTTGTTTGTCCCTAATAACCGTTGGATACAAAATCGAGGTACTTTTATAATTTTTTTCTCTTACATCCAATGGTATAAAACTACCAGTCTCATTACACCGGCCTCACCGATCGAATAATTTTTCTCTCAAGTCTCATATATATATATATATATATATATATATATATATATAATTATTTGCATATGACGTAAGTGAATCATGCAAGGTATAGTGGGAGGTTGCAAAGAAAGCCCACTCCAATTATATATTTTTGTCATTTTTTATTTTTTGAATCTCTCTTAAAATCTTCACATAGAGCTTTAAGATCAGCAGTGCCCAACTTTTTTGGGCTATAAATACAAGAGGAATTTCACCTTCTCCAAACCACCTTCTTTCAACTTATTGCAAAGAGTGAAAGAAAGAAGAGAAAAGAGAGAAGAGAATGTTCGGGTTTGGATCTAAGATTATAGGGGATGCCCTTAAAACCACTGGCGACGTCCTTAGAACTACCGGTGACGTTGCCGGGGCGGTCGTAAATGTCGGCAGTAACACCCTCGACCATATCTCCGATATCGGTCGGATCGGGAAGAAGAAGATCAAAGGGAAGGTGATTTTGATGAGAAACAATGTTTTGGACTTCACTCAGTTGCAGTCCACTGTTCTTGATGGTGTCACTGAGTTGTTGGGCAGTAGCATTGTGCTGCAACTTGTGAGTGCAACTCAAGTTGATCCCCATTGTAAGTTCTCTTTCACATTGTTGTTTTCTTTTTGTAGCTTTTTGTTAAAATTATTAATAGTAAATTTACCATAACTTATCAATTTTAAGCTTTTAAGTTGAGTCAGTAACTTAAGTAAGAGGCTATATTGTTCGAACTTTTTAATGTCATTTTCTTTTCAATTAATATCAATAATCACTTGTTCCATCTTCTGCTAATTTTCAAGTTTATCTATAAGCTTAAGCTTTTAGGTTGAGTGATGATGATTTAATAGTTTTGATGACTATTTTTTAATAGCAAGCGACCCACGAGGGAAAGTTGGAAGGCGTGCTTACCTGGAAAGATGGCTGACCTCAATACCTCCCCTATTTGCTGGAGAGTCAGTGTTTCAAGTTAACTTTGAATGGGAAGATGACTTTGGATATCCAGGAGCTTTTTACATTAGAAATGGGCATACCAGTGAGTTTTTTCTCAAGTCTCTCACTCTTGAGAATGTTCCAGGGCATGGAAAAGTTCACTTTGATTGCAACTCATGGGTTTACCCTCAAGGAAGATACAACAAAGATCGCATTTTCTTCGCTAACAAGGTATACATATAATTAAACCTTCTTTTTCTTTTGTTTTATTTTTTTCTTTTTCTCTCTTATATATCTCATATTTCTATTTTCAGACATTTCTTCCGAGTGAGACACCCAACCCACTTCGTAAGTACAGAGAGGAAGAACTGTTGAATCTTAGAGGAAATGGAGAGGGAGAACTAAAAGTTTGGGATAGAGTCTATGACTATGATGTCTACAATGATCTTGGTGATCCAGATAGTGGTGACAACCTTGTTCGTCCCATTCTTGGAGGGAGCGAATATCCTTATCCTCGTAGAGGAAGAACCGGAAGACCACGAACGAGAAGGGGTTGGAATATTTCAAATTTTTGTTTATAAATGATTTTTAAATATTTAACTTCTATTTTTATAAAGTAAAAACTTGTTTTCTTTCATTCAAAAAATAGTTATTAAAAAAGAACATAACTACAAATTACCATTGTTAATTTTCATTTATAGATATATAATTTGTTTTGAACGGACAAAACTTTAAAATTGATTTTGAATAATTAAAAGTATGTTTTGGGTGATTGCAAACCTAACAAAAGAGATTTTAGTCATTTCAAAATCACTCCCAAACATGCACTATAGTCTCGCATTCATTTTACTGTATTTTGTAATGATGTAAATATTTTATGTGGAATGAAACTTTTGCAGATGTCAATAGTGAGAGTCGATTGCAATCCGTGATAAGCTTAAACATTTACGTACCAAGAGACGAAAATTTTGGACACTTAAAGATGGCTGATTTTCTTGGCTATGCATTGAAGTCACTTTCTTCATCGATCAAACCCGGGCTTCAAACTATACTTGATCCAAACCTAACTCCGGGCGAATTTGACAAATTCAAAGAAATAGATAATCTATATGAGGGTGGATTTCCCATTCCATTTAATGTTTTTAGAAACCTCACTGATGGCTTCACACCACCCATGTTCAAAGAACTCTTGAGGACTGATGGTGAAAGATTCCTCAGATTCCCAATTCCCCAAGTTATCAAAGGTATAGAGATTTATATAATCAATATCAAGAACTCCATTTGATACCCAAGTTTGAAGAAAGTTGTGTTTTTTAAAAATTCATGACATTTTTTTTTATTGATCCAATGATTTGGGGATAGATGATAAGTCGGCCTGGAGAACTGATGAAGAATTTGCCAGAGAAATGTTAGCCGGAGTCAACCCTCTCATCATTAGTCGTCTTCAAGTAATTCTTTTTTATTTTTAGTTGTCAATTGTTATATATTTTTTCCTTTGGTGTATTTGTTTAAACTTTTCTTCATCTCCTTTATTTCATAGCACTTTCCACCAAGGAGCAAGCTTGACCCTGCTGTTTATGGGAATCAAAATAGCACAATCACTGAAGAACACATAAAGCATGGTTTGGATGGACTCAGTGTTCATGAGGTGATTCAATAAAATTTATGAAGTTGTTTGAAAGTTGTTATCAAACACATTATTTTTCTATTTTTAATTTTATTTTTTAAAATTCTTTTTATTAAAAAAAATCAAATGATCATTTTGTCAAAATAAATATGATGACTGTGTGCTTGAAAATAACAACTTTAGCTTTTCTAAAAGCTAATAGTATGTTTGAGAGTGATCCTAGAACATGTCTTTAATAGTTCAAAATTAATTTTGACAATATGAAAATCGTGTTTAAAAGTGTAAAATCAAACATCAAATTGATTTTGAATGATTAAGGACATGTTGCGAAGTGATTTCGAACGTGACAAAAGTGATTTCAAGTCATTTCAAAATTATTTCAAATTTGCCCTAAGTCATATGTTAAAATAAAATATGAGAAACTCAGAAAATAACTAAAAATAAATAAATATCCAAACATATTTTTAATAAGAAAGCAAAAAACAATTTTATCAAACACTCCCAAATAGAACTTAATATTCTCTGCTTCAATTTTCCCTATGAAAATAACAAAAGAAATGGTTGATTTGGTTGATCAAAAGGCCATGAAGCAGAACAAGCTATACATATTGGATCATCATGATGCTCTGATGCCATATCTTAGAAAAATAAATTCAACATCTACAAAGACTTATGCCACAAGAACACTACTCTTTTTAAAAGAGGATGGAACTTTGAAGCCATTGGTTATTGAGTTAAGCTTGACACACCCTCAAGGAGATCGACTTGGTGCCATTAGCAAACTATACTTTCCTGCTGAAAGAGGAGTTGAAAGCTCAATCTGGCAATTGGCCAAAGCTTACGTTGCTGTAAATGATGTTGGGTACCATCAGCTTATCTGTCATTGGTATAACTCCTTGCAATATTATTATAGAATATCAATATTAGTTTTTCATTTTCTGTTTATGATCATAACTTTGACCCTTCAAAATTATTGTAGGTTGCATACGCATGCAGTACTCGAACCTTTTGTGATTGCAACACACCGACAATTGAGTGTGCTCCATCCAATTCATAAGTTATTGATTCCTCATTATAAAGATACCATGTTTATAAATGCATTTGCAAGGCAAGTTCTTGTTAATGCTGGCGGTCTACTTGAAGAAACTCATTTTCAATCAAAGTACGCCCTGGAACTATCTTCTCATATATACAAGGATTGGAATTTCCTTGAACAAGCATTGCCAGCAAATCTTCTCAAAAGGTGAATCTTCAATCAAAATGTGTTTAAATTTCCTTTAAGTGTATATTTTTTTTTATTGGTTGATTAAAATTAAAGAACCATAAATGTAAACTTCCATTGTCTTTTTTTTTTTTTTAGAGGAGTGGCCCTGCAAGACCCAAGTGCTCCACATGGACTTAGACTGTTGATAGAGGATTATCCATTTGCTGTTGATGGACTTGAGATTTGGTCAACAATAAAAAATTGGGTTTCAGAGTATTGCTCTCTCTACTACAAAGATGACAATGCTATTCAAAATGATGTTGAACTCCAATCTTGGTGGAAAGAGGTTAGGGAGAAAGGTCATGGTGACAAGAAAAATGAATCATGGTGGCCAAAGATGCGTACTCGAGGAGAATTAATTGAATCATGCACCATCATCATATGGATTGCATCGGCTCTCCATGCTGCTGTTAACTTTGGGCAGTATCCTTATGGAGGCTACGTTCCCAATAGACCAACCATAAGTCGTAGATTTATGCCTGAAGTGGGCAGTTCTGAGTATAAAGAACTTGAGTCAAACCCTGAGAAGGCCTACTTGAAAACGATCAATTCTCAGATACAAGCTCTTCTTGGGATGTCACTCATTGAAATTTTATCAAGGCATACATCTGATGAGGTCTATCTTGGACAACGAGCCAGTATAGAGTGGACGTCAGATGAAAATGCATTAGAAGCTTTTGAGAAGTTTGGGAAAGAGGTATTTCACGTTGAAGAAAGAATTATGGAAAGGAATCGAGATATCAACTTGAAAAATCGAACTGGTCCTGCTAACTTTCCATATACCTTACTCATTCCATCGAGTACCGAAGGACTCACAGCCAGAGGAATCCCCAACAGTATCTCCATCTGAAGCAATAAATAATATGTTGTTTGAAATTTAATTTCTCCTATGTGTGTGATGTTTGAAGCCTAGCTACGTCTTAAAGCTACTCATTATTATTATTATAGAATAAAAGAGTATGCTTAAGGTAGCTTTATTGTATTTTATGTATGCTATGTGTGAAGGAATAAAAGTGGTGTGTTGAAGAATAATAAATTTCTTTTGGTATGACAAGAGAAATCTAAATAATTTAATGGCATTAGAAAAAATAAATGATGGTGTTTTTGTATATATAACTATAAATATTCTTCTAAAAGAGGGGAGAAAAGGGAAGAAGTATTAATATAAATTTTTAATATTGCATCTATTTTAGATTAAGTACTTAATATAGTTCTTTTCCTTTGTTGAATAACAAGCAAATAATATTTTTTTAAAAATTGAGTACAAAGTAGTTTTTTACAACTTTAAATCATCTATATATTAAAGTTAGAGATGATTGAGTTAATAACCTAACATAAGCATGATTCTATAACTCCTGTTTGTCATTGGCCTTATCGATGAAAATATCGATAACATGTCGATGCCGATGTCGATGGAAATTTCTGGAAAAATTATAGATATAAAAAATTTAATAAAAATATTTAAATTAACAAATAAGCATTACACCCTTTTTAAATAAGTTTGAATTTGTTATTATCAATATTATTATGCCACAATAATGATATTTTTGTTTTATTTTTTTTTTTTTTTTTGATAAACACAATAATGATATT
Source organism: Luffa aegyptiaca (assembly GCA_017139565.1). NCBI lineage: Eukaryota > Viridiplantae > Streptophyta > Magnoliopsida > Cucurbitales > Cucurbitaceae > Luffa > Luffa aegyptiaca. The sequence continues at coordinate 45,189,316 of CM029402.1, read as the reverse complement.
TTGTTGATATTATATTTAATCAATTTTTATGAGATATAAGGAAAATGTCGATTCATCCCTCATGTCGATGTCCGATTTATCATGGACATGTGGAAATATCGAAGAAACTATTTGTGTGACCATACCATCAAAGTTTTCCACCTAGTAAGATAGTACAAAATTAAATTGATGACCATGAAGCATGAGTTGTAAATCTCATTTCTATAATTCATGTTTGTCATTAAGTGCATGTTTGGGAGTGATTTTGAAATGATTAAAATCGCGTTTGTCATATTTGAAATCACCCTGAAACTTGTCTTTAATCATTCAAAATCAATTTTGATGATATGAAAATCATGTTTAAAAGTGTAAAATCAAACATGAAATTGATTTTGAATATTAAATGTATGTTTCAAGGTGATTTCGAATATATGACAAAAGTGATTTTAGTAATTTCAAAATCACTCCCAAGCCGATGTTAAGCCGTCGTGACGTCTCTTCTACCAACAGCCTACTCATGAGTAGAGTAGGGACCAACCTGTACCCCTGCTGGCCCCCCCTCACCTCACTATTTTTTTTTTTTAATTATTATTGTCTTTTTACTTTTTTTTCCTCAATAGTCTTGAAAGGAAAAATAAAAAAACAATACTTTTGGAGAGGAAAAAAAAAACTCATAATTGATAGAATGTCATTTATCATTATCTCAATTTCAATTAATAATGGAGCTCGTTATTTTTTTTTATTCATCAGTGATTATACTCGCTTCTCTTGGTTATATTTACTAAAGTCAAATGATGAAACTATCTCTTGTTTCCTTAGTTTCAAAAAGATGGTTGAAGTTCAATTTGATAAGCCTATTAATTAATGTCTTCAAATAGATTGGAGTGGGGAATATCGTAATATTTCGACCTATCTTTCATAAAATGGTATACTTCATCATGTCTCTTATCCATATACGCCTCAACAAAATGGGCGTGCTGAAAGGAAAAATAGACATGTTGTAGAGATTGGTCTTTCATTGCTTGCCCATTCCGATCTACCTTGTATAATCGTCTTCCTGATTATTCTCCTCTTCGATCTTTTGCTCGTGCTTGTTTTCCATTCCTAAGACCTTTTAATGATCACAAATTATTGTTTTGATCAACTGAATGTCTTTTTATTGGCTATAGCAAAAATCACAAAGGTTACTTGTGTCTTGACCCTATCTCTGGAAAATTATTCATTTCTAGACATGTGGTTTCTAATGAGGTTGTTTTTCCTTGCAGAAACCGTTCTTTCTCTTTTGGTCCTATTAAAACAAATAGGGTTGATCACTCCTTTTACAATCCAGCTCCGTTCCCCCATCCCCCCGTTTTCAGTTTCCTTGATTGACTCTTCTATCTTTAATTCTTCTTCTTCTAATGATATTCTTTCCACAACAGTCACTTCTTCTCCTACTCCTTCCATTTCTCCAGGTTTTGCTCCCATTGTCCTTGAACAAGTTATTTGCTCTTAAGGATCTTGGTAATTTGTCATATTTCCTTGGAATTGAAGTTTATATCGTGATTCCAACAATTCGCATCTTTCTCAACACAAGTATTTTCAAGATTTGCTTCAGTGTGCTAATATGATTTCGTGCAAGTCTATGGCTACACCAATGGTTGTGGGTACTTTAGTTTCGGGCAGAGATGGTGATCCCCTTCCAGATCCAAAACAATACTGGAGCGTTGCAGTATTGTACATTAACAAGGCTTGATTTGAGTTTTGTTGTAAATAAGGCTTGTCAATATCTTCATGCCCCAACTTCTACTCACTAGAATTTGGTAGTGAATTTGGTTAAAAGGATCCTAAGGTACCTCAAAACCTCTAATAATATAATCTTGGTCTCTCCTTCACTGACTCTGGGCTGCTTTCTTTAATTTAACAAGCTACACGGATGCGAATTGGGCCAATTGCCCATATGACAGGCGCAGCACAAGCGGTTACTATGTATTTCTCGGTTCCAATCTTGTATCTTGGTCCTCAGCTAAGCAGAAGGTCGTTTCACGGTCTAGTGCAGAGTCTGAATATCGTGGTTTATCTAATGTTGCAGTCGAACTTACATGGATACAGTTGTTGCTTTCAGAACTTGGTTTTCAGCCGTCTTCTCCTCCACTATTGCTTTGTGACAACATTAGCACCACTTATCTTGCTGCCAACCCAGTTCTTCATAGTCGGTCTAAGCATATAGAGATAGATCATCACTTTATAAGGGAGAAAGTCTTGCGTAGAAAGCTTCTTGTGCGTTTTGTTCCATCTGAAGATCAGCTTGTAGATATTCTTACCAAACCTCTCGCCACTGCTCGATTTCAGAGTCTTCGTACCAAGCTCACAATCCATCCACGGCCGGTTTCGCTTGCAGGGATGATATAATGTCATTTATCATTATCTTTAGTTAGGCTATTTCTTTGATTTTCTTATGTAAAGTTTGTTATTTGGGTAGCCTATTAGCTTGTTCCATCTGTCATTCTATTTTACTATTTATGTTGTGCTTACCCTCTCATATAGCAGACAATATCTTTGGATAATAAAGGCTGTACGGTACGTTTTCTCCTTCTTTCTACTATTGTTTAATAATAGACTATGGAATATAGTACTCTCTGAAAAAAAAGGAAAAGACTTTGCAAACATGGATCTTTCTTTGATGTGCTGTGTAAAAGCTTTACGATATAATAATAAACGAGGGAAGAAAAAGATAATTGAAAAGACATAATTATATACATAGAGAAATTAAAAAATAAAAAATAATAAAAATAGAACGTGAACAACGTTGCTGTGTATATTTTTCTAAACAGAATACAAGACGGGCCGTTTGTTTTTTCCGTTTTGGTTTTTAAGTTTATAAACACTACTTCCACTTCTAAGTTTCAAAGTCATTTGTTTTTTAAAACTAAAAAGAATAGTTTTCAAAAACTTCTTTTTGTTTTTAGAATTTGATTAGGAGTTCAAGTATGTCTTTAACAAAAATAAACACGATGTTAATGAAATTAGGAGAAAACCAACATATTTTTAAAAACTAAAAACAAAAAATGAAATGGTTATTAATTAAACGGGACCTTGGTTATCAAATAGTACCTACATTTTTATGTGTCATTCATTTTGGTCCATAAACTTTAAAAAATGTCCATCTTGAGTGTGTGAACTTATTAAAAACAATCATTTTGGTTTGCTATATTATTTTTCCATCTAATTTTCACTTACTATCAATACTTGTCTTTAACCTATATGAGTCAAAATCATGTTCATATTAGCATACCTAGTATATATATTCAAAGCTTTGTCATTAATTCAATAAAAACAATTATTCAAAAAAAAATCAATAAAAATAAGGACTCAAATGATTTTTTTTATAAAAAATGTTCAAAAACTAAGATAAACACTTTAAAAGTTTAGTACCAAATGAAACAAATCTAGAAGTTCAATAACCAAAATAGACCATTTGAAATTTTAGAGACCAAAATGGAACAAATCCGAAAGTTCGATTTGAAGATTTATGTTTGTATTATTTTTAAAAATTACAAAAAGTACATAAATATACAAATAGATCAAAAACGATTTATGAGAGGGATTAAGAGCCCCTCATAAAAACCAAAAATAATATTAAAAAAAAAAAATCAAATGACTTGCTATGTAGAGGTCATGTGTGATTTTAGACTGAAACACTGCAAAATGAAACAGGATTGGATTTTACAGCAATGGCACAAGAGATCTTTGGTTAGCAGTGACATAAATATAGAACCTTTTGAAATGAACTCTAACAGAGGGTCACTGAAGATCGAACCGAACCCGAAACCGAACCCAAATTATGAATTATGCTTTGGTTATTATCTATCTTTCAATAACACGTCTACTGTTTTTGAACTCACCAAAATCCTTATCCATGGCTGTATCGTATTCATTATACCTTCCTGGTCGTTGTTTCCTGTATTCTTCTTTAGGACCCCGAAAGTCCCGCTTGCTAGCTCCTGAGTTATAAGTTCCTCGCCCGCCATGATTGTTCCCACGAAATCTCGAATTGGTACCACGAGACCGGTGGGACTTGTTATCGAAGTCGTCAAAGTCGTCATATAACGTGTTCTTTCTACCATTCCTGGAATTGTTAGATCGAAACTCATTCCCTCTCGAGTATTTATCGCCACAAAGTCGAGGATCGCCTCCCCTTCTATTATTTTCTCTTTGATTTCCTCTTAGTTTTTGTCTGCGTAAACCTCTATCAAAATCATCCAAATCTGATCCAGAAGATAGACCACTTTCCATACGAGAACTTCCCCTCAATCCTCTACTTTGAAAATTCTTCCTACTGGAGCTGAATTCCTTTCCTTTACTCGGTCTCGATCGGGGACTTTCATCTAAATCCTCATCAAGGTCGGAGTCCAGGCCGAGTTCTTCATCAGAACCATAGCTTAATCCCCTCCTTGATCGACCTGTCAAACCACTGCCTCTAGTTCTCTGCCTTGAACCAGCCAGATGACTAGATTTCCAATTTTGCTTAGCAGAAATATCGTCATGAGAACCAAAATCAAGTTCGTCGTCCTCAGAGCCAGAGAAAGCTGCTTGCTGACGCCTTGGACGCTTATTATAAGCTGGGACACCAGGTCTATGGTCAAAGTTATTACCATCTTCTGACCCCGAGTGCCCTTCAACGTCAGAAAAATCAATCGAATGAGACTGCCTTACTGAATTGTTAACTGAGCTATCTACTTCATAACTGTCAATGTCGTCCTCCTCATCGACAAAATCGTCAAATCCAATGACTGGACCTCTATTACCAGTATCAGAGTACTGTCTTTCCGGGAGATCCCTGCTAAGTTTGCTTCCTCTCGCCTGATTATCTGAATGAAATCCGTCAGCCGCAACGGACGAATCTGCATACTCAAAAGCTGCAACATCTGCCCCATCTGACTCATCGTCATCAAAATCAAAATTCCAGGCATTAGAGACCTCCTGCCTATTGGCAATCTTTTCTAACCTCGACTGAGGAACATGCTGTCTATCTTGCTTTTCGTTATCTAGAAATGTGTCTGCTGGCCGCTTGCATTCACAATGGAAACATGCCATATTTCTCCTATAATTTAAAAAGTTGCACCTGCCACAGAGAAAAAAGTAGAGAGATTAGAAACCAACTGATATAACATAACGCAAAATCACAAATTTCTGCTTCTACACAAATATCGTTTAGTGCTGTGATCAAACGTTCAAAACAGTTACCATTGGTAGAAGATATAGCCTCTTCTTAGCTTAAGAGTCGTGAGAGATGAAACATTTCATGTATAGATTTCAAATGAGATAAAGAAGTGAGGAATCCTCTCTTCGACTCTCAGCCTCATTATTATCATGGTTTTTCGTTACTTCAAAAGTAATTATTTTAGCTTCAGTCACTTGAATTTTTTATAATCTATACTATTTTTCACCAAACAAATGGTGTCTTCTTGCATGTGACTACAAATTAGTGATGATGGCAAAAAAGTCAAGTAAAGCAAGCACTCACAATTGAAGGTATAACCATGCTCCCATCAATCTCTCCTTTCTCTTCCTTTTTTTTTTGTTATTTCTGATATTAGATAATAAAGAAATATTTCTCTCCCTTTTTATGAGCTAAATAATTCATCCCACACCAATTATACCCAAGAGTGCTCCAGCAGACCCATATTAACCAAAAAGAAGAAGAAGAAGAATCATCCAGACTAATAATAAATGCTCAAAATCACACCCGCGTACCAATGCTATGCAATATAGTTAATACTGTAGAAAGAGCAATTCAAGCATCCTTTAAAACTCGCATATAGTTCATAAATTCGAGTATCTAAATGGAGGAAAATTTAAGTAGATGTGAAAATTCTTACTCTGGGCATTCCCATTCTCCTGGAAGCAGCTGCCGTTTAGGACGTTTGGCATCACACTGTAGACACACCGTATTCTTTGCAAAGTTCATGAAGTCGCACCTGAAAGTAGGTTCACATATTTCATACATCAGACTCAATGTTACAACTGGAAAAGGGAATATTGAGAAATCTACAGAAATATGTCGAAACTGCCATTAGTACCGTGCGATTACACAAGGCAAAGGAAAAACACAGTAGTTTATAACTTATGACCTCCATAACATAATAGTATATGCTAGTTATGATATTATGAGTTTCTAGGCTTTGATTCTCTAAACTTAGACCAATATTTCTAGGTACCATTTTTTTTTTTTATAAGAAGCCAACTTTCATTGAGAAAAAATGAAAGAATACAAGAGCATATTCTAAGTACCATATGAGCCTTACATATGGAGCTATAAACCATTTACATAAGGTTATAACTTTAAAGAAAGCAGAATATAATTCCAGCCAGAATAAATTAAACACTTGAGACAATAAATTGACCGTGAGAAACACATACTTAGGACAGAGCCAATCCCCTTTTTTCATCTCGACATCATCACGTCCCACCCGCTTCTTTGGAGGAGGCGGCGGCTGCTTCACTTTTGGAGGAGGCCTTTTAATTATAGGAGGACTGAGAGTAGGATCTATTGGGACTGAACCCAACTTGACAACCTCATGAAGTAATTTGCGAACTACTGTCTTAACAGTTTTTCGCTTCAGAAGGGAATCATTGACAACAGGTCCATTCACGGGATCAAAACCAAATGTAAATAAAAGTCGCATGACATCAATTGTGCGTGCCTCATCCTCTTTATTAGTCACTAAATACGCTCTTTCACAAGAATTCCTTAAACTGCAGGAACTGCAAACCTGAAGAAAGAGAAGAACGCAGAGCACTTCATCGTCATTAATGCAATAAAGAATAAAAAAGAAAGTAAATCATATTCTGTAGGTCAGACAAGCAACAGAAAATAAAATAGGAGAGGGGGGGGGGGGGGGGAATATCAAGCAATGGCGACAATAAAATAATATATTCAATGTATATTAAGACTAAATGTTATTATTTTCAAAAAATCATTTTATTTTGTTGTCAAAACCCACCCTAAGAGGGAAATGGTATTTGAAAATTTTCCTTATGAATTATAATTATGATAGCTTGTTACTACCAGAAGAAAAGGTTTTATTCCTATGTAGAAATACAATGAACTATAAACCCTGATCACGATTTGCACCTACCATAAAATTCAATGCATGGCTAATTGAAAGTTAAAGGTGTGAAGGAAAAACTATCGTAAAATAAACAAGTTGGAAGCGAAATAATTCAGTGATAAGCTCATTTCCATTATCCCATGACATGCTAGCAACAAATATTAGAAGCAAAGAAGTACTCACATCTCCTTCATCAAGATGAACGAGCTTCCTCAAGAGTTTTGCAGAGAAAACAACCTTCTTGTCCGGACTTGGGCACCCAAAACCAACCAGAATTTGGATGTCTTTCCGTGACAACGACCTACAATAAAATCTCTTAGACCTTGGACAAGTATTTACAAAACTTCATATATTCTGGAAATTTACATACAAAGTTCCAAAACAAGGTTCCAATTAACTGCACATGAAAATTTTTCAGTATGGTTGTTGGTTAATCTAAATATAAGAATAAATTAACATAATAGATGGTTGGACAGGAAAAGAAAAGAAAATATTAGAATTTCAGTCAGAAATATTCCTAAATTTCGCTCGGATTAAAAAGAAAAGCAAATCAACAAGAAAAAATATCTATGCTCTTTGTTCATCAACAAGACATATTCCTTCAAGAATCCTTGGAAAGACAACTCCCTGGAGCTCCCCTCTTTCTCTTCCTTAGTCCAGTGCACCGTAGGGGATGGGAAGGACACTTATTTCTAGGAGGATTTGTGGGTGGGGGATCGTTCCCTCTGCTCTTTGTTCCCTCGTTTATATCATTTATCCTCAATGAAAAATCGCACTGTGGCCGATATCCTTGGCTTTGTGGGGAGCCCCACTTCTTTTTCCTAAGGTTTTAGTCGTTCGTTATCTGATAGAGAAACCACGAACATCATGACCCTTCTTTCTTTGTTAGAGGGGGTTAGTCGTAGTTCGAGTAGGAGGGATGTTCGTTTTTGGAGTCTCAACCCCTCTGGGGGCTTTTCTTGTAGTTCGTTCTTTCAATTTTTGATTAATCCCTCCTCGGTTAGAGTATGTTTTTTCGTGTCTATGGAAGGTTAAAGTTCCAAAGAAAGTTTGGTTCTTCACTTGTCAGGTCATTCTGGGTCGTGTTAACACTCTTGATAGGCTATCGAGAGTAATGAACCATATGGGAGAAGGGAAGGTTCTTATGGTTTGCTGGCGTTTGTGCTATTTTATGGGGTTTATGGGGGGAGAGAAATAATAGAACTTTTAGAGGGGTGGAGAGACATCCTAGTGAGGTTTAGGCTAATATTAGACTATCTGTTTCGTTATGGGCCTCAGTTTCTAAGGCTTTTTGTAATTATACGTTAGGTATTATTTTGATCAACTGGAAACCCTTCCTGTAGTTGGGTTTCTTTTTTGGGGCTTGGTTTTTTTGGATGCCCTTGTATTCTTTCATTTTTTTTCCCAATGAAAGCTCAGTTTTTCATATATATATATATATATATATATATATATATATAAAAACTTGGAAAGTTCAACTTTACTAAAACCATCAAAACAAATGTGCTCATATACAACCTCAGTAGCATTTTGCTAATGAGAAACTAGCTTACAAATGAAAGAATACAACGAGCCCACAAAAAACAACATCTGAAAGAGGGGATTCTATAAATCTATAACCCCATCAGCACTTATCCTACCTACAATTGGTACTCTAGGTTTTCCTTTTTAACTGATGGAAATATCTGTCATTCGGAAAAACGGAAAAACTATCAACACCCACATCCTAAAAAGGGGGGAAAAAGACAGAAGATCATGATACAATAACAATTTCAGACATTCAGTTCAAAAAGAGGTGCAATGCACCAAGAAATGGTCTTAACAACATACCACTCAGAACATGAACCGTAAACCAGTCCAAAACTACCAGATACTAAAAATAAATGTAATCTTAAAAGAGATGATACAAACATCTACATCCTCATACCAAATTACCATTACTATTTACTATTGCATTACCATTAATCAAGTGCAATCTCAAAGCAAGCATTGTCAAACTTTTTTCACATACGGAAGTAGAAATGAGCAACTAACCTCAGAATGTCGAACCGATCCTTCCCAAAATTCAGGCACGCAGTATGAACTGCTTTGAAATCCTTAGACAAATCCAAACCTACATCATCTTCCAAAGCAAGGTCAGAGGCACTGAATCCCAATTCTTCCACCATCTTGTCCTCATCTTTCCTCCTGTGATCGAAGTAATTCTGATGAACCAACCTTTCCATCAACTCAATCCACTCCGGCCATGGATGCACCAATTCAATTTCTTTCCTCTTCTTCTCCAACCCCTCCACCTCATTTCTTTCGTCCATTCCCAACGCAGACTCCGAATTACCATCACTACCACCAAAATTCCCACTCCCTAACGCCGACTCCGGTTTCCGATCCTCGACGGGCGGATTCCGGGTCGCCTTAGATTCGCGCCAGGCTCGAATTCTCTGCAGAGTTTGGTCCTTCTGAGAGCGTTCTTTTTCAATGGCGTCGATTTGATCGAAGATGAAGCTCATCCGGGCTGAAAGGGAAGTGGGTTTGGGATCGGAGGAAGGTGATGAGGGGGTTGAGGAGACTTGGGAAGCGAAAAACCGCTTGGATTTTCCGGTGGCGAGGAGATGGGAGAGGAGGGATGAAGAAAGAAGTGCATTGGAGGTTTGAGAAGAGAAGGAAAGACGCTTGAGGAAGAGGAGAGAGAAGGGAGACTGGGCCATAGTCGAAGAGAGAACTAGGTTAGAGCTGAAATGCTAAAACCCTCCATGGGAGGACTGAACAAGGAAAGCTTAAACCCTGAAAGGCCTGAACTAAGAAGAAGAACGAACAATGAAGAGGGTTCAAGCTTAAAATCTTTGTATAGTTTTCATAGGGAAAAATCAATTTTTTTCTCCCTATTTAAAAAAAATGGTTTAAATCTCATTTTGTCCGATTTGTTTTATTTTGGTTTCTAAACTTTCAAAATATTTATTTTGATCTTTAAACTTTCAAGTTTTTTTTTTTAGTCCCTAAAATTTCAAAATGTCTATTTTAGTTCCTAAACTTTTTAAACATAACTATTTTGATCCTTGTTAGGTTACTTTTCTACCTTAAATCTGCTTTGTCGGAATTTATCTCAAACTTATTTGGCTTGAAATCATTCTCATTATTAACATGCTAATGCATATACTCACTGGCGGATCCAGGACTTGAGGTAAGGGGGGGCACGAGTTCACATTAGATTAAATTATAAGTTTAGTCTATGGAATTTTAGATTTTTGTCTATATAGATTCTTGAACTTAAAAAAATGTCTAATAAGTTCTTAAGTTTTATCTGATATTGGTCCAATAGGTTTTTGACATACTCAAGTTTTTTAAAAATCAAATATTATCTTTGAGAATTTGATCTTTTGTCTAATAAGTAACCTATTCAATTTTTTTTTTAAATTAATGTATTTATTAGTTACAAAATTGAATGTTTAAGGTTTAATTAGATACCAAGTTAAATTTTATGTTAAATATAATAATTAAATTAATTTTTTTAATATATACGACCTATTAGATACAAAATTGAAAGTTCATGGATCTATTAGACATTATTTTAAAGTTCAATGACTTAATTAGACATGGAATTGAAAGTTTATGGACCTAATAGAGATAAATTTTAAACTTCATGGACTAAACTTTGTAATTTAACTTTCATATAAATATAATTTTAAACGTTTTGATATATTATATAATACTAATTACAAAATTAACCATTTGGAAACATCCAAATAAAAATTCAAACAAAGAATGAAACTTGAAATATATAAGATTTTTTTATTATAGAATTGAGTTTATTTTATGCAGTTAATTTTTCTAAAGTAATTTTAAAATGTATGTAAAAGTTCCAATCTATAAAATAATATATAATACAAATAAAAAGTTAAAATAATATATAAATGTATATATTGAAAATTATTAAAACTTGAAAATTAAAATAGTAGTATATAAAGAAAAAAAATTAAATTGAATAGCTTATATCATATTATATATAAAGAAAAAAATGAAATAAAATCAATATAGCACGCTGGAGCAAAAAAGTAACATTAAATGCCTCAATTGCGTTGACAGGGATTCGAACGCTGGAACTTGGCGTCAAAAGCAATCGGAATGTGTGCCCCCAACCACTGAACCAAACTTCTACCTTTGGAAATAAATCTAACATAGAATATACATATATATAAAAACTAAAATGTCAGGGGGGGCACGTGCCCCCCCTGGCCCCCACGTGGGTCCGCCCCTGCATATACTCGAAGTTACAACTTTAATTTGTTAAAATTGAAATAAAAGTGGAGACCAAAATAGTTATTTTTCTTTAGAGAAAAAATAGTTATTTTTTAAAAGTTTAAGGATTAAAATAGATATTTTAAATTTCCAGGAATCAAAATAGAACAAACTTAAAAGTTTAGGGATTAAAATGAATATTTGAAAAGTTTAGGAACCAAAATTAAATTAAATTAAATGTTTAGTGACTAAAATATGATTTAAACCAAAAAAAAAACAAAAAACAAAATTTTCTCCCATATCAATGTTTTAGACTTTTCAAAATCATCAAATTGTCATTTTAACCCTTTTTTAACAACAATGGGTCAACAATGGGTATAAATATCTGAACCTTCAACTTTAAAGAAAGAAGTACATGTCAATTATCACTTTGACAATTGCCTTTTTAATCTTTACTGCCTCAATAAATTTGAATAAATATTTTCATTTTTTATTTTTTTCATTTTTTTTTTGTTCGAATAATTGTAAAAAGAAAAAAAAAATCTTCCACCCCACGTGGTCAAAAAAAAATCCTATGGGCATAACATCTTTTTTTATAATAGCTTATAATAAATAATAGTTGTTCAATAGTCTATTTTGGATATAATCAAGCTTAACTTTTTTTATTGAAATCAATGATTTAGAAATTTTTACATTTCTTTTTGTTAAAATTAATTGATTAATTAGGTAAAATTGAAAAGAAATGTCCAAAAGTACCATTAGGATGAATTAGCTAAAATTGAAAAGAAAGATCCAAAATTACCATTAGGATGAATTAGCTAAAATTGAAAAGAAATGTCCAAAATTACAATTAAGTTTAAGGTTAACTTTGATTAAATTGAAAGTTTAGGCGGGAATTGATACACCCTATCAAATGTCAAATTCAAGGTAAATTTCGATTTTTTCCCTTTTCATTTCAGAAACATTCTATTTTAGGTTTTAAATTTAAATCAATTATTAGGAACAGTAAATTATATATTTAACAATGTACTTAAATTTTAAAAAGGATAAATTATAAAAGAAACTTTGGAGTTTATTTCTATTTAATGGGAAGGTTAATGAGTGTTTGAGTATAGCTTAATCATCAAGGCACATTAAACTAAAATGAATAATTAAAAAAAAAAATCAAGGTACGTCAGAACTCTCTTGTAAGTTTAAATCTCAACATCAACTTAGTCAAAATTTATATAAAGTACAATTCTTCCTACTTCAAATTTTAATGAACTCTCTTGCTTAAGTTAAAAACAGTTTAATTTCAAAAAAAAAAAGTTAAAAACAGTTTGGATTGCAAATTTAGTTCTAAATATCAGTGGTTGTGAGTATTTAATTCTTGAATTTTAATAAATTTTAATTACATCCTATAACTCTCAATTGTTAATCCAATTAATAAACATGTCTTGTTAATCCACTGCCAAAATGTCACATGATTGATGTCACATTAATCAAACCAATGAATGAACATAAATCATCAACTAAATTAAGTCACCTAGACGACCAACCTAATAACTAGTCAAGTCCCTCGATAACTTAGCTTAGAACTCAAGGACACGATTGTACAACTATAGAATAGATCTCGTACAAGTAAAGTCGTCCCTTCAAAGACTTGACTTAAGAATAAGAAAGAAGAATATTGTTCAAGTAAAGTCGTCAAAGACTTGGTTTAAGAATAAAGATATCACGTAAACACCAACCTCAACAGAGATCTCATAAATAAAGTTCAAAACAATTAAAACTTTTTTTGAAAATCTTAACTCTCCTGGCCTTTATCATATATCAAATGAAACTTTCATTCTAATTTCTACAAAAATCTTTTCGATAAAAGTTCTATTTTTCAAAACATATACCTAACTTTCAGCTTAATTCTTCATTTGACAATCGACCCAATCCGGATAAAAGAAGATATACTTCGTTAGATCAAAAACTACAAACACCAATCCCTTTTGAATTAGCTATAATGATTTATACATCTGATGAACTAAAGATATATATATCAGAAGAGAACATGGCTATTGAGCCAGTTTCCTGTAAGTGGAAGCAAATCATATAATACAGGACTATGTATATAACGTGGTGACTGCTAAGGCCATTTAAAAGCTAAGTTTAAGGGATGGAGACCCACAGTTGTAGGGTACCTGAAGGGCTGCCTTGGAAAATGGGGAGACTTTATGTTCAATGCTTTGAGAAGCCAGAAATCAGAACCACTCAACAGGCCATTTTGGATACAGATCTCTGTGTGCAGCAACAGCAACAAGACCACGCAATTCTTTCTGAACCTTCAGCCTTTCGTAGAAAACTGAACAAGCGAGTGAAGTACATTTAACACCACATTCCACAATCCCATCTGCTCCTCCACAATGCTGGCATATCTGTAAAATGACGAAACTTTCTTTGTAAGTGAACAGCATACCATAATGACTTTGTTCATGACTGGAAAAATATGCAAATTTTTTAAATTGTTGCATTTGAATGATCACATTTGATTGGTTTTTTAAGAAAAATTACAAAATCTGTCTCTGAACTACAGGGTTTGTGATAGTTGTACGTGTACCCTTGGACTTTCAATTTGAACAAATTACCCACTTGAGGTAACAAAATTGTTACGGCTAAAACCAACCACTGATGGAGTTTTAGTGGTAGTATTTAATTGCATTGGTTTTGTAACGTTGAAGGGTAATGTTCCAATTAAAAATTTGAAGGTGCAATTGTGACGTAACCAGATATCAAAGAGTCTAAAATGCAAGAATCTCAAAAAGAATGTTTAGGGCACGCTTTGGAGTGATTTCATGATGGACAAAATCACTTTTTTCTTTCATGTCAAAAATAACTAAAAAGGACATGACAAAAGTGACTTTGGCCATTCCAAAATCACTCCTAGATGTATCCTTGTTATGATTCAAAATTGTAGCAATATGATAAATTACCCCTCTATTTATAGAAAATTTCAGCCTACCAACCAACAACAAACTAAGACCAAATTACAACTAAATACTAACCCATAATACATTTAACAAGTCATATGGTAACAATTACTACAACTCAACGGTGGGTTTTGCAAATTTTCCTAGAAAATAGATCAAATATGAACATAATGAAATTTTGGTAATGATAGAACTAAACAATTAAATCTAACAGCATGCTATAATTATGTTGACAGCATATTTGTGTAACCAAAGAATCCCAGAAATCTAATGTAATGGAAGAATATTACAATGGTACTTACGGCAGCAAGGTGTTGCATTTCACTCTCTAATTTCGAAGTTCTTTTGATCATCGCAGTGGTAGCTGCAGCTTCATTTTGTAGACACTGGTTGCATAAATTAGATGAGGTCTGGACTAACTCACCACATAGTATACAATGCTTAGATAGATAGTAATAGTCAATCCGGGTTCGATTAGGATTCGCAGCTGATAAGGGTTGTTTAGATAACACTTCCCTGACTGGACGAGGCATCTCCAAAAACCACTGATTTAAGTTGGCTCCAAGAAGACCGAACACTCTTTGCAGAGCAGGTATTATTTGTTTATTGATGTAATATAAACTGTTCAACCTGTAGGGGGAATCCACAGCCAAAAGATCCATTGGATCAACAACCATATCGACAAGGCGAGCTCCAGGCTCCCCATAAATTACAACATAAGGAATTCGCTCTGCATAACGCGGTTCGGCCCTCGGATCAATTCTCATTGCTTTAGTGGCCACAATTGCTGCTGGTGGAAGTGAGGATGGACCCCTCGTGCTATATGTACCTAGACGTACCTCCTTTGCAAAGACAAAATCTTGAATTGAAACCCTTCCAGAAAGAATCCGCTTCCATTGTCGCTGCAAATATGTTTTGATCTGTGCATTGAAAAACCGATTAAATCACCCAATCAGGTAGTAATGAAATTCATCATTATATGAGAAATGAGCAAAACAAATAATTCTAAGCTCGCTTGAAGTTCCAGATATTTCGCTCCCTCAAAGATCGAAAGATGCAGTGCTCTCAAGTCAAAAAGATACAATCTACTTTTGCATTGAAAGCAACAGGTGGAGAAATACACCTCCGAAATATTCTGATGTTCAAAGAAAAGCCTCAATGACTTCTCCATTGTCTTTGCAACTGCTGCACAAGTATCTCTCCGTACAGTCTCAATGCCTTTGGCATCAAAGGTGGGTTCAATTTGTTCAGGGCTCTCAAAACTGTAGCCAACATAGCGCTTCTTAGTGAGAAGGAAGCAAGGGGCATAAACTTTTTCCATCTTTAGTGTGACTGGATTTGGATTCATTGCAGTGATTGCAGATGCAATCTCCTGCCCAATGCCAAAAGCCTGTTCGACCGTACGTCCCTTCAGAAGTACAAACATGCTGCATGAGAAGGGAAAACATGCGCATAAAAATTAAACCTCATTTCCCAAGGAAAGGAATTTAGAATGTTAAATCTTGGAACTACGCTTAAAAATTAGACTTAAAATGTATAAATATGTTCAAGGTTTACAAACAGACATACATCAATGAGAAATTTGTTAGCATCAAACTGTTTTTACAGAACTAAAAGAGAAAAGACATCAACAGAGAGACTAGGAGAAAGAAAGAGATCTTCACGTGCGCTGTTAAATGAAAATCCAGTAAAATAAAACAAGAAAAAATGTCATAACTCCAAAAAATATTTTTCTAATAATAATGTCAAGAAGTAACCCTGAAAAGAATTCACACATACGTGCCATAACCATCCAACAGAGTATTTTTCCAACTAAATTTAAAAAAGGGGGGATCCTTGAAATGATCAAGGTTGATGACAAATAAAATCTCTATAAAATCATATTCATGCACTTCACTCCAAACAAAGAGCTAGTCAAAACAATTGTTAAAAGACGCCAGCACCCTGCGATATGTGGCAGCTTGAAATGAGTCATATTAAAACCTGTGTTTTATATGGAATTGAACGAAAGGTTTAATTTGAAGAACCTCAAAACTTTTGAAACACAAACTTAGCAATAGAATGAAGTTAGTACCATAAAAAACTAAAAATATTTTGGCAGGGCCTCAAGACAATTTGCATGACAGGCCACAACCACAGACGGAAAGACCTTCCAGGCTTATGAGCATTCCTATATATTTATGGCCATTACTGCCCTGATGACTACAGAGCATAACGATAATTCCAAAGCTCCACGCAAGTCATATATGATTATTGATTACTATGCTGCTAATTCAACACAGTTTCAATTCGTACTCAGTTAAAACAAATTAGATGTCAAACCTGTCAGTATCCCCATAAATAACTTCAGCCTTCCATTTCTCCTGTGAATTGACAAATAAGATTGCATTTTCTAGTGTCCGGCGGCCACACTGAACAATACTATCTGCAAGCTCAGCACAAGGCATACGACCACTAAAGCCTGCTGCTGTATAACCATATGTTACGTTGGCTATCAGCTTCAAAGCAAGCTGTCTTGCATTAAACACCTGGGAAGCGTAATAAATCACTAACTCAGCAATGCAGTCATAATAGTTTGATCTAAGGAATGATCAAGAAATAATCTAAGGCAGCGAGGTATTTTATGTTACACTTCATGCACTGAATGACACGAAGGCAATGTTGAACTTAGTTGCAAAAAAACAAAACAAATACAAAAAACACATGTATATATTATGAAACGGGAAGGGGAAAAAAACATCCAAGCCTTTTCAGGTACTATTCTTTCAGCATGTGTTCCACATGACATTTTTTAACGTATTATGTCTGTCTTTTATATTATTTATTCTGTAAGGGATTCTCAGTACGTGTTAAGTACTATAGCTATTTACACGGTTAGAAATCTTTTCTTTTACAAAGTAACAGTTAAATTTGGATGTATTTAGGTAATTTCTATTACTAGATTGGTCACGTTACAATTTCATACATTAGTTTAAAGTAAAAAGACACAACCAAACAAGGTTAAATGTATATTTGTTACGTATTAACCAGAACTTAAATTAAAGGTTTTCAATCACATATGTTCTTCATGAACATGATTGATCAAATATTGAAAAAATAAAAATAAAAGGCATGCTATGCATAATATAATCGATCAATATCCTTAAACTCTTATTCTGTTCATCCATAAAAACAGAGTTTTTCAAATTTAATATTAATATTATATTGGTAAAAACATAAACATCAATATATTTATAAATTATTAGTATCAGCAATTATTTGCCAAAAAAATGCACTACTGTAGTCTGAAATAGCCATACCCTCTGAAGAACTTTCTGTGATGGAGCCAGCTTTTTCATTCCCTGTTTTACCATGATTCTAGTCGATAATATCTCCTCCAGAAGACGAGGCAATATACCTTTACGAACCTGATAAATCAACAGGGAACGAAGCACTGATGTCATTATTTCATTACACTATACCATAGAATTTAGAGACTTTCTACCATTAATGATAAGGCAAAAAACCTACGAGTGTGTTTATTCACCAGAACGATAATTAGAAAATGAGAATCACTCTTCATTCTTTTTGACTTGTAGGTTCTAGATCAAAATGAAGAAAGAGATTCCCTAATCTCATTTCAATTTTTAAAATCATAGATCACAGTTTTCTTTTTAACAGTCTTTCTTCATCTTTTTTTTTATCTTTACTTTTGTAATGGGTCCCATCATTAATTTTGACTGATTTCGTTTGTGAAAAAATAATAATAACAATAATAATAATATAAGTAAATAAATAAATAACAACAATAACAACAAGAATAATTTTATACACATTTTCTTTATTCTTACTCCAACTCAATATTAATAAATGCAATATTAAATTTTTTATTTCATTTCTTCATTCAAATTGATTTTCATTTTGATTCTCCTCATACCTACTAAGTAACTGGGACCTTAAAGATAATTGGGGAGAAAAATAAACAAAACAAAACAAAAATGATAGCTTGCTAAGGTCAAAATAATTTCTATCACTCACCTCGTTCATGGTAGAAGGGAAGACATTAAACCAAAAATCTAATAAAATTAATAACTATAGCATAAAATTATTTTCATGGTGTTAGAAAATTTTGTTCATATATAAATTTATATCTGTTATACACCTTTTCTTTATTCTGAATCCAACATAATATTAGTAAACACAATATTAAAATTTTATTTCCAATTCTTCACTAATTCATTTTGATTCTCCTCGTTCTCATAACTACTAAGTAATTAGGGCCTAGATGATCATGGGGAAGAAAAAAAAAACAAAGCAAAACAAAAGTGATGCTTGCTAAGGTCAAAAGAATTTATATCACTAACCTCATACATAGTACTTAGTAGGAAGGAAGGCATTAAACCAAATCCAACAGAATTAATAACTATAGCATAAAAAATATTTCGTGTTAGAAATTTTTAATTATGTATAAATTTAGATCTATCAGCAAAAAAAAATATTACTTAGGCCTGTAGAACCCCCCCTGCTATATTCTTTATTTTTCATATTGTCATTCTTTATATTCCTTATTGTCATATAAGGACAGATTTTCAGGGATCTACCTTTGGTGGTACGTACATCACACCATTAGGAGTGAACAATATTTGATCTTTCAGTTCGTCAACAACCTGCCGTTCAGGTGAATATGAAATAACGCCTAGAGTATTAAACTTTGAAGGTACTACTTTGCCCAAGCATGTGCAAAAGCAAAGGTTGTAAGCAATTATCATGGATGGATAAAGAGACTGGAAATCTAAAACAACAACAGGATCAGCATAAAAACCAGACTCAGGTTCCATCACAAGTGGCAGACATTCCATTGCAGGTTGAGAAGCGACCTAACAAAAAAGTAATGAGATATTTTACTCAACCAAGTTCATCCATTACAGAAACAAACAAGGCATTCGTAAGAAAATTAACAGTAGCTGACAGCATGGACCAAAAAAAAAAGTATATGATAATAATAACTAGAAAAAGAGAGAGAGAGAGAGAGAGGAAATTCCCAGTGTATTAGGGCCTGCTTCATTAACAAACAAACATACAATTACAAACAATATTATTCGTGATGGAACCAAGAATATATTAAACAAAAGGAAAAATCAAAAACTAGATTTTAAAAAAAAAAAATGAAAAGCCAAAAGGGCCACAAAGCATGAAAGAACTTCTGGGAAATAATTTTGTAATCAAATGGACCTTGACATCCTTGCATCCAAAATAAAGGAAAACATGCGAGAAGGAGAAGAAAATATAAAGATCACATATACAGAGTCCGATATTGAGTATGTAAACAGATAAATCGTTGAGCATTAAGTTTGTAGAAAAGAAATACTCAAACAACAAATAAAGTATTTACATATTTCACCAATCAATTGATTCTTATACAACATGGTTCCAAGTAACAATCAAGAAAGAATACAACAAAACAATAGCCAACCATTAGCATATTTAAAAAGTAACATGACCAAATTTAAAATATAACATAACCAACATCAAATGCACACGAGTATTTCTCAAAAAAAAAAAAAAATCACGAGTAAATAATCTTGGAGGAAAGCACATGACTTCCTAGTTCTTACTAATATTAATTGGGAAGAATAAAAATGGAAATAGATCTCTGGTTGATGCCCTCAGGAATTAGTTTGTCCCCCACCCCCCCCCCCCAATCTGGTATAATGATTACAAAAAAGAGGGAAGGGCTCAGCTTTAATCTCATCTTCTCTAACTAAAGTTCTTTCTAATATATATCATGAAAAAAAAAAATAGTCCTATAGTGGTGATATGGATGAGATGTATATTAACATATTATCACAAAATACAGCTTGGATGAAAAATAATAAAATAATAAAATAAAAAATAAAAAATAAAAAACTTTTACAAAGTAGCAAAAATAAACATAAAAGAAGACTTGGTACAATTTCCTACATTGTCAAAATTATTCAGGGAAGAGCAAGTGACCATCGACTCAGACCTGCAAATTCCCAGGGGAGACTGCCAGATAGTTTTGACTATGCGCCAATCTTAGTAACATAGACTCAACACGATATTGTGAGCCTCGAGATAGAACAGAAAAAAATTCAATGCCGAACACACGAGCAAGTTCTGAAGTTCTATTTATCTGCAAGATACACATTGTGATATAATCTTCATCATGTGGGTGGAAGACATTGCTTGTGTAACTAAACAGATGGATAAGAGAGAGGACAATTTAGAGATACAAAGGAAAATTGTACACGATTGGAGAACGGAGGAAAAGATAACAAGAAACCCAAAACAACAAACCAACAAACCAAACTTTCAACACTCCTCTGTTTCGGCAATATCTTTTATAGTGTGCATTGAAAAACACAGGCGAAGACAAAATGAAAAGGCCTCCCAAAAGTAAATAAATACAACAAATAATAATTTGAGAAATGGATCCGATTACTTTTAATCAAAGAAAGAAGAAAACTACCCATAAAAATTCATAGAAGCAAAGACCCAAAGGGAGGAACTCAATAAGCAAGATTATAGTCATTCTCCCAATTGCCTTCTACGCACTAAAAACTTTTCCTACTCCTTTCAAGCCAAAAGTGTTAAAAACTATGAAGAAACTGTTCAACAAAGCACCTTTTATCTCAAAAGAAAGGTGAAGATTTATCCAAAAAAATACGGGTCCTGTCTCCTACCAAAAAACTTGATAAATTCAAGAAATGGGGCAACTTAATTCATATTTTCTAACTAATATTCTTATTTTTACAATATATTTTGGTTTAGAAAATTAATAATTTCATATAATTCAAACACCAAAATTGTTGCAAGACGAAGAAAGCCAAAATACATTAAAAGATAGTGCTCTCCACAGAATCTAGTTTCTAACACAAAACAAGTAACTTGTCCTGCCAACAGAAAAAAAAAAGATTTTTCCAATGTTTCCACTTCCAATAACAGAGAGAGAAACTTCTGGTGATGGATAGTTGCTCACCATGCTTGTACAGGATATACATACTACATGATCTATGAAATTTGAGAACATATAATGAACTGTTTTGAAAGGCACCCCTCTCCAAATGCACACAAAAAGGAACTCCAAAACTTGGAAGTAATAGAAAATGTAAGTTGGTCAGCCTATACAGTAACAACCTACATACATATGTATTACATAATGCTTTCACATTCTATGAAAAATTAATAACAAAATACCATATCGAGCTGACTCATTAGTTGAAGGTTCAACTTTGCTCTTTCCATCACATATTCAATGCACCGAAATCTTGCTTGTCCAGGACCACTGTTAAACCATTTTGTTAGTACTCTATGATGGATGTAAGGTAATTTTCGTCTCAAAACAGCTTCAGCAACGGCTTCAAGCGTGTAGATATTAAGTTTAACTTCATTGCGCATAAGCCTCCATAGATTTAGAACAATCCTACCACCAATATGGATTCCACTAGCATGAGTTCGACCCCATTCATCCTCAATTATCATATCTTCTACTACAGCAGAATCAGAATTTACCAACTCAGAAACCAGGTTTTCTGGAATTTCTGTGTGAGTATTTGAATCTCCATCCAACATCTTGGCTTCATCTGGTGTCCTAGATATCTTATTTAGTAAACTTATACCAAGCTGAGAAGCTCTCTCTGCCAAATATCCAAGAGAACTACCTTGAATATCCCAGCCAATCAAAATATCTGGGTCAGTTAAATATATAATTTTCATAAAACTTTGAAATAAAGACTTCTCTTCATAATGAACCAAAACTTTGTAGCCTATCCCATCACGAATCCTGGAAAAGAAATGAGACATTATCACACAAAAAAAAACAAGTGTGTCAATAATGCAGAAGACATCCAAATTATATCATTTTTACTTCTAGAACTTAGCTGATTTTATAACTAAGGAGATTTAATGATTATAATACACCCTTGTACATTGACTAAAGACATCTGGACAGCAAGACATGCACCCAGCATTTCCTCATAAGCACCAAAAAGAAAACAAAAACAAAAACAAAAAAACAAAAAAAGCCTCACAAACACAAAACCGAATGAAGAACAAAATAAGGATACAAAAGAAATATGCATATATGCGCTATCTTAACAAACAGATAGCATATTATTTGGAATATCCAAATTCAACATAGATTTAGAACTATCAATAAAGATGTAATGGTTCAAGAGTACAATTTCTCATTGTGGTCATAAAAATCATACCTCTTAGACGAATCAATGTTAGTACATAAAATTAAAACAATTTCAACAGCAGGACCACTATCAGTCTGAATAGCAAGAGCTATCATCTTGATGGCATCAAGTCGAGGATCAGGCCTGAGATCTCCCCTACATTCTGCTTGAACCTAACAACCAGAGCCAAGTATGATGTAATCAATTAATATAGAAACTTTAAGTCCAAGAAAACATGAACAATTTCATATTAAGCACAAGTTCCTATAAGAAGCAAGATGACTAAGATCTTTCTCCTAAGCCTATTCAACGGGTGACCAAGGAAAAAGATAGCACGTTTTCTAAAAGTAGCAACTGACAAATAAAGTTGTATAGAACAAGATGAATCAGCTTTGAACAAAACAATATAGTAACTGAAAGACATAATAGCAGCAAAGAAAGGAATTATATAGAAAGGATAATGTAACTCAACATGGAAAATAAGAAAATAATCTGTCCAATCCACTGGCTGTTTTTATAAGATATTTCATTTATGTAAGTTGGATTTCACCGCTTGAGTAGGAAAGCTAAGATAATGTTGGATTAATTTAGTCAAAGCTGTGATCTCGGCCATTTGGGGGTGAAAAACTCTAGAACTTTCAATGACAAAAGCTTAGAGTGGTTCAATTTGACTTTATAAAATTATCAGCAGCTTTAGTTCAATGTTATCTGAAGTGGAATCAGAAAAAGTTGTTAATTGGGATGATTTAAGAGTTGGAGTATTGATGCCTCAAGAAAGTTCTCAGAGAAATCTCTCTCTAGGCAGCTCTTGGTTGCTTCTCCAACACTGTTTTTAGCCTTATGGAAGTCAAATTATCCAAAGAAGATTGACATCCTTATGTGGATTGTGATAAACAGTAGTTTAAATACTAGAGATGTGCTGCAAAGAAAATTACCTTCTAGGGCCATCATGCCCTCTACTTGTCTCTTATGTGGATCGAATTCAGAGAATCTAAATCACTTACTTTTGGATTGTTCTTGTGCTCTTTCTTGCTGGCAGACATTTTTTGGGTTTTCTCTAATAACTCAAAGTGTAATTTACTTCAGCTATTAATGGGTCCTTGCCTCCCTCTTCGGCTTGTTTATAATGGATCAATGAGTAAAAACAATTAACTCTGAATTATGGTGGGAGAGAAATCAAAAGATTTTTTAGAGCGAGCGTCGTCGTTGGATTGATCGTTTTATAGAACTTCTATATCTTTTGAGCATTGGTCTCTTTGCATTTCTTCAATGAAAAGCAATGTTTCTTGTTCAGAAAAAAAATATCAACGGCTTTATGGTGTGGTCATTCTTTTTAGCAATTATTCTTTTTCTGGTATAAGGGACAACCTATTTGATGGGTTTCTCGCCCTCAAGTACAAAGCTCTTTCCTTTCCGATCTTGCTTGAACTCCCTAACATCGAAGACTGACATTCGTAGTCTACTTTCCTTTCCAATCCAAATTCCCGCAGGCCAAATCACCAACCACTTTAACCTCCATGGATCTCACTCTCTTCGAAGAGCCACAGCCTTTATTAACAGCTTTTGAAGAAAGCCCAAAAACTCCTGTTAAACCCACCACAACCCCAATACATACCTCTGATATTCCCACCCTAAACCTGAATTTAAGCCTCACGCCCAAAGAAAAACCCCATGTTCCCGAGAACACAGAAACTTTTAACCATGCTACAATTCCTTTCTCCCTACAGCGTCTGGGCCCTCTTCTGCGAGAATATGGTCTCTGTATTATGGCCATCCCCCCACCTGTTCAGAAAAAAAAAAGGAGGTACAAGAGCAAAGTCTGGTCGTTGCCCTCGGGAGCTAAAAGGTCTGACTACAAAAGTTAACTATGACAAGCTCCCAAAGAAGAAACTCCTGGAGGGCTCTAATGAACATAAATGAAATTCATGTCATGGAATGTGAGGGGTTTGGGCTCTTGGAAGAAGAGAGCAACAATAAAAAAGCTTATTCAGAAGCACAATCCAAGTTTTGTTCTTATTCAAGAAACAAAAAGATCCAAGGTGGAAGAATTATTAAATCTATTTGGAGTTCTGCATTTATTGCGTGGGCCGCTTTGGATGCAGTGGGGACAGCTGGTGGAATTCTTATTCTTTGGAGTGATCCAGACTACAACATCAAGGAGATAATTCAAGGTCAATTTTCTATCTCTATAAATGTATTTTTGGCTGATGGCTTTTCTTTTTGGTTATATGCAATTTATGGTCCATCAACTAGACTACCCCGTGTGGACTTTTGGAGAGAACTGAATGATTTGGCTGGCCTGGGAGGTGATCGATGGATACATGGTGGAGATTTTAATGTCACTAGATGGACTTGGGAGAAATCTCATGGAAGATCTACAACTCGAAGTATGCGGGGCTTTTCAATAAATTTATTGCAGATTATCAGCTTATGGATATTCCTCTCCAAAATGGTCGTTATACTTGGTCCAGCTTCACTGATATTCCATCACTGTCCCTTCTTGACCGTTTCCTCATTACTAACGAATGCCTTCAAAAATTTGGCTCTGCTTGTTTATCGCGGCTGGACAGACCAACATCAGATCATTTTCCAATTATCTTATCTTTTGGAGATATTGCCTGGGGTCCATCTCCCTTCAGGTTTGAAAACTCTTGGCTCCAACAACAATCATTCTTGCCTTTTATTGAAACCTGGTGGAACCAAAACTCTATCCAAGAGTGGCCTGGTCATGGATTAATGATGAAATTAAAAGCTCTAAAGTTGGCGGTCAAGGACTGGAGTAAGCATCTGAACAACAATTCAGCTACTTTGTCTATGCTAACTTCCAGATTAAAGGAATTGGATGATATAGAAGAAAGGGGAAATTTAACCATTGAGCAGAGAAGCACTCGATTAGACATCAAAAAGCAGATTCTTGACCTTAATGCTATTGATCATACTCATTGGAAGCAACGATGTAAGTTGCAGTGGCTTCAGGAAGGTGATGAAAACACAAAATTTTTCCACCGCATTCTCTCAGCTCGTCGAAATACAATCTCTGAATTGTTGTCACGAGAAGGTAATAGTCTCCTTACAGATAATGATATAGAGGCTGAGTTTCTGGATTTCTATAATGGCCTATTCACTCTCGACAGTAAGCCCAAATTTCTCCCTACCAATCTTGATTGGAATTCAATCAGTTCTGAACAAGCTACTTGGTTGGAAAGGAGATTTACCGAGGAAGAGGTGCTTATGGCAGTCAAATCGTTGGGAAATAATAAGACTCCTGGACCGGATGGATTTAAGGGGAATTCTTTAAATCATCTTGGAGTATTATTAAATCTGATGTTATGGCTATTTTTGATGATTTTTTCTCCTCTGGTGTTATAAATGTAGCTCTTAATGAGACGTATATATGTTTGATACCAAAAAAAGTGGATGCTAGAACAGTGAATGATTACAGACCTATCAGTCTAATACCATGTGCATATAAGATCGTTGCAAGAGTTTTATCCAATCGTCTCAAGAAAGTCCTCCATTCTACCATATCTGAAAATCAAATGGCGTTTGTAGAAGGAAGACAAATTTTAGATGCTTCTCTTATAGCAAATGAAATCATTGAAGATTGGCACTCAAAAAAAAATCGAGGTTTGATCATTAAACTAGATTTGGAGAAAGCTTTTGACAAGGTTGATTGGGGTTTCCTAGATGCTATTCTCCAAGCCAAAGGGTTCAGTTTACTTTGGAGGAAATGGATTTCGGGTTGCTTATCTAGTGCAAACTATTCTATTATTATCAATGGAAGACCCCGAGGTAAAATCATTCCCTCAAGAGGCATTAGACAAGGAGATCCGCTATCTCCTTTTCTATTTATTTTGGTATAGGATTGCCTTAGTCGTCTTTTATCTCATGGAGCTCATCTGGGAAAGATCACTTCTCACTGCATTGGCAAATCTTCTCTCACAATCAATCATCTACAATTTGCTGATGATACATTATTATTCTCAACCATGAATTCGCAAGCCTTGGAAAATCTCTTTAATCTCATTCATATATTTGAAAATGCATCAGGTCTTAATATTAATTATAGCAAAAGCGAGCTTTTGGGCATTCAAGTTTCTCAAGAAGAGATGAATGACTTGACTAGAAAATTTGGATGTCGAGTGGGTACATGGCCATCATCTTATCTTGGACTTCCATTAGGAGGCAACCCAAAAAGTCCTCTGTTTTGGCAACCAGTTGTGGAAAAGATTCATCATAAACTTCATAATTGGCAATATTTCTTCCTCTCCAAAGGAGGTAGGCATACTCTTATACAGTCAACCCTCTCCAGTATGCCTAAATATTTTTTATCCTTGTTCAGAATGCCAACTCAAACTGTAAAATATTTTGAAAAAATCCTGAGGGATTTTCTTTGGGAAGGTGCAAAAGGTAATGGTGGATTACACAATGTTACTTGGGCCAAAACTCAAATGCCAATTGTTTTTGGAGGTTTAGGCATTGGAAATATCAAGCAGAGAAATGAATCGCTTTTATCTAAATGGATTTGGCGATATTTATGTGAGGAAGGCTCTCTGTGGCAGCAGGTTATTAAAGCAAAATATTATCATCTAGCTGCTTATCCAAATTGGCCTATGTGTGCTGATTCTCGGTCTTTCAAAGCTCCATGGAGGGAGATCTCAAGATTGAACAATATGGTAAAGCCACATGTTCGAAGAATTCTTGGTAATGGTAATCATAGGTCTTTTTGGCATGATATCTGGGCTACTGATATAGACCTTGCTACAAGATTTTCCCAGATTTATAGGCTTTCTAATAATGCTCATGCAACGGTGGCTGATTTATGGAATTCAGAAAATAATGATTGGGATTTGGGTCTCAGAAGATGTCTTAAAGACTCGGAGACTGCGGATTGGGCATCTCTTGCCCATATATTACAAGCTTTTGCTCCAAAGAGGCAAATGATTCATGGCAATGGTTTTTAGATCCATCTAAAAGCTACTCGGTTCGATCTATGATGCATTTTTTGGTGAGGCCACAAAACCATGCTAACCAACCTTTATTTACAGCTATATGGAAAGATTTCTATCCTAGAAAAATAAAAATTTTCCTTTGGGAGCTTAGTCATGGTGGTATTAATACGGCGGAGCGTCTCAAAAAAGAATGTCATATAATGCTATCTCTCCTTCTTGGTGCATTATGTGTAAAGCCAATGTGGAATCTCAAAGTCATTTATTTAGCTCCTGTGTTTTTTCTCAGAAGTATTGGAACTTTATCTTGAATGGGTTTGGCTGGAATATGATTATGCCTGGATCTATGCAAGCTATTCTATCTGTGGTTCTTTCGGGCCATCCTTTCAAAGGAAATGCGGAAACTCTTTGGCTAGCCTTTAATCGTTCTTTCTTTTGGTCTTTATGGTGTGAAAGAAATGGAAGGATTTTCAGCGACACTCATTCATCTTTTGACGACTTTCTGGATTTAGCTATTTTTAATGCTCTTTATTGGTGTAAATGTTCACATCCTTTTAAAGATTATAGTCTTGATTTTTTTACTCTCAATTGGAGGTCCTTTTTGTAAGTTTTCTCATAATGGTTTTGGGGTTTTAACCCTCTAATCATTTCATTTATCAATGAAATAATTTTGTTTCTCTCTCAAAAAAAAAAAAGTAGTCAAAATCGCGTTTCAATTAAGAGGAGTTGCTCTGTCATAGCTAGCCCTCGAAGTACCTTTGTTTTGTTTAGCCTAGGTTTTAGTTCCACAAATCTCATTACACTGACCATAGAGTCCCTTAAAAATTCTCGATGAATAAAGAAACATTCGGGCCCCTAGTCATCGCAAGGGTCCCTCACTCAAGTATCAGGACGAGAGTACAATGAGGATGATCAAAATTTTAATTCGGAGAGAGGAAGATCAACTAGCCAACCAAAGTGACCTCCTTGAGATGGAGATCTCATTTGACCACTTATAGGAAGGTTATTCAATAGTGCACTAGGAAAGAAAGAGGAGCGGAGGGGGTTGATTCCCAATTAAAAAGCTGAGAAACACAGAAAGAAAAAAGGTCTTGTCTTCAAAAGGGACCAGGTATTTTGTGGAATTCCTTTCTGAGAAATCATGGTTAGCGGTTGAGTGAGAAAGTTGATTTTCAAAGCTATTTGGGGAATTTGAGCATTGTTGGATTCTTTTGGTTTTTTTGGTTAGCCTTATTTATGATCCTTCTCTCAAAAAATTGCAAATATGATGAAAAACCATCAAATCGGCAAGTTTCTAAGCTATTAAAAACATGAGCCAAAATGTCAATAATGGCTCCCATGGTCCCATTAGACAAGTGCAAGAAAGCATATCAAAACGAAGAGGCTATCAGGACCCAATAAACTTCCTGAATAAAAGAAATTCAAACTCCATGCAAAACAAAGGGATTCCGAGTTCCAAAATATAGCATGAATAGTGTCAAAGGGTATTTCAATATCTGATGCTATCTGTAATGAGCACATTTTTAAACTTCAAACATAAAAATGAAAAGGACAAATAATGTACTGAATACCTCAACACTTAACAATGTCAATTGCTGCACACCTCCAATGCTTGCAGGATCACGAAATCCAATTTGGCTGAGAGGAGTAGCTTTTGATGTCCTATCTGGGCCAGAAATTTGAGATATATCTTGTGACAAACTCACACAAGCTTTTACTTTTGCTGTAACTCCTTCATTTTCGACTGGTTTTAAATTTTCAGTAAAAGAAACTTCATCTGCAGATGAGTTAGTAAGACCTCCATGATTCACTACATGACTAGTATGAGATGAAGAAGCAGGTTGAGGCAGAGGCTTGTCCGAATCATCAACTAAAGGTTTTCCTGAGCTGATCCTGTGAGCTGTAAATGAAGTACTTAAGAAGCTCTTTAAAAGTTAACTTACCCACAAAAAAGTTAGAAGGTAGTTTTCCAATTAATGATGAAGGATCTACTTGCATTAGAATAGTCGACCTAGTAGTTCCTAGACGTCCAAAACAAAACAAAATAAAACAAAAAGAAAAGATAAAAGAACAAGAAAACAAAAAAAATAATAATAATAATGCCTTGTTGAGTTCTGGTTTTCACCTCTCTGTTCACTTGATAGCCACTGACGAACACTATCTGCAGAAGGAGGTGAGCATACTGGTGTTAAAATATACATGAAGGAGCCATCATTTTGATAGTGAATGGGAACACCCATGACAGCTTCTTTAGGAGAACTAGAACCATAGTCTTCAAACATATCTTTTTTGTCTCTGTGTAGAAAAAATGGCAAAAGATCATCCAAAGCTCTTCCTGAAGAAATCGAAGGTTATCAATAGTCAGTACCATTTCAGCAGGCAAAAAATCATCCAAAGCTCTTGTTGTTTGTACTTTATCGCTTGCAAGGAAGGAAGGAAAATGTAAGATCAGCAACACTTCAAGTTCCCAACAGAACTAATAAGTATAAAAATCATAAATCCTGCACTTCTACCCCAAAGGGTAAACATCTTCATGCAAGAATTAAACTAGGAAACACAAAACCACATATTCATTCATTGCCCATTTGCTTGGAAGTTCTGGAGCAAAATCCTCAAAGTTTTTGGCTGGAATTTGACGATTCCTTGTGATGCGAAGGGTTTTTTTTTTAACAAGAAACCAGACTTTTCATTGAAGTAATGAAAAGAGACTAATGCTAAAAGATACAAACTCTGCAAAAGAGTGAAAAAGCAACAAAAATAACAAAAGCAATACAAAACCAAAAAACTAAAAAGCAATTAATAAGATACTATGAAGGATATATAAAAGCATTCCAATTTGGTTGGTTCAAGCTGTTTTTGATTTTCAATCTACACTGGGTTTTTTCTAATAACCTGTGATGTTAGGATCTTCTTACAACTATTCTGATGGGCCATCCCTTTAAGAGTGCTAAAGCTCTGCTAGATGCACATTACCAGGGCCTTCTTTTGGGTTTTATGGAAGGAACAAAACCAAAGGGTTTATTGGGATAAAGAGCACACCTTTCAAGAGTTTTTCAATCTCGTTATTTATTATGTTATCTCTTGGTGTGAACTGTCCAATCTCTTTCCTTCCTATAGTATGCTTCCCTTTTAACCAACTTGAAAAGCTTTTTCTAATCCCCATGGATTATTTATCCTTTTTTTTAAATTTCATACATCGATGAAATTATTTCTTATCAAAATTTTATTTTTTTTAAAAAAAAAAAAAAAAAAAAAAAAAAAACCCTACTATGAAAGTAAAAACAATTACCAACACCACATCCATAAAGAAAATAGAACTTTAACCTGTTCTCCCATCAACATCTTTTTGATCCAAAAGAGCAAGTTTCCTTGACATGATAGACGTAGTTGAAGTGCTTTCCTTATGCATCAAATCCACATTAGGTGGCTTTTTGCGGGTAGTCATACCAATTGATAATATTTGCTCAGCATCAAAATCGGCAACCGTGGCAAAGTGGGCAAGCCCAGACAAAGAAGCATCCTCGTTTTGTTTTCTATCATTACTATTCTGATTACCCAAAAGAAACCTTTGTTTTGTATTTGGAGCCAAATAATTCTCGTCTGCACATGGCATGGAAGGTATGCTCTCATGAGCATCAGCATCACTCACAACAGAATTAGACTTCTTTCTAGCTAAGGTTTCACAACCACCAAGAGAAACAGGACCTAGGCCTATGGTCTCTGGCTCAGAAAGCCCTGGGTCAAAGCACACTTGAGAAGGACCTGTAACAGTCTCAAATCCAGGGATTTCTCCTACATTTGGTGAATTAGCCTGCACTAAGCCATCACAGTCATCAACAAGCGGCAATATACCATAGACAGAACTATCGGAATAAGTAGACTTCTCATAAATTTCATCAGAACTTGCATTTTGATTAGTTAAGCATGGCACCAAATGGGAAGAATCCTGAACTCTCAAGTTACACTCATTGGATTGCAACATTTGAGAATCCAAGCCTCTTGGCCACACTTTTTTTTGCCTGCTATCAACAGTTAAATTGTTAACTTCACCATATCCACAGTCAAGTGGCTCACTTCGATACTGACGCTTCCTCCTCATGAAGTCACGTACAGAACATTCTATAAAGACATTGCCTTCCCTCGAGGTACATGTACCTGTACCTGCCTTTTGTAATGTAACATCCATCTGTCTTCCTTCTTCTGAAAAGCAACTGACGGACCCAGAATCTTTGGTTGAATTTACACATATATCAGGCCTGCAAGAATTGACACGTGTTGAATCCGTATTCACTTTCTGAGCCTTGTGAAAAGGTAAAGAGCCCCACAATGATTTCTCTTTTTTGTGACTGCAAGAACCTGAATCAATGCCATGCAATACCGCAAGTTTGGAAGATCTGTCATTCTCAATACTTGAATCTCTATCAGGTGAGTTTTCAGTCGACCCTCCACAAGGAGAAAACATATCATCTGCAGCACCATCAAGTTGAGGAATAGTTTCTTCAGAAGAAGACCCAAAAAGATGCTCATCATCAGGACAACATTTTCTCTTCTTAAAACTCTCGAATTCATCTAGATCTTCAACTGAATCAAGAATGTCTTGACACTCCTTTTGAGACTCAGAACCATAATCCTGGCTAGCTCTCTCTAGCACTTGATCCATGTTTGCTGCAGGCAACAAGGGCCCCAAAATTGTCTCACAAAGAAGTTCATCATCGGAATTAATATCTTGTGCAGCCTGAGAAGTAGCTAGCCATCTCAGCAGACCTAGTGCCTCCTCGTCAACAGCCTGAAAAGATGAATATTCCAAAAAAAAAAAAAAACATTAAAACCGAAATATGACTAACATGAGAGGTTCAACTCAATATGGACTAAATAAAACCACTGTTACAAACTTACAATCACTTTTTATCTGCTCATCTTTTTTTTTTTTTTGAGAAGAGACAAGAACTTCATTCACAAAACAGCCACAAAAACAACTAAGGACAAAGGGATAAGGCATCCCTTCTCCAAAAGGAACTACAAAAAAACCTTCCAATGAAGATTGATCATAGCAGCAGAGTAGTTAGAAAAAATACTATCTTGGGCACTCCAATTGGAGGCCGAGAGCTGTACAACTAAATAAAAATATTATTTGCTCATCTTCCAACCACTAACCAAATAGAATTCAGCTCCCTCGGAACTTCGCCTTACTGAACTTCTTTTCTTCTTCTTCTTTTTTTTTTTTTTTTTTTTTTTTTTTTTTTTTTTTTTTTTTTGAAAAAAATCTAATATATTTCATCATATATAGTAAAAAAAAATTCAAACAAATGCGAGAGAATACCACCAACGTTTGAAAATCCAATCCATTGATGTTGAAAAGAACAACTCCCAAGGATAAATTAAAGAGGAATATGCAAGAATTTTCCCATCAATAACATTTCCAAAAAAAATATTGAAATTCATAGACATCGAAGAATTATTTGAGTAGATCATGTGGCTGACACATGATCAAGAGCAAGAAACTGAGATAGAGTATAAAAGAAGAATGATCCTCAAACTACACCCATCCCCCTTTGAATGTAGTGAAGGAAGGAAACAATCAAGATTAAGAGCAATTGATCGACTCTAGACAGTTCGTGACATCCATGCCAAAAAACTTAATACACCACATCAATAAAGTAGGTGGCAAAACAGTGTTACTGTCATTTCTGCATGAACTTTTAAAAGTTATGAGGCATAATTTATGTTTAAGTAATGAAAATATTTGAACAAAAAAAAGTTGAACAAGAGACTAAACTTTTTAGTGATGAAATGAAAAGAGACTAATTTCAAAGTACAAGGGAGTTTGTATATTAAATTTACCATAACCCATTAACTTAAATGTTTGGGTTCAACGGTGATTTATCATGGTATCAAAGTAGAAGATTTTGTGTTCGAGTCCCTGTAATGTCATTTCCTCCCTAATTAATATCAATAACCACTTGTTGGACCTTGTGCAAATTCCAAACCCACAAGTGAGGGGAAGTGTTAAAGTATTGATAAAATATTAAATTTATGATAACTCTGTTGAATTTAATGGTGATTGAACCGTTGAGTATATCATGAGTATCTAAATTATAATGGCAAAAGCATTACATATGTCCATGCAGAAAGTAACACACAATTTTGCATATCAAGTGTAGAATCACCATGACAATTGCCATCCAGGAAAAAAGAGAGAATGCCAAACAACAGCAATCAGTTACCTTAGGAGTCACTTGAACTTCATCCATAGACAATCTCGGAACCACATCCTCTCCTTCAATCAGCATTTTGTCATGATCTTCGTATGAAGAATGACAAAATGAGTCCAAATTAGTTCTGCCTATCTCCTTAACATGTTTCAAAGGCTCATCATCTAGATCAGAACATCCTAGTCCAACTATATTTGCTTCAATAGCTGAAGATGTCAATGACTGCACCAACCTTTCATCTTTTTCAAGTGGAGTTAACACTGATGGACTTTTTGGTCTCTCATATAATTCAGTCAGTTTCTTCTCATAGTCCACACCAAGCGAGAAAGTCTCCAGAACTTCTTTTGGCAATGGTTTTCCATGATCAGGTGGCAATGGTGCCTCATGCAGCCCAGTTCTCCTATACTCCTCCTAGGATACGAACAAGAAGTGACTTCACTGAACAAGCATGTATTTTATTTTTATTTTTTTTGACAATACGTGGGGTGGGGGCATTTAAACCACAGACCTTTGGGTCATTAGTACAATCTTTATGCCAGTTGAGTTATACTCACTTTGGCTAAACAAACATGTATGTTGCCAATTACATATTACAACTAAAGAGTCCATCATTCAGTGTTTGCACATGAATGCACATAAATGTAACAACACAATAGAAAAAGAATAAAGGACGAGACTAGAGCGAACCTCCCAAATTGATACAAGTGATTGAACCATTTTCACATCCGAATGGGTTTGAGAAAAAGATGTATGCAGTTTAGAATGTTGATTAAGAATATCTGCAATCAAAATTTTTGAAAGCCTTAGACATAACTATGAAATAAATTATTTATAAGAAACCCTTCTACTACAACCTTTTAAAAGAAATTATTTTCACGTCAAATATAATTTAAAACCCAGATGAACCTTCTACAGCAGCATCTCCCTCAAGTTCACAAACACTTTGACGTTTACAGAAATCGATTCTATTCTCATCCAAGGCATCCAATGCAGTAGAAAATTTCCACATCCAATCTGTTGGAATTTTAGAAGATATCCATACTGGTGAAGTTGATGCTGCATCATTACTTGGATCTGCCTAATGAAATTTCCAAGAGAACATCCATTATATTTCCATAATCAAAAGATGCAATCATGCAAACCGTTATACTTCATGGAAGAAAAGCAAAAGAACAAAGGAGACCTGGGGATCAGAAGGCATGCAAGTTGGATTATCCATTGCATGATTCTCACTCATGTACTGGAAAGTGTGATATAGTTTCTTCCCTGGAGAATCTGGTACTGGATGACGGAACTTCAATTTCACTAGATGCAGAAGACCCATACCATACAAATTATAGTCAACCTAGCAGAAACAGTAGTTCAGATCCAAAAGGTCAAGAGCTACACGAATAAAGAGTAAAAAGAAACCAAGATTTCAGAGTACCTAAATGAAATGAATGCTTAACTGTTGCATATCACCCGAATGTTTACTAGGAAGATATTTACAATACAGAACGAAGGGAAAAGCAATGTCATACAGGAAGAACTGCATTTCTAAAACAGAGTATGGTGGCCTCAAGAAAAATGATCGGCTATGACCACAGCAAAATAGAAGGCAAACTCACTGATGGAGATACACTAATTGAAGATGAGTACCTTAAAAATTAAAACAATCAACGTACTATAATTTTCTACATATGTAAAGGAAAAAAAAAAAGTGTTTACTGTTTAGAGTAATAAAATCAAAGACAACTTGCGAAGTGGATGCTTTATTAGCCAGAAGTTAGTTCAGTACCTGATATCACAAAGACGTTTTGAGTAAATTGTTGTTATAAAACTATTCTTCAGCCTTGATGAGAACAAGATAAAATGCTAATGGCTGACATCCACATCCACCACAATAACTAAAAGAAGGGGATAACTAATCTTACCTGTTTACACATACCATAAAAGACACACGCAGACACACCAAAAAAACAAGAAAGAAGAAAAAAAGGACACAAACAAGCATAGAAACTAAATTGGAACTAGATGAAGTCCACTAGTCTACTAATCACAAAGTAGCTGAACGTATATGTCATTTATAATTATTTTGGAACTCATAAAGCTACTCACAAGGAACTGCAGGACAAATGGTATGTGGGATTCATAAGGCTGTAAACTCTTCTCGAAAACTGCACCATTCTGGGAAAGAAAAGGAGTAATTACAGTCAGCAAACACAGATCTTCCAAGCTGTCTACAAATGAAACAAGCAAAACATCTACATGGTAGTATTGAAAAAATAGGTTACTTTCATGGTGATAGGGCCAAACTATAGGTTTCAACAAAACTGAAACAAGCAAAATTAAAAGGATTTCAACAAACAAATACTTGAAATCAACATTATAAGTCAAATTTTTAAATTAAAAATATATATATTTAAAAAGAAAAGTAGACAAAGAAATAAATTCTCGAAAGGAAATCTCAAAACTTAGCCAACAAAAGTATTCTTATCCACAAGTTAATTAAACTCAAAATTAAATTATATATTTGTCAAAAAGTGCAAAATCGTATAGATACAATCCTCGTTGTGCATCTAGATCAATTGGATCTGACATTAAGAGCTCAACTTATTAATAAAACCTGAAAATAAAAATTATTTAAAAATTTAAAATAAATTGAAAATAATGTACAAAATATCAATCAATAAATGACCTTTTAATTACAAGTAGTTTTGGATCATAATAACCATAAGAGATGAAATTAATAAGAGAGATTACTGTAGAATTCATTCAAAATATGAGAGCTTAAAAAGAAACCAAAAATTCTCAAACCTCTTTTCATCTATAGCATAGATCTCAAAAGTTTAAACTCTTGATATCCTTCGTAATTTCTATCATACAACACAAATTTTCACGGCAAATTCTCCATATAATATATATTGACTAAATAATATGCTAAACAAATCATCATCTGTTACTGAAAAATAGATGTCCTTGCAAATTCCAGCATCCAATTTAGTATGTGAATCAAAAAGAAGATAAGAAATATGAATGGCTGCAAAGTGAAACTTCAAAACTGTACCAGAAGAAGATTTGCAGCACGGGTGATATCTTGTGGATAATATCTAAACTATTGTCAAGGCATGCAATCACATGTTGCAGATCATTAATATGGGCACGAAGGCCTATCAAAGACAATATAGCATATGGATAAAATAAAACTCAGTTTCACATGGATACAAATATATCTTCATAAAAAGCTCTTCTGATGAATGGTAACCATAAAGCTTCCTCGCTCGAACAAGATTATAACCATGTACATGTTGTCTCTTTGAACCAGAATTGCCTTTCAGCTTAAAAATACAAACAGAACAAAAATAATGTCATTAGCAATGTAAGAACAAGAAGGATCAACACATAAATGAGAGGAAGCACAATCCTCTAGTTGTCCTAGTAAAGAATACCTTTAAGGCTTTTTCAAGTGCAAGAGATACATCATTTGCAAAAGCTTCTCCTATGCAAAATAAAAAATAATAATAAATAAATAAATATTAAATATAAATATACATATATTTAAGCTACAGTAGCACCATAAGATAATAGTATCGTAGATTCAACAAAGATTCAAGAAGGTGCATGAAGATATAGCACATTGTATTTTTGGAGACTTGATGCAGTTATGAGTCCAACCGGACGTGGGAGGCACTAAGTCAAAAATATAGCATGCTGTAATAACCATTAATTCATTTATTTAAAAAAAAAAATTAATGAAAAAAAAAATCCTTGTAACTGATGTTCAACAAGCTTCTAGATTAGTTTCAGAGTATATTTTGAGAATAATACATCTTACAACCTCTTATAGGAAGTAAGGATACCTTACCTACTGAGCTAGGTCCAAGTTGGCATTAGTTTCAAAGTATATTAAAAGTAAATAAATGTCTTCTATGCAAACAGTTAATACAGACATAATAGATTAAAATGCTATCTGGAAAGCAAAGAAAATACAAATAATATGAAATATAACAGTAACACGATAGTTAATTGATTGATAATCCAAATAAAATTATAATCACCTCTGTGAGTTGCATACCTTTGCATTGCAACTGCAATGAAATCTCTGAGCATGACACGTAAAAATAGGGTAAAACCTACAAGCAACATCATTTTAATATATGCATGCCTGCATACATACATATACATGCACTTAAAAGTAGCAGTTGAATACATTGGAAAAAAACAACTCGATTGATTAAATGGTAAATAAATGTCATACTGTCCAAGAGATGTATATTACCCCCCCCCCCCCCCCAAAAAAAAAAAAAAATCTTGACGCTTTACAATAATGACCAGTACCATCTCTTCTGCCCAAGGGGCTTTCATAACCAAAAGATAAATCTTGGATCAAAAACTAGCAAATGAGGCGTTAGAAGAGCACCAAGATAAGAAGAAACAAGGCATCATCTTCAAGATAGACTCAAGATTGCAACCATGTAAATTGGGAGTTTC
Source organism: Luffa aegyptiaca (assembly GCA_017139565.1). NCBI lineage: Eukaryota > Viridiplantae > Streptophyta > Magnoliopsida > Cucurbitales > Cucurbitaceae > Luffa > Luffa aegyptiaca. Next base: position 45,151,242 of record CM029402.1, on the reverse strand, counting down.
AGGATCTGATCTCGAGGGAAAAAGAAAAAGTTTTGGTTTCAAGTGGAGAACACAGATGGGGCATTGTCTTTAGTCAACCAATTTTTTGAACTTAATCAATGGCAGGCGAAAGTTTTTCTTTTTTTCTTTTTGCAAAGAAAATTAAGTGGGGAGATTGTCCTTTCTCCTTTCTTATTCGTGGTCATGGTATATGTTCTCCTTCTGATAGAGAGATGTCAAATGTTTTGGCTTGTTTGTCTAATAGATTGATGTCAAATGTAGGCAATTTCATTGTGAATTTGGGGAGGAAGGATCTTCATTATTGGGCCCCCAATTCTTCTCAAGCGTTTTCTTGTAAATTATTCTTCCTTCTTTTGTGCATTCCTTCTCCTCCCAACTTCCCTTTCTTTTACTCGTTGTGGAAGGTTAAAATCCCAACTTTCCTGTCTTTCCCTCGTTGTTGAAGGTTAAAATCCCAAAAAAAGTCAAATTCTTTACTAGGCAGGTTTTACAAGGGACAGTTAACAATATGGACCATATCCATAGGTATTTACCCTGTGTCGGGGCCACAATGGTGCTCTCTTCATAAGGATGTGTACGAGGACCTTGATCATTCTTTGGAGTGGTTAGTTTGTTAGTTCAGTCTATGATAATATTTGGAGATGTTTAATCTTAGTTTAGCTTGGAATAAAGGTTGCCGCTTTTTGATGGACAAGGTTATTTCACACTTGCCTTTTAGATATGAGGGTCAGATCCTTTTGTGTGCTATAATTTTTTCTTTTTCTTTTTTTCTATTTTTCTTTTTTGTAATTTTGTGGGGCCTTCTGCTAGTGAAGAATGGTAAGATTTTTAGAGGAGTTGAGAGGTCTTGGGAAAAGATGTGGTCTTTTCCAATGTTCAATGCCTCTCTTTGGGCTTCGATCTCAAAAGACTTTTGTAATTTTCCATTAGGGTTAACTATCTAAGATTGCAGCCCTTTTTTTTTGTATAGTTAGTGTAGATTTTGTTTTAGCTCCTTTTTTTTTATTTATTTTGAGGTCATCTTTTTCATGTCACTTTGTATTCTGTAATGAAAACTCAACTTTCTATCATTATATATACATATTCAAATGCCTGTCCAAGACACAGTAGAAAAAAATTCAAGTCTTACTCCGTGAACATGGACGCATGTTTTTTGACCAGCCGGAGTCGAACCATATATTCTTAATACAGGAACCTCGTTCACCTTCCCGCCTTCAAATTAAATGATACGAAACATATGCATTAGTAAACCCCAAAGCTAAGCTTGTACTCGAGAAAAAATAAAGGGGATAATATATATATAGTAAATGATATATACGATCATGTTTTACACTCTTCTGAATCAATGTGAACTAGTAGCACGGTTGAGAACGAGCAGATTTAAAAAAAGAAAAAAGAAAAAGAACAAGGTATAAAACCTCTCCCCATTATCATTTCTAGCATTGAATTTAGATTATAAAATTAGCATGAAGAATCCTAAACCTGTGATTGACTGCCAAAACTGAAAATCAAAGGAACCCCATGGTCGATATGACAGTGGATAAACTAAGCAAACCATGACATAATGCGAAAGAGAAGTGAAGATTACCTTGAAAGCTACTGTAAGATATGCCGAGACCTGGAATTGGAGGCGCAAGGTAGTAATCGATGGAGACGATCCGAACACTGAAGACACTCGATTCTGATTGCGAATCGTCCATTGTCTTGCTTCCAATTCACCGAAACAAAAACAGAGATGTAGAACCATTGACAACTAGATGGGAAGAACAGAAATCCATTGATGAATGAGTAGAAGAATTTGAATTTAGTGGACTTCGCCGCACCAAACCGAAGAGCGAATTGCTTCTATTCGTGTTCAATTTGGCGCAAGAAAATGGCGCGGTGGAAAAGCCTTTTATATTGTGTAAATTCTGAAAACTTCCACAGCACTCTTTTATCCCAAAATGAAACTGAAATTGCAATATGCACCACTGATGATGTTTAATTTATAAATTTGTCCTATTCTTTTTGCAAATTGCAGTTCACCCCGATATTTTCTGGAAATAAGTATATTTCCCCGTGCTATAATATACTTTATTTTCAATTTTGCATGGCAATTTATTTAGATTCCCAATAAATTATGAAATTCAACTTTTTTTTGCAATTTACATTGCAGATCTTTTTTAATCGGATTTTTTGTTTCAATTGTTTTTTGTTTCTAAAAACACTAGTAATAAACACGTGCGTTGCACGTGAAATTTAACAATTTTATATTAAAGTTTTAAAATAAGATTTAATAATTTTAATTATATATTAAAGATGATAAAATCTTGATAATTGAATATAATTTAATTTTATAAAGATATTAAGAAACAGTACATTTTTTCTTCCATTTCAAAAAAAAAAAAAAAAAAAAAAAAAATCATTCTTGTTTAAAATAAAATTCAATTCAAACTATCACAATTTTTTTACTAATTCTTAATCTTATCAAAGATGAGATTTTTTTAAAAAAAAAAAAAAAAAAAAAAAACCTAAACGTGAAATGATATTTTTTTTTAACCAATTCTTAATCATGAGGTTTTTTTTTAACAAATTCTTAATCTTATGAAATATGAGTTTTTTTAAAAAAAACAAAACAAAACAGAATGAGATTTTTTTTAACCAATTCTTAATCATGAATTTTTTTAAACAAAAAAAAAAACCTGTGAGAATGAGATTTTTTTAACCAATTCTTAATCATGAGATTTTTTTCCTTAATCTTATCAAATATGAGATTTTTTAAAAAAAAAAAAAAAAAAAAAACAACACACGTAGGAATGAAGATGTTTTTTTTAAACCAATTATTAATCTCATCAAATATGATATTTTTTTAAAACCAATTCTTAATTTTATTAAAGATGAGATTTTTTTAAAAAACAACAACCTAAACGTGAGAATGATTCTTTTTTAAACGTGAGAATGATTTTTTTTAACTAATTCTTAATCTTATGAAAGATGATATTTAAAAAAAAAAAAAACAAAACTTAAACATGAGAATGATATTTTTTTTAACCAATTCTTAATCCTAAGATTTTTTTTTCCTCAATCTTATCAAAGATGAGATTTATTTTTAAAAAAAAAAAAAAAAACAACACAAACGTGGGAATGAAGATGTTTTTTTAAACCAATTATTAATCTCATCAAATATGAGATTTTTTTAAAAACCAATTCTTAATTTTATCAAAGATGAGATTTTTTTTTTTAAAAAAAAAAAAACCTAAACGTGGGAATGATTCTTTTTTAAACGTGAGAATGATTTTTTTTAACTAATTCTTAATATTATAAAGATGATATTTAAAAAAAAAAAAAAAAAAAAAAAAAAAAAAACAAAACAAAACAAAAACAAAACAAAACAAAACTTAAACGTGAGAATGATATTTTTTTTAACCAATTCTTAATCCTAAGATTTTTTTTCCTTAATCTTATCAAAGATGAGATTTATTTTTTTTTAAAAAAAAAAAAAAAACAACACAAACGTGGGAATGAAGATGTTTTTTTAAACCAATTATTAATCTCATCAAATATGAGGTTTTTTTTAAAACCAATTCTTAATTGTATCAAAGATGAGATTTTTTTTTAAAAAAAAAAACCTAAACGTGGGAATGATTTTTTTAAACGTAGGAATTTTTTTTTTAACTAATTCTTAAGATGATATTAAAAAAAAAAAAAAAAAAAAAAAAAAAAAAAAAACCTAAACGTGAGAATGAGATTTTTTTTTAACCAATTCTTAATCATGAGAGTTTTTTTTAAACAAAACAAAACCTAAACGTGACAATCAGATTTTTTTTAACCAAATCTTAATCATGAGATTTTTTTTTTTTGAAAAAAAAAAACGTGATAGTGAACCTTTTTTTTTTACAAAAAAAAAAAAAAAAAAAAAAACAAAAAGTAAACGTGATAATGAACTTTTTTTGTTTTTGAAACCAATTCTTAAATGTGGGAATGATTTATCCGTGAGAATTTGAATAATAAAATATTGAATAATTAAATAGGAAGGACAAATAAGGAATTTAAAGATTAAAAATGGGCTTAAAAGGAAATCAAAAGTTTCTCGCCTTTTAATATAGTATTTTAATATTTTAATTTAATATTTTAATATAGTATAGATGAAACCAATTCTTAAACGTGGGAATGATTTATCCGTGAGAATTTGAATAATAAAATATTGAATAATTAAATAGGAAGGACAAATACGGAATTTAAATATTAAAAAGGGCTTAAAAGAAAATCAAAAGTTTCTCCCCTTAAGCGCCTTTATATATATATATATATATATAGATATAGATGTTCTTTATTATACGCTTTTATTGTTTTATAATTATAACATTCTTAAATATGGAAAAAAAAAAAAAAAAAAAAAAAAAAAAAACATTCTTAAATCTGTTGTTTTTATTTTGCCGACAAAAACTGTAACACCCGAGTTAGGAGGGGTACATGAATGAACCGAGATCACATCCGAATGAGAGGGATCCTGAGGACATGAAAGTATGTTCAAGAAAAGCTTAAAAGAATTGATAGATACTACCTATACCAACAAGGTGCACCTTCCTTTTCGGTGGCTCAATCATAGGAACTTTGAAGTTAAGCGTGCTTGGCTTGGAGAAGTTCTATGTTGGGTGACCTCCTAGGAATTTTCCTAGGGAGCATGTGAGTGAGGACAAAGCATGCTAAAAGGACCCCGTGTTGGTTAAGGGCCGAATCCGGATTCCGAATCCTGGGCCTGGGGCGTTACAAAAACACATAGCTCAATCGACGTAAAGTTGTATCATCGAGTTCAAAGGTCAGATCTATTACCCTACATGTCGTAGTAAAAGAAAAAAAAAAAAAAACTTTGTTTTTATTGTTTTTTTTTTTTTTTATGGCAACAATTCTCACAATTTTGGACCTCTAACATGATGGAAAACCTCAATTTAGAACAATAATTAAGTTGCGAAAAAAATTCTCCAATCTTTAAAATAATAATAATAATAATGGGAATACAGTTCTTGTCTCTATCCCAATTCCATCTTAGTTCAAATTTATTAATTATTTAGGTGTGTTGCTAATTTTTTTTATATTAAATGAATAATGATAATATTAAATATTTTAATTAGTTGTTTAAATAAATAAAACAATACAAATACTAATCTTAATATTAATGTTTGTTTGACGCGTGAAATTGGTATGGAGTGATTTATGCTAATTTTGTCCCTTAAATTTAAAAAGTATCAGGTGGGTTGTTAAACTTTTAATTTATGTCAAATATATTGTTGAACTTCTAGTTGTGTGTTTAATAAATTATTGACTCGTTCAATGTTTTTTAAAATTCACTAGCTTACTAGATACATGATTGGAAATTTATGGTCGCATTAGGCATAAAATTCAATTTTATATCTAGTAGATTGATTATTAATTTTAAAAAATCTCGAATGTGTCGAGGACTTGTTAGACACAAAATCAAAAGTTTTAGGACCTATTATTATACACTTTTAAAGTTCATGGATTTATTAAACACAAATTTGAAAGTTCATGACCTATTAGACACTTTTTAAAGTTGAATGACCAAAATGACACAACTGTGAAAGTTCAGGGGCTAGACTTATAATTTTCAAATCCATTTTGATTTGAAATCATTCAAATTTCCAAATAGAGGGTAAATATACATATAATTTTAGGGAAGGAAAAAAAAAACAATTTATATCCATAAACTTTGAATTGAGTTGTATCAATTAAAACCTAGTTAAGTTATGCTTGTGTTGGCACCAATTGTATCAATCTAAATCTTATAAATTAATCAATTTTTAGATGTTGGTCCTATTTATAGTTCTCACTTGATTCCCTCTACCAAAAAAAAAAAAAAACATTTGATTCTATTTAAAATCAAATCAAAATTACCTAAATAAGATTATATTTTTTCTCAAAATCGTACCAATGTATGAAGAAAAAATTATTGTGTGATTCATCATGAACAAGTAAAAAGAACCTCCCACCTCAAGTGAAAGAGTACACCGTTGTGTTCGCTTCAACAAAATAAGATGCCAACTCAATTGTCATCATAAAAATTTAATATATTTTACCAAAACATCACGTAGCCTTGGCATCATTTTTCCATTGATCAACTAATAATCGAGTTCATCCAAAGTGAGTCATGGAATTTTTTCTTTTTTTTTTCTTTTTTTTACAACACGTGGTGTGGATGATTTGAATTTTTGACCTCTTAGTCGAGTGTACATACTTTATGCTAGTTGACTCATGTCCTTGTCAGCATGAACCATAGTTAACCATTAATTAAAACTCAAGGAAGATTTAAAATCATTTTCCTTTTTTTTTTTTTTTTTTTTTTTTTTTTTGTTTAGAAGAATTATCTTTCATGTTATATTTTAAAAAAGCTTCATTTTCCTATCTCGTGTCTAGAAATGCAATTTTTAGGTCAAAATTCTATTGGTCCTTGAACTTTCGTGAAAGTAATAATTTATTTACTAACATTTCATTTGTAACGATTTCGTTTGCGTACTTTAAATTATGTAACAATTCAGTTCATGAATTTTAACAAGTAACCATTTAGTTCATATACTTTCGAACCTGTAACAATTTAATATTGTCGCAACAAAATTCATCAAAATTAAAGGTCGATTTTTATTTCTTAATTATTAGACTTTGTAGGTTACAAATATATATTGGGTCTCAAATTAGTTTATTAATTTATGTAGGTAAGAAATTTCATTAAATTTTAACATTAATTTTCACAACAAGAATTAAATTGTTACAAATTTTAAAGTACACACACTAAATGGTTACTTATCAAAGCTCAGGGACTAAGTTATTACAAAATTGAAAATACAGAGACAAAATCGTTCTAAATCAAAATTCAGAAACCAAATTATTAAATTCGTGAAAGTTGAAGGACCAAAAGTAATGTTTAATCTAATTTCAAAATCGGACCAAATAGATACAGTTGCAAAGGACTAAAAATGTAATTTTCAAAAGAGTCCAAAACTTTTTTTTTTTTTTTTTTTTTTCACACTTGTTGCTCTCTCTTTCAAAAAGAGAATTCAAAATTCGGCGGTCTTCCTCTCATCCATATTTGAAAAAGCCGCCGGACCTTCACCGTCGTCCGGAAGAAAATTCCCAATGCTCCATTTACAGGCATTTGAAGATGAAGACGGGGGCTTAAGGAGTTAATCGACGAACAGGCGAGGTATTTCCACCACGCTCGTTCTTGATTTTCTTGCGTTTATAATTTTTCTTACAGAAGCTGCATTGCAGAATCTCGTTCTCACCAATTGCTTTGGCGGGTTACTGATAAAATTCAATGGCGCCCCCAAAGAAGTCCAGAATTCCGAACAAAAGACCCATTCATACAAATGACCCCTCGGCTCAGAAAAATTATAGGAGCCTGCAAAGAAGCAAGAAACGAGTAATGCTGTCCCGTCTCTTTTATGTTGTGAAATTTTTAGTACTTGGTTCTGAGCTTTTGTTTATTTCTAACTAGATCTTAGTCGTTTTTTTAGTTGTGAATGTGAATTTCCATTATTTATCTCCATAAGATCAAGTTTGGAGACAGAATACAGGGAAGAATGGATTAGGGTGGTTTGTGTAAACAGTATATTTTAATTCTGGCTTTAGCTTCTGGACACCCCTAGAGTATCTGTTAGTACTTTACTAATTTTAAGGAATATAAGAAACGGTGGAGATGTCAATACATTGATATTACAAAATGCCTCAGGACAAAAGACAGGATTTTTATTTTATTTTTTGATGGTGGTGGTGGTGTGTGTGAATTTTTCATTAAAAGGTGTCCAATTAAGGGTCCTTTATCCTTTCTATCTATTTCAAAGTCGACAAATCTCATATTTGTGAACCAGATTGTTATATTGTCTTTTATAACCTTCTGACAGAAGAAGAAACTGTCTGATAAGTTAGGACCTCAATGGAGCAAGGAGGAAATTGAGAATTTTTATGAAGCTTATAGAAATTACGGCCAAGACTGGAAGAAGGTATGTCTCTTTAGCACTTCAACTAGTCCTCTCAATGTATTCTGTCATGCACCAGATCTCATAAATTTAATGCTCATTATTTTTATAACTATTTTCCTCTGTACCGTCTTCAGGTGGCTTCTTCTATACATGATAGATCAATTGAGATGGTAGAGGCTATTTACAATATGAACAGGGTATGTCAAGTCCTTCTGCTTAGTGCTTAAGCAATAGTCTAATATTAGGTAATTTGATGGCTTGATGCTGCAATGTTGCTTAATTTTTTGCATAATTTTACTTCTTCCTTTTTATGTATGTATATGTCGTGACCTGGGATTTTGGTTTTCTTCCTTTTAGTCACTGATAAACTTTGCAATACTTTTTTCTTTGGTCCTTAATTTGGGCTGCTTTTGATTTTTTTTTATGCCTTTGCTTTCCAGGCATATCTCTCCTTGCCAGAGGGGACTGCTTCTGTTGTTGGTCTTATAGCACTGATGACGGATTACTATAATGTTATGGTGAGAGTGTATTATGTTTTTATTATAAGAAACATAAAATGTTACTGAACATTTTAATTTGACTTTGTTTGTGTCTCTTTCAAGTCTTTGGTTTCGTTTTTTTGCTTAAAAAAAAAGGATATGTTCGTGTCTGATTCCGTTAAATAAGCCCAGCTACCAAAGCAATCATCTATCTGTAAAGTAAAAGGATGGCAATTCCTGTTTGATATTTGGCATTTGCAACATGAGTTATTGCGCTCCACAGAGCAGGAATAATCATAACTAAAAATAACTTTAAACAAAAATTGTCTACCTAGAAAGTAGAAAATAAGTTTAAATATTGTATGCATAACATCCTTGTCATCTTTACTTATCTAAAAGCTATTGTTCCTCTTAAACCATATCTACCATTAAAAAACAGCCTTGAGTGCTTTGAGCTTAAGTTACTTTATTTTGTCCTTAAGATAATAATCAAAGGCTGCACAAAAACCTCTTGTGTGGATTAAAAATTACACTACCCAAGGATTAGAATGAAAACCTTGAATAAGAATTAATAAATTTACTCAAGAATTCACATGTAAAGAGCGAACCCTCCCTAGATCTCCCTTCTAAATCATTCCATTACGAGCAAGAAGAGTATTAAGCTTTCTTATTACGGCAAGAAAAGTATCCGATCTCCCTTTTTTTTGGTATATTCCCCTCTTTTGGATTAATATACGTCTCATTTCTTTTTTTTTTTTTTTAAAAAGTATAGGAGACCAAATAAAATAATTGACTGTATTGAATGACATTGGTTAAAAATGCTCGTACTTCAACCCCCCCCCCCCCCAACAACAACAACAACAGACGTGGGTTTCCAAAACCTAGTAGATTGCTCCTTGCATTATCCTTTTTTTTGAGAGAAACAGAATCATTTCATTGATGAATAAAATCAAAAGGGAGAAAAAAAAAAAACTCCCAATCAACATAGATGGATTACATAAAAGCTCTCTAAATAGAAAGACTAAAAGGTTTAAAAGGATGTATGGTCCTTTTTCTTTCTTAATAAATCTGTAATCAATTTATTTGCTGGGCATAGGTAAAATTGGAATTAGCACATATGTTTTAAACCTAGAAGCTCTTTTATCTTTATCGGAAGGATAAGAAATGGAAACTGTATTCTCTCTCTGTGATACTTTCAAATGGATAACTTATCTGATGATCTTTGTTTACAAACTGTAATGTAACAATACTTTGTTCCATTTTTTTTCCAACTCATTTGCTTAGAAATTTTAATATAGTCAATTGATAAATTGACAGGAAGGTAGTGATAGTGAACGTGAGAATTATGATGCTTCAGGTTTTCAAGAACTTCCAAAGGCTAATCAAGGCATAGTTCAAATGAGCGTCTCAAATGAAGACCACTTTACTACTCATTCATTTGCAGCAAGTGGTGGATGCTTGTCTTCGCTTAGGAGTTTATATTATGGTAAGAGGATATTAAAATGCTGTTGTGCACGAGGGGCCATTTTCCATGTCTTCTTTAATGCTTTTGTTGGTAAATCATATATTTGGAAAACTATGCTTTCCCATACTTCTACAAGAGCTCTTAAAACATCTTAAATTACTTTTGTTGCAATCTGTCCAAATACCCCATGAGGTAGCACAAAGAAACAGTGTTGCACCGAAGAGCCTTAATTCTACACTTGTATTGATGATCTAGTAGGAGAAGACTGAGGGCTCCATTAATGGAGCTAGTTTCTCTATAAAATTTAGGAAGGCCAATAAGAAAGGTGGAGAAAGAGTACATGAATTTTTCTTGATAAAATGAATATTATACACAGAGGTTGCACAAGCTTCCCAACAAGGATCTTATTCGAGTCAACCTATAACCTAAAACTTACGAGAAAAACACAAAACTGAACTCAGAGATCAATAAAAATAAATAAACCCAAGACACCTCATTCAAGAACATCCACTGAATCTAAAAACCATCATGTAAAACTGCACAACGGGACACTTGAAAATCTAGAAAAAAAACTTGGCGAAAGATAATCAACAGTCTATATCTCCAGCTCCATCTCCAAAGAATAATATCAATTTTTAATGCCAACAGCAACATCTTTTCTCCGAACAACAGCAATGATTGAGGCATATACAAACCAAGATCATATCCAACATAATTAAACCGTCACAGATGGAACCTTGCCTGGACTTTGTTTGCTGTATTAAGCCCATTGTGAGAAAAGGACCACAAAAGAACTTTATATTCTTCGGATTACTTGTGTTTCCAAATGCCCGTTTTCTTTTTGGTTCTCTCTATATTCCCTACTTTGAGCTACTGCTATGTAAATTTTATTTTTCCTTTTGGTCTCCCACCTAGTTTCCTCATTACCAAGAAAATATTCCTTTTAATGCTGCGAGGACTTTTGAAGTTTAGCAACATTGCTAATCCCAGAAGTTCTATCCACTAGGTCCAGATACTTCTAATGCCTTTTACAATAGATTCCTTCTTGGATGAAGACTCTTCAAACTATCTGACTCCGAGTTAGTGCATGCATATTCAGTGTAACCTTTATTTTGTCATTTTTATTGATTAGAGAACTATTTCCAAATTACATATTGAATAAGCACGATTTTCTGGGATTACAATATTCTATGGTAACTGAAGTATCTAACTAGCAAAATACTGTATATCAAAAAGTAAAGTACATTGAAGCAAGATACTATGTAAAAGAATGTGGTCTGATGTTGATATGCCTGTGATCTTGATTTCTAATCTGTATTCTTGCACACTGTATTTTGATGCACACAAGTAATGAAATACCTCAAATCTTATTCATTCAAAGCAGAAACTTAATATCACAGCCATATATATAGGCTGGAAAATAACTAATTCACTCTAACTAACTAATTTACAGCAGTGAAAGCCTTTTACTATAAGGTAAAAGCTTTAAATAAATGAAAAGGTAAATGATTTACCATACACAGTAAAAGTAAAAGATCTTTAATAGATCCTACATCAAACCCCTCCTACCCAAATAAAACTCGACCGCGAGTTTAATCGGCCAAAGAAAATTGATCTGGGGCATGGTAGGCATAGATGTCCGACACATTAAAGGTGGAACTGATGCGCATAGATGGGGGCAAGTCAATCTTGTATGCGTTATCTCCAAACTTATCCAAAATAGGAAAAGGTCCAATCTTCTTGTTGGTAAGCTTGGTATGAAGGCCACGAGGAAGGCGATTCTTGTGCAAGTGGACCATAACTAAGTCTCCAATTTCAAAAGATTGTGATCGACGATGCAAATCCGCATTGTGCTTGTACTTGGTGTTAGACTCCTCAAGATGGCGGCGAACTTCTTCGTGTAGTTGCTGAATTCGATTGGCCATGACATCCGCTTCCGCACTAAGATCAACATTAGAAGGGATATTAGAAAGATCTATAGTTAGCCTAGGGAGTTTAGTGTAAACTATTTCAAATGGCGACTTCCCTGTCGATCTATTGGCCATATGATTGAAGGCAAACTCCGCTTGAGCCAAAGCAAGACAACGTAGTAAGTTCCCCAAAGTGCGATTGGTTACCTCCGTTTGACCGTCCGTTTGAGGATGACTTGAAGAGCTAAAAAGTAATCCTGTGCCAAACTTTTTCCACAAAGACTTCCAAAAGAAACTCATAAACTTAACATCTCTATCAGAAACAATAGTTTTTGGAATTCCATGGAGGCGAACAATTTCTTTAAAAAACAAATTAGCTACATTCAAAGCATCGGTAGTCTTTTTACAAGCCAAAAAATGTGCCATTTTACTAAAACGATCAACAACAACCAACACCGAATCATTACCTCGTTGTGTTCGTGGAAGCCCTAACACAAAATCCATAGAAAGATCCTCCCAAATTGAATTAGGTATGGGTAAAGGGGTATAGAGTCCTGTGTTTTGACTAGATCCCTTTGAGGTTTGGCAAACATAACATCGTTTAACAAAGTTAGAAACATCCTTTTTTAATTGAGGCAAAAAAAATCGTTCATTTAGCAAAGTAAAAGTTTTATCACGACCAAAATGACCTGCAAGCCCACCACCATGTGTTTCCTTAATTAAAGATTCTCGTAGAGAAGTGTGAGGTATACAAAGATTATTACCCTTAAAAAGAAAGCCATCAAGTATATGAAAATCATTGCAAGGAATATGGTGGGTGCATTTTGTTATCAAGATATCAAACATGAGAGAATTCAATATATTTTCTATACACTAGAGCCAATTATATATAGGCATACATAGAAGCCCTAAACCACTAATGGTAAAATTACAATAAAGGACGAAGACTAATAAGCTACTATATTTACATATATACTATAACACATTTGTACCAAGTATCACCGAAATCGACATCTAACTCATACAAGTCTTTTAGATGGTCAAAAGCAATAATTTCAGATTGCAAAAGGGTTAGAAGAGAACCTTTTCGACTTAAGGCATCGGCTACTTTGTTGCTTTTACCCGTTGTATGACGAATAAGGAAATCAAACCTTTGCAAAAACTGCAACCATCTAGCATGCATGCGGCTAATGTGCTTTTGGGATTGTAAAAATTTCAAAGAAAAATGGTCAATAAGTAATATAAATTCTTTCCTAATTAGATAATGTTCCCAAGTTTTTAACGCTCGAACAAGAGAATACAATTCTTTCTCATAGGTTGACCATTTTTGGCGTGCACAACTTAGTTTCTCACTAAAGAATTCAATTGGGTGGCCATCTTGGGATAAAACAGCCCCAATACCTATACCCGAAGCATCTACCATTACCTCAAATGGTTTTGAAAAATCTGGAAGGGCAAGCACGGGAGCTGAAGCTAGGTGCTGTTTCAGCTCTTGAAAACTGTGTATTTGCTCGGTTTCCCAAACAAAACTCCCTTCTTTAAGGCAATTAGTTAGGGGGGCAGCAATGGAGCTGAAATTTTTAATGAATTTTCTGTAAAATGATGCCAAACCAAGGAAGCATTGGACATCACGAACATGTTTAGGAGTGGGCCAATCCTTGATTGCTTCAATTTTCCTAGGATCAACTGAGATACCATCTTTGCTAATGAGGAAACCCAAAAATGAGATTTGAGATTGTAAAAAACTGCACCTTTTAAGATTTATAAATAGCTTATTTTCAAGTAAGAGAGAAAAGATAAGAGATATATGGGTGATATGTTCATCATGGGAATGACTAAAAATAAGGATGTCATCAAAATAAACAACAACAAATTTGTTCAAATATGGTTGTAAGACTTGATTCATAAGACGCATAAAAGTACTAGGAGCATTTGACAATCCAAAGGGCATAACAAGCCATTCAAAAAGACCCTCGTTGGTTTTAAATGCCGTTTTCCATTCATCACCCGGTTTTATGCGAATTTGGTGGTATCCACTTTTAAGATCAACTTTGGAAAAGATAGAGGCACCCCCTAATTGGTCCAAAAGATCACTAAGGCGAGGAATAGGGAAACGGTATTTAATTGTAATCTTATTTATAGCACGATTATCGACACACAACCGCCAAGAACCATCCTTTTTGGGAGCTAGAAGTGCTGGAACAACACATGGACTTAAGCTTGGTTGCATATGGCCTTTGTTTAGTAATTCTTGGATTTGGTCATGGAGAATAGCATATTCTTTAGGGCTCATGCGATAGTGTGCTAAATGGGGTAAAGTGCTACAGGGAATGAGGTCTATTTGGTGTTAAATGTTGCGGAGTGGGGGAAGTTCATTGGGTTCTGCAGCAAGGGTGGGAAATTTGGACAGGAATTGGGCAATTTCAGGATGTATAGGTGCTGGATTTTCTGAAAAGCAATCTTTTTTTACTACAAAGGCTACTAAAGTTGAACAAAAGGAAGATCCAAAGCCCACCAAAACTTATCAAAGAAGGAACACGTGGGAGAAACAACAAACAAGTTCAAGAAGACAAGATCTTGATAACAATAAAATTTTCCAGCAAGGATCTTCTTCATCTAACACTCACCAAACAAAGAAGGATGATCAATCTACAAAGGGAGTAGTTTCAAACAAAGGTTTGGACACTTCTAATCCTAAAAAGATTACTAATCCTTACAATCGTCCTACTCTTGGCAAGTGTTTTAGGTGTGGACAGCAAGGACATTTGTCGACATTGTTGATATTGATTGTAGAGGATTTGTTGATAGTTGAGTGGTAGGAATCTTTTCTTCATAAGCCTTAGCATTTTGGGCCAACTCTTGATCGGTTGTTTTCCTTAATACCTTTGGTTTGTTTGTAGTTGATCCCTTCCCACCATGCCGAGGCCCCGCTTTGAAGTTTGAAGGCCACAAGTTTAACCTTCTTGTCCTCGGGTGTATTGGCATATTCAAAAAATGTTCAACGTTTTTTACCCAATCAAGAAATCTTTCCACATCCATTCGACCATTGAAGCTCGGGAGATCAATCTTCATTCGAATTTCCGGGGCATCTTGGTAGTAATTTTCACGATTGAGTCTTCTTGGATGTCTTTCTTGAAATTCTTGGATGGCATCGTCATCGGAAGACTCTGAATCTTGGGCCATAAAACCGGGAATGAAGGCATTTGGAAGTTGGGCCAAAATTTGTGGTTCTTGCCTTCTGTTAGGTGCTGGTTCTTGCCTTCTATTGGGTGCTGGAAGTTCTGGAAAGGCTGGTGGATTAGCGGTTGGTTGGGCGGTGGAAAGGGCAGCAAGTTGTTGGTTAATTTGCTCAATAGCCCTAGAAAGTGTGGCTAGATTTTGATTGATTTCTACAATGGATGTTTCCACCCGTTGCAGTCGGCGGTCATTGGTGTTGGTGGAGGCTTCCGCGTCCATGAGGAAGGGTGGAATGATCCAAAAAAATCGTCAAGCCTTGGATCGGGTTGCTCTGATACCAATTTGATGCACACAAGTAATGAAATACCTCAAATCTTATTCATTCAAAGCAGAAACTTAATATCACAGCCATATATATAGGCTGGAAAATAACTAATTCACTCTAACTAACTAATTTACAGCAGTGAAAGCCTTTTACTATAAGGTAAAAGCTTTAAATAAATGAAAAGGTAAATGATTTACCATACACAGTAAAAGTAAAAGATCTTTAACAGATCCTACATCATATTTTGTGTTACATTCACTTTTGACTTACCATATGCAGTTTAGTTGATGTCCTTTTTATGGTTTTTAGGAAACTATACTGGTGCAGGAGTCTATATTATGATTTAAAGACAATTTATTTATTTTTGAGAAGGGAAACAAATTTCATTGATAAATGAAATAAAACGGAGTAAAAACTCCAACACCTAAAAAGGTGAGTTACAAGAGAGATCTCCAGTTTAGAATTAAAGAAGAAAGACTGTAATCAGAAAAGGGATGTTTACTTTTGCACCAACATAAAGCATGAAAAATAATAAAATCCATAAAGTTGTCAAAAGATAAGAAAGAGTCCCTGAAGATACGTCCATTCCTTTCGCTCCAAAGAAACCAGGGGAAGGCCCTGTTAAGAGCAAGCCATAGGATCTTTTTCACTCCATTGAAAGGATGTCCCACACAAATGGAGGCAAGAACATCATAAATGTTGTTTGGTAAAGCCAAGGACCAATCAAAGGCATGAAAAATTGTTGACCAATATCG
Source organism: Luffa aegyptiaca (assembly GCA_017139565.1). Taxonomy (NCBI): domain Eukaryota; kingdom Viridiplantae; phylum Streptophyta; class Magnoliopsida; order Cucurbitales; family Cucurbitaceae; genus Luffa; species Luffa aegyptiaca. Next base: position 45,135,158 of record CM029402.1, on the reverse strand, counting down.
AGAAGCAAAGTAGCAGTGTGCAAATAAATGACAAGCATCTTCCGAGTAGAACAACACAGTTTATGGTTATGATGACGAAAATCTTACTAGTAAATTGTCATTAGTTAACATTTGAACTACCACTCTGTTGGCAGTGTATCTTCCATACAAGGTTTGGAATTCTTTTTGGCAACCTGCATTGTAGTGTTCATCTGCAATTACATTTCCTTGGGTATATTGTTTTTCTTTCCTCAAATTATGGATACATAAAAAAAAGCATGGAATTAGTTTGAATATTAAATATATCTATACATGTTGATGATAGATATAATAGTCCTTCTTTCCTGCAATAAAAATGTTTTTTTAAGCTAAAAACCCTGGATTTCTTTTTGAGCTGAAACCTACATTCTGATAAATGTTTTATTGCTGATAAAAACATTGCGAACATGTTGTCGCAATGGTCCTATTACAAGATTAACAGGACCTAATTTTCTTAAACCCTAGCTGTCACAATTTGTGTTACTTCATATAGGTAACCAACTTCGTGTTGTGGGGAAAAGGACACCTCGTGTTCCTATTTCATATTCAAATGAAAGAGATGAATTGGAAAACCATGCTTCTGGAAATAAAAGTTCGCAGAAGTCAGAATTGGATGTTAGTAGCGATGAAGTTGCACATGGTGCTGCATTATCTTTTGCTGAATCCTCACAAAGAAGATGCTCTTCCTCAACATCTGTGCCTCGCAAAATAAAAGAGGACATGAAATCCTCATATAAGGTCAGAGGAAGAATGGAATTCCGGTATTTATTGAAGTTTCTGTCACTAATATTATTGTTTGCCTGTAGTATTATGAATGATATTGAAGCTATGTATAAAATATAATATTTCTTCTTGTTTTCATTGAGTGAGGAAGAAGAGCTTTATACAAAGAGACTCTCAATCAAATAAGCAGAAAATCTGTTGACAATCTAAACCTACATGGAAAAGAAAAAATACAGCTATAAACATATACAAGGAAATAGCTATCAACACACCTAAGGAAACAATCTCAAAAAATAAAGTCCTAATTTACAGCTTGATTTTCTACACTCCCCCTCAAGTTGGATGGTATATACTTGTCATGCTAAGCTTGGAAATTAAACCACCGAGACTGGTTCGATGTAAAGCCTTAGTTAGTATATCTGCAACTTGTTGTTGGGAAGGCACATATCTCAAGTTAATAGTGTTTGTCTCAATTTTCTCACTGATGAAGTGACGATCTATCTCGACATGCTTCATTCGGTCATGATGTATTGGATTCCTTGCAATAGCTATGGCAGATTGATTATCACACAGTACTTCTATCGTACCTTCTGTCTTGACCTTGAGTTCAGTGAGAAGTCGTTTTAACCAAATTCCTTCGCAAATCCCATGTGCTAGTGATTGAAACTCAGCTTCAGCACTGCTTCGAGCTACAACCTGTTGTTTCTTGCTGCGCCAGGTAACTAAGTTTCCCCATACATAAGAACAATATCCTGATGTTGACTTACGGTCAATAGGAGATCCAGCCCAATCTGCATCAGTGTAAACTTCTAAAGATCGATTTGTGGTCTTCCTAAACATAAGGCCCTTACCAGGATCACGTTTGAGATATCTCAATATTCTATACACAGCTTCCATATGTTCTTTAGAAGGTTTGTTCAGGAATTGACTTACCACACTAACAGCAAAGCTAATGTCTGGTCGAGTATGAGTTAAGTATATTAGTTTTCCAACTAGTCGCTGATACCTACCTCAATCAACTACTTCATCTTCAGGGTTAACCCCAAGTTTTGTATTTGCATCCATAGGTGTATCAACAGGTTTACAACCACTCATCCCAGTCTCTTTTAAGAGATCTAAAGTGTATTTTTGTTGAGTTACAGAAATCCCTGTGCTGGATCTTGCAACTTCCATTCCTAGGAAATATCTTAAATGCCCCAAGTCTTTTATTTCAAATTTCCTTGAGAGAAGTTGCTTGAGTCGAACCATTTCTTCCGAAACATTTCCTGTGAGAATAATATCATCGACATAAACTATTAACACAATAATATTACTTGGTGAGAAATGTTTGATGAATAAGGTGTGATCAGATTGACACTGAGTATAGCCATCTTGCTTTAACACATTTGTAAACTTTTCAAACCAAGCTCGGGGTGACTGTTTCAGCCCATAAAGAGATTTCTTGAGTTTACATACATTTCCTCTAGTATATCGATCTTCAAATCCAGGAGGTATGTCCATGTATACTTCCTCTGCTAGGTCACCATTTAGAAAAGCGTTTTTTTACATCGAGTTGGAACAACGACCAATCTAGATTAGTTGCAATAGAGAGGAGTACTCGAATAGTATTCAACTTGGCGACTGGAGCAAACGTTTCCTGATAGTCAATCCCATAAGCTTGGGTGAATCCTTTAGCCACAAGACGAGCTTTGAATCGTTCTATACTGCCATCTGGTTTATGTTTGGTAGAGAAAATCCATTTACATCCAACTGTGCATTTGCCAGGAGAAAAGCAATCTGTAAGTATCCATGTCCCATTTTTTTTTTCAAGTGCTCGCAATTCTTCTAGAGTGGCTGCTTTCCATTCAGATCTTTGTAAGGCTTCCTGTACTGTATTCGATGTTTGTATCTAATCGAGTGAAGTTACAAATGCTCTAAATAATGGCGACAAATTAGTGTAAGATAAGTGATACCGTATAGGGTGTTGGGTACATGAGCGAACACCTTTTCTTACTGCAATGGGTCTATCCATATCCTCTTCTGTCGACTCGTGTACTATTTCAGGGACATTAGGATTTTGGGTTAGATCTTGGCTTTGCTGAACATGCGAGGGTTGCACTTCATTAAGTTGCTTTGTTCTTCGTGAATAAACTTGCAATTCAGCCCCAAGGATAGATTTGGGCATTGGCTCAGAGGAGGGTTCAGAAGGATTCTCAAATGGTTTAGGAGGAAAATTTGGTACATAATCCCAATTTTGTGATTCAAGGTCATAATGCTCCCCCTGAAGTGCAGAATTGGGAAAATATGGCTGATTTTCAAAGAAGTTTACATCCATTGTATGAAATAATTGATGAGTTGGAGGATAAAAGCATTTATATCCTTTCTTATTTGGCGAGTATCCTAGAAAGATACATTTCATGGATCTGGCATCAAGCTTACTACGGTGTTGAGGGTATATATGGACAAATGCAGTACACCCAAATAATTTTAGTGGTAGCTGAGACACGAGGTGGGATGTGGGATGTAGAGTAAGCAAACTTTGTAAAGGTGTTTTGAATTTGAGGATACGAGATGGCATGCGGTTTATAAGATATGTAGCAGCTAAAACTGCTTCACCCCAAAAAGTTTTTGGAACATTTGAAGTGAGCATGAGGGATCGGGCTACATCAAGGAGATGACAATTTTTGCGTTCAACTACCCCATTTTGTTGGGGTGTATCCACACAAGAACTTTGGTGAACAATGCCATGAGATTAAAGATAGGATCCAAGGGTAGAGTTGAAGAAATCACGAGCATTATCAGTTTTAAGAACTTTGATATTGGCTTGAAATTGATTTTGGATCATTTTATGAAAGATTGTGAATAGTTGGCTAGTTTCGGACTTATCTTTCATAAGAAATGTCCAACTCAAACGGGTGTGATCATCAAGTAATAGAAGAAACCGACGTGCCCCATTCACATTTTTTATTCTTGAAGGACCCCAAATGTCCCCATGGATAAGAGAGAACGGTTGAGATGGAATATAAGAATGAGGTGAAAATTGTGCACGAGTGTGTTTGGAAAGTTGACAAATCTCACATTGGAAGAATTTACTCTTTTTATTGATAAATAGAGAAGGGAGCAAATGCTCAAGATAGGCAAAATTTGGATGACCAAGACGATAATGCCACATCATGACTAGGTTATCTTTATCGGAATGATCTAAAGACTTTGAAACATAAGCTGACTCACAACCAGACTGAACTACAAGTTTATTGCATCCCTTTGTTTTTGGAGGATTCTCTACTTTGAGAAGATACAACCCTGCACATAACTCAGCATTGCCAATCATTTTTCCCGATCCCAAGTCCTGAAAAATACAAGAGTTTGCAAGAAACTTAGTTTCACAATTCATATCCTTATTCAGCTTACTCACGGATAGTAGATTATATTCTAGCTTTGGTACAAACAATACTGACTCAAGAGTCAAGGAACTTGATATCTGAATACTACCAATTCCAATTACTTTAGTAGGTGTGCCATCAGCAATTCGAACAGAAAGATTACCCGTATAAGGAAAAATTGACGAGAATAAGGATTTATCACCTGTCATATGATCGGATGCTCCAGAGTCCACTATCCATTCAGATGGAACAGTTTGAGTATGAAGAGCAAGGGGATTTTGGTTACCTTGTTGCAAACTCCCAGAACCACTTACAGTTGTTGGATTTGATTTGTTCAACAATTGTTGCAGCATATCCAAAATATCTTTGGTGACCGGTGAATGATTAGAAGTTTCAGAGACGGCAGCATTTCCCCTAATTTCTCGATCAGATTTGGCATTATTTGGCTTCCAATTTGCTGGCTTTCCATGGATTTTCCAACAAGTTTCTTTTACATGTCCAAGTTTGTGGCAATGATCGCACCATGGTCTTCTTTTGCGTGATCTACCATCTCCATGAGAACTTCCACGAGCTGCAAGAGCTAGTGAATCACTAGGATGATCTTGGTGCGCAATGAGTGCAGCAGGTCCATTTTGTTCAATTGGTCCCAACATTACTTGTTTTCGACTTTATTCCCTGCGAACCTCAGAAAAAACTTCACGAAGACTAGGTAATGGTTTAGTACCAAGGATTCGGCCACGAACTTCATCAAGAGATTTATTGAGACCCATAAGAAATTTGAAAATCCTCTGTCTCCACAAATTTGCGGAACAGAGAACCATCCTCAGAACATTTCCAGTCATGTGTTTAACAAGTCCAATTGTTGCCAATAGCGTGATAAAGTGGTGAAATAAGTGGTAACAGTTAATTCACCTTGTTTCAAATCTTGGAGAGTAGTTTCTATTTGGAAGAGTTCGGCCGTATTTTCTTGATTGGAGAATGTATCACGAGCGGCCTCCCAAATTTCCTTGGCGGTTGAATATAGGAGAAAATTCTCTCCAATTTCAGTAGTCATGGAATTGATCAACCAACTCATGACTTGATTATTTTCAGCTCTCCATATGCGAAATTTTGGATCCTCAAGTTTGGGTGCAGTGGCTTTTCCAGTGATATAGTCTTCCCGTCCACGACCATACATGAACATCATCACAGATTGAGACCACTGAAGATAATTGTGGCCTTTGAGTTTGTGACATGTGATTTGAGTGATGTTGCTCTCATGGGAGGAAGGAATGGCAATTTGAAGATCTGATCCTGACATTTTGAGGGGAGAAAAAACAGAGGTTATAAACCAGATGGAAATCAAATGGAGAAAGATCCTGCGTTTGGGATAGAAGACAGCGGCAAAGGTGATGGCGGCGACGAGCGAAGCTGACGACGCCGGGATGCGAGCGTGACACTGTCTGTGTGCGAGGACAGATCGTCTGGACGCTAGGGCAGCGACGGCGGCGTCGTCTGAGTGCGAGGGCAGCGGCGACGGTGTCGTCTGAGTACTAGGGCAACGACAGCGAACGATTAGGGCCGGCGAATGATTAGGGTTTCGACAATGACGGCGGCTAGGGTTCCAACGAATGACGGCTAGGGTTTGAATAGTTTCAAGGCTCTGATACCATGAAGCTATGTATAAAATATAATATTTCTTGTTTTCATTGAGTGAGGAAGAAGAGCTTTATACAAAGAGACTCTCAATCAAATAAGCAGAAAATCTGCTGACAATCTAAACCTATATGGAAAAGAAAAAATACAGCCATAAACATATACAAGGAAATAGCTATCAACACACCTAAGGAAACAATCTCAAAAAATAAAGCCCTAATTTACAGCTTGATTTTCTACAGATATTTTAATTGTTTATGCAATTAGTACCCACCCTCTCCTTTCTCACTCCTTGAATATAGTTGGAAACAGTTCAAGCTTCATGATGTTAACTTGGACTAGGACTGGTTTCAGGTCAGTGGTGGACGTAAAGGAAGACCAAATGAAAAATATGGTTATGACCCTAGCTCCTCCTTAGTAGATATAGAATGCCTAAGGACAGTTAAAGCTCACCAAAAGATGAAGAAACGGTACAGAAAGGAGAAGGTTCTAGACGATAAAAACAGGTGGTATCATCAAAGTGTCGATTATTTAACAGAAAATAGATCTGAAGCATCTAATATGGATGACTTATGCAGCCTCAGTGTTCCAGAGGGAAAAGTTGATTCTGAAATTTCGAATGCAGAATGTGAGCCATCATCTCCACTAGCTCAGAGAAAGAAAAGCAGGAAGCTGTTGCGTGGAGGTAATTTTGTTGCTCTAGTTTCATTCCATAGTCTTCTATGCAGTGATTGTTTTACATCTTAGTTGATGAAAGAGTCAAACCATCCAATTTCTGTGGTTGCTATCTTGCTCAAGTTGTGGTTGTTCATTTTCAAGATTACCATTGGTAAAACAGGATTGTAATATTGTTCTGAACTCTTTTTGGGCTGTCCATTAAAAAAGTTACTAATTTGTTATTTTTCTGAATAGATGAGAACACTGCTCTAGATGCTTTGCAGACCTTAGCTGATTTGTCTTTCGTGATGCCATTTACTGCTACGGAATCAGGTAAGTGCATACTTGTTTGTTTAATTCATCCTAATATTGGTATGTTTCTCTTCTAAAAAATTCATCCTAATATTGGAGTGTGATATGATGCTTTGATATTCATAATAAATTTATAAATTTTTCATAGAGTCAACATTCTTGGTTGGACAACTAAGGGCACGGTTGGTTGGTGATCTGAAAACATGAATCCAAAAACAATGAATTAAATGAAAAATTGAATTGTATTCTATGTTTTCATTATTTTTGAATACGTGTTTGGTAACGGATTTAGAATTTGAACATGGATTTCAAAACTGGTTAAAATTGTGTTTGGTAATAAATTAAAAAATTAATTCTCAATTTCAAAATTTAATAATTCAGTGTTGGGTAAATGTATTCATTGGAAACCTAATTCATTAAATTTTAAGAATAGTTGTAAAAGGGAAAATAATAATTATTATTTCTTCTCTTCACATATATGTTTCTACTTTTCAAGATTTGTTAATTTCTTTTTAGTCAATTCTTCTAAGAGTTTTCACAACTTGTTCTACCCATTCTTCTATTTGTTTCTTATTCTTCACATCGGAAGAAAATACCAAACCAAAAAAAAAAAAAAGAAAGAGAGAGAGAGCCCCTCTCTCTCCTGCCCTAGTTCTCTCTCCCTCTCTCAACCCATAAAATAGGAGAAAAAAATATGATTTAAAAGATATTCTGGAAATTGATGCTAATCTTTATCCAGCTTCACTTGTTTAAAATCTACAAGTATATGGCATCCTTCTAAATATGAAGTAGAAGGTAAAAGATGGAAGAACGAAAAGAGAAGGAAGGAAGGAAGCTGAGAAACAGAGGAGGGAAAAAAACAATTCTTATGTCTGAATATTTTGACGGAACTACAGTCTTTAAAATGAGATCCCGTGTTTTATGCTTTCTAATTTTAGGATTCTGAATCCAAAAACAATGATACCCACAAATTTATGTCAGCTAACTTTTTTACATGCTTTCATGTAAAAAGGATGACTCAAAATGGATAACTTTTTTCACTACACTTACCTTTTCAATTATCCCTTTTTTTTAATGTCAGCTAACTTTTTACATGCCTCTCATTTTCCCTATTTTTCGCTTTTCAAATTTAACCCAAACGTTTATAAAATAGCAAAGAATCTAAAAGGATGACACAATATAGCCATAAATCAAATTTAATTGAATCGACTGTTCTTGTTGGTGCTGTTTGGGTTTCTTCACAATGTTCCGGTTGGTATGCTCATCTGCCTATTGATATTGTTGTGCTTGATGGATGGTTAAACACTTGATTCTGTCAAGTAACATCTTACTCTTGTAACAAGCTCTTAGGAGTACTGCCTTTCAATGTCATTAAAAGAGGTTATGTACTTAATGTAATAATTCTGCCCTTGACATCTGTTATTCGCTTAAGCTACTTTTACTTCCTAATTGATCATTACTTTTTGATAATTCTACCATTAGTAAAAGGGGAATTGTATGGATGAAGCTAAAGACACATGCATACTCGTTAGACAGTTGCAATTCTTATCTAAATACTTTATTTGCCTCCTTAGTGTGGGAACGATGATTTATTAAACCTTAAACTTGCAATGGGTTCATGCTTTCTTCCAATATAAGCTTCTTTGTTTATTTTGTTAACATATGATGGCCTTTTTTATATGATTCATCTGTTACCTATATCCTCTCATATTTAATTCATTATATATTTTTTTTATCATTGTTGATTTTGCATAAAAAAGCATCTGTCCAAATTGTGGAGGAAACTCAATCTTATTTGGAAAACAAATCTTGTATTCCTGAAGCCACATTTTCAGCCCGAAGTGGAGATAAAGGAAAGCAAATCATGGTTAATGCAACGTCCAATATTGAGGATGCAGGTTATGGGAAATCAAAACCTGGAAGGGGCTTGTCAATTGATGTTGTTTCTAAAAGGAAAAAATGGCTTGAACATCCTGGCACAACGAGGAAAGGAAAACACAACTTTGTGGTATCATACCAATTCATAAAACTAGTAATTTTCAACGTGAAAACTTCTTTCTTTCTATGCTCCTTCTGAAAGTTCTCTCCTTGATTCGGCAAGTTTTTATTTGACGTATAGAGTATACGGAAAACTATTTCTTGTTCATTATTCATTTGCAGATACCCGATACAAAAGTTCCTACGGATTTCCATTTACGTGAAGATTTGAAGACAGTAAGTGAACCCTTTAGCTGAAATTCTCACAGATTCTCACTATACAAAATGATTAGATGCAATTGAGAAAGGATGCAAAGAAGGAAATGCCTTTATTTGCATTTTGTAGAAATTTTAACTCATAACGCACAGATATATTTCACTTTGTTATTTCATTATTCTAAATGAAAGCGGCTTCTTCTCCAAAAAGGAAAAAAAAAAAGGAACGGAAAAGGAAATGTAGGACGAAGTCTTGTTTCTTTAAATAAGCCTAAAGCATGTTAATTTTATAACCGTTATTGCATTTGAATTGATTAGTTTAAAAACAGGATTTATAAATTATATTGGAAAGATCATGAACATAATGACATTATCAACAATGCCTTCGTCTTTTTTGTTCTTTTTGTTCTTATTTTTTTGGTGAAAGGAAATCACTTTTCATTGAGAAATTTACTCCAATTGGTAACAAATGAAAGGAATTTAGACAAACTTACTCCAATTGGTAACAATCAACAAAGAAATGCAGTTACATAGAAGTGGAAAAAGAGTACACCACAAGGATCCAAAAGTTTGATTTCTTCTGGATATCCATCCAATTCTTACCATAAAAATCTTTTTGCTTTCTCTCCTGTCAAATCTTCTAATCGAGAAGCCTTATGGCACACACATCTGGTTTCTTTTTAAAAGAAATGCCACAAAGGACTTGTTGGACGACAAGGAGGAATCTACCACATACCAATTCAAGCTTTAACTTTAAAATTTTATCCCAGAAATGCCTAATGGCTTTGCAATTGAAGACGAGATAGTTGGCATTCTTTAGGGAGTCATCAGAGAAAACACACCAGTTGGAGAAAGGCACCTTAATGATTTATTTTCTGTAATCTGTATATTGCCCACATTCTTTGGACTATTTTGATTCAAAGACCAAATGATGAACTAGCTTTCTTTGGGTAAAAAGACTTCTAGGATTCAGAATTTTTTTTTACCTTTTTTTAAAAAGTGATGGGATCAAGGAAATCATTCTGATAAATGAGTGAGAGTGAGAGGGGAGGGCTGAGAAATCTTGGACAAAAGAGACAGGAAAGTCACTATCTAAATTGACGCCTTTCTGTCATTAGTTTCAGTTCTGTTGCCTTCTCTTCTGTAGGTTCTACTTATTGTTTCTCTATGGTATCCCTACATTGCTTATGACAACAACAAATTCTGATTATTAAAAAACCTGACAAATGATTTTTGCAGTTACTTTTACGGCACATCACCTTTTCCTTATTCTCTTGTGCATCTTTCTTTTTTGCAGGGCACATCTGAACATATTAAACCAATGAATAATGGTAAACAAGTTTATCGTGAAAAATTTTGCATTGACAAACATCGGAAATAGTTCATTACATTAGAAGTTCTTTGAGTAGTGATTAGAAATGAAGGAATTGATATGCCCAATTAATTCCATTTCCTGTAGAAAATCAAGTCACTTTACCAATTAAGCAGGGGAGTCGAAGTAGACGTAAGATGGAGCTTCGGAAATTATTGACCCCTCAAAACACGAAGTCCTGCAATGACAAATTGGAAAAAAAGCTCATGAAATATTCCCCCTCTGTGCAAGACAGAGCATGCTTCCTCAAGGTAAGATCTTCAGTTTCTTCTTTATTAGGAGGCAATCCTTTGTTTATTTGGAGGCAATCTTCTCTGCTTCAGCTTTTGAACTGTAGTACAATGTTAAAGTTTCTGCCTATGCTTCGACAATTCAGGAAAAACTTTCTAATTGCATGTCATCCACTATGGTGCGTAGATGGTGTGTTTTTGAATGGTTTTATAGTGCAATTGATTATCCTTGGTTTGCAAGAAGGGAATTTGTCGAGTACTTGGATCATGTTGGCTTGGAGAACATCCCAAGGTTAACTCGTCCTGAATGGGGTGTCGTACGAAGGTATCTTTTTGTAAATTTATGCTTACTTGAGAATGCTGTGAACTGAAAGCCCAAAATGTGTCTGTTTATGCAGTTCCCTTGGTAAACCTCGGCGGTTTTCTGACAGTTTCCTTCATGGAGAAAGAATGAAACTCAAACATTACCGTGAATCTGTAAGACAACATTATGCTGAACTTTGTGCTGGCACTCGTGAAGGGCTCCCTACAGATTTGGCGAAACCTTTATCTGTTGGGCAGCGTGTTATAGCATTACATCCAAACACACTAGAAGTTCATGATGGAAGTGTGTTAACGGTTAATCATGACAGGTACAGGATTCAATTTGATAATCAGGAGATTGGAGTCAAATTAGTGATGGTAGGTTTTCTTTCCTCATTATAGATTAACTCAGATACGATACTGATACTCTTCTTTTCGGCTTAGAATCTTGTTTAAATTTGTAAAAGATGTTTAAAGATAAAAAGCACATACCGTGTACAAGAGCAAGATAGAGCTATCTATTCTACTTTGAAGGAAAAGGATTGGAGATCTGGTGTAGCCTAAGAGGATAAAAGGAGAGTTCTCTCCAAAAATCAATCAAATCTTTATTATAAATTAAAAGTTATGAATACAAGAAGACCATTCTTAATTTATAGAGAATTGGAAAACAAACTATTCCTAATTAACCAAGAAAACGAATCCTAATCCTAATCATCCAAGGAAACTAATCCCAATCCTAATTAATAAAGGAAACTAATCCTAATCCTAATTAATCAAGAATTTAATAAAGATACTCTAAGTACCCTGATCATATTTTTAACACTTCTCCCCATTTGTCGGTTTGAAAATTAGTACAAGGCACAACAAGTGGTTATTAATATTAATTAGGAAGGAAATGATATTATAGGAGTTTGGACACAAGACCTCTTGCTTTAATACTGTGTTAAATTACAATTGAGCCAAAAAAAACTTAAGTTGATAAATTACAAGTTTAATTATAAATTCATATTTTTAACATAACCTTTGTTGATGTGACCTTGAGGAAAAAATGATAAGGATATTACAAAAGCAGTAATTAAAATCTTAATGTTGATTTAACAAAGAGAAAAATTGAAAATATGACAGTGAAATTTGAAAAAGATAGATAATTTCTCACTGATAATACAAAACTCAAGTTGAAGCTCACGTTTATATGAGGACAAGAATAAATCTTATTTAAGATCCATCTTAAACTTGAAAAAATATATAAGAACGATTAATTGTAGATCATTAAAATGGAGAATTTAAAAGATAAACATAAATGAAAAATGACTTAAAATTAAAGACAACTCATAAATCTCAATACGATAAAAAAACATTTTACTGGCTCTGTTAGTGAGGGGCATTTATTTGCTGCTGAGTTTAAGCTTTCTGGGTTATGCGATATTGTTTTATTTTAGTAAATTATGTTCTGTTAAGAATTCTATTATGTTTCTTCAAATTACAAATCCCGTTTCCTTTCTTCAAAATTTAAAGTTAGTAGTACATCGAAACTTGTTTCTTCAATGGGATTCTGAAGAGAATACTATCAAATCCTCCCAACCTCAATCCTTTTAAGGATCAGTAGTAGCTCTGTGAATGGAATAATAAGATGTTACGAGAGGGTTCTAGATTCAAAAACTGATACTTCTATACTTTGGCTCAACTCTTAAGTTACTCTTTCTTGCATTTTACCTACTATCTGTATGTTTTCTTTCTTTATATATATGATGTATATACTTCTTTGGGTTAGGAACAATTTTCATGGAAGAAAAATAAGAAGTTTTGATGCTATTATTATCTAATTTGTTGCTGTGAAGCCAGATGCTCTCTTTCAGCTAGCCATTATTTATTTACTGACATTAAAAAGTTCCACTTTAGGATTTTTATTGCATGCCTTTCAATCCAATGGATAATTTTCCAGAAGCTCTTCGACGTCAGAGCTGTTCCATCAACACGCCGTCTCTTGAATGCAAAGAGCCTCAGGCAAGCCATCCAAACCGAAGTAGAGAATTGGAGAAAGCATCCAGCCCACACACCACTGATACCTTGGTAACACGCTAGAGTTCTGAGTAGTTTTTAATTAAAATTACTCTGCATGTTATTAACGTTTTGGATGATAGCACATTTTATGTTATCTTCCTAATTTTGATTCTCCATTTGGTTACAGATTTGATGGTAAGTAATTACAAACAAATCTGATATTTTCTAGTTTGATAGACAGATTAGCATATTTCCTGTGGATTTTAATTTGGATCGGTAGTTTGATAACTGATAAGGCCAGAGTGATACTTTCAAGAGCTAGCCACACTCTCTCAATACTTGGATCCTTAACATCTCTTATTCTCAATAATTGGAATCCTCTTTTGTAACTTTTTTTTTTTTTTAAGGAGAAACACTTTTATTGATGAATGAAATAAGGGGAGTAAAATGCTCCCAACCACCAAAATGTGCATTACATGAAAGATCTCCAATTAATTATTAAAGACTATAATAAGAAAAAGAGTGTTTACGTTAAGTTATTAAAGACTATAATTAGAAAAAGAGTGTTTACGTTAAGTTATTAAAGACTATAATTAGAAAAAGAGTGTTTACGTTAAGTTATTAAAGACTATAATTAGAAAAAGAGTGTTTACATTTACACCAACAGAGAGAATTAAAGGTAATCAAATCCATATAGCTACCAAAATTGGAGGCTATATCTTTGAACATTCAACTATTTCTCTCACACCAAATAGTGCAGAAGAACACCCTATTGAAAGCCCAAACACAAAAAAGAAAAAAGTAATATTATATATATATATAATCATCACAACATACCTAGGCTTACGTTAGAAAATTTTTATTTATACAGAGCTCCTTGCCTAACATTTAAGAACCTATTCATTTTAGGTCAGAAATCTTTTAGTTTTATAGAGCTCCATCCCCCTTTACTTGGGTTTTCCGATCAATAAGGGCCATGAAAAAATAAAAGGACTTAGAGGGAATGAGTTCGATCCATGATGACCACCTACCTAGGATTTAATATCCTATGTGTTTCCTGACAACTAAATGTAGTAGAGTTAGATGATTGTCTTGTGAGATTAGTCGAGGTACACGCAAGCTGGCTCAGACACTCACGGATATCAAAAAATCGATCCCCCTCCCTCCTTGGTCCTCCTTCACCCCATGATATACCTGTTAATAACATGGGGGGATCTATTATAGTTTTGCCAGAATAATAGTAAGTTGTTTGATTAAAAACATAACGATGTAAAACCATTTGTTCCTTTTTTCGTGTTGCCACACGGGAGGGTTCTGCCCAGCAGTTTAGACTCCCACATCCATGTTGCATAAATATTTAAGTGTGCTTTTATGCTTGAAAAAGAGGCAGCCAGTTGATGTTGTTATTCTAGCTATTACAGGAAGCTAAAGCCTAGTTAAGCCTCGTAGTATTCTAATGGTAGAAGAGTTATGCGCCTCTTATGAACCAATGAGACTTAAGTGAGATGTCATCTTACGTTGAGGCATATCTTCAAGATCTATTAGCCATCTCCATGCATCTTCTGTAAATATGTGTTGAATCGGTTATTTGCTTCAAAAAAACATCTTAACTGATTATATGCATCTGTAGGTTCCTTGCACCACGTTTAACCTGAAGCAGCATAATACTTTCTCTGGGAACTCATTGCCTCTGTGGTTGATGCCTCTGGCCAATACCAGAGCACTTAGTACCATCCCTTGTTCTTTAAACGTTTCTCGAGAATCAGGATGTGAGATAGTTGATATTGTCAAAGGTTTGAGGGAAAAGGCACAATTGATGGTAAATGTTGCTATTGAGGTACCTCTCTCTCTCTCTCTCTCTCACACACACACACGAGAATTTTTTAGGTGCTCCTGGTGCAATGAAGTCGGTAGTTTTGCACCGTTGGATGAAAGAGAGAGAAATGATAAAAGTACCTCGATTTTGTATCCAACGATTATTAGGGAGCATACATATTTGAAGATTTACATCCGACGGTTTTAAAGGGGAACCTCATTACACCAGGAACACCTACTAATTTTCCTACACACACTCATCACCCCACACACATGCACCTATTCTGGAAGTAAGGTGGAGTTTACTTGATTACTTCTTATTGTATAACTAGGCTTACTCCTTATAAGATAATATATGTTGAACCCATCAGAGTTCATTCATTTAGGCTCTTGTCATTGTTCATTTCCTGGAAAGACGAATTATGGAATAATGCAGAGAAATATTATTGCTTTATGGACTTTCTCAAAATAATAAAATTAATGACAAATGATAATGCATCAGTTCCACAATTGCTCTCCTCAACATTGCATTTGAAACTTAATATGAGCCAAAAGTTGAATAATGGAGAAGCACAAGGACAATCATCTTTGATCACTACACTTTCAACTTTCCAGTCATCTTTTTCTACGAACTTTATTTCATATATGAGACCTAAGCTCATTTATTTAAAATCCAGAAATTTGAAAGATCTGAATGCTTTACTTTCCTAATAACCTCATGGATAAGTGTGATTGGCTAAGATTTGAAGCGATTGTGCATTACACCTTTACATGACTTTCTGGTGGACAACTAGCAAGGACATAATGAATAACGGATTGTAAGAACCATGAAGCTTGGTTGTTGAGGCAGTTTTGAACTTGATAGGTTTTAGATGATATTGATGGCTTTTCTTTTCCCAGTTGCTACTTGAAATAATATAAGTATTGAGATAATCGTGGAGAGATGTACACCATAATAAGAATTTGAATATGATGACTGGTACATATGAACGATATAGTGTTGGATGCTTTGCTTCCCTTGTCCTTTCATTTTCTTTACAACTTCAATGAACCAGTTGATCCTTGAAAAACTGATTGGCAATTTCCCTGAGTTCTAGGCATTAAGTTTTCTTTGCTCTTTTCTTAGTAGTGTAGAAGTAGGATTGATGGTGCACAAGTAGTTGTGAAAATGAGATTTCATGATACCATTTATTTTCAGGTCTTGTTGAGCACAAACGAAGGTGATGACCCTCTTACAATTATTTGTGGTGCCTTGCATTCTTTTGATAATCAAAGGTCGTCATTTGAGTTTCAGAAACCTTTAAGCATGCCTCAAGAGTATATGAATGATAGCTTAGGTCACTTTAGTCAATTCTGCTCATCAGAACACCTTTCTACTGGTGATCTATCTAGTCTGAGATTGAGACATTCCGACAAAGATTTTGGAGGAATTCCTTCAAATCTAATCACTTCATGTGTCGCAACTTTGCTCATGATACAGGTAATTGTTAGTTCCTGAATTAACTATGATTCAAGGTACTAAACTGCTCTTTATGTTTCTTATTGTTAAAATAATGATTTGGGTTCTTATTTTCCTGCCACTACAAGCATCTAGAAGAATTATTTCAGCTTTATTTCATGTCTATCCAGAAACTACACAGTGGGCAGTATCAAGGATTTCTTTGTTTCAAGGGTTTGGAGTAGGTTAGATAGAGAACATATTGCTTGATTTAGTCACAGTTCTGATATTTAAATAAATTCTGAAATGACAAGACTGATCCATCTGTTGAGGCTTCAACAACCCATCAACTGAATTTTATGTCTGTTGTTACTGTGTTTGGTTTTGTCCTACTCTTTGAAGCAGGAACTTCAGTTTGAATAGTGTTGGCATTGTATAAGATCATTTTGGACTTGTATGAAGTGTAATCCTATCTTATTGCTATTACCTACAAGTTTCAGATATGTCAAAATATACACCAGTGACAAATATAGAGAAAATTCTAAAATGTCCTTCATAGATATCTTGATAGTCTCCATTACTTTTTAATCATAATTCCCAAAAAAAAAAAAATTAATAAATAAGAAGAGAAAACTCTACTGCTCTAGGAGCAGTTGCTCTTTAGACATAAACCACAAAAAAACTTCCTCTAACTTAGACATAAGAGTCAAGATTATACGGAAATACAGTTGCAGTTTTTTTTTTTTCAATTTTTTTTTAATAATTTGCCTTTTGCTTCCTGAAGTGATCTCAAATGAACTTGTTAGCAATTAGAAAGTGTGCGTCTCTTTTGTTTTTTTGCTTTTACGCGGGGTATTTGGTTGGAGAGGAATGGTAGGATTTTTAGAGGTATTGAGAGTTCTTGGAAGGAAGTTTGGGAAGTTGTTTGGTTTAATGCGTGCATTTATTGAAATTTTTGTAATTACCTTCTTGGTCTCATACTTCTGGATTGGAGTTCATTCTTGTAGCTAGAGTTGAGACTCCCTTTATGGGCTTGTTTTTTGTTTGCACTTGTAATTTTTTAATTCTTCTCAGTGATAGTCCAATTTCTCACTGAGTGCATCTCAGTCTACATAAAGCTTAAACATCCGAGAGTTCTGGTTTCTCCATACAAAACACCAAATGATAACTTCCTTGAGCCTTCTAACTTCCTATCTAATATACTATGTTTCCGCATTCTATCATTCTTATGTATACCATTTTCGCATCTGAATCGAATCGGAGACTCGTCTGGTTATCTGCATAATGTTGGTTTGTTTTGCTTGGTATCATGGTTGAATCCTGACGCTTAAGTTCAACATTTTGCTAATAATTTGCTCACTTTACATCCACTTTGAAGAATCTATATATTTATTTCTAGATAATCATCTACATATAGAAGTTACTTATTTCAACGCTACCGCAACGTGCAGGCGTGTATCAAGCGTCCGTATCCACCAGGCGACGTGGCTCAGATTTTAGGTCTAGCAGTTAAAAGTTTACATCCTAGATGTTCTCAGAATCTGCATTTTTATAAAGAGATTGAAAGTTGCATAGGAAGAATCAAAACTCAGTTGTTAACCATTGTTCCAACTTGAATTCAATCTGTTCCTCACTGTTTCATATGTACAGTAAGTGTGTAATGTTGAGTAATTCTACTATTTTGATCTTTCAGCTTCAGCTTTGTGTTACAAATTTGCCTTTTACCATTTATTTTTCTATCTAATTAATAGATTAATAGAAAACTATGCATTGGAATGACTTAAGGCTTGTTTGGTCTTGTAAGAGAGATTGATTTTTTAAAGGGTTTCTTTTTTGGCCATGTCACCCTAAAAATATTGTAAAAGTAAATATTTTTGGCCATCAAAATTAATTAAAAAAAAAGATACATCATATTTCTTTTAGTGTGGTTAATGGAAAATTAATGCTAGAGACTATTTGATAGCATCTATGAAATCTCAAGAGTAAAAAATGATGTAACTTTTTTTGCATCATAATTAAAATCAATTTTGATTGACATTTTTTTTTTTTTTTAATGTTAAGGTGGCTAGCAAAAGTTAATGTTGAGTTTCTCAAAAAAAAAAAAAATGTTAGAAACTATTTTGAAACATCTAAAAATAAACTATAAGATAAAAAATAAATTATGAGTGAAGAGTCTATTTTGATACTTATACATCAAATCAGAGTTGATGATTTGGTTCACTGCTTTTATTTTTTTAATCATTATTTTCCAATCATAATATCAATATATATATATATATATATATATATTAATAGAGTGCAACAAGAAAAATATATTATATTATCATAATTTCAATATAACACTATATTTAATAATTTCTTTTTAATATTGTCATAAACTTGTATGAAATGTATAAAATTTGTATTGGAATTTTATAAATAAAGATCAAAATGATTGCTTTTTTAAAGTATAGAAATTAAAATCAATATTTTGAAAGTATAATAATGATTCAACTTTTTTTTTTATTTTAATCCAAATAAAATTTAAACCTAAATTATCGCTACACTTCATTTAGGTAAAAAAAAAGGTTGAATTATAAAAAATACCCCTAAATTATGTGATTGGTTTCAATTATGTCCTTAAACTTTCAAAAGCTTCATTTTAACCCTTGAAGTTTGAAGTTTGTTTCAAAATGACTTTTGAAAGCTTTTTTCCGTTAAATTCATGGACGGAATAACGTGTTTGCACATATATTGTTGCTTGTGTGAATAGATTAAAGCACATACATGGAAAAAAACAATAAAAACACATGCAAACACATCGTTTTTTGTCAATAAATTTAACAGAAAATGTCTCCAATAGTAGTTTTGAAACAAACCTCAAACTTTAAGGGCTAAAATGATTTTTTTTTTAAAAAAAAGTTAGAGATATAATTGAAACCAACCTCTTAATTCAAAAATATTGTTTATAAATTTTTTTTTTTTAAAGAAAAATATTGTTTATAATTTAATCTAAATAAAAATTCGACATGTCGTCTGTGGATGAAGGAGTCGACTCTGGAACTTGGAAGGGCTGCTCTTCTCGTCCTTTTTAAAAGGAGCCGCGGCAAAGCCAAAAACCTTGGGGTTTTGGAATTCGTAGTTGCTTTCATGGCGAGCTTCGTTTCCCTGAGCTTCTCCGTTCCGCAGCCCATTCTCAAGGTAAATTCCGCTCCCAACGCTCTCTCTCCTTGATCACATTTTGTTGTTTCGTAATCTTCTTCAGTATGTTCTTCGATTCTTGTAATGTTCGACGAAACGGAGAGCTCCTTTCGTGTTTAGATTGCTGTAATTGACCTTGCTGTTTTCTTCTAGCTTGTGGAAAACGAATGCGTTTTTTTTTTTTTTTTTTTGCATAATGCTTTCCGGTTGACCATTTCGGCATGGGAAACTTGGAATTGTGTGAGTTGTGTTTTGGTTGGATATTTTTGTTTAGATGCTTGGAAAGTGTTCGGTGGTTTCATGAGTTAAATTGGATTGAAATGCTTTCTTCTGAAAAGAATATCGTCGGTAAATTAAGTTTTGAAAGAGGACTCGTGAGCATGTTCTTCTAATTTTGTTGTAATGATGGATTGGTGAGCGAATTTTATATGCTTCATACATCAACTGTAATCTTTGACGTGACATCTTCGAAATTCAGTTCAAGTATTAAAATCATTGTTTGAAGCTCAGTCGTTCATCCTAAGATGACTGGAAATCGTTGAAGAAATATGAATGGTTGTTTATTTCTACTGATTTAAATGTTTTGAATGCACACTGACGTGTTTTTCCTACTTATCTTTTGAACGAAGCGTCAGGAAATGCCCCCATCGAAACTTGTCAAAGTTACAGTAGTTTCAAGCCGAGCAATTACTGGAACAGGTTTCATTCTCATTTCTTTTATGGTCAATAATTAGTGGGATCACCACCATTCAGAGGCATTTTAACCAAAAAAATTTCAAGTTATATCTTATTTTCATGTTGCTTAACTACTTATAAGGTTCCAAAACTGTATAAGGTAATGATTGAATCCTTGTGTACCATTACTCATGTGATGTAGTCCCGTACCCATCATATACTCTCATTGACTAGATTGAGAAAATTTTGGTTTGCTGATAATATTGAATTGCATTTGCAGCTTCGAAGCTTGTGCTATCCTGTTGCTCAAATAAATCCGTATCTAAGAATGGGAGAAATTGCCATCCTTTGCGGGTAACTTCAAGACCTTTTTTGGGAATAGTTTCTTTTAGTTCCGGGAGTATGGTATTAGCTGGCTATTGGGTAGGACCTGATGTTGATGACGGTTGGGGATATATAGAAGCTTTTATTGATCGGATTACTTAACAATTCAAACTTTAAATTCTATTTCATGATTTTCTTAGGCTTGATCTTTTTCAAATGATTGTATGCAATAGTCTCTTGCTTTCACCTAAAGGTCCAAAACTGCTTCCCATTTGATCGCCGAGAGGTTAATCAGAGTTCTAGATTTAGGATTCGATCCTCATTGTCATGACACGAGGATGGGACAAGCTATTAAATCTGAAGCCAGTAGGGATCAATCTCAGGCTCTGTCTTTTTATTCTTCATTTTGGCACGAGTGTTTGTCGTCTAACAATTAAAGTTACTGTGAGAGTCCTCTGCTTCCATCTTACAAAAAGGTTTCAATGGTGGAAAACACCCAAATTCAAGAGAAAAGCATCAGCTATTACTATAGCTGATGCTTTTCTCTTGAATTGGAGTTGAGAGATTAAGGCACCCTATAGTTGTAAAAATTATAGAGGATCTAGCTTGTTAATTGTTGAGAACTCACAATTTGATTGTCCATGTCTATTGAAGTCTGCCGACTTGGTTTTACCACCAATATAGTACATCCTTTGTCATTTGTTACATAAACATTAGGACGAAAATTGCCTAGAATAGCAAAATTATAGCTTTCAGCAACTTGGGGTGGAAAACTACTCAAAGATGTTATTCTAGTTTTACTAATTTTCTAACGACCAAAATACTGTAGGACCAAAAGGCTATTATATGAGAATAGTTAAAGGCACACGTAAGCAGGCTCTTGAGAACTTATTTGCTTAATCTATATTGTATTTGCATCATGTTCAACGATTCAACAGGCCCTTTAGTAGTTCAACAAGCTGATGTGCGTACTCCCGTGGTATAGAAAGATCTTATCTAGAATGATATGATTTGATCCACTGATACCTACAACACATTCAACCACTATATTCAACTACTATGAATTGACCTAGTGATCATTAGAGTCATTGAAAAAGTAAAGGACTAGCAAAGGGAATGAGTTCAAGCATGGTGCTCATAAAATTAAATATCTTACAATTTCCTTTGACAATGTAAAAAATTTTAGAAATATTTCCTCAACTAAATTTTATCTTTTTACTCCTTTCAAAGTTAGCTAGATTCAAACCTTGTTTACAATATGAAGTATTAAAGTATTCTTGACCCTTGTTCAAAAGTGTCTCAAAGCATCCTCTTAGCTCACACTAAGGCCTGCAGGAATACTTCTCAATTCAGAGGGGAACCAAACTATTTGGATGAGGTTAAACATTTCAGAAGTGGTAAAGTACTTCTGTTATTTAACGGTAGTTAAAGATACACTTTTCTTTTCTTCATTTACAAGATCATTTGGGGCGTGTTTGGGCCTCCAACTTTGGAAGTCCATGTTTACAAAAAAACCCAACTCAGTGTTTGGGGCCCGGTTTTTGGAAACCGGTGATTAGGGTTTTGTAAACCCCCGACTTCAACAGTGAAGTCACCTCTCTTCTCTCTTCGTGTTTCCGGATCCCCTTTTTACTCTTTTCTCTTTCCTCTTTCCTCTTTTCTCTCTAGCACTTCTTCTTCCCTCTCCACTTTCTGCAGCCCCCCCATCCGGCCGTCTTCTTCCTCCGGCGAACAACCTATAAGCGGCGACGCCTTGCAGTAGCGTTCGGATCTGAAACCCAACAAGCGGCGATTCGTGACCCACGCGAGCAGCGTCTTCTCCCTCTCGTTTCGGCGACTTCTGCTGTGGCTCGCGGCGACTTTCTTCGGCGGCGCGACGACACCTCACGGCTCAAAGCTTCAGCGGAGGCCTTCACGAACAAGCGGCGTCTCCTCCTAGGCCCGTGCAACGACGACTTGCGGCAGCAACCACCCTCCACGGCTGCACGAGTGACGGAGCACGAGCAACAGCTTCTCGACGCTAGATCCACGAGTTCGTTACTTATCAATTTCTTTTTCGGACCTCGACCCACAACCCAAGCATCCTTGGATCTGAATTTAAAACCTTGAATTTCATCCCATTAACTAACTTCCCTGAAGTAAATTAAAGGTAAAAATTGGAAATTTCCAATTGGGGTTGGGATCTTACTTGAGCTTCTTTGTGTGGGACAAGAGCCTTCCTTGAAACTTATCAGTAGTTTGAAGTTCATAGAGATGAGAAGAATGTGGAGGATGAGGCAAATTTCTCTTCCTAAAAGCGGCCACAAAGACCGAGATAGCCCCTGTTTTTTCACACCCACATGATTAAGTAAATTTCTCATTCATTAAAAATGAGAATAAAAATTCTTCTAAAAAAAATAAAATAAAAATATTCGATTTCTTATAGTCTATTAGGTTAAGTTTTTTTTTTTTTTTTTTTTTTTGATGCAGTGGTAATTTATATGGTATTAAAGAAAGAACCATATTATTATTAAAAAAAAAAAAAAAACCATATTTATCTCATTACCTCTCTCTTACTAATCACTATGGTATTTTTTTTTTACTCCTAAAAAAGAGAAATGCAAAAAGGAAATGAGAGAGAAATTCTTTTTCTTGTTTAAAAAATTTAAATAATAATCAACATTTTAATGGTGGTAGTAAAAAGGTAATTATCGATGGTTGTGTGAGTATGTAATTAATGGAAAGAACATTTTAATTTATTAATTTGAGAAGAATTGTATAACATTGGAAGAAAAAAATCAGAAACTCAGACTTCAGAAATCAGCACACCAAACACAGATTTCCTAACTCAGACTTCAGAAATCAGCACTCCAAACACAGACTTCCTAACTCAGACTTCAGGAATCAGCACCCCAACACACAGACTTCCAAAACCCACAGATTTCACAAATCACCATATTTCCTAAACTCCTACTTCCAAAACTCAAACCCTTGCCCCAAACACGCCCTTGAAGTTTACAATGGATCAATGTATTATAGATCATATAGAAGTTTTTTTTTTTTTTTTCAATCTGAACGTAACTCAATGGATACGCATCAATTACCATAGTTTATTTCTCACTCTGCAATTATTAACTCAAAAAAATATGTAGCAACTTTTAAATTATGGGACAAATGCTGAAGGGAGTGGGTAAGTATTAAAAATTTCCCCATAGGAAAAGAAATAGGCAAAAAATTCACTAACCAAAATTTGATGCATTTTTAATGATTGCCCCCTAAACTTTGGCACAATCATAAAACTGTCCTTAAGAGAGAGACTCTGGATAGAGGGAGACAAAACCGATAAATGTAAATAAAGTAGCTCTCCATTTTCCCTCTCCAAAACAACCGGCGAACTGGAAAACTAAACCCATCGGAAGATGGCATTGAGTCGCTGCTTTATCGGCAGCCAAATGATAAATTTCCGGCGGAGCATAATATCGGCGCAGTCACCGTCCGACGACCCTGTCGGAAAGTCTGCAGCGGAGCAATTTGCTCCGCTGGCAGCGACGTTCCGGCGGAGGCTAATTGTAGGGATTGGGTCGGCTTCTCTGGTGGCCATCGGCGCAGATTTCGCCGGCGTTACGAGCTTTCTACTGGGTTTGTCGCCGGAAAATAGTCGGCGTTTGAAACTGGATGTCGTTTATCCAATTGGAGGCTACAGTCGGTGTTTTGATGCCAATGAAGGATTTGGTCCGTAAGTTCTTCTGCAACATACAAATTACAAAATTTTCTTTTTGGATAATTTTCTTTTTTTTTTTCTTCTTCTTTCTTTTTTTTTTTTTTTTTTTTGTTATGAAGTTTCTCTCTTTTTAAAGATAAAATCTAATTTCTTCTCTTCAAAATTGAATGTTAGATTAATTACTTGTCAAAAGAATAATATATCCTACCCTTCTATGAATTTAGTTTATGTGTTTAAATTCTTTTTTAGTTAAGTTCAAAAAAATTCTTTTTTAGTTTTTAGGATTTTATTTTTTTAAAAAAACAAATGTTGCAGTCTTTGAATTTTTTAAAAGAAGGAAAAAATGATTTGTCTTTGCGGTTAATTTTCAAGATTTTTTTTTTTTTTTACAACTTCGAAAGAGTTATTTAGTGTGGGTAAACAATGATCAGTTTTTATATTGGGTTTAATTTATGATCCTTCTTAAAAAATTTGTGTACACAAGCAATAATATTTTTGTTTTTATATTATCTCGGACTTTGAACTTAAATACTTACTTTAATGTTTTTTTTTTAAATAAAATACTTACTTTAATGTTAAACTATATAAAATATCTTCCTAACGTTAAATAGTTGCATTTTTTAACTCTTCAAATAGTAGCTCTATGCTTTGGTTAGGAAACTTTCCCCAAGAGCTAGTTTCAATGAGTAATTCAACTCATTGCAAATGTAATGTTTCATGTGATTGTGAGAAGTAATGAAATGATTTGTTTCGTCTCAAACTCAAAAAAAAAAAAAAAAAAAAAAATCTTCTTGAATTTTGAGATTGTTCTAAATGTATAGATTTGGTTTTCTCCATTAAAATGAATAACATAAATTAATACAAGGACTTGAAAAAAAAATTAAAAAAACATACCTAATATTATTTACAACTCAATTTGAACTATAGAAAATTAAGATCATTGTTACATTTTATTTCAACTAAACAAATATCATTTACAACATTATTCACAAAATCCATTTTTACACTATCAATTTGCATGAATGATGTTATAAAGTCTAAAAACATATATGAAACTATCCTAAATTTTAGAGGTATTTTGTATAGTTTAACCTTGCTTTATATATTTTCTTGAACTTTTAAATGTTTTATATTAATTCCATACATACGTGTACATACAATACATACAGTACTAATTTTCTATAAATCATTTAATGAATCATTTCATAAATATTTCTCATGATTTAATTTTCCATTTTTTTAATTAATATCATATATATATATATATATATATAAAAGTATATAACGAACTCAAAACTACATAATTACATTAGTCCTGAAATTTTTGGTTTCTTAGGTAATAAAGTATATTCAATTGCACAATAGTTAAGCATCGAACACAACATATCACATATTCCTTTTTGAGGTGGAAATTTCAATTTTCCACCTCCACATTTTTTTATACTAAAACAAAAACACAACACACATGAGTAGTGTGTGATGTTTAAAAAAAAATCTCATAACCCTACATATTATGGTTTTAAATCATTAACACTGCACACTGCCTAAAATTTTCTATTTAAACAACATCCAGAGTTTATATACCCAGCGAGTTGGGTAGGAGACCAGAGGTTGCTATATCGAGCAGCTGAAAAGTCGGAGTTTGAACGATCACTAGACCCTCCACCCTTGACCAGCTCCAACATGGATCGTCGTCGTCGGAATGTTAATGAGCCAGTGGTTGCATTTGGTCCTCCGGGTTCGAGCGGAGAGCTCAATGTTAGCGTCATCGTGTCTCCCGTCCCTCCCAATTTTTCGTAAGCTACCTAACTTATCTATATGATTACTTCAAAATTATGGCAAGTCCTACCATGCAAATGGGAATTTGGAAACCTTCAATCCTCCAAATGCTAACATTTAAGAAAGGAATTGATCAAAATGTTCAAGGTTAAAAGATGTTTAACTTTATGTAATAACGTCCAAGGTTGATTCGTCTTAATTTGTACAATCTATATATTTAGATCCTAAAGGAGTTGGGTAATGAAAACTTAGGTTCATGATTAATAAAAATTACTAGGTAGTATAAAACGTGGGTACATAGACTTGAGTTCATGCCGTCCAAAGAATTAACAAATTCACAACCTCAACTAGCAAACTCACCGCTAACAAAAGCATAGTTCAACTGGCATAAAGTTGTACTGATGACTACGAGATCTGTGGTTCGAATCCCCACCCCCACATATTGTCAAAAAAAAAAAAAAGCAAACTCACTTGCTTAACTTAATAAACATAACTTTGACTTCTTAAACTCAATTTACATATGATTAACATGTTAACCAAACACCTCCTGAGAAATCAAAACCAGGCAAAGCTATATGGATTGTTTATTCAAAATTCAGTTCATACAGTTCCAATATTCAAATCTCGACTTAGGTTCAGGATTTCTATAAACTACTCCGAAAGGAGATAGTTCAAAATGAAACGAACCTACAATGATGGTGGTTGTTGATCAAGGCAATCGACAGTTTGAAATTTTGCTAGTAGGACTTGCCTCATTCAAATGAAATTTGATTCTAAATAGGTGCTTCTGTTTATTGTTCTTTGGATTACTTTAAAGAATTGAAGCATTTGGAGGTCCAAATGAAGTAGGGGAAGCTGTGATCAGGACTATTACGAGGGCCAGCAAGCGCCCTGATCTTAAAGGAACCTTGATACAAACGACTCTGAGGGAGGATTCGCCAAGAAATGTCAAATACTATGAACTGGAATTTAAAGTGGAGAGCTCGTCGTTTCGGCGGCACAACATTGCTGTCTGTTGTGCTCGTCGAGGCAAGCTATACACACTGAATGCCCAGGCACCTGAATCAGAATGGCCAGGTCTAAAATCAGAGATGAAGACAATTGCCAATTCTTTTTGTCTCTCAGCTTGAAGGTTCTCATGTCGTATTGCTATGGGGTGGGATTTGAGGATTTTTTTTGAGGTACTATAAAATTCAGATGAATGTAAAACTCGTTATCTTTCCATTTCTAAAACTATATGGGAAATGTTACAATGTTTCTACATTAGGCTAAAAGCCTAAAACATATTTTGTTATTTGGTATGTGCACAAGATCTCACTATAGCATGCATTCGTATGTACAGGTTTTCGAGTCCAGTAGTGAGTTTTGGTAAATATACTCTTTTGAATCTACAATACAATAAATGTAAACAAACTAAGCACAACTTATCTGCCTTCGCTTTGTCACCTCCTCTAAGTTTTCAGAAACAGCAGCAGTCAAATTAGGGTCCCCGATTCCAAGCTCTTCACTTAATCTGGGAGAATTGGAAAACATAAGTGCTTCAAGTTGATGTGAAGAACAATAACGCAAATATATAATGAGTTTATTTCATGTTCATGAGAAAAATGAGCATTTAAGTTTAATCCAAAATCGTTTTCTATTTAAACAGTTCTTTTTTTTTTTTTTTTTTGGTATAGAGACGCAAACTCTCATAGAAAAAGAAATAAAAGAATACAAGGGTATCCAAAAAACCAAACCCTTAAAATCAAGCTCACAGAAGCAAATCCAATCCAACTAAAGAAAGAGGTTCCAATCAAGTAAAATAAGATCTAAAGTATAATTACAACAAATCTTCATCACGGCTAAAGAGAAACATAGAACCTAACGAGGAATCAAACATCATTAGGATCTCTCTTAACAGTTTCTTCTTTCATACTGATCAAGGATTTGACAACAAAAACAACAAAAGTTAGAAGGACAGAGCATCTCACTTTGGATCTAGCACCAATTTCTGTACTTCTTTGATAACTGAGCTTGCTGCATAAAGTGAGATTTTTCCAACCTACACCAGACCAAGCAACCGGTTCGTGAGATTAATCAAGATACATCAATGCATGTAAGTTGTTCTGAACACTCACGGATATTAAAAAATATATATAGACCAAATGAGATTAAAACTAAACAAATTAAATTCAAAACGGTCCTTGTCTCTGACCTCCAGTACTTGCAGTTTTGCTTCATGATCATTAGGAAGACACCTGATATCAGCAGCCATTCTTGCAGCCTCACCAACACTTTCAGGAGATAAGAAATCAAGACCCAATTGAACATTGGACTGCAAAGAGTAAACAAAGTATAAGAAGACCAACAACATAACTCCTGCTGCCTATTGCCCAGAAATATGATGATAAAACAACCTAGAATCAAATTCTACTTTACACATCTAAAGAGTAAAATAGCACATTTTGATAACTCTACTTCTGTGACGAGCAATCAAATTACCATGAGTTATCAGAAGTAAATATCGCCTAGCAATTCCAAATTGCCTGTCGACTGTTGAGATAGCCTGGGAGGCAATTTGGAAAGCAAGAAGCCTATTGTAACATGGTTAGCAAATCAAATTTTAGGGAAAATGTCTTCCATCACAAACTTCTGGACTTCGATATTCACTGTCCAGTATATATGAATATTGATTGGAAGAGAACACACTATATATGAATATTGATTCAATTAATAGAAATGGTACCGTACGTTCCAAAAGAACCAAAAGAATCAAACTTCTTAGGAAAACAAATAAATAAGTTTAAATCCATTCCCATGTCCAACAAAAAAATGTGTTTGCTCAAGGAAAAATAATTAAGTCGAACTATGAGCTCAAGAATCAAGATGTGGTTACTGAAATAATATGTGTTAGGCATGTCTTTTAAAGTGCTTAGGAGGATTAAAGGTGTTTATTTTTAAATTGGTAGTGTTTGGTTTACATTTTAGATAATGCTTTTAACTCTTTAAAATCACTTTCCCAAATTTTCTATAATTAAAAGTAGTTTGAGAAATTTTAAAAACAGATAAAAGCACTTAAAGTGCTCTTAGATTAAGAATTTAATTAGTTTTCTTCCATTACTTACAAAATAAGTGTTTCACATCAGAGCACTTTTTTCAAACGGCATTCCAAACTCACCCTTATTCTACAAGTCATCAAGTTTAGAAAACTTCAAGAATTTAGTTCCTTTATTTACCAATAGGGAAGTTAAACTTTAGTATTCAAAATTTCACCAGGTAAGATAGGCATCATTGCACATTTGCTTCTTATTTGTTGGGTGGTTTGGCCTCATTTGTGGAGAGGCAGTTGATAAATGTTTTGATCAGAATAACTGTCATCAATCAAAATGTAAAGAAACAGACGAACAACCTGAAGATTCATGACTTGAAAAGGGCAACCTGAAGGGATAAAAACAGCTTCACCCAAACGCTGCTCAAATGTCCAAGGCTCTACTCCTGAAAGAGACAAGCATTTGTAAAGAATTTATAGGAGAGGAATTAAGATGCATAGGAGGAAACTTTTGTTCAATTTCATTTCTGTGCAAAGCAGAGAGAGAAGAAGACGGAAAGAAAAAAAAAAAAAAAAGGAGTGTGACTAGCTCAAGTTCAGAAAATACACTCTTGAGAAGTTATCTACGTGGTTTATGCAAGAAATGACCAACATCCATAATTTATCTCCATTCCCCTTAAAACTAAACCCACTTGCTCCTTATTGTAAACATTCTCTATGGAAATTTAAGCAAAGACTGTACAAATAGCATTTTCTCTCTAATATACACAATGAAAGCTTAAGAAAATCAGACGAGGTTTACCGAATTCATCTTTCAATTTCCTTTTATGATGTCCATCAAGGCACAATTCTCCATCATAAAGAGGCCGCAAAACCTGATACTCAAGGAAATCGCAAGTGAAATAATTTACAAACTATTTCCCCATTATTTAAAAGTGTGGGAGGGAGGGAGGAATAACTTACTAGATCATCGTTTATGTTGACAGACTTCTCAAATTCCTTCCAATGTAGTCTTAAATACTCAGTCAATTTGGGAACATCCATCCGCCGATAGACATCCCAAACAACTGTCGAAGAAGTCTTTTTAAAGATATCTCTATTTGACATTTTGGAGTTAGCAGCTTGCTCATCAGCGCTATTAGATTCCATCTTGTCACTTAACACTGTGACTTCTGTCTCTGCTTCACCCCTAGCATCGTGCTCATCCTGCAACCCATGACCATGAACTAATAGGTCTGCTGATCTCCCGTCACTAGAACACGGTTCTTCATCACTATGCAACTCATTCGCCACAGATTTCAAAGCGGCATTTTCTGTGCACTCAATATCAATCCCCTGAGCATCTTTAGGCTTCACTGAATGAGTATGAACCAATAAATATACCTGCAATGTGAATCCATTTTGATCCATCATAGTGATGCATGCATTCTATCATTCAAGAGGATGTTTAAATATGGTTAAATTATGAGTTAGGTTTCCAAACTTTTATTGAGAGTATTTAGTCCTTATACATAAGAGTTCATAATAAATCTGTAATTTTCAAGGTTGTGGCTATTTACTCTTTATAGTTTAAAAAGATTCCAATCAAACCCCTCAACTCTAAATTTTGTGTCTAATTCTAACTCCAATCAATCTAACGCTTACATCACCAAATGCATGAACCTACTTGAAATCAACCCTCCAAGTAATTCTTAAATAATAAAGTTAATATGTCATGTAAGTGTTAAACTAACAAGATTAAGGGTAGGAGCCTATTAGACACAAACCTGAACTTTGTAAAGTACAATAACCAGATAGATAAATTAAATATTTAGGACCAATTAAAAAATTTTGAGTACAAAAACTAAATAAGAAGTGTTGAAAGTTTATAGAATAAAATTTGTAGTTTAGCCTTTACAAATGTAGAATTCGAGTTATACTCTTAGCATATCCACCATGATCAGAAGCATTTACAAGGTACAATGCTCATCAAACTATAAAAAGCCAAGAATTTGTTCTTCAATTTTCATCGTTCATTCGTTCTTACAGAATAACTAACCTAAGGATAATCTGAATATCAAAACACATATATTGTGGATTTGATGTGTGCATGGTTCAAAACAATGATTGCTGTCTTATGATGGAGGGGTCTTACTCCATTTACCCATTCAAGATAAGGGTCGTATTCTATGTCAAGCTTTTTTTGCTATTTTATGGAGTATTTGGCTTGAGAGGAATGAGAGAAGTTTTAGAGGGTTAGAGAGGTCATGGGGAGAGGTGTTGTCTCTTGCCAAGTTTATTGCTTCTCTTTGTGCACCTGATTCTAAAGTTCTTTTGTAATTATCCTCATGGTCTTATTATTTTGGATTGGAGCCCTTTTTTAATCTTGATTAGATCTTTAGGCTTGTTTTGGCTCCTTTTTTTTAAGGAGGTGTTTTTGTTTGCTCATTTTGCATTCTTTCATTTCTTCTAAAGCTCAGCCTCTTTTAGGTCATTCCTATTTTGCATTCTTTTGGTCATTCCTTTTTTCAGTCCTTGTCCCTTTCTCCTGCCTTCCATGTTGCTTATGAGGCTTCTGTTTTTGCCTTACTCTAGAAGGTTACAATTCCTAAGTAAGTGAGTTTTTTTGCTTAGCAAGTCTTACTTGGAATGGTTAACACTTTAGTTCATGTTCAAAGGCACTCTTCTTTAGTCTTGTAACCGCAATGGTGCATTCTTTGCAAAAGGCATGAGGAGGATTTGTATCATTTGTAGGAGTGTCAGTTTGCCAACTACCTTTGGGATCATTGGAGGAGCTCGTTTGGTGTTAGTGGGGCGAGTAAGAGAGATTGGCTTTCTTTTTCTGTGGGAGGAGGTTGATAGACCCCCAGTGAAGTATGTGTATAGCAGGAGACGCAAGAAGAGTAAAGAAGGGATGGGAATAGTCGGTTAAGGCTGTTATAGTTAGTTATGGTAGTTCGGTTATGATTAGCCTATATAGTTAGAGTTCATGAGTGAGTGAAGGGTACCTTTTGTGTAGAATTGTGTAAGAGGTCAGAGGGAGAGATAGGAAGCTCTCGAAATCTTCCTGTGGTGTAAATGTTCTCTTGTTCATAAATAATAGTGCGAATCTACCATTTTGGTATCAGAGCCAAAAAAAATTTTCCATACTTTGTTCGACGATGTCTACTCGCATGGAGTCGCGAATGGAAGCCTTAGAAGTCGGTCTTGCTGCGCAGGGCAAAGAGATTGCAGCAATCCATCACTCGATGAACAATTTTTTCGACATGGCTTTACAAATGAAGGAAAGTTTTTCCGCCATGGCTGCGCACTTTGAAAGTCTGAAAGCTGAGAAGGTCGCTTCTGCCAAAGATCAGCCCCGCAAGTCCGATGAAGCGGTGCTCTTGCATCCTCCCTTTAGGAGAGAGGCAAGGTGTAGTGGCAGACCTTTCTTTTGCAGTGTTGTGGGGTGTTTGGCTTAAGAACAATTGGAGTTTTAGAAAGAAAGAAATAAGATGAGGAAGTTTGGGAGGTTGTTAGATATAATACTTCCTTGTGGGTGTCTATCACTAGACTTTTTTTTGTAGTTATGATCTTAGTCTTATTCTTCTAGATTGGAGTCCCTTTTTGTAGTTAGTTTTGGATTCCCATTTCTTGGGCTTGTTTTTTTTACACCCTTGTATTATTTCATCTTTCAATGAAAGTTCAGTTTCTTAGCAAAAATAAATAAAACAAAACAAAACAAACAAAATTTAAAAAAAAAAAAAAAAAAAAAAAAAAAAACACACACACACACACACACATATTGTCGTACTCCTTAATTTCATATAAAACATTACTGGAGGGGTACTAAAATAAATCCAAAACTTGAATTTCTTCATGAGAACAAATTCAGTTTTAAAGTTAACAAGTTGAACCCAACTGATCTTACCTGAAAATGCCTAGACCACTTCATATTTCAATTATAATTTTCTTAACCAGATAACCATAAAATAAAAATTGAACGAGATATCTCAAAAGTAGCTTTCATATTCTACATTGAAAAGATGGTGCTTCTGGCTTTAAACTTGCAACCTACAGGCTGTGTATTATAATTCTGATTGAGATAGGCTATTATGTGGAAATAAATAAAAACTCTTAAATATAGAGAATTTTTTTGGTAACATCTCCTTGATTAGATCAAAACTCAAAGTAAACAACAAATTTCATAATTAGGAACTTGCTATCGATAACTATTATAAAGACAAATGCAAACTCAAAGAGAGCCTCCTCTAATCCACAAAAGCATATAGCAACACCAAACGTCCAAACGAAGTTATGTTAATGTAACATCGTTTTCAACATTGGCTCTAAACACACATTACTACAAACAAAGGCGAGTAGGGAAATTTAAGAAAACTAACCATGTCACGCATGTTGATACTAAGATTAGTCACAGAATCACCTGCACTAGGTTCCTTAAAGGCTCCATAACATATAAAAATCTTAGGTCCCACATCATTTTGCAAAGAGTAGTGTGGCAATTTCGCTGCAACATTAAGAAGTCCCCATTTGGAATGGATATACTCGAGTAAAGGTAATTTAACAATGAATTCAGGCCTCTTGTACAAAATAAACTCTTCAGATGCACTGGGGGAAGGCCAATCTTTCAACTTCAACATTTCTGGCCTTCCATTTTCCGAGATACGACCATCAAAGTATCCTTCAATGAACTGAGCAAGCTCAATATTGACCTGCCATCACATAAAAGTTCAACGAAATCACTAAATAGTATTTCATCATACAACATCATTGACCACATTTCTTCTACAGCATCAAAGAGGAGCTAAATATGATCTCAATGGGCTATGACCTCTAGTTGTAAGAGCCTACCTCAGACTGGTCTGAGCAATTAATGGCCTTCACTAATTGATTCTCATCTTTCGTTCTCTCATCATCATTTGTATCCCGAATTCCTCTCCAGATAACTACTGGGTCCCAACTTGCAATGGATGAACTGTCAAAAACCTGCCTGATAATAATGGGTTTGCCCCTAGCCCAATGTTTTCTGAAATCACTGATTCCATTAAGTTTAATGTCTGATGATGTTGGGCAATACAAAAAATTATCATTGTTGTTATCTCGATGAGCACACTGCAAAAGGCTGGGATCATCCGACTCTGCTTCTGGTGAAGTTCCGAAATCATGAACCCTGCAGCCACCAACCATTTCCTCAACATTTTTAACCAATTTTGCAACCCAGTTCATTTTAAAAATCCGACACAGGTTTAATTCATAATAACCACAGCCCCCATATTCCCTTGGTGGACAAGGTACATTGCCATAACTACTAGCTTTCCAGTAGGGGATTTTATCTGAGAATTTCAATCTCTGTCTGTATGCTTGTTCAAACAAAGGTTTCTCGTCTTGGCCCATCATATCATTCCCATTTTCTAACAAGCCTCCACTATTTGCTGGTGTGGATGCTTCCCGTAGATCTTGACAGCAACTGAGACATAGATCATAGTAGCATCTTGGACAATGCCGATGATAATCAATGATGGGTATCCTGCAAAAATTGCTGAAAGACAGATGAAACTTTAGTCTAATCTTCAAAATGGATAAAATTATAAATATCTGAGATATCCAACAAATGATTTTACTAGAAATAGTCAAAATATTTTCTTCAACAAGTTACCAAAAAAAAGACATGCAAACATGACTGGAATTGGCTGTTTAGAAACATAAAATACATATGAATAGAGGTTACCAGCACATCTGCTCATCTGCATTCAACTTTGCCCTAAGAAGAAGCAAATGATCTCCTGGAATGTACTCAAATAATGTAAGGGCGATATAGCAGTACAGAACCTTCAAAAGTATCAAACCTAACCTGAGATATTATCCAAAATCATACCTCGCATCCTTTTTTCAAGTTCCACTTCAAAGCATTGTTGAGCGTGGATCTGCTTTATTACAGGTAGTACAGATGACAATAGACAATAGAGATATTGCAACTTGTCTAAAACTGGTATTTCCCTTATTCTTACCTATACCAGATAAAAAAATAAAAAGAATCCATTAAGCAATTAGGAACCAACCTTACGATATTATATCAATATTCCATGGTAATGACTCTCAATAACTCAACAGTTTAAAGTCCCTCCAATTCAAGTATACCTTTATCAAATTACCACCACGCAGACACACTCTGCAGTTACAAATACCTCTACATGCAGGGCAAATTTTCTGAATTTCATCCAATGGTATATCCAAGTACCTATAAGATATCAACAAAGGCCCTCAGAGTGATGACAAGGTAGCACACACCTCCCCCAGAAGGAGGGAGGGGCAAGTGAAAAATAACAACTCAAGAAATGCACCAACCATTTAGAAATGCAACTATTGCAGTATCCTCTCCTATCACACTTGAGACACCAGACTACTCCATCTCTGTCATTCCGTCGACATTGATGGCACATTTGCCCACCGATCTCCTCAGAGGAATTTGTGCTTGCATCAGAGTACTCCTGTAAATTTGTTGGAACAAACATCACATGCTGATCCAGCTCACGAGATTACCAGATTAGCCCCCCCCCCCCCCCCCCCAAGTAAGTAGTAGAAAAAAACAGAAGGGAATTTCTATTAAGACAACAATCGGTCTTGCCCATCCAGAACAATGTCGACCGTCTTCATATTATATCCTCAGCTAAATCTCAAAGTTCACAATAATCAAACTATTAGTGACTAGCAAGAATATAGAAACAACTTAGAATTCCATGTGCTCTAGTCCGAAAAATAATGAACGAATTAATCCTACAGATACATGTTACTCGAAAGTCCCCTCACCCGTACTTACAGTTCAATTGTTTAACGGACCTAAATAATGAATAATGCAGCAGAGCTCACCGTCGTGGCATTAGCATCAAAGCTTTTCTGCGACAAATTCCTCGAAGAGTCGGCAGCAGCTGTCTTATAAGGCCTCCAATTCTCTTCACACTGCGACAAATCTCTCTGCGAATCATCATGCTTTGAGGAACTACGCACAGGCAAACTCCTAGTGGGCGGAGTATCAGGCGAGTACTGAACCTGACTCTTCGACGACTTCTTCCCTGAATGAGATTGTTCCGCAATCCTACCACTCGACAAAGGCGCATCGAAATCGTCACTCTTATCCTCCAAATACATATCACTTTCCTCCAACGATTTCCTCTTCGCTTTCTTGAGGTGCGCTCTCATTGCAGAGTTCGCCGCCCTCTTCTTCGCCTGGATGTAGTGCTTCTCGCACACCGTCTTGTCCGGCATGGACATGGCGGTGCACCGCCATTGTTTCCCGTCGGACCTCTTGCACCGCAAATCGTCCGGAATTCCGACGTCGTCGCCGTTTGCAGAAGCCGATCGTGGATGGTCCATTGGATGAAGAAGTGGCCTCGTGGAATTCGAAGCGCAGGTTCGATGGAGATGGAAACTAGGGTTTTAGAATTTGGGGATTTTGGTTTCACTGTGAAGCGTTGAGGTAGCGAGTTGTTCAATACCCGCCACTGCCAGAAGACATTCGCCAGAATTTTACTTTCTTCTGCTTTTCCGCGGAAAAAAAATGCAGAGAAACACGTAATAAAATTAAATAATTAGAGCTTCTTTTTTTATTTTAATGAATAATTAGAGCATAGTTTTAGTTTTACTTTTATTTATTTTTTTTTTTTTGGGTTAAATTATCAAAAATACCCCTCAACTATGGGTGTGTTTGGTTTAACTTTTCAAGTGTTTAATTTTGAAAAAAAAAAATCATTTTGAAACAAATTTTAGGGCAACCACTGAAAATGACTTATTAGAAAATGAGATTGATAAATAAACCATTTTGAGATAAACACTCAAAACCAACTTTTTAAAAAAAGTTTTAAGTATACAATAACATGAGCATAAAAACACATATGAAGAAATGCAACCAAACATGTGTGTGTTTAAATTCTAAACAATTTTTATACAAAATGTTTTTTAAAAAATGCATTCTTGAAAAACATTTAAATCAAAATGTATTCCAAACGGATCCTATAAAGTTGGCTTCAATTATACCCTTTGAACTTTGACGTTTGTTTCAAAACAACCCTTTGACATTTCTCATTAA
The DNA here is from genome assembly GCA_017139565.1 of Luffa aegyptiaca. Classification (NCBI taxonomy): domain Eukaryota; kingdom Viridiplantae; phylum Streptophyta; class Magnoliopsida; order Cucurbitales; family Cucurbitaceae; genus Luffa; species Luffa aegyptiaca. Next base: position 45,098,351 of record CM029402.1, on the reverse strand, counting down.
ATTTATTGAAAAAAAATGGTGTGTTTACACGTGTTTTTTCACATGTGTTTAAATCTATTCGTATAAGCAATGATATATATGCAAACATGTCATTTTTTTGTCTATGAATTAAAAAAAAAAAAAAAAAAACCGTTTTGAAACAAACTTCAAATTTCAAGGACTAAAATGTGTTTTACATTTAATTTGATATATGGGTTTGATTTTAATTTGAATGATCGTGTATAGGTCAATTATCACTTTGGTTTCGGTTTATAATGGTTTTAACCGTTTTAATTTCAATTTGGTGACGGACCATCTTTATTGTTTTTCTTTTTAGTTCAACGATATTTGGGATAGGGAATTCCAAACCTCTGACCTTATGGTCGAGGGTACATTTTAATTACCGTTGAGCTATGCTTACTTTGACAAACCATCTTTTATTGTTGTTGTATTATAAGCAAGTCCACAAGTATGACTCCATTTTATTCGTCGTCTCTGTAGAAAAATTTTGGTCCATGCCTCTTGTTTGATTCTCCATCGTTGCAAGAATTTGTCACTAAATTTCACCGGTGAGAGATTTTTTTTTTTTTTTAAATGGAAATAAATGCATTAAATTGTTAAAATTTATATAAGCTCAGAAATAATTGATTTTCTATAAGCTTTCAATTAAATTGTTAATTCATCATTTAAATATAATATTCTTAAACTTTATAATAAAAACAAAATAATATTTGTGCCAAATTATTCCATTGATATGAATTCAAAATAGTTCAACCATATCAAATTATTTCTACAATATCAATACCAGTCCTAGGTCACTAAACCACAAAACCTTTTTTTTTTTTTTAATTCAACAACATATGGGTGAAGATTTGAACCTTCGACCTCTTGATCGAGGCTACATGTCAATTAACACTGAACTATGCTCACTTTGACACTAAACCACAAAACCTTAAATTTAAATAGGTTAAAATACAAATGTAGTTCGTGAATTTTCAGGTTTGTGTTTATTTGGTTCGTAAAGAATCTGACCTAAATCCAAAAGGTTGGGACCCAATGCTAACTAAACTGAAGCTCACATGATGTTCATGGAAAGTTTATTAAATAGAAGAGTTACCTTATATTTCATTCATTCATAAAATAAAGAACTCATTAAATTATAAGACTCTCGTAGGACTTGAAGAATTTGAACGTTAAATATTTGGAAGACAAGTTGAAGACATCTAAAGCTTACAAGAATTCGAGACATCGATTGATTCCTCGAGAAGTTAATGATCAATATGAAATAAAATCAATAAGATCAACATACCAAATACTTATCTAAAATCAACAAGTCAAATGTCGATCCAATAAGATAAACATGCAAAAGACTGACCAAAAAGTTCAACAAGTGTGAAGTTAGATATTTAACAGTAAGAACATACACTCCAAACCTTCAGTCAAGTACACGTACAATAAGAGAAAGAATCGTATGACCACATTGAAGGAGTGTAAGACACTCGAAAAAACGCTTCGAGATCTTGGACACTTAATTACATGAATTTCTCTAATAAAAAGCATGCTCTTTTAAACACGAAAACATGGGATTAAGAAAACCTGACCTGTTTGGCTTAAATCCGTCAAGTTCGTGGGTTGTTTCTCAACACGATCGTGTCGTGAACCACTACTAGAGTCTTCCCCGCTATTCTTCGGTCTTATAATGAATTTGTGGGATCCAAATTCGTGATGAATTTGAGGAGCTGAGCTTGAAGTCCAAGCTAAGTTCTTAAAGAGAAGTTTCTTGTTTTTAGAGAGATGATCCATCATTTTCCACTTGAAATCTCAACTTATATTCTCTCTATAATATCTTGAGATTCATGCCAACACATCCTCTTGAAAAGAAGACACTAAGATGGAATAGGATGAGTAATGATTGAAAAGGTGTCATGCAATGTGAATTTACCTCTTAGAATAAAATGAATTTCAAAAATACAATTTTGTAAAATTGATTTCAAAATGAATCTAAGCCCATGTTTGGGAGTGATTTTGAAAAGGTCAAAATCACTTTTGTCATATTCAAAATCACTCCAAAACATGCATTTAATCATTCAAAATCAATTTTGATGATATGAAAATCACGTTTAAAAGTGTAAAATCAAACCTGAAATTGATTTTGAGTAATTAAATGTATGTTTTGAGGTGATTTCGAACATGACAAAAGTGATTTTAACCCTTTCAAAATCACTCCCAACATGCCCTAATTAATTTAAATGAAATCAATTTTTTAAAATTGAATTAATTTAATTTTAATATCTTATATTAAAATGAACAATGCACCAATCCCGACTTCTCTTAAATCCGATCGATTGAATATGAATCATTATTCATATAATCAAACCGAAATATGTCTCATATACATGTTTACAACATTTAAATCGCATTTAAACATTCCCAACTCTCTAAAACATAGTTTAATTCGTAATTAAGCTATTATGTCAATAATATCGTACACAATTGACATTCACTCCCTAAACCGAATTTGAACATTTCAAACTCTTTCATCACACAGTTCTAAGGTTTAGTCCGTATGAGCTATCATGGGGACTTAATTGACCTATATATCATGGGCTCCAACGATCCAAGATTAACTGACTAAACTCATTAACCTAATTAATCAACATTCGTTAACTATCGGTACACTCCACTATAGCCCAATAGTTGCACTCCCCTCACTGTAGATATATTTTTGTCCACTCAATATAACCATGATTAGTAAGTCGACCCTTCACATGTTGTTCATAACTACAATTGGGTCAAATATTCGTTTTACCCCTAAAGTTACCTCTTGCTCCTTAAGTCTCATTGATCCTCTAATAAACAATTTGTTTTACGGTTCAACCATTAAACAGAAGTTCCTCTCGGGCCAGAAAAGGACGACGCACCTTTGTTCAAGACTCAGAGTTACTTAAGGGACTAACCTCTTTACTATCCTTACAGGCGGGTATGAGTGAATCCCATCTTGCATAACTATGTCCCCATTTATCTACCTGGTCTTATCCCCAAAATGGTTGGCTTATTAAGTTGGCGATACTGAGTCACTCTCACCCATGCAAATCAAAGGATAATCCCGAATAAACATGAGTTCATAGTTAGCTCAATATTAATATCGAGTTACCTAGGTCATCGTATGAAATTAGTTAGTTTCAACAGTAAATGACGTTATAAAGTGAAAGTGACTTGTTTCGCGGTCTGGTCTCATGCAAACTCATTGCATATGACGCCCCCACTCGCATGTCTCCACATGAACGATTCAAGATCAAATCGTTTGTACTAAATACAAAGTGAGTCGCGTCTCATAATGTCTCCAGGATAAGGTACCCAACCTTATCTCTATACTATAGACCGTTTTGGCTACTACTCGAACTTGATAAACTTTTATGTCTCTACATAAAGTTCAAGTATTCATATTATAGTCAGGGGTCCTAGTTTATTGGATTCGAGTTAATTAATGCAGAACTAAACAACCATTCGATAATATCTTATTGAATAACATCAATTACACTTTATTGGTTATAATTAACTTGTTACATTTACTATTCACGAGTTTTAAGACATAAAACCGAACACACATTAGATATTGTATCAAAATCATTCAAAATTAATACGAGCTCAAGTTCACTTCCCATAACTACATTTACCCATAGATCTTACATAAATACATCGGTGAGAGACAAACTTTGGTTTTGTCAAAACTTAATGGGTTAAAATATAAAGTTCTCAAAACTCTAGGTACCCTTTGACAACCATTTGATTTTTTTGTTTTTCCTCAATTTTCTTACAATGATTTTCATCTTTGTTTAGAAAACATTTGAATTTTTAGGCAAAGTCAAAAAATAAAAATAAGTATTTGAAAATTACGGTCTCATTTGATAACCATTTGATTTTTAAAAAGCAAGCTTATTAACCACTACTTACTTTTGAAGGGTTAAAATCCCTTGCACAGCGGAAACGGTCAGAGATCCAAACCCAATTAAATTTTTGACAAGAATACCGATACGAGGGCAAATAATTTACAGCAATAAAATCTCATAAAAAACTGTAAATATGGTCAGAAAACATGTTATTTTATGGAACAAACTTAGATCTACACTATAGAATGATCCTAGTGATCATAGGAATAAAGGGTACTTACTACCGTTGTAGATCTTGACCGAAATCGTCGAATCTTGCTTCTTGATCTGAAAATACAGCAACCAAAAGAACACTTTCTTTGCTGAAGTTTGATGAACACTACCACGTAAGAGCCACCGGTATGACTAACAAGGCCTTTTGCTAAGGTTTCTTGTGGGAGAAGGATTTTACTAAGGAACTAAAAGTCTCTGGAGTTCTCTCTGGAATTTTCACACGCCAAAAACCGAATAATAGCCTGAGAGAAAAAATGCCACAAACTAAAACCCTTATCGATAGGGAGAGGGAGAGAAAACAGGAACTCATGCCCCACGTTCAGGTAACTGATCATCAGTTACCTGATAATTTTGATTTTAACGAATTAAAATCAAATTTAATTTTAATTTAATTAACAATATTAATTAAATTAATGTTAACCAATTTAAATCATATTTAAATTAATTCATTCATTTAAATAATCATTTAAATGAATTTCCCTCTTTATACTATAGTGTTAATATCATTTAATTAAACTAAATTAAAACTTACAATTAATTAATTCAAAAAATTAATTAATCATAAAATTGAATATCACATATTCAATTATTTATCTCACACATGTACTATAGTTTTAATATGCATCCAATGCGCATTAAATTTAACCTATAGTTTTAATATGAATCAAATTCATATTAAATTTTCCTTAGTAAATTTACTTCAACACCTTATTTGAGCTACCGGTGGGACCTTATGGACCTGCAGTTCAGAAGTTTCAACGATATGAGATTAATTGGCTAAACTCATTAACCAAATTAATCAATATTCGTTAATTGTGGTTCACTCCGCTATAGAACCACAATTGCACTCTTCTCATTGCAGATATATTTCTGTGTCCATGGATATCGACCATCAACAACAAGTCAGTCCTTTCTCGTGTGTTCGTAACCCCAACTAGGTCAAATTATCGTTTTACCCCTGGGTTACTTCTATATCCTTAAGTCCCAGTGCTCCTCTAATGAACAACCTGTTTGAGGTCCAACCTACAAACAGAAATCCCTCTCGTGCCATAGAGAGGGCAAGACCCTTTGTTCAAGTCCCGGAGACACCACTTAAGGGAACACACCTCTACTTACCCTAATATCGGGAATGAGTGAATTCCTTCTTGTGTGATTACGTTCCCAGCTCCCCACTCGGTCTTGTCCCCAAAATGATAGGCTTGTTGAGTCGGCGTGTAGGCCACTCTCACCCATACAAATCAAAGGACAATCCCTCGTGAACAGGAGTCCATAATCCACTCAGGATTGAGACTAAGTTGCCTAGGTCATCCTAGTGAAATAGAAATTTATCTAGTCAACGGTGTTATAGCTAGTGGTTAACTATTTCGCGGTCCGGTCTTATGCAAACTCATTGCATAGGATACCCCCACTCGCATGTCCTCTACACGAACGCGTTGGATCCATTGCGTTTGTATCATAATACAAAGTAGGCCGTATCCATAGTGTCACCAAGATAAGGTACCCAGCCTTATCCCTATACTATAGACCTTTTAGGCTATAACTTGAACAACGATCCCCATATGTCCCCACATACTAGTTCAAGTCTCATACTAACAGCCTAGGATATTCAGTTTATTGAATTTGGGTTATTTAGACAATATACAATACAAACAATAATACATGAAATATTATTTTATTAATGTTCAGTCAAATGTTTACATTTACTATTCACGAGTTTTAGGGCATAAAACCCAACAACTTTTACCTGTAAGTTTTTTTTTTCCATTTTTTATCTTCTCCATATGTTTTCAAAAACAAGTAAAGGTTCGGGAAAAAAAAACTTGTTTTTTTGCTTTTTTGAATATGGCCAAGAAAAACTCAAATGTACCCTAACAAACATGAAAATCATGGTAAGGAAATTAAAAGAGAACAAACATAATTTCAAAAAACCAAAAACCAAATGATTTTTCAAAACTTGACTTGGTTTTTTGAAAACATGAGAATAATGTAGATAAACGAAACAAATAAACTTGAAGGTGAAACCTAATTTTAAAAAATCAAATGGTTATCAAACGGGACTTTAAAAATTGGAAATAGAAACTATATACATACACACACATACATAAAAGCACATCAAGGATAAACCTTCTGTGTCGATTTTGCCCTTTCAATTTTTGAATGTGTGCCAATGGTACCCTTTTAACTTTTTCTCATTCATTCTTGAATTGAGTTCAACACACGTCATTTACCATTGAGCTATGCTTACTTTGACTTTATTTTAATGTTCTTATAAAAGAACAAAACTTCCCTGCATACCGGTATGTAGGGATCTCCCTACATACCCCATTAAAATATTAACAACTAAGAAAGAGAAAGGGAGAAAATGAGAAAAAGATTTTATCTCTCCTAGTTGTCAACATTTTAATGGTGGTATGTAGGGAGACCCCTATATACCGGTATGCAGGGAAGTTTTTTCCCTTATAAAATGCTAAACCTTTCATTTTCATCTTTAAATACCATACCACAATGTATTAAATAAGTGAGAGACGATATTAATTATTATAATTTAATTTAAAGCATGAGTGACTTAATCCCTTTTCACATTTTTACATATATGTAACTTGTAAGGTATGTAAATATAGAACATCTATTATAATTTAATTAAAATGTAAAATAAAATAGATTATATATAAAAATTATTTAAATTCTTTAATTAATTGTCATTTTCATCTTCATCCTCATTTATTACTTTCGTTTCTCTTAAATTAAATATCAAAATTGAAGGTCAATTTTCATTTTGTACTTTAATTTTAACTTAAAATCTGGTATTTGTTTTTCTTCGCTAAACTATGTTGCTTCATTCCTCTTATTCTCATTTATTATTTTGGGTTTTCTTAAATTAAATATCAAATTTGAAGACCACTCTTATATTTTCATTTTCTACTTTAATTTTAAGTTAAAATTTTGTAATTGTGTGTATGTGTTTTTTTTTACTAAAACTATATTTGCTTTTTATTTTTTATACTTTAACGAATAATGTTTAATTTTATCATCAAAGTTTATTTTATCGTATGTAATGCTAACTAGTATCATTTTAAACCTTATATTTCACATAAACTCGATCAACTTATTTTAAAGTCAACCATAATTAAACATACAATTAATTTTATTACATCACACAAGCTTTAATACCCCTATAAATTTTACCCAACGAGTGGATTAGTTTTTTTTTTCTTTTTTCTTTTTTCCATATTTGAATATATACGAAAAAACAATAAAAACACATCATTCTTTGTCCATAAATTCAACAAAAATTGTATCTGCAAGTAGTTTTGAAATAAACCTCAAACTTCAGGGACTAAACTGAAAATTTTGAAGGTTCAGGGTATAATTGAAACCAATCTCATACTTTAGGGGTATTTTTTATAATTTAACCTATTATAAAAACAAGTTCATATATAATAATACCTAATAAACATTTTTTTTTTTTTTTTTTTACACTTTGTTTTGAGTTTCTTTCTTCTCAAAAAGGCAATGTTCTCACAGGTGTTAAAATAGCCAAAAAAAAAAAATGGTCATTTTTCTTTTTCAAGTATAAACTCTCAAAACCTATTAATTCTCTTTATCAAAAAAAAAAAAAAAAAAAAAAAAAAAAAAAAAAAAAAACCTATTAATTCTCTAAACTTATCAAATCATGTTATGTACTAACTCTATAATCTATAAAACTACGTATGAGTTAAAAGTTTTTTTTTTTTTTTTTTTTTTTGAGAAGGAGTTAAAAGATTTAAATCTTTAATGTTTAGATTGATGTTATAATATCTTTCACTTTTTGAGTTATGGTGAAGTTGACGACTATTTTATCGTAGATGATATTATCAACAATAATATAACATATCATTATAATACTATGTGTGAACTTAATTTATTTTTTATTTGTTGTTTAATTATTCCATTTTATTTAATGGTATATGTTTGATATGTCATTTAAATTTAAAAGCTCTTGATTGGATAGTTTATTTTTTCAATTTCAACCAAACACTATCCATTTTTAGCCTAGATGTTAACATAATTGTTAACATAATTGCATTTGTTGTATACAATAATTAAGCCTAGATGTAAATATATCGTGGCCAAAGTGAGCATAGCGGTAGTTGACATATACCCTCAACCATCTGGTCAGAGGTTCGAATTCCCCCACTTCCAAATGTTGTTGAACTAAAAAAAAAAACAATATAAACATATTGTGTCTTATTGACACATTGAAACTATTTTTTAAACATCAAGAATCATATGAAATGACGTTGAAACTAAACTCAAATTATAAAATCATATCCTCGACAATAAACAGATGATAAATGTTCAATCTCTACCCTACATATTATTGAATTGATTAGAAAAATCATAATTAAAACATAAACAAATTGCAAATACCACACATGAAGAACTGCACTTTAAACTTTCAAGTAAAAAAAGTAAACTTTCAGATGGTAATCGTAAAATTTGGATCCATTTTACGTCTGTGAAATGTTTGATGGAGAAAATTTGAAATTTCAAAGCTCGTGAAATAATTTTCTTACACTTGAAAATTTAGAGATGCAATTGTTACAACCACCGTATTTGAAGGGTGAATTTTGCAGTTTGTCATGAAAATTTTAATCTTATTCGATATTCAAATTATTAATTTAAAAGTGGATTCTTATAAATGTCAAGTTTCAAAATCACGTGCAATTTGAATTGTAATACTCTAATTACGGAGAAGATACTCAATTTTATAAAACTAAGTGTAACATTCACTCTATTTTCTTGCATGTAGGTGGGTGAATCAATTTTAACTTTTGGGCTAAATTATAAAAATACCCATGAACTATGGGGGTTGTTTCAAAAATGTCCCTCAACTTTGAAAAGTTTAAAAAATACCCCCGAATTTTAAAAAATATTTCAAAAATACCCTTACTGTTAATTTTGGATGGGAACCGTTAAAGTTTCAGTTTAAAAAATACCTTTCAACTTTCAAAAAAATTTAAAAAATACTCTTATTGAAAAACGTTTCTTTTTTTTTTCCTCCTCCCACCGTAGATTCTTCCTCTATGAAAATTATTAATTTCTTAAGCATAACTAGTTATTTATTTATTTTTTTCTAATTTAAAATTGAATTTTAACGAATACTATTTTACTTGGAGGTGGTTTCTTTTTATAAAAGCAAAGTTACCAGTCATCAACAATTATTTTAAAAGTTGCCACATAAATTGAATATAAAGTTTGACTCACCATCTTTTTCCCTAAATTTCTTGAAGAGGGAAAAAAATGATTTATTTTATTTCCACATTTATCTTTTGTTTTTGTTTTTTTAGTATTTATTTTATTTCCATATATTTCTTGTTTCTTACTTCAACAATTATCACTCTATAAAAGAGTTTTGAATTTTATTTTGATCATTTTCCGTAATTACAAAAAAACCAGTCGCAAAGTCTCGTGATAAAAAAGAAACAGATCCAGACCAGAGTTCATAACCAAGAAGAAAGCCAAAACAAGAACAACCAGTTCAAATCAGATCTAAGACTATACAAATTTTGTTGCTACCAACAAACGGGCTCAATCTCCATTTCTTCTCTCAGTTGAATTCTTGTTTGTTCGTCCAATTCGTAGACGCACAGAGAAGAAGAAGAAGAAGAAGAAGAGATGGCTGCGATGGCGAGGGCGAGCTCCGGCCTGCAATATCCCGACCGGTTCTACGCCGCGGCCTCTTATGCCGGTTTTGATGGATCGCCGAAGTCTTCTTCCAAGGCCGTGAGGTCTAAGTTCTCTGACGAGGCCGCTCTGCTGCTCTATGGCTTGTATCAGCAGGTACGACCACGTGTTCTTACACCTGTTACTCAGCGGTGCTCGTTTATTTGAAGTTCGGTTGAGGTTCGAGATTGCTGCATGTTTGGGGTGATTTTTGGCTGCATTTTCGTGTTTGATTTGTGCAATGGCGGAGGCGTAGTTGTGTTGGTTGCGGAACTTGTTTGTTTAGCGATGGTGTTGTTGGTTTCGAGCGTGTTTTCATGTTTGATTTAGTGTTTTGTTCGAATTGCAATGTCCATTCTGGACATGAATCGTCTGAGGTTTAATTGCTCGTGGTCCAAATTGCTGAAATCTTCCTGTTGAAAATTGTTTTGGTATTACTGGTGAAATGTGAGCTTACAGATTTGCTGAATTGCGGTGTTGATTTGTGAGTTTAGATTGCCAATTTTCGAGCTATGGAATTCAGAGGCTTGAGTACATTATTTTCTTCATTAACTTGGTAACGATTTGGGTGGATCTGACAATACGATTTAAATTTACGTATGGGAAGATTGATTCGTGGCATGCTTTGTGCTTGGAGGAAATAGATCGGGTTTAAAGCTTACTTAATTCTCAAATTATAAGGAATGCTAGATGTATTTCATGACCAGATTATCTTATTGAATGGGCTTAAAGCGTGTATACACACATCCCCATCGAGTTTAAACTTTATTTGAGCAAATTCCGAGTTATTGTAAGGATACCAACCAGATCTTAACTATACCTATGGCAGGCTACAGTAGGGCGCTGTAATGTACCTGAACCCAGTAGTTGGCATGCAATCGAGAAAAGCAAATGGAAGAGGTCTGTGAGCTTATATTCCTTCTCATGCTGTTATAAATGCCTTGATATCTAAATCAACATGCAAAATCAACGCACTGTATAGATGAGGTTTAGAATCTTTCTAATCGTTACTTATTCTGTCATCTTGGTACTTGCAATAAAATGAAATTATTGCAAAAGAAGTTGGTCATCACTCGTTCATTTCTTATATCTTCATGTAGAAAGTGTCTACACGTGTTTGAAATTGAATTATATAGTGACTCTGGCTTATAGGAGGCAGCAATGTGTGGAGAAGGTTTGTTATGGTATTAGACCAATGCTACTAATTAATGGTAGTTGCTATGCTCGTTTCGTTGTGAGGGTCTTTAACTCTTTTAAAGGCAGAACGAAATACTGTTTCTTCAAAATGGAGTTCAATACTTGTCAGTTATGCTACAATTCTCTTAATGCTAATGCCAGTATTCTAAATGATCAATCACAGAATTTTTGTTAAAAGTTTGGCTGCTTTTGGCATCAATGAATATGATGCTCTTTAAGAATAAGTTATTTCAAAATATTATTGTTCAATCTTTTTATTCTTAGTTAATAAATTGATGTGTTGTATATTTGTGATTATGGTTTGGTGGTGTTGTATTTGATGGTAGTCATTGCAACCAGATAGTTTTCATTATTGTTCACAATTTACCTTCTTTGAAGATCGGTTGTGTTATGCTGTAGTCATTGTACTGTAACCTCCTTTCACATCCTGAGTCGGTGATTGCTCTTGCGTCAACAGTTAACTAACCATCCTTCAGGAATTTGGATAGGCAGTGCAATTAGATTGCATAGAAGTTTATAACATGTTTTTTTTTTAACTCACTTGCATAATTATGGGTTTGCTTCCATCATTTTAAGAGTTTCTGAGGAACTTATTTGCGACTCTGCAGCTGGAATGGGCTTGGAAATATGGCTCCTGCTGAAGCCATGCGCCTTTTTGTGAAAATATTGGAGGTCTGCATGCATCCAACGCCAAAGTTCCATGATTGTTGTTGCAATCTCATTTTAATTGATTAATGATTGTTTGCTCTTGGTAGGAAGAAGAGCCAGGTTGGTATTCAAGAGTATCCAATTTTGTCTCAGAGCCAGAGCCAGAGCCAGTTTTAGATGTGCAAATTAATGTGAGCATATGGAATCTATTACGAATCTCATTACCATTTAATTTATTTTGATTTTGATGTATTAGGGTAACATAGAAAAAAAAGATATATTTGCATATTTTTCTGAGGTAATACTAAAAGGGGCGGGAAGAGGTGAAACATTTAAATTTCTCCTTTGCCCCAGTTTTCATGTTTAATTGTAGTGTAATACCGATCTTACAATTACTTTCTAATGTTCTTGACCTAATTTATTGTCACTTTTTCTTTTTTTTTTTTTTTTTTTTTAAAATTAATTTATATTGTTAAAATTTTTAATTAAAAATATTATTTTATCAACAAACATAACTTAAATGTTTGCCTACACTGCACTTGAGTTAGTGATGAATTGCCTACACTTGAGTAAGTGGCACAATTAATATCTTCAAATTAGTTAGTTTCCTTTTTTTTTTTTTTGGGGGGGGGGGGGTGTGGGAATTTGCACTAGATATGTGCACAATTCTTGTTGTTAGACAAGATTGTTTTTTCGAGTGTTGGTTTTTCCTATTATGTTAGATGCTTTTAATTAATTGGATTTGTGCATTTTAAACTAGGTTTGAGTGTTTTTTTTTATGTGCTTGATTTTGTAGTTGAGTTCGTGTATTTTCATGATTGAGTTTGCACATTTCTCTGACATGATTTTGGATGTTTTGTTAGTTGAATTTTGTATGATATATCGGTTCATTCATGGACCACGTTCTAACTTAGTTTTGACTTTTTAGGAGGTATTAATTGCGACACTTATTAAGTTAAACATTTACTTTGATGAAATTAAAAATTTAAGATTAACATCGACTCGATGAATTAAAGTATAGACTATAGAGGTAAAAATGATATTTTCCCTTAAGTTTTAATAGTCCACTTTTTTCAGTCTCTTTTCATATATGCAATGAAATGTTTTGTTTCTTGTTAAAAAATAATAGTCTACTTTTGATACAATAAAGATCGTTTTATTGATAGTCATCGTATTGGTGAACATCAGACAGTGTTTAAACTTCTACTAGAAGAATTCATTCCATAAAGCTAATTTCAAATTTGAAACTAGCATTTCATAAGGAAGCAAGTAATCAAAGTAATAATGAATTTTGCATTGGAGCCTTGTTTTGGTTAGTTAACCCTGGGTTTGTTTTGACTTCTTTGAAAACTAAAATTTCATAAGAAAGCAAGTAATCAAAGTGACTGGAATTTTTGGATTGGAGCCCTTTTCGGATCTTTTAGCTCAAGGTTTGTTTTGGCTTCTTTTGTTGACTGTCTTTTTTGCATGTGTCTTGTATATTTTCTCATTTTTCTTAGTGAAAGCTTAAGTTTCTCATTTTCTATAAAAAAGTGATTAAATTTTTACGTTTTCAAAATTGTTGTCCATTCAACATGTAACAAAAAAATTTCAATTTTAATAAGTTAAAATAAAAAGAAATTGATATGAATTCAAAATTAAAGTATAATTAATGTGGCCTTTAATTTCATATTGTCTTCCTTTCTCACTCGTTTTCCAGATAACTGAACTTATAGCTATGTTGGTTTTTAGCATGATTCAAAAGCTGAACCGATCATTGAGAATGGGAATTCAATCCCCGAGACCAAGACTATATCAACAGAAAATGGAAGCCTCCCTGAAACTCAGGATAAGGACGTTCTTGTAGAAGGTCTTGGCTCAATTGTTGTCTACGATCAGTGGATTTCACCCCCAGTATCTGGTCTACGCCCGAAAGCACGATATGAGGTTTTGACCATCCAATTCATTAAAAATATGATCTTCTACCATGTCATTGTCTAAACGAAGGGTACTGACTTTTTCAGCATGGAGCCGCAGTTATTCAGGACAAGATGTATATTTTTGGAGGAAACCACAACGGTCGTTATCTCAGTGATCTTCATGTAAGAAAAGATTTTACTTGCCTTCGCTGCATCTGTGCAATTTTCATTTCAGATTTTGGGTCATTCTTTAACTCTAACTCTGATGTGGTGTAACCTGTTCTCACTGTAGAATAGATGAAATAAATAAATAAATAATGGATTTTTGTTTAAGAATGAAATCTTATTGGAACTGTCCATTTTTTTCCTTTCAAAATTTGATTCTTTTTTCAGAATTTTTTATTTTAAGATAATCTTATATTCAATGGGTAGTGGAATCTATACTTTGTTTTCTGTCTACAGCCAACCGCCGGATCGATTGTTTTCTTGTCTAATGAAAAAAACAGAACTGAAAACAGAAAGTCTGGGCAGTCCAAGCGATGATATTAAGATTATTTTCTGATGTGCACCTGCAACCCTTAATAGAATTTATTGATTTTTTTATATAGCTCTTTCTTTAACTCTTGTACTCGCATGTAGGTTTTGGATCTGAGAAGCTGGGCTTGGACAAAGCTTGAGGCTAAGTTCCAGTCTCCTGAATCACCTCCTGAAAAGCTAACCCCCTGTGCTGGTCATTCATTGGTTAGTACAGAATTTGTTTATTTTTAATTTTTACGGACTTTTTCTTGTAGATATGCTCATATTGTTCTTCCAATTAATGTCTTAGTCTACCTATCTCCGCCATATTCATACTCATACTGCAAAATGTTATAGCAATATTGGACCATTGGTAATGCAATATCTTTTTACTTGATATTGATATCAATATTGCCATGCCCCCAATTGATAACCATTTGGTTTTTTTAAAATTATACTCATTTTCTCCCAATTTTCTTTCAATGGTTTTCATCTTTTTAATGAAACATTTGAATTCTTAGCAAAATTTAAAAAATAAAACAAGTTTTTGAAAACTACTTTTTAGTTTTCAAAACTTGACTTGGTTTTTTAAAACGTGGAAAGAAGGTAGACAACGAAACAAAGAAACTCATAGGAGAAGTAGTGTTTATAAGCTTAATTTTCGAAAACCAAAAACCAAATGGTTAACAAACAGGTCTATAACATCAGATTTCTGCAGTTAGTAATCTACCTTGTTTAACTGTAGATACCATGGGAGAACAAACTTTTATCAGTAGCTGGTCATACTAAGGATCCTTCTGAAGCTATTCAGGGTACAAATTTAGTTCTTTCGTTATGTTATTTACCTTAAGTGTAGTGGATAAATTACTGGAAGATACCTTCAGGATTGTGTTAAGTCATTCACCGTTGAATATTTAACCAGTATTGTTAAACTCATACGATACACAAGTTGTATTGTAAGAATGGCTTGCATGTCCAACTGTTCAAAACGTGCTCGTGAATTGTAATTAACCAGCATTCTACGTCCCAAAATGTGTATCTTAAGGAATGCAATGAAATGGAGCAATCCATTTCAAAATTTCATTGAGAAAATAAGATTCAACCAAATATTTCACTTTGAAACTTCTGTCTTGCTTCCTGTTACTAAAAGAAACAAACATAGGAAAAATTAAAAAAATTGGAGAAAAGAGTGCCGCACCGTTGGATTTCCAGAAGAAGTGAACCAGGGAGATGTAACATAATCATGCGGCATGACAAAGCTGATAATTTTGAGAGGGAAGTGGAGGGGGAAAAAAGAGAAGGAAGAAGGGATGAAGAAGAAGCATCTCAGAGGCCAGAGAAAGTTAAGAAAAACTTCAACCAAAAGATTTTTTTGTGGGAGGGTGACAGGTTTTATTAATAGAAGAAGCTAGACTTATGGTCTTTCCATACACGTGGGTGGATGGGTGGCAAATTACATTAGATTTAAGATAAAGATAATGAGTTCTGGTTTCCTTTCTTGATTCCTATTGTCTTTAACTATGTATTATATTTATAAATATATATATTATATATAAATATTTGTGATAAAATAAAACTTACAATACACAACACACTAAATTTTAATTTTGATACATGTTCCGATTCATGAGTTAACAAACTTGTATTTGACATTTTCTTCTACAAGGGAAGTCCTGAGGAAGTTTTATCAAACAAAAAAAAGGTCCTGAGGAAGAACTCACAAAAATATTTTTATTTTCTCCCGATCCATTAGAGATGATCTTCATCTTTATGGGAAAGCTATAAATACACTTCTTTTGAGACAAATGTGTTTTTCCTTTTATCTAATTACATCAGTGCCCTACTCTTCTCTCATTACAGTTAGGGTCTTTGATGTACAAACCTCCACTTGGTCTACCTTGAAGACTTATGGAAAACCACCGGTATGTCCCAACGATCTTCTTTAAAGAAAAATAAATGAAATACCGAAGAACTGCATGTGTATACTTGTTCCTGCTGACGTAGAACTTATATCCATGCATACATTTATGCTGTTTTTCATCCTTCCTTTTAAGGTTCAAATTTCAATATCAGCTTTTGCCTTTTGTAATTTTTGCGTGAGGGTGCAATATTGATGGCCTTTTGCCATCAATTATTTTCATTTGGGATTGCTTTTGAGAATAGACTATACATGTTGAACTAGGAAATAGCTTCAGGTTGCAGTTTCAATTTTTAGTAATTAACTGAAAGCATTTCGATAAGTGCCCTTTTACAGCTGTTACATGTGTGTATAATTATCTCGGTTTCATAAATTGAAGGTCTCCCGAGGTGGTCAGTCAGTGACTCTTGTTGGGACAAGCTTGGTTATTTTTGGCGGGCAAGATGCAAAAAGAACTCTTCTGAACGATTTGCACATTCTTGATCTGGAAACCATGACCTGGGATGAAATTGATGCAGTGTAAGAAATCGAAAAATATTCGTGTACTTTTTTCGCCTATGGAGCTGTACTTTTCTTTCAAGTCTCCATTTTTGTTGGGTGGGAAGGGCTGAAGGGGAACCTTTTATGGTTGAATTTATTTATTTTGATTTTGTACCGTGAAAACTGGAAACACTTGGAGAATATGGAGGATTTTGATCTCTTGAATTTTGATTAGCTCCAACAGAATGAAGTATTCCATTATATTTTTGGCTGATTAGCGATGACAAAACTGCAGTGGGGCTCCTCCCTCTCCAAGGTCTGATCATGCTGCCGCAGTACATGCTGAGCGATATCTCCTCATCTTTGGTGGGGGTTCACATGCTACTTGCTTCAATGATCTGCATGTTCTTGATTTGCAAGCTGTGAGATTATCAATTTATACTAGTATTTATTAATGATATATGATCAATATTTACGTGTGTTAATATTATATGGGTTGGTGATTGCATAGATGGAATGGTCAAGACCTACCCAACAAGGCGAGATACCAACTCCACGAGCTGGACATGCAGGTGTTACAGTTGGAGAGAATTGGTTCATTGTTGGTGGTGGTGACAACAAGAATGGTATGCACCCGTCTTTTTTGTATTTCACAGTTTTTTACGATCATTCTTGGTTTTGCCCAGTGTAGACCAACCCTGATAATCTTCCCATGTTAACAATCTGGAAGCAATAGTAACTAAGATGAAAAGGTTGGATCTATTAAATGATTTTTTTTCTTCTTTGGATGTTACAACTTACAAGATTAACAACACCACAAAACTGAATGTAGTGGGGGATATTAGTTTTTCAAGTAAACAATCTACTTGGCTTGTAATTAGCAATTCTAAATATTTAGATGTGATCAGTATGAGATTCACCCTTTTCCCCCAAAAGTACAGAAATTAATCAGCGTGAGTTCATTTTGCAAGTTTCCCCAAGAAAATTCATCAGTTTATATCTCGTTGGATGGTAGAAGCTCTTCAAGTATTCTATTACTAGAATTTTCTAGAAAATGTAAGTGTACCTGGAAGTCATGGGGATGCATCCTACTAGTTAACCATTTGGTGAGGGAAGGGGAGATACTAAAGGGAGAAGGAAGGGGAGTAACTCTTTTATAATTGAAGCCATAGAAATTCTTTGAAGTGAATTCTTCAAGGATCAAATATATGCTTTCTTTTCTTTGAGAATAAATCTTTTCCCTTGCAATCACACTGCAAAGGATTTCCAAGATTCCAATCATCAAGGTAACTTTTTTTGAGGTGCCTCTTCAGATGTACTCCCACCTTCCTTTTCTTCTTTTTTTTTTTTGAAAGACCCACCTTCTTTTCTATTGTCGTGAAATCAAATTTCTTATAAGTAGGTTATAGCAGTATCTGAAGATTACAAGTCATCCACGATGTTGAATAAAGTTTTGGATATCTTATCACAAAAATTCACCATATGCTCCACTATTACACTAACTAAATACTGATCGCGTCCTCTTGATCTCCTGCAGGGGTCTCGGAAACTGTTGTGCTGAATATGTCTACGCTTGTTTGGTCAGTCGTAACATCTGTTCAAGGGCGTGTTCCTATTGCTAGTGAGGTGCCGATTCTTCTATTCTATTCACCATATGCTCCACCTTCACATTAACTAAGGACATGTCTTAAGCTTTTAGCTTGAACCATGTAAATCAATAAAGGTCCCATATTTTCTCCTGGGAGAATGTTGATCAAGATTCTCACTGTAAATACTGATACACTTTCACTGCAACCATTGAAGTTATTAAATGCCATCTGATCTCTTACAGGGCATTAGTTTGGTTGTAAGCTCCTATGGTGGAGAAGACATCCTTGTGTCATTTGGAGGATACAATGGACGTTATACCAATGAGGTGAATGCTGATTTCTAGTGTTGCGTTGTCTGCTGGCTCCCCCCTTCAACTCACCCAGTATCATCTTGCTTTTAGGTTAATGTTCTCAAACCAAGCCACAAATCAACCTTGCAATCGAAGATGGTGGAGACTCCTGTGCCGGACAGTGTTTCAGCTGTGCACAACATCACAAATCCCACCAGGGATGTCGAATCCGAGTTTGAAGGGGCTCAAGAAGGAAAAATTAGGGAAATTGTTATGGACAACATAGAGTCAGAGCATTTGGTACGTCCCGATACATGATGTTTGCAGCTTTTGGTTTCTCATTTTTAAGATATTGTGCTGTGAGTACTGATCTGTCATATTGTAACAGTCGAAATTTTGCGCCATGTATATTTCAGAATCTAAATATGAAAGAAGCTATTCAATTTTATACTTGGTCTACTGTACACAATGAGCTTATTTGTAGGGAACGAGAGACTATAATCAGGGAGACAGTTAGAAAACTGCTGAGTAATCGAGTAAAAGAAAATACTTATATTGTTGGGAAAAGAAGAAAAACGAAAACTTCCTTGTCTCCAGAAAACATTATAATCTTGGCATTTTTCTCGGTTTCATCCTGTGATTATATACCCTTCCTATTACTTGAACCAAGAATCTTAATCTTTCTAAGTTTAGCGTGTTAAAAATGACTAATGGTTTTTAAACTTCACACAGAAGAATAAAAGCGAGCAAACGAGAGAACTGGTAGCAACATTGAAGGCAGAGAAGGAAGAACTGGAGTCCTCTCTCAACAAGGAGAAGATACACTCTTTACAACTAAAGCAAGAGTTAGCTGATGCGGAGAACCGTAATACTGAGCTGTACAAGGTAATTGCTTGACCCAAAACTGATTACATTTTGGAAGTGAGAGGTGAGCAACGAGCACGATACGTATGCCGGGATAGATCCATTGTTGGTCGACGCTTCATTGCTTTGGAAATACAATCATTTACCTCATTAGTCATGACTCGTGAGAGATGGTTATTAAATAAAACTTTCCACCTGTGTAGAATACGAACTTTATATCGCACAACGTTTCATAAAATTTTCGATTCCACAACTCCTTTTGTGAAGAGACTGAATGGTTGACCTTCATGGTTTTCTACAGGAGCTGCAATCTGTACGCTCGCAACTTGCAGCTGAGCAGTCAAGATGTTTCAAACTTGAGGTTTGTATTCCTTGGTTCCCTTCATTGTATGCTGTTACTGAAGTCGAACATAAAGGTGCAAATCAATTGAGAAAACCAATAGAAACTCAGCATCGACTCGGTTCAGTTAGATGAGCAGTACTTGTTCGTTGGTTCAGTTCCGTTAAATTAAAAACAAAAAATAAAACTAGTCAGTTCTTCTTTTATAAAGTTTGTTGGTTCTGGTCACAACGAGGTACATTTGGATTTTCAAGCAAAGAAAAAATGCCTCCACGTTGATCTTTTGTTTTCCTCAAATCGATAGCTTAGTTCGATACGAACCAACGTGCTTTACACCCTCAGTCAAACATAATACTCACTCAACAGTCGACAGTCATGCTGCTTTCTATTATGGACCCATAAATATCTTGGTTATCTGCTTACCTTTCGACAATTCATCAGGTCGACGTCGCCGAGTTACGACAGAAGCTCCAAACGATGGAGACGTTACAAAAGGAACTCGACCTTCTACAGCGACAAAAGGCAGCATCTGAGGAGGCCTTGAAGGTGAAACAGAAGCAGGGCTCGGGTGGTGTGTGGGGCTGGTTGGCTGGATCCCCCCCTCCTGAAGAAGCTTGATTTCTCAGCCCTTCATTGGTTAGTGAACATTAGCTTACAATTGTTACATTTTTCCTTCATTATATTTGGTCTCCACCTTCACATAGTAATTTTTCCTCAACTGATAATAAGATTGTCAGTTTTTTTTTTTTTTTTTGTTCCATTAGGAAACCCAAATGAATGTGTTATAACTTCTGAGATCTCAGTGCTGTGTATTTCTTTTATTGCCAATTTTTCAAAGGTTTTGTATTAGAGGTGAATATAATATATAGCTATAATGATAATGAAGCATACACATTTTTCATTGTTTATTCTCTTTTGAGAATTATTCTATGTTTAAGTGAATTGAATGAGTGTTCCTTCACAAATGTTATTTCATGTGGAAGCTAAATGACCCGTTGTAGAGATTACAAAAAGATTTTCCAATTTGTTGGCATTTTTCCCTGTTTAGCACCATTTTAAAGATCAATTTTGAGTGGCTTGTGAGAATAAAGTTGCTAATAATTTGAAACCAATTTTTACAGATATATAATTTTAAGAGTAACAACTATATTTGTTTTTTTAAAAAAAATATTGAGTTTTGAATTCTTTTTAGTTTCAGTTTTTACCGTTAAAGCTTGAGTTACGGATCAAAGAAAAAGTGAATTGATTTATTATTATTTTTTTTTACATTAACATCCACCACCAGTAAAAAAGTTCATGAGACGGTGATGACAACATGGATATATCGTATAATTTTCTCATGATTTTTTTTAAATTAAACAGGGGTGAGTGAACTCAGACAATAATTACCTAATGTCTGTTTTGATGAATGGAATTATGTTGGCCGCTCCGCGTCGTAGGCATAATGTCTGTCTTAATCAATGAAATTTTGTTTGTTTCGTGTCGTCACGTGCCTGTGACGTGAAGCGGCCATGTTCACATAGGGCGATAATAGTTTGAAACCTATTAAAATTTGAGGGATGGTAGTCTTTTAAAAAAACTTTATACTAAAAGTTATTTATTATTATCTTTTTTTAGAATCAAATACTAAAAGTTATTTAAATGGCTAAATATATGGTGTAATCTTAAATGTTCACGTGTGTTTTTACAATTTAGCTCCTTATATTTAACATTTTTCATCAAAATAAACATGACTTAGTGGTAATTGACATGTATTATCGATTTAGAAATAAGTGGTTTGAATCCCCCACTCTCAAATATTGTTCAACTAAAAAGAAAAGAAAAATGTTAGCTACCATATACTGTCGGAAAATCCCATTAAAATTAATCTTTGAATTTTATTATAGAACGATTTAATCATTAAATTTAACATCTTTCAATGTAGTTTTTTTTTTTTATTTTTTTTTAGTTCAACGACACATATCCATTGAATTCAACAAGTCTGAAAACATAAAACAAAATTCAGATTGCATATCAAATAGACCCTAAAATGTTACCTATCAAAATTTAGAGACTAAATTGTTACATAATAAAGCTTAAATGCTAAACCATTATAAAATTTGAAGTCTATAAATTAAGGTCCCATTTGATAATCATTCGATTTTTTGTTTTCGAAAAATTATGGTTGTTTTCTTCCAATTTTCTTACAACGATTTTTTTTATTTGTCACACATTTAAATAGATATATATTTTAATTTTCAAAACTCGACTTGGTTTTTTAAAACATGAAAAGAAATAAATAACAAAACAAAGTTTTTTTTTTTTAATTCTACAACATTTGAAAGTAGAAAGATTTATGTATCTAACCTCTTAATGGATCGAGAATTTATATCAATTGACAGTGACCCATGCTTACAACAATTAAAACTTGGCCAACATCATTACAAATTAAAATTTAGTGACTTTATATATCAAACTTCAAAGATTAAACGAATTTTTTTTCCTCAAAAAAAAAAAAAAAGAAAAAGAAAAAAACTTGAAAGATTAAACGAAAACCCTCCATATTAGAAGAAGTACATGACGTGGCCTCGCAATATTGGAAAGTTAAAGGCGCTCGTGATCTCGTCGTTTTATGAAAATAAAAATAAAAATAAATAAAAAGCCCATAAAATTTTCACTCTGAAATAGTCCCAAATTTATTTCCAGTTTCTCTTACCGCCTAAACACAAACTCTTTCTAGGGTTTTAGATTTGCTCGAAATCAGGCACTTCTCTGCTTTCTTCAGGAATATTCAGCTCTGTTCCATCCCATTTCTCACTTGAATTATGCTGTTCTCCTTCTTCCCCATCGCGGATTCTCTTTCTGTAGGGTTTAGGATATGATTTCATCTCTTCTCAGCTCAGATGATATCGGTGAATGTGATGAACAAGGATTTTGAATTCGACAAGAAACCGGATGGCCTCGAAGACTCACGGGCGGAGGATAGAGCTTTGGACCACGCCTCTGACACTTCCAATCACGCCCAGAACGTTTCTGATTCCAGAGGACTTAACGAAGCTAGGGTTTCTTTGATGGAGCTGGATCCCGGTGCTCCCGGGAGTGAGTTTGATGCGAAGATGTTGGGGAATGGTAGATCTGCGGAGTTTAGGGTTTTCCCGTCCGAGGAGGTGAGGTTTTTAGTCAGTTCGGATGGCGAAGGCGGAGGCCCAGGTATGGATATCAAGTTCTCGAACTCCCTTGTTGATGTTAAAATCTCGAAAACTGATAGATTTGATGGTTCAGTTGGTCATTTGGACGCACACAACGATCGGAAGGCTAATTTGTCTCAGTATAAGTCTTTAATGTCTGAGTTTGATGATTATGTTGCCAATGAGAGTAGTGGTGCAATGGTTGCGGCGGCAACTTCGAGGGCCATGAGCTATGGATTCGAGGTGGGGGATATGGTGTGGGGGAAGGTCAAGTCTCATCCATGGTGGCCTGGGCATATTTTTAACGAAGCTTTGGCCTCTCCTTCTGTGCGACGCACCAGGAGGGAGGGATATGTTTTGGTGGCATTTTTTGGTGATAGCAGTTATGGGTGGTTTGACCCTGCTGAGCTAATACCATTCGAGCCTAACTATTATGAAAAATCCAGACAGACAACTTCTAGGACCTTTTTGAAGGCTGTGGAAGAGGCAGTCGATGAGGCGAGTCGGAGACGTGGTCTTGGTTTAGCCTGCAAGTGTAGGAATCGTTACAATTTTAGGCAGACGAATGTAGAGGGATACTTTGCCGTTGATGTTCCAGATTTTGAGGCAGGAGGTGTTTACTCTTGGAATCAGATTAAGAGGTCTAGAGATAGTTTTAAACCCGGAGAAACTCTCTCATTTATCAAGCAACTGGCATTGACACCTCGTGGTGGTGATCATAGAAGCATTAACTTTTTGAACAATAAAGCTACAGTCTTTGGTTATCGAAGAGCGGTCTATGAAGAGTTTGATGAAACGTATGCTCAGGCATTTGGTGTGCCATCTGGGCCTGGACGTCCCCCTCGCAGTTCTGTTGCTTCAATGGATCAGCATAGAGAACCAGCCCGAGGTACTTAGTTACAGGATTCTAGTTGTTTTCAATAGCTCAATCACCTTCCCTTGTCGTTGCAAGTCCTACCTTCCCCTCCCAACAACAGAAATTAATAGGTTTCAGCTTGACTTGGTTTCATGGATTGGAAGAAATTATGTTACTTTTTTCAGCATGTGGAGAAAAATGGAGTTCTGTGCTTATCGTGGTTTCTTGATTTATATTCCTGCTATTTTCTGTTCTAGTATTTGAAAAGGAATCTGTGCGTGTACAATTATGCACGGGAAAGACACTCACTCTACAGATCTTGGTTGGTCCAAACACCCAAGGAACTGTCGGGAGAATAAACGCCACAAGCGTGGTTGTGCATTTTTGTAAATTGTGTACTTCGAATGTAACTTTCATTTGTTTATTAATAGATGGGGATCATTCTGTAACTCACCACCATCACTGTGTGCAATGTTTCATTTAAACTCTCGATGCATGCCATGAATTTGAAATTTCTTTCTTAATCAACTGCTCAATGTTAACGAGCCTCACAAATGATCAAACTGGTCCACTTAATGTTCCTATACTTGGCAACTTCCTGTTCTTTTTGGTAATTGTACCAACTTGTTTTTCTGCAGTTGTGAACTTCAGTCTAAAAGTAAAATTTTCTTACAATAAATTTGTAATGCATCATGCCTCCTATTGATTGAAAATGGCAGTTTCTCCCCTTCCCTCCATTATGAGGATCATTGGAAAACAACGTCAAGTGATTTTGTGGTCATGTAGCATTTGTATTGTGGCTATTACTTAACTTTGTATTATTAGCATGTGTTTTGTATGCAAATTATAGCGGGGATGTCATTATTATTTGTCTCCTGACTAAATTATACATAATGCCTGATTGGTTGTCCATTCCAGTTGTTCGATGCTATGAAATTCTGTATATAGATTTGGTACTAAATGTATGCTATTTAATTGTCATCTGAATGAAGAATTAACTTGAATAACTTGCTTGGACGACTTAATTTTGAAGTGCATCTTCTTCTCCCATTTGTTATGCTAATTACAATTCAGTCAGATCCTTTCTTATATTAATTTTCTATGAAATAGGAAATGTTAAGTGTTATATATATATTTTGACTCTGATGGATTTGCTTTCAACAGCTCCTTTGAGTGGCCCCCTAGTGATTGCAGAAGCTTTGGGGGGTGGGAAGAGTGCAAAGCCTATGAAGTTAAAGGACCAATCTAAGAAAGATAGGTATCTTCTCAAACGCCGAGATGAACCAAGTAATTTGAGGGACTTTGGGGCTAACCAGGAGCAGGCAACATCTACAGTTCCCTTATCTCTTGTTGCAGAATCTGCTGAAACTGGGGGTGCCGAAGATTATGTTCTATTGAAGAGGGCTCCAACTGTTCCTGTCAAGCCTCAAATACTGGCAAAAAGTGAACACACTGGGTTTGTTGGTTTGGATACTGAAACTTC
Source organism: Luffa aegyptiaca (assembly GCA_017139565.1). Classification (NCBI taxonomy): domain Eukaryota; kingdom Viridiplantae; phylum Streptophyta; class Magnoliopsida; order Cucurbitales; family Cucurbitaceae; genus Luffa; species Luffa aegyptiaca. The sequence goes on along the minus strand of CM029402.1, from coordinate 45,073,257 downwards.
TAGTTTGAGTTTACCTAGCAATGAAGCTGAGATAGGTCAGATGGCCGTGGGCACCAATCTTGTTGGCCAAGGACAATCTATGAGCGTCGAGGCATCTTCTGATAAGGGAATGATTCCTCTCGAGGAACTGAAAGAGACAATGGCACCTAGCGAAGTTGTCAGTTCTAGGAATGATGCCTCCTCTGATATGGCAAATGAGAGGCCTTTTCCTGGAATGTTGGTGGATAATGAGCCTCCTCATGACCAAGCCGATGCTTTAGGTGAAGTTAGATATGCAGGTACAGAAAATATATCGAAATCTTCTGAAACTCCTCAACAACCTGAGCTTAGTAATTCAGTGAATCTTGAAGGTGACCTTGCATCGGATAAAAATTTGGACAGCCACGTTGACTCCGAACCTTCATCAGCTGGTGCAAAGTTTTCTGATGGCGATAGTTCAGTTGGAGTCGCAAAGACAAAGGCTCTAAAACGAGCAGCAGAAGACATGAGCTCCTCTAGCACTCCACTTATGGGGGAGAAAAAGAAAAAGAAAAAGAAGCGAGACATTGGTGCAGAAATGGGTTCTGACTATGTACAGAAGCAGTCGGCCTCAAAGAAGGTTGGGAGCTTAGTTGGAAAAGTTGCAGAAAAATCCAATCAGGTTGGTTTGGGCTCCAGAGAGGATTTTCGACTGGAACATCAGAAAAAGAGCAATGCATCAACAAATAATTCCGTCTCGAATGCTGGTGTATTGTCAGTATTTGGCCGAGGGAATGACGAGTTCGATGTGCCCCAACTGTTGTATGATTTGCAAGCCTTTGCTCTGGATCCTTTCCATGGGGTTGAAAGGAATTGCCATGTGATTGTTCAGAAGTTCTTCCTGCGGTTCCGATCACTTAATTATCAGAAAAGTTTGGTCTCGTCACCACCATCCGAGGCTGAATCCACTGAATTTCGTGCAGCTAAATCTCCAGATGCTAGTCTTGGAACTGATAATTTAAGCGAGAATGTTAGAGATTCTTCATCCTCAAACTCAGTTAAGCCCTTACGTAGACGTGACGATCCAACAAAAGCTGGGCGGAAACGTGTCCCATCTGATCGTCTAGAGGAAATCGCAGCAAAGAAGTTAAAGAAAATGAGTGATTTGAAATCGTTGGCATCAGAGAAAAAGGCTACACAGAAACTTGCCGATAGCCAGAAACGTGAATCCAGAGATTCTGTGGTACCCACGCCAGTTAAGACAGTCAAGCGAGATTCTGTGAAGAAGTTAGAGCCTCCTTCTGTAAGGAAAGTTGATCCAACCATGCTGGTCATGAAGTTTCCTCCAGAAACGTCACTTCCATCTCTCAATGAGCTAAAGGCGAGGTTTGGTCGATTCGGGCCAATTGACCAGTCAGGTCTCCGAATCTTCTGGAAATCATCAACATGCCGTGTTGTTTTCCTTTACAAACCCGACGCTCAAGCAGCATACAAATATGCAATGGGAAACAAGTCCTTATTTGGGAATGTCAACGTGAAGTACCAACTTCGAGAAGTAGGAGCTCCTGCAACTGAAGCGCCCGAATCTGAGAAGGGCAGTGCAGCAGATGAAAATCCAATCGAAGCCCCCAGAATGAAGGACCCAGCGGTCTTACCAGTGCGAGCATCGACTCCAGTGGTACACCAACCACCCCTTCCACCACTCCCAGCAGTTCAGCTCAAATCATGCCTGAAGAAGTCATCAGGCGACGAATCTGGTGTACCCAGCGTCGGCACCGGAGGCAGCAGCAAAGGAACGACACGAGTGAAATTCATGTTGGGCGGGGAAGAAAGTAATAGAAACAACAACATCAATGCTAATTTTGCAGATGGTGGAACATCTTCTTCTGTTGCAATGGATATTAATAGTAACTTCTTTCAAAAGGTCGTTTCTACACCTCCACTCCCAATTCCTCCCCAATTCACTAAACCCCCACATAGCATTACTACTACTACAAATATTATGCATCAACAACACTCGGAAATGCCACAACCTAGAAATGCACTCAACCACCACCATCACCACCACGCAACCACCGTGGCACCACCGCCACCGCCACTACCCCCACCTCCCTCCGCCACCACCACCCCGACCACTGACATTTCCCAGCAGCTGCTGAGCCTTTTAACAAGGTGCAGCGATGTGGTCACCAATGTGACTGGCTTGTTAGGCTACGTGCCTTACCACCCTCTTTGACGAGGAAAAAAAAAACCTGCACAATTTATCTGAGGGTAAAAAGTTGCACAATTTATCCCCATGGCTAATACCGCCGTACCCGAACCGGGGAAAAAAGAGAAAAATGAGTGGTTCGGTTGTGACTGAGACTCGTCCGAGAGCTGAATGCTCAACTTCTTCCAAATTGAACCGAAATGGGGTGTGTTTTTGAGGACTTTGGCAATGGAAGAAAAGGAAGTTGAGGAGAGGGGAGGGTCAGTTTTGGCATTCCAAGTGGGCTTCAATTCTTCAAAGATGATTATTATGATGGGATTTGATGTTGATACCATAATGTACTGATATTTGATAGTATATTGGTCATTGCTCAATTGCTTCTTTCTTTCTTTTTCCAAAATTTCTCATGTAAATTGTTGACTATGGACTGGACCACAAATCCCTGAACCCTAAACCCTAAATCCCTATATACTCTGATTAAAGAGTGAGTGCTTCTCTCTCTCTCTCTCTCTCTCTACTTTCAATTGTGTGTTGGACTGTGATTGTGAGAAAAGTTACATTATTTTTTCTTTTATTATCTGCCTTATGTCTTGTGCTTTACTTTAAATAAAAAAATTTCTTTCAATAAAAGTAGTTGATTCCCATTTTTTTTGTCTTTTTTGAAATAATCTCACCATGTTTTATTGGTATTTTTTTTAAAAATAATAGTTAAGTCTTTTTTGTCTATATCAAATTTGAATATAATGACTGTGATACGTTTTTCTTTTAGAAAAAACCAAATACATAATTTATTCTTCGTCTAAGTTTCCATACTAAAAGAGAAATGTCAATTTGAGCTTGACTTAATTGGATAAAGTATACATTATCAAATTAAAAATTAGAGGTTTAAATCATTCCACTATACTCGTATGTTGAATTCAATGAAAAAAGAAAATATGGGCCTCTTAAAGTTAATATGAGCATAGTTCAACTGACATAAAGTTTATACTTATAATTGAGAGGTTTGTGGTTCAAATCCTTCACTTCACGGTTTTCAAATATATATATATATAACAACTTTACCAGCCAATAGAGTCCATGAATCTGTGAAGAAGTATGAACAAAAGTCATGCTGAGGATAAGTCAAGCAGCTAAATGGTAGTGATGTCCAGAAAGAAAGGAAGAAAGAAAATGACAGAATTTTCTATAATGGCAAACTTCATAAATGAAGTGAACAAGTCCTCCATTTTATAAATGACATTTATTTCATCAATTAAAATAACCATTATTTTCATCCGAATTCATGGCATTGAATTGTTAAAAAAATAATGACGAAAAGGAGAAGGAAAAAAAAAAAAAAAAACAATTTTGGTTTTAGAAATATAATTAAAACTTTCTTTAAGGAAAAAAAAAAAAGATGTATCTGGTGAAGTCTAGAAGTCTTTGGAGTTATTAGCCTTCGGCCATTGGGCTTTTTGCGTAATTTCACACTTCAATTTGGCGCTTTCATTGCGCGTCATGTCTCACGCACGCTCCCACACGCATTGGACGCGTTTAAGCTATCTTTTTTTTAATCCTTTTTTCTTTTTCTATGAAAAAAATTATTTAATATTAAATTTTTTAAAAATGGAATAAATAAGAACTCCCATATTTAAATATTTCTTGCTTTAGAATCATCGTATTTATTTAATCATACAAACATTATTTGACATGGAATAGTTTCAATCAAGTGAGATAGATATGAATTGCCAATTGGAAATAATAATAATATAATACATTGTAAAAAGGTTTTAATTTTATTTATATTACTCGAATTACAAGTTGACTTTTTAGAGTTATTATGTTTCATAAGTGGTTAAACTTGGACCAGCTTGGAATAAAAATGGCAAGTGTTAAAAAAGTGTTTTTTTTTTTTTTTTTTGAAAAGGTTAAAAAAGTGTTTTAAGCACTAGAAAAGTAGTTTTTGAAGTTTACAATGTGTATAATTAATATGTCAGAGAATTTTCAATTATGTATTAAAAAAATATTAGCATTCGTTTTTTATTCAATGTATGATTGATTTATGAGACATTTTTTTAAAATTCAAAGATTTATTAAACACAAATTTAATAGTTCAAAGATTTATTAAGTAATTTTTAAAATTTTATTATAGACAACATTGAAAGTTTATGAATTTATTAAACATTTTTAAGTTCAACAATTTTGGGTGGAAATCGAACTATCGACCTTTGAAATGAGAATTAATGTTTTATTTGCTGAGTTATACTCGAAATTTATCATTTTTAGGGTGTAGTACCTTTGAAATACAATTTTGAAAGTTTAGGACCAAACTTTGAATTTAATTTATTTTTAATATTAAAAAGTTTTTTTTTTCCAATATTTTTTTTGGGGGTGGAGGAGAACCATCCATTTGTGATTTCATAGTAGAGTTGCAATTGAATAATATGTTACAATACCCAACGGGGTGAAATATTTATTCCTTTCTTAAGTTCACATATATAGTATGAATCCTTTAAAGGAAACATTCAAATATATATAGCGTGAGATTTTAGCTAATGAACTTATCTCTATCTTAACTACTAAGTTATGTTCGAATTGGAATATGTGTACAAATTCAAAACTCAATTTTTATTAAAGGATATTACTAATATCTTAACTTATATCCAATATGAACCTAATTCAACCTTCATATCCTATCGATCAACTACCTACCTTTTTAAGAAGTTCATAAAATATCCCATAAAATTTAGTTCCTCCCAAATGTTTGGTTCTTTATCTAATCAACAATTTCTTGTAAACAAAAAAGATAACATATATATAAAAAAAAGTTATAAAAGAAAAATGAAATAGTAATTAGAAAAAAAAAATAAGCCAACAAGAGCATAGCTCAACTGACATAAATTGTACAGGTTCGAATCCTCCAACCCCACATATAGTCAAAAAAAAAAAAAAAAAAAAAAAACAAAAAAAAAAATAAATAAATTGAAAACGCGTAATTTTTTTGGGGAAAAAAAAAACTTGGGAATCGAAAAAAAAAAAGCTTGGAATCAAAGCGTTAAAATACCTTCCTTTTCTTTTTTCCTTAAATTTTTTTTCCCTATATTTTAGTCGGTTTCTTACCTGGAAAATTCCTAATTAATTTATTTTCCCGGAATTTCCTTACCCCTATATATATAACCGAACCCTTCGTTTCCGATACTCACAGTTATCTACAAGTTTCGATCTCGTTTTGTTTTCAGATCAACTCTGAATCCTGAGATTTGCTTCTGATTTTCTCTGAATCGAATTGAATTTTTCTTCTTCTGATCCTTCATCCATGGAGTGTAGAACGTTAGATATCAACATCAAGAGGGCCAATGGCCTCAAGAATGTCAATCTCTTTTCAACCATGGATGTTTACGCCGTCGTTTCCATCTCCGGCGATCCCCGCGGGAAGTCGAAGCAGAAGACTCCGGTGGCTAAAGACGCCGGCTCGGATCCTCACTGGAATTATCCTATGAAGTTCACTATCAATGAGGTTGCCGCGCAGAGTAATCGCCTCAATCTGAAGATCAAATTCGTTTCCGATCGGAGTCTAGGGGATAAGAAGATCGGGAAGGTTATCATTCCGATCAAGCAATTGCTCGATGAAAGTGCTAAAGGAGATGAAGGAAACTCCGAGAGAACCGTCACTTTCGGCGTCAGGACGATGAGCGGAAAGGAAAAAGGTACCGTCGAATTTTCGTATAAATTTGGGGAAAAATACACTGTTCAGGCACCGCCGCCGCCGCCTCACGTGGCGATGAAAACCGGTGAGGCGGTGACGGCTTATCCTCAAGGTTATCCTGGATCTAGTTCCGGATATCAGGCCGGAGGTTCTTATCCGCCTCCGGCAGGAACCGCTTATGCGTATCCTCCGCCGCAAGGGTACGGATATCCACCTCCTCCACAGGCTGGATACGCCTACGGCGGTTACCCGCCGCCACAGCCTGGGTACGGATATCCGCCGGTGCAACAGCCACATAGGCCGCAGAAGAGCGGTATTGGCGGCATGGCTTTGGGAGCCGGAGCTGGTCTGCTCGGAGGTTTGTTGATCGGCGATATGATTTCAGATATCGGTGATGCGGCAGCCTATGATGCCGGATATGACGCTGGTTTTGGTGATGGCATGGATTTCTAAGCCCTCTCTGCTTCTCTTCATCTTCTTCTTCTTCTTGGTTTTTTCTTTCGAGTATTTTCCTGATATGTATAGGAGACTTTTGAAGCTTTAGATTAGATTATAGAAGTAATTTTAATAAGCTTGGGGAGTATAAAGCATTAGAATGATCAGTGTATTGCTTTTGCAATTTTATTTGTTTTGAAGTTTGTAAGTAATCTTTTGACTGACATGAGATGGAAATCTCTTGTACCTTCTGTTTTCCTTATGTTATTAATGCATTGTTCCTCATGTTCTTTACCCATTACTTCAATTTGGTAGACTTGTAGTGACCCGTAAGCCCTTCGAAAAGAAAAGCATAAAAAAAAAAAAAAAGAAATGATTGCGGGAACCGACGGTGACGAAGGTAACTGGACCGATGCGGCCGGTTACCGGGAATCGCAAAGTTGCAAGGTTTCCAAGAAACGACGTTCTCTCTGTAAAGTCTGACCTTTTGATAACAAATTAGAGTTGACGATCACGGAAGAAGACGTATAACATATTTTGTGTCAATGTCGTTGCTGGGTTGCTTTAAGCTTTTATTTTCATGAGGGATGGAGTTGAACCACATATGTCTAGATTGAGCTAAACGCATGTTGGCATTGTTTCAAGTTTAAGTAGTTGAAGTTTGTGTATACACAAAAACATATTACGTTCAGGTTTACTTCTCATTTATTTTGGGTAATTAAACCAATTCTCTCATAGATGACTAAACTTAGGATAATTGTAATGGGTGACAACATGAGGGTAAATAATGGCAAATATAGAAATTTTTAAAAATATCTGCAAATATGGCAAAATTTTTGAATTAATTTTTTATATTCCTAAATTGCCCCTGCCCCTGATTGGCGAGCGCATCTTCTTCTTCCTCGTCAGTTTTTTTTTTTTTTTTTTTTTTTGAAATCTTTTATCACTGATAAGTGAAAGTCTTTCTATCACTGATAGATTCTATCGGTGGTAGAAATTTTTTTTATCAGTGATAGAAATAAAGTTTCTATCATTGATAGATTCTATCAGTGGTAGAAACATTTTCTATTAGTGATAGAATAAAGTTTCTATCACTGATAGTAATCTATCAGTGATAGAAAAATTGATTGGCGCCCACATCTTCTTCTTCCTCGTCAATTTTATATATATATATATTGATAGAAATCTTCTATGATAGAAAGTCTTTCTATCTTCTATCAATGGTAGAAAAATGATAGAAATCTTCTATGATAGAAAGTCTTTCTATCACTGATAGATTCTATCAGTGTAGAAAAATTTTCTATCAGTGATAGAAAGTTTCTATCACTGATAGAATAAAGTTTCTATCACTGATAGATTATATCAGTGGTAGAAACATTTTCTATCAATGATAGAAAGTTTCTATCACTAATAGAATAAAGTTTCTATCAGTGATAGGAGATTTTTATCACTGATAGAATCTATCAGTGATAGAAAAACTTATTGGCACGCGCATCTTCTTCTTCCTTGTCAATTTTTATATATATATTGATAGAAATCTTCTATGATAGAAAGTCTTTCTATCACTGATAGAAAAGCTTTCTATCAGTGATAAAAAATATCAATGATAGAAACTTCTATCACTGATAGAAAATTTTTCTATCACTGATATCTTCTATCAGTGATATCTTCTATCAGTGGTAGAAAGTTTTCTATCACTGATATCTTCTATCAGTGATAGAAAGTTTTCTATCAGTGATGGGCATTTTAGTAATTTTACTTTTCTGATGGTGAGATTTTGCCATTTTTGCAAATATTTCTGCGTGCTGCTACTTTTGCAATTAGTTTGGGCCATTTTGCTACTTTTGCAACTGGCCCATAAACTTATGTCAAATGGTATCTTTTTAATTCCGCTCAATTAGACACTTGTGATTAAACTTCAATGTTTATGTCACAAATTCATAATATATTAAGAAACACAATGGTTACGTATTACTATTGATAAGTATCAAGAAGATTGAATCCTCTTACCCTCAAATGTTTTTTGATTTAAGAAAAGGTGGATAATTAAGTAGCTCTACAAATGGTTAATGAGGCCTTTTCCTTATACTTAAATAGCTTGATGAGGTCTTTTTCTTATACTTATAACTGAGATTTGAATTCTTCATTCATATGGGTGAAAAGAAAAGATACCAAAATTTGTATTCAAATTATTTTTTTAAGAGCCAACAAGAGCATAGCTCAACTGACATAAAGTTTACTGATATTTGGTCGTATATGTCAACTACCGCTGAGCTATGCTCACTCTAGCTTTTGGCCTTTCATTTACAACCTTAAATTTGGAGGTATAAATTGATTTTCTTTTCACATTTTTTCCTCCTTCAAAATTCTATTTTTATTGTTTGGGAGAATTTTCTTTTTGACCATAGAAATTAGTATGCAGAGACTCATTATTATTATTATTTTTTAATCCTAGAGGCTCTTTATTTATGAACAGTGGGGGACTTTTCTTTTTGGAATATATAAAGAATAAACTTTATATTTGTACATTAATGTGCATTGAACGGTTCTCAAAATTTGGAGTTTATAATATTGGAATATTCCATTTGTAAAACAATATTAATTAATATCCACAGAATATATGCTAAAGAAGGAAAAACATTCTTCCCTTTTCCTTTGTCAAAGCTCTTGGTTTTCATACACTTTTATTATTTTTGGCATTTTTATCACTTTAGAATCACAAATCATAAGCCATTGCAACAATTGGTCAATTATTCTGTTGTCTCTAATGATCACAATTTTTGTAAAACATTTTAATTTTGACTTCCTAATTTCTATTGATATTAAATTTTTGTATATATCCTTTTTTGTTTAAATCCTATTTTGTTCCTTTCAAATATTCCAAAATTTTGCATGCAAAATCATTATGGTCTTTTATAAATAAATTTTGAAAATTTATTCAACAAAGAAAAAAATGACATGGCTTGTTAATTTTAGGGAAAAATACAGAGTTTTCAAACTCAACAATTTAACGCCTAAGCTTTGGTTTTAGTTCATTTTAGTCCCTTTATCCATTTTTCCGTTAATAATTAACGTTTTGCTGACGTGACACTGTTTTTTTTATTAAAAAAATTATTTCAAAATATAAATATATTAAAAGATAAAAATATTATAATCTTATTATTTTATTTAATTCTTTCTCCTCCTCCTTCCTCAGCAGCACTACACCGCCGACGACTGTTTTTTTCCTCCTCTTCTCTCTTTGCCCACTTTTTTTTTAAATAGAGGAGGGAGGGACTTCGTCAGCCGGCGACTGTTTTTTTCCTCTTCTTCTTTTCTTCTTCTCTCTTCTCCCACTTTTCTTTCTTTTTTTTTTTAATAGAGGAGGGAGCGAGGAAATGGAGGAGGAAGGACTACGTCTAGATCTGGACGGGGAGGGAGGAGGGACTCCATTTCTGACCGGAAAACGCCTCTAAGGATCCAAAATTGAGCTCGAAGAATAAATCAAAGAAGGAAGAAAAACCACTGATGAACCTCGCTGGAAATGCTTAAAAAAGACCCAAAATCGAGTTGTATGCGTTGTCGCTCGCTGGAAAACGCCTCTAAGGACTGTTGTTGCCGGAGAAGAAAGGGAAAACAGAGATCCTCGACCAGACTCGCTTGAGACGGTGGTCCACGACACTAGATCTGAGAGGCTCTTCTTCGAACTGGACGACACGAGCTCGATCCTCGAAAAATCAATGAAGCCGAAGAAGAATAAGAGGGAGAGAGAGATCCCTGCTAAGGACTGTTGTCGTCGGAGTCCCCTACTCGTGAAAAGTTATAGACACAAGAGGGAGAAAGTTACCGAGAGTTAGAGAGAGAGATCGGCTGAAGAACAGCAAAAAAACGCGAGAAACTGACCCACGCCAAAGCTTGCGAACTGCTGCTGTTGCGCCGCCGTCATGACGCCTCTGCTCGCCGAAGAAGACAACCGGAGATGGGGGTTGGCCAGCAACGTCAGAAACGGAGGGAGAGTAAAACAAAAGGAAAACAAAAGAAAATGAGAAGAAAGAAAAGAAGAGAGAAAAGAGAAAGAAGAAGGGAAAAAACAAAGTCACGCGGCGGCCGTTCGCTGGCGAGCGGTGGTCACTGGCCGCCGACGGCCAGCGGTGTGCTGAAGAAGAAGAAGCTGATGATGTGTTGAAGAAGAAGAAAAAGAAGAAGAAGGAAGTGGAGGGAAGATTTTTTTTTTAAAAAAAAGTAATATTTTAATTATTTTAATATATTTTTATTTTAAAATTTTTAAAATTAATTTTTTAATTAAAAAAATAGTGCCACGTCAGCAATCCGTTAATTTTTAACGAAAAATTGGATGGAGGGACTAAAATAAAATGAAATTCAAACCTCAGTAGCTAAAATGTCGAGTTTGAAAACTCAAGGACCAAAATGAAACCTAACTCAAACCTCAGGACCAAAAGTGTATTTTTTTCCTTAATTTTATTTACTAATGGAGAGTGAGTTGGTTAGAAGCCCTAGCCTTAGTTGAAGGGTTGAAATCAACACTCCAACTCTCCCCCAAACTGATTATCGAGCTTGACTCAATGCAAGTGGTATATCTCTACTTTAGGGGAACGAGGATGATATCACAGAGTTATCCCTCTTCATAGCTGAAGTCAAGAGCCTTCTCTGACCATCAAGATTACGAGATTTCTCATATCTCCAGGAAGCACAATAACATGGCCCATCAATTGGCCTGCACTGCTTGTTCAATTAATTCATCTGATACTTGGTGTAAATGTTTTTCCTTTTAGATTTTTAGATCTAAACAATATGGATATTGGGGCTAACAATAGCATTAGTGGGGTGTCTGTCCCACAAATGGCTACCCAATGGGAGCAATTGCTCATATTTAATTTTTATAAAATTTACCTCTTTTCTCAAAAAAAAAATAATAATAATAAATTGTGCATATTGGTGAATGATTTTAAAATGGATAAAATCACTTTTGCCATGTTCAAAATCATCCCAAAACATACCTTTAATTATTTTCATATCGTCAAAACTGATTTTGAATCATTAGAGGAGTGTTTCAGAGTGATAAAAAAAAAGTGATTTTAACTATTTCAAAATCACTCCTAAACATGCACTTTTTAAGCAACCAAAAGTCTTTTGTAAATATTTTTGGAATAATGACATGGCTTGGATGAAGAGTATTAATCTCAAATTTCTATCCAGTTGAGAAGATTATGAGACATCATTTGAGAGCCAAAGGCTAACTCAATGTTAGGGACAAGTTCAAGGTCGAAGTCGAGGCCAAAGTCGAGATCAATACAAAGATATATATAGAATACATAATAATACTTTGAAAGAAGTTCACAATCGATATGAGAGTAAAGATTAAAACTAGCTCATGAAGTATATAAAAATAACTAATATAATTCAAGGTAAGTTAATGTCATTTACTTTATTTAGTCCTTGACGTTTTTTCAATACTATTAACAAAACCATGATATAGTATAGGTGATTGATTTGTCTAATCATTTGCCACATCAATGTAACTCAATCAAAATTTATTTAGTTAACATGTCATATCAACATTTAAAAAAAAAAAAATTCTATATTTATTATTAATGTTAACAATAAGGATTGAATAAACATAGGAGTCAGAGTTCAAAGACTAAATAAAACACAAAACTCAAAATACAAATATTGACTTTATAATTTTTTTTTTTTTTTTTTTTTTTGAAACTGAGATTGACTTTATAATTTAACTTATATATTATATGTTAGATTTGATATAAGTTAAAACTTATATTTCAAGATCAAGATTTTGCAACCTCTTATTAGGCTTTTATCAAATGATGTTTATTATATTAAAAATGTAGATATGTTTTTAGATTTATGTTGTTCAGCAAATATGCATTTTGTAGATATATTTGGCAACCTTTTTTGAATTCTGCTATCCAAATAATGGAAATTATGGAAATGTATCCAAATTTTGAATTTGAAAATTTAAAATACAAAATTATATGAAAAAGATAAATTTTTTAATAAATATAGTATTTGAGGTTGTAAATTCAATTCATCTCTGTTAAATTAAAACATGTATAATATAATACATTATAAATTATATGATATTGTAAAATAATAATTATACACAATTTATAACATAAAACATGTTCACTATTTTATAAAAAAAAATGTTTACTACAACTAGTTTCTTAGAGGCTGTTTGGGGCACTGAGTTGGTTATAATAGCTGAGGGGTTATAATAGTTTGGGTGTTATAATAGTTTGTGTTTGGGGTGCAGATAATTATAGTCTGGGATAAAATAGTCTGTGTTTGGGGTGCAGTGTTTGGGATGCAAATTATTTTAGTCTAGGTTAAAATAGTCTATGTTTCAAGCTGACTGTTTTTTTTACAACTTTGTACTTCAAATATTAATAAAAAAAAATAAAGTTTTGGGTATAGGGGTTAAATTATTTGTTTAACTTAAAAGGAAACAAAAATAACCTAAAGTAAGGGTTGATTTTCTTTGTTTTAGAGTCATGGTTTTTTCACAAAATAAGTCATTTTATGATTTCATATAGAAAAACCATATTTGTTTCATTTCTGTATTTCCAACATAAAAATGGTAATGCCTATTCAAAACTCATTTTACCTTCATTATCAAAAGAATCAAATAAAATAAAAACTTGAGTAATATTTTTTAAAAAATTATTATTATCACGGTAAACTTAAATACGATAAGTATAATTTGGAATGAAAAATATGGTACGATGAATGTAAACATTCATATACTTCATTATCAAAAGTAATTATGTAATAAAACTCCATATTTATATATGTACAAAGGCAACCTAGTATCTAACTCCCTAGAAATTTTCTGATTTTTCTGACGACCACCAACAAATTTTTCGGCGACCGAATTTTTTTTCTCTCTTTTTTCCTTTCATTTCTTCTACCTCTTTTCTTTTTTTTTTTTTCCTTTATTTTCTTTTTTTTATATTTTTTTGAAATGAAAATGAGAAGAAAGATAATAATAATAAAAGAGTCACCGGAAAGTTGTCGGTGATTGCCGGAAAAGTGGCCAGAAAGTCGACGGTGGTCGTCGGAAAAGTCGTCGGCCGGTCGTCGGTAGAAAAATCAATCAGTCACATGGAAGAAGAGAGAAGAGAGTTACCGTAGAGAATGGATAGAATAATTGGGTGGGTTGAATAGTGGTTACTATAGCAAATGAGAAAGATAACCAACTTCACCTCTTATTTTTGTTATGTCCTAAAAATTGAATGTGTTATAATAGCCCCCACTATTATAACCAACACAGTGGGTCAAAGGGCCCCTTAGCGTATAAATATATTATTAAACAAAATTTGAAGAATCTAATTTCTAAATATGCTACCAAACACATACCTAACAATGTCTCAAAAAAAAAAATAAAGAATTCTGTTAGAGTTTTCAAATTCTTGTTTTCATATCACTAACCAAACGCACACTTAATTTTTTAAAAGTTTCAATTATACTAAAGAAAACGGGATAAAATCCATCCAACCGAGATAATTCAATAGATAAAGTATCACTTACATCTCATAAAATCAATGATCCGATCTCCCTCCCACAATTATTCAACTCGAAAAAAAAAAAAAATCCATTAACTTAAAAAAAATTAAAAGATAGAACACAATTTCAAAACTACTGAAATTCACAAACAAAAATCTTCAACATTCACGTTTCCCAATCCCACTGGAATTCGAAACTTTTTCCCCAACTTATAAATTCATCAACAAAAAAGATTCTCACATAATTATCACAAAATCGAAATCTTCAATTCAAATTCAACAACAATGGCGATGGCGACGGATTACAGAGTATTCGATCTAAACGTTACGTGCGCCGAAGGAATCCAAGGAGTTCCAAGTTTCGTCGATTTTTTCCACAAATGGAAGGTCTACGCGGTGGTTTCCGTCGCCGGAGCCTCGCCGGCCGGCCACCGAGAAACGCCGGTGGCGAAGTACTTCGGTCGAAATCCGGTGTGGAATTTTCCGATGAGGTTTTATTTCGAGGAATCGGAGCTGCGAGAAAATGCCCTAACAGCTCTGAGGATTCAGCTGAAACGAAAGCGAAGTTTTGGAGAAGATGAAGACATTGCCGAAGCTTTAGTTCCGTTGAAGAATCTTTTTCATGGCAATGAGAATGTGACAAATTACACTTCATAGTTGTTGCTCTCGCCGTCCGGCGGCCGTCGTGCTTGCCACCGCCGGACTTTTGGTCGATAGGACATATCAATTATCGTTGAACTATACTCACTTTTGACACATTATAACACTAATTCTTATAACATTGTCAGATGTTTATATACATAATCATGTCAATTTTGATATATCTACCGATTGGGATCTTTCTAGCTATTGTTTTAAATCTTCCCTTTAGTTAAATGGAATTTAGATTTAAAAAGAAAATTCAGTAAGCAATTTAATCCAACTCACAAAAAAGAGAACAACTTTTTTTTCTCTTATTAGAAAAAAATTATTCTTCCACTCATTTATCGAAAATGATTTATTCTTTTTTCTTTAAATTGTACCACTCGTGTTACATAAAATCAAAATTACTTTCTACCTCTACTATCTCTACTATATTTCTTTTTCTTACCTACAATAACAGGTTTCTTTTTTTTTTTTTTTCTTTAACTCTATAATTGATTATTTTACGGTAAGTCAAATTATACCCCTCAAACATTCTACATTCTCTTGCATGTCGAAAATCTATTGATTGTGATGTATGTACTACAGTATTTTATTGTACTAGTACATCTTAAATTTTATTCCTTTTATACTAATAGTATTATCACTCTCTTTGCAACAAGAAAAAACCAACAAACATTTGAAGAAAAAAAAAAACATCCAAAATTGTTTTGCCTACACAATCCATAGATATAGCAGCAGAAAAAAAACTGCAAAGTTCTCAATAACAAGAAAAAGTCATTTGTAATGAAAAGAAGAAAAAAAAACTCCAAATATTTTTTCCATCATCCTACTGTTATGTGCTTCAACGGTGATTCAAATGAAAAGTTAATCAAAGATATACATTGCAACACTTATGCAAGTTTGGAGTTAAAATTTATATAATCTACTAAATTTGAGGTTCAATTTAATGAAATTGAAAGTTCAGGATTAAAATTGATACAACTTGTTAAGTTTGAAGTTTAGGGTTCAATGTGATGAAATTGAAAGTTAAAAGTTAAAATTGATACAACATGCTAAGTTTAAGGTCAAAAATGATTTTTCCTTCATTTTATTTCATTCCATAGTTCTTTATAAATTATATATTCTCCGACCAAAACGAGTCTAATTTAGCGGTAATTGGCATGTACCCGACCAAAAGGTCTAAGGATCAAAACTCCCCACCCCCAGATATTGATGTACTCAGTTTCTCCAATATATATTTCCCCAACAATATTTATTAAAATTCCTTAGAAGGTAACTTTTTCATAACATAAATTGAAATTGAGTTGATAAATTTAATTTAATGCTTGAAATATTAACATTTTACTTTCTCTTAAAACAAAATTTTGAATAAAAAATCAAAAAATTCAAACCAACCAATGTTCTATTAGACACATAATTCAACTTTATGTCTAATACATTTATTAATTTTGGAAATTTTCAAATATGTCAGGAACCTATTGTCAAAATTTAAAGTTCAAAAACCTATTAAACACAATATAAAAATTTAGAAAGTTGGCCCATCAACTAATCATTCACCCTACATCATTGGCATGTGGAATCAATGGCTAGTTCTTTCAAAAATAATTTTGAAAATGAAAAACAAAATAATCATTTTTCAAAGTGCTATTTAGTTGCTTTTTTTTCTTAGTTCAACAATATGCATGATGAAATTCAAACATTTAACATCTTGGTCGATGGCATATAACTTTAACTGGTTGAATTATGCTCAAATTGGTTCCTTAGTTGAAAATTGAAAAAAAAAAATTTACAACATGTGGGATAAAAGATTTAAACCTTTGACTTTTTTTTTTTTTTTTTAGTACATCAACATTTGGGAGTGGGAGGATTCGAACCTCTAACCTCATGGTCGAGGGTACATGCCAATTACCGTTGAGTTAAGCACGTTTTGGCAACATTTGATGTGCTAAATTGTTTTTCACAAAGGATGGGCCATTAATTATTTTAAAACATTTTTCTAGTTTAATAAATGCAAAGGGAAGATTGAAGCTTTAATCTTATGAAAAATAATACGAGTCATCCACTAAACTACACATATATTCACTTTCTAAAAATTTGTACACTAATAATTGGTAATGTACAATTTAGTTGAACAAACTGCCATTTGAACTATACTTAGTTCAACATCTTAGCTTAAATTAGGTCTAAAAAGTTATAAAAATTCAAGTTTTTTGTTTACCATATTTGCCTCATAAGTGTGCTTTGTACAGTTATGTTTGGCTGGATAGACAGATTTTCAAAACTCAAATATTTGTGTAATGTAACTAGTTAATCATTAATTAATGTGCATAGATTCAAACTTTGCAATTTGATGCTATCCCACGGAGGAGGGAGGAGGAGAAACATTCATGAATCCAAGTTAGAAATTTGGCTCTCAGTGATATAAAAGACCCAACGGATATATATCGATTTTGAGATTTCAATTCTATGGATAGATCAGTAGATGGATATACAATCAAATATCGATGCAGATACATATTCTTATTCTTACAAATCCAAAAATAGATTAAAAAACATGCAAATTAGTAATTAAGTTATTTTCCCTCTCTAAATAAGTTATAATTATAATCTTACTATTAGTATTTATATGATTAATTGATAATACGTTTTATATTCATTGGCATTGATATGTTATTTATTATAAAATTATGTTAAATAAATAATGACAATGATAGTTCAATGTGATTTTCCTAAATGAAAACCGACCATCCAATCACTTCAATTAATTGCCAACAAGAACAAAGTTCAACTGACATAAAGTTTGTACTCTCGATCAAAAAGTCAAAGAATCAAATCTCTCACCCTACATGTTGTCCACACAATACAAAACCACTTCAATTAATTCGAGCATTTCTAGAGTCATTTGAGTTATTGATACCTTACAAATCCAATGATTTTACTATTTTAATTAATATAGTGTGATAATAGTAAAATTAGTTGGGTAGAGATTAGTGTTTTAATCAAAATATTTAGATATCAATCATTTTCCATGGCTAATAACCATTCATTGAAATATCTATTATGGGAGTGAGGTAATTTCTTTTCTTTTCTTTTTTTTTTTTAATATTACAATTTAAACAATGAATTGAGGATTTGATTGAGCCTCTACAATTTTAAAAGAAGGTTACTGTATTAAGTTAAAACCCTAAACCATAAATCATGAAAAAAATGGAACAATGAAACTTTACTAAAACTGCCATTCCTCTTTCAATTGAAATCCTACCAAAATCATCTACCAATTATATATGAAAGAAAATTTGCAGAAAAAGAAAATGAATTTTGTGTGTAATGAGTTAGAGTATCACATATCTGGATTGGACTCCTCAGGAAGAACAGTCAAAGTGATGGTGCTATTAACTGATCTTTTCACAACTGCCTTCAATGGAACCCCGACTCTATCTCCCATAATTTCAATTATCTGCAACAATTTCAATACACTAAGTTTCAGTGGTATGTAACAATGCAAAATTGTCAGGGACAGAGAATACCACATATAACTAATATGAAAAATTTTCTCCTCACTCCCTCCCCAATTAGGGCAAATCCCTGTGGGGAAAAGAACGCCCCTAGCACTATGATCGAAAAACAAACCACAAGCAAAAAAGATAGACTGAAAAACAAACGAGAAGCAAAAAAGAAAGAGAAACGAGAAGAATCGACACACGTTTACATAGTCCACTAATGGTGTGTTAGCTACGTCCACGAGCAAAAGGAAAGAATAGTTTATTATGTGAGGAATAATAGAGTACAGATACAGAGATTAAGCCAAATACAGAGATCAGAACAATTAAGAACAAATAGAGTAAGAGGGTTTATTTATGAAACTCCTCTTAACCCTAAACAAAATAGGCCCAAACACGAGAAATAAAGCATATCAACACATAGTCTTGCAACACAAGTGAAAGTTACTAGGACTCCCAAAAACATAAATTAACACTCCATCAAATAATAGTGTTGTTCTTTATTGGGAAATGCAAAAGTTTACCAAGTTTAGGGGTTCGTTATAATTGTTGCCTCAAACTTTCCATCTGAATTACAAAATTGTTATAATTATACCTCAAATAGATATGGTTACAATTAAACGAATCCAATCACATAACTTTACGGAAGTATTTGCTCAAATTGAAGAGTGTAATTGTAACAGCTCAAAAATATTAGTAAATTAATTTGAAATCTTATCTGCAATTGAAATCACTTATAAAAGACTACTTTTCAATCTATTTTTGAAAAATTCGGCTGGTATTTCAAAAAGAAACTTTTATTAAGTATATTAGAAAGCAAAGAAAAATATTAGTAAATACCCATAAGTGGGTTTAAAACTGTATTTTGTCTGTAAATGATGATTAACAATTAAACATTTAACATTCCCTCTTCGATACACTGGAAGCAAAAAGTTAACGATCTTTCTTTCTCGCAATTAAAGATTGAAAAACCAAATTTTGCATTTCCTCTTGGATACAGTGGAATCAAAAATGAAACTTTTCTATCAAAAGATTCCACCAGAAAACAGCATATGCAAGCAACACAATTGATCAGAATTTAAGAATTGAGAAGGTCCAATTACCTCTTTGATACTTGCAACAGGTTTCTTATCGAGCTCGATGACGACGTCGCCAGGACGGAATCCAGCACGACTAGCAGGGGATCCAGGAGTTACCTAATGAAGCATTCGACAAGGTTCTATTCACACATGCCAAATTTATACCATAATACATCAAGAAGAGAAACTGTACTTGATGATGAACAGAAAAGAAAGAAAAGAAAGAATGTAATGCAAAAATAACAAGCAACAGTAGATCGAATCTCTTACCATAGCTACAAGAACTCCTTTGGTAACATCTGGAAAAGCTGTATCTCTTTCTTTGAGTTGTTCGATTATCATTTCGTTGAGATCAATCATTTTCAGTCCAAGCCAAGGCCGAATAACTCTCCTGCATCATCACACTATACAATATTACCATCATCTGTAAGAAAATAAAAAATGAAAAAAGGTAAAGCATTTTCTAAATCCCATAGGAAAAATATAGCACCATTGCTAAAAAATCCATAGGCCAACATATTTAAAAGGGCAATGCCTTGTTAACTGATGATGAAAAATCAATGCATAAGTTATAGAAGCACGGATACGGACACGAGACACGAATACGACACGAACACGGTGACACATCATTTTTTTAAAATCTAGGACACGAACATGGCAAGGACACATTTAGAAAAGTATACATTTTTTAAAATATATATTGTTTTTATACAAGGAAATTTAAAATCAGTCCGTTTAAGCATTTGTATGTTTGAAAAAATGAATTTAATGCATTTTACTCTAAAATTTTATTATTTTTGTCATTTAAGCATTGTGTCTGTTCAGTATACTTAACAATGGTTTGAAATGAACCTACAACTAATGTTTGTTGCCACATATCAATTGTGCTAACAAGTGTCCGATACGTGTCCAACAAGTGTCCCAGTGTCCGACACAGACACGCTAGCCAAACTAGAGTGTCCGTGCTTCTTAGGTTATAACTACATTAGTAATGGAAATATAAATGTCAATATCTAGGGAAACCTCTCGAAAATTGTTTCGAATCTTGACACAACTTTTTAGATGTCAAAATGAAGAATATAAATAGCATAAGTACTAATCTTAAGTTCACTAACACATCGTACAATGAATTATATAAAATTAAAAAGGGAAATTTTCAACAATGTATTTTATTTTATGAATGAACAAAAAATTTTCGTTTCCTTGAAAAAGCTATTGAACTGTTCAGATGGTAAAAGTGAAGTTTCGTGTCTAATTTAAAGCAATAAGACATAAAGAAAATGTATGACCACAGAAGATTGAGTCACATTTCAGCACAAGCCATAAGTTACTAACCAATTAAAACATCAGAAATTATCTTCCAAGGAAAAAGGGATAACATAGATTGTGCATTCAAGCAAACGACAATACAAAATAAGGGGCAAAAAGAATTAAAGTAATAATATAGAAATAAAGATGACTAAAATTAAAATTATTTAATTCAATTCTATCCAATCCAGAAGCAACAAATAGTTTCTTAATTCGTTATACCCTCTTGTCTTGAATTGCTCTGTAATTTTGGAGACTGAATCAATTGGTACAGCAAAACTTAACCCAACAGCATCATCCACTTTCATAATATTTACACCAACAACTTCTCCATCAACATTAACAAGAGGGCCCCCAGAATTTCCCTACATGACATATACTGATTACAAAATGCCAAAAATTTGTATGCAATAGAGGCTACAATGATTAGTTAACAAGCTTTAACAACAATGAAGCACGTAGGATATTGGAAAGCGAGATGGGTAAAAAAATATTACACATACCACATTAATTGCACAATCTGTTTGTAGATATTCCCTTCGCATTCCACCAAGACCCAAATCGCTACTCTTACGGTCAACACAGCTGAATCACAGAGAAAAAGCATACACTTGAATCTCAATCGTTGCTGTTTTTTAACTTCAGCTAGTTCACATTTACCTTAGATTGTTTCAACAAGTATAGATATAACTCATGCACGCCAATGAAGAAAAAGTTGTTGCATTCATGCATTCATTAATAGTATGAAAGGAATTATATGTTTCTATCTCTTCCGTGGAAATATCAAGGACCAAGAAACTTTCTATGATCGATTACCTTACTATACCAGCTGTGACCGTATTCTGAAGCGAAAGTGGACATCCAATTGCTACAACCCAATCCCCAGGTCGGAGCTTGCTTGAAGAACCAAGTTTTGCCATGGGCAGAGGGCTTTTAGAGTTGATTTTCACAATGGCAATATCAGAGTGGAAATCAGCATTCATTACCGTACCTTCAAATGTCCGACCATCTTGTAAAGTAACCTCTACCTATATCATTTCACGCATAAAATAAACAAATATATAAATAATGAAAGGAAAATATAAACCAACTAATAGGTCTTGGCATCTCAAAAGCATTCGACAGTTCAAAGATGGAAATGGAAACTTAAATGGACCAAATATGAAACTTGAAAAGGCCTGCATAAAGAGATTTGTAGCTTATTAATAGTTTGAAGAGCTAGAAAGACATTCACCACCGGAAAGTAGTGTCAAACACATACTACGAACAATGCATAAACATAAACTGAAAGAACATAGTCTTGACCATGGGAGAACATCAATCTAAATATCAAGAATTGTGAATTAGCACATAAAAGAAGAAGAAGAAGATTCATTCAGGCTTCTAGACATCACATAAAAAAAATGGCATCGCCATTAATATTCTTGTTACATTCAGGAAAGCAAACAAACAAGTCGATATATCAGCTTGCCTTTCCTTTGGAAGCAGCTCGTGGACCATGAAAATCAGTCACAACATGGGCACATGTTAAAATTGTACCATCCTTGTCGATAATTGTTCCGGATCCCATGCCTTTTGCAGTAGCAATTCCATAAATACCTAAGAAAACAGTCTCTTACAACTTTTTTTTTCACAAAACCCACAGTAAAAACACCAGAAAATTAACAATAACTCAAATACCATGTGAAACAGATATATTTACAACAGCAGGGCCAACATTTGCTGCGGCATTTGCAATTGTATCTCTACCCAAACATTTTGGGCAAGGCTTCTGCCCATCTCCAGCTACTCCAGCCGTTTCCTCCTTCACACCAGATGATGTAGCAGGATTGACTCTTGAAGAAAAAAGTGAAAACCCTGCACTTTCACAACACCATATTTTCATTTTAAACAGAAACTATACAAAAAACTGTTGAATTATCAAAAATACTTCTCAACTATGAAGTTGGTTTCAATTATACTTGAACTTTCACAAGTTTCACTCTTGAAGTTTGAAGTTTGTTTCAAAACGACTCACGGAGACATTTTCCATTAAATTTATTGAGGTTTAAATCCTATTTTGGTCCCTAAACTTTAAAGATTATTCTATTTTGGTCCTTCAACTTTCAAAATGTTCAATTTAGTCCCTGAACTTTCAAGTTTGTTCTATATTGGTCCCTAAACTTTTAAAATGTATATTTTAGTCCCTAAACTTTCAAAAAATGATTACTTTAATCCTTACTTTTATTTCAATTTTAACAAATTAATGACATAGCTTTGAGTATGTGTATTAGATTGTTAATATGAGCATGATTTCAAGTTAAATAAATTAGAGACAAACATTAGGGAAAGCAAATTTGAAGTATAAAAGTAACATAACAAGGACCATAATAATTATTTTTTAAAAGTATAAGGACTAAAATAGACATTTTGAAAGTTCAGGGACTAGAATATAACAAACGTGAAAGTTCAAGGACCAAAATGAACGTTTTGAAAGTTTAAGGACTTAAATAGAACAAACTTCAAAGTTTAGGAACTAAAATGAGATTTAAACCATTTATTGACAAAAAATGATGTGTTTCTATTGTTTTTTCCACATGTGATCAATTCTATTCACATAAGCAACAATACACCTGCAAACATGTCATGAAAAAAAAAAAGTCTTTAAGTGTCATTTTGAAACAAACTTCAAACTTCAAAGGCTAAAATGAAACTTTTGAAAGTCCAGAGATATAATTGAAACCAACAGGTATTTTTTATAATCTAACCTTAAAAACTAGCCTACAATCAATAAAGGGATATAGACAGAAAGACAGACCCAATTGCCGGTGATCGAACGCGCCCAACGGATTAACCGTTAAGCCATGTGTTGTCTGCCATGGAAGAAACAGTGGCTCGCTCCAAGCAGTAGGAATTGATAACGCTACAGATGGTCCTTCAATGAAGAAACATGCAAAATACTTGCGAAAGTAAGCAAACGAACGGCAGGCAATGTGCAGACAAATGAATTGACATTTTCAAGATATTAACAAATAGAAGATTTGTATTCGTTTTCATTCATCATCAGAAATAGAGGAAAATAACACTTCTAAGTATTCGTTTTCTTTCATCGATTTCTTGACAGCCATTAAAAGAGCTCAAGAACTCACCAGAATCTAATTTGCTTCGGGCGTAAATGAGACAAGAACCAACAGCAGCAACTGCGACGATCCGTTTGAGAGTATTGTGTGAGCTCGAAGCCTTTCTCTGTCAAAATCAGATTCCATGATAAGTACAAATCCATCAACAAAAGATTCATACAGAAAGAAACTGCTTCCAATTGAAGATTCAAGAAAAATTCACAATATTACCAGAAATGGAATCATTTCCGTTGTTCTTTTGCACGGAAATTCTCTCGTAGTATTTAATTCGAAACGAGTCTTCAAATCCCCGCCTGAACCCTTCAATTCCGGTATAACTCCGACGAGGAGAAGAACAACATTGGGCCTAATTCGAACATCCGGCCCATGGGCCTCACTGTTCATGTCACACCCAGGCCAACAAAAATACCATAAGATGTTAATCAACGTAATTAATTGTCTATTAAATTTAAATTTAATATGATTTGCATAATACCAAAAAAATTCAAATACATTAAACTTGTTTTTAATCCTTCGACCATTATATGTGTCTTCGTTGTAAAATTATGTGAATCAATGGTGTGTGATGATTACAGTTCGATAATCAATTTTGACGCAAATTAAATACAAGCAAACGGAAAGTGGCAAAGCGAAATAATGAAGAAAGAACGAGAAAAACGATAAACCTTCCATTAGATTTTGTGATATGGATACGTACATCAGACGCAAACCAGAGATCAAAATCATAGCATTCTTCTAACTGTCTAAGGATTCAAGGAGTGAAACCTAAAATTTTTACAAAAATACGCTTAAATCATTCTCCGAAATCTATACTTAATTTACGCCTTCTTCGGCGATTTCTGAGCCTTTTCAGAAGTAGGAGGAGAAGAATTCGAAGTCTTCTTCGGAAGAAGAACCGGATTGATATTCGGAAGAACTCCACCGCTAGCAATGGTGACTCCTTGAAGCAATTTTCCAAGCTCCTCATCGTTCCTCACAGCCAGAAGCACATGCCTAGGGTTTATCCTGTTCTTCTTGTTATCACGCGCAGCATTCCCAGCCAATTCCAGAACCTACATTACAGACAAGACAAGTATCAGAAATCAAAAACTGTTTAGATTCAAAGAATTCGAATGACGATGAATATGATCTCAATTGTTTGTTTACCTCAGCGGCAAGGTATTCGAGGACGGCAGCGAGGTAGATTGGAGCACCGGCGGCGGTGCGCTTAGCGTAGCGGCCTTTCTTGAGGTACCGACCGATTCTACCGACGGGGAACTGAAGTCCAGCCTTGACGGACTTGGAGACCTTAGTTCTGTCGCCTCCTTTTCTTCCTCCGGCGCCCTTAGCTCCTTCCATTGTTGAATTCTCGGAATCTGAATCTCTGAATTTGAAGCTTTGTGAAGACGATGAATTCGAAGGAATAAGATTTTTTTGACGATTGAGATAGCGGGATTGAACTGGAGGTTCAATATATAGGGGCTGTGATGGCGGGATGGTTGTTTTGTTCGAAAAAAGATCGACGGCTAGGGCTTATTCCACGTTGGCGATCCGCGTCTTTCAATCCGGCGGATCGGATTTGCAGCTTTTCGATGTCACGTTGGCGTGGGAGATCTGCATTTTGTTTACTTGGATCTGACGGCTGAGGTTTGTGCCATGTTGGCAATCCGGGGCGTTGGGAAGGCCGTGGATTTTTATTTCAACCTACCCGGATAGCCAAAGTCTCGAGGTTAATAAAAATAGTAATAATTTATGATTATTGACTTTTTTTTTTTGTTTAAATCTCTTTTTGAATTTTTGTAATTTAAGTTTTTTTTTTATTTTCGTTTTTACAATTTTAAAATATCGATTCCTTCCGGCAGAACCTCCAACTTTGTTTTTTCTTTTTTATTTTATTTTGAAATAATTGATGTCTTATCCACTTAATTTTTTATTTATTTTTAAGTTATCCACTTAATTATATTTGGACACATATACTTTAATTCGTGAATTTATAAATAATACAAAATTTGATTGATTATCGGTAATAGTTGTTGGCATAGAAATTTTCCAACCAATTAGAAATTGTCACGTCATTATTTAATTTTGGGGTGTAACAAATTAATAATATCTTAAAATTAATTATTGGAAAATAAGAAAGGTCACGTGTCTTTTTTGTGGTTGTCTAATTGCGTTAATGGTCTTGATCGAATCTAACGATGATTAAACTCAAGATCGAATGATCATTTAGCCTAAAGTTCATGAAATTAAATTAAAGTATGATTAGGTTCATAATGTTAGGTTAAATTGGGTTCAATTTAAACCCAAGGTTATTAAGATAATTGGGCCTGAAGCCCAAAATTCATCCAAGCCCATGGATGGGCCCAAGCCCAATTTAAGCCCAAGCCCATTAAAGTCGTTGGGAAACTCTATAAATAGGAGGCCTTGGCTCATTTGAAGGGGCAGCAGAAAGATTGAATCTCTCAGAAGACTCTGAAGACTGAAGCTCTGATCCTCCTACAAGACTTGAAGACTGAAGCTTCATTCCTTCTATAGACTGGAAGATTGAAGCTCCATTTCTCTGAAGTCCAGATCCTGCTGTAAGACTCTGAAGATCGAAGCTTCTGCAAAATTCAAAAGCTTGAAGCTTCCTCCAAGACTCTGAAAACTGGAGCCTCTGCAAGATTCATAAGATCAAAGCTCTGCAAGACCCTGAAGATTTAGAAGATTGAAGCTCTCTGCAAGATCCTGAAGATTGAAGCTCCAATCCTCCCACAATACTTTGAAGACCGAAACCTTGGTTTTCCTGCAAACTTGAAGATTGAAGTGAAGTCATCTAAAAGACTGAAGACTTGAAGCCTGAAGTCTACTTCAATCATCCAGGAGAATCCTTCAAAGACGAACAAGTCATCAAGACTCTGAAGATTAAAGCTTCTTGAAGACTTTGTAGATCAAAGCTACCTTGAGAGAAAGCATCAAAGGATTGTATCTATAGATTGTATTCCACAAATACTTACACAAGAAATCAATACATACAAGAAGTCGTTTTCACGAATTAAAATTTCTCTTCGAAATCTCGTGTGAACAATAGTTTGTTGTCAAATGATAAAACGTGATAACTAATATAGTATTCTGTATTTTTAATGACCAATTGGCATACCATGTAGATGAATAATATGTTTTTTTTTTTAATTTTATTTTAAAAACTAAAATAAACATGAAGAGTTTATTGATCAAAATGCAAAAAATATATATATTTTTAATAAAAAAAATAGATATTTTTTAAATGTAGAAACTAGCATGTATATTATTCTTTTCTCAAGATAGATATTTTATAAATTTATAAATAAAACTCAACTAAATTAAAACATATTGATATGTGTGTGTGTGAAATATCAATAAAATGTTGATAGATATTTCTAGAAAAAATATTTAAAAGTAATAATAATAAAATATATAAATTAATAAATAAATATTTTACATTTATTAAATAAGTTAAAATATTTAGTATTGATATTATCTACACATTAGCTGTATTTTATTGTTATTTTGTTTATATTTTATCATTTTCTTTATAGTATAATGGAACTGTGGATTCACTCCTAATGTTGATGTCGAACTCATGGACATTTGAAAATATTGATCGAAATGTCAACGGAAATTTAATATAAGCGATCGAAGGAAATTAAAATTAAAATCTATACCAACATCAAATCAAATAGTTATTAATTATGCTAGCTTAGAGTCAATTCGAGCATATTTTAGTGGATAATGTACATAATGATATCATAACCTCAAGTGTTGATGGTTGGATATAACCTATTATAACAACTATTACTCAAATAAAAAATAAAGTTTGATAGACTAAATGTAACTTCTTGAGTTTTACATAGTTTGATATGACAAGATCGCGTTGGATATGTGTATTTGGTGCTTTGGACTGGCTCGTCCAGGTAGTGTTTTGTTTACCTATGGTCTCATGTCCAACTATTATCAACCACCATATTTTGATGTCATGTAATTCTTTTGTTGCTCACTTTCATTTTCATACAGTGTTGCAGGTGACTCCAGGTCGCTTTTCGTGTACATGCCTACCATAGTGAATTTGCCTTAGAATGTAATGTGGGGGACCAAGTAGGTCATCAAACCTCCCACAAACCAAAGCTTTATGAACTCTATTGTAGTCAAGTTTTGTTTGATTTGTTACTAACAAAGCTTACTTTCAAAATTTGTGTTTTGAAAGTTCTTTACTCAAAAATTTGTAGAAACCATGCATTTTCTATTAAAATAATGTGGGTAGAGGATAGACATTTGTCTAAGACACTGTCCACAATGTTTAAATTCTCCAAATTGATTTGTTAAGATGAGCTAAAAGTAAGTGGCGCACGCTGGCTCGATCCAAATTTAAAAGTTGCGATTTGCGATATTTGACATACAATTTGAGGGAGAAAAAAAAACTTGAAGTGTTACACTTATTGCATTAATTAGAACTTATGGGACCAAAAAAAACCAAGGCTTCATCTAAAAACATATTAAAGGGTTAAAAAAAAATCAAACCACATTTGATTATTGAAGATTCTAAAAAACACATTTAATTGGCGAAAAGCACTATTTTAAATCTTGGCTAAATTATAAAAAAAAATACCCCTGAACTATGGGGTTTGTTTAAAAAATGCCCCTGAACTTCGAAAAGTTTCAAAAATACCCCTGAACTTTGAAAAATGTTTCAAAAATACCATTGTCGTTAATTTTTTGATGGAAACCGTTAAAGTTTTTGTTTAAAAAATACCCTTGAACTTTAAAAAAATAAAATAAAATAAAAATAAATTAATTAATTAAATACCCTATTGAAAAATGTTCTTTTTTTTTTCCTCATCTCACCATAAATTCTAACGATTTCCATCCAAAATTTAACAGCAAGGGTATTTTTGAAAAAAATTTCAAAGTTCAGGGGTACTTTTGAAACTTTTCAAAGTTCAGGGGCATTTTTTAAACAAACCCCATAATGTTCAGGGGTATTTGTTAGGGAAAAAATCAATTTTGACCCTTGAACTTTGTAAGTTGTAGCAATTTTAACCCTAAACTTTCAATTTTATCAAACTGAACCCCAAACTTAACAAATTGTATCAATTTGACCCTCCAACTTGCATAAATAATGTTGCAATGTAGACCTTTGGTCAACTTTTCATTTGAATTGCTATTAAAACATGTAATTGACAAATTCTTTTTTTTTTTTAATTCACATTGCATCTTAGTTAGTGTTTTTGTAAGAAATTTGTTGGAAAAACTCCTTAAGAAATCAAATATCTCAAACTATTATTATCATTATTATAAAAAATAGTAAAAAAAATCACAAAGTTATTGGCAACAAGAAAAATCCAGCAAATATGAGAAATAAAAAACTCAAAATTTCTTTATTTCTGTTTCCTGGATTTGTTCATTCTTCTAATTAGCAAGAAAAAAAAAACATTAAAAGAAGGAAAAAAATCCCACAAAGTTCTTTGCAGCAAGAAAAAACCAGCAAATATTTGAAGATAAAAAACCTCCAAAATTTATTTGTTTTCGTAATCTTAAATAGCAGCAAAAAAAAAAAAAAAAAAAAAAAAAAAAAAACCCTCACAAAGTTCTCAACAATAAGAAAAAGCCGTCTAAAATAAAGTTTCATCAATATTTTGTTTATAAGAAACCAATTCAGGTGCAAAGTGAATTAAGAAAAAAAGAAGAAATAATCAATTACGTAAGGTGGTTTGAACGGAAAGTTAACCAAAGATATACATTGTAACACTTATGCAAGTTTGGGGTTAAAATCAATACGATTTGATAAGTTTGAGGTTCAATTTGATGAAATTAAAAGTTAAGGGTTAAAATTGATACAACTTGTTAAGTTTAAGGTTCAATTCTATGAAATTGAAAGTTCATGGTTAAAATTGATACAACCCCTAAAATTTAGGGTTAAAAATGATTTTTTCCCTATTTTTTATAATTTAGCCTTAAATCTTCAAGCAAGCACTTCTGATTTTATTAGGAAATCACATTCAGTCATCCATGCACACTTCGAAAGGCTTGCCTAACACACATTAAATCTCCCTTAAAAACCATAGACTTACGTTCTTACACACATTAAATCTCCCTTAAAAACCATAGACTTAGGGCTCGTTTGGTAAAGTTATCGTTTCTTGTTTCTGTTTCTTCATTTTTAATAAAGAAAAATAGAATTTCATGACCCTAACACCTATACATTCAATAATAATAAACTTATATTCTTATTTATGTTTGGAAAAAATTGGAAACAAGAACAAAAAATGAGAAACTAGTTTTAATTGTTCCCAAAAGTTCTTTACAATTTTTGGGAGTGTTTCTAAAAAATGAGAAACGAGAAACATACATAGTTATTAAATGCTTAGATTTCTTAATAAAATTGGAAACAAGAAACAAGAAACGAGAACGTTACCAAACGGGCCCTTAAGTTCTCGTGCCATCTCATGTTGAACTATGGAAGAGAGTTAAATCACAAGTTTAAACCATTAGTTTTTAAAGTTTCATGCTAATAGATCACTATACTTAAAAATTGTCTAACACGTCCACCCCTGTTTCTAATAAGTATTTAATTAATTACAACTTTTCAAAATTCATTAATATATTAGACATGAAAATGAGATATACAAGTTACATTGAAGACAAAAATCGATTTTGCACCTAATAAGTCCATACTTTTTTTTTAAAATTTTTATAAATTTATCAAACACATTTAAAGGTCAAGACTCTACTAGACATTTTCTTATAAAATAAATAAAAATAATTTAATAAATTATAATAATTATAAAAAAATGCGCATCCGGGGAATCGAACCCCGGTCAGTACCGTGGGAGGGTACTATGATACCACTACACCAGATGCGCAGTTGATGTTGTACGAATTGTTTACATTATACTAATATATTATTTCTAAATAATAACGCCTATAGTATTTATTTGTTTTTTGTTTTTTTTGGCAAGGATTAAAAATTTTAATTATTTTTTCTTTTCTAAACTTAACCACAATTTATAACTGCATTTTTGCAAATGTTGTTTAAGTTGGAGACCATACTTTATGACTCCGTAATATTCATGCATTGTAAAATAGAGAATCATAGTTAATTATCCATACAAGAAATGTAATATAGATAAGATGGGAAGATGAATGAAAATTTGTAGCAATGTCATAATATAAGTCCATTTATTTTTTTTTTATTTTTTATTTTTGTTGAAAACAATATAAGTCCATTTATTGCACATTGATTAGCGTAAAAGATTCATGTAGCGCTCTCAAAATATTAATCTACATAAATCAAGAACCAGATTGCCTCGAGAAGATATTCCTTTCATTCTCCTTCTATGGTGCTTACGAAATCTGGTTCTTTTACATCATGTTTATTTCATTGGAGTTAATACAAAAGTTCGATAATAACAAGCATTATTAGTAAAAACTCAAATGATATGGAATTTTCTTCTTTTTCTTTCCTATTGAAGCCAACGCACTACAATGTTAGACAAAAGAATATATCTATATTTAATCTAATCATTGAATGTTCTCTTTATCAAAGAGTATAAATTCATTTTTGAGCTAATCTTACAAGAAGCTACCTGCCAACAAACTACCAGCAATGTTTTAAAAGGCTTAAAGGCTAACTTGAGATTAAAACAGTATACAAATTCTAAATTTTTATGACCAAGTATTGTTGGACATAATAGTTATATAAAATTATTAAGATTGTTACAACAACCTTTATAATTTTGAGGAATAAGATAAATTAATACTATTCTTCTAATCCTCTTCGTGGTGTGTTTTCATATAGACACAAGTCTGTTATGGTCGAAAAAAATCGTAAGCTCTGAGACTAAAAGTTAGAAGCTTAGTCTCAAGGCATAAATTTCAAAAGCCTTTTAGAAACATTGGCTACAAGAGTTCTTATTCAAAGCTAAAGAAAACAGTCCATAATCATACTCATTCAGATAGAATTCATATTCATAACATAAATATCACTTCGAGATTATGAACATGGAGACTGGAAATTTTGAAACTTACTCAGCAACATTGATTCATCACTTCTTTGTTGACAATTTAGCATTTAATCTACCTCGAACTGTTCTCAAATCCGAGTTGTGTTTACTTGACTTCCTTTTTCTTCCCTTCCGCGGCCGTGGCCCCTGTGACTTGTCGACGAAGTGTCTGCGACGTTTTAGTCGTTCGCGTCGTATGGCGGGATCAGCCCAGCCTCTGCCCCATTCTGAGAAGGATGAATAGGATTTGGGTTTGGTCATTGAGAGGAGCATGTCTGCTTCAGGGCAAACATTGAATGCTTGGTCACTTCTGGATAGAAACTCCAATCCCAGCTTGGTTGGCTCAGGGAATTTTATCTGAACATGGTTCTGCACAAGAAGTCATGCTCAGAATGTGCATGAAAATAGCAGTAAATAAGTAGAAAAGAAGTTCATATTCAAATCCTTTTTCAAAAAATTGGAAACAGATTGAAAAATTACAATAAAAGAGTGACAGAACTCCAATTATGGCCAAACACCAAACAGAGAAGATAACAAACACAAAGAAGATGCTTAAGGTACATCCACTCACACCACTTGGTAAATTTATCTTCAGAAACTTTTTGATTCCTTTTGAACCAAAATTTTTAATTAGTCATTTTAGTCATATTTATTCATGAACTAGTCCATATTTAGATCCTATTTTGATTCATAATCTTTGAAACTTATTTTATTTTGGTCCTTAAACTTTCAAATGTCTTGTTTTAGTTCTGGAACGGTTTGTATTGCCCTCTAAACTTTATCTAAAAAATAATTTGAAAACTTGATATTACTATCACCCAACACCTGAACACTTGACCTCACCTATTATATAAAAGTTAGAATATTTGTCCAGGCAAACTTTTACTCATTATATAAACAAACAAAACACATACCTACGTAGGCTATGTTAAATAATTTACAAAAAGAAAAAAAAAATATACATATACATACATATATAAAATTCAAGGACCAAAAGCGTACAAATACGAAAGTTAGAGGAGTAAAATGGTTTTGAATGTTTATTAATGATACAGAAAAAGTAAATCTACTCAAAATTTGTTCATTTGATGGTTAAGGGATGTAAGCCTTTAAAGCACAAGACGAGAATTATTTAACTAAAGAAATATTAAATTAATTACAATTGCTGATTGCATACCCTGTTATCTCCTTCTCTCAAGTAACCTTTAGCTTCCAAAATTCTTGCAAGACCTCGCCACCAGAGCAAATCAGTTGCTGCTAATTTCAGAGACTGCATGCCATCGAATGTAAATAATCAAACTGGCTTCAACTTAGTAT
Organism: Luffa aegyptiaca; assembly: GCA_017139565.1. Classification (NCBI taxonomy): domain Eukaryota; kingdom Viridiplantae; phylum Streptophyta; class Magnoliopsida; order Cucurbitales; family Cucurbitaceae; genus Luffa; species Luffa aegyptiaca. The sequence goes on along the minus strand of CM029402.1, from coordinate 45,040,485 downwards.
CTTCGAGAACAGTTCATTTAATATAGTAAACATAAATGCAAACAGAGTAACTAACATCACCTGCTCTCTCACTTTACTGACAAACAGCCTCAAATTTGGCTTCTCCCTAAATCTCTGTTTGACATCACTGTATGTGAAATCATCGTACAATCCTTCGGCTAAATATCGCTGTACGTTAAATTGAACGATAACTCATTATGATGATATTTAGAAACAGTATAATGAGATTGTAGAATCCAATATCTCTTATGGAACTTCTTGAACACAGAACTAAAGATTAAATAGTGAACCACAAGTCTCATGACCATATGCATATGTAAAGTTTGAAAAAAAGAAACAAGTGAGTTGGATAAAACTACAATCTGCACACAAGCTAAATGAAATATATATTTTATCAAAATACTTACATGATGAGCAGCAATGACCTGCATTAATATATTTGCTTCCTCCTTCAAATTCTTCATATTTGGAGGTCCCTTCACACAAACATCACACCTACAAAAAAAACTTCCATGAATGAGGGTGGGAGAAAAGTCTGGTCAAGTTGCACATCTATGAGATGTATGAATTACGATAGCTTATTTTAGCAAAGATACTGTAGCATTACGATTGTCAGGATCTAAAGATAAGAGAAAAGGACCAAATTTTGGAGAGTGGTATCCAGAAACTGGAAACTGACTTTAAAATTGAAAGAAATGTTACATACATGAGACATTTCTCGCGATCAAAAGTCTCACCAAAGTACTCCACTAGGTTCTGTGCCCGACAATTTGAAGTGTTCATTCCATACCTGCACGAATATCAAAAATAGAAACACTTTCATCAAATACCCTCTTTTGGGGTGAACGTGACTGCAAAGAGAAGCACATACCTGAAGCAATCAGATAACATTCTATATGCTTGATTAGTTTGTTCTTCACTTCTTCGACTTGGCAAAAGGGATGGTATTCTTGTCAGATTTGCAAATAGAACTGTTCAAAGAGATGGGAGATTTAGGAAAATTGTCCCAAGTTAACATGAAATAGCATTAATCCTAACTATTACACAGTTAGTAGTATCACAATATTCAGAAAAATCCATCGCCATAGGCTGTAACCAAATCAATAAACAGTGGTGAGATGAGATCAAATACAATTAAACAGAAGACCCAAAAACAAACTATTATGTGATGAAAAATGGAATCCTTAAGAAGCTACATCAGTTTCCACACAACTTTTCACCTTGTATTAGAATGCTACCAATATGTTAAATTAACACAAAAGTTTACGTTTTTCATTTATACTATACTCAATATAGTATTACTAATCCCAGAAAATCTAGGTCAATAAATAGAGGTCAATTATTTGTTACTTCGTTCTTAAAACTACGTTTGAACTTACTACAATCTGCCAATTTCCCATCCCTTCCAGCACGACCAGCTTCTTGATAATAAGCTTCCAAACTCTGAAACCAAAGGAGTAGTTAAAGAATCTTGGAAGGTAACAGCTGGAAATGATATACCATAGAAGATTTATTATAATACGTGCACAAATTGAGCAAGCAGACCACATTTAAAACACTTGCGTGCAAACAAACTGATTGCAGAAGTTCTCTGCTTTTTAAAAAACAAAAATGAGCGCACTAAGAACTAGTATATCAAGTAAATTTGTAATTTAAATAATCACCTGTGGCCAACCATAGTGAATAATTCTCCGGACATTTGACTTGTCAATCCCCATTCCAAATGCTATTGTTGCAACTACAACCTTGAAGACAGTGAAGACGTCAATAATAATAATAATAATAATAATAATAAAGATTTAAAAAAAAAAATAATAATAAAAACCCCTTATGAATACATACAGTACCAAGCATTTAAAGAACTCCATGAGACTTGGGATGCAATCATTGTGTGGCAAGAAATTAAGTTTGAGGTTTTGACTTCATTATAATAACAAACCACAAGACTTAATAAAAAGTTATGCAAAAAAGAAAATAAAAGTATTTCAAGTCACTATTAGTATAATTGACTTTCAAATTATGAAAGATTGCTAGCTGTGGTCAAAGACTGATCAAAATCTGAAAATATTAAGGTTCAAAAAAGTGGTATACTTCATTAATTATAAATAAAGTCAAATCTAAAGAAGAAAATCATAAAAGCTCCAGTTTTGGCGGTAATTTCTAGCATTGAATAATTATAAATGATCAGTTTATCACTAAGGTGCTTGATCCAAAGACCTCTCTCTCTCTATCTCCACAGGAAGGGGCGGCATTAGATTATGCAGAGTTGCCCATGTAATGCACAACTGATATACTTGAGAGAGAAATACAGAAGAGTAGAACACAATATAATGTCAACTAAGAGAAACCTACTTATCACTTGGAAAAATGGTTGTAAGAGCAGAATGCAAAAATGTGTCTGCTTAACTTCTATTCATATACTTAAATTGGAAGGTAGAAATCTAACGCTTTGCTTGCTGTGAGAAAAATTAATAAAATAGAAGTAAAGAAGGTAGAGAAGGAAATAGAAAAATTATATCAAACAGACCTCTACATTATTCTCGTGAAAATCTTTGTGAACCATCCTTAAATGGGATTTTGGAAGCTGGAAACAAAAAGAAAAGTACATTTAGTTTCATTTTGATAGCTGGAGGTAGTTCTAAGAAAGGGAAATAGAGTAAGAGAATATTAAGCATCCATAATAAATACTAGGCAAGAACTAAAGGCAATGGAGTATGATGCCACGTGTCACGGTCATGCTTGTCCAAGGCGTGTTGCCCATGGCCGCATGCCCATGTCAACCCTTTCCCCTCATACTTTCATTATATGTATTTCCTTTGTATCGCTTGTTTACTTTCCTTTGCATTTCTCAAGTGTATGACTCCTCGTGATTTTCATGTGTAAGCCTGCCAAGGCTAAAATGCTTAATAATATACTATAGGGGGGTACGACTAGTTGTCAAACCTTCCTACCCGAGAGTTGTATGCTATCAAGCTGTTGTTGTGCCTTTGCTTACTTGATAGTCTGTGCAACAAATACTCTTTCAAAATGTCTTCAAACATTTTCCAAAACCTTTTCTCTAACCCCGTTTTCTAAAACCGTTTTCCAAGAACGGGGGTAGAGGTTGCGATATTCGCCCGTTGTGCCACCGGCGATCCGTTTTCAAGTTGGCTGACTTACTTGTGAGCGAAAGTAAGTGCCGCACAGTCGCTTTACGAGACCCTAAAAACCGCGACTGTGACAGTTGGTATCAGAGCCCAGTTGGCTCCTGAGATAGAAGTCCGAAATCATGTCGGCAGTAAAACAGTTGGGCAAGACCCATGTGGAACGATTGGTAGAGATCGAAGAGCAGATGTTCTACCTGAGGGAAGTCCCCGATTCGGTTCGCTTCCTAGAATCTCGTCTTGAAGAGATTGCGACGAGGACAGATAAGATCGATGCGGTAGCTGGCCGCGTGGGTGGAATGCCCATCCAAGAATTGATTATGAGGGTTGAAAACCTCGAGAACAGAGCTGCGAAACCTAGTAACTTCGAGCGTGGGGACAGCTCGACGGGCTCTGTTGCCCAAATGGAGGAGCGTGTCGATGGTCTAGACAGCTCCCAGAAAGCTATAGTTCAGATGGTCACAGAACTGTCTGAAGATGTGAAAGCCGCCCTCGACGTCGTCAGAGCCGAAGTGGCGGACTTAAGCGTCAGACTAAACCTCACCATGAGAGCGATGGGAAACCAAACCCCGACAGGGGGTGCGGTCCAATTAAACAAAGTAAAAGTCCCCGAGCCGAAACCCTTCTGTGGGGTTCGAGACGCCAAAGCCCTGGAGAACTTTATCTTCGATCTGGAACAGTACTTCAGGGCCACGAATACGACAACAGAGGAGTCGAAAATCACCTTGGCGACTATGCACCTGGCAGATGACGCCAAGTTGTGGTGGAGGTCCCGCTATAGGGACGCTCAAGAAGGTCGATGTGTCATTGACACATGGGAAAGACTGAAACAAGAGTTACGTTCGCAGTTCTTCCCAGAGAATGTTGAGATTTTGGCGCGACGTAAGTTACGCGAGTTGAAACACACAGGAACGATCCGAGAGTATGTCAAACAGTTTTCTGGATTAATGTTGGACATCCGAGACATGTCAGAGAAAGACAAGGTCTTCTGTTTTGTAGAGGGATTGAAATCGTGGGCGAAGTCAAAGCTGTATGAACAGAGAGTACAGTCACTATCAGATGCTTATGCAGCCGCAGAACGCCTGTTCGATCTTAGCAACGACCAACCGCAAGAACAGAAACGGAATCAAGCCTCCTCAAGTGGGGGAAATAGACCCGTGCGATCTAGCTCTCCCAAAAGTGGGGGAGGAGACAAAAGTGGGGGAAGTAACCGCAATTACTTCCAACCAAGAGGCGGAAGTTCGTATCGAGGCCCGAACCAGCAGTTCAATAACGACAAACCTTATTGTTACATCTGTAAAGGGGCACATCGATCGTACCAGTGCCCTAGTCGAACAGCATTCAATGCCTTTCAAGCTTCGTTGACGGGCAGCGTGAGTCCTGAGACTGAGATTGTTGAGACTAACACGACGAATGAGACGAATGAGGACAACCCTCGCATGGGGGCCTTGAAGTTTCTATCCGCCCTCCAAAGGAAATCCGAAGGGGCCAAAGAGCCGCTCGAACGGGGTCTCATGTATGTTGAGGCGTGGGTTAATCAGAGGCAGGCCAAGAGTACAATGGTCGACTCTGGTGCCACCCACAACTTTATGACCGAAGCTGAAGCACGACGATTGAACCTAAAGTGGGATAGGGATCCCGGAAAGATGAAAGCGGTAAACTCAACCGCCCTACCGATCATGGGAATTGCTAAGAGAGCGACTGTCAAGCTGGGGGATTGGAATGGCCACGCAGATTTTGTGATTGTAAAGATGGATGATTTCGACGTGGTGTTGGGAATGGAATTCCTTCTCGAACACAAAGTCATTCCAATGCCCCTAGCAAAATGCTTGGTGATCACAGGAACCAACCCCACGATCGTGACGACCAGTATCAGACAACCGAATGGAGTGAAAATGATATCAGCCCTCCAGTTAAAGAAAGGTCTTGCACACGACGAACCCACATTCATGGCCATCCCAATGACAGAAGACGAAAATCTGGAAGCACCAGTCCCCAGTGAGATCCAACGTGTGTTGGACAAGTATCGTGATGTAATGCCAGAAAGTTTGCCCAGGAACCTACCTCCACGGCGGGGGATAGATCACGAAATCGAACTGTTACCAGGGGCGAGACCGCCCGCTAAAAATGCCTACCGCATGGCTCCGCCTGAATTAGCTGAACTGCGAAAACAACTAGATGAGTTACTGAATGCTGGATTCATTAGGCCCGCGAAGGCTCCATATGGGGCCCCAGTGTTGTTCCAGAAAAAGAAAGACGGAAGTCTGCGGTTATGCATTGACTATCAAGCCCTCAACAAGCTCACGGTGCGTAATAAGTATCCACTTCCCATCATCACCGACTTGTTTGATCGGCTCCACGGGGCAAAGTATTTCTCGAAATTAGATCTCAGGTCGGGATACTACCAAGTACGCATCGCCGAAGGAGATGAACCCAAGACAACGTGCGTCACAAGGTACGGGGCCTTCGAGTTCTTAGTCATGCCATTCGGCCTGACAAATGCTCCGGCTACCTTTTGCACACTAATGAACCAAGTGTTCCATGAGTATCTCGACAAATTTGTGGTGGTTTACCTCGACGACATAGTAGTCTACAGCCCGACCATGGAAGAACATGAACTTCACTTGCAGTTGGTTTTTGAGAAATTGAAGAAAAATCAACTGTATGTGAAAAGAGAAAAATGCTCCTTCGCGCAACAGCGCATTAATTTCCTCGGAAACGTGATCGAAGCCGGCCGTATCGGTATGGAAGAAGGAAAGGTGGCAGCCATCAGGGATTGGGAAGTTCCGACGACAGTGACAAAGCTACGTTCCTTCTTAGGACTGGCCAATTACTATCGACGATTCGTAGAGGGATTCTCGAATCGTGCCAGTCCTTTGACCGAGTTGTTGAAGAAAGACAAGACGTGGAGCTGGACTCCAGACTGCCAAACTGCGTTCGATGAGTTGAAACGAGCAATGATGGAAGGCCCGGTACTCGGAATTGCCGATGTTACCAAACCTTTCGTAGTAGAGACCGATGCGTCAGACTACGCGTTGGGTGGTGTTCTAACCCAGGATGGACACCCCATCGCATATGAAAGTCGGAAACTGAATGACGCTGAGAAGAGATACGTCGCCTCGGAGAAGGAGATGTTAGCAGTAGTTCACTGCTTGAGAGCTTGGAGACAGTACCTCCTCGGAGCCAAATTCGTCGTCAAGACCGATAACAGCTCTATCTGTCACTTCTTCAGTCAGCCGAAACTGTCCTCCAAGCAAGCGAGATGGCAAGAATGTCTCGCAGAGTATGATTTTCAGTTCGAACATAAGGCGGGTAAGGCCAACCAAGCGGCAGATGCGTTAAGTCGAAAGAGCGAACATGCGGCCCTGTGCATGCTAGCTCATTTGAAAGCAAGCAGGTTGAACGGAACCATCCGCGAGACCATCAAGGAACATTTGTCGAATGATACGGCCGCGCAGGCCATCATTCAACTGGCGAAAGAAGGGAAGACACGCCAGTATTGGGTAGAGGATGACCTACTCTTCACTCGAGGCAACCGCCTATATGTTCCTCGTTCGGGGAACTTACGAAGACTCCTGCTAGAAGAATGTCACGACACTCTGTGGGCAGGTCACACAGGGTGGCAAAGAACTTATGCCCTTCTGAAACAGGGTTATTACTGGCCAAACCTCCGCGACGACGTCATGCAATTCACAAAGACTTGTCTTATCTGCCAACAAGACAAGGTCGAAAAGGCCAAGATAGCAGGATTGCTGGAACCCTTGCCTGTTCCCGCAAGGCCGTGGGAAAGCGTCTCCCTCGACTTCATCACCCACCTGCCCAAGGTTGGGGAATTTGAGGCCATATTAGTGGTCATCGACAGGTTCTCAAAATATGCGACGTTCATACCTGTCAAGAAGCTGTGTTCAGCTGAGATGACAGCGCAGCTATTCTTTAAACATGTAGTCAAACTATGGGGTGTCCCCGCCAGCATCATTAGTGACAGAGATGCGCGATTCACCGGTACTTTCTGGACGGAATTATTCAGGCTATTAGGCTCTAACCTGAACATTTCTTCCAGCTACCACCCCCAGACAGATGGCCAAACCGAGAGATTCAATAGCATGCTTGAAGAATATCTGCGCCACTTCATCGATGCAAGACAGAAAAATTGGGTCGAGATGCTCGATGTAGCACAATTCAGTTTCAATTGCCAAAAGAGCACCTCGACAGGCAAGACTCCGTTCGAAGTTGTTTGCGGGCGGCAACCCATGATGCCCCATGTCATCGATCACCCATATGCAGGCAAAAGCCCCCAAGCGTATAACTTCACCAAAGAGTGGAGACAAACCTCTGAAGTTGCTCGGGCTTACTTAGAGAAGGCGTCAAAGCGCATGAAGAAATGGGCAGATCAGAAGCGGCGTCCTCTAGAGTTCCAACAAGGGGACAAAGTGTTGATCAAGCTGAAACATGAACAACTCCGTTTCCGGGGAAGTCGAGACCAACGCCTCATCCGGAAATATGAAGGTCCAGTCGACGTTATCCAAAAGGTCGGGAAAGCCTCATATAGGGTTCAACTTCCTGCATGGATGAAAATCCATCCTGTCATTCATGTCAGTAATTTGAAACCCTTCCACCCCGACCTCGAGGATACCGCCCGCAATGAAGTCATTCGACCACCCGTCACCATGAAGAACGTCGCCGATAAAGAAGTCGAGGAAGTGTTAGCAGAAAGGACCCGTCGCGTCGGCAACCCACGACGGGATCTACAAGAGTTCTTAGTGAAGTGGAAGGGGCTCCCAGAGGCCGAAATCAGTTGGGAGCGCGCTGAAGACCTGAAGACTGCTGCCCTCCAGATCGCAGAGTTCGAGCAGCGTCGGTTGACAGAGACGTCAACCATTTAAGTGGGGGAGGATGTCACGGTCATGCTTGTCCAAGGCGTGTTGCCCATGGCCGCATGCCCATGTCAACCCTTTCCCCTCATACTTTCATTATATGTAATCCTTTGTATCGCTTGTTTACTTTCCTTTGCATTTCTCAAGTGTATGACTCCTCGTGATTTTCATGTGTAAGCCTGCCAAGGCTAAAATGCTTAATAATATACTATAGGGGGGTACGACTAGTTGTCAAACCTTCCTACCCGAGAGTTGTATGCTATCAAGCTGTTGTTGTGCCTTTGCTTACTTGATAGTCTGTGCAACAAATACTCTTTCAAAATGTCTTCAAACGTTTTCCAAAACCTTTTCTCTAACCCCGTTTTCTAAAACCGTTTTCCAAGAACGGGGGTAGAGGTTGCGATATTCGCCCGTTGTGCCACCGGCGATCCGTTTTCAAGTTGGCTGACTTACTTGTGAGCGAAAGTAAGTGCCGCACAGTCGCTTTACGAGACCCTAAAGACCGCGACTGTGACACCACGCATAATAATGAACAGATAGCAATGCATGGAAAATTAACCCCTTGAAGGATAAAGGCACCTAAAACACTTTCAAGTTCTGACATGGTCTCAAATCAAAAAGATGAAAATCTAGAATAAAATATAGAAACTTTTAATTATATAATGGGAAGTGGGGGTCACAAATTAATTTGCGATGAACCTGATATAAGCATAAATTTGGCACCATATATTAGTGAACATACTGATGCATTGTAAGCAGCAGCCTTCACACCAGATTGACAAAGAAACTTTGAGACGCTCAAAGTTTCTTTCCTAGTAGGAACGTATATAATAGTTGGCCCTTGTTCTAAAGTCTCTTGACAACTTTTTATTCTTTCTTCTGCTTTATCCAGCACATCAATCTCCTCCAACGATTCATCTACATCTCTGTCCTCACGGAGCAATTGTCCACAAAACTCACCACATGCAACTGCACCAAAAGAAAGCCATTTTAGAAATTCACCCTTTTGTGTTTGCTTTGAAGCCCATGCATGATTCACTCATTCATTGCCATAGGTCCCTAAATTTCAGATACAGTATAATGGCAATAGTTTATACAATAATGTCTGTACCATCCCAATCATCTACACTCTGAAAGACATCAACTTCGTTCTCCAAGTATTCAACAGACATTGTCCTTCCTTCTGAGGGGGCTGGCAAACATTCTTCGGCAGAATCTACTTCATCATCTCTATCTGTGTCAGAATCATCAACGTCCTCTAAGTCATCTGGAGAGATTCTGTCTCCCTCATATAAGCTACTTTCAATTGAGCAATCTAATACAGTGTCTAATTTGTGAGAGATTATAGTTTGTTTCTTGTTGCCAGATCTTCTATTTCCAGCATACATGTCTATAAGATCGCTGAAGTCCTTCCTATAGGAGGATGGTGAAGTTGTTTTACTATGTTTTACCTGAAAAGAAATGAAATAAACAATAGGATTTGGAAATGAGAACAGGAATTTATAGTTTGCATGCTGTGATATAAACTAAACAAAGCAGAAACAAAAAGCAGTAAGATAGCAATCACTGAAAGTAAATAAAAAACAAATTCGTATAGGAAATCCAAATTTTCTTTACTTGGGGGAAAATCAAAGGGGAGCTATAGATGAATTGGTGTTTGAATGATAAATTTTAAATTTTTAGAAAAGGAAATACAATACTCACGGAGAAGCGAAGATTTGGCCTAAAAAATGAAGTTAGAATAATCTTTGTTTCCTTTGACATATGTAATGACTTTAAAATGTCTTCTCGAACTTGAACTGTGGCAGTTGCAGTCAACGCCATCAAAGGCACATCAAATCTCAAAAATTTTAGGGTTGAAGAGCTGAAATTCTCTCGCAAAATAGACAAGCGCCTGAAATTTCAAAGTGATGATAATAGGTCATAAAAGCTAAAAGAAAGTTGTATGTTAAAAGAGAAATGGGACATTAATTGAAAAATCAGTGGAATGGAACTCATTACTCCAAATTTGAGCATCATTTTGGAATCTCTTCCAATCATTTACTTAAGGTTGGTAAATACAAAACAGACCCACGTTATGCAATTAAGACTTATTTGTGGATTCAAGACAAACACCATCCACAGGAGATCAAAATGGATTTAAAACAAATGGAAACAAGCCAGTTATCCAGTTCAGGAAGAAGAGAACCTGTAGTCAGGCCGAAAATCATGGCCCCATTTAGAAACACAGTGTACTTCATCAATTGCAAACAATGCAATTCCACGAGTTTCAGCTAGCTTTTGAAGTGGTTGAATCAATCTGCAAAACATAAGTTTAATATATCGTTACATTTGCAAAAGAATAGATATTTTCTTAAATTTTTTATTTTTTATTTTTAGAAGAGAAACAACTGAATGAAATAATTGAATAAGAGCTCTCAATACCAAAAGGTGAATTACCACCCAAACAAAAAGGGGGGAAAGAAACCCCTCTCCAATTCAAAATCAACGAAGAAATACAATGTTTCCTTAAAATTAGTCATTGGTTTTTATGTGGAAAATACCTTAAAACTGTCTCTGGGCAAACATAGATAATGCTATATGCCCCTCCCATTGCTTTCTTTTCCACAGAACTGTCGGGTTGCCCAGACCCAAGAAAGCAGGCAGAAACCCCATGCTTTGCAAGTTTTAAGCATTGATCGTGCATCAAGCTTATCAATGGCGAAATAACAACCACCACCTTGCCTGTTAATAAAGCTGGAATCTGAAAACAAATAGATTTCCCTGAAACAATATGAAAGTACAAAAGAGATTATCTTCCATCCACTGTAGTACTAACATTTCAAGCACGTAAATGTGGAAGGATAATCTAACGAGCAAAGTCATACCAGATCCTGTTGCAGCGAGAACTAGACAATCTTGGTGATTTAACCATGCTTCCAGAGCTTCCTTTTGGAACTTCTTCACGAACGGATAGCCAAAATGTTTTTTCAGAAGCCTATTCAATTTCTTCTCCCAATCCAACAGGGTATCTGGTTCTCGTGGCCAATCAACCAGATAAGAATCTGATTCAGCTTGAAGGTCACAGCTTCGATGTTCCTGAGTATCTTCCACAGGATAATGGGACACTTCTGGTTCGGAAATTGGAAGAACTGGTTCATCTTCAGTTTTACTTCGTTTACCCTTACAGGTAAGAGAAAAGTGATCCAGAATTCTAGACTGTCGCATTGGAACCAAAGAAGACTGAACTCTTTTTCCGCTTCGCTTAAGCATTGTGGGTTTTTCCAATATTTATGCTGAAGACAAGCTCTGATGTAGTTGCGATTGCGACATGAAAGGCAAATTTTCATACATTTTTCGACATGTTGGCTTCATCAAATCCAGTGCACGACTCCAAATCAAACTTCACCGGCAATTCTAAAATATCGTTCTGAAACATTCAACGGCAGAAATATAAATCCTCGCAACTTTCATTGCCACTCCACAGTTGAAATTAAACAATTGACGGAAGAACTATATAATTACCATTCAATCATTGAAACATTTACATTCGTTGTTACTTCGACGGTTTCTTAAAACTCGAAATATGAACGAAATTATTGAAATAAAATTTTAAAGATCCACATAAACCTAATTCTTTTCTTGTCAAACAATCAGGTTCCTCGAGCATTTCTATCGAACATAACGAAATCAGGCAAACGCTTTTCAAATGTAATGTAACTAGAAAGAACATTGAAAGATTTAACGACGTACCAAAAAGTAGTTGATTGAGACGAAATTTTGATGCGAGCGAGAGATTTGATCGGAAATCCTCCGGCGTCGGAAATTGAAGCAGCTTCTTTGTTTCTTTCTGCGCTGTGGCGCGCGAAAAAATTTAGTGGGAAAATTTTGGAAGAGTTTTGATCCAAGTAGAATTGAAACCGTGACCTCTCTCACTGCTGGAATGAGATACTTCTTACGCCGTCGTTTTAGGACGAATATGTGTGGTCTTTCAACTTTTTTTTTTTTTTTTTTTTTTTTTTTTTAAAGCATGTATGGTCTTTCAACTTTAAGTAATTCTTCCCACCATTAATTTTTTTTATGGTAAAATACTTCAGAGGTCTAAGGATTGGGATTTATGTCTAATCCATCTCAAAATCGAACGATTAAGGTCTCGTTTGATAACCATTTGGTTTTTTGTTTTTTAAAATTAAGCTTATATACACATACTTCCACTCATAAGTTTCTTGGTTTTAATATCAATCTTTTGCCTTGTTTTCAAAAACCAAGTCCAGTTTTGGGAAAAAAAAAAATAGTTTTCAAAAACTTGTTTTTGTTTTTAAAATTTGACTAAGAATTCAAATACAACCTTAACTAAGATAAAAATCACAGTAGGAAATTTAGGAGAAAACAAGCACGATTTTCAAAAACTAAAAAAAAAAACAAATGATTATCAAGCAAGGCCTAAATCTTTAAAGTGGTGTCTGGTCCAAAAAGTTGAGTTATAAAATCTAAAATTATTTTGTCCTATAAGTTGGAATAGGAGTTGCCAAAAATAGCATAGCTTAGTGGTAATTGACATGTACATAAGTTTGTGGGATGACAATAAAATGTTGGAATATAACTAAGAAAGTTTTTGGGGCCAATCCTCTTCGACCTTCCTCCCCCTTTTTTATCGCTACCTATCATCTTTTTTTTTTTCCATTATGAATAAGATGGGAAAATGTTTATTTTTTTCCCATCTTTTTCTTCCTCGACAAACACTTGTCTTCTTCTTCCCTAACCCCTTCCCTCCAACCTCTTTCCTCGCATGAGTGTGCCGGGAAATCATCGTTGGTACGACTCTAGTGAATTGAAAACAATTTATAAACAATACTCATCATTCTTAAAACCATACCTAAAATCATATCATTCACGAAAAATATTTAAAAAATCCGCAAACTTTCTAAAAAACATGATGGAAACGCGACCAAATTCTCTCGTTGACTAAATAAGGGACAACAACTTCGTTGATATGAAGTATTTTTTATATAACCATTAGCAAAGTCATGAGGAATTATGTCCAAAGTGGATAACATCATACTAGTGTGGAGATAGGTTGAGGGTTTGTTGTCTTTAACAATTGGTATCGTGTAATGGCCCCGACTTAGTCGTGTCAGTGTGCAACATAATCACGGTGATCCTCTCAACACGAACGAATGACTATTTGAGGGGAAGATTGCTTGAAATGCAATTAAATTCCCACATTAGCTAGATAAAAGAGAAAGATAATAGGTTATAAACGAGGGACAATAACTCCATTGGTATGAGACGTTTTAAGTGAAACCAAAGGCAACGTCACGATGACTTGTGTTTAGAGTGGACAATATCATGTGAAGATATGTGGAGTGTTTGTTGCCTTAACAAAAATATAAAACATGTTTTTAATTATCGCGTAGTCATAAAATATCTCAAACATTTATGGAGGGACGAGTTTGACTAAAACCATGGAATTACTGAAGTGAATGACAATTTCTTGAAATCGTACCATGATTGTTTGTTTGTTTTGTTTATTTGTAAATGTAAATTAAAAGTATAACAAGTTAATTACAATATTAATGTTAAAACAAAAATCAAAAGTCATACGTAATCATATATTTTGTGAAATTTCATAACATGAGCTAAATAATGAAAATATTTGTAAAATAAATCACTCACACATCAATAGCCATATCAATAATCATTTCTCAACAAAGTAATTGGAAACATGGTATCAATTAAACCAATTACTGTTTCCTAAACTTCTAATCATTACAACATGTGTCCTTTAACTTCAATTAAATGTCAAGTAAAATTACAAAATTTAGTGCATGACGTTTGAGATTTCGTGTCTATTACATACCTAAACTTTCAAAACTGCACAAATATTATAATTTTTATATAATAGATTTATTATTATTATTATTATTATTATTATTATTATTATTATTATAATTTATCTATATATCAATCACAAAATTAAAAGATTGTTAACTGCACTTTTAACTTACCGGCTAAACTGGTCATTTAACCTTTTTTTGTTCTTCGCCAAAGCAAGCTTAGCTCAGCGATAATTGGCATGTACCATCGACCATGAGGTCAGAGGTTCGAATCCCCCCACTCCCACCCCTAAATGTTGATGTACTAAAAAAAATCCTTTTTTTTGTTATTCTCTTTTTTTTTTATTATTATTATTGTAATTATTAATATTCCTTTTTGTCCATCTACACCATCTTCCTTTTATTGTTAAAAAAACCTTTTTTTGTTATTCTCTTTTTTTTTTTTTTTTATTGTAATTATTAATATTCCTTTTTGTCCATCTACACCATCTTCTTTTTATTGTTCTTTTTTCTTCGTCACCAACAAACCTCTTCTGTCCAGTAGGATCAGTAAAAACCATCCAAATACCAAGATGGAGATGGCTCTGCTGCGATGGAGGACGAAAGAGAATTTAATCCGTATCTACTTTAATTCGGTCCTCTATTCAAGTAGTGTTTTCGAAGTTAAATTACAGATTTGGTATTTATAATTCAAAGAAAGTCACAATTTAATCCCTACAATTTTAAAATAAAAATTTTGTCAATATGGTTTGATAAAATCTCATCAAATAGTCTCTGTCACATACTCGATTGGAATTTCATGACCATCCGTAAGGATTATTTAATAAAGTGTCATTAGGAACAAAATTCCATTTCAATATTCCTAAAAAAAATCCATATTTAATAAAGTTTTATTAGGAAAAAATTTCAAATTTAAAACCGTAGGATTAACTTTTAACTTTTAATTTCTAGAGCCCAATTTATTATTTATCTAAAAACTTATCAAATAAATAATATTAACGGCCAACATGAGCTAGCTCAACTGATCGATGACCAATATGTGGTTCGAACCCCACCTCATATTATCAAAAAAAAAAAAAAAAAAAAAAAAAAAACCCCACAAAAACTTCTCTTTGAAATATTTCATCTTCAACTCTCCTTCCATGACTTCCTTTGAAAATTTCCTTTTTTTCTTTTAATTACTAGAAAGTCAACAGAAAAATGTTTTTTTTTTTTTTAAATCAGAAAAATGGGTCTTACACTTTATTCTTTTTGAAAGAATAGTAATTATATTCCAGCTACTTTTTCAAAATTATTTTCACTGACTCTTCTTACAAAGACGTCTTCATTCATTTAAAAAAAAATATTTGAATTCCCTTTGAAGCATCTCGTCCTCCACAATCTCTCTCTCTCTCTCTCAACTCAAGAACGGAGCTCGGAGCTTGAGTGCCTTTAATGGCTGAACCAGAAGCCAAACCAGAGCCCAAAGAAGTTGAAGAAAACGCGGAGCCTCCTCTCACATACAAGGTAGATTCATCTCAGTTTCTTCAGATCCTTTTCCTTCTTCTAACTCTCGCTAGATGCCTTGATTTTCTGGACGCTTTGTGTAATTCTTTCCGTTGTTGTTGTTCTGTTTCACAGAAGTGGACTTTGAAAGTCTCCATTCATTGCGAAGCCTGCAAGAGGAAAGTTAAACGAGTTCTCAAGGACGTCGAAGGTTGATTTCGAAGTTTCGTCTCTTTAATCTTTCTCGTTCCGCTCTTCGTATCTCATTTTGTGTTTTTGTCCGTACTGCGATTGCATCTTCGTTTCTCAGTGAATTGAAAGAAGTTCTGATGCTTCTGCAATGGCGATTTTAGCAATCTGCCTCCTCTATATCTCTCTCTCGAACTCGTTATGTCTTATTTTTTGGCATATTCGTTTCTCAGTAACTTCATTTATGCAATTAATGGCGTTTCGAAGAATCTGAACTCATTCTCTCTGTAGAATTCGTTGTTTTTCTCGTTCTTCTCAAATCGATCGTCGTTATTTCTCTGGAATCATGATTCGAGAATATCTGCCTAACTATGAATGCGACTTTTCAGGAGTTTATGAAACGGATATCGATTGGAGGCAACAGAAAGTAGTTGTGAAAGGTAACGTCGAATCAGAAACTTTGATAAATAAATTATTGAAGACAGGGAAGCACGCGGAGCTTTGGCCGGAGAAATCCGATTCCAAAGGAAAAAAGAAAGGAAAATCGAAGAAGAAAGAGAAACAGAGCGACTCCGAAAGCTCTGACGAAAGCAGCGGCCATGAAGACGAAAAAGAGAAGGTGAAATTCGAAGTCCAGGATCCGACGAAAAACGGAGACGCCGCCGGAAAAATCATCGACGACGGTCAAGCGAAGCAGCCTGGTACTGCACCGGCCGGCGACGGCCAGACCAGCGGAGGTAAAAAGAAGAAGAAGAAAAAGAAGAAGAAGAGCGGCGGTGGTGGCAGCGGCAATGCCAGCGGTGAAGCTCACGGTGACGCCCAGGCTAACGGAACACAGCAGCCCGGTCCAATTCCGGGTCATCCAGAACCCGGGCCACAGCCCGCACCCGTTCCAATTCCAATTGTAGCCAATGAGAGCCCTCCACGTCACTTCGTGACTCAATACCCACCACCTTACTTTACGCACCCACTTTATTCGGTGCGGTACAGTACAGCATACGCCACGTGTTCTCAGCCACAACGCGAATCATATTACGCCACGCCGCAGCAATATTCCTATGCGTACGTGCATCCAGGTGTACGACACGATTTTGATCCTCCACCGTCCGATTACGAGCCGTATTCGTCGCAGCCGTCCGATTCTCTCGAGATATTCAGCGACGAAAATCCGAATGGGTGTTCAATCGTGTGAGATAATTTTTGTCTTTTGTTTTTTTTTTTTTATCGTTCTGCGAAATTACCATGTTGGACACGGTAAAAGCGTACGTGGAGGGGTAGTTTTGTAATGTACAGTAGCTTCTGTTTTGGTATCGGTGATTTTTACCTGCTTTGGAACATTTTGGAATATTACAAGTCTCTCAATGTGTAAATAATTTAGGTTTATTTAGATTATATTACCCTTTGAAATTTGAGTTTTGATTTTAGTAAGCATTTTTTTTTAATTATTGAAGTCATGTAAATAATGATTTGACATGATGTAACACATGAGAGTAGATTGTCTAAATAAATTTAAACATGGGAGCAAATCATAATAATACACATGGGATTATCCAAACATATTGTGCTTTAAACTATAGCTGACATGGGTGTGTGTGTGTTTTTTTTCTAAATAAATTGCTTAAGTTTGACTAAGCAAGTGTACATGTAATTTAAACATTCATGGGCAAGTGACAAAAAGCACAACATTGAAAAATGTTGAAACATGAGGGACTAAACTAAAATTTAAAAATAATAGTCACTAGGTTGAAATTTGAAAAAAACTCCGATATATTAGGCCCCGTTTGATAAACATTTCGTTTTTGGTTTTTGGTTTTTGAAAATTAAGCTTATAAACACCACTTTCCCCCACAACTTTCCTTGTTTTGCTATCTACAACCTTCCCATGTTTTCAAAAACCAAGTCAAATTTTGAAAACAAAAAAAAGTAGTTTTCAAAAACTTGTTTTTGTTTTTGGAATTTGGCTAAGAATTCAAGTGTCTACTTAACCAAAATGAAAACCATGGTAAGAAAATGGGGAGAAAACAAGCATAATTTTCAAAAACCAAAAACAAAAAACCAAATGGTTATCAAACAGGGCCCAAATGGTTGTCAAACGGGGCCTTAGAGAACGCAAATTAAGTTTTGAGGGCAAATTTGATAAAATGTATTTCGACAAATACTTTCTTTCGTAAAATAAATTGATTGGATGAATTTGATAATAATTTTTGTAGTTAAACGTCACTTGTGTGTAACAAGTTTTAAGTTCCAAACAAGTCATAAATTTATTTGTCGATGTGAGTATAGTTCAGCGTCAATATATTTGTATTTTCTCTAAGAAGTCGTAGATTTGGATCTCTCCCTTTTTAATTTGTGATGTTCTATGTAAAAGAAAAAAAAAATCATAAACATATACCGACATATTAAATATTCTTTAATCACATCACTCAATTATTTTTTCCCTTTTTTTCTTGCAAAGGTACCATGATTTTTCTTGATCTAGTTTTTCTTATTCTACACCATGTATGTTATATTACAAAACACCCCTTTATTACTGGTTTACAATACATCGTCTACCATGCCAATAGTTGACAATAAAAGGTTAATATGGTAAATAACTAAAATTTAAATTAAATTGGTCCCACACTTTCTAAAGGCCATTGATTCTTTTCTCATATCTATTTTTCTTTTTCACAATATTTGATTTGATTTATTAGGAGTTGGGACCAATATCTAATGATAAATGTTAGAATAAGATAATTAACAAAAATAAAATAGAGAGAGAGAATAAAAGCACACATTAAGAACAATACCCACCAAAAATTGCCTTTAATATTCTTATTCTTTCAATTTCTAGAGAGTTATTATCACTTTTTAATATTCTTTTGGTCATTGAAAATTCTCATTTTGACATCCCAATTCACATCACTGAGAAACTCATTGCTTTTATTCTTATTCTTCCTTTGAGGTGAGCCTTTACTTATAATAAAAAAAAAATATATTCCATTTTGTTGGTTTTTTTTATTCTCCATGGGTAAAACATATTTGAGTGATATATATATTTTGTGGGTCACTTCTCATTTTGGTGAATGATAACAAATTGGCTCAATTGCCATGTGTGTGGAAACATTAAAAGAACACAGACTTGAAAATGAGAGAAAATAAGTTGACGAGTTAATGATTCTATCGCTTCTTGCAACTTGTATTATTGACATTGTCGCAACTGTCAATTACGAATATATTAACATACGGGTGTCATTAAATAAATATCATTAATTTATTTGTCGTCAATGCAAATATAGTCCATGATCTATAAATACACATTGTTTATTTGTTCCATACATTTCATATCATGTAAATGTATGAGAAATTTTTAATATAAAATTTTATATCTAAATTCATGATCAAATACCTATGGCAATCGAAATCATTATATATTATGATAACATTTAAAAAAAATAAATAAATAATCCACGTGTTCAACTGAGGCTCTAATATAATACATATGGGCATCACGTGTTATACTTTATTCTAACATCAGATTTCAGTCTGATTTTTAGTGTATGTTTGAGGGTGGTTTTGAAATGGCTATAATCATTTTAGCTATGTTCGGAACAATCTCAAAACATACCTTTAATGATTCAAAGTCAATTCCATGTTTGATTTTACACTTTCAAACATGATCTCCATATAAACAAAATTGATTTTGAATTATTAAAAAACATGTTTTGGAAGTAATTTTGAATATGACAAAAGTGATTTTAACAATTTCAAAACAACTCTCAAACATATACTTAGGCGGGTCTAAATAATAATTTGTATAGTTGGGATAATAAAAGTATACATTAGCATTTTTTGGGTAAGATACCATCTTGGTCCATATACTTTGAGTTTGAGATATGTTCCATTTTGGTCCCTTTACTTTCAAAATGTTCAACTTTGATCTATGTACTTTAAATAAATCTTAAATTTAGTCTCTATTGCATATGGGTAACTTAAAAAAAAAAAAAAAAAAAAAAAAAAAAAAAAAAAAAAAAAAAAAAAACTATTAGTCTTCTACTGTAAATTTTTGAATCGTATTCACATTTTGTCTTTCATGGAATGAAACTTATAAGGTTAAATTACAAGTTTAGTCCTTGATCTTTCAAGATCGTGTCATTTTAGTTTTTGAATTTCATAAAATGTCTAATAGGTCTCTAAACTTTTAATGTTGTGTCTAACATACCTTTGAACCTTAAAAACATCTAATAAGTCTATGAGATTTCAATTTTGTGTTTAATAGGTGTATCAACATATTCTAGTTTTTTAAAAGCTAACAATCTACCTGGCCCAAACACTCACGAATATTAAAAAACAAAAAAAAGCTAAAAATCTACTAGATATATAATTGAATTTTATACCTATTGCGACCCTAAACATCTAAGTTTATATCTAGTAGGCTTGTGAATTTTAAAAAACGTCGAATAGGTCAATGATGATTTATTAAATACAAAATTGAAAGTTGAGGGACCAATTGGACATAAAAATGAAAGTTTAAAGACTTATAAAATACTTATTAAAGTTCGTTGACCTGTTGGGCGCAAAATTGTGAGTGAAATGACCTATTTGAAACTTTTTAAAATTCAAGGGCTAATTTAACACAACCCTAAAAGTTCAATGACTAAATTTGTAATTTGAACCATTACTTTATCAATTTTGGAAGAAAAAAAAAAAAAAAAACCTTCGAACTAACAACCATGACTACTTTAATTAAGATACATTTATCAAACTACAAAAAGACCAATATTTGACGTTTGAATACAATTATTAAAAATGAAACAAA
This sequence comes from Luffa aegyptiaca, assembly GCA_017139565.1. Lineage (NCBI taxonomy): Eukaryota > Viridiplantae > Streptophyta > Magnoliopsida > Cucurbitales > Cucurbitaceae > Luffa > Luffa aegyptiaca. The sequence goes on along the minus strand of CM029402.1, from coordinate 45,020,180 downwards.
TCTCAAAGTATGTAGACAAAAATGATATTTTGATTTTTTTTTTTAACACTTTTAATAAGTTATAGAGTTTTTTTTTTTTTTTTTTTTTTTTTTTTTTTTTTTAATTTAAATAAATAATAATCAAGATGAGAATATTCGTTGGGGAGAAAGCACATTGAAGACATTGTTGGGAATGGGCAAGCACACATTATATATGCACCAAATTGCAACATTATGGTGACCATGGTCTCACTCTCCCCATATTTATTTAAATTGAAACTAGTTACTGAAACAAATATATCATCAATTGTTTTTTGGATACTGGAGTGAACATTTTCCGATATGGATTGATAATTATTTCAAATATTCAATCTATATGACAGTATAATATTGTCTACTTTGGACCTAAGTTATCGTGATTTTGCTTTTGATTTTCATGTATTACTTTAATTGAAAAAAAAAAAAACAAATCATCAAATGATTATTATATTTTTTTGACCAAATTCAAAGTCCCAAGGTCAAACTAAAACTCCCAAACATATATAAAACTTTATGAGTATTTTATATGATTTGACTAAAAAAAATGACCTGCCATTTAAAATGCATTTTAATTAAAGTGTTTTTCAATAATGTTTTTTTAATACATGGTATAAAATTTGTTTAGAATTTAAACACTCATATGTTTGGTTACATTTCCTCCCAAATATTTCTATACAAAAGTTATTGTATACTCCCAAATATTTTCATTCCCGTGGATGCCGAAGATATCCTAGTTATCCCATTAGGCCATATAGATGAGAAATATGAAATAATATGGAATGCGGACTCAAAAGAAATTTTGAGTGTAAAAAGCACTAACCACCTCGCTTTAAAACCTAACAAGCCAATGAAGCCTCAAGATCGCGTGACAGAGCTCAGAAAGGTAGATGGAAGAGAATTTGGAATCTCAATATTATCCCACAAAATCGAATCTGATTAAAAGAGGAATGGACATGAACCCTTGTTGTGATTTTTGCAGGATATGAAAGGAGAATTCAATTCACATCTCTTGGAAATGCAAGAAGCTAAAACATATATGGATGGAATTTTTTCCTAATCTAATTGAGAGAAAGATTTGCTTTCAAGTGTTTTTTTTTTTTCAAAATAATTTATTTCTCAATGGCATCTTTTAATAAGTCATTTTTAGTAGTTGTCAAACACTCAAATGTTTTTTTTTTTTTTTTTTTTTTTTTTTTTTTTTTTTTTTTCTTTCTTTCTTTCTAAAATTAAACAATTGAAAAGTTAAACCAAACATAGGCAAGGTTTAACATAAAATAAAGTTAGATTATTGCACAATAATTATTCTTTTTCCACCCTGTGGCAAAATTGATTATTGAATGACTCTATATAACTTAGGGGTCGTTTGATAACCATTTCGTTTTATGTTTTTGTTTTCATTTTTAAAAACAGGGGTGTTTGATAACCATTTATATTTTTTGTTTTATGTTTTTTAAAAATGTTTTTGAAATTATAAGCAAATTTTAAAAAAAAAAAATTAAAAACATATTTATGTTTTTCAAAAACTTTTTTTTTTCTAATGCTTATTTTTCTCATCTTTTACCTATCTCTCTCCAACAAATTCTTTTTTCTATTTTTTTCTCTCTAAAACGTTTTTTTCTCTCTCAAAACTTTTTTTCTCTATAACTTATCTATTTCTAAAAACTTATCAATAACTTTTCTCTCCTTAATAAACATATTCTAATTTTTCTTTTGAAACAAAATTCTCCAAAATTTTCTATCACTACACATTTTTTTTATTTTTCTAACTTATCGTTATTTCTTTAGCATATTTTTTACTCTTAACCTTACTATCTCTCTAAATTTTCTCTTTTTATTTAATTTTGAGAAAAATACACTTTTGGTCCCTGAGGTTTGGGTTAGGTTTCATTTTAGTCCCTGAGTTTTCAAACTCGACAATTTAGTCCATGAGATTTGGATTTTGTTTCATTTTGGTCCCTCCATCCAGTTTTCCGTTAACTTTTGCTGACGTGTCATTTATTTTTTTATTAAAAAATATTTCTTAAAATTTTGAAAATAAAATAATAATAGAATGATATATATATATATATATATATATATATATATATATATATATATATATATATATATATATATATATATATATAAACTTTTATTTCCCTCCCATTTTGCCCTCTTTTTTCTTCTTCTTCTTCTTCTTCCTCTCAACCACCATCATCCTCTTCTTCTTATTTTCAACCACCACCTCCAAGCTCACTGTTGTCGCCGGTCGCTGGCGGCCGATGACATTTTTTTTTCTCTCTTTCTTTCTCTTTGCAGGGATAAAAGCCCTAACGCAGCGGAAGAACGATCATATCATACTGTATTTTATTTCAAATGAAAAACCAATACAGATAGCAAAAATATTTACAGCACCACAACAGAAAAAAAACATGTTGTAAATCCATTATAAAACATGTTGGATCACATAGAAAAACCTCTAAAATATTTTTCTAATTGATCCTAATGATCAAGGGATCAAGAAACCTTACTATTGAAGACGTTCTTGACCGAAATTCACCAATTCCTCCAAGTTTTTCTGGAAAAACAGCAACCAAAACTCCATTTTCTTCGCTGGAATTTCACCTTGGACACCACCACAAAGCTACACCAATAGACTATTAAAGTTGAGTTGAGTTTCTCAAAAAAAAAAAAAAAAAAAAAAAAAAAAGGTTGAGTTGTGTAGGTTTGTGGGAACTCTTTTTCTCTAAGGAAAATGGTTGAGAGAACAAAGGGATCTTGGGATTTTTTGGAGAGCATTCTGTCAGTTCTGTAAAAACCACAATATGCCAAGAATGAACTGATCTTGAAAAACCCCGTAACCTCCTCCTTAGCAGGCTTGAATGAGAGGAATAGTAGGTCAAGCAACCCACGTTCCCATAACTGATCAAGTATCAATTATTATTTAAAAATCAATTTAATTAATTAGCAAATTAATTAAATTAAATTAAAAACAAGTTATTTAATTCATAATTAAATAACCAACTCATTTAAACTATATTTAAATTATTATCCTTCACATAACTTAATGTTTTAATACAATTTAATTAAATTAAAGGGTAAAATACCTTTTTGGTCCCTCATGTTTCGAATCAGTTTCTAATAGATCCCTACGTTTCAAAATCCAGCAATCAAGTCCCTACTGTTTTGGAAATGATTCTATTGAGTCCCTCTAGGGCTGACGTGTCAGTTCAAAATAATAAAATATTGATTTTTAATTAAAATAATAATAATATAATAAAAAAATAATAATAATTATTAAAATATAATAATAATAATAATAAAATAAAAAAATCATTATTATTATTAAAAAAATACTTCTCTCTCCTCCTCCCCCACCTTCCCTCTATTCTTCCGCCACCCCCACCTTCTTTCTTTTTTCTCCCCGCCGCCAGAGCTCATCCCCGTCGTCGGAGATCCTCACGCGAACAAAATGGAAAACGAAACAGAACAAAAGGAGAGAACGAACGAGACCATGGTTGCTGCGAACAAAAAACCAAGAACGAAGCGAAATGGAAACGAGAAAACGAAACGAAAATCATGGTCGCCGGAGAACAAGAAACGAAACGGAAACAAGAAAACGAGACGAAAACGAGAGACACGAACAAGAAAACGAGAGGGAGATGGAGAGAGAGTCGCCGGAGAACGAAACAGAAGTCCTCTTCTCTCCCACTCCTTCATCTTCTTGGTGACCGCACCTCTTTTTGTAAACAAATCCCCCCCCCCTCGTCTTCTTCAAACCCCGCCGCCTCAACCCCTCTTCTTCTTCTTAGCCTAAATCAACCTACTCGAAAATCGCCGCTTCTTTGAAGCTACTGCGTTGCTGCTCGTATGGGTTTTGGTTCCTTTTTTTTTCTCAGATCTGAAGATGGGAGCGGATTCAGGCACACGCGAGAGGAAGGGAGGGTGAGAAGAAGGGGGGTTTGGATTTTGAAGAAGAAGGAGCTCCGACGGTAGTGGGGAGGAGCTCCGGTGACGGTGGGACGATCTCCGGCGACAACATGGATGAGCACCGGCGGCGGGGAGAAAAAAAAAGAGAAGGTGGGGGCGGCGGGAGAAGAGTAGAGGGAAGGTGGGGAGGAGGAGAGAGAAATATTTTTTTTAATAATAATAATGATTTTTTAATTTTTTTATTATTATTATTATATTTTAATAATAATAATAATAATTTTAATTAAAAATAAATATTTTATTATTTTTAACTGCCACATCAGCCCTAGAGGGACTCAATAGAATCATTTCCAAAACAGTAAGGACATGATTGTCCGATTTTGAAACGTAGGGACTTATTAGAAACTGACTCAAAACATGAGGGACCAAAAAAGTATTTTACCCTAAATTAAATTAAAACAACAATTAATTAATTCTCCAATTAATTAATATTACAATTAAACATAACATATTTAATTATAATTCTCTCAAATGAATTATAGTATTAATGTACATCCAATGCACCTTAATTATAACCTATAGTTTTAATATGAATCAAATTCATATTTTAACTTTTCATTCGAACCCTTTCAAATATTTAATTTTTCCTTAGAAATTAACCTCAACACCTTATTAGAGTCATCGGTGGGACCTAATGGACCTACAGATCAGAAGCTCCAACGATATGGGATTAATTGATTAAACTCATTAACCAAGTTAATCAATGTTCCCTAACTGTGGTTCACTCCACTATAGAACCACAACTGCACTATTCTCACTGCAGATATATTTAGTGTCCACGCATATCGACCATCAACAACAAGTCATCCCTTCACGTGTGTTCGTACCCCAGCTATGTCAAACTACCGTTTTACCCCTGGGTTACCTCTTTATCCTTAAGTACTAGTGCTCCTCTAATGAACAACCTGTTTGAGGTCCAACCAACAAACAGAAGTCCCTCTCGTGCCATAGAGAGGGTAAGGCCCATTGTTCAAGACTCGGAGACACCACTTAAGGGAACACACTTCTACTTGCCATAGAGTCGGGAATGAGTGAATTCCATCTTGTGTGATTATGTTCCCAGCTCCCCACTCGGTCTTGTCCCCAAAATGGTAGGCTTATTGAGTCGGCGTATAGGCCACTCTCACCCGTACAAATCAAAGGACAATCCCTCATGGACAGGAGTCCATAATCCACTCAGAATTAAGGCCAAGTTGCCTAGGTCATCCTAGTGAAATAGAAACCAAACTAACTAACGGTGTTACAGTTAGTGGTTAACTATTTCGCAGTCCGGTCTTTGTGCAAACTCATTGCACAGGATACTCCACTTGCATGTCAACTATATGAACGCATTGGATCATTACGTTTGTATCAAAATACAAAGCGAGCCGTATCCATAGTGTCACCAGGATAAGGTACCCAACATTATCCTTATACTACAGACCCTTTAGGCTAAACCTTGAACATTGATCCCCGTATGTCCCTACATACTAGTTCAAGTCTCATTCTATTAGCCTAGGATGTTTAGTTTATTGGATTAAGGTTAATAAGACAGGATAGCATAATACAAACATAGATAAATGAATAATACATCACTTTATTAATGTTCGGTCAAAAGTACATTTACTATCTACGAGTTTTAGGGCATAAAACCCAACACTATTTTCTTTTCTTTTTTGTCCTCCACTCCGACAAACCCCCTAGTTTTTTTCCTTTCCTCTGAATCAGTCTACAACAAAACCCCTATTCTCTCTCTCAAATTATTCTCAAGCACAAGACCCACGTCGCCGACAACACAAAAGTCACAAACAGAGCACGCTCTCTCTCTCTCTCTCTCTCGATTTCTTCTCACGCTCAAGACCCACGTAAGCGACACCACGAAAGTCACGAACAGAGCACGAAACCCCTCATTGCGTCGCCGCCTGTGTATGTGAAGTCTAGAGTTGTCGTCGCCTCTCCATTCTTCTCGCTTGTGTTCCGCCGGCAGTAAAGAAACCCTCTGGTTTCGGTTTGAATCGCGTTCGTGAAGTCCAGCGACGAGTGAAGTGCTTCGTTCCAGTTCGTATTGCGTCCGATTGGAGGTTGCGTTCGTGGGTATGCTTATCTTCGTTCAGATCTCATCTTCCACGAACCTTAAATTTCCCATCTCTCATCTTCGTTCTCAGACCGACAACAACACATCTTCACGCAAGAAAACGAGAATGGGTTGGCGGCAGACGAAGAGAAAAAACAAACAGGAATGGGGTTGTTTCGTTTCCTCCCTCCTTGTTTCTTTTTTTTTTTAAGAAAATAAAAGTTGGAGAAGAAGCAAAAAAAAAAAAAAAAACAAAACAAAAATTCGTCCACGACTGCTGCCGGCCAACAGCCGGTCGCCGGGAGTTGTGCTGAAGAAGAAGGAGATGAGAGAAAATTAATAAAAAAATTCAAAAATATCAAAAATATTTTTTTAATAAAAAAATAGTGTCACATCAGCAAACCGTTAGTTTTTAACGGAAAAATGGATGGAGAGACTAAAATGAAACTAAAATCAAACCTCAGGGGTTAAATTGTTGAGTTTGAAAACTCAGAGACCAAAATGAAACCTAACCCAAATCTCAGGGACTAAAAGTGTATTTTTTCCTTTAATTTTTTATCTAAAATTTATCGCTTTTACTCTAATTTTTTTTTCTTATTTTTTCTCTAACTAATATATTTTATCGAGTCCAAATAATATTCTCTCTCTAAACATTTTCTTTCACCTCTCTAAATTTTCTACGTTTAACTTTTATCTCATCTTTTCCCAAAAAAAAAAAACTTTTCTCTAAAAAACATTTATATTTGTGTCTCTAAATTTTTGTTTCAACGTCTCTACACATTTTTCTCTCTCTAAAACATCTTTTCATATTTCTAATTTTTAAAAAACTGAAAACCAAAAACAGTTATCAAACAAATTTTTTTTTTAACAGAAAAAAAAAAAAAACAATTATCAAACATATATGGCTGTTGTTTTTTAAAAAACAGAAAACCAAAAACTGAAATGGTATCAAATGAGACCTAACAGTTTCACTTTAAACTAGCTATATTATTGTTTTTCTTTAAAATATGTAAATTAATAGCTATTAATTAACATATTTGGATCGTCATGTTTGGAGTTTGTATTTGTTGAGTTTTTAGGTTTCGAAATGGAACAATCAAATCTCCAAAGTTTAGGCCCCGTTTGATAAAGCTTATAAATCCTACTTCCACCTACAAATTTCTTTGTTTTGCTAATACATTTCTTTCATTGTTTTTATGGGATTTGAACCTTTGACCTCTTGGTCAATGATACATGCCAATTACCACTGAGCTAAGCTCGGTTTGGCTTATTTTTTAAAATTATTATTATTATTTAAAATGATTAGTTTATTTTTATAAATTGCCATCTTAGCCCTCCGTTGTCACATTAGGCTTCCGTTGATAAATTATCAGTATTTGATTTGGTTAAATCATTAAAAACACCCTTGAACTATGAGGTTGGTTTCAATTATACCTTCGAACTTTCAAAAATTTTATTTCCTACCGACATAGGATTTGCCAACATGAACATAACTCAATTGACATAAAATATGTACTGATGACATTCAGAAGTTTTATTTTAACCCTTGAAGTTTGACGTTTGTTTCAAAATAACCCTTTGATGCATTTTCTGTTCAATTTATGGATGGAAAATTATATGTTTGCATGTGTTTTTTATTTTTATTTATTTTATTTTTTATATATTTTGTTCACATATGCGTTCAAATCTATTCACATAAGCAATGATACATATGTAAACACGTCATTTTTCGTTCATGAACTTAATGAAAAAAAGTTTTTAAGTTGTTTTGAAACAAACTTTAAACTTCAAGAACTAAAATAAAACTTTTGAAAGTTCATAAGTATAATTGAAACCAACCCCATAGTTCATGGATATTTTTTACTATTTAACAGTTCAATTTTGAAACCTAGTAACTCAACGGACATAAATCCCAAACATGAGTGATCCAAAAAGGTATTTTACCCCAATTAACATGTAATGGACACACACAATTCCACTTAGAGAATAGTCTCATATCTCACCCTATAATCGTTGAACCCGAAAGACAGAAAAAAAAAGTTTTATGGGGGTGGGGATTCGAACCACATACCTCGTGGTTAACAGTACAACTTTATGTCAGTTGAACTATGCTCTTGTTGGAAAAAAAAAAAAAAACTTTAAATTTGAATAAGAACATTAATCCTTGCAATAACATTTTTCATAATTTAACCTAAAACTTTTGGGGCAATTGGACTTTTTGGGCCCATTTGGTTTTTGGATTGTAAAGAGGGGTCTTTTTTTAAAAATTTGTATTTGGGGACCCCTTCTAACTAAAATGATATCGGGTGCGTTTGGAATACATTTTAATTTAAGTGTTTTTAAAGAATGCATTTTATTATAAACATTTTGCATAAAAATGGTTTAAAATTTAAACACTCATATGTTTGGTTACACTTGTTCATAAGTGTTTTTATACCCAAGTTACTATATGCTTAACAACTCTTTTTAAAAAAGTTGCTTTCAAGTGTTTCTCTCAAAATGTATTATTTCTCAATCTCATTTTTTAATAAGTCATTTTTAGTGGTTGTCAAACACTATAATTTCTTTCAAAATGATTTTTTTTCAAAATTAAACACTTGAAAAGTTAAACCAAACACACCCATCATCGAGAAGATTTTGGAGTGTAAAATGACTTTTATACCCCATTAATTTTAAACCAATTAATGTAAAAAATTTCACCAACTTCTACCCAACTTTACTATTTAATTCAAAACAACCTTTAAGGATTTTTAAAAGTTAATTCAGTTTTTTAAATAGATACTTTCATATAATTTTTAGATTTGTTAAAAGAAAATTATTTAAATAATATTTTTAATATAAAGAAAAATAAAGACAGACTTTTAAATATTAAAAAAAGAATAAAAAATAAAAAACATGTGAAGTCAGCCCATGTACAGACAAATTTTAAAATATTTAACAAAAAAAAAAAAAAAAAAACAAACATGAAGCTTGGCCAAATTGCCAAGCTTCATGATTCCCGCCCACTTTCGGCCGGGATTCACAAAATTCGGTCGGAATTTACTAAATTCGGCTGTTATTTATTAATTCCGACCAGATGATTGAAATTTGTGTATTAATTGATAAAAAAAAAAGTTTGAAAACAAATTTGCAAAATCTAAGTCCAAATTTGGGCTCTTTGTGTTCCAACTGTGGCGATTTTCTATCGTGAAGAAGAAGAAAGGAGCAACGGTAAAGTCGTAAGACAGGGAGGGAGAGAGAAAGTTTTTAAGCCAAGGGTATTTTCGTCTTCTCGCCATCATAGGGGTCCCCAAATACAGGTTTTTAAAAAAGGGTCGTTCTTTACCATCCAAAAACCAAATGGGCCCAAAAAGTCGAATTGCCCTAACTTTTGGGTAAAAATTGAAACAATTTGCAAATTTCAGGTCCAAGTAAAAAAGGATTTTCTTTTCAGAAGCAAAATTTATTCTCCAAGCTTGAAACTTCGCGGGGTCTTCTTCCTTCTTCCCGCCAATACAAAATCAGTGCGATTCTCCCTCGTGCTCGATCGTCCGACGCCGGCCGAGAGAGTGAGATCAATGGAGTTTAGTTTGAGCGGAAATGCTCTCAAGACCTTCGCTCGCTCAGTCACATGCCTTGCTCGCATCGGAAACGAACTCGTCATCCAAGCTTCTCCGTCGCAGGTATTCCATATTCTCCCTTTGATCCATAGTTCCTTTCCTTTTTCATCGGATTCTGCCTCTCTAGAATAGTTCCGTTAGAGATTCTTACATCGTTCGCATCTGACTGAATTTGATGTTCGTATTTAGTTTGCTCGGTCAGTTGAGTTGTTTGTAAGCTTAATTAGCAGTGCTAAATTTTGATGAGTCGAAAGTTAGGTGGAAATAGTTGTATTTGTATATCCGATCCTCGAAACTGTGCATTGTCCGGTGAATCTGTATCCAATTTCTGGACCATTTATGCATGCAGAACGTGGTTAGCGTCTTTGAGTGAAATTAATTTCTATATAGAAATAATATCTTTTCCCCTTCCCTTTGGAAACGGATATTTTCCATTGGTCAGTGAAAAGTGTGCTCGAACAGGTTTTATCGAGACTTCTTCTACTGTTGAAATAGCAATCAATGAAAGAGAGAATATAGTTTTCACCAAAAAAAAAAAAAAAAAAAGATGGATGCCAAGGCCACTGTCTTGGTTTCTTCCCGTTCCTTGGCTGAAAACCACCAAGCTTTCCAATTAACTTGTTGTACATATCAGTTTCATCACTCTGGAAATTTCTTCTTATTGGTATCACCCAAGCTTATGCATTAGCATCACACAAATCCTTATCCAAGTAAAAGGAGCAAAGCCAAAACTTGAACGGACCATACAAAAAAAAAAGGTATAATCTGAGAAAAGAAAAATTCAATGGATACAGATAAATTACAAAAATACTTAAAAACTGACGCTCAAAGAGAGATATTGAACCTGGCAAGATACCAAAATCTTCCCAAGATCTCTCAACCTCTCTACAAATCCTACAGTCCTCAAGTCAAATACCTCATAATATGGAAAAAAAGAAAGCGCCAAAAGATTCGACCCTTATCATGAAATAATGGGTGCATTAGAACCTCCTCCATCATAGAGCAATGCTCTCGGGACTCATGCAAAATGTCTCCTTCATTAAAGGGTCTCCCAACCAACGACTTGCTTCTTGGCTAATAGGACTCGCCTCATCTCCACTCCCTCTACAACAAACATCTCTCCTACCTCTTTCAGATAAGGTTTTGAAAAATTCGACGACCTCCTTAATTTTACGCTCTTGTAAAAGACCGACTCCTTCATCTGAGATAATTTAGCCAAGAAATTCTTCCTCTTTCCAGCTGCCAAGACCCTGTGGAGAAACCAATATTTTCATCCTTTTCTTTCAACCATTTGATCTGGCCTATTTGAAATACTCTTATCTTATCCTTAAAATGACCTTGCCCAATTGTTTTCTTGCTATCTTTCCTGCAACCTGTACCTCCTCCCCCAGAGAACCCTCTTTTTCACTAGCATGAATTTCAGTAATCAACATATCCCGTCTTTCCTTTTCCTTTTTCACATCTCGAAACATAACATCATTTACATAACTACGACATTTATCCTTTATATGGACTTTCTTTTGAAATAGGAAACAATCTTTTCATTGATATATGGGGAGTTGCAAGTAAAGATTTGGAATTGGAACAGTAAGACTTGCATGCTATACCCAAAGGAATCCAAAACCTCCATACTATATTTGGGCTTACTTTTCACTGCAACCAAAACCGAGTGAACTTTGTTATGTCAAATTGTGAAATAAGATCGAAGTAATATAGCTAAAACCTTTAGGTGCTAAGAGTTCCCACTCTATTATATTTCATTCATCAATTAAATCTGTTTCTCTTCTTAAAAAAAAAGCTAAAATTTTGAAGCTTGCTTAGCTTGTTGAGTTGTTTTGGTATGGAAATTATATGAAAGGATCAATTTTAAAGCTGATTGTTTTATTATCAAGTTCAGCTTGCTTTTTACACCCTCAATGCATCACGGTCTGCCTATCAAGCTATAACATTTGAGCCTGGGTTCTTTGATGCTTATACCATTTCTGGTAATCAAGTGCAATGCAGTGTTCTTTTGAAGGTATGTATGATATTGTATTGTATTGCATCCACAAACAGTACCTTAGCACCCTTGCTTACTTTTTATGCGATGCCATGCCATGCCATGCCATGCTAGGCTGTCTGCTCTGTTCTTAGAACACCAATTGCAAGTATAGACCATCTGAGAGTGCAGTTACCAGATCCTGATGCATTGAAAGTTCAATGGAGTTTGGAATGCTTCAACGGTCAGTTGCTCCTTCCACTTTATATGAGTACTTGCACATTTATCTAAAAACCATGTTCAAATGATCAATGGTCATTGGTAAATGCAGATGCTGACAAATTAAGAATGTTATGGAATGACAACTAACTTACATGGTTTCGATGTGTTGACATTGATTGATTATAAATCATCTGATAACTACAAATGAAGAGTGCAACTAAAGCAAATAAAATATTTTGTGTCACTTATGCCTGACATACAACATCATTGTATCGGGTGCTGCAATTATGCTGGTAGTTATGTTGAAGAAGAGAGGGGAAATACATGTAGACCTTTGGCATTTATCTATAACAATGTCCAATAAGCACATTGAAGTGATGCAAAGATGAACATGCACCATGATGATGTCTGTTAATGCGTTCCACGTTTGCTGTCCATCCAGTGATCAAGGGTCTAGACTACCCTAAACTTGTTAAAATTGGTCTATAAAAAAGTGATGCAATAAGGATCATTGGTCTTACGAAATGCTTTTGTGTTTTCAATACCATATGGTCTTATAGTTCTATGATAAATTTTCCTTTAAATACATCAATGTTATCTGGCTTGCAGGAATGACGAAAACATACCGCATCTCTTGCAACGTTGAGCCAGACATACAACACTTGTCTCTTGACAGGAGACAGTTCCCAAGTGACTTAGTTGTGAGACCTCGAGATCTGAATAGATTGCTCTCTAATTTTCAGTCATCCTTGCAGGAGATCACTGTTATTGCAACAGAACCGACTTCCTTACCTTCTGAAGCTGCGAGTGAGATTGAAGGAAAGGCTGTTGAGCTTAGAAGTTATATAGACCCAACCAAAGGTGACAATGATATGTACAAGCCTAGATCAATTAATCCCCCCTTCCATAAAGATTCATGAAAATTCATTACTTTCCATGGATTTACCAAAATTTAGGTGATGCCTAATTCTTTAACTGCAGACAGTGATGCGCTGCTTCATACTCAACTCTGGATAGATCCTATGGAAGAGTTTGTCCATTATTCTCACAGTGGAGATCCGGTAGACATAACATTTGGAGTAAAAGAATTGAAGGTACTTCGATTTGAGCTTTGGAACCTCACTTGTGGATTCAATTTTTATTTTTGAGTTCGGAATGCTGCTCTTCTGGTGGTAGTACTAACCTTTTCTTCTATATGCTTTGTGGTGAGTTAATATTATTGTTGTTATTATCTTTTGCGACCTTGATTTATATTTAGAATTTGCCTTTTCCTTTTTGATACTCGTGGTTTAGGCATTTCCTTTAAGCTACTTTCATCATCAAATTTTTTCAGGCATTTCTTTCTTTTTGCGAGGGCTGTGAAGTTGACATCCACCTGTATTTTGAAAAAGCTGGGGAGTAAGAATGGCACATATTTCTTGTCCTCTGACTTTTTATTTTTTTTATTTTTAAGATCATTTCTTTTGCTTCCTCTTTTACATTCTTTTTAATATTTTCTCAATTTCCTTAATAGTTGAGGTCCACTGACTTCTAATTATCATAATGGTGCTGAAATACCAGGTCTGATCTTCTAACTGCTTGACTTAGGCTTGAAAATAGTTTGTTCATTCTTCTGGTTAGCACTTGGTAACTAGGGTTCTGAATGAAATACAAAGATGAGAGGAACAGAAGATAAAAAATGTACAAGATCTGCCTGAATCAGATCCTTTTGTTGGAACTACAAGGTGTATTCATTTGTACATGGTTAAATGCTAAATGGCATGTAGATCTGGTGGAAAGTTATATACAGTTTTGGCTCTTGTAGTCTATGGATTTTTTGTCTTAGCTCCCACTGGAAGGAATATTGCGTCCATCATCTTCTAAATCTCAAAAGCAATTTGTCTAGCCTTGTCATTTGTGGTGCAAGTAATTTTCAAACAAAGTAAACTCTGTTATCGAATATGATAGGGTTTTATAATTGGGTATGCAGGCCAATTCTAATGGCACCAAAATTTGGTCTAGATGATGGATCCGGTTCAAACTTTGATGCTACACTTGTTCTTGCTACCATGCTAGTATCACAGCTCCATGCAGGAAGCCGATCACAGCCTCCACAAGAGGCTGCCACTGGGCATGGCGAATTTGATCACAGGACTGGGTCCCAACCACAGCAGGATGGGTCCAGAGCTAATGTTTCTGGGCATCCATCTGATCATACCAGAATATGGTCTGAACTCTCAGGTCACTGTTCTTATTCATGCCTGAGCCTAGGCCTTTTGTATCTCTGTCACAATATCTTTGGTTCTCTCATTTGAGATAGGACTTAGATAAATAGACTGTTTCGTATTTAAAAATCATCCTTCAACCCTTTTGTTAGGAAGTGCACCAAGAAGTGGTAATGGTGCTGAAGGACAGGTACAAGGTGAGAGAAATTTGAGTTCTTCTGAACAGATGGAAATTCAAAGGATTAGTACAATACAGATTTCAAAAGCTGGGTGTGCTCAAGCAAATAACCCTGTTGATCGTGCTAGGTATCCTTTACAATGCAATGTGTTTCCACTTCGATTAGTTTTTGAAGTGATCTTCTGGTTCTGTTGCTTATATGATGACATCTATTATTCTTTCGATGAATTTTGCACCAATGTGTGAATGTTAGTTTACTGAATAAAATTGGGTACAGTGACTCCATCTTTGCTCTTAGGATTGAACATCTACCTCCCGTCAAGAATGTTAATAGTATTGGAAGCTCATGTGAAGCTAACTCTAATTTAGAAGCTTCAGTCCTTTCCAACTAAATTTCTTCCATTTTTGTTCTTTTGGACTGGACAAGGTTTTGTAAATGGAATGATGATATTCTTGCCAGAAAATTATGTCCTTTCACTAGCTATATCAAAAAATAAAGTACTTAATGCCTAACGAAGCACTTGCTTGTCGTTGGTTTTCGGAAGATGTGAACACTTTGGAAAAAATGAACTTGTATATCGCATTTTTTGAACAGAGATCTTACAACTAATATAAAATACCCAAAGAAGTGGGCAACGGTTGAGTAAAGTATGGAAAACATTTATGAAGTACGGGTTACACGATTGATAAGACACAGCAGACTGAAAATAAGGAAGGCTACAGCACAGAGTTATCACTGCGTGCGTATTAGGTGAGTAGAAGGTTGAGGCATATCACCATGCAGCAACTGTACTATGCTGTAACTTATACACCGTAACTGTACTCACATGACCAAACTTACCTTACAGTCCATTTCTAATTCTTGGCTCTTCAAATAATTTGTCTCCGGTGTAGTTGTAGTAGTTTGTTTGTTTTTTTTGAAACTGTGTAGTTGTAGTTTTGAAGTGACTAACTTGACTGTTTAATGTAGTGACCATTCTATGGGAAGGGATCAGGGAAGAGAACGTCAAGGTCAGTAGATACCTCATTAGTCATTTGCTTAACCTAGCATATCTTGTTTCGCCTGCTGTCAGTAACTTTTTCCGGTTGGGCTACACGCTACTTTCAGAGAGGTCTGATATAAATGTTCCTGCCGTTTCACAACATCATCCAAGTAACTGGGTAGATGAAGAAGATGAGGATGATGACAACGATGATGGGGATGATAATGAATTGTGTGTTCAGTCGACTCCACCGTACTATGAAGATCAATAGAAAGGTATTCTTATTTTTGTCTGCATTGCATGGTACATATACTTTCTTGTCGGCTCATGAATCTAATTTGAATATTTAGCCTGATCTTGTAATTTGTTTCAATCCAGTATATTTTTTCTGTTTGACTCTGCTCATTGATTGCAAGTTTAGCAATGTGGTCCCTGTCTGCTTTGAAATTATCTTAACTATGTTACTGTCTGAGGTGTGACATGTACCTCTTCTATCAACGGCATAATAAACTTTTTTTACCATTTAATATTCAAGGTAGATTATGAGCTCTTATAACAGGTGTATTTTCCCATTTCTCAAAAAAAAAAAAAGTGTATTTTCCCTAGGGATCGTTTTATGTTTTCTCTCTCCCTCTCTCCCCTTTTATCTAATTGGAGAGCTTTTTCTATAATCTCCTTCAGCAGCTTGATGAATTTCCTTATATTTTCTTTTTTTTTTGAAACAGATGAATTTCCTTATATACACTTCGTATTATTTTACACTTTAATGAAGGGTTTCATATAAAAGAAGCGACTTCAAAATTACCACCATCGAGACAGATCATATATGGCTTATTGTATCATGTTGTAAGTTCATGTGTTGAATTTAAATATCATGCTATATCTTGTAATATGTTATTTTCGATCTGGTATTTTTTTTTCTCTTACCCGTAAGATAGATCTTGCACAAGACAGTCATAGCTCAGTTTTGCTAGGGTATATCAAAAAAATCATTACAAATCAAACCTGACGATGTCATAATAACAATAATGGACTCCAGTATAGACTTTTCAATGTTTGTACTTCTAGTTGAGGTTAAATGTATTCTTTTTATATCGAATTCGAATACGCCGAGAAGAAAAACCATGTAATATTTTCGGAATATGTAGGTAGACATTTTCCATTTCTCCTGCATTATTGATTCACGTTTTGTACTACTTGACACATGACCAGTTGTCTGCTTTCTACACTCTACTCATGCGTGCCTGCCTGCTATGCCAGGGTAAACACATACCTAGTTGATTCACTCATCGAACTTCGACATACATAATTTGTATGACGTTAAATGGCGGGCCCAACTTCAGAAGACGCGTATCGTGAATGCTCGGCCCTCGTGTGGAAGTGCTGTGTAATATCAACCTGGGCGTGAGAAGATGCCAACTCTCTCAATTAGCTGGTGGTATCTGTATCCTTGACTTGATCATGGGTCATTTTGGTCATAAATTGTTAACCTTTTAGTTTAAGCATCCAGTCCACTCTACTGTTCCAGTAGTTGTAAACAGAACCAGCTGTTGGTTTGGGGCCGTTTGTACTTTCTTCATTTGCATTAATTTCAGGTATTTTCTAATGTCATCTTATAGATACGATGCCCATTCCGTGAAAGCTGGAATTTTCAAATCTAATGTGAGGTGGGAGCAAAAGCCTTTTACCCAAGAGGAAAAGCCGAGTGAGCTCTCTTTTATATCTCACTGTTAAATTGCTCAATTTGTCTTGTTTACTTGATTGCATAATTGATTTCTCCCTTTTTCTTTTTCTTGTCGTTTTCTTTCTTTTTTTTGGGGAGTTAAAATGTCATCTTGGTCCTTGTACTTTAGGTTTCATTTCATTTTAGTCTTTGGACTTTCAATAAATCTTAAAACTAGTTTTTCAGGGTAAAGACATTTTTTTTTAAATATAAAAGTTAACAACAAAATAATAATAGGAATTATTTTTAAGATTTATGGAGGGTAGAGGAACTAATTTTAGACATTTGAAAGTACAAGTACTAAAATAGAACAAGTCTCTAAGTATGTGGACCAAAATGGTATTTTACTTTATTTTTCAATAATGTCTTGAACAGATTAAGTATGCTTATTTTTGACAACATGTGGAGTGGGAGGTTTCGAACCACATATCTCTTGGTCATTAGTACACGTTTTATGCCAGTTGAGCGATGCTTAGCTCAGTTTAAGCATCCTTATGTCGGCTTCTTAGTTGGTACTCATGAATTTGTGCATCTCTCCACACTTTCGATTATGTTTTTATTTAGGTTTTTTTTCATCCACCATTTTTCTCCAACTTTCACTTTTCTATTTCCATCATTAGTGTTGACCACGGTCATTAAATAAAGGCATAATTTAAAATAAGGCCATGATGATATTTTTAAAATTTAAAGGCTGAATAGACGGAACTAATTAAACTTTTTTTTTTTTCCAATGTAATTTTTGCAATTGTAATTTGAAATGGTAAGACATGCATTCAAGAATAGCTATGGTGATTAGCATTTTCATTTTTAGTAAACAAAAGTCGGACCTTGATTAATTATTTATTATAGTGGCAACTTATTTGCTAACTTGGCCTAATGACTATTAGATGATTTTTAAGAGTAGATTTTGATCCTTTATTGTGAATGAAGGCTTAGGTTTCGTTTGATAATCATTTGATTTTTGGTTTTTGGTTTTTGAAAATTATGCTTGTTTTCATTCAATTTTCTTACAATGGTTTTCATCTTTGTTGATGACACATTTGAATTCCTAACTAAATTCCAAAACAATTTTTTGAAAGCTATTTTTTTTTAGTTTTCAAAATTTAACTTGGTTTTTGAAAACAAGAGAAGATTGATAAGAAAACAAAGAAACTTGTAGGTGGAATTGTGGAAGTAAGGTGGAAGTAATGTTTATAAGTTTAATTTTCAAAAAACCAAATGGTTATCAAACGGGTCTTATCATTGATTTCTTCAAATGCCTTTCCTAGTGCTTGGTTATGACATGTCTCTATTCTCCATTGTACTAACCAGGGATTTTTGCCATTTTGATATCGCAATAATTGTCCATTAAGCTTCACTAACCACTAAAATATAGGAGCAATTTACTCCCATTTAGTATAAGCTTATGGCTAAATTGAATTTAGAGTTCTAAACTTCTTAGAGAAATGAGAATTGAGAAAAAGTAATAATTAGAAGAAGATTACCCTCCCAGATTTAAGAAAATTTAAGTGTTAGGGAATATGAAAGGGGACATTTTTTTATATTAAAATATAGTTATTTAAAACTTATTATTAAAATATTGTAGTTTTAAATTGCAGTTGAAGGTCTTCTCTTGAAACACTCGTTTGTATGTTGTCTCTTACCCAATTATATCACAATTGCAGTGTTGGCAATGTAGTGTAGACATGCCTTTGTTTCCTTCCATTTCCATGTTGGAGTCTCCGGTGCATGTTTTTAGTTTCTAAAAAGATACAAATTTTAAAGTAAAAGAAAAAACAAACAATATTTTTAAAAAAATGTGTGACCTAAATTAAAAACTAAAAAGTTGATTATAACAATTTTATAATTCAAAATAAAAAAATATAAAAAATGTATATTTTATACATTAAATTAAATAAAAGAAATTGATAATGTGTAGAGACGACCTTCAACCGAAAATTAAAAACTACAATATTTTAATAATAAGTTTCAAAATAGCTATATTTTTACGAGCTTGTGAAAGAATATTTCAAAAGAGTAAACCATATTTTACGTTAGTTGATTTTGTTGTTTAATTTCATTTAAGGTAACGGAACAACTAACCATAGCAAAATTTCGTTATTGCCTCGTTTACTATATGTTTTTATTTCTTAAAATTATTTTTATCTATTTGAAAACTAAAAAAAAAAAAAAAAAAAAAAAAAAGATAGTTTTGAAATTTGAAAATAGACATGTTTTTTTTAAAAAACAAAATAGTTACAAATAGTTTTGTAAAGTTCTGTTTTAAAAGGTAGACTATCAAAGCCAATTGTTGTAGGCTTAGGTGATTTTTCCCCCTTCCCTTAGGTTAGAAGAATCATGAAAGAGAGCACTAAAAGTTAAAATGAGAGAAATCTATAATGTTTGGGTTCAAAATATTTTGTGAAATTTGAAAATAAACCAATTATTTTTCTAGACACAAATTTATTCATATTTTACATAAATATATATATAT
Organism: Luffa aegyptiaca; assembly: GCA_017139565.1. Classification (NCBI taxonomy): domain Eukaryota; kingdom Viridiplantae; phylum Streptophyta; class Magnoliopsida; order Cucurbitales; family Cucurbitaceae; genus Luffa; species Luffa aegyptiaca. The sequence goes on along the minus strand of CM029402.1, from coordinate 45,000,780 downwards.
ATATATTCTTTAACCCCTTTTAAAAAAAGATAAATATATTCTTAGCTTGCCCATTTCCATTTTCTTCAAATTAAAGACATACTTAATAAAAAGGTGAAAAAGCATAACTTGCAATAGAAAGATGACAGGCAAGGAAAATCTCGGAAGGCCTTTTGAATTCATTGATGGCCAATTTAAAAAGCCTTCTCTTGAGAAAGCTTCCAATGATTCATATTCCTTTTTTCCCCCACTTTTTAGTTAGCAAACCTTTGAAATCATTTACAAGTTTGGTTAAATGGGATTTCACATATTGCTTGTTTATTTATTAATATTGCTATTAATTTATGCCATTTTTGCCCTTGCTCCTTGAATTTTCTTTCCTTTCAGTCTTTTGTTTGTATGTGTTGTTTTTTGTCACACATAATGCTTGTCAACAAAAGCATAACTCAACTAACATAAAGTTAGTATTTTCGACCAAGAGGTCAAAGGTACAATTCTTCCACTCCTCTCATGTTATAAAAAAAAAGCAAAAAGGCTTGTATGATGCTTGATAATGGTAGTTTTGTCTTTTCCAAGGGTTTGAAACCTTTTTCTTTGCCATTATTTAATTTTCCTTGTCAAATTATATAAGATATAAACAACTCATTGGAATTTATACAAACTAAATATATTATAAATAAACTAAGAAAAATATGAAATATCAAGAAGTAAGTTGGAACTTTTACTTATTGTTACTTATAACAAAAAATATGGTGGATGAGCTTCTTTAATCCATTAATTTCAAATTTGTCTAAATCTTCTAAATTTATCAATGGTAAGATTTCATGCATTAATTCAATTTTTATTCTTCCCTAAATGTCTTTATTTAATTTGGTAACTCTTATTTTATTAATTTATTTTAGTATTATAATTTTTTTTTTTCTGTCAACCGGTAAGGGCAAATACGTAAGTGAGCTTCTTGTAAAATAATGAATGAGCTATTATTGGTCCATTTGTGTAGTTATCCCTACTTATAAAGTGCAATCAACCTAAAAAAAATGTACACAATATTAGCAACTTTATACATGAGTCAGAAGTTTAAATCGTCATTTTTACAATTGGTAATGTTAAATTCTCATAGAATAAAGTTTTAAAAGAATATGAATAAAAAAACAATTTAGCTATATTCTAGTAAGCACACAATCAGATCAAACCTATTGTTGATAATCAATCAAATTGATCAAATCAAATCGGTTGGTTTGATTTTTTTCAATTTGTATTCATCAACCAAATTCATTTAATAAAATTTTCCAATTCCAATTCAGCTCTTGTTAGCATCACAAATATTTTCCATTTACAAAAAATAAATATACTTTGCACAAATTGTAATCCATCCTTAATTATTATGCTGTAAACAATAAACGAACCACTTTTTTTTTTTTTTTTTTTTTTTTGAAAGGTAAACAAACCACATTATTAAATATGTATAAATTGAATATAGAAAATAGTTGGGAATTGACGGTAACGGAGATAACGGAGCAATTGGTGGGGAGTTAGGTGAAAAAGAGAGCCGGAAAGAAAAAGCATGGAATAAACGCGTTTCGGTTAACAGATTCTTTGACGGACTTTAAAAATAATTTCCTCTTATTTTATTTTTTAAAATAATTGATTATTAAATAAGTTGTATTTATTTATTTATTTATTTAAAAACCCTTTTCTTCTCACCAACCATAGAAGGAAGACAGCCGGTCAACTACATGTTGTATTCGGTGGAACTTGAAAAGTCTAAAATGCCCTCACAATTACGTTTAATTGCCAAAGTGCCATGTAGGTGATAATGATTAATGGTTGGGTACTATTCATGCCACTATAATTACCGACTTTAGTATAGTTTAATTAGTTGGTATTTATTTTTTTGGTAAATTATCAAAAATATCCCTAAATTATGAGGTGGTTTTAATTATACTCTAAACTTTTAAAAGTTTCATTTTAACCTTTAAAATTTGAAGTTTGTTTCAAAATGACTATTGAAAGTTTTTTTTTTTTTTTTTTTTTTTTTTTTTTTTTTTTTTTTTTTCCATTAAATTCATAGGACGAAAAATGACATGTTTGCATATGCATTGTTGCTTGTGTGAATAGATTTGAAGACATGTAAACGTAAACGTGTCATCTTTTGTCAATAAATTTAACGGAAAATGTCTTCAAAGGTCGTTTTGAAACAAACTTCAAACTTCAAGAGCTAAAATGAAATTTTTGAAAGTTTAGACGTATAATTGAAACCAACCCCACAGTTCAGAAGTATTTTTGATAATTTAACCTTGTCTTTTTAGTTTTCCTTTTAGGGGTGCAACGTGAAGACTTTGCAGGTTTAACTAGTTGGTACTAAAAAAAGAAATCATTGTTTTGGTGTTTTGGTTTGAATTTCTATTTATTCAATAAACTTAACTAAATTGAATTGAACAATTTGTTCTCCACTTACCTCGAGCTTGTGAAAAAAGAAGCAATGAATGCCTTGATGAACGACATAAGAATGATGAAGAACACTTAAATATGATCGGAAGAAGGGACACCCTCCCTCAAGATTTGTTTCCTTTTGTTTTTGCTTTTTAAACTAAGAAAACAAAATTAACAATTTGATATTTATGAGTGTTTAGATTAACCTTTATTTTTATTTTTTTTAATTATTTTTATATGATCGAAATCTTGTAAGTTTGATGTTTGGGTTTGGGGTAAAACTTGTCAAAACCAAATTGTTGTACTTTCTTTATTTAAGGGTTAATTACATCACATTTCACACCATTAAAAATAAAGACGTTGTTATAAAAAATTATTTTTAAACGAGCAAAAGTTTAAATTTTTAGAAAAATAACATAATTTAAATAAAACTAAAAAAAATATACCAATAAAAGTCACCCTGAGACCATATTTAAAAAAAAAAGGGAATGTTAGTGACATTTTTTCAGAGTAAGTACCATTTTTTTTTCGCAATGAAGTGAAATTTCTAAAAAAGAAAAAAAAATATATTGACTATATATTTTTTTTCTAAAATTTAACAACAACCTCTCGTGAATAAAGATGTTGTTGATGGTCAAATTTGGTCAGAGGAACTCACTTGACCTTCACGTGCCACCAACGATAAATTTGTTTGATACACCGGTGTGGTGCTAGCCACACCGCCTCCGATGCTTAAGTCAGAAAACGGAAGAGGAGAGCAAGAGAGTAAGAGAGTAAGAGTAAAGAGTTCAGGTCCCCTTCTTCAGTGGCGGAGATGGGTATAAATATCTGGCTCATGCTCCTAGGATTTTCAGGAATTCGGAGGCGTTTCAGGACAAACCAAGCAGAACCGGGGTGGTTAGAGGCTACAGGGACCAAACGGAGTCGGAGGGACTCGGCCCGCGGGGGGTCGAGGCCGAGCATGGGGTCGGGCTAAGCCCGACCCCTTCGGTCTTGGCTCGTCCCACTAGCCGGTTTCGCCTCTGGGGTCCATCTCCCAGCCCTATTTCTGTCCGGTTGTCCTCGTCAGCTTCTTATACGTTGGAGTGGTCCGAAATTACCTATAACAGATGTTAGACATTCAACATAGTTTATTAGATCATATATCAATTATTACGTAAAAAATATTGATGCTAACGTCCATTTAAATCACGAACAGAGTATATTTCACTCTTTATAAAAAAAAAAAAAAAGTATATTTCACTCAACTGACATAAAGTTTGTATCTTCGAAGTTCAAATATGTGGAAAAAAAAACGGCCACTTAAATTGGTCGAATGGCAATTCCACCTGAAAACGGCAGCGTTTTGCAAACTTCTTTACTTTTCCACGGAGTTGTTATCAATGACGTTTTAAAAAGGAATCTAAGCGAATGGCATATTCGTAATTAATCAGTAAATGAAGGGCATATTTTCAGACCACGTTCTAAATAAGTCTTCCACTGGCCTCTTCACTGCTAGCTTTTTGTGTGCTAAAGAAACTCCCAAAGGAAGAAGAAGAAACCACCGACGAATCGCCGGAACGGTCGCCGGAGCTGAAGAAACCAACAATTCTGAGGAGAAGACAGAGAGAGAAAGAGAGAAAGAGAGCTTTTTCTTGCATGGCAATGGGCGGATTCAATTCTCCGACCTTCTTCCTGATCTGCGCCGCCGTGTTTGTGGTCTTCAGCTGCTCCTCAACCGCCGTCCACGGCGGCCTCGGGATCCACCACAGCCTCGCATGGATTCCTCACCAATCGACCTGCGAGGGCTCCATAGCCGAGTGTTTCGGCGGAGAGGAGTTCGAATTTGATTCGGAAATCAGCCGCCGCATCTTGGCCACCAGCCAGTACATCAGCTATGGCGCTCTGAGGAGGAACACGGTGCCGTGTTCTAGACGCGGTGCATCCTACTACAATTGCCAGCCCGGAGCTCAGGCCAATCCGTACAGCCGTGGATGCAGCGCCATTACGAGGTGCAGGAGTTGAGTAATTTGTTTGTACTCTTTGTTTAATAATCTCTTTCTCTCCATTTCAATGTTTATTGATCTTTTTTTTTTTCTTATTTTTTTTTCTTCTTTCTTTGAGATGGCTTTGATTGTTATACAAATTGAAAAGGGGAGATTGATTATATAGTGTCGTCGTTGTCGTCGTTGTAAGTGATGGAAAATTGTTGTGGTTAATTAATTATATATCTCTGCTCAATAATGTGATAGTCTTTTGGTGGCTTGGATTTTCGTCCTCTCCCTTTTCCTTTTTCGATTGAAGGGAACTGAGAGTCTGCAAAGAAATGGAGGAAGAAGAAAGGCTGTAATTAGTTGGAACTTGAGAGAGTTATGGATCCCATGATGAGATTAAAGTGAGAAGTTGAGAACAAATTGATTGTTGTTATAAGTATATTTCTCTTCTAGAAAATGTCAAAGATTGTGTTTCTGCTGTTGTTTTTGGGTTTAGATTAACTTCACAAGGTCAATCTGTTTCCATTTGGGTTCTGACAGGCTGACCAAAACCTTTCTTTTCATTTGCTTGTTTTCTCTTTTCTCTTTTGTTTGTGGGAAAGAATCTTGGAACTCTTTAGGAAAAGTTGTTTAGAGAAAAAAGTTTTCCTGAAGAAATCATTTCTGCCATTTGATTCTTGCTGCTCTTGAATGGGCTATCATGTAGCGGTTGGGTACTTTACTTTGAACTTACATTATACTGACAACAAAGTTAAATTTCAGATATCTATAAGCATATGTGTACGTCTGTGCATTGATTGTGGTAATGCTTAGTTTTAGTATGATATTGAGGATAATTATGCATTCTATAAGTGGATTGGCCTAATGATCGAAGGGAGAACCGGATGTTTTTAAGGTACGGTTCCAAATTATGGTGGTGGTGGCTCTCTATCTAGGATGTTAAATGTCCTTCTAGGATTCTTACATGGTTGGTTGTTTTATGAGATTGGTTGAGGTGTACATGATGGAGATCATACATTATATATATCTATCTATTTGAGTAAAGGTAAAGATATGTTTGTCTGAATTGCTTTTAGACTTGAAAGATGGAGATTTTAAAGTTAGAAGTGTCATCTTGAATACAAAAGAGTCCCAAATAATTGAGGGTATGATTAGGCTTCTTGGACAAGAGAATTGAATTTGGTTCAAAGTTGAGAAGTGGTTGTGATGTCCTATTTGTTGTTTGGTGATTTGACATGCTGAGAAAAAGCTAGGTGTTGGATGGATATTATATCTATTTGAGTTTGGTATGATTTTGACATGTCAATTTCCTATTTCTCTTTTCTTATAGTTTCAATGTCAGTTTCTAAGAAAAACATGGCTTAGGAGTACTTTTGAAGAAAGAAAAACCAAATCTGGAAAACCTCAACCATATCTGACAGATTCCATTTCCAACATTACCAACCAAACTCTGCTCACCATGCTTCGATAACTTGAATGTGACAAAACTTATCACCTTTCTCTTCCTACTTAAGTTCAGTTCAGATCTAATATAAATTTACATAGACGTTCCGAGAAGGCTATGTCGATCTCGGAAACAAGGGAAGGAAGGAAAAAACCCAATTCCTTATTGCCCTTTCCAGATCTGGTAGGAAAGGTAGTTGTTTGAGGTTTTTCATAAGAGATTTTGTAGGATTTGAATCTGTGGCACAATCTTTTGATTTTGATTTGAATGGATCCCAGATCTAACTAGTTCTGCTGGGGTGTTTGTTCGTTGTCGTGTGATATCGATCTCGATAATTAATCTGAGACCGTGTAGATGATCCAAACGGCTCAAAGAGAGCGACGTCTTTGTGATATGCTCAGGAGAGAATCTATCTCCCTCTTGTGTTCTTCCATGTAATGTTTGTTTGGTTCATGACCAAGTTAATTAATGGTTGGGCCATGACACCCTAGCAGCGACCTAACTGTTGCACATTGTGGTTCACTTTACAACCAGAAGTTGTACGAATCACCTTTTAAGCTATCACTCTTCTCTCTGTGTTGTTTGTCTTTCCCTTGTCCATGGCAAAGGGCATCGAATGACCTTATTTCGGTCGGTTTTTATCGGTCTGTTTTATAAATAATTAGAGTGAGTTTGACATGTCTTGTGAGATAGTGAAAATTGCTTGGAATCAATTAGAAGTACTTTCAAAATTTTCATGATGTTTGGTTATTATAAGAAGTGCTTTTAAAAATTCTAAAAATACTTAAAAAGTGCTTTAGAACAAATACTTCACCTAAAAGGACCGTCCCAACCATCACCTCACCAAACTCACTATTAGCATGTGTGAGGAGAAATTATTAGTTTTTTTTTTCTTTGTATTGAATGCTTGGTCTTAATAATTTGTATGTGTGATGTCACGTTTTGAAGGTGTGAATTCAATGTTATAATTAATTTATGATATGTAACGTCATAATTGATTAGTCAAAATTACCAAAGTGAGCATAGCTCAACGGTAATTGACATATAATTTCGACCAAGAGGTTAGAGGATCGAATCTCCCACTCCAAATGTTGGATGAACTCAAAAAAAAAAAAAAAAACAAAAAAAAACAAAAAAAAAAAAAGAAAAATGGATTAGTCAAAATCCTATTGAAAATGTGAAGTCATGGATGATTAGTTGAAAAATCTTGTTGAGGATGCAAAGTCAGTTAATTGGTTGACAATCTCGTCGCTTGTTTAATTATATTTTTAAGGTTCAATTACAAGTTAGTCTTTAAACTTTCAATTTTGTGTCTAATAGGTTCTCGAACTTTAAAAAGTATCTCATAAGTTCTTAAACTTTCACTTTTGTGTCTAATGAGTTCCACAACTTTCAATTTTATGTCCAATAAGTTTTGACCTATTCAACATTTTTTTTTTTAAATTCACAAACCTACCATATACAAAATTGGAAGTCTAGGGTCTCAATAAACATAAAATTACCAATATGAGCATAGTTCAACTGACATAAAATTTAAAATGACCAAGAGGTCTGTGGTACCAACCCCCACCTCCCATATGTTGTAAAAAGAAGACATAAAATTCAATTTTATATCTAATATATTGGTTAATTTAAAAAAATCTCAAATATGCGAGGTACTTATTAGACACAAAATTGAAAGTAAAAATAATCTATTAGACATTTTTAAAATTCAAGGACCTATTAACAATAAAATTGAAATTCTTCTTCTTCTTCAATTCAATTCTATTAAAAAAAAAAAAATCAAGAAAAAGAAAACATAACTACCCAAATTGACATTATTTAACAAATATTCAACTGAACTCTTGTGGTTGGTTAAATATTATTGATGGAATCATATGGAAATGGACATATGTCCATTTCTATGTCATTGACAGCTTGACATGTTGTCAAAGTGAGTATAGTTCAACGATAATTGACATATAATCTCAACTAAAAGGTCAGAGATTCGAATCCTCCATCTCAAATGTTTATCGAACTCACAAAAAGAAAAAAAACAACACCATTTTGCAAATAAATTTAAAAAATAATATGGACAAAAATTATCATTATCATTTTTTTCACAACAAGACACAAATTATTCATACCCCTTGAACTTTGGGGGTTGTTTCAACGAAAACCATGAACTTTTATAAGTGTATCAATTTTCCCATTTGTTGTCAAAGTGAGCATAGTTCAAGGTAATCGACATTTATCCTTGACCAAGAGGTAAAGTTCGAACCTTCCATCCTCAAATGTTGTTGAAATAAAAAAAATTTACACTATTTGTTAGATTTGGTTTCAAAAAAATTTTAAATTTAAGGTTTTTAACTTCCAAGTATTTAATATTGGTAATCTAAACGGGCCGTAAAGATTTTGTTTGAGCTCTTTAAATCATTTAAGTCTATAACATAAACACGAATCTATTTATAATTGAGAACTTAATAAATTTATTATATGTGGTTTCAAATATATATAAATATATATTTTGGAAGCATGGTTTCGAATACTTGTTTAGACTTTAGATAGACACAAGGTAGATAAACGAACACTGAGTGGCTTGTAATAAATTCATACTTAAATGTATTCGTATTTACTCGTCCCATAAAATTTATTGGTTTGCCCATCCTTATTTTAACTAGTTCATCTTCTCCTTTACGCTACTCATTGCTAAGTTGTGCCATATAATTGCTTGGTAGTACATTTATTCTTCCACATCAATATTTAAGTAATGACTTCAAAGATTTATTGGAATCAAAATTGAAAGTTGAAGAATATTTTTTATTTTTTTATTTTTTAATTAAAGACTAAATGTGTTTGACATGCTTTTATCTGTATGTGTGTGTATGTATGTATATGTATATATATATATAAAATTTGTAGTGTTTGGTTAAAATAAAGTGGTAACCGATGCTTCTAAAAATTAAAAACACTTTTTAGAAAATTTTTTATGACCGTTGAGAAATTCTAAAAATAGATAAGAAAATCACTTAAAATATTTTAAGATGAAACATGTAACTATTTTCCTCCTAAAAGTGCTTAAAAATGTCTCATCTAAGAGTCATTATAATTCATAAAACTCCTTTGGATAGACATAACAATTAAATTTATGAGGCCAAAGTTAGCATAACTTTAATTGATATATATCTTCGATCAATAGGTCAAATGTTCAGATCCCATTCTGAAATGTCCTTGAACTCATAAAAGAAAAATGAGATAAGATTTTTTATAGGGGCAGTTGCATAGATGACAAATTGGACCAAATTAATAGCAAATATAGCACCGTTGCAAACTAATTGCAAATATAGCAAAATTAATTGTACAAGACCAAAAAGCTGTTGTCAGATTCTATTTGTGTCTATTACTGATAGACTCTGATTATTCAAAGTATATCAGTGTCTATCGCTGATAGACTTCGATTAATCAAAATCTATCAGTGACTATCACTGACTATCACTGATAGACTTTGATTAATTAGAGCCTATCAGTGATAGTCACGGATAGATTTTGATTAACCAAAGTTTATCAACGATAGACACTGATAGATTCTAATTAATCAGAGTCTATCGTTGATAAACTCTGATAATCGAAGTCTATCAGATAGACTCCGATAGATTTTGCTATATTTGCAATTTTTTTTACATGGTGCTATATTTGCTATTAATTTGGTCCAATTTGCCACCCACTAAAATTTTCCTTTTGGATATTTCAACCTCAAAAAATTGGGCTTGGGCCCTGAAATGGATTTCGATCCAAGTAATTGGGCCTCCCTCATTTTATCCGGCCCAAAAGTCGGCCCATTCAAACATTTTTTCTCTACGAATCAGGAGGAGGTAATTCTACTCCTTACATTTTCATCTCTCTGAAAACTCGAGAAGAAGCTCAAATCCAAGAAAATGGCCACAGGGATGAAGCTCCCCATGGCCCTCAGCTTGCAGAAACCCATGGCTATGGCGGCTCCACCTTCCTCATCTTCTCTCGCTAGAACCATCAATTTCAGGACTGTTTGCTGCATGAACGCTACAAGCAAAGCTAAAATTCCTTTACCTCCGATAAACCCGAAGGATCCATTTCTATCGAAGCTCGCTTCTGTAGCTTCAACCTCACCTGAAACTTTGCTGAACCGCCCTGAAAACTCCGATTCTCCTCCGTATTTGGATATTTTTGATGCTCCTCAGCTCATGGCTGCACCTGCTCAAGTAAGTTAGCTGTTGTTCCTCGCTTAATTTCATATTACTTTTTTTTTTATTCTCACTGGTATTTGTATGAATTTCTTTGAGAAAACGGAGTTTCATTTAAATTAAGTTGTTGTAATTTGAATTAAGTTTTTTCAGTTAGCTAATGTTGTGAATTTGGTGATTTTCTTATTGGATAAGGTCGAAAGATCAGTTTCCTACAATGAGCATAGGCCGAGGAGGCCACCGCCGGACTTGCCTTCTCTGTTACTTCACGGGAGAATTGTTTACATCGGAATGCCTGTAAGTGCTCGGATTAGTGTTAGTCAAGTATTATACGATTTAACTCGTTACTCGAGGAACTATTCAACTAATGGAAAGGAAGAATTTACGACGGTTTTTTCAATATCTAGTTTTCGAGCAGTTTCATAAGAAGAAACGATAAAAAGAAGAAGCATGTTTTTCGTATTAATGTGTAAATAATATACTATTGTTTTGTATCTTCAGTTATCAGTTTTAATTATAATTAGCTGTGATAATAGTTGGTTTAGGGTCAGTTATTAGTTGTTAAACTGACTAACAAATGTATAAATACTTCTGTAAAGCTATTTTGAATGCAAGGCAGATTACAAGAGATTATCTCTCATTTGTGAAATTGTCCACTTCGAACTTATAAAAAATTAGAATGATTTTAACTATTGCAAGCTTGAAAGGTGCATCTCATGATAATCGCATATTTTAGACCTTTAGAGACCTACAAAGCAAAGGAAATTCTAGTTCAGGAACGAGTGATGTCAAGTTGTTTCAGGAGCCTTGTTGGTTGAACTGAAAGTGCTGATGAAGTTGTGTTGGATTACTTCAGTATCGTGATCACATTAGAATAGATTTTCCGATAACATTCAGCTGCTGATTTTGGAATTCGACAGAATTTTTTTTGCAAGTGCTCAATTTCTTTGGATTGATTTTCATTTCTTTCCTCTCGAGTTGCCTACGCCCTACTAAAATAGCCATTCACAATATAAGTGTAATATAGTTTCTTTTAGGCATAATTGATTCTCAATGTTTATGAAATTATTACGTCAACGTTCTGAGATAGTTTTTGACTTCATCTTTTAAAATAAGTTTTCTGCTTCTTGTGAGCACGCTGCATGGTTACTTACCTGATATCTCTTCGTTCGATCATTTGTTCTCTCAGTTGGTTCCAGCTGTCACGGAGCTAGTTATTGCTGAACTGATGTACTTGCAATGGATGGATCCAAAAGAACCAATATATCTTTACATAAATTCCACAGGAACAACTCGTGATGATGGTGAAACAGTAAGTTTTGAATTTATTCAGCTACATGAAACAAGTGAAATAAAGTTGTGAAGTGCATGCATTTTTCCTCTTGCTTTATAAAATCTTCTGCCTACCGTGGGGTTTTTCAGGGTTGCATTCAGACTATAAGTCTTGCTTGTATATCTAAGTGTCGCACGAATAACAACTTCTTTGTCTTGACCATGAGTTCTTTTTTTTGAGATGTTTCAGGATTCATTCTGTTCTCCATTCAACATGAAGAAAAACAATTGAAAATGAGATTTTAGTTTTTAGATTTTGCATTTCCAAAAATATGTTTAATTGTAATTCTTAAGATAGCTTCTTGATCCAAATATGTGAAATTGGTTGTGGGTTAATTTTCTGAGAACAGTAATGCTAGAGCGTGTAAGGTGAATAGTTTATTGAACAACATTTGTATATTCCCGTGGTAATTACCACAGCAGTAAACTAATGATAAAAACATGCTCATTATTTACGTGGCAAGAGAGCGAATCTATTCTGTGCCATCAGAAGGCATATAACTAGGATGGCCATGCTACTTCTTAGACTGGATACATCACATATACCATAGAATGGACAATCAGGTAGTTCTCTTCAATTAGTTCCTAATACAAAAATTATAATAATAATAAAAAAGAAGGGTTCATCTATGATCTACCTCAGGACACAAATGATAGAACTGGTTTTTCGTCCCGACAAAGTATGCTCCATCAACAATAGCATGGAGAGGGAGATGGGTCTTTCACAAGTTTTGCTAATGGGATAACATGAAGCAATGAGTCGTTCACAATGTTATAAGATCTTATCATGAAAAGATATATAGATCTTTCACAAGATTATCAACTATGTGAACAGAGAGAGGCTGGGTCTTCCACTAGCTAGTTTACTAATTCAATGAACGGAAGTGGGTTTGTACAGATACGGATGGTTTAGATGAACATTGCAAAATATGGTAATGGAGAGGCGACGAGTCTTTCTGTTTCACGAGCTAGCTTATCGATTTGAGCATTGGAATGGGTTTGAATCAGTAGGGATGGGTTTTACGATGCTGCATGGGTTGGTACAAGATTGGGAGATATATGTAAAATAATGTTGGAATTCTCTTTTCTGAAAAATGTACTTTAGGTTTCTGTTGATTCTGTAAATGGACAACCCAAACATGAAAAATGGTCTTCTGTTTTTACTTGAAAAGTGGGTTGTCTCTTTACTCAACTCCAAAATCTAATATCAGAGATGGTTTTGTTAGTTTTAAAAGATTTGTTAAATCTTTTACTTTGTTATTCTCTTAGTCTCTTATTCACTAATGTATCATATTAATTAACGAATAAGAGACTACCCTTTCACAATTTATATGTGAAAGCTTTCAAAATCGTTTTCAAATTTTGGCTGCCAGAAACCTTTTTCTTGTATTTACTAATCCCCTTATTTTCGAAAACATAAAAAATGAGAATGGATCTTATGCCGAACAAGCCCTGAATATCTTATACCAGTTCACCTTTGAAACCAACCGCTTGATAAATTTATAATGCGCTTTGTAGGTTTATCGATTAATAAGAGTAGCATTATATCTTGTTTTGTTTATAATTGCATGTATTCATTTGTCATCCTTCTTTACATGCTTAAATTTTTTCACATTCAGGTAGGAATGGAGACAGAGGGTTTTGCCATCTATGATGCTATGATGCAGTTAAAAAATGAGGTGTGTTTTCTTGTCGAAACCATTCCATTCATTCCTACTATTCTTTTGGTGGCAAGATTACTTGTTAATAATTAATATCATGGATTGGTATCTTGGTGTAAGTTAACACTGGCACTGCACTGAGGGTATGGACTCTCTTGTCATGTGGCACTGTTTTTTTGAAGTGGTAAGCACTTGAAATTTCTAGTGTTGAAGGTGCACACGCAATCACGGTGGTGATATGTAACAACTGGCTTGAGAAATGACATACTGCTGATTGACCTATTTTGCTCCAGTAATCTGCATGGACTAATAATTTTGATTTTGTAAAAAATGTTGAAAGAAAATAATTTTTTTAATGTAGACTGTCCTTGGAAGTATTTATTCTTTGTTATTTGAATCTCTTGCTGATTTGGTGAATTCTGATCCTCTTTTCTTATAACACATGGCGCTAATATCTCATACAGATACACACAGTGGCCGTTGGAGCTGCCATAGGTCAAGCTTGTCTATTGCTTGCTGCAGGAAGTGAAGGCAAGCGTTTTATGATGCCACATGCCAAAGGTTTGATGTAAATGACACCTTAATTTCTGTTTTTGAATTGGTAACTATATTTGCTCGTTTACAAATTTACAATAATCAAATTTTCACTTGAATTCATTTCCAGCCATGATACAGCAGCCTCGTGTCCCTTCATCTGGTTTGATGCCTGCTAGTGACGTTCTTATTCGTGCAAAAGAGGTCAAAATCCTACTGTAGTTTGATAATTTATTTTGAACTGGAATTCAGTTTCTTTCATACTGATTTTCTGGAGCTCTTGACACTACGGTTCAAGAAGTGAAAAAGGAATTCTATTCAAAATCTCAAACAATCAGGAAAAATTTTGCATTCACGTTTTTTGCATCTTCATACAGAATTGGAATTAAATGGTAGATCTATATCTTATTTCCAAAAATTTTCAATGATTCTTATCGGAGAAGAAAAAAGTTTTTCTGCCACTCAGCACTTGTTTCAACTCGTTTTTTCAGGTGATAACAAACAGGGACACACTTGTGAAACTCCTATCAAAGCACACTGGAAATGTAAGCCTAGGCAACATTTAGTTCTCTTTTTTATGAACTTGCGACATACCATATAATTCATCATACAACTATATTTTATCAGTCACTAGAGACAGTATCGAATGTGATGAGAAGACCATTCTACATGGACGCCACAAGAGCAAAAGAATTCGGAGTAATTGACAAGGTAAATTAACGCACAAATTCTTTTGGGGTTTTAACACGGTGTACGTGCCTTGAGATGATAACTCTAATTTGGCAAGTTGGCTCCAGATTCTTTGGCGCGGTCAGGAGAAGATTATGGCTGATGTCGCTGCTCCGGAGGAATGGGACAAAGGAGCTGGCATCAAAGTTGTAGATGAATTCTAGATTCCCTCTCAAATCTACTCTCCATCCATAGCAAGTAAGCCAATTGCTTCTCTTTTTCGCAAACTCAAGTCTCTGTTCTCTTTTCAGTATTCAAAATGCAGATGTCTTAGAAATCCAATAGAATTTCATTTTCTTTTTGTGGCAGGGTTTCACTGGAATTGAGATTTGGGAGAGAGAGAATCATAATTTTGTTGGTCCAAAGTGTCTCTATCTCTCTAGGTCATAGATTTGTAATTCCTTTTAGTCCATTTAGTTCCTAAATTGAGGAAAAATTTGCTTTATTCAGTTGAAATCTAACAATTCCATCTCAATGATGTAAATATGATGCAAGTTTTCCTGCACACTACACATGCTTTCCATAAAAAAAAATATAGCTATCAATAATGTAGCCTCCTGCAACTTGATGGGTTTTAATACATTATCTTGGAAGATATTTAGATGATTTTTTAGTTTTGGTTGGATCCAACTAAACTTCCGACATGGTTTCGTGCTTATCAATGGAATGAGTGTCGAAAATAAATTTTCAACTATTATTTTTCAACCCTCTGTTCTCTGAAATGTTTGTAGTTTCTGTAGTTGCAAGGGAATGTGATCAAATTACACCTATTCCCACGTTGGATTTCAGAGTCTGCAAGTTATCAGAGATCATCAAGGGAATCAATATCATGCTGGAAAATTCTCACCTCATCATAGCTGACTCAGGAAAGATTTGGGTTTGTGTAAGATTTAAAAATTTTCATTCCCAATTATATTTGTTAATAAAACTGAGATTATAAGAGAAAGAAATGCTCATCCCATTCTTTTATTGTTGTTTTTGAACTGCCCTAGGTTGACCTAATGATCTAAGACAAAGAAAAAAAGTTATATGGCATGTTTAGGAGTGACTTTAAAATGGCTCATTCCATGCTGCATCATATAAAATCATGTCATTATGGTCATTCTAAAATCATTTTCAAACATACCTTTGGTACTATACGAAAATAGGTTTAAAGCTCCTAGTAGCCGTTGAGAATATTATGGATTTTCTGACATCCAAATGTAATAGGATTAGGTAGATTGTCTTGTGAGATTAATTGAGGTACTCGTAATTTGACTTGGGCGTTCAGATTATGAAAAGGAAAATCTTTCCATAACGGTTTGTAGGTGATACCAAACCATACAATATGCATGTAATAGTAAAATTGTATTCGACATTGACCCAAACTGCAAAAAAGTTTGATTATAGTCGAATAGTTTAAGACAATGAGTTAGTGGATTTGACTTCGTTTATCTTTAAATGGAGAATGACTTGATTGGCGACAACTTTTGTCGGTTTGATCAGTTTGACCAATTTGATCGGTTTGATTTGGAAGAATGTTGGTTTTTTTTTTTTGGGTCAATATTTGATTTTTGTTGAAAAATGAACCAAATCTGAACTACTTGAAAGTAAATGTAGTAGTCACTTATCATGTGGAATCAAACACTTTCAATGATAGCCGACAATAAGAAAAGTTTTGACAGCAAGAAGAAATCTTCCACGAAGCCTGACGAAGTGCTTGTATTCTCATCTTTAATCAAACACTTAAAGATTGGTCATTTTTTTTACCGTACTTCCTGTTTATATGATCGAAGAAGTGCTTATTTAGATGTTTTTAGCAAAAGTTAAAAGCACTTTAGTAAACAGTAGGTAAGTAAAGTCATTTTAATTTTTGGATTTGTATTCTTAAAAGATTTTTTAAGGTGCATTTAGAGTAAAAATACTCTATATTAGTGCTTTAATGTGTTTTTGATTTTTTTCTAAAAGTACTTTTATGTCAATTTGAAACGGGATAATTTTGAGTGAAAAAGAGTATTTTAACTAGGTCAAATGTATTCCCAAGCATAGGTTAGCTATAACTTTCATGATATCATCACCTGATATCTTACTTATATAATGTTTTTTGGATGTACAATGTCTTTAAGATAACATTGAGTTTGAGCTACATTTTCAATTAAAAGTCTAAATAAACTCACATTTTTAATATAATAACAATGAGGTTAAACTACAAACCTGGTCTCTAGACTTTGGTAACAAGGTTTATTTAGTCATTATTTTTTTTTTTTAAAAAAACCAATTATATTTATGAACTTTAAATTGTGGCTCCATGTAGACAATATTATCAGTCATATTAACTAAATGATCATGTGAAATGTTCATTGGACAATAATTGGATGATCTAGTAAAATGCGATAGACAAATATGGACAATCACACCAAATAGAATGACACAATCAATCAGAAGAATTTGATATGTTAAAATCAGTATATAGCATGTATTATTTTAAAGTTTAATTAAAGTTTAAAAATTAAATAGATAAATCTATTCAAGTTTATCCACAAGATTTATAATTTAACCCAAGAATAAAATTTTCCCCTTAAATTAACCCAACAATATTATTTATTTATTTATTTTTGACAATCCAACAATAATTCTTTTTGACTGGGATTCATTGGGCCTCTCAACGAGCTTATGCAATTATTTGATACAAGTATTTATTATTTTATTTTTTTTGAAGAATTATTTGATACAAGTTGAGAATTCACATGGGTCCCATTGCTTTCTTAAGATTATGTCTACTTATCATTTCAGGGTCAGAGTTTGATTGTTTTGTACAGTAGGCAACATCAATTATTGATCTATATAATATAAAAGCATATTTGAAGATCTAGATGTTGCCATTTAGTTTGAAATTTTTATTTTACAAAAAGGGAAAACATTCAGTTAATGTTTTTCTTAATTAATTCATTATAAATTTGAAATAAGGCATGGTGTGCAAATCATGATTTTAGATAAATACTAAATACTAATAAAAGTGTAATTGGATCTTGTTATAGGCAATTTTGAACCACTCCGATGTACAAGGAGCTGACGAGGACAACCGGGGAAAAATCGGGCTGGGAGATGGACCCAGGAGGTGAAACCGGCAAGTGAGACGGGCCAAGACCGAAGGGGTCGGGTTTTTGGCCCGACCCCCTGCTCGGCCTCGGCCCGCTCGGGCGGGCCGAGCCCGTTCGACTCCGTTTGGTCCCTTCCGCCTCTGGCCGCCCCGATTCCGCCTGGTTTGTCCCGAAACGCCTCCGAATTCATAAAAACCCTAGGAGCATGAGCAGGTATTTATACCCCTCTTCGCCACTGAAGAAGGGGACCCAAACTCCCGACTCTCTCCTCTTACTCTCTTGCTCTCCTCTCCCGTTTTCTGACTTAAGCATCGGAGGCAGTGTGGCTAGCACCACATCGGTGTGCAGATTTACTCTTTTGCAGGCCACGTCTTCCCCCGCTCTCAAACAAATTCATTGTCGATTATCACGTGGAGCGAAGGTAATTTGCCTAGCGAAATTTGATCATCAACAGATCTTGTACTATATTTATCAATCTTAGTTAGCACTAAATTGCCATTATCTAGACATGATTGTGACTTTAAGAAAAATAGTAAGACCCATAAATTATAATATTAGACACGAAAAATAGTTTTAGTTTCTATTTTAGTCCTTACACTTTGCTTAAATAACTATTTTAGTCTCTATTAATTTGTCATTAACCATTAAAAAGATCTAAGTGCATTTAAAGTTAAATTACAAGTTTAGTTCTCGAACTTTCAAGTTTGTGTCAAATAGGTCTTTAAACTTTAAAAAATATCTAATAAGTTCTCAAACTTTTAATTTTGTGTCTATTAAGTCGATATATATATATATTGACAACATGTGGGGGTGGGGTAAAATTCATAGATCTATTAGATACTTATTAAAATTTGGAGATTTACTAGACACAAACATAAAAAGTTCAGGTTAATTTAACATACTTTAAATAAATGAACACTTCTTCTAACCCTGGTCTATTAAGACACTTATTAATCAAACAAATGAATAAAAGATAGGCTTATATAATATTTATGATAATTTTTAACAAAAAATTGATGGTAAGGAAGGAAAATTTAAACAATAATGTTCTAAATTTTTATTTTAAAAAATCCCAAATCAAATCTCTCTCTCTTCCTTTTAAATTCAGTAAACTTTGCAAGAATTAAGTTCGCAATGAAAAAAATATAAAAATCATATGTGAGAAAAAATGAGATCATAAATAAAATATGAATGCTTTCATTACATTCTTTTTTTTTTACAATATGTGGGGAGGAGGATTTGAACCACAGACTCTGTGATTATCAATACAAGATTATGCCAATTGAACTAAATTCTTGTTGGCGAATGCTTTCATTACATTCAAAGCCAAATTGAATAATATATATAAACAACTACTTATCTCTTTCTTTTGAATCTCTCTCTTTCTCTCTAAAGTCTAAACATGGAAGCTCTCCCTTTCTTTGTTGGAGTGATAGGTAAAAGGAAAAGCAAAAAAAATATTTTTCTTCATAATTCATATTTTTTTTTTCTTTTTTTCTTGTTTTTCTTTCAAATATTATGCATTTCACAGTGACTAATATTGCCTTTTCCCTTTTCAGGAAACATCATCTCAGTGTTGTTCTTCCTTTCTCCCTTGTAAGTTCTCGACAAATTCGCACCCCGTTCAATAACGATTTTGTTTTTCTGTAATTTGGTTTGTTTTTTAAAAATTATGCCAACACAGTTTTCTCTCTTAAGCTAAGCCTTGTATTATTGTTTTTCAAATTTGGCTAAAATTTTAAAAGTGTTTTTATTATGTGAAAAAATGAAAAGAAAAATAATCTTCGTTTGATAACTAAACGGAAATTACCCAAAGAGATGTAGTTTTCATAAATTTTGTGCACATCTTCCCCTAATTTTTGAATAAAACAATACAAAGATGAGTAAAATAACATGTTTTATGAGGATGAAGATTCGAACATTTGATCTTTTAGTCGAGAACAACACTCCTTAACCAATTGAGCTATACTCAAGTTAACATTATTAAACATGTCGTTAAAAGTAGAAGAAAAAAGAAGTAAATAAAACATTTTAATTTTTCTTTTGTTATGAAGTAATGAATGAGTGTTATGTTATGATTTTGTGCAGAAAGACATTTTGGAGAGTGTTGAAGAAAAGATCAACAGAAGAATTTGATTGTCTTCCTTATGTTTCAACTTTCCTCACAGCTTCTTTGTGGGCTTACTATGGCCTAATCAAGCCTGATGGCTTTCTCATTGTCTCTGTCAATATCTTTGGAATTTCTCTTCAAATTTGTTACCTCACCATTTTCCTTCTATTTTCACCTCCAAACATCAGAGTACGTCGTCACTCGTCGATGCCCGATTCTTGTCGTTATGTATTTTCGTTTGCTTTCATGGCTCGAAATCGGTTTAGAACGTCCTCGAACAGGACGTTTATTTGTACTTCTGTGTATTTTTTATCTCCAAAGCCTCGTTTGATAACCATTCTGATTTTTGAAATTTAAGCTTATAAACACTATTTCCACCTTTAAGTTTCTTTATTTGTTTGTTTTTTTTTTAATCTACCCTCTTCTCGTGTTTTAAAAACCATGTTAAGTTTTGAAAACTAAAAAAAAGAAAAAAGTTTTCAAAAACTTCTTTGTTTTTGAAATTTGGCTAAGAATTCAAATGTTTCCTAAACAAAGAAGATGGAAACCACTTTAAGGAAATTGTGAGAAAGAAAACATAATTTTCAAAAATAAAAAACAAAAAATCAAATGGTTATCCATCAGAGTCTAAACTTTCAAAAATTAAGAGAATAAATTGTTATGATTGTGATATATTGATTTGTTAATGTTGGTTGTTGTGGTTTGTTACTAACTATGTTTGTATATTTGTAGGTTAGAACTGCAACTCTAGTGGTAATTTTTGATGTTGGATTTGTGGGAGCAACAATTTTGGCATCATATTTGATGTTACATGGAAACTCTCGAATCGATGTCATTGGATTCATTTGTGCTACTCTTAACATTATGAATTGCGGTTCACCTCTTGGAATAGCGGTTAGTAAACCTTTCTCACTCTATCGAAATTTAAGGGTTTTTTTTTTTTTTTTTTACAATATGTTGGATAGGAAGATTTAAATCACATACTTATTGATCATTAGTATTTCAACGGAATTGTAACATATGATTTCTCGTATATAAAGTTCTTGATCAATTTAATTAAAAACTATACTATAGGATTAACTATAAGTGACATGAAAACAACTAACTAATTTGTAGAATATTTCGAAAAACATTAAACTTATCGTTTCTTCTAAAAATATGAATTTATAAACCTTGGTTTCAAATCATTATACAATAACTTTTAACATTTGCATGTCATCCTCTATAATAGAACACTAAAGTACAAACGTGAAATAATTTTTCCATTCAGAACACGTCCACCTCAACTATATATATACATATATACATACATACACATATACATATATTCCATCATTCAATATTAAAATCTTTTTTTTTAATGTTAATTATCTCATTGGGAAGTTTACAATATTATTTTGATGCAGAGGAAAGTGGTGACAACTAAAAGTGTGGAGTATATGCCTTTCCTTCTTACTTTGTGCATATTTTTGAACTCTGGGGTTTGGACTTTCTATGCTGTGCTTGTCAAAGATCCCTTCGTTGGAGTAAGTTTTTCATTCTCTCTTTTGATACTTTCATACATTTTTCAATGCCAAAATGCCCTAATACCTAGTTATGCTATGCCCTCTTTAATGTTCGATGATTCGGATTAATTGTAATGTTGTTCTTGTCGACCAAATTAATCTTTTTTTTTTAGTTCAACAACATTTGAGAGTGGGGATTCAAACCTCTGACCTTTTGGTCGAGGGTACATGTCAATTACTGTTAATCTATGCTCAATTTGACATATGCGACAAAATTAATAGACTAGTCATTGAGTGTCTTATTTATTGATAAAACGTGAAGTGTTATTGTACTTAGACAAAGTTATCTTTGTTTGCGTCAGGTTCGAGTATTATTTTTGCCTAAGTTCCTATTTGGGTGTTTCAATGTTTTGGACTCGAGTTTGTTTGTTTGTTTGTTTGTTTGTTTTTTTTTTTTTCATTTTCTTTTTTTCTTTTTCTTTTTGGAGCATTTTCGTAGAGTTACGTTGGACTTAGATCTAGGTGTTTTAATTGATGGACTTATTCAAGTTCTTCATAGTTCAATTTATTTGATGAATTGAAGACTCGACAATAGAATTGACTCGATCAGGTTTAAGATAAACGTCATTTTTACTAAATTTTCTCATCGATCCTATCTTTTTTGTTTTTGATATATTGTTCAATTATTACACGTAATGTACTAAAATGAATCTCTTGTGTAGGTACCCAATTTGATTGGATTCCTTCTAGGAGTCATGCAATTGGTAATCTATGCCATTTACATGAATAATGGGTCTCAATCGTCCAAGATTTCTCCCTCACAAACCAAAGAGGATCCTAATTCTTTGCTACATGACCATCTTCTTCCACCACCTCCCCATACGACGCCGTTTACAAAGATGGAGCAAGTCTAATCTTTTATCAAATCATTTACAATACAATTCGAGCGAGATATCATTGAAATTTTCAACGTGATTAACGCTAATGTGACTCTAGCCCATCTATTAAAATTTAATAGATATCATTGATATTGTATTCTTAATTAAAATTTAATTCGTCAATGCATATGTCAATTGAGACATGAATCCAAAAATATTATTCAATTAGGTTTGGAAACTTGGCATGATACAATTTGTCATTTACTTACATGCCACCTATGTAGAGAATTAAACTTTAATTTTAATTAAGAAAATTTTTAAATTAACCTTATTGAAAGAAGCTTCTTCTCTTTTCGTCCTCTCTAATCTGTAAATTTTTCCTCAATGATAACTAATGCAAAACTTTACTTATAAAAGTTATGCGCAATACAACACCATATGAAAACGAAGTTTGAAATCAAGTTTTCTCTTTTTAAGAGTGAAAGAAGATAAGTGGAAGAAAAATTTTCTTTTTGCTCTCCCTGTTTTTGTATGTTAGTGATAAGTAAAAGAAGTATTAGAAGACTATGGATTTGGTTCAATTTACAAGATTAATTAATACAAAATTTTATATATGATTTTGCTTTTATTAATTAATATTTAAGAAGTGTTAGAACCACTGTATGACAATATTTTTATTTATTTTTCCTAAAATAAATATAGGAAAAACTAATGGGCGGTGGCGGGTGACAAAATTACATTGAAAATGCTATCAACAAAAATTAAGTTAAGGATATGAAAAATTCAAGAACGATAAGCAAAAGTCATCTTGAAGCTTCAACACGAGAATCTAGTCAAGCTCTTGGGATAATGTGTTGAAAGAGAAGAAACACTCATGGTCTAGGAATACATGACAAATAAGTAAAGTTTCTCACTAATTCTCATGGAGGAAGACTTTGTGGAGGGAGGAAGAAAAAAGAAGAAATATTTGTTGAGTGAGGATATTTTTGAATTTTTTTGAAAGTTCAAGGGTATTAATGAAACTAAAACTTTAACGTTTTCTATCCAAAACTTAACGGTAAGAGTATTTTTTTTTTAACATTTTTTAAAGTCCATGGGCATTTTTTAAACTTTCTAAAGTTTATGGGTATTTTTGAAACAAACCCTATAGTTCAAAGGTATTTTTTATAATTTAGCCCAAATTCTCTTATTGTATTGGTCTTATTCAATAAATTCTTGTTATAATGTATATTTTTCAACCAAATCAAAATGTTCTTTACATGTCAAATTCCTCGATCTTAAAAGTTATAGTCCATGTTTGATAACTATTTGGTTTTTGAAAAATTATGCTTGTTTTCTCTCCATTTCTTAGCCAAATTCAAAAAACAAAACTTGCTTATGAAACCTATTATTTTTTTAGGTCATGTTTGATAACCATTTGGTTTTTGAAAATTATGCTTGTTTTCTCTCAATTTTCGTACTATGGGTTTCATCTTTGTTAAGGACACATCTAAATTCCTAGTCAAATTCCAAAAATAAAAACAAGTTGTTGAAAACTACGACCCCGTTTGATAATCAATTGGTTTTTAGTTTTTGAAAATTATGCTTGTTTTCATCCAATTTCCTTACAATAGTTTTCATCCTTGTTAAAGACACACTTGAGTTCCTAGCCAAATTCCAAAAACAAAAACAAGTTTTTGAAAACTATTTTTTCTAGTTTTCAAAATTTGACTTGGTTTTTGAAAAAGTTGGGAAGGAGGTAGATAACAAAACAAAGAAACTTGGAGGTGCATGTAGTGTTTTTAAGCTTAATTTTAAAAAACAAAAAACAAAAAACCAAATGGTTATCAAACAAGACCTACTTTTTTTAGTTTTAAAAAATTGACTTGGTTTTTGAAAACATGAAAAGAGGGTAGATGAAAAAACAAAGAAATTTATAGGTGGGAGTAGTGTTTATAAGCTTAATTATAAAAAACTAAAAACAAAAAACCAAATGGTTATCAAATGGGGCCTTAGTTTTCAAAACTTGGTTTGGTTTTTGAAAAAATTGGAAGAAAGTAGATAACAAAACAAAAAAAACTTATAGGTGCATGAAAGTAGTGTTTATAAGCTTAATTTTCAAAAACAAAAAACCTGAAACCAAATGGTTATCAACATGACTTATATTTTCCAATTTTCAATATGTGAATCTGTCTTTTAAAACGAATGCTTAGTTTTTTTTTTTTTTTTTTCAACGAACACATAGGGTGGATATTCAAACCTCTAACCTTCTTGTTGAGTCTAGGATATATAACTTAACCAATTCAACAAAATGCCGTACTTTTTGGGGTTAACGCCCGTATTGAAAAATGGCAACGCAACTAATTTTTTTTAGATAAATGGCCAAATTGGATTTATCTATTAATAAATCCGAATTATCGATTTACCAAAATACCCTTAATCAATAAAATAACTAATTTGCTAGAAATCCACGGTATCTTTAAAATAAATTTGAATTCCTTTATTTTAGCTTAGATAAAAAATACAATCAATTTCAAATACAGAGAGATAAAATACAGAAATTCAAATTTAACAATAAAAAAGAGATCTGAAATTTAAATTTAACTTAAATATAATATAATCGAATATTTAAATTATAGTAGTTAAATCAAATCTATGATTTAAAATAAACTAAAACAATTTCCTAAATAAAGAAATAACTATCTAACAAAAAAATTTAACAAATTGGACGGAAAATATATAAATAAAAAAAAAACTTTCTACCTAACAAAATTAAACCCAAATAAAAAATCAACCACAAAAAATAATTCTAAAATCATGAAGTAATTAAAATATAAAAAATTTAAATACCAAAAGCAATATAATTACAGTAGAATTAAAAATCTTCTTAATTTATTCATGAAAACAATAACAACAATTACTTGGTCCATCTACACAATTTTGACAATGAAAAACTTTTTTTTAATAAACTTTCCTCAATTGTTGGATTCAATATGTACAACTACAGAGTAGAAAACTATTGAAAATTCTTATTGAATAGAAAATTTCCAACATTTTCCTAATGGGATAATTAAAACAAATCTCAAATTAAAATCAAAACAACTTAAATCCTAAAAAAAAATCTTTCTATTTAACAAAATCAAAATGACTGCAAAATGTAGATTAATTAAAACAAATTTCAAATTCAAATCAAAACAACCAATCGATCGAGCAAGGAAGTTCAAATTTTCGGCCTTACGAATTCGTCGAGGCCACCAGTTCCTTCAACTCTGAAATGGCTGTCTTTTTCTCTCCCACTTCTGCAAATACATGAAAAACGAAAATCGAATGAATTATTAAATATAGAATAATGTGGCATTTTTTTTTATTAAAAACCCAAAAGAAATTTCTCAAAAACGAATAAAACTCAGATGGGATTTTTCATCATAAGTAAAGAAGAAGAACCAAGGTGAGGCTGCTCAATAAACCCCTCCTCAAATTTCTTCAAATTTCGACAAGGCTGAAGAAGAAAACCCGAACTGATAATTGATCACGTGATCGTCAGAGAGCCTCCAGTATTCGACTTGACGACCTTCGATAGATGGGGGAGAAGAATATGGTCTATCCGAGGGTTAAGATAAAGATAAGATTTGGTGAGAAGTTTTTTTAGATACAGTATTAATGTGAGAAATTAGGGGATTGACCTTGATTTGGAGAGAGATTATCTTTTAGATACACTTTATTTTCAGAAGAACGATGGATGCATCTCATTTGGTTGGAGGGGTAAAATGGGCAATATGGGTCAAAAAATGGTCACTTGCATAGCACGAAATGACTATAATTTAAGTTTTTTTTTTTTTTTTTTGTCTATTTTTCAAACCGTGGTATTTTTTTTTGTCATTCTCAAGGATTTCCCTACTTTTTGTTTTATTTCTTAAGGTTTAGTTACCAATTTATGGGGCTTTGCTTTAAGGATTAGAGGAAAAAAGGCCCACTTAGTTTTCCATGGGCTTTTAATGTGGATCCAATTAGTTCACTTGAGCTTGGGCAAGATTGTATATAATTAAAAGGGAAAAGTATAGCCCAAATATGGGCCCTATATTTCATAAATGTCTAAGTTTCCCATTTTTTTTACAGAAAAGGCCTAATGGCCCAATTTTTTTTCATACAAATGATGGCCCTTTTACGATTCAGCCCTCATATACACTACTTACTATTTAAAAAAAATAATAATAAAATAAAACCAAAAAAAGGAAACACAACCGTTTCCCTTCAAAAATCAATTTTCAGAACGTAGGTGAGAGAGAGAAAGAAAAAGGAAAAGACGTGCAATCGGGGGGAAAAACCCACGATTTTTGCTTCTGTTCAACCCACGATTTTTGCTTTGTTTTTCTGGTGACTTTGCGAAGAAGAAGACTCAGAAAGTTTGGGAAGAAGAACGGACCACTGTTTGTAGAAATCATCAGGTATATTGCGAACTTCAAAGGTATATTCTTTAGAGTTTTTTTCCTCTTGTTTACCTTCAAGAAATAATCTGAACGAAAAAGGAAAGGTCTAGAAATCGGAAAAGGAAAAAAACCCACGATTTGAAGCTTGCTTTTGAACCCACGATTTGTATCGGAATAGGCTTCGTTTTTTTTCGGACGACTTTGCGAAGAAGACACAGAAAGCGCGCGAAGAAGACAGACCGCTGGTAACAGAAAACGTCTGGTATATTTCGAACTTCTGAGGTATATTTCACATAATTTGGTATATTGCTTCGAAATACCTAGTTCATGCGTTGTATTCCCACGGTTTTTTAGTGTTTTTTCTCACCCACCGTCCCTAAGGCGTCAACACTCTGTTTTTTCGTAATACCTTTACTTCTTCACTACTGGTATATATGAACCACAAAATATGTATCAGACACACATGGTTTATATATTCATCTGTATATATCATATTTTATATATTTCATTTTTTATATACCATATTCCAGAGTATACAGTAATATATACCACATGGTATATATGAAACATAAGTATATTGACATATGATATATATTTCTGTATACTCTGGAATATGGTATATAAAAAATGAAATATATAAAATATGATATATACTGACATTGACTGGAATGAGATATCCCTCTAAATATATTAAATATTAAAACTGAAAACGCACCCATCTAAAAACATGTTTATAATGTGTATATATGATACTGACATTAACTAAAACGATATATCCCTTTGAATATATAAAATATAAAAACTGAAAACATACCCATCTTCAAAACACTGGGAACCGGAGCAGAAAAGCTTAACACAGTTTGCTAGAAACCTCCATAAACAACCAATAATATAAATTGTATATTATTGAGAATATATAATATACTATACTGTTGTATAATGCATATCAGCGAGAGTAATATAATAGAATATGCAATATATACATTTATTATAAATTGAATATTATTGAGACTATATAATCACCAAAAAAACGTTTTGACATAAAAATGAATACTAATCGGAATATATACACATTTTTTTAGATATTCCGCCTAACATGTAATATATACACCGTGACAAAACTGGAAATTGAATTGATAACGGACGTGAAACACTGTTGACGTCGGAACAAAACCCACACTCGCCGAGAAACACAAAAGCCGTGAAACACAGATGCCGGTCGAAAAAAATAGGAAAAACCCACTCCCATCGTGAATAAAATGCCGCCGCCGACAAGAAAACCCACTCCCGCCAATTTAACAAAATAAAATGTTGCCGCTTGAACAAAACCAACTCCCGCTGTGAAGAAGTTGCGCTGAATGAAGCTATTGCTGGTTGAAGATGTCGTCGAGAAGAAAAAAAAAGGGAGAACAAAAGTTGAAGCTGCCGTAATAGAAAAAGGAGAGGATAAAAAGAAAATCTAATCTAATTATAGATAAAATGATATGAAAATCAACCTGTTTAATTAAAGAATGAAATAAAATCTTATTCATTATGATTCTCAAATATTGGGGGATTTGTTTAGATAATATTTTATAAAATATAATTTAAATTGAAGAGAGATAATGACAACAAGGGTATAATGGTAAGAAAAAATGCTAGAAATCTAATCTTGAAAATATTCAAATCTATTGATATACATGAAAATATGTCTTTAAAACAACCCATCCACCAAAATTTCTCTAATTAAAAAGAAAAAATTGGAGTATATATCCTTTTCATGCACTTGATTTCAAATATGATTTTTTTTCCTAAATTATATTAAAATATAGAGAAATTTTAGTGGATGAACTAATTTAGAATCATATTTTCAAATTTGTCAAAAGATTTAAAAATTTACGGAATTAGATTTTCGTGTGAATTTTCTTACCATTATATCCTTGTTTTGAATCTCTCTCCGCAATTAAGCTCATGCATCAAAATAAAATTTGACTATGAAGGAATAAAATCGGTTTGAATTAATTTAGGAAGGTGAAATAGTGAAATGAGGTTTTTTTGAAAAATTGGAGTGATTTTAGGAATCTTTGAAATTGGAAAGTCAATTAAATGTGTTTGGAATTTTGAATATGGAGGAATAAAATTTGTTTTTCGTTTTATAATTTTTTGTTGTTCTTTAAGTATAAATATTATGAAAAAGGGCATAAAAGTAATTGAATCACAATTTATATGTAAAAACTTTAGGTCTTTTGACTATTTGGGTAAAAAATGGTTGGGTTGGACAGAAATGAAATATATGACTCATTTATGGGCTAACCACGTACTTATCCTTAAAATATATAATAAAAAATGTGTAGGTGAGAAATTTGATTCTTTTGACTTATAAAAAAAAAGGTTTTTAATGCAATAGCTAGTTTAACCGGGTTGAAGTTGGCTATGATTAACCTAACAATTAAATTTGAAGAGAACATTAAATTAAAGAGAAATGCTTCGATCAATTCAAACTTCTTCGCTCTTACGATTGAAAGTAATTTAGGGCCCGTTTGGTAACGTTCTCGTTTCTTGTTTCCGTTTCTTCATTTTTAATAAAGAAAAATAGAGTTTCATGACCCTAACACCTATACATTCAATAATAATAAACCTATATTCTTATTTATGTTTGGAAAAAATTGGAAACAAAAACAAAAAAAAAAAGAAACTAGTTTTAGTTGTTCCCAAAAGTTCTATACAAATTTTGGGAGTGTTTCTAAAAAATGAGAAACAAGAAACATACATAGTTATTAAATGCTTAGATTTCTTAATAAAATTAGAAACAAGAAACAAGAAACGAGAACGTTACCAAACGGACCCTTAATTACACAAAAAGCCAAATTACCACTTAGAAGATAGAGATTATTACAATAGTCGAAAAAGGTATTAATTTAAGTATTAAAACAAACTCGTGCGGCAACATATAAAGGATCCAATGCAGTTATAACGAGCTTTATAGTTTAGCTAATATTTTTACTTCTAATTTAAGAAAGAGCAAGAATCTACGAGTTGACTCTGACGTGACTTAAATAATAAACCATAAATTTTCTTTTATCATTAATTCTTTAAATCCAATAATGTGAAAATGATGACAATACTAGTATCATAAGCATCAATTTGGATATTTTCATCTACTAAATAATAAATAATCTTAGCAACATGTTTTATTTTGGTTATTTTCACATCGTCGAAATTATCTTAATCTTAACTAAAATATTTCTTTTTTTTTTTTTGAAAAATTCTTGGAGGCGTATTTTCAAAATTACTAGAAAACATAATTATTAAAAAAAAAGTTACATTACTTTAAAGTTTAAACTACGAACATGTAAGTTTGCAATTGTATTTATCAAATATAATGAACTCTCTCCTTTTCTAAAAAATATTTATACATCTTTCATTTATTTTGTCAAATAAGCAAAGGTATTGATTGAAACCATATTTTAGGTATTAAATTAAAATTCCCCATTTTCTCAAAAGATCAAAAAAGCCCTATTGACTTCCTTCCAAAGTGGAAAAAAGAAAGAGGAGAAAGATGTTGTCAACTTTTCTTTAGAAGCAAGAAAAAGCCATCTTGAGTTGTCCCAAAAAAAAAAAAAAAAAAAAGAAAGAAAAAGCCATCTTTATGTTCTCAAACAAAATAAATCAATAAACAAATAAATAAATAACAAAAATACATCTTTTTAATACATTTTTCTTCCTCACATTGGTTAAAAATTATACTCAATTTAAATTAGTATCATATCACTTTATTTATTTACATTCTAATGTCATTTATTGTTTGTCATGATGTCATCATTTGTAGTACAACAAATATGAAAGTGGAGATTTGAACTTCGACTTCCATCAAATGAGTTGATATTGTAACTATTGATTTAATGCTCATGTTGATTGATTTTCAAATCATTATTTATTTAATAACATTACGACATAATTTAAATAGAATTATAATTAAAAAATCATTTTAAAATGTAGAGATTATGCAGACATAATAAACTAAACTTATCCTTTAATTTTATTTCTCAAAGGGAAAAGAAAATTGGAAAGAGAAAAATGCGTTAAAACACTTGTATTTGGTATTGTGCAACAATTTAGAGCCCGTTTGGTAACGTTCTCGTTTCTTGTTTCCGTTTCTTCATTTTTAATAAAGAAAAATAGAATTTCATGACCCTAACACCTATACATTCAATAATAATAAACCTATATTCTTATTTATGTTTGGAAAAAAATGGAAACAAGAACAAAAAAGGAGAAACTAGTTTTAGTTGTTCCCAAAAGTTCTATACAAATTTTGGGAGTGTTTCTAAAAAATGAGAAACAAGAAACATACATAATTATTAAATGCTTAGATTTCTTAATAAAATTGGAAACAAGAAACAAGAAACGAGAACGTTACCAAACGGACCCTTAGTGGACATGTTCTAGAAAATTATAGGAAAAAGAATTATTAGTATTTAAACGAGGCAGCCATATCTTCTATTAAAAAAAATTATAGGAAAAAACAATTTTTTTTCTAAAAAAATAAATAAATAAAATAAAAGAGGCAGCCATTTGCCAAACCACACGTGGCATTTATTGATTTGTCATTTATTACTAAGTGGGCATGCCATTAAAGGAACGGTTCAAAATACGCGGTTTTCCCAATTTGCTAAAATGGGGAAAAAAAAAAGAAAAAAAAAAGAGAGAAAAAAGATTGGACTATTTCCTTTTTTTTTTTTTTTTTTTTTTTTTTTTTTTTAATTTTTTTTTAAAATAACTATTTCTTTTATTTATTCTTTATATATTATATAATTTATATTATATATATTCACACACTTTTGAGTTTTGCCCCACTCTTTATATATATATATATATATATATATATTTCTTTTAATCTTTTGACCTTAGGACAACATAATCTCACTCATATCTTTTTTTTTTTTAATATAATTTTGAAGATCCCGAAAAAAAAAAATTGAAGAAGGGTGAGTTGAAAGAATCTTCTAACAAATTAAAAACAGAGTATTAAAAAAGATTTACCTTGATTTTTTTTAAGACATTTTGAATGAATTAGTTAAAAGAGTGCATGTTTTTTTTTTTTCGAGATGTTAATGTTTGTATGATTTATTAATTTACATCTTCGGATATTCTTTAATTTAATTTTGTTTGACATTATTGTTAACATGGACATAATTTAATAGGTTAAGACATCTAACATCGACCAAAAGTTAAAGGTTCAGATCTTTATTCCCAATATGTTGAACTCAAAAAAGAAAAAGAAAATTTTGGCATGAGTCATGACCATCTATAGTTAAGGCAGTCACTTTAATACCATCTTGGAAATAAGCTAAGATGTGCTCATTGCTCTAATGTGGTCATACCGAATTATGATGCTAGTAAAGTATCACACTAGCATGCCACTAAAATCTTGGAATTATATTGATTGTCATCACGTTCGATGCCCCTTTTCGGATCATGGTTAAGGAAGTTCTTAATTTGATAGTGGTCCAACCCAGTCAATACAATTCATAGTAGAAGTTTCAAACAATTACCTCGTGTTATGTCTTTATCAATTTTCATCGTGACAGTGACCCCTTTCACCTTATAAATATTCATGTAGTTTTTCTATGTTGGAAATAACTTAACATTCATGTAGAATTCTATTATATATTAAAATATATATAGACAAAAAATTAACGAAATATAGAGGGGTGAGATGAGGATGTCGAGTTCAAATTTGAAGTAAAGAATATGTTTGTTGTGTCCTTTTAAAAAATAAATTAGAGAAGATAATTTTTTATTTTTATTTTTATTCCTTGTCCTATTCCCATTTGAGTGGAGATATAGCTATTTTTCATTTGAGATATAATATAATGTAATGAAAAGGGAATTTTCCTATGCCTTCTTTGTATTAAAATATGAGTATTGAAAGCCCTTTGATCCCTTCTTGGTGTTATAATGTAAATAATTGAAGTTCATGGTGGTTGATTTTGGACATTGAATAGGGTTTGGTCACTTTGGATTAGTATGTAAAGAAAGAAGATTGTCAAAAGAAAACAACTTCTTTTGCATTAGATATGAAAATATACCTTCTTTTTATTATTTTATTTTAGATTATATATAACGTTGATTGATTTTATTTAAATGAAGTTTTTTTTTGTTCGACAATATTTAGGGTTGGAGGAATTCAAACCTCTAATTTCTGGTCGAGGGTATATATATACAAATTACCACTGAACTTTACTCACTTTAGCTATTTGAATAAAGTTTTTTCAACTACACTATGATCAAAATTTAATAGTTACTTGATTATGAACCAAATAAAATGGTCAACTTAAACATAATTCAATCGCTTAAAACATATATCTTTAACTACGAGAATAGAGGTTCGAATCCCAACCCTAATCCCAGCATGCTATTAAACTGAAAAAAAAAAAAAAAAAATGAAATGTGCACTAAATTAATATCTTATTTGTTAATAATATTATATTGCAAATTAAAAGAAAAGGCTTAATCTATAAGCCAAAACATAAATGCCTAATCACTTAAAAGCTGTATTTTAATTTGTCTGGTGCACCAAAGCAATATATGTAAGATTTACTAAAAGTAAATTATCTTAATGATAATTGAAGTCATATATATATATTAAAAAATTTAGATATGAGCATAACTCAACTAGTATAAGATTGTACTAATGACTAATAGATTTATGCTTGGAATTCTCACCCCTCGTATTGTAAATAAAATAAAATAAATAAATAAATAGTTGACTAAAAATTTAAACCTTAAACTTCTAAAAATAGATGTCTTAATTGTTAATCCGCGTTCATGTTAAAAAAAAATAAAATTAATCTGTTAAAATGTATGGTTGCGACCGTCAAAGTAAACTAAAATTATAAATTTTTAATCAAACAAGACTATCTCAAACATTTCCACAAGAGGAAGAGGCCAAATTACGAGCATTCCCTTTCAAGTTCTTGTTGAATTTCGATTCTTCATCAGTTTGAATCTTTCCAAAAGAGAGCATAAATTAATTTAGACAATCAAATTGGTATGAACTATGAACTTCTTCTATATATTCTTCCTTTGGGAAATTCTTGTAATTGAGATAATGGAAACCAATTCAGAACAAAACACATCCATGTCCGGATTCCAAATCTCCTTGGGTTGCGCCATCTCGCTATCCTGCGCCGGTCAGCCCGCATTTGAAGATTTCAACCAGAAAATAAAATGAAAGATCGGAAGAAATTCCTTATCCCTCAATATCGATCCATCTTCAGAGCTTGCTGCTCTCGAATTCGTTTGTAAATATCTCTCTCTTGTGGGTTTTCTTCGTTTTTTTCCATCCCGAGATTTTGTGAATCGAAATCATCACGTGTAATTGTTGCTTGGCTTCTCTGTGTTGACCCATTTTCTTCTCTTTCCTGTTCTTCTATCTGAAAAGTTGTTGGGGTTCTTCTTCTTCTTCTTGTTTTTATTGTGTGAATTCGTTGTATCGGCTTCGATTTGATTCTGTGCCTCTTTTGAAGACTTGGGTGTTTACTTTTCTTCAATTTGGAAGATACCCTTTTGATCTTCCTTCATCTTGGAACAAGCCAATACTGATTTTCCCTCTTTTGGAGAGCCAAGTTCCTTCTTCAAATAGGCTGAATTGAGCCATTAGGGCAAGTTCTAGGGCAGAGAAGTTGATATTCTGGTGTGAATCTTGGAGGAAACTGTGTGGAAGAAGAGGAATTAGAGGAGAATGATGACAATGGAAGGAATGGAAAAGGGGGTTTTGGATGACATAATTAGAAGGCTGTTGGAAGGGAGAGGAGGCAAACAGGTTCAGCTTTCAGAGGCTGAAATCCGCCATCTCTGTGTCAACGCCAGGCAAATCTTCCTCTCTCAGCCAAATCTCCTCCGCTTGAGTGCTCCTATTCGCATCTGTGGTCAGTCTTCTTCTGTTTCTTTGATTTCTGAGATTGTAATGTTTTCTAATGCTGTTTTGGACTAATTTAGCAAAGACTATGGTGAATTGTTGTTTGGATGTTTGGCTTGGAGTTTGTGTAGCTGAGAGTTAGGAAATTTGGCATTGTGTAGCTTGAAATTAGTAAATCTGGACTTTAGTTTATGCAGGTCAATCTGTTCAATGAAAGTTCAGTTTCTTACTCCCAAAAAATTTTATGCAGTCTAGGTTTGGTTTATGTGATTTTGATTTGTAAGGTTAGTGTATGGTTTGGTGGGTTTTAAAGGTTTTGGTGTATGGAGTTGGTAGAATTGACAAACTTGTAGTTTGGATGGATAAACCAATGTGTTATGTGGGCTTGATTTTATAAGAGTTAATGGAGTTGTTAGGCTTGATCTATATGTTTTGTTTGCGCTTGGAGAAATGTATTGTTCAGTGTTGCTTGCAAAAGCTTTGCTATGGAGTTTGTAGAATTAGCAAATGTGTAGTTTGGATGAGTAAATTCATATGTAGGTTTGATTTTGTAACCTTAGCTATATAAACCTAACCTGCAAGATCTCTTTCCATTTCTTCAATGAAAAGTTTCGTTTCTTGTTAAAAAAACCCAACCTTCAAGATTAACATTAAACACCCCTTAGGGTATTTGCCTGTGTAATCTAGATG
The DNA here is from genome assembly GCA_017139565.1 of Luffa aegyptiaca. Lineage (NCBI taxonomy): Eukaryota > Viridiplantae > Streptophyta > Magnoliopsida > Cucurbitales > Cucurbitaceae > Luffa > Luffa aegyptiaca. The sequence goes on along the minus strand of CM029402.1, from coordinate 44,965,924 downwards.
AATCAAGCCTTTGCGCGTTCTAAATGCTGAACTTTTGATGCATTTTTCTCCTTTTAGTTGGATATTTTAGCTTTCTTTCATAAACTAGGGAATGAGCTTGAAATGATAAATTAAAAACATCCAATTGTTTTGAATTATAACCTCATTTTATATGCTCCCTCTTGTTAAAATTGGGCTCTGCTGGCTTCTTACAGGTGACATACATGGTCAATACAAAGATCTTCTTAGACTATTTGAATATGGTGGGTACCCTCCTTCTGCTAATTATCTCTTTCTTGGCGATTATGTCGATCGAGGGAAGCAAAGCTTGGAAACAATATGTTTACTTTTGGCATATAAAATAAGACACCCAAATAAGGTATTTCTCTTGAGGGGGAACCACGAAGATGCGAAGATCAACCGAATCTATGGTTTCTACGACGAATGTAAGAGGAGGTTTAACGTTAGGCTTTGGAAAATATTTACTGATTGTTTCAACTGCATGCCTGTGGCTGGACTTATTGACGATAAGATCCTTTGTATGCATGGAGGACTATCTCCAGATTTGACAAGTTTGGATCAGATTACGCAACTTCCAAGGCCTACTGAGATTCCAGACAATGGTCTTCTCTGCGATCTGCTTTGGTCTGATCCTGATCCTAGTATTGAGGGATGGGCAGACAGTGATCGAGGCGTTTCATGTACTTTCGGACCAGATCGAGTGGCTGATTTCTTAGAGAAGAATGACCTTGATCTCATTTGTCGCGGTCATCAGGTAGACTTGCTTTTTCATGAAGTTCAATACTAACTCTCTATATGAAATGTATTGGTTTCTGTTTCGAGCTGTTGACGGTATGTGTTTTAGCTGAAGTTTATAGAGACTGTAAATATGCACACGTCGATGAGGAGTATTAATTACAAAAATATATATTTGGATTGTCACTGTTACTATTGTTAGTATGCCTGGAAATCGTATATGATTTGAATACAGCGGTTATGATAGTCTTGTATAATACTTCTGGATGTTGTCGGATCGAAGAGAAAATTCAAATGGTGTCGAACATTTATGCTCTCAAATGTACTTTGTTCTTCTTAGTTCTTATCCAGCTGTTTAGATTTTTGAGTTCTTTTCATTTTATTACACAGGTGGTGGAGGATGGATATGAATTCTTTGCCAAAAGAAGGTTGGTCACCATATTTTCTGCTCCGAACTACGGCGGAGAGTTTGACAATGCCGGGGCTCTATTGAGTGTCGATGAAGCTCTAGTTTGTTCTTTCGAGATATTGAAACCGGAGGAAAGAGCAGGAAGCAGTTCAGGAGTAATTCTTAAGAAGGTATGATACCTCTGACATTTTGCTTTGGATTTAGGTTCAGCATTGCCAAAAGGAGCTTGTCAAGATTGTTGTGTTGAATGTTTTCTCCATCTTTTCTTGAGCAGCCTCCCAAAATTGGAAGAGCTTGATTTCTTGGAGGAGTTCCTTTTCGATCCTGGGAATACGAAAACCAAGCTCGAGTTGTTTTGGAGACAACGAAGTCGTTCGTGCCCTGCACTTCATAGATTTCAAGCTTGTAATGACCATGCCGGAGGTCTGTCGATCGAAGCTGTAAAAATCGAGTATGTCCCTGTCCCGGTATCCGAACAGGTGGTAGATTTCAATGAGTCTCCAATGGCTTGGCTAATTGGAGTGCAGAAGTTGTGTGTGTAAAGATGGAAGGCAATGGTTCAGAGTTCTTTTGAAATGACTTGAAGGAGATATGCTTCTCTTCTTCCATGGTGATTATAAGTGATTGAATGAATTTCTAATTTTATAATACCCTCTTGAAATCTCTCACCTTTTTCTTTTTTTTTCCAATTTGGTTAAATTCCACTTTTAGGCTTTTATTTATTTATTTTATTTTTTGGTTTTGAAAATTTACAACCAAAAAGCATAATTTTAAAGAATAAAAAAATATTGATGTGGTATATAACATAATAGTATGACATATATTATTAATTAATGCTATGAAAATAAATATATATATATATATATATATATATATATATATATATATATATATATATATATATATAGATAGATAGATATATATATAGATATATAGATAGATAGATAGATATATAGTTGCTTCATTTCAAGTTATGTAAAATTGGTTAGAGTATATCCAATGACATGTTATAGGTTGAATCATAGAAAATATTTTTGAAGTTTGTACCTCGTTTTAATAATATCCTTAGATTTAAAAAAGTTTCATATCTTTTCAAAAAAAAAAAAAAAAAAAAAAAGAGTTTCATATACCTTTTATCTTTCAAAAATTTTTAAAAATACTCTTACTGTTAAGTTACGGATAAAAAATGTTTCTTCTTCCTTCCTCTTATTCTATGCAAATTCCTCTATGAAAAATTAATAAGAAGTTTTACTCATAAAGATTATGTGCAACACAGTCTTGTATGAAAATAGAGTCTAAAATCGAGTTCTCGATCTTTTTTTTCCCTTCTTTTTGCTCTCTTTGTTTATGAGTGTTAGTGGCAAGCATGGGATTAATGTGGTTTTCGGTTATGATGAATGACTAGTGGAGGAAGAGGGAAGAGTTTTTCTTTTTGATTTTTGGAGGGTTACGAGAGAGGGTTATGGTTATGGATTTTGAATGTTTGGAGCTTATTTTGTCAAATTAATAATTTTTCCTTTTTTTGATCTTTTGTCTTTAGAGAGTTGAGATGTTGCTCACACACTATTTGACTGAATAATTTCACTAAATTCATGTCAGGAGATCCAAAGTAAGTATGAAAGATGAATATAAATTAAAATTTTAAGCCTAAAATAATTCACTTTTTACCAAATTGCATCCCCTTTGACTGTACAATTAAAATACAAGGCAGCACAAAATACCACAGCAACTCATAACATCCAAATTAAAACAAAGGGAAAAAAAAAAATCTAGGAAGAAATTAGAAATCAGCTTCCAACTCTTGTTCAAAAGGCTTCCATTTGGACCCACCACCAAATTTTAGTTAAATGGTGAACTCTAAAAATGAATGAATGAAAGAAAATTCCTTGAATACAAGACGCAGATATACAAAATAGGGATCGTGCAAAACAAAAACATATCAATGTCTATTTAAAAAAAAAAAAACATATAGATGTCTTGTTTGCTGAGTTTTCGACGAAGAGGAAGTAGAAAGAAGAAACGTTTTTCATCCAAAATTTAATGATAAAGATATTTTTCAAATTTTTTATAAGGTCAAGGATATTAATACAACTTTTTAAAGTTCAACGGTATTATGGAAATGAGATATAAAATTCAAAAGTATTTTATATAATTTTGTCTATATTATACCATTATTATTTAACACTAATGTTGGTGAAGACTTCTACATTTGTTAAAGGATTATTTACAAAAAAATAGTTTTGAACTCTAACTTTTTTCCCCTAAAAAGCCTTTTAGAATATAGATTTTATTTGTTTAAAACAAATAACATTATTATTCATATGCACAATATTTCAAATTATAACGACTTAAACCTAATTAACTAGTTAAAGGTTCAAATCTTTAACTTCATGTTGAATTAAAAAATAATAATTTCTAAAAAAAAACCTAATAATGAACAAAAATTTTGACCTACAACTCTACCACAAACTTTGTGTTGGATGGAGGGTCATTTTCATTAGATCACTGAAGCAAAATCCCACCATTGAAAGCTCATCCCAGTTCCCACTGGAACAGGATGGGGAAGAAAGCAATCAAATAAATATCAAAACTAAAATACAGAATTTACCAAGTTAATGAAGCTGCTTTATCAGTACACATCAACAAACTGTGTTATACTCACCAAAAATTCTTCTATGAGTAAAAATCCTTCTCTACAAAAAGAGAAAATCTGAATATGGCAGATTTTGACAAGAGATTTATCTTAAATACACAATTCCATAGAAATTATCACAATTTCCAATCCTTCCTACAATTGTACAACTAGATGACTCACTTTTTTCTTATCTTCTCTCTTTCATTTAAATGGAGGAGCAACCATGGCTGCTACTTTTCAAGCATCAGAACTTGGTAGAGACCGGAGTTGATTTTTCTGCAAATGGTGAACCTAAGTGAATATAAGCAAGAAAAGAAGAATAAAGTGAAGGGACGAGCGAAAAAGCAATGAAAAATATGAATTTTTTGAAGTTAATTGAATGGTGTATAGTTTTACCTCACAAATTTCCCTAACAAAACGTCCTTAGATGTGAGGTGACAGTCATCTTCTACTTCCTTTCCTGATTCCTTGAGTACCAAGAGAATTCTGACTCATGTTTGCTTCGATTTTCTTCGTTGCTCGTTGAATAGCGGCATATTTCTGGCGCTGGCTATGACTTTGCCTTTTGCTGAATTATAGACAGTATAGAATAGAACAGATAAAAATGAAGAACTAGAACATGTTGAATCTTAAACTGCTTCCTTTCCTTTTTTCTGAATTTAGCTGCTATTGTTTGCTAGAGTTTGTTAATCCCATAATGTTGACTGACTAATAGTTGGGACTTACACAAGAAATGGATAACCCACTTATGAGAAAAGTCCTTCCTACATCAAGCACTAACATAATTTTAACATTTAATCCGTTCGAGTAATTATTTGAATTAAGAACATATGCCCTGTTACTTTTTAATTTAATTACTAACTACATTTTGAGTCTTACTCATTGCATTACCAGCGACAAACTTATAAAACAAAGGAGCAAAATTTTGTTCATGCCTTGGAAAATAAAAGAGATGAAAAAGTTTAGCTTCCCCCAACCTGGCAAACAGAAGCGTTGCTGAAAGCACCATGGAACCAATCAGCCAAGAAACCTGTTCACGGAAACTCATTTCTTTCACCCATTGCTGGAAATCCTCTAAAACACCTGCGTACCCCGTTCTTTGGGATGCCACTACAGATGGTGAAGACTTCCATGAATTAGCAATGGAGTCTAGTCTGGCTTTACTACCATAGCAAGAGGTTTCGTCATCGGAGATCTTAACTGAAAAACCTGCAGCACTGCAAAGCTGTGTGCCATTCGAGACCCATTCAGAAGCCCTGCCACACACAAAGTCATTCACTCCGCATGGTGCTAGAACCTGAATCATAAAATCTAATCAGGAAGTATATTTAGTCTTACATTGCGGGCAAAGTTCGAGTTCGTGCTCTCATTATTTTGGTTGAAAGAACATCATGCAAGAAAGACGGAAGTAACAAACTAACATAATGTTTTTGATAAAGTTATGTTAAAAATTTTAACATAATTTTAAGGAAGTTCCAATCATAATATTTTATGAAAATAACAACAAAAGATTGCCTGCCACCAAAAAGGTTAAATTACAAGTTTAGTTTATGAACTTTCATGTTTGTGTCTATTAAGTCCCTGAATTTTAACAAATATCTAAAAGTCCCCGAACTTTAAAAAATATCTAATAAGTCCCCGAACTTTCAATAGGTTTCTAAACTTTAAAAATGCCTAATAGGTCCATGAACTTTTAATTTTGTATCTAATAGGTCCCGAGATATTAGATATAAAATAGAATTTTATGTGTAACAAGAGTCTAAACTTTCAATTTTGTGTCTAGTAGGTCCGTGAATTTTTTAAAAAAATATCAAATAGATCAAAGACTTATTAGACACAATTGAATACAAAATTGAAAGTTTAAGGCCTATTAGACACCATTTAAAGTTTAGGAACCTATTTGACACAAAATTGAAAGTTCAAGGATCTATTAGACACTTTTTAAAGTTCAAGGACCAAATAGACACATAGTTGAAAGTTCAGGGACTAAACTTGTAATTTAACCCATTACAAGTTAGGCCAAAGTATAATTTTAGTACTCAACTTTGAACATTTTGTTTATTTAGTCCTTGAAGTTAATACCATTAATAGAAAACTAATATGATATGCCAATTACATAAACTGTGCCTAAGTTGGAATGATGTGCTAGACAACTAAATAGGCTGATGGATGTCACATCAATGTTTGGTTGATGGCATTAATAGCAAATACTAAATAGAAGCATAACCTAAAGTTCAATGATTAAATACACACATATTTAGCATTTAGAGACTAAATTTATAACTAAACAAAAGTATAACTAGTAATTAGGAGTCATTTTCTTTTTCCTCCTAAAATGAGTGTCATGATCTTTGTGCCACTAAGACAATCAGTTTTTAGAAACCTCATATGGTTAACCTTTTTAGGGTTATTTCATACTCCAGCCTGTTTATGACGCATAACCAGTCAAAAAAAATAAAAGAATCTTAAAACCCCTACCCATCTGCTCACCTGTGTTTTAGCATCAACGGAAAAGTAAGCATCAGAGCAAGCTTTGAAGACTCTGTCACAGAAAGAGGTACATATTTGAGGAGGTCCAGGTTGAACGCCGACTTGTGGATCACAAATCGAGCACTCTAGAAGTTCCCATAATTGCAAGCATTCTTGGTTTCCTTCCCCTGTTGAAGCCAGCCTCCTAACAGAAAGCAAAGCCGGGTGTGTTTGGGCTACACCGCAGCAAGTCTTCTTTCGAAAAACTCGGCAAAGTGTCAAATCTTGTGCTTTGCTAACCTTTTTTGGAGGCTTTCCTTCCATTGAGAAGGGTGGGAAACGACCACCTTGTGAAATGCAGACATCATTTGATTCACCTACAAGAAAAAACACAATTTGGTCTAACAACTCTTATTTTGCATTGTGGAAAAAAAAAACAGAAAATAAACAAGAGGTAAAATAGTTCCTCACAGTATCCATCTTATGAGTTATGAGCAGTAGAAAAAGGAAAAATACAGCATACCCGTTTCCACCTCCCATGTAAAACAATCATAAATAAGCAGGGAAGCACAACATTGAACAATAGATTCATAATTCGATATGATGAAAAAAATCCAGTTATTCAAATTAGCTATGAGACAAATATACAGCTGAGTTAACCATGGGTTGCCCTATTGGTCACTAAGGATCCTGAAAAAAAAAAAAAGAAAAGACCGAAACAGAATGGATTCAATCCATGATGACCATCTACCTAGTATTTAATATTTTACTTGTTTCTGTAACAGCGTCAGTTAGGTTAGTCGAGGTGCGTGCAAGCTGGTCCGGACAATCACAGATATAAAAAGAAAAAAGAAAAAAATATAGCCGAAGTTCATCCAAACTTATACAAACAAGTCAACCTATAGATTCATAAGAAGGACGAAACTACCATAGTTTTGTGTTAGAAAAAGAGAATTCCTTTGATCAGTGAGTAATACTTATTACTAGATGGCTGATTTCAGAGATTTAGAGTAACAGCATCATCTAATTTCTCAAGTAGAAAATTAAAAGCAGGAAGGATTCAGAAACTTCATAATTTTCCAAGAATCCAAACAACGTCTAGAGATTAGAGCACAACTCGTAGAGCCAAAACCCAGCGGCAATCTCCGGAAATCAGGCACAATAATCACAATTATCGCCAAATATATTCCAATTCAACACAATTAGGAATAATTTTGTAATGAATCTAACACGAACACAAGACTCGTATGGAAACTATGCTGCATAACAGTCGAAGGTAGGGAATCGAGGACGAAAAGCAAATCGAGAAATGATGAAGTTTACCAGATGAAAAGGGAAGCAGCAGATTGAAATTTAACATCACGAATAAGTACCAAATATTTATATTGTTCGTCCTTTGCGCCATTTTTGAACTCCTTCGGTGCAAATTACAGTTCGTAGAAACGAAGAAAGAAGACGATGCTCTGAATTTGCAGTGGGGCGGACTTTTTGGTGCTGATGGATACTCCACAACCAGAGTCCTTCTCTATCGATTGGGCCTAAGCCCAACTGTAACTCTCTTGGGCTTTGTTTTGAGGCCCATATGAGTTGGGCTTTATAATTAAATGGGCTTGAATTTTATTAATAATTTTTTTTTAGTTCAACAACAATCAGGGTGGGGGATTCGAATTTCGAGGATATATGTCAATTACCATTGAACTAAGTATCTTATTAATGAATGACCCACATATATTTACGATTTTTTTTGACAAGGTATAGGATGAGGAATTTAAACTTTTGACTTCTTGATCGATGGTACACGTTTTGCGTCATTTGAGTTGTACTCATGTTGATGTATATTTATGAATTTATCATAAGCGTAATTGTTGAAAATAATTTAAAACAAATTAAAAATCTAGGTTTTCTTTCTTTTTTTTTTGGGGGTATTATGTACAAAGCCTAATATTATAAAACTTATAATAAAAATAAATCATAATAAAATTTAGGTTGATAGTACATTTCATTGATGTATTGATGTGAAAATCCTAGCGAATTGGAATTAAGAACCCTTTGGGTATTTGAACCCTTAATTCACAAAAGCTAAAACCCGATTTCAATCCCAAGGGAAGGATTAGATAAAGATTACCTTGATGATCGAAGACCAAGAGGTAAGGAGAACTAATTCCTCACTCAAGGTTTGAACACTCCACAAGCAAGTTAATCAGACCTACCTGAATGTTCATGCTTGCAACTCTGAATTCAAGAATTGCAAATTGGGTGATGAGGCTCAGTCATCCAGAAAAGCGCGAAGGCTAAAAACTCAATTCATCGTAAAAACCATCCATACAAACCTAACGACCAAGCTTTAAATAGCTTCCCAAAACCCTAACTACATGCCACATCATTGATCATAACAAAATGACAAAAGTACCCCTACTAATAAGTCATAAAAAAGGACAACGTTGAAAAATAATAAAATTACATCAAATTATTAAATTACATATAAATAATAATTTAATGGTTCGGTAAGCTTCTTCACCTTTTTAGCCTTGTTAGAACTCTTGTTAGGCTCCGCTGATTAGTCTCTGATGTTGGAAGTTGTTACTTGTAGCTCGGGATCAATTAAAACTTACTCGAGTTATCTTCCAGCAAAGGACTTATCCTGTTTGATGGAGCTTTAAAGGTAAAAGTGGTCTTTAGGTTCTTTCGAGCATGTTTAAGTATCTTAGTTTAATTCTTAATGTTCGAGTGTTGTTGGGTTAGGATTTGAACTTGTTCCAAGTTGTCGATCTTGTTGCCAAGCTTGAATCTAAGTTTGGTTTTGGTAAGAAATTCTTCTTTAAGCATTCCTTAGTCTTAAATTAAGGTTGTTGAGCCTAATTCTGACCCTTTAGCGTTAATCTTTTTGTTTAGGAGCTTTTCGAGTTCTTTAGGGGCTCTTGGATTATTCTAGTAGCGCTATAGGTAAGTAGTTTCTATTCGTTGAGTTTGTTGGACTGCATGAAGTATGTTTTAAAAGTATGTTTTGATTAATATATATGAGACATGTTGACTTGTTGTCTACGAAAAGCATGTTGAACTGTTTATTCCTTGAGCGTGTTGTTTTTATTGTTTTTGGCTATGTTGCATAAGAGTCAAGTTGCATAGTCATGTGTGCAGAGCGTGACGCAAAAATCACGTGTTAAGATTGAGCTACATGACGTGGAAATCATGTTATTGGTGCGGAACGTGACACGTAAATCTCGTGGGGGTTGTGAGTGCAGAACGTGACGCGGAAATCACGTGTTAAGATTGCGCTAAATGATGCGAAAATCATGTTATTGGTGCGGAACGTGACGCATAAATCACGTGAGAGTATACGCTGTGCATGGCGCGTAATTCATGTGCTGGGTGTGAGTACGTTACATGACGCGGAAATCATGTTTTTGGTGCGGAGCGTGACGCGTAAATCACGTGTTAAGTTGTGTTGCATGGTGCGTAAATCATGTGCTAGGAAAGCGAGCATGGTGTAGAAACCATGTGAGGTTGCATAACATGTGTGTTGCATGAAGTCATCCAGTTGTGTCAAGCATGGGTCTCGATGTTGAGTTCTCGTATTTAGAAGCATGTGTTGTGTGTTTATTATTTTCAAAATATGATTGGATGCGTGTGTCTAGCATGTTGATTGTGTTGTTTGCTGCTTGATGGCTCATCGGGTGTGAGTTGCTTATCAGTATTATGGTTGTACTGACCCCCTCTCTTTCTTTCCCCCAACATTTTTAGATTATACATGTGTTGGTGAGCGTTATGAGCTTGGTGATGAGGTCGAGGAGGTGCACGAGGAGTGACTCCACTGACCTAGGCGCTTCTATTATCTAGTTATTTGATTATCTAGTTTTTGTTCTAGTTGTTATTTTATTATTCTGGTTGGTTAGGTTAGATGTTTATGTTTAATGCATTTAGAGGTTTGACTAGATGTTTTATTTTAAGAAGTTAGTCTTAGTTATGGTTAACTTCATCTGAAGTTTCGATTCCTTTCATTTAATAAAGTTATTGTTCTAGTAATTGTGTTATAAGCCTTTAACTAGTATGTGGTGTTTCTGTTGCTTGGTTGTGGCTAAATGAGAATGCGAGATCTAACTCGCTAGTTTGTGGAAGGAGTTCTGTTGTGTATCTGTAGTGATGTGACAGGTAGTTGTGGGTTGTTTGGCTTATAGAAGTGTGTTTTATGCTTAACAGGTTAAGGAAAAAAAAATTTGGTTTAGTCCTATGTATGTCGTTATGTTGCCGAAATTTTTGGTGCATTCAGTTAGTTTGGTTTAGGAGATAGTAATGTTGCTAGGATAGTTTTAACATCCCATGTCCAGATGGTGCTTGATGACTGAAAATGTGTATATGCCTAAAATTGAAAACCTTTGTTTTGCGAAAAATTTCAACTCCAATGCAAGTTCTCACTAATCAAACAAGTAGTATAAAATGAAAGTATATACTTCAAGCATCGAATCTTAAGGAAACGATTCTACAAAATTCAAATATAAGCAAAGATTTCCTCCAAGTTTGTAATCAAGGTGACTAATAGAATAAGTTGGAGATGGTTATTGTTGAGAAAATAAAAGATAAGTTTGTATGATTGTCACCTCAAACTAACACAAGGTCAGGAGATCACCCAACATAGAATTTCCCCAAACTAGGCACACTTAACTTCAAAGTTTCTATGATTGAGCTATTAAAAAGGAATGTGCATCTTGTTGGTATAGATAGTAACTATCAATTCATTTAATCTTATTTAACCATACTTTCATGTCCTCAAGATCCCTCTTAATCGGATATAGTCTTTCTTCATTCATGTAGCCTTCCTCTACTCGAGCATTACATGCCCACCAGTTTTCGCCTTGGTTCAACCCCAAACCACATCCTACTAGAAGAGGTTTCGCTTTGATATCATCTGTAACGACTCGAATGAATGTTTCAATTAGGTCCCCATGATGTTAAGACCCAAGTCAAGTCTTTAGGTATCAGTTTTCATGCTATCTGTTTCAATCCATACTCAAACATGCTACATGTCTTTTCCTTTTCAGGTGGTACTTGATCCGACCAGGCAAGTGACAAAGACAATGACTTTGCTTGGTTATGGAAAGCAACATTATACCATGTCCCTAAGAGCCTAGGATTGAGTTTCCTAGTTTCACGCTCTTAGATTTTTAATTTTCAAGTTATTAAATTTTCTCTCAACAGTCCTTGATTATTTTAAATGTATCTACGAACCCAATTTACTAAATAAAAGATTTTTCTTTTGATCTCTTCCGCTTTTAAGTTCAAAAGTTATATTTTATATTTTATAGTAACGACCCTAGCATGGGATCTAGTCGAATTATTACAATAAAGCCATCAACTTAAATATAGAGCTTTGTTGACATTCAATTGTGTCGATATATTTTTTCAATGAACCTTTTATTGATTTTTTTTTCACAAGCGTCCACCATACGAGTTACATTCTACTATGAGAACTGAGTTCTAATCTACAAAATATTGATACATATGCTTACTTTGAAATTACTATAACTTTTTTAAAAAACCAGCTAATTGTTAGGACTTAATTATAATGAACAAATATTGAATTGTTACAACTCAATTATACTAAGACGACTAAAATAAGTTTATTATTTTAATTATTTTTATCTTGATATTTAATTTACAATCCATTGAAAGATAAATATTTATAAATTTATATGATTTAAATTGCATCTTATGTTTAATTAATCTAAATTATTTGATAAAAATTTTAAAAAAATAATTGTTATAAGATTTTTTTTTTTTTTTTTGAGAGAATCTAAAGTTGATAACTATAGCTTTTCCAAAAAGTGATTCTAGATTGATTAATAAATAATTTATTTTATCAAACAATCAAAATAATAAAGATTCTCTCACTTTTACACTAGTGAACGTAATCCCAAACCGACCTATAATGTCGTACATAATAATGTATTATCCATTAAACTTTAACTACATCGATGTGTCAATCTAAACATAGTTTAGTGGATAAAATAATAATTATCATTTAAAAGATAATGGTTGAACTTACAAAAGAGAAATCTTACATTTAGAGATTTTAAACTAAAATAAATATTTAAAAGATCTGGAATAAAACATAATGACCATTATAATAGCTAGAGAACAAATGTAAGATCCAAGGGGATGGGCAAAAACAAAAAATAATAATAATAATAAAGAAAGAAAAAGCACAAAATTTTGTTTAAAGTCCTAACCCCACTCTTCCAACTTTATCTGGGTTAAAATCCAAGGCATAACAGAACCAAAAAGCAAAATCACTACAAAACACTCATGACTCATGGAATGGCATTAAAACCTGAAAGTGGCACTGATCAAAAAGCATCTATCCAAAGAATTGAGATTTGGTGCTTTGTGGTCACCATCCAAAGAAAAAAAGAAAAGAAAAACAGTGCTGTTTTGCATTTAGCAAGCACTGTCCAATTGAAAATGAGAGACAATCAATCACAAGCAGGTCCACATGAAAGGAACTTCCCTTTTACATTCCACTAACAAAACCAACAGTGACAAGTTTGACAGATGGAGATGAAACAACAAGATGATGCCCTTCTTCTATATTTACATATTACATTAATACCAAATTTACTATAGTACCCTCATCTACACATTTGAAAATTACCATAATCTCCCTCGCTTTAGCTTCCTATATGAAGATATTCCTTCCTACAAGACTTATTCTAACACCCTTCATACTGATCAATTCACATGCATACTGATACAGCCGCATTACAATACACAAAAATTACACAAATCTATGAAGGTTACCGTTTTGAAGACACATTCTTCAAGGGAATAAGAGAGCTCAGCTTACATCTCACATGTTGTGAGGAGAAGAAGGGCTCCCGGGTCCACCTTCGGTTGCCTTCGTATATGCGTCGGAGATCGACCTTCTTCGAAACCGGAAGGACTCTCTACCTCCAAAAGGGAGAAATTACTTATAAACAAACATAAAATGGAAAGAAGCTAAACAAGTACTGAAGGATAGATTTTCATGAAGATCCAGAAAACCAATCAGTATTTGAATCAGTTTCTATTTCTAATGAGTACACAACTTCATGTAAGCAATCTGTACAAGTATGGCAATCAGAGAAATATTCCTGCAAACAAGCATTGATGAAAGAGCCAACAGAAAAGGGTCACTAAAAACAAGGTTTGAAACATCAAACCCGAAGGCAAAACAAAATTACAGAGAAAGATTTCAATCATTAATGAATTCCCAGATGATTTTTTTAGTCCAACAACATGTTGGAGGTTGAGAGGAGGATTTAAATCTTTGAACTCCTGATTGATGATATATACTTTATATACTTTAACCAGTTGAGCTAAATTGATGATATATACTTTAACAAGTTGAGCTAAGCACAACTTGAAATTTTAGTAACAGTAAATGCAACCCATAAAAGCAAAAACTTAGGGGTAAGGATATTTGCAACAGAGTAACAATGATCATTAATTAAGTTTGCAATAATGTCTTCACAAGAGCCATATTTTTTGTTTGACCAACATGCATGCTTATGAAGTAAGCTCTACGTTTTCAACCACCACTCTCCACCTACTTCATCCAACTTTATATAACAAAGAAGCAGATCCACACGAAATATTTAACTTAAGTTTGACAAGACCTCCCAACCAACAAACAAGGCAACCTAATTTCCACACCAGAGAACAGAAGAACAGTGTTACAAATGGTCCAATTTTCCACATCTAAAATGATGTCCACAAAGAAGAGAAGCATGCAATGAATTGAAAACGATTGAACTGAAAGCTGTAAATGATTCTCCATAAATACGGTGGGTCATTGAATTAACCATTCTATGGCCATCGAATTTCAACAAACAGAAGCTGAGAAGCGCTGCCAATGGAACCACAATCTGAATTCAGGTTTAATTAGAACATTATCTTTTTACCAAACACAACTACTGTGGCCTGAGCTTGTCCAATCATGAAGGCGACGCCATCACCAAAGGACAAAAAACACCCCCTCGTGTAAATTATTACCAACTTGTATTGGAAAGAAAAATCTAAGCAATTAAGGAATTTTTGGATTCTACATGAAGGTCATATTGGTCATTTCGAATAAAGAGAAAAGGGGAAAAGGACGACTCTGTAACTTACCAGAAAAGGGCGACGCCGGAGAATTGGATCCGGCCGGTGAAATAGGAGGCGAACCGTTCTGGTACCCTGGAGGCCTTACTATCATAATACTCCTCGTGATCCTCACCGACGACTCTGAAGAATCGTCGCCGTACGATCTCGCGCTGCCGCCATCGAGATCTGATCCAAAAAGAGTTAATTAAAAAACAAGAATAAAAGAAAAGTCAACATGGAAACTATGGAGTTCGAGGTATCGATTGAGCATCTTTTTCAGTTCAAAAGTACAGATCCGGTCAAGTTGCGAGACAAATCTGAGCTGCCGGCTATTTCTTTAACAAAATCAACAGTAGGTTTCTTATTAAGAGATTTATAACAACAAATTAGAATCTCATTCGATCGGCGGCCTACAGGTTAAACCACTTTTAATCAAGAAAAATAAAATCGAAAACTCAATATTCCGTGATTATGCTTATAATTAGGGTTTCGAGTTGACGTTTATCGAATTAGATCAAGTGTCCGCCATGGCAAGCAGTGGAATAAGGAAAGCCATAGCGTACCCTTGCTGCCGGAGCTAGGTCGGCCGGAAAACGTCGAGTGTTTGCGAAGCTTGCCGAGGCCACTTTCCGGCCGCGGTCCGGCGACGGTGTCGTCCCAGAGTTGGTCAAGCAAGCCCATAAAAAACGAGGAAATCGGAGAAGAAGAGAAGAAATCGCCGATAGCTTAAGTTCCGGCACGTCGGAGGAAGAGGCGGTTCTGAGTATGGAAGAGCTTTGAAGCGGCAGCGGGGAAGATATTTAAAGAGAAATTTGGGGGTTTAAACATCGAACAAGTCGTCAGGTGTGGATATGAAACCTACACCGTTGGATTGATCTTGGAGACAGTGGATTGGACGGCTGACAATAAGTGGTGTTGAGGATAAGAACGTTTTGACAAGTGGGCCCCACGACTCGGAGTTCTTGAGACAAATAAGTGACACGTGGACTTTACAGAGGAGGAGTGGGGCCAATTTTGCCGAGGGGGAAAGTACTAGAATGCCCTCGATGTCAAGATATTTACTACTTACAGGTGGTAATTTTGTTTTTTTTCTGAAACAGATAATTTTGTTTTAAAACAGAGAGAGAAAATAATCACCATTAATTAATTAAAATTTGATTAAAAATCACTTTTAGTCCCTAAACTTTCATAAAAATAACAATTTAGTCCCTAAACTTTCATTTGTAACGATTTAGTCCTTGTACTTCTAACTTTGTAACGATTTAGTCCCTATACTTTCAATTTTGTAACAATTTAGTCCCTAAACTTTAATAAGTAACAATTTAGTCCTTGTACTTTCAAATTTGTAACGATTTGGTCCCTGTTGGCATAGAAATTTTCCAACCAATTAGAAATTGCCACGTCATTATTTAATTTTGGGGTGTCACGAATTAATACATATCTCAAAATTAATTATGACAGAATAAGAAAGGCCACGTGTCCTTTTTGTGGTCGTCTAATTGCGTTAATGGTCTTGATCGAACCCAACGATGATTAAACTCAAGATCGAATGATCATTTAGCCTAAAGTTCATGAAATTAAATTAAAGTATGATTAAGTTCATAAAGTTAGGTTAAATTGGGTTCAATTTAAACCCAAGGTTATTAAGATAATTGGGCCTGAAGCCCAAAATTCATCCAAGCCCACGGATGGGCCCAAGCCCAATTTAAGCCCAAGCCCATGAAGGCCTTTGGAAACTCTATAAATAGAGGTCTTGGCTCATTTGAAAAGGGGGGGGGGGGCAGCAGAAGAAAGGAAGAAGAGAAAGATCGAAGCTCTCAGAAGACTCTGAAGACTGAAGCTCTGATTCTCCTACAAGATTTGAAGATTGAAGCTCCATTCCTTCTACAAGACTTGAAGATTGAAGCCTCATTCCTCCTGCAAGAATCTTGAAGATTGAAGTCCAGATCCTGCTGCAAGACTCCGGAGATTGAAGCTTCTGCAAAATTCAAAAGCTTGAAGCTTCCTGCAAGACTCTGAAGACTGAAGCCTCTGCAAGATTCAGAAAAACTTCTGCAAGACTCTGAAGACTGAAACCTCTGCAAGATTTAGAAGATTGAAGCTCTCTGTAAGATCCTGAAGATTGAAGCTCCAATCCTCCTACAAGACTTTGAAGACCAAAACCTAGATTTTCCTGCAAGCTTGAAGATTGAAGTGAAGTCATCTAAAAGACTGAAGACCTGAAGCCAGAAGTCTACTTCAATCATCCAGGAGAATCCTTCAAAGGCGAACAAACCTTCAAGACTCTGAAGATTAAAGTTTCTTGAAGACTTTGTAGATCAAAGTTACCTTGAGAGAAAGCATCAAAGGATTGTAACTAGAGATTGTATTCCACAATTACTTACATAGAAATCAATATATACAAGTAGTCGTTTTTCACGAATTAAATTTTCTCTTCGAAAGTCTCGTGTGAACAGTTTGGCACGCCCGGAGGGACATCTCTACCTTTCATCTCTTTCTCTCATCCAAGATCTACGAAAAAAAGAAGTTCTAAAGAAGCGATGGCATCCAAGAAAGCTGCTTCCAAGACTTCAAGCGACTCGTACGTGGGACCAATTACTCGAGGACGCTCCAAGGAAATTCAAAAGTTAGAAGAAGAACAAGCCTCTGTCATTGCAAATATGATATGGACCCAGATGGCAGAGCCAAATCAAGGCGGAATGATCATCCAAGAAAATCCTTTATTTGGCTATTCTACTTCATCTTCTGAGCAAGCAAAGGAGACATCAGATCCTGACGTGATGTCTGTAATGATGGCTGACATAGGCACAGGCGAAGAAAGAATGGCTGAACTGGAAAGGAAGGTCAACATGCTGATGAAGGCGGTTGAAGAGAGAGATTGTGAAATTGCCTCTCTAAAAAATCACATTGAAAGTCGTGATATCGCTGAATCAAGTCAAACACCCGCTGCAAAGAATAATGACAAAGGGAAGGCTGTCATGCAAGAAAACCAGCCTCAGCATTCCACTTCAATTGCTTCGTTGTCCGTTCAACAACTCCAAGATATGATTATGAGCTCAATTAGAGCTCAATATGGTGGACCGACTCAAAATTCTCTTATGTATTCCAAACCATACACTAAGAGAATTGACAACTTGAGGATGCCTACCGGGTTTCAACCTCCAAAATTTCAACAATTTGATGGAAAGGGGAACCCTAAGCAGCATATTGCTCACTTTGTTGAGACATGCGAGAATGTTGGGACTCGTGGAGATCTCCTAGTTAAACAATTCGTCCGAACCTTAAAGGGAAATGCCTTTGATTGGTATACTGATTTAGAGCCAGAGATGATCGATAGTTGGGAACAATTCAAAAGAGAGTTCCTAAATCGCTTTTACAGCACAAGGCGAACTGTCAGCATGACAGAACTCACAAATAAAAAACAACGGAAAGATGAGCCTGTCATTGATTACATTAATCGTTGGAGAGCTCTGAGTCTTGATTGCAAAGATCGACTCACTGAATTATCCGCTGTGGAAATGTGCATGCAAGAAATGCACTGGGAACTTCTTTATATATTGCAGGGCATAAAACCCCGCACCTTTGAAGAATTAGCAACTCGCGCTCATGACATGGAGTAAGTATTGCTACTAGAGGGAATAAAGACTTTTCAGTCCCCGATGCGAAAAAGGAGAAGAAAGAAGTGAAGAGCACTGAGAAAACCTTGAAGGGTGCTACAAGGGAATCCATGGTCGTCAATACGACCCCCCTAAAGTTTACCTCTAACAGAAGAGAAAAGAAAATGGAGAAGCGTCAAAATGAAGGCGAGAAACGCCGCCTAACTTTGAAAGAAAGACAAGAAAAAGTCTATCCTTTTCCGGACACTGACGTCCCAGATATGTTAGAGCAACTGTTGGAAAATAGACTTATCGAACTCCCTGAATGCAAACGACCCGAAGAGAGGGGAAAAGTAAATGATCCCAATTATTGTAAATATCACCGAGTCGTTAGTCATCCGGTGGAGAAATGTTTTGTGTTAAAGGAGCTAATCTTGAAGTTAGCTCAGGAAAAGAAAATCGAGCTAGATCTTGATGAAGTAGCTCAAACAAATCATGCCGCCATAGTAACTCATCCTAGCGTCCAACCACCTATAAGCTTACCTTATGATCAGAGAGGAAGCTTAATCCAATTTGGTACCTTCGATCCTATTATCGTTTGGTCTCAACCAGAGGCCCCAGGAAATGACTTCCCAGAAAGGGCTCTCTACGATGAGGATCTTCAAGAAAAGATTAGGCAAATTGAAGACGTAGATGGAGGCTGGACACTCGTAACCCGACGGAAGAACCAAAAGCAAAATTGGGTTGAGAAGAAATCTCGCTTGTTTCAAGAACACAAAAGAAAAAGCAAGTCTCGAAGGAAAAATGGGAAGAAGTATATGAGAAGGCTCAAGCCTATCTTAGAGGAAAATGAGGAGCATATCCAACCTCCACATCCGATAACTCTAAAAGAATTCTTCCCAAGAACTTTTCTTGCAGGAATCAATCAAATTGTTACATGTCATGTCGTTAATGTGACAGAAGATGATAATGCTACATCGACTACGTCAGAAGCAATCATGAAGTTGGAAGACTTGCCGTCCTTCAATATAGATGATTTACTGTCACTCCCTCAAGAGACCAAAAATACTCTTATTGAGGTGTTAAAGGATTGTAAACCATCTACTTCTCAGACAAATAATGTTGCTCCATGTTGCACATCCATAGCCTTTACCGATGAAGATCTACTACTTGGGTCGAAGCCTCATAATAGGCCTTTGTTTGTCTCAGGCTACATCAGAGAGCAAAAAGTTAGTCGAATTCTCATTGATGATGGTTCTGCTGTTAACATAATGCCCAAGTCTACCATGAACCAACTAGGCATTCTGATGCAAGAATTGTCAAATAGTAAGTTGGTAATTCAAGGATTTAACCAAGGCGGACAACGCGCGATTGGCATGATTCGCCTAGAGCTCATTATTGGAGATTTAAAGGCTAACACCCTATTTCATGTTATAGACTCTAGGACCACCTACAAGTTGTTACTAGGTCGTCCCTGGATTCATGAAAATGGAGTAGTTACTTCCACGCTGCATCAGTGTTTTAAATTCCATCAAGATGGTATCAAGAAGGTTGATGCTGATACCAACCCCTTTTCAGAGGCTGAGTCTCATTATGCTGATGCAAAGTTTTATATGAAGAATGACAATGTGGGGGAAGCTATGCCGTCAGAAGTTCCTTTGATAAAAAGCAGCAACAAACCTGAGCAACAAACAAGCACGGGAAAAGAGCTTAATGAAAAAGCAGAAACTTCTCAGAAAAGCAAGGTATCTCTAAGTCAAACAAAAGCTGAAGTGGTGAAAAATGAGAAGGTACTATGTTCAGAAGAGAAGAAGACAAACGCTCCTGTATTGCGCTATGTTCCCTTATCTCGACGCAAGAAGGGTGATTCGCCATTTGCAGAATGCTCCAATAATTTAAGAGTTGGTGCACTGAAATTTTGAAAGAGAGTTTTATCACACCTCTTACAAAGATATCCAAACAAGAGGTCAAAGACAAACAAGTAGAAGCAACTCTGCCTGATAAACGAACAGAAGAGGGGTTTGATCCTAAAGCATACAAACTCTTGGCAAAGGCAGGTTATGATTTCACAGCGCATACTGAGTTTAAAAGTTTACGGATCTTTGACCAAAGGCCTGAACTTTCCTCAACACAGAAGAAGCTTCAAAAAGAGGGATATGCTATACCCATTTCAAGAGCTGGTCTTGGATATAAATCTCCTGAGCCGGTTAGAATCACAAGAAAAGGGAAAGCGAAAGTTGCAGATACGCTTCACATTACAGTGGAAGAAATCGATGATTCCGAACAGGTTAAAGAAAACATAGATCATAGAACTTCTGCATTTGATCGCATTGGACCGTCGGTTACACGATCCTCGGTTTTTCAAAGACTGAGTACAGCTGCAATAGAAGATGAAAGTCAACATCCAACTTATGGCTCCACACGACCTTCAGCTTTCCAAAGATTAAGTATGGCTTCTGAAGAAAAAGAAAATGTGCATTCAACTCCTACCACACGGCTATCAGCTTTCCAAAGGTTGAGTGTAGCCACAAAAAGAAGTAAAGAACGGTCCCCTATATCCGTTTCTAACATAACAGAAACTCCAATCAAGACAAAGGGTGATGAGAAAATTCGTAGCGTTGTCCCCTCACGAATGAAGAGAAAATTGCTTGTTTCTGTAAATACAGAGGGTTCGTTAAAAATAAAGCGACATGATATTATTATCACAAGACCGAAAGAGAAAAGCCCTGATGATGAAAAAGACACAGTCGTATGCTACCACATCACCACAGAGGAAGAAACGGACCCTGAAACGTCTGAAGAAGATGAAAGTTCCTTAAAAAAATTCTATGCATGAAATGTAATTACTCCTTATCGTAAGAGTCTAAACTACATGATACTCCTGGCCCGCATGAGTTAAAAAGGTGAACGGCACAAAAAAAAATCAAATTTGTATATTGAACTACGTTATGACTTGATCCCTTCCCATTTGAAGGGTACGTAGGCAGCTTAAGAATAAAAAAAACTTAAGTTCAGTCAAAGCAATGAAAAATTGTATGTTGCATATATAGCTTCGAACTTTTATTAGGGCATAGACAAAGGAAGCATAAATTTTTTTTGATACAATGTGTTGGAAGAGTTAAAAAAAAAAAAAAAAATCTTACAGGAGACAAGCCTTAAGGAAAATAAAAAGAATTCAATGGAATTCTAACTCTTTATTTAATCTAGGAAACATCAATTGGTCGACGATAAAAAGGAAGTGTTTTTACATCTAATCTAGAAAACAAAGGGGGCAATCAAGTCAAGCCATCCACTTGAAGTTCTTCAATTCTTCACGTATGTCCTCTAAGTTTTTACGAGCCATGGCCAAAGACTCAGCATCTTCATCAGTCATGACAGAGGCACACTCAATATTGGGGATGTCTTCACGGACTTTGGTTTGGCCTCTAATTCCTTTATCTCCAAGGATGATCGTGCAAGCTGTTGTTCGAGTGTGTCATTCAAGGCTTCATTTGTCTCAAAGTACAAGTTCAAGCTTTGCTCGTTTCAAATTGCAGTTCGAGTTTTCCTCGCTTCGAGTACTCAAAGTTCAAGCTTCACTCGTTCCAAGTTCAACTTCGAGTTTTCATAACTTCAAGTACTCTAAGTTCAAGTTCAGGGTTTCGCTCGTTTCAAGTTCAAGTTTGAGCTTTCCTCATTTCAAGTACTTCAAGTTAAGGCTTTCATCGCTTCAAGTACTCTAAGTTCAAGTTCAGGGGCTTCACTTGGTTTCGGTTTCAAGGCTGGAAGCTAAGCTGAGGATGAACACTGAGGGTCATAGCCCTACCTTATAAGTGTCATTCCCCACTTTCGCTTGGTTTCAATTTCAAGGTTGGAAGCCAAGCAGAGAATGAACACTGAGGGTCATAGCCCTACCTCATAAGTGTCATTCCCCACTTTCGCTTGGTTCTAATTTCAAGGTTGGAAGTTAAGCAGAGAACGAACACTGAGGGTCATAGCCCTACCTCATAAGTGTCATTCCCCACTTTCGCTTGGTTTTGATTTCAAGGTTGGAAGCCAAGCAGAGAACGAACACTGAGGGTCATAGCCGTACCTCATAAGTGTCATTCCCCACTTTCGCTTGGTTTCAATTTCAAGGTTGGAAGCTAAGCAGAAGATGAACACTAAGGGTCATAGCCCTACCTTGTAAGTGTCACCCCCCACCTTCGCTTGGTTTCGATTTCAAGTTTGGAAGCTAAGTAAGAGATGAACACTGAGGGACACATCCACCAAATCAGGTGTTGGCCCTACCTTATACTTGCTTGTCATCTTCATCTTCAAAGTTGACTGCTTTGGCCTCAAGGTTGGAAGTTAAGCAGAGAACGAACACTGAGGGTCATAGCCCTACCTCATAAGTGTCATTCCCCACTTTCGCTTGGTTTTGATTTCAAGGTTGGAAGCCAAGCAGAGAACGAACACTGAGGGTCATAGCCCTACCTCATAAGTGTCATTCCCCACTTTCGCTTGGTTTTGATTTCAAGGTTGGAAGCCAAGCAGAGAACGAACACTGAGGGTCATAGCCCTACCTCATAAGTGTCATTCCCCACTTTCGCTTGGTTTTGATTTCAAGGTTGGAAGCCAAGCAGAGAACGAACACTGAGGGTCATAGCCCTACCTCATAAGTGTCATTCCCCACTTTCGCTTGGTTTCAATTTCAAGGTTGGAAGCTAAGCAGAAGATGAACACTAAGGGTCATAGCCCTACCTTGTAAGTGTCACCCCCCACCTTCGCTTGGTTTCGATTTCAAGTTTGGAAGCTAAGTAAGAGATGAACACTGAGGGACACATCCACCAAATCAGGTGTTGGCCCTACCTTATACTTGCTTGTCATCTTCATCTTCAAAGTTGACTGCTTTGGCCTCGCTTCATCCTCAAAGTTGACTGCTTTGGCCTCGCTTCATCCTCAAAGTTGACTGCTTTGGCCTCGCTTCATCCTCAAAGTTGACTGCTTTGGCCTCGCTTCATCCTCAAAGTTGACTGCTTTGGCCTCGCTTCATCCTCAAAGTTGACTGCTTTGGCCTCGCTTCATCCTCAAAGTTGACTGCTTTGGCCTCGCTTCATCCTCAAAGTTGACTGCTTTGGCCTCGCTTCATCTTTGGCCTCGCTTCATCCTCAAAGTTGACGGCTTTGGCCTCGCTTCATCGTCAAAGTTGACGGCTTTGGCCTCGCTTCATCTTCAAAGTTGACGGCTTTGGCCTCGCTTCATCTTCAAAGTTGACGGCTTTGGCCTCGCTTCATCTTCAAAGTTGACGGCTTTGGCCTCGCTTCATCTTCAAAGTTGACGGCTTTGGCCTCGCTTCATCTTCAAAGTTGACGGCTTTGGCCTCGCTTCATCTTCAAAGTTGACGGCTTTGGCCTCGCTTCATCTTCAAAGTTGACGGCTTTGGCCTCGCTTCATCTTCAAAGTTGACGGCTTTGGCCTCGCTTCATCTTCAAAGTTGACGGCTTTGGCCTCGCTTCATCTTCAA
This sequence comes from Luffa aegyptiaca, assembly GCA_017139565.1. Taxonomy (NCBI): domain Eukaryota; kingdom Viridiplantae; phylum Streptophyta; class Magnoliopsida; order Cucurbitales; family Cucurbitaceae; genus Luffa; species Luffa aegyptiaca. The sequence goes on along the minus strand of CM029402.1, from coordinate 44,942,480 downwards.
AGTTGACGGCTTTGGCCTCGCTTCATCTTCAAAGTGGACGGCTTTGGCCTCGCTTCATCTTCAAAGTGGACGGCTTTGGCCTCGCTTCATCTTCAAAGTTGACGGCTTTGGCCTCGCTTCATCTTCAAAGTGGACGGCTTCGGCCTCGCTTCATCTTCAAAGTGGACGGCTTCGGCCTCGCTTCATCTTCAAAGTGGACGGCTTCGGCCTCGCTTCATCTTCAAAGTCGGCGGCTTCGGCCTCGCTTCATCTTCAAAGTCGGCGGCTTCGGCCTCGCTTCATCTTCAAAGTCGGCAGTTGACGGCGTCACTCAGCTCCATCTTCAAAGTAGTTGGTTGACGGCGTCACTCCGCTCCATCTTCAATGTTGGCGGTTGACGGCCTCATTTCGCTTCTTTCTTCAAAGTTAAGAGTTGAAACATTTCAATTGAAAAAAAAAAAGAAAAGAGTAAAAAAAAAAAGTTTAAAAAAAAAACCCGTAAAAAGAAAAGGTTGCAGCATAAAAAAAAAACTTGTGTTAAATTCACAAAAAAAAATGAGCACAAATATGTAAAAGAAAAAAAAAAAGAAAAAGAAAAAAAGCTGGAAGAAAAAAAAAAAGAGAAAATAATAAAAGAACCCAAAAAATTTGAAGACTAATGCGTAAAAAAAAAAAAAAAAAAAAAAAAAAAAAAACAGTGATTTTACAAAAGAACTAATGTATCTGTGAAATCCACCAACAAACAACCCACAATCTGCGTGCACGCCGACGAAGTTCTCTTAAGCGAGACCTATGACTAATCGACGATGCATGCCAAAACGGCTGGAACCCGCCGATGGACATCATCACGTGCAAAGGTTTAATAAAAAAAGAGGGTAGACGTGAAGTAGAAGAAGAAAGTGACTGAAAGTCTAGAAAAAAAAAAAGAAAGAAAGCACCAGAAGAAACCTACGGGATTCAAGAAAAAAAAAACACAAAAAAAGAAGAAGAAAGAAAGAAGCGGTAGCGGCTGCGGCAAAAAAAAATCAGAAGAAGAAACAAAGAGGCGAAAGAAATGGGGAATTAAATTCAAGCAAGCACCCATATGAAAAAATGGGCTGGAATTCAAAGCCACAAATCTATCCCAGCATAAAGCTTTGAAGAAGCAAGGCATAAAGCATCTCATGTATCTGCACACCAAATTCTACAAGAATTACTTCTCTATTTATACGGTGGAGAAAATCTAATCTCAACCAACCTATGCAATTTAAATCAGAATCTTTTTCAAACTTTGGTGAGGATGTGGGTATGGTTAACAAAATACTCTCCAATTTTAGTTAGAATCCAAATTTTAACGGTAAGTTTTGAATATGTTTAATATGGAGGCCAAATTTTATCTAGATTTGTGGAGCACAAATCTGATTAAAATTCAATATGTTACTCCAAATCATATGGAGGTGAATTTGTTTTAACATTGGATTATTCAACCATATTGGAATCATCTCAAATTTCATTCCAAATTAAAGTTTGAAGGACGTTCAAGTTCGATTCTTGATCAAAATTCAATTTGAATCAAATTTTATTCGAAGTTAGATTCGTAATAAAATTTGAATTGTGTCTCAAACCCAAATTTTGGTACATTCCAAAGTCCGTAGCAAATCAAAATTGGATTAAAATTCAAGTTCAAAACCCGCCCAAATCCAAAGTAAAAAATTCTTGGTTTTGGCTGAATTTAATTTTCTTCCAAGTAAAAATTTGGGTATAATCCAAAATTTTATCCCAAATCAATGTTGGTCTTAAATCTCAATTCAAATTATATTCCAAATTCAAGCTCATAGTTTGGAATTTTATATCAAGTCAAAATTTGGGCATAATTCAAATTTTGTCTAAGCTCAAATTCAATCAAACTAAATTTGAGTAAAATTTTTACCTCAAAATTGGGCATCATCCAAATTTTGTCCCAAATCAAAGTTGACCAAAGTCCAAACTCAAATTCTACCAAGCTAAAATTGAGTAGAATTTTTACCTCAAAATTGGGCATAATCCAAATTTTGTCCCAAATCAAATTTGACCCAAGTCCAAACTCAAATTCTACCAAGCTAAAATTGGGTAGAATTGTTACCTCAAATGAAAATTTGGGTATAATCCAAAATTTTATCCCAAATCAATGTTGGACTTAAATCTCAATTCAAATTATATTCCAAATTCAAGCTCGTAGTTTGGAATTTTATGTCAAATCAAAATTTGGACATAACCCAAATTTTATTCCAAATCAAATTTGATCAAAGTACCAATTCAAATGATATTCCAGGCTCAAGTCATAGTTTCAAATTTCATCTCAAGTTAAAATTTGGGGGTAATCCAAAATTTTAGCCCAAATTGAAATTTTATCAAATTCAAATTCTACCCAAACCAAAATTTGGTAGAATTTTACCTCAAATCCAAATTTACTCATGCTCCAAATTCTACCCAAAGCATGATTAAATTAAAGCTAAGTTGGTATTACCACGAATTCTATTCCAAAAAAAAAAAAAAAAAAAAAGGGTAGAATTCAAGTTTCTCTCGAAACCTATTCGTGGTAAATCTCAAATCCAAATTTTGGCTTAAAACAGGAGTGAACTAGAATTCAAATTTTATTCTAAGTTCTAACTAAACCTGAAAATAGCCTCAAATCATACTCCCAGTTCAAATAAAAATTGGGATAGTCAAATCATGAAGAAAAAAATTCTCATGCATTTGTTGCCAAATCATCTTTTTCGAGATTCACCCACACCTATCTGTGCATAAATCTCGAAAAGGGGGCATTTGTTGGCATAGAAATTTTCCAACCAATTAGAAATTGCCACGTCATTATTTAATTTTGGGGTGTCACGAATTAATACATATCTCAAAATTAATTATGACAGAATAAGAAAGGCCACGTGTCCTTTTTGTGGTCGTCTAATTGCGTTAATGGTCTTGATCGAACCCAACGATGATTAAACTCAAGATCGAATGATCATTTAGCCTAAAGTTCATGAAATTAAATTAAAGTATGATTAAGTTCATAAAGTTAGGTTAAATTGGGTTCAATTTAAACCCAAGGTTATTAAGATAATTGGGCCTGAAGCCCAAAATTCATCCAAGCCCACGGATGGGCCCAAGCCCAATTTAAGCCCAAGCCCATGAAGGCCTTTGGAAACTCTATAAATAGAGGTCTTGGCTCATTTGAAAAGGGGGGGGGGGGCAGCAGAAGAAAGGAAGAAGAGAAAGATCGAAGCTCTCAGAAGACTCTGAAGACTGAAGCTCTGATTCTCCTACAAGATTTGAAGATTGAAGCTCCATTCCTTCTACAAGACTTGAAGATTGAAGCCTCATTCCTCCTGCAAGAATCTTGAAGATTGAAGTCCAGATCCTGCTGCAAGACTCCGGAGATTGAAGCTTCTGCAAAATTCAAAAGCTTGAAGCTTCCTGCAAGACTCTGAAGACTGAAGCCTCTGCAAGATTCAGAAAAACTTCTGCAAGACTCTGAAGACTGAAACCTCTGCAAGATTTAGAAGATTGAAGCTCTCTGTAAGATCCTGAAGATTGAAGCTCCAATCCTCCTACAAGACTTTGAAGACCAAAACCTAGATTTTCCTGCAAGCTTGAAGATTGAAGTGAAGTCATCTAAAAGACTGAAGACCTGAAGCCAGAAGTCTACTTCAATCATCCAGGAGAATCCTTCAAAGGCGAACAAACCTTCAAGACTCTGAAGATTAAAGTTTCTTGAAGACTTTGTAGATCAAAGTTACCTTGAGAGAAAGCATCAAAGGATTGTAACTAGAGATTGTATTCCACAATTACTTACATAGAAATCAATATATACAAGTAGTCGTTTTTCACGAATTAAATTTTCTCTTCGAAAGTCTCGTGTGAACAGTCCCTATCATGAAAAATTAATGTAAATATTTAATGAAATTTCTTACCTAGATAGATTAATTAACTAATTTGGGACCCAATATGTTTATAAAGCTACAGAGTTTAATCACTAAATAATAAAAATCGACATTTAATTTTGATGGATTTTTTTGAGACAATGATTAAATTGTTACAAATTTGAAAGTATGGGGACTAAATTGATATAAATTTGAAAGTATAAGGACTAAATTGTTACTTATTAAAGTTCTAAATTGTTACAAAATTGAAAGTACAAGGACTAAATCGTTACAAATCAAAGTTCAGTGACCAAATTGTTACTTCTATGAAAGTAAGGGACCAAGAGTGATTTTTAATCTTAAAATTTATAATACTCATGGCCTATGCTATTTTGGACAGGTCGCCCACATGTAAAGGAGAATTCTATTTAGTTTGAGTTATTATAGGTAAATGAGGGTTTTTTACAAGAATTGAATATGCATGAAAATTAAAGATGTCGGATTTAAATTGCATAAAACTAAAGACAGGAATATAAAAATAGGAGTATACATGTTGATGGTCAAATTTGGTCGAGAGGAACTCACCTGACCTTCACGTGCCACCAATGGTAAATTTGTTTGAGAGGGGGGAAGACGTGGCCTGCAAGACAGAAAACCTACACACCGGTGTAGTGTTTGCCACACCGCCTCCGATGCTTAAGTCAGAAAACGGATGGAAGAGCTAGAGAGCAAGAGGAGAGAGTCGAGAGTAGAGTTCGGGATCCCTTCTTTAGTGACGAAGAGGGGTTTAAATACATGCTCATGCTCCTAGGGTTTTTAGGAATTCGGAGGCATTTCGGGACAAACGAGGCGGAACCGGGGCAGCCAGAGGCAACAAGGACCAAACGGAGGCGATCGAGCTCGGCCGAGGCAGGGGGTCAGACCAAAAGCCCGATCCCTTCGGCTTTGGCCCGACCCTTCGACCTGTTCTTCTTCCGAGTTCCGTATCCTGGCTGTCTCCTTGGACTGGTATTGCGTTGTCCTCCTCAATTCCTTGCATATCGGAGTGGTCCAAAATTACCTATAACAATACATATTCATCCATAAAATCACAATAAATTCATAATCTCAACCAAATTCAACAAGCTATTACCAATTATATCCCAAATCCGACCATCAATCGAAATAGACTAACATATTAATGTTAAACATGCTCGGAAACACAAAATTGATCATCTAAACTAACTAAGAACTACGAATAAAGTTGGAAAAGGAAAGGAAATAATAAAAAACAATGGCACAAAAATCGAAGATCTAACCTAATTCGACCAAGAGAATAAGATGTTTATATAGTTCCAACAGCCGAAGCATTGAGACGCCACTAGAAGTGTCTCAATGCTTCAGACGAAATGGTGTCTGGCATGCACGCAGGTCGACAGTATCGAGACACTGAGGTCAGTGTCTCGACGCTTTTGACACAAATGACATGGTCTGAAGGCACGCAGCATTGAGCATTTTCCCCTAACGCTGTGCATCGATGGTAGCGTCTCGACGCTACCGTCTTAGGTCTACTGCTTGTTTTCTTCATTTTTTGAGCATTTTGACGTCGAGAATGGGGCCTCAACACCTAGCTCTCGGGAAAATCTTCTTTTCTTCATCCATTTGACTCCCAAATTGGCTAAGTGTTGGTCAATTTCTCCAAATTAACACCAATTTGACCCAAAGCGCCTCTAATGCTCGATCATCTATAAAATGGACAAATTAATCATTAAATTCATATAAATTAGCATAAAATGACGAGAATTAAATAACACTTTTATGGAACTATCAAGTGTATTAAGTAAAACCTTCTAAAATTTTATAAGTGAATCAATTTAAACCATCGTTAATGATCTAAAACTATTTTCATTTCATTTAAAATAAATTCAAAATCATCTAAGTAAAATTATTATTTCCCTCGAGTCTTACCAAAATAGCATGAAAAATTATTATGTAAATCTTTTAGTCTTATAGACGTGTAAAAATTATGTATTAACGATTTTTTAAAAAAAAAATCCTACCGAAAGGTTTAAATTGATTCACGAAAGTTTTAGGTTTTTGATTGATACAATTATTTGTTTAGGGTTTTAATAATACAACCCCAAAGTTTGGGAGTATTAGATTAATTCTTTCTTTAAAAGAAAATATAAGGTCCCGTTTGGTTCATGATCCATTTTCATTTTTATGTTTTCAAAAATAAAAAATATAAAAGAAACAATGAAAACATGTTTGGTATATCTATTTTCAAAAACAATTTTCGAAAACAACTAAAAAAATTAACATGTTTTAAAAAACGACAAAATGTGGTTATTTTTCATTGTTTTTCAATTTTTTTTTTCAAAATAATGGAAACCCGTGATACAACTCTGAAAACATGAGATTCATCATCCTTTCCATGAACTGATTTTTTTTGTTGGAATCTAGTTGTTCAGTTTTGGCTAAATATTAATATGTGGATTTAGAGTTTAAAAATGGAAAATCTAAATTCAAATTAATCTTTAGAAATTTAAAAAATAAAGAGCAATTTCAAATTAGGTTTTTAAACAAATAGATGAAGGAGAGGGGAATTAGGAAATAATAATAAATAAAAAAAAAAAAAAAAAAAATTGACATCTACCTTGGAGATAGGGGATAGGGGGTGACCACAATAATTAAATCAAGGATAAAAGGGAAAGAAAATTCAAATAAGATTTAAATCTGAAATTATTTCAGTGACATTAAAAAAATTGTTTGGCATTTTTTTTGTGTATATTTCCCTTTCCACATTTCGATTTTGGGCTCAAAACAAGGGACATTTTTTATTATTATTATTAATATGGTATTTTTTAAAACTTTTTATTAAAATATAATTATTTAAAAACTTATTATTAAAATATTGTTGTTTTAAATTTCTGATTCGAAGTTATTTCGACCACGAAACACCCGTTAGCAGGTTGTCGCTTTGAGAGACGACATGCAATTATGACAATAATTTAAAAAACAAAGATTTCATGGAGGTCTTCAAGACACGACCTCCACAAAATTATTCCACAAACATAGGGACTGGTAGTATGGTGTAGACCTGCCCTTATTTCCCGATGTTCCTATGTTTGAATCTTAGCAGCCCCATATTTTTTATTTCTTTTTTTTTTTCGTTTTTAGTTTTTGATTTTCAAAACAACCAACAACTTTTTATTTTCGTTTTTCCTTTTTTCACTTTTTTTTTTTAATTTGAAATTTATATAGAGAAGTACCAACAATTTAATTTAATGTATAAAGTGCACATTTTCTTTATATTTTTTTATTTTGAATTATAAAATTATTATAACCAACTTTGTAATTTAGACGATGTATCATCCTTGTTGCTATGTATGTTAACCTTGACTTGACAGATTCATCCAATCCACACTTAAAAGGAGGACCACAAGCTCAGAACTTGACGAAACGGAAAGTATCAACATGTTGAAACTTCTAGGGGTTAGCAGTGAAAGAAAGAGCCCAACATTCATTTCTTCATTCATATTCATAGCTTAGTCTACTAAAATCAAAGGGGGACCAACCTCATCGTGGTAATTAGAGGACATTTTTTATCGTTCACCTCTAATGTGACACGTTCCCTCCCAATTAATTTTTTTTTTTTTTTTTTTTTTTTTTTTAAAGAAAGATAATAGAAATTTTGTTTAATTTAGTACACACATTTTTTTAAAATTATTGTTTGTTTTTTATTTTACTTTTAAAATTTGATTTTTCTTTAAAAAAAAAAATAAAGATACCAACGGTTAGAATAAGAAATAAGAAAGAAAAGTTTTTTTTCTATCTAATAAAAAAAAGTAGAAATAAAAGGAAAATATTTAGCTAATTAAGATAAAAGAAAAATAAGAAGTAAGAAATATGATAAATAAATCCACCTGTTGTTATCTTTATTAATTTAAAAAAAAAACAAATAAAAATTTAAAAGTAAAAGAGAAAACAAAAAATATATATATATTTTTAAAAAATCTGTACAAAAATTATAAAAAGATATAAAAAAAATTTAAAGTAAAAGAAAAACAAACAATATTTTTTTAAAAAAATGTGTGACCTAAATTAAAAAGTTGATTATAACAATTTTATAATCCAAAGTAAAAACATAAATAAAATGTGTACTTTATACATTGTTGGTATTTATCTATATAAATTTCAAATTTAAAAGAAAAGTGAAGAAAGAAAAAAAAAAAAAAGAAAATAAAAAGATGTTGGTATTTTTAAAAAATAAAAAACAAAAAACAAAAAAAAAATTGAAAATATGCAACGGAGACTCAAATATGGAAATGAAAGGAAACAAGGGCATACCTACATCACATTGCCAGCCCTACGTTTTTTCTACAATTGTGTGGAGGTTGTATCTTGAAAAGACGATCTCCATGAATTTTTTTTTCTCTTTAATTTATCGTCACGTTTGCATGACAACATGCAAACACATGTTTCAAGGTCGACGATCTCCAATGAAAATTTAAAACAATAATGTTTTAATAATAAGTTTCAAGATAATTATATTTTGATAATCTTTTTAAAAAATACAATATTAATAAAAATGGTTAAATTATTAAAAATACCCCTGAGTTTGTTTCATTTATGCCTTTGACCTTTCAAATAATTCATTTTAACCTTTGAATTTGAAAGTTTGTTTCAAAACAACCCTTTGAGGATTTTTTTTTTCTTCAGTTAAAAATGATATGTATCGTTGTTGCTTATGTAAACATATTTGAACGCTAACAAGAGCAAGCATAACTCAATTGAGTTGTCACAGGTTCAAATCTCTCACCCCACATGATGTCAAAAAAAAATGTGAACATATTTGAACATATATACATGGAAAATACGATAAAAACACATGCAAACATATATTTTTAGAAAAACATCTTAAAGGGTCGTTTTGAAATAAACTTCAAAGGTTAAAATAAAACTTTGAAAAGTTAAAAGAGTATAATTGAAGCCAACCTCGTAATTTATGGATATTTTTTATAATTTAACCTAATAAAAAATTGTCCGAAAACAAGAAAAAATTATTAGGTGTTTTCGGTGCAATGAGGGCCCCTTTTTAAAACCGTCAGATGTAAATCTTTAAATTTTCTGCCCCTAGTAACTGTTCGATACAAAATTGAGGTACTTTTGCTATTTCTCTCTTACATCTAACATTGCAAAACTACGAGCCTCATTGCAATACGAACCTAAACTTTCTCACAAACAAGACCCAAGGCTGACGATGTGATATGACGGCGATGCTGAGGCGGCTGCTGTGATGGGACAGCCTGCGGCGTAGCTGTAACACGATGACGGTCAAGGCATTGTTGCTTCACAACACCGACAAGGCATTGTTGCATCGCACTAACGGCAAGGCTGCTAGTGCAACGTTAACTGATTTTTTTTAAAATTTTCCTCTTGTTATAGGTAATTTTGGACCACTCCGATATGCAAGGAATTGATGAGGACAACGCAATACCAGTCCAAGGAGACAACCAGGAAACGGAACCCAGAGGAAGAACATGCCAAAGGGTCGGGCCAAAGCCGAAGGGATCGGGATTTTGGCCCGACCCCCTGCTCTGCCTTGGGCTGAGGCCGAGGCCCATGGTCGGCCTCAGCCCACCTCGGCCATGGGCTGAGGCCGAGCTCTTCCGCCTCCGTTCGGTCCCTAGTGCCCTCGGCTGCCTCGATTCCAGTCGGTTCAGCTCAAATCGCCTCCGAATTCCTAAAAACCCCAGGGCAAGAACATGTATTTAAACCCTTCTTCATCACTGAAAAAGGATCCCGAACTCTATTCTCGACTCTCTTCTCTTGCTCTCTTGCTCTCCTCCTTTCGTTTTATGACTTAAGCATCGGAGGCGGTGTGGCAAGCACCACACCAGTGTGCAGGTTTTTTGTCTTGCAGGCCACGTCTTCCCCTCTCTCAAACAAATTTACCGTTGGTGGCAGGTGAAGGTCAAGTGAGTTCTCCCTGTCCAGATTTGACCATCAACATCTCTCTTATATAAAAGTGAGATATCCAATGCTACATAAAAAATTAAAAATAAAAATAAACCAGATTATTGGATTGACGATTCAGTTTTTAAAATTTTCAATTTTTTGTTGCGCCCCTAATTGAGACATATTCAAAACTTTTTAAAATTAATGGATCTCTTTTTAAACATAAAATTCAAAATTTTTCTATTTTATCTTTTAATTAAAGTTTATTCCAAAGAAATTTCATTAGCGAAGAGGTAAGATAAATGTAATGTGACAAGTTACATATAAATATTTTGACATGTATCTTCGATCAAAAGGTCAAAGGTTCGAATCTCTTCACCTTCAAATGTTGATGTACTAAAGAAAAAGAAGTAATTAAATGCTCGAAAGAATACAATAAATATATGTTTGCCAAATGTAGCACCTAAACACAAGACCATTTACTATTTTTTGAAGCTCGATCTCTCCCCCGAATGAATCAGGGGTCATTTTTTTGAAGAGAAATTATGCGCTTTTAAAAAATGGTTAGAAGAACGGGTTCAATATTACTATTTCTTGAAGCTTGATCTCTCCCCCGTCTGGCTGGTTCTTATGCAAAAAAAAGACAAAATTTCCACTCATAAGGAAGGTTAGATACCTTTGATAGGGTTGTCTTGGAATGATGTTCAAACATTCGAAATGCCATCTAAACAGCAACAGAGACACAAGACGAACCTAGAAAGCAATTTTTTTTTTTTTTTGGAAATTATCTCAAGGATTCCAAACAAAGGCATCCAAACCATATTAGTATCCTATTGAAACATAGAAACCATTATATTCGCGTCGATGGCCTACTTGCTTCAAGCCAATTGCACACGAATAATGTTAACATTGGATGATGTAGAGGTAGTTATGTCAACCTTTAACTTGCATCGTTATATCAAGTAAGCAATTGATTCGAGCAATTTATTTCTGTGGTCACATGGGAACAACTACATGTAGTAGTGGTTGAGCTTGAGCTTAGCAAGGTGTGGGATTGCATTTATTACCAACAACTCTTCCCCTTTGAATAGTAACAAAGCAAGTTCCCAAAATTAATTGAATTGTATCTATTATTCATATATTTTTATCAAGCTTTAGTTCTGCCAACGCGAGCATAACTCAGCGGTAATTGACATGTATCATCGACTAAGATGTCAGAGTTTGGATTAGAGGCTGCTACAATTATTTCGATGGGAACTATCCATTGATATTGGAAACGTATTCAATGTTACTATTTATTATTTTGTGGTACAGAATTTATTGTTCAAAATCTCTACGATAGTATGATAGGCTACTTGAAAGGGATATAGTGCCACTTGTTAGCAAGTTCTTTTTAAATATAAAATTTTAGGGTTTAATCATCCCATGTAAGACTTTTGTCCAACATTCATTGTTCATGCCTTATATCAAAATTAATAATGGGCAACTTGATTATATAAATGCTCGTGGGACCAAAAATAAGTGCTCCAAAGTTGACAAAATTAAAATTTACTTTTCGCATACATTTTCCAATATTTAACTTTTTTTTAATGAAAAAAAAATGTACGGTAAATAAATAACAGAACTAAATAATGATTATATATTACTCTAATAAGATTTCTAAAATACCATTGGTTCAATGCACAAAGACATTGAACTTTTTTTTTTTTTAGTTCCATTGAACTATTATTTTTAATTCAACATGCACGTAAATTTAAAAAACGATGATAAATAAAATTTCTATATGATCACACCTCTTTAAATTAAGATATTAAAAATCATTTAATAACTTAGACTTACAACTTAACTCAGTCACAATATAAAGACATGAATTGGAATTTAAATTATTGGCATAGTGGCTTTTTATTATAAATATCATTAGGATCTATAAAAAGATCTTTATGCAATTTAAAAAGATGGTTTGGTCTAATAAGACTGGAAAATGTATATGATAAGGATTAGATATATGATATGATATGGACTTTATATTTAATAGAAAAAAAATTAGTATTTAGGTAAGGCTAGATGCTTTTTCCAGTTTTGTATTTTAATTAAATAGTTTTTTTTTTAAATAAAAAAATAGTTATAAGATTAAATTAATGTGACAAGTCATTGTATACATCACTTACAATTATTTGAAAATGTGATGACTTATGTGGTATTAGTTTTACACCAATTCTTTTGTATTTGGTTATTAAAATCTATTATTTTAAATAAATAATTTTATGCGACATTTAGTTTGTTCGCAAAAGTCTTAGGGTATGTTTGGTTTAACGTTTTAAATGTTTAATTTTGAAAAAAAAAAATCATTTTGGAAAAAATTCAAGTATTTGACAACCACTAAAAATGACTCGTTAAAAAATGAGATTGAGAAATAAACCATTTTAAGGAAAACACTTGAAAGCAAGGTTTTTAAAAAGAGTTTTTAAGTAATAATAACTTGGGCATAAAAACACTTATAAGGAAATGCAACCAAACCTTATGAGTGTTTAAATTCTAAACAATTTTTATACAAAATGTTTTTTTTTTAAAAAAAATGTATTTTTGAAAAACATTTAAACTAAAATGTATTCTAAACAGGCTCTTAGGATATATGTTTGGTTTGACTTTTCAAGTATTTAATTTTGAAAAAATTAAAAATCATTTTGAAAAAATTCTAGTGTTTGACAACTATTAAAATGACTTGTTAAAAAGTGAGATTGAGAAATAAATCACTTTGAGAAAAACATTTGAAAACAAAGTTTTTAAAAAGAGTTTTTAAGTAAATAATAACTTGTGTATAAAAACACTTACGAGGAAATGTAATTAAACATATGAGTGTTTAAATTGATCTAAACAATTTTTATACAAAATATTTTTTTTAAAAAAAGCATTCTTAAAAAACATTTAAACTAAAAGGTATTTAAAAAGACACTTTGTTTTAAAAGATATACTTTTATTTTCTTTAAAAAACATTAATAGAAGTAGTTTTAAATCATGAATGTGCTTGATTTTTTTTTTTTTTTTAAAGGTGGTTTTCACTCTAAGTTTGTTTGATCTAGTTATTTTAAAAAAAGATTCTATAAATGTCAAATCATTGTCATTCAATCACCTTTTCAACAATCAACTTTCAAGTGTTTCTTTTTAAAATTATTCACTTAGAAAAAATAAGAAAAAAGGAAGAAAGTTACTTCATTATTTGGTTTTTTTTTACCATTACTTTGATGATCCCCATTGAGTGCATGTTTGAGAATGATTTTGAAATGGCTAAAATCAATTTTGTCACTTTCGAAATCACCCAGAAACATACATTTAATTATTCAAAATCAATTTTAGGTTTGATTTTACACTTTGAAACGTGTAAAATTCTCATATTTATTGGACTCAAAATTGAACATTTAAGGTTTCATTGGACGTATATAAAATTAATTTTATATCTAATAGGCCAATTAACTCTATAAAATTTTGAATAGGTCAAAACCTATAAGACATAAAATTGAAAGCTTAGGGTCATATTAAACAATTTTAAAGTTCATATTCTATTAAACACATAATTGAAAGTTCTAGGTATCTATTAGACATTTTAATTTAAGAGTTTAGAGACCAAACAAACACAAACATAAAAGTTCATGGACTAAACTTGTAATTTAATCTAGGAAAAAAATATCTTTTTAGTCCCTTTCAAAATAGTCTTTTTTAGTCACAGAGTTTTGAGAAATATGTTTAAAAGGTTCCAAAGTTTTCAAAATGAACATTTTTTAGTCCTTGAGTTTTGAGAAATAGGTTTAAAAGGTCCCCAAGTTTTCAAAATGAATCGTTTTTAGTGCCTGAGTTTTGAGAAATAAGTTTAAAAGGTCCCTCATATTATTTTTTCATCTTTTTAAATTAATATTTTTATTATCTTTTAATATTGAATGGTTTTTTAAATTAAAAAAATTAAAAAGTATTGATTTAAAAATTTTTAAAAATAATATGTTACCTTTTAAACCTATTTCTCAAAACTTAGGGACTAAAAAAGTCTATTTTGAAAACTCAGGGACCAAATGCACCTATTCCCCAAAATTCAGGGACTAAAAAGGCATTTTCCCCTTTAAACTAATATTAATTACAAAACTATATAAAAAAAAAAAAACTATTATAAAATTATTTATATATTAAATAATATATAAGCAACCAAAAGAAATTAGGAATATTATTGTTCACACGAGATTTCTGGAGAGAAATTTGATTCGTGAAACGACTTCTTGTACATGTATTAATTTCTTGTGTAAGTATAGTGGAATACAATCTCTAGTTACAATCCTTTAATGTTTTCTCACACAAACTCAAGGTATCTTTGATCTACAGAGTCTTAAAAAAACTTTAATCTTTAGAGTCTTGAAGGTTTGTTCGTCTTTGAAGGATTCAAGTTCTCCTGGGTGGATTGAAGTAAACTTTACGCTTCAAGTCTTCAGTCTTCTAATTTTTAGATGACTTCACTTCAATCTTCAAGTTTGCAGGAAGACCTAGGTTTCGATCTTCAAAGTCTTGTAAGAGGATTGGAGCTTCAATCTTCAGGGTTTTGCAATAGGATTTGAGTTTCAATCTTCAAAGTCTTGCGCAAGAGGACTAGAGCTTCAATCTTCAGTCTTGCAAAAGGATTAGAGCTTCAATCTTCAAAGTCTTGTAGGAGAATTAAAGCTTCAATCTTCAGGGTCTTGCAGCAGGATCTGAGCTTCAATCTTTAGAGTCTTGCAAGAGGACCGAGACTTCAATCTTCAGAGTTCTTGCAGGAGGGTTGGAGCTTCAATCTTCAAGTCTTGTAGGAGGATCAGAGCTTTAATATATCTTCAAAGCCTTCTGAGAGCTTCAATCTTCTTCTTCCTTTCTTTTTGTTGCCCCCTTTAATGAAGGTCAACCCTCCCTATTTATAGGTTTTCAAAAGGCCTTTGTGGACTTGGGCTTAAATTGGGCTTGGTCCCATCCATGGGCTTGGATGAATTTTGGGCTTCAGGCCCAATTACCTTAAAAATTTTGGGTTTAAACTGAACCAGTTTAACCTAACTTTATGAACTTAACATACTTTAACTTAATTTCATGAACTTTTGGCTAAATTGAATTTTTAGGCTAAATGATCATTCGATCTTGAGTTTAACCATTGTTGGATTCGATCAAGACCATTAGCGTAATTAAACGACCACAAAGAGGACATATGACCTTTCTTATCTTGCTATAATTAATTTTGAGATATGTATTAATTTGCGACACACCTCAAAATTAAATATAAATAATGAAGTGACAATTTCTAATTGGTTTGAAAATTTCTATGCCAACAATTACAAACAAAAAACAATTGAAATATTTACTAGAAAGTTTCTTAAAATAAAACAAGTTTTTTATCATGCATTTAACTTTTCTAAAGTATTTCACTAAAAATATATATATATATTTTGTGAATATATTTCTATATGCCTTATATATATATATATATATATATATATATATATATATATATATTACATTACATTACACAATGAAAAATTTTAAAATTGAGGGTGGCACGTGCCCTCTAATCCCTATGTGGATCCATCCCTGCCTGGCAAATAAGTTCAGCTTCTCATAAATTTTTATGGCAAAAAAAAAATAGGAGAGAAAGAGGAAAAAGAAATGTTTTTATTTTTGAAACTTTAAAGAATTAAAGACTATTTTAGTTTTTTTTTTTTTTTTGCAACATATGAAAGGGGGAGAATTCGAATCACATACCTCTCTGTCATTAATACAAGTCTTATGTCAGTTATTTACCGATCATTTTCTTTTTCATTCAAAAAATTAAAATTGAAAAATGTATAAGAAAAATAAATTTTATTGGAAAACTTCTAATTATGTCAACTTTGCAGCACTTATTTTGGATCCCACAATCATTAATATAATCAAAGTGTCTATTATTAATTTTGATATAAGGCAATGAACATGTTTGACAAAAGTCTTACATGAGATGATTAAACCCTAACATTTTATGTTTAAAAACGACGTGCTAACAAGCAGCCCTATATCCCTTTCAATGAGTCTACCATATCATTATCGAGAATTTTGAATGATAGATTTTGCATTGAACACGTTTCCAATATTAATAGTAGTTTCCACTGAAATAATTGTAGCAGCCTCTAACCCATATAAGATTTATATTGTCTAACATTTGAAGTTGAAAACTTTTATCATACATTTTTTTATATTCACGATGCCTCATTGATTCTTGTCCTCGTTCTTGACCGATGTTAAGCTCATTCGTCATGGACCCTAACAACCAAAAGTGATAATCAAATTGTCTTGTTTAGCCAAAATATATATATAACAAATTTTATTGACGTATGATAAAAATTTTATTGACATATGGAAAAACCCAAACAAAAAGAGTTTCAATAGATTTCTCCCATAGCAATAAAAGATTGCAATTGCAACCAAATAAAAATGAAATTTTAGTTTCTTAAACCAAAAATGTTCGTTTAAATTCAGATACGAGACAACCAAATATTGATACTCAAATATTTCAAAAAATAAAAACAATTCTATAATTATAATTTATAATGGAAGAATAAAATATCGTTTTAGTTCCTATAATTTGATATTTTTTTTTCTATTTTTCTTATTTATTTTCAAACGTCCAAATTTAGTGTCCGCACTTTCAATAAATCTTAAAAATAATTCCTATTGTTACGTTAGATTAAAAAATAGTCTCTGTTAGTCATTGTATATTCTCTAAATTTGAAAGATATTCATGGTCTTTTATTAAATTAAAAAAAAATCGATAAAAATGAATTTCAAATTAACACTAAAGACTAATTTTAAAATTTATTGAATGTAGAAGGTCTAAAATAGAACGAATCCCAAACTAAATGCACCCTAATAGTATTTTAACTATAATTTAATAATAAGTTCGTATGGTGACCTAAATCATGGGAGAATTATTTAAGTAAAAAATATTTTTAATAAATAGGGGAAATGCAGGAAAAAAAGAAAAGAAAAGAAAAGGCTTGGCTCATTCTAGACATAAAGCCTTGTGGATATATATGAAAATATGGTATTATTATTATTTTTTTAGGAAAAATATGGTATTAATTTAGACCAAACAGACATAATTTCTCTTAATTTTAAGTGCATGTTTGGTGTGATTTTAACTACATTTGTCATATTCAAAATCACTTGAGACGTATCTTTAATGATTCAGAATCAATTTTGATAATATGAAAGTCGTCAGGTTTAAGAGTATAAAATCAAACCAGAAATTGATTTTGAATAATTAAATGTACATTTTGGAGTGATTCCGAACCGGACAAGAGTGATTTTAGCTCTTTCAAAATCACTCCCAAACATGCACTAACACTCTCTTACACCAATTCTACCATACAAAAATAGTTACCTAAATTTTCTAAAAAAAATACTTACCTAAATATTCTCAAACACTATTATATATTAACAAACATGGTTATCTAAAAATAATTATGAAGATCAGAATATCCAAAATATTTGATTATCTAAAAATAGTGGGCATCTATGGGCTCGTTTGATAACGTTCCCGGTTCCTGTTTCTTGTTCCCGTTTCTCATTTTTTAAGAAACAGACTTGTTTGATAACTCATCCTTGTTTCTTATTTCTAAATTTCTAGAAACGTTTCTAAAAAAGAGGCCAAATTTGAGAAACTACAAAAAGTTGTTTCTCAAATTCTGTTTGTGTTTTTTTTGTATCTTTCATGCATGCATCCTTCTCTCCCTCCCATTCGTACACCAATCTCTTCTCTTCCTCTATTTTTTTAACCACTTCCTTGTCTTTTTTTTTTTTAATCTTTTCCGTTATTTCGTTCTCGTTCTTTTTTTTTTCATTATTTCTTTCCCTTTCATTTTTTTTATTATTTATGTTATTTCTTTCATTTTTTCCTTTTTTTTCACCTTCGCCAATCTTTAACTACCGGTTGCCGCTGACCTCCACAAACTAGCCGCCATCGTTGACCTCTGACTATCGGTCTCCGTCGACCTCCGCCGACCAGCCGCCACCGACAACCTTTGACTATCGGCCGACGCCGACCGACCGCCTCCGTCGACCTTCGCCTACCGGGTGTCGGCGACCTCCGTCGATCGACCGCTACCGTCGACCTCCGACTACCAGTCGTTGCCGACCTCCATCGACCGACCGCCATCTTCGACCTCTGAATACCGACTGCGACTGACTTCTACTGTCGACCTCCGACGACCGACCGCTGTCGACCTCCACCGACCAACCACTACCGTCGACCTCCGACTACCAGTAGCCGTCGACCTCTGTCAACCGGTCGCCACCGTCCACCTCCGACTACCGGTCGTTGTCGACCTCTGTAGACCGGCCACCATCATCGACCTCCGACTACCGGTCGCGGCCGACCACTACCGTCAACCTCCGACGATCGGCCGCTATCGACCTTCGCTCATTGGCCTCCATCGACCAATCACCACTGTCGAACTTCGATTACTGGCCTCCGCCGACAGGTCGCCATCCTCGACTTCTGAGTACCGGTCATGATCGACCGCTACTGTCGACCTCCGACGACCAGCCACAGTCGACCTCCGCCGACCGATCGCTATCGTCCACCTCCGACTACCGGTCGTCGCTAACCTCCATTGACCGATCGCCATCGTCGACCTCCGATTACCAGTTGCGACCGACTGCTACCGTCTACCTCCGACGACCCGTCGCTGTTGACCTTCGCTGACCGACTGCCACCGACCGATCGCCATCGTTAACCTCAAACTACTGGTCGCCATCGACCTCCACCGACCGATCGCCATCGTCGACCTCTGACTATCAGCCGCCACCGACCTCCACTGACCGGCCGCCACTCTCGACCTCTTCATAACGGGCACCACTGTCGACCTCTGGCCACCGACCTCTGCTGACCGACCACCACCTTCGACCTGCAACCACCGGTCGTCGCCGACCTCCATTAACCGGCCGCCATCGTCGACCTCTGACTATCGACCGCTACCGTCGACCTCTGAATATCGACCGCCGCCGACCTCCGCTGACCGAAGCCACTGTCGACCTCTGACTACCGAGGGCCACCGTCAACCTCCACTGACCGGCCTCCGCCAACCGATCGCCACCTTCGACCTCCGACTACCGGTCGCCGCCAACCTCTGCCGACCAACCACCATCGGCGACCTCTGACTATAATTTTAATGTATGTTATATATAATTTTTATATTATATATACCAAATTTTATTTCAACTAAAAATCAAGAAACGAGAAACAGTTATCAAACACACATCTGTTTATGTTTCTTTTTTTTAGAGAAGCAAGAAACAAAAATAGTTATCAAACATGTTTCTGTTTTTAGTTCTTAAAAAACTAGAAATAAGAAACTAAAAATGAAAAACAAGAAACGAGAACGTTATCAAACGAGCCCTATAATTTCAGACATCCAAAAATGCCAGCTATACATCTGAATTGCCTAAAAATAAATAGACTTTAAAAGGAAAGTAATATAAAAACCAAAAAAGAGTTTTCAAACAACACAAGTTTTTATTATTATTATTATTATTTTTTAATGCAAACAACACAAGTTTGTAAAGAATCCAAGGTGTAAATTTCCACCAAAACCAAAAGCCTTACGATAAGGGTCTGTTTGGTAGGCAATTCAGATTTTGTTTTATGTTTTCGGATTCACTGAATTCATAATACATAGTATTTCATGTTATAAATTTAAAAAGATACAAACTTTAATAAATATAGTACTTCATGTTATAAATTCAATTCATTTTTGTGAAATTAAAATTTGTATAATATAATGTACTATAATTTATATGATATTGTTAAATAATAATTATACAAAATTTATAACCTATAACATGTTTATAAATTAATTAATAATAATTTATATTCAACTTAGTATTTAATTGATAACTACAAATAGTTTATGATTTGTAAATATATTATCAAACACATCTTGAGAAATTGTTTAAATTGAGATCCAATTTCTGAATCTGCTATCAAGCATATATCTAAAAACACAGAATACAACTTTGTTTTAATTGAATCTCTTATTTTCAAATCACCAACCAAAAGCACTCTTAAATGTCTCACAATTCCACCATTCATTATATTAATTCAGAAATTCCAATTTCCAACAATGGCAACTTCAACCAAAACTAGTTTCTATGTTCTTCTTTTTCTTTTTCTTCCTCCAACGCCCCTTCATTCAAAGCCCGCAAGTTCAACAAAATATACCAATTTGGTGACTCCATTTCCGACACTAGAAATCTCGTTCAAGAAGATCTGAAACATGCTCTTAGCATTAAAAAGTACTTTTGATCGTATAAAAATCACTATTAACCGTGTATGTATAACCAACTATCAAAATGATTATATGAAAATCATTTTTTATAAATCAATTGTAAACAAACCAATTGTGCTAAAATAACTATTTCTAAAATCATTCTCAAATTACATGCCTTGAAATTGATTGGTAACATTGTATTTCCTATTTCTTGTTTTTTGTTTTCTCTGTTTGAATAAAGAAAAGAAGAACTATTCTTACTCGATAGAGTTTGGAAAACTCTTCAGGGTTGGAAGGGTAGTTTTTTCTCTGAAGGTGATAAGGAGGTCCTAATAAAGAGTATTAATTCAAGCGATCCTACCTATGCAATGGGATGTTTTCGGATCCTTAAGGCTATTCTTTCAAAAATTTCATCCATTTGCGCTAAATTCTGGTGGGGGTCATCGGGAGGAACACGTAAGATGCATTGGCGGAAATGGGAGGATATGTGTAAACCGAAGGAGTCGGGGGGGCTCAATTTTCGAGATTTGGTTTGTTTTAACCAAGCTATGTTAGCTAAACAAGTTTGGCAGGTATTGGAAAACCCAAACTCGTCTCTATCTAAGATTCTTTGTGGTCGATATTTCCCTTCGTCTTCTGTTTTGGAAGCATCTGTAGGATCATCTGCGTCATTTTTTTGGAAAGGGTTTGTTTGGGGGATGAGCCTTTTAAGGAATGGGGTCCGAAAAAATTTAGGTAACGGGATGTCTATTAGAATCTTCTCAGATCCACGGATTTCGCGCCCTGTGACTTTCAAGATTTTACTGAACAGGGGCATGGATAATGAAGGCATGCGGGTCACAGATTTCATCACTCCATCTATTCAGTGGGATGTGGACAAGTTAAATCAATATTTGTGCAGGGAAGATGTAGAGATGATCACACAACTTCCTATAAGCAGGACGACTCCTGACAAGTGGATATGGCATTTTGATAAATATGGGAAGTATACAGTTAATAGTGGATATAAATTAAGTATACTGCATAGTTGGGCGACTTCCTCATCCGAAGCAAGCGCATAACACATTTGGTGGAAGCGGTTGTGGGCCTTGAGGATTCCAAATAAGGTTAAACATTTTGTTTGGAGTTCGTTCCAAAACTCTATTCTAACAATG
The DNA here is from genome assembly GCA_017139565.1 of Luffa aegyptiaca. Classification (NCBI taxonomy): domain Eukaryota; kingdom Viridiplantae; phylum Streptophyta; class Magnoliopsida; order Cucurbitales; family Cucurbitaceae; genus Luffa; species Luffa aegyptiaca. Next base: position 44,921,231 of record CM029402.1, on the reverse strand, counting down.
GCCAATCTTTTGAGACACCATGTCCCGGTTGCAGATTTTTGCCCTGTATGCCAGAAGAGCCGGGAGACGTCAGATCATGCTCTGTTTCTCTGTCCTCGGGCTAGGAAAGTTTGGGAGGGTGTTTGCCCTGATGCTGTGGATAGGTGGGAAGGAAGAATGGATATCAAAGGATCGATGGATTGGTTTAAGTAATTGTAAAACGATTGATTTGAACTTGTTATGTGTCGGTGCGTGGACAATTTTGGAACGATAGGAATAATATGGTCCATAATCTCGCCCTATTCCTAATATTGCCACCCGATGTGATTGGATCCTTGCTTATTTGGATGAGTTTGTTACGGCTCAAGTGGCCAACGATCCCATTCCCCCGTCCCATGACGAGTTTCATTCGTTGATTGCCAATGGGGAAGGGCCGCTATGTGCTGAGGCGGTTGTAGTTCTAGAAGGTCTTCGTTTTGCCAGAGGTTTGGGTATGAAATGCGTAATGGTCCTAACAGATTCCCTCTCATTGGCTTCTGCCATTCAGGATAATCGCCTGGGTGAATCTTGTATTGGCACAATTTTGTCGGATATTAGAAGTCTGCGGGATTCATTTGATAGGGTATCTTTTTCTCATGTACGAAGACGGTTCAATAGAATCGCGCATGGGTTGGCCCAGTCGAGCCTTCATTCTATTCCACAAGTGTGGAAAGATCGGATAATTATACTGGCGCTTAAAGAGCGTCCTTGGTTTGTATCCCACATGGAATCTTCTTGTTTGTAATTTGAGATATTAGGAGTCTGCGGGATTCATTTGATAGGGTATCTTTTTCTCATGTATGAAGACGGTTCAATAGAATCGTGCATGGGTTGGCCCAATCGGGCCTTCATTCTATTCCACAAGTGTGGAAAGATAATTATCCGGATTGGATAATTAGACTGACGCTTAAAGAGCGTCCTTGGTTTGTATCCCACATGGAATCTTCTTGTTTGTAATGAAATTATCCTTTTGTCAAAAAAAAATATATAAATATATGGTTTTTTTATTTTTTTTTAGTGCATCATCATTAAGGGTGGGGGGATTTGAACCTCTAACCTCATGATTAGAGGTACATGCCAATTACCGCTGAGCTATGCTCGCTTTGACAAGTGTTCCTTGCTCCTTTTTTTTATTGTTGAAAAAATAAACATATGATATCATGTTTGGAAATTATTATTTCTTGTTCTCTAAATATAAAAATTTTACAAGACAATTAGTTTTTAAAAGAAAGTATCTAAAATTCTTATATCTAATGTTTAATAATAGAGTTGTCTAAATATGAACTTTTTACACGAAAATTAGTTCTCTAAATATAAAGTTGATTAAAGTTTAATAATAGAGTCCAAATAAATTTAGATTAAGTACTTAAAAATGATAAAACAATAAAATTAAATTTCCAATAAATTACTTTTTTTTTAAAGGAAGAGAAAAAAGGGGCATTCCGAGAATCGAACTCGGGACCTCTCGCACCCAAAGCGAGAATCATACCACTAGACCAAATGCCCTGCTTATTTCTAATAAATTACTTAATTTAAATTTAATCTAAAAAATTAATTATGAGGTCTCCATAAAACATTTTCCCTTGAGAATATATTGGACATTTTTTTATTAATATTGGTATTTTTAAAACTTATTAGAGAAATATGGTTGTTTTGAAACTTTTTATTATAATATTGTTGTTAAAAATCCACGTTTGGACGACCTGCTGACGTGGCAAAAAATTTGAAATTTAAAAAACACGCTAAACGACCAACGTTTAAATAAAAAATTGTTGACGTAGGTCACGCTTGTTATTTAACATACCACCAGGTTTTTTTTTTAGTACATCAACATTTGGGGGTGGGGGGATTCGAACCTCTGATCTCATGGTCGAGGGTACATGTCAATTACCGCTGAGCTAAGCTCGCTTTGGCACATACCACCAAGTTGCCATATTGGAAATTTGGTTGTTAGAGGTGAATGTAACGTAATATTTTTTTCTATTTTCGTTTCCTTTTCCTTGCCTACTTTTCCTTTCTTTTAGTTTTCATAATATTGTTTTAAGAAATCAAATAAGTAATATTTTTTAAAATTTTGAATTTTTAGATTAAATTTTATTTCTTTTTCTTGTACTTGAAGCAACTAAAATTAATGAAGTATTAAAATAGTAATTGTATTGTTTTTTTTAATGTTTTAAATAAATTGAATATCATATTATAATTTTTCTAATATTTTTAACAAATGGACTATTATATTATAATTTATTTTCTTTTTTTAAAGCAATTGAAATTTAATTAAGAATTAATAATTTAAAAATTTTATTTTAAATTCACATATATATTGATCCAATACATATATACGTATTTATCAATTAAAATTAATTCTACCTCAGAAAACTATAATAGTTAAATTTAATTTGAGTAATGTTAATTTAATTTTACTATATTTATAAAGTGTTTAAATAATTAGTATTTAATTAAATTTTAATTGCTTCGTAGAAAAGAAAATAAATTGTAATATAAAAATTCAATTTGCTTAAGAAATTTTAAAAAATGAAATTACTTTTTTGATTTCTTGAAAAACAAATATTAGGAAAAAAGGAAGGAAACTTCAGGAAGAGAAAAAAGAAAAATATTAAAAAACTATGTTTTGCCCAAATTGAACTTGGGAACCATTAGTTAATAGAGTTAGCTGATTTAAACTATGACAATGCACTGTGTTGTTTAAAACAGTGGTGGATCCAGGAATTTCACATAGTGGGCACAATATACATAAAAATGTAATAAAAAAATTTTTTATCACTGATAGATTCTATCAGTGACAAAATTCTATCACTGATAGATTCCATTAGTGATACAATTCTATCAGTTATTTATGTGTTTTGTTTGGAATTTGCTATTGGTTTCTGTCACAGGTAGATTTAATAAGGTGATTGGTTGTAGTTCAAATTAGGTGATAGAAAGTGATATAAAAATGTATATTACAATGAACCATGCATTTATTTTATGGTTATGGAATTTGAGAAGATTAATAAACATATTAAAATAATATAAAGAATTTTATAATTAAAAATAAATAAAATTAATTTGCAAAATTTCATATTCCACCATGAATGTTCCACATTCCACATTTAATTTTGGGTTATGGAATTTGGAAGGAAACCACCGTGAACATTGAGTTTTTTTTTTTTTTTTTTTTTTTTTTTTTGAAATAAGTGAACATTGAATTAGGTATCTTTATTTACAAAATTAAAATTAAAATCTTTTAAATAATAAACGAGTAATAACTAATGGAGAGACTTAGTTCCAATGTAGGGAAAGATAGGTAGAGGGTCTTTATAAATCATTCTAGTAATAACTAGGAGAGGCTAAACACACACACACGCAGGAATTTCTTGGGGAGTCTTGATTTGTCTCATAATTTGTTAGCTTGCAGTAGCTTGTCTTAGGCAAAGGCTTAGCATATGTAGCGCAGGGACTTGTGCATGATGAATTTCAACATTTGAATCTCTATCATTCATATTTTATAATTTAGGCTAGTTCGAGGATTAACAAGATTTGGGTGGGGTGTTTGGTAGAACAAAAGGGTTTATGCTTATCCCCCCTAAATTGCTTATCTTCGTTAAATGCTATGTGCAAATGTTGTGTTTGACGGTTATTCTGTTGCAGGCCTAAATATGAGCTTGGGGTCCAAGTCGAGCTTATAACGAACTAGTCTGGAGCAAACTAGTAGCTAGCTTGGAAGTGAAGAGGATCGAGGATTTAGCTTTTCGGGAGGGGAACAGTGTTGTGCATCGACTGACGAGTTTGGCTTTGAGTGAGGATATCTCACGGGTTTCTTTGAGTCTGTTCTTCTGTATTGCTGCTCTTGAGCGATTCTTGTTTTAAAGAATGAAAGTTTGATGTGCTGTTGATCAAAAAAAAATTGAGACATATTTGGAATTAATAAGTTAGCATTTGGACAAAATAGTCCAAAAATGATTCCGAAAGTTAGCAACTTTTAAGATATTAAGATAAGATAAGATATGATACGTTTAAAATTAATATCAATCATAGAGGCGACATATATATGGCAATTAAACCCTTACTTTTATTTTTGGTTCGAAACAATATATATCATTTTTTTTTATAACAGAAACAATACATATATCATTATCTATCCTTCGAAAATTAAGAACTTTAATTCCTATTATTAAAAGGAAACTAATAAAAGTGAAATCTCAAAAGGCCAAACCGAAATTTTGGCGTTGATTTGATATTTTCCCTCAAAGGATTAGGAAATTCATAAAAAAAAAAAAAAAAAAAAAAAAAAGCCTTGTATTTTCCCAAAAGCATTAGGAAGAAACTGAACCTATAAATATAAGGTCTCACCATTCCAGCTTTCATCAATTCGAAGTTCCTCCCTCTCGGCAAAGTGATTCCACACATCATAGCTTTCTTTTCTTCGACAATGGCGGCTTCAACCAATTCTCCTTCCTCTATTTTTCTTTTTCTTGTTTTTGATCTTCTTCCTTTTTCATTCGACGCTCATCCATTAAAGGCGTGCATGTTCAACTCCATATATCAACTCGGCGACTCGATCTCCGACACCGGGAATCTCATCCGTGAAAATCCCAACACTTCGTTTTCTCATCTTCCTTATGGAGAAACTTTCTTCAACAATCCCACTGGTCGCTGCTCCGATGGTCTACTTATGATCGATTACTTTGGTAACCATTTTCAACCTTTTTTTTTTTCTTATTTGCTAATTTTTCTTCCACTAATTTTATTGTTCCACAATTTGTATATATAATATATCATGGTCATTTTGTAGCTTTGGAGGCCGGACTTCCTTTAGTGAGTCCTTATTTGAACAAAGACGCTTTGACGAATCATGGAGTCAACTTTGCAGTGGCTGGTTCTACCGCTTTGTCTTTCAAAGTTCTTTTGCAGAAGAAAATCTTATCTCCGGTCACTAACTCTTCTCTCAATCATCAACTTGATTGGATGTTCTCTCATTTCAACTCCATTTGTCAAAATCAAAGAGGTAATATTAATTTATTAACACATTCATAACTTTCTCTCATTATATTTTGCTTTATCTTCATTTTTTAATTTGTATTCTTCTCCAAAATGTACTCCTAGATTGCAATGAGAAATTAAGGGATGCTTTGTTCTTGGTGGGTGAGATTGGTGGCAATGATTATAATTATGCACTGTTCCAAGGAAAAACTATTCAAGAGGTGAAAGACATTGTGCCAGAAGTTGTGCAAACCATAAAGAACACTGTTGAGGTAATATATTTGTTTTATATTCTTTTTATATATTTGTTATAAGTCATATGAGTTATGAGTTTTTTTCTTATGAATCTTTTTTTAAAATGATTTTGTTTGTAGAGGGTGATAAGCTATGGTGCTACTCGAGTTATTGTTCCTGGAAACTTTCCAATTGGATGTTTTCCTATCTATCTCACCGGTTTCCAAACCAATGATACAACTGCTTATGATGAACTTCACTGTCTAAAGGATTTGAACGCTTTTGCAAGCTATCACAATGATCAAATCAAGCAAGTCGTTGAAGTACTCAAAAAGGAGAATCCACATACCGTTATCGTATATGGTGACTATTATAATGCATTCCTATGGATTCTTCGCCATGCTTACGTACTTGGTATGTTCTCTGCAACCCGTACAAAAGATTGGAACTTAATTAAAACCCTATTTATTTGTTTCATGTCATAACTAACTTATCAAGCATTATAATTTTGTGTTGAATTTTCATGTGAGCAGGATTTGATGAAGCTTCTTTGCAAAAATCATGTTGTGGGATTGGAGGTGACTACAACTTTAACCTCATGAAAATGTGTGGACTTCCCGGAGTGCCAGTTTGCCCAAACCCTTATGAACATATTAGTTGGGATGGAGTCCACTTGACACAAAAGGCTTACAAGTTTATGGCACATTGGCTCATCCATGACATTTTCCCAAAGTTACATTGCATTGTTTAAATTTTATTTTAGTGAGGTTTTTTTTTTTTTTTTTTTTTGTGACTAATTAGAAACATTATCAAATTTATTAATAAAAGATAATGAGTATTACTCATAACTTGTTCTATTATACAATTTTTAGTAGTAATGGATCAATGGATGATGATGCTGCCTTGTAGTTTGTTTACGAAAAATATATGGAGATTTAAATGAATGCCTAAATATATAAGTCCTCATTCTTGCATCTAAATTTCCAAAACAGATACAAATTTTACCATTTTTAAAGTTTTTTTTTTCTTTAGATTACATTTTGAAAGAATTTGTGACCAATATATACGAACTTGTATCTGCTAAAGCGAGCATAGCTCAACGACAGTCTGTATGTACCCTCGACCAAGAGATCAGAGGTTCGAATCTTCCCTTGTTGAACTAAAAAAAAAAAAAAAAAAAACTTGTATCTCAAAAGAAATAAAGTGATACAAACTAGATCATTATAAGTCTCATTTGATAACCAGCTTTGTTTTTTAAAATTGTACTGATAATCACAAGGTCTGTGGTTCGAATCCCCCATCCCACATATTGTCAAAAGAAAAAAAAAAGTTTGACTATGCAGTAGGTATCAAAAAAGATATTATCACACACCTCAGGGTTAAAATGTAATGTTGTCTAAGTCAAACAGCAATGATCAAAAATATATTTTTCCCTTAAAAATACAAAAAAAAAAATTGTAACCATTTTTAACTTATATATTAAATTTATAAATCATCTATTGAAGTTTCTCAAAGAAGAGGAAGAAGGAGAAAAAAAAAAACGTCGTTTCTCTCAAATTCAAAAAAGTATATAAAAATTCAGATTTTGCTATTTTTTTATTTTTCCATTTTTTTTTAATTTAAAAACATTTAGAGTGAAAGATTCAAACTTCTTACCTCTTCATTAAGGATACATATCAATTACCATCAAATCCTCATTTTGTCCCTATTACTCCACCTTTGTTTGTCATATCTCTCTAGAATAAAAAAAATAATAATAGTTAATAATTTTTATAAAAAAGATCTCCAAATAAATTCTTAACATTTTGTAACCAAGAGGAGTTTTCTTTTTACTTTTTCTTTTTTTGTTTTAATTTTTTTTAAGTTCAACCATTGGAGGGTTGGAGAATCAAACCATCTATATCTTTAAGATGACATAATTAGTGTCTTATCTACTAAACTATGTTTGAGATGGTAACTGATGTCTTATCCACTAAACTATATGTTAGGATTGACTTCTTTACTGAGTTTGACAAATGTGGGAAGTAGGGGTTGGACCTTAAAAGTAACGGCAATAAGTTTTTTTTTTTTTTTCTTTTCTAGTTCAAAACGTAGACCATAGAGAGTGTGGAACCCCCAAAAAATGTAGACAAGGAGTTTCTTTTCTCTTTTTTTTTTTATTTCAATAAATGTAGGAGGTGGATCCGGTCGATTTAAAAAAATAATAATAAGTATCTTATCTATCTTCTTTTTTTTTATTTTGAAGAAATAAGTATCTTATCTATCAAATTATATTTAAATTGACATTAAATATAAATTCTTTGAACTATAGAATTCAAAATCAAATTAGAATGTACTAAAAAAAATCAAATTAAAATCGAGCTTAGACTACAGACAATAAAATGGGAAATAATGTTCTCAAAAAATAAAATAAAATGGGAAATAAATCTTTGTTTTTATTTTTCTTTAGAAAAAAAATCTTCACTCTCTGAATTTTTTTTTTTTTTTTTTTTTTTTTTTGAAAAAATTCACTCTCTGAATTTTAAACGGCAGAATTTATTCCGAAACTGAAATTTTGGCCAGGTTGGAATTTCCCTCTAAAAACCATTTGTGAAGAAATTAATTTTTTTTTTTTTTTTTTTGAAGCAAAGTGAAGAAATTAAATTAAACCCTATAAATAACATCTTAACATTCCACCTTTCCCTAACTCCAAGCTCTCTCTTTCTCCAACAATGGCGGCTTCAACAACTCCACTTTTAACTCTTCTTTTTCTTCTTCTTTCTTCTTCCTCCTCCGATGCTCATTCGCTCAAAGCCTGTACATTCAACGCTATTTACCAACTCGGCGACTCCATTTCTGACACGGGAAATTTCATCCGCGAAAATCCCAACACTCCTTTTTCTCATTTTCCTTACGGTGAAACATTCTTCAAAAACGTCACGGGCCGCTGCTCCAATGGCCTACTTATGATCGATTATTTTGGTAACTATTTTCAAACTTTTCTTCTTTTGATTTTACTTTTTTTATTAGCTCGAGAGGAAGAGAGACGAAACATTTTCTTGAGATCTATTAATTTCTTAGATTAAGTTTTTTTTATCATCTTTGAATTATTTTAAGTTTATTTTGACTCTATTGTCAAACTTTCACTATTTTATTGTGCTTATTTTGTTGTAAATGGATATTATGTGTTCATATTGTTTTTCTTTTTGTTTTATTATCTATGTTATTGTTTATAAAAACTTCAATGGATTTATTTGTTCTAAATTTGGAAGTTTTCATCATGTTCTCATTTTAATATTTTACCTTTTCTTTACATATTTTTAAATATTATTGTTTGTATTTTATCTCTTCTTAGATGATAGTTGGATTTTGATAAATTGAGAATAAAGAAAAAAAAACATAAGTAAAAAAAATGGAATACTACAATTAGAGGCAAATTCAAATATTCTTCATAAAAATTCTAAGAATTTCTTGAAATATTTGCACTACAAAATTATAATAGAAATGAGTTTTGTTTTCTTGAACATTTTAGACATGCATTTTAGGGAGTTTAAGTAATTTTTTTAAAAATATATGCATAGCTAAGCCGGTTAGATAACCATTTTGTTTTTTGTTTTTGAAAATTGTGCTTGTTTTCTCTCAATCAATACCATGGTTTTCATTTTTGTTAATGAGACATTTGAGTTCCTAGCCAAATTTAAAAAAAAAAAAAAAAAAAAAAAAAAAAAAAAAAAAAAAAAACTTTTTTTATTTTCAAAATTTGGCTTGGTTTTTGAAAACATGGAAAATGACGTAGATAAAAAATAAATAAATAAATAAAGCTTGTGGGTAAAAATAGTGTTTATAAGTTTAATTTTCAAAAACCAAAAACAAAATTGTTATCAAACGGGACCCTAAAAGATTGTAATATAATATAAGAGGATTCAAAGCTTCTAACATTTTTTTAAATAAATTTTAATCAGTATAACATTTTATTTTTTTTTTCTTTTCAAATAAGTTAAAATAGAAATAGTCAATTACTTTTATAATATAAAATTAACCTTTTAAGATTTTTTTTCAATATATTTTCAGTTGAAGAAGCCTTTCTAATAAAGCCAAACTTAAAAATTACAAACTATTCTAGCATTTACTTGACTATCATTTTATATCCTAAAAATATATTTATAAATATAATTTATGAGTTTTAAGATGACCTAACTTGCCTATACTTTAAGTCGATCCTATTTCCTCTAATTACAAGTTTTCATTGATATAATGGCGATTTAAATTTGCAGCTCAAGACATCGGAATTCCATTGGTGAATCCTTATCTAAATAGAGATGCTTTGACGAGACATGGAGTGAATTTTGCAGTGGCTGGTTCTACAGCTTTGCCTTCTGAAGTTCTTTTGCAGAAGAAAATCTCTGCTCCAAAAACTAACTCTCCTCTTGACCATCAGCTTGATTGGATGTTCTCTCATTTCAACTCCATTTGTTACGATCAAAAAGGTAATGAATCGATTAACCTTCTAATTTTTCTCCCATTATGTTTTTTTTTTTATTTTAATTTGTATATTCTTACTTTTATGTCATAGATTGCAATGAGAAATTAAAGAATGCTTTGTTCTTGGTGGGTGAGATTGGTGCAAATGATTATAATTATGCATTCTTCCAAGGTAAAACTAATGAAGAGGTGAAAGATATGGTGCCACAAGTTGTTCAAACCATAAAGAGTGGTGTTGAGGTAAATTTGTGTTAAGTTGATTTTCTACTAATATATTTTTGTTTTAGTTATTTGAATTAGGGTTTTTTCTTATGGATATTTTTTTTATGATGTTGTTTGTAGAGAGTGATAAGTTATGGCGCTACTCGAGTTGTTGTTCCTGGAAACTTTCCGATTGGATGTTTGCCCGTCTATCTCACTCGATTCCAAACCAGTAATACAACTGCTTATGATGAGCTTCATTGTTTGAAGAGTTTTAATGATTTGGCAAGTTACCACAATGATCAAATCAAACAAGCCATTGAAGCACTCAAAAAAGAGAATCCACATATTGTAATTGTATATGGTGACTACTATAATGCATTTCTATGGATTCTTCGTCATGCTTCCGTACTTGGTATGTTTTCTACATATTTCATCTTAATTAAAAATTTACTAGTTAAAAGAAAAAGAATATACATATCATAATTATTAATGTTTGTTACCTTCTCATATCTATATGGGTAGGATTCGATGAAGCTTCTTTGCAAAAATCATGTTGCGGGATTGGAGGAGACTACAACTTCAACCATATGAAAATGTGCGGACTTCCTGGAGTACCAGTTTGCCCAAACCCCGACAAACGTATTAGTTGGGATGGAATCCATTTAACCCAAACGGCCTACAAATTCATGGCACATTGGCTCATCGACAACGTCTTTCCACAATTGCATTGCACTGTTTAAATTTTGTTTGGGTGGTTTTTTCTTTCTTTTTGGATTTTTTTTTTCGCAATTAATTTGAAACCTTTTATGAAGTTTATTAATAAAACATGAATATTACTTTTAATTTACTATTATGCAAAAAAAAAAATAAAAAATAAAAAATAGAGAAGAGCAAATTTAGTTTTCCTTGTTCTTTTTAAAACGAATTAAAAAATTAATCGATCAGGATAATTAGCATTTGAATTACACGAAGTGCATGTTTGAGAGTGATTTTGAAATGGCTAAAATCATTTTTTTCATATTCAAAATCACCCCGAAACATACCTTTAATTATTTAAAATCAATTTCATGTTTGATTTTTACACTTTAATTAAACGTGATTTTTGTATTATCAAAATTGATTTTGAGTTTTTAAAGGCATGTTTCGGAGTGATTTTGAATATAGCAAAATTGATTTCAATAATTTCAAAAACACTCTCAAGCATGCACGAGACGTCAACTCATCAAGTAGTAAGTGCAATCAAAGGAGAACTCAAAAAAAAAGGTGGAATCACAAGAAAATTAGTTCAAAAGAATCTAGATAGTTTCTTCTTTTTTTTTTTTTTTTTAAACAGAATCTAGATAGTTTCTTAACTTATTAGTTTTGATTAGTAAAATATTATATATATACCTTTGTAATCAAATATTTTCTAATTGTAAGCACTTGTAATGTTTACTAATTTTTATTTAATAAAAATTAAAATTAAAATTAAAAAAACAAAAAAACAAAAACAAAAAACAATGTACTGGTAATGAAAATAATGAAGAAGGTGAAGCCAACATGAGCTTACTTCTTTCAACGTCAAAGGTTAAAATTCTCACATTCCACATTTATTATATCCCTTCTCTTAACATCAAAGGTTAAAATTCTTACATCCACACTTATTAGGCTGAAAAAAAAATAATAAATGAGAGCAACAAAATCATATTATTTATTTTTTCCATTTCTACATTTGCTTTAAATAATCTTCTTTTGTAAATGCAATCCTTTTAGATGATGATGTCTATCTTTCATATTTCTAAAATTCGATCTATAGCTTGAACTCACATAATATATATTATTCACACGTAACTTCAAAGAATGAGACACGTGGAATAAAATTTGATTTGTATTGATGTTGTATGTGTGTGAGTGTACAATCTCTAATACATATAATCTTCTGATTCTCTCTCTTGTGTGTATGTGTTTCACTCGAAGGCTAGAACGCTTGTTCTCGGATTTGAAGTCGTCTCAAGGGCTTTGCAGCTTATTCTTGAGATTAAAGTTGTCTCAAGGGTTTTGTTGCTTGTTCTTAAGATTGAAGTTGTATCAAGGGTTTCGTGAGCTTCAAGGAGTCTTTTGATCTTCTGGAAGTCTTCAAGAAGCTTTAGTCTTCGGAGTCTTGAAGGTATGTTTGTTCTTCAAAAGGATTTGAGTTAGTTCTTCTAGATGGCTTGAGGTAGACTTCAGTCTTCAGGTGTGCAAGAGGCCCTAAGCTTCAATCGGTTTTGCAGTAAGATTTGAAGAGGATTCGAGCTTTGATCTTCAGTTTTGCACCAGGACTTGAAGATGATCTGAGCTTCAATCTTCAGTTCTACAGCGAGATTCGAAAAGGATTTGAGCTTCGTTCTTCCGTTTTACAGCAGGATTTGAAAAAGATTTGAGCTTCGATCTAGCTTCGATCTTCAGTTCTACAGCGGGATTTGAAGAGGACCGGAGCTTCGATCTTCGGTTCTGCAACGGGATGTGAGGAGGATTTAAGCTTCGTTCTTCAGTTATGCAGTGGGATTTGAAGATGATCTGAGCCTTGTTCTTCAGTTCTACAGATGGATTTGAAGAGGATTTGAACTTCGATCTACGGTTTTGCAGAAGGGGCTTCAATCTTCAGTTTCTTTTGAGAACTTCCTAATCTTCCTCTTCTTCCTTTCTTTCTACCCTCCCTCAAATGAGCCCAATTTAATTTAATTTCATGAACTTAGCATATTTTAATTTCATGAACTTAGACAATTACTTGAAGAAAAATTTCTATGCCAACATATATATAATTAACTGTCCTTAAAAGTCTTCCACCTCTTATTTTATTTAAAATTTTCAATATACAACAAAAGAAGATTTTTCTTTTATCCCATCTTAGAATTTAAGTCAAATATGGAGAAGAAGGAAAAAAAATATATACTTTTTTTATAACATGCGAGAGGTGGGAAGATTCGAACCACAAATCTCTTGGTCATAATACAAACTTTATGCCAATAGAACTATGTTTATATATATATATATATGCTATGTGACAACTCAATTTAACAACATCTTTTTTTTCTAAAAAATAAATAAATAAATAAATAATAATAAACAAGATCGTGTATCCTTTTAATAAATGGGAGTTGATTGTGGAAGTTGCAGAAGAAATGAGTTTCTTTATGAAAAAGGGAGTGGTATTTCATGCACCACAATGAAGTTCGCACGGATTCATATGTTTTGAATAATAAAGGTAGGTTAATCGTAAATTACCTTATAGGGTTAACTCCACGAATAGACAAAAAAAAAAAAAAAAAAAAAAAAATAGTCCGTTTTGAAAAATAGAACGACTCATATTATTTAGATAAATGGTCTAATCAATTTTATGAATTAATAAATATGAAATATTAAGTTACGAAAATACCATCAACTTAAAATATAACCGAAAATCTTGAATTAGTTAAATCAAATCTATAATTCAAATTAAATGGAATCAATTCATCTTACAAATTCCTTAAGGGATAGTTAAACAACCAAAAAATTGAAAATACAAAATCATTAAAAATCTATATCTAATTGGTTAATAATTTAATAATGATATATAATAAATAAAAAGTCTAGAAGCCAATACATATGTATTTAAATATTTAAGGAACAAAATCTAATTTAGATTTTAGGGCATTATGCAAATTTCTTGTATTCAAAAGCTATAAAAAAGAAATCTGAATATGGCAGTCTTACAAATACCCCGTAACTTCATTGATAAAGAGTATAATAGTGGTGTCTTATCTCTACGTAAATAAATAAAAAATTAATATCAATTCATACAAATACCCTATACTCAACCTGTATTTATATTTCTCTTTTACATTCTATAACTCTACTAAGAATAGCTCTTATGTCTACTAAAATAAATATGACCTACTAACCTCAAAAAGATTAAATTCACCAGAATCTTATAGAGATTTTTCCACCATAAGAGAATCTAGCCTTGGTCGAAAAAACCGAATCCATGAAGCTTTCTTTGCTAAAAATGCAAAACAGAGAGACAAACGATTAAATAGATTCCATGAAGGTTTTGATAGAAATTTTCATATTCATAAGTACTAGAAATATTCCTAGCAAAGCAATTTATACACATGATTTGAAAATTAAATCATAATCGATTAATCGCCTACTTACTTCCTCTTTGAAGAATATTGTAAATTTGGCCTCATAAAGGAATTGCAAATGCTTTGTTTTTTATTGTTTTCCTGCCAAAGAAAACCAAACCAAACATATCAGTAAACACCATTCAGAAAAGTGGAAGCTCTGATCTCCATTCCATCAACCAAATTTCCAAATGATCCGATCAAAGGTTGCAAACCAAGTGCCGACTCACTCCCTGAAATTGATGCCTTCGAATCCCGATCATGATTTTCCTACCCCCAGAGGGAAAATCAGAGCAATAGGAATAGGAATTGACTTTGGTGGTGTGTTCAACGAGTGACAATTTTTATTTCAAACCGGTAATCCAATAGGGAAATAGAATCTATTTAAATAATTTAAGATTAAATTAGGAGAGAGAAGGTTTAGATACACCATCCTTAATGTTAGGATAAAAGATATTGAAATTTAAGATGAGGGTAAAAATGGAACTCCATGCACAAATAAAGTCACGTGACAGACACGATTTGACCATTTTTTACTTTTTATTTTTTGTCTATATTTCTAAACCAGCTTTTTTTTATGGCCATTTACAAGGATTTCCCTAATCCTAGCCTATTGAAAAGGATTGGGTTAAGCCCAAAAATTGGACCCACAGTCAATCAAGCTCAAGTTCATGCAAGGGTCCATCAAACTCTAAATAAATAGAAGCATTTTGGGTGGAAGATTGAATTCTCTTTGAAGATCAGAAGATTTCGAAGACAAGTTGAAGACATTTGATGCATACAAGATTTCAAGACTTTGATCAATTCTTCAAGAAGATCAAAAAGTCAAGGGCCAATACAAGAAGATCAACAAGCTAGCAAGTGAATTCAAAAAAATCAAAAAATAAGTCAAGAGGTCAGAATATCAACAAGTCAAAGGCCGAAGTTTTTATATTTGTAAGAAAGAATTGGAGAATAAATACTAGAGATTATAACACTTATACAAAAATCAATAAAATCAAGTTCATCTTCAGAAATTAAATTTCTCCAGAAATCTCGTGTGAACAATATGTATACCTAAATGATTCTTTAATAGGCAATTACAATTCAATTGGATCTTTATCTCTTCTATCTCATTGGACTCCAAACCAATTATACAACCGCTAGCTTACAATGAACTTTCACTATTTGATGAACGGCTTAACAAGCTATCGCAACGATCAAATAAAGTCACAAAAGTATCGAGGAGAGAGAATCCAAATATTGTTACCATATATGGTTACTGCTATAATACATTGTTATGGATCAATCGTGTTATGCTCTTTTGTACTTTGGATATGTTTTTCACACACACTACAAAAATAATATTAATTCTAGACCTCAACTATAAACGGTTAGTTATTTCATATAATAGCTAACATGACATAAAATTTATACTAATAATCAAGAGATTTATGGTTCGAATTTCCCACCCCCACATCGTTATTCTCTTTCCATCTCTAAATATTTTATTGTAAAAAAAATTAAACCATTTTCTATGTTTTATTTTTATAGGAAAAAAAAAAACCAAATGAAAATGTATTTATATAATTATTATTTCCAAATTTACAAATAACACTTCCAAACAATAATCCTCACACATCAAAATAATATTTTATCTTGGATGAAGGGGAAAAAAAAACTCAAATAAGCTATTACCATGAAAAAGTTGTTTGGAGGCAGATAGGAGGTTTAGAATTAGCAGTTTCAGTATAAGCCCCTCATGTAAACTTGGAAGCTTTCTTACAACACAAAGAACAATCAACTCCATAGTCTGGTGTGTAAGACTAATAAGCTTTTCAGTTTTCACAACAGACAACAAACTAATTCTAATTTTTTTATAAAAAAAAAAAGACCCAAGATTTTCCAACTGAAGAAATAACAATCTTTAGAGAAGCAACTTGATCTGTCTGGCTATCTAGGATAGCTCCAAACATGTGTTCGATCTGCACGAAAGTTGAGCGTCTACCTTCGGGTCTTTGTCGACGAACTTCTCGCTTTCTGGATTTGCATGTCGATCTTTGTTGAAAGTTCTATGCATAATAATTCAGGCTTGCCTTCTTCTTGGCTTGAACCTGGATGATACCTTCATTGAAGTCCTCATGGTTCACCTGATTATTTAAAAAAAAAAAAAAAAAACAATCAAATGAATTTTATGAACACACTGAATCTACTCTCTCCTTTGCCATGGATAGCTCTCATGCCCCATGGCCCAACATCCCAAACTTTAAATGCACTCTTTTTTCTTTAATGTCATCTGAAACAAAGAATTTCATTAAGAATTGTATGCTCAATAAAGCCCTCTCCATCAATTATATATATATACATATACACACAAATATATCCGTGGTACCAAGTCCCACTGCACTATTCTACAGGGAGAATTCACGCGCCCTAATGCCAGCTCCAAAAGATATCATGGTTCATTTATTAAGCTCTCGACCGGGAGGCTTTGAACCAGGACCTCGAAAAACTTCCCCAAAATCATATTGGAACTTTTACCACAGGGGTGGCGGCCATGGAGACCCCTCATCATTGTGGCTTAAAAGATGCCTTGCAGCCTATATCTAAAAAAAACATGATAAATCAATGAATGTGTGTGTTAGTGCATGAGTGAAAGAGGGTCACCTCGGTTGCATCACGGCGGAGAGCCAGCATGCCCGCCTCAACACAAACTGCTTTTAGTTGTGCACCATTGAAGTCGTCAGTGGACCGAGCTAGTTCTTCAAAGTTAACATCTGGGTGGACGTTCATCTTCCTTGAGTGGATCTACAATTGTGTTTTACAACAACTATGAAATGAGAAAATATATATCACATGGGAAAAGGCAACACAATAAAAAAGTAACATAAAAACCTGCATGATTCGAGCCCTTGCTTCTTCAGTAGGATGGGGAAACTCAATCTTCCGATCTAATCGACCAGAACGCATGAGTGCTGGATCAAGAATATCAGCACGATTTGTTGCTGCTATAACCTGTGACAATAAGAATTCTAATTTAATAAAATGATATTCAAACATCATGAAATACAACTCAGCCCCAAAAGCCAAGAGGTTTTCAAGGTACCCAGAGGCGAGACAATGACACGATTGACATCAAAATAATTCAAGAAAGAAACAAAAGAAAACCTTAATGCGTTCATCACTACTAAACCCATCCAGTTGATTGAGTAACTCCAACATGGTTCGCTGCACCTCTCTGTCTCCACTTACTTCGCTGCAGTCATAAAATTAAAAAATAAAAATAAAAAACTAAATAAAAGGAAGGAGAGAGCTTTATGGAAACATTTTTAGAAAAGATCAGCAGACCTGTCAAATCGCTTTGTTCCAATAGCATCAATTTCATCAATAAATATGATGCATGGGGATTTTTCTTTTGCAAGCTGAAAAGCATCTCGTACAAGTTTTGCTCCATCCCCAATGAACATCTGCAATGATTCCAAGTTACATTGCCAATATACACGAGTACAAGGAAAGAGATAAAGGAGTACAAGAACCACATGAAGTCAATTCAACATCATCAGGGACATCAAAAACAACCTAATAGAACAGGATTTTTCATTTTTGGGTCGAACTTTTAGCTGCATTGACACTGATGCAAAGAAAACTAGCTAAACAGCTAAACAAATGCAAGACAGATAAGTCTATGAGGTTCAGTAATCAAATAACTATTTTCCCGAAGAAAATCTGTACCTGGACAAGTTGTGGGCCAGCCAACTTCAAAAAGGTGGCATTAGTCTGTGCTGCACATGCACGTGCCATCAAAGTTTTGCCAGTGCCAGGAGGCCCATACAAAAGCACACCTTTGGGTGGACGAATTCCTAGTTTCTGAAACCGCTCTTTATGAGTCATGGGTAAGACAATGGCCTCCACTAGTTCTTGGATCTGTACCAATAATGTAACAATCAATTAAAAATGACATCCGATATGACCTGCAAACTAATGAACTCATGGACAATGTCTAGAGTTAGAGAGTGCCTGCTTTTCCAGCCCTCCAATGTCATTGTAGTCTTCTGTTGGCTTCTCATCAACCTCCATAGCCTTCACTCGAGAATCATACTCAGATGGCAAAGTATCCAAAATCAGGTAACTATCCTTGTTTACACCAACTAAGTCACCTGGCTTTAACTTATCAGGATCAACGAGCCCAACTACAGGTAAAAAGATAGTCTGCAGCCAAGAAAACAGTACTTCAATACAATTCTAGCCAACTTCTAGACTATCAAACGAAAGAAATCTTGGTAAGGCTATTCATCCGTGATGCCTTGTTTATGCAATTAACATATCTAATAATCCAGCATCACAGCTTAAGTTGAAAAAAATCAATTAGATAGTGATGTTAACTTCTTCAACTTACGAAAAACTACACACCAATTAGTATTGCTGACAGATTGAAATATTGGTTGTAAGGAAATTCTAGTAGTGTCCAGGCATTGACAGAAAGAGAAGGGAGGATATTATGATTAAAAAAGAATCTGGTCATAGCTAACCTGACGAGTGGATGTCTTCAGTACGACACATTTTCCTTTCCTTTGTGAATCAAGATCAATATTTGCACCATCTTCCTCTGCTTCATCTTCTGGGTTCATTTCCAAAATCTGAAAAAAGACAATTGGTTAGGAACAGAGTTCAGCTAGTGTGGACAAATACTCAACAAAAACCTACTTGGCCACTAAAAATGAGAGGAAATTAGCTTTACAAGCATTCAAAGTAACACACCAATTGTGGTTCGAAGAGGGTATAGAATAAGAAGTCACAATAATTGATCTATGATTAACACGCCATTTGATGGAAAATTGAAAAGAAAGGAACCAGTTATATTTATTATTTTTTACAAAAAGGAAGAAAAAAAAAAGGTCTGCATAGAACTCTCTAAACGACTAAACCATATATACTAGAAACTTTAAAAGATCACCTACATCGCAGAATCCACCTAATAAAAATCCCTAGTTTAGCTTAGAAATAGATTCAAGGAAACCTAAAAAATAAAAATAAAGCATAAATAAATATTAAGACCATTGGATCAGCTATGAAATAACTTATAGTCCTCCTAAAAAACATGGATATCGATACGAGACACGGACACGACACGACAGGAACATGGTGACATGCCATTTTTTAAAAGTCTAGGACGTGTTTATTAAAACATACATAATACATTATTTAAAATATATATCATTTTTATACAAGAAAGAAATTCAAAGTCAATAAGTTTATGCATTTATATGCTTAAAAAATGAGTTTGATGTATTTTGCTTTCAAAAGTTATTATATTTGTCCTACACTGTTACGTGTCTATTTATTATACTTAACAAGTGTGTGATGGTGTCTAACAAGTGTCAGAGTATGTCCGTGTCGGACATGTACGCAGTGGCTAGTGCTTCTTAGTCGTCCTCTATTTCATTATATCCACCAGATACTTTCCACGGAGATCCACTTCAAGATTAAATAATGCGGACTTTCTCCCACGTATTTCCTTGTGTTGATGTAGAATATCTAGCTCGGTAACAAGTCCAATTAGAGCTCGCAGACAAGTTAGAGTTCAGAATAAAATCAGTTTAGTTCCCGTATTTAATATAAACATTTACACAACCACAGTCCACCAGCCTTTGGAAGACGCAAAGACATGATTTCATTTCATGTACAAAATCTAACTATCCTGGACCCTGGCAAAAAAACTAAAAAGGTACACCTGGATTTTGCTAGAGGAAAGTGAAATGCATATATAAATAATTTTGAGAGAAAAAGAATCAGTTCGAGAGCACATGAAATCAACAGCATACCTCGACAATGTTGCCGACCAGGTAAGGCAGTTGCTTGTTGAGTTTAATCTTCTCCTGATTCTCCTTTATCTTTTCCTTGAACGATTCCAACTCCAGATTTGTTCTTTGCACCTCTTCCTACACCCCAATAACCACTCAAAAAATCAGAAATCTCAATTATTTATTGCAAATTTGACTAAAATAACGCCACGGAAGAAAAAATCATACCCAAAGGAAAAAAAAAAAAAAAAAATCAGAGATACAGAAAGAGAGCTTGTTTTTCACAGTTACTGACATAAAATGAACAAAACGAGCCAAAAAAGAACAGCAAAAGTAAGCAAGTTGGTCGTATCAGATAAAATACACACGCATACGGAATTGAATTGACAGAAAGAGTAAAGAAGAATTCGGGACCTTGAGAATTCGGATCTCATTGTCGAGCAGACGCGAAGCCCTAACAATGTCGTCGGTGGTCATGGAAGCAAGCTGATCATCTTCGAAGTTGGAATCTTCAACCATAGCCGTCGCCATTAAGATGAAACTTGATGGAGTTGAATTGCAGAAATTGAAACGAAACTAGAAGAAACCAGCAGAGATGGAGAGAAGAAGAAGGGAAAGAAAAAGAAAAATGGAGGATTTTAACTTGTTGCCGAAGAAAATAAAAGAGCACTAATTGGGCCGAGATTTTAATGGGCCTTGTGTTTCACAATTGGGCCTAGTTCAATGGATGTGGGCTTTTGGCAGAGGAGAAGGAGGGTTGATGGACTGTTTGAGATTGTCTAAAAATTTGCATATTTTCAAGATTAGATTTCCAGCTATATTTTCTTACCTTTTTATCCTTGTATATATCATCTCTCTTCAAATAATATTATAAATGATAATATTATATGTCATATTAGCTAATCGAATATGCTCGGAAGGTTATTTCTCAACCGATTTTCACCAAATTTCTTAAATTTAGAAATGTTCCCAGAATCGTGGTTTAATTTCCTTCATTTTTCTCACGATCAGATTTCCTTCATTTATTATTATAAATGATAATATTATATTCCATATTCGTTTTGGTTTTATTTCCAGCTGCTTTCCATTTGTTTTTCTTCATTTTCCAGCAGCATTTTTTTTTCATTTTTTCTCTTTCAAGATTGTCGGTGTTTTTCAAGTTTTTTTTACCTACTTTGTTTCGGCGATTTCCGATTGTTTACAGCAGTTCATCGAAAGTTTGTTTGTTTCCGGTAGTTTTTCCAGTGGTTTCCCTGTTGTATTTAGGTTGTTTCTGGATGTTTATGGCAAACTGTGTTCAGCTTTTCTGTTCCGGTTTCCAGTGTTTTGAAGATGGGTATATTTTCAGTTTTTATATTTTATATATTTAATGGAATATGCCGTTTTAGTTAATGTCAGTTTCATATATACACATTATAAACATGTTTTTAGATGGATACGTTTTCAGTTTTAATATTTAATATATTTAGAGGTATATCTCATTCCAGTCAATGTCAGTATATATTCATCTGTATATATCATATTTTATATACCATATTCCAAAGCATACATAAATATATATCATATGTCAGTATACTTATGTTTCATATATAACATGTGGTATATATTTCTATATACTCGGGAATATGGTATATAAAATATGATATATACAGATGAATATATAAACCATGTGTGTCTGTTTTGTGGTTCATATATACCAGCAGTGAAGAATTAAAGGGATTATGAAAAAACAGAGTGTTGACGCCTTAGGGACGATGGGCGAGAAAAAACCCTAAAAAATCGTGGGAATACAGCTAGGGATGTCCATTTGCCCCGCCCCGTGGGGACCCGCCCCTAATGGGACGGGGAATCCCCGTTTAAGCGGGGAATGGGGGAGGGAGTGGGGGAAAAAAATTCCCCGCGAGCTAAACGGGGATGGGGACGCCCATCCCCGTTCCCCGCTCCCCGCCCCGTTTACTTTTTTCTTTTTTTTAATTATTAGTATTATTATTATTATTCTAATTTTTATTTTTCTATATATATATAAATTTAAAGTTTATGGTTAGTGATTTAGAAAATTGGATATGTTTGAATTTATGGTTTAACATTTGAATTATATGTATATATAATTAGATAGTTTGATATGAAATATTGTTTTGTTTTTATTAGGAAATTTAAGAATTTGATCTTTAAAGTTTAAAAATAGATTTTTTTTTTTTATGAAATTAACTATTTAAATGAAAATTTTATGTGAATAATTAACTGTCTAATTGAAAATTAATGAATATTTTCCATGTCAAGTTAACTATTTGAAAATTTATCAAAAGAATTATTTGATTCAATCAACACAAAAAAGAAAAAAGAAAAAAACTAAATGGGGAATAATTCCCCGCGCGGAACCCGATCCCCGCAAATTCCCCGCGGGGAATCCCTGCCCCATTCCCCGCGAAATTTAATGGGGAATTTCGCGGGGATGGGGATTGAAATGGGAGGTGGGGATGGGGACGGGGAAGTCATCCCCGTCCCCGCCCCGCCCCGTGGACATCCCTAAATACAGCACATGAACTAGGTATTTCGAAGCAATATACCAGATTATGTGAAATATACCTCGGAAATTTGAAATATACCAAACATTTTTTGCTACCAGCGGTCCGTCTTCTTCGCGCGCTTTCTGTGTCTTCTTCTTCGCAAAATCGCCGAAAAAAAAATGAAGCTTATTCCGGTACAGATCGTGGGTTCAAAAGAAAGCTTCAAATCGTGGGTTTTTTTCCTTTTCCGATTTCTAGACCTTTCCTTTTTCGTTCCCCTTCTCTCACTCACGGTCTGGATATACAATTTTGAAGGAAACGGTTGTGTTTCCTTTTTTGTTTTTTTGTTTAAATGGTAGAAGTATATATGAGGGTTTAACCGTAAAAGGCCCCTTACTTTTGTGTAAAATGATTGGGTCTTCAGGCCTATTATGAAAAAAATGGGAAAGTTGGACATTTTTTAAATATAAGGTCCATATTTAGGCTACCTATGTACTTATCCCTTATAGAAATCAAATTGGAAAATTGTAATGGGTGGCTAAATTTTAATAGTTAATTGCAGATATAGCAAGTTTTATAAAAAATTGCAAATATAGCAAAATTTTTAAATTTCCCATTTTACCCCTGTTTTGATTTCTATCGGTGATAGACTTCTATTACTGATAGAATCTATACTGATAGAAATCTATCGCTAATAGAATCACAGTGTTAGAAATCCAGTGATAGATTTCTATCACTGATAGAAATTTATAGCTAATAGAAAGCAATAGTATATTTGATAGAAACTTGATTACGTGATAATTTTGTACAGATCTTTTGCTTTTTTTTTTTTTTTTTGTTGAGGTCTTCCTTCTTTAAATTTCAACTTCCGCTTTATGTTTTTATTTTCTTCCGATTCAATTTCCATGTTGTTTTGCTTCGACATCTATAAAAACAAAATCAGTGACATATGTTTTAGAAACAAAAATGATAGTTTTCTATCAATGATAGAAAGCTTCTATCAGTGATAGAAATAACTTTCTATCAGTGATAGAAGATTTATCACGGATAGAAATCAATCTTTCTATCAGTGATAGCAGGATATATTTTTATCAATGATACCAACCACCTTACTAAATCTATCAGTGACAGAAAACAATAGCAAATTCCAAACAAAATGAAAAAATAACTGATTATCAATGATATATTTCCATCAATGATAGACTTGATAGAAACGAGAAGAATGAAAAGAAAAAAAAACGGGCTGGAGATAGGCTTTTTAGTAATTTAGATGAGCTGGATGTTAAATTTTGCTATTTTTGCAAATACTTTAGTGCATGTTTGGGAGTGATTTTGAAATTGTTAAAATCACTTTTGTCATATTCAAAATCACACCGAAACATGTTTTTAATAATTCAAAATAAATTTTGATGATACTAAAATCACGTTTAAAAGTGTAAAATCAAACATGAAATCAAATTTTAATAATTAAAAGTGTGTTTGGAGGTGATTTTGAACATGACAAAAGTGATTTTTGTCATTTCAAAATCACTCCCAAACGTACACTTAATATGTTACTAATTTTGCTATTATTTTAGTTGGGTTTGCCATTTGTGCAAGGAACCCAATCAAATTTCTTGAAATTTGTCACCAGCAAAAATTTTCAGATAATTTGAAATTTGCTTGCAAACATGGTTTTTATTTATTTATTTTATTTTTTTTTTGCTAACATGATTCTCTTTTAATTTTGGTATCACAATCAATCTAAATATAAAAATTTAACATTCTATTAGCAATTAAGATTTATATTCATATTCTTCTCAAAAAAAAAAAGGATTTATATTCATATTTTCCGTTCCCAACTAATCACCGACATTTCCATGAGATAAATAAACAAATAAAAGTATTCTCATAATTCAACCAACCAATCTAAACATATCTTAACTAATTAAGACATTGTATACTCGACCTAAAAGTCAGAACTTTGAATTCCCACCTTCACAGAACGGGGCGGGGCGAGGACGACTTCCCCGTCCTCGTCCCTGCCTCCCATGTCAATCTCCATCTCCGCAAAATTCCAATTAAATTTTCCGCGGGAAATTTGTGGAGATCGGGTTTCCCACGAAGAATTATTCCTCATATAGTTCATATTCTTCTCAAAAAAAAAAAAAAAAAGATTTAT
Organism: Luffa aegyptiaca; assembly: GCA_017139565.1. Classification (NCBI taxonomy): domain Eukaryota; kingdom Viridiplantae; phylum Streptophyta; class Magnoliopsida; order Cucurbitales; family Cucurbitaceae; genus Luffa; species Luffa aegyptiaca. The sequence goes on along the minus strand of CM029402.1, from coordinate 44,896,762 downwards.
ATTCATATTTTCCGTTCCCAACTAATCACCGACATTTCCATGAGATAAATAAACAAATAAAAGTATTCTCATAAGTCAACCAACCAATCTAAACATATCTTAACTAATTAAGACATTGTATACTCGACCTAAAAGTCAAAACTTTGAATTCCCACCTTCACAGAACGGGGCGGGGCGAGGACGACTTCCCCGTCCTCGTCCCTGCCTCCCATGTCAATCTCCATCTCCGCAAAATTCCAATTAAATTTTCCGCGGGAAATTTGTGGAGATCGGGTTTCCCACGAAGAATTATTCCTCATATAGTTCATATTCTTCTCAAAAAAAAAAAAAGATTTATATTCATATTTTCCGTTCCCAACTAATCACCGACATTTCCATGAGATAAATAAACAAATAAAAGTATTCTCATAAGTCAACCAACCAATCTAAACATATCTTAACTAATTAAGACATTGTATACTCGACCTAAAAGTCAAAACTTTGAATTCCCACCTTCACAGAACGGGGCGGGGCGAGGACGACTTCCCCGTCCTCGTCCCTGCCTCCCATGTCAATCTCCATCTCCGCAAAATTCCAATTAAATTTTCCGCGGGAAATTTGTGGAGATCGGGTTTCCCACGAAGAATTATTCCTCATTTAGTTCTTCTTTTTAATCTTCCTTGAATCAAATAATTTTTTTTTAATAAATTTTCAAATAGTTAACTTATGGAAATATTCATTAATTTTCAACTATATAGTTAATTATTCATATGAAATCTTCATTTAAATAGTTAATTTCCTTCTAAAAAAAAATCTATATTTAAAGGCGAAATTCTTAAATCTCCTACTAGAAACAAAATAATATTTCATATCAAATTATCTGTACATTTGTTTAAACCATATAATTCAAACATAGCCAATTTTCTAAATCATTAACACTAAAACTTTAAATTTATGTATAGAGAGAGAAATAATAATAAAAATAAACGGGACGGGGAATGGAGAACGGGGATGGGGAATACATTCCTTGTCTCCATCCCTGTTTAGCTCACGGGGAATAAAATTTCCCCACTCCCCCCCCCCCCCCCTCCACACCTAAACGGGGATTCCCTACCCCCATGAAAAAAATAGACATCCCTACCTATCGAACTTAAATCATTGTCGAACCATCCTATTTACGAAAATATCATAAATATGTGAGCTTTTTACTCCCTGATTAAAGATAATCAAATAATAATAATAATAATAAATCCCACCCCTGTCTAACCATTGAAATTAGAATTCCCCTTTTTATTTCATTTCTTGGAAGCCTTGCTAGACAAACAACATCAGAATGAATATCAACATTGACCATCAAGATCCATCCTGTTTGCTTGATGAATAAGATAGGGAAGCTAATACATAACAAATATACAACATCAGAAGTCAGTTCAACAATTATTTTCAATAACACAGAGAAGACAATCAGTATGAACAGACATAGATTCGGCATCAAGTACAATCAAAAACTATCTTACAACTTCCAGTATAAGCGGAACCGATGCAAGATCCCGGAGACGACGCCCCAAAACAGGATCTCTGCAAAGATCACATAGAGGAGAATGCCAACTTTTTCTGAATGCCAAACTCCAATGAAAAGATGCTTCTTTATCCAATATATCTGCCATGGACATGTTGCACAGATAATGATTGATTAGAACAAACTCATGGAACAAAAACTAGGAAGTTGAAGATGGAGTTTGTGTTCTGATAGGAATGTCTTTAAGGAGGAATTAGAGATATTATAAGGTTGTATTAGCAATTAGTCAGGAAGTTTGTTAAAATATTTGGTTATAAATAGAGGGAATGGAAAAGGGGAAGGTAAGCATTAATTCAGTGAGTTTAGGGCTTGAGTGATCTCAAAAGAGGGAGGGTCCAAGTACCTTGAATACTAGGTTTATCGTGTAGTTCATTTATCTTTTGTATTACAATACATTGTGGTTCTGTTTCAGGTTCTATCATATTTATCTATTTGTTTGGAATTTGATTGTAAACTAGGAAGAAAAGTTTGTAGTTGACATGCTGAATTTTGAGGCAAATTATATCATGTAGAAGGTATGCAAGTTTACATGGTGTGACAAATTACTTTTTGCTGTTTGGGTTTTTTTTTAAGAGAAAAGAATGTTTCTAGACTAATTCTTTAAGGGTGCTTGACTCTTGGTTAGGTTTTTATCCCGCCTATGTTTGTAACATAGATTTAGTTATCTGATACAAGTTTGTTACTGCTGGCCAACAAGAGCATAGCTCAACTAGCATAAAGCTTGTATCCTCAATCATGAGATTAGAGGTTCAAACCTCCCTTCCCACGTGTTGTCAAAGGAAAAAAAAAAAAAAGTTTGTTACTGCTGCAAATGTATGAAATGCACTTTTTATACTATATACTAAATTTTACAAATCAGAAACTAAACCCAAGTTAAGATAAACTCGTGTTTCTATAACTCATCTATCAACACAATTCAAACACAAATTCTATAAACTCTTCCTAGTATCATGCTCATTGAAGTTGCGAGCCAAAAACTCTAAATGTTTTCTATTTTTCTATTCAACTTGAAAAGGTTGTTTGGTTTTATCAAAAAACATTTTCATTTGTTTTTCTATTTAAAAGTATAATTCATCAGATAATAGCTTACAATTAAAAGATGGTATAAATTATTTTTAAAACAACAGAAAAGAACAGACCAGAGTGTTATGGGGGTCTTCGTAATACCACCCATTGATGAAACCTGCAAAAATGCCTGCAGCTGCCATAACATACACAAGCATCGCGTTCATCCCGATCCACTCCAATGGCAGAAACAAATACTTCAGACCCCAGATATCAACCTGACTCGATCGGGAAAACAAAATTTTAATAGGCAGAGCAAAGAAAGGAACCAAATCGAAGAACTTCATATGCATTGAAGTATAAAATTATTGTCCTTAAATTCAGCGGAATTAAGTTGGGGACATAACTGAAAGGCAGTTTAAAAAAGAAGATAGAGTACCAAAGTGTAGAAAACTGAGAAAACCAATGCTGCTGCTCCCGATGTCACACAGACGTAGCCAAACGTATATAACTGTTTATTTAATGGAATTGCTGCATCGATCAGAGACGTATGTTGTTATTTCTAAGAAATGAAGATAAATACAGCTAAAGTTACACAAATTTGAACGTCGGGTGACGTGCCACACCATGAGTGAAGTGAAGAACAAGTCCTAAAATAAGAAGAGCGAAGCCCATCGTAACCCATTGCTTCAGCCTAGCTGAATGATCCTGTATTTCAATGAGGAGTTAAGGCTTTACCACGTCAAAAGGCATACAAAGAATTGCAAAAAAGTTACATTTTAGTTCCCGTTTGAGCTTTGTTTCACCTTGGTCCTTATAGTTTTAGAAGTTTAATTACAGTCACTTTAGTTTGGTTAAGTCTTCCAAAACATCCCTACCACTAGCAGTTGCTTACAATTTTCTTAAGTGGTACATTTTTTTGGATGTAGCAAAGAGAGGAAAAGATGGGTTTTGGTACTAGAGCTTTTGAAGATGTGCAGCAAGTCCCACCTAATTAAACCCTCACACATCCCTTGTACTTTATACTAAACATCAGCTTATCATTTCTCTACCGCATGCAAATTAAATATGTGACGCAAGGAAGCTGGTAACATCCAATAATAGCAAGGGAATTCTGGAAGATTTAACTAAAGTATAGAAACTAAAAGGAAATGCTTAAAATCATAGGGATCAAACTAGAACAAGGCTCAAGCATTCTAAAATGAACAAAGAGCTAACCTGAAAATGAATTAGAACATGCCCAAAATGTACTCCGATAATTGTGGAAAGAACGGCAGATATTGAGCTGCAGTCGAAAGCATGTGTATTCTTGATGAAGTTCAAGATAATCTAGTTTTATAACTATAATGAACGAAAGCAGAATAGTTCATTATAAACTTCTATTTTTGGAGTTTCTCACGAAAAAGAAACAAGTAGGCATCTTTTTCAACATTGCTTTTCATTCAATTCTCTGTTGATATGAAGCTGCAAAATTAAATGTTTTTTACCTTAGAATAGAACTTCAGTATTGCTAAGCATATTTCATTACACTTCAGGACCTGGAAAGATTTTTCTTAGAGAGATGTAGGTCAGAGGGGGGGAGAGCTTGTCTTAAGGTTCCATTTTCTCTATCTAGTAAACCAAACTGATACGCTCAAGTGCCAACTATTTCCAACAAACACAGCATATTCAAATACAGTTAGGGAAAAACTCAAGATTTGAGTTTTGAATTATCTAGAATCCTTAATAAATTATATCTGTATGACAGACCTTAAAATTCCTTCTGGTTCAAAAGGGGCAAAACACCATGATGGGGCATTATCTCGTAAAGGCCCTGAATAAGGAGAATTCTCAGTGCAAGCCTGCAGCACTTAAAGAGTATCAAATCTTATGAGCCATCAACAGTTTATGTCATCAACTTATGACAGCTCTATGAGAAGCAAATAATTATCTACACACTTCAGATCTTCTCCAAGCAGGATGGGCATACATGTGATTGATTCCCAGTACTTTTCTGTCGATATATCCCACGGCATTACATGGAGGATCCAGACTTCCTCTTACACCACATGCTACCTAAATTCGATATGGAAATAGCTTAGATGTTCCTAGCCTTTGGCAAAAAAAATCATTGCAATAAATAATATCCAAGGAAAATGCTCGTTATATTGTCTCTCAATCCACCAAATTATTGATTTGAAAGGAAAAACTGGGATTACTCTGTCAGTGAAACAAATATTGTGAAGTCCATTGAAGAAATTAACAGCACTAACCAACAGCTTTGGTAATTTGAGAATAAGTTGGATGGTCACAAAGAACTTACAGTGAAGTTTCTTCCATAATAAACACTTTCACTGTCAGTGACGGTAAATTGCCAATCAGGAACATAGGTTCCATAAAGGAGGGCAAAGTAAACAACAAGAATACAAGCTCCAACTAGCCTGCAATTTAAGAAGAAAATCATCCTCGTTGCAACTGGAAGGAAAAAAACAGTAGTCGTCATAATTGATCGATAGTAATGTAAGTGGTTACCAATTCCAGAAGTATGCCTTGAATATAGAGAAGTGGTTAAATGGTTGATCACTGGATTGTGCTTTTCTTGAAAGCACTTCCACAAGTGCCACAACCAAATATGCGAGAGCAATTCTCTATAAAAGATTATTCAAGAATTTATTAGCAACTTCTGTAATCATTATTAACAAATACAAAGCTCAATATCAGAATACCTGGAGAATGCCACATAATCTTATCTTTCTCATGTCAACACCATAAGTCAGTTTGTCTGGCGCATGGGAATAGCCACCTTAATGAAATAGTTGAAGAAAAGTCAAATTTTGCAAGGCAAATAAACTAATTGCTCTTTTTTCCATTTAATTATTTATTAAAAAAGAACTGAAAATGCGTGATATAGTACCAATTAAAAAGCCTTTTAAGCTGATAACAATGATTCTATCAGAATCAAAAGGTAGAAACCTTAGTTTATGTGAAGATCATGACACTGGGAAAAAAAAACAAAAGTACTAATATGTGTGTGTGTGTGTGTGTATCTATGTATATGTATGTGTATATATATCCTTGTCATTATCTCAAAGGGTCATTATCATTATCTCAAAGGGTCATTATCACTATCTCAAAGAAACCTTTGGGCCTATTCGAGAGGGCCAAAACTCCTGGTTCCCAAAAGACTAATAGAAATTCTCTCTACTCAAATACCAATATTCCCTTATCAAGATATTATGTAACCACCCATGGAGGTCAGGGAACTCCCTAAATACAATCTCACAGAACCTTTGTTTTTTTTAATAAAGACTCTTAAGTACAATCTCACAGAATTAACTTGTGGAAGTTACACGTGATACATTTGTCTTTTTGCCCCTCCTAGAATACACTTCTACCATTTGTAGTCTAACAATAACCCTCTCTACCGTCGTATGTAGAGATTCCAAGCACATGATCCAAGTGCAACATGTTAAAAATTTCACACTAGACGGCAGTAGGATAAAGAAATTTCACAGAAACAAGAATTTTCGACCAGATTTCCATATTAAAATATTCTTCTAGTTATATAGCAGAACATTACAACAGCGCAAGAAGTGACATCGGAAAGGCAAGTTTAGCTGATTGCACCCCAATCTGTAGTGCACTGCTCTAAGAGAAGAGAGCTGGAGCAAAAACTGACCTTGTAATAGAAGGCCCCAGAATAGGAGCTTTAAAGTTCGAAGAGTGACCTTTTCAATGGCCATAAGTTGGCTTGGTATTCTCTATAAATAAAACCAGACCAGGAATGAAAAATACAGTTAAAACATCCTCCAATACATTGTTGTCAAGAGCAAAATGTTAATTGAAGTTGAACCTTCAGGGCGAGTGCAATGGCCATCCCAACAATGAACAAGAAGAATGGCATCACAAAATCCGCAAGATTGCAACCATACCATGGTGCATGACCAATCATAGGCCACTCTCCCCCAGCGTCATCAACCAAAATCATCAACTACAGGCACCATTAACATTGAAGAGCTCCGATAAGTAAATTACCAAGCTCAATAATATCTTTATTAATTATATGAGCAACAATCTGATATTTGATTAGTCGTACAATCCTATATGAAAGCAATGATCAATTCTAGTATATACAACTTGCCCAAGTGCTCTGAAGGACTCAGACACAAATGGCAAATTCTGTAAGATTATGATCATGTGAACTCAATTCAAGTTCCTTCAACAGTGGCACCAAACCGCTGGTCAAAATATTCAGAAGTTGAGAGGTCTACATCAACATGTTTAACTGTAATTTTTCTAGTCATACTAAATAGTGCTGACATCCCCACCTAATGAGCTCTCTGCCCCTCCAGATCTTATTACTCGTACTTCTCACCGCCTACCAAGACAGCAATATCCTTATCTGTTTCCATCTTTGTACACTCTTCAAAGTAATTTCCATCTCTCTTAAAACCGGAATTAATCAACAGGGCAAAGATTTCAAGAGACTAGTACAATGGAGATTGGATAATATTTCAAAAACAAGTACAGAGAAACAAAATTGTGTTGTGCCAATTTTATCCAATGAATCTGATGCAATCCAGCATAAAAGAGTCTAAAATTTTAAGAATTGTCGTGAAGAGTCTTTAGTATGATTCAAGTCTTGCTAATAGAGCATGTTATGTTAATCTACTAACTAAGAAACTCAATCACTAACTACCCAACTCAACTACTAGCCAATTAACAACTAACAACTTCAAAAAGCTACTACTAATTACACTACATCAGAATTGCTTAAAGACCTTCAAAATGGGTTTGGAAAAAAAAGAAGATTTTTCTCACTAACTCTTCCCGTTAATTGCAAAACATATCGAACCCAATGAAAAACCACTCGCATCGTCCATTTCCAAACCATCCAATAATCAATCCAAGTAACAGAAGGGAACAAAAAACGAACAGATGGGAGAGAAAGAGAGAAGTACCGCAACAGTGAGACCTCGGAAGATATCAAGCGACGCAACACGCTTCGATTTAGCAGGTTTTGAAAGCAGAGCATCGGGCTCGAGTGGGATGAGGCGGTGCTGAGGAGTGGAATCGGACTTGATTTCTTCCATTGATGACTGGGAAATGAGCTGCGGAAGTGAAGTGGATTAGCTGTGCCGAAGCTCAAAAGACGGCCAATGATTGATTCGTAAGGGAAAGAGGAGATTTACGGGTTCAGAAACAGAAATCTCGTTTTGACTGTTACTGTGATTCATGATGGGTCCGATTCGAAGAGTTTGAATTCGATTGATCTCTTGTGGAGTTGTCGTTTCTGGAGAATTGGAAATGGACAAAGAAAGCTCGAAAGTTTGAAAACGAATTTTCTCTGTAAGTCAGTACGGCAAACTGCAAGGCAAGTGCCTCCTTCTGCGGGTGCGGGCCTCTATCTTTGCATGAAATTAATTAAATTTTTAAAATTTTTTTATTATAAATCACTTTTAGTTCATTTAAAAAAAAAAAAAATCACTTTTAATTTGAGTGAGGATTTAATCCTGTACTTTTAATTTTATAATAATTTAGTCTATAAACTTTCCTATGTAATAATTGAGTCTCTATATTTTAAAATTTGTAACAATTTAATCTCTATCGTAAAAATTAATGTTTTTATTCAATTTTTAATAATTGAGTCTCTATCTTTTTTATTCAATTTGTCTCTCTAAAATTTATCTCTTTTACTCTATTTTTTTTCTCTAACTAATATTTTTTATGGAGTCTAACCAATATTCTTTCTCTAAATGTTTTCTCTCAGGTCTCTAGATTTACTACATTTAACTTTTCTCTCGAAAACATTTATATTCATGTCTCTCAATTTTTGTTTCAATGTCTCCACACATTTTTCTCTCTCTAAAACATGTTTTCATCTCCTTAATTTTTTAAAAAACCGAAAGTCAAAAACAGTTATCAAACAAGTTTGTTTTTTCTGTTTTTTAAAAACAGAAAACAAAAAATTATTATCAAATATATATGATTTTTGTTTTTAAAAAACAAAAACCCAAAACCCAAATACATAAGACATAAAACATAAAAAACCAAAAACAAAAAATTGAAATGGTTATCAAACAGGGTCTAAATCATAAAAATCGACATTTAATTTTGACAAATTGTTTTGCAACAACGATTAAATTGTTACAAATTTGAACGCACAAGGACTAAATTGTTGCTTATTAAAGTTCAGGGACTAAATTGTTACAAGATTGGAAGTATATGGACTAAATCAAAGTTTAGGGACTAAATTGTTATTTTCACGAAAGTTCAGGGACCAAAGAGGATTTTTAACCTAAATGTTTTTTTAAAAAATAGGAAAAATTACATAAACCACCCTTGAACTATGGGGGTTGTTGCAATTCCCTCACACCCTTGAACTTTTAATTGGATCAATTAGCTCTTTGAATTTTGTTAAGTGTTGCAATCACACTTATGAATTTTTAATTTGATCAATTAAGCCTTGTACTTTGTTAAGTATTGCAATCAATCTCTTTTATTAGTTGTATATTTTAAAAAATAAATGAGGGGTTTATTGCAACACTTAAAAAAACACGAACTAATTGCAACACTTAACAAACTACACAGATTAATTCAAATTAAAAATTCATAGGTGTGATTGCAACACTTAACAAAATGTCGGAGTTAATTGATCAAATCGAAAGTTTAAAGGTGTGATTACAACAAATCTCATAGTTTAGAGGTGATTTGTGTAATTTTTCCAAAAAAATTATATATTAAGTCACAAATATAGAAATGATTTCCATTCATGACTAAAAAAAACAGACATATTTGAAAGTGGTTTTGAAATAGTTAAAATCACTTTTAATATTGTAAAATCACTCTAAAATATGTCTTCAATCATTCAAAATAAATTTTGGTTATATGAAAATTGCATTTAAAAGGGTAAAAATAAACTTTTGGATTGATTTTTGAGGTCATATGAAAAATGATTGATTTCATTAAATTAATTAATCCCAAAAATTTTGGTTAGATGAAAATTGCATTTAAAAGTGCAAATTAAGTAATTAATCCAAAAACATTTGGATCAACATCAATATATAAAACCTCGATGGCAACACAACAGATAAATATGAGGTAGATTTAACATGCGAAAGATAATTCAATATATTGCCTCAATGATATGACATGTTTATAATATCATTTAAATTGCTTGGCGTATCTATAATAAAGTTGAGCCTAGCTCAAGTGGCATAAAACTTGTCACGTTGTATCAATTTAAACCCTAGACTCGTCAGATTCATCAAATTGCATTTCAAACTTAGACATGTGTTGCAAACTAAACTTTTTTTTTAAAAAAACATGTTGCAATCTTTTTTTTTTTAACATGTTGTAATCTTAACTTCAAACTTTAATTGACCAAACAAGTCATGTAAGGACCATGAATAATAATAAAAATAACAACAATAATAGTAGTAAATAAGTGGGGTTACAAAAAAATAAATAAATAAAGGCCAAAATAATTGAACAAACCAACCAATATGGGGAAACTTCTTAATGAGGAAGAGAGTTTTTAATAGATAGCCATGGATGGACTGTTATTATAAGAACAAGAAGCAGCAACACTTATAATCTATTTCAGAATCAAAAGCAATAAAACAAAACAAATAACCTTCACTTTACAAATTATGTGTACTTACAATCGGTAGCATCCCGTTGCATTCGCAGCTATACAACTCACAAGAATGAATGCTACAACGAAGACATCGAAACGAGCAAGCGAATCTCGAGAAAAGGACAAAAGAGAACGAAACTCCAAAGGCAGAGCTAAGTGATTTTGAGAGCAAATGAAAGAGGAATGAGATTTGTATCTTTGTTTTACCTGTGAAGTGAACAAAGCTACTGTTTTTGATGTTTGTGCATTTACTTTACTTTCCAATTCCAAGTTCTTTAGCAATGTCTCTTGTTAAGCTAAACTGCGAGGTATTATGCCACGGAAATAGGGTCCGAGTAACAGGAAGCTTCCTCCGAAGATCCTGCAATGCATCGTAAAAGATCCGAGATAACTAATGAATCCATTGGGAACATAGGAAAGTTAAGATCAATAACAGCATTTCCCCATTCTTTCAAGAAGAAAATTTAAGGACAGGAGACAATAAGATAATGCTGGGCCAAATGACGCCAATGGAGTAGGCATCGAAATGGAGAGGAAAACCTGTGACCAGAAAATTTAGCCACTCATTGTATAATCTATGAGTAACTTCAAACCTAAAACATTGCATAAGACTAACAAAAAGAAAAGGAAAAACTAAAATCCACATAGAAATTGTCGATTAAATTGATAATAAGTTGATGAGGTTGACAATTGACAGTCCGTATGCATACAACTAATATTCTTATTGAGCAATCAACCATTAAAGAATTGACAGAATCGGCATACTTCTAGAGCTGTTATTCTTAAAGTTCAATATGAAAACAAGATAAAGATCAAAAGGCTTCTTCACTTCCTTGAAATCGATTTTTTTTTTCTTAATTTGTTGCATGTTTGGGAGTGATTTTGAAATGACTAAAATCACTTTTGTCATGTTCAAAATCACTCCAAAACATACATTTAATTATTCAAAATCAATTTCATGTTTGATCTTACACTTTTAAACGTACTTTTCATACCATCAAAATTATTTTTGAATTATTAAAGGCATGTTGCGAGTGATTTTGAATATGAAAAAAGTGATTTTGACTCTTTTAAAACCACTCCCAAACATGCACGAACAATTCATTTGCCATAACAAAACAAAATTTATGCCAATGGGGAAGGCTCGAGAAATGCAATGTCACCCAATAAAAAGGAGTACCTTGAAGGTGGTGTCTGGCAAGTGTGAATAGGATGTCTGTCAAGCGTACAAGCATTAGTTAGTCTTTCTAGGAAACCCAATAAATTATAATGATAATGGATCAACATAGAACCTCAAGAGCTGCAAAGTATTCTGCCTCATGATGACGAATAATATTGGCTATCGCAACTGCACAATCTTCAGGAGCCTGAAACAATTGTGATAAATTTCAACAATTTGAAAAGGAAGTCACACATCTCGGACAAAATGAAAACGTCTGATAGACAAACAGAGAAAAATGCTTTACAGGATTTGGTGAATATGCCAACAAGGATGTTTCTTAGAACAATATTGATAGCATAACTGAACAAACTATTACATGAAGATTTCATTTTACATGACCATGTGCACTGCATATTGATTGTCCGATGTTCTAAAAACTGATGTAAAAAGCAGCAAAAATAATCAAGCATTTGACTCCACCTAAGGATAACAATACTGACCAGAAATAATAATTATAAAGAAACACTTGTAAATTGGTAATGACCTGTAGGATAGTTGAATCATTACATTCATGCTTTGCATCTAACTGAACATTTCCCTCCTCAAAGTAATGGGCAGTCACCTGAAGAGAGTAGGGAGGAAAAGAGCCCCAAAGCATGGAATTTTGAGGTTAAACACACTAAAAAAATAAAGTTCAAATCCAAGAAATGAGAGAGGAGAGAGGGAGAGAGGCACAAATCTGTTGTGCACTCGGATTAAGTAACAAAAAGTACCTGCATTTTCCCTCTTATTTCAAGCGTTTGAAAATCACTTTTGAACTCAATGTTCCATGTAGAACGCCAACTTCCATTACTGCACAGAATGGAAACAAGCGTCAAACAAAAGGAGTTGAATTTGAAGTCTGCAAAATGAATTCATCGACTCTAATGAATTGAAATGCCATCAGCAACAGATGAACCAAAAGCATCACATTTGCTGCAACTACAAACAAATTTAACAAAGACACTTGATGATACTTAATTCTTCCAAACCTTACACATCACAACAAAGAGAGGGAAAAGAAAAAAGAATAGGAGGAGGAGAAGACAGATAAATGAGTCAAGAAGTTGCTGAGGCATATTCTGATGACTATGCACGCACCAGAAGTTCTGAGGGCTATGTCTAGCAGCAGAAATAACCACAGCAAGCTCAAAATCAGATTCAGGTCCCTCTGCATCTTTTCCATTTACACAGTAAACTGAGCAAACACCTTTTGGATATGCTTCACCAACATATCGAGCAATTTCTACATCTACAGTGCATCTGCCATAACATAGAATACATGATTAAGAAAAAACTGATTATTATTCATAGACATCTTGAAGTTTATTTTACTACTTTATTATGTCTCATTAGTCATTTGGTCCCATATTTTTATTTCCATACTCTATTAAATGTTCGTACTTAATGACTGTAGCTCAGCTTTCAGGGAGAATCTACATGAACAATTTATGGGCGTAGGATCCTCATTTGACCTGCAATGGTCTAGACTCTAAGCATATTGTACAGAAAACAATATATTAGAATTTGTGGTAGGGTGATGCCTGCATACTCTGAAAAATGGCTTTATTTTACAATTATGCTGTAGTACATACATTTGTTGTTAAACACAACCGACTCTTTTTTATGTTAAACAAAGGAGAAATTTTAGAAAGGTTAATATAATTAAAGAAATTGATTCCCTTCCAAGGAGACAGTATATCATCGCCTAATCAGTAATCATATGTCCTGGAAAATTTAAAACTCAGATCTATCTAATCATTTAATATTATTGAACTCCAATAAGGCGTTGCAAATTTTCAGTTTTTCAAACTAGTCGTAAAGCCTACCGATATTCCTCAACATATGCAGACGGAAGTTCCTCATCCAGTGCAGGTCTCACATCAGTGCACACCTGAGCCAATTTAACATCAAGTGCACAAAAACAGGTCAAATAATAAAACAACATTTGACCAAGAAGGGAGGGACACAAGGAGGTGAGTAATTTCCATAAATTTAATAGAGTCAACATTATGTATACAATAAACTAGAAGACGTTAAAAGTTAATAGATACAAGTGTCATTAACAATTTAGTCTAACGATTTTTTCATGCATAAATTTTTCGATTTAGTTAATACCGATTAAATCAATTGAACATCAACTAAAAAAAAGTATGCAATAACCTTTAACAATGGGGAGCAAAATAATATATAAGATTCAAGTTCCCACAATAAGTTAATCGCTTCTATTGACAATCTTATGATCATGCTTTCTTCATTTCTCCACGTCTCAAGAAAGGGAAAAGTCAATATTTAGTTTAGCCACCTAGAATTTTACTTTCACGTCTGTAAAATGGTTATACTGCTGGGATTGATTCAGATTGGACTCTTACCTGTTTAATATTATCTATTATAGCAACTTGTGCACTTCTTGGGTCAAGGAACTCATTTTCGTCAAGCTCGTTGAATGGTGTAATAATCACCTGAATTCATATCACATGAGAGAACTGAGAAGCATAAAGAAAACAAGATAATTAATCGGCAAGCTTTCTAGAGAGTAGTTTCAAGATAACAAGAACCAAATACTCCTTTCACAAATTTTACGAATGCTTGATTTTAGAAAGTATACAACCACTCACTGGACCGACTATCTCAGTTTGTTTCACGAGATATGTACAAAATCTTCGTGATTAACTCGTGTTTGTGAAGATTCTGCATCTACTACGATGGGGCTGAGGAATATTCCATTTAAATTCAAAGATAAAACAGCAAAAAAAATGCCAAAACCACGCAGAAAATACTATTTGAAATTTTAATAAAAACAAGAGCAAACACGAAACATACAGTGGAAACAAAATGCAGGCTCTTCACGCCACTCACTATAGTTATCTCGAATCGATGAAACTAGTTCCCAAACCTTATCCGCAAAGAAAAGAGCAGCTCACAAAGACGATTCATATAAGAAACTTACATCTCCACCTCCTACTCGGCCAGGCATTGCGATGCAAATCATGTGCGATTTATTGTACTGAGGAAACGCTTCAGATGCTGCCTCGTGGTACAACTCATCGTCGTTCAAAATTTTCTTCACATCTGAAGATTGAAGAACACGAAACATCACAAATACAATCCAAACAAGAAAAATCCACCGGAAATGATCACACAAAATGCATATGAAAAAATACACATCTACATGAACCGAATTGTAATTCATGACCTTTGGCGACGAATTGGATTTCACCGGCGGGAGCGTTTAGAAAAAACCACTTCGCGATCTCCTTCTTCTGCTCCTCGCTGAGCTCCACTTCTTCGTCGGCCATTACCGGAAACTGGAATTTCTTGTTCCGATTTTTCAAAATGAACTGAAGCAGAGAGAGAGAGAGAGAGAGAGAGAGAGACGAAGACAGAGCGGCGTAAAAGGAAAAAGTAAAAACAGACTATGAGCTGTAACGGGTCGGGTCGGTTTAGTCGGGCCCGCTCGATATAATTCCGACGTGTCGTAATGTGTCAGTGAGTGGTCTTTAGGACGCTTTTTTGTCTGGGCTGGGCCCAGCCCAACCGGTGGGTATCGAAAGTGGAAACACGATTTGTCGTTTAAAATAAATCGACCATTATTTTAAGAGTAAATTTTAAGCTTTCCCCAACTTGTTTAATTATTGATTGGCCCCCACTTGAGTAAAATTATATGCTTTATGATGATTCTAATTTCGAGTATTATGGTAGTACATACTTCTTTCATAAGTTCGACACGTCATTTAATGATCACTTATTGATATAATATTTTGAGAAAATTTCTAGTAGTACAGTGGTATGAAAAAATTTTCATACTACCTTCATTCATTCATTGTTTGTCATGAAATAAGTATTTAAGAATAGTGTGAGACTCATGAAATAAAATATTATATCATTAAATGCTTATTAAATGACGTGTCAAATGTTGAATGGAGGGAGTAGGTACTACCGTAGTACTATAAATTTTTCCTAATATTTTATTTCATGGATCCCACACCATTTTAAATGATTCTTCCATGACAAACAATGTGAATGAATCGAGGTAGTATTGAATATTTTTTATACTACCGTAGTACTATAAATCTTACCTGAATTGGCGTATAAAATTGTTAGTTTAATTAATTAGACTTCATTTGACAAATGTTTGACTTTTGAAATTTGTGTTTTTTTTTTTTCACATTTTCTCTACAATAGTTTTAATCTTTCTTAAGGAAACATTTGAATACTTAGTTAATTTTCAAAAGCAAAAACAAGTTTTCAATATTTGACTTGGTTTTTTGTCAAAAAATAAAATATATATTTGGCTTGGTTTTATAAAATATTGGCAAAAGTAGATAACAAAGCAAAAAAACTTATAAGTGGGAGTAGTGTTTATAAGCCTAATTTTCAAAAATAAAAAATAAAAAAATCCATTGATTGCCAAACGGGACTTTCATTTTTCATTTTCTTGTAAATATTGCAATATTGATAAAAATATATTATAAGTTAGGCTTAGGTTGACATTTTTTAAATTTATTTAGACTATGGGTGTAGGCTAATTAAAACTTGCTTTTATATGTTTGAAGTGATCACGTACGGAAATCAATTACCTTAAGTAGCAATATTTGATTCAAGACACACATTGACTTGAACATAAACGACATGTTACTATCTCAAAATGACCATTAATTTGTCAAAGTGAGCATAGCTCAAGGATAATTGACATATACTCTTGATCAAGAAGTTTGAGGTTCGAATTCTCTCACCCATAAATATTGTTAAACTAACAAAAAAAAAAAATCCTGTTAGTTTACCGTTTACTCACATGTGATAACTCATAATCAAGATAATAATTCAATCGAACATTCAGACAACCCAACGTATGTTATTAGATTTAGTGTATGTTTGGGAGTGATTTTAAAAGGGCTAAAATCACTTTTGTCATGTTCAAAATCTCTCGAAACATTTCTTTAATTATACAAAATCAATTTCATGTTTGATTTTACACTTTTAAATGTGATTTTCATATCATCAAAATTGATTTTGAATTATTAAAGACGTGTTTTGGAGTGATTTTGAATATCTCAAAAGTGATTTTAACCATTTTAAAATCACTCCCAAACATGCACTTAGATAGTCGAAATTATATTGAGTCATCTAGATCAATGATTCATGCTTCACCTTATTGACACGTTACAAATTAGGGTACTTTTTTTTTTTTTTTTACAATATGTGTGTAGGGGGATTTGAACCACATGCTTTGTGGTTATCAGTACAACTTTATGCCAGTTGAGCTAAGCTTTCGTTGGCAAATTAGGATACTTATGCTACTTAGTCGAACGCCATGACATGCTATAATATTTAATGACCAAAACAATCGAGAACCTATATCATAATATCTCATCTTTGTAGTTAGCCTATTCAATAAAGTTATGAAAGAATCACTCCGCCACACGTTAAGATTTTTTATTCGAGATCTTCATCGATTCACTATTATACAATATTCGATATAAAATCTTAGGTAGGTTTTTATATATTCAATGATAACAATAATGATGATAAATAAAAATAAATAAAATTTTGTGGAACTAAATCAGAAACTTTTGGTCCCGTTTGATAACCATTTAGTTTTTGGTTTTTGAAGATTAAACTTAAAAACACTACTTCCACCTTTAAGTTTATTGGTTTTGTTATCTATTTTCTTCTCATGTTTTTAAAAACCAAGTCAAGTTTTGAAAACTAAAAAAAGTAGTTTTCAAAAACTTGTTTTTGGAATTTGGAATTTGGCTAGGAATTCAAATGCATCCTTAATAAAGATGCAAACCATGATAAGGAAATTAGAAGAAAACAGACTTAATTTTCAAAAACAAAAAATCAAATAGTTATGAAACGTGACCTTTATTTTTTATAGATTTTGAATTATTACCGTTTGTTGCTGGTGGGATTGGCTATTTGTTGCTTTGTTTTGATGGGAAGAAAATTCCCTGACAAAATGAAAGAAGAAGATGTGGACATGGAAGAGAATTTTGGTATGGTTACCAAAAATGCACCTTTTAAACTAATTTCAATCAATTAGTTGAGAGGTTTTTTTCGACAACATCTAGGCGGTAGGATTTGAACCACAAACCTATTAGCAGTACAAACTTTATGTCAATTGAACTATACTATTAAAATGTATTAGAAGACATTTTTCTTACTACTTGAGAGTGTTGATGATCAAATTTCGCTAGGTAAATTACCTTCGCTCCACGTGATAACCTGCAGTGAATTTGTTTGAGAGCGAGGGAAGACGTGGCCTGCAAAAGAGAAAACCTGCACACCGGTGTGGTGCTAGCCACACCGCCTCCGATGCTTAAGTCAGAAAACGGAAGAGGAGAGCAAGAGAGTAAGAAGAGAGAGTCGAGAGTTCGGGTCCCCTTCTTCAGTGGCGAAGAGGGGTATAAATACCTGCTCGTGCTCCTAGGGTTTTTAGGAATTCGAAGGCGTTTCGGGACAAACCAGGCGAAACCGGGACGGCTAGAGGCATCAGGGACAGAGAGGAGGTGACCGAGCTCGGCCCGCGCAAGCGGGCGCGCGGGCCGAATGGTCGGCCTCAGCCTTGGGCCGAATGGTCGGCCTCAGCCTTGGGCCGAGGCCGACCATATGGGTCGGCCTCAGCCTTGCCCTTTGGTCGGTTCTTCCTCTGGGTCGGTCTCCTAGCCCTATTTTTGCCCGGACGTCCTCGTCAGCTCCTTGTGCGTCGGGTGGTCCAAAATTGCCTATAACAGAGAGTTTATTAGTTATTCTCTTTACAAAATGTATGTTACCAAGTAGCATGGAATTAGTCACTCAATAAAATGGAGTAGGTTAATTAATTTTTTTTCTTCATTAAACAATTAGAAGAGTTGGGAATCAAAACATCAATATAGAAAATTTGGTAATAAAGTCTTATCCATTAAGCTATGTTCTTGTCTCTAAAGATGGTAATTGATGTCTTATCCACTGAGGATTTTGTTTAACAAAAAATCAATCATCCTCCCATCGAATCACAAGGTATGTGCTCTAAATCTTCTCTGAATCATTATCTAATTAGAATAAAAGTTTGACATCGAACGCTTTCTATTACTGATTTGACAAAAATTAATTCATTACGATCATTATTCTCCCTAGGGTTTCTGACTTTATCATTACTGTTTGGTTTAAGGTTTTGTAGATGTTTGTGACTAATATGTCTAGAAATAAAATAGTTGAGAATCAAAGATAATTGTGTTTGGTTGTGCATGAGAGAATGTCATCCAGATTTTATAGAAATTACCAATTATGTAATTTTAATCATGAAAACCTTATGTAATTTTAATAGATTAATCAATAAAACATCCAAAATCAATTCAAAGTATTGATAAAAATTAAAGAATTAATAATTAACGATTTTTTTAATTGATCCCGAAATCATTTTAATATAATAAACTTAGTTAATTTAACTAATTAAAATTATTTATTTAATATTTTCAATAACCATCCTTAATTACATTAATTTAGTATTTATGTATCTATAAAAATCAATTTAATAAATATTTTAATAAATATATAAGATTTATTTATTATAATAGAATTACATAATTGATTTTAATTAATTATAGTTGAATATCATTGATTATAATTATAAATTTAATTTAATAATATAAAAATATATTTTAATAAACAATATATAAGAACTAAAGAGAAATGTTTTATAATTATAATGTATTAATCTTAATAATTAATTGATTATAAATAATCAATAATTAATTGTTTATAATGATGGAAAATTAAATTTTTATACCACGTTAATTTAAATAATTCTAATTCACTAATTAATTATATTTTAGATATTGTTAACTAATTAATTATCATTTTAGTAGATACATAATTGATTATATAATAAGTTTTAGACAATTTTGATATGTCCACAAAAATCTACCACATAGAATCAAATTCATTACATGGAAGAAAGTGACATTATCACATATTTTTTACTACAGAAACAAAAAACATTACCACATTGGAATCATTTTGTGCAAGATTAAAGTAATTAACCTGACTTGGTGAGCATTGTTAAATATTTTAGTTTTTTTTTTTTCTTCTTTCTTTCTTTTCTTCCTTTTTCTGTATAATAGGATTATTAGTTACTCGTTGGATTTATTTGGATCATGACTATTTATTCCATGTGTTTTTTTTTTCCATTATTCATATATCTACATATTTTTAGAAATATAAAAGTGAACTGTGCTCAAGTTGGTTAAAAATTGAATGATTACACGACCTCCAAATTCTAACTCTCATTCTTCCCTCACTCTTTCTAAATTCAAAATAAGTTCAAAACTCTTTCTCTATCTATTGTTTACTATTAAGTAGTATTGCATACAGTACACCATGTCAACATCAACTCGAATCATCCTCAATTCCCTTTTATATTGTACACAAACATAATTGGATTGTAGTGATCAACGTAACCACCACACCAAATTTCCTCATCGAACATAGGGAACAACCAGTGCATTATTTTACAAATTACATGAACTCGATGACCAAATTTGCTCCATGACGACCAAGTTTGTTCGAAGAAATATAAAAGACAGATGTCCTACAGTGATGTAGTAATGAGTTTATTATTTGAAGAAATATATAGCTAAAAAGCGTTAGATAACATACCAGTCCTCGTGACGAACAAATTTTCCTTCAACAACCTACAACTTGATGAGTGATTCCAAATCTCTAAAATCTTGTTAGCTATGAGTGTAAATAGATTGATATAGGAAGAAAAAGACAATGATTGCGTTTGATTGTGCACCTTGTGTTTTTTTGGACGAAATAAGTTCCTTTTTAATAGTATATTCCACGATTCAAGATCTTGAGTCAATGAAATATTTGAAGAGCGTAATAAAATGTATTTAGACCACAAAAAATAGTGAAAGATTGTTTGATGGATTACAATGACATGCAACAAATAATATGATAGTAGTAACGAGAAAGACAAAAGGCTAACTACATTATTTAGAAAAGATTTCATCTCTCCTTTTCGACCCCAAAACATTCATGATTTTGTGAAGATCATATGATATGTTCTCATTGGATCATGAATTAAAGGTTCATGCTACCAATAATACACTTCTTGGACCTCCAAATTCTAATATAAATTATTATCACTTGTTACTTCTAAAAAAAAAAAAAAATTATCATCACTTGTTTAAAAATCTTGAAGGTGGGGTTGTTACTTTTTATTTTTATTTTTATTTTTTATTTTTTGAATTCTGAAAATTCCTTATGATTTATGATCTATATAACAAAAGTTGAAATTTAAGGCTTTCTTTATAATTTGGATTTGATCAACATAAGAGAAAAATTAGGAAAAACAAAATAAAAATAAAATTTTGGTTTTATCATAAGTTTGGTTCCTGAACTTTGAGGGGTATATCAATCAGGTCTCCGATTTTTTAAAAGTGTTAAATAGATTCTTGAATTTTCAATCTCGTATCTAATAGGTTTTTGAACTTTAAAAATGTTTAATAGATCTTTGAACTTTAAATTTTGTGTGTAGTAGATCATTGAATTTTCAATTTTGCTCCTAATAGGTCCCTAGCACATTCGAGATTTTTAAAAATTAACCAATCTATTAGGTATAAAATTGAATTTCTGGGACCATAAACTTCCAATTTTGTACCAAGTAGGCCTGTGAAATTGTAAAATATGTTCAAGAATTTATTAGACACAAAATTGAAAGTTGAATGAACTACTGAACACAAAAGTGAAAGTTTAAGGATCTAATAGATATTTTTTTTAAAAAAAAGATCTAATAGATAATTTTTAAAGTTTAAGGACCTATTAAACACAAACTTGAAACTTCGAGAACATATTTGACACTTTTTAAAGTTTAGGGACGTATTAGTTACAAAATTGAAAGTTCATAAACCTATTTGATACTTTTTAAACTTCAACTTTTTTTTTTTGACAATATGTGGGGGTGGAGGATTCGAACCATAGACCTCTTAGTTATCAGTACAACTTTATGCCAATTGAGCTATGCTCTTGTTGGCATTGAATTGAAAGTTCATAACGAAATTTGGAATTGAATTGAAAATTTTGTTATATTTGCAAAACCAAAATGTCGTCGATATAATTGTAAATAAGAAAAATATTTTTTAAAAGAAGAAATAATATGGTTATGAAACCGGACTTTAAATTAGATAGAGTTTAAGCCAACAAGAGCTTAGCTCTGGCATGTTGTACTAATAACCATAAGGTCTGTGGTTCGAACCCCCCATATATTGTCAAAAAAAAAAAATGGAGTTTAAAAACTTAAGACCAAACTAAATTAAATTAGAGAATTGAAATTGTAAAATAGTGGGATTTAGACCTAAATTTTATTGTAAATTTACACAAAAAAAAGTATTGTAAATTATTCGATAGTACACGTGTACGGCTAGGATTCAAGTTCCGAAGATAGGTTAAACACGCCGCAGTGGTGCACCAATTTTGCCCCTCGTCTTCCATAAAAGGGGTCTTCAAAAACCCTAGAGCCATTTTCGTTCCCTCTCAGCAGTCGCCGTTGCAGAAGGGAAGGGTTTCTCCGCCGTAAGCTCCAATGGTCCGTCTCTTTCTCTCTTTCACTTCTTTACTCTGCTTCCAATAGCGTAGATCAATGTCTGAGATGTGTTTTTCGTTTACTGCAGGGGATCGATCTTGTTGCTGGAGGTAAGAGCAAGAAGACCAAGAGGACTGCGCCCAAGTCCGACGATATCTACCTCAAGCTTCTCGTCAAGGTTGGTTTTTCTAATCATCACTGGTGACGTTGTATTCGTAGCAGGAATGAGCTCTTTCATTCACAGATTGATTTTCGTAGAGAATGGAGATGAGTTCCTATGGTTTTTCTTTTTGATGAAAAAGTATGCAGCGATCTAACTTTAGATATTGTGAATAGAGAGTGGAGTTTTGAATCTAAATCTGTCAGAATCATCTGGAACTTTAGCCATTGTTATTTTCACTTTTGTTTTCCGCTCGTGCTCTGAATTTTTTTTTTAACCTAATTGTGTCGATAAGAAAGTAGGGGGAAGTTTGTGTGCACTGATGATATTTGTGTATCCCAGCTCATTATGAGATCTTTCGTAGGTCCAGGAATGAACTAGTTCGACATTTATCTGAGCCCAGATTTAGAGTTAAACTTTCTAATCGGATTTGAACAATGAAGGAGAATGTATTGTTAAGCATCGGCTATTAATAAACCTTGATTTCAAAGCTTTAGATTTTGAATGTTTTTTGTCCTCATGAGCCGATATTTTTATTCTCTCTTCAATTATTTTTTTGATTGGAGTGCGTTTGTATTTTCAGCCGCAATGATGAAATATGTGATACCCAGCTCATTATGAGACTTTTTAAAGGTCAAGGACTAGACAAATCCACATATTTATCTGAGCTCAAAATTTTCTACCCTGTTTTTGATTTCATCTTGAATTCAAATTTAAAATTAAGATTAAAGTATGGTTACTTTCTTCATGTATTAATAAATGAATGAACCCCTCTGAATATCCTTTTGCTGTTGCAGTCACTGGCTTTGTGTTTTCTACGTATTTTTTCTGAAGGATGTTTGGACTTTTCAATATTGAATTAAGGCTTCCTCCCTGCCTTCGTGGAAGGATAGAGAGATGGGTTGTTGTTCCCTGTGATGCTTCACTTTTTAAACCATGCTAATACTGATCACTGATGATTGATCTTCAACTTATGTCTCTGAGGGAACTAGCCTAGACTCTTGAATTAACTATCTCCAGAAGAGCTATGAGTTTGCATTTATTTCTATTATTATACCTTTGTTATTTCTGTCTTGAGGTGGAATCATCTAAGTTTTATTCTATACGATATTACTATATATTTATATTTAGTATGAGCTAATTTCTTGAATTGGAGATTCTTTTCAACAATAGGAAGTGTATTCTATCTATGCATACTTATTATGTAGGTTTACTAATATATTTATGTGTTTGTTATGCTTAGTTGGATTGCTTAAATGATGGATCTTTATCTTGTTTATTGAATCCAGCTGTACCGGTTTCTTGTCCGAAGAACTGGAAGCAATTTCAATGCAGTGATCCTCAAGCGCTTGTTCATGAGCAAGGTGAACAAGCCACCAATTTCACTATCCAGACTTATCAAATTCATGAAGGGAAAGGTGTGTGCTTCCATTTATGCATTTATGTTCTTGACATTTCGATTTCAGCCTTGCAAAAGATTGTTATTTTTCATTGTCTAAATTCTCTTGTGGTTAACCATGGTATAGGAAGATAAAATTTCTGTCATTGTTGGAACTGTGACCGATGACATTCGTGTTTACGAAGTCCCAGCTTTGAAAGTTACAGCCTTGAGGTTTACTGAGACCGCAAGGGCAAGGATTGAGAAGGCAGGTGGTGAGTGCTTGACCTTCGACCAGCTTGCCCTGAGAGCTCCTCTTGGCCAGAATACGGTATGGCTTGCTTTCTCTCTCACATGCATCTCGAACATACAACCTCTTTAACACAAAAGTGACTCTTACGTTTAGTTTTGGCTTTTGAATTTCATACATGACCATTTTATCTATCTACGAATTCTATATATATTTCATCAGTTCCTGTTTATCTTAGATGCCACCTTGATATCAGTCTGTAAGACCGTTGAAAATTTTTTAGATTCCAACTAATCTTATGTTCGTTTTGCTTCCAAGGTTCTTCTTCGAGGACCGAAGAATGCCCGTGAAGCTGTGAAGCACTTCGGTCCTGCTCCTGGTGTGCCTCACAGCCACACGAAACCGTATGTGAGGTCGAAGGGAAGGAAGTTTGAGAGAGCAAGAGGAAAGAGAAACAGCAGGGGTTTCAGAGTTTAATTTCAGTTTATGTTCAACCTTTTTTGTGAGATTTATTCACGTTTTTGTGGACTTCCAGAAATATTATTATTTGAGACTCAGTCGTCATTGTCTTAGTATGAGTTTTTTTTATTATAAAATCAAAATCGGATTCAGTGAAAGATCTTGTTTAAAGACTTTGCATTTTTTTTCTCCCTCTTATCTTCTACCTATGGTCCAACACTTCTACGTTTTTTTTTTGGGGGGTTTAATTATGAATTTAATCCTAAATGTGTCTATTAGGTATTTGAAATCTTAATTATGTGTTTCTACAAAAATTTGGAAATGTTTAGTACTTCCAAGTTCTTTTGGCAAAAAAATTATTTATATGTGAAATTGATTTTTAGGTTGGATAAGATTTTAAATAGTTTGGTGTTGGGCGATACAAATTTAAAAATTTATTCCGGGATTCATTTTCATATTTTTTTGTTTTAAAAATAAATAATACAGGAAAAACAACCATAATGTGTTTGGCTGATTTATTTTTAAAAACTATTTTCAAAATCAACTTAAAGGATGACATATTTTTGAAAAATCAACTTAAAGGATGACATATTTTTGAAAACAACAAAATGTCGTGTATTAATTGCTTGATTCAAAGATAGTTGAAGAAGGCGATGAAGTTTGAGAAGTTCTTGTCTATGACGAAGATGGAAATTTCACAATTTCGAGAAGCTCTTCCACGACCATTTATACATGGATAAACGACACTGTAATTTATTAATTTTTTTTTGTTAGATTATGATAAATTATAACTTTTGTTATTATGCTTAATTTAATTCTACATTGTTTACTTAGTGAGATATATATAGTTAAAATATTTACTCCACATAATTGTTAATAAAAAATAATTATATTAAATTAATGAATTTTACCAAACACAGAAGGATTTGAAGGTAGACTGTCTTCAGGTTCGCAGGAGGTTATGAGGTTCAGTCTTCAGGTTCGCAGGAGGATTTTGTAGATGATCTGAGCTTTGATCTTCAGTTCTGCGGTGAGATTTGAGGAGGATGTGAGCTTCGATCTTCGATTCTACAACAGGATTTGAAGAGGATCTGAGCTTCGATCTTCGATTCGGCAGCGGAATTTGAAGAAGATCTGAGCTTCAATCTTCGATTCTGCAGTGGGATTTGAAGAGGATCTGAACTTTGTTCTCCCGTCAGGATTTGGAGATGATCAGAGTCTCGTTCTTCAGTTCTGCAGCTGAATTGATCTGAGTTTCGATCTTTGGCTTTGCAGGAGGAGCTTCAATCTTCAGAGTCTTCTGGGAGCTTTCTCTTCTTTCTGTAGTACCATGCCTCCTATTTATAGAGTTTCCCAAAGGCCTTCGTGGGCTTGAGCTTGGGTTTGGTTGCATTTGGGCTTATCCATGGGCTTGGGCCTGAAATGCATTTGGGCCCATTTATGGGCTTGGACTTGAAACTTTGGGCTTATGATCCAATTATCCTAATGAATTTGGGTTTAAATTGAACCCAATTCAATCTAATTTCATGAAATTAACATATTTTATTTTCACGAACTTAGACAATTACTTGAAGAAAATTTTCTATTCCAACACACATATTACTCGTTTCCTGCATTTTCAAATTCACAACCTAACGGGGCCTTAGTTTCCTTTGATAACTATTTGGTTATTAGTTTTTAATTTTTGAAATTGAAGTCTATAAACATTACTTTCCCTTTTATCTACTTTCTTTCCATGTTTTAAAAAACCAAGTCAATTTTTGAAATTTGGCTAGGAATTCAAATGTCTTGTTAACAAATATGAGAATCATGGTAAGAAAATTGAGAGAAAGAAGCTTACAATATCATATAATTTATAATACATTATATTATACAAATTTTAATTTCGCAAAAATAAATTGAGTTTATAACATGAAATACTATATTTATTAAAGTTTTTATCTTTTTTTAATTTAATTATGCATTTAAAATTTTGAAATTCAAAATCTGGATACAATGAAAACATAAAAAAGTTATTTTCAGAATTTCTACTATTTGGACCACAGAATTCGAAAATAGTTTTCAAAAACACATCTGTCAAACGAATATTATGAATTTGAAAACATAAAACAGAATCCAGATTGTCTACCAAACAGGACCTTAATTTTCAAAAGTAGATTTAAAAAAAAAAAAAAAAAAACTAAGGATAGGTAGAGACTGTAATTTAACTTTTTTTTTTAAATTTATTTTTTAAATATTAATATATTATGTTTCTGGCCGAATTTGGTGAAAACTTAGAACTTGAAAGTGGTATTCCTGCCGTTGGTTTTGGTTTTTGCTGTTATGAATAAGGTTTTTTTTTTTTTTTTTTTTTTTTTTTTTTTTTTTTTTTTTTTTTTTTTTAAATTAAAAAAAATTATTTTATTTTAATTTAAGAAATTGTTATGAATAAGGTTAGAACCTAACAGTTTCGTTTGTTGATAAAGATGATAAACAAATCATTATTAATTTATAAATTTGCGTATTATTCTGTTACAACAACCTTATTTTAATTATTTTGAATGATTGATTAATAGACTGCAGGTTTTCTCTCTCACATGGATTTTCTAAGTGTTTTCATTATGCATTCAAATTAAGGGTTAGCTAGAGAAATTGTTTATATGTACCTTTTGCAAAATTTATTCACATTTAACTTATTTGATCCCTGGAAAATAATTATTTCATCCATTCTCATTCCACGATTTAGTGGCAATTGATTTTTTTTAGTTCAACAATATTTGGGGTGGGGATTCGAACCTTTGACCTTTTGGTCGATGGTACATGTCAATCACCGCTGAGCTATGCTCACTTTGGACATCTACTAAATCAAGTGATTAGAAGTTCGAAATTAATTTTATGATGGGAATTAGAAGGTGGATTTAAATTTATTTGTTTATAATTTGAGTAAAATTAAAATAGATGGTTCAAATAAACAAACTTGCAAATTAATTTTGTTCCATTCCACTATGTGCCTCCAATAATTCAATTTGTTGCCTTCCCACCCACCGAACTAAAAAAAAAAAAATTGATTCTTTAATTATTTAAAATGATTGATTTAATAGCCTTTAAATTATCTCTCATAGATTTTTCAAGTATTTTCATCATCTATTCAAATTTCATAGTCAAACTTAGGCAAATACAATGGTTTTATAAGTAAATGGTTAAATTACAAGTGTAGTCGTTCAACTTCAAACCTAAAAGATCCGTGAATTATGTGTCTAATAGGATTTTAAACTTTAAAATGTCTAATAGGTTATAAACTTTTAATTTTGTGTCTAATAGGTTATGAGGTGAAAATTTCTAATACTACTATAGTCCATACTCCTTCCATTCAGCATTTGACACGTCGTTTAATGATCATTTAATGATATAATATTTATTCCTTGGGTTCCACACCATTCTTAAATACTTCTTTCATGGAAAAAATGAATGGAGGTAGTATGGAAAAATTTTCATACTGTCGTAGTACTAGAAATTTTTCCAGTCTTGAACTTTTAGTTTTGTATTTAATGCCCTTGACATATTTAAAGTTTTTAAAAATTAATTGATCATTTAGATATAAAATTGAATGTTATATCTAATATGATTTTTAAACTTTCAAAATTTTAAAAATATCTAACAGGTTAAGGACCTATCAGACATAAAATTAAAAATTTAAGAACTTATATGACACAAAATTGTTTGAGAATTTTATAGAACTTTTTAAAGTTCAAAAACCACACAAAATTGAAAGTTTTGAGGCCTATTTTAAAGACCTATTGGATAAAAGACTAAACTTGTAATTTAACTTAATTAAATTTAGGAGAAAATACACTTTTAATCTCTGAGGTTTGGGTTAAGTTTTATTTTAGTAGTTTTGAAACTAGCCCCTTGGATTTTGTTTCATTTTGGTCTCTTTATCCACTTTCCCGTTAAATCTTAACGGTTTACTGATATGGTACCATTTTTTTATATATTTTAAAAATAAAATGATTAATATATATATATATATATAAATTAATTTCAATTTCCCTCCTATTTCTCCCTCCCTTCCCCCTCCTCTTCTTTCTCGTCGTCGGCCACTGGCCGTTGCCGCTCGCCAACAACTTTTTTTTTCCTCTCTCTCTCCTTCTACCTTCTTCAATTTTCTTCTCTCTCCGTTTTTTTAAAGAAAAGAGGGAGGGATTAGTGAGCCGTTGAGCACAATCGAGATGAAGGATTCGATTACCACCACTGTCCCTTCCGGTGGCGCTCTGGCGAAGCCAATCCATTCGGCAAATCCCAGTTCAAGCTGTTTAACAGAAAATCTCAGCGCGATTCAACATCCAACCCATAAAAAACAGAGCTAGAGCTTCTTGAATTTCTCCGATTATAACTTCGAATCGAACCCCTCAAAGAACACCGTCGCGACCAACACCTCATCATTCAAGTCGGAATCCGGCGGGATGTTGAACTTCGGCAACTGCAGCCTCTTATCCGGCCACTCACAGTACATAAAAGAAGAACAAAACGAAAAATAGAGATCCCTGCTTCTCGGAGTAACAACGATGAAGGGATCCTCTCTTTCACCTCCGACGTGATCTTACCCTCCTCCGGTAAGGTAAAATCCGGCGACTCCGACCACTCAGATCTCGAAGCTTCCGTGATTCGAGAAGTCGACAGTTGCCGGCGACCCACTAGTTTTATTTAGAAATAAAAAAGAAGAAGAAGAAGGGGGCTGTGGGTTTCCTGTTTCCGTCGACCAGCACGAGCAAAAGGGAGGGAGAGAACTGGCGTTGAGGGGCGGCAGTTGGGTTTTCGGCGAACTCATTGGAGCTGCTGACGAACTCACGACCACGAACGAGGACAGGAGAAGGGATAATGGTAGAAGATAAAAAGAGAGGAAAAAAAAAAAAAAAAAAACCAAACCGACCGGCACGGCGACGACGGTGGCGGTGATCTGAAGAAGAAGTGAGAGAGAAAAGAAGAAATAAAGAAATAAAATAAATATATTTTTATTTAAAAAAACTATTTTTTTTTAATAAAAAAATTAATGTCACATCAACAATTGTTGTTGATAGTTATTAACGAAAAAAAATAGATGGACGAACCAAAATGAAATAAAATCCAAACATCATGACTAAATTGTTGAGTTTGAAAATTCAGGAACCAAAATAAAACCTAACCCAAATCTCAGGGACTAAAAGTGTATTTTTTCCTTAAATTTATTTTTTCAAATATTGACTCCCATGACACTATAATTTTGATCAACAAGGTAAGCAAATGAAAGAAAGCCGACATGAATATAGATCATAACATTAGAAACCTTCTATTCCTTTAAGATCGTAGGTACAAATCCCCATCTTTTGTCACGAACACAACATAACGAGTCGAAAACAAATGAAAAAAATGAATTTACATAATTAATCAACTTAATTTCTCTTGATTTTTCTTTGATGAGTTAATTATTAATGTTTAGGTCTGATTTGAATTCCTTGAACAATGAGTCCAGCTTTGAGTTGAAAGCCTTTGATCTCCATTAAACTCATGTTAACTTCATGATCATCATTTTCAGCACTGAAAAACTGACCCAATTCAATCTCAAACCAACCATCTTCTCTTTCTCTCAAAACCCTAATTTCATTCTTCTTCTCATTGTTTTGATCTCCTTCTTCTGATCCCACTAATTTTCTGAGTCTTTCCCTTCTATTCCCATAAAACAAACACTCCAATTCTTGCTTCTTCTTGTCCTTTTGCTGCAGCCAAACACTCCCTTGTGATAATTGGAATTGATTTCCCACTTCCACTGAAACTTGAGCTGCCACCAAATCCAACCCATATGCTCTCTCTGATATCTTCACCAATAGATAACCTCCATACAATGTGTTTGGAGACAGCATTTTTGTTCTGATTTTCCCTTTAATTTCCAGCCAGCTCACTGTTCTTAGCTCTGCCACTTCTTCAAATCTATCACAAAATAAATTACATTAGATTAATTAAAGGAAAAAAGAGTCCCAAATGTCTAAATTACTGAGTTATGTTCATATCAGTACACATTCAATTTTGTATTTTTTTAATATTCATGTGATGTTGTTTAAAAATTTTGAGACAACCCATTACTTTTTTTTAGAAAATTATGTGTACGACGAGAAATTATTTGGAGAGACTGATGGGATAGGATACAGTTATCCAATTTGACGCAAGAGAGAAAAAGAAAAATCACGACTTTCTCACTGCATCCATGAGTTAATTACGGAGGAAACAATCACATTGAATAATTTTTCGTGCCCGAGACAAATTTAAAATTTAATTTGAAGAATTAATATATATACCTTGATTGAGGATGGGAATTCCAGCTCCAACAGAGTGGATCAGAGCTCCATGTGATGGCCAATTCTCTTGCAGACAATATATAACTTATTTTCCCCGAAAATTTTTCCAACTCGAAAATCTGCAAATTAATAAAAACATAAACAATTTAAATATTTCTTTTCTAATTTTTTTTTGTTTAAATTGTTTGGATGCCGAGAAAATGGAAGAGGGGATTTTTTTTTGGATTTAATTAATTTACCTTTTTACCGCCGTCGAGGAGGATCGGAGAGCAGAGGCGGAAGAAAAGCTCTCTCTTCGAACGAAATGGGGCGTCGCCGGCGATGTCAGAGGCGGCGAGAATCCGGGCGTAGTCGTTGGGCAAAAATCTGCCCCAAACGAGGTCGGATTCCGCCGCCGACCGGAATGCCGACGAGACAAGGGATAATTTTCCGGCGTCGGAGGGAGTTGTGAGTGACAGAATGGTGGAAACGCAGTCCTCCGGCAACATTCCGATGCTCAAATTTCCGGCCATTTGTTGCTCTCTGAATTTCTCTGTTTTAATGTTTTTTTTTTTTTTGGGAGAAATTCTCTGTTTTAGTTCTTTTTGTTTGGGTGTGTGAGAAAAAGGAATTTTGGAATGGGTTTAAATAGATAAAAAAAAAAAAGGGGGAACTCAGTTTCTCTCTCCTAGTCAGATTTTGGATGTAGTTTTTTTTTCGCACGTGTGGAGTAGGATTGGTGAATGTAAACGAGAAGTGGGTTTTTTTTTTTTTTTTGGAAAATGAAATTCCATGGAGGATTACGAAGCAAAAGTCAATGAGAATTTGAGATATCCAAGTTTGACCATATCCTACGTGTACTTTTGTGGGATTTTGATATTTGTACATTGGTCCTCTCTCTCTCTAGGATTTATTGGGTGAGAGATGTTTATTTGTAATTTAATGAGTTTTGAAAATGTGTATTTTTCATTAATTGGTAATAATGGCTCATAATTAATGATCTTATTTAGTTGTTTGGGACTATGGACAATTAACATTTATGAATGAAAATATAGGTTGTAAATGACTTGCAAGTTACTTTAATGATGTGACAAAAGTCTAACGTGGTGGATAAAACACTAATTTAGGGATGTCCAGGCGGAAACATCTTCTCCGTCTCTGCTTCCCATTTCAATCTTCATCTCCGCGAAATTTCCATTAAATTTTGCGGGGATGGGACGGGGTTTTCCACGAGAAATTTGCAGGGATCAAGTTCTCTGTGGAAAATTATTCTACATTTAGTTTTTTTTTTCTTCATTGAATCAAATAATTCTTTTTGATAAATTTTCAAATTATTAACTTTTCAGGAGAAATATTCATTAATTTTCAATTAGATAATTAATTATTCACGTGAAATCGTCATTTAAATAGTTAATTTATTTTAAAAAACATCTCTTAAAAAAAAAATCCAACTCTTCCCTAAAGTGGTAAGTTTCATCTCCTACTCCTACCTTTGTTAAACTAAAACATGAAAAAATAAAGATCAAATTTGATTATTTTTAAGTAGCTAGACACTCAAATATAAAAGGTTTTTTTTTTCCTCTTTTTTTTTTTCTCTTTAAAAAATAATTCTTAAATGAAGATCACAATATTCATGAACTTGGAAATTAAAACACTTTCATGTTTCGTGTTTTTTTTTTTTTTTTTGCTTAATTTTTTTTTTCTTTTAAGTTCCTCTCCCCTTTCTCATTTTAACAAATTGATAATGAGGGTAAATAATGTAGCTTAATTAAGATAAAATAATAATAAAAAAAAGTGATTATAAATTATAAATATAGAAAAAAAAAAAATATGAGATTGGAGGTTCAAATCCTCATATCACACATTTTTTTCACACATTTTTTTCACACATTTTTTTTTACAACATGATATGGATGTGAGAGATTCGAACCACAAACTTCTTGATTAGTAGTACAAATTTTATGTCAATGGTTGATTAGGTAAGTAAATGACAATTATCCTATGAAATAAAAACATGTTGATTTTTGTTATTAATTTTAGGTTTAAATCCTATTTTGGTCCCTAAACTTTAAAGATTATTCTATTTTGGTCCTTCAACTTTCAAAATGTTCAGTTTAGTCCCTGAACTTTCAAGTTTGTTCCATATTGGTCCCTAAACTTTTAAAATGTATATTTTAGTCCCTAAACTTTCAAAAAATGGTTATTTTAATCCTTGCTTTTATTTCAATTTTAACAAATTAATGGCATAGCTTTGAGTATGTGTATTAGATTGTTAATATGAGCATGATTTCAAGTCAAATAAATTAGAGACAAACATTAAGGAAAGCAAATTTGAAGTATAAAAGTAACATAACAAGGACCATAATGATTATTTTTTAAAAGTATAAGGACTAAAATAGACATTTTGAAAGTTCAGGGACTAGAATATAACAAACGTGAAAGTTCAAGGACCAAAATGAACGTTTTGAAAGTTTAAGGACTTAAATAGAACAAACTTAAAAGTTTAGGAACTAAAATGAGATTTAAACCTTAATTTTAATTAGAGGTTACTATTTTTTTTTTTTTTTTTGACAATAGAGGTTTCTATACTATTTTTACTCACATTTACTTTTTCAAGAAATGCTATATTTGCAATTAATTTTTATGACAATACTTAATTGCATATGGGAATCTTTCTATCTATCACCATTAAAATTTTGACAACTAGAAGAGATATTTTTTTTTTCATTTTCTACCTTTCTCTTTCATAATTGTATGTAGAAAGATCCTTACTATATGCAGTCAAGTATTTTAGTTGTCACAAATTTTGTGAGTACTCCCACTTGAAATGAAACTATTTATTGATTAATTTTTTTATGTGTCTTTCTTAGCTTAGAGTTTTTTGTTTTGTTTTTTTTTAATAAAAAAAAACTAATTAAAACACTTAAATCTCATGTTTGGAGGAGCAATATATCATTTCGAAAATTTTAAAAAAATACTCAATTTTGTTTGAAGAAAAATTATGTCAAACTCAAGAGTCATATATTTTGAAAAAACTCAAGAGTCATATTGATTGGTTTATCAACACATTTTAAATATCTCATAATGCTCGGTTATATTGTCAAACAAGTTTTTAACTTTTATAAATTACTTTTCAGTCAGGCACTTAAATCATGTTTAATAACTATTTGATTTTTAAAAATTGAGTTTATAAACACTACTTCCACCTACAAGTTTCTTTGTTTTTCTAATACCTTTCTTCCCATGATTTCAAAAACCAATCCAATTTTTGGAAAAAAAAAAAGTTTTCAAAAACTTGTTTTTATTTTTGGAATTTGGCTAGAAATTCAAACGTGTCCTTGATAAAGATGAAAACGATAGTAAGAAAATTTTGAAAAAACAAGCATAATTTTCAAAAACCTTAAACCAAAAACCTAGGCATGTTTGATAACTATTTGGTTTTTGGTTTTTGAAAATTAAGCCAATAAATACTAAACTATCTATAAGTTTATTTGTTTTTGTTATCTACCCTCTTCTCATGTTTTCAAAAACCAAGTAAAGTTTTAAAAACTAAAAAAAGTAGTTTTCAAAAACTTGTTTTTGTTTTTGAAATTTGGCTAAGAATTCAATGGGGTGCTTAACAAAAATGAAAACCATGGTAAGGAAATTGGGAGAAAACAAGCATAATTTTTGTTGATGGAAAAATCCAGCCAAACAACTCACCTGACCTTCACGTAACACCAATAGTGAATTTGTTGAAGACGGGAAAGACGTGACCTGCAAATATGGAGCAAACACTGCACACCGGTGTGATGCTTGCCACACACACTCCGATGCTTAAGTCAGTAATCAAAGGGAATGTTGCAAACAATGAGACAAATAGTAAAGTAACAGAGTTCGAGAATAGGTTTTTCGTTCCCCCTCTTAGAATTAGAAGAGGCCCTTTTATACCTCTCTCAAGGCTAGGGTTTTCCTTACCTGAATCATTCATCAATGGACCCGAGCCCGGTAATCGAAGCTTTCCCGGGCCTAGGAGAATCATTCGCAGAGGTTCGGGCTGTAGTTGGGCTTTAAGGCCCAATGCCAAGGCCGAGGAGAAAGATGGGCCAAACCTCTTCCCTTTGATCTTCATCCTCCTTCGTGGTCCAGCTCGGGTGGGCCCCAAGCCAGATTTTCAGGAATCCCGGTTATACTAGAATTATCCATAACAATTTTCAAAAACCAAAAACAAAAAGTCAAATAATTATCAAACGGGACTCTAATAGTCATCAAACGACACTTTAGTTATTAGAATGTTTTTCTCAATGGATTTTTAAAACTAGCTCTATTTAAAGCACATTTTGTACTTCACGCAATTAACATAAGGTCTAGCTTTCTTCACATTAATGACACATGCAAAGGACCCAAATGACATAGTCAGGTTGGGCTAAAAATTCAATAAGTTATTATTATTATTATTTGTTCATATATAAAAAACAAAAAACCCTATTTAGATTTCCGACACCTCTATAAAATCTTGATAACTAAGAGAGAAAGGTAGAAAATAAAAATTTTATTTTATCTCTCATTAATTCACGTCTTAATGGTGGTAGGTAAGAAAATTCCTACACATTGGTATATATGTAACCAAGTATTTTCCTATAAAAAATGGAGAGAAAACAAATTTATAAAGGTAGAAATAAATGAAAATTTAAAATAAAGGTTGAGTTGTTATAATGTTACTAAAAGACAGTTTGGCCTATTTAACAATTAAAGGAAAGACTTTTTTTTTTCTTTATACCTTCACTAGACAGAGCCTCTCTTACTCATAGACTATTAATGGAGACATGAAGGCTATGCTTATTTATTTCTTTTGAAAAACTTAAATCTTTACATCAATATATATATATAATAAAATAAAATTAAAACTTAAAACTTAACCGTAGATAGAGGGAATTTTGACTTTTTCATCATATATTAAACTATTAGGTCCCGTTTGATAATCATTTCGTTTTTTGTTTTTGGTTTTTGAAAATTAAGCCTATAAACACTATTTTTACCCACTAACTTCTTTGTTTTTTATCTACCTCATTTTCCATGTTTTCAAAAACCAAGTCAAATTTTGAAAAAAAAGAAAAAAGTTTTCAAAAACTTGTTTTTGTTTTTGGAATTTGGCTAGGAACTCAAATGTCACACCTTAACAAAAATGAAAACCATTGTAAGAAGATCGAGAGAAAACAAATACAATTTTCAAAAACCAAAAACAAAAAACGGAGATAGCACGTTTCTGAAGAGGATTAACCAACCTCAGGCCAGCGCAGTTTGCGAGGACTATTCCGGTTACGAAGAGATTACTACACCCAATTGGTCAGGTTAAAATCAAGGGAAGAAGGTGCTTGGGCAATTAATGGCGGGGAAGCCGAGAGTAAGTCCCTGGATGCATCTAATTCCGGCGAAATTAATCAAGACCAATACTGTTGATGTAAGGTAGTCCAGTCCAGGCCATTCAGGAAAAGCTGGGTGACATCACCACCACGACATGACAAGATTTGAACGAAAGACTCGAGGATAGTGCAGACATATCCAATCTATCTTTACTGCTTTCCAGCTGTATTTTCCAATTTTTGTTGCTCTTCAGCTTTCTTTTGTAAATTTTTGAGTGCTTTTCTTTTTATTTTGAAGATTACGAAAGAGATAATGATAAGTGGGGGTCCTGTCCCACCATATCTTATCGTAATCTTTTCTTTTCAAAAAGAAAGATTCCAATGAGATAGGATGCCAGTCAGGGGTCCTGTCCTGTCGGCCACTCTTGGAATTATTTCTCGATGTACTCAATTTGTCGTTGACACGTGTAAAAACTTGTATAGTGATTTGATATCTGTGCTCAGCACGGGGCAAAATCAGATCTCTATATAAGGGCACGGCGTCCGACCCTCAATGGTATCAGAGCCATAGAGCTCAACTTCTCTCTAAAAACTTCTCTCTCTCTCATGAAGTAAACTCCTCTCTAGAATCCGAGAAGGATGATAGCTAATCTCTAATGACATTCTTCTAAGGTTTGAGTTTATCTCTAATCTATTCTTCTGTAAGTCAATCTAATTGTGGTTGTCTCTCTTCGTTAGAAATCTTACCGAAAAGAAATAGATTTCATGATCACTCCTTGCCAAAAGTATGAGAAAGGCGTGGTTAACCTTCATACTAGGCAAAGAGGAAGTCATAAAATCTATGGAAATTCAGTAAAGTTTCTAATCTTAGATCGATTGATATAAACAATTAGGAAAGATTGAATGAAGAATTGATTAACATAAACCCAAAATCTTATTAGAATTTCATTAGTTTGCAGCTATCAGATTTCTCAGATTCGTTCTCTCTCTTCTCTTCTCATGCTATCCAAGCTAAAGAAAAAATTTTCTTTTGGACCAACTGTTATTGATGAAACCGCTTCTCCTTCTTCTTCCTCTTCTTCGTCAAAGAATCCGAAGCTTAATGCTAAGGAACTAGAAAAAATTCTGTCTAAACATAATAAGACAGAATCTCAAATATCTCAAGTTGAGGATAAACTTCAGAATTGGAGTATCCCCAAACTTGAAGTCAATACTATCTACAAGATAAGTCCATTCAATTTCTCAGAAACAGATGTCATCAGAGTTTCTGAAGATAACATTCCAGTGGAGGATGATTTTTCTGAATATCAACTCCTTATCAACGAAGACATCGATATATATCGTAGACACTTCAAGTATCTACATATCGGATGTATTCAAGTTGCCATCAAGCCTCTCTTTAGGACGGGATTAGACGTTCCAGTCTATATTGCCTTAAGAGATAAACGACATCTGAACTTTTCTGATTCTCTTCTAGGAATTGTTCAGACAAATCTGGAAAACGGGCCAGCCTTCTTCATCTGTAGGCCTGGTTTTACCGTTGCTCTTCAAGATAGGAATATCTTTGACGTCCTCAGTCTAGATATTCGAGCAAAAGGGCTACGGCTCAAAGACGGATCTTATCCCTTCGCCATCCTCTTCAGGATGTATTACAAATTGATGCATACCAACCTTTCTCCAAAGGCTTTGGGTGTATCCCCCAGAGATTACACCATGCTTATGGAAGTCAATCTTGAGAGATCCTCGATGACTATTCCAAAGCGACTAAATTGGGGTGATCTCACCGCAAATCCTGTCTGGACCATAGAGCATGGCACGGCTCCAAGGAACAGACAGAGCAATACAGCTCATATCACTGAGTTCGATGACGGGCATGTCGAGGTACAATTTCAAGAGGAACCTAGACAGCCTCGTATTAAAGAGATTATGAGTGGAAGATCAAGCGTCTCTGAATTCCGCTCTAGCTCAAAAGGACCTGATCGTCCTACGATCAAGTCTAGATCAATGAGAATGTCAGTAGATTTTGATCAACAAATTCCTGACGTCCAGTATGAAAGGTCTGGAGGTTCTCTTTCACCAACTCAGACTGACATGGAAAGAAAATCTGGTCATATCTACAACCAGATTAATGTCATCGCTGCTGAAGATGATGAAGACATCTATCATCAATCATACAGCAGGTACGTTGACCGATATCTCCAAGTTTTAAAACAAAAGGCTGGAGATATGCATTCCAAGTTTCTCTCCAGAGAAGAATACATCACTCTGGTTAAGCAAAAGGTTGATTCCACGGGAATCCAAGTCCTCAAAAAACCTAGCAAATGGGTCACGACAACCGGCAAAGAGATTGTTTCTGACTATCCTCCTGAAGAAGAAACATCTTTTCCCCATCCGCAGATGCCATCTGCAACCATTATCTCTTCTCCATATAAGACTATTGATGAAGAGAAAACCAAAGCAGTTGGAGTTCGGGAAATCAAGAATATCCAGCAGCAACTCAACTATTCTAACAAGGTTCTTACAACCCTGACTAGAACAGTTGAAGATCTAAAACCGGTGAAGCAAGATTTGAAACAGGCCAAGCCTGAGAAGAACATTGCTCCACCACAACGGGGAGGACTACCTTGGATAGATTCCAATCGTCCCGTTGTTCAACCCAATAGCCTTGGCGTTGCAATAAAAGGAATTGGTTCAAACACTGAAGAACTTCTTGAAGAACTAAACAAGAAGATATCTCAGCTCTCTCTGCCGACGAATAAAACCGAGATGGCAGAGTCTTCAAAAAAGAAGGAGCATGTCTCCTTCGGAACTCCAACTAACCTAGGCAATCTGAATGCCATTCAAGAAGGTTCAGTTGATTCAAAAATTCTACCTATCCGAACCTATCATTCGGAGATGAAGAATCACTATAGAAGACCTTCCCCTCCTGACTTAGGATGGGACGATCTAGGTCCTCAACAAAAGCACTTCGATGGAAGATCGCTATTAACCTGGAATATTGATGGTTTGTCTGAAGGACAAATGATGCAAGTATTTCAAGAAATGTTCATAGCCGCAACAGCCTATTTGCTCCGGCTAAGTCAACCAGACATTGTAACTGCTCTTGTTGATGGTTTCATAGGAAACCTGCGCAGTTGGT
Organism: Luffa aegyptiaca; assembly: GCA_017139565.1. Taxonomy (NCBI): domain Eukaryota; kingdom Viridiplantae; phylum Streptophyta; class Magnoliopsida; order Cucurbitales; family Cucurbitaceae; genus Luffa; species Luffa aegyptiaca. The sequence goes on along the minus strand of CM029402.1, from coordinate 44,857,795 downwards.
GGCATAATCATCTTGATGAAGCCGCTAGACAATCAATCCGTACTGCCACTATCGAGAAATCTACAAGAGGCACAGACGGAGCTGATCTTATTACAATGGAACCGAATATGGTTAATACCCTGGTTTATTCGGCTATCAAACACTTTGTAGGGAGAACCTCTCTATACAGTGATCAATCGACAGAAGCTCTCCTCGGACTAAGATGTCCTAAGATGAGTGATTTCAAATGGTATAAAGACACCTTTATGGCACGTCTTTACAACCTAACCTCTTGCGGAGACGTAATATGGAAGCATAAGTATGTTGAAGGTCTCCCCAAGTATGTCAAGCAAAAATTCTATTCCACCATGATATCCAACCATGGCGGTAGCGAAATCAACTGGGCTAGTATTTCATATGGAGATATACATACTACCATTCAAGCCGTATGTCTAGAGATTTGTCAGAATCAAAGACATACTTCGAAGATAGTCAGAGATTCAGACTATCGAAAGGAATTAGGATCATTCTGCCAACAGTATGGCATTAACGACGTTCCTCCCTCAAGGAAAAAGAACCGTTCGTCGAAAAAACTTTTTAGCAAAAGTAGACGAAGGGAACAAAGAAATGAATATCCTCCCAAGAGAAGATATTACAACAAGAAGAAGAGAAACTCTTCTAAAAAAGATGTTGTCTGCTTCAAGTGTAAAAAGAAGGGACATTATTCCAATAGATGCCCTCTTGTCAGAAAGATCAATAATCTAGAAATTGATGAAGAAGTGAAGCAATCTCTTCTCAGAATTCTGGATTCAAGTGATCAATCCTCTGAAGAAGAATCTTCTTCTGAAAAGGATATCCTTAACAAAATAGCTGAAGAATCTTCTGAAGATTATTCATCATCAAACGAGTCGGACGATGAAGAAGCCATCCCTTGTGTTGGATGTATCAACGTCCTAACTTCCTATCAAAAATCTCTTCTGGACCTGATTGATGATATTCCGGATTAGGAATCCAGAAAGAAAATGCTCTTAAAGCTCCGAGACGATCTCGAAGCTCCTGAGCAAACTTACAAAGATCCTTTAAACTTTGGTTATCACCAAGTGATGAATCAGTTGAAGGAAGATCATTCTGCTTCAGTCAAGGTTTCTGATCTTCAGTACGAAATTAAGACCTTGAAAAGGGAAGTTGCAGAAAATAGACAACGTTTAAGTGATCTTGAATCAGCTTTCCTAGCAGTTCAAGAGACGTTGGCAGCTAAGACTATTGTTGAAGAACCAGAGTCCTCTGAGAACATAGGTTCCTCTTCAAAAGATATCAACGTGATCAGCAAGATCTTTAACCAAAAGTGGTTATCAAAAATCACTTTTAAGGTTCAGGATTACAAATTCGAATCTGTGGCCCTTATTGATTCAGGTGCAGATCAGAATGTTGTTCAAGAAGGATTAATTCCCTCAAGGTACTTTGAGGTTACCAGAGAAAGCCTCAAGGTTGCAAATAACCATCCGCTTTTGATAAATTATAAATTATCAAAGGTGCATGTTTGCAACAAAGATGTGTGTTTTGTTACCACATTTCTTCTTATCAAAAACCTAACCGAAGAGATTATTCTGGGTACCCCATTCTTAACCCAGCTATATCCTTTTACAGTTTCTGAAAAAGGACTAATATCTCAGGCGTTCGGAAAGGAGATTATCTTTGAATTCTGCAAGCCAGTCATTCCAAGATACCTGTATACGATTGAAGATGAGATATTTCAGTATATCAATCGTATATCGATGAAAGAGAAACAGATTGAGTTTCTTCAAGACGACATTAAAGGTCGAAAGGTTTCGGAAGAAATTTCAAAACCATCTGTTCAAAATAACATTCAGCGGACTCTATCCATGATTGAAGCTGAAATATGTTCAAACCTTCCCAATGCATTTTGGGATAGAAAGAAGCACATAGTGGACCTCCCCTATGATAAAGAATTTGATGAAGCCCAAATCCCAACAAGGGCAAGGCCCATTCAAATGAGTAAAGAGCTCGTCAAGACTTGCAAGCAAGAAATTGACGATCTGTTAAAGAAAGGTCTTATAAGCCCATCAAGAAGCCCATGGTCTTGTGCGGCCTTTTATGTGAATAACCAAGCTGAGAAAGAACGTGGCGTCCCTCGCTTAGTCATCAATTACAAGCCTCTCAACAAGGTTCTCAAATGGATTAGGTATCCAATTCCTAACCGTCAAGACTTATTAAAGAGAATTGCTTCAGCAAAGATCTTTTCTAAGTTCGACATGAAATCTGGATTTTGGCAAATTCAGATTAATCCAAAAGACAGGTACAAAACTGCCTTCAATGTTCCATTCGGACAATATCAATGGAACGTAATGCCATTCGGTCTTAAAAATGCTCCTTCGGAGTTCCAAAAGATCATGAATGACATCAGGGGCGGATCCAGAACTCTACGTTAGGGGGGGCACAAACTCATATAACGTTAAATTAGTTTAGCTCATGAACTTTTAGATTTATCTATATGGTACCCAAATTATTGTTATTATGTCTAATAGATCCCTTATATTTCAATTTTGATATAATAGGCCTCTTACACATTTTAAATTTTTAAAAACTAAATGTTATAGTAGACATAAATTTAAATTTGTGTTTAATATGTCTAATTGGGTATTTTGTAAAATCAATTTATCTATTAGTTATATAATTAAACGTTTAAAGTCTAATTAGACACAAACTTAAAATTTATGTCTATTAAAACAATTAATTTTTAAAAATTTTAAATATATCTAAGATCTACTAGATATAAAATTGAAAGTTTATGAATACAATTTTAAATCTATCAATATATAATATTAGATTAAATAATACTAATTACAAAATAATAATAAATCATTATACAATTATTCCCTTAAATATAAATATATAAGAAAAAAATGAAACTTAAAATATTTATTAAAGGTTTTCGAAATAGAATGAAATTTCCTTATGAATTGACTTCTCAAAAATAATTTTCTAAAAAGTCAAAATATTTATTTATGTATATATACATATGTGGAGAAAAATTAAAAATGTAAATAATATTAAATATACATTGCAAAATTGAAGGCGTGAGCTGCCACGAAATTTAAAAAATAAAGCTACAGCGTGCCTCCCAACCAACAAACCAAGATACAATTTTGTTAAAACTGTGAAAATAACTATAGATATATTTAAAAACAACCAATTGAGGGGGGGCACGTGCCCCCCCTGGTCCCAACGTGGATCCGCCCCTGAATGACATATTCAATAGATATCAAGACTTCACGATAGTTTATATCGATGATGTTTTGATATTCTCTCAAACAATTGATCAACACTTTAAACATATTAAGGTGTTTGTCAATATTATCAAAACAAATGGTCTTGTGGTATCTTTACCAAAGATTAAGTTGTTTCAAACAAACATCAGATTTCTTGGTTATGACATTAATCAAGGAATTATTAAACCTATCCAAAGGTCTTTAGACTTTGTGGATAAGTTTCCAGATGTTCTTCAGGATAAGACTCAGCTACAGAGGTTTCTTGGCTGCGTCAATTATATCGGAGACTTTATTAAAGATCTTCGTACAATTTGTCTGCCACTTTATGACAGACTAAAGAAAAATGCAAAACCATGGACGGACGAGCACACCCGAGCAGTCCGATCAATCAAATCTTTGGCTAAAGGCATCCCATGCTTATCGCTAGTGGATGAAAAAGCAAAGCTTATCGTCGAAACTGATGCTTCTGACATAGGTTACGACGGTATTCTCAAACAGGAAAATAACGGAAAGGAAGCAATTGTCCGTTACCATTCCGGAGTGTGGAACAATGCTCAGAAGAACTATTCCACAGTCAAAAAGGAAGTTCTTGCTATAGTTCTTTCCGTCCAAAAATTCCAAGGAGACCTCATCAATAAGGAATTCTTGGTCAAGACTGATTCAAAGGCCAGCAAATACATCTTTGAAAAAGATGTAAAGAATCTGGTCTCAAAGCAAATCTTTGCAAGATGGCAGGCAATCTTATCTTGCTTTGATTTCAAAATTGAGCCTATAAAAGGCAGCGAAAACAGCCTTCCTGATTACCTCTCAAGAGAACATCTCTCTAAACACTCTCTTGAAGACAATCAACAAGCCTCCTCCAATGCTCCCAAATTCAGGTCGGCAACGGCCACCAGGAAGGCCTCCTGGAAGGCCTCCGCCTCTACAGCTGCCTCAGCAGCCAAACCCTCAAACAACTAGTTCCTCCGGAGCTAGTTCTTCAAGGGGCAAACGCCCTATGTCTGCACCATCTCCAATGACTGCAGACAATTACGCCATGGATCTCAGCTTTAAGACTGTGACCAGAAGGCGTCAAGGCTCCTCTCCAAGGGCCTTATCAATAAGATCGGATGCGAGTCTTCCACCGCAACCATCTACAACTTTGTTACGTCCCTCCGGCGTATCAAATCCAAATGTCCGACCTCCCGGACCTTCTCAATCAGTTCCTAGACGGAACCCTCCTTCATACTCCCGAGCCGTGAGACCATCTATCTTCGTCCCACGACCTCCGGTAATGGGATATCAAAACAAAACAACTCTGGAAGACGTTATTATTGAACCAGAGTTTGACGGACCTTCGGTTAAGGAGGTTTGTTCCCAAATTTATCCTCGAGGTTTTAATTTTATTCCTGAGGATCTCAAAAAGACAAGACTCTTCTATGAGTTTATTCTCGTTGACACCAAGTCAGCAGAAATAACTCATATTCCGAATAGGAATGATGAGTCCAAAATTGTCTATTCAAAATTAAAAAATTTCAGGGTACTAACACCTTCGCATTTTCAGCAAGGTATGTTTGTTCCCAGAAAATTATCAAAAAGCTTCAACCCTCAAACATTCAACTACCATGACTATATGATGGCATGGTATAATGTTTTTTGGTTTCAAGCCTATGACCATTCATGGTTTATTACTTTTTGTAAGAAGTCTTACAAAAATAATTTTCCAAATTGGTTTCAAAAATGGTGGGTTCATTTTGGACTAACATCGGAAATTTTTCCGGTCGAAGTTCAAAAGGCTTTCCATTATTTTTCAAATAGCATCTATTCGTCTGCTTTATCGCCAACGTTTAGATTCTCTTTGTATTTTCAAGTACCTTGGATATTCTGTTGGAAATACCAACTAACTTCCAAAGCCAAATTCAAAATACTTTGCAAACTCTTGCAAGTAAAATGGTGGGAAAAATATGATTGTCCCCACCTTAATGAAGAAAAAATTGCGCAGTGGTTCAAAGCAAATGCGCATTTGTCTCGCGAAGAAGAAGATCAATTCCTTCTCGCTAAGAATTCAATTATGACGTCCCTGGCCGGTGCAACATCCGAGGCCGACCTACAAGCCGTCATGCAAAATGTCGTCCAAACTAGGGGTGTTCAAAAACCGAGCCGAGCCGAACCGAACCGAGTGGTTCGGTCCGGTTTTTTAAAAAAATTTGGTTTCCTCGGTTTAATAATTTTAAAAACCGAGATTTTTGGTTTGGTTCACGGTTTACCTCTTTAAAAAACCGAAATAACCGAACCGAACCGAAATCTGCAATATATTTATTTAGTCACCCATTTAAAGGTAGCCCAGCCCACTCACCAAGCCCACAACTTAAAAGCCCATAATCCCTAGGTTTTTAACTTTCTAACCCTAATTCTTTTCTTTTTTCAAAATCTACTTCTCTTTCTTGCCGTCAAACATCAACCCATTCTCTCTTTCTTGCACATCACATCACATCAATCCATCTCTCTCTTTCTTGCAGACATCAACCCCCTCCCTCTCTCTTCCCCTTCCTTCTCTCATTCTTCCCCAAGCTTTTCAACTCTCTCTCCACCACAAACTCCGGTCACTATTCTCACAGTCTCTCAGCCATCTGTTCTCGACTTTTCAACCCATTGTTGCCGCTCTCGACACTCTCAAAACGTGAACGATGCATATTCATCCACTGGAATGCAAACGATGTTTCTTCGGTCTTCATCGGCTCTTCTTAGCTTCTCACCGTCGCCGCCCCTTTCTCTCACAAACTTCTCACCGTCAGCCTCTCTCACACCCATTCTCTGTGGCGTGCAAAAGGAAAGAAAAATCGGTTAAAAACCGAACCGAACCAGTTAAAACCGAAACTGATTGGTTCGGTTTTTAACCGAAACCGAGGAGAGCTTCGATTTTCTCGGTTTAGGATCCTTCAAAACCGAGGTGTTCGGTTCGGTCCATGGTTTTGGCTAAAACCGGACCGAACCGAACCGTGCACACCCCTAGTCCAAACCATTTCCGACAACGACGACATCCAAGAAGATAATCCTGAAGCAGAAGCAGCTTCAGAATCATCTGTCAATGATATCGAAGACGAATATGATCCATATTTGAACTTCGATCCTCTAGATCCTTACTATGATTCTCAACCAGGATGATTAGTAAGTCTTTCTAAAAAAAAAAAAAAAAAAAAAGTCTGTAAATATTTTTCTGTAAATATTTCTTTGTGTAGGTTTTGAGTCTGTACAAATTCATCGTCAATCGTTCCGATCTCCGATTAACGGGGGAGATGATGGAGATAGCACGTTTCTGAAGAGGATTAACCAACCTCAGGCCAGCGCAGTTTGCGAGGACTATTCCGGTTACGAAGAGATTACTACACCCAATTGGTCAGGTTAAAATCAAGGGAAGAAGGTGCTTGGGCAATTAATGGCGGGGAAGCCGAGAGTAAGTCCCTGGATGCATCTAATTCCGGCGAAATTAATCAAGACCAATACTGTTGATGTAAGGTAGTCCAGTCCAGGCCATTCAGGAAAAGCTGGGTGACATCACCACCACGACATGACAAGATTTGAACGAAAGACTCGAGGATAGTGCAGACATATCCAATCTATCTTTACTGCTTTCCAGCTGTATTTTCCAATTTTTGTTGCTCTTCAGCTTTCTTTTGTAAATTTTTGAGTGCTTTTCTTTTTATTTTGTAATTATGCAAAATATATGCGCGTACGTATTAAGTGTTCTTTTATTCCCATAAAATTATTTAAAATGTGAAGTACCTTTTTTTATATCGAATATCTTCATCAGAAGAAGAGGGGAAGGGAAAAGAAGATGAAGAAAAAAAAAATATATATATATATATTAAAAACAATTTTTTAAAATAAAAAATAGGTGTCACGTCAACATTTCGTTAATAAATAAAAATTATATGAAAGGATCAAAAGTGTAACGAAATGCAAAACTCTCAAATATATATTTGTTGATTTTGAAGACCCAGTAACCTAAATGCAACCTAACTCAAACTTCATAAACTAAAAATGTATTTTCTAAGAAAAACAATCAAACTTGATAATTCTTTAAATACGTGTCTAGACGATCTAAAAGTTTTTTTTTCTTCCTATTACTATGTTTTGTTTTTTTTTTGAAAAAAATATACAAGCTCTCTTTTATTATATACTAGGTTTTTACCACGTGCGATGCACGTGTAATAATTTGACTATATTATTATGAAGTAAAGTGAATTTAAAACTAATTAAACTTAGTTTTATAGATTCTTATAGTTTAAGCAATCGTTTGAGATTCACATTTTAATACGTACCTATTGTCCATTAATATATTTTTTTTTACATGATTGACATTAGTTTTTTTTTTTTTTTTTTTTTTTAAAGAAAATTGACCTTAGTTCTTCCTACAAATATCAGTTTAACTTGGATTACTTTACTCACCACATCTATAAAATGAAATCATTATTAGTAAATAGTGAGATAATGCTAACATAAGTAATTATCTCTACTAACTTATCTGTTTCGTCAGGATTACAAAATCAATCATATTTTGATTTTTTATGTTGTATACTTCTCCTTCTAGTTCTTCCATGTCAATCATCTGAGATAATGAGAGTTCTCAATCCTTGCATAAACAAAACGTGATTTAAAAAAAATTGATAAAATTGAAATATTTCCTGGTAGACACAAAACACAAAAACAAAAACAAAATTCAAATTTTAATGGAACTTGATTTTTTAAAAATATAAATTTGACAAAATCGAAATATAAATCAAAATCATTCCTAGTAGACAAAAAAGGTGAACAAAAAAAAATTAAATTGACAAAATCAAAACTCGTCCAAATAACCACAAAACGTTAACAAAAAAAAAATTATTGAAAAAATCAAATATTAATGAAACATGATTTTTTTGAAAAAAAATTACAAAATCAAAGTTCTTCCGTATAGAAACAAAACGTGGAAAAAAAATTAAAGAGATAAATCAAATTTTAATGAAACATTATTTTTTTAAAAAAAAAAAGAAAATTGAAAAAATTGAAATCTAGACACATCACGTTAAAAAAAAATTGAAAAAATTGAAATCTAGACACATAACGTTTAAAAAAAATAATTGACAAAATCAAATTTTAATGAAACTTGTTTTTCAAAAAAAAGAGAGAAATGAAATTAACAAAATCGAAATCCATCCACGTAGACACAAAATGTGGAAGAAAAAAAAATTTAGTAAATCAAATTTTAATGAAACTTGATTTGAAAACTAAAGGATAAAATCAACATAATATTTTAAATTCTATTAAATTACAAATTTTGATTATGGAATTTGGAAACTAATTATAAATAGTTGGAGATGTGAAAACCAACCGGGGAAGATGGAAATTTTATACACGAAATTTCAAATATTCTTTTGAATTTTATTAAACTACAAATTTTGATTTTGAGATTTGAAAACTAAAGGATAAAATCACATATTATTTTAAATTTTATTAAATTATAAATTTTGATTTTGAAATTTGAAAACTAAAGGATAAAATCACATATTATTTTAAATTTTATTAAATTATAAATTTTGATTCTGGAATTTGAAAACTAATTTTGTAATTATTTGAAATGTAAAGTGGCACGAAAAAGAAGATAAAATCGTGAATTTTCCAAAAGAAGAATCTCGAGAAACAAATAGAATACGAAAAATTAGTAACATAATTAACCAGAAAAAAATCACAATGCACGTACATATAAAATCAATTTAGAGAGCAGACGATTACTGAAATTGTTTTCCATATAAAATCAATTTAGAGAGCAAATGACTACCAATTATAACCAAAAAAACTAAAAGTAAAAAAAAAAAAAAAAAAAAAATTGATAGTTACGAAAGTTTCCTGTAATTCTTTTTCTTTTTTTAATCATTTATTTTTTTAATTAAAACCATTAGAAATTTTGATTTTTTCATCTTATCTTTTTTTTTTTTTTTTTTTTTTTTTTTTTTTTAATTAAAACACTTACTTGCGAAATTTTGAGTACTTTAATCTTATCTTTTTTTTAATCAAAATAATTATGAAATTTGATTTTTTTATCTTTTTGTTTTAATACAAACAATTACGAAATCTGATTTCGGAAATTTAAAACTAATTAGATTTTGACTAATGTAATTATCTTAAATTTAAAGGGGAAATTTAAAACTAATTAGATTTTGACTAATGCAATTATCTTAAATTTAAAAGGGTATTTTAGTCTAAAAATGTTTTTCATGGATCTTTGCTTTTTAATATATTTAATTAATATATTATAGATTATAGATTATAGATATCTTAATATATATATATATATATATATATATATATATATATATATATATATATATATATATATATATATATATATATATATATATATATATATATATATATATTGACAATATGGGGGTGGGGGATTTGAACCACAAACCTCGTGGTCATCAATAATTATATTAAAATATTTGTTGCTTTATTTTTGCCAAATAATTTTTGCTTGTGCATCACTAAAATCAAGCTTGTAAAGAATGATGGTTCAAATAAAAGAATTGATAAATCAATTTAAGAAATAATTGAAAACAACACCGGAACATGGAATTAACCATAAAAAAAATTGAATCCATTCAATCAATTCTATCCTTTTTTTTAAATTAATCTTTTTAATTTTGGATTGCATCCTATAGGGAATTGATATGTTAGCGGAAGGAAACAAATTCAAAATTTACAATTTTTTTTTTTAAAATAAAACACATAAAAATGGCAGAAATTGACAAATTCTATGCAAATTCCAACCAATCAATTATTTTTTAATTTTTTTTAATCAAGAATTTCATTAAAAAATAAAGAAGAGGAACAATTATTTTTTGAACTTATATGTTAAAAAATGATCTAACACATATGAAAAAGAAAAAAAAATAATAATAATTCATTCAACGCAAAATAACAGGAAAGGAGAGAGCAATAAATAGAAATTAGTTTCAAATTTCAGCAATGTTCTAAAACCAAAAACAAACATATCCAAATTACAAATAACACGAAATCTTCAAGATGAAGAAAGAAGACGCCATTGATCCAACAAATCAAAACTAAAACATTCTAAAAAAAACAAAAAAAAAAAAACAAATCCAAAATAAAACAGAATCCAACCGAAACAGGTCAGAGCCATAAAATATATAATTATTTCTTAAATTGATGAAACTTTAATAATAAATTAATCAAAGCCATAAAATATATAATTTATCTCTAACCTAAACCTTTCTAATTCAAACACATCAATTAAAAAGCCAAGCTAAAAAAAATACTTGAAATATAAACGAACAATTGAAAGAAATTGAAAAATACCTGAAATATAAATGAACAATCGGAAAAAATTGGAAGAGATAAAGTAATTTTACACCTGAAAAAAAAAAGTTGGAGGGAAAAAAGAAATTAAAGTCAGTCAGTCATAACATAAAATATTTGAGAATGACTTTCTTCTAATTAAATTGATAAAATTAAACAAAAAATTTATAATTATAATTCAAGAGATGTACCTGAAACGGGATGAATAGTTTTGATGTGAAAACTAATGGGAGAAGGTGAACAATTTATAGGAGAATTTAGATTCAAATTTTAATTTGATTGGATTTTGGATAGAGTGTATATAGATCATATGATAATTTGATTAGATTTTGGAAAGAGTGTATATTTAATTAAAATAATTATCTTAATATTTGTTTGTTTTTCAAATTTTCATATTAAATTTCAGATTGGTTTTCATATTAAATTCGTAAAAGTCAAATTTTTTTTTATTATCACGTAATGATTTTTTTTCTTTTTAATTAAAATAATTATATTTAACTAAAATAATTATCTTTTATATTTAACTAAAATAATTATCTTAAGATTTTTTTTTTCCAAAATTTCATATTAAATTTCAAATTTGTTTTTAACTATTTTGATGCAAACGTGAAAGTATGCCTTTTAATATATTATATTTTGAATTTTAATATATTATATTTTGATTTTTATTAAATTACGAAATTTGATTCTGGAATTTGAAAACTAATTATGTAATTATCTTAAATTTACAAGGGTATTTTAGTCTAAAAATGTTTTTCACGGATCCTTGCTTTTTAATATATTATAGATTATAGATTATAGATATATATAGCATGTGGGTTTGTTTTTTTAGAAAAAGTCAAATCAAGGGGCATATAGTTAGTTAACAATATGCATGAACTTGGAAAAATAATTTTTTTTCAAAGTCCATGCATAGCTACCCTATTGAAATTTTAAAATTCCATGCATTTTTTCTCCTCTTTCTCATTCTAAAAAAAATAATAACAAGAGTAAAATCAAGCATAATTATCACAAAATAATAAAATATAGCAAAGAAATTACAAATATATGTAGCAAAAAATTATGATTCTGGTAAGTTAATATTTATTATGATTTGATCGATCAAAAAAAATTATTATGATTATAGTCAACAATATTTAATATATTTGGTTTTTAGTTCATATTTAATATATTTGTTAATTGTTGATTGTGAGAATCAATGATTATTATACAAAATAAAAACCATAATTGGATTTTTTTTTTTAATATTAGATTTACAATTATTATTTTTTAAAACATGCTATATTTGCACTTGCTTTTATAAAAATATATATTTACAAACTTTTTAGAAAGCAAATCCTTGAAGAAGAAGAAAAAGAAAAAAAATATATATATAATATGACTTTTTTTTCTTTGGTTTTTAGCTAATAAATCATTTTTCAAAAATTTCATCATGTTTGATTGCAAAACTGTCTTTTTCCTTAGAAACACTTTGAAAATATTTATTAGAAATTTTTATAAACCATTAATCAAAGCTTATTCAACATGCTTTCAAGCGGTTTTGAAATTAGATTTTGGAATATTTTTAAAAGTAATATTTCCAAGAAAAAACACATTTTTTTAAGTACTTTTAGTAGAAGAAAAAACTAATATTTTCTAATTCTTATATATAAGAACTATTGGCTATATATATTTGAATATTTTGATAAACTTAAAATTCAATTTTTATTAATTAAAACTAACTTTCAATATTTTAAAATTCATGTCAAATTCATCCCTTTATAGGGTAGCTTTCAAGAAAATGCTTTTAACTAATTAAAACATGTTTTAAATCTTTTACATGTTTGGTTATCTCAACAACATTATTTTGAAAATTTCCAATAGTCGAGACCTTCGGAATTTAAAAATGATGTCTAATATTAGTTAATTAAAAACAAATTTCAAATACATGGTTACATTATCAAACATATTTTAACATTTCAAAATCACTCCAAAGCATTTTAAAATATGCATTTAGTCGCCAAAGCGAGTATATCTTAACGGTAATTGACATGTATCATTGATCAAGAGGTCAGGGATCCGAAATCCCTCACCCCAAATGTTGAATATATTTGTTTAAAATAATAATAAAAATTATGAAATCCAAATAATAAATATTTTTTTTTGAAAAAAAAACTTGCCTGCATATCGATATGTTGGGATCTCCCTACATATCACCATTAAAATCTTGACAACTATAAGAGATAAAAAAATTTTCTCCGTATGCAGGAAGATATATCTCTACATATCGATAGGGATGTTCACGGGGCGGGGCGGGGACGGGGAAGGCTTCCCCGTCCCCGCCAAATTCCCCATTTAATTTAGCGGGGATCGGGTTCCCCGCGGGGAATTATTCCCCGTTTTTTTTTTATTAAATGTCAATCAATTGCAATTTTTTAAAAAAAAATCTATGAAATATCCTAATGAAAAGAGCAAAAATATTTCATGATAGAGTTTAAAATCTTCAAACATCATTTCTAAAAGATTAAATTTGAATATTACACTATGGTTTTCAACATCAATAAATCACAATTACAACATAATCTCAAATATAACAAATTTTAAAATAATAACAACAATAAAATAAGTTTAAATTTAAAAATTACAACAACAAGAAAGTTGGAGTTTTACTATTTATACTTATAAATTACACCATAATATTATAATAATATACATTAAATTAAATTATATATATATATATATATTAAAAAAAAAAAAAAAAGCGGGGCGGCGGGGAAACGGGGCGGGGTCGGGGCCGGGGACGGGGACGGGGAATATATTCCCCGTCCCCGGCCCCGTTTATGGAATGGGGAAAATTTTGTCCCCACTCCCTCCCCCTGCCCCGCGTAATCGGGGATTCCCCGCCCCATTCGGGGCAGGTCCCTGCGGGGCCCCGGCCCCGCGAGGTAAATGAACATCTCTACATATCGATATACAATCAAGTTTTGACTTTTTGTTTTTTTTTTTTTTTAACTAATTAAATTAACTTTTGACGACTTTTTACTACAATTGCATATATAATAAAACCTTAATAAAAAAAATTAAAATAATTGTGAAACTCAATTCTTTATGGCGCTCCTCAGGTAAAACATGCTCGTGTTTTTTTTTTTTTTTTTTCTTATCCAAAGATTCTTTTTCCATTTTTTAATTCATAACTTACAAATGAACAACTAACTATTTAAAAAAAAAAAAAAAAGAAACATAGAAATCAATAACGATAATGATAAATAAAGTTTTGTATTTATGTTGTTTAATTAATAATTCGAGTGGGGTGGGGTCCACCAGAACGCGTTGAGTTGAGAAAAAAAATAAATAAAAATAAAAATATAAAAAAATAGGGTCTTGTTTGGCTGCATGCCAAATGGAAAACCGGTAACTGGGAAAGTCAGTCAGAAGGGGAGGAGTGGACCGTTGATTTTTCAATTTGGAGATTTTCGGGGGGCCAAATGTAATTTAACTGAAAACTGAGGGCTGGGGATCAAAAAGTCAAATACTGGGGACTCTGACTAAATACACCCACTGGCTTTGTTTTCACCCCCACCAAACGCATCCATCTGTTGCCAAACGGGATTCATCCATCCTTCGTCTCTCTTCTCCCTATTACTATTTACTACTTAATAAAGATAAGTACTTATTTTATCATTATTATTTTTTTGAATAAAAAAGTACTTATTTTTTAAAAGTTATTTCAAACAAACATTTAATTTGATTTGTCATATACTATCAACTAAGAGATCAAATGTTCGATTTCTAAAAAAAAAAAAGAGATCAGAAGTTTGAATCTTCTTATCTTCAAATATGGTTGACCTCAGACAAAAAGAAAAAAAAAAAGATCGTGGTACAAAAAGAAATCCTAAATTGAACTATGGAAATACTAGAATCTAGTCTAGAAAAATAAAATTGAAGTTAATTCAAAAAAAAAAAAAAAAAAAAAACTCAAACTTAGCCATTAGGGTACAAATCAAGCTAAAAACATCCCACAACCAAAAATTTAGGTTCTGGATAACCATTTGATTTTTGAAAATTATATGTTTGTTTTCTCTCAATTTTTTCAATGGTTTTCATCTTTGTTAAGGACATATTTAAATTCCTAGTCAAATTCCAAAAACAAAAATAAATTTATCATTATTATGATTATTTTTTTAAGTTTTCAAAACTTGACTTGTTTTTGAAAATATGAAAATAAGGTAGATAACAAAACAAATAAACTTATAGATAAAAGTTGTTTATAAGCTTAATTTTCAAAAACTAAAAACAAAAATCAAATAATTTTGAAACGATATGAATGAACAATTTTTTTCCAAAAAATCATGATCTATATATCAATGGTAACACTCACGATCTATATATCAATGGTAACACTCACGAATCATGCCCATTTTTTTTAAAAAAATAATTATATGTTTTTTATTTTAAAAAAAAAAAAACTAATATGCTTTCTTTTTTAATGATTGTTTTTAGTACAATAAAATATGGACATGTGAATTTGAACTTGCGACTTTAAAGAAAGAAGTAGATATCAATTACTATGGAGTTTTATGTTAGGTTAACGTTCATACATTTTTTTAAAAAGATCAAAATTAAATAGGTAAGAATAAAACATGATGCTGACTATATAAATAAACCACGCATAACTTAAAAGTGTTGAATATTAAAGATCCGTTTGGAATATATTTTAATTTAAATGTTTTTCAAGAATGTATTTTTTAAAAAACATTTTGTATAAAAATTGTTTAGAATTTAAATACTCATATGTTTGGTTGCATTTTTTCTTCATATGTGTTTTTATACACAAGTTATTGTATACGAAAGACTCTTTTTTAAAAAGTTAGTTTCAAGTGTTTCTCTCAAAATGGTTTATTTATGAATCTCATTTTCTAATAAGTCATTTTTTTAGTGGTGGTCAAACACTAGAAATTTTTTCAAAATGCTTTTTTTTTTCTTCAAAATTAAACAGTTGAAAAATTAAACCAAACACACCTTAAATGTTAAGGATGATGATGGGAGGGAGAGGCTTATCCAAATTCAAAAGTCATAAAATAGTTGTTAAAAGTAATAGAAAGGTGGCTTGTTGAATGAAACAAATAATTGTTTTCTCAAAATGTCTTCAAAACAAATAATTGATCAACGTTATCAACTAAATTCTTTGAATTGACTTAAAAATCAAATCCAAATGTTGAATTCTTTTAGTCTAATCTCTTTTTTTTTTTTTTTTTTCAATATAACAAATGTGAGAGTGGGGATTCGAACCACCAACATTAAAGGAAAAAATAGATTTCTCAAAAAAGAAAAAAAAAATTAAACCATATGAACTCTTGATTTTTTTTTTTTTTCATAAACACAATATATTTTTAACTCTCATTCATACAATTCAAATTTGTTGGTAGATGGTATACCTAAACAAATAAACAACTCGAATTTAGATAAAGAGAAAAAAAGGGATAAAACACACTTTTGGTTACTGAATTTGATGATATGTTTTTATTTAGACCCTAATTGTTTAGTTCCTGACCTTTGTAAAATGGTTTAAAAAGTCATTAGACCGTCAATTGACTAATGGAAAAATGATGTGACAGTTCATTAGCTTGATTTTTTTAGCTTATGTGGCATTTGTTGCATTTTCTTCTCCTACCCTTCCTTCTTTCCTCCTTCTATAGTTCCCTCTCCCTCTCTAATTTTTCTCTCTTCTTCACTCGTGCATATTTTTCTCTCTAAATATGGAGACATGAATTCGATACTTCTTCGAATCCTACCGGAGTTAATCGTGAAGCCGAGGGTGAAGATGGTGAAGCAATGCACAAATTGCTTGGTATGTTAGCTGAAAAGGAAAGAATTGGTTAAAGAGGGGAAAAAAATCTAAATGCATGTTTGGGAGTGATTTTGAAATGGTTAAAATCACTCTTGTCATATTCAAAATCACTCCAAAACATACATTTAATAATTAAAAATAAATTTTGATAATATGAAAAATCACGTTTAAAAGTGTAAAATTAAACATAAAATTGATTTTAAATAATTAAATGTATGTTTTAGGGTGATTTCAAACATGACAAAAATGATTTTAGCTATTTCAGAATCACTCCCTGACATGCTTTATATAGAGAGAAAAAACCAATAAAGAATATAAAATTTTAGAATGAGGTTTTGGTTCTCAACCAAAATATTTTTATTTTTAGGAAAAAGTTACTCTTGAACAAACATTTTTCAAAAAAAAAAAAAATAAAAAGAAACAAAACAAAATGAGTATATAAAAATAATGATAATAATAAAAGAAGACTTCCATTTGAGAGATTAAAATATTTGGGTTATTAAAAAATTCAAAAAAGAATTGAAATTTTGATTTTTCAAATAATTGTTGTGGGAGTCCAAAAGTGGAAGGGGGTGGTCAAATTTGGGGAACCCATGTTGGAAGTTGCATAGGAAACTCTCCAATCTCTCTTCATTCTTCATTATTTTTAATTGAAAAAGTAGCTTCTCAATACAATTAACCAAATTTACATGTGCCTAAATAAATTATAAAAAAAAAGTTAAAATATATGTTTAGTCAATCATGTTTAGATATCCATTATTTAGTTTTTCACACTTGATGAATATATAAAAAGTAGGATACAAATGTCAAAGCAAGTTTAGCTCAGCGATAATTGACGATGAATATATAAAAAGTACGATACAAATGTCAAAGCAAGCTTAGCTCAGCGGTAATTGGCATATATATACTATCGACCAAGAAGTCAGAAGTACGATACAAATTAATTGAAATTTAAAAAATTATAAAATTTTCTCTCTTAGATAACTAATTTTTTCACCTAACATTTTTATTCATTAATTATACTATATCAACTAATTTTAACATTAAAAAATGTTAAAATATAAAGGACTAACTTTTCAAGTGCTTAATTTTGAAAAAATTTCTAGTGTTTGACAACCACTAAAAATGACTTATTAAAAAATGAGATTGATAAATAAATCATTTTGAAGGAAACACTTGAAACCAACTTTTTAAAAAAAAGAGTGTTTAGTATACAATAACTTGTGTATAAAAACACCTATGAGGAAATGCAACCAAACATATGAGTGTTTAAATTCTAAACAATTTTCATACAAAATATTTTTTAAAAAAATGCATTCTTGAAAAACATTTAAATTAAAATGTATTCCAAACGGACCCTAAAAAAGGTTTCAAATACAAGATTACATCATATATTTAATAAAAAAAAAGATAAAGATTGTTATTATTCTTCAGTATTGCTTTTTATTTACTAAATCTATTGCATCTCACAAATTAAGCAACTTGAAATTATTTTATTTTTTCAAAACAGCAGACTTAAAATTATTAAACAAAGAAAGAGAGAGAAACTAGAGAGAGAAAGTCTTTCACTCTTTCTATATAAACCCATTCCCAAATTCCTTTCCTTACAGACCCATCAAAAAACCAAGACAGCAAAACTAGAGAGAGAAATCGAGATCAATTTTGCTGACACACCACAAAAATGGCCGGAATTTTGGACATCGGAATGTTGCCGGAGGACTGCGTTTCCACCATTCTGTCCCTCACAACTCCCTCCGACGCCGGAAAATTATCCCTCGTCTCCTCGGCCTTCCGGTCGGCGGCGGAATCCGACCTCGTCTGGAGCAGTTTTTTGCCCAAAGACTACGCCCGGATTCTCGCCGCCTCCGATATCGCCGGCGACGCCCCATTTCGTTCGAAGAGAGAGCTTTTCTTCCGCCTCTGCTCTCCGATCCTTCTCGACGGCGGTAAAAAGGTAAATTAATTAAATCCAAAAAAAAAATCCCCTCTTCCATTTTCTCGGCATCCAAACAAATTAAACAAAGAAATTAGAAAAGAAATATTTAAATTGTTTATGTTTTTATTAATTTGCAGATTTTCGAGTTGGAAAAATTTTCGGGGAAAATAAGTTATATATTGTCTGCAAGAGAATTGGCCATCACATGGAGCTCTGATCCACTCTGTTGGAGCTGGAATTCCCATCCTCAATCAAGGTATATATATTAATTCTTCAGATTAAATTTTAAATTTGCCTCTGTACACGAAAAATTATTCAATGTGACTGTTCCCTCTATAAACTTACACATAATTTTAAAATAATTTCTCAAAATAATTTCTCGTCGTACACATAATTTTCTAAAAAAAGTAATGGGTCGTCTCAAAATTTGTAAACAACATCACATGAATATTAAAAAATACAAAATTGAATGTTTACTGATATGAACATAACTCAGTAATTTAGACATTTCGAACTCTTTTTTCCTTTAATTAATCTAATGTAATTTATTTTGTAATAGATTTGAAGAAGTGGCAGAGCTAAGAACAGTGAGCTGGCTGGAAATTAAAGGGAAAATCAGAACAAAAATGCTGTCTCCAAACACATTGTATGGAGGTTATCTATTGGTGAAGATATCAGAGAGAGCATATGGGTTGGATTTGGTGGCAGCTCAAGTTTCAGTGGAAGTGGGAAATCAATTCCAATTATCACAAGGGAGTGTTTGGCTGCAGCAAAAGGACAAGAAGAAGCAAGAATTGGAGTGTTTGTTTTATGGGAATAGAAGGGAAAGACTCAGAAAATTAGTGGGATCAGAAGAAGGAGATCAAAACAATGAGAAGAAGAATGAAATTAGGGTTTTGAGAGAAAGAGAAGATGGTTGGTTTGAGATTGAATTGGGTCAGTTTTTCAGTGCTGAAAATGATGATCATGAAGTTAACATGAGTTTAATGGAGATCAAAGGCTTTCAACTCAAAGCTGGACTCATTGTTCAAGGAATTCAAATTAGACCTAAACATTAATAATTAACTCATCAAAGAAGGAAAAGGACAAAAGAAATTAGTTGTAATTTTCAAATTGATTTTATTCTTTCATTGATTAGGACGTTGGATTCAATCATCCACCGTGACCTTTTGAATGAGGTTGTTAATGTTGTTCTTATTCAGTTGAATTACGTCTGACATTGTCATTCTTTCATTTATTTTAATTGCAGATTATAACGTGTAATGTGAATGATAATTGTAATGTATTAAATATATAAAGTTATTGTGTCAAGTCAATTCTTGAAAGTGAGCTGGATGGTGAAAGCACTTGGAAAGTTCCTTAGAGAGTATGGATTATTGATAGTCTTTTTAAGTCAACTATTTTAAATAATTAAATAAACTAAATTGAGGTGGGTGAGAAGGCAACTATATATGTTATATTTATATAGTAGTATAAATTTTGTAGACCAATTTAATATTTGAAATGTGTGTTCACTTATTTGGTTTGTAATTAATTGAACTCAAAATGGCAAGCGAGCAAATAGTTCAATGGTAATTGACATATATCTTCAACCAAGAGGTCAGAGATTCGAATCTCCCACCCCAAATGTTGATGTACTGAAAAAATAATAATAATTGAATTCAAAATTTATATACAAAAATAATTTTACAAATGTCAATTCCATAAAGCTAAAATGCAAGTTCTCAATTTAGATAAAATTAAGGGAGCTCATCTATAAACAATGTCTCTCGGACATCAATTTTAAATAGTCTTGTAAAGAGAAATGTATAGCATTATTCAAGAAAAAATCAGTTGCGAATACATTATAAGGGAGTGAATAGGCTTTGAATCATTTCCTTTCAGGTGAAATGTGAGAGTATATTTTTAAGTCGCTTTTCATGTCCTACATTTTCAATTTAAGGTTATATGTCATTCTGTTTGTGTCTGCGTCCTAGAAAATCACCATTTTAACTCTCTACTCTAACATTGCTCTCTCTCTCTCGTACTCTGGCTCTAGCTCTAACCTCTCGCTCTCTCCAATTGATCTCTCCAATCTCTCACTCTCTTTTTAATATCTTGCTCTTCAGTCTTGCTCTCTCTCTAATATCTCGCTCTTTTTCAATCTTGTTCTCTACCCAATCTCTCGCTCTCCAATCTCGTTCCAATCTCTCTCTACTCTAGCTCTCGCTCCAGCCTCTCGTTCTTGTTGTGTGCTTTATGGAGAGAGAAAAGAGAGAAAAAAAACTGAGCGAGAAACGAGATGAGAGAAAAAATGTGTGTTTTCATATGAGTGTAAAATGGTAATTTTACTAGAATGATGACGTAAGCAAAAGAGCATATAAACTTTAAATGAGTCATCTACACATTTATCTCATTTTTAAGAGATCACGTGTGAGAATCCTCCTCCACTCCCCTCCGTATTTCTTGAATTTTGTGGTAGAAGAATATGCAACATTTTAAAGATTAAGAACTTAAGGGCTCGTTTGATAACAACGTTCCTGTTTCTTGTTTCTTGTTCCTGTTTCTCCTTTTTTTAAGAAAAAGATTTGTTTGATAACTCATCCATGTTTCTTGTTTCTAAAAAAAAATGCCAAATTTGAGAAACTACAAAAAATTGTTTCTCAAATTCTATTTCTATTTTTTTTTTTCCCTATTTTTCATGCATGTATCCATCTCTCCTACACCAATCTCTTCTCTTCCCCTATTTTTTTTAACCACTTCCTCGTCTTTTTTTTAATCTTTTTTTGTTATTTCGTTCTATTTCTTTTTTTATTTTTTCGTTATTTATTTCTCTTTCATTTTTTTTATTATTTCTTTCCTTTTTTTCCTTTTTCTTTATCACCTCCACCGATCTCTGACTATCGGCCACCATCGTTGACCTCCGACTATCGGTCGCCGCCGACCAGCCGCCACCATCAACCTCCGACTATCGATCGTTGCTGACCGACTGCCTCCGTCGACCTTTGACTACTGACCTCCGCTGATCGATCGCTACCGTCGACCTATCGGCCGACGCAGACTTCCGTCGACCTCCAACTACTGGTCTTCGCCGACCCGTCGACCTTTGAATACCGACGGCTGCTGTCGACCTCCACCGATTGATCGACCATTGTCGACCTCAGACTATCGGTCGCCGTCGACCGCCCAATCCACCTCCTACTACCAGTCGTCGCCGACCTTCTTCGACCTCCGACTACCGGTCACTGCCGACCGCTAACGTCAACCTCCAACGACAGGCCGCTGTCGACCTCCGCCAACCGGTCTCCACCGTCGACCTTCGCCGACAGGCCATCATCGTCGACCTCCGAATACCGGCCGTAACCGACCGTTACCGTCGACCACCGTCAACCTCTGTCGACCAACTACTACTGTCGACCTCCAACTACCAGTCGTCGCCGGCCGCCATCGTTGACCTCCGACTACCGTCGACCGACCGCTACCGTCCACATCCGACTACCGTTGATTGACCGTCGCCGTCCACCTCCGACTACAGATCGTCGTCAGCCTCCGTTGATCGGCCACCATTGTCGACCTCCGATTACCTGTCGCAGTCGACCGCTACTATCGACCTCCGATGTCCGGCTGCTGTCGACCTCCGCTGACCGACCGTTACAGTCGTCCTTCAACTACCAGTCGTCGTCGACCTCCACTAACCGACTGCCACTGTCCACCTCCGACTACTAGTCATTGCCGACCTTCGTCGACCGACCACCACCGCCGACCTCCGACGACCGGCTGCCACTGGCAACCTCTAACTATCATTTTAATGTATGTTATATATCATTTTTATATTATATGTACCAAATTTTATTTCAACTAAAAATCAAGAAACGGGAAACAATTATCAAACACATATATGTTTCTGTTTCTTTTTTTTTTAGAGAAACAAGAAACAGAAATAATTATCAAACATGTTTCTGTTTTTAGTTCTTAAAAAACAAAAAATGAGAAACGAGAAACGAGAAACGAGAAACGAGAAACGAGAAACGGGAAACGACAACGTTGAGCCCTAACTTTTTTTATTCTAACATAGTTTCTTATAGTAAAATATGCATCACTTTCTCTTCTATGATTATTTCTTATAAAAAATTTCGTCTAAAGCTGCAAACATTACAAATATAAAAAAAAATTACTTGAAGTTGTCCAATTTGAATAAATTACTTAGGGTCCGGTTTCTAATACATTTTAATTTAAATGTTTTTCAAGAATGCATTTTTTTAAAAACATTTTGTATAAAAATTGTCTATAATTTAAACACAAGTCATTGTTTACCTAAAAAGTCTTTTTTAAAAAGTTGGTTTCAAGTGTTTCTCTCAAAATGGTTTATTTATCAATCTCATTTTCTAATAAGTCATTTTTAGTGGTTGCCAAACACTAGAAATTTTTTCAAAATGATTTATTTTCAAAATTAAACATTTGAAAAGTTAAACCAAACACACCCTTATTAGATAATATAGAGTTTTATCTCAAAACCAATTGACAATGAGAGAGGAGTAGCTCATGTATCTTATAAACATTATGAGGTCTCCTCACCTTTTGAAACGTGGGATCCTCAGCCTAACTTACCCAATTGATAGAGACTTAATAAACAAACTTTGGTGAATTAAAAAAAATAATAATAAATAAACAAACTTTGGGTTGGGATTTTTATTTCCTCTAATTCAGCTGCCCAATTGAGTGTGTGATTTGAATACCACTTTTTGAAAGTACAAAATTTCCACCAAACCCCACTTTCACATAGCACATTGTTATCTTCATTTGAAAATATCACCACTAAGTTTATTAGTGATTTGATAGTTTATTAGTGATTTGATTATCTCTCCATTCATCTAAAATATTTTAATGTATTTTGAGGTCAAATTACAAATTTAATCTCTATGATATGAATGTATGATTTCAATTTGATCTTTTTAACTTTAAAGGTTTCAACTGCGTCTGATTCTTGTAGTTTGAACTTCGTTTCCAGTTTGATGTACCTTGATTTCAAAAGTTTCAATTTGATTCTCATGATTTAGGCTTAGTTTGGGGTTGTTGGAGCTTCTAAAATAATTGCTATTAACGGTGCTTTTAAGAAAATCAGCTGTATTCCAAAGTAAATTAGTGTTTGGTAAATTTTAGCTTTATAGACGAAAAAACAAGTTGAGGTGTTTGGTAAATTAATATTCTAAATTATTGCAACTTACCTATATTTTTTCAATAAATAAATTTAATATTGATATTTAATTTCAAAATTTTAAAAGATAATTTCAAAATTATTTTAAGATAATTATTTTTTTTTAAACATATAAGATAATTGTTTTAAATTTCATATGATTAAAAATATAATCTTATGTTTAACCTAGGATGTTTTTATATTTTGCTAAGAAATATAATTTGCTATTTGTATGGGAAAAAATATTATTTCAATTTAAATAAAAACAAAAACAAATAATTTCAAATGAGTATAAAATAATAAAATAAAAATATGTTAAATTAAAAAAAAAATATTCACATGAATCAAGTCTAAAAAACGTAGAGAAAAATAAATAGTTAGTTACAGATTAGATTTTTAGGGAAGCTAAATGGAAAAACTACCATTATTAGATTTTGCAAATGAACGTGGTTGAAAAAGTACTTTTATAAAAATTAAATTATAATCTGTTTTACCAAGCGCTAAAAACGGTTAAGATTATTTTTTAATCACTTTAACCGCCTCGAAAATCAACGCCAAACGGACCCTTAGTCAAATCTCTCAAAGATTTTTGTTATTACTATACATTTGTTTTTAATTATTTTTAACGTGACTATATTAGAGCTTGGGTTGACAAAGTAAAAAGTAGAAGGAAATAAATGAACCTTTTTGGGTGGTTAAACTTAAAAAATAGTTTAGGGACGATATTTGTAAAGTTTGACAAAATATATAGGTGCTAACTTGAGGATAAAACTTAATTGGTTAGGGTATAATACAACTGTCCTAAAAGTCAAATGTTGGTATAATCCTTACCCCTAAAAAATTATATGAATCAAATTAAAACTAAGTCCAAATATAAGGAATTTAATAATGCGTGAAACTTTTAAAACCAGTACTCAAATTGAGTAATCAAATTTGTAACTTGCACTAGTTCATATAATACTGTTGCACATGAAGTGTAATATATGCACATTTGATAATAATGATACTTTAAAAAAAATAAAGTAATAAAGTTGTTTTGCTATATATATATATATACATATTTTTTTAGTTTGACAACCTTTAGGGGTGGGGGATTCAAACCTTTGACCTCTTAATCGATGATATATTCTAATTACTGTTGAACTATTAGTAATGAATTCACATCATCAAACAGTCAATAAATCTAAAGAAATTCATTAATTTCAACAATAGTCCAACCATGGTATTGTCCTCCTTCAAAGCACCATCAAGTTTTTCTACGCCTCTATTTATAATCCAAATATTTTCTAAAACAAAATTTTAAAAGGAAGCCTAAAATATGATTAAAAAAATGGCAATATTGATCCAAGTCAAAAGAATTTTCTTTTTTCTTTTTTGTTTTTTGAGGAGATACTACCTAGTTAAGAAATTCTCTTGCTGCCTATCAAATCAAGTGATTTTTCATCTAAAAAAACATTAAAATGTGTGTATGAAACATTAAAAGAAAAAAAAACTCTAAATTCATCTATTTATTCATTTAGGAACATGAGATTTATTAGATAACATGGGCTTCCATCTCAAAACCAATTGACAATGAGTGAAGTGACCCTTGTAGCTTATATATTGTGAGGTCTCCACCAATCTTTTCAATGTGGGATCCTCAACATGCTCCCTCAAGATGGTGCCTCTTTGGGTTCACCATTCTTGGATCGGATCCCAATTTCTTTTTATTGGACCGAATACCCGTTTGGGTTTAATGGGCTCTGATACCATATTAGATAACATGGGCTTCCATCTCAAAACCAATTGGCAATGAGTGAAGTGACCCTTGTAGCTTATATATTGTGAGGTCTCCACCAATCTTTTCAATGTGGGATCCTCAACAAGATTCAGTCACCCTAGGACCATTTTTAAGGGAGATTGTTAATGGCCTTGATCCAGTTGAACTATGTTTGATAACGACATTCTTACAATAATTCTTTTTTTTTTTTTTTACTTCAACAATATTTGGGATGGGGGATTCAAACGTCAGATCTCTTAGTTGATGATACATGTCAATTACCATTGAGCTATGCTCATTTTGAAAATTTGATTTGTCAATGAAGTTCAAAATTTACGTGATGCAATTAAAGCATACTTTTTAGACCACTAAACTTTTTTTTTTTTTTTTTCAAATTTCAATCCCATAATTAATACACAATTTCCTAATTTTAGGTTTATTTTAGGAAGATTATCTATCAATAATACATTTCATATATAAAATTATATTTTAAATAGTCTTGTATAGAGAAAATGTAAAAGAAAAGTTTAGTTATGAGAGCACTTAGAAAGTTAAAGTCTTTGAATCATTTCCTTAAACGTGAACACATTTTTGAGACATTGCGTTTGAGAACTTCTCTTCTCGTTTTGTATTTTATTAACCATGTGATAGAAAATGTAACATTTTTATAGATGATAGAACTTAACTCAAACTCATAGAATGAACCTCTTCTAACTATAGATGGTAGAACTTAACTTGAATGGAAAGAATAACGCTATTGATCTAATCGCGCATATTCGTTCTAAGTAAAATCTGTACTTTCAACTTTTTAATTAGGAGTCGGGACAAGTTTCCATCAATTTGTTCTTTAATTATTATTATTTTAGGCAACCCAATACTATAAAGTTGCAACATTACAAAGGGTGTGTGTTTGGTTTAACTTTGAAAAAAAAAATCATTTTGAAAAAATTTCTAGTGTTTTGAAAACCACTAAAAATTACTTATTAGAAAATGAGATTGAGAAATAAACCATTTTGAGGGAAATACTTGAAACAAACTTTTCTAAAAAGAGTTTTTAAGTGTACAATAACTTGTGTATAAAAACACTTGTGAGGAAATGTAACCAAACATATGAGTGTTTGAATTTAAACAAATTTTATACAAAAAGTTTTTTAAAAAATGCATTCTTGAAAAACATTTAAATTAAAATGTATTCCAAACGGACCCAAAATCTAAAACAAATTCCTAGAAGGTACTCTTGAGTTATTTAAAAAGTAAATATGGTCTCACTTTGCATCCAATTACTTAATTAAGCCAAATGACTTTAATAAACAAGATTGAGGTGGGTTGGGATTAATTCTTTATTCCCTCTAAACCCAAGCTAGACAATTGAGTGTTTGATTTGAAATACCACTTTGAAATTACCAAATTTCAACCAAACCCACTCTCACAAAGCACATTGTTTTAGCTCATTCAAATGAATTCCCATTTTAATTAAGTTTATTGCTCATTTGATCTCTGCAATAATTAATTCATCTAGGTTCTATTTCATTGGCTAGATTATAAATTTCAACTATGTGACTTTGTGTGTATGGTTTGAATTTGGTCCTTGTAAATAATTTAAAATTTTTCATCTCAGTTATTTTAGTTTGGAGTTGGGTTTAATTTGGTACCTATGATTCTAAAAGTTTCGATTTGATCCCATGTTTTAAACAAATTAAACCTCTTGAAACATTTCTCTTGTTATTAACACATTTTTTACATGATAGTAAGTTGTTTTGATTATGTTAGAGTTTAGGGTTGAATAAAAATAAAATAGAATAAATAAAGTCCAGTTTGATAATCAATTTGGTTTTTGGTTTTTGGTTTTTGAAAATTAAGTTTAAAAACACTACTTCCACTCATAAGTTTCTTAGTTTTGTTCTTTAACTTCTTTTCATGTTTTCAAAAACCAAGTCTAGTTTTAAAATCTAAAAAAAATTGTTTTCAAAAACTTGTTTTTGCTTTGGAATTTGACTAGGAATTCAAATGTGTCACTGACAAAGATGAAACTCATATAATAGGAAGGAAATTAGGAGAAAACAAACATAATCTTCAAAAACCAAAAACCAAATGATAATCAAACGGGGTCGTAGATTTAAAAAACTTGTGTTTTGTTTTTGGAATTAGGCTAGGAATTCAAATGTGACCTTAATAGAGACGAAAACCATTATAAGAAAATTGAGAGAAAACAAGTCTAACTTTCAAAAACCAAATAGTTATCAAGCGAAACATAAATTTTTTTTTTTTTGGATAATTAAAAGATGGCTTAGAGACGATTTCTAAGGCTTTTTAAGTTTCCTAAAGTTCAAATATTCAAGTCTTCACTCCACATTGTTGAATTTACATCGTGTGTGCACACATAAGCGATTGGTGTGTAGTTAAAATTGAAAGTAAATTATTACAAATTTGAAAGTAAATTGATTCATGGGAGTGTATTTACATTTTTTACACTCATAGCTAATAATCTTTATTTAAAAAACTATAATTAATGCACTTGGTCATTTTAAAGTTTTTATTTAATATCGTAGTTGTTAAATTACAACTAATTATATTTAGAAGTTAAAGTTTATATTTATTTAAGTCATTTAAAAAAAAAATTATTTAAGTTAAATTTTAATTACTTTGAAAAATGAAAAAAAAATAATGCAAAACAATATTCCTTTTGTTTGTGTTTTTTTTTAAATCTATGTTAAATTTTAATTTTTTAAAATAAAAAAAATTAGAATTTTAAAGAAAATAGATAAAATAAAATATTTTATAAAAAAAAAATTTAGTTAATCTTTAAATTCTAGGAAGAAAAGAATATCATCTAATATTCTATTTGTCTAAAAAATAAGAAAGAACAAAAAATGTAAGCGGTAATTGATATATATCCTAGTTTAAGAGGTTTAAGGTTCGAATCTCCACTTCCAATTGTTGTTGAACTAATATAAAATAAATAAGAAACGATTGCATGGATGACCCATTATGAGAGGCCAAAATGAAAAATGTCCTACCTTTTCAAAATATGGATATATGTTTTTTTACTTACGTCATCATCCTAGCAAAATTACCATTTTACTCTCTATATGAAAGCACACATTTAAGGCATTTAAAAGCAAGAGGTTGGAGCGAGAGTGAAGGAGAGAGAGCAAGAGATTGGAGAGAGAAATTAGAAATAGATTAAGAGATTGGAGGGAGAAATTGGAGAGAGCGAGCGAGAGTGAGAGCAAAATTAGAGAGAGAGAGTGAGAGATTGGAGGGAGAGCGATAAGCTAGAGCGAGAGTAGCGAGGTTAGAGTAGAGAGTAAAATGATCATTTTACTATGATGCTAACGCAAACAAAAGAACATATATGCTTGTTTTGAAAATGTGAGACATTTATCATTTCCGTCTATTTTAGAGGTGATCGGTAAAAAATCAAAATAAATAAATAACCGTTTTAAAAAATAAAACCCAAACAACCCAACGATTTTCTTTCATTTTGGCGCCTTATCTTCATCACTCTCCCACTGAGCTCAATCTTCTTCAACTTCATCGCATTCATCATCAATGGCTGCAATCTCCAGTCTCAAACCCTACATTTCCATGCCCCGCTCGCTTCACACATCTTTCTCAGCCCCTTCCTTGCCGAATTCAATCAAAACCCTAGAAAATTTCCACTCTCGGAGCTCGCTTCCGATGCGAATCGAGCTCAATCACGTTCCGCCATTGTCGTTGTCTCGAAGATTGTTTGTTCCTGCAGTCTCTGGAATTTGGGACGCCATAACAGGGGGAAACAATCCTCGCGACGCTGTTGCTGCCATTCGACGTGGAATGCTTCTCTTCAGGCAGGTAGGTTTTTTTTCTTAACTCGCGTAAAATTGCTTCGGTTAGTAGTAGTATTTTCGGTTTGAATTCGTGTATATTTTTTTGTTTTTAAGGGCGATGTTTCGGGATCTTTAGCAGAATTTGATAAAGCGATCGAGTTGGATCCTCGTCAAAAGGCATGTAGGTTCCTACACTGTGTGGCGATAGTTTGAAAATTGAGATTGATTTTGTCAGCTTAACTATCAACCAGTTTGTTTATTTTAGGTTCTGAGTGATAACGAAATGACAACTCTCTAATTTGAATGGAGATATATTGCTTTGAGTTAATTGGAAATGAAATTGAAATGATTAGGAATTAGGATTAGTGATTTCTTCTTAATTCTTAGCAGTTTATTATTTGATTAATGTAGATTTTGTTATGGTTGTTATCAGATCTTTGGCAAAGAGGGCTTTCACTTTACTACCTTGATAGGTACCAATCTCCTCCAGTTTTCCTTTTCTGCTACATTTATGATGGAAGGAAATGCAGAAGAAAAGCAGAAATGAATTTGATAAATCATCATCTTGAAACCGTTAAAAAGTTCTGAATCAAACTAGAATCTGCTGAGTTAAGCATTGGTATGAATAAAGTTATGTAAATTTGGATGAGTTTGAATAGTTGAAGTAGGAATCTCTTTTTAGATTTGAAGAGGGAGCTGAGCAGTTTCGACTAGATGTTGCACAGAATCCAAATGACACAGAGGAGTCTATTTGGTGCTTTCTTTGTGAAGCCCAATTGTATGGAGTTGATGAAGCAAGAAAGCAGTTTCTTGAGGTAAGCAAAAATTTGAATGTGACAAAGTATTTCAGAAGCAGTGATGAAATATTGCTATGTGATTTACAAGTAAATCTACTACATGGGAGTGGATAGGAGGAACATAATGGAGAACATTATAAGAGCAACTAAGTGAGTATGAGATGAATTTTGAGAATTCGTGTTCTTAGGTGAAGCCTAGAAGAAGCAAACGATTAAGCCATAGCGAACTCATTTTAGATCATGTTTGAAAGTTCATATGATTTATATATGGATGCAGGTAGGTAGAGATTCACGACCAGTCATGCGGGAAGCTTACAACATGTTTAAAGATGGTGGCCAACCAGAGAAAGTATGAAACTTCTCTCTATTTTTCTCTATCTTCAATTCTCCTTTTCAGTCCTTTGACAACTTCAGAGTTTAACTGGGGATCTTGTTTTTTCAAAATTTATATGTACGTATTTCGTTTAAATAATTTCCAATGCTGTTTCCTTGATGTAATATGCTTATTTGACAAACCATCTCTAAATTACCTTTTCAATGCACCATTTTGCTACATGTGTTGTTTAATTTCCTAGAGTAAGATCTGACTGAGGAGCTGTTTTTACTTTGTAGCTTGTTGCTGACTTCACAAGTGGCCGTGAGAATGAATATTTTTATGCTTCTCTATATGCTGGGCTTTATCACGAAGCAGAGGTTAGGTTAAAAGACTTGGAACTTTTTACTCTTTTGCTAATATATCGCTGCAACCCATTGTTTAAGTCTATGAAAGTTTAAAGAATAGCCTGAAGCAATATTCTTGTCCTTTTTCCTGGTGTCATTATTCAGGCCCTTCTTCGACAGCTACAGAACTAGGATCAACCATTCTATTCATCTTGCAATAGAATCAAAATCATATTAGTTTTTTTTTCCCGATAACTGTGATATCAGGACCAACTCTTTGGATTATGCTCATAGCCTATACTCACAAATTTTCAAGCTTTGTCCCCCAAGACTAGTTCCAAGGGACGACAAAGATTTTAAGTTATTAAATTTTCAACTTAAGAATTGGTTGAAAACCACTCACGGTTGGCCTACTAGTCAATAAGGGTTCTCAAGATAATAAAAGACTTAGAGGAAATGGATTCAAGTCATAGTGGCCATCTACCTAAGATTTATTTTCCTATGAGTTACCTTCATCGTCAAATGTAATAGGATCAAGTAGTTGTCCCGTGAGAATAATCGAGGTGCACACAAGCTGACTTGAACATTCACGAATATTAAAAAAAAAAGTCACAATCGCAATAAATCCAATCAAGAAAACACAATGATCGATCCCATGATTCTTATTGACGATAATTTAACTGTCCTCCATGGGGAGATGAAATGACATAAACATGATACCTTGCAATATTTCCTCTGTAGAACAGCTGAAATTTGACTTTCTGGCATTATATTTTCCTTTTGCAGAAAAAGTTGGATGCAGCCGAACAACATATAGTTGCAGCTTGCCAGTCTCCTTATGGACAGAGGTTTGAATCCACAATAAGTCCAAAGAAACCCCTGCTTTTTATACAACCAATAAATAAGTTCAATTAAAAGGCCATGCCTCTCCTCTTTGTAGGTCTGATGATTACATGGCTGCGCTTGCCAAAGTTCACTGCCTGTGTCGAAACTGGAGTTTCAGTTGACAAAAGTGATTTTGGTCATTCCAAATCACTTCCAAACATGTCTTTAGATAACATATTCTACGATTTATTTTCATTTTCATTCTTCTTGCGTACAATCTAAGTGTTAGGCACTGCATTAGGTTTTTAGGTCATAGTGATATCATATGATGATGCCAATGCCACAACCAAGTTGGTATTTGTTGGTCGAGGGTACATGCCAATTACAGCTGATCTAGGCTAGTTTTGGCGTCATTCTAACAAGTTGTAGTAATACATCTACTTCAAAATTTATTATAAATTATATAATATTGTAAAATAATATTTAAACAACATTTATAACATAAAATATGAGTGATCAAAACAACACTGAAACATGACTCGACCAACCAAAATTGATCGATTGGTCAATGTGGTAAATGGTTTGGTTGGCATGGTCGAAAAATACTTTTCTGATCGACCTTCATATTTGGAAGAAGAACATGACACCCTTTATTGCACTGCCATAGTCGTGCAAGCTCAAATGGGTATTTGGTCCAAGGAAAAAAAATGATCTTATCCAAGAATGGTGAACCTAAAGAGGCACCATTTTGAAAGGGTAGGTTGAGGATTTAGCATTGAAAATATGAAGAGACCTCACAATCTTTATAAGATATATGAGTTACTCCTTTTATTGCTAATTGGTTTTGAGATAGAACCTTATATTTATCTAATAGTGCATAATAGATTTTATATTAGAAAAAAATAATATATATATTTTTTACTTTATCTCCTCATTCTTCCATTCTCCCTTGGAGATGCGGTAGTTTTTCAATTTTTTTTCATCTATTTTTCGTGTCAGCTTTTGACATTGGCTTGAGTCCAAAACCAATGTTGACCCATCGATAATCACCACTAACATATAACATGTTTATAAATTAATTAATAATGGTTAAGGTTCGACCAAATATTTAATTGTTAACTAAAACTATTTTTATTGTTATAAATATATTACCAACTACATTTTGAATAACTTTTTAAATTGAGATCAAATTCTTAACTTACTCTCCAATACATTCGAAAACATTAAAACATAAAATATAACTTTTTTTTTCTTTTTCAAATCGCTAACCAAACGCAAAAAATGTAATATATGTAAGACAAACCCACAAAAGCAAACAGGAAACAGAGTATTGGATATCCATTTTTCTCAAATGATGAAAATTCCAAAATCCTTATGAGTATTTTTTTTTTTTTTTTTTTTTTTGACAATATGGGGTGGGTGGATTTGAACCACAGATCTCGTGGTTATCAGTACAACTTTATGCCAGTTGAACTATGTTCTTGTTGGCAATTCTTATGAGTATTGTATCTACTTAATACTTGGTTTTTTAATTAATTTTTTTTTTGAAATAATATCGTGTCTACACTTTCGATCATATTTCTATTTGGTTGTTGCTAGTACTACTAATAGAATATTAACAAAATAGTTAAACTAAAGTATAGTCTCTAAACTTTCATGTTTGTGTTGAATAGGTCACTAAAATTTTTAACTGTATCTAATGGGCCCCCAAACTTTAAGAATGTCAGTTAAGTCTTTGAACTTTCAATTTCGTGACTAATAAGTCTTTGACATATTTAACATTTTTTAAATTAACGAATCTATTAGACATAAAATTGAATTTTGTGCCCGATAAGATTTTAAACTTTCAATTTTGTGTTCAATGGTTTGTTCATTTTTAAAAATATCGAATAGATCAATGATTTATTAGATGCATAATTGATAATTCAAGAATTTATTAGACACAAAATCAAAAGTTTAGAGATTTATTAGAAACTCTTTAAAGTTCACACAAAATATAAAGTTCATGGACCTAGTTGACATAAATCTGAAAGTTCTGCAACTAAACTTGTACTTTAACCTAACAAAAGCTAAATTAGTGATTCGAGTATTCTAAGTATAATTACGTCTTTTAATACTATGGGCTTAAATCTACTCTCCATCTTTTTTTATACAACATGTGGGGTGGTGAGAATCGAACCACAGACCTCTCGATCATTAGTACAAGTCTTATATCAATTGAGCTATGTTCATGTTGACATTTAGAATGTAATATTTTATGTGTGTACATATATGTTTCACATGCAATCCTTTTCAAAAATATATTTCTCCTATGTTGAATCATGGAACTTTTTTGAGGAGAATGAGTTGGAACCAAAGATGCACCATTTGGCATATTCTTGGTAGGGAGCACAAAAAGTTGGATATTCTTTGAGTTATTCCCCATGGCTTTATCACAACACACCAACAACTCTTGTCACTTGTGGGCTACTACTCCTAATAAAATTACTATTTTGCCCTCAACCAATCTCCAAATGAAATATTTAAAAATATATATATTTTAAAAAAATAAAAGTAAAATGTATATTAATATGGTTTAATGACAAGTTGAGTCTCTTAATATATACGTTCGATACTTATTAGATACAAAATTGAAAGTTTAAAGATCTATTAGACACTTTTTAAAGATCAATGACTAAATAGTCCCTAAACAGATTACTTTTTATCTTAAAATTTTTGTTATATTAAATTAAATGATGAATTTAAATAGTTTATGAAAATCAAATAATAAATCAACTATATTATGGCTGCAAAGAATCAAATTCAACAAAATGAAAACACCTAACCACGATTATAAAAATCAAACTCTAAGAATTAGAGAATAAGAAAGCCAATATTTATGTATAAATTTCTACTCAACGAACCAACAAGAGCATAGTTCGACTGACATAAAATGCGTACCTTCAACCATAAGGTCAGACGTTCAAATCTCTCCCTCGCTGTTGTATAGCTCAACTGACACAAGAAAATTGTACGGACTTATGGAAAAAAAACTTTAAAAAAAAAATAATAAAAATAAGAGGGGTAGTTTAGTCATTTTGCATTTTGGCATGGACTTATAAAAACTCCTGGACTATATTAATACGTAATAAAATAACTAACTTTTGATGGTCTTTATATTTCTTCATAGAGTTACCTCCAAAAACAAAACAACCATACGACGAACTGCTCATCTTTCATTTCAAAATCCACTTCATTCAATTTGCTAGAATTCACTTCCAGCGACGTTTTTCTTCATGAATTCTCTTTGATTGACTGCGTTGATTTGATATGTCGACGGAGAGACTGATTCCTACTGGTACAACTCCGTCGGAAGCAGAGCCGCCGAGGTTGGCTTCAGCGTCGCATTCGTTCCGGCAAGGTGGAGAACAGGCTAGGGTTTTTGATGAGCTTCCGATTGCTTCCATTGTATCGGTTTCGCGGCCGGATACTGGAGATATTAGTCCCTTGCTGTTATCTTACACCATTGAAATCCAATACAAACAGGTATTGAACTTCTCTGTCACTCTTTCTTCGCCGAGCTGTTTAATTTGCTTTTGCTTTGCGGTGTTCTCATTTTATTTAGAAAATGTTGGGCGAAGATGTAGGTGATTGATTTGTTAGGTTTTGGTGTTTGTTAATGTGAAAGTTTAATGCATTAAGCTGTGGAACAGAACATCGAAAGAAAATTTTCTGGAATGCTTGGTAGGTGTGGAGTAACTGGCTAATATTTTTTCAATTTTTGGTGTGTTTATTTAATTATGGTTAAATTACTAGTTTAGTCTCTAAACTTCAAAAGTTGTGTCTAATCGGTTAGTGCACTTTAAAAGGTGTTGGTGTTTACAAGTCCCTTTAGCTTTCAATTTTGTGTCTAAGAAGTCTTTGAATTTTAAAAGTATTTAATAAGTTCTTGAACTTTTAATTTTGTGTCAAATAGGTCCATACTTAACATTTTTTTTTATAATTCACGAGCTTATTAATCACAAAAATGAAATTTATGTATAATAAGACCTTGTTGAGTTGAACTTTCAATCTTGTATCCAAAATGTCTATGAATTTTTAAAATTTTCTAGTGGGTCAAGATAAAAGTTTAAAGAGCAAGAACTTATTAGAGTTTAGACATTTTTAAAGTTGAGTGACTTGAAAAAAATTTAAAAGTTTACAAAACCTATTAGATACTTAGTTCAAGGGACTTATTTGATGCAAGTATAAAAACTTAGGAACTAAACTTGTAATTTAAACTTTATTTATTCTCCTTTTTCCCTCCAAACTGAAACTGTTGTTATATTGTGGAAATTGATACTGACATTAAGTTCACTGTTAACAGTTTAAATGGAGCTTAGTGAAGAAAGCATCGCAAGTTCTTTATTTACATTTTGCATTGAAGAGACGCGCATTTATCGAAGAACTTCATGAGAAACAAGAGCAGGTTTGGGCTTTACATGGCATATTCCAAACTATCTTTTTAACATTTCTGCTCCATTAGCTATCCTGAATGTACTTGGTTAATTTAGGTCCATTTTATAATGTAGTGAATTTCTTTGTTTAGTTTCATTTTTAAAAAATACTTTTGAAGTCTTAGTTAAATTTAAAGAATAAAAACAAAAAGAAACAAAAACAAAATTTTTAAAACTACTTTTTTCAGTTTAAAAAAATTTATTGGTATTTTAACAGCAATTTAGAAATATAATTTAAAATGAAGAAAATTCTTAGTTAACAAGTGAGATAATGGAAGATCAAAATTAAAATTATTATGAATAAGGGCTCTTAAATGTGAAACTTGGATCCTCTTTAGTTTGTTTGTCATAATTTTTGTTTTGACGGCCCTGTCATGTCTACGTGGAAGGTGAAAGAATGGCTTCACAACTTGGGAATAGTAGACCATACAGCAGTAGTTCATCATGATGACGAGTCTGATGATGGGGCTTTTCCTTTGCATGATGAACAAACTACAAGAAACAGGTAACTAATAAATATACATTATGCTTTATACCAAATTAATCATTTTATCTTATGATCAATATCGTGCTTTTATTCTTTCTTTTGGGGTGTAAGAACTGAGAAGAAGGGAGTTATTGATGCTTTGGATGATTTATCTTCTTCTAAAATGTATAGGAATGTTCCGTCTGTTGCTGCTTTACCCATCATTAAGCCAGCACTGGGAGGACAGCGGTCCATTTCAGACAAGGCAAAGTTAGTAATGCAAGGTTACTTAAATCACTTTCTTGGGAACTTGGATATTGTAAATTCTCGTGAGGTGAGTGTAAAATTTTCTTGAAACATCTGCTTCTAGTAGAAAGACCATTAACTAGAAGGAATTAAATAGCAACTTGTCTTATTTAGTTTTGGTATATTTTGAAATCAATGAAATTAAATTCTAAACCCCCTATCCTTCTGATGAACTAGGAAAATGTATGAGTGATTTTTTGAAGATTTCTGATATCAATTTCGCCACACTGCACCTCTTACTTGCTCTGTTTCTCTAAATAAGTAAATCTTGAAAAGCAGGTCTGCAAATTTTTAGAAGTCTCCAAGATGTCATTTGTAAGAGAATACGGTCCAAAGTTGAAAGAAGGTTACCTAATGGTGAAGCATTTAAAACAACTCACAGGATCTGATTCTAGTATAAAATGTTTTGCATGTCATTGGTGCAGTTGCTGCGATTACAATTGGAAAAAGGTTTGTTTACTTAATTCCTACGATGCGTTTGATCGAATTTAAATTTCATAATGATGATTTGGTTCCTATTAATGCTGATTGCTTTAGAAGAAGGTTATTTATATTCAAGCAGAGAATTTTCTACCCATGCTATTAATACTCTCACGTTGTGTCAATCATGAATTGCCTATAACTGCAACATGTCCTTTTCCTTTTTTCAATGACCAATACTTTGGTTTTTTGACAAACCCTGATGACAAACAGGTTTGGGCTGTTTTGAAACCAGGTTTCTTGGCCTTGGTTGCTGATCCTATGGACACTAGACTCCTAGATATAATTGTTTTTGATGTGCTACCAACATTAGAAGAAAAGGAGGGATCCCAAGCATGCTTAGCATATCATGTCAAGGAGCGCAATCCTTTACGTTATTCGTTTAAGGTGTGTTTTTCTTCTTCTTTTTGCTCTTCCTATTTCCAATTTCAAGATTTGCATTAATTCAACCCATATTATGTTACTTCATCCAGCTCTCTGTAATTTCTTTACAAAGCTTGTTTGTTACCACCACAATTTTTGCTAGGTCGTAGTTGAACTCAAATTGTCATTTGAAGTTATGAAAATTGAACTTGTCTGGTAATGCTGGTTAATGAATTCAGATATTTCTTTCCTCATGCTAAAATCTTCAACTTTTATTTCTGTATGGTTGGATATTAAGTCTCTTAAATAATTAATAATTTGGGGAAGAGAGTTCATGTATCACATTCAAATTTAATGACAATACAGAATGTTGTGAAAAGGTTAGATGCGGAAATGGGAACACGAAGTTCAGATCTACAAGTACTGCCAAAGTCAAAGAATGGGTCTCATCAATTAATGATGCTGGTTTTGGACCCCAAGATGACTGGTGCCACCCTCATCGCTTTGGTTCTTTTGCTCCTAAGAGAGGTTTGAATGATGATGAAAGCCAAGCTCAGTGGTTCATAGATGGCCGGGCAGCTTTTGAAGCAATCGCTTGCTCTATTGAGGCTGCAAAATCAGAGGTTCTATGGTCCACATGAAAAAATAAAACATCCCTGTCAAATCTCACTGTAAACTTAAGTGGTCTAACATTCTTTGCAGATTTTCATCACTGGTTGGTGGCTTTGCCCTGAGCTTTATATGCGACGTCCTTTTCACAATCATTCTTCTTCACGGCTTGATGCATTACTGGAAACAAAGGCAAAAGAAGGAGTCAAGGTGTTTAAGCAATTCCCAAGATCTGAGTGAAATAACAGTTTGTTTTAAAACACTGGAGTTTGTTGCATTGTTAGGCATTAACTGAGTTTTGAATATTTTGCTGATGTTGTAGGATGCAGTAAACATTAGTTTAAAGCCTTAAACTTTTGACCTTCTCTTAGTGAAGTTCTAGACAGCCTCCAATTTTTCTCTGAGTAGCTTACTTATATATATATATATATATTATGATTGAACATCTTCTAGAGCACATCATGAATTTATTCACTTTGAAGCTAATGTTTTTGCAGATTTACATCTTAATGTATAAGGAGGTTCCTATTGCTCTGAAAATTAACAGTATGTATAGTAAGAAGAGGCTTCTAAATATTCATGAGAATATTAAGGTTCTACGTTCTCCTGATCATATGTCAAGTGGGATTTACTATTGGTAAGCATTTTGTCGATTATGTTAATTTTTTTTTAATATTTTACCTGTCATTTTTAGCTTCGTTTTTTCAAACAATTCATCACCTGATCCATGGTATAATGACAGGTCACATCACGAAAAACTTGTCATCGTTGATTTCCACATTTGCTTCATTGGAGGTTTGGATTTATGCTTTGGCCGCTATGATACAATGGAACATAAAGTGAGTGATTTCCCTCCTTATACATGGCCAGGGAAGGACTATTACAACCCAAGGTAGCTATTATTCTTCATGAAAAAGATGAGAACTTGTTGTAATCAATTTAAAATATCACCACTCTCTATTGTTGTGTTCTCAAACATGTATATGCATGCCTCAACAGCAGAGATATTCATAAACTTTAAAAGAAATATTCAGTTTTCCTTCTTCTGATTGGAAGTATGCTTCGTTTAACTTTTAATTATAATTGATTTTCCCACCTTACTTTCGTTAGAGAATCTGAACCAAATTCTTGGGAAGACACAATGAAAGATGAATTGGAGCGGGAGAAGTGTCCTCGAATGCCGTGGCATGATGTTCACTGTGCTCTTTGGGGATCTCCATGCCGTGATATTGCTCGACACTTTGTTCAGAGGTGGAACCATGCTAAGGTTAATCTTGTAACACATACATGTGTTTTCAACCTTATTTTTTTTCCTTTCTAACGTGTCACAGCATTATTCTAGAGAAACAAAGCCCCAAATGAAGAAAAAATACCTCTACTTTTGCCTCAACATGACATGGTCCTTCCACATTACATGGGAAAAAGCACGGAGTTGAGCTTCGAAAATAAAGACACAGAGCAAGATCATCAGAAGCAGATTACAGAAGATTTCTTTTCCTCCATATCACCACAGGAAGATATTCCATTACTTATGCCTCAGGAAGTTGGTGGACTTCCAGATTCTAATATGGAAACAAATAGCCTTTCCATGAATGACAATTTTCTCAATAAGCCCATGGAGATACAAAGAAGTGTTGTGGATTCTTTCCAGGCCTACGATGTTGAACCATTGACCCAATATGAACAAACAAATGGATTGTTAGATGAATTTGGATTTTTGGATGAGTTTGGTGCTTTTGGTCATCCAAGGGAAGATCCTATTGATACTCCGGCATATGTGAAAACTTCATATGATTGGTTGGAAACTGAACATGAAAGCAATCATGTTGTTAGTATAAATGAGGTCAAAGAAATTGGTCCTCTTACTACTGGCAATTGTCAGGTTATCTCTCTCAAATTCTGTATGAATGACAATTAAGAATCTTATGTTTGAGGACATTTTTTCTTCTTGTAAACCATAATAAACACCTTGAATTTTTCCCAAGACAAGTAGATCTATCTATAAGTATGAAGGCATGTATATATGCATATTCGTCTTATGCATGACAATTAAGAATCTTATGTATGTATATACTTATGTATATGTCTACTTGGTGATTTTAGGTAATAAGAAGTGTCAGCCAGTGGTCAGCAGGAACGAGCAAACCCGAAGCAAGTATCCATGCTGCTTATTGTTCTGCCATTCAAGAGGCGAAACACTTCATATACATTGAGGTAACAACCTTAGTCGTGAGAACTTTAGTTTTCTACGGGTCACTGTTGAGAAGGAAAAAAAAATTATTCTCTTGAATCATTTAACATCACAACAATTCTAAAAAAGAAACAGCTAGTTATCAGTTCATCGCACAAAAGGAAACCAATCTGCTAATGTTACAACTAGGCCATGAAAGAAAAGAACATTACATATATTTAGGTAATAACATTTTACCACGGGTAATACAATTCACGCTAGGATATTCACAAATAGGGAAAAAATTGTGATAAAAGAAGGAAAATATAGGATGCATGTAATCGGTGAACAGAATGAGAAAATATGCACCAAGTCCACTTGCTTCTCAACCTGTTATGTAGCCAATCAGGAATCACTTTCTATTTTATCCTTGAACCTTGAGCATAAAATAGAATTAGCAGCATTTTTTTTTAACGGCGTGATATTTTACTTTGAAAACGTGTATGCCAAACATATTGAGTCAACAAAGATTTATAACTAATCATTATATCTGCCGATGCGTAATGAAATGAGATGAATAAGTATTGCCCTTTTGTTTTACTTCCAGAACCAGTTTTTTATATCAGGTTTATCGGGGGATGAGACCATACAAAATCGGGTTCTGGAAGCACTATACCAACGTATATTGCTGGCTCATAAAGAACAACAATGTTTTAGAGTTATTGTTGTTCTACCACTCCTACCTGGATTTCAGGTACGTACTTGTCTATTTCTATTAACTTTTAAAAATTTAGATTTCTAGCTGCTATTGGCTTTTCTATGGCTTCATGGGCTTTATGATCCGTGTCCCTTTTGCATCTATCAGGGTGGTGTAGATGACAATGGTGCAGCAACGGTCCGAGCCTTGATGCATTGGCAGTATCGAACAATTAGTTGGGAAAAGACTTCGATATTGTACCGCCTCAATCTTTTACTGGGTCCTAAAACAGAAGATTATATTTTGTTTTGTGGCCTTCGATCATATGGCAGACTTTTTGATGGTGGTCCAATTGCCACAAGTCAGGTACTTTTAGTTTCCTCCCAAAATGTGTAGACGGTTTGTCGTAGTTTATTTATTTTATAATTTGTATTATTCATTATTGGTTACCCTAATGGATCCGGATCTTGGCTGTATTTGTTAACAACATCGGATGCTGTCATGAAATAATATATATATATAGTCTCAACTTTGGAGGAAAAAAATCTTTATTTGCTACAGATCTTGCATAGAAAAGCGAAAAAAGTTGGTTAATGGACATTAATAACTGTGGCATATGATCAACTGCAACAATAAACTAAAACAAAATGTTTTAATAATATCAAAAGTTTAAGTGGTTTAAAAACACTATCAATTCGGCCGTGTAATGAACTACCTAATTATCATTTTTCAGGTATATGTGCACAGCAAATTGATGATAATCGATGATTGCATTACCTTTATTGGTTCCTCCAATATTAACGATCGAAGTTTACTTGGATCCAGGGATTCTGAGGTATCATTCTAATCTACTTTTGAGTCTACTCAAAAAAAAGTTATGCTATCGTCTGCTTTCATGTCATATAGAAACACTATTAAGTTCAAATTCAAACTTCTTAACTCATGGCGTCCTTCTTTCTTCCATTAAAAAAAAATCAAGTAAATAGTATTACTTGCTATGTGAAACATCCTGTACAATGCTTCATTGTGACTTGTAAAAGAAGAATTAAGTCTTCGGTTGAGTTCTTTTATCTAATATGAAGGAGAATAACTGAATAAGTCATCTTTGTAAAACAAGATGAACGTGAGCTTGGAATAAATTTGAAACGGCTAAAAGCCGATTAAAAGTATTTTTCAAAATCCTCGTGATGGTTGGTTATCTAGTTAATTGTAATTTTGAAGATTCTAAAAATACATAAAAGCATTTTGAAATGTTTTTAAAAGTACTTAATTAGTATTTCTTACTTTTAGAAAAACTACTTCACACCAAAAACACTACTTTCAAAAGTTTTGCCCAAAGTGGACAATATCATACCATTGTGGAGATATGTGTGTGTCTGTTAGTCCCTTACAAGTGGTATTAGAGCCATGCCCCGAACGTAGCTGTGTCGGGTGGAATCCTCGGGTGCCGAACAAAGAAGCTGTGAGCCTTAATAGTCATGGTGGAGATCCGTGGTTGAGCTCTGGACAGGCGGGTATACTCCGGAGAAAGGAGTTGTCCTGGATAAGAGCAAGAACTCTCAGTAAAGCGGTGAAGCCTAGAGAGTTGGACGGATAGATAACTATTTGAGGGGAGGCTTGGTGGTACTTTGTTCGAGGGGAGGATTCCAAACTCACTTGAGGTGCATTCCCCTCGAGAAGGGAAAAAAAAAAGGAAGGATATGTCATTCTGTTCTAAATTTATCCAGCAAAAGGTCCAGTTTAAAATCGAGTGAAAGAAAAATGTCCTCCCCCCAAGGAAATTTTTTTATGAATATCTACTCATTCTGTTCTAAATTATTCTCCCACCACCATATTCCCATTGCAGATTGGGGTAATTATTGAGGACAAAGAGTTTGTTGATTCATCTATTAATGGGAAGCCATGGAAGGCTGGAAAATTCGCTCATAGTCTACGATGCTCCTTGTGGTGTGAGCACCTCGGTCTTCATCTCGGAGAGGTTAGAAACTTCCAATCATTAGAACTATTTTTCATTTCCTCTCATTCATTAGTCTGCGATAACATCACTCACTTGAAGACCGTACAAATTCAACTTATCTTATGTCTTAATTACTTCAGGTCAATCAAATCATTGATCCGATAGTAGAAGCAACATACAAAGATTTATGGTTAGCTACGGCAAAGGTGAGAATAACGCGTTTCGTAAAACATATATTATCAAGTCATTAACCTTTTTTTTCATACATCAATGAAATGGTTTATGTTTCCTATCAAAAAAAAAAAAAAAAAAACATTAACCTTTTCATCGATAAGCAAGCCATTTAAGGAATCTGGTGCACAAAATTAATCTAGGAAACACATGAAGTCTGTTTTTATGATACCCTATTATTATGCTACACAAAAACTCTCATTTCCGATCTTGAAAACGTGCTGTGAATTCAAAACAGGAAAACACAACAATATATGAAGATGTCTTTTCTTGCATCCCCAATGACAACATAAACTCGAGGTACGTGACCAGACAACTACATATCGTTGTCGTCTTATTAATTTTTCTTTTTTTAAATTCATATTGTATTCTACCGAATCCAGATCGTCTTTACGCCAAAGTCTGGCGGATTTGAAGGGAAAACTTGGTCATAACACAATAGATTTAGGAATAGCTGCTGAGAAGATAGAAAGCCGATCTGGATTCAATGGGGAAGTAAAAATGATAGATCCAATGGAGAGACTGAAGTGTATTAGAGGACATCTTGTCTGTTTCCCATTGAAGTTCATGTGGCAAGAAGATCTCAGACCAGGGTTCATTGAGAGTGAGTTTTATGCTGCCCCTCAAGTTTTTCATTAAATATAGAAATTGTATTCTTTGATACACCACTAATTTCAATGTACAGTGTTCATTCTTTTCTGTTTAGAAATAAGATTGTGAAATTTATGTATGCTACTGTAGATGTCTAGGTTAGTCACATGGGTGTAAAAAATATGTACATAACAATTATTTCTTCATCATCTCTTTTCTTTTTCCTTCATTTTCTTTTCACTTTGGGATTGAGTTTGTGGATGTTCTTTTGTAGTACATTCAAAATTGATTGGGATATGCAATGAATTTCTCCATATTGCATGATATCTTCTATTTTGGAAAAGATAAAATTTCCATGAAAGAGAAGAAAATGAAAGCCTTTCATAAAAAAGATCTCATAGAATAAAGAAATAAGATTTTACTCAAATTGAGATGGAACC
This sequence comes from Luffa aegyptiaca, assembly GCA_017139565.1. Classification (NCBI taxonomy): domain Eukaryota; kingdom Viridiplantae; phylum Streptophyta; class Magnoliopsida; order Cucurbitales; family Cucurbitaceae; genus Luffa; species Luffa aegyptiaca. The sequence goes on along the minus strand of CM029402.1, from coordinate 44,813,617 downwards.
TTTGTTTGTTGGGATAAGTAATAACACATATAGTCCTTATATGAGGTCCATATTTCAGATATGTCCAAGTTTTCTATATTTTTCATAAAAGGCCCAACGGCCCAATTGTTTTACACAAATGATATGGAGATTTTAGGTTTTGCCCTCATACATTTTCTTGCATAAAAAAAAATGATATATCAGGAAAGGAAACCATACGGTTTCCACATTTCAAATTGAACCGTGTGTGGAGAGAGAGAGTCCAAAGAAGGAAAAAAATTGGGGGACGAGGGATTTTCCTCATTTTTTCGGCCAAAAAGCTTGACGCTACCTTGAAGATGGATATAGGGAATAAACCATAGAATATGTATCAGACAAATATGATATATATGAAACATACTATCTGGTAATGTCAATATAATTATGATACATGATATATACAGATAGATATATGATATATAACACATACTATATACTCAATAACAATATAAACATGACGAACGATATATAAATCATAAATATATATGCTTACGCAAGGATATATAACATATACAACTGTTTTCTTTGGGATATGATATACATCTAATATATGTAACATACTACATGAGAATGACCATATATACTGGGATTATAAATTGTATACTATTGAGAATATATAATGTACTAAACTATTATATAATGCATATTAACCATAATAGATATAATAGTAAATGCAATAAATACAGGGAATATAAATTGGATATTGCTGAGACTATATAATCCCAACAAAGTTGTGACAAAAAAAAAAAAATGAATACTAATCGAAATATATACACATTTTTTAGATACTCCATCGAACATGATATATACATACATGAGATGAAAATATATCGAACTAACCCAACATATATACAAACGTACCAATGTCGATGCTTCAACACCCGATATAACGAATTTTTTGTCAGATATGAAAAAGCCACGAAACACAGTGAAAAAATTTGAAAAATATTATGGAAACATCGGGAACAAACTGGAAAAATGATACTGATTTCGGTCAGAACGAAAATCTTCAAATCTGGAACGAAAATATGGAAAAAGTGATGCCATGAAACACTGCTGCCGCTGTGAAAATGGAGAAAACTTGGAAGGAATAAACCTACTGTCGCGAAGTAAGAGACTTGCCGATAAACACAGATGGCGGAAAAAAAAAAAGAGGAAAAACGAATGGATGTTGCACCGGTAATGAAGAATATAATGTCGTCGGTACTCCACCTGCCGTCGGGAAGAAAAAAATGATAGGAAAAATAATGGTGTCGGTTAAAAAACGATGAATACAAATGGAAATGGACGAATTTTAAAAAAAAAATAATGGGATGAACTGAAAGGGAAACGAAAATCAATCGGTTTAATGGTAAGAAAAATATGCTACAAATATAATCCTGAAAATCTTCAAATTTATTGACATATATGAAAATATGAATTCAAAACAACACTTCCACCAAAATTTCTCTAAAATAAGCTCAACAGTAACTAGCACGTATCATCGATCAAGAGGTCGGGGTTCAAATACCCCACTCCAAATGTTGTTGAACTAAAAAAAAATATAATAATAAAACCTAATATATATATATATATATATATATATATATATATATATATATATATATATATATAACATTAAAAAAAAAAACTAAGTGGTACTATAACTGTTTTGTTTGAAGTCGTTTCGAAGTCATAATTTGTCAGTGTCGCTCGGTTTCGGAGGGCGGGCGAACCAGGTAAATGAATGAGCGTGCTCTCTCGTTTGAATTTCGTGGTTCCACTTTTTTCAGAATTTCGTTTCTGCAATCATGGCGCTCGACTTTCCCTTTCGTTTGCCGAATAGGCGGTATCAAGAATCTGAATCCATTGTTTTCATCGTTTAAGATCGTGCTCGGTGGGGTTTGCTTTTCAACTTTTTTTTTTTTTCGCATTTCAATCCATTGTTGAGCTCATGATTGATTCGTAGAATTCATGTACACTCCCGTCTGGAATCCTTAGGGTTTTTCGCTTTCTGTTTGGTTGCTGAGGAACAGAAAAAAGTAGAGCCCTAGCGTAGTCATTGATCTTTTGAAACCTTCCTTTTAGTCCAAATGTAGTTCGAAGAATTTTGTTACCTTGGTGGAATGTATGAGGAATCGTTTGCTGGTGGAATCTTCACTGGACTGGATGGAGTATATTTAAGGTTTTCAGTTTCAAAATGACATGAAATGAACTTGGAATTTGGTAAAAAGGCAACTCATTATATGTAGAGGACTGGGGGGCTTTTATTGTTGCTTGGAAGTGGGAAGTGGAATCCTCTTATGGGGAATTGACAATGGCTGCTTGATTGGATGACTTTCTGAATGTTTATAGTAGGTAGTCATAAATCATAATTTCAATTTAGAGACAAGGGTTGGATTTAAGAACAATTTGCTAAGATTTGAAACTGTGGAACATGGCAACATGTGGTATGTAGTAAAGAATAATGGTTGAAGGACAAATTTCTAACTTTGGCGGACTAATTTAATAGTTACTTTATCATTTTATCTTCCTTCTAAAGAATGTATTGATTATTTACTAAGATTTACATATCTTTCATTTAGGATTTGACCTTCATAGAGATCAGAGTGCTTTTTGGGAGAAAGAGGATTTTACTGGATGACATCGGCTCCAATAAAGTCAGGGGCTTTGGTGCCACTGAAAGACCTGAAGCCATCTTCTGAGTTTTTCAAGGATGGGGCTTCACTTAGAGTTACTGGAAAGTAAAATTTACCTATCTGGAAAACCTCCTTATGCATTCTACAACTTTTTATTTGGGCCCAAAAATTTGGGCCAAAACTTGATAGTGACTTAAACTTGATCATTGCATTGGTTCCCTGGTAGATTTTGCTAGAATTTGTCTTCAATATCTGTCCTCTTAAAATTTGGACAGCCTTTGATTTTCTTAGCAATTGAATGGTCCACTTACATTTTCTCATCTGGATGTTCACTATTTTCCTAAAACTAAAGACCACCAACAAACTACTTCACTGCAGCCTATTAATTATTTTTTTGTGGATAACTTTATCGTATCAAAAAAATTCGTAGATTTGGATTCGATATGCATCCCATTTTTTTCTAAAGTAATCATCCACTTTGGGTAGCATAATCAATTTGCATATCCTTCGAATTGATTTTTTAATAGCATTATTCAATGTTGAATTTCATTGGCTGTTTCAGCCTTATCAAATGTCAAGGGGACAAATTTCCTTAGCTATTGTGAATGTTCATTGTCTGATATGCATTTTCCAGAAACCAGATATTTTAAGTCTATAGCTAAGGCATGGACCCACCATTTAATCGAATCGGGGTTCAACATTGAAACATAATCTGATAGTGCCAACATCATTAAAATCTCTTTTCACTTGATGTGACAAGAGATTATCTGTTGATGACATTTATTAATGGAATATGATTCTAGTGTTCAAGTAGCTCTTGATGTATATGCAACTAGTCTTTTGATTTATTGCTACAAGGTAGATGACTGAAAAACTGTTGAATCTTTGAGCTATTTCCTTTTCCTTTATTATCTATGTGACCATGAAAATAATTACCATTTGTTCCTTAAGGCAGGTTGGTGGAGTATTCTGTAGAGACAGCCATTGCCGTAATTGTTGATGGAAATGTTAACTTGAAGATCGACACCCAGCATCTGAGAGAACTTAGCTTTCGCATGGGTTCCATATATCAATTTATTGGTGAACTACTTGTTCAGTCAGATAGTGAGGTGAAATACCATTTATGACTACTTTTCTCTTTCTCTGTCTCAACGTTCACACACAAGAGTCTTAATTGGTGCTGTATTTTTAGGCAACTCTGCAGGCACGTGTTGGCAGGAATGTTGACGGCATTGACCTCAACCTGTATCATCAGTCCCTGCAGCTGTTAAAACAATTTCAGGCTGATCACTTGAACAAGAGAACAAATTAGTTCACTTTTCACCTTGAGGTGAATCTCTCGTATGTTTCACCAACAAAGGTAATCCAGCTAATTATTACCTTTGAAATGTCAAAAGTAGAAATGGCTTTTTACTTTTACTTTTCATTCTGTAAAGAAGATCTCAGTAGGTAAACTACTTTTTCATCAATATCATGTATTGAATGAATACTTTTGCACACAAATAGGATGATTTAAAAAAAAAGGAAAAAAAACCATAATAACTTTTACCAGGACCGCAATCATGTTTCTTTAACATGATTTACCAGGTCTATGATTGTGTTTCTTAATCACACTTTACATAAGTAAAATTGTGTCTAGTGTCTAGTACGTGCAGCATTTAAACATCGTGTCTGTTCTAACAAGACTATCTTATTTTTACTGATACTTCTCAAAAGACCATATTCTTGTTTATCTTTCCTAGGTACATTAAAAGTTCTTAAAAATCTGGTAAGAGAGACCCCATTGCCCTTCCTTTGCGTGTCTAAAAATGTCACACAGTCAACAGTAGAGGACATTAGCTTTAATGTAAATGCTTTCATTTTTGGCTTGTGAACAAGAATTCACTTGTGACTAATCAAAGAAAAGGAAAAAAGGGTGTCAAAGAATCAAAGATACGCGTTGAACATTCTGAACCATTATTGAGTTGGTTGGTAGAAAAAGCCACCCACACTGCGACTAATAGGATTAGAGTGGTAGGGGTAGGGTCCGTCCTTTCCAGTTTTGTGGAGTTCATCATGATCCAATTTCACCGATTTGGTTCCTTTCCTTTACATTGAGAGGATTCAAATCACGACCCTTTACCTCACTATCTATTTGACAAAACGTAATCAATGCAGGAAGAACAGTTGAGGTCACTAGCTAGAAAAAAGAATGAACAGTTGAAGTGACTAAAGATGGTTTTTATGGATGTCATTGGGGAAGTTTATGGTACACCATTCCATCATTAGTTGGATCAGATTTTTAGTTCATATATTTTAACTTTAGTTTTGATATGGTTGCTATGCTGTTCAAATTTTTTATTATCAACTCTGTTTTGAGTGAAGCTTGCTAAATGCCCTTTGAATAGTGAGGACTGAGGAGTAATGAAATTCTAACATATTAAGCTATTGGTGGTTGCAATCTAAAGAATTCATTGTATTATTGGTTGCACTTAAAAAGTCTAACATTTTAAGCTATTGGAGTTGGGTTTCAACATGTGGGGTGAGGATATTTGAACCCCTAACCTCTCAGTCAAATCCATATACCTTAACTAGTTAACTAGTTGTGTTATGATCCGGTTGACAATTTTGGCTCCTGTTATTCAACCAAAATAGTACCTTGAAACCCAACTTCATTTTTTAATCATTGTGACATGTCAAACCCCCAATTCATCCAAACAAAATATCATTGCACCACTAAGCAACTTGTTATATTAGAATTTTGTTACTTTTGACTAATAGCAAGAATGTCTAGTAAGCTTTTAGGTGAAGGATAGGTATGATAGTGAAACTTTCAAAACTCAGGAACCTCATACTGTCTAAAAATGTGATTCTGCCTCTTAGAGTTTCATACTTTTCTTCTTATGGTGGTGTGATATGGTGAAGAATTCCACATCATGATAGTGGTAGAAAATTTCCCCCTAATTGGAGATTGTGTGGCTCCTTTGTCAATATCATTCTATCTTTGTAAAATCCCTCGATCTTCATATATAATATGAAAATATAAAGATGAAAAATACTTAGCTGCATACTGGTAATGTTGGGATCTCTCTACATACTCCATTAAAATTTTGACAACTAAGAAAGAGAAAGGTAAAAAGTGAGGAAAAAAATATCTCCTGGATGTCAAAATTTTAATGGTGGTATGTAGGAAGATCGCTACATACCGGTCACCAGCCAAGTATTGTCCTATAAAGATTCTTCTCGGTTCCACTCTTGTTTGCTTTGCTGCTTCCTTTTCAAGCCTTTATCTATTACATATTTTTTATTTTTTATTTTTTGAAAAGTTGTCTATTTCAATGTAGATTGTGACTTTGACCAAATCTTTTTTATCTTATTTCTAGAACTTTGTAGATATCATCAGTTCATTTTTTTTCAATGGAATTTTAGTTAGTGACAAAAAGCCTACAATTTGAGCTTGTGAATCTTTAATAGGGGCTGATTAGGCTTAGGCCAATAATAATACAAAACCAACCCACATGAGTTCATAGCCTTGTTGACCAAATTTATAATTACTATGCAAGTTGTAATGTAGTGTTAGCTTGTGGTGGTCTCCATTCCTTACAATTAAAACTCTTCCAAATTTGTCAAATTTTGTGTGCAACAAACTCAAATTCTTCCCAAGTAATTATGAGCCAACCATTATGAAGTAATTTACAAGTTCACTCTTTGCCCTAACCCCACTTGTAGAAATTATGGACTTTTTTTGTGGTGATCTTAGGTTTTACTTTTCTTTTTTGGAAAAAAAAAAAAAAAAAAAAAAAAAGAGTTCTGATAATGATTTAAGAATTAGGTTTGTTTTCACTTTTGTTATTTTTCTTTCCTTTTGTTTTCTACTAATTGGAAATGCTTTAAAATTTTTCATTAAATTTCAAAACGTATAAGCGTGTGTTTTTATTTTTCAAAATTTGGTAAAGATTTTTAAACCCTTTTGAAAATAGATTACAGATGATTTTATAAAATCAAGGTTTTATTTTTCTAGTAGTAGACGAAACTTGGGATATTTTTAAAACGATATATATATATATATAATTTTTTTTTTAATAAAGAAACATAGGTAGTTCAATTAAGACTAGAATTTAAGAAAAAAGAAAGAGTACATCTAATAATACTAGCATTCCTATTTTTTTAGAAAAAAAAAAAAAAATTATTTTTGAATTCAATAATGTAGATGGAAATATATTACGAAAACTTTTGCTGTCCCATTTTAGATTTTTGAGTTTTGAATTAATGTGGAAGTTTCTGGATGTCGGTATCTGCTTCCTGCACCGCCCCACATGTGATTGTTGGGTTGGCAAAATTACGTGCCCTCTTTTCATTTGCTTATTATTTACGCTTGCTTCTCTGGGACCCTTTCTTTATCAATATCAATATCAATATCAAAATCACTCCTTCTTTTCACAATAATCTAAATCACTTCTTTCTCAGTACTTTTCTTTTTTAACCATGTGTTTATTGTTGACTTATGGTAAGTTGTTAATAAAATGCCCTTCAAAACTAATTTATACGTTGAGATCATAACTCCGAGCTAGATACGATTTTTATATTCTAAATAGATGGTCATCGTAGAGTTTGTACTCAGTTTCCTAATAATATGTATTACTTTTGTTTGTTCCATTGACTACTAGGTTTGTTCATGTCTCTCAATCATATTACTTGATTTTATAGATGCTTTTGAAAACTTTTGTGGGGGTGTGAAGTCGAAAATTTTAACCACCTTGTTAAATTTTGTCCGTAGCTTTTAGTTCAATCGGTACATGTGTTCATTCCATATGTATCACATGAAATAATGCCATTAAACTAAATGTGTAAAGTTATGTCATGTAAAACAAATAAATCATAAGTGTAGTTTTCAATTATCCTTTGGCAAAAGAATTTTATGTTTCCTAGGTGTCAGATTTAAAAAGGAAACTCTTCAAAGATTTAATAGAAAAGAAATAATTTGCATATATATATATATATATATATATATATATATATATATATATATATATAATATCGAGCATTAATACTTATTATACTACCAAGTATTTTTTTTTTTTTTTTGAACAACACCAAGTATTAGATATACTTCAAATAATTTTATATCACATTATATATATTAAATTCGTTTAAAACTATATTTTCCTCTCTTATCATAATGAAATCTAATTAAGTAGAGTAACTTTTTTTTTTATTGATGTGACAATTAAAAGTAACCAAAAAATTTGTCACCCACAAGTCTCATTCAACTCTGTGGATGAAATTTGATGCTTGATTTTTTTATTTCTTTTTTCTTTCACACTTCTTTCCAGTCAAAAGTGTGGGACCCACAATTTCCAAAAAAAAAAAAGAAAAGAAAGAAAAAACCATCCATCCACTTAACTTACACGTGTAGGCTTTTAAAAGGTAAAGTGTACGAAAACAACGTTGTGCATGATTACACCGGAACAAAACTCAAAGCATTTTCTCCCTCTCTTCTTTGTATCCTTAGATTTGGATAATAATTACCGACCACGATTCCAAAGGAAGAGACCTTAGTAATGTTCTCCCCCAACAAAAAAGGAGTTGGACCCTGGGCCCCACATTAACAAATTAAAAAGGATTATTTATTTATTTATTTATTATAGGCAAAGAAAGAGTAAAGACCATGAATTTCCTCAAAAAAAAAAAAAAAAAAGAGTAAAGACCATGAAGGACGTTAGTAATGGTATGGGTATCCTATCTATTCAACATTGAATTATGTTTGAGTTGACGTTGAAAATTGAAATCTTATTTTAGTCTTTGTGTTTTTTTTTTTTTTTCGTCCTCATTTTGGTTATTGTATTTTGTCTATTTTAGCCTTTATTCGAATATCTATTTGGATCTAAAAAGTAACTATCTTAATCTCTATTTGTAAAATTTGAACACAAATTCTACATACAACAAAATATTTTTAATACAACTTCATGAAAATATTTCAAGAATTTTATAGAGTATGGTGGTTGTACTAAACTTGTGATCGCAAAAATGAGATAAAAAAAAAAAGGGAACAAAATGGACGCTTTTTTAAATATACCGGCACTAAAATGTACGAGAACTAAAATAGATAAAATATAAAATAACGAGAATTAAAATAGACATGCCAAAAGATAGGTTAAATTATTAAAAGTACTCCTTGAACTATAGGACTGGTTTCAATTATATCCCTAAATTTTGAAAAGTTTCATTTTAATATTTGAAGTTTGGAGCTTGTTTCAGAACGATTCTGAAGGGTTTTGTAGTTAAATTACTAAAAGTTGTGAATGTTTTTGGAATTGGGATAGTCATTCAGCCAATTTCATCGAGATAAACAAGACGTATTCTATCATAACGTGCTCCCGCAAGGAAAAAGGCACAGCGCCAATAAAAAAAAAAAAAAAACGTGGTTGCTCATGTGTTGCTTATGTGAACAAATTTGAAGACATAAATGAAAAAAAGAAATAAAGATGCACGGTAGTTGTAAAAAATTGAAAGATTAATTGAGGATTATTGAGAAAAAAAAAATTGTTTACAACGAAAAAGAATCAAATTTGGGAGTATGAGTTGAAAGGGTCCAAATTTTGAAGTATAAGCATACACGTCATTTTCCATTCATAAATTAAATGACAAAAGTTTTTGTTTTGAAACAAACTTCAAATCTCAAGATTTAAATCGAAACTTTTCAAAGCTTTGAAGTATGACCGAGACTAACTCCCTAATTTAGAGGTATTTTTAATAATTTAATCTAAAAAATATAAGATGAATAAACAAAAAGTTGAAATACATGGCCTATTATAAAAATTCAACCTTGAAAAAAAAAAAAAGAAAAGGCAGATCAATGAAGTCACATCAGAGATCTGATCGAATGGCCGATGATGAAGGAGCATGGAGTCGTAGGTGGGCACGGGACCACCTGATCACGACCCCCCACTTTCCGTGTGGTTAATTACGGTGAACATGCGCTGCATGGGATTTGGACCCTACGACGTGACAACCTTAGATCAATGTATATATTCCTATGGATTTTTATAAAGTGGGAATTTAATCCCATGCAATTTCTATTTAAACACCACAATATTTTTTCTTCTTCTATCAATTTTCTTCCCAAAATTTTAATTAAGGATTTAGCTTTGATTCGTCGATTCATTTCGGTTTTCAAATTCTATTTCGATCTTTATATATCTCTAGTGAAAATTTTATTTTAGTCTTTGTATTTTTAAGCTTCGTTTGATACCCATTTCGTTTTTTGTTTTTTGGTTTTTGAAAATTAAGCTTATAAACATTATTTTTACCCACAAGCTTCTTTATTTTTTATCTACATCCTTTCCCATGTTTTCAAAAACCAAGCCAGATTTTGAAAACAAGACAAAGTAGTTTTCAAAAACTTGTTTTTGTTTTCTGAATTTGGCTAGGAACTCAAATATGTTTCCTTAACAGAAATGAAAACCATTGTAAGAAGTTTGAGAGAAAACGAGCACAATTTTCAAAAACCAAAAAAATAAAAAATGAAATGGTTATCAAATGGACCTTAGCTTCGGTGTATTTTAGCTTTATTAATACGTTTTGAATGTCAATTTGTTATCTGCATTGTAAAAAAATTGAATGTTTTTGTCATTTTTCTTATCACATTTTTAACAAAACACTATAATGGATAAATTCATCTAAATATTGATCATCAATTTTTATTAAAGGGTTTTCACTTTGTAAATATTAGAATGGAGAAATCTTTTAGAAATACATGAACTAAAATAAATAGAAGATGAAATTATACATTTTGAGACTATATGTAATAAATGAAGAAAAGATATGGATATATATAGAGATTGTTATAAGTACAAACAATAACTTTAATATTATTAACAAGTTGCATAAACCACTTAAATTATAGTGATTGTTATAATTACAACCACTAATTTTGACTTACATTATTGTAAGAATTGAGAAAAGTTGGTATTGTTTTTCTTAAAAGAATGTCCTTTTCTCTCTCTATCATAATTCTCTATTTATTGCAATTATTTCTCTATGTTATACTCATCTCACAAGATAAGTTTTTTTTTTCTTCTTCTTTTTCTATTTAAAGTTGAACAATTGCATGGTGGAGATTAAACCATTGACTTTTGAGGATAATAATTGGTGTCTTATCCACTAAGTTATGTTCAAATTGACTTCTGTCTCTGTCTAATATCTTACCGCAAATGACTTTATTTATCGCTTAGTAACAATATTATTATGTCGTGAATCTAATCATATAACCAGTGGATAAGACACCAATTACCATTTCAAAGGTTGATGGTTTGATCTCCATCCACCATTGTTAAACTATAATATGTCTTTTCAAGGATATGATTTAGAGAGAAAAAGTCATTTTTAAAAAATAAAATAAGAGTCGTTTATCATAGAAAGATAACTCTTCTCTCTCGACCAAGTGGTCGGAGGTTCGAATTCCTCATTCTCAAGTATTGGACTAAAAAATAATAATGACAACAACAACAACTCTTCTTTCTAACTCATTCAACAAGACTCATATGATTAAAAATGTAAATTTCATAATAATAATAATAAATGTGATTGAAAAAAAAAATAGACAATAGGTTTCTTCTAATGAATTTTCATCAAATTAAAACATGTATATACCAAAAAAAATGCAGATGGCTAAAAGTTAATTTACTTTATTTTTCATTCATCATTTTGGTTAATCATTGCTTGATATGCTTTAATGATTAATAAGAAAAAATATATATGAAATGAATTAAATAAATTATCCAAATATATGCCTTTCGAATTGTATTCATTTGAAAGAATCCAATCCGTTTAAAGTGGCTTTAAATTTAACCTATAATATATTTTTTTCTCCACTTTCCATTATTTAATATAAAATATTAGAAAACAATAATATATATATATTATTAGAAAACAATGTATTTTAATAGCTTAGAATTTAGAATGGGAACATAAAGTAAAGCAACAATGGGAATTGAAAATAATTCCAATAAAATAGTTCAACTTTGAAATTTTTGTGGACTTATCTTAAAAGGGGAAAGAAAGAAGCAACCAAAAATAAGATAAAACTACTATTTTTTATTTTTTAAGATAAATAAAACAATTAAAAAAAAAAGTTGTTTTTTTTTTTTTTTTGTTTTGAGAAGGTCTCTTTCTTCTTTTTATCTTTAAATAAAATAAATAAAATCACTTCAAGTGTTGATTCATGTCCTTCACAAATTATTCAAACCCATTAGTCTTTAAGAGTTAGATTATCAAATTTGATTTTTGTCAATTGCCTACTACAGTCCCATTGTCAAAGCGAGCATAGTTCAACCCTTAATTGACATATACCCACGACCAAGAGGTTAGATGTTCGAGTCCCCCTACCCCTAAATATTGATGTACTAAAAAAAAAATTAACACAGTCCCATTAATCAATGTGGTTAAAAATATTTTTTTTCCCTTTTCTTATGAACAATGTGGTAAAATTAACTATAGATTAAATCAAAAAACTTTAAACGTTATTTAAATATAAAATATTTATAGGGTTTCGTGAGAATCAACTATATATATTTATTTATTTATTGTGATAATCATTGTCATGACCACATTTATAAATAATGGAATAATTATTATATCTTATCTTCTTTTTTTTAGTTCAACAATATAGAATGATGGAGAATTTGAACCTCTGATCATATACGTTATTTTCTTTGACGAAGACTGTCAGAGATAATTATATTTGAATTATTGATGAGTTTATTTACTAATATCAATAACCAATAGGATTTTGCGAGTTAGGTCATTTTTTATATAATCTAAATAACCATACTTTATATTGTATATACTTTTAAGAAGGTTTACAAAAAATTTTTCCTATATACATAGTTTATTTTTCTCTATCCAAAATACGATACTCTAAATGTCAGGTAACAATTTAAACTTTTGACCTATAAAAAATAATATCCATTACTTGACGATTACACACATGGTTACCTTATAACGATTCAAAATTTGTATATATGTCAAATTTTAAATCATTAGAGTCAATTTTGCAACACATTTTGTTGGCATTTTCTCTTTATATAGCACATGTTATTGGCTTTTGATACCTTTGTCCCTTCAACACTATTAAACTTTATTTTCCAACAAATCAAAGTGATCAAAATGATTATAGGTTGAAAAAGAAAAGTGTCTGAGTTTTATCTTAAAATACATGTCAATCCTTTATTGGTTCATGCACAGATTTTTGTTATCATTTAAATCTAATGGATTTTCTTCCTTTTTTTTTTTTAAATAATTGAAATGAAATATAATTTAATGGGACTTTTCCAACTATATATGGTTTTATTTACGAATTATTATATACTTTTAAGTTCTACTATTTCAATCAACATGGCATAAGCTCATCAACTGGTTTAAATAATCTCTGACCTCTCATGTGGTAAAAAAAAAAAAAAAATCTTTTTGAAATAGTCAACCAAATAAATAAATAATATATTAAGGACTAATCACTTCTAAAATAAAACTGTTGTTTTTTTTTTCATACCAATAGATTTGTTCTTTCCTTATTGTTGATGGTCAAATTTGGCCAAGCACTCAGTCTAACTTCCATGTTACAAGACAAGGAAACTTGCACACCGGTGTGGTTCTTGTCACACCACCTCCGATGCTTAAGTCAGCAATGAGAAATCTGGGAAGCAAGAGAGCAAGAGGAGAGTGTCGAGAATACAGTTTGGATCCCTTCTTCAGTGACGAAGAAGAGTTTAAATATATCTTTTCCTTTTTAGGGTTTCTAGGCATTGGAAGACGACTCGAGTCGAACCAGGTTGAACCGGGGCAGCCAAAGGACTCTAGAGACCGAACAGAGGGAAGGAGACTCGGGCCACACGAGTGGGCCGAGGTTGAGTAGCGGCCCAATCCCTTCGGCTCACCCTCCTCCGGGACCCGCTTCCTAGTCATGCTTTCGAGTTGGTGTCACGTTGTCCTGCTTAGTCCCTGAATTTTGGAGTGGTTAGAATTACCTATAACACTTATAAATTTATCGAGACATCAACGTAACATTTGATTAGAGTTCATTGATATGACTATAACCATCGTTGAGTACACACTTACAAAAAGTTGTACTCTTTTTTCTTCATTGGATATGATTGATAGTTGCTACATATACAGTTTTATGTTCATATATTTGTTAACCCCCTAATTTCAAACTTTTAAATCATGATGAAAACAAAATTGTATTCTCATTTTTCACATTTTAAAAAAAAATCTAGGTACTAAAAGAAATTATGATTAATATTAAATATTGAAGTACAAAATTTTAATTCAAAAAGTCAACAAATATCTTGCATGGTTTTAATTTGGTGTGTGTGACAATATACAGCTTGGCATATTATCATTGGTTGGTCTTTGTTATCATACTAACAAACAAAAATTAAATCATTATATTCCCTTTGTTACAAATATTTTATTTTCTTAATGAAAGTATATATATACCTAATTTAGAACCATATACTAATATTGTTATATTCTCTTAATTTTAAATTAGTGAAGATTTGGACGGTGCCGTTTTATACTTGCTTGGTGAATAGACTGCCACGTGTAAGATGGATTTCTTGGGAGAAGCGTTAATTATTCACTCACTTTCAAGCTTCAAAATTATGGCCCAAATTAAGATAATTATTAATTACATTCCTATAATTTATTTATTTTTATAGATTATCGAATGTTTTCGTTATGAGTGATAACGTTGAGGTTTCAAAATAGTTTTTTTAATAGTCAGCAATTTTTTTTAATTCATTTTGATTATTATAATTTGGACTATTTTATAGTGAGTCCATTTTCAATGTTGTAAATGTGCATCTTTAATTAATTAAATTAGATATTTTAAACTTAGTAAAGTATATTATAATGTGTTATCTGCCTGAATTTTAATGATTATTTTTTTAGTTCAACAATTATAGACGAGTGTCAACCTTTAGACTGGTAATTGGTGTATTATCCACTTAATTATATTCAGATTGATAGGTGAATTTTAATAATTAGATACAAATTTTCATAATCTCAAACCTAGCTTAATTAGTAAAATGTATTACAATTTTTTTAATAATAGTCAAGGTATTACTTACTGTTGATGGTCAAATTTGGTCGGGAGGAACTCACCTGACCTTCACGTGCCACCAACGGTAAATTTGTTTGAGAGGGGGGAAGACGTGGCTTGCAAGACAGAGAAACCTGCACACCGGTGTGGTGCTTGCCACACCGCCTCCGATGCTTAAGTCAGAAAGCGGAAAGAGGAGAGCAATAGAGCACGAAGAAAAAGTAGAGAATAAAGTTCCCCATCCCTTCTTCAGTGACGAAGAGGGGTTTTTATACCTGCTCTTGCTCATGGGGTTTTTAGGAATTCGGAGGCGTTTCGGGTCGAACCAGGCGGAACCAGGGCGGCTAGAGGCAGCAGGGACCGAGCGAAGGCTAACGAGTTCGGCCCGACCCTTTGGTCTGGTCTTCCTCTGGGTCGGTTTCCTAGTCCTATCTCTGTCTGGTTGTCCTCGTCTGCTTCTTGTGCATCAGAGTGGTCCAAAATTACCTATAACACTTACTATTTTAAATGCGAATCTTTTTAGCACTATTAAACTTATTTATAGTATAAAAAAACATAATCAATAATTTTTTTTTAATAATGTTGCATGTTTTTATTTATTTGTAAGATAATGTATTTTTTAAATGTTGACGAGACTTTACGTTTATACGCTATAAAATAAATAGATGGTTTTGATTTAATTTTTAAATAAATAATAACAATATTGGCCAAGTCAATTAACTACTACAAGCAATTAGTTAACGTAAGTCTTCTTGGTTTTGTATTAATTAAAATTCTTTTGATTTATTTTTTATTTTGCTCTCAGAATTTTTAGAATGGTAATTAATGAAAGTTGGATGATAATAATCATTTGAAAGCTTAGAAGATTTTTATATTTTTTATTTTTTGAGTTAGAAAGCTTAGAAGTTAAAACTAGAATCAATAGAGTTGACTTTTGCCTCTTATGGACTAGACTTATTTAAAAAAATTTAAATTTAATAGTTAGGGTTGACGTCCATTGAATTTTCATTCATTCAGCGACTCCCCTCTTATTAAGTTTGCCAATTTCTTTAGCTTTTAGGCACTATGGTCAAACACCGACCTTCATACATATACCATTGGACTGTGCAAACCAAGTTTACATTTTAACTCTAAGCATAAAAATCAAAATATTCTAACCGGACGTTTATTCACAAATTGAATTCGCATAATTTATGGTCGTGAAAGTGAAACTTATCTTTGGTAATCAAACTTCACTCATTAGTTTCGCACAAATTTCGTTCAGGGTTTCTAAAACTCGCCTCCTAAACTAAACATTACTTTCGATTTACAAATCACGATACAAACTAAATATATGTTACACATATCCAATATATATAGGTATATATATACACAAAAGACTTTTTCAACTATATACTACTCAAATCTTATTGGTATTTATTATTTTAGACCCATACAAAAACAGTTGACACATCCAAAGTTTTTGAACCAAAACAAAAAAAAAAAATGCTGCCCAAAGTTGACCCAATCCTCATCAATTGAGACACTACATATTTTAAAACACACATTTATTCATTCCTACATATTTTCAATGCATTATATTATATATGAGAGGGAGAGAGAGGTGTGTATGTATATATATATATATGAAAATAACATATTGAAAGGTTTTGGTTTGCAGACTAACTGAATTCTAAATTCGAATTAATAATATATATTCCCACAATGGAAATATAAATATATTCGATACATTTTTTTTTTCATGTTGGTCCTTAATCTTTTAAAATTTTGAAATTTTAAAAGTTTTTAGGTTAAAATGTTATTTTGGTCTCTGTACTTTGGATTTCATTTCATTTTAGTAACTACACTTTTAAATGTCTAAATTTAGTTTATGTACTTAGCTTAAAATTGGTCCCTATTGTTAATAATTTATTATTATCTTTTCTAAAAAAAAAAAAAGAGTATCTATTTGTGTTTGCTCTACAAATTTTGAAAATATGTTCACATTATGTTTTTTATTGCATGAAAATTATTATTATTATTTAACCAAATTCGATAAAAATTAACTTCAAATTGACTGTAGGGACTAATTTTAAGATTTATTAAAAGTACAGAGACTAAATTTGAACATTTAAAAGTAAAGAGGTTAAAATAGAATGAATCCCAAATTACATAGACCAAAATTATATCTTAACTAAATTCTTAATTAGATGTGTTAACATAAAACTAGTGAGAAATTTAATTATTGTGTCATTAACATATTTGAACACATGGAGATCATATCACTTGAAGAAAATGCATTTTGCTAATACAATAAAATCTAAGGTACAGAGACCAAAATGATATTTTAACCAAATTCTTAATTAGATGTGTTAACATAAAACTAATGCGACATCAAATTATTGTTTCATTAGCATGTTTGAGTATATGAAGATGTCCCCGGAAGAAAAATGCATTTTGCTAATTGGTGACTTGAATTTACTAGTTTTATGTGTCAATTAGCATTTGAGATATGTTCACATGTCTAAATATATTAAATTAATTTATCAACTTTAGCCCGTTTTAACTTTTTTTTTTTTTTTTGTCAGAGTGAACATAACTCAATAATAATTCGTATATACTCTCGAACCCAGAGATTTGAAGTTATTGAACTCAAAAAGGAAATTAGTTTAACGACATGTCTATATATATCCTCGACTTTTTTTTAGTATAACAACATGTAAATATGAGATTCAAATATTTGACTTTTGATTAACGACACCTGTCATAATTAATTAAGATATACTCAAGCTACTAAGTACTAAAACATTATTTTTAGAGAAAGATCCAATTAAGACATTTTTTAATGGGCCAAATTTGGAAATTTCAAAAGATTGAGGACCATAAAGAAAATCAACTAAAAGAATAGGACCATCTTATAAATTATAAATTTAGTTATATATATGAGTATGAGAGAGAAGAGAAGAGAGAGAGAGAGAGGCTTTTTGGGGGAAGGAAGCCATTAACAAAGCACTGTGAAATGCAACACATTTTACACACAGTCACCACTCGATTACAGTTTTCGTCGTACGTCCACTTCGTTTCTTCTCCCATTTTCGCTTAAAATCCAAACCCAATTGCCAAACTCCACCAATCCCAGATTCTTTCCTTCTATGGATTCCGATCCATTTCTCTCCTTCTTCACTCCCACCGCCGACCCTGTTCGCCGGAATTCCCTCCGCCGCCCTGTTTTCCGGCGATTCCTCCGGATTCCGGCTCTGTAACCCGCCTCACTCGTCTACCATTTTCGTGGACTCCGATCGTTTCTGAGAGACCAAGGTTGCTTTCTGGGATTTTTCATCCTTTTCATTTTCTTTGAGTTTTGGGTTTTGAATGGCTCTTATGTTCTGGTTATATGAAGCTGTTGACAGGATCAAATAAATGAAATCTGGGTTTTTATTTTTGTTGTTTCTTTTTTGGGTCTTGGACCTGAATTTTCTCTCCCCTGTTTGTTTGGTGGTCAAATTTTTTTTGAAGTGATTCTCCTGTTTTAGAGCTTTTTGGGGGGTTTTCTTTGTGTTTTGTTTTTTGGGTCTGTTCTAAAGGATTGAGAAATTTGGAGCTCTGATTGAAGAGTTTTTCCTTTTGAAGTGTCAGCAAAGTAAGAAAGGTTAAAGGTCTGTTCTGTCTATCAGAGCATATCTTTTTGTTTGGAAGCTGAGATAAGTTCAAAAGATCAACAATGGGAAAGTTTGCTCACAGTGTAAGTTAGATTTGCTTTTCTGTTTGGGGGAGTTGAGAAATGTTCAAAAGATTAATAACAGCAAAATTTTTCTCACAGTGAATGTCAGAGTGAATAACTTTTCTGTTTGGGGGCTGAGAAAAGTTCAAAAGATTAACAACAGGAAAAATTTTCTCACAGTGAAGGACAGAATGAATAGCTTTTCTGTTAGTAGGAAAATTTTCTCACAGTGAAAGAAAGAATAGCTTTCTTCTGACATGCCAAACAACCAAAAAATTTTACCATTGAGATATGTTGGGTATATCAAATTTTCCCTCTTTGAACATCAAACAAGTGGGTTGATTTTTTTATTGATCCAAAGGCAAGTGGGGGATAGAAAATTTGTTAACTTTTTGAGCATTCTTGTCTTTTTTGTCTTGCATTTCTGCTTTTCCTCTAAATTTAGCTTTCTCAGCAGCCCTACTGTGAATTTTTTACATTATTCTTTCAGGTTTCAGCTGTTTATTGTGAATTCTTGTTCAAATGCTCTGCATATACATTGTGATGATGGCTTACAAATTCACTTAGACATGTCATTTCCTGTTATAAAAAGTATAAGATTCTTAACTTTCTGAGTCAGATCCTGTCCTTTACTCAATGAAACCATTCATTTTGACTCTCATGTCTCAGAAGCAACTGTTCCAAGTTTAGTGACTGTTTGGAAGCTGTTTTGCAAAACAGCTTTCCTTTTATTCTTTTTCTAATCTACAGTTTCTTGTTGCACATGCACATGGAATTGGATTTAACTGATTTTAAGCAGCTGGGTGTTCAGAAACTGATTGTTTAAAAGGAAGAACCAAAGTTTGGGATCAGTGGGGTTGTGAGAATTGGAATTGCAAAGCTGATGGGGCATTTCTCCACCATGTTCAATGGGCTGGCAAGGTCATTTTCTTTCAAGAAAGGTAGAAATTCTGGGAGTCTAGGCGACGAGGGAGGGCGAGAAGCTGCAAAAGCCATGGTAAAGGATGCAAAAAAGAAAGACTCGATATTGTGCACCTCTGGTGTCCTCAATGCAGAAGGTTCGGATAGTTTTGCTTCGGTTTTCTCGAAAAAAGGCGAAAAAGGTGTGAACCAAGATTGCTGCATTGTATGGGAGGTAAGAAAATCAATCAAGTAAAGTGAAGTTCATGAGGGTTTTTTTTTTTTTTTTTTGATCTGCCTGTTGTAATATAAAAACTGCTTGTTTTTTTGGTGTGTATAGGAATTTGGATGCCAAGAAGACATGATATTTTGTGGGATTTTCGACGGGCACGGACCGTGGGGTCATTTTGTTGCAAAGAAAGTAAGAGAATCAATGCCGCCATCTTTGCTGTATCATTGGCAGCAAGGACTTGCTCAAGCTTTTCTTGACCCAGAATTGGATTCAGAAAAGAAGCATCAGCGATTTGATATATGGAAGCATTCCTATTTAAGAACTTGTGCTGCCATCGATCACGAACTCGAGCAGCACCGTAAGATCGATACAGTTTACAGTGGAACAACTGCCCTGTCCATTGTTAAACAGGTAAGATGGAATTTTCTTTTTTACTTGCTAAACGTAGATCCAATTTGGTTTCATGAAGTAGGAAGAATATCATAATCAACAGGGGAATGTTACCAACTCTGCATCTTGATGCTATTCAAATATGTAGCCCAAAAATATAGAAGATGAATGTGCATACACTGGACTTTGATGTGTTGGAAAATTAATTGGTTTATGTTTCACTTGGCTGAATTGAATGTTAAAGTCCAACTGTGTCCTCTACTTCTTCTTCCAAACCCGCATCGGAGACGTGTTTAACCATGAAATCGAATTCTAAAATCATGTTTTGGCTGACTCGATTCATATAAACTTTGGCTTTAGATCTTCTTTGCAAAGAAGGATGTAGTTGTCTTGTAATTCTGAGAACCAACTCTAACCATTGCTCTTCGTTTCCAGGGTGAACTAGTCGTTTTGGCCAACGTTGGTGACTCTCGAGCGGTTTTGGCTACTACTTCAGATGATGGAAGTGTAGTACCGGTTCAGCTAACCGTTGATTTCAAACCGAACCTACCTCGTCAGTCTCTCTCTTATCTCTTTCTGGAAAATGAATGAAGTAGTTCAACCTTTTTTTGCTCATTTATCTTTAACTATCTCCAGAGGAGGCCGAGCGGATATTGCAGTGCAATGGGAGGGTGTTTTGTTTAAGTGACGAGCCGGGAGTTCACAGAGTCTGGCTTCCCAACGAGGAATCACCCGGATTGGCGATGTCGAGAGCCTTCGGTGATTATTGCATTAAAGAATTTGGACTCATCTCTGTTCCAGAAGTGACATGTAGAAGCATAACCAGCAGAGACCAATTCATTATATTGGCAACTGATGGGGTAAGAAGACTATTTGCTTTGCAGCCAAATGACTTTGTGATGACTTTGTAAACATGTCACGGTCGTGTTTTCGTGATTCTAACACGACATCCCGAAAATGTCGAAAACAAGAGTCGAGAATTGTGTGACTGAAATAACATCCTCTGCTTTTTGTTCGTTTTGTTAGGTATGGGATGTTGTCTCCAACCAAGAAGCAGTGGAGATTGTTTCATCAACACCGGAGAAAGCGAAATCAGCAAAACGTCTGGTCGAGTGTGCGGTTCGGGCATGGAAACGGAAGAGACGGGGCATTGCAATGGATGATATATCAGCCATCTGCCTCTTCTTCCACACCTCATCAGAGCAAGAAGATCACCTTGTATCCACACCATAGGAGAAGAGAGCAAATAAGCAAAACATATTATTGCTCTCCTCCTTCTCATTGTAGTATCTTCTTTTTTAACAGTTCAATAGAAAATGCCCAATTCTTCTCTATCTGTTAAACTTTCTTATAAAGCATCATTTCAAAGTTTTGGAAGACTGGGGACTTGTTTGGCAGTCAAATTAGATTAAAATTTTAATGTTATATTATAAACTTAAAGAATGCATTTTAAAAATTGTTTAGAACTTAAACACTCATATGTTAGGTTACATTTCCTCATATGTGTTTTTATACACAAGTTATTATATAATTAAAAACTCTTTTTAAAAAATTTGCTTTCAAGTGTTTCTATGGTTTATTTCTCAATCTCATTTTTTAATAAGTCATTTTTAGTGATTTTTTTTCAAATTAAACACATGAAAAACTAAACCAAACATATCCCGATGACATAAAACTTTGTTTGTAATCAAACTTTATTCCCAAATATAGTAATTACTCGAGTAGGAGTGTTACCCGGATGAGGGGACGGGGTTAGGGATGACTTCCTCGTCTAAAATATTTCTTTAAAGAAATCAGTGTAGATTAGGTTTTTTTTTTTTATTTTAAAAAAAACCCAAAGTAGGTAACATTTTGAGTCTTACCTTAAAAAAAAACAATATATTCATCTATTTTTTTATACTATATCAAATAAAAATGAAATAATTAACACATAATATTAGTAAATAAAAAATCATATTTAAATTATACAAATCTATACTATATATAAATGGGGCTAAGAGGGGAGAATCTTTGCCTTCCTATTTTGCCCTTAACATTTTAATAAATTCCTGTTTTGTCCCTCCATTCGAATAGTTGCAACTGTTAGAAGTGTCCCGTTGAGAGAATTTAATCCATGGGGAGTGGTTATATAGTGAAACAAAACATTCTTTCACATATGAGTGTGACTATATTCCATTGCTTCGAATAGGTGCAACTGCTAGAAGTGTCTGTTGAGAGAATTTAATCCATGGGAAGTGGTTATATAGTGAAACAAAACATTTTTTCACATATGGGTGTGACTATTCCACTGTGTATGGGTGAATATCATGATTTAACAATGGAGATGTGTTTATAGGTTCTATAGAAAACGACCTTTATTCCTATTTGGGCAAAAATCAGTTTTGACCCCTAAACTTTACCAATTGTATCAATTTTAACCCTGAACTTTCAATTTCAGCAAATTAGACCCCAAACTTATATGAGTGTTGCAATTTTAACCTTCTGTTATCCTCCCTTCCAACCACCGTTAGAATCACGTGCTTGTCCATTTCTTTTCTTTTTTTATTCTTCATTTTTTTTCATTTACACGTGTGGATTGAGTTTGCATGAAAGAAAACTTGTTGGAGAAGCTTTTTCTTTGGAAGGGACTTGAAGAGCACAATGAGTTTTCTTCAATCAGTCTAAGAAGAGGGACAAAGAGAAGAAATTCAATCGATTAAGGAGGAGGCGAAAAGTTGTTCAATCAGTGTGGGAGGAAAGTCTCGTTTGTGCAAAAGGTGAGAACCAAGTTTTCTTTTACTGCTAAGAAGAAGAATATCAAAGAATACGAAAATTTGGGGATTTTTCCTCTCATTTTTGGGGGTTTCATCTAGTATTTCATTTTTGTTAAGATTTTGTTGTTGGTGAGAAGTTATACATGATTTTCCTCTCATTTTTTTCCCATTGTGTTTGTGGGTTTTGTTGTTTTTTTTAATTAGTCAGGAACATATTAATGGGATGATAGGAAATTATTTCTCCTTCCATTACATGGTTGCATGTGCTGTCTTAAGAAAAAAAATTTATTGAAATAAAATGGTTCTGTTTATGCTGCATTTCCCGTCAGTATCTTCGGATGAGGTGAAAGCATGCTGAATCAATTTTTTGGTTTTGGTTTTATTTCCCTTCTTTGTAGATTTTTCCCTCCGGAAATTCTAACAGAAACTTAACGGAGGGTGTACATTGCAACACTTATGTAAGTTTAGGGTTCAATTTGCTGAAATTGAAAGTTCAGGGTTAAAATTGATACAATGGATAAAGTTTAGGGGTCAAAATTGATTTTTGCCCTTCCTATTTTTGGGTTATACAATGGTGTCCCAAATGATTGAGTATTTGAAAATGTTTAGTTCACGTTTATTGTTATAAACAATCATTTTGACATCCAATCCTAAAGTTACATGATACTTCATTAGGAGAAACTTTGTCTTACCGTTTGTCCTGTTTCATTTTTTTATTCAACTATGTAAACAATTCTAAATTATATTTTTTTTTCAGAATTTTCATGAAAAAGATAAAAATATAAAAACATTAAAATAAAAATTGTTTGATGCATGTGTTTCACTGTATCAAAATATTAACATATTCATTTAATAAATTAATTATTTGTACAAAATTTCGTTTGTAATATATACATAAGAATTTTCATGAAAAAACAATAATATGAAAACATTGAAAATTAAGTTTGCTTTGTCTACATTTTAAAATTTTATTAAAATAAAAATTATATAATATTTATTTATCACATATTAGAAAACTATTATTTTCTCACATTTTAATTTAAAACTATAATATTTCACGTGCAATGCACGTGTTACTCAACTCAAATGGTCCCTACTAGTTTTTGTATCCATGTAGAATTTTGACACCTGAAACAAGAATTAAATAAAAGCCACTTTGCTTTATTGCAAGTGGGAGGGCTTAGATTGCCAGCATACTTTTTTAAAAAGAAAAAGAAAAAAAAAAAGTTAAATTTATATTTAGTGAATGAGATGTTTTTTAAAGTACAAGATTCTCAATGCATAACAAGATGACATAAGAATGGAAGGACAAAGGGATTATTTATAAAATACAACTTGATTGTGAATTTGGTAACACTTTGGCTACAAATTGGTCATTTTAAATTATTTTCAAGACGACAAAGTTCTTCAAATTGGTCATTAAGGAGAGATTATGGATCTTAACATTTTAATTTTGTTTCTTGATTTTTGGATTTTTGCTTCTTCATTTATTTTTAAGTTTTATTTAAAATAATCTATTTTTCTATATGGTGTTTTGTGTGAATATATGGTTAGGTACATATATATTAAAATATTTTTAATTCATTTGAATTCATTAACTCTCAATGTTGTTTGATTTCAAAATGGTTACTAGGCCCCGTTTGATAACCATTTGATTTTTGGTTTTTGAAAATTAGGCTTGTTTTCTTTAAATTTTCTCACCATGGTTTTCATTTTTGTTAAAGACACACTTGAATTCCTAACCAAATTATAAAAACAAAAACAAGTTTTTGAAAACTATTTTTTTTAGTTTTCAAAAATTGACTTGGTTTTTTTAAAACATGGGAAGAAGGTGGGTGAAAAGCCAAAGGAAATTAGAGTTGGAAGTGGTGTTTATAAGCTTAAAAACAAAAAACCAAATGGTTATCAAACGGGACCTAAAAAAAATTGAAAGACTATCTAGTAAAGGAATTTGAACATTTGACCTTCTAGTCAAGGATGTATGTCATAATTACCTATTTAGTTATGCTTAAACGATTGACATATACGATCTTGTTAATGTGTAAGATTAAAGAAATAACATGTCCAATCACAAAATTACAAAAAACGACCAATAAAAATGACAAAGTATTTTTTTTCTTTCTATTAGTAATTTAGAATTAGGAGTGAAAATTCAACTTTCAACGTAATATATATGACTCATATGGAAACTAAAGTCATCAAAACTTCACATCATGATAAAAATGGTCATATTTTAAAATCCAATAATAGTAATAAATAAATAAAAAAAAAATACACATTACTAAAGTTTTCAAAAAGTTGTCAAAATGACTATCAAATGGGCCTTTTTAAAAAGGAAAAAAAAAATTACAAAAATAGAAATTAGGATATCAAGATCATTGAAAGTAGCCAATGGAGCCCACAAAAGATTTTGTGATGATTTAAGAGTGTTGATAATTAAGCCATTCATAGGAATGTCTGTAGAGGATTGCTGGCCTTTTTTTAAAAAAATAGGTGGCTTTGTACTTATTATTATTATTTTTTTTTCCATGAAAGGGACATCTAAATATCCCTTATCATTTCCTTTATAGTTTTTTTTCTAGGTCAATTTTTCATTAATCAATCCAAAAATTTCTTACCTTTGATCTCACCATATCGACGTATCGTAAATCAAATCACATCATTGTATAAAATGAGTCAGATCAGTTTTCTGTCTCTTTAAAAAAGAGGAATTATGACATCACTCGTATTTCCTTTTAGTTTTATTTTTATCTATGCAGTAAATTAGATTTTACAAATATGATATTTAATGCAACTTCTTAAACTCATATAGTTATCTATTTTGCAAATCACACACATGACTTATAAAACGACTTCAAACACTTGTTTGCAAATTTGCAAAGTATGTCTTCCATTAATTATCTTTAATGAAATTGGAATATATTGCAGTTAATATCATAGAATAATCTAATGATTCGATTTTGTCCTTACGCTTTAAGAAAATGATACGTTTACGACTTGTGTTTAAAAGAATTTTTTATTTTAAAAATAATAAAAGAAATCAATATAAAAATTATTTTTTGATAGCATAATTTTTAAAAATAATTTTCTTTATGTATTCAAAAAAATAAATAAATAATTTCCTTTATTGTTTTTAGTTTGTGTGTTGTCCTTTATATTTTGTTAAATTTACTACTCTTATATATATCATCAATTACTTTTTAAGTATAATTGAATTGTATTTTTTTAAGTTAATAAAAATAATAAATAAACGACTTTTTTTTTTTGCTAAAAAAGTTGTTGAACCACGCTAGTGCCATTGTCAATTTCATTTTACAATATTTAATTTCACTTTTTTTTTCTTTTTTTTTTTTTTTTTTTGACAATATGTGGGGAGGGGGATTTAAACCACATACCTTGTGGTTATCAGTACAAAGTTATGTCAGTTGAGCTAAGCTCTAGTTGACATTTAATTTCACTCGTTAACGTCATATATTATTGAGAGAATAATAAATCACTACGCATAAAAAAAATAAGGGCAAAATACACTTTTTGGTCTTTGAAGTTTAAGGTTAATATCTATTTGGTCCCAGAGATTTTAAAAGATATATTTTAGTCCTTACCATTTGGAAAATAGTTTTAAATATATGGTCCATGAGTTAATTTGACCGTTAGTTGAGAAAAATGGACTAAGGTGACAAATTTTAAATGATGGGGATAAATTTTATTATTTTATATTAATTTTTTAGATTACATAGTCTTTTTTTTTTCTTCACCGACCATCTTTCTCCCCCCCCCCCCCCAAATTTTATCTCTCTCTAAAAGGTCCACTCTCCACAAATCTCCCTCTCCTCCCCAAATCTCTCGGTAGCCAACAATTTCGTCCTCACCATCCTTTCCTTGGTCCTCTCATCCCCTCTTCTTCGTCCTCTTTTCCCACCTTTCCTGTTCTTTCTTCTCCATTCTCTTCCTCTTCATCTTTTTAGACTGGTGTTGTAGCTCTTTATGGTTGAACAGAGAACAAACTTCATTTTACAGAAATACAAATACAAAGAAAATAAAAAGGCCCAAATCCACCAAATTTAATTGTTTAATATAAACCACATCTTGTTCGAATCCTATCAACTGTCTTTTCAAAGAAAGAACACATGTTGGAGAAAAATCAACAGAGAAAATGTAGAAATATAATTTTTGTTTCAGAGCTTTCAAACAAAACCGTAGGAGAAAAGTGCAATTCCCTACACCTCTCCTAAAACCTTCTCCCTCAAAAAGTGTCTCGTTTATGTCTATCTTGCCTCTCTCTAAAAGGCTTTATCTCTCTAGAATGAGAAAATTGGAGTTGCATTGCATTAGTTCGGGATTAAAACAAGTCCAACTTAGCAAATCGTCTAAGACAAGAAGAAAAATAAAGATGAAAAAAAGCTCATAGATTACAATCGAAGGAGATGAATACAAGGAGAAGAAGAAAAGGAAGGGCAAGAGGGAGTGAGGAAGGATGATGGGGAAGGTAAAAAAAATGTCATGTAATCTAAAAATTAATATAAAATAATAAAATTTGTCCACCTCATTTAAAATTTGTCACCTCGACATGCCACGTCCTTTTTTTTCCGTTAGTCAACTACCGGTCAAATTAATTCTCAAGACATCCACCTCAAATCTTAAGGACCAAAAATGTATTTATATAAAATGTAAATAACGAAAAATTATACTAAAAAAACTTAAATAAATCAACCTAAACTTAAGTTCAACTGTCAAAATATTAATTACCTCCTCTAAGAATTGTAAGTTTGAAGAACCTTACCATATCTAAAGTGCAATATTAAAAAAAACAAAAAAACCATAAACAAGATTCAATATTAATTGAATTTCAACAAGGTAGTTAGATTCTAATAAATTCTTTCATATAAATTGTGTTGTCATTATTTCCACCACTTTCTTATTGCATGTGCAATTTGTCCAATCATTCCAATAATAATAATAATAATATGCTTAAAATGAAAATAATCCTAAATTTAGAGTATGGTTAAATTGAAATTAGTATCATAATGATCCCACTCATTTAGCCAAATATGCTTCCCAATAAAATTCCCTCTTTAGAATTTCACATATTTTAATAATGGTAATTTTTGTTTTTTTTTTCCCCTCTCTCTCTCTTGTTGTCAAAGTGAGATAATGCCATGCCCACCCATTTTGGAGAATATACCTTCAATGAATTTTACTATTTTTTTTTTTTTCCTTTTGTTCAATCATTGCCATTTTTATCTTGTTCACATGGTTGATTCAACTTTTTGTACAATAATTTTTTATAAATAGCATGCAATTAATAGTTCTTGATTTTTCTTTTTATAAATTAGATTACATTTTTATTCTTTGTTCTTAAACTTACTTTCAATTTAGTTATAGCTTTTAAAATTTTTATTGTCATTTTTATTTTTTAGCTAAAACCTGCCCAATGTCCTTTTTTTTATAACACGTGAAGTGAGTATTTGAACCACAGACCTTTTAGTCACTAGTACAAGTTATTTGTAGTTTACCTTCTAAAAATAATCACAAAAAGTCAATCGACTTCATAATTAGATGGCTAAATTATAAAAATTACCCCTGAATTATGGGGTTTGTTTCAAAAATGCCCCCGAACTTTGAAAAGTTTCAAAAATACCCCTGAACTTTGAAAAATGTTTCAAAAATACTCTTGTTGTTAATTTTTGGATGGAAACCGTTAAAGTTTCAGTTTCAAAAATACCCTTGAACTTTAAAAAATTTTTAAAAATACCCTTATTGAAAAATGTTTATTCTTTTTCCCTCCTCTCACCGTAAATTCTAACGGTTTCCATCAAAAAATTAACGACAAGGGTATTTTTGAAACATTTTTCAAAGTTCAGGAGTATTTTTTAAACTTTTCAAAGTTCAGGGGCATTTTTGAAACAAACCCCATAATTCAGGGGTATTTTCTATAATTTAGCCTAATTAGATCTATTAAAATCATATCAATTGATCTTTAAAATATATTATCTTTTAATTTAAGAAAATGAAAGATAAGACAGAGACAATATAAAATTAGAGGAGAATATAAAAATGTATTGTTTCTATATTGATAGTATAGATTTGATTATTCAACTCATTCCAGCACATCATATGACTTATCAAGATATTAATAACTTTTTCTAGAATTTGTCTTGAATACTACATTTGTTCGAATTGCGTAAAGAGAAATATAATTATTCAAATCTATTTTTACTAAATTACAATTACTATTTTAAAAAAAGAAAGTAGAAAATTGACCAAACTGAGCTAAATTAAGTATTGTTTTAAGTTCTAAAATAATTGTTGTCAAATGTGTTTTTAAAAAAATTAACTGTTATAGGAATTAAATTAGTGTTCGGTAAGTTTTAACTTTAAAAATGAAAAAAAAAGTTAAAGTGTTTAGCAAATAATATTAAGTTGATGTTATTTAACAAACATAATATAGATGTTATATTGATATTTAATTTCAAAGCTTTTATGATATAATTAATTTAAATTACAATATTGTGTTTAATCTAAATATTTTTATATTTTGATAAAAAAAAATGACAATAAAAAACCATATTAAAGAATATTATTTCAATTAAAGGAAAAGTAAAAAAAAAAAAAAAAATCATTGAGTCAAAATAAGGCAATAGAAACTATAAATTAAATTTAAAATAAAATCTAATGACATCTCAACAAATAAATTCGGATGCGTCTTGGAATGAAGCAACTGGTGTAGGAGGTGTTGGATGGGTGATCCGCGATTTCTCAGGATCTCTAATCCAAACAGGCGACAAACGTTGAAACAGGAAATGGAACATCAATTTAATGGAATTAGCAGCAATCAAGGAAAGTTTGTCTTCTTACCTTATGATTGATCATCCAAGATGCTCTGCTGTGATCATGGAAGCTGATGCCCTTGAGGTAATCAAAGCTCTGAATCGAGAGTGTGTGGATATTTCTGAAGCCAAGGCGATGTTGCTTGACATTGAAGATCTAGTGGCAAAATCGGATGTTTTATCCTTTGTGAAATGCCCAAGAGCAGGCAATCGTGTGGCACACTCCATTGTGCGGGCAGCGGCGAGCCTCCCTCCGATGTCTTCTCCGTCGACCATTGTTGCTGGCGGATTTTTTGAACTTTCTTTCCCTTCCATGTTGGAAGAAGCTGTTTTTTTTTTTTTTTTTTTTTTTTTTTGAAAAAAAAAAGCTGTGTTTTTGTAGGGATGAAAATATCCCCTCTTGGTTAGCCTCTTTAATTGAAGAGGATGTTGTTTCAACTAACTCTGCTCCTTTTTAATGAAGTTTATTTTTCAAAAAAAAAAAAAAACAAAAACAAACAAACAAACAATGGAAGGATAAATAGATGGTTTCCAAATTCACCGGATTTTTAGAAAAGCTACTATTTTTAGATTTTCCAAAACAATGTCACTGAAAAAGTGCTTTCATTAAATTATGTTATAATCAATTGTACCAACGCTAAAAACAATTAAAATTCTTCTATAATCACTTTTATAAATTAATTTCTTTTTTTTTTTAAAAAATAACTTTATAATAATTCATGACATCATTATTTTATTTATTTATTATTATTATTATTTAAAGATAAGATCATTATATAAACGTGAGACTACAAGTTTTCAAATTTGTCAGGCGATAAAAGTGAGAATTTCGTACAAACTCGTCAGCTCTGCCAATCCAAAATATCATCTCGCGATCAATTGAAAATTTTACCCAAAAAAGAAAATTAAACTAAATTAAAAAAATCCTTTTGTATCGTTGTCATCGTGACGCCACCAAAACGAGCGCAACATGTGCTTCGCCTCCTTCTTCCCTCAAGCGCTCTCTCAAGCGCGTGTGCGCGTGAATGACAATATCCCTCCACGTGGCACATAACTCTGGTCCCAAACTCTGTGGGCCCCCACTTGAAAGGACATGCAACTGGTTCTAAGCTTTTAAAAAGTTCCTAATTTTTTTTTAAACTTTTTATTATTTTTTTAATTTAATTTTGGAAAAGGAAATTAAAATTCCCACCAACCAGAAACCTTATCTTTTTATATAATGAGACAAATGATGTTTCATTATTTTGAACAAAAATTTAATGTAAACAATAAAAAGAAAAAAAAGCTGTCAAATTTTCAACATTATTGTTTATTTATTCGTAATTTAAAATTTTGAGACGTGCTTGAGGTTTTCACCAAAACGTGTAAGCATGGCATTTTTTTTTTATTAAAAAAAAACTATTTGATTTTTTTTTTCTTTAGTTGTTGATTTAGTTCTGCTTGATTTAATTTAATTGAATACTTATGGCATTTTAAATAGTTGACTTTACATCTTCAAATTATCGATAAATTAGATTTTTAGTTCAAGCATTTTATTTTGTCTATATTATTTTTAAATTTCAAAACTAACAATTAGATACAAAGTTTGATAATTATTGTAGTTTTCTATTTTTTTTTTTTTTTAAACTTCTGCATTCCTACACATTTTAATTTTATTTTTACGTAACAAAACTCATACATGTAGGATGATATTATGTTTGAAATCTAATGATTTTGAGATATTTCAAATCATAACCGTTAAGTGATTTTTTTTAGAAAAATAAAAAAACTAAAATAATTTTGAAATTGTGAATCTAAATTTGAAATCTGTTATGATTTAGTTTGATTTGATAATTTGAAGTGATTTCAAATCATGTGTTTAGGTTAAAAAAAATCCAACTAAAACTAACTATAATAAACGATTTCATACAATTTAGAGGCAAATTATTTATTTAGCATTGTCATATTTTAAATTTCTTTAAAATGTTAGAGAGAAAGAGAGAATTTAGAGAGTATGAAATGGATTGACAAAATTCTAAAAAAGAAACAAAAATTAGCTAGATAAAAATATGTTTAAAAAAGAAAGGTACATTATATATATATGAAGAGGGAAAATAGAAGGGAGATATACATTTGAGAGAAAAATAAATTAGAGGGACAAAAAAGTTATAAACTAGAGTGGGATGGAGAATATGATAATCTTCGACTCTTCGTCATCCTTATCGTCACATTCATCTATATATATAGAGACACACATACACGTACGAACATATACATGTATGTGCATGTATGTATGTGTATATGTACATATAGTTTTTCTTTAAATAAGGATCTAACCATTTAAACGGGGATTCCTCATAGTGAATTAATTATTTAATTAGATTTTTTTTTAATAAAAAAGTCATTTTATTGAGAATTAAAAAGATCATTTAATTGAAAATTTTAAAAAACTCATTTAACTAACACTTAAAAAATGGAAAATAAATTTTCATGTGAACCCAATTCCCACAAGTTCTTTACGAGAATCCATGTCCCAATTTTGAAATTGAATGTAGAATTTTTGTAAGGAAAGGGAAATGAAATGGGGAATGGAAAAGGGGACAAGGAAGCCATCCATGTCACTGTCATGTCTCAATAACATTTTCATAGGTTTTTTTTTTACAATTGACTAGTTTAAGTTAGATTTTGGTTGACCAATTACTTTACATCATTAATTACACTAATGTCTTAATTAATTTAATGATATTAATTCTATCTCAGTAGATTCACGTTGTTAACTCTATAAGTTTGATGTTCCGCTATGTTATACTTTGTAGATATAGATGTTGATCTAAACATGACTTGAGTTTCTGCCCTTTTTTTATAGCATAATTTTCTTATTATAAAACTAATAAATAAGAAAAAGACTTCTTATAATTAAACTCAAATAAATTTGTGAAATAAATATTGAAAACATGTCAAGTCAATATAAAAGGAACCATCATTTGCATGAAAGGCACAAACAACCAAATTTTTAATGTCAAACAACATATTTAATAATATTAGAACAAAAATGTTTGTAATGATTTTTCAAAAAAAAAAATAATGTTTGTAATGAAAGAAGATGTTACTCATATTTAATGTAGGATGACCCAACCTCTAAAGTTTACATAAACAAAGTGATGTGATGATGAACCACTTGATTTAGAATAGATTCGAAAGAAAGAAGAATGATCAAGTGGAATTGTTTTATATTCTATAGAAATTGAGATGACGACACCACTTGTTTATTCCTTACTAACCAAATACGAGTTAAATGATTCTTACTAATGTAAAATTGTCCTAGCTAGATTAATTCATGTCGAAATAGCAGCTAAAAAATTCAAGAAATGAAATCTTATCTTTCTAATTATGTCAGTTAAATAGTTTCAACAAAAATTAAGTTCATTAAATAAAATTTTAAATAAGAGATTAAACTTAGATGATTACACAACAAATGTATCCTTAAAATATGTTGGGAAAGAATAAAGTTTAAATATCATTTTGATATTTGTAATTTCATTTATTTTAGTCCATGTACTGATTTTGGTTCACCTCCTTTTAATATATCTTTAAATAGTCATTATCATCATTTTGAACTTTATTTTTGTCTAGTTAGACTAAATATCAATAATAATTTTCATTTTAAAAAAGATACAATGTGAATATGTTTACCGAATCTTTTAACAAAGGACTTATAGAGATGCAATTCAGAGAAAGAATGAAGATGAGGAATTCCTCTGAGATTTTGATATTCCACTTGATGATTTATTACAAGGGAAAGAATGAATAAATAGACCTGTTAAGACAAGAGAAAAGATTCTCTACAAATAGGAAAAGGACACGTGCAGACAGAGCATAACAGAATAGCAAAATATACAACAGATAGCACGACACCGTTTAGAACCTCAGAGAAACGACGTCGTATGCAAGGCTACTCTCACATCCCCCCTCAAACGAGAGGGTGATTGAATCACTCCGAGTTTGGCACGAAAAGATGAGAACAACTGCTCAGAGAGAGGCTTAGTGAGTACATCAGCTAACTGCTCTGTCGAGGGAACATATCGCACTTCAACTTCTTTGGCTAAAACTTTGTCCCGAACAAAGTGAATGTCAAGTTCTATGTGCTTGCTGCGAGAATGAAAAACTGGGTTTTGCGCAAGGGAGATGGCGCTGACATTATCACACCAAATAACCGGAACTGAAGAAGAATGCAGATGAATTTCCTTAAGTAAGGACTGTACCCAAGCCACATCTGTTGCGGTTTGAGCGAGGGAGCGATACTCGGACTCAGAACTGGATCGGGCGACAACATGTTGTTTCTTAGACGACCAGGAAACCAGCGAATTTCCAAGGAATAAACAATGAGCTGCCACAGATCGACGGTCATCAGGACTACAGGCCCAATCAGCATCTGTGAATGCAACAATAGATGTAGCAGGAGAACAAGGAAGAAATAATCCAAACTCAGCTGTCCCTTTTAAATACCGTAGCACCCGTTTCACAGCCTGCCAATGAATAGTCGAAGGATGTTGAAGGAACTGACTAAGGCTGTTGACAATGAAGGAGATGTCTGGACGGGTATGAGTTAAATACTGTAGCGCTCCAACAACACTCCTATACAAGGTGGGATTACTCATTGGCTCACCATCATGAGCTGAAAAACGTTTACTCGACACAGCAGGTGTGGCACACGGTCTAAGATTGCTCAGACCAACTCTCTCAAGAAGCTCCCTAATATATTTAGTTTGTAGCAAATGCATACCTTCACCCGTGCGATGGACCTCAACACCAAGGTAGTAGCTTAACGGTCCCATGTCCTTTAACGCAAACACAGAATGCAGCCGCTGAACAAACTGATCTATAAATGTTGGACAATCCCCTGTAATCAGAATATCATCCACATAGATTAAAATTAGCAATATCATGGAAGATGAGCAAAAGAAGAACAAGGAGTTGTCTGCCTTTGAGTTTCGAAAGCCCCAGCCAAGAAGAGTAGACTTAAAACGATCAAACCACGCACGTGGGGCCTGACGAAGACCATAGATGGCTTTATTCAATCTGCACACATAATCAGGAAACGACTTGTGAATATATCCCTCTGGTTGCCTCATATAAACCGCCTCTGCAAGCTCCCCGTTTAAGAAGGCATTATTGACATCAACTTGTCTTATGGGCCAACCTTTTGCAACAGCAACAGCTAAGATTATCCTAATTGTAGGAGCTTTGACCACTGGACTGAACGTCTCGTGAAAATCAACACCAGGAACTTGACTATATCCCTTGGCTACAAGTCGCGCTTTGCAACGATCCAAAGAACCATCTGACTTCCGTTTAACCTTGAAGACCCATTTGCAGGCAACCAGATTGATGTTCGAAGGAGGAGACACTAAGGTCCATGTATTGTTACGAGTCAGGGCTGCCATTTCATTGTCCATAGCTGTTTTCCAGAGAACAGAAGACAAGGCCTCACGAGTAGACACTGGTTCAACAACCTCAGAGTCCAAAGAAGAGGATAAGAAAGCTCCCCAATTCTTTGGTTTGAAAATACCGTCTTTGGCACGAGTTTGCATAGGATGAGATGTGACTGGAACAGAGGGAGCATCAGCAGGATCCAACGAAATACCAGAGGAGCTTGAAGACTCCGGTAAAGCTGAGGTAGAATTGCCAGATGGAAGCGCTGGATCAGACTCCAAAGGAAGATCACCCAAAACATGTCTATTTTTTGAACAGGACTCAGGAGGTGATGTTGCCCGTGGCGCTGAGGAAATAGAGGGTAAAGGAACAGTAAAGGAAGGCAGAGAAGGAGAGGCAGCAGGTGAGGGAATAGGCAGGGCAAAAGGAGTAGCAACAGTAGGTAAGGACATGATGATAGGGCAAGGATGTGATGTCGAAGGAATAGAAGAATTGTGCACAGTTTGAGAAACATAGGGAAAAGGCACATTGTGAGAGACATGACTAGGAGATGTAGATGACAAGGTATGAGGGAATCCTTGCTGAAAAGGAAAATTAGTTTCATCAAAAACAACATGTCTCGAAATATAGAGCCTGCCATTTGAACTCAAACACTTATAACCTTTGTGACTGAAGCTATAACCTAAAAACACACACTTTTCACTTCGAAATTGAAGCTTATGAGAGTTATAAGGTCGAAGATAGGGAAAACAAGCACACCCGAAGGTGCGAAGAAAGGAAAAATCAGGAGGATAGTGAAATGCTTGTTCCCATGGAGAAACATCACCTAAAACTGGAGTTGGAAGACGATTTATGATATAAACAGCAGACGAAAAAGCTTCCCACCAATAAACTAGGGGCATAGAGGCATGAGCTAAAAGAGCAAGACCCATCTCAACTATGTGTCTGTGTTTTCTCTCGACCACACCATTTTGTTGACTGGTATGAGGACATGAATGACGAAACTCAATATCATTATCACGTAAGTAGGAGGAAAAGGACCTAAACTCACCACCCCAGTCTGTTTGAAGAGCTTTGATTTTCTTTTCAAACCTATTCTCAATCAAAACTTTATATTGGCAAAAGGCAGTAAAGGCTTCACTCTTGGTTTTTAAAGGATATATGTGGGTGAGTCTTGTAAAATCATCTATAAAGCTAATGTAATATTTGAAACCAGCAGTGGAAACAATAGGGGAAGGACCCCAAAGATCACAGTGAATGAGTTCAAGAGGTTGCCAGGTGTGAGATATTGAACGAACAAAAGGTAATTTGTGAGATTTTCCTTTTTGGCAAGCAACACAGACATCATGATTTTCATTAATTCGAAAGGAAACATTACAAGACTTCATAACACTGTGCACAATTTTAGCCGAGGCATGACCTAAACGAGCATGCCAACGATTAAAAGGCTCATTACACGACTTGGAAGACTCAAACAGAAGACACACTTGACACAAAGACTTTATTGGAATCAAAACCAGCAGAAACAGAATGACTAACAGGACGCTTGGGACTTTGAATTGAAGGGAGATCTATTTGATAAAGGCCGTTCTTAAGGATTCCGCGCAACATCACCTTCCTTGAAGCCTTGTCCTTCACAAAACAACAGTTAGAGTGAAATTCAACCACAACATCATTATCAGAAGTTAAGCTAGAGATGCTGATCAAATTACGTTTTATCTCAGGAACATGGAGTATGTTGTTAAGAACAAGAGAAGAACCATCATTCGATTGGGAATTAACAGAACTCACACCAGTATGAGAGATTTTTAACTCAGTCCCATCTCCTACTGTAAGATAATTCTTACCAGTATAACCCAACTTTACGGCAAGATTACCTGCATCAGCGGTCACATGATTTGTAGCCCCACTGTCGGCAAGCCACTTTGGATCATTAAGGATTTCAGGAGTTGCTAGGTAAGCTGCATTGTTGTTGGTACTGGTCCCTTGAGTGTTACTATTTCCTGCCGCATGAGGATTGTTGTACGATTCCTCAAATCTCATATAACATGCCGGAGCTGAATGGCCGTACTTGCCGCACAGTTGGCAAGTCGGTTTATTACCTCTTTGATAGTTGTTACGGCCACGACCTCTACCGCCTCTGTTTCCACCATTGTTGTTCCTCGAGAAGTTCTGTTGAAAACTTCCATTGGTTCCGTTTCCATTGCTACTTCCTCTATTTCCGGAATTAGGGCTGAATTGCCTTTGCTGACTGAAGTTACCAAAGTTACCTGATCTATTTAGAGCAAGATGAGCAGCCAAATCAGGTAATTCTCCTGTATTAGTATTAGTAACAGTGCTATATCTTGCTAGAGTTCCCTCAAAGTTTATCAAAATTGCACTAAGTTCTTGCCAAGTTTTGATGTCTTTGTCTTCAATCGAACACACAATCGGAACATAATCAGGATCAAGGCCAGCAAGAACATAAGAAATTTGATCACTAAGAGAAACAGGGTTACCAGCAAGTTTTAGATTATCGACTGCTTGTTTCATGACAGCTAGGTATTCAATCATCTTCGTAGAACCCTTCTTCGTATTTTGAAGAATGCCACGCAGCTGGTTCACCCGTGCCTTACTTGTTGCTCCATATACTTCTTCCAGAGCTTTCTATACCTCCCTAGAGGTTTTAAAACTAACCACGTCGGCAGCAATGGCTGGAGACATCGAACCAAAAAGCCATCCAGCTAGGGCTTGATCTACAGTCATCCATTCATCATGAAGAGGATTAGGATCACGCCTTACTCCCGACTCTGATGCAGTTTCAATGAACTCTGCAGGCTGGGCTTTCGTCCCTAAGACATACCCGTCGACCTTCTGGCCTCGTAAGATAGCAAGAACCATGCCTCTCCACAAGAGGTAGTTCTTTTCGTCTAGCTTGACAGTAAGGACAGTACTCAGTGGGTGACCAAACGATGAGCTAATGACATTGGTGGC
This sequence comes from Luffa aegyptiaca, assembly GCA_017139565.1. Lineage (NCBI taxonomy): Eukaryota > Viridiplantae > Streptophyta > Magnoliopsida > Cucurbitales > Cucurbitaceae > Luffa > Luffa aegyptiaca. The sequence continues at coordinate 44,775,715 of CM029402.1, read as the reverse complement.
TGCTATAGGATTTGCAGCTGTAGCTGCTGATGAAGAAGAAGAATCATCTGCCATGGCGGTTGCCGTGAGCTCTGATACCAAGATGCAATTCAGAGAAAGAATGAAGATGAGGAATTCCTCTGAGATTTTGATATTCCACTTGATGATTTATTACAAGGGAAAGAATGAATAAATAGACCTGTTAAGACAAGAGAAAAGATTCTCTACAAATAGGAAAAGGACACGTGCAGACAGAGCATAACAGAATAGCAAAATATACAACAGATAGCACGACACCGTTTAGAACCTCAGAGAAACGACGTCGTATGCAAGGCTACTCTCACATATAGAGACTAATTTTTTAAAAAACAAAAGTTAAGCGTAAACCAACAATAAGTACTATTTTTATGATATATTGAAGGACTAAAATTGAACATTTGAAACTCCAAAAACTAAAGATCCGTTTGGGATACATTTTAGTTTGTGTTTTTCAAGAATGTATTTTGTTTTAAACACTTTGTATAAAAATTGTTTAGAATTTCAACACTCATATGTTTCGTTACATTTCCTCATAAGTGTGTTTTTATACACAGGTTATTATATACTTAAAACCTTTTTTAAAAAAAAATTTGCTTTCAAGTGTCTCCCTCAAAATGATTTATTTCTCAATCTTATTTTTTAACAAGTCATTTTTAGTGGTTGCCAAACACTAGATTTTTTTTTTTCAAAATTAAACCCTTGAAAAGTTAAACCAAACACACCATACGTGTATGTTCGGAAGTGATTTTGAACAAACTAAAATCACTTTTGTGATGTTCAAAATCACCATAGAACATACCTTTAATTATTCAAAATCAAATTTATAACATTATTTTCATATCATCAAAATTGATTTTGAATGGTTAAAGATATGTTTTAGAATGATTTTAAATACGATAAAAATCACTCCCAAACATGTACTAAAATGAAATAAGTCTAAAATAGGAGGACGAAAATATATTTTAAAGAATAATTATTTACAAAGCTATTTGTTTTTACCTTTAGAAAAAAACCAGAAAAAGTTGAGGCATCGAGAGTGGGCCCCACTGTCGACACTCAAATCCATTCCGTTAGGGAAAGCATCAATACCTCGCGAGTGAGACTCTTTTTACTTTTTGGGAAAATTAAAAAAGAAGCGAAGAAAAAGAAAAGGAATCGCAATAACTCGGCGATAAATATCACGATTCGCAATAAAATCGGCGATAATTATCCAGCAGAACGAGATAAAAAGCCGATTAAATGCGAACCGAAAGCGACTGTACGAAAAGAGCTGTGGGGATGAGAGAGAGAGAGAGAGAACGAGGAGAGAGAAAGTAGGGTACGACTGGACGTGTGTTGCGAATATTCACTAGATTTGAATTAGTGGTTCGAATCCGCAACACGGCTTCTTAATTGTTCTTATCTCACAGAGCCGATAAGTGACTGTGCTTATCAATAAGCAGAATGACAGATCGGATAAGTTATGGGAAGAGGTTATCGAAGTTTGTCACTGATAGGCATGTAGAAAAAGAGAGACCCCTGTACAACGCATCGAAGATAGCGAGACCAAGTCCTCTTCTCTCTCGTCTCTGCAGCCCTCTGAAACCCTAGAATTCCTTGGAATTCGCTCCGAGTGATGCCTGAAACCTCTATGATTCTTTGTGTTTTGACGATTTCCGGTAAGTCTGAGCATAGATTTGGTTGTTGCCTTTGATATTGGACCGGATTCGGGCGTGTTTGGTGGGAATTTGAACTCTCAGCTTCGAGGTTCGGTTGCAGTTTCGTTTCTGGAAGGTGAGGTTTTGGTTTTTGAGATTATCAGTGGGATTCAATGTCGTCTTTAAGCAGAGAACTGGTGTTTCTCATACTTCAATTCCTCGAGGAGGAGAAGTTCAAGGAGTCCGTGCATAAGTAAGTCTTGTCTTATCTCTCTATATTCTCCGATAATTGGGTGTTGGAGTCGTTGAATTTAGTTGTAATGGAATTAAACAGGATGAGGGGGAGTAGAGCTTGTGAATCTGAATTATATGTTTGTTCGGTTGCGTGTTGAATGAATGTTAAAACACATTTCTTATTGTTGCAGCCCGGGTTCTCTTCTGGAAAGTGTATGGTTGGAGCATATTTGGTTCAATTTGTCTTTTAGACATTTTCCTGTTTCTTTTTGCCTATCGAGAAAGTTTAATTAACGTTTGTATGTGATGTCTGGTTGTTGGGAAAAATAGTGGGGAGGGGAAATTTTTTATGTAGCTGGCTTTGTAGCATGTGGTACTACAGAATGCTGGCATTCTGTTTCGTAGCAATAGATGTAAAAGGATACCCTGGATTTAGTTTCTTAATGTCCTTTTCATGTTTAGTAAAAAATTCTGTTGAAAGCGGAGAGAAAGTTAAAGATGCGATGGAACCAAAAGATTTCCTTTATAGCTAGACGCTTTCTATTATTATTACTGGTGCTACTACTATATCAAGGTTATACACCTTCAATATTAGTATCATTGATTATTTTGTGGCATTCATTTCCTCCTTAAATTGAGTTGTTTGAGTTTATGATTTTTTGTTTGAGGAAATAAATTTTATGTATAGGCTTGAGAAAGAATCTGGGTTTTACTTCAATATGAAGTACTTCGAGGATAAAGTTCAGGCTGGAGAATGGGAGGAAGTTGAAAAGTACTTATCTGGGTATACAAAAGTTGATGATAACAGATACTCGATGAAGATATTTTTTGAAATAAGGAAGCAAAAGTATCTTGAAGCCCTTGACCGGTACTTGAGCTATTTTTTCTAATTCATACACACACGTACAAGAATTTTTTTCCTGATTCAGGTACTTTAACTCTCTTGCTGTAAAATGAATGATGTATAACTTGTCCTATTTGATGATGTTGAAGGCATGACAAGGCAAAGGCTGTGGAGATATTGGTAAGCGACCTGAAAGTTTTCTCAACATTTAATGAGGAGTTGTACAAAGAAATTACACAGCTTTTGACTCTTTCTAATTTTAGGTAAGTTATTGCACATGCATTATTAATAGGCAATCAAAGTCGATTAAATATCCTTTCTTTATACAGGTGATATGAAATAAAAATGATTATGTTACTGTACATGGACCTGTTGAACAATGATTGTGTAAAAAAATGGCCTGATGAAATTATTTATAACTCTTGGAATGAATTTATCAATTTATTAATTTCTTGGGCTTTACTTACTGAGTCTCGCTACTTATTTGAATAACTTATTACCAGGGAAAATGAGCAGCTTTCTAAGTATGGTGACACCAAAGCTGCTCGTAGTATAATGTTGATAGAGCTGAAAAAGCTTATTGAGGCGAATCCTCTTTTCAGAGACAAGCTTGTTTTCCCCACGTTGAAGTCGTCAAGATTACGTACACTCATCAATCAAAGGTTAGGATCTTAGTTGTTGGTGGTGGGGAGGTTTTGTTGGAATTTCCACCTTAAGTTCGTAGTGCTTTATCAGAAAAAATGTTTAATGAGCCAATTTACTGATATGTCCTGCAGTTTTTCGTCTTTGTGCCTTTGCTTTGTGGCTCATACTCTTCCATTCTATCGCCGGTCAAAAAGTTTTTTTTCTCTTTTTCCCTATGGATTTGGATCTTCGGCATTGAACTTTGCACTTAATTTCACTAATATATTTTAATGTAAAAATTGCCCCTAGAGAAAAATAAACTCCTTTTGACTCTAATAGTCAACAACCGTCTTTTGACTATTACGAGCAACAAATGCTTCAACACTAAATCATAAAGCTTTAGGAGATAATACTAGCTGTAGTAGATGCTGAGGTACTCGTTCTTTTAATTCCATACCATTGATAATATTTATTTGATGCAGCTTGAACTGGCAGCATCAGTTATGCAAGAACCCACGGCCAAATCCTGATATCAAGACTTTATTCATGGACCATACATGTTCACCACCGAATGGTCCTCTTGCACCAACACCTGTCAATCTTCCTGTTGCCAAACCTGCGCCCTATGCTCCACTTGGAGTTGGAGCTCACAGTGTATGGTGTTACACATTACTCTCCTTGGATACATCTGAATATTAAGTTATTTCTAAATTCCTTTTTGGTTTTTTATGATCAAACAGCCATTCCCACCGACTGGAGCTGCAGCTAATGCCAATGCTTTAGCTGGTTGGATGGCGAATGCCTCAGCTTCTTCATCTGTCCAAGCAGCTGTGGTTACTGCATCATCTATTCCTGTTCCCCAAAATCAAGGTTTGATCTCTTCTTAAATTTGCTTACTCCTATCTCTTCTTCAATTTGAGTTTATAATTATATAGGCAGTGGTAAAGTAAAGCAATGCATTTTTTTTTGAAAATAGAGTAAAGCAATGTATTTAAGATGAAGAGTTTTCTCCACCCCAGGATTGGCAGTAGATGTTAAGTATTTATTGAAAATTAAGGACAAATTTGGTTGGTAATCAAAAACATGAATTTGAATACAAGAGATTCAATGGAAAATAAAGTTGTATTCCATGTTTTCACTATTTTTTAATATATGTTCCCTAGCAGATTTAAAATTTGAAAACACAAAAGAATGTAAATGGTGTGTTTAAAATGTTCGCTTTCTAGGTCACAAAATCTAAATACAATCTAAATATTATTTTCAGAAATAGACTCACATAACAAAATTTAGTGAATTTATTTGATTCAATGAATTTGAAAACAAGAAATTGAATTTGGATAAGATACCAAACTGACCTTACCTTAGGTAGCATGGGTTCAAATAGCTGGGAACCACATTCTAGACGTATTAATCATATGATCAAGCTTGTGAAGTCAGTGTCCCTTTTTTGATAATCATATCATCTAGCTATAGAGTGCTGTAATAGTTCCCAGTTTCAAGCTGTGTATGCAGGAAGGTTGATTGAGTTCTAGGTAGAAACGAAGATTTTTGAAAAGTATGCTCACTAGCTTTTATGTTTCTGTTTAATATGCATGGTTGGAACACCCCATGGTTATTTAAAAAAAAAAACATGGCATTCTGGTTGGGCGTTATCCTCCTTTTAGGTCTGTTGCATGCATAATCCATGATTTTCAGTCTTTTTATTAGTTAATGAAAACATTGTATTGATTAAAAAAAAGCAGTTGATTAGAAAAAGGCATCCTCCCAACTTAAAAGCCAAAACGAGATTGTAAGGAAAGGTTTCCAATTGGCTTGAATCAAGGACAGTAATCCCAAAAGGCCTTAGATAAGGACTAAGGAGTGCAGTCCCAGAGCATGAAATAAAGTATCCTCAATTACACAGTTCTATCAAGTCAAATAATTTAACAAGCTTCCGCAGTAGCATTAATGTGGAACAACTTTTAGGTTTTCTTTCCAAAAAGTAGCCTGTTAGAATTTGCACTAAATTCTTGAATCTTGAGAGGACAGCACTACTTGAAACTTATTAAAATTTGCAACACTTCTATCAAACATTTAATAAAGATGCATTAATAGATCATATGTTCTTTGACTCCTCTTCTGTTGCACAACACACACCTAGATAGAGGTATTTCTATATTGCTACCCTTGGAAACTGACGACAATTGAACATTATTACACAAGCAGTCTCAATTTTGAAACATGCAAGAGCACCTACAGCAAATCCTGGTATGGTTGATTATCAGAATCCTGAGCATGAACAACTAATGAAGCGATTGCGGTCTGCTCAATCTGTTGAGGAGGTAACTTTTCCCTTGATTCTTATATTATGGATGTAATTGCAACAGTTAATCTTCTTGAATTTGGTCCCTTTGTGCAACTTTCAGTGATTTAAGATTAATGTTGGTCTTCTCTTGTTCTCTATATATTTTACAGGTTACATATCCAGCACCCAGGCAGCAAGCTTCTTGGTCATTGGATGACCTTCCGAGAACGGTAGCTTTGACATTGCACCAAGGGTCCACTGTTACAAGCATGGATTTCCATCCTACGCATCACACTTTACTTCTTGGTATGATTGTGTATCATATGAACCAGATCGTGTTTGTTGTTCTATATCCGATTTCTCAGTTGAAGTTTTGAGATATTCTTTTCCCTTTCCTATTATATCTTCACCTATTGGGTCTTTTGGGCAGTTGGTTCTAATAATGGTGAAGTTACACTTTGGGAACTTGGTATGCGGGAGAGATTGATTTCAAAGCCTTTCAAGCTATGGGATATGTCAAATAGGTCATTGGCATTTCAGGTTTTCTTCTAATTTGGAACTTTTGGTGGTCTAATTTTATGTTAATATTCTCTTTGGGAACATCAAAATCATCCTATATTTTGTTAAAATGTGGAACTTATTTGAAGTCATGACCTGATATTGGTGTCTTACTGAACATGCATGCAGGCTGCCATTGTAAAAGATACACCAATATCTGTCAGCCGAGTTACTTGGAGTCCAGATGGGACTTTTGTCGGTATGTTCATTTTAACAATGGCAAAATTTGTTGCTACATCCATTGTCATGGATGGCAACCAATTATAGGTACCCAATTGATTATCTCACTTCTTTTTGCTGCAGGAGTTGCATTTACCAAACATTTAGTTCATTTATACTCGTATAATAGTTCAAATGAACTAAACCAACAATCAGAGGTTCGGTTATACTTTTCTTTTTCTTTTACATATTTAATTTGATAACTTCATAGTCTATTAACCTATGATTTCTTCCCTTTCCAGATTGATGCCCACGCAGGTGGAGTGAATGACTTGGCTTTTGCCCATCCGAATAAACAGCTTTGTGTGGTTACTTGTGGAGAAGATAAACTTATAAAGGTAGAGATCATCACCCTTTAATTTAATAAATCTGTAATAGTATAACTTGTTTCTGGACAAACTTGTCTTTTGCATTTAATTTGAGAAATTGTACAGGTCTGGGATATAGGAGGACGAAAACTATTTACCTTTGAAGGGCACGAGGCACCAGTGTATTCCATATGTCCTCATCACAAGGAGAACATTCAAGTGAGTTCGTGCAAGATTCTTACTATCCATGCTCTTCATTTTTTTAGTATTTCTGCATGTCTCAAATGGATGCATGAAATTTTGTACTCATTTAGAAAATTAGATGGAGGAGTTTATCTACCAGCTACTTTATCAAAATTTATGAATTCTACTTTGAATTGAGTTGTCAATGCACTGTGGGAGGAACATTTTAATTGTCTTTAATATTTATCCTATTTCGAAGCTGCATAACTGTCTAGATATATAATGTCATAGTCAAGCTCTGTTTCTTCTTTTCTTTATTTTTCTTTCCTGAATCCCATCCATTAGTTTGTGTCAAGCTACGAAGCCTGAAGTTAATGCAGGGGGACTGAGGATCATATGCCATGTGTATTTTCTTTCTTAATATGCATTTTCCAACACCACATAGATGACGGCTCACTTAATTTATATAGAAATGTTTAACTGAACATGGTAGCAGTTGTTGGGAGGAGTTATTATGGACTCTATTTTGGGTTCCTTGGAATTGTTCTCTGTATGATAAATCATTCTTTGGATGTGACTCACTTTGCTTTCACTGAATTAGAAATCTATAGCAGCTTTAGCCGCCCTTAATGGCTTCTAGCATCTTATGTAATTTGATAATAGCTATGCATTTGTGTACCAATATACAAAGATCATCTTGACTGTGGGTGCAACTTCAATGGGAGCTTAATGTTACATGTTGACTTGCGGTTTTGCAGTTCATATTTTCAACAGCTCTTGATGGAAAGATAAAGGCATGGCTTTATGATCATATGGGTTCAAGAGTTGATTATGATGCTCCCGGAAAATGGTGTACAACAATGCTCTATAGTGCGGATGGGAGTAGGTATGTAGTCATATCTATGCATGAAATGGGGAAAAAAAATATACTTGGCATTATTACATTAGAATATCCACGAACTTATTATCTTTAATTAATTTTCTTGTTATGTCTGTTGTTTCTGATTTCAATCAACTAGGTTTCTTTTTATGACTCTACAAAAAGGTGCTCGCACTTTTGTGATTGTTTGGCTTGGCTATTAAGATTCATTGGACTATTGAGTTTTTGTCATCATATCGTCTCTCACTCCAATCTCCTCTGATCTAATCCCCCACCCCCACAACCCAACTCTGTTCTCGTTTTTATCTCTTGCCTCATTCTATTTCTATAATTCAATTTTTCCTCAAATCCTACGTTGCTAGGTTTTGTAGATCTAAGGAAGATTACAACTATAATCTATGATTCTATTATTTTAGGTTCCATGATCTTCTGTTCACTATTATATTTCCTATTTTTCTTTTGACTGTTCTTGAATATTGCATAAAATTTAATTATTATTTTTCCCTTCATTTTTCAGATTATTTTCCTGTGGAACAAGTAAAGATGGAGATTCTTATCTGGTTGAATGGAACGAGAGTGAGGGAGCAATAAAGAGAACATATGCTGGATTTAGGAAGAAATCAACTGGTGTTGTGCAGTTTGATACTACCCAGAATCACTTTTTGGCTGTTGGTGAAGATAGTCAGATTAAGTTCTGGGATATGGATAACGTCAATGTTCTCACTTATACAGATGCAGAAGGTGGACTTCCGGTTAGTATGTTTTGTATTATTTAATTTATAAAAAAAATTCTATTCTAGGTTATCCTTGACATTGATGAATTAAGTTGTGTGCTTGTTCAGAGTCTTCCTCGCTTGAGGTTCAATAAGGAAGGAAATCTTCTTGCTGTTACTACGGATAATGGGTTCAAGATACTTGCCAATGCTGTGGGAATGAGATCATTAAAGGCAATTGAATCCACCACCCCTTTTGAAGCATTGAGATCACCTATGGAATCTGCCTTGAAGGTTCATATTTACGTTCAATTTGATGTCATTATAGGATTATTCTTTATTTGATCTTATTTATTATTTTTTTTTTTTCTGAAGAAACTCCTAATTTGATCTTTAAAACTCACAAACATGCACATTTAGGCCTCTGGCACATCTGCCGTTGCAAGTGTTAGTCCTGTAAATTGTAAAGTAGAAAGAAGTTCCCCAGTCAGACCACCTTCAATTATCGTAAGTCATGTTTTCCTTTTTGAATTTTGTAGCTTTTTCTCATATCCTACTTGGTTTTAGCAGCGACATTGTCACTTAAAGTTGAGCGGTTATGAATGGACTCCTTTCATATATCATGATTCTTTGGTTCTCTTCTTGCTCTTGTAGTGGAATTGTCTTAGATGTCTTTGTCATTGGACTAATGTTCCTTCTGCAGGAAAGGGACACTGTAGTTCAAGAGTGTCGTCCCTAATTTCTTCTAAGCTTTTAATGTGTTTGCCATTTAGTCTGTTATGCTGCTAGAATTATTAACTATTTTCATTTATCAATTACTTTATGAAGAATGGTGTCGATGGTCTTGGAAGAAATGTGGACAAACCAAGAACTGTAGAAGATGCGATTGATAAAGCCAAACCCTGGCAGTTAGCTGAAATTGTTGATCCAGCCAACTGCCGGTTGGTCACCATGCCTGACAACGCAGATTCCTCCTACAAGGTTTGTTATATGTTCTATATTTTTGTGATCTCGGATATTATTTGCCACGTGGCTCAATTCTTACATACCATTCAGGTCGTTAGACTTCTGTACACAAATTCTGGTGTTGGTCTTTTGGCCCTTGGGTCAAATGGAATCCAGAAGCTCTGGAAATGGACGCGTAATGAACAGAATCCAAGTGGAAAGGTACTAGCTCGAAGAATTTCTGACATGCATACGCTGATTTCTATCGGTTTCTTGAGATTGCATCTGAAGATATATTAGTTTCCGTTGGCATTCATGAAATTATTTGTTCTTTTCTTCACTTTTTTTTTATTCATTTGGAGGAGAATTATCTAAACCGTTGAGTTTTTAGGCCACTGCCAATGTTGTTCCACAGCATTGGCAACCAAACAGTGGTCTTCTCATGACTAATGACGTCTCAGGTGTAAACCTTGAAGAAGCTGTCCCATGTATAGCGCTATCGAAAAACGACTCGTATGTAATGTCAGCATCCGGTGGAAAAGTTTCATTATTTAACATGATGACGTTCAAGGTATTTTAGAAATACACATTAGTTTTGTTTAATCTGTAGTTTTCTGGTTGTGATGAATTGCTTTGACTTTTAGGTGATGACAACATTCATGGCTCCTCCCCCCGCTTCTACCTTCCTAGCTTTCCACCCTCAAGATAACAACATTATTGCCATAGGAATGGAGGATTCAACCATTCACATATACAATGTCAGAGTGGATGAGGTATTTCTCTTTGAAATATAGTTACTTCGATCCGCCTTTTCTAGGGAGTTGACTCCCAAGTCCCAATGTTACTCCATGTGTTACCTCGAACCCTACATGGTTCCACGACAGAGCCTGTAACCTATTTCAGTTCTGATCTCTTATAGTAATGGCATATTGTGTCTTCTCTCTTCAGGTAAAATCAAAATTGAAGGGTCACCAGAAGCGGATAACTGGTCTGGCCTTCTCCACCAGTCTCAATATTTTGGTTTCTTCTGGTGCCGATGCTCAAGTGAGTGACTATTTTCTTGGCAATAATTTTTTCTGGTTTTTTCTGTTAAGGAACAATTACAAAAACCAAACACGTGAGAACTTTTGCACTGTCATTTTTATTTGGCTCGCCATAACCTGCAAGGTAAAACGTTCCTTTCGGTATCTTATTTGCAGAATTAAAAGGGTTCCATTGTTATCTAGCATTGAATGCTTTCTGACCGATGCAAAAACAATGTTATATGACTTGAATGTGTTTCTATCAACTGGAATTTGTCAATCTTTACTTTCTCCCTGATCTCATTTTGCTTCCTCTTCTTCAGGGTGTTTTTTCCCCGCTTAAACTATATGTATTTCTCAAAATCAGTATAATTGTATATTTATTATTACGTCTTCTCTTACCTTCAACCTACCACTCTTTTTTCTTTTTAGTTCCCTTCAGCTTCTTCAAAGTGCTATGTTTTCCCTCCTTTTATTAAGGAGATGTAAAATTGTTGTTTTATGTCCAGGTCATTAATTTTTGGATCTTTTTTAAAAAAGAGGATAAAATAATAGCATCGGCTCTTAGCATGTGTTCTTCATTCTTTTGCTCGAATTCTGCATATGATGTGCAAATATTTTGGTTCTCCAAGATTCAAGATCCCCCAGAAACCGACGCCCAGGCGGTGGGGTGGTATGGCTTGGATTTTTGTTTTTTGGGCGTAATTTTTTCTACCCTCCATGAATAAAAATTGACTCTTGCTTTCCCATCTTTTTACCAATAATTTCTGAACTCTGCAGCTGTGTTTGTGGAGCATTGACACTTGGGAGAAGAGGAAATCCATAACAATCCAGCTCCCGGCGGGAAAGGCACCTGTCGGCGATACTCGTGTACAGTTTCATTCTGATCAGATTCGTTTGCTGGTAGTCCACGAGACACAGATAGCTATATATGATGCCTCTAAAATGGATCGTATTCGGCAGGTACAGATTTTACTATCGATGTTGATTCCAAACACCGATACTGTCTCAAACATGATATATAACTCTTCATTCTTCTCTACAGTGGGTTCCACAAGACGCGCTGCCAGCCCCTATTTCTTACGCAGCATATTCCTGCAACAGTCAATTGGTCTATGCTACATTTTGTGATGGTAATGTTGGAGTGTTCGATGCCGATACCCTGCGACTAAGATGTCGTATTGCCCCATCAGTGTACTTGCCGCCTGCAGTGTTGAATTCGTAAGTAATCAAAATTATGTTTCCGTGAAACGATTACAAGACTTGTGCTTAAGAGTTTTATTAAATTCTACCATTTCTTAACAAAAACATTATATGGAGTGATAGCCTTACATACTTTTTGCCACTTCTAATTTCTGTAGAAGCCAAGCTATCTACCCGCTCGTCGTCGCCACACATCCGTTAGAACCAAACCAATTAGCCATTGGGTTGACCGATGGATCTGTTAAAGTGATTGAGCCAACAGAATCAGAGGGGAAATGGGGAGTAAGTCCGCCAATGGACAACGGTATTCTGAACGGTAGAACGGCTTCGTCGTCGACCACCAGCAACCACACACCAGAACAGATACAAAGATGAGATTTCTAGCTCTCTTTCATCTGTAATTTCATCACCTATAGGTCAGTCATGTAGGTTTCTCAGTTCTCTTCCATTTCACCCTTGTCAAAAAAAATGTAAGTTTTGGATATCAAATTATATAATGATTAGGGGATGCATTCTTATATTCTTATTTATTGTAATTAACTCATAATTGAATATTCTACTTAACAAGCCTCTCTAGAACAAATATTGTCTCCCTTTCTACACCCAAATGCATGGTTTTTTTTTTTCTTGAGTGATTTCTATGGGATAAAAATTTGTTGTCTATATTATAATTATAATATAATATAAAAGAGCCAATTTGAACATAGTTTATTGGATAAAACACCAATTGCCATGTTAAAGGTAAATGGTTCAATCTTCTACCCTACCATCACTGAAGTAAAAGCTGAAGTACAATGAGCTTGTGTGTGGGGGTGAATTTTGTGGCTCTTGGATTGGTGATGCTCAAGAATAGAATGGGAGATACTATTCTCCTAAATGTGGACGAGTCAACATGAGCACTATTCAATTGGTTAAATATCTTACCAAAAAGTTGGAGGTTGGCATTATTCAATTGGTTAAAGGTAAATATCTTTACAAAAAAAAATCTTGTTAAAGTGGTTTAAAATTTTTTCCTTTTTTTTTAAAAAAATTATATTAATGCGATAATAGAATTCTGAAGAGGATAGAGACTTAGATTGAAACCAATATAATTTAACCTATTTAGCAAATATTTGCCTAAATTTTGCTCGAACCTGGTCGTTAGGCTAGTACTTTGTTTTATGTTGGTGTATGAGATTTAAAAGTATATTTTGACCATGCATCCAATGATTATAAAAATGGTAATTCCATTATTATCATTGTTATATTGAATAATTTTTTCAATTTCACATCACAAAAAAACACTTAAAAATATCACCTTATATAATTAACCATCAAATTGTCAAATTGCTTCAACCATCAAACTCTCCAAACTTTAAACTAACCATCCAATTGGTCTAAGCACTGTTTGCTTTCTATTAATTTGGAAGTTCTTTTTGGCCATATTGCTTCTCTGAAAAGTAAAAGAAAAACAAGAATGGAAAATTGAGAGTGGGTCTCCCATTTTGGTCTCAATGTGGAATATCAACCTCTTAGTTTATATTTAACTTTCTTTCCTTTTGTGTTGTGCACTTGCCTTTTTTGATTGTTGTTGTTTCTTTTATAAGAGCCTTTGCAATTGTGCCTTTGCCTTTTTTGGTTGTCATTGTTTCTTTTATAAGAGCCTTTCCATTGTGAAATGGTGATAGCACTTACCATTCCCACTAGTCATATGTGAACTACAACCTTATCCTAACTATTAGATGACTTGACTTGACCCTTATCATCCAAAAGTCTTTTCATGAGATTTTGAGACATTTGAAACCATCAAATTTTGAAGGGTAACAAACGATTTTTAGTGGTAGGGGATTTGAACATCTAACATTTTGGTCAAGAGTATATGTTTTAACTAGTTGAACTAAGTTTATGTTGGTGTTTGGTAATAAACAAGTTTGTTATATATTGTGGTTATTATTTTAATTTCAATTAAATTATAATTTCTGCATCACTCTAAATTAGACAACTTTTCAATTTGATTGATTTTACCTTAAACATAGCCATGTTATTAACTTGGAATAGTTTGTTGTTAGTCTCATGTTTTCAACCTACAATATTATTTAGAAAAAAAACATCTATACATTTTCCACTCTCTAAAAACACAAATCACAATCTAGAAATTTATTGAACTTATAATGAAGTAACTAATTTGTTAGCTCACTTTTCAGACCTAGAATTTACTAGTTTTAAATCATTTTACAATGTCTTGATGATGCCTTTTTAATACACTAAAAGTTGGGAGATTTTCAAAAGAGGGATTCAAGAAATATGACTAACCTTCATGGTTGACGTTGATTGTACAATAAATTATCTATAAAAAAAAACATTCCTGGATGACACCAAAAGAACACGCACTGTATTGTGAGTGCAATTATTTGTGGAAAATGAAAACAAATACCATAACCAAGAACAAGATGATGAAGACTTCATATTCTTCCATTCATGTTCTTTTCTTTATCATATCAAATTAAACCTTCATTCTAGAGAGACAAAACGAGAGAGTTTTCAAACATGTCATGAATAAAAGAAAACAATTCCACCAATCATGTCTGATAATTTGCCCCTTATTGAGCCTTTTGTAATTCACTTTGGATACTTATTAAGTTATTAGAGCTAAAATGTATGTTCTCCCTCTGTTTTGTTTGGAAGGATGTTTTAACCATCGCAATAACCAAGTTTGAAATCTCAACAATACCTATGTTAAATTTGATACTATCACTTTCTCGTTAGTTCGATAAATATGAGGTGAAGAATCTAAGCTCCAAACTCAAGGGAAGGAAGTGGTCCCTTAATCACATAACTATGTTCATGTTAGCGATAGTGTGATTTTAAAGCAACCAAAAGGAAATTTTGTTGTACATAAAAGATTAGATTTTTCTTTTTGATCCAAAATTTTATAGAAAGCCTATAAAAGTGCTCACATTGAATAATTTCGCCATAGAACGCCTTGGTGGAAATTCTATTGCCACCAAAAAGGAGTTGGATCAACAACTGCCAAAATGATTTACTTGCAAAAGTTGCAACTATTTGGGAGGGCACTTGTTTGGCTCAAGAGATTAATTTGAACAAAGTGTCCATTGAATTAGATTGTTAGTCAAGTTGTTGGTTGAAGATATCGATAACCTTACTTTCGTTCATGTGGGGAGCTTTTATTTCCAATAATCATCCCCCTGGCCACTAGCTCTATTTCTTCTCTTTCTGATGTCCATACGGATATAACTTTATAGCTCATGAACTAGAAAAGGCCTTTTTTTGTTTCCTCATATAAGTTCTGTTGATTGGCCCCTCTTCCTACCTGGATTAAGGACTTCAGGTCTTCTATCACTATAAATCTCCCGATTTGTTGAGTTGAACCCATAGTGAACTTGGAGTGCCCTTTAGATCCTTTTCTAACCATTCCCATACTATTATTAGAGCCAGCCGGAGTATCCATTCTCTCTTAGTTTTGATTGAAAGGATGATATAACCCTCACAACACATTTTGAATTCTCAATAGTGTAAAAAGAGGCTACCCTATGTAAGTTTGATCTTAGATTACATGATTTTATAATAACAGTAATTACCACCAAAGACACTTGATATAATGTAACATAATAATGAAGGAAAAAGAAAAAAACAGAATTGAAGGGCATGCATTAGCATTGAGCATCAAACCAAAATAGGGAATGAAAACCAAACAATGAAAGGACAATCAAAAGCTTTCACCAACCAGTTAAATGAAAAACACACAAACAAAAAAAAGGATTTAAAAAAAACACCATATTTTGAGTACAGCAGCCTCATATCACATTATTATCCTACCCCAGAAACCAAATCTAGTTTGGGGGGATCCATTGCAACTCAATTCCATACTTCCAAGTTTCAAATGGATCTTCAGGTTTCAAATTGACTACAGCAGTATAAGCAGTGCACCCTCCAATTCTGACCCTTATCATGTGGGAAGTCATGGCTGAATCTTTCAAGTACGTACAGCAAAGGGTGTTCTTGCACCCACTTGCTTCCTCCATTTTCTCCTCAAACTGCCTACAGGGGCTGTTTATTGAACAATTCAGGGGCGAGTTCAAAAGATTATCTGAGCAATTCAGCAGCAAGACAGTATTATGTGTCGAAACATTGAAAGGCAAATTTTCATCTAGCCTTAAACCCCCTAAAGAGAGATCAGAAGAGTAACAACTATCTTTCTTTATTTGGGGTGGGCTTATAATAAGTTTATAAGCATTGGGATCAATGGAATGGATATTATAGTAAAACCCCCCACTTGACTTGAACTGAAGAATACCATCATGGCAATAAACTTTGTACCTAGAGTCTCCACAGTTGTCATTTGTGCTAAGCGGATAAGGAACTTCAAGATTTCCACATTTGGAACAAGCCTGAAAAGCTAATGCTTTACATACTTGAAAAAATAGAGCGAATATCAAAAACATGGTCTTCTTGATATTCTTCATTTAGGAAGGAGTGGAAAGATTCCAATAGAGACTTACAATATGCTCAGAGCCAAATGTCTACTTATAGAAAGCCGAAAAGTTGCTAATGCATAAATAATAGCAAGATTGGAGAATAATGTGGATGTACGGCAACCAAAGGACTGTGCCATCCAGTTTTAGTGGGTTCTCTTTTATTAATCATAATTGTCATTATAACCACGTTGTGGCACAGCAAATGTCAGTGCATGGAGTAAATATATAGACCTTAAGCACGAGAAGATATAAAAATCAAAATTATCACAAGATGCATGAAGTTTGAAGCTAATTCGCTAGTTTTAAAACTAATCAAGCTATATGACCTTGAGGGAAGTCTCCTCTATTTACTCTTCTTCATCCTTCCTTCCCCCATCCTGAATTTTTCTATTCTTTTGTCCAAAGAGCAAAGTAGATCGAGCAGCATCTGGTTGAACATATATCTATGCCTAGAATTTTATTTAAGGTACAGCTGAAAGATATCAGCACACATATGCAAAACCAGAAAATCATAATACGTACGACTACAATAAGAAATGAAGACAAATTGATAAATAATTCCCCCACGGAGCAAGTCTTCTGTTTTCACTTTTCAATCTTTTGCTTGATCTTTTATTCTTGGTATCAGGTGGTTGTTGTTTAAGGCAAACATATTGGAGTGGAGCCAACAGGTGTCAAAGTAACTCAGCACCAGATCCCATTTTCTTTTTTTAGACATCTTTGTGGTACAAAGCTGCCTTTTGAGTGGTTCCAATTCTCAAAGTGGATGGTCTCTATATCTCCTCAGTTATTAAAGATTCCAATTATAACATAATGCTTCCATTACCTGGGATTCCTTTTAATTAAGAAAACGAACATTTGTGGTGGACGACTAACTGGCTGACAGCACTTACAGTCAAATAAAGAAATAGCCAAAGCGTTCCAGATGTCGAACAATAATGCGTACTATGATTATTATATTTTCTTGAACCTCCAATTTGCTGGAGAACCAAATCATCCTAATTTAAACAATCTCTAGAATCTCATAAACAAATGTCATGAGAAATGACAGTCGTGTACTTGGATCTTGTCAATCTAATGAAAGCTAATCGGATCAAGATACTTTGAATCATAGGATAAATAACAAGAACCTCATGAATTTCAAACAGGAATTAGGAGACACCAGAACTCGCTCTAGAAATTCTAGCCAGCGAGGAAATTGCAAACATGAACTCTCCGGATACTATATATTCAAACATCGATAATTGATAGTTACGCGAAAAGCATTTTTTTCATTGATCAATCAAGTGTTGTAGTTTCGCAGCAGCTAGAAGACAATACACAACAAAGGAACGAGAGTACCGGGCAAAGTCTTAATGCTTGATGAAGCTCTGATCAATCGAACTCACATTCAACAAAAAGCTCATTTGCAAGTCTGTGAAAAGCGAAAAACCGAGAGGCCGAAACGGCGGAGCGGAAGGCGGAGCACAACCGGGACGGTGGTGGTCCGTCGTACGGTATATCTGAGTACAAACATCAGTCCTGGATTTGTTTGTGAGATAGAGCGAAATATTCTATTCGAGCCCAGCCCTTATTTACTAAATGGGCTGGGCCTCCCAAAAGCCCAAAAATCTGCTGAAGGCCCAACATTGTTCAGTCCACGCTTTATTTCTTTTTTTTTTTTTTTTTGAAAAATTATTTCTTATTTTTTATTTAGTTTAAGGATGGAGAATTTAATCCTCCGACCTTCTTGATGTCTTAAACGATTGAGTTGTCCAACACTTTCAAAATTACTTTGAGATATGATACTTCAAATTTAACAAGTTGAAGTATTATAAAACTAGAAGCTAAGGGGGTGTTTGGGGCACTGAATAGGTTATAATAACCTATTCAATGTTTGGGGCACCAAAAAAAAATAAATGGTGAGGTGGGTTATTTTTACCCCCAATTATTTTATCCATTCTCTACCGTAATCATCATCCAACCCACCCGATTATTCTATCCATTTTCTACAGTAACTTTCTCATCTCTTCTTCTATGCGACTCCTTGACTTTTCCGACGACCGCCGGCTGCCGTCGGCCGGCGAAGTTTCAGGCGACTTTTCCGACGACCGTCGACGATCGCCGACGACTTTTCCGGCCACCGATTTTTTTTTCTTTTTTTTTCATATTTCTTCTCATTTTCATTTTGAAAAATATAAAAAATAAAAATAAAGAAAAAAAACATCGAAGGTTGCTGGAAAAGTCGTTGACAACATCGAAGGTTAACCAACTTAAAAAAAAAAAAAAAAAAAAAAAAAAAAAAAAAAAACATTCAAACGAAATTGTATTTACCACAGTCAAGTTTATTTCAAATGATTTTATTGATTAAAAAAAAACTAATATGATTTTTGAACTAAACATTTACAATTTTTATTTTGGCAATACTAAAAGTTAACTGATATGATTTTTCTATACAAAATCCTAAACTTTTTTGTTTTGTAAAAAAAAAAAAAACATAACCCTAAATCAAAGTGAATCGTATATCATAAAAATAAAAAAATAAAAAAAAAAAAACTAGAAAAAGAAAACAGTCAGTTTGAACCTTTGATTCAGAACCCCATGTTAAAACAGATCAACACTCCAAACACAGACTATTTTATCCCAGACTAAAATAATCTGCATCCCAAACACAGATTATTTTATCCCAAACTAAACTAATTTGCACCTCAAACACAGATTATTTTATCCCAGACTATAATAATCTGCACCACCAGATATTATAACCAATTCAGCGCCCCAAACAGCCCCTAAAACATAAATGTAGCCAAATATGTTTGTGTTTTTTTTTTTTTTATGAGCAAAATATATATGTTAGGAAAGAAATCCGAGAAAAATATATGACACATAAATATATCAGTGATGTGATAATTATGAATATAGTCAATGGACATCCCTAAATTAAATATTATCACATAAAAAATTATAAAATTATTATTACCTCGAAATATAGCCTTTTAAAAAAAATTGTTCAAAAAATGCTATATTACCAGCTAATTTTTTTAAAGTACTATCTTTTTAGATTCACATTCCTATATATTTTAAAAACTCTGATCAATCAAATTTCTAAATTATTAATGGCATTTTATGAATATAACTATAAAAATTTTATATTTTAATTTTTTTTAAAAATAATAATAATAGTATACTTTGACTATTTTTCATATATATATATATAACATGTGATGTGTGAAATTTGAACTATTAACTTCTTGGTCAAAAGTTCAAACTTTATGTCAATTGAGTTATGTTTCTCATTGGCATACAACAATAGCCTAACTCAACCGACTAAATGTTGGAGGATCGAATTCTCAAAAATATTATTTATATATATCAACAAGTCTTCAAAACAAAACTCGATGTTTAATACAATTCAACAACTACCGAAAATTTGTAAGTGAATTCTTGCAATCCAAGTACAGTTCATGCATAGGACAAGAGGGCTGATGCAATATTTCCAAATGTGATCTTATACTAACATTTGATTCAACAGAGATTGTAATTGCAACATATATTATACAGACATCAGGACCTTCATGCTACATAGCATTAGCATCTTTCGGTTCCCAAACTCAAACTGATGAGGAAAACAGGGTAGATCATTGAAAAACTGTAGATGAAAGATCATCTACTTCAGAGGTGCCAGTCCAAGAGAAGCACGAATCCTGTTCCATTCTGCAATCTCCGGATCCTCCTCACCTGCACCACTTTCTTTTTTCTCCTTCTTTTCTTTCTTCCTCTTCGGCTCATCTCTATCCTCAGCTCCATCCCTTCTTCTAGGACTAGCACTGCTACGGGCGTGTCTCTTGCGGTGCTCCCCATCCTCCCGGTCCTTACTTCTACTTCGGCTCCTTGAATGGCTTCTCCTTCTACCACGATCTCTATCTCGCCTCCCCCGCTCCCTGCCTTCCCTTTCCCTGTCTCGATCTCTGCCATAATCCTTCTCATCCCTTAGGCGATAGCGATCCCTATCCCTGTCTCTGTCTCTGTCCCTGTCCCTGTCCCTATCCCTCTCCCTCTCCCTCTCCCTATCTCTGTCCCTTTCTCGATCTCTATCTCTTTCTCTTCCACGTCCACGGTCTCTATCATAGTCTCTGTCATAATCCCGGTCTCTATCATAATCTCGGTCCCTGTGATTAAACAAAAGAAAAATGTGGTGTGTCAATAGATCAAAATTGTTCCTGCTCAATGGAACAATGAAGTGCCACAGCTCATAAATGCAACAAAATAACGCATCATAGACAAGGATTTCAGGATCAAAAGGTGGAGAATAAAATATCGTATGCTGGATGCACAAACAGGTCATTTCACAGGAAAAGCAGAATAGGCAGAAAATTTTAACATTTGGGAAGAACACCAAATATAAACTTGATGGTGCGGCCAAAAATGAAAAGAAAATATAGAAGGAAAAACATATGAGTAATTCTCAGCTGTGGTCACCAAGATAACCGTTAAAGGCAATATAAAAATAAAATTGAGAAAATGAGATCACTATGACAATTATATGTATGATCCATCATACTTCTCAGCTGCACACTGTCAGTACAGAGAAACCTGGCAGGATCTTGAGAATTTACTGTAGGAAGCAGCAAGCAACCAATGGCTTGAAATACCATGGTTGTGAAGAAAAACATATGAATGTTGATTGACCAGTATGGATAGAAATCCAAGAATAACAGGTTCCAACTGCTTCCAACTATGTAATTTAAAATTTTTAAAAAAAACAAAAATCCACAGAGTGCATCAAAATCAGTTTGAACAGAGCCAGATCAAGTAAGGATTCATCTTATTTAAATAACATATCATGTCAGGTACAAAAAGGAAATAAATCCTTATTCTCACAGAAGTCGCAGGGTCAAAAACCAAAATCAACTTCGTACTCAGCTTGGGTACACAAGGTGGTCAAAAGTGCAAAGATCTTAGAAGCAACTAAACCCAATCCCAAGATAGGCAAGAGCATGGGTTTTCCAGACCAAGTAAATAACTTCATGCCATGCCACTTCTTCCATTCTCCTATTCATCTCCTAATTTTGTTCAATCTAATTTTTTAACTTTCGCCAATGCTAACTCCACTAAGAGAATTGCATTAGCAACAAAACAACTCAATTAAAACAAAAATTTTGAGTTCAAAATTGTTGGTTTTGGTCTTGGACATTATTATTCATATTCAATGAAAATTTATGTGATCTACGAAATGAAGACAGCTAATAGACCCGAGATATCAATTAATGGCCTCCACAGAAGGAAATATTCACAAAGAGTACCATGGTTGCATCCATAAAAAATGAGAGGTGAGGGAGGGAGAAGAAACTAAAAAACAGAAGCCAGGGTCGGACCTGTGTCTGTGACTATCACGCCTCCTGTCTCTATCTCTCTCCCGCACAGGACTTCTCCCTCGATAATAATTCTGCAGATGCAAGATATCAAAAGGGTTAGCAAGGATAAGAAAATGAAAACTAGATGCTCATTTACATACAAATACAAACAGAGAATGTGTTTACCTTCTCATGAATTTCATCTTCTAAAGCATCATTAATTGGCTCAACGTCCTCTTTTTCTTCCTCCTCCTCAAAGTCATCTTCTAAAGCACTTTTCCGTGCAGGCAGTGAACCAGTAGATTCAAGGGTCCATCTGCCATAACAAAGTGTATCTTACTTAGGTTACTTCAAGAAGAAGCACATCATCAAAATTGAACACTAGAGAAGAGACACGTAAAGAGAGAAAAAACAGAACAGCAACATTTAGAACTTGTGACCCATGTACTTCTGTTTGTCAAACAATGAATAATGCATATTTCTCCTAAGGCCCTGATTTTAATAAAACATTATCAACTCTCGCTTGAAAAATAGCCACGTGAGTGATCAGTACCATACCTCTTTTTGACACGTGGCAGAGCAATGTCACATGAATAATCTTTAGTAAGAAGTTCATCGATGACTTCATCCACGTGTGTCAAAGAAAAACCTGATAAAAATACGATCAAGTTCATGACCTTTTTTGAGAGAGGACATCAAGTTCATAACTAGAATACACGAATGCAACAAGAAAGTAAGATCAACTAATTTTCACAATAACTAATTAGATAATATTCACGAAGAGGCCCAGAATCTTACATCCATCAGCTAATTTTCTCCTCAATTTCCGATAGTCGTTGTACAGAGGCTCCAGGTAACGATACACATCAACATCAGTCCCAGTGAGACGCAAGTAAAAGGCACCAAGAATCCGAACATATCTATATCCAAAGAAAAAAAGTAACTTCAAAAGAATGCTTGAAAGAGGCTAGAAAACCAACATACAATACTCAGGAAATTACAAGAGAGATTTTTCACTAATACTACATAGTTATTAACTGACAGATGAAAGATTTAGATCCAACTCCCAGCAGACAACTCACTTTCAAGACCATACGGTATAAAAGCAACCAAGGCCAGTAAATAACAACTTTAAGAACCATAGTACACCATGAGATACAGAACCCTTTTCCAATGAACTTCAGTTAGCTCAACCAACCATAAGCCTAGTAGTTCATCCATTTCTTATGCTTATCAAATCAAAATTACCAAAGAACCAGAGATAGTGCCCATACAGAAGTTCTTAAATCATTCACCATCCCTAATTTCCGATTCCCGATCAACTGCAAAAACTTTCCGACCTACAATTATGTATTTTTTCACAAGTTTCGTAGTAAGTTCCCTAAATCATGGTTTCTTTCAACTACACAAAACAAACAATTATAATATTCCCTCCAAATAACTCTATTCCTCAACGGTTCTAGGTAACCAAATTGCAGAGTTCTGCTTGATGAAAACTAAAAAATGACAATAACAATTACTTGTAATCTTCATTCTTGATGAACTCGATAACGATTTCTTTCTCCGGCTGAATCTGGAGCATCTTCATAACGAGACACATGAACGGCGTGGGCTTGCGGTTGCCACCAAATGTACCGCCAAGGTGGTCGAGCTCCATGGCCTTGTCGACCAATGTCTCCGCCGTCAAACCAAAACACTGCTCCTTCCAGTAAGTGTTCTGGTAGATCTTCGAGCGAAGAATCTTCTCGACTAAGTTCTGCGGGTTCGTTCCCCTTATGCTTTTCGCAGCTGGGTCCGTACGATTAGCCATAACTACCAGCTATAGAACAGCGAAGTCCGTATCGTTACAGGTAAATCGACAGAGGAGAATGATCGAAACCCTAATTCAGACGCCGGACGGGAAGAGGATGGAGAAATGAGTCATACGACTCACGAGTGGGGGAAATGTTCCAGCTGTATTTAATTACATGCCCTAAAATTCTTTTTTATTTTTTTAAGAGCCCTAAAATTCTTTTTAAAAAATAAAAAATTGCACAAACACCCGAACGGAAATTTGTTGCCGTCACACCCTTAAACTTTTAATTTCATCAATTAGTCAATATACTTTATTAAGTGTTGCAATAAATCATTTCCACTTTGTTGAGTGTTGCAATCAATCTTTGTTGTTAGTTGCTGCCCATAAAATCAAAGAGATTGCAATCACGGTAGATGAAACTTCCATCTCCAAATTAGTCGAGGATGGTGCAGACCAATCCGTACAGCTCAGAGGGGCCACCCTTGTAAGGTCCTCGATCACAAGTTTTCCCTCTCCTATTCACGTACGAGTTGTGAAGTCCAATTAAATGGTAATTTATCAACAACTAAAAGAAGGATTCATTACAACACTTAATTAGACACTGGGGATGACTGATTAAATTAAAATTTCAAGGGTGTGATTGTAACAAATCCATAGTTTAGGGATGGTTTGTGCAGTTTTCCTCGAATTAATTTTTTAAAGGTGATTTTTTTTTTCTTATTAAATTACATGTGCATCCATATATCATCTACTCATTAGGAACTCCAAAAAAAACATTAATTAATTAAAACTCATAATTTTTATAGATCTTATTTTACATTTTTCAAATAATTATCATAAAATAACATTTGAAGGACTATTTGTTTGGTGTGATGGGATTCAAGATTCTCATGTGATGGACTTCTCGATTACACTACTTGTTTCGTTGACATTATGTGACACTGTATGGGAGACATCTAAGAAGATTTTGGTGCGATATATGGATTTAGGAAATTAAATATTGATGTTTTTACCTTCGTTTTTCTTTTACATATATTTTCTTCTATCAATTTTATTTATTTCTCAGATTTTTAAATTTTATAGTAAAAATAATTAGTGTATTCATTCACTAATCAACAACTCTACCAAATTAGATATATTTATGTTTCGTTATATATAATAAACTCCGTTTAAATGGTAGAATGCATACCTAAATTTATTTTCAATCGAGATTTGAAGTGAAATTTTATATTTATTTTACTTTTCAAACCATGACCATCCAATATTTTAATTTATTTTTTTTTAAATGATAATATTCCTCTCAAAACTCTCTATTTTGATAATGTATTAATTAATCTAGTACAAAGACACCATTATAATTCTCCTCTTTTAGAGTAAGTTGGAGTATTTCAAGTTAAAATTAAATGTAATATTTAATTTGGAATCTTTTATAAAAATCTTTAAACAATAGAAATGTACTTGTCTTACCAAATAATGTATAAAATTAACTTAACTAATTAAAATAAAAGATTAAACTATTAAAGACAAAACTGTTATATACACTCAAATTATATTAAATTAATAAATTATCTTAATAATACATAATTTCCAGACATTCTTGTATAAAAGTTTATGTGACTATTTAAATATTCATGTATATCCTTATAATCTTTCCAGCAAAACAAACTTGATTATCTAAAGATGTACGACATCTGCATGTCTAGACATCTAAAATTTCAAGTATTTGAAAATGTCGGCTGATTTCTCAAAAACAAACAACCACTTAACAAATTGAGAAAGAACAGTGTTAAGTAATGTTATGTGGTGACTCGAAAGTCCATGAGTTTAGGTCCCTCTAGGCATAAGACAAGCCCAAGGGCCTATCAAAGGTATAGTCCTAACCTAGATGGTCCTTGAGGACGAGTCGAATCGGGAGTCCGACTACGGACTACCAAAAGGAAAACGCAACCTATCGAGTTGGGTGTTAACCAAGTCATGGCAATGTCCCCCATTCCTGTGATTCCATACGACTCATCATATGACCGTGATACACAAGTTAATGAGGAAGTGTATAAATATAAGAGACACATATGACTAATGAGGTACGCAAATGCCAACATAAACATAGTTCAACTACCATAAGCTTATACTAATGATTAAAATGTTTGTGGTTCAAACCATCCACCTCACGTGTTATTAAACAAAAGTACACAAACTAATTTATTAAACTTATATTAAGAATATTAAATGAGATATTCATATTGATTTTTCACTTCTCATATTGCAAGAGTCTCAATCCTCATTACACTTTAATAGCATTCAATTGCACAATGATGAATTATATATTTCAAAACATTTTCTTGGTCTTTTCAAAAAAAAAAAAAAACATTTTCTTGGTTAAAATATTTCAACCCATTATATGGTTATTGAAAGTGGCATGGAGCTTGAAAATTTAGGGACCAAAATGCTACTTATCCCAAACTTCAAAGACCATTTTTTTTTTCAAGAATCAATTTAGTCGTTGAACATTTAAGGTTGTGTCAATTTTGGCCTTTGAACTTTAAAAAGTGTCTAATAGGTCCCTACAAGTTGAACTGTCTAATATGTTCGAACTTTAAAATATCTAATACGTCCTTAAATTTTCAAATTTGTATCCAATAGGTCTTTGACACATTCGAGATTTTTAAAAGTTAACCAATCTATTAGATATAAATTTGAAATTTATGCTTATTGGGATCCTAAACTTCCAATTTTTTATTTAGTGCTTGTGAATTTTAAAAAATGTCAAATAGGTCAAAGACTGATACCTAAAATTAAAAGTTTAGGGATCTATTGAACACAAAAGTAAATGTTTAAAGATCTACCATATACTTTTTAAGGTTCGGGGACCTCTAAGATACAAAATTGAAAAGTTAAGGGACTAAACTTGTAATTTAACTAAAATAGAACTAAAACAAATATTTAGCCATTTACGAAAAGGGAAATCCTCAGAAATGGCCAGAAATTACAGCGTAGTTTCAAAAAATGGCCAAACCGTATTTTTTAATGAAAAATGGCCAAACCAGTTTTCCCAGCCTATTTTCGTGCTATATAAACTTACTTTTTTGCCCTTCAACCACCCCCCATGTCTATCTTATATTTGTGCAGGCGTATCTTTTATTTTTTTTAAAAAAAATAATCTCTCATTCCATGAATCAAGGGATTTTTAGTTACACGATCATCTCTCTCCATCTTCATTTTATTATTCAACGGTGGGTCCTAGTTGTAAGTAAAAAATGTTTCATATCTATATAAACAGAAAAAGGATCCCTACTTTATCGTTTTTCATTTTATTATTCAACGGTGGGTCCTAGTTGTAAGTAAAAAATGTTCCATATCTATATAAACAGAAAAAATTAGCAGAAATTGAAGCATGCATACCCTGGATGTCGACAAAACTCACTCGAGCTTTTGAATGTTCTTTGGCTGTCCATGTAGATACAGTGTAATCTTGTCGAGAATCTTGGTTATGAGACGAAGCTTGAAGGCATCTGTGAAGAAGTATGGAAGAATCGATGAATGTAGAAGAAGACTAATGGTAGAACTCGGGAAGGGTTTGTCTCGGAGGTTCGAATGATGGAGAAAGGGGAAGGGGTTCTCTCGCGAATGGTAAGTTGGAAGGGTTTGAAATGAGGAAGGGGAAAGGGTTTTTTTTTGGAACGTGAGTGTGTTCCCAAGAGAGTAATTATGCTTAGGATTTTTTCCAAGAAGCTATCAATCCACGCGTGAGAGGTTTGTTTGAAATTGTGTATCAATTTTTTCATTTTTTTTTTCTGATTATACTTTAATTCTGATATTTTAGTTGTTCATCCCATATTTTAGGTGAATCTGGATTTTTTTCAAAAAGGGGAATGTGTGATTTCATTTTTTTCCAATAAGCTATCAATCCACGCGTCATAGAGGTTTGTTTGAAATTGTGTATCAATTTTTTCATTTTTTTTGTGATTATACTTTAATTATGATATTTTAGGTGTTCATCCCATATTTTAGGTGAATCTGGATTTTTTTTTTTCACACAAGGAGAATGTGTGATGTCATTTTTTTTTTTCTGTTCTTCTTTGAATCTGGAATTTTTTTTAATTGAAGTTGTTCTTCATTGTTATTGAATTTGGTAAACTCTTTCATTTTTTCTTCTGATATACACTGTTTAAATTTAAGTCCTCCTATTTTTTCTCTCTTTTTTTGAATTCAAATATCTTGTTTTAAATTTAGGTTGCCAGATTTATATTCCATTTCATTTGAATTTGTGTTATTTTTGATTTGCTAGATGAATCAATGGGTAAGGAAGCTAGATTTTCTCCCTTATTTATAGTGTATTTGTTTTATTTTATTTTCAGATTTAAGATTTGTTAAAGGGTATTTTCGTCCAATTTCATGCCAAAATAGTTTACGGTTTGGCCATTTATCAAATTGGAAATACGATTGGCCATTTTTCAAAACAGCTATTTTTTTTGGCCATTTATCTGGTTGCCCCTTACGAAAATACCCCAAGAAATTTAGTTCCACGGCCCAAACCCAAACATTAAAATTAGGCCCATTTTACAAAGGCCCAAAACACGTCAACAAAGCTCACGCCGACGGAGTTCTTAGTCTCCGCGGGAGCGATCGGTTTTCGATTTTCTCCAATTCCATAACGTAACTTCGCGGCAACTCTCTGATCGCCGGCCACGTGACTTCCTTCCGACCGCCGCATTCCCTCCCCCTCCGCTCGATCTCTGATCACCTGACCGGAAATTCTCATTCGTTCGTGATTCTTCTCCCGGCAATGAGATTTTGTACTTGAACAATTTCTAACAGATCCTTGGAGTCCCGAGTTTGAAGAGTTTTGGAATTCTTTGCAACGAGAATTCGAGCTCTTCCTCCCTCTCCCCATGGCGTCGAGGAATCGGACTTTGATTTTTAGGAAATACAGGGACGCGTTGAGGAGTGTGAGGGTTCCTACCAGCTCTTCGCCTGCTTCTGCATCGCCATCGACTAGTTCTGGCGCTGGTGGACCGGTGATTGAATTGGTTAGCTCGTCTTTGTTGCATCAGAATCGGTCGTACGCTCCCTTAAGTACTGAGGATCCGGGTAATTCAAGGTCTATCTCTGTCTATATACATATGTGTGTGACTGTATGCTGGTATATCTGGTTTTTGTGGATTTGATCCAAACATCTTTTTCGGTTTAATCTCGACAATTTAATGTTGAAAAGTGAAAAGCGGTATGTGATGGTTTTCTTGGAGACATTGTTTGGTAAGATCTTGTTGAAATTGAGTTTTTAGTGTCAGTTACCCTTTCATGGATGAAGGAGACTAGAAATTTGATTTCGAAGGTGATTAATGTTTGGAGTTAGGAGATGAAAAAATGGATTATTTACAAGTATCCAAGATAAGGAAGTGTGAGATCACCATTGCAGAAGCAGAGGACGCATTTTGCAAAATATGATGGAAAACCCGAGGGACCTATGGGAACCTTTAAGTATAGAACGAATTTCTGACAATTTGAAGAATTTCTGGTTTCTCTTTTCTTTTTGGTTAGATTACGAATTTATTCTCTACTTGTGTCTATTTAGAGCTTGAAATTTTAAATATTTCATTTATATATTGACGGCTCTGAGTTGTTATTCTATGTAGTTCTTTCCATTAACATTATTTAGTAAATGATGATATGTCATGTTTATTGGATAAATGTTGATTGATTTGGCACAATTTGATAGATAAATAACAGGAAAAAAAAAAGGATAGTTAGACAAAAAAAGAGTGGTACAATCTATAAAATCAATTCGATATGTTGAAGCAAAAAGAGGTATGAATTTGCAGTTTCTTTCTTTCATCTATTTGTCATGTTATGTCAAATTGGCCAATATTTATCCAACAACCATGTCATGATATTGTTTAGTTGACCGTGTCAGTGAAAACGGAATAGAATCACAATTCAAATAATTTAGAAATTTAAATGAACACAAACATCAAAGTTCGAAAACTGAACTTGTACTTTACCCTTTTTTTTTGCCCTTTTCCCTGGTTCCGTCCGTGTCATAATAGTCTTGGCTTATGAGTTATTTCTTTGGCTATTACTACAGTAAGGGTGCTGTTACTGTGGGTCTACCTCCAGCTTGGGTGGATGTATCCGAAGAAATAGCTGCAAATGTGCAGCGTGCACGAGTGAAGATGGTGGAGTTAGCTAAAGCTCATGCAAAGGCTTTAATGCCTTCATTTGGAGATGGTAAAGAAGATCAACGATTAATTGAGTCTCTCACGCAAGACATAACTAGTTTAATCAAGAAATCAGAGAAGGGACTCAAGAGACTCTCTGTAGCTGGACCTTCGGAAGATTCCAACATCAGAAAAAATGTTCAGGTATAACTTGAAGATGCAAATGGTTAATGTGTGGAACATGTATTGGTTAATTAAGTCACTTCTCTTACACAGAGCTGCTCTCTCTGTATGTTCTCTCTGAGCTTTCGGTCATGCAAAACTTTGCATAATATCTCTTGAAGTTTGGGGGGGGGGGGGGGGGGGGGGAAGTTCTGGGTTTGGCGAAGTTGCACAAGTACAAGGACACAATGGCTTTGGTTCTTCTCACCACGTCTCGTTCCTCTATTCTATCTTGTTTGCATTGATGTTTTCACCGTCACTTTTCAGGCAACCCTTGTATTTTTTATGGCTTCCACTCAGTCACACCCCCATATCAATGCCTTTTAAGCCTTCCATTCCACTTGTGATGAGTAACTTCGAGGCATGAACACCTCCATTTTCTGCTCAGCTTGCATTTTCTTTATTTGCCAATTTGATAACAGACCTGAATGGCCTTTTTAGGTCCCAATTCCATCATTTTTAGTTGAGGCAATTCATACATATTATCGCCATCTGATCTAGCTTCTGAAATGTATTTGATCCTTCATTTTACTAACTTTCATGACTGGAATCATAGATGAGTTTTCTCATCTTTAACAGCCTTAGTAGTATAATAGTCTATGGCAAGTCTTTCGTTCTAGCTGATCTTTAGGGTTCAACGTGGGATAATGGGCAGGCAGGGAAGGTAAAATTTGTGGTTTCATTATGAAATCAACATGTTTTGACGTCTATTTTCTCTAAATACTATTGGCACCATCTCATTTCAACCCTCATTTTCAACTTGCATTCTGGAATTGTTGATTTAATTTAATGCAAAAGCAAATTAGAATTGGAGTACCTCTCCTGTGAACTAACTTTGTTATTTTTCTATGATGCAGCGATCTCTTGCCACTGACCTTCAGAACCTTTCCATGGAGCTTCGCAAGAAACAATCAACTTATTTAAAGCGCCTACAGCAGCAAAAAGAGGTCTAGAAAGAATATTTCGTTTAGCATTTCAACTCCACATTGGCATCATCATAATTACTTTGCCTCAAATGAATTGTATAATTGAGTAGCACTAAATCATTTCTTCATTCATATCTTTGTTTACAAAACAAGTTGCCTTAGTTACAGCATTATTCATTTTCATACTCAACTTCCACATATATGAATCCCAGTTTCACTTTTTTGTGAATTATTAGGAAGGTCAAGATCGGATTGACATAGAAATGAATCTCAATGGAAATAGATCGAGACTGGAGGACGATGATTTAGAACACATGGTACCCTTCATCCTCCATCTTTTTATTCTCAAAAGTTCGAATCGACATTCACTATGGTTGTTATTGCTTAAAGAAAATGTACAAGAGTTGGGTCCTTTAGGCTTACTATCCTTTGGGTAAATCGTGTATAGGTATTTAATGAGCATCAGATGGCTAAGCTGCGAAAGAGTGAAGCATTCACTGCTGAAAGAGAGAGAGAGATCCAACAAGTGAGTTAGAAAAGCACTCTTTACAGTCTCCATTTTTGTATACATTCTTATTCTTTATTCAAACAATTGACTTCGATCCAGGTTGTAGAATCCGTGAATGAGCTTGCTCAGATCATGAAGAATCTATCAGTACTTGTCATAGACCAGGTTAGAGAAGGTGCCTATCCTACCTGAAAGTTCATCTCTACATGCTAATTGAACATATATATGTTTTTTCCAACAGGGCACCATTATTGATAGAATAGATTACAATATTCAAAATGTTGCGACGACGGTTGAGGAGGGCCTTAAGCAACTACAGAAGGTCAGTACTCATTCACTAATGTCTTTCAGTTCCCTTTAATGCTCACTGCTTTATATTTGTATTTACGTCGTCGTGCAGGCAGAGAGAACACAGAAACAAGGGGGGATGGTAATGTGCGCGTCCGTGCTCATTATCATGTGCTTCGTCATGTTGGTTCTCTTGATCCTTAAAACCATATTATTTTGATCCTCAAGCATACAATTCCAGATGATGCATAGTTGTTACCAACATTGTTCCTCAGAGACCTTCACACAAAAAGTTAATCGCGTTTCCAGGCCAATCAGAGAAATTCTTGAGCACATAGATTCCCTCACTCCGTGAGTAATTTTTTTTTTTTTTTTTCTTTTTCCTGTTTGGTTTTTCCAGCCGGGGAATGGGGAAGAGGATTTAGCTTCTTCTCCTTTTGAATTTCAGAGATCTGAACGGGATATTTTGTATAGTGATTGATTGAGCATTGGAAACTCGCCATCGTACCCTTTACCGATAATTCTTTTGATTTTCACGAGAGATTATATAGAAGAAGAAGTTGATTCTTGGCTGTCCAACTTACTTGGAGAGCATTCTTTTCACCTTTATGTATGATGTCTGTACTTTGTATTTTTGTATTTCAGTGCAATAAATTTGACATAAAGCCTTCCATCCATGTACCAATTCTGTTTGGCTTTGATCGAAATTATTTCAAATATTGGTGAAGGATTTGGAATCTCTAACCTTTTTCATTGAAGATATAAGTTTTGTGCCAATTGAACTGTATTCTTATTAAGCAGACCAAAGTGATTCTTCGTTATCCTTGGACTTAATTTAGGTGAAGAATTTGAATCTCTAACCTCTTCGTTGAAGGTATAAGCTTTGTGCCAATTGAACTGTATAGCAGACTCTCAAGCTCTTTTCAAACCTTAATCACATAATGTTACACAAAGGTTAATTTTAACATGGATTTTTTTACCCCTCTTGACATTACAACATTTCCTATCTTGAGAAAAGAGACTATCCTTCTAAGTATACGGTAAATAGTCTGAGACATTTTGACCTTTTTTTTGCAGTGGTTGAAGGTTATAATTCTCTAGTCTTATTTGTTAATGAAAAATATAGTTAAAGAATTAAGCTGCAGAATTAGGTTAAGAAATTATTGGAATATGGAGGTTTTCAAGTCATGTAGCAGAAAGAGGAATAAATGATGGTAGTAGAACTTTCTGGATTGTGTTGTTTTAACATAACATAAAGATGCTAGATCGCCAAAATGGTATCTGGTTTAAATCTAAATAAATTGCTCTGGAAAAACTATGAACAAAAAATTATAAGAACGTAATAGTGTGAAAAAAACAATGCTTAGACTTCATGTTTATGACAAGTTGACAACTAAGAAAAAACAATAACAAATCACAGTTTGCCAAACGAAATCGCTCCGATTTCTCAGATCTGTGGAAACTATATTACCAATTGTATATATTCCACTGTCTCATCATCACCAGTCAATCCCCAACTCATGTAAAAAAACATCCGAGCCAGTCCAGCAACACTCTAAATAACAACTGAGACTGGGACAAGCATAGCCAAACAACAACATAACACGCCTGACCTGACCCGATGTGACTGGAGATGTCGTTCGAAATTACTCACGGGGAAACCTGCAATTAGCAAGAGCATGGTGATTTTTCCTCGCAAATTGCTGCAAGTCGAACTTCAACACAATACAAAGACGTCGAATGAAACCTTTTGATTCTACAGTCCAGCAAGTATGCAACACAAGGAAAGAAAATATACCTTCTTAGCCAAAGTTGAATCCCCCAGACGGTACGGCAGGCCGATCGCCACCAAAACTGAATCCACCTTGGGAAGCAGTACCTGGTGGCATAGTCTCGTCTTCCTCTTCCAACCAATAGGTCTCGAGGATCTTCACTGCCTTCTCATAAATTTCAGTATTGTCATGACTCTGTAGATTCTCAATTTTCTCTAGCCCCTCAGAATCATCAATCAATTGAGCATAAGGATTTACACCTCCTGTATTGCCTGTGTTCTTTTCAGCTTCTCCTACCTTCAAGATATTTTCAAGTCCTTCCAAACAAACTGTGACAATCCTAGGATCCGGGCAAATTAGAAGATCGCACAGAGGTTTGATACACCCTTGACTTACTAGGTACCTGTCATCATGAAAAACACTCCGATCGGCATCTTAAAGATGCATTATATATATGGAAACTAAGGGGCAAAAAACGCCATCCATACTTGATCTGGTCATGAGAACCTCCAGATGTGGCATTTGAGATTGCCCATGCAGCCTCTTTCTTAATATCAAATTCGGCATTTTGAAGCAGATGAACAAGGGGAGCAACTATATTGGCAGTTATGACGGCCTGGAGGAATAGAAAGAAAGATCACATAGCTGAAATCAATCCATTACCTTATCAAAGACATATTCAATGGGCATGTTAAGATGAATAAGTATGTGATTTTACCTCAATCTGTGCCTTGTTCCCGGCGGTTATATTAGATATAGTCCAGCAAGCCTCTTTCTTGATGCTCTTCTTATGATTATTAGTCAACAAATTTAGCAAGCAAGGTAGGGCATTATATTGGATGATAACCTACGGAGAAAAAGAAAATTGTTATCAACGAAATTCAGAGAGATTAACTGTTCAATGACAAATGTTAATGGGGGAAAGTCAGTCTGCAAATAGCAGGCCATTGTTGAAGCATCCAAATCATTGTGAATCGTAGGGAATGCATGGGAAATTTTCTAATTTTAAATTTTATTCAATAGCAAGTATTTATTGTTGAGGAGAGAGAGAGAGAGAGAGAGTGGTGGGAGGGTAGGAAGTCAGCCTTAGTTGAAGCATACAAATCCGAGTGAATTAGGGAATGTACTGAAATTTCTCACTTTTAGTTCCAACAGGCTATTGAACTCCCTAGCTTTCCCTTATAATGTAATTCATCAACTATTTCAAGTTATAATTTCAGCTACATTTTCCATTACTCTCAATAGTTAATGCAACACAACAACCAATTGAAAGAGAAACAGAGTATAAGAGCCCAATTTTCTGTATGAGAGCCAATGGAAAGCTAGTTAAATCATTATGGTGATGAGGAATGATTCTATTAGGTATCCAAGTAGTTGGAGAGCCACACCCCAAAAGCAGGCGATTGGGGAGGGGGAACCAACTACTTATATACCCCATTAGGAGCCCATATCTTACCAATGTGGGACAAAGGCATCCCATACTGCCTTGGTCCCTAACAATTGCCCCTCTCCAGAAAGCCGACGTCTCAACGGCTGTGCATGGCGACGCTTCACTTGGCTGGTTTTGGTTAGCCCCTCCGCCGCCACTCCTCTCCAGAGCCATCGACTACCGGCTCTGATACCAATTGTTAGGTATCTAAGTAGTTGGAGAGCCACATCCCAAAAGCCAGGCGATTGGGGGAAAACCAACCACTTATATACCCTATTAGGAGCCCATATCTTTCCAATGTGGGACAAAGGCATCCCATACTGCCTTGGTCCCTAACAGATTCCTAAACTGTCATCATATGAACTACATGTATGTCAAAATGTGCAATAGCAGCTGTTGCTATTCTACCAACACCGAAGAAATGAATAACTGAAATAACCAGTCTTCCAAGGATAACGTCAGGGATATTATTAGGGTATAGCAATATTTTTAAGATAAGGCATGTTAGTCATTAGCTAAGGAGTATGCTAATAGTGGCTATGTTCAATAGTTCGGGCTTTATTTTCCACGAGGGAACTGTCCAAGTTTCTCAAATTAGTTGGAATATAAAAGTTCTTAATGACTTATATTTCAATTCTCTGATTCCTATCAAATGGTATAGAGCAGTTCAATCTCAGAAATGGATCTTGAATCTAGGAGAAAATTGCTAAAGTAAAGAATATTAGGGAGGGAATGAAGAGAAAAGGGTGAAGGCAGTGGAAAGCAATCCAAATTCATCCGAAGGTCCAACCAAAAACTAAGGGGTATCAACTGATATCCAACTGGAGGAATCTCTCAAAACTGAATAATAAAAACCATAGTTTTATAATCTACACTTCTTCAAGTCCAAAGGGATGATCTATGAAGAATAAATATGATTTTATCATATAAAAAACAATCTTCTACAAATTTCAATGAAGTTATCTTTGTAGCATCAAAGGAAATGGAAATATAGTTTACGCTCAAGTTTCCGAAAAAGCTAGAGCATCAAAAACAAACTTACATACAGTTTCCACAAAAGAATGTCAAAGGTTATTTCCAAAACCAAGCTCAAAGAGGAAACATACAAGGTTACATTTGATTTTTCCACGGAGAATATATGAGCAAAAAGTAATGATGGAAATGAACTCAATGGCAATAAAGGAAAGGAAATTATAATTTACTGCAAAAATTGCTGACTAAGGTCAAATATCCAGAAGACATCTACCAATTAATGTGACAAAAAAAAACCAAAAAGCTCGTACCTGAGTTTGCAAATCATCGCCTGTAACAATATTTCCAACAGTTCGAAGGGCAGGAATGAGCACCGAAGGAGCAGGATGCCTGCAAGACAATAAATTATCTATTTTAGAAGTATAAAAAACGGAAGAATATAACACCCCTCAATGATCATACACTCACATTAAGAGCTCAACGAGCCGAGGGCAAACACCTGCTTCAATAACAGCTTGAATTTTGTCATTCGTACCATCAGAAAGGTATGAGAGCGCCCAGCACGCATCAGTCAAAACTTCTTCATCGTTTGAATGTATAAGACGTGCAAGAGCTGGAAGTGCTGGCTTGACCTGCCAGAAAAATGTCAAGTGACTATTAGGAATTATAAACCACCAGATCATCAAGACAAAATATATATATTCCTACTTTCTAGGAAACGGTGGATATCCACCAAGCCTTGAAAACCTTCCTGCATACATGAATAAGTAAAAGGACAAAATGGGGGTTGGGGGTACTAGCTTCATCCAAAACCCAATTACTATTATACTATCTCTTTCAAAACTCAAAATCTTAGAAAAATTATCCACCAGATCAAATGCAGGCTGCGGCTTGCCCCTGCAGAAATTTGATAGCGTCCAAGTAGCATTTCTCAGCATAGAAAGCTTCGCTTGCTCATTCAACTGTGCTAGTAAAGGAACCAATGCTCCATGACCAAGAACCAGATCACGACATCTTGAAGAATCCCCAGCAACATTTCCTAATGCCCAGACAGCCTGTAGATGGAAGGAGAAAATAATTGAACATTTCATATAACAATGCTTGCTTATCCAACTACACTAGCAAACGAACTGATAACATCTCTAGAACAGGAAGTCTGAATGTATTTCCTCTCCATTTCACAAGAAATAAATAAATCCACTGCAACACACTTTGATGGAGGATGAGGAAACACTTTGATCCAAAACAAAGGATGGGAAAATAATAATTGCAGTAATGGGATAAAGATCACATAGGCATGCCCGTGTAAAGAAACTCAAAAAGCTTACCTGCTCCCGAACATCATCACTTGGAGAACCAAGAAGTTTCACAAATATCGGCACAGCACCGTGATCGATGACCACCTTAGTGTTTTCTGATGTTCCTGAAGCAATATTTGTAAGAGCCCATGCAGCTTCAAACTGCACAAAATTTTGATGCAAAAGGATGTTATCACTGCATCACATCTTAGAAATGCCGTAATTGTGTGTAATCTAATCTGTATCACACCTGAAGCTGTGGAAAGTCCTCTCTCATGAGAAATTCTACAAAGCGAGGAACAACTCCGGACTGTATAACTTCTTCAATTGGGGGACTACGCTCTGAAGAAGAATTGTTTTAACGTTACTAATACTATACAAATACAAAGACAACAATATTCAATATTAAAACATTACCGACCAATTGAAAGCAGTTTCCTAAACTGAGTGGTCGCTTCAAGTTGCAGACTACCATCATCTGACCAAACACCCGCAACCATGGATGGTAGATGTTCCAACTGCAATTAAACATTTCCACATTAACAAACAATAAAGACAGTACTAGCTCAAAGTTCAATGAAATAACTTATTGTAATACGATTACGTGATTCAAACTGATACAGCTAAATCAGTCCACTGACGCAGAAAGAGAAAACAGAGGAAATCTTTACAGGAGAGAAAATGCTACGCTTGACCGAAGTTGTCCTTTGAAGAACAAATGCAAAAACTATGACAAGGTTCGGGTAAGAATAATTCACATCATGAATACATTCACCAACTGCAGCTAATTGGGTTCCAGAAAATGTAAGGAGGGTATGAAAGAGAGACTCAAGTTGCAGAGTGCAAAGTCAATATCAGAACTAAGACCGGATGAAATACTATTAAAAACGAAGAGCAAGTCAACCAATTTTTATTGTCTGGATAATTCAATGAACTAGAAGGCCTAAAATTCAGTGTCGAAGTTCAATTAAGCAATAATTTTCCCCACATGTAAGTGGCAACCAACAGCTACACACACACAACATAATCCCACTTCCCCAACAGTCGAAATGAAAACTCTACCAGCCTGATCTTACACAAATTCCACAAAACGAATTCAGCAAAACCAAACTCCCTTACAATAAAATTCCAATTTCCAAAAAAAAAAACTCAATAAAACATGATCGCCAAGCTCACAAACCCTAAACAGGCACCAAAATCAAACGTCAAACAGCAAAACCACAACACCGCAACTCTCCCCCGAAAGCACAGAAAAGAAAAATCCAGAAATGAACAAAACAATCACAGACTAAAGTCATTCGAGATTGACCTTCTTTTCCACTACCGATGAGTGAGTGGAAGTTTGCAGTTGCTGGGCTTGAAGACCCTCACGCCTCTTCTTCTGCAGGCTCTCCTCTCTGCGATTCTTCCGAATCTCGAC
Organism: Luffa aegyptiaca; assembly: GCA_017139565.1. Lineage (NCBI taxonomy): Eukaryota > Viridiplantae > Streptophyta > Magnoliopsida > Cucurbitales > Cucurbitaceae > Luffa > Luffa aegyptiaca. The sequence continues at coordinate 44,737,450 of CM029402.1, read as the reverse complement.
CATATTGTCCTCCCTTCTTCTCCGACCTTCATCGGCGTCCACCGCGACCTTGTACCGGTTCCGCCGAACCTCAGCCCTCTCGTTCGGCCTCAGCGACATCGTTAGAATACCAGAAAGACGAACTCAAACCCCGATTGGTAGAGAAAATCGAGGGTGTTAGCGATGAGGATTGAGGGATTTGGTTCGCCGGAGAAGAGGAGAGAAAGAAGAAGAACTTGGGTACGAAGTTTTTTTGAGTTTTGAGTTTCACAGTGGAAGAGAGAGAGAGAGAGAAATGATAGTGAACGTTGGGGAACCCTACCCATGAATTTATATCGACGTGCTGAAGAGCGGGCTCTGGAATGTAAATCGACTTAGATTAGGAGATTATTACGGAATTGACACTCTTATTATTTATCATTATTATTCAAAGTTTAATTGATTTTTTTTTTAATTACAAATTTATGACTTATTTAGTATACGATATTTCTTCTGTTATATAGCTTAGCTCAGCAATAATTGGCATGTACTCTCGACCATGATCAGAGATTCGAATCCCCCACCCCTAAATGTTGATGTACTCAAAATATATATATATATATATATATTGATTGTGTTTTATGTTTCTCGAAATAAATTGAGATTGGCAATTCAAATATTAGTTTAGTGGATTTTAAAAAAAAAAAATGTTTTTTTTATTATGTGATCGAAATAGTGAAAATTGAATTGATACTTTTTTTTAATAAATTAATTATTTATTACTAAAAGTTGGATAAAAATTTAGGATTTGTTTGTTTTTTTTTTTTTTTTTTCCAATTCTTGAACAAGGAGGTGAAAAGTTTTAGGGGATTCGAACCTCTAACCTTTTGATCGAGGGTACATGTCAGCTCGCTTTGGAACCTTTGACCTATTGGTAAATGGACATGTCATTATGTTTGTTTTCATATTAGATTCAGTAATCAAATGGATTCGGTGAATATGCTTTAGGTAGATCTCTTTTTTTACTGTGTTTTTTTATTATTATTATTATTATTATGTGATGTGTAAATTCTGAAAGCATGTATACATGTTATGAATTTGAACTTTTGATTACTACATTTAAAAGGGATGAAAATTTGACAAATATATTATTTGATGTTATAAACTATTTTGATTGTTGTTTGTTGTTAAAATTAAAATATGCATAATGTAATATATATAAGTTATTTAATATTATAAAACAATAATTATATAAATTTTATTTCATAAAGTAATTGATAATAGTTTGAGATTTAATCATTCAACTTAATATCGAGCTAGTAACTCTATAAATATACTGCCAACATGAGCATATAACTTAACTAGCATGAGACTTGTACTAATGATCAATAGGTCTCTGGTTGGAATCTGAATCACCCCATGTTGTAAAAGAAACTCTATAAATATATTATTGATTATATTTTGAACTAGCTTTTTAAATTGGAATCCAATTTTTAAAACATGAAATACGACTCATGTTTTTCATTAAATTCTTCTTGTTTCAAATTTATGTTTTTCAAACCCGTAACTAAACACACCCCTTAGTTTTTTTTGTCAAAAAAAAAAAAAAAACACCCTTTGTTTTTAACTGTCATGTTTGTGTTTAGTCGGTACTAAGATTTTAAAATATTTTAATACATCTTTAAACTTTCAATTTTGTGTCGAACAAATCTTTTGGAATTTAAAAATGTTGAATCTATGTATATGAACTTTTTATTGACTATTTTATGTCTAATATGTCTATGACATGTTCAACACTATTTAAATTAAGCCTATTAGACACAAAATTTAAAGTTTAGAGGTATATTTTGGATGCTTTTAAAAGTTTGGATTGGACACAAATATGAAAATGCCATGGAGGCATGGACTAAATTTGTAATTTAACCGAGAATTTGTAATCCAATTTAAGTATTATTGATCAATTAAGTTACGTGTTTTGATCAAGTGACAAAGTAACAATTTGGCTTTTCAACTTCAATAAGTAACAATTTAATTGGTTCGAGTTTTGTAATATTTGAAAAACATGTTATTTCACACAAACATTTATAAACACATGCAACAAGCTTCTTGGTTACAACCTTAGGGCCCGTTTGGTTTAAGGTTTTATAAATGCCTGCGAATACATGATGCCTGGGAATACTATGCCTGAGAATAAGATTGCTGGGAATCAAAGATAACTGTATTTGGTTGTGCATGGGAATGTCATCAGGATTTTATGAGAACAAATTATGTCTGTATTTATTTTTTAGAATTAATCAGGTAAACTTTATGTAATTTTAATAAACTAATCAATAAAATAATAAAATTTAATTCAAACTATTAATAAAAATTAATGAAATAATAATCATGAAATGATTTTAATGGGATAAACTATGTTAATTTAACAAACTAAAATTATTTAATTAATTTTTCAATAAATATCTTTAACTACAATAATTTAATATATTGTATCCATAAAAATTAATTAGATAAATATTTAATAATAATGTGATTATTTATTTATTATAAGGAAATTTAAAAAAGTAATTAATTGATTATAAATAATCGATAAGTAATTAATTATAATTATTGAAAATGAATTTTTATACTAAATTCATTTAAATGATTTTAATTCAATAATTGAATATATTTTCGATAATATTGACTAATTAATTATAATTTTAGTAAATATGTAATTACATCCCTTTAATAAACTTGGACTAAGTATTTGTTTAAAAGTCCTAGAAAAAAGTATTTGTTTAAAAAAAATGAAATTCTTGACAGATTATTATTTAATCTAATTAAATAATTTATTATATTATTTTTAATTTAGTATCCATTAGTTAATTAATTAACTATATTCAAAATAAAATTGCATATAAAAATAAAGAAGAAGAGATAGGAAAAGAGAAAACTCATGCTTTTGCAAGGGCATAGAAAACCCTTGCTTATAGACATAAATGATGCCTGGGAATGTGTTATTTCCTGGGCCCACCACATAAATCTTGAAACAAACAAGGGTATTAGAAACTCTTTCCCATTCCCATCTCCAAAAACCTTGTACCAAACGGGCCCTTATAGAGTTTTTTCACACTAAGGGCCTAATTGTTATGCTTTTGAAAATTACAAAATCAAAATGGTTACAAATTTAAACTATATGGATTAAATTATTACATTCTTTCTAAGGTTGAAGGCATTAGATAATTATCACAATTTTTTAGTTACAAGGACTAAGTTGCTAAACGTAAAGTCACAATACTAGATCATTGCTTTAATGAAGGTTGTTTCGTTATTTCAATATGGTTTCAATATAGTTTCTATAGTTTAAAAAATTTCCAATTAATCCTCATGGTTTAGGCTTAATTTCAATTAAGTCCTATAATTTTAAATGTTTCAATTTATTATACCTGGATTAGACTTTAATTTGGTCCCTACAGTTTGGTAAACCTCACAAATGATCCTAAAATTATATGTTACCCACTTGAAGAACCCATATGTGTCCTTGTGTTGTTTACCTACCTTAAATCATAAAATAGCCAACAACATTATTGGATAAATAGGAAATATATTTGCTCATTGCTACTTAATAAAAATGTATTAATATATAGAAATGATAATGATGGTTCGTGAAGTTTGACTAATAAACCAATAAAAAACTTTTAAAACCACGAGAGTGAAATTAATTAAAACTATGAACAAACCCAATTACCTTTCTCCAGGAATATGATTTATTAGTTTGGTGTGGTGAGGATCCCACATTGAAAAGATAAATATAGATCTTGTTGATGCCAAAATCTGGCCAAGCAACTCACCTGACCTGTGACACCAGCAGTGAATTTGTTGAGGACGGGGAAGACGTGACCTGCAAGACCAGTAAGAACCGTTGCACACCAGTGTGGTGTAGGTCACCTGCACTCTGATACCTAATCAGATCAACAACCAAAGTATTTTTAGTAGATAAATTTCTTTTTCTGGGTGTGAGAGGCCCCATTTATACCTGTGTCTTTCGTTAGGGCTTGTTTGGCGTTCGAAGGCGATTTAGGGCTAAATCGTGTGGAACCGGGATGGACCGGGGCAGCAGGAACCGAACGGACATAAAGTCTCGGGCCATGCAAGTGGGCTGAATGGTAGGCCTCGGCCTTGGGCCAAGGCCTGATGCCTCTGGCCTTGACCCGACCCTCTGGCCTGTTCCTCCTCTAGGCTCGTTTCCTGGTCGTCTCCTTGGACTAGTATTGCATTATCCTGCTTAGTCCTTTGGATTATGGTGTGGTCCAGAATCACCCACAACAGACCTTACCATTTATAAGATAAATGAGTTACTCCACTCTTTACCAGTTGATTTTGAGATGAAACCCCATATTAATCTAATATGGTGTCAATTTTAAGACCAAGATGATGCCAAAAAAACAATTTTTGCAGTCTTCGTGCAAATCCTTTTTTTTTTTTTTTTTCCCACTATTATGGAGTGTATATAATGATCAACACTAATCGTTTTCGTTAGAAAAAAAAATGGATATCCCTAAGTAAGCTAGAAATTTATTTGAAGTGACATTACACACAATCAAATATATCTATTAAATTTGATTATGATTTGTTAAATACATAGCTCTAAGAATTATTTTGTCTATACTATTATATTAAAGACACTTCTATCTTAGAATGAAAAGAAATATAATGTTTCTCAACACATTGGCAACGATATATGTAAATAAATATAATTTCAATTAACATAAATTACTTAGTCAGACAACCAATTACACTTCTTAGAAATGGCTCGACTATCAAAAAATTACTTTATTTGAAAATTTTATCCAAATTTCAATATCTCCTTCCTCGAGTTATTTAATTTATTTTTTATAAAATAACGACGACAAACAAGTGTACGAAAAAACAAATAATTTAAATATTTTAAAAAACTAGTTTGGGATTACTTCTCTTCATTCCATCGAACCAATTCAATTGGCTGGAACTGTGAGGTTCAGTTGATTTTGATTCCTTTAAAAAAAAAAAAAAAAGGATTTTGATTAGATTTCATATAAATTTTAAATATAAAATAGTTTGTTCAAACCAAATACGAACAGATTTCGTAGATTTCTCTTTACTAAATAAAACTTTAGTTGTTGGGTGATTTAACAAGTATTTGATATATGATTATTAGGAGATCAGTTTAATTCAAATTTAAATTGATCCGACAACTAATTTGACAAAGTCAAAATCAAACAACCACCTAGTTCAGTGTGGCTACGTGTTTACCTTGGTTATTTGGTGAGGGTTTGATGGTCAATTCTCTCATCTCAAATGTTGATGAACTAAAATAATAAAATAAAAATGTTGACAAAGTCAAATTTGGTCAAATTAAACTAGCCCACTTGCACTTAATTATTCAAATTTTAAATTTAACAATAAAATAATTCAAGTAGTTATATATTTAAATCTCTTGATTTCGAATCACATATTCAAATTATCATTCATTTAAGATGTAATGTTTTTTAAAAAATATCAAAACATATTGAGAAGATCATAAATTCCACCCTAGCCATCATTCTAACTCAATAATAAGACCACGAGAGCTCGAGATGATAGATTCCATATAGACTTCTTTCATTGCGTGATGCAATACTCCAATACTTATAAATCTGTTCTATTTTGATTTTGAACTTTGAAAATACCTATTAGCCCATGGACTTTAAAATACAACTTTATTTTAGTTCCTAAACTTCTTAATTATTTTAGTAATTATTATTATTTTATCACCTAATACTTGTCTCGACTAGCTTGTGTAACTTAAACAGTATGTTAAGACACATGCTTGAAGCCACAATACTTATTTGTTAAATCCAAAACAAAGGAAATAACCAAAATGGTTATTCCTTTAAACATTTCAAAAGTTTTAAAATCAAAATAAAACAAGCTTGAAAATTTTAAGACAAATTAAAAATTAAGGAACAAAAAAATGAAGTCATCTGAAGGTTTACAACATAACTGAGAAATCAACCTAAAAAAAAGGTAAGACGTGTAACAATTAAAAAAAAAATGTTAAATTATTAAAAATATCTCTGATTAAATTTATGGACGAAAAATGATATATTCGCATATGTTTTTATTGTATTTTCCACATATGTGTTCAAATCTATTCATAGCAAAATATGTCATTTTCCGTCCATGAATTTGACGGGAAAAAAGCCTTCAAGGTTTATTTTGAAACAAACTTATAACTTAAAGGACTAAAATAAAACTTTTGAAACCAATCTCATAGTTTAGGAGTATTGAACATAGCTCAACTGACATAAAGTTGTACCGATAACTCCGAGGTCTGTGGTTCAAATCCCCCACCCCATATTGTCAAAAAAAAAAAAAAAAAAAAAGAAATGAGATAGAGTACTAATAAAATAGATAATGAGGGAGGAACCAAAAAATAAACATTAATTACGATCTTAAACATTTAAAAAAAAAAAAAAAAAGAAGAAAATTACGATCTTAAACATCAATGGTTCTGCTAAATTGTTGAATAATAAATAAATAAAGCATGAGCCAATCAGAGAAGAGAGATGATCTTATAATTATTATATATCAATAAAGAAAAAAGAAAAAAAGAAAAAGAGTAGCCAAAGATTCCTCATCAATGAAAAGACCTAAACACCCCTCCAACTTGAACTAAACTACTTTAAAAAAAAAAAAAGAAACTAACAGGCCACCATTCGGAACCCAAAATGGGATAAATTGCCCTCCCAATCACATATTTCCACGTCACCCAGGGAGATTTTCGTCATTGTCGAAAGTTACAACGGGAACGGAAGAGATCTTACAGTGACGGGGCGTTCGATTTAGCAGCGCGAGGTGCTCCGTTTGGCCGCGCTAGATCTGGAACCGTTCGCACGTGGCCTCTTCGAGGCCGTTGGATTGTCGTTCACGTTGAATCCCCCCATGCCATCTGAACCGACCATTTCCATGAACATCCTCTGTAGGTCCTCGAAGCTGTCACCCTAGAAAAACCAAAAGGGATTTAAATGAAATGGGATGAACGATGATCGACGGTTGGGATTAATCGTCTGGGAAATTGGACGGTCGTGATCTTACCTCCGGTTTGACGTTGTTCATCATCGTGATCATCTCTTGCATGAAATCGCAAAATTCCTGTACCACACGCGGAAAGGAGAGAGCATTTTTTCTCAAAAAAGAAAATTTAATTTTTTATATAAATTACTAAGTTTTAAAAATATTTGTGCTTTTTTTTTTTGGTTTTGTTTTTTATATTAAAAATCAATATAATCATGATATGAGTCATGTTATTCCTTTTAATATATGCTTTTAAAAAAGTTTTAGCTTATAGAATGAAAAATGTGATTCACAATATCTTTTTTTTTTTTTTTGAAAAAGTGATTCACACTATCTGATTTATAATTACTTGTTTGATAAATGTTACATGCACCGGCCAAAGCGAGCTTAGCTCAATGGTAATCGGCATGTACCCTCGACTAAGAGGTTAGAGGTTCGAATACCCCCACACTCAAATGTTGATGTACTTAAAAAAAAAAAATGTTACATGCACCATCAATTGCCTAACTCGTTACAGAAACAAAAAGGAATAACAACAATAAATTACAAATTCAATTTTTTTTTTTCAGATTGTTTTTAATTTTTTTTTCTAAATTAATGGTTAACCAGAATTAAAGTTTTTAAAAAGGTACTTTTATTATGAAATACCGAAAACATAATTTATAAAACGTTTTATTATTATTATTATTATTTCTTGGGGGGGGGGGGGGGGGGGGGGGGACGATATTGAAAGAAATTAAGAAATAACAAATACGTGAAGAATATAATTATTTATTTAATCTTAAAGCTTTTTTTTCAAAAAAAAAAAAAAGAGAAAATGAATTAAAAAATAATAATAATAATAAAAGAGAAAAGACTCTTAAAATACTCTCCTTTTCATTCTAGAAACTCGTTCAAAATTTTGATTTAAAAATTATCAATTGGAACTTTAACAAACCAATTATAGAATCTATTGACCTAACAAAGGAAAAAAGGCAAGATTAAGAATTTAGGAAGGGAATTTAAAATTTGATAAGCATTTAATTTTTTTAAATGGTTCTTATTTTCACACAACTTCTTTACAATAATTTTCATTTGAATTCTTAACCAAATAAAAACTACTTTTTCAAATTTCAAAAGTTTGATTTGAATTTTGAAAACATTCACAAAAGTAGATAACAACACAAAAAATAACATGGTACTTTTTAAAATTTTGTTCCATAATTAATTCTTACTGTTTTGATATTTTTGAAATGTAGAATTAATTTAAAAAATAGAAAATAATTCCACAGAAACTTATTATTATTATTATTTTGGGAAGAAAGAAAAAAGGGGAAGTTTTAAAGACGCCATAAGATGACAGCTTTTGAACGCAATGCGAAATGATGAATATTGACGACGGCGAATGAAGAAAAAAAAGTCCAATGGCATGATAAAAACGACGTCGTCTTATCGTGGATATAATCATTGCATGCCAAAAACATATAAACCCATAGCCAAAGCAGAAGGGAAAACAAATGGAATAATAATTGTTTAAAAAAAAAAAAAAAACAAATGGAATAATAATAATAAACAAATAAATTAAAAATAAAAAATAAAAAAAATTCTACACGAACCTCGTCGTCTTCTTCCGTCGGATCGTAAAAACCGGCGTCGTAAACGGACCTCTTCGCCTGATCGGAGAGAACTGTGAGAGAGGAGGCAGACGGAGCAATCTAACGCGTGTTAGTGCCCTTTCCTATGAACATTGTCGGGGAATTCAACGGCGTTTACAAAATTCACAGGGATTAGGGGCGGAGGAACCGATGATCTCACCTGAATACGCTTCTTGTACTAATTGAAACTGCCGCTTCGCTTCTCCGGCCACCGCAGGGTTCCTCGTCCACCGGTCCGGATGCCATTTCTTGACCGCAAGAGAAACGAGAACAACAGAACAGTTCAGATTTCACAAATTCGCTCTCCAATCGAACAAAACAAGAAAAAACTCAACCAAACTTCATTCCGAAACAGAGCGACTGAAAATCTCAGACAGAAGAAAGCAGAAAATCGAATTTCGAAACCAAAACATCGAAAACCGAATTCAGTACCAGCGCGAGCTTGCGATAGGCAGTACGGATATCAGAGAGGGAGGCGTCCTTACGAATCCCGAGAATAGTGTAGTAGCAAGATCCGCCGTCGGATCCTCCTCCCCGATCCATCGAAAACCGGAATCAGAAAGAAGAGAAGGCGCCGCAGAATCTCGAAACACAACCACCAAACAAAGGAGAAAAACAACTTTCAGACCACCATGACAGCGCCGTGCCGTGAGCTTCAAAAACAGAGAAAAAGGAGAAGAAGAAGAAGCTCCGTTGCGTTGGTTTTTTCAACGATTTGGCGTGTGGTCTATACGCAGGGGCGAGTTGACGGTAGAAAGAGAGAGAGAGATGAAAATATCTTGCAGATGATACGTACAAGGAAAGTTCGAGAGATTTCTCTTTTTTCTTTTTTGCCCACTGGTAATCGAATACTTTAGGCTAGATATTTTTATACGTTGTCATATGCCACTCGAGTTTACAATATTTACTATAGATGCCATTGGCATAAGGAATCAGAATAATAGAATTGCGAATTTACTCTCATACCCTTTTTGGAAAAAAAAAAATAGAAGAAAATGGAAGATAATCTTGTAATTTTTTTAACGGAGAGCATAACTCAACTGGCATAAAGCTTGTACTCCGATCAAAAGGCAAAAGGTTCAATACTCGTCAAAGTGAGCTTAGCTCAGCGGTAATTGACATGTACTCTCGACCAAGAGGTCAGAGGTTTGGATCCTCCACCCCCAAATGTTGATGCACTCAAAAAAAAAAAAGGTTCAATCCTCCTACTCCTACATGTTAAAAAAAAATTATATATACCAGATAATAAAGCATTAATTACGATTCCAAAGGTCGATAGTTCATTCTACCACTTTCATAATCATTAAACTTAAAAAATAAGAAAAGAATTGAACAATAAGATGACTAAAAGATGAATTTTTTTTCCCGAAGGATATACTTACCAATGAGAGTATCTATTGATGGTTAAAGTATTTCTATTTTCTTTAAAAGGTTAGAGTTTGAATATTTTTTATTGAAATGTAATGTTCTGAAAAGACAGAATATGCTTTAGGCTCAAAAACTTTGGATTCATTCTCTTTTTGTTATTGTCTTTTCCCTTTTATACATTTGGATGGAGCATTGAAAAGAAATAACTACTATTTCTTACAAATCAATGCTTTTCTTGAAAAAATCATTCCAAATGTGTACCTTTGCTTTCTTTTCTTTTGGTAATTGTCGTGTGAGATTGGTCTCGATCGTTCTCGAAAACACTAGTACTCCTTAATGCCTTAACATGTCAGCTCTAAAATACATCAAGAGTTATCTTTTAGGAAGTTCTCCACCATGTAAATTGATTCAAGAACGTCGTCGCATCACCACATAGCGACCCGAGCCCTCGGCCGATGAGGCTGCCTGACGTAGGAACCTGTATCTTTGACATGTTCATTGGAAAGAAAAACATACTCCTTTCTAATTGTTCATAAGTTACAACAATTTCAATTTGCAGAGCGGAAACAAAGATAAGAAAGTGGAAAATAGACTCTTTACAAAGACTGTTATCTTACTCTTTGCTGCACATTGGCCCCAAGTGAAAGAAAAATATTGCAGGAAAACACAAAAGAGGATTATCTACAAAAAAACATAAAACTAAAAAAAACTTAAGCAGATTAAGGACCTGCAAATTTAGCAGAAACTTTTCTCCTTGGGTGTGCAGTAACTTGACACTAAAACCAAAAGGAAGTTGCTTGACATTTTTAGAATCAGAGCACGGCGAGACGACCTCTGAATACGAATAACTTCACTCTTCTAGTTAGGAGATCCAACTAATATTGCCTACACAGAACAGCTTGAAATTTAATCTGCCCCATTTAAGATGTCGGCGCCAAGATCGAGATAAGGGAAAATGGCACACCCCCCAGCCTCTGCTGCATAACTCGGAGAAGGAAGCAACTCGCTTCCAAGCCCGAGTGTTGCTGGAGGATAGTACACTGGAGTTTGTGGCAGAAAAGTATAGTTTTCTACAATGTAATCAGCTTGCGGTGTGTGTTGGTAAAATAACGTTGCTCCATCTTCATTGTCGTTGTTAGCATTTGGAGCACGAATTTGCAGGTTCTCTGATCAGAAAATAGAATTACTTTGTTTTAGAGAATGAGAAATTCTGTAGGACGAGACATGAAAAAAGATATTTGAACTCAAAGTATCATTTACATTCAGAGATTCATCAACATATCGCGATCACGTGCCACAACCAAGAAAGAAATGAAGGAACGCAACTTGGGGAACCTTAAAGTGAGTTTTTCAAGCCAAGACCCAATAGATCGAACCAATGACGGTTCAAGCACAGACTAAAATAGTTAGAAAGAAGCATATAAAACACTGCGACTAAAGGCATTTGGCCCCTTTTGTGATCATTCATTTTTCAAAAATCAACTAAAGAGCTACTATCATCGGAGGCAGTATTTTTTTTTTTTTTTTTTTTGATATCCGTGAGTGTCCGGGCCAGCTTACGCGCACCTCGACTAATCTCACGGGACAACCGCCTGACCCTACTACATTTGGTTGCCAAGGAAACTCGTAGGATATTAAATATCCTAGGTAGGTGGCCACCATGGATTGAACCCATTCCCTCTAAGCCCTTTATTTTTTCCATGGCCCTTATTGACCATTAGGGCCAACCCATGATGGTTGAGGCAGTATATTTTCTGAAGAAACATGTAATTTGGTTGTATATAGTATTTAAGAAGGGTAGGATGATTATCAAACCCAACGCTGAAAGAACAAAGACTACGTTGTATCATATCATTCGTGGATGGTTTTTGTACCTTGTGGACATATACTGCCAGGCTCCAATAGTTGGAATCCCAGATTTGGAGGCATTGAAGGACCAGCTTGCTGATAGGTCAATGGCAGTTTGGGGGTTGGTTGCTCATCCAATCTGTTCAGATATATTGGCTGATTCAGATCTTTAACTAATGCCTGCAAATGAAAATGATAACTAATAAGTTTCAGACAGAAATTTATATTAAAGTGAAGAATGATTTTAAGATGATAAAGATCATGATTCCATTTTTCCCCTTTTGTTTTCTTTTCTCATTCCATATACATATCATAGTTTACTAAACGCAGAAATATGGCAACTTTTGAAATGGAGTTGAACAGAATAAATACCCCATCCCATCCATTTGGGTATCTAGGAACTGTGCAATTGTCCATAATGCAAGTTTTTGCATGATCCAAAACTTTTCGCCATATCTTATCTGACATCCGGACAAGTATCTGCAATGTCATTGGCACAAAACCAAGAGTGATTCTTCCTAGAGTCAGTCAAATGGATGAATGAAACAAATAAAAAGGAACAACTAAGCATATGATGCAGAGTTATAGTTAACACAACCAGAGAGATTATCTTACATGGCGCAATTTTGGTTGATTTGTTTCATTCAACAGGAGAAAGTCTTGGACAGTGACAATTTTGTGCAACGCAAGCTGCTGATGGAATTTACCATCTTTCCGTATCTTCTCCAAACGCCATACTTCATCTTGCAAGCTTGGAGGATGATGCTTCGTATACCCTGAAAAGTAACTAATCAGTTACAAGCTTGAAGCTGTAAAACAAGATTATCATTTATCAGAATCTGGTACCCAGAAAAAGAAGGTCAACAAGGCACAAGAAAGGGGTTCTAAGTATCAAGTTATCACAACCTACCCTCTCCACGGCTGTCTTTAACAGAAAAAGGGTAGCTTCTGGCTGGCTTAACTCTTTGTTCTCCAGAAACTTTAGGTGAAATTTTAGCTCCCAATATGAACTTCTTATTTGGTATCCAGCTGGAATTATCAGTGATGCTTAGATCACTGATTACTCCAACCCCATTTTTCAAGACTATACTCTGGGGTCCCGCTAAGAGAGGCTTTCTACCTTCTCTTTCACTTAAAATTTTAGAATTGAACTCCTCCTCAGTCCAATCCTCTCGATCACTGGAAAATAGTCCACTGATGACAACAAAATTGACCTTCGCCGATGATAGTGGACCAGATTCCACTATAGTCTTGGAATTGGCATAGCATAGTTGAATTTTCAATGGTTTACCACCCTCAGCTTTCAGAGGATTGTTTGTGAATATTCGGTCCGGCAGTTTGGCGTCAAACAGCAGCTGCAGACTACATCCTGCTGTTGTTGTTTCAGCTTCATTAACTGAGCTACTGGAGAACCAAAAGGAAGTTAAAATCAGATGGAGAATGAGGAAAGAGGACCAACATAATGATTGATGAATTACCACATGTTAGAAAATGCACGTCAACAAAATAATTTTACTAGTTAATAAACCATCCGCATGGACAAAAAATCAAAGTAGAGATCCTAAACTTGACTGCAGGAAAACATACAGGACAAAAGCTATTGAAGGCAAAGGAGACAGTTCACAAATGAATAGACGAAAAAAATAGAGTAATGACAGGGTAAAGTATTTACCTTGAAGTTGAGGGGAAAAGTTTGGAAATAGCACATTCTGTCTCTTCTCTTACCTGATCAACAGACAGACAGAGAACAAAGAATAGAATATCAAAGGTCTGCTCACTAACTATGGCTGCAGCTTGTCTGAACATTTGAGCATGACAGTTTCAGGCACCCCTCCGTATATTTATTTTTGTTATAAAATTACTTATTACTTAATCACAATCAGAAATTTATAGTTACAAGCGGTTGGAGACTAGGTAGCCCATAACTTGGTGTAACTTCCTACAGAATTTAGGTGTTCATTGGAAAGTTTTCTTTTGCAACTCATTACAACTCCATCGGACTCTTCTAGATGGGAGAGGAAAGAGACAATAGAGAAACTAGAGAAAATACACAAGGGTCTATGGACAACGGAAAAAAAAAAGTCTGTATTTTCCATCAAGGCACCAGAATAATTCCCTTTTATCTACAACAACCACAAATTTAGTTGCTAACCTAAAATAGGATGCCAAAGTAAATTCTAAAATCAAATTTGATTGGTTCAGTTTAGTTATAACCAACAATAAGAGATTTGACTTACCACTTTCCGAATCAAAGGTTCGAGAACAGCTAACAGGCTATCCTCTCCAAAAGCTCTGCAAAAACACAAATGAAAACCAAATGTAAGAAATTAAAAGATCAATGACACCAATGTTCTCGGACTAACTGTATACTCACATCCGAGACATATTGATTCGTTTTGGCTCTTGACACGGAGTTCCAAAACCATCACCATGCTGGACATGAAAAGGCCTCTTCTGTACCATCAAATACCAAGAAATTAACTCAAAATAACTAAAGTCTCTAACGAACTAATCTCACGATAAATATTTATACATCGGCATTGACAATTAATTCTACTCAGAAGGGAGGAGGAAGCTTCCATTAAACTACAGAAGAAACGCGTTAATAGTTCAAGTCAATTTTATATTGTAAAATAAATGTTCATATCCGCAAAAACCATTTTCAAAAGGGAGCCTGACATTACCTAGATTTTGTGATGGAAAGTTGGTAGAAATTGTCTGAGTTTTAGATAACTAAATAAACTGCCCTGTCTTTTGTCTAATAGCAGAAAAAAAATACAAACAAAATATCAACCAATACCCTTTACGTGTTTACATCTGACATTGACTGGGGAGTGGATTTGGAAGAGAAATTGAAGAGAAATCAATGAACATGGGTGATTGATCAAGAAGAAGCAGAGAAATTACAGAGGAAAGTTTCCCTGAAACATCCTTTCAGCCTCTAAACTTCAAGGAGCTGAAGTTACCTTCAAAGTTCTGGGAAAATTCACAGTCACAGCACTTAGAACATGAACGAATGAACTATTTTCCTTGAAAATGACACGACCCACATGAAAATAACGAACGACGACAGAGAAAACATAAAGATGTTTGAAAGTGAGACAAAAAATTACATGTTCTTTGAGTTGGAGGGGCCTTCGAACGTGAATGAAGTGGACAAAACCGATCGCATTGACCCCACATCCAATTAAACAATTACATTAAACTGTAAAAAGGGTGCATAAGAAAAGGAAAACGCAAGAAATCAAAATAATTAGGGTTCATTTCTGGGAAATGGAGAGGAAATGATTGGTGTAAGCAATTACTTGAATTTTTCGCTCTGTGTGGACTGACCACCGGGTCGGTAGTCAATGCGCCGATTGTACGTAGGTTTTTTTGAAATTTTGGCGAACTGTAATTTCGTGGTGAACTCTGACGCCATCTTTTTCCAGGCTTCGAGTTTCCGGGAAGATGCAGATCTCTCTTTCTCCATTATCGGCTCTGTCCCCTCGCTCTCTCGGCGGCTCGATCTCTAAATCACTCGGCTGTTGATTCAGTTCTGAAACCCACAAGGAGCCACCGGAGGAAGCCAAATCAAAAAAGCTAACCAGTCAAATTTCTCATTCATTCATATATATATATATTAAAATTAATTGTAGGTTGAATATATTTTTTAGTTTCTACCGATTTTCTTTTCGTTAACTTACGGATTCGTGTTTATTTTTCCCTGATCGTTTGCTTTTTTTTTTTGAAACCATTCCTGATCGCTTGCAAAGTTTTATAGATGCATGAAAATAAATTAGGTCTGGAAATAATATGATTCAGAATAACTATTTAGGCCCCGTTTAAAAACAATTTTGTTTTTAGTTTTTTATTTTTTAAAATTAAGTCTACCAACACTACTTTTTCCATAAGTTTCTTTGTTTTGTACTTACATTCTTTTCATATTTTCAAAAACAAACTCAAGTATTGAAAACAAAAAAAATATATATAGTTTTCAAAAATTTGTTTTTGTTTTTGGAATTTAACTAATAATTTCAGGTAAAGTTCACCAATAATGTAGTTAATAAAACAAAAGACAAAATTAGAGTAGTTTTGAATAAATTAATTTTAATAAAAATTATATATATATTTTTTCCTTATATATGTATAATATGTTATATATACAAATTTATGTATGACTTTGTAACAACTGTCGTCGATTAAGGAAACAACCACTTTCTTAGTCCTTTTCCTATTTAAGAGTGGTAAAGCAAATGAATCAATTGTGAAAAATCTAATAATTTTGCTAGACAATTTTTGTATATAATTAATTTTTCTATAATATATGTTTTTTTTTTGTATATTTATATTTTATATATTTGATTGCAAATTTTAAATAATATATAAACAAATGAAAAAAAAAAAAAAAAAAAAAAAAAAAAAAAAAAACTTAAACAATTTTGATCCCTAACACTCTTGAATCTTTATTAAATACTTAAACCACTAAACCAATAGAATGCTTTGAAGCATGAGTTGTCGTGTTTCTCCATAGTGACATCACTTGGGGACGTGTCATGTAAATCGTGTACCATGTACACGATTTACAATGAAAGCGTGTACCTGGGTCACGATTTCGCTAAATCGTGACTCGTGTACACGATTTAGCTACCCTAGATTTGGAATTAGTTTCAAGACTATTCTAATTTTGTTTTTTTGTTTTTTAAATTACATTATTTAAAACAAAAACAAAAATCCAATAATTTCAATGTATATTTAACAAAGATGAAAACATGATAAATAAATTGGAAGAAAACAACCATAATTTTAAAAAACCAAATGGTTATCAAACGGGGCCTAACTATTTAGGCCTCGTTTGATAACCATGTCGTTTTTTGTTTTTGGTTTTTGAAAATTAAGCCTACAAACACTACTTTTACTTTATTTGTTTTGTTGTCTACATCTTTCAATTGTTTTCGAAAACCAAGTCAAATTTTGAAAACTAAAAAAAGTAGTTTTCAAAAACTTGTTTTTGTTTTTAGAATTTGGCTAGGAATTCAGATGTGTTCTTAACAAATATGAAAACCATGTAAGGAAATTGGGAAGAAACAAGCATAATTTTAAGAAACAAAAAACAAAAAACCAAATGGTTATCAAACGGGACCTTAGTTTTTAGTTTTTTGAAAATTAATTCGGTAAACATCTACTTCAAAAACCTGTGTTTTTTTTTTTTGGAACTCGAAAAAGAATTTAGATGTTTCCTTAACAATAATGAAAATTATTGCAGATAATTCGAGGAAGAACAATCATAATTTTGAAAAACAAAAGACCAAACGGTCATTAACCGATGCCTGAATAGATTTGAAGTGTATAAAATTGAGAGTTAAAAAACTTATTATACATTTTTTTAACCACATTGGAATGTCAGGTAGTCGATAAAGGCCAAAGTAAATAATATGATAATTAGCATTTTTGTGTCTGGCTTTTCATCTCATTGGTTTGATCTCCTTTCCCTTATGGTTGATTTATTTAAACAAACACTGATATTGGTATGAAAAATGACATTACTCGGGTTTATGTCCCACAATGGATTACTCAATGGAAGCAATTGCTCATTCTTAAATAAAAGTATTTATTATTTAAAAAATGTAAAAAACGACAATGAGGCTCTAGACAATAATTAAAAGTCAAGGGGCTTGTCATTTTTTTAATCAAATTCATGTGTTCAACGTGATTATAACTCAATACATCATCACCTCGATTAAAAAGGTTAAAGTTGGAATCCTTACCTTCACATCCAATTGAATTAAAAAAATATATATTTCAATTTGTACCCATAAACTTGTCACATTGTATCAATTTTGACCCTAAACTTTTATTTTCGTCAATTTCAATTGTATATTTTGTTGAATATTGACATGTATACCATATATTCAATTTATGCTAGCTACTTCACCCAACAATTTATCAAGTGTTTATTTTTGAAAAAAAATTATAGTGTTTGGCAACCACTATAAACGACTTAATAAAAAATGAGATTGAGAAATAAACTATGTTGAGAGAAACATTTGAAAGCAATTATTTTAAAAAGAGTTTTTAAGTATATATAACTTGGGTATAAAAACACTTATACGAAAAATGTAACCAAACATATGAGCGATTTGATTCTAAACAATTTTTATGCAAAATGTTTGAAGGAAAATGAATTATTGAAAAACGCTTAAACTAAAATGTATTAAAAAATCAAAACGGGCCTTAATAAAAAGTAATGTGAAAAATCTAACTCACGAATTTCAACAATATCAAGTTTTGCACGATTTTAAGACATATCAACATACCAAATAACGATTGAATACTTTTGTCAATACACCAATCAGAACTTAGTTCAACTGACATAAAGTTGTACTGATAACCACGAGTTCTGTGGTTCAATCCCCCACCCCACATATTGTCAAAAAAAAAAAAAAACTTTAATGTTGTTTTTATTTAAAATATCGTCAATTAATAATTCATTGAAAGTACATGCAAATTTTTTATATTTAAGGTTAAGATTACCATACTTAACTAAGTTTGGAATGTAATTTAATGAAACGGGAAGTTTTTAATATTTATTTATTTGAGTTTGGAATTGTAAAATTTGATAATGTGTTTTCTGGGTAATAATTGATTAAAAAAAAAAAAAAATCGCGCGACAGGTGTTGAGCCGCTTTAAAGGCAATTTTGCGCGGGAGAAACCAAGCTTTCGCAGAACTCAGAAATGGGCGGTCACGACTTGGAATTGGAGAGAGCTCGGTTGCTAAGCTTGGCCGCTGATCTCGGTTTCGATGAAGAATCGGCGAAGGCCTGCTTGGACCGGATAATCAATCTCTATGGTACTTTCTTCGATCTCCAGCCATTTCCGAACCCTAAATTAGCACTTCAGTTTCATCTGTACAACACTTTCGTGACTGGAATGAGAACGATGGAACATCGTTTAATCCATATTTCATCGATTCTGAGATGTACACTGTAGGAATCTTGATTTGGAAATGTCATAAACATAGCTTCCCAGTTGTGGGTTGAGGAGAAGAACTGTAATTGTTCGTTTTCTTTCAGTTTTTTTTCACTGAATTCATCTGTGCAACGTAGGGGGGATAAGACGTACTTGTCATAGGAATTGGTGGATAGTTTGAATGAGAATATGGTTATATCGACATAGCATTCAGTGTAAATCATTAACCATTGTTCTGTTGATTGATCAATAAAACCGTTTTAAAACAATTCAAGTGGTTTTTAATTTTGCTTACATGATTTACGTTGAAGGTGTTCTGACTGATTAACGGGAGGGACAATGTTATTAGAGTGAGATTGACTAGCAAAGAGTAGAACTAGCTACTCTATTTGAGCTATTAAAGTAAAAATTTGGCAATGTCTGTCAATTATCTGTTTACGGATGTGGTTCTTTGTTCAGGGGAAGATGGGCAGGAGTTTGTATCTGTTGAGTATTGTGGTGATGATTTTTTGGTGGCTCTTGCGGAGTCTGCTCAAGACAATGAGGAGTGGGATGATTTACAGGCAATGGAGTCGGAAGCTTGTGGTGCTTTAGATATTATTCTTGATGAAAATGTCCAGAAAATAAATGGAGTTCATAATGTCTACAACAAAGAAAACCCAATCAATATTATAGAAGATTCATCTGAAGCGGAGGAAAAACCAAATTTGGTTAACATTGATTCCTCCAGTGAAAGTGATGATGTGGACTTCAAAGCTTCAATGAAGAGAAATCTTGATTCTACCATTTCCTATTGTTCCGATCAAGCTACTCCTATCCTCACTTCAAGTAAATATTCTTCAAGATCAAGGGTAAAGCTTCTTTGGTGGCCACAGTGATGACTGATTCATTTTTCATGAAATTTTATAGCATTTCAAAACTGGAAGCAGCTTTAACGGTCGCAACTTTTTACTCCAAGTGTTTCACACAGTACACTGAATTAAATAGATGCGTTACCTAAAGAAAATATTTTTGTTTATTTTATTTTAAATCAAGGCAAGTAATGAACGTTATGGAAATCATATTAACTTGTTTGGTCCTTGGTGATAGTGAAACTTTTAGCTTCTTTGAAGTACTTATTTTTTTTTTTTTGAAACAAGAAATGAAACTTTTTGTTGATCTTTGAAGTGCTGATTTAATAAGTTATGTTGAAGGATTGCAAAACCAGTACTACTCAGGGTTCAGTTTGTTCAAGTCCAGGCGAAAGACAGTCCTCTAGAACATCAGGGGTTGAGCACAAGACTCTTAGTTATGAAGAGTTACAGGCTCTGGATGATTTTGAATTGGCTAATGTTGTTATTTTTGGAAATAAAACATTTCGACCTCTGCAACACGAGGCGTGTAAAGCAGCTGCGTCAAAACAAGATTGTTTTGTACTTATGCCAACTGGAGGTGGCAAAAGCTTATGTTACCAGGTCATCTTTCTCTACCTTCCTACACAAATTTAAAGACGAACATAGAGATAGATGGTTAATCAAATGTGTGAATTACATACCAGCTGGGGCATTTATTACCGGTCATACTGGTTACTTTTCATCCCTTTATTTAACTTTCTAGTTCATTCATTTACTTTGTCTATGTATATGGAGGTGTGCTAGAGTCTGAGTTGTGGGGATTTCTTTGTTCCTTATGGCTCTTTTCTATCTTATTCGTTGAAAATCCTTTCATTGAGGAAGATTTATTACCGAAGATGGAGGGACATAAAAGTTTCTGAGATATAACATATCTATAAACAATGTTACAAAGTTTGGCTGTTCTGATCCCTAAAATCCTCTGACTGCTACTTCGTCCTATGAATTATCCAAGGCATCAATGCCTGTCGTATGGAATGTTGTAGGCTCAGTATCGTCCATTTTGCGTGCATTATCCACAGATATTTTTGCTTTGTAAATATATTCTTATAAATATTTTGTTTGGTTATGAGTTTTGAAAACTGATGAGGAGTCTTGACTATTTTTGTATCGATTGGTATGCATAGCTTTTTAAACTTGTTTTGTATTTTTACATCTACTCCACTCTATACAGCTGCCTGCAACAATTCAACCAGGCGTTACTGTTGTCGTATCTCCCCTCCTTTCCCTAATTCAAGATCAGATAATCACATTAAACATCAAGTTTGGAATTCCATCAACGTTTTTAAATTCTCAACAAACTTCTTCTCAAGCAGCTGCTGTCCTACAAGAATTGAGGCAAGGTTTTTCTCTTTCTCTGGGCGTGATATTTGGTGATGTTTAAGCTTGGCCAATCTATGTCCATATTTCTATAACATATATGATGTATACAGAAAACTGTTTATTGTCTCAAGGAGAACAATATGCAGGCTACTCTACTGGGATACTTATTTTAATGTTTTCAGGGTTTTCTGAATTAAATGTCTTTGAGAAAACATGATATATGTGCTTTGAGCAATTATACGTGGAAAATTTAAAAACGTTTTGATACTACTTGAGCATATTTTCAAATTGTGTTTTCTTTTCTCATTGCAGGAAAGATAAACCTTCATGCAAGCTCTTGTATGTGACTCCTGAGAGAATAGCAACTCAGTCATTTTTGGAGATTCTAAGATTCATGCATCTGAAGGTGACCTGTTAGGACTTTGCTAAACTAATGTGAATGAGTTTTTATTTCCAATGCGAAACTTCCAAAATTTTCTATTACAAATAATGTTAAGTTTAAAATATAATGACAGAAACAAGTTGCGGGTTTTGTTGTTGATGAAGCACACTGTGTAAGGTATGACATGTTCTTGTTTAATCTGTTAACTTTTTGATAAATTAGATAGCTTATGTGACTTGGGACATAGATAGTACCCAAATTCAAAAAGTGGTTATTCCATCTTGAAGAAGCATCGGTGTCAAAAAAATTTCGGCTCAAATGACTGAACCAACAAACGTATGAGCATCAATGAAATTCGTTATTTGTTATTCCATTTTTAAGATCATCAATAATCTGTTCACATCAGGAAGCATGGCAATCTATGTAGTTGGTTTTTGCTAATTGTACCAGTTTTGAGAAGTACGATAACAATTGTTGGAGGCTGTGTGAAAGTCTAGGAGATAATTTGGCAGATAAATGGGAGAAAACTTCTTAAACGGGTTTTAGTAAATAGCTAAATGTGATGGGATAGGTAAATCAGATTAGTCTTACATTGAAAATCATGCCATTGACTGCTTTCTGTTTCTCTGATGTTGCAGCCAGTGGGGACATGACTTCCGCCCAGATTATCGAAGTCTGGGATGTCTCAAGCAAAATTTCCCTGATGTCCCAGTGATGGCACTGACTGCAACAGCAACACAGTCAGTTCGTGAGGTAACAAGAGATGCCATAGGCCTGACATTTTTCTGTTTTGCATGAAATGGTATTTTCTCATTTCAATCTATATGCTGCAGGATGTATTAAAAGCTTTAAGAATCCCTCACGCACTCATCCTTGAAAGAAGCTTTGACAGGCCTAACCTGAAGTATGAAGTAGTGTGTAAGACAAAAGAGCCTCTGATGCAGCTTGGACAGCTCATAATGGCTCGTTTCAAGAATCAGTGTGGAATTGTGTATTGTCTTTCAAAAAGTGAATGTGTAGAGGTATCAGAATTTCTAAATAAAAAGTGTAAAATCAAGACAGCATATTATCATGCTGGTTTAGCTGCTCGCCAGCGAGTTTTGGTACAGAAGAAATGGCATGTGGGGGATATCCAGATTGTTTGCGCTACAATAGCCTTTGGCATGGGGATAGACAAACCAGATGTTGTAAGTTCATTTATTATAATGATGTGCGTGCTATTGTTTGAGATTGCTAGTCATGGCCAAACTACAATTTTTGCAGCATGAGAGTTGATACTTAACTACTTTTCAATTTATGAACACTGGTGCAAGAAAATTGAAGACTGCATTATTCATCATAATGTCAATTTCAACTGTGCAGTTATTGATTGCCATAATGTTTTACATATTAAAATTATAAAATTTTAGAGTTTGATTTTGACATTTCATGAATGAATTAATTACTATATATGGCCTATGAAAATAGGTACTGTGTCAATGCACCCCCTCTCTCTCTCGCACTCCTGCAAAGTAGTGGATTAAGTACCATAGCTTCCCCTTTCTCCTAAAAGTTTAAGAATTTGTTTGAAATTATGTTTTAGTGTTAATCTCTTCTGAAATATTCTAGACTTGTTAGCTGTGCAAATGGTAGCTTTGGAAACTTGGCTGATTTATTTCGCTATGCTTGATGCCTATGACTTGAGTAAGGCATATAGTTAGCTACCTTGGGTTTTAAAAAAGTTTGAACAGAATGAAACATTCAGAGCACTTAATCTGCTTATGGCTACAGTCCAAATCAATCTCTCTCCTTCCTTTACACCATCTTTTAAATTACTTATTGCTTTGTTAATTTGTTTCTGGCCTTAACTACAGTACAATCTTTTTTCTTTTCCATTCCTGTAGGAGTAGGACTAATCTTAGGTCTAACTGTCTCATATGTATGCTTCAGCATATTCTATTACTTGCTAGTATTTACAAGTCATTTTCACGTTCACTTGGTCGTTATGACATAAGTCATCCCCTTTTCATTTTTTCTATTTGTCCAGCGGTTTGTTATTCACAATACAATGTCAAAATCAATAGAAAGCTATTATCAAGAATCAGGAAGAGCTGGAAGGGATGATTTCCCTGCTTCATGTATTGTCTTGTACCAAAAAAAGGATTTCAGCCGAGTCGTATGCATGTTACGTAATGGACAAGGATTTAAAAGTGAAAGTTTTAAGATGTCAATGTCACAAGCAAAGAAAATGCAACAATTCTGTGAACTTAAGGTTAGCAACTCCATTTCATCTTTCGAATAATCGCTTTTCCCTCATCATCCTTGATTCATCGCCATGAAAGTTCCTGCCTCATTACTTTTAGTATTTTATAAATTTGATTTTGTTGATGCAGACTCATGTTCCTTAATTTGTGGTAAAATTTCACAGGACGAATGTCGGAGACAAACGTTGCTTCAGCATTTCGGAGAGTCATTTGATCGAAAAGCATGCAAATATGGCTCTAATCCATGTGATAACTGTCTTAAGAAGTCTTCCTGAGCATGACATTAACTGTCTAAGGTGACTTCAAACTGAAAACCATCCCACATTCATTCTTGGGACAACAGTTCAGACCTCTGTTATTTTGTCATGGTGCCTTCAGTGCAGGCTAGAAAGGCTTTCTTCTTGACTGCAAACTTGCTCGTCCTCAACCCAGGTATTTCTGCTCAATCCATTATTTTCATCACATTTGCTTTATCACTGTGGCATGTTGATAAATTTTTCTCACTAAATCCTCAATTTGAAAGAGTGACATAGAGTTAAAATGATCTTGAAAAGGGTCCCTTTGTAGATGTGAGAAGGATCAATTTTTTGAATAGTTGGGGATTAATACTAGTTTATTGAGTTATGCATGTTGCTATCATGATGGTAGGAGTTGTTTGGCAGCCTGTGCTGCAGAATAAATTTTACTGTGATCACTGATCATGTTGCTTGTTATTGTTAAAGTTGTACTTCATGAGCCTGTACTTTTTGGAAGAATATCAGGCTGAAAAATAGGAAATTTGGGCTAATAAAGTGGGACCTAATAAGATAAATAATTTCTTAAAAATTGTTAACCAAATATGTTTTCATTTACTTTTT
The DNA here is from genome assembly GCA_017139565.1 of Luffa aegyptiaca. Classification (NCBI taxonomy): domain Eukaryota; kingdom Viridiplantae; phylum Streptophyta; class Magnoliopsida; order Cucurbitales; family Cucurbitaceae; genus Luffa; species Luffa aegyptiaca. The sequence continues at coordinate 44,712,924 of CM029402.1, read as the reverse complement.
GTGCTCAAATCAAATAAGAAACAATTTGGCCTATTGATGGTTCATGTTTGTTAGAATGTCTTTATCTTTTTAATTTTAATTTATTCAAAATTAGAATTTGAGACTCTTCATCAAAGAAGTCTAAGTAGGTACCTCATCTTTTAGGAAGAAAACATAAAGAAAGAAAGGTCAGGTAAAGGTAGAAATACAGGGATTTAAATCATGTAAGGTTTGTTTGATAGCATTTTTTCTATTTCTTGCTTTTAGTTTTTATTTTTGAAATTTAAGTACGTGTGGTTTGTGACATATTTTCTCATTTCTTAATTTTTTTTTTTAAATTTCTGTTTTATTTTTTTTAATAGTTCTCAAAATTTTGTTATATTTATTATTTATTTATATATATATATATATATATATATATATATATATATATATATATATATATATATATATATATATATATATATATATATATATTTTGTAGATGTTATCAAAATTATGTTTATTTGAATTGTCTTCGCTAAAAATGACGAATGAAGAATAAAAATACCTTATTTATTTATTTATTTTGAAGAACTAGCTTTCATTGAGAAAGAATGAAAGAATACAAGGGCATACAAAAAACGAGTCCACAAAAAAGGGGGTCCAATTAAAGGAAGGGACCCCAATCAAGTAAAATCATGCCTAACGAATAATTACAAAAGAGTTTCGACACTGAAACTCAAAGGGAAACATGGAATCTAGCAAGGGACCATGCATCTCTCGTGTCTCTTTCCAACCCCCTAAACACTCTGTTATTTTCTTTTCCCCCACAAAGTACATATCAAGGCACACAACCCAGCTTGTCACAAAAATCTCCCATTCTCACGAAAGGGCGAATGAAGGAGGAACTCCTCAATCATCTCCCTAACATCCATATAATTCCGCGTCTGCACCCCAAAAGCATCATAGAACAAATCCCACACCACACGCACATAGTCACAAGTCCAAAGAATATGATCCAGATCTTCCTCCACCTTCTTGCAAAGAATGCAACAAAACAGGCCCACCAACGAGGGCATCGAGAGCCTATCGAAAGTATTAACTCCATTTAATATCCTATGAGTTTCCTTGGCAACCAAATGTAGTAGGGTCAGGAAACCGCCTGTGAGATTAGTCGTGGTGGGCGTAAGCTAGCCCAAACACTTACGAATATAAAAAAAAATAGAAGATAACTTGCCAAATAAAGTATTAAATACATTTTGATCTTTTTAGTGTAAACAAGAGAATGAAAAATAAAAATAATAACCAAGCATTTTTTTTTTCATTTTAAATCAAAACTAAATAAATGTTAAATTCAAATTTAATTTGAAGTTGAATGAGCTTTTATTATTATTTTTTTTTAAGAAAACATCTTAGTTGTGTCAATTAGGGTTTTCTTTTTCCCTCTTTTCTTGATTGAACTAATAAGTAATATTTTAGTATATCGTGGAACAAGAGAGTTGATTAATTCGATAAAATAAGGATGAATGAAAAAATATGATTTATTATGCATTATGTTTCCTTGCTCCATCAAATTTTAGTATCATATTGTGTCAAATCATAATTGGTTGGTCCAATCAACATGTGCTACACAATATTTAAGTAATAACATTAAAGGTAGAGATTTATTAGAAACCAAATAAAAAATTAATGGATGCAATAACTCTTTTAAGCTTAGAGACTATGCAGAAAGTCTGGAAAGGTTGGAAACTAAATTTATTATTTAATCTGAAATTTTTTAAAAAAATGAAACGAGAAGAAGAAATAAAAAGACGACTCTAAAATAATTGAATTTTACTCATCGAATCATGGGGAGCGAATGAATGGTAGTCATCTAAAATTCTAAGTGGGACCAAATTGCATGTTCATTTTGGCGAGAAGCAAAGCCCAATCATGGCTCTGCCGACTCTATTTGTTTGTCAAGAATCTATTCATTTTCCAAGTCAAATTTGTATTGGATTATTATTATTAGAAAGAAAATCTAGGATCTTAGATTCCAAAATTAAATACCATTCAAAATATTTTAAGAATTTTAATATTGTAATTCTTCCAAACTCTTCTCTGTTTAGTTTCATATTTGGAAGGAAGATTGAATATTTTACAATCTCTAGTCCACTTACTAATTGAGTGCATGTTTAGGAGTGATTTGGAAATGACTAAAATCACTTTTGTCAAGTTCAAAATCACTATGAAACACACATTTAATTATTCAAAATCAATTTCATGTTTGATTTTACACTCTTAAATGTGATTTTCATATCATCAAAATTGATTCTGAATTATTAAAAGCATGTTTCAGAGTGATTTTGAATATGAAAAAAGTGATTTTAACCATTTAAAAGTTACTCTCAAACATGCACTGTTTTTTTTTTTTTTTTTGTCTGTTTGCTTGTTATTTGACTGATCGTTTGGAAATTATTATTTTCACCCATGGTTCACTTCTTTACCTCTATAGTTGGATAGTGAAACTCTTTATTCAGTAATTTTTTTACTTATAATCTAAGACAAGCTTTTTTTGGTATTAGTGTTCAACTTGGAACAAATGTCTATAGTTGCTAGTGTTCATGGCTACACATATTTCAAGAAGGCAATTGAGTTGGCTGGTTCTTTGGCTTATAGGAGTCCAAGTATTGTCTCTCTTAAAGGTGATATCTTCTAGATTTCTGCAAATCTTTTATTTAGATGATATTTGTAGCATGATTTCTTTTAGGTCTCGTCGATCTTTTAGTAGTTTTTAGTGTAATTTTATACCTATCATTACTAATATTTTTGGATGGGATAACCACTTTGATTTCTAGTAGTCCAGATGTTGTCTCTGCAATTTGTGAATCTTTTATTTTTCGATGACATTTGTAGAATAATTTTTTTCAGGTTCTATTGATCTATGTAGTACTTTACTATATGGATCTTCGCAGATATTTTGAGATGAGATAGATGATGAGAATGTTATAGTTGTGCCAATATAGTTGAAATGATTAGATGCATCTATTGATTCCTGTTACGGATACAATCAACACTTTTTTTTTTCTTTGGATCTATTGAAACTCCATTTTTTATAGGTATCTTGAATATGGCTTCATAACTTTGAACGTGCTTATCAACATTATGGTAAGAGATGAATTTGATTAATATGCCTATTTATTTAGAGGAAATTTCGTCACGAGTTTGAAAGTTTGAATTTGTGTACCTTTGAACTGAGAGACCCGAACTTGGATAGTTTGTATAATTTTTTCAGTACCAAACTCATGGACCCAAAACCCTTATTTTAAATGCTCTATACATTTAGTCCTTCCTTTTCCATTTCAAACAATGGGAAAAAAGAAAAATACATTTGAAAAGGGAAAAAAAGCGTCCCCAAATTAGATGAAATTAAATAGCATCTAATTTCGCCAGTTTTAATTATTTATGGCTTTTTGAATAATTTGGATCATGCTTTCTCAACTATTCTCTTAAATAATTGTAGCAGAAAGGAAAAGAAAAACTGTTCTCTTAAATAATTGAAGCAAACAATAAATATTTTAACCTCTCATTTTTACCTAATTGAACGTGCAAGTTATTATTTTATAGATTTGTTTCTACCTTTAAAAATAGTTCTATTAGAATTATTCATTAGCCTCATAATTTTCGTAGTACACATTTTTTTTTTCAACAAATAATGCTGTTATTACTAAATTCCAAACCTACTATACTTGACCATTTTCAACTTTAGTACTGATTTGGGCCAATATATAAGTTTTAAATCAATTTATATGAAATTAATATATTAAGGTTCATTTGGGAATTGGAATTACAAAAGTCCCATAAATAACCTTATTGAAAAATAAAATTAAGAGCATAGTAGATCAGCTAAAAAAAAATTATAAGAATTGTTGAGTTGAAGTCTAATGGTTGAAATTGAAAATATTCGAACTTGAATATACCTTCATTAAGATATTATAGATCTGACTTTTAGTTAAGGGTTTGAATCTCTATCCCACAGCCAAAGTGAGCTTAGTTCAGTGGTAATTGGCATGTACTTTTGACCAAAAAGTTAGAAGTTTGAATCCCTCAAATGTTGATGTACTCAAAAGAATCTCCATCCCACGTATTTTTGCACTAAAAAATCATTTAATATATTATACTAAAAAAGACATTAAATATATTAGTCGGTCAATGATTTAAAATTAAGAAAAAATATGAAAATATCATAAATGTTTGGAGAAAAATGGAAATCAAATTTCTAATGTTTAGTTCCACCATAATATAAAGACATATTTTACAAATTTGAGATTAATGAAAAACATTATCGTTAATACAATTCAATTGCATATATGCTAACAAGAGCTTGGCTCAACTGACACATAGTTTGTAACCTGACCATAAGGTCAGAGGTTCAATCTCCCACCCCTACATGTTGTCAAAAAAAAAAAAAAAAATTCAATTGCATATACCAATAAGAGTGTATATATACATGTTTTTGAGTTAAACATGTAGGAGTTAAAGATTTTTTTTTTTGAAGAAAGGAGTTTTTTTTTTTTTTTTTTTTTTTTTTTTTTTTTTTTTTTTTGACAATTGAAAGAAAGGAGTTAAAGATTTGAACTTATAACCTTTTAGTTGATGATATTTGACTATTTATTTTATCGGTTTCTACCTTACCATTAGATAATATTCTAAAAAAAATAACCATTTCCCATATAAAGTTTGATAATTTTGTAATAAAATAAAGATATAATCTCATTAAAATCCATTGTTATTTTTCTTGGCAAAAGTTTCAATTTTCCACAAATTAAAAAAAAAATAAAACACAGGAGAAGTAAAATACTATTTATTTGATCATCCCAAAATTTCCACCAACCAATAAGAAACCCTTTTTTCTAAATTTGAAATGTTATAATATAACCAACGGAGAGAGAAAGAAAGAAAGAAAGAAGAGACAAGAATTTAAACAATTAGGTAATAAAAAAGCAAAAAAAAAAAAAAAAAGTGATTCTCTATGATTTCTTTCTTCATCATCAATATTATTACGAAATCTCCTTAAAAAGAAAAAAAAAAACCAACGGTCAGGATTCGATCCGTTTCAAAAATCGATCCACTGAGATTACAGTATTACACTCCTGAAATTGAAATCTCCATTTTTATTTTTTTATTTTTTTTATTTTATTTTGACTAAGTGGGTCCCACTGGAAGTTGGGTTTTCTCTTTGGTGCAATATGGGCCAAAGCACAAAACCTTCCTGCTTCTCACATGGCAGAAGAGAGAGAAAGTAGAGAGAGAAAGTAGAGAGAGAGAGAAAGCGAGGGATTAGCATTCAAGTGAGAACTTCACAGAGGGCAGAGAGCAGGAGGAGGAGCCTTCAATTCCTTAAATTTTTCCACCACGAAGACCGGTTTTTAAGCTTCTTTCTCTCTCTCATTCTGCCATTTTTAATGCTTCGTCCTCCAACCTGTTATTTGCTCTCTCTTTCGTCTCTCTTTGCTTCAGTACTTCTTCTCTACCGCCTGACGATCTCCATTCATCGCTGTTAACTTCTTTTGAACGCCCCCTTTTGGTCAATTTTCGTGCCCTTTTTGTTAGATCTGTGTTTCGTGTTCTCTTTGATTCGTTCTGTCTGTTTTTGGTCGCGAACTTGCGGTTTGGAAATGGGATCTGTTTGCTGAGAGGTACGTGTTTTGTTCCTTCTGGAATGGCTGAGTTTTTTGTTCTGTTTGGTGGTTTTGTTTATGAACAATTTGAGTTTGGAAATGTGGCTTCGTAGACGCTGGATTTTGGATGAAATTCGTGTTTGAATAGGGAAGGTTTTGGCTAGTTTTTGGGGATGGCTTATTTTGATGGACTGCAATGCTTTCTATTTCTGTTCTTTTTTGGTCCTTTCTCCTCTGTTGTTACTTTGGCGAATTTTGGTTGCTTTGTTCGATGCTAAATGGTTCTTTGATGGGAGGAATTAGATATGTCTAGCTCTACCTCTCTCGTTGTAAGATTAGGGTTTCGTGGAAGGCTCATTTGAACAAGAAATGTGGATGTTTATAGCTGTTGCTTGTTGTCTTTTCTTCTTATTCTTCATCTTTTAACCGTTTAAATAGCTGAGTATTTGATCGAGCTCCTCTGTTTTTTTTTTACTGTGCTGTTGGGATAATGTGTGAGATAAATTCCGAGAAATTTTTGGTTATGGGTTCTGCTTTGGTTTTCCCTGTTGTGAAAATAATGGCTGCTGTCCAGGCCTTTTGTAGATTAGAAGATGGAGGTTGAGAAGAAACGCTCCAAAGGAGGCTTTCTTAACTTATTTGATTGGAATGGAAAATCTCGGAAGAGGCTGTTCTCAAGCAGTAATGAGTTATCTGGTACATAATACTTTTTTGGCTTATGCTATTTCAGGGTTCTGTGCTTGCTTTACCCTTATAATGAAATGAACTAAATGAGCGTTGAAGAAACTTTTTGCTTTTGAGCATGGCAGTTTACTAATTCAATATTTTGGTCCCTCCTGTTTTGCCCAAACAGGATTGAAGCAAGGAAAAGAAAATGTTGACAACTTGTCAAAGTCACAGCTATTTCAGGTGAGAACTGCCTTTGACCTGCATTTTTTCTTCTGCTTTCAGCTCTGATTCTTCACATTCTGTTCCCTTTCTCTTCTTGCTTTAACCTCTTTTCTAAATGATTCTCTATCTGCAGTTAGAGGCAAGTGAAGATGGAGCAAGTTCTAGTTATAAGTTAAATGGTGATTGGGATTTTTCTTTGACCAAAACCAGTGATGAAAAATGTGGGGGGCGAGTCCCCAGTGTAGTTGCTAGACTTATGGGATTAGATTCATTGCCTTCTAACATACCTGAGCCATGTTCTACCCCATTTTTAGAATCCCGCTCTGTCAGGGCGTCTCATCATGATAACAATAATGGAATATGGAACTGTAATACTGTGGACTATATTGATATGCCCAACAAAATGGAGAGGTTTTCTGGGAATCTCTTAGATTTCAGGGCGCAAAAGATACCTAAGAGTCCGATTGAGAGATTTCAAACTGAAGTTTTGCCTCCCAAGTCTGCTAAATCTATACCTATAACTCATCATAAGTTGTTGTCTCCTATCAAGAGCCCTGGGTTTACTCCAACAATGAACACAGGTTACTTAATGGAGGCAGCCACCAAGATAATTGAGGCAAGTCCCAGGAAACCTGTAAAGAGTAAAATGACATCTATTACCAATTCCTCAGTGCCCTTGAGAATCCGGGATTTGAAAGAGAAAGTGGAAACTGCACGCAAGTCATCAGGAATTGAAAAATCAACAGAAAATTATATCGGAAAGAATAGAAAAGGAAAAGCCAGTGAACGGAACTATAGTGGATCAGAACATAATCTAGCATCAATGACAGAATCGACTGGAGCTGGTAGAAGTAATTCCAACGCTTCAAAAGATAAAGGAAGACCAGTTTCTCTTGCAGTTCAAGCAAGGGTCAATCTTCAGAGTAAAGGGGACTCAACTTCTTGTAGTGACAGGGCTTCAATGGATCGGAAAGAGCATAATGAAGTAAAATCAAGCCAGCTTTTCAAAAGCCAGCCCAGTATGCAAAAAACTATGCAGAAGAGAACCGTTAAGAGGAATAACAATATTCTTGCACAAAACAATCAGAAGCAGAATTCTCTTCCCAGCAAAGAAAAATTGCCTTCAAAACCTCCAGTCTTGAATCAGCCGGCCAAAAGGACTCAGTCTGCTAATGGTCACATAGGTCCTAGCAAAACTGTAAATAAGGTTGTTATCAACTCCGAAGTTGAATCGAAAATCACACGCACGAGAGAAACTGATGCTAAAAAGGAATTTGCATCTTCCAAGAGAAATACTGCCTCACGGAAGAAAAGATCTGTGAGTCAGGATGTTGGTAGTGAAGGAAGTTCTGTATCTAATGCTTCGATTCACGATGGTGAGAGATCTGTCAAATATAACATTGCAATTGATGGTTCAATGAACTGTGATGAAAACAGGAAGCTGGGAATGGACATTGTTTCTTTTACATTCACATCCCCACTGAAGAAATCCATTTCTGAACCTCACTCAGATGAGGCTGTAAAAATTAACCACAGCTTGGTCTTTGATTCTTGTAGTGAGAACGACTATTTGAAGAACCTAACATCATTTTCACCCAATTTAAACGCCCTTAATGGTGATGCTTTAAGTGTACTGTTGGAGCAAAAACTTCAGGAACTGACATGTAGGGTCGAGTCCTCTCAATCTTATATGGCGCGAGAAGGCATTTATGCTTGTTCTGGGTCCAATTCGCAAAATGTTTTTGCCACTTCAGAATGTGCCAAAAAAGAAAATGGCATAAGCTGCGGATATTCAGATAGCCCCTATGATTGTGACCACTTGTCAACCGATAGCAACGAACTAATTGTCGATAAATGGCGGCAGGTATTTGCTCCTTGCTATTGCATCTCTTACTTGATGTTATCTTCAACATGTTGTGAATAAACCACTGTTTCTCAATACCTCTTTGTATATAACTAAACTCATTCCAAATTCAGGGAGTGAAAGAAATAAAAGAACCCGAAGATAGCAATTACACTGAAACAGTTACCATAAGCGGATCTTCAGTTGATGATGAGTTTTCCCCAGACGACGGAAATAGCTTCCATGGTAAATCTCTCGCTCTTCCTCTAGGGATTTTTTCACTTATATGAAGAATGCATCCTCTGAAAAGTTTTTTTTCATTGAGAAGAGCATCCTCTGAAAAGTTGTGTCACAAACAAATTTAACTGCAAAATTTATCAGGAAAATTGCTTATAATTTTCAGATGCAACTTAAATGGAGATTAGAAATTGGTTTCTAGATTTTCTTGTTGACGTAACATCTTGGAAAAATATTAGAAATTTGCATCATATTGGGGAAAAATGGAAAAAATATTCCACTTAGCTACCACCACAATATTGTTACTCCCTCTTAACTATTGGGTACGTGGTCAAAATACAGTTTTTAATCTCTCGTGTGCATCCAGTGGTACGAAATCACCAGTCACATTCTTCCAACCTCTTCAAATAATTTCTCGATAAGGAGAAACGAAGCAAAATGAGAGAACAAGTTACCAAAATCTTCTGGTATTGACCTTTTTTTTTTTTTTTTCCCCCTGTTTACAGCCAGCAGGTTGTCTTCAATTCAACATGGTGATGCAATCAAGTTAGACCCAACAAATCTCTTCCCCAGAATGTTTGGCGAGTCGCAGGTATCCTACTCTGCATCGACCATCGACGACAGAGACAAGTTTGGAGCTCCATCACCTACAATGATGAGTCCAATAAACATCCATAGATCAGATGACTGGGAACTACAATATGTGAGGGATGTCCTAAGCAAAGCTGAGCTAGCATTTGAAAACTTTGCATTAGGTGTTGCCCCAGTGGTGATCACTCCCAATCTCTACAATAATCTGGAGATTGAGGAAAACATCAAGGACCGTAATGGACCGGAACATTTCAAGCTTGAACGGAAGGTTCTGTTCGACTGCATGAACGAGTGTTTGGAACTAAAGCTCAAACAAGTAGTGGTTGGAAGTTCAAAAACATGGGTTTCATGGACAAAACTGTTTGAAAATGGTAGTTTGGCAGAGGAGTTATGGAAGGAGATTGAGAGTTGGAAATGCATGGAAGAATGGATGGTAGATGAACTTGTGGACAAGGATATGAGCACCCAACATGGGAAATGGCTCAACTTTGACCAAGAAGCAAATGAAGAGGGGCTTGAGATTGAGAAGGGGATATTAACTTCTTTAGTAGATGAATTGGTCAGTGATTTTCTGATCTTTGGATGAGATGCTTAATCTTCTCTTTTTTTTTTTTTTTTTGGTTGCAAACATAACTTATTGATGATGTAAAGTGGTCAGATGGTGAATCTGTTTTATGATTTTTTTTCTTTTCCTTCTGGGAAAAGAAAACTTGTCATACTGATTGTCCTTCATGTAGTGTAGAGATGGTGGTGGTGGTACTAATGGATTGCCAGACAAATATTGCAGAGGAAGCTGTAATCTCTGGATTCAAGTACTTTCCATCTTCATTAACAGGTTTTTTTATTTTTATTATAACAATATTTCCTTAGAGAAATTTCCACTGAAGGAAATTTTTTGGGTGGGGATTGTTTTTTCTTGGATTTTGTTTCTTGGATGGAGATGGATAAACTCTCCTCGAGAAATTATTTAGTGAGGCAAGACTGGTAGTTTTACACCGTTGGATGTAAGAGAGAAATTGTGAAAGTACCTTGACTTTGCATCCAATGGTTATTAGGGGACAAACAAACATTAAGGTTTACATCCGACGGTTTGAAAGAGGTGGCCACATTGTGGCGGCCTCGTTGAATAATTTGTCTAGCTCACTCTAATTTTCACTACAACCATTTTTCTTGTTGTCCCATTTTTTTAATGAGGCTAAATATATAATTTGGTTGCTAATATTGGTGGAGTATATATATATAAATAAATTTGGTTTCTAATCTGATTAAAAGTTTGAATTTCATACTTAATGTTTTGGATTTTTTTTTAAAAAATTAAGTCGTCATTATCATTAAAGTTGAAGTTAATTCGTAAAATGATGATTAGATGTCAATATATGCTTTATTAATTGAGTTAAAAATATTCTATGTTTTAAACTTTTAATATGATGAAATAACACAATGGTCGTACTTGAAATTAGTAATTAACTTTTTTTTTTGAACATCAGTGAGAAAATTTGAATATCTGACCTCTTAATCAAAAGGACATGCCAAAAACCACAAAAACCATTTATCTGTGCTCACTTTGACAATCAAGTTTTTCTTAACCATTCAATAAGAATCTAAAAATATTTGATATATTTGACTTTATATACTTGTATATTAGACATTTTTTTATTAGGTAAATGGCTAAAAAATGTTTTTAAGTCATTTTTTTTTTTAATTTTATTATTTATTTCTAAAAGAAGACTAGTTAAACTTATATTGATTTAAAGGGTTTTCCTCTACTAAGTTTAGAGATTAAAGTATGTCAATTCGATGTGAAAATTCAAAGATTAAAAAAAAAAGTATGTTTTTTTCAAAAAAAAAAAAAAAAAAAGTATGAAAGTTCGAAGAATTAAAAGATATGTATTTTTTAATATTTAACAACCAATAAAATTAAAAAGGAAACTTCCCTGTTTTTTTTTCTAACCTCCTTCAATTTCCTGAAAATTTTCGTATCATCATATTTTATCTTCTCTTAATCCATGTTGAGAAATTTAAAGAGAAAATCAACCAGTTATAAGATTGTTTTTATAATATAGATTTGAATCCGATCTTGAATGTAATAAGATAACCAAAGAAGAAAAAAATATTTTAAAAAACAACTAGCATATAAAATATTATATAATTTTAAAATATGACAAAAAGGAATATGAGGTCAAACGTAACATATTGTGAATTGATATTTTTGAAAGTTACTTGAATTCATAAATCAAGATAAATATCAAACCAAAGTCATTTCATTTACTGACATTAATTATAATATATTATTTCATAATGAAATGCACTAAAAAAAAATCATAATGAAAGATTTGAATGTTGTGAAAAAAAAAAAACTGAAAAGTCAACTTCACTTTTTTTTAGTTTAGTTTGACAACATTTTTTTTTTGAGTACATCAACATTTGGGGGTGGGGGATTTGAATCTCTGACCTTATGGTCGAGGGTACATGCCAATTACCGCTGAGCTATGCTCGTTTTGACAGTTTGACAACATTTGGAGATGGTGGGATTCGAGCTCTAATTCTCTTAATCGAAAGTACACGACAATTATCACTGAGCTATGTTCGTTTTAGTGAAAATTATCATCACATTTTTTTTTTACATGGTTGATTTTCACTTAAAATTTCTCAACATGGATTTAGAGAAGATACTCAAATGTGATGATATGAAAATTTTCAGGAAATTGAGAGAGGTTAGAAAAAAAATAACTAATTCATATTTATTTCATTTTTTAGAACAATATATTTATTTCATTTTAATATTTGAATTTTCACGTCAAATTGACATATTTTAATCTCTAAAGTGTAACCTTAGTATGGCAAACCCTTTAAATAATATAACTATTTTTTTTTAAAAAAAAAAACTTGACTTAAAAACATTCGTTCATCATTTAACTAATCAATAAATGTTTGTATGGCAAAGCGAGCATAGCTCATTGGTAATTGACATATATTATCGACCAAGAGGTCAGATGTTTGAATCACTCCATCCCCAAATGTTGTTGAACTAAAAAAAAGTTTATATGTACAAATAATATATGAATTAATCCATAAAAAAAAGTATATAAAGTTTATATGTGGAAATAGTTATACATCGCTAGCATAGATGTAAATTGATTCAATTATTAGTTTGGGGTTTTAATTGATATTACTCTCAAAGTTTAAGAGTATAAATGGATTGTTTATCTGATTTTTATAATTATTAAAAAAAAAGTAGAAGTAAAATTTCAATTATGATTTTTTTTTATTACTTTTTATTTTTTAACTTTAATATTTTTTTTAGTTTAATTTTTAAACTTTGATAATTAGGTCACTGTAATGGATAAACATTTAAGGTTTGTTATTTGCAAATATAACATTTTTTTTAAAAAAAAATTGCAAATATAGAAAATCTATCAATGATAGATATCTATTACTAATAGACTTCAATCACAATGATGAAAATCTACCATTGTTTTCTTACAATGATTTTCATCTTTGTTATTAACAGTGATACTAGTCTCTATCAACAATAATTGCAATTGTAATTAAAGTCTATCGTTGATAGACTAGTATTACTGTTAATAACAAAGACGAGAAAAACAAGGGTAGATTTTCATCTTTGTTGAGAACACATTTGAATTCCAAATCAAATTATAAAACCAAAAACAAAAAATGAAATAGTTATCAAACATGCATACATACTAACATAAGTTAAAAACTTGAAAGTATAAAGACGAAGATGAAATGAAGTATAAAAATTGAAAGGCCATAAATTGAATGTTTTGGCTATTTTTTTTTACGACATGTGGGATAGGAGATTTTATAGTACAAATTTTATACTAGTTGAACCATACTTTTATTAGCTAATAATTTTAATAATTGTGGAGTTGGAATTATTATTAACATGTAGGGGTGGGGGATTGAACCTCGACCTCTTGGTCATGCTACAAGCTTTATGCCAGTTGAGCCAAGCTCTTGTTGGTGGAAATATTAGTTTATGTTACATGAATTTGGATTGCATAAAAGCATGATTTATAATACGTAATATGAGCATGTGTAACATGTGTTCCGTATATGAGTTGTGATTATAAAAGTTAGGTTAAATTATAAGTTTAGTCCCTGAACTTTTAATGTTGTGTCAAGTTGGTTTCTGAATTTTAATAAATGTCAAATATGTCATTGAATTTTCAATTTCCTGTTCATTAAGTCTCTGAACTTTAAAAAAGTATCCCGTAGCTAGGTTATTTTTGTATCCAATAGGTCATTCAACTTTCAATTTTGTCTAATAAATTATTGACCTATTCGGCATTTTTTTTTTTCAAATTCACATGTCTATTAGACACAAAATTGAAAGTAACCCAATAGGCATAAAATTCAAGGCATAACATTCAATTTTATATCTAATAGATTAATTTTTTAAAAATCTTGAAGATGTCAGTGTCCTATTAAACACAAAATTGTACTTAAAGTTCAAGAATCTATTAAACACAAATTTAAAGTTGGAACCCATTTAGACACTTTTTTTAAAGTTCAAGGATCAAATTGAACTTGAAAGTCTAAGGACTATACTTGTAATTTAACCTAAAAGATAATTATGCAGTATAAAAAATATTTAAAAAAAAATTAATTTTTTTTCTTAAGTTTGAGTTTGTTTAGTTCATGAAGTTAACAAACTATTTTTTTTAGTCCAACGATATGTAGTTGCTTATGTTCACATTGGCATATAAGGTTAACTAACTTATGGTTTAGGATTAAGCAAATTCATGTGTCACACATAGACTTGAATTCTCTTGAGGTAACACAAATCTAATCTATAATCCAACAAATAATAAAGATTGATTGTTTGAGAATATCTAACTAATTAGGAGTTTGAATTACAACGAATATTTAGAAAGTAAGTTGTTATAGGTAATTTTGGACCACCATGGTGTACAAGGAGCTGACGAGGACAACCGGGCGGAGATAGGACCAGGAGACGACCCAGAGGAAGACCGGACCAACGGGTCGGGCCAACGTGGCCCGACCCGTCCACTCGGCCCGCTTGCGCGGGCCGAGTCCGTTTGCCTCCGCTCGGTCCCTCCAGCCTCTGGCCGCCCCAGTTCTGCTTGGTTTGTCCCGAAACGCCTCTGAATTCCTAAAAACCCTAGGAGCATGAGCAGGTATTTATACTCCTCTTCGCCCCTGAAGAAGGGGACCCGAACTCTCTTGCTCTCCTCTTACTCTCTTGCTCTCCTCTTCCGTTTTCTGACTTAAGCATCGGAGGCGGTGTGGCTAGCACCACATCGGTGTGCAGGTTTACTCTTTTGCAGGCCACGTCTTCCCCCGCTCTCAAACAAATTCACTGTCGATTATCACGTGGAGCGAAGGTAATTTACCTAGCGAAATTTGATCATCAACATAAGTGTTATTTAGGTTACATATTGGCCAATAATAAGGATCACATAAATCCAAGTTATATTGTCAAATATACTATATAATTAAATTTAATTTTTATAAACCATAGACTCACAAGTCAAACACATGTTATGTAGATTTATGTTTCAATAATTAAATCATCTACATATTTAAGAATTGGCTAGAAAATCCCAAACTACATAGTTGGTTGTGAAATTATTGGTTGGATTTTATAACGTATGGTTATAATACACAACCTACATTTAATATGACTTAGGTTCACTTTATCTCATGTTACATGTCAATCTCAATGATTATATAAATTTTGTCAAATCCTTATCTATTTTTATTAATTATAAAACTATGAACCAGACATAAGTTATGTATATTCAAGTTTCAATAATATCCATTCCTTTAAATATAAGTTTAAATTCTATTTCACTCGACCTTTAATTATTGTCTATTTTGGTCTCTATATTTCTTAAAAGAAAGTGTAGAGACCAAAACAAACTCTTTGTTACAGTGAGGATCAAAATAGACACAAATTGAAACTAAGAAGACCAAAATAGATGTTTTTATAAACATTTCAATTAAAATATTGAAACTAACAAAACCATAACAATAGTTAAACTTACAAGTTTTTCAGAAAAAAAAAAAAGAAGTTAGATTATATAAAATATCTATGAACTTTGGAGTATGTTTTAATTATGCTCTTAAACTTGAAAAGTTTTATTTTAGCCGTTCAACTTTGAAATTATTTTTTTAAATGATGTTGTAAATGATGTCTATCAAATATCCTTTTGAATTAAAATGAAAGGTGACCATATGGTTCAAACTGAGTTATAAAATGACATCATATATGTCTTCTAATTTTCACAACAATTATTGTCATGTCAATTTCCACCCATTATTTTATTAAAAAAAAAAAACTCTTCAATCGTGTATTAACAATTTCAAAGTTTTTAAAGATCAAAAATAGAAATTTTCAAAGTTTCATGATTGAAACTATATATATATATATTTAGTTCAACAATACGTGGAATAGGAAATTTGAATGTCTGACTTCTTAATTGATGGTACATGTTTTATGTTAGTTGATCAATGCTGGGAAAATTACATACTCTCTCCATTCAACATTTGACACGTTATTTGATAATATAATATTTTATTCTGTGGGTGTCACACCATTCTTAAATATTTTTTTCACGACAAATAATGAATGGAGGTAGTATGGAAAACGTAGTACTAGAAAATTCTCCATCTATGCTCATGTTGGATGCATAATTGAAACTTACTCTTTCCAAATATTTTGTATAATTTAAGAACAAAACTTGGCTGCATATTGGTACGTAGGGATCTTCCTATACATAACCCATTAAAATCTTGACAACTAAGGAAGGGAAAGAGAGGAAATGAGAACACTTTTTTTATCTCTCCTAATTGTCAACATTTCAATACCGGTATACCGGTATGTAGGGAGATCCTAACATCCCGGTATGCAGGAAAATCCAATGTAGTCAAGTTTTTTTTTTTCCCATAATTTAAACTTATATATAATCCAAATATATGGTATTCAAATCCAAAATTTGGGATTTTTAAGCTAAAAAGAAGGAAAGGCATTGGGGGTTGTTTGGGTGCCAATATTCTCTTTTTATTGGGAAAAGAGAAAAAAAAGAAAAAAAGAAAAGATAAAAAAAGGGAGTGTGAATTCTGTTAACTTACATGCAGTTTTTAGATTACATTAATTCCCTTTTCTGATTACTCTCACTAATTTAATCAAACAGTTGATGGGTTTCATCATTCATTATTGATTGAAATTTGTGTCTTCAGGTTCGGACTCCGATCCTCAGCTTCGGAGCATCTTCCTTTTTACTCAAAGCCTAGAATCCTATGTCCCTACTCCCTACCTATCTTTCATTTTGGTCCTCATTACCCCTAACATTTTTCTCATCTATTATTTCTAATTTTTAGATTCTAGGTTAAATTACAAGTTTATCTCCCGAATTTTCAAGACCGTATCGATTTGGTCTTTAAACTTTAAAAAGTGTCTAATACGTTTATGAACTTTTAGTTTTTTATCTAATAGGTCTTTGAACTTTCAATTTTATGTCTAACAGGTCTCTAACATGTTCGAGAATTTTCAAATTTAACTAATCCATTAGATATAAAATTGAATTTTATGCCTACTGAGACTCTAAGGGTGTGTTTGGTTTAACTTTTCAAGTGTTTAATTTTGAAAGTAAATCATTTTGAAAAAATTTCTAGTGTTTGGACAACAACTAAAAATGACTTATTAGAAAATGAGGTAAAAGACTTCTTAAGTAAACAATAACTTGTGTATAAAAACATTTGTGAGGAAATGCAACCAAACATATGAGTGTTTAAATTCTAAACAATTTGTATACAAAATGTTTTTTTAAAAATGCATTCTTGAAAAAAATTTAAATTAAAATGTATTCCAAACGGACCCTAAATTTCTAATGTTGTATCTAATAGGCTTCTGAATTTTAGAAAAAATGTTGAATGGATCAATGAGTTATTAGACACAAAATTTAAAATTGAGAGATCTATTAGATATAAAAGTGAAAAGTTTAGGAACCTACTGGATACTTTTTAAAGTTCGAATACCTATTGGACACGAAATTAAAAGTTTGAGGACTTATTTGATATTTTTTACAGTTCAGGGACCAAAATTGACAAAATCCTGAAAATGCAGGGACTAAACTTGTAATTCAAACTTAGATTTTAAAATCTTATTTCTATCCATCTATATTCAAATATTATATTTTAGTCCTAAAGAGTGCAATGTCAAATCGAGATGATTAACAAAATCAGGTGAATGAGTTTGGTTTGGTTGATTTGAACTATACTTGTTGGTCGGTTTTATTTTTCATGGTATAAAATTGAAAAATAATTGATTGGTTTAGCTTGGATGAGTCTTTTCAATTTTGATTAGTTTGGTAATTTATTTGGTTAGTTTGTCAACTTGGTTTAGTTTTTAAGAAATTTGTGTTTGGTCTTGATTTGTTCTTGATTTTAATGTTAGATTTTGATGGTTCAATGAAGCAATTAGTTGATAATCCTTTTTTTTTTTTTTTTTTTAATTTAAGAATTAAAACAAAAAGAAGTTAGTTTTCAAAAACCCATTTTTCTAAATTTTACTAAAATTTGGAAAGTGCTACTAAAAATGGAAAAAAAGGCCAAAAAAAAACTAAGACCAAAAAATAAATAGAAACTTTACTTACTTTCTGGTGTGACATTTTTATTTCTTAAAAAAAAAAAAGGTATATTTATCTATTTTCTTGGATAGTTCAACAAGATTGAACTACTGACATTTGAAATGATAACAAATGTCTTATTTTGATTGATATCCCATTACTAAATAGATTTTTTTTTCTTATCCACGTGTTACAAAGTATTTTTCTTACTTATACATTTAATTATGAAAAAATAAATAATAATATAATAAAAAACAATTTCGATAGTTGCCAACATGCACATAACTCAACTGGCATAACTCATGTACTAATGATCAAGAGGTTCGTGATTCGAGTCTCCCACCCCCACATATTGTAAAAAAAAAAAATAATTTAGATATTTTTTTTTTGAGAAATTAAAAAAAAAATTGAAGCATGACAAATGAATTTATAAAATATGATATAAATAGCCAATAAAACAATGTCAAATCAAATAATAAATAGGACCTTCTCTTTACAAGTAAGGAATTAATATTTTTTTTTCTATTTTTATGCTGACACTCACGCCACTAATTAGAAAAGAAAAATATATTTTTGCCAAGTTAATAATTATTTGAACTAAAAAAAAATTAGTTAATAAATATTTATTTCCATTTAAATCAATAAATATAAAAAGAAAAAAAGGACAGAGATCTAGGGGTGTTTTAGAAAAATCATCAAATAACAATGGCAGTACATGTAATAAAGCGTAACTTCAAGGGTAGTTTTGTAAACCCACCCCGAAATTATTAAGTTGCAGCAACGCTCCTTCGTTCCTCAGAGCTTCTTCTCTGTTTGGCGCAGAACTGATGAACAGAGCAATGGAGCTCCAAACCAGCAACAATGGCGGCGAAAATTTTGATTCAGATATCAAAACCGAGCTTCAAGAGTTCATCAATGGCGGACCTCACGGTGCTCATGAGCCCCAGTCCATATTCGAAGACATCGATAGCGCCTGTTCCACTCCTTATGTTAGTGCTCCTTCGAGCCCCGGCCGTGGCCCCGTCGGTGGCTTCTATTACAGCGCTCCGGCTAGTCCAATGCATTTCGCCATAACTAAATCCTCGAGCTCGTCCGCTCAGTTGCCGTCGTCTTCGTTGAAAGACAGCCATTCGTTTTCCTTCGAGTTTGAGTTCTCCGGGAGGTTTGGGTCTAATGCCTCGGGTTCGATCGGGTCCATGAGCTCGGCGGATGAGTTGTTCTTGAACGGAAAGATCCGGCCGATGAAGCTCTCGACTCACTTGGAGCAGCCGCAGGTTTTGGCGCCATTGTTGGATCTGGAAGGGGAAGATGAAGAAGATGAAGGAGGTGAAATCGTAGGGTTTGTAAGAGGGAGAGATCTACGGCTTCGCGATAAATCTCTCCGGCGAAGAACTAGATCTATGTCGCCGTTGAGAAATACGCCGGTTGAATGGACTGAAAACGACGATGGGGATTTGAATGCAGAGGGCTTTCTTGAGAACGATTCAGAGGAGGGGAAAACAATGGAGAAGAATGAAGAAGGGTTTATGAGTTCAGAAACGACCACTCCTTCAGTTTCAGGTTCATCTTCAAGATCTTCATCAGCAGGAAGAAACTCGAAGAGATGGGTGTTCTTGAAGGATTTTCTGTACAGAAGCAAAAGTGAAGGACGAAGCAGTAATCACAAATTCTGGTCCAACATTTCATTTTCTTCTGCAAAAGAGAAAAAACCTACGACAAATCAAACAGCGTCCACTTCCACTTCCACTTCATCTTCAACGAAGCAAAAGGCCATGAAACCATCGCCACAGAAGGTGAAGGGGGGAAGTGGGCAAGTTCCGGCGAAGAAGATGGCGGCCGGAAAACCAACGAACGGCGTCGGGAAGCGGCGGATTCCGCCGTCGCCTCATGAGCTGCACTACACGAAAAACAGAGCACAAGCAGAGGAGCTGAGGAAGAAGACATTCTTGCCTTACAGACAAGGCCTGCTTGGCTGCTTGGGGTTCAGCTCAAAGGGCTATGGAGCTGTGAATGGCTTTGCAAGGGCCTTGAACTCTGTCTCTTCCAGGTAAAAAAGAAAAAAAAGAAAAAAAAAAAAAGAAGATAAATAAGTTCAATAAGATATAGCTAGCTTTTCCATTTCAAAGAAAATTGTATAGCAATTTTTCCTTTTCCTTTTCTTGAAACTTGCTCTCTGCTAAGATGATGATTATATTAATGTATTCTTGTTATTGATTTGATCTCTTTTCTTCATCCACAAGATCTTAGCTCCTGAGACCCCATCTCAAAGGGGGTGTTTGTAGAATCTAGAAATTAATGGGGTGTTTCTTTTTTAACCCCCCAATGGCTTTTGTGTTAAGTTACTGTTCCTTTCAGCATTGTAATATATTACCCTTTTCTTCAGCTAAGCTTATTATCTATCATCTCCACTATTCCCATTTCTCCATGAATCTGTGTGTAAGATGAGATTTAGCTTGTGAAAGTAAGAACAACTTCAGTTGTGCTAACAGCTTTTAAACAAAAGTTACTCAAATGGAGTTGATCTATTGAATCTTTTTGTAGCTTTTTCCTCTGATTTTGGAAATTGTTTTCAGAACTATGATCGAATAACTCATAAAGGAATCTATGAGTTTGGAAGCGTTTTTAGTTGTTCTTAAACAGGTTAGAGCAAATTTCAAGAGAGGTGGTGTCCAAATTAAAAGAAAGGAAGTCTTAAAAAAAAAGTCATCCAAAAATATTTGATCGAGTTTTTGTTCTTAAAAGTTAGAATCCATGTTTTTCACTTGAGGGCATCCGAGAACATACTCCTTACATTATGCACATGGCCCACCCCTACTGATCTTCCAAGAGGTTCCACCCACCCTTAAGCCAGATCCGAGAGACAACAAGGACTTTAGATTCTTAAATTTTTCACTTGAGGGCTTGAACCTAAACTTTAGAGAATATTTCCAAATGTCTCAAGTCCTAACCTCCATTGCCATCATTGGGTAGGAAGCCATTTTTAAAAAACAACTTGGGAACAACCTCTTAGATTTCCTCCTAGCTTTTCCACTTTAGCCAAAGAGAAATACAAGTGCATCCAAGAGAAAAAAAGGTTGTGATGTGTTGAATCTGTGCCTTTTATGGTTGTGCAAATGATGAATGATTTATTAGTGACTTTTATGTGGTTTGTGTTGAAAACCCTAAACCAAAATGTGATGATGATGAGAGAGAATGTTGATTTGGTTAGTGAGAAATGAAATCAATTATATGGCTATGGCTCACATGTTGATGGGACATTGCTGTGTGAGAGCAGCAGAAAGGCCCCATGTTAACCTACGGATCCACAAGGGATGACTCATTTACAGACAAATAGCAAGAGATAACTTTATGTTCTTTTGGTGCTATTCTTATCTTCTGTGGCCCAGCCAACCTTTTGCTGGATCCCCCACATTGTTGCCTGGATGCTTGGAAGAGATTTAAGGTAAATTTCTTTTCTTTTTTCTTTTTAATTTTTGATTATCGGGGTAACGGGACCCTACTCTCCTTACTATGCTCATACCTATCCCGTAATCCACGAGGAGGTTTCACCCACCCCAAGACCAACTTCGAGAGACAACAGTTTCACATTATTAGGGTTTTTTTTAGTTCAACTACATGTGGAGGTGAAGGGATTCGAACATCTGACCTCTTTTCTTAGTGTAGGTATATGCCTTATCCAGGTGAACTATGCTGAGGTTGACTATATTATTAGAAGTTTGAACTATGCACTTGGAAGGTACATGA
Source organism: Luffa aegyptiaca (assembly GCA_017139565.1). Lineage (NCBI taxonomy): Eukaryota > Viridiplantae > Streptophyta > Magnoliopsida > Cucurbitales > Cucurbitaceae > Luffa > Luffa aegyptiaca. Next base: position 44,691,382 of record CM029402.1, on the reverse strand, counting down.
AATTTTTTTAGGATTGCTCTAGTATTGCTCCCTTTATTATTGTTTGATCACATAATCAGTAGATGCATTATTTTGTGAAGTAGGGTCCACACTGGTAATTTATTTTAGTTGAAGGGAATTTTTCTAGGAGGGTATCTCTAGTCTAAATATCCAAACATTTCAAAGTTTTTGCCACTGGAGTTCTTTTGAAACAAAAGTAATTTTCTTTTGTTTCAAAAAGGTTGTGGGAATAAAGGTAAACTTTTGACAAAAGTGAGGAGTTTGTTTTTGTTTTGCCTGAATTAGGAAACTCTGTTAAAATAATTGGCAAATAGGGTGGAAGTGGATATGGATATGTTATGTTCCCATGAATTAACCCCAGTGGATTGTGTTGCTAATCTCTCTGGGGCCATGCTGTTTCCTTGACATTAGCATAAAGGAGAAAGAGATGGCTGGTGGTGGGTGAGTGATGGAAACATTTGACTTGATTGTTTTTACATGTTTTGCTTTAAGGTCAGTTTACATGCACCTTAATAGATCTCATAGGACCACAACTTGATCTTATAATATTTGAGGTCAAAAATAAAGCTTGTAGGGAGAGAGAGAGATCTGAACCAATGTTTGTTGATTTTGATCTTTGTTGGTGAACTCGATTTTCCTAGGAGTACCTCGATTGATCTCATTTGATCAAAACCTGATTCTACAACATATGATGTTGGAAACTTTGTGGGAAGTGAGATCTAGCTCGATGTCGTTGATTTAGATCTTTATGGGCGAATCAGGGTTTTGGATGGGGGACCTTGATTGATCTTCATAGGACCACAATCGTGATCTTACAATATTTGGAATCGAGAAACTCCTGAGGAGAGAGATCTAAACCGATGTTGATTTCGAACTTTTAAGGGCGGACCGAGGTTAGGAAGGGGGTGGGGGGATTGTTTTGTTCTAGTTTTTAAGGAAAACACCTATATTCTACAGCTTATAGTTGACTACTTTCTGAGGAGGGAAGTGGGAAGAAGTTAAAAAAGTATTTGTTTTTTTCTTCTCATACACATCTGAAGTGACCAACTTTCCTAGGCATTTCTTACTCTAATGCTTAGATACCCACAAATTGAAAGGTAGGTTTTTTCAGATGCTCACATGGGGGTGCTTCAACAAACAATCACAATCATTGTGATTTCTTGTAGCATCCTATTGCCATTTCTTGCTTGCTTTCTTACTTTTCTATTTCCTGTTTACTTCTTCTCATAGGACCAAGGGATCTGTTTTTGATGTGAAATTTGTGGTGTTCAATGAATTTTTGTTTGTGGTTTGTGAATTATGTGAGATATCACACAGTTGAGGTTCTTATTACACTAATAATCTCTTTTATAACAATCATCATGGGTTGGTCCTAATGGTCAATAAGAGCCATAGAAAAAATAAAGGGCTTAGAGTGAATGAGTTCAATCCATGGTGACCACCTACCTAGGATATTTAGTAGGGTTAGGCGTGGTGCGCGTAAGTTGGCCCGGACACTCACGGATATAAAAAAAAACAAAAAAAAAAAAATCTCTTTTGTAACGTCTCGTCAAGTCTGACTCAAGTTCAAATAAAAAGTAAAATAGATGCAATTAGTTGCACTTGAAAACACCAATCTTAATCCTTAGTCGAAATAGTATCTCCATCGATTGCCTACTGTTGCTATATTGTCTTTAGTATGAAAATATCACATCGTATCTTGGAACATATTCGTTCGATTTTCATCATCTTTCACTATTAGTAGGAATATCTAGTAATTCTAAGTAGAAGATAAAACGACTAAAGATGTAAGTGAATCTTATTATTATTATTAATTGAAAGTCTCATAGAATAAGTCAAAATACATGTTAGTTGTTGAAACAATCACGACTACTAAAGGAGAACAAGACAAAAGGGTCCAACGATTGAACGTTCGTGAGTTAGCCTAATTACTCGTGAAGCCAACTACACAAGCTTTGATTACGGGTAAAGTTTTCTCAAACCTGCCCTATAATCAACACGCCCCAAAAATCAGTGTCACATCGCCAAAAGAATACGACATCATGGAACGGAGATTCTTCGACATCTTGCAAAAATATTTTGCCAACCCTAAAGAAAAAGATGGTGGTGATGGTGATGGAGAGATTATTTTGAGCATGAGAAACAAATCTCCCATGGTCCAAAACCATCATTTTCTTGGCATGCCAAACAAGACCCATCAAACAACAAGTACAGAGAAAGTCTGTTTCAATGTCAACATCCTATCCACCCAGTCCCACAGCCAGCTTCAGCTGTGGATGGGATGGACATTGAGCCCACCTTTTTTTTGTCAACTTCTCCTCTTTGGCCCACTTAAAACTTGCCCAACCCAACCACCCCCCTTTTATGGGCCTCCTTTTCAGCCCATAATGCTGTTGGGCCATTGTTGTCCACCTCTTCTTTGTGGGCCTGAGTTTGCAGCCCTGAATGGAATTGGGTTGGTATAGTCAATCTCATTCTTTGGTGGAGGAGAGAGGGGGATTCGAACTTTCAAACTCAATTATTTGTTGAGAAATTTTAGTAGATAGACCGTTTTGTAGACATATTTTCACATATGTCCAAAATTTTCGATATTTACAATATTAGATTTTCGGATATATTTTCTTACCTTTATACCCTTGTTCTTATCATTTATTCTCAAATAATATTAAAAATGATAATAATATATTCCATAAATAGCCAACCGAATATGCTTCATTTTAGGAAGATTAGTTTTCACCAAATCCCCTAAATTAAGGAATGTTCCCATAATCGTGGTTTACTCTCCTTCATTCTCCGTCCTTCGTTTTGGTTTTATTTCCGGCCTCTTCCCATTTATTTTCTTCTTTTTTCCGGCAGCATTTTCTCTCACTTTCTGTTGCCCATTGTCGGCGGTTTTCATATTTTTTTTCCCTCCTCTGTTTCTGTGGTTTCGGACTGCATACAGCAGTTCATAGGAACTTTGCTTGTTCGTGGTATTTTTTCCCGTGGTTTCCCTGCTGTATTTAGGTTTTTTCTGTAGGTTTCCAGCAATATGTTTTCAGTTTTTACGTTTCGTTTTCCAGTCGTTTGAACATGGGTACGTTTTCAGTTTTTATATTTTATATATTCCAAGAGACATATCGTTTTAGTCAATGTAAGTTTCGTATACAGTACACATTATAAACACGTTTTTATATGGCTACGTTTTAAGTTTTTATATTTTATATATTGAGAGGGATATATCGTTTTAGTCAATGTAAGTTTCGTATATATTTCGTACACATTATAAACATTTTTTTTATGGCTACATTTTCAATTTCAATATTTAATATATTCCAAGGGATATCTCATTTCAGTCAATATAATAATTAAAAAAAAAAGTAAATATGGAAAAGTTTCCTTCCAAATATGATTTTCAAGGATGGTTTTTTTTTAAAAAAATCTCTCTCTCCTCATAACCGCACCTCAAAAAAAGGAAACTCTCTAACTTTTACCCAAAAAGAAATCGTGCGTGATGGTTTTTTTTTTTTTTAAATAATTCCTCACTTCTCACCTCAAAAAAAGAAAAACATATCTCCTTCTAATCGTGCAAATCACAATGCATACATGAACGAGATTATTTTCTATATAAAATATAGAATAATTATATAGTACAGAGTTTATATAATATATATATATATATGAACTGATATATATATGTACCGGTCGTTATACATTATATTTCTATTCATTATTAACTATCCCTAAATATATATATAATATATTTAGAAATAATATAAATATAAACTATCCCTCAATTGATCGTAGAATGTAATAATTCTCCAAATAATAAATATATATCATGCATTATAATATATAATCAATATTCATAATCTATTATATATTATATATTCATCATTGTGTATTCAATTCATAAGTAAAATGCCAAAATGATAAATCTCAAAAAAAAAAAAAAAAAAAAAAAACGCCAAAATGATAAATATATATCAGACGGTATATTGTATCATAAATATATACTTATAATTATATTATATAAACCTTATTATTTTTTTATAAGTAATAAATCGTGGGTTTTTTTTTTTCGTTCACTCTCCCACGCCAAAAATCATGGGTTTTTTCCCCGATTGCACGCCCTTTCCTTTTCCGTTCACTCTCCCTCACCCACGGTCTCAAAAATGCAATTTGAAAGGAAACAGTTTGTTTCCTTTTTTGGTTTTATTTATTTATTTTTAAATAGTCAGTAGTGTATATGAGGGCTGAATCGTAAAAGGGTCATGATTTTTATGAAAAAAATTTGAGCCATTATGCCTTTCATGTAAAAAATGGGAAACTTGGACATTTATGAAATATAGGATCCATATTTGGACTATCTATGTACTTTTTCCTTATTTGTTTGGTTGTTCGTGATTTTGAGGAATTTCAAATGAATTCTAGTGTTTTTTTTTATCACATGGAATTGAATGAGATATCAAATCGTGTTCTGATGTTGAAAATTTTTCTAACTAAAGAAATTGGATTTTGCAAGATTTTATAGAATTTGGAGGCAAATTACTTATTCATCTTTGTCATGTTTTTAATTTTATATTAATAAATCGATATTAAAATCCTATATTAGTTAACTTTTTAACTCTTTTCTTTTCCAAGTACCATCATTCATGTCAAAAAAAATTTCACTTCAAACGAGAGTAAAAAAAAATAATCATTTCTTAGAATCTTTTTTTTTTTAAAAAAAAAAAACTTTCTTCGTCCTAGACCGATGGTAAAGAAAGATATTGGTGCTTTAATTGTTGAGTTATACTTGTGTTATTGGATTTGGCGACTTGATGTTGTTGTTTCTCATTTTATTTTTATTTTGCAGTATTTTTTTTTTTAAATTAAGAATAAAAAAAATCTCTAATTGTCTATTGTTGAAATAAAAAATGTGTTTGCGTGTGAATAGAAATTTAGGAGTGTTTTGAAATAAAGCATATAAATTTATTATACCTTAAAATATAAGCCTAGTCTTTGAATTTTTAATATTATGTCTATTAGGTTTTTGGCTAAAGTAATCATAACTCGACATGTATTCTCGATCAATAGGTCTGAAGTCGGACCTCCTGTTGAACTAAAAAAAAAATGTTTTTGAACTTAAAAGTGTCTAACAAAAGTGTCTAATATGTCTAGACTTTTAATTTTTTGCTTAGTAGGTCATCAAATGTCTAATAATTCCATAAATTTCAAATTTGTATTGAAAAGGTTTTTGACCTTTTCATCATTTGTTTTAATGTACAAATATCTAAGATACAATTGAATTCTATGTTTATTAGGACCTTGTACTTTTAATTTTGTGTCGAATATATTCAAGAATTTAAAAAAAAATGCTTAATAGATTAAGAGTTTATTAATTAGCATACAAAATTAAAATTCAGGACCCATTAGACATTTTCAAAGTTAAACGACCTGTTAGATATCTGATTGAAAGTTTGGAAATCTATTACACTTTTTAAATTTTAGAAATCTATTTTAGAAACTTTAGTTTCTTTTAAATATATTCGGCTCGAACACCGAACACGATATCATCTGGATATTAAGGCAGCCAAGTTTCCAATATGACAACACAATACTATATTTAAAAATGTGCGTGAAGAGACGACCTACGTTCCTAAACGTTTTTTTTTAACATTTGACTAGCGTGTTTTTCGAATTTGTCACATCAATCATCTTTTCAAAAGACGGCCTGTTAACATGGATTTTAAACCACGATATTTTTCAAAACAACCTTATTTCCCTAATAAGTTTTAAAATATATAGTATTAATAAAAATGTCCCGAAAAACCTAGCCAAAATATGTGAGATGAAAGCATTTCTTTTCAACTAGACTAGAACCTAAGGGCAAAAAAAGCCTCTTATCCAAAAATAGCAAAACTGTAGAAATTATTATTATCATCATTATTATTTTTTTAAAACACACCCAGCGTTAGCGTTGGCCCAATTTTTCATATTGGTCTTCTTCACAAATTCAAGAAAAAGAAAAGAAACGAAGGAAGAAAAATCAGCGTCGAATACTGCCACCGTACAGTGAAATTGCAGAGAGCAAAAGGATAAAAAAAAACGCCGCCGGCCGGCGACCGTAGCCGGGGGTGTTGCGAGAATCGAACTCGCGACCTCTCGCACCCGAAGCGAGAATCATACCACTAGACCAAACACCCTGTTTGTCTTCTACTCTTATTTTTTTTTTTCCATAACTGAAATTTCATGCTCTTGTTTTCTAAAGCTTCCTCTCATTCGATGTTCTTCTGGCTTTTGAATCTGTTTATGTTAGGTGCTGTTTGCGTATTGATTGATATTCTCTCGGATTTGTTTTTTCTGAAGAATTCAATCTGAGTTTCGGTAGTCAGGTCAAGTTTTTTTGGGCAGCGATGGCTCATACCAGCAATACTGTAAGTTCTAATCTCCTGTTTCGTTTTAAACCCTAACTTATTGATATTCTATCCCAACTAGAATGCTTGAGTGGTACTGGTTCTGGTTCTGCCCCTTTTGGTGGATGAAACGAGCAACATAATTAAGAATGATCGATGATCCTTACTCTTTCTTATTCGCATTACGATGAGGTGTATTTTGGTACTAATTTTGGACAATTTCTTGTATGTAGGCAGCTGGAGTTGATAACACCTTCAGAAGAAAATTTGATCGAGAGGAGTATTTGGAACGAGCTCGTGACCGTGAAAAACAGGTTAGGGCTTTTGTAATTTATCGTTCTCATCGTCTTGTTATTGTTTTTTCTGTGAGTTTTCTTCAAATGTTTGTCTTTGCTGATTCTGATGTTTTTAATTTGTTTTTCAGGAGGCCGAGAGGGTTAAGTCCAAATGTAAGTGTTTCCTTCCCTGCTGTTTTTGTTGGGTATTTGCTCATGTTCTCCTGTAATTATAGATGATAGAATACATAAACTTGGTTTGATGGTTTTAAATCGTCTTTTTACAGTGAAAGGTCCACCAGTGCAAAGAAAACCATTGAAACATAGAGATTACGAGGTAGACCTTGAGTCCCGATTGGGAAAAACCCAGGTTAGTCTGGCAATTCTCTCTCTGTTCCTTGAAACGTTATCTTGAATCAATGTGTATTTTGGTTACTTTGTTGGAGGTACTGTATTTGCACTTCTCTTTTGTAATGTTTCATGGAGTTCTGGCTGTCCTACTGTGGTAAAGGTTAAGGCCGTTTTGAGTTACTAATCATTTGATTTTCATTCAGTTCTGTCAGCAGTATATTAACTTTCAAAATCTTTATTATGTTGACCTTTAGGCCGCCAGATTTTGGCCTGTGGCCTCTAGTTGGATGTTGCTGTAGAATCAAGATCTATGTGGCATCATTGTTTGTCATGTCAGACTAATTTTCATATTACCTGTACTGCACATAGTTTGGCATGTTAGATTTCCTTTGTAAGGTATTTAACATGATGATGGGAAGTGACTATGACTTGGGGAAAAACACTCATTTGGCCTGTCTGGATGAACTCACCTATAAATTGGGGAATCACACTCAATTAAAGGCAACAAACCATTAGCTCATTATGCAACAAGTTTTTCATATGTCTTGCATGTGCATATAATTGTCTCAATCTTAGATTTCAGTTGCTCTGCTCAATGTCATATAATCCTGACCTGTATCATTCTTGGATTGATCGTTGAATCATCATTGTGCAGGTCGTCACTCCAGTTGCGCCTCTAAGCCAGCAGGTATCACGCTTAACTATCTTTTATCTTACAATTGTTCAAGTTGACCTTGAAATACATTTGAGAAATTTCAGTTTTTAAATGTGTATAACTTATTGACTTTAAAAGAAAAGCTGGGAGGAAAAATGAAGGTGGCTCTGCATATCTGGTTTTGGTTAATGTGCTCTTGAATTGAATGTCCCTTGGCCTTGGGTGCTGTGTGATGAAGTATAATTTGCACTTAATACCTTGTTTTTTTTTTATTAACGAGTTATTTTTCAGGCTGGATACTACTGTTCCGTTTGTGAATGTGTGGTCAAGGATTCTGCAAATTACTTGGATCATATCAATGGAAAGAAACGTATGTTATCCCTTTTGACACAACTTTAACCAATGAAGTTTGTGAAAATTTGAGGTTTTATATTTTCTTTACCTTGTTTTTCTCTTGACTTTATGTTGTAGATCAGAGAGCCTTGGGTATGTCCATGCGGGTAGAACGGGCATCACTTGAACAGGTACCACTCTAAATACTTAGGAAGATGGAATTATTTGTCCTGTCCATTATTGCAGATATTTGTGAAATCTCAATGTCCAAGGGGCTAAGTAGCTTTATGTGAAATAGGTGCAGGAGCGGTTTGAAGTTCTTAAAAAGAGAAAAACGCCTGGAAGCTTCACAGAGCAAGGTAAAGCTTCAGAGTTCGAGTTAGTTTTGAGTGGGGAAAAAATAGGATTATCCTTTCCCTACTAATTTTATTGATGGATGGCACTATTTTATTATTACCATGCCATGCTTTTGACTGCAAAAATATACTGGCATGGGATATCATCACTATTCTTCGTTTCATCTTTCAGGATTATGATATATTTACTGATAGAAACTAATGTTATCTTCTATTTTTCCTTAGATCTTGAAGAGCGTATACTAAAGCAGCAACAAGAAGAAGAACAACGAAAGCGCGAGCGTCGAGAAAGGAAGAAAGAAAAGAAGGTTAGTACTATGATCTCACCATTTTGGTTTCATCATGTCATAGAAAGAGAGGATCACATTTTACACTTTGTTTTCCTCCCTGAGTGTAGAAAGAGAAGGCTGCAGAAGAGGAACCAGAAGTAGATCCCGACGTAGCGGCAATGATGGGATTTGGGGGCTTCCGTTCATCCAAGAAGTGACCATAACAGATCCATCTTCTCCAACTTGAGGCTTGAGCTTTGCCTTTGTGATCCTTGTGGAGTTATTTAATTTGAGCTGATGTGCAAGGGAAGGTCTAAACTTGGGCTGCCCAGCCTCTTAAACTGTAAGTTGTATGTTTTGAAGATTTTCAATGTGAACAATGAAGAATTAGAAGAGCTTAGCATAGCCTGTTTCTGTAACATTTAATTCATATGTTGTTATGTACAATGTTTCTTCATGTCTCAGGATGAAATTAGTTGATGTGTCAGATTTGAGATGAACTTAATCCAAAAAATGAAAGAAAATATATACTCTGTTCTTAACTTTTATTAGTTTTTTCAAATATTGGCAATCTACAACCTTTGTGGGGTTGGGAGAGGTGGAAAAAGTAAGTGATGTTCAAGGAAATTGATTATACATATACAAATAATGCCTGAAGTTGTGAGTATTTATTTCATTTTTCTTCCCCTCTTAATCTTATTTGATATTTGAATGAAATTGAAAGAAAATATTTGCTTGTTCTTAATCTTTTTTAACTTTCATTTGTTGAACTTAATCTATATATAGTGCCTCTTTGTAAAAATCTCTATTCTAATTTTTTTTTCTTGAAGAGTAACTTATTTTCTCCCAAAGAAAAATCAAAGAACATTGTACAAGATTCACTCACCTTTTAAGCTCAATGTAACGGTAACTCCAATGAATGTTATGCAAATGCAAGTTTAGAAAAATTGAAAAGGTAATTGAATATTTTCGTAGAACAAACAATCAACCTGTTTATGATGTGATTACATAAAATCTTTAGGGTTAATTTTTCAATGACATTGAAAATATTATAGATAAATTGTAAAATTATTCTTTCCCTTTAAAGTTTAACCTATGTGCAAACTATTTTTTTTTTTTTTTTTATACAACATGTGGAGGTGGGGGATTCGAACCATAGACATTTCGATTATTAGTACAAGCCTTATGTCACTTGAGCTATGCTCATGTTGGCACCTATGTGCAAACATTGCCTTGATGAGACTGACTTTCAATAAGTATTAATAAAAAAAAATGAAAATTTTATTTTGGTCTTTGTACTTTTAAAATCTCATTTTGATGGCTAAGTTAAGGGTTGTTCAATTGTGATCTCTAGACTTTTAAAATGTGTATTTTAGTCTTGGAGCTTAATATATATAAAAAAGAGACTATTTTGATCCTTACCTTTATTTTAATTTTAACAAATTAATGACAGTAACTTCAAGTATGATTGCCAACAAGAGCATAGCTCAACTGGCATAAAGTTGTATTGATAACCACGAGGTCTGTGGTTCGAATCCCCCCACCCCCATATTGTCAAAAAAAAAAAAAAAAAAAAAGTAACTTCAAGTATGATCGAAATAAGCATAGTTAGTAGTAATCGGTAACCTCGATCGGAAAAAAAAAAAAAAAAAAAACCTTTGTATATATGAATATGAACATAAAAATAATATAGCAAGGATTTAAATAGTTATTTTTTTAAAGATCGGAGATAAAAAATAAAATAAAATTGAAATTTTGAAAAACCAAAATAAAATACAGGGAAAATTACACAAACCACTCTTGAGTTTTTTTTTTTTTTTTTTTTGGGAGTTATGGGTTATGGGGTTTGTTACAATCACACTCTCTAACTTTTAATTTGATCAATCGACCTCTGTACTTTGTCGAGTGTTGCAATTACATTCATGAATTTTTAATTTGATCAATCGACCCTTGTAGTTTGTTACGTGTTGCAATCAAATCCTGTATCAAGGGCTAATTGATCAAATTCAAAATTTATGGATGTGATTGCAACAACTAACAAAGTACATGAGACTGATTGATCAAATTAAGTGTAAGGTTGTGATTGTAACCAACCTCATAATTCAAAGTTGTGTAATTAAAATAGAATAGAACGATCTTAGAAAATTTCCAACCAAAATAGGATCAAAAGCAAATAATATATGTTGTGTCTAAATCCAATCCCTCTCCCCGCCAATTTTTCTACTCTGTAATTCAGTTCCTCTTCTTCTTCTTCTTCAATTCTTCTCTTCTCTTTGTATCGTATTTAGCATTCTGTATAATATGAGCAAGAACTGTCGCGAGATCGAGCGGAGAATCCTCCGCCTCCTTCACGGCCACAAATCCCGAACCCATCTCACTCAAATCCACGCCCACTTCCTCCGCCATGGCCTTCACCAATCCAATCAAATCCTCGCCCATTTCATCTCCATTTGCGGAGCTTTCAACAAGATTGCCTATGCCAATCGCCTCTTTTCCCAATCCCGAAATCCCAACATTATTCTCTTCAATTCCATGATCAAAGCCCATTCCCTTTCCGGCCCCTTCGAGCGATCCCTTCTCCTGTTTTCCTCCATGAAGAATCACAGGATTGTTCCCGACGAGTACACTTTTGCGCCGTTGCTTAAATCCTGTTCGAATCTTTGTGAGTATAGGCTTGGTCAGTGCGTGGTTGGTGAAGTTTTGCGTCGCGGGTTTGAGTGTTTTGGGTCTATTCGTATTGGGGTGGTTGAGTTGTACGTTTGTTGTGAGAGGATGGAGGATGCGCAGAAGGTGTTTGATGAAATGCCTCATAGGGATGTTGTCGTTTGGAACTTGATGATTCGTGGGTTTTGCAAGATGGGTAATGTTGGTTTGGGGTTGTGTCTCTTTAGGCAAATGACTGAACGTAGCCTTGTTTCTTGGAACACTATTATTTCCTGTTTAGCTCAAAATGGACGTGATGTTGAAGCTTTGGAACTCTTCCAACAGATGGAAGAACATGGTTTTGAACCAGATGAGGTGACTGTGGTCACGATGTTGCCTGTATGTTCTCGTTTGGGAGCTCTTGATGTTGGACAAAGGATCCATTCTCATGCAAGCTCCAAAGGAAAGTTGGTAGATATCACGACGGTTGGGAATTCGCTAGTCGATTTTTACTGTAAATGTGGGAAGATCGAAGGGGCTTACAACATTTTTCAGAAAATGACTTGCAAAAGTGTTGTTTCTTGGAATACAATGATCTTGGGCTTTGCTTTAAATGGGCAGGGAGAGCTCGCTATTGACCTTCTCATGGAGATGGGAAGAGAGGACGTGAAGCCTAATGATGCAACATTTGTAGCCGTCTTGACTGCTTGTGTCCATTCGGGATTGTTAGAGAAGGGTCGAGAGCTATTTTCTTCAATGGCTCAGAAGTACGAAATCCAGCCGAAACTCGAACATTTTGGCTGTATGGTTGATCTTTTGGGACGTGGTGGATGTGTGGAGGAGGCTCATAACTTGATTAAAAGCATGCCAATGCAGCCAAATGCCAATTTATGGGGTGCTTTGCTTGGTGCTTGTCGAACTCATGGTAACTTGAAACTTGCAGAATTAGCAGTGAAAGAGCTCATCAGTCTTGAACCATGGAACTCTGGTAATTATGTGTTGCTGTCAAATATATTGGCAGAAGAAGGGAAGTGGGAAGATGTTGAGAATGTCAGACATTGGATGAGAGAAATGAGAGTCAAGAAAGCACCTGGGCAGAGTGCAAGTGGGTAACTGTTGATCTTATGCAGACAGTTACCTTATCAATGTTCTGGTTTGTAACGTCTGTGGCTTATAAGAACAGGCGCTCCAACGCTCCGAGTCCTCCGAGTCCTGTTTGAGGCATAATGTTGAGAATACATTATCAATGTTCTGGGTTGTAACATCCTTGGCTTAAAAGAACAAAGGCTCCGAATTCATTCAAGGCATAATGTTGAGAATACCTTCTCAATGTTCTAGGTTGTAACATCTGTGGCTCGAGGTTCGAGTCCTATGTAAGGCATAATGTTGAGAATATCTGTTGAACTAGATTGAAGAAGTTCAGCACTTTAAAAAAAAAAAAAGTTCAGCACTTTCAACCATCTCGATGTGCTTCAACGTGTTTAGTAGTGCGTAAACTAGCTCCACAGCGAAACTAGTCACTGACTATGAAGTTTTCTTTCTATGGATGTTGGAAATCTTGCCTCAAATCAAAAGGAAGAGAAGAGAAACATCTCTGGTCCATGTGGAGCTTCTGTTGGACAAAGCTGCTGCTGTGTTTCGTGCCAAGTACAAAGGAAAAACAACAATTTTCCTTCAAGATCCATTGGATCGTTTCTCTGTATCTACTGAATTAACGTAATCAATTTTACTTTGTCAGAGTTCAGGAGTAGAATTTAATTTTCAGTTTTCTCCACATATGTAATTTTGATGCAAGCAGCAGCATAATTTACCTTTCATTATCCTTTCTCTATTGGTTTATAGGTCAATCCTGATGCAGCGGTGAAGATGATTATAGAGAAATGTTGAAAAAAAAAACTACACAAAAAAGTGGAGATGCAGGGTATCGATCCCCGTACCTCTCGCATGCTAAGCGAGCGCTCTACCATCTGAGCTACATCCCCATGTTGTTTAGTACAGCCAATTTAAAACTTTTAACCTAATATTATGGAATACACATTCAATGAAACTCAGGCATCTCTTAATTTAAAATTAAACTGAATCAACTCATTCATTACTTTCACCTTTTCTTCACCAAAATCCAAAGGTTCATTTTGATTTGTGAAGTACGAAAGCTAATGGTATTTTAAAGTAAAGTTTTTTTTTTTTTTTTTTTTTTTTTTTTTTTTTTTTTTGAAAAAGAATACTTCATTAAGAAACAGGAAACAAACCGTTCACAACTTTACAATCCTCAACCACTATCGAGGCTAAAAAAATGTGGGAAATCAGGAGGCCAAAAAAACTGCTCGCGTGGAAGGAGCCCTCGATCAAAAACACAAAAATCCTACACGCGATCGAGACCAGCCCCTACATGAGTGATGGAGTTCGCCACTGCATTCTGCAATCTAGGACAGTGCTTAAAGAGGAGCACTCCCTGATTTTTAGTCAGCCCAAGGATGGCTTCAACACAGACCTTCATCTCTGCAAGATCTTCTTCCTGATGAGGTCCAGACAATCAGATTCCACCATGATTTCCGGCGGCCTTCCACCATGATTCGACCATGATTTTAACTGATTCCACCATGATTAAAGTAAAGTTAAAATATGTGATAAAATTGGTTTCCATATTTACAAATTTGTTGCAGAGTAAAAATAATTTGCAATTTTAACATATACATACAGTTTTCTTTTCAAGTACATTTTTTTTTTAATTCAATACCATGGAGTTGAAAATTTTGAATCCAAGACCTCTGGCTCATAATCAAACACATTAGGTAAGTTGAACTATGCTCTTTGACATTTTTATGTTTATTAGTGATAGACTAATAGACATAAATCAATGATGAATACCTATCACTCTAAATATGAGTAGGTTGAAATAAGTTTGATAAGTCTTTTCAAAATTTAAAAAACAATCTATTAAGAAAATCATTTCTTTGTGATAATTATATTCAAAATCATCTCTCCACCTATCTATATAGCTTCCAAGACAAATCTTGAAGTAAAGTAGATAAAATAATAATAATAATAATAATTTTTTCATTTTTTTAAAATAATAATAATAATAAATTTTGAATTGATTATACTAATAAAAAAAAATCAAGGCGATATCAATTTAAGAATCTCAAATGTTGGAGATAACTTGTGAGTCTGTAGTGACCATCAGAGAGAGCAATGACAGTGCCCAACCCAAGAAGATAAGACTGAGGATTGAAAGGATTCAAATTAGATTAATTTTCTCTAAAATTGCAGACCTTTTGGTCGTTAGTAAATGATGAACTATACTCATGTTGGCTTATTGCTTCACATCTAAAGCATATGGAATATTAAGTCACTAAATGATGAACTAGATCTTCGTTACTTGAAAAAACAATATCGTTTGATTTATATAATTGAGAGAACAATAAAAGAGAATGAGATATAAATATATATACAATCCAACTTCCTTCCCTATTTACATGGTATCACATCATTCCAAACATCTTTGCTTCTAAAATATATATATATATATAGAGAGAGAGAGAGAGATGTCCACTGTCCATAAGTATATAGAGAGAGAGAGCAATGAAGAATAGAGTAGCCAGTAGTTCACTACAGCATTTATAATCAAATTTTGGTGTGGGAGTTTCAATTGGAAATGACAAAAGGTAAAAACAAATCTTACCCCTCATAGATTCATACCAACAGAAAACAGTGACAGTAAATGTTGAACAAATAATTTGTTTCTCAGAACAAAGAAAATAAAATCTACTTAATGTACTGAGAAAGCCATTTGAAACCATCCCCATAACCCATTTTCCTGACAATGCTACACATGAAAACCTCGAGAGGACGAACGTTCGAGTCAGCCAGGCTTACCTTGCCCTTGCCTGTGGTGAAGTTTGTTAGACCTAAGCTGTACCGTAACTCGTCTTCTGATGCAGCATATGGAATGTCAATCTTATTGCCCAGAATCAGAAATGGAACATCGGCTAATGCTTCATCAGAGAGGAGCGCGTCCAACTCTTTTTTTGACTCTGCAAATCTCTCCTTGTCATATGCGTCCACCAGATAAACTACGGCATCCACCTTCACACAACGACAACATATTTAGCAGAAAGTTTTGACATGATAAAGAACCAGACATGATAAAGAACCAACTATACAATGCGAGCAACACAAGGCTAGATGAACTCAGCTAATATCATATAAGATCATATGATAGCAAATAAAACAGTTCAAATCAGATAGCTTGTACTTCATAAGACAGAGTCGGCGGACAAATGATCTTGTAACATATTATATGCATAGTTTCACTTTCACAAATGTAGATGAATTCAATATATACGTTAAAATCATAGTTAACATTTGGAAGGAAAGGTTACGATTTTCCTCCTTGAAAAAGTCATTATTACAATCAAGTACTTTTTTTTAGTTCAACAATTGCAAGGGTAGAAGATCGAACTATCGACATTTGGGATGGTAATTAGTGCCTGCCTTATCTAATACTTAGGTTCAGATTAGCTACTATAATCAAGTACTTGGGATCTCAAATAAGTTAAATGTGGTATACAATATCAGCAAGAATAATTATTAGTTGAAGAATGGTTTTAATGACAAGAAAAATCTGCGGTTATGTACTAGAAGCAAACCCTTTCAAGGAGAAGATATGCTATCAGCGAATAACCATGTAATTTCTGCCTCCCATGAATCAGAAAAACACAAAAAAAGGTCTGTCTGGGATTATGAAGGCAGGGAAAATCTTTTAAAACAATGAGAATATTCAGAGTTAACATAATCAAAGTCAATGCAACATTGGTGCATGTTAAAACTGTAAAATTTTCAATCTTTCCTACAAGAAGGCAATACGAAAACTCAGCACTTGGGATCTCAAATATGGTAAATGTCATAAAATACCAGCATACAATTTATTGTAGAACTGTAGAAGAACGGTTTTGATGATGAAAAAAATGTACGGTTATGTACTAAAAGCAGACCCTTTTCAAGGAGGAGATGTACTATCAGCGAATAACCACGTAATTTCTGCCTCCCATGAATCAGAAAAACACAAAAAAAAGGTTTGTCAGGGATTGTGAAGGCAGGGGAAATATTTTGAAAGAACTGAGATGGTCCAAAGTTCAAATAACTGCAAAGGCAGACTAAACGATGTATGATCTTAACTGTAGCTAATATTTGGAAGCAAAGCTTTCAGTTTTTCGCTCAGAGAACGCAATACAGAAATTTAGTACATTGGATCTCAAATATGATAAATGCCTTCAAAATATATCAGCAGGTACAATTTATAGTTCAAGAATAGTTTCAATGGCTAGAAAAATGTATGGTTATGTACTAAAAGCAGACCCTTTTCAAGGAGAAGATATGCTATCAGTGAATAACCATATAATTTCTGCCTCCCATGAATCAGAAAAACATACAGAGGTTTGTCTGGGATTATGAAGGCAAGGGAACATTTTGAAAACAGTGAGATGGTTCAAAGTACAAATAACCGCAAAATGATGTATTTCAAAACTGTAAACATTTGGAAACAAAGCTTTCAATCTTTACTCCTTGAATAAGGCAATGCAGTCACTCAGTACTTCAGATCTCAAATACGGCAAGTGTCATATAAAATATCAGTAAGTATTACTTATAGTCGAATAATAGTTTTGATGACAAGAAAAATGTATGGTTATGTACTAAAAGCAGACCCTTCCAAGTAGAAGATATGCTATCAGCGAATAGCCATATAATTTCTGCCTCCCATGAATCAGAAAAACACAAGAAGGTTAGTCCGGGATTATGAAGGCAGGGAATAATTTTGAACATGGTGAGATGGTTCAGAGTTCAAATAATTGCAAGGTTAAATGAAATCAATGTATGTTGAAACCATAGTTAGCATTTAACTCAAGGACATAGTTGTACAACCTATAGAACAGATTCTGTCCAAGTAAGGTCATACCACAGTTAGCATTTGGAAGAAGGTTTTGGTCTTTCCTTGTATAGTAAATGAAGTATAACATATTCAGTCAATATGACTTGCTATTGAATGGTTTGAATGATGAAACAATGTATGGTTATGAACTATAAGCAGACCTTTTCAAGAAGAAGATATGCTATCAGCGAATAACCATGTAATTTCTGCCTCCCATGAATCAGAAAAATACAAAAAAAGTTTGTCTGGGATTATGAAGGCAAAGGAAAATTTTGAAAATGAAGTTGAGATTTCAAATAACTGCAAGGGTAGAGGAAATCAACGTAAGTTGAAAACAGTAGCTATCGTTTGGAAGCAAAGGCGTTGGTCTTTCCTCAAAGAAAGCAATATGGTAACTAAGTACCTGGGATCTCAAACGTGGTAAATGAGGTATAACTATTCAGCAAGTTTAATTTACAGTTGAAAAGAGTTTGAATGACAAGAAAAATGTACAATTATATACTAAAATCAGACCCTTTCAAGAAGAAATATGGAATCTCTGCCTCCCTTGAATCATAAAAACATGAAAAGCTTTGTCTAGGATTATGAAGGCAGAGAAACATTTCGAAACTGTTGGGATAGTTCAGTGTTCAAATACATTTCACAACCTCCTGAGTTAAAAATAAAAATAACAGGAGTTCGAGAATTGTACATTTTTCCAGAAAACTATTTGTTCGGTCAACTGAAACTTTCGACTCAAACAAAATACAACCATGATATGGGATCTTTCAACTCAAATATACCTTAGCATAGTAATCTTTCCAAACTCGGCGAGCAATCTGATGCCCTCCCAGGTCAAAGGCCTTGAACTTGATCTTACCAATGCTCAGCTCTTCCGAAGTTGGATGCTGGGTCGGCTGGTGTTGAACTAATCTCTGAAATAAGACAACAAGTCAACGAAATGAACTCTTATATCAGCCGCTAACTCAAAAACCCACATTCTGGTAAATCTAATTAACAAATCAGATTCAAAAAAACTTTGATAAACTAAGGCAAAGTAACCATTTTATGCTTTCTGAATTCTGAATCCAAACATCAATCGAATCACATTATTGTGGAAATAATCTGGAACTAAAAAATAATTTTAAAACAACAACAATCAAGATTCGAGACTCATGACTTCTGACACCGCGATTACGCCATCGAATGCATTTCATCAAATTTCAATCACGTACACTGATTGAGCAAAATGGATTAAGAACTTAAACTAGAGAATCACAAAGAAATGCACCTCGTCTTTCAACATATGAAGCAAGGTCGTTTTGCCAGCATTATCGAGCCCTAAGAAAAGGATCTTGGCCTCCTTTTGCCACAACCCAAGGGATGCAAGAACTCCATAGAACCAATCGACCAAAAACATTTTCTAACTTCCGACAGAATGCAAGCCAAAGACGATCTCGAAAAGCTGCAAACTTTTACCGTAAACCCAACAGATCGAGCCCCAAAAATCCCCCAAAACCAGAGCAACTGAGCACTTTCAAGCGATTTATAATAATACAAATCAAAAAATGCATCTGAGTGAGAAACGTTGATATTAACATAATAAGTAGGTGAGAGAGGAGATGGAGGAGAGGAGACTGGTGGCCGCCATTTCGGTTGGAAGCTGAGCGAAATGGAGCCCTAGACAGGCCCACATGGAGGTTTAATGGGCCTAATCCACTTCCCGCAATTGAGGAGATAGGCCCATATTTTGGTCATTTTCCTAAAATTTCATGGATAAATTTGGGAAAGAATTATTCCTTTTTTCTTTTTCCCTCCTAATAGACTTTGGTTTGGAGGTTCTAAACAAGAAAAGGAAAAATATATCTTTGTAGACAATGTACTAAATTTCCGTCGATATATCAATATTTTTACATATCCACAAGTTTGACATCGATATGAGGGGTGAATTGACATTTTTATTATATTGTAAAGAAATCGATAACATATAAACAAAATAGTAACAGAATGTAACTAATAAGGGGGAGAATATTAATAATAAATATATTAACCTTGGCCACCTACCTAGGATATTTAATATCCTACAAGTTTTCTTGGCAACCAAATGTAGTAGGGTCAAGCGGTTGTCCCGTGAGATTAGTCGAGGTGCGCGTAAGCTGGTCCGGACACTCATGGATATCAAAAAAAAAAAAAAAGTATATTAACCTATTTTAAAATGGAAAATATTCATTTATTAGTTTTTTTTTTAATTTTTTGTTTTAAATATTTTTTTTCAGGAATGTCCATCGACATCGAAATTTTATCAATATTTTCATCGACATTTCTATAAAATTGAAACTTGAAACCTTTTTTAAAAAATGCATTACCTCCTGATCATTAGTACAAGCTATATGGTAGTGTTCAGTATTGGCAATCACGTCTAGGATTTTATTCTTTAAAAAACGGAAAAACTGAATTGAACTGAAAGTATTAAACAACTCTAAAAACACACAATCTAAAGGCCAAAACCTATATTCACAAACACTAAGGGTCCGTTTGGAATACAGTTTAATTTAAAAGTTTTTCAAGAATGTATTTTCGTTTGAGTTCCTTGGCACGACCTATGCTGGGGTTTTGTTGAGGCACCGGGAAGGTGCATGCGTGCAAGACGATGCTCCCCCCAGGCACAAAAAGTTCGTGAACGCGTTCGCGGGTCGTTTGATGTTTAGGCATCGACAATGATCCTTCAACAGGTTCACCTACGGAAACCTTGTTACGACTTCTATTTCCTCTAAATGATAAGGTTCAGTGGACTTCTCGTGACGTCGCGAGCAGCAGACCGCCCACGTCGCCGCGATCCGAACCACCGGACCATTCAATCGGTAGGAGCGACGAGCAGTGTGTACAAAGGGCAGGGACATAGTCAACGCGAGCTGATGACTCGCGCTTACTAGGAATTCATCGTTGAAGACCAACAATTGCAATGATCTATCCCCATCACAATGAAATTTCAAAGATTACCCATCATCGTCTTTGCTTGGGTCATCTCTGGTCGGCCTCGGACTTGGTGGTGAACTCCTTCAGGTACCCGTTCCGAATCAGTGCCTCAATTTCGTTCTTCAGCTGAATGCAGTTCCTAGTTGAATGTCCATGATCTCGATGGAAGAGACAATACTGGCTTTTGTCTAAGCTTCATATGTTTGGTTACATTTCCTTATAAGTGTTTTTATACACACTGAAGGATCGTATGACAACACTAGAGGGGGGGTGAATAGAGTTGCTTAATAAAATTTAAAACTTTTTGCTAAATTAAAAGGAAATGATTTAAACTAAATAAATTTAATAAGCACTATAAAGCATAAAGTATGCTAGAAATATTTGACAATTTTCCTAGGCATGCAATCTACTCATAAAAATGAAATAGCGGAAATTAAAAGAGTAGAGAGAAAGAGATAACACCAGGAAATTTTATAGTGGTTCGGAAATTCCTACTCCACTCCCCAAGACTCCTTCTTGGGTATTTTACTGCAACAGCTCTCTTACGGGTGAGAACCAAACCGACTCTTTTTCAGGTTCAAGAGTAAACCTTTACCGATCCTTTTACAGGTTCAGGACCCAACCTATACCGATCTTTTTAAACGGGTTCAAGATCAAACCACTAGGATCCTTTTTAACCGGGTTCAGGATCAAACCACTACAAATCCTTTTTCGGGTTCAGGATCAAACCACTCACTCAATTCCCAAGGTGCACCCACACCTTATTACAAGTTCCCAATGATAAAAGAAGAAAAGAAGCTCACAAAATAAAATACCTCTTGAAGGCTAATTACACAAGGTTGAGCACTCACAATAATAAAACCTCACAAAATAACAATAGGCCAATTTAGGAGCAAGGGAGAAATTTTGACAAAAATGGAGAGTAAAGAGACTTGAGAGTTTAAGACTTTGATGTCTTTGAGTGTGTGTTGGAGGAGAAGAAAATAGCTCAATTTATAGATTGAGGAATTGAATTTTGGCCATTGGATTAATTTCAAAATGGATGGTGAAGATTTAATTTTATAGAAAAAGAAATGATTTGAATTTAAAAATGAGATTGAGAATATATTAAGAGATTTTGAAATTAAGAATGAAATTTGAAAGATTGAAATTGGGAGATTTGAGAATAAAATGAGGATTTGAAAGGTTATGAAATTTGGAAAGAATTCAAATTTGAATGAGGTGTAATTTATGAATTTTGGAGAAATTTGGATGAAGGAAAATAAAAAAATGAAGCTAACAAATTTCTCAAAAATAGTTGAAATGCTCTCCAAGATGAGTAGAATTTTTCAGAATTTTTTCACATTTTTTTCGGAATTTTTTCGAGCCTCAAATAGACCAAAAATAGCTAAACTAGCCGTTGGCTGCCACGTGTCGCTCTTTGATTGGCTACAATAAAAGAAAATCAAAATTAATAATAAAATAATATTATATTCAAGAGTTGACCATTTGACTTTCTTTATTATTAAAGAAATTCGACTGCCACGTGTCACAACATCATTGGACCACGCATCGACACGTCATTTGCCACGTCAGCAAAATGGATCATTTTGGATTGCCACATCATCCGCCACGTCATCAATTTGTGACCGTTTGTGTGCCACATCAGCACCATGTCGGATGCCACGTCATCATGGTGCCATGTGTCATTGCCACGTAGGATTTTCTCTTTCAATCTTCTTTTGCTTATAACTTTCTCGTTTGAACTCCGATTCGAGCGATTCAAGATGCGTTGGAATCGTCTTTCCGAGCTCTACATTATGAACACTTTAAAACACTAAAATCATTAGTAAATTAAAGTTTGTTATCATCAAAACATATAGTATGATTGAAGCTCGTAAAGCTAACACACACAAATTATTATATACTTAAAAATTCTTTTTTAAAAAAATTGCTTTCAAGTGTTTCTCACAAAATTGTTTATTTTTTAATTTTATTTTTAATAAATCATTTTCAGTGTTTGCCAAACACTAAATTTTTTTTCAAAATAACTTTTTTCAAAATTAAACATTTAAAAAGTTAAACCCAACCTACCCTAAATATTCTTTAATCTCACCTTTTTTTTTCCTTGTATATTCATATAAAAAAAGGTTAAGAAACATGGTTAGTGGCTCATTTGACAATCATTTACGCCTCTTTTGATAACCATTTGGTTTTTGAAAATTAAGCCTATAAACACTACAACTACCCATAAGTTTATTTGTTTTCTCATCTACCCTCTTCCCATGTTTTCAAAAACCAAGTCAAGTTTTAAAAACTAAAAAAAGTAGTTTTCAAAAACTTGTTTTTGTCTTTTGAATTTGGCTAAGAATTCAAATGTGTGCTTAACAAAAATAAAAATCATGGTAAGGAAGTTCAGGAGAAAACAAGTATAACTTTCTAAAACAAAAAACTAAAAACCAAATAGTCATCAAAATAGGGTCGTAGTTGTTTTTAGTTTTCAAATTTTGGGTTGGTTTTTGAAAACATAGGAAGAAGGTAGATAACAAAACAAAGACAATTATTGGTGGAAGTAGTGTTTATAGACTTAATTTTCAAAAACAAAATGGTTATTGAACATGGCCTACTTTTTTTAAGTTTTCAAATTTAATTTGGTTTTTAAAATCATCAATAAAAAGTAGATAAGGAAAGAAGGAAACTCATAGGTAAAAGTAGTAATTATAGGCTTAACTTTAAAAAACTCAATGATTATCAAATGGAGCTTAAACTAACATGGAAATAATAATTTAGTCAGTAAATTTGTTTATAAAGATTTAGTCCTTGCATTTAAATTATTTTTTTAACAATTTAACCATTGAATTTCAATATATAATAATTTAGCCTCTGTACTTTAAAATTTGCAACAATTTAGTTCATATCATGAAAGGTATCGTTAAAATTTAATGAGATTTCTCACGTATGCATATCAATATACTGATCAAGGACCAAATGCAATAATTAACAACAAAAACTAAGTTGTTATATTATAATAAAATTTGACATTTAAATAAAAATTGATTTTTTTTTTTGGAAATATGTGAGAATGGATGATTCAAACTATAAATCTCTTGGTCATTAGTACGAGTTTTATATCAGTTGAGCGGTAATAAAAATTGATTTTGATGCTTCATACTTTTTTCCTCTTTATTTTGTTTGGCGTAATTTTAATACTATTGTTCATGCTCTTGGTTTTCTTTTCAGTTGAGTTGGCTAGATAGTTTTTTTTTTTTTTTCACAACATGTGGGGGTGGGGGATTTGAACCACGAACCTTTTAGTCCTTGGTACAACTTTATGCCAGTTTAGATCTGAACCTCTAATCTTTTTTTTTTATTTATTAAAAATCTAAACCTCTAATCTCTTAGTCGGTAGTATATGTCTTTAACAATTAAACTATGTTCATGTTGACATGAAGATTGAAACTTCAAATTTAAGAAAAGTAGTACATGTCACATATTCATTGACCTATGTTTAAATTGTCTAAAAAATTTGTGTCGTTTTTTTAGTTCAACCACCATTGATTTTTAGGATGATAATTAGTACATTATTCAATAAATCATACTCGAATCGGCAAAAAAAGGAAAAAGAAATCGTGTCTTTTACCTATGCATTAAATCTTTTTAACATAAATATTTTTTTAAAAAAAGGCTATGATGTGAGTTTATATGACTTATAAACCTGTCGATTTGGGCTAAGTTTAGGCCAAATCCAACATGAGCAAGACCAACATGTACTTTATAAATAACGTATAGAACTAATGTCAAAATCACTTTTTCTTTTTAATTAAACCCAACAAATCAAAATGGACAAATTTTATCCAAATCGAGCTGACAATCAGCAATATTTTGAATTAATTCAACAATTATATTACAATCAAGATTTTCAATTTTTTGTTTTAAAAAAAAAGTTTTTCAATTTTGGATAAGGATTGAATTTAATATATTATCACAAATCATTTTGATGAACTATTTTTGAGTTTGGAAAGAAAATTGTGATTGTTTAGGGGAAAGAAATGACAGATTCAAAGGTCTAACTTTAGGATTTTATAATTTTATTTTAATATTAAATTGGAGACAGTTGATTGTCATATTCTTTTTTTTTTTTTTTTTTTTTTTTGAAAATGTTGATTGTCATATTCTTAACTTAGTGTTTTGTTTATGGTTTTATAATGCTAGAGATCCCCACCTTTTAATATTCTTCATTAAATTTATATTTCTTGTTAAATTTCATTATATAAAAATTAAGACAAACATCTCCTTTTTAAAAAAATAATGATAAACAATCATAAAGCAATTCTAAACTTCGTGATTAAACAAATTTAATATATTAGAGTATAATTATAATATATATATATATATATATATACATGCTTGGAATTGTGTTGAAGTTTTGATGGCAAAATGCAAAATTGTTATTGTTATATTAGAAGAATTAGTTTATAAATTAGATATTTTGGAAGTTTATAAACTAATAGGACTTAAAAATTTTAAAAATAAAAATATAGTTTAAATATTATTAATATATCATAATAGCCTATCCACCTACATGAGATATTAAAACTCTACTAGTTTCCTAACAACCAAACATTTTAGAGTTGGATCGTTATTTCTTGAGATTTAAGTCACTCAAACACTTTATTTCATAAAAAAAAAAAAAAAAAATCACTCAAACACTCACATATATGAATGGATAAATAAAGATACGGTTAAATTACAAATTTAGTCTTTAAATTTTCATTTTGTGTCAATATAGATCCCTAAGCTTTAATAAAAGGAAAAATCTAATAGATCATCGAACTTTCAGTTCTGTATCTAATAGGTCCCTTAACTTTAAAAGTACTTAATAAGTTTATGAACTTTTTTTGTGTCTGTGAGTCTTTGATATTTCAACTTTTTTTTAGAAAAAATTATGAACGTATTGAATAAAATATCACAAGTTTAATGTCCTATTAGACACACAATTCGGCCAACAAGAGTATAACTCAATTAGCATAAAGTTGTACCCATAACCACGAGGTCTGTGGTTCGAATCCCCCACCCCCACATATTGTAAAAAAAAAAAAAAAAAAAAAAAATCTGATTTTATGTTAAATAAATTTTTTACTCTTAGAAAAAGTTGAAAAACCTATTATATACAAAATTAAAAATTTAGACCTTTTTGGTATTTTTAATTCTGAGAGACATATTACATAAAAACTTGAATGTTTATAGACTTTTTGATGTGTTTACAGTTTTAAGAACTTATTGTCAGTATTAACAACTAAGAGATCTATGTTCCAAATCTTTCTATCGCCAAAACTATTTGACATGTACCCTCGACCAACAATTCAGAGGTTCGAATCCCCTCACTCTAAATGTTGTTGTACTAAAAAAAATCTTTCCACCTTCATATGTTGTAAAAAAACGAATTTCAAGAACTTATTAGACACTCCTTCTACTAAATTTGTATTATTATAGAAAAAATCATTATCTTCTTATTTTGGGAGATAGTAGTAGGTAGGCACGTGGCAAAGATTAAAATAATTTTTCAAAAAAAAAAAAAGAATTATTTTTATTAGTTTTTTTTTTTTTCAAAAAAGTTAAAAGAAGGATAAGTTTGAAATTGAATTCATCCAAAAGAATAAAACAAAGTGGGGTCCATTTCTGTATTCCCAAACCAGCTTCTAGAATTAAATAATAATATACAAATATCTTCTTCTTTTTCCAAAATTTAAACAAATTAAATAAAAAAAAAAAATGTCCCACAGACTTCTCTTTTTCCAGACCAAAAAACCGGAAGCCCAAACCCGTAAGCCCAAAACCCAAAACCGCCAATGGTTTTTCTTTTTTACTTCTCTTTTTTAAAAAAAATAAACAAAAAAGAAAATTGGATTTCTTTTTTTTAATTATTTTTCTTCTCTCTCCTTTCTCTCCTATAAATATCGCCGGTGGTTCGAAGTTTCATCAGCAAACTGCCTACGACGCTTGTAGAACAGAGAATTTGCAACCGGTTTCGGAGATTCGTTATCGGCCGTCGGATTATCATTGGATCATCAGATGGGTGACGTGTCAGAACGCGAGAGGAAGATCCTTGTGGCTGTGGATGAGGGCGAGGAGAGCTTATACGCGCTCTCGTGGTGTTTGAAGAATGTAATTTCTCAAAATTCCAAAGATACCCTCGTCCTCCTCTACGCCCGGCCGCCCCGCCCGGTTTACACCGCCTTGGATGGCACAGGTACATAAATTCAAATCTATATCTAACGGTTATTAGAAGACAGATTTCGAACTGCATTGAATGTAATGGTGGGATAGTAATTTTCTTATTGGCTCAGGGTTGTTATGGTAATTTTGAGTTTTCTTTTTTTTTTTTAAAGGGTATTTGTTTTCGGCGGATATTATGGCCACGTTGGAGAGGTATAGTTGTGACGTGGCGGAGGCTGTAGTGGAGAAGGCCAAGAGGCTATGCAAGGATCTAAACAATGTGAGTTTTATTTTTCTAATTTTTTTTGTGTGAAATGACTATTTTACCCTCGGTTCTGATTTTTAGATATTTATTATTAGAATGTGTAATGACGAAAATGGGTATGGCAGGTGAAGGTGGAGACGAGAGTAGAAAGTGGAGATGCGAGGGATGTGATATGTCAGATGGTGGAGAAATTGGGTGCTGACGTGTTGGTCATGGGTAGCCATGGCTATGGTCCAATCAAAAGGTGAGTCACTCGATCCGGGTTCGGTTTCAATTTGGTCCCTGGTTACTTTAAAAGTTTCAACTTGATCCTTATGATTTAGTTAAATTTTTAAGGTCGTGATTTGCTAAATGTAGACAAATTTTTATATAGTATGTCTTGTTCTGACTCTTAGTTCAATTTTTTTTTTTTTTCTTTTAAGTAATAAGTGTTTTATTGATTGAGTTATGTTTGGATTGATACCAAAATTTGTCAAACATCTAAACTTTGATAATATATGTTTTTGAGAGATTTAAAATGATAATGAAAACTTGAAAACGGGAACTAAGTACTAAATGGTAATTTAACCCTAAATTTTATTTTGAGGAGATTTAACCCTAAATTTATATAATATAAAACTAGAGAATCTAGATTTGTGTGTCATATACCTAAATTGGGAAAATAAATGCTTGTATGATTTAGATTTAATTTTTAGGTTTAAAAGTTGTAAAAATCTGTAATTTGAGTGGTAAATTTTACAGAAATTCCAGTGGATGGATTTCTTTAACCCATTAATTTCAAATTTGTCTAAATCTTCTAAATTTATCAATGGTAAGATTTCATGCATTAATTCAATTTTTATTCTTCTCTAAATGTCCTTATTTAATTTGGTAACTCTTATTTTATTAATTTATTTTAGTATTATGTATTTTTTTTTATGTCAACTGATAAGGACAAATACGTGAATGGGCTTCTTAAACTCCTTTAATATCTGATTGTGAGCTGACAAAAATGTAAAATTATAACAAAATAGACAATTTTGAAATAAATGGGCTACTATTGAACCATTTATGTAGTTACCCCTAAATTCTAGAATCCTAACAATTTGGGTGAAAGTTTTGTCAAAAAAAAAAAAAAACGAAAACCAATTTGGGGGAAATATAATATGAATTAATAATAATAATAATAATATAATATGTTTTGATTTAAATTTTGCAGGGCATTTATTGGGAGTGTGAGCAACCACTGTGCAAAGAGTGTGAAGTGCCCCGTTTTGATAGTGAAGAAGCCCAAAGACTCAGCACCAAATTCTGCAAATAAATAAAATTATTCCCATTTCTCTCTTTTATTTTCTTTTTCCCAGCATTTTCTACAACTTCTTTTTTTCTTAAATTGTAAATTCGAAGTTTGTGTAATTTATGAGTAAACTTGAGTAATGAAGTTTTACTTATTTTATGTATTATTATTCGAATAGGCAAATAAAGGTTCGTTAAAATGAAAATATAAATAATATTGTTGAGAAATGCTATTTGAATATAACGTTACAAATGTAGGGTAGAGAGTCAAAATGTAATTAATGTTTTATCTATTAACTAATGTGTTAACAATAATACAAAGATTTAAATATGTTTTGTTCACTAATACAAAGATCACACTGTCAAAACGAGCATAAGTCAATAGTAAATTGACATGTATCCTCGATCAAGAGGTCAAATGTTTGAATCCCTCACCCCAAATGTTGGAAAAAAAATCACACTATGGAACTAAAAAAAACTAAAAGTTAATTATCAATGTGATTTTGTGGCTAGTATTGTCTTTCATTCCACTTCTTTTTGGACCCTACTTTGAAAGTTCATCATGAGATAAGAATATAGATTATTGCCATTAATGATATTGAACAAGTAAACTATAATGGAACTCAGAGAAAAAAAAAAACTATAATTATTAGAAGGAATGAATCATTTGGTTTGCTTTTGTCTACATCTTTTCCAATTATAAATATCTCTACTAAAATGAGTTTGAATATATTTCTCTAATGAGACAACTATTTAGTTTCTTACAAGGTCAACATGATATGGAGGCCTCAACTTATGCATTGATTTTGAAAGAATCTCTTTTAGACAAGCACCGATGGTCGTACTTATTAAGGTGAGTTTTACGTATCTTTAATTATTCATTCAGTTACATCTTTAAAAAGTGTTTTTAATATCAAATTTGTTTGATTGCCCTGCATTCAAAAGTGATTCTACTAATGACAAAGTTATTCCCATTATTCTTTTTTTTTTTTATTGCATACTATGAAGATTCTCTATCAATCACTTTAAAGTCACTTTTTAGATAATCATCTCTCAAGTGTTTCTTCAAAAATAGTTTTTTTTCTCCTTAAAAAATATACTTTTTATTGATTATGAGTTAAAATAAACACTTTCAGTCATCTTAATCACTTGAGAGGCTATACTAAACACACTTTCTAAGTGAGTAATTCTTTGAAATGTGCTTATAGAAAAAGATGAAATCAAATCAACAATGCATCCACCTCATATACTCCAAAAGCTCAAAACACAAAAAGGGATGATGAAGAACTAATCATCAACCTCAGCTTTAATCTCCCTTACCAATTCCTCCTTGTACTCCTCAAAAGTTCCATGGAAAAACTCCACAGTTCCATTTTCAACAATCCAAATCTCACTCGTCGCTTCGTCGTCGCAAACGCGCGATATAAGTCGAGAATCATGACTGACCAAAACAACTCCACCAGTGAATTCATCCAAGGCATCTGCAAGTGCATCAATGCTCTGCATATCCAAGTGATTAGTAGGTTCATCCAATAGTAATATGTGAGGCTTTGACATGGAAATTGAGGTGAATACAACTCTAGCCTTTTGCCCACCAGATAGCTTGGCAATGGGAGTAACATGATTATGGCTCCCGAGTCCGAATTTCCCCAACTTAGCACGTACCGCCTCTTGTTTGCTCGGACCGTCCTGATCGGGATGAAGACGAAGAAGATATCGAACTGGTGTCTCCTCCATTGTCAAAAGATCCACAAAATGCTGCGAGTATCTCCCAATCCTCAACTTCTGACTCCGACGAACTTCGCCTTTCGTCGGTACCAGATCACCTGCAAGGAGATTCAAGAGAGTAGATTTCCCTGCTCCATTGGGGCCAACGATCGCGACTCGTGTTCCCATATCGATTCCCACATCGACGTCGGCAAGCCTAAAATCTTCCCTGTTTGGATAACTAAATCCAACTTCAATCAACTGTAATAACGGTGGTGTGAGCTCAGTAGGCTGAGGGAAGTGAAATTCCACATTGTAATCTCTCCACTTTCTTGGGGCCTCTGGCAAAGCCTCATCCTCATCAACCTTTCCTTTGGACTTCTTCTTCTTTGATGCTTCCTTAGCAGCAGCAAACTTTGCTTGATCTTTCACCTTATCTTGCTCGGCCTTGTTTCCCGACCTCTTGGCCGCATTCACTTGCTTCTCGTAGATCTCGAACTTCTTGTTCATCTCTTTTCGACGCTGCTCGTACCCGCTTTCGAAACCGTCGAAGTTCCCACGGTAAAAATGAAGCTTGAAGTCATGGAGATGAATGATCTCATTGCAAACGGCGTTGAGGAAACCGCGATCGTGCGACACGACGACGAGCGTTTTCTTCCATCGACATAAGTACTCCTCCAACCAGAGAACAGCTCTAAGATCCAAATGATTTGTGGGTTCATCCAATAACAAAAGTGTTGGTTGAACAAAAAGTGCTCTAGCCAATGAAATCCTCATCCTCCATCCACCACTAAATGCCTTTGTAGCCCTGCCTTGCATATCCTTGGTGAAGCCCAAGCCAGCAAGAATCTTAGAGGCTTGAGCCTCAGCTGCATCTGATCCCAAGAGCTGCAACTTTTCATATAAATCAACAAGCCTCTCAACTGCAACATCCTCATTTGAAGTCTGCAAGTCGGCGACTTCGTGTCGGAGCTCGACGAGCTCCTCGTTAGCCGAAACGACGGCTTGAAGGGCAGTTCTATGATCACCAACCACCTCTTGTTCAACCAAGAGGACATCAATGTTTCTAGGAACTGGTATCTTCCTCCAAGCTAGGAGTTTCAACAATGTGGATTTTCCCATTCCATTAGGTCCAACTAAACCATACCTCTTCCCATGAGATATCCTCACTGATGCATTCTTCAAAAGCTCCTTCCCTCTGGCTGAAACAGAGAAATTCTCAACAGTTATGTCTTTGACATTCGCATCGGCTTCATCGTTACCGTCTAGAACCGAAGCTCGGGTACCGATTACAACGGTGAAAGCATCATGGTCATCTCTTAAAGCTTCCTTCCTGGCTTGTTCTGCAGCATGAGCAGCAAGCATGTCTTTCATCTCTCGTTTCTTCAACTCTTGGTCGCTTACGACGGCCACGAGCGGCTTCAACTCACCGCCATCCCGCAACAGCGATCGTTTCCGGGAATTGGAACTTTGGAGCTCCTCATCAGACACAAGAAGTTCTTCTTCCTCATCATGTGAAGGAGGAAGATCAATGCCATCAGTGTAAGATGAAACCTTTTTGGGAGCTTTTGCTTGAGGTGATCGAGCAACATTGCTCAAAGAAGAGGATCCTTTGTTGGATTTATCTGGTTTTTGATCCATATTGGCAAGCATTTCTGAGACAGAAAGCTTTTCTTTCTTCTTAGAAACATCTTTACTATTTGGCTTGGATTTGGTGTTTGCACCAAGATTTTCTGTTTTCTTTTTTCCCATTGCACCAGCCAATCTGATAAGGAAAATTTTTAATCAAACATTAATGAATAATAAAGAGCAAAAAAAAAAAAAAAAATCCAAAGTGAGACTTTTAATGAACTATAAAGGTTGGATTAAATGGCAATCATCTAAGAAGCACAAGAATGTGATACAAGTAAGATATTTTCCAAATAATCAGTCATAATCACACAAAGGACAGTTGACAAAATACACATTTCTTTCTTAGTTGAACAATGTAGTGGAAATTTATGTCTTTTAACTAGTTGAGGTACGCTGCATAAATTTTGTTTTTCATATGGGTATAATTTATTTTTTTTTCCTTACAAGAGACAATGTTAATGATTGGAATTCAAGTATCCATCAACATGTTGAATTGTTGATGTATTCATAAATTGGAGAGTTCAACAACAATATGAAACATCATTTGATATTTCCGATATATCATATAAATATCAAATCAAAGAAAGATAAAAAAATATGAAGAAAATGAACTAATATGAATAAAAGTACTAGACTAAATATATGTTTTAATTCATTTGAGTGTTTTTTCCAATTTACTCCTTGTTGTTTAAAATGTTTTAACTTTGTTCTTTACATTTTTAACAATTTTCAGAAAAAACCTTTTTGTAAGTGAATGTTAAATATGGTTGAGGGTTAAGCTTATGTGTCACTTAGTCCTAATTTCTAGGAACTTAAAATTTTGGAGGAAAAAATAGAAATCTTCATCTCTTAGATGACCTAATTCTTCCCATATACATTGAGTATCATATCATGTAAACTTTCAAAACAAAAAATATATATACATATATAATTGAAAAATATTAAGGCGTAAAGAGTCTAAAGTAAAATCTTGAAAATTTAAAGACTAAATTTAAAAAAAAAACAATAATAGGATAATTTTTAAAAACCAAATATTAGGTAATAAGACATATATTTAGCTTAAATATCAATAATAAGATTCATAACTCATTTAAGGGTAAAATACTTATTTATCCACTAAAATAATTTTTACAAATTTGTTAATTTCCTCAAATATTTTTGAACATGGACACTTTATAAACATATCTACTAATATTTTCATAAAGGTCTAAATTGAGACCTTGATAAAATTATTTCCATAAAATTGAGACTTTGATATTTTCATGGATATTAAATTTTTAATATGGATACAAATTTACGCACACATCATTGAAATTGAATCATTAAGATCCCGTCTGATAACCATTTGGAAAATTATGATTGTTTTCCCTCAATTTCCTTATCATGGTTTTAATTTTTTTTGTTAAGTATACATTTGAGATCTTAGCCAAATTCCAAAAACAAAAACAAAAAACGAAAGTTGTGGGTGGAAGTAAACATAAGCTTAATTTTCAAAAACCAAAAACTAAAAACGAAATCGTCATCAAACGGGAAGGAGTAGAATAATATCCAAGGCAATTAATAAAAATCAAAGAAGAGAAAGTTGAAATGAGAGCAAGAAATGTATTGAAGGAAGAAGACAAGAAATATGAAGGAGGATATGACCGGGACAATACAGAACTAGTTTCCGAAGTTCAAATTTGATAGAAAGAAAAAGAGCTGGAAAGAATCGAAAGAAGAAAGCAGAGAATTTAGCATTTGAACTTGAATAAAAGATTGAACATACAAGCAGCAGAAAGAGAGAGACGAAGATCAAATTGGCTGTATGCTTGCTCGCCGATTTCCTGCGTTTGCGATTTAACCTAAATGGAAATCGAAGAAATCGCAGACGAAGGGATGAATTGGAAATAAAATAGAGATTACATACGCTTCTTCTTTGATATGCTTCTTCCATCGTCTGAGAATCTTGAGTGGATGAAGGAATTTGGAGATGGCGAACCGCATTGGGCATTTTTTTTAAAGAAACAGATGCTTGCTAAAAGTAAAAAAATTGGTATGACATATTTGATTATCTCAAGTAGGATATGAGCCTCAAACAAAAATATCAACATCAGTTTTGATATTCCCAACAAGCATCTGATCTATCTATCTATCAGATAGATTAAAATTGATGTAATGTTGCATGAGTATTCTTTTTTTTTTTTTTAGAAAGACCAGCTTACATTGACTAATTTTACAGAATAACCATCTAATGCTACCATGGATTGAACTCGATTACCTCATCTCTAAACTAAACTTCTGGTCCCGTTATTCCTTCCAAACTACAAAAATCGCAACTACTATTTTTAAGCAATAAGAAGCATGTGGTATGGGTTATATTTCAAAAATCAGTTAATGCTTTTAGATCAAGCACTTAGATGCTTTCCAAGCAGTGGTTTTATTCCAAAGTTGAGATCAGAAATCCATGACGAGTAAAGAGATGGAAATTAAATTGGGATCCAAGCAAAGAGAATAATATTTCATGAATCAATTTATGAACTGAATTCTTTCAAAGAGAACTCAATTAAAATCCAGCACAGGACCCCATGATTCATCAAATTGTCCTATTCTTTCTTCTCTCTCCCTAATGGCTCAAACTCAAACTGAAATTCAAGCAAATCAGTCATTCATGCGTAAAGCATCAAGACTGTTTCTTTTCTCCAACGGATAATTCTACAGCTAAGAAAAAAAAAAACAAAAACAAAGGGGGAAAAGGGGAAAATTTCTGCAAGCGAACTCCATATATGATGTTCTCCCTTACAGTTCATCCTGCAAACAAATAAAAATCATATGAACGTCAGAGGACATCATAATACTAAATCTGAATTGGATCTTCAATTGTAATAAAACCTACATGTTTGTCATCCTCCTTCTCCTCATCGAGCTTCTTGTCCAAATCTGCCTCTACGTCGGAGTCATCTGCATCGTCGGATTTGTCCTCGTCTTCATCCTCGGCCTAGTAGAAAGAAAACATATATTATCAACATTATATCACAGAAGGAATCATCTCAAAAAGTTGTAGTTTTCTAAATGGAATGGAAGCTTTCTCTATGATACTTACATCTGAGTCAATTGGATCATTCTTGGCTTCCTGGTGAATGAACAAATTCAACAGTTAAATGACGTTTCATCAGGCAAGGTTTCAAGTTATAAGATTTATTTCTTGTAGTTAAAATGAAAAGTCATTTAATTGGTATTATATAATTCAGCGGCCAAAAAAAACTTACCTCCTCCTCTCTCTTCTTCTCTGCCTCGTCGAATGCAGCTTTCTCCCCCTTAAGGATGCATGGAACTCGATGAAAATCAAGAAGATAAAATACGGGAAAAACGAAAGAGAGAATTACAAGAAAGTTTAAAATGTACCTCCTTGTGCTTGCCCCATGTATCTTCGGCGACCTTCTTGGCGTATTCCGGATCATCAGTGATCAAGACATTGTCAAACAAGGTGCCTGATTTCACCTGATATCCAGTAATTCGGACCATCAATATATGAACTCATAAATAAATAAGCAGAAATGGCTTTCACAAAAAGAAGGAAGTTGTACCTGCCACAACTCAATACCAACATATTTCAATTTGGGGAAAACATAGAGCTCGGGGTCATCCTTAAAGTCTGCAAAGGGTTCAAGAATTAGCAACAAAGTTCTTCCACAGAATTAATGATCGTTGAAACAGAACAGAGATTTTAAAAAACATCAACAGAAACCAACCTGGGTTGTCAATCATTGGTGCCTTCCACTTTCCCTTGTAGTTAGGGTTCTTAATTTTCTGCAAAGAACAAAAATAATATTTAAAATTTTTAAATAAAAAAAATTAGACCAAGGAGAAAATATTAATAGCAAAGATTAGCGTCAAGCGAAAACACCCTACCTTAGGTTCCCATGGGCCTTTGTATTCGGGGTTGGGAATGGTTGGAGCCACCCATTCACCATCTTCCTCATCATCCCAGTCTTGGGGCTAAAACAAGTAGTAGCTCGGCTCATTAATAACAGAGTTTCTCCTTAAAGAAAAGATGACTAAAAAGGAAAATTTCAATAGCTACCTTAGTGGCATCAGGATCAGTAATCTCTTTAGGGAGGTCATCATACCCCTGTTACATAAAACAAGTGAATTTAAGAAAATATATTCAAGATATATGTTACAAATTTGGAAACCATGCGGGATATAGATAACTAGGGCATCATTACCTCTGGCTTCTTATCTTCTGGATCAGGAATGTACTCTTTGTCATCCCAATCCTCAGGCTGCAAGTATCATACGTAGAGACATCAATAAAAATCCACAACCTCAAACATCATTCTTAAATGGCCTCCTCAATAATGAGCTTATAGAGTACTTACCTTCTTGGCTTCTGGATCCTTGATCTTCTTTGGAGGAAGGAGGCTCCAATCACTGTACAAACTACCAGTTTGCTTCTCCACATTATCGATGAGGATGCTGTATGTTGCATCAGGACGAATGATGAAGGTGTAAACATGAGTGAGTTGGTCAGTCTCACAGGGAACTTCCTTCTTGATCAAGTGGTTGGTGTCATTATAGGTGAGAATAGCATGCACTTTCTTAGTACTGTAGCCACAGATATCTGGGCCAAACATGATGCTGCAGGCAACAAGAAATTCATAAAGTCAATAAATTATTTGTCATAAATAATTAAATTAAAATTGACACTTCACAGGGTTCAGTATTAACCTGTAAGGAGTTTCACCACCGAATTTCTTCTGATCAACATCGCCACTGAGTAACTTCATGTAACCACCACCACAATCAAGCTTCTGTTCATGCTTGACGGAAAATTGGAAAACAAGAATCTTATCTTTGTTGCTGAATTCAGGGAACTCGGCTGAAATTGCGTAGAATCTGTAGTCTTCACTAGTTTGGATACCTACGACATCAAAGGAATAGAAAATAAACTAAATATTGCTTGAAACCATTCAGACTTAGGTATGCTCATTGATAAGGTAAATTCACACTAATGTTAAACAGTGGACTTAGTGAGAGCTTCACCTTTGTCATTAGCATCTCCATGCCATTTTCCGGAGGTGTAGTTCCATTCTCCCGCTAAACTTTCGTCTTTTTTCCAGTCAGATTTAACCCACCTATTCTCCCATCCATCTTCAGTATTACCAACAAATAGTCAGAATTCAAAATCAAACCAATCAAAATAGTAACAGATGATAATAATAAGAATATAACGCAAGATAGTTCGAGATATCAAGTTCTAAACAAGATTCATAATCCAAAACCTATGGAAATGTATCGGACAATGATGATCAAAACAGTTTATATCGATTTTATACCATAACAAAAGGTTGACGTACAATCGACCCAAGGAAATAACAATATCCTAACAACATCCAGAACTGAATTTTCGTTTAAGATCATTGCACAAGCTAGTTCATTATAACCAATTCATGTCAATATATCAAAAGCATTCATCAAAGAGCACCAACATTTTCAACGTACATCAGAAGAAAGAAAAAGTAATCAAAACATTTCATGATTCTAAATCAAAGAAACACATAAAAACGAAACGGATCTACACTGAATAGTCTACATTGTGACCCGAACATAAGACTTTACACACTCACATTTAGATCAGTAACAGATCGAACAAACCAACCGATCCACCACAATCAAACGAATTCAACATGAACAGCATAAACACACGTTCTAAATCCATCATCATCTAAAAATGCACGTAAATTACGCAGCCAAAAAATGGATCTGGAAATGATACAAAACAACGAGGAGAAAGAGAATGAAATCATACCATCAAAACGCTCCTCGAAAAACACCTTGGCTGAAGCGATAGCAACGAGAGATAGAAGGATCAAGGAAAGTAAATTAGGGTTTCGCACCCTAAACGCCATGGCTTCAAGCTTTCAAAGCTTCTCTTAGAGAGAGAGAGAGAGAGATAGGCGGAGAGAAATGAAATTGCGAAGTTGGGGAACGAAATGGGAATCACTGGGGACTATATAGGGGTCGACGTCATAAATCCTCAGTGAATCGAGGAAATAAATTAAAACGAAAATATATCCTGACGTGGAAATAACCAACCAATAAAAAGCTACCAAATAGACGTTTGTGACACGTGGCGTCTTTTTATTGGAAACTACACGAATTGTTGGGGTTTCTATTGGACGCCACACGTGTGTAGAGTTGGAATTGATTTCATTGGACTGATCTACATGACCTGGTAAATGGCTGCAGGAATTACACGTGGAGGTATTTTATTGGGTGAATATAAAGAAATTGTGTGTTGGCGTTGTAGTGGATTCCAGCTCGGGATTTTCCACATTTGAATTTGTAATTTTTTTCCGATGGAATTATCCAGAGGACAAAATAAATGCCGCTTGAATAATTTATTGTATAAGTCGCTTGTTTAATTAATTTTAAGCGAGAGATAAATGAATATGGCTAAACGATGGCCATTTTTTTTTTTATTTTCTAATTTTTAAAATTGTACTTATTTGTTAACATATTTTAAATTTTCCAATATATATTTTTTAACTTGACTAAAATCTCAATATAATTTTTGAAGAAATGAAATCAAATAGGAATATAGTTTTCAACTTTAAAAAAAAAAAAAAAAAAATTGAAATGTGTTAAACAAATATTGTTTTGATATGGTAGTTAGATTTAAAAGTCCATACTAATTAAAGAAATTTACTAAATTTTGAAATGTTTACAAAACGGAAAATTTTGCAAATCTAAGAAAATAATTGATAAATTGAGATATGGGATTTGAGATTTGTTGTCAAATAAAAATGAAACTGCTAACATGAGCATAACTAGCTCTTGGTTGAGTTTAGAGGTTTAAATCTCCCATCTGACATGTTGTCAAAAAATAAATAAAGAAAGAAAAATGAAAACAAAGTAATGTATTTAAATGTTACATGAAAATAATAATAAGAATTGTGTTTCAAAATATTATATGAATTAAAAAAAATATTATTTAGAAGGAAACACAAGAGGGTATTTTTACAATGCAAATTACTAAGGCCCCGTTTGATAACCATTTGGTTTTTGGTTTTTGGTTTTTGAAAATTATGTTTGTTTTTCCCCCATTTTTCTTATCATGATTTGCATCTTTGTCAATGACACATTTAACTTCCTAGCCAAATTCTAAAAACAAAAACAAGTTTTTGGAAACTACTTTTTTTAGTTTTCAAAATTTGGCTTGGTTTTTGAAAACATAAGAAGAAAATAGATAACAAAATCAAGAAACTTACGTGTGGAAGTAGTGTTTTTAAGCTTAATTTTCAAAAACCAAAAACAAAAAATGAAATGGTTATCAAACGGGGCCTAATATTTTTTTAAGAGTGGCCTTTTAAAAAGAGAAAAATGGATGCATAGCAAGAACTTTGTTAAATAAATAAACCAATTGGAAAAATATATTATATGGAATTTGAAAATGGTTTAATGTTGAGGCAATAAACAAGATGCACAAAGCACCTAGAATAAGATATAGCCAAATGTTGTTTAGAAATTGTTATAAGTTGGTTGGCATTCATTCATATCCCTTTGGATCTTTTGGATGCTTAAATTGGAAGTCAATCAGAGATCTTCTCTCTATAAATATTTATTTTCCTTTTGACAAAAAGTTTAATTTTGAATGGAAAATTTAAATTCCAACTTAAAAGCAAAAATGCATAACTAATTGTATTTTACAAGTCAGTATAATTCAACTGGCATAAAGTATAAAGTACGTTCCCTCAACCAAGAGGTTAAAAGTTCAAATCTCTAAAAAAAAAAAAGTCAATTAAGCTATCATCAAAGAATGACAAGAATTCTAATCATGTAAAATTCAATTGTTTGAAATCTTGTGGAATTTTAATATTTTAGCTAGGTAGCCCATTATAGGGCTTGAACTCATTTTTCTGTAGCTCCTAAGAGAGAATTGAACCATATATCTTTTAGAAAAATACTCTTAAAAAACTAAACCATTTTAATTTATTTTTTAAAAAAAAAACAATTATCTATTTTCAAATACTCAAGAAGGTCTAAACAACTTTTTTTAAGTTCAACAACATTTGGAGGTGAGAAGATTCAAACTTCTAACCTCTTAGTCAAGGGTACATGTCAATTACCATTAAGTTATGATTGCTTTAGCATAATGTATAAACAAATTGTTATCACATAACTGAGAGTATGAGTCACTCTTTGTCATTAATGTCAAGTGAATTATGTATCTAGAGCATTGATATTAATTTTACACATTTGAGTCATATGGTATACTAAAACTAAATGAAATATTTACTAAAGTTTCTAACTTCAAAACATATTTAGTTTTAGGTCAACATATGGTCGAACTTAGTTACCTCTAATTTCCTCTCCAACTTCACATGAAGTAAACAATAGATACATAGAGCGTAACGGTTAACATTATAACCCCACTTGATAACTCGAACAAAACCATTAAAAAAAATGCCAATTTGTATGAAATTTACATAATTTAGCTATCAAGGCAACAACTTAGGCAATTGTTGTTATATATGCTTGAAGATGAGGCCACCATGAGCAGCAAAGAATGGGGCAAAAACCAAAGACTCAACAGCCATGAGCTTGATGAGAATATTGAGTGAAGGACCAGAAGTGTCTTTGAGAGGGTCCCCAACTGTGTCACCTATCACAGCTGCCTTGTGAGCATCTGACCCTTTGGGGCCGAGCGCTTTAGCATGTTCGCTTGCTCCGGCCTACAAATTATCGATCGGAACCATTATAATCATATCAGTTGACTCTAAAAGAAAGTGTGTTTGAGAATGCTTTCAAAAGTAGTGCTCGTAGATAAAACAGTTCGACGTTTTTTAGAAACATATATACAAAACCATTTAAGTTGTTATTTCTTATAGAACTTTTGAGTACTCCCTAGATACTTTTGTTTTCTTTTAAATTTTTGTTTTTCAAAGAACGACTTTTTTTAGAATAACTGAAAATTCTTCTTTCTTTTACGAACGATAACTTTAACTTTACTAATCACTCAATCACATATCTCAAAAATATTTTGGACCAGTTGCGTTCAAAATAGTCTCTTGAACATGTCTTGGTTAAATATTTCCTCCAGAAAGATACTTTTAGCGTTTTCAAGATTTCATAAACATTTGTCGATACATATTCAATAACCATGAAAATTTTGGAACCTGAGTCAAAAAGGCGGTTTAAACGCTCCCAAACACATTCAAAATGAATCTTATGGCAAAAGATTTAGAAAAAAAATAATGTTAAAAGGAGGTGGAAAAGATCATACCTCTATGTACTTTTTGGCATTGTCCCAAGCCCCACCTGTGTTTGAAGCAGAGATTGCAACCTAAGAAGAGAAACAAACTTGAGCCATTCAATTGTGGTAAAGCTTATGATGATTGCCATTGCCACTAACAAAGGTTGTTTTACAAGCAAGGTTAAAGCATGACAAAAGAAACAGAAGGAATAGGAAAATGTTACTCATATAATCATAGAACTTCCTACAATGCAATGCCGTGTATTTTTTTTTTAAGAAACCGAGCTTTCATTGAGGGAAATGAAAGAATGTACAACGTACAAAAAAAGCCCCAACAAGTCCATAAGGAGGTGTTAAACCTAATGGCATTGCCATGTATATCGATCGTGTTAAGAGCTCGGGGTCGGGAATGACGCAAAAAGTAAACGTTAAATACGTCTACATTGGACTAAAATGTGCAAAGCGAAGTTGAGGAATCCACACGCTTGTAAAGCAAATGGAAGATAAAAAGTGGGGGAGGGGGGACCAATTGGAATTTGGAAAATAAGGATAGAAACATTGGAGGTACAACAATGTTTCCATTGCTTCTTTTCTATTATAAGAAAAAAATATGATTGATAATAAATTCTTGCCATGTGCTGTATAGTTTTTTTTATAGGAAAAGGTTGTTAAATTACAAGTTCAGTCTCTCAATTCTTAGGGTTGCGTCTAATAGATCTCTAAAGCTTAAAAAGTCTAAACAAGTCTTGAATCGTTAATTTTGTGCCTAGCCTAAAACATTTGTGATTTTTAACCAAAGTTGAATGGGTTGGAGATCTATTAGACACAAAATTGAAAGTTTAGGCCCCGTTTGATAACCATTTGGTTTTTTGTTTTTGATTTTTGAAAATTAGGCTTGTTTTCTACCAATTTTCCTACCATGGTTTTCATATTTGCCAAGGACACATTTGAGTTCCTAGCCAAATTCTAAAAACAAAAACAAGTTTTTGAAAACTACTTTTTTTAGTTTTCAAAATTTGCTTGGTTTTTAAAAACAAGGAAAGAAAAGTATTAGCAAAACAAAGAAACTTGTAGGTGGAAGTAGGATTTATAAGCTTAATTTTCAAAAACCAAAAACCAAATGGTTATCAAACGGGGCCTTAGGAACCTATTAGATATTTTTTATAGTTCAAAAACTTTTTAGACGTGACCTTGAAAATTCATAAACTAAGGCCCCGTTTATTAACCATTTGGTTTTTGGTTTTTGAAAATTAAGCGGAAAAACACTATTTCCACTTATAAGTTTCTTGGTTTTGTTATCTACCTTCTTCCATGTTTTCAAAAACCAAATTAAGTTTTGAAAACTAAAAAAAAAGTAGTTTTCAAAAACTTGTTTTTGTTTTTGGAATTTGGCTAGGAATTCAAACGTGTCTTTAACAAAGATGAAAACCATCCTAAGAAAATTGGGAGAAACAAGCTTAATTTTCAAAAACCAAAAACCAAATGGTTATCAAACGGAGCCTAAACTTCTAAATTAATCAAAGGCTAAATAACCAAAAAAAAAAGGTTAAATAAAAAGGAGAGAAATTTACTTGAAAAACACATTTTTTTGAAAAAATAAAACTTCGGAATCATTACATCATATTTAGTCTCTCAGCCTATACCATGCATTTTATAAGTAAAAAAACTATAAAGAAGCACCTCTAATAATGTTTTTAAAAAAAAATAGAAACAGTAATAAAGAAACAAAAAACAGAGTTAAAAATGAAGAACTTTTATTTCAATAAAATATCTCAAAAATAAATACTGAGTTCTCTAAGTAGATTTTTAAAAAAAACAACACAAAAATATTCTGAAATTTCTCAAAAGTTTTCTAACTGAATGGTTTGTTATGAATGTAAGGACATTGACATACCTGCACACCAGAAACAAGGGAACCTGCCAGAAGGCCAGCAAGAGTTTCAACTCCAAAGAATGTTCCAGCAATGAGTGGTGTTACCAAAACCAGAGCACCAGGTGGGATCATCTCTCTAAGTGACGCATCGGTCGATATCTTGACACAATTTGCATAGTCCGGCTTCGTCCTGCCTTCCATCAACCCCGGGATAGAGTTGAATTGTCGTCGAACTTCCTCAACCATCTTCAGCGCTGCACTGCCAACGCTCTTCATTGTCATGGCTGAAAACCAGTATGGAAGCATTGCACCTACTATCAATCCAATGAAGACTTTCGGGTTCAAGATGTTGACTGTTTCGATGCCTGCTCGGCTCACAAAGGCGCCGAACAAGGCGAGGGAAACAAGAGCAGCTGATCCAATGGCAAAGCCCTGCCCCAACATAAGAACAGCAAGTTTTGAAACAACATGATGCAGCCTAGCTCTTAGAGTGTTAAGAGAACAGAAACACGGTTGTGTCTATTTTTTAATAAGAAACCGAGCTTTCATTGAGAAATATGAAAGAAAATAGAAACAATGATCGTTGAAGAAGTGGCACCTTTCCTATGGCTGCGGTTGTGTTT
Organism: Luffa aegyptiaca; assembly: GCA_017139565.1. NCBI lineage: Eukaryota > Viridiplantae > Streptophyta > Magnoliopsida > Cucurbitales > Cucurbitaceae > Luffa > Luffa aegyptiaca. The sequence goes on along the minus strand of CM029402.1, from coordinate 44,648,434 downwards.
CCTGCAGCATCTAAAGCATCGGTTCTCTCACGTATCTCGTGGCTCATTCCAGCCATTTCGGCTATTCCACCTGCATTGTCACTTATAGGTCCATAAGCATCAATGGCTAGACCAGTGGCAATGGTGCTAAGCATTCCCAAAGCAGCCATTGCGATACCGTACATGGCTGCCAAGCGGAAGCTCACGTAAATGGATAAGGCAATCGAAAATATGGGAATGATGACGGATTTGTATCCGAGAGCTAATCCAAATATTAAATTCGTTGCAGCACCGGTTCTACAAGAATCAGCCACATCCTGCACTGGACTGCACAGATGATCTCATCATAAGCAGCAAATTTCTCAGGCAATAGGCACAGCACATATCAGATTTCATATCAATGCCTCTTTGTAAGCTTACAAGATTTCCAGTTTAAAGAAGATATCGCTAAACTACTACTACACCTAAAAGCTTACGCGTTCCCTATTACTCGTTAGCTTGAAAATTATCATGAGATTCAACAAGTGACCGTCAATATTAACAAGAGGAAATAACATTACTGGAGTTCGAATTCAGGATCTCCGATCCTAATATTAGACTATCGCACTACTCAAAACCATGAGTTGATAAGTAATGGTATATTTTCTTTTTGTATGTATTAGGAACTGATATTTCACCTGTAAGCATTGCTAGTGTAATACTCAGTTGTATATCCAATAACAAGTCCTGCCCACAATCCTGTCACAACACAGAAGAAAAGGTGCCTGCATTTGGATGTAATTTCATTCAGCATACAGACTGATGTTTATGGAAGGAAAAGAGATTCTCATAATCGTCAAAGTCGTACCAGTTCTTCACGACCTTGTCGTTGCCGAAATCGTAGAGAGTGAATTTTGAAGGTAAAGCAACAAAGCTGACACAAGCTACTCCTGCTGTCATCAGCACAGTGGAGATAAGAAGCTGTCGCTTTAACGACGGTTCAATTTCGCTCACTTTCTTAATTTCAATGAGATCAGTTGCAAAAAGTGTAGTTATTAAGCAAATCACTATGCCCATTGAGCTTATAAGTAAAGGGTACGACATGGCTGCATAGTTATGTGTGAAGCCGAATGATGATATCGACGCTACGAAAAGTGCAGCACAGGTTGATTCTGCATAAGATCCAAATAAGTCAGATCCCATTCCTGCAATATCTCCTACATTGTCACCCACATTGTCAGCTATGACCTGGAAAATAAATGATATATCATCAGTCCGAACGCCTTCACATTCCCACAGTCGAATAGGAGTGAATAATCACAAGGCTCAATGGTTGTGAATTCTCTCTAATAGAAAATAGAGTGATAGGAAAAATGTATAGAAATTACAGCGGGATTTCGTGGATCGTCTTCAGGGATATTCTTTTCAATTTTCCCAACAAGATCAGCTCCAACATCAGCTGCTTTTGTGTATATGCCTCCCCCAACTCTTCCAAACAGCGCCATTGAAGAGCCTCCAAGACCGTAACCCGTGATAGATTCGTACAGTCCTTCCCAGTCGTCGCCATAATACAGCTTAAACAAATTGATGGAGGCATATAATACAAGGAGGCCATTGGCAGCTAGAAGGAATCCCATCACAGCACCGGAGCGAAAAGCGATAGCGAATGCTTTTCCAATGCCTTTCCGTGCTTCTAGGCTCGTTCGGGCATTTGCATAAGTTGCAATCTTCATTCCAAGGAAACCAGATAGAACTGAGGTGAGAGCACCTAGAAAGAAGGCAATTGTGCTAAAGATGGCATTGGCTAGAGCTGGTTTACACATCTGTCCTTTGTTGTATGTGCAAGGTTCACTTTTGGTGCTGAAGCTCTTAACTGAACCAAGGAACAGAAAAATGATGGCTCCAAATGCTCCCATGAAGACAACAAGGTACTTATACTGAGTGAACAAAAAAGAAGTTGCTCCTGAAAGCAAAAGGTAAACAATTCAAATCAATATATTACTATAACTGTTACAATATTTCTACGAATATTTCGCAGCATATCAAGCGTTGCATCAAATCGAAAATACTAATTCCGGATACAAACTCGCAAACATATTATGACATGGGAACTCAAATCCAAGAGAACTTTACAATGTCAGAAGAGCAAAAAGTATGTCATTTCTACCTTGATTTCCATTTGATAAACTAATCTATACTTTGTCTGTTGGGTAGTTTTGCATTCATCCACATTCAACTTTTTTTGTTTTTGAATCTTTAAAATGCCAATGAGGGAGATTATTATACAATGTTTGTTTGGAAGACAAGGATGTCCTGTGCAGGACAACTTTCATCATTTCGTGACAGTTGATATCCAAACAAAGTATGACTGTCTCCAAATGAGATATGCATAAAGCTTTTAAAAGTTGAGAGAATAGATCCTAATCAAGTGATTTCCAAAACCTATCTTAGAAGAAAAACAAGAAATTTTCAACACCAAAAAGAGTCTCACCAACAGAAATGGCCTTCTGGATTTCGGCACACTTCACGACAACCTCGGCATCGTCAATACCTTCCTCTTGTCCTCCTTCAATCAAATTGTTTTCTTGGCTTTCGTCATCAGCATAGCCAGAAACCTTAACTCTTGAGACCAAAAGCCATTGAAGAAGGGCAAATCCAATACCAAGCAAGGCAGCTGCAGGTATCAACAACTGTGTTAGACCCTCACTCAAACCTCCCATTTTCAAAGATCACAATGGTTTCTGAGGTTTCTTGGCCTATATAGCAAGAGCCAATTCAGGTTTTGATGTGCAGCAGCCTGAGGAAAATCCCAAAAAGTGGAATTTTCTAAAAAGAAACAAAAATCTATAATAATCTAAATTGGCTGGTTTGACCAGAATACTGTGGTTGACCTTTTGGGATTTATCAAAAGTTTTCTGTAAATAACTAGATGAAGAAATGAAAATTTCTGGTACAACCAATCTCAATGAAACAGTAAAAGCACAGAAAGTTGCTCTGGTAATTGAAAGTGACAATTAATTCTCTTTTACTATTGATCAGCATAAAAAGAGGTCAAGATAAGTTTTCCTTGGCTTCTGTGGAATATGATTCTAAGTATCATTAAATAAAAGTCTTTATTTTCAATGGAGAAGTTTATGGTTTGACTAAATTTATATATATGAAAATAACAATTTGCCTTGGTTACTTGTTGCACTAACCTTATTCTATTGACTATAACTTTTTTTAATTTAAGAAGGAATCCAAACTGAGGTAACTAACTTGGTTCCTTCATTGCAAAGATTTCTTTTGATGAGTTCCCTAATTTGGATCTAAATCTTGAAAAAGATGAAGTTAGAGATAGCTAGAAGATGGATGAAATCTGGATGAAAGAAACAATTATAGTTTCACAAGCATCTGTTTTGCCCAATTCAGACCAGAAAAAAATGACATAATATATCAGAATGCAGAGGAAGGAAAAAAAAAAGTCAAACTTTGCAACTTTCAAAACCAAATCATGTTGAATTTAAGAAGTATTATTTTGGGGAAAAAAAACCAAAAAAGCTGAAGCTTCAATGACTTCCTTCATCAACTTCCTTTACTTAGCATTTAAGGTTCATTCATCTCAATTTTATTGTCCACTTGCTATTTTTCTTCCTATTTCACTTCTGGTTGTAATTCAAGAAAAATAATTTTAAAAAATCATAATTCTCTTCGCCTAATTAAATTTAAGGTAAATGATTTAATTCTTAAACTTTAGTATATATAAGTTTAAGATCTCTCAAAGTGAGCTTAGCTCAACGGTAATTGGCATATACCCTCGACCAAGAGGTCAGAGGTTCGAATCCCCCCAACCCTAAATGTTGATGTCCTCAAAAAAAAAAAAAAAAAAAAGAGATCTAATGATTTAGTTCCCCTATAGTTTAAAATTTGTAACTACTGTGAAAAAATCGTCAAGGTGAAATATTGTGCTAAGGATAACAGAACCTCTACATATCTCCACAATGATATGATATTTTCCACTTTAGACATAAGCCCTCGTGGTTTTACTTTTAGTTCTATCCAAAAGGCTTCATACAAAGGAGATAATTGTCCTCACTCATAAAGTCGATAAAAAAAAAAATCATTCTCTTCCCTATGTAGAACTTTGTTTGCACTTCTAACATATCGATATGACTTTTATTATGTAACAATTTAATCTATATAGTATATAAACATTTTTTATCTCCAAGGTTATACATAGCAGGGACTAAATCATAGGGCAGACCCGTATTTTTACTTTCCTCTCTATTTCTGTAGTCTTTTATCTCATGTGACAAAAGAACCAGCAGCCTAAGTTTCATTCTTTTACCATTTAAAACATCTATCGATAAAAAATAAATATCAACAAAAATCAAATACTCAACACGCTCTCATTCTTCTATTTATAGTTTATAGCCGCATGGACATCATTACAAATTGTTTGTCATATTTAGATCATTAAGCTGCACAAACGAGGGAGTGAGACAGAAAAAACAATTGAACCTCATCAACATAAACCAATAACATGCTAACCATAGATTTTTCTTCAGCATTGTACATCAATTCTATCAATAAATGGCTGCAGAAGATGCATTTTCAAAGGGCTTTGCACAAACTTATCAGCATTTGACATGCATGCTTCTTCTTTCATTTCCAGAACCTGTTGTGAGCATCCCATTCTCTCAAATTTTCAGGCGAAATTCTGCAAGTTGGTCGGTTTATGACTTCGTTGATATTTTCATAGAGACTGTTGTGCTAGCAAGAGCTCATTCAAATCTCTGCTTCAATAAGGAGCAGACATATCAAGTGTAGATGAGAGAATGCAGACAAGAAGCCAATGATGCGAAAACTGTCTGTAGTCACACTTGTACGAATTTGATTGAACATTGTCCCATTTTGCTTTATCGACATTCTTCAACACCAAGGCTCTTCGTATAATAAGAGATATATTTGGTTCTCACTTAACCGTGCCAATGATCTTGTTAAGGCATAGGTTTCAAGGATGATGGAGAATTCACTTGTTGTTGGGGCTGCAATGCTTGGCTGGCCCATGATGGTAGAGGGGCCTGCAGTTTGAGAGGAATACCTGTAACAGGGTGTGCTAAATACAAGCTTTCAGCATGAAGCTCATGGCCATCACAAATTTTTCCGTTCCACTCTGTAACACCCTCATACTTCACATCCCCTCTTATAGGAATTCCAAGATATTGGCAGTGCAGACGGATTTGATGAGTTCTTCCACTGCGAGGTCGTGCTCTTATCAAGATCTCATCCTTCTGAGCATCAATATCTATCAGAGATTTTGTTTGGACTACAATAGTTTCTTCTTCATCTTTCCTAGATTCTGGAAGTTCCTCCATGGTGCTTTGTCCATTTACAGACAACACTTCAAAATAGGTCTCCATGTCTCTGACTACGGAACCGCCAGGTAAGGAACGACCCACATCAGCTGCAGCATAGACACGCCAGACCCCGAACTTTGACCTTCCATGACCAGATTTGACGTTGATTTTTTTCCATTTTGGAGCAGAGCCAACACACAAGGCAATATATGATTTTGAAACCTTGTGGTCAGTAAATGCCTTCACTAATTTAGAAGCAACTTTATGTGACTTAGTTATAACCATAACCCCACTTGTGTCACGATCAAGGCGGTTAGCGAGATGAAGCTCTGGCACACTGATCTTGATCTCTGCATATGAAGAATCCAAGCAGAGAACAACCCAATAAATCAATAGTAATAGAATAATCATATCGTTTTAGACAAAAGCTTAACACTTCAGACACATTCAAGCATGGACTGTCAAATGCTTTCAACAACCAGGATACAGCTAAACCATTTTTATATCAACTGTCTAATGATCAAACTCCCCAAGCATCCCCACCTATCATGATATCATAGAGCACCCCAGAAAACTACAATACCATCTAAATTGATGAGATAACCTAAAAGGTTCTTTATAAACTCTTGTTGAGATGATTGTTTTAAAAAGACTTGAGATGGATTTTTGTGTCTCTCTTGGAAAAACCAATAGACGAGGAGTTTCATGAAAAACAAAAAAGGGAAGAGCTTAAAAGTGATTTGCTTAAGATTATTTAATAATCAGTTTTACTAGACATAAAATTAAAAAAAAAAAAAAAGGAATTCCCCTGTAATCACTTTTATCACGTGCAAGATCAATCCCAAATGGAGCCTTAGCAAGGTGAGTCAATTGTTGCTCCAAACTTTAAATTTCGTCAAATTGGACCTTACTAATAGATAAGTATTACAATTTTAAACTTTTGATAGACTTCCATTACATTTACCCACTAATTTCAGCTAATTTCAAGAGAAACCAAGTTACAGATCAATGCACAAAAGTATGATTCAGAAAATCAATGCACGAGATCTATATGGAATAAATCTTTCAAAACTCATCAACTTTAACCCAAAAAAAAAAAAAAAAATCAGCCCTGATAACTTCTTTCTTTGCAGCTTCGTCGATATTTTCTAATCCATTGAAAGCAAAGCACACGATAATACCTCTTTACACTTGTTCAAATGAAAGCAAGTTAAAAGTTGCACCTGCACCATTCCCACTCGCTTATCAAATACAAAATTTAGGGTAAAATTGAATTCACCTTCCCAAGTTCATGTTAAATTCTGAATTTGTCTAAAAAAAAATTCTCATACCAAAATCCAACACAACCCAGTTGCTCTTAATGGCAAACTCACAAGCTAAGCAAATAACCCACATAGGCAGAGAGAGCTCTAGTACCTGCACTCCGGTCACCAGCCATGGCCGAATCACCGAGAAGACGAGGAACAGAGGCCAAAACGCTCTCACAGTAGACCCCTTGAGGCTTATTGACGGCAATGAGCCATTCATCCTCGTATATGACATCGCTTGCCGATAAAGCAAAGAGGCTGGATTTAGAGGAGGCAGCCATGGCTCTGGCGAGCTCCAAGTTCTTGGATATGGCCTGCAATGGAGGCGATAGGGGCACCGGGTAATTGTCTCCGGCGGTTGGGCAGTTTCTGGTCGCCGGTTCTGATGGGTCCGCCATGCTATTGCAGACTGGTTTGAATCTATGGAAACAAAAGGGTTTTGGGAATTTGGTGAAGGTTTTGTGGGGAATGGAGAAAGTGGGATGAAGTGCGACGAAGAGGGCCATTTTTGTTATTTAAAGCTTTTTTGGTCCTAAAACTGAATTATATAAAAGTCTTTAATTTTTTTTTATTTTTATTTTTTAATTTCAAGTTTTTCTTTTTGGCAAAGGGAAGAAAAATACTTAGCTACACACTGATAGGTAGGGATAGGACTGATATGTAACCAAGTATTGTTCCAAATAGAATCCTTGAACTCGAGTTTGATTACTATTTTGAAAAAAAATTATTCAAGAAAACCATCACGATGTGATTGTCTCTTTGTAATCGTTGGATATAGATTTGAAAATATACATGTTTCCTAAATTTTTAAGTCCTAATAACTAATCAATACAGAGTTGAGGTACTTTTGTGGCTTCTCTGATACACAACTATTAGTCACATTGTAATAGTTTCCCCCGAATAATTTCTCTTATTCTGGTCACTTTCATTCCTATTACTTTAGCATTTGTACTTTCATTTTATTTTATTTTTTACAATTTAATCTATGTATTTTCAATTTTTTTCATTTACCTTATAATTTCCATGATTTTTTTTTTGTTTTTTGTTTTTTTTTTTTTTTTTTTTAACTTCCATTCGTTTTGGTTTCTTTTGAGAAGTCTTTTTTTTAGAAGATTGAAAAGTCTATTTTGGTCCCAATAATCTTTAAGGGGGTGTTTGGGGCGCTGGGTTGATTATAATAGCTGGGGGATTATAATAGTCTGGGGGTTATAATAATCTGTGTTTGGGGTGCAGATTATTATAGTCTGGGATAAAATAGTCTGTGTTTGGGGTGCAGATTATTATAGTCTGGGATAAAATAGTCTGTGTTTGGGGTGCAGTGTTTTGGGATGCAAATTATTTTAGTCTAGGTTCAAATAATCTATGTTTCAAGCTGACTGTTTTTTTTTTCTTGACTTTTTTTTTTGTTTATTTTCCTCATACAACTTTGTACTTCAAATATTAATAATAAAAAAAAAGGTTTAGTTGTAAAAAAAATAAAAGTTTCGAGTAGAGGGGTTAAATTATGTGTTTAGCTTAGAAGGAAACAAAAATAACCTAAAGTAAAAGTTGCTTTTCTTTGTTTTAGAGTCATGGTTTTTTCACAAAATAAGTCATTTTATGATTTCATATAGAAAAACCATATTTGTTTCATTTATGTATTTCCAACATAAAAATGGTAAATGTTTATTCAAAACTCATTTTACCTTTATTATCAAAAGAATCAAATAAAATAGAAATCACATAAAATAAAAACTTGAGTAGTATTTTTTTAAAAATTATTATTATCACGGTAAACTTAAATACGATAAGTATAATTTGGAATGAAAAATATGGTACGATGAAGATAAACATTCATATACTTCATTATCAAAAGTAATTATGTAATAAAACTCCATATTTATATATATGTACAAAGACAACCTAGTATCCAACTCTCCCTAGAAATTTTATGATTTTTCCGACGACCACCAACAAATTTTTCGGCGATCGAAAATTTTTCCCTCTTTTTTCCTTTCATTTTCTTCTACCTCTTTTTTCTTTCTTTATTTTCGTTTTTTATATTTTTCGAAATGAAAATGAGAAGAAGATTTAAAAAAAAAAAAAAAAAAAAATCGCCGGAAAAGTCGTCGGTGATTGCCGGAAAAGTGGCCGGAAAGTCGACGGCGGTCGTCGGAAAAGTTGTCGGTGGTCGCCGGAAAAGTCGTCGGCCGGTCGTCGGTAGAAAAGTCAATGAGTCACATGGAAGAAGAGAGAAAATAGTTACTGTAGAGAATGGATAGAATAATTGGGGTGAGTTGAATAGTGGTTACTGTAGTAACACGGAGGGGAAAAATAACCAACTCCGCCCCTTATTTTTGTTGGTGCCCCAAACACTGGGTTGGTTATAATAGCGAAGGCTATTATAACCAACACAGTGGGCCAAACGGCCCCTAAGATAATATTTTGGTCCGTATTTGCAAAATTATAACAAAATGATCGATTTTTAAAGATACAGTGACTAAAATATCCCTTTTAAAGTTACTAGGTTTTTACCACGTGCGTTGCACGTGTAATAATTTGACTAAATTATTATGAAGTAAATTTAATTTAAAACTAATTAAAATTCTCTATACATTCTTATATTAGTTTTGTTGTTTTCTAATATGACTACTTTGAATATAATATAATATATATGTGATTTATCATAGCAAATGGAGTAACAATAATTATGCTAGATAATAATAAAAATACATTTTTAAAGAAACCGGTTTATAAAGTCAAAACTTCTTTATATACAACATTTTTGGTCAAATTGCCGCTTGATTTGATCAATACCTTTGTCGTTGCCATAGAAATCCCTCTTGAAAGTGCTACATATAGTTGTCCATGCGAGAAAACATGTTGAGGAAGATAAACTCCAACATTAGGTAATGTCTGTCCTTGAGCTTTGTTAATAGTCATGGCAAAGCAGAGTCGTACGGGAAATTGCTTTCTTTTGAATTTAAATGGATATCCTTCATCATTTGCAGGGCTCATTGGTATGCGTGGGAGAAACTTTCTTTCCTGCATGTTGTCCAGTTGCGATTTCTGCATAAATGACATTTTTGTGAAATTCATGACAAACCATTCGAGTTCCGTTACATAGACCGTTTGGTGGGTCTAAGTTTCTCAATAACATAACTGGACAATATTTTTTCAATATCAATTTGTGAAGAGGGACACCATTGGACAATAATGAATTGAGGAATTCTTCTTGGTAGTAATTATGTGTGTCGTCAATCGCCTCATCAAAACTCATGAATTATTCTATTTTTCTAGGAAATAAATGAATCATTTTCTCATTCATTTGATCAACATATTCATTTGTGGTTGACAGAATTGCCCTACTTGTAATATACTCTATCAAAGTAGCATTTTTTTCAAGATTAGGATAAACAATATTCAATAATTTTAATACTGCATCATCTTCGCTTTCACCTGTAACGACAATATCATTTGGGAGGCAAATATAGTCTTCTTCTGCAAATGGTTCTGTTCCATTACCAATCCTTAATAGATATTCTGCAAAATGTCTGTCATTTTGGGCTCTCATATTTTTGGTTAGTTGTAGTTTTTCCATTTGTTCCCAAAGGTATGACTTTACCAAACTTTCATTGACAGTCTGTTGTCTTGTTGCTCGTGGGACAACAGGTAGCACTTGTCGAAAATCTCCTCCAAAGACGACAACCTTTCCACCAAATGGTTCTGAACTATCCATTATATCTCTAAAAGTCTTGTCAACAACCTCTATTGTGGCTTTTTTGGCCATTGGTGCCTCATCCCAAATAATGACTTTTGCTTGTCTAATCAATTCTGCTCTATGACTTTGCTTAGAAATATTGCATATTGACGATTCGTTTGCTTGAAGTGGTATGTTAAATCTAGAATGAGCAGTCCGTCCTCCTGGCAGAATCGAAGCAGCAACACCTGATGTTGCTGTTGCAATTGCTATCATCTTTCTCGATCTTATAGTAGCTAGCAATGCACGATACAAAAATGTTTTTCCTGTTCCTCCTGGTCCATCAATAAAAAAAACACCACTTTTATTATTCGTGATTCTTTCTATAATAATATCATATGCCAATTTTTGTTCTTCATTCAACTTTAATGAAGCTTGAATATCTTCGTCTGAGACTTCAATTGACTTTTCATCCAACACATCTTTTATATAGTGCTCATGTCCATGTATTGTCATATCTTTGATTTTTGGTAAATCATACATGGTAATTTCTTTGCCCATTGACTCAAGGAATAATTTTATATCTTGCAAAGTACATTGCATTTGATATTCCAAATTATCTGGCTCATCTTTTCTATAATCTTCTGATAAGAATTGAAAATAATCCTCCCATAATTTTCTAACATCAACAGGTTCACAATATACTAACAATATTGCAAAAAGTCTTCTAAAAGCATAAGGCATCTCAAATGAGACTGCTTCATCTAAACATTCTATAATACTTTGGTCAGACTCTAAAAGTCCTATTTCTTGTGCTGCTTCTTTAAATGTCGATAATCTTTTTCCATTAACAATCAATAAAGACTCAAATGACGTTGGCCCCCTAACATGGTTTAGTAACAAACGTAAGTAATATCTTTCTCATTCTCTTGGATTTGCTCCAACAATGCGTGATATAGCTACTCCTTTTTTCCTTTCTTTCCGTACTCGAAGTTGTTTATCCCACACATAATGTTCAGGGAATTCTTTGTATAAGAGATTTCGAGCATTTTCATATTTTTGACACATATGGAAGTACTCTGTTAACATTGTCTTTGATACATGATCCCAATGAATTAGTTTCTTCAAATCCTGATTTTCCCAATAAGAAACACACTGCATATTTGGAAGATGAAGTTGTAAGCTTATCACTGGGGGAGATATCTCATTCAATCTAAAATCATAAATTCTCCATAAGGCTTCTTGTGAAGATACCCATCTCGCATCCTGATAATCCTTTATCTCATCAGTACTTTTACTATCATTATCATGTGATATATAAACTGCTGCTCTATCATGTCCTTTGTAGATATATTTGTATAAATATTTAACTGCCTTCAACCCTAAACATATTTCTACATTTATGTGGCAGTTGTATCTCAAGAGTAGATATGGGTTATAAGGGACCACCCATCGATTATCAAAAGTCTTCCTCCTAACAATTACCTTCACAAATTTTTTATATAATATAATTAGAAAATTATTTTTAAACACTAATTTTTCTAACTAAATCATTATAATACAAAGTATATTATAAATAGTTAAATATATATGAAAATATAGTACTTAAATTATTATAAATACCTCTTTTCCGTCGTTTCTTCTTTTATATATTGGGTATGCATCCTTTCCTTGCATTGTCTTCGAGCAAAACTGTCTTGGATAATGAAATCTACATCTTCCATTAATCATACACGGAGACGCTTTGTTATCTTTGCCACACAGGCCATGGAGCATGTGTTTTACAACAGCATTGTGAAGAGGAGGATTTGATTGATTATCTGGAATTTCTGCGCTAACATAGTTGTCATATTGGTCAAGATTAGTGATCTTGGTGTCTCTTTCCAATATTACCAACATATGCATGTGTGGAAGTTCTCGTTTTTGAAATTCAATTACATACACAAAAGCAGCAACCTTTCCAAATATTTTTAGCCATAGATTGCAGTGAGAAAAATTTTAATTTATGCTATTTCATAAAGACTTAAAAATGTTTTTTTTTTAATTTTCAATACTTGTTTTCGAAGAATCCAGAGTTTATTTCAATATTATTATGTAAATAATACATGAATTCACGGACTCGCATTCCCAACATAGATTACATTTATATTTAAATAAATAAACTATTAAAAGTCGAACTAAAAAAAATACTTAAAATATAAACGAACAATTGGAAGCAATTGGAAAATACCTGAAATATAAACGAACAATTGGAAGAAATTGGAAGAGATAAGTAATTTTACACCTGAAAAAAAAAAGTTGGAGGTGAAAAAGAAATTAAAGTCAGTCATAACATAAAATATTTGAGAATGATTTCCTTCTAATTAAATTGATAAAATTAAACAAAAACATTATTTTTCAAAAAAAAAAAACATTATAATTATAATTCAAGAGATGTACCTGAAACCAACAATGGAGCACAGATGAATAGTTTTTTATGTGAAAACTAATGAGAGAAGGTGAACAATTTATAGAGGAAATTTAGATTCAAATTCTAATTTGATTAGATTTTGGATAGAGTGTATATAGATCATATGATAAAAAAAAATACCTTATTTGTTTTTATTAAAAAAAAGGATTTTTTTTTTTAAAAAAAGAAACAATCCGATCAGTAAATTTCAGATTGGTTTTTAAATCCGATCAGTAAACTAAACTAATTATCTTAAGATTTTTTCTTTCAAAATTTCATATTAAATTTCATATTGGTTTTTAAATTTTTTTTATCCAATCGTGTAAGTCAATTGTTTTTTATCATTATGTTTGTTCTTTTCTTATTTTTTTCTTCTTTTTAATTAAAATAATTAGATTTAAGTAAAATAATTATCTTAAGATTTTTTCTTTCAAAATTTCATATTAAGTCCAATCATATTGGTTTTTAAAATTTTTTAACAAATCGTGAAAGTCAATTGTTTTTTTTTATCATTATGTTGGTTTTTTTTTCTTATTTTTTCTTTTATTTTTTAATTAAAATAATTAGATTTAACTAAAATAATTATCTTAAGATTTTTTTTTTTTTTAAATTTCATATTGGGTTTTAATTTTTTTTATCAAATCGTGTAAGTCAATTGTTTTTTATCATTATGTTTGTTCTTTTCTTATTTTTGTCTTCTTTTTAAGTAAAATAATTAGATTTAAGTAAAATAATTATGTTAAGATTTTTTTCTTTCAAAATTTCATATTAAATCCGATCATATTGGTTTTTAAAATTTTTTATCAAATCGTGAAAGTTTTTTTTTTATCATTATGTTGGTTTTTTTCTTATTTTTTCTTTTATTTTTTAATTAAATAATTAGATTTTAAATAAAGTAATTATCTGAAATTTAAAGGGGTATTCTGGTCTAAAAATGTTTTTCACGGATCCTGCCTTTTAATATAGTATAGATAGGAAATAGTAAATGAATAAAAGTTTCAAGTACGGGACATGTATGGACTAAGATAGCATGTAAACCTTTTTAATTCAACAATGTAGGGTAAATATTAGAACATCTAACACATACAATGTTTTAACTATTTGATCTATGTTCAAGATTGAATCTGTTTTGCTCTAATCTTAATCTCTAAAATTTGTAAATATCTTTCCTAAATTAAATCTTATAAACCACACCATTACAAAATTCAACCAAATACACAGGCACATGAATGCTAAAGTTCCCACCAAAATTAAGATATCTTTCCTAAATTAAATCTTATAAACCACACCATTACAAAATTCAACAAAATACACTCTAACTAACTTCGCTTTAAAAGAGGTAAATGTTAGGGTTGTCCGTCGGTCAATCGACATTAGTTTTAGACGAAAATCGACACAAAAAATCAACCTATTGATTTTTTGTGGATCAATGGTTGACGGTTTTGGGATGTTGACGAATGAGAAGAAAGTTGAGGGAGAAAGAAGAGATAGATAGATGTTGAAAGGTTGAATCTGAACAGTTTAATAAGGCTCGGTCATAGAAGAAGATGAATAAGAATAGAGAAAAGAGATGAGAGTGGAAAGAAAAAAAATGAGGTTTGGTGAAAAGAAGGTAAAGAGAAAAAAAGGTTCGATAAAGAAGAGGGAAAGAGAAGCGAGAGAAGAGAAAAAATGATATAATTTTTTAAAAAGTAATTGTGTTTTTTTTTAATGAAAACTTAAAAATATTGCACAATACAAGTGCTGCACATGCACAATTTCTTTAAATATTGAGAAGCAAATGTCGGTTGGTCGATTTTTGCTATTTTTAGTGAACTGACCAATTGACATCAACTGAATGTAGAGAAAAACCAACCGAGATCAACATATCAATTTGGTCAGTTTCGGCCTTGAATAATCTATTTTGGAATTGCAAGTTTTCGATATTCGGATTGTCTATATTTATTCTAAAGACAATTTGTGGTTTATTGACAAGAGAAAGAACATGTGTTGGAAGTGATTTTGGAATTATAAGTGATTCTTGGACATGATAATTCCAAAATCTTGTCCAAACACATTCTCTCTCTTGTCAATAAACCACAACAAGGAGGAAGATGACAGGAACAATTCCAAAATTTAGGGTTTAGGACATGTGATTGGATTTTTTTTTTTTTTTTTTTGACAATATATGGGGGTGGGGGATTCGAACCACAAACCTTGTGGTTATCAATACAACTGTATGCCAGTTGACCTATGCTCTTGTTGGCACATGTGATTGGATATGGAACAACAACAAAGAGGAAGATGATGGGAAAAATTCTAGTACTACGGTAGTACTACTCCTTCCATTCAACATTTGACACTTCATTTAAATATCATTTAGGTCCCGTTTGATAACCATTTGGTTTTTGATTTTGGGTTTTTGAAAATTAAGCTTGTACACACCTGAATCTATGAGTTTCTTTGTTTCAATATCTACCTTCTTCCTTGTTTTCAAAAACCAAGTCAAATTTTGAAAACAAAAAAAAAATAGTTTCCAAAAACTTGTTTTTGTTTTTGAAATTTAACAAGGAATTCAAATGGTTCCTTAACAAAGATAAAAACCATTGTAGGGTATTTGTGAGAAAACAAGCATAATTTTCAAAAACCAAATGGTTATCAAACGGGGCCTTAATGATATAATATTTTATTCCATGGGTCCCACATCATTCTTAAATGTTCCTTACATGGCAAACAATGAATGGTTCCGTATTACCGTAGTACTAGAATTTTTTTGAGAAGACGACATAGGACTATAGGAGCGAGCTAAAGTGTGGAAGATGGAAATGGGATAGTTTCAGTTATAGCAAATTGGATTTTGTAGCTAAATGATTCCACTGTTGAAGTTTTGTTTTATTAAGGAATGACTTACTCATCAAATATAAAAGGATTTTCTTTTTTAGTTCAACAACATCTAGATGAGAAAAGTCGAACATCGGATCTCTTAATCAAAGGGTATATGTCAATTATCAAGCTAGGTTCATTTTGCCCTCATGAAATATATAGGTTAAAATACCAATTATTCTTCCACGATACTTTGAATTTTGTTCAATTTCAGTCATTATACTTTCGAATGTCCAATTTTAGTCCTTTTACTTTCAATAAAGTTTAAAATTCGTCCCTACCATAGGTTTAAAGTTAATTTTTATCAAAATTGGTAGAATAATAATAATAATAATTTTCATACAGAAAAGACACAATGAAAATATATTTCTAAAAAATTTAGAAAGAAGGATAATAGAGAAGAATTTTTTAAGAAAAACAAGCAATAAACTTACTTTAGGAAGTAATTTTAAATTTTATTAAAACTATAGAGACTGAGATGAAACAAAACTCTTAAAAAAAAATGGTATTTTAACCAAATATATACCATAAAGGATAGTTGCAATTTTCAACTTTGTATATTATTAAGAAACTTGGATTAAACTTTTAAGGTAAAATTACAAGCTTAGTTCCTAACTTTAAGGATTGTGTCAATTTGGTTTCTAAATTTTAAAGTGTCTAATAAATTATTGAACTTTCAATTTTATGTCTAATAGGTCCACGAACGTAAAATAATGTCTAATAAGTCCCTAGCATATTCAAGATTTTTAAAAATTAACCAATCGATTAGATATAAAATTTAATTTTATGCCTTTTGGAACCCTAAACCCAATTTTATATCTAGTAAGCCGCCTGTGAATTTTAAAAAATGTTGGATATGTCAAAGACACATTAGACACAAAATTGAAAGTTGTAATATCTATGAGATACAAGAGTGAAAGTTTAAGGACTTTTTTTTTTTTTTTTGAGTACATCAACATTTGGGGGTGAGGGGATTTGAACCTCATGGTCAAGGATACATGTCAATTACCGCTAAGCTAAGCTCGTTTTGGCAAAAAGTTTAAGGACTTAAGGACCTATTAAATAAAAATTAAAAATTTGAAAACCTATTTGATAGATCAAATTGACATAATCTCGAAAGTTTACGACTAAATTTGTAATTAAAACATGTTGTCATAGCTCTACCGACATACAACTTTGTAGTAATAGGTTTATGGGTCGGATACCACTCCATACTCCATGCTAAAAAAAAAAAAAAAAAAAAAAAAAAAAAAAAAAAAAAAAAAAAAAAAAAAAAATCCCAATCCCCACTCGCCATATTTACGAATCTGCGCGAACACGAGATAGAAGAAAGGAAGCTCTTATCGAAATTATTCTGGCGGTAGCCCTCAGAATAAACCAACGAGCAGGTGCGAAAGATTTGTTTGATTTTTGAAATCACATTGAGATAACCCATTTACTTCAATCATTTACAATATTTCTGTAAGATTTCTTCTCATCCCTTCTCTTCCGTGTTTGTTTCAATCGAAGATTTCGTTTGTGCGGGGGAAATATTATCTTTTTCCGAAACATTTGAAATCGTGGGGTTTCATGATTATGTCTGCTCTTTTCTGGGTAGAAAACATTTGTGCATAAAATTTCAGTATTGAAGAATTGGGTTTGTTCTGAAATTTTCCGTTTTGTTTGTAGGTTTAAGATTGAAAACATCTTTGTTGCGATTTTTTTGAATTGAGGAGAAACTTTTGAAGAGAAGAGCGGAATCGGGAAGAAGATTCATGAGTTCGTCTTCAGTAATAACTCCAGAAGATGTGTTGGAGTCGCTGATGAATGATGGTACTATCGATTCTCTCAGGTTGAAGATCATTAACCAGCTCAAAGCCAATGTCAGTCTCGCTCCCTCCTTAATCATGTTTTACTTTCTTTGGGTTTCAAATTAACGTCACTGAACTGATCCAACTATGTAATCTCTAGCTCACAATAAGACACATTTGGTTGACTTGTGAATTTGATAAGCCCAATATTACAAAGTTTGGGTGAAATAAGTTATAGATACCAAGTTGGTTCTTATATAGAAGGCCTATTAGATAACATGGGCTTCCATCTCAAAACCAATTGGCAATGAGTGAGGTGACCCTTGTAGCTTATATATTGTGAGGTCTCCACTAATCTTTTCAATGTGGTATCCTTAACAGGGCCTAGATTTATATGACATGAGTTTATTTAGTTGGTCGGATTAACAAACACGAAGTCTAAGTAAACTCACGTACCAAACATAGGTTCAATCTCAAACACAAGTCGAGCTTGCGAACCAAACAAGCTCATGGAGACTGAATCATCCTCTCTAGTGTTCTTAGCAAGTAAGGTAATACATTCTCGCATTTTAGCCCATGTCGATGGGGTGTGAAGTAGCTGATAGTAATTACTTGTGCTTCTACTGGCAATTAATGGCGAACTAGTCGGTATAATCTTGTGCTTTTCTGTGAGGACAATAGTTTGTAAGAAAAATTTTATGTTCTCTTGAGCTTTGTGTTGTTCTATTAGTTTATCCAGCAACTATTTGACTTTTGATCTGATAAGGCGATCCTGTGATAGAATAGTTTTCGAGCCATTCATTTCTGCCTTGGCGTTTGAGAAGTCTCTCTTATGTGTATTTTTCTTGTTGCAGGAGGAGCTTAAGAATACCACCATTAAAATGGTAGAACAGAGCAAAGTCCTTAATACCCCTGGGGCAGAAAAACAGACCAAAAGAGAGTTGTTTGATGCTCTTCGACAGGAACTCGAGTCAGTATTATTTCTACTTGTTTAAATGTCTCTTGCTTCCTCACTTTCCCCTCTTATTTGTTCACTTTTCTTGTGAACTGAACTCTACACGAGGAAACACTTAAACTTCATCACCATTTTTTTTTCAATTTGTTTTAAGGATTGCACACTGAGTTTTTAGAATTTCCATCTTGTGAGGGTCTGGTTGAAGTATACTCAAGTTACTCAAATCCGTATATTGAATGAGCATGATTCTGGAAAAGAGTCCTTTGTTTCCATCAGGAACAAAAAGTTTATTAACAATAAATTCTTACAAAGAATTGAAAAGGATACAGCATCCTCAAGCTTAAAGAAAAGCAGATTATGTATTGTCTGATGTATTAATAGTTTGTCTTACAAAGAAAAAGATGTATCTGACAGTTTCTGAATGTTGTGCCGCATCTGGGATGTTCGTGATGGTTGTCTGTTTAAGAGAATTCCTCTCTCTCAGTTTTCCATCTCTCTCTTCTTTTGCCCTTTTTCTTTTTCTACTAAACTGTGCATCTGTTTAAACGCTTTGCTGACAAAGATGTAAGTGAACAAACGACTTGATACATGCTTTAGTTACTGACATAAAATTTCTATTGGATGTTATGCAGAGCACCAGTGCTTGAGAAAGCCTCTAAATCTGTTTGGGAATTGATTTTGGACAACAATGGATTGGGCAAAGAAATAAACGACACAGTCGAAAAAGTATTTTGTCGATTGAGTGGCAAGGAACCTCCCTTGTTTCCTCCTCAAAATGGGGATATGGCATCAGTCAAAGAAACCGAGAACGACAAAGGGAAGGGAAAAGAACCTGAAGATGATTATCACAAGGAGAAATCACATCCTGTTAGGAAAAGGAGTTTCAATGACATGAATGGCAAAGAGGAAAACAATGTTGCAGATGGAGCTGGAGAAAATCTAGCTGTACCTGAAGAACATAGTAGGTCTCCTTAGTTGAGAAGACACAAACATGTCCTGAACCATGCCATCACCACAGGAGGTGTAGTCCGCGATCATTGGTTCGAGTTTTTCCAACTTAATCTGATGGGCATGGCCTGTGTCAAACACAGATGAAATCTGACACTATGCACGCCACACACGCAATTGATGGAAGTCCTATTTTATTTGTGTGGATGTATATGAACACTTCCATGATCTTTAATGTTCTGGTTAGGAAATAGGATGGTTAGTCGTAAAAAACTAGCTTTTGTAATCTAATCTACCCATGTCAATGCTGTGAAAAACAATATAAATATTGATTGGCATCGTTGTGCAGTACTCAGTAGATTGTATCACTGATTCAGTTTTCAAGAATCCCTTTTTTCGCCCTTTTCTTTTGGGTGTTGTGTGCTACTTTGAGCTGTGTTTAATTAGATCTGAATTCTAACTTCAGTTTAAACTAGATTTGAATGGTGATCCAGAGGCAGGCAGGTTAGATCAAGAGCCAAGAGGCAAATTTTATTTGGAGTCAGTGCCTTATGCAAGCTCTACACTGAATGCCATTATGACAGAATTCGAATTTATGGTTAAAATATGAACTTATACTTGTAACTTATCTGTTGTGTATTTAATCGATTCAATTACGACTTACATTTCATTTATAAATAAAATATTTACTTTATGTCTGTTAAATAAATTTTGATAAAGAAAGAAACGATAAAGTTAGCAAAATGTATTATCGACCAAGAAGTCAAAGGTTCGAATCCCACTATCCTCACATGTTGATGTACTAAAAAAAAAGATTCTTTTGTTTGTTGGTGAGGTGATACTTGGGTTTTGTTCCTTTTTCTTTTTTAATTAAAATTAAAAATCTTTACTTGCTCATTACTAGTCTTCTATGTTGTTCATAATATATACCCAATATGCTTATAGTTTTTTTTTTTTTTTTTGAGTTTAGCACACACATGTTGGGACACAACACTTAAGTTGGACAACCTAACAGATGCAGCATTGCCATTCATCAACATTTGGGATATGAACAGTCCAAAGAAGCTTCCATGTTGCCAACATACTCAACCTAGGAATTAGAAGAGAGGACTACACTATGCCAGAAAATGAGCATAACTTCAAGAAAGAAAAGATTGATCTACATTTATTTAAGATAATGTTCATAAATATTACACTGAGAAGAGAGAAACATGTGAAAAAAAAAATGGGTGATGTTAATAATCAAAGCCTCCACCATCAATTGAGACAATTAAATAATACACTGGGTAGTTCTCAAAAATAAGGTCATGAAGAAACCCAAATGGGTGTAAATCTAAAGTATATGATCAAATATGAAAACTTTCTTCTACTCATTCTGATTTTTCCTCAAATGCCAGGTTGAAAATCTGGCTGTACTCATCCACAAAATGAACATCAAGACCTTCTTTCACATTGGAAGCAAGCTCATCAAAGTCTCTTCTGTTTGCAGAAGGGAATATTATTGTCTTTACTTCACTTCTTCTTGCAGCTATGGTTTTCTCCTTCACCTGTAAAAGCAGTACAGGAGGAGAAGCAATAAGGAACACCAAACCAGAATTAACAGAATTTATCAAATGGATTATTTTTCAGTTTATACTTTAGAAAAGCAAATCAACCAACAAGTAGCCAGTTTTTTTCAGTTTTTCTTGACTCCGGCTAGCACTCTAATGAAACCTGTATCCTCTAAATCTAGGATGTTAGGCACGAAAAAGAGATAATATAGCAAGTGCTAAGAATTCTTCAACTTACCCCACCAATTGGAAGAATTTTTCCAGTCAAAGTTACTTCTCCAGTCATGGCTAGATCCTTTTTGACTGGCTTCTTCAGGGCAAGTGATAAAAGAGATGTCATCATGGTGCAACCAGCACTCGGTCCATCCTTGGGTGTTGCTCCAGCAGGAACGTGAAGATGAAGTTTGGTATTTGCAAAGAAGGGGTTATCTGGCTCTTTTTCGAGCAATATAGCTCGGGCAAGTGTGTGAGCAATTTGAGCACTTTCTTTCATGACATCTCCAAGCTGACCAGTCAGATGGAGCGCCCCTTTCCCCTCTCCTTGCTCAACCTGAGTGGTTTCTATGTAGAGAGTGGAACCTCCCATGGCAGTCCAAGCAAGCCCCATCACAACTCCAACTGGTGTCTGGTCATAAATGCGGTCTGCATGGAAAACTGGTTTCCCCACATAATCAGCTAGATTTGACGAGTCAACAAGCACTTTCTCAATTTCCTTGGTAACTTCTGATTCGTCCTGCCAAAGCCATGAAAATTTCAGAACAAGAAATGAGACCTCGGACAAGGACATGACTTTGGTAGTGACATTACTCAAATCACTCCAATTTGGTTAGATTTGAGAGTCAAGCTATATTTCACTCCCATGCAGCAAGGGGGAGGAATTCTAGCTACATTTACATGGATAATGAACTTAAATTTCTTAAATACCTTGAAATCCACAGGTTGATTGGGCAGAGAATCATCAGCTAAAAGATCACCCGATATCTTCTCAGTTTCTGCTGAGGTTTCAACCTTTTGTTCTTGGCTACTTTCTTTGATCAATTCACTATCACTCTGACTATCACTTCCACTACTGTTTTGACTCGATTCATCTATAAGTTCTACCTTTTGTTCATTAGATTCAACAACTTCCACTGGTGCAGGTTCATTTGATGTTCCTTGTCTTACAAGCTGAAGAGCAATCTGCCACATTACAAATAAAATTAAATGGTAAGGTTCTTTATCCTCTGATCCATGCAACAGCTCCAAGATATATCTCAGAAAATTCATACAAGTACAATTGGTTTAGCACAGAAGATATCTTATGGCTTGTCAAAACTACATTAATTTCCATTATCAAATAAATCCCAAGATTAATCCAAAAGCTGAGTACTTCCACAAACCTTGCGATAGATCTTTTCAATGTGCTTCTGGAGATTTCTGACCCCTGCTTCACGGCAATAGTTTTCTATGAGAGCAAGAAGGGCAGCATCAGTCACTTCGACCTGAAATTAATTGGAATTATACATTTTTCATGGTATCCTCTAGTTACAGGTGCCTCAGTGAGAGAGAGAGAAAGAGACAGACCTGTTCAGGTTTAATACCACACACTTCACGTGTAGCTTTTTCCAAGTAGTCTCTTGCTATGTGCATCTTCTCATCGGTAATATATCCAGCAATAGCAATGACTTCCATTCTGTCAAGAAGAGGATTGGGTATCATTTCAACAACATTTGCCGTACAGACAAAAAGAACCTGCAATAGACATTTCCAAATGGTAAGTTACTTTTGTTAAAACTTGTGCCCCAGCTTCACATGCTAACTTTTACTTAACAGAATTCTACAAAATAAATCTTATGACCAACAGAGAAATTTATCACCTTAACCCACCTTTGAAAGGTCAATTGGGACATCAAGATAATGATCCAAAAAGTTAGCATTCTGCTCAGGATCAAGAAGTTCCAACAAAGCACTAGCAGGATCTCCAGCATGACCTCTTCCAAGCTACATGAAGCAAAATAAATGATAAAAAGGAGGCCAAAATTATCAAGTCTTTCAGTTAAAAATTGTATCGAAAGACATTTTCCAGAGAATATATCTAAATGGACATTAGACTTCGCCAAAACAAGGTAATTTAGGTACATTCTCACGTGATAGTTCATAGTGTGTGTGTGTGAGGGGGGGGGGGGGGGGAGGGAGAGAGAGAGAGATGTTTTAGAATCAATCAGACCATCAGACCTATAAATACCTTGTCTATCTCATCAATCAGCACAAGAGGATTAGCAGTTCCAACATTTTTAAGACACTGCACCATCTTTCCTGGCATTGCACCAATATAGGTTCGCCTATGACCCTGGATGCAGATTTGCCGTTAATGTATATGTAATAACTTTAAAACTGTACAAGGATACAGGTCATAGAATAAGCTTAAGCACCTTAATTTCAGCAACATCAGCTAATCCTCCAACAGAAAATCGGAAGAATTTTCGATTTAGGGCCCGGGCAATTGAACGACCAATGCTGGTTTTTCCCACTCCAGGTGGACCAGAGAGACAAATGATTTTTCCTGCCATGCAGGAACTCACTTGTTAACAAATTAACAAATTAAAAATACAATTATTTTTCTCTAGGACAAAAGTACAATTAATAGTTCTTTTCCAAAAAAAAAAGATAAAAATAATAATTAGTTGTCATTGATATATATCACAAACAATTAAACACATCCGTTTGCTTCAACATCACTGAGAAATAAAAGAATAATAATCAAGCGTGATTCTGCCACATTGTTCATCTGAAAATCAAGTATATCAGAGCAACAAGGCTGATTTCATTGGACATCTACCTAGAGAATGTTGAGGTTATAAAGAAGAAGAATAAAGTACGGGACAACATCCATCAAAACATAGTTATCAAGAAAGACATCAGTAAGCCAGCAAAAAGCATGAAATAAGAGAGTCAACAAGCATGGAACAAGAACCTCTTTATCATCATAGCATATCTTTATACCCACTATTAGAAAACAAAAAGACACAAAAACCTTGTGAACTTCCTCTGAGCTTTCCAACAGCAATAAATTCGAGTATTCTTTCCTTGACATCAGTTAATCCATAATGATCTTCATCTAGGATTTTTTGTGCGCCGAGGACATCAAAATTCTCATCACTGCAGTTGTAATGTAAAATAAGTGAAGAATGTCTCACTCCCCATCATTACAGCAGCAAGTCATAAATGTACACTGCAGGTGCAGAGGTTGAAATTCACAAACCTGTAAACTCCCCAAGGAAGTGCAGTCAACCAATCCAGATAGTTTCTTGTAACATTAAACTCACTCGAACTGGCCTCCAATAGCTGCAGCTTTGCAAGCTCTTCTTCTATGACTTGCGCCACGTGCGGGGGACATTTGTCTTTGTTTGGTTCAAGTCTTTCTCTAAACTTCGCTGCAGCAGAAGTAAAATATTAGTATATCTATAATAGATGAAAAAAATAAATGAAAAGCAAAGGCTAACACCATCCATTCAGACTGCATCATTGTATTGAGGCTACCAACAATCACCACCATAACATTTTCAAGAATAGAGAGTACATCTGAATTCATTTTTAAACATGTTCCTAGAAATTCAGGACTTCCCTATGATGATAAATGAAGGTTTCAAGATACATCATTTTTAGTTTTTCAAATATTTGACATACAAACTCATTTGAGACACTTTATTATAACCCACTCATGTCTAGGGACATCAACCTCTTGCAGACATCTTTTTAGTGGTTTGTTCAATTAAAAACCGAGTTAGTTTACAGGAACACCCCATGCAATTTATATCAGGTATATATACAGACCAAAATAGAATCCATCAGTAGGAAGTTTTAACATGGGTTCACGGAGAAGAGGCTCACGCTCACCTGAAAGAGCTGTTTTGTCATCTGTCTCAAGTCCCAGCTCCTGTACATAGCATTCCAATAAACTGTCTCAAATATTTGAAACAAGAGGAACACTAGTAATTACATTAGCAGATCAGTAATGATGTGATGACCAAAGTGGTTCAAACCTTTTTAATGGCTTTGAGTTGCTCGTTCAATAAGTAACGACGTTGCTCACCACTTATCTTCTCCTCAATTGCCTTTGCTATAGATTCCTATTTTAACCATTTAAAGGATAGTGTCAGCAATCCCGATCGAGGAATATTTGTGAGTCCAATTGAAAATTTTCAAACATATCGTTTCTTTCAATCACTTTTAGCATATTGATAAATAGCACCAATAAATGGGAGTTAACAGAAAATGGATACTCGTGAGATCATAAAGTTTTTCTATTTTCATTCTTGAGCAAAGAGGATTGCACGGATTGGGTATGGAACCACTAGGGTCAGAATATGCAATCCTTTTAGACAAGCTTAGTCGTTAAGAATTAAAATATATTCATTTAGAACCTAATTTATTGTAATGAAAATTAAAACCTCTACATGCATTTGCACATAGCAATAGACTAGTCATATACATTGTTCGAAATGTGAAATATCAAAAAAAAAAAAAAAAAAAAATCACAACATACCTGAATCTTGTTTATTTCCATCTCCTTCTTCAATAATTCAAGTGTAAGTTTTAATCGTTTATACACCTAAATCAGAGGGAGAAAAAGAGTAAGACAAGCAAATAGAACCAATGAAATAAGCTGCAAATTTGATTGGTGCTAGACTGCAACAAATTAAATCTTTAGCACAATCATATCTATGAAGATGATTAATCTTGTTGCCTTAAAAACGTATAAAAATCTATCTTCCCAAGGATGTCACCCAACCCAATATATCTACCAAAGTTTTTAAGAGAGCCTGTATCTGCTTACGTCTAATTCTTCAAGCACTTCCTGGCATTGTAATTTGTTTGCTCCAGATATCGCTGCCCCAAAATCTGCTAATCTTGGAAAATTGAAATCCCCAATATGCTGCACATCACAGGGAAAAAAATATCAGAATCTAAATAGAAGTATCCTGAACAGCCACATATTACATATGGCCAACGTTTGAAGTCTGTCAAATATCTTCTTACATCAAATTGTTCAAGAATGTTGGGATTGTTTTTTATGTTGGAGATTTTTTTTCTTTGATTTTCTTTTTCTTCTTATTTTTCTCTCTTTTTTGTGGAGGGGGTACCTGGGTGTATGTCTGAACATGATCCCTCCAGAGGGAACTGGTCTTCAAAACATCCCTTAGGGTAGATATAACCTCAAATGAAGTTGCCTTTATAACATCATCATCTTTGTTATAAGGTTTATCCTGAAGAAAAGTGCAATAAAAATTAGCAACACAGGATGAAGAAATCCATTCTCAAAAGAAACCTCATAAAGTGATTCAAATGGGAAAGGTAGAACCACGTACCTTGAGATGATCAACTTTCACAGTTAGGGGCTCCTCACTAACCTATACAGAAACCATAAGTATTGTCAACTCAGTAATTTGCACAATCAAATAAAAACCTGATATAGAAACATTATGAAAATAAATATTACAGCACAATCTAAGTATTGTTTAGGGGTCAGATAACATATGACCAGGGAAGAGAAAGGGCAGAATGGCTGTCTTAAACTATTCCTATTACCATCTCTGTAATTCGGAGTCTTCTGTGACCAATAAGCACCACCTGGTCTCCTTGGATACTTGAAATCTGAAATAACAATAAAGAGCACATAGAATCAACTCATTATGAACTACAATCTAAGGGCTTCATGCTGCTAAAGAAAACGGGGCAAAAATTATCACAAGTACCTGAGCAAGTGTGCCAACTTCATGAAGCCTATCAAATAATTCTTTGCCTTTCAAATCACTTATATTTTTTTCTGACTCGGTTCCAGATACTAAACTAGGATCGGTTCCTGGTTCATCCTTAAGAAGGAAGGTACCAGCATATGGAGCTTGCCTTCTTCTGCTTTCTTGCAGAGCTGCCATTAGTTTAGGATCCTGCAATATATCACAAATCTCAAGTCCCGTCCCATAAACAAGTCAATGCCTCCAAGAAGTTGGTTTCTACTACAGCATAATAATTGAGGTAATATTCAAATATAAACAGCATGATTCCAACACCGCCAAACAGAATTGAAAGATCAAAGTACATGACAGCTCTTCAACTTAAATGACAAGGCAATATAGTCCAATGACTCCAATCATGCCAAGTACTTATCATACCTTCACATAGATTGGCATGTAAAATCCAGGAAACAATGGCCTATGTGGCAATGGCAACGCCAAAACCTGTCCAAAGAGAGAACAAAAATTAACAATCAAACCGAGCTAACCCAAGAACAAAACTTTTTAAGCAAGCTATGCGAAGTGGCAGGCTTCACCAAAATACTACTATAACATTTAATTTAACTAATTCTAGTTGAACCTCCTAATAAGTGATAATGATGGCGTATTATCCTTTTTTTATTCTTCAGCTTTTATCTATAACCCTTCAGCCAAGTTAACCACCAATAACACCAAATTCAATCCTCACAGTATTTAACATCACTGCCATTGCAAAATTTCCAACTCCCCACTTTTCCCACTCCAGTTAAACAGAAAATTCAATACAATGAAGGGAAGAAAGAACACTATTTCTCCATTTCCCTTGATTTCCTCATCCACAGGTCGAGTAAAAATCAAAACTCAATACCAACCGTCAAATAATCCTCCGGTCGAGGATTCGTCGGAATAATAGCAGATGAAGATTTCGAGTCCGACTCAGCATCCTCCGCCCCGGCCTCCTCCGCCTTAGCCTCGAGTTCAACCAGCGGTTGCGACCCATCACTGGCATCGGAGCAAAAAAAGGCCCTACCACTCAACCTCGTGCTTCTCCCGCCCAACCCTCTGAGAGACCCAAGAACCCTAACCAAAGGCGATTCCGACGCCGTCGCCGGCCGGAGACTCGGAGCCAGATTGTGGAGGCGGCTCCGGAAGCATGAGGAGTTCACAACCTTCAACATTGAATGGAAATCGAAAGACTGTCTAAGTTCCTAATGGAATTCTTGAAGTGGGTCTCAGTGCTGTGTTAATTGGGATGTTGGTTCTGATCGGCAACCGCCATTGACGGGGAAAAGCTCTGCCGAAGAAGAAACCCAAAACGAAGTAGGTTGGTAATGTTAAAACCCTTCGTAAACCCTTGGTTAGTTCGTGATTTTACTGAAATACCCCTACCTCCTCCCTCCTTTATTGCTTCAAATCCTTCTAAATCAAAGATGGTTATAAAAGTAATTGAAAATTATTTCAATCTTCTATAAATTTCAGTCACAAACTTAATTTTTTTTTTCAAAAGAATGTTATAAATATTATTTTAATAGATATATTTTTTTAGGCTAAATTATAAAAAAAGCCCCTAAACTATGGGTTTGTTTCAAAAATGCCCCTGAATTTTGAAAAGTTTCAAAAATACCCCTGAACTTTGAAAAATATTTCAAAAATACCCTTGCCGTTCATTTTTAGAGGTAAATCGTTAAAGTTTCCGTTTAAAAAATACCCTTGAACTTTCAAAAATTTTTAAAAAAATACTCTTATTGAAAAATGCTTCTTCTTTTTTCCTCCTCACACCATAAATTCTAACGGTTTCCATCAAAAAATTAACGGCAAGGGTATTTTTGAAACATTTTTCAAAGTTTAGGGGTATTTTTGAAACTTTTTAAAGTTTAGGGGCATTTTTTAAACAAACTCCATAGTTCAGGGGTATTTTTTATAATTTAGCCTTTTTTCTTTTATCTATAATGAATTGAACTCATACCAAGTTCTTTTATTTTTCCAAGGGCAACCCATGATGGTTCCGTAGCTCTTCCATATTATACATTTTATGTCAAAGTGAGCATATGTAATTGACATTTATTATCAACTCATAGATTATAGGTTCGAATCTTCACCCTCAAATGTTGTTGAATAAAAAAAAAAAATCCACATTTAATCGCCCTTTTTTAGTCAACAATGTGAGTTTGGAAATTTAAACTTGACTTTAAGTTAAATGTATAACAACCTCAATTTGAGCATAGTTGATAAAGCACCAATTACCATCCCAAAAGTTATAGTCCAATTATCCACCCTTGCAATTCTTGAATTAAAAAAAAAAGGTTAAATGCATGATATCTTAATTGATTGAGTTATATTTAGGTTGAATTTTTTTAGTTCAATAATGAGAGTGGAAATTCGAATCTTTAACCTTTTGGTTGAAGTTATATAGCTCAACAGTTGAGCCGTGTTTAGACAGACTATTGAGATTAGTTAAATTATTAGCTCCTCGTGTTACAATACTTTATTTAAATAATTAAAATTTTGCAACCTATAACAATCCTCTAATCCTATAAATAGTCGAAGTAAAAAAAGGTGCTCGAGTACATAAATGTAATTAGCAAAATATACCAATGCTCTATGCTTGTTGCTATTTTGCTTCAATTTCATTAAGAAAAAATTATATTTCTATATGTGAATCATATTTGTGATTGTTTCTAGGGGTGTTCATCTTCAGACCGAAAACCAACACGACCGACCGAAACCGACCAAACCAACGACGGTCGGTCGGCGTCGGTTCTTACATTGGAGAGACCGGTCGGTCGGTCAGCCAAACAATTTTACACATAACCGACCGACCGATATATTTATATATATATATAAAAAACCATTTAAAAAAAAAAACACACATAACCGACCGACCGATTTTACACATAACCGACTGACCGCCCAATATATTTATATATAAAAAAAAAAACTATTTTTAAAAAAAAAACACAACTTACCGACCGACCGATTTTACACATAACCGACCGACCGCCGTTCTTCATCTCAATTCTCGTGATCTAAAAAAAAAATAAAAAAAATAAAAAAATAAAAAAAGATCGAACCGACCGACCGAAGTTCAATTCAGTCGGCTGGCAGCACCTATCGGAAGTCGTCAGTTTCTAGATTTCTAAAAAACCGACCGACCGATGAACACCCCTAATTGTTTCAGAGGAGTTTTATAATTCATCTCTTCCTATTATCAATAGATAAATTTAACATCTATATCAACAAAAAAAAGTTAAATAATGTAGTTCATTCACATCTCAAAAGGAAAAGAAGTCTTCCTTTTCAAAATCAATAGATTTAAATCACCTGAAAATCAACCTATATGCGAGATTAGAAAACTACAAAAGTTGCATAAACTCATGTTTGTATAATACATTCATTTTTCAGATCTAAACATATCATACATAAATTTCGACGTATCGAACTTTAGATTATGAAAAGTCATGACTTAATTCTAGCAACTATGCTACTCTTTTAAGCCTGAAATCCTTCAGGATTAAGAATTTCCTTCCCCTTAAATGTCTCTGTTATCTCATTTGCTGCTTTTGGTAAGATCAAGAACTTCCCCCTTGCTCAGTTTCTCTTGTTCCCATCTAGCCTGACACATTAACATCCGAGTCAATAACATATCCACGATTTGACATAGAAATAAAGCCAAAGATTAGAACAACAAAGTTCTTTACATACAGTAACACAGAATTTGTTCTAACCGAACCGTTGTTTCTGCTGATAACAATAGATGTCTCTCTCATTTAACATCAACATATTAGTATAAGTGAAAACTAACTACTTGTTGGACCGTTCTGCCAATAGTCAGAAGGATTAAGCATAAAAAGTGTTAAAAGGTTGAGAGAATAGACTAAATCAAAGTTACACCTCACAAGCCAGTTCTTCCTTTGTGCATAACTGTGTACAGAAATGCCTTCTAAAAAAAGGATTTGTCCAATGAAAAGGAGTGAGGAACTATATGAGGTTTCAAATGAAAGCAGAAATACCATGGAGATAATACAAGAAGACTCTACTCCCCGTTTGGATTCAGCTGAAAAGTAAAATCTCATCAATGAAATCGAACCAATAGCACGGTAATTGTGTAGATGAGCACAATATAATAAAGGTTCGTCCACAATATTATTTTCATTCATTTGCATCTCTTCTAATTCGAGACATACAGAGTCGTAAACCGAAATCATAAGACTAATTCAATTTCCTTATCAACAAGATAGCTACAAGAGGATGACAGATGTTGTTTGCGAATACTAACTATGTCTCTCTTACAAATCAATTTCAATGCTATAGGTTTACTATGTCACACCAAATGGTAAACAGTTCTGCTAGTAAAAGAGAACAAAAACTGTACACAAATTAAATATGGTAGAATAAAACTGGAGGAACTACCTTTCCAAACTTGTTGCAGACGCTAATGAGATCCAGAAATTGTCAAAAATAATCTCTACCATCCGGTCCAGACCATTTCCTGAAGCTAAGTCAATAGCCTGTTAAATCTCCTCCTCACTGTCCTCTTCATAGTCAGAATCCAATTCATCATCCCGGGGTTGTATAAGAGAATTCATATCGAACATTGGTGCGGTTTCCATCTCCTCCATATCAATGGTGTCATAGGTCATCCTTTCTGCAAACTTTTCATCAGAACAATTGAGGAGCCATGAAAGAGAACAGCTAATTCCCTTCTGCACAACCTTCCTATGTCTGGGCTTTATTGTGGACTCCAGACCATAAGTAAAGAATGCAGGAAAAGCAACTAAATCGTCTAAAGGCCTTCCCATCTCCTTTTGGAAGAATTGAAAGCTGTGTTTCATTATGTCAATATTCAAAGCAAGCAATTGGGGGCAACCAACAACCATGTTCTTTACTTGCAGTAAGGAAAACCCACAACTCTTCAAGAAATCCACATGGTTGATCACAGCTGAACTGCTAAGGCTAACAATTTGCGGCATCTTTTCAATTATAGTGCCAAAGTTATCATTATCCAATTCGATTATTGATTTTAGTAAGTTCCTTTGACTTGGAAGCTTAGTCTCAAGGTCCATTCCTATGATCTCAGCATATTGTGCAACTATAGAAGAAAGGTATGCTTCTCTTACATTAAACTCCAATAGCAATTGGATATTGGGTTTGACCTTTTTTTCCAATCCAAACCCTAGAATGTGTGGTCGTTTCTCTATTAACCTAGCCACTGCTAATCTTGGAATGCCCAAACTTTCAAGATAATCGACAAAAGGCTTGATTACCCGAGCGACCCTCATTCCCAAAATTTCAGGGTATTTGGTCAAGACCCCTCCTATTTCTCTTCTTGCCACTCCAATTCCTACCAAGTATGCCACTGAAGTGCTCATGGTTCCCTCAAGCTTGAAGCCCAATACTTCCGGATATCTCTCAAGAACGCGCGGGACATCACTTGGCTTAATATCCATGCCTTGAAGATACTTTACTACTGGAGCAAGGTCTACAACAACGCTAGAATGGAGGACTTGTGGATACCTTCTTAAGAACTCAGTGAAAGTAGATTTCCTAACACCCAATTTACCAAGGTAATCAAGTACTGGTATCATATTTTTCTTAACACTGCAACCAAGAACAAGAGGGTAGTTGTTTATATCTTCAATTGTAAGCCCCAATTTGAGAAGAAAATCGACACGTTCCTTCATAACATCAACTGTTACAGGAAGCTCCAATCCATCTAGCTCATCAGGAACAACACCAATTCCACGCAAGAACTCATAAACCTTTGCACGATTTTCCAACCTCACATTCTTCATCTCCACTAAGCTAGGGCGACTATACAACGATGAAGCACTTCCCTCTTTTCTACCCACCTGAGAACTGTAAGGCTTTGATGTAATAGTTGAATGCATAGATTTGGATACTGTTCTCCTATCGCCTTGAGAGTATTGTAGCTTTGTAATCAAACCCCTCCTTTTCTCATGGTTAGGATGCGTTTGAAAAGTTGATGTGGTAGTAAATTTGAACTTGTGACATTTAAGAGTAGGCATCTCGAGTAACATGATGGAAAAATTAGGTTTTACCACACCAGCATGGCCTCTAATCATCTTATCTCAAGGTTTTACACTACTAGTGCACCTGGAAAAAAACTGCATAGATGTTACAATTTATTCAAAAAAAAGAAAAAAAGGAAAGAAAACAATGGATTAACTCGACTCATATTTACAAGATATATGTATAATACTAAAATTCTCTACAAAATTGATTTAGATCACCTCATACTTCACATATCGATAGTCCATATACATTTCCAAAAGCATCACATGGTCCAAAATTTCCAAAAGTTTTAAGAGAATCAAGCATCAAATATATGCAAAACTTTAAAAGAAGAATGAGAAAGAAACAAAATGAGAACAAATGCCTTATCAATTTGTTCTTCTAAATATCTCCCCTTGGAGTTTTGAAGAAAACAGGGAGGAGGTCTCTCCATTGCAAACTGAAAGGAGCTTCCTCCTCACTGTTTGAGACAAAAGCACCCCGTTTTCTGCAGATGCAAGGGAAATTCCTAATGAAATTCGTTTAAAGATTGCCTTATTGGAACGATTATCAGAACAATTTGCAGAGGCACAACCTAACAGAAACACAATTTTAAGCACAATATAATCCTATAAACAAACAACCAGTAATCGACGTGTCAAATCCATTTTCCTATAATTTACATACAAACATCCCAATTTCATTCAAACCCATAAAATTAAGGAGTGAATACATTCGAACTTACCGAATATTTCAACTGTCAGAGTAGAGTGAGAGCTTGAAGGCCTGAGATAGCGAAGGACGTGGAATTTGAGAGGCCAATGAACGGAGAGCCAATGAGGAAAAGAATGAAGAAGAAATGGGTTGCAAGAGAGAGAGGCGGAGCGTGGATTTTGTCAGCTGCAGTGAAGAACAGAACAATGAATCGCCATGGAAGAGGGATGGAAGTCGAAGCAAAGTAGAACTATGAGAAGGGGAAATTGTCAAAGATAAGCCAAAAATAAGACATATAGCCCTTTTTAAGATTGAAATTACTATTTTACCCTTTTTTATATTAAATTATTAACACATACTTGGTTTCAATTATACCTCAGACTTTGAAATGTTTCGTTTTACTCTCGAAAAAGTTTGCACTCCCTAATTCTTTGGAGTGCCAGTCAAATTCGAGTCTTTTGACAAATTTTTAAAATTCAAGAAGAACAGGGTTTGTGTTTCTTTTGTGATTTTTGGCTCTCGCTCTATTCAATATCAAACTTTGACTCATGTGAGAGTCACAAGTAGCGGCTCATCGCTATTGTTCGATAGTATATAATATTTTTTCCTTCAATGAGCTTCGATTTCCATTGTAATAGCACTAGATTGGGGATAGTTTAGGATGATTGGTTGAGTCCCGGGATTTAAATTGGGCATTCCAATGGTCGACTAAGCGTAGATCGTTGTAATTAGGTACTTTGTGAGGTAAGTTTGATGTAATTCTATGAGATTTTGTTAGCGATTTCCATGATTCAATGTTTTGATCGTGATCTATGCTAACATGAGTATAGCTCAATTGTCATAAAACTTGTACGAATAATCGTTTTCTGGTTCGAATCCCCCCACTCCCCACGTGTTGTAAAAAAAAAAAAAACGTGAGTTTAAATCTTGTGCATTTGACAATTGTGATTGGTAGAGTGGTTTGATGATCTATTTCCAACCGTCATAATATGACTCGATGAAATTAATTAAATCAGAGATGCATTCACTCACTGCCTTTTTTTTTTTTTTTTTCTTTTCTTCTTTCGGTTGAATAGTTAGATCTCAAAGCGCTAAATTGATTAATTAGACAATCAATGATTGGAATTAAACCAAATAATTATCATTGATCTTGGTGAAAGTTACATGACAATTATTGTGAAACTATGCTTACCTTGTCAAATATTGTTCTCATTCAATACCTCTTGTTTTGAAATTGATGTTTTAAGATCACCAACCAAAAGTCATAAATTTTCCCAAAATAAAATTATAGAAGTGTTTGTTTAAACTTTTGTTTTTGGTTAAAAATCACTTTTAAAATAAAATTGTCACAATATAAACGACATGAACTGAATTGTTATTTATTAAAATTTAGGGATTAAATTGTTACAAAATTAAAAGTAATTACAAATAAAAGTCAATGACTAAATTATTATTTTTACCGAACTATTTTTTTAGTTCATCAATATTTGGGATGAAAAATTTTAACCTCCGATCTTTCGGTGCGCTTCCTAATTACCACCAAGCTATATTCGCTTTACCTTCGCGTTAGTTGGGAAACAGAAGTGACGCCTAGTTGGGGAATAGAAGTGACATAAGAGCAAACTCAACTTAGTGGTACTTGGCATATACCTTCGACCAAAAGATTAGAGATTCAAATCCCTCCATCCCAAATGGTGATGAAAAAAAAAAAAAGTAATTTCTAACATTACTTTTATCATATCATAACCCTCACCTCCTTCCAGGGAACTTCCAGTCGATGTCTTCCTAGTGAAAAACATGAACGCCATCATTCGCCTCCCGTCGAGAATTTTCCCGACGAAAATTGATCGGAAATCCAAGTTCCCAACAACCCATCTGCCGTTCTGCAATTACAATTCAACCTGTACGGCTCCCACGTCGAACGATTTCGATCCACAAATCATCTCAGAGCTAATTTCCAGGCAACAATGGTCGAACCTCAAATCCCATTTCAAATTCAAAACTCCCATCGATTTTCTTCACCAGTTGCTCGGTTCGGGAACCGTCGATCCGTTGCTTGTGCTCAGGTACTTCAACTGGTCCCAGAGAGAGTTTAAAGTTAATTACAACATCGAACTCTTTTGCAGACTCTTAAATTTGTTAGCCAATGCCAAATGTTACCCCAAAATTCGATCGTTTCTTGACTCTTTTGTAAAGGGTGAAACAAATTGCACGATTTCTTTGATTTTTCATACGCTTTCTGTGTGTGGTGACCGATTTTGTGCTAATTCGATAATTGCTGATATGTTGGTGTTGGCTTATGTGAAAAATTCGAAAACGGCTTTGGGATTGGAGGCGTTTAAGCGAGCTGGTGATTATGGGTATAAGCTATCTGTGTTATCTTGTAACCCATTGTTGAGTGCTCTGGTGAAGGAGAATGAATTTGGGGATGTGGAATTTGTCTATAAAGAGATGATTAGGAGGAAAGTTAGTCCTAATTTGATTACATTTAATATTGTGATCAATGGGTTATGTAAGGTTGGGAAATTGAATAAAGCTGGAGATGTCATTGATGATATGAAAGTGTGGGGATTCTGGCCCAATGTGGTTACCTATAACACTCTCATTGATGGATACTGTAAAATGGGCAGGGTTGGGAAGATGTACAAAGCTGATGCCATTTTGAAGGAAATGGTGGCAAGTAAAGTTAGCCCAAATGATGTAACTTTTAATACATTGATTGATGGGTTTTGTAAAGATGAAAACATATCGGCTGCATTGAAGGTGTTTGAGGAAATGCGGAGTCAGGATCTGAAGCCAACTGTGGTGACATATAATTCCTTGATTAATGGTTTGTGCAATGAAGGAAAACTAAATGAGGCAAAAGTTTTGCTTGATGAAATCTTGAGCTCAAACTTGAAGCCTAATGTCATTACTTATAATGCCCTGATTAATGGGTATTGTAAGAAGAAGTTGTTGGAGGAAGCTAGGGAGTTGTTTAATAATATTGGAAAACAAGGGCTGGCT
This sequence comes from Luffa aegyptiaca, assembly GCA_017139565.1. Classification (NCBI taxonomy): domain Eukaryota; kingdom Viridiplantae; phylum Streptophyta; class Magnoliopsida; order Cucurbitales; family Cucurbitaceae; genus Luffa; species Luffa aegyptiaca. Next base: position 44,612,112 of record CM029402.1, on the reverse strand, counting down.
CCCAATGTTATAACATTCAATACATTACTTGATGGATATTGCAAGTGTGGTAAGATGGAAGAGGCATTTTTGCTGCAAAGCTTAATGTTAGAGAAAGGGTGTCTCCCAGATGTGTCAACCTATAATTGCCTTATCACCGGTTTTTGTAGGGAGGGCAAAATGGAGGAAGCCAAGAATCTTTTAAACGAAATGGAAGGTAGAGGTCTGAAAGCTGATACAGTGACATATAATATTTTGATAAGTGCATGGTGTGAGAAAAGGGAGCCGAAAAAGGCAGCACGACTCATTGATGAGATGCTTCACAGGGGATTACGGCCAAGTCATTTGACATATAACATTTTGTTGAATGGCTATTGTATAGAAGGAAACTTAAGGGCTGCTTTGAATGTGAGGAAGCAAATGGAGAAAGAAGGAAGGTGGGCTAATGTGGTGACATATAATGTGTTGATTCAAGGTTATTGTAGAAAGGGGAAGTTGGAAGATGCAAATGGACTTCTTAATGAGATGCTGGAGAAGGGATTGATACCTAACCGAACTACTTATGAGATAATTAGAGAGGAAATGATGGAGAAAGGATTTCTCCCTGATATCGAAGGACATCTTTATCAAGTCTCCCGGTAGAAGTTAATCAATGACGTCACATGTCGCAACTTTACCAGTGGAATGAACTTCATAAATTCTGGAGTCACTGATCTGGCTGCATGATTCGAGCTAGAGTACGTTTCAAGGTAACTAATACATCTAGGAGCACCATCTTAAGAAGTCCTTTATCTTTAGCATTTGTGAGCTTGTGGTGTTGTGTATCTTTAAAAGTTATAGATGGTTTACAATTTACTCAATCAGGTAACATAGTAGTTAGTTCTTATATTGATGCTTTTATACGTTCTCCATTGTTTACAGAAGAAGAATGCTTCATGAGCATCATAGCCATGCTTCTTCTCACTCTTATCTTCCAGTCACCTTAACCTTCCTCATCATTTTATATTCTCGATCTGCTTATTGTGTAATTGCTTCTTTATCGTCGCTGCAGGATTGATGATAAGCTATAATCCAAACTCACGATAAAGATCTGTAGCCTTCAGCTTCATCCTTGGCGTTTCTCTACACTCTGGTGTTGCTTTAAGACCAGACCTTGCAATGGCGCTAAAACACGTTTGTCTCTTGTCTTATATCGATCGATCGTTGCTTTCATTGATGTTGGTTGGATTGTATAAGTCCTAAGCTAGCCCATCTGCTCATTGCTGAAGAAGCTGCTGAAGGTGTTACTCTGAGAAACAGCATATGAATATGCTGCCATCTTGACTTAATTGCAACTCATTCCTTTATCTGTCACCGTTGGCTCTTTAGAATTCAAGGACGCAGTTGTACAACCTATAAAACAGACCCTGTTCAAGTAAGATCATTTGTCATCATTGGCTCCTCTAGAACTGCACTCGGTGATTCCATCTCCTAATTCGTATCGGTTGTGGGTCGATCATGGATGTTCAGATCCTTAGAAATGACAACTGCCGATAAATTTATGATACTCATTAGTATCTAGTATCCTCATCTTCAAGTAAGAGGCAATTTGTATATCATCCACAAGGTGGTGTTGACAGACCTTGAATTATGATGTGAATATCGCTACGAAAAGGTCGGTCAATAGCATGTCCCTTTATATTCCGAATCCCTTCGTCGACCTAGACATTTCAAGTTTCCAAGCTTTGAAAGATTGGCTGAAAATTCCTCATAGGGCTGGCCTTGAAGCAATTTGTATCAGTGTTTTTCACTTTACATGTGATGTTAAAGCTATTCAAATTTCAGAGCTTTATGGTAGGTTGCATGCTGTAGAAGCAAGTTAAGCACATGACCATGAATCTTAAGGCTATGAAATAATACTTTTCATAAATAATTGTTTTAAAAATTGAAAACTAAAAACAACAAACATAAATAATTGTTTCCTTTCTGGTTATTAGAATTTGTATATAATTTTTAAGATAGGACTTAAAATAGAAAAATCCATTAAATAATAGTTAACTAGAGTATTAAAAGAAAAAAAAGGGGAGTTAACTAGATGCCAATGGCTAATATTTGACCATTCAATATCCAAGTCGTTTTCTCAACATTAAATAAGTGGACAACAATTAGTTCTGTCGACATTTTTTCTTGAGAATATTCAATTAACTTTCAATTTTATACCTTTTTAAGTGAATTTTGTGAAGTCCATAGTTTTTTAAAACAATATCAAATAGGTCATGAACTCGCAATAGACAATTTTAAAGTTCGGAGACTTTTATTAGACAACAACTTGAAAGTTTATTTATTTATTTTTTTAGTTCAACAATTATAGAAGTGGGAGATTCAACCATCAATAGTTAGAATGGTACTTTTCCAAAAAAAAAAAAAGAATGGTAATGGATGTCTTATATGCTCGGATTAACAATAGTTTAGTATTTCAAAACAAAACTCTTTACTTTTTTTCAGTGCAATAAATTTGGGAGAATGAGGATTTGAAACTTCGATCTAACAGAAGGTAGTACATATCAATTATCGTTGAGTTATACTAATTTTGGCAACAAAACTATTAACTTTGTGTTATAAAGTATTTTGTAAATAATTTTCCAAGTTGATTAAAAAAAACATTAAATTATAATTAGCCAATTAATTAAAAATTTAAAACAAAATCCCAACAGGCAACGGGTCAAAGTAACAGATCACACTTGGCTTTATTCTAAGGAGTCCTTCACACTCGTCTTCCGAAGTTCTTCCATTTCTTATTTCGCTTCCACAAATTTGGGATTCTTCTTCAAATTCATATCAAATTAGCATTTCCTTACCAAGATTCGAATTGGGTCCAGAGAATTTCCGTAATTACAGCCTTATTCTAATTGTGGGCTTCAAGAATTTCCATGGATTTCGAGTTCGATTTCGAGAAGAAGCGCGTCCAGTTACTGGTATTCATCATCGGTATCATCGTCCTCAGTTTCACAGGTACGGTTATTTTGGATCGAAAATCCGACTTAAATCTGTTGAAGAGCATGGTTGAATAAAGAATTCAAGATGCGTTTGTAATAATTATTGCCCTGTTCCGTTTCTTTTCTGGGTATTTGATTTTGTTTGTTGTTTCGTGAGAAAATAGAGAATGGTGAAAGAAGAAGAAGAGAAAATCTTCGTATTTCTCTGTTGGGGCTTGTTGCAAGTGTCTTGAAGAAGTGAAATTCTAGTTGAAATCTTGATTTTGGTTTCTTGTTTCATTAGAAGCACTGCGTAGAATTAGAATCTGGGAAGCTGTGTGGAGTAGGAAAATCTTAGAGGAACAGAATTTTTATGCTGATTTGTCTTGATCTTGCTTGAGTTTATCAAAGATTTTGTTTCAGAGCAGTGAGAGGACTTGTAGAAGAAGGCACATCTTATCTCAGAAACCATATTTTGGTCAATTCCTGTTGTTCATTTGGTCAAATATTACATCTAGAACATGTTTTGGTCTTACTGTTTCTTTGTTCTTATTACATAAGAAGAAATCACTATCTGTTGTCCATAACAACATTCCCATTCCAATAAACATCCCAGGATGTACAGAAGAAAGGGACAATTTTACATTCTACGTATAGGGTTTGTTTGACAGCTCTCACATAAAATCATCCTGTTTCGAAGTGATTTATATTACTTGTAGGAAATCACTTTTAGGGAAGTCATAAGCAATTAAAGTGCTTTATGAAAAAGCACTTGTAGAGTGTTTTTGACCTATGTGATTGTTAGAAAAACACTGTAAAAAATGTAGAACTAAAATTATTACTTATTTTAGAAGCACCCTCGAGCACACCTTTAATACATATAATCCTTAGGAGAAACTAGAGGGAAAACAGCAAAATCTTAAGTTTTTTGAGATATATTGTTTGAATCCAAGACAAACTAATGCCCCCTCTTTCATTGGTGGCTCTGCTTTGTCCAGTTTATCATGATTATTGAATTCCCAAAGTGTAAAATGTATTTCAATGTTGATGTTGAAGAGGAATTTTGATGGTGATAAGTGATGGAAGAATTAAGTATTATGTTGAGAAACAAGATTCTGTATCCAAATGATTGAAGTTTTCTATTGTCTTGAATGTGGGTTTTGGTTAGTAGACTGAATCTTAAAGGGTGTTTATATCATGGATTTACCAGGTTTTTGAAGGTTTATCATAAAGAGAAACATCTTTGGTCATATCATGTTATTACATATATGTTTTTTCCTCAGTTTTTCACATACTTTTTAGTATTTACAGTTTCTTTCTTCATCTTTTTTATTTATTTGTTTATTTTTATAGCGGAGAAATGTCGACATCTGGTTGGGGAGGCAGCTTCATCCCAGAGTGGGAAGTTCACAATTTTGAATTGTCTTGACATGGGTTCTGGGTCTGTTGCCTGTGGTGTGAAGGAGGGGGTAAAGCTCTACTTCTACAACATCCAATCCGCCCACGTTGAAAGGGTACGACACACAACACTCGAGACCGCATTGGCCGATGCAATGACTCAGGGAATGTCTGCAAAGGATGCAGCAAAACACGCACAGAAAGAGGGAGTCAAGGCTGCAAAGCTGGCAAAGCGACAAGCAAAACGCATCATAGGGCCGATCATCTCTTCTGGATGGGATTTTTTCGAAGCTATATACTATGGTGGTACCATCACAGAAGGCTTCCTCAGGGGCTCAGGTACTCTTTTTGGCGCCTATGCAGGAGGTTTTCTAGGCGAGCAAAGGCTCGGGAGGTTCGGTTACCTTGTAGGAAGTCATTTAGGTAGTTGGATTGGAGGTAGAATAGGACTGATGGTATATGATGTTGTCAATGGAGTGCATTTCTTGCTCAGTTTTGTTCAAGGCGAAGAAGAAAGTGAAGTCCATGAAAAGGCAGCCTATGTCGAAAACGAAGCTTCAGACGACTCCCTTGTTAACGATGCTCCTATTTCCGCCAGCTCCGAAGGTTCTGAAGAATCATACAACTATGAATCTTCGCTGTCTGATAGTTCTGCAGAATACGAAAACTCTGAGTTTAGGTGACAAATACTGTGTGATTTTTCTTGGATGCTTTCTTGAGTTAGATTCAAGAATTTGAGCAAAATAGAGTTGCTTGCTTTACATGGGACATTTTAGATGTCCTTTCAGGTTAGATTTTGTTCAGGTTCATAGATATATAAACCTTTTTGTCGTTTCAGAAGGTTTCCTCTGTGCCTTGTTCTTCATGGTCCTGTGAGATGTAACTTAGAGAACCTCAATGGAATTGGAAGTTGTTGGAAATCTTGAATTGAAAGAAGCATTTGATGGCCATAGTGAGTTTTTTTTTTTTTTTTTTTGGGACAATATGTGGGGAGGGGAATTCGAACCACAGACCTTGTGGTTATGAGTACTACTTTATGCCAGTTGAGCTAAGCTTTTGTTGGCATAGCCATAGTGAGTTTGAAGTATAATTTATATGTGTGTATGAGCATCTAATCGTTATAAAAGATATACTATTTCTATCAAGGACGAAAATAACCATTTGCCTATTTATATAATAGAATACCGCATTGCATGGTAGGCCATAAATTGGAAGAATTTGCCAACAAAAGCATAGCTCAACCGGCATAAAGTTGTACAAATGACCACGAGGTCTGTGGTTTGAATCCCCCACCCCACATATTGTCAAAAAAAATAAATTGGAAGAATTTGTTTCTACTCGGAACATATTAGAACCTTTTTTTCTTTGAAAATATAGAACTTGTTAATTTATATTATTTACAAAAGGTAATATAGATATTTATGGTTCATTGCTAAGATGTAAACTCTATGATAAAGTAAATAACGAATAATTGAGATACAAGAGTATACTCGCTTTTAAGTCAACATGTGTGTTATGTATATTATTTTATGATTTTAGGGTTTTAAAAAATTTTAAACTTTCTAATTCGCTAGATAACAATCTTTTATAATATGTTAAATTTTCATTGACGTAACAACATTTTCACATGTCCATCAACATATGAGATGAATAAACATTTCTATTATACTATAAAAAAATCGATAAAATGTATTAACAAAATATCATTGATATGTAAGCATAATTTAAATAAGTCAACAAAAGCAATAGCTCAATTGACATAAAAAATTTGACCCTCGATCAAGAGGTCGATGTTCAAATCCCCAACCCCAAAGATTGTAAAAAAAAAAAAAAAAAAAAAAAAAATCCTTATTCTCCTCTATCATGAAAAAACTTGCTAAGGTTTAATTTTTTTTAATATGTAGGTTAAATTGTCGATTTTTCCAAATATGTTTATAGACTATTGGGCGTGGGGACCAGATCATCACATAATAATAATAATAATAAAATATATATATATATATATATATATATATATATAAGTTGCATTTGCATATCAGATAAAAAAAATGACAATAAAAACTAAAGGTGTGTTTGGTTTAACTTTTCAAGTGTTTAATTTTGAAAAAAAATCATTTTGAAAAAATTTCTAGTGTTTGACAACCACTAAAAATAACTTATTATAAAATGAGATTGATAAATAAACCATTTTAAGAGAAACATTTGAAACCAACTTTTTTTAAAATACTTTTTTAAGTAGACAATAACTTGTGTATAAAAACACTTAGAGGAAATGCAACTAGACATATGAGTGCTTAAATTCTAAACAATTTTTATACAAAATGTTTTTTAAAAAATGCATTTTTGAAAAACATTTAAATTAAAAATGTATTCCAAACGGACCCTAAATCATTACAAATTTAAAACTATTGTTGATGCCAAAATCTGGACATAGGTCTCACCTGACCTTCACGTGACACCAACAGTGAATTTGTAGAAACTGGAGAAGACGTGACCTGCAAGACCAGCAAAAACCGCTGCACACCGGTGTGGTGTAGGCCACACCGCCTCCGATGCCTAAGTCAGAAAACCGAGGAGAAGCTATAGATAGTAAAGGGAACAGTCAGGAGTAGAGTTTCTCGAACCCTTCTTCCGTGATGAAGAGGGGTTTTTATACATGTTTGTCCTCCTAGGGTTTTTAGGAATCCGGAGGTGTTTCGGGGCGAACCAGGCGGAACCGGGGCGATTCGGGGCATCAGGGACCGAAAAGAGGCCACCGGGCTCAGCCCGCGCAAGCGGGCCAAATGGTCGGCCTCGGCAAAAGGCCGAGGCCGAGCATATGGGTCGGGCCATGTCAGCCCGACCCTTTGGTTCGCTCTTCCTCTGGGTCGGTCCTTTGGTCCTACCTCCCTTCGATTGTCCTCGTCAGCTTCTTGTGCGCCCGTGTGGTCCGAAATTACCTATAACATTAAGCCCCCACTCTTGAATTGGGATTCAGGTGCGACTTAATGCTATAGGCCGAGCTCCTTAAGCCCAATTTAAGAGTACAACTCTTGTCTCGTGCTGATTTTTGTATGACTTCTTTTTTATCCTGCATGGTAGGACAAACTATACAAAGTAGAAACTTCCTGAATAGGGGTTAGGCGAAATGGAAATGAGAAGAGTGAGAGGTTACAAAAGTGGCTGGAGGGCCTCTCTGGTCGGCCTCGGCCTCGGGAGGTGGCTGAGCATAGCATCTCCTATTTTAGCTTAGGGGGCGTTGCCCCCGAACCCCCACCGGGCGCTTCGCCCCTGGACCCCGACTCACTCACCGGGCAGCGAGACCCCCGTACTTGGTCATTCGGAGTGCTTTATACCAGATCCAGGGCTTATCCATAATTGAAAAACAGGAAAAACAGAAGACTTCACAATCCTGCATTGAAAAATTAATTTCTGCCAAAGAAAAATGAAGGAGGGGGCTAGGGTCGGCCTCGGCCTTGGGCCCCTGTTAGCTCAATACTTAGCCCCCTGGCCATTTGAAGGTGGATGGTCGGCCTCGGCCTTGGCAGGAGGCTGATCCATGCTCCATGGTTGGACATTCCCTTGCTGCTTTGAATGCGTGCCTGAGGGTTGGCTTCAGAACTATGACGCTCGGCCTCGGCCTTGGCATGAGGTCGAGCATTTCCTCTGCTTTGCTTGCTAATTTGCTCCTTTGTATCCATCCCGAGGGTGCGTACACTCAGTCGGGGGAAAGCTTGGGGAGGCCTAGGAAGTTCCCGAGCCTCTATTCAAGCTGTTGCGTTCATCCCAGGGGTGCGTACACTTTTCTGGGGAAAAGGCTTGGGGAGGCCTAGGAAGTTCCCGGGCCTCTCTTCAAGATGCTGCGTTCATCCCAGGGGTGCGTACACTCTTCTGGGGAAAAGGCTTGGGGAGGCCTAGGAAGTTCCCGAGCCTCTCTTCAAGCTGTTGCGTTCATCCCAAGGGTGCGTACACTCTTCTGGGGAAAAGGCTTGGGGAGGCCTAGGAAGTTCCCGAGCCTCTCTTCAAGCTGTTGCGTTCATCCCAGGGGTGCGTACACTCTTCTGGGGAAAATACTGAAGTCTGGCCTCTACAAAGATCATCCCTGTCTGGCCACACGCGCTACATCCTATGGAAAAAGCACTTTATGCAAAACATAACGCAAAGCATTGCAACTTGACCATAGTTATGGTGGACTCGACCTGTCCTTATCCCCAACCCCCCACTCAAAATGTGCATTCAATATCTTGGACGTGCATTTTTTGAGTAAGGAAAAATTAACTTCGTACCTGGGCCTCTAAGGGTGGAGCTCGGCCTAGGCCTCTAGATGGTCGGCCTCGGCCTTGGCATGAGGCCGACCAGCTCCTCTGTGTTGTACGTTTGCTCGTTTTCCGTCCCAAGGGTGCATGCACTCAGACGTGGAAAACTTGGGGAGGTTGAGGACATGCGTCAACCTTTCTGCAGGAATTTAGTCTATGCAAGAATCATTCTTGTCTGGGAAAGTGCGAAAGTTTGGCCTCTGCAAGAATTATTCTCGTCTGGCCGTACACGTCACATCCTGCTTTATGAAAAACACAATATAATAGCTTTTATTGAATTTGCAAATGTTCGCGTGTTTTATAGTGAGATAAATGTTAGACAGTCTCTATGTAAAGTAAACATAAGTAGAGAAAGCCATTGTTCCTAGTCGGCCTCAGCCTCCTACGGTCGACCTCGGCCTTCTTGCAGTGGTGGCGTTGCCTGCCACTTGCTTCTGCCATGGCTACTGATAGTAAATCTTCAAGTGTTCTGCATTCCATGGGTGTGGAGTTGGTTTCCCGTTTTCGTCAACCAATGCATAGGTGCCGGGCCGGACCACTTTGCTAACCTGATAGGGTCCTTCCCATGCTGGTCCCAATGCACCTGCATTGGGATCTCTGGTGTTCTGCATGACTTTCCTCAGTACAAGATCTTCTTCTTTGAAGGTGCGCCTTTTCACTTTTGTGTTGTAATACCTGGCAATCCTATTTTTATACTCTGCAACCCGGAGTTGTGCCATTTCACGACGCTCGTCTAGAAGGTCCAAGTTCAACCTCATAGCTTCATCATTCCTCTGCACACTAAACTGCTCTGTCCTGGGGGAGGGGATGCCAACCTCCACTGGGACTACTGCCTCTGCCCCGAACGAAAGGGAAAATGGTGTTTCCCCTGTTGAGGTTCGTGCTGTCGTCCGATACGCCCATAGTACACGTGGGAGCTCTTCGGCCCATGATCCTTTTAGCCCTTCAAGCTTCGTTTTCAGATTCTGTTTAATTATTTTATTCACAGCCTCCACCTGGCCATTAGCTTGCGGATGGGCTGGGGATGAACAACGATGTGCTATGCCTAAATCTGAGCAAAACTTCCTGAAAGCGGCATTGTCAAACTGCCTACCATTATCTGATATAATGGTGTTAGGAATCCCAAAACGGCACACAATATTCTTCCATATAAAGTCAGTAATCTTCTTTTCGGTTATGGTTGCTAGCGGTTCTGCCTCTGCCCATTTTGTGAAATAATCCACAGCCACGACTGCATACTTGGTCTGCCCTTTACCTTGGGGGAGAGGTCCGATCAGATCTATCCCCCATTGTGCGAATGGCCACGGGCTGATAATGCTTGTTAAAGGCTCAGGTGGTTGCCTTGGAATGGGTGCAAACCTTTGGCATTGATAGCAAGACCTCGTGAAATGCCTAGTGTCTTGCAACATGGTTGGCCAGTAGTAACCTTGCCTGACTATCTTGTGACATAGCGACCTTGCTCCTGAATGATTTCCACACACCCCCTCATGTATCTCTCTCATAACGTAGTTAGCATCACTAGGAGGAAGGCACCTTAACAACGGCATCGAGTAGCCTCTTTTATATAGTTTCCCTTCCCTTAACACAAAATGCGATGCTCGCCTCTGAACCTTTTTAGCCTCCGTCTTCTCTGTTGGCAGCTCGCCTTTCCCTAAGTAAACAAGGATCGGATCCATCCACGAAGCTTCTCTTGCTTCAGGGGAGGGTTCAGTTTCAATTGATGGGACACCCTCCCCGTCTGTAGGACCCTCGACCTCAGGCCTCGGATCTTCGGCCTCGGCCTCAGACTTGTCCTCAGGCTCGGCCTCTGCTCGGCCATCTGTCTCGAGAACCTCCTTAGTACACACCGCAGGCTCAGACAAAACCTCAACTGGTACAGTCCTACTCAACTCTGTATCATAGGCAGCCGCCAAGCGGGCCAGTGAATCTGCGTTGGCGTTCTGAGACCTCGGGATTTGCTTGATCTCCCACTTTTCAAATTTGGACAGCAGTTCCCTGGCCTTGGATAAGTACTTACTCATTCTCTGTTCCCTAGTTTGATATTCTGTCAACACTTGCTTCACGATTAGTTGTGAATCGCTTTGAACCATGATGTCTGAGACTCCGATCTCCCTTGCCAATCTCAATCCTGCAAGGAGCGCCTCGTATTCAGCCTCATTATTCGAGGCCTTGAAATTAAATCTCAGGGCATACTCAAATCTTCCTCCGTCAGGGGATTCTAGCAAAATTCCTGCTCCACAACCCTTGGTGTTGGAAGACCCGTCCACAAAGAGTGTCCAAGTCTGTTTTACCTCCCTTACACTCAGCATATTGACCTCTGTGCCTGACTTGCTTTGCTCGGCCTCAGGCCTCTGAGGGTCGGCCTCATCCTCGGCAGCTGTTAATTCTGCCAGGAAATCTGCCACAGCTTGCCCTTTCATTGCAGTTCGAGGTTTGTAGTGGATGTCATACTCACTCAGCTCGACTGCCCACTTCATGAGGCGACCCGAGGCGTCTGGCTTCTGCAAACACCTGTTTTAGCGGAAAATTGGTCAAAACTGTTACTTTATGGGTTTGGAAATACGGACGCAATCTTCTGGCCGACGTAACTAGGGCCAGAGCGAGCTTCTCCACTTGGGGGTATCTAGTTTCTGCTCCAACCATTGACCTACTGGTATAATACACGGGTCGCTGGAGTTTCCCTTCTTCTTTGATCAGTGCAGAACTTACAGCCGTATCCGAGGCCGCGACGTAGAGCAGTAGCTCGTCTCCAGGGAGCGGCTTGGCCAAGAGCGGGGCCGAGCTCAGGTAGTCCTTCAGCTCTCGAAAAGCCTTTTCGCACTCTCCAGTCCACTCGAAACGTGATCCCTGTCTCAAAATTTTAAAGAAGGGTAAGCACCTGTCAGTTGATCTACTAACAAACCTGTTCAAGGCGGCAATCCTCCCATTCAAGCTTTGAAGCTGCTTGAGATTGGTCGGGGAAGACATTTTCATGATTGCTCTGATCTTGTCTGGGTTTGCTTCTATCCCCCTCTGATGTACCATGAACCCTAGGAACTTTCTAGACGTTACTCCAAAAGCGCATTTACTCGGGTTTAGTTTCATTCGATACTTTCGGAGTATCTGGAAAGCTTCACTAAGATCAGACTCATGGCATTGAGACTTCAAGCTCTTTACCAGCATATCATCCACGTATACCTCCATGTTCTTTCCCAACAGCGGAGCGAACATGTGGTTCACCATCCGTTGGTATGTCGCTCCGGCGTTCTTTAGACCGAACGGCATGACCCTGTAACAATACAACCCTCGACTGGTGATAAAGGAAGTCTTTTCCTGATCGGGCTCGTGCATTCTAATCTGGTTGTATCCTGAGTATGCATCCATAAAACTCAGCATCTCGTGCCCTGCTGTGGCATCAACCAACTGGTCGATCATGGGCAGAGGATAACTGTCCTTTGGACATGCCTTATTTAGGTCGGTGAAGTCGATGCACATCCGCCACTTCCCGTTAGCCTTTTTTACCAGTACCACATTAGACAACCACTGGGGATAATGAACTTCTCGGATGAACCCCGCCTTAAGCAACTCATCCACTTGACTGGCAACAACCTCATTCCTCTCCGAATTAAATGCTCTTCGTTTCTGCTTTATTGGCTTGAAATCCCTGTCCACGTTTAACCGGTGAACCATCACTTCCGGGTCAATTCCCGACATATCTTCGTGTGACCATGCAAACAAATCTGCATTTGCCCTCAAGAAATCAACCAGTCTATCCCTCTGCTCAGCCCCCAGTCTGGTGCCGATGTTCACTCTTCTTTCCTCAGACGTTAGTGGCACAGACTCCAGTTCTTCCGCTGGCTGTCCTCTTGGGTCAGGTCCGACAGCATTGTGGACACACGGATCCTTTCTACAATCTCTGAAGTTAGGGTCGGACTCTTCCCTACCGAGGTCGGCCCCAGTCGGGCTCGTCGTTTCCTGCTCATATCCGAGGTTTCCTTTTGGTTTCTGAACTTGATCCATCCTGCAGACCACCACCGATGCGCGGTCTAGACTGGCAAGCACTCTCCTCCCCACAGACGACGCCAACTGTTGATGCCAAAATCTGGACAGAGGTCTCACCTGACCTTCACGTGACACCAACAGTGAATTTGTAGAAACTGGGGAAGACGTGACCTGCAAGACCAGCAAAAACCGCTGCACACCGGCGTGGTGTAGGCCACACCGCCTCCGATGCCTAAGTCAGAAAACCGAGGAGAAGCTATAGATAGTAAAGGGAACAGTCAGGAGTAGAGTTTCTCGAACCCTTCTTCCGTGATGAAGAGGGGTTTTTATACCTGTTTGTCCTCCTAGGGTTTTTAGGAATCCGGAGGTGTTTCGGGGCGAACCAGGCGGAACCGGGGCGATTCGGGGCATCAGGGACCGAAAAGAGGCCACCGGGCTCTGCCCGCGCAAGCGGGCCAAATGGTCGGCCTCGGCCTTTTGCCGAGGCCGACCATTATGCTTGGCCTCGGCAAAAGGCCGAGGCCGAGCATATGGGTCGGGCCATGTCAGCCCGACCCTTTGGTTCGCTCTTCCTCTGGGTCGGTCCTTTGGTCCTACCTCCCTTCGATTGTCCTCGTCAGCTTCTTGTGCGCCCGTGTGGTCCGAAATTACCTATAACAACTATAATAGCTAATTTATCAAAGCCACACTCAACATAGTTGAAGCATGTGTCTTTAATCAAAAGATCAAAAATTCAAATCTCTAATCCTCACTTATTGCAAAACTAAAAAAGAAAAAAACGTAATTTATTACATATTAAAATTTGGAATTTAAGAAATACAAAGTCAAATTATTATCTACTAAATTTAGGGAATTAAATCACCATGAATACAACTCAACTAATTAACACATTATATCATCAACCAAAAATATCAAAAGTTTGAATAATCACTCCTATATACTTTTTTTACTATAAAGAAATAAAAGCTTTGGAACTAAATCATTACTTGAATGAAGCCGAACATCTATATCTATACTATATTAAAAGGTCAGGATTCGTGAAAAACATTTTTAGACCAAAGTACTCTTTTAAATTTCAGATAACTACATAATTATCTATATCAATATCAATACTATATTAAAATGTCAGAATTCCTGAAAAACATTTTTAGACCAAAATACCCTTTTAAACTTCAGATAATTACATCATTAGTTTTCAAATTCCAAAATCAAACAAATTCTTAGATTTTTTTTTTGTGCAAACATATATGTTAATTAGAGAACTCAAACCTATTGACAAAGGTTGGAGGAGTGTAAGTGAAAATTCTCAATCCAACAATTCAAAACCAGAGTACAAATTAAAATATGGATCGTTAGCTATATAATGCTTAAACTTTTATAAGAATGTATAGAACTAATCTTAATTGGTTTTAAATTCATTTTAGTTCATAATATTTTCCTCAAATTATTACACGTGCAACGCATGTGGTAAAAACCTAGTGCTTTTAAGCCTTGACTTCTTTTCCCTTATTTTAAATTGAATTTTAATTTAAAATTAAACAAACAAATAAACAAAAAAAAAAATACACTTTTGGTCCCTGAGGTTTGAGTTAGGTTTCATTTTAGTCTCTAAGTTTTACAACCCAACATTTTTACCCCTGAGATTTGGATTTCACTACACTTTCTTTTGTCAATTGTTCTGCACTGACATATTGCTGACATGACCTTAGTTTTTTTTTTTTTTTAATATTTTTTTAATTAATTTCTTAAAATAAAAATAATATATTAAATACTATTTTAATATTTTTTCTTTTTCTTCTTCCATATTCTCCCTTAATATTTTTCTTATCCGCCATTCTCTAAAACCCTAATCTTAACTCACCACTGGCAGCTACCGCCGCCGACGATTGCTACCGCTAGTTAGTTAGTTTTTTTTTCTTTTCTTTTCTTATTCTTTCATTTTCTTTTCTTTTCTTCTTATTCTTCCCTTTTTTTCTTCTCCTTATCCTTCCCTTCCTCCATTTTTTTTGGCTATTAAAAGAAAAAAAGTGGTTCATCTTCGCGTCCACATTCTCGTCGTCGCTGACGCCATAACCACCATAAGCTGGTCCGGATTGTACTTCGCAAAATCTATAGGTATGCTTCTATACCGTCGTTGGGGCTGACGTCAATTTGTTTAGGTAACTTACAGATCTCTTCTTGCTCATCATTACAACGTCGCCCGGTTTCGTTACAAAATCCACTAGATATGGACTTGTTTTGCACCGCCATTGGGCTCGTTCTAGATATAGACCCTTCGTTCTAGATCTCTTCTCGCTCGTCCCCTTCGTTTCAGTCGGATTCGAATGGGAATGAAGTCTCCGAGCCCTATTGTTAAGAATAATGAATTACTATTCTCGTTAACAACATTTAACCAACCTGACAACCATATGCTTCGACCCGCATTGAACTCCAGGCCGCTTGTTGAAGATAAAAATACATCAAACTCGTATGAAGTTTTAGCATGAGTAGGTTGAATCCATTGGGCAAATATGAGTTCGATTAAGATTCGTTTTCTCTGAAGTACCAAAAGCAAGCATCACATCATTATGAACATAAAACCCCAAAGTAGGAAACCTCATAAAAAGGATGACCACAGTTATTGTTTTTTGTTTTTTTTTTTAAATAGTGAAAAAAGTGGATGAACAGAAGGAAAAAGAGAAGAAAAAAGAAAAAGAAGAAGAGGAGAATAGGAAGAGGAAGAAGGGAAAAAACAAACAATGGTTGGCGCCAACGATGGCCGACGACAAGCAACGGTCAATGGCAGCGTTAGCTGTAAGGTGAGTTGAGATTTGGGTTTTAGAGAATGGTGGAGAAGAAGAAAAATTAAGGAAGAAGATGAAAGAAGAAAAAAGAGAAAAAAAATAATAAAAAATATATATTTTAATAAAAACTAATGCCATGTCAGTAATCTATTAGTATTTAACATAAAAATTGACGGAAATAGTGTAACAAATTTCAAACCTCACAGTTAAAAATGTTGAGTTTTAAAATTTAGAGACCGAAATGAACCCATACCACACTTCAAAGACCAAAAGTGTATTTAAAAAAAAAAACAAAAAATTGATTTTTAATTTGAAAAAGCAACAAATAAGAAAAAAACAAAGAAGAAAAAAAGGAAACAAACTTGAATTTAAATGTAAGAAACGCGCGAGGAGCACGCGCCAAGACGAAGAGCGCTCAGCTGGCTAGACGATTGACGAAGTGGCGAGCACGCGCCAATCGCCATTACGCCAACGCCAACGCCAAGATGTAAAGACGAAGCTGGCTCTGGCTTTACAAATTGGGGGAAAATCAAGAACAAATAATGGCCAAATTCGCAGCCGAGCCAATCCCAAATCCAAATCCAAATCCAAATCCAAACCCTTCTCTCTCTCTCTCCTCAAGCTCGCTCACTCCCCACCCACATCGCTAGCGGCTCTGCTCAAAGCCCCTTTTCGCTTTTCAACTCTCTCCCTCTCTCTCTGTCTCGGCTTTGATCCGGCTCAGATCTATCTTGCGCCGCTCCACTCTTCTCCCCCCTTCCCTCCATCGATTCGAAAGTGTTTGCAGACCTATTTTCAGCGTTCCGACGAACCCAATTCGTCTAATTTGTCACTGAATCTTTCTTGCTAATTTACCAGCTATTTGGATTCCTCCAAGTGGTGGGTTTGAGTTTTTGTTCGAGTTGGGTTATGGGTTTCTGTTTCTTTGGCCGTCTTTTTGGAGGACCCTTTGTTGGGGTTGCGTTTTTGACAATTGGGTACGCGTTGGATTAAGAGGCGGAAGTGTTTATGTTTCAGCTTTCAGTTCCATGTATTTCGGGGTAAGTCGTCAATTTCAGCTGCTGCTGCTGAAATGTTTTGTTTTCATGTTCCTTTTTATTTTTTTTTGTTTGGATTGTAGCTTGAATTCTTGTTGAGAAAGAGTATTCGTTGATAGCATTAGTATTTTCTAGCTTGAATCATTCAATGTGCTTGTAAGTGCTCACCGGTTTGAGTTTAAAATCACCAAACTTACTAAACGAGGTTGTTTAAAAGTTAAAACGTGAGATTCTGTGCTGGGAAACTTTAATCGGTGTTTATACTCTTCGAAGTGCTCATTTGTGGTTTGTACAAACTTCAATCTTGGTGATTTACTTACATCATGGGTACATTCTGCAGAAGTGCTATCTTGCTCTAAAAAGCTAAAGTACAGAGCTTTTACTGTTTCTTCTATGCCGTTCAGATTGTATGAGATTTGTTTAAATGTGTGCTAATCAAATTAGAAGAAAAGAAGCATTCAATTTTGCGTGCTCGTATGAATAGTCTTGTTTCTCACGAAGATGATGTAATTTGGAGTTGGGGGTTAGGGGATTGAGAATATGCTGTTACATAATGAGGCCTTGATGGCGAAATGGTAGTGGCGCTTCTTCAAGGAGCCAAATATGGTCCACACCCTCAATGTTTTAAAAAGCTATTGAGGCTTACGCCTTGAGGCTCGCCTCGAGGCAAAGCTCTGACTTTTAGCCTCGATACTTACGCCTTCTTTGGACCATAAGAGGCTTACGCCTTTATAAAAATGCATCGAGGCTTAAAGTCTCTACACCTCATATAATGGTTAGAAGAATAGTATTAATTTTCCATTCTTTAAAAATATATAGGTTTGAGTGGTAACAATTTGAAATATTACTATTTTTACCACTTAGGCTTTAAAAACATTCAAAATAAAAATTTATAGAGTAAGATAATCCTATAAGTGATAATAGCAGTGATGTTAAAGATATACCTGTAGAATTTTTGTTCAAGTAGCAATTCAAGGGGGTGACTTATTTTATATTCTTATATAAGTATTATGTTTAGCATTACTTGTTCACACAACTTTAGGGTTTGTGTAATGTTTTTAATTAAAATTGAGGCTTACGCCTCATACTGCCTCAAGGCTTGCACCTCGCCTCTTCAAGAGGAAAAGCCTCGAGGCCGCCTTTGGCCTTTTAAAACATTGACACCCTTTTGAGTGAGTTTCAGGTAGTAGGCTGAATGGTTCTAGCAACAACATCTAGATTGTTATTGCGTTGAGTTTCCCTCTTTTCTTCCAATTTGTTAAATGTTATGTTGGGGATGGATCAAATACCTATTTTTGGGAAGATTCTTGGGTGAGGGAGAACCCCTGTGTGCGTTGTATCCTCATCTCTGTTATTTGTCTGAGAAAATGTTGCATTCAGTAGTCTCTTGTCTTGCCCCCTTTTGATGCCTCTTCACTTTCCTTCAGTTTTCATCATCCCCTCATTGATCAAGAGGCAGTTGAGGTTCTCATTCTCCTTTCTCTTATTGCTAATAAGGGGATTCGTTAGAGGAGAAGGGACTCCGAGCTTTGGATTCCAAAGTCTTTTAATCGTTTCTTTTGTGCCTCTTTTTTCCATATCCTTCTTTCCTTCTCCTTCCTAGGTCCAGACATTCTCCTCTCTTTGGAAGGTAAAAAATCACAAGAAAGTGAAGTTTTTTGCCTGACAAGTTTTGAATGGGCAGGTTAAAACTTAGGACTGCATCCAAAGACTTTCTTCTTTTGTGTTATGGTAGCAATGATGTGTTCTTTGGATGAGATAAGTGGAGGACCTCAATAATCTTTTATGAGACTGCCCTTTTGTTTGCTTTATTTGGAGTAAGTTTTTCAGGACCTTTGGGGTCGCTTAGGTTCATAATAGAGGATGTTGCTCTATGTTTGAGGAAGTTCTCATGAATCCCCCGTTTCATGAGAAAGGAAAAGTCTTGTGGCAGTCCTGTTATTTTTCTATCTTGTGGGGCATTGGGCTTGAGAGAAATGGAGGAATTTTAGAGAGGTTGATAGGTCTGTGGGAGGCAATTAGGTTTTAATGTGTCTTTGTGGGCTTGTGAATTGGGTTTTTTTTTTTTTTTTGTAATTATCAACTTGGTATCATTCTTTTGTATTGGGACCCATTTTTGTAGTTAGTTGTGGGTGTTGGTGGGCTTTTTTTTATGCCCTTGTGTATTCTTTCATTTTTTTCTCAATGAAAGCTTGATTTATATATATATATATATAAGCGGAGGTGATGTAATTTTAGATTGTCGATTGACCTTTAAATGGCTATTTAAGTTTGTTGGCTGGAAAGTTTAAGCCTTTAACATTTAGTACATTTTAAGTTAACTTTCTGTTGGTGTTTCTAGCCATTAGAAAGTTGGTTCGAAGGCTGTTATGGACTTAAATCCCCTATAAATACTTGGGATTAGACTGTACAATGTATTATCATCAATATAAATACTTGGGATTAGACTGTACTCTAATTTGGGTTAGCAACCCTTGCTTGAAGGGCCCTGATGGCAGGGAAAAAGAATCCCATAGTTCCGGATGATGATACAGTTCAATCTAGTTTAGAACCTCCTAGTCTCTCCCCAAATCCTTGACTTAACACATGCTGTTGATGGAGGACTTAATGGAAGAAATGAAAGCAGTTCGTGTGAGTTATATATCAAATAATGGGAACCATGACATACCAAATGGAGCAACTCGCATTAAACCAAAACGATTAAAAAGGGTGTAAGGAAATGATGCCAATCTGTACTGTGAGAAACCAGCACAACTTATGGCAAGACTGAAAGGAGTCCAAGAACAAAGATTCCTTCATCAAGAGTGTGCAAGAATGGTCCCTGATCAAAACAAAGCATTCGATCCTCAGTTTAAAGACCCAAGATTCCAAGAATTCGACAGTTTAAGCGAGGAAGAAGACAACCAACAGTCCAACCTCAACAACTTGCTTTTGGCTTTCAAGAACCTAGAAGGCTTGAAGGTCCAAACCAGCCACAAACTTGGAAATCAAGTTTCCAAATGAAAATAGAGACCAATATTCAATGGAAAAGCTAAAGAGAAAATAAACAGCCTTCTAATCATCTTTCTAACAGCTAGAAACACTAACAGAAAGTAAATTTAAAAAGTACTAGATGTTAAAGGCTTAAACTTCCCAGTCAAAAAACTTAAATATCCATTTGAAGGCCAGTCGACAATCTGAAGTTCAATCAGAAGGCAAGATTATCTACTAGTTTCATGCATTAGTAAAATAAATGAATTTTTTGATTGAAAATGGGCTTGATGCTTAAATCTTCTTTTTTATCCTTCCCATTTTTTATTTCATTTTTGCTGTTAGACAGGGACTGTTAGTGGGAAAGCGGGAAACCAAATGGACTGGAGTGTGAATAATGCAATTAAAACATTTAAAGGTAATTATATGCTTATGTTTGATGTATACGGTTCTTTTTCATCTGCTCCAAATTAGATGTTTGTTCTGTGTCAAGGTGCTGAGATAATGGTTTTCAGTATTTACTACCATATTCTTAATCATAAGTGTTAGTAAAAAAGCATAAACTCGATAATACTTGAGTGTTCTTCGGCACTCCGGCATGAAGTCCAATGATTTGTACTATTCATTGAAAGAAAAAACAATGATTTGTACCATTCAGAATATCTTTTGTGTGTTTGAAATTCTTCCACATAACTCATCTAAGTTAAGTTTATTTACAATATTTTTTCTTACAGAAAACAATTCAGTCTTTAATGTAATGAAATGATTTGATAAGGGCATTTTTGGATCACCCATGAAAAGTGGGATGAAAATTTTCGACATTGGACCTGGTTTTTAGATTCCTACTAGTGTGTGGAAACGTTGTCTGCGGTGTTTTGTGTGTGTACTTGTAACTTGGAAGAGTAGATGTAATTTGCTCAATGATCTTGTTTGTTTGTTGCTTCTTTGAATGTTGGTTCTGTGCAAAAAAAGATAGTTCATTTTAATGAATGTAGCCTTTCTTTGTGTTCCTGCAAGTAGATTTGGAACCCAAGTCGGTGATGGAAATGTCAATCATACCAAACATTGACCCAATTGATATTGGTTTGGGCTCTTCTGACAAGGGGAATCCTAATCCTTCAGCAAAGCCAAGAAAAAAGACCATGACATCAGTTTATCTCAGATTTTTTGAGACTGCTGCTGATGGGAAAAGCAGAAGATGCAAGTTTTGTGGACAGAGTTATTCCATTGCAACAGCTACTGGTAATTTTGATACTATTTCTTGGTTGATTATGTTTAACAGTTTGGAATTGAAGGATAAATCAGAATGCTTTAGAAAACATTAAAATTGTTCTGTGAGGAGCAATAAAGCTTCTTACATCAGTATTGTTAATTTTTACTGCAAAACGTGATGCTGAGAATAGACTTCGTTTTGTGTTTCCATAATTTGTTTTGCTCCAGCTTAAGTGTTGAGCTTTAATGTATGTTTCTACATGCTGCAAAGAATTTTTTAGCACCTATATGTTTTTTCACTTGTGAAGTTGTGATGACAAATCTTCTTTTCATTGGAACAGGCAATTTGGGAAGACACCTTAGTAATCGGCATCCGGGTTATGATAAGTCTGGTGAAATTGTCAGTAATCCAGCACCACAGCCTCTCACCATAATCAAGAAATCTCCTCAACCTCAAGGGAAACCTCTACAGATTGATTATGATAATTTAAATTGGTTGATAATTAAGTGGCTTATATTATCTTCTCTCCCTCCTTCGACCTTGGAAGAAAAGTGGCTGGCCAACTCCTATAAGTTTCTCAATCCATCTATTCAACTATGGCCTGCTGAAAAGTATAAAGCAGTTTTTCGGGAAGTTTTCAGAAGCATGCAGGAAGATGTAAGAGCCTCTTTGGAACATGTTTCATCTAAGATCTCGATTACTCTTGATTTCTGGAATTCCTATGATCAAATCTCTTTTATGAGCGTTACATGCCAGTGGATTGATGAAAACTGGTCCTTCCAGAAGGTGCTTCTCGATATCTCTCACATACCCTATCCCTGTGGAGGTGTCGAGATCTTTCACTCTCTTGTTAAAGTTCTTAAGATGTATAACATAGAAAGTAGAATCCTTTCATGTACCCATGATAATAGCCAAGATGCCATGCATGCCTGTCATGCTTTGAAAGAGCATTTGGATGGTCAGAAAGTTGGGCCTTTCTGTTATATTCCTTGCGCTGCCCGTACTCTAAACCTGATCATAGATGATGGATTAAGAACCACGAAATCAATTATTGCCAAAGTTCGGGAGTTTGTACTAGAATTGAATGCCTGCTTGGATATCTCTGAGGATTTTGTTCAGTTTACTACAGTCTATCAAGAAGGTAACTGGAAATTTCCACTTGATGCTTCAGCAAGGTGGAGTGGAAATTATCAGATGCTCGATTTAGTACGCAAGGTAATTTCTCTTACATCTAGATTTTTTTATCATGCTGAAATAATTTTCATGATGTGTGGTTTTTTCTTAACTGTTTTTAGGCTTCATAAATAAGTAATCCCCTCGCGGGAGGGAGGGAGATGAAGAATATCCATCTCCTTTCTGAGTAAATGCACTCTGAATAGAAACAAAAAGACTAAGAAACTGCATTCTCTGGTTTCTAGATTTGATGAGAGAACCACGATGTGTGTGTTTCCTTCATTTTCTTTACAAAACTTCTCCTTCCATGTATCTTGGGTGTGAATACCACACATGCCTCCGATGTGCCGTAGCTTGTTGCATGTTTTCAATGTGTTCAAAAGTTAAAAAATAAGAAAAACAAAAAATTGAACATTTGCCTAGGTGTCCATCACGTGCTTGAACTGGTCCATGTCCATCAAGTGCCCAACTTCGAAACTTGCTCAAAATTGAGTAACAAGAATTTGCTGCTTTCTAATTTGTGGACATCTAAGATGGATATCTGACAACCACAAACTGATATGAACTGCCTTAAGCTCCCACAAAGGAATACTTTGAGCTACTGATGTTTTTGTAATTATATATCAATAGAATCAAGATTGTATATCGGTAGTGCCTTTTTACTTTCTCCTTGTCATCTGATATACTGTTTCGTCAACTAAGTTCATGTGAAATTCTTGTTTATGTGTAGGCAGGGAAATCCATGGAAGCTGTTATAAGGAAGTACGAGGAAAAACTTGGCAGTAAGATGCATTTGAACTCTGCCGAGAAGAACGTAGTTAATATTGTGCATCAATATCTAGAACCCTTTTATAAAACCACGAACAACATGTGCACAAATAAGGTTCCAACTGTTGGGTTGGTTTTATTCTTCATGGATCACATTTCTGAGACTATTGCTGCCTGTAGAGATTCTCGGCACAACCCCGACTGGCTAAAGAGTGCTGCAGAAGACATGGCCAAGAAAGCAAAGAATTACAGTCATCAGGTTTGCAACAGTTTCACATACATGACTGCAATCCTTGATCCTCGAATCAAAGGAGACTTGATTCCAGAGAGTCTTAACTCAGGGAATCATTTGGAGGAAGCCAGATCTCATTTCATGAGATATTATTCTTCCAACCATTTTCCATCTGTGACGAGTGGCTATAGTGCTCAGGAGATTGAGGATGGAGGGAGTGTCTCTTTTGCTGAGGAAATCGCTAGAAAGAAGCGAAGGGCGAACATGAGCAATGCAACGGATGAGCTAACACAATATTTATCAGAGCCTCCAGCTCCGATACCAACAGATGTTCTAGAGTGGTGGAAGGTTAATAGCACACGTTATCCACGGCTCTCCGTTATGGCTCGTGACTTCCTGGCCGTGCAGGCAACTTCACTATCTCCTGAAGACTTGTTTTGCGGGAGAGGTGATGACATCGATAAACAAAGATATTGCATGCCTCACGATAGCACACCAGCTCTCCTTTGTATCAAATCATGGATTCAAAGTGGTTTCAAATTGAAATACAAGTCCAGTGAGATTGACTACGAGAAATTAGTGGAACTGGCTGCCCCATCAACTGTTGATAGCAGTACTGCTGGTTCTGACAAGAAATCAAAATGATTACAAAACCATGTTGGAGCTTGGAGGTCAGTTCAAACTTAGAACCCATGAAAGGATGATTTCTTAAGAATCAAATTTATTGAATCCTGCCTTATTACCCTTTGAACCGTGTAGAATTAGTACATCTTGTTGTATTGTATGTTTCTTTTCCCACATATATTTGATGAATTTCGTATAATGTACAGCATATTTATGGCAATGCTAACCGAGTAGACAGATTAGTGGCTTCTGATGTTTTATCATTATAGTAAAAATTATTTAATCTTCATGATACACATGATGATATTCTACTTCTACCATACATATTGAATACTTTTTTTTTTTTTTAATATTGTTATTTTTAATCTCTTTTCTCTTTGGGAATGTAAGCTAGATAAGCAATGTTTTAAAAGCTAAAGGGTCCTCGAGGATTTTTCTATTGAAAATGCCTCGAGATAGTGTGAGGTGTAGGCCTTGATTTAGATAAGAATTATAGATATCATTAAAATGTATGGAGTATGATTGTCTGAAGGTATTAAAAAATAATTCCTATCTATTTACTTCTTTAAATGAAGATTTCAAAAAGGTAATTCTTAATATCATCATTATCCTCACTAAAATAAGATCAAAATAAACTGAAGAAAAGAGATGTAAACTGAAGACACTAATAAGATCAAAATATTCTTCAAATTTCTGCTTTTAAGGTTCGATGTTGGTGATAAATAGCCAAAGTGAGCATAGCTCAATGGTAATTGGCATGTACCTTTGACCAAGAGGTCTGAGGTTCAAATCCCCCCACTCCCAAGGTTGAACTAAAAAAAAAACATTGGTGATAAAAAATAGTCATGGTTCGAATTATCATAATTCATGATGTGTCAACTTCAACCTCACATATACAAGTGAATTGTAAACTTTTATATTTTTTATGCTTATCAAAACTTTTATATTTTTTATGAACATGGAAAGTTAATGTTATTTTTCTAAGCATTATAGAAGTAAAGTCTCTAGACTTTAGAATATTCTCATATAGGTGCAAGCCTTGGGCTCTTATGATCCAAAGAAAGCGTAAGCCTCAAGATGAGCCTCTGAGCTCCAAAAACCTTTAAAAACACTAGATCGACGCACTTACACCTTTAATTATTTTCAATGTAATATCTCCAGGGGAGAAAAACAGTGTAAGTTTGTAACTACTCTCAAATGTAAATGATCAGCTGATTCCAAGTAGAAATAAAGAAGACTTGCAAAACTAAAACCTGTCTTGTGCCTAGAAGTTCTTGATGAAAGATCTGGAGCTGCCAGGAACCAGAAGAAATCTTGATATGGATATTTCTCATAATAGTAAGTAAGCTGGAGAAACTAATGGTGCTCAAGTCTAGTTATATTAAGTTAAAATCATATAGAGGCTAACATTGCTGATGCCAAATTTATGTATCCAGACCAGCTAGTTAAGATTGTGTGTCTTGTATGGAAGTTATTAGATGGGTCTGTCTACTAGGAATGGTTGGTTTTCTAGACTTTGATTATGCTGGAGATTTTGATGAAATGTCTCTTTACGAGATGCTGATTCCTATTCGGAAGAGATACGATAAGTTAAAAAGCATTTTTACAATCAGAGATAGTATTACTATTATCCATGACCGAGACTGAATAAGTTTCAACCACGGATGCGATAAAGCAGGTAATATGGCTTCAGGGCCTTGTACTTGTACATCAGGACATCCAACTGAAATGGTTACTGAATCAATGCTCTTTACAAAGTTCATAACCAAGCTTAAAGCTCCAACAGAAGCGATTCTTCAGCCAATAATGGTTAGTTTGTTCCTGTCTTTTTTGAGTTACAAGGTGGAGACTTAGATCTCAATTGCAGTAAAGTAACTAGTTATTGTTCTGTTCAACTGACTCCCAATGTTATGTTATGAGAAAAAGGAACAAAATAAGATAGAAAAGAAAATTGGGGGGGGGGGGGGACAGAAATCAAGAGAGAAGAAAGAAAAAAAAGAAGAGAATAACATCATGAGGGGTGATAAAAAAGTTAAAGTAGGGTGTGTGTGCAGCTCATCAACCTCCAAAACGTAGTATATTGTAAGTTCGATTCGAGTCATCACGGTTTTTAGTTAGTTTTTTTGTAAATCGAAGAATTTTGGGGGGGGGGGGGGGGGATCATGGTACATGAAAGTGAACGTAGGCACATCGATCTTTTGAGGTGAAAACACGAGACGATTGCTTGTAGGTTGCTCTCAACTTGTTTCTTTCAGGCTTGTGAAGACCTTCAAAGTCAATGGAAGCTAATGAAACTGTAGCCCTTGTAGGGATTGCATCTCTTCAAGGGCAGGTTTCTGGTGGCATGAGAATGGCACACTGGTAAGAGCAGCAGAGAAGAAGCAAGACATGCAAGAATGTGTGGTGGGCACATGGTGCCATACAATGCCCACACTTTGATTTATAAATCACTTCCACTTTGGCTTTGAATGGCTAATGGCCATTCAAAATGGCAAAGGATTCATCTCCAAAGTGAGATGATTGTATTATCATGCCTTTACACAGCACTTTTGAGATACAGCAGAGATCAAGAGAAGCAAATGGAACCCTTACTTTGCCTCCACCATCAAATTAAAAGCCATGAAAGCTATCATTGGATCACAGTGCAATTATTTGAATTATTATATTTTATGTCCAACATCAGTCCATTATAAAACAATTATGGTTTCATTCTATGGGTCTGATTGATAATCAATATATTGTCTTTTTAACTTGTTTGTTTCCAGAACATATATATATTTTTTTTCCTGTTTTTTAGAACAATAATTTAGTAAAAATGTGTTTTGAAAAGTGTTCCTTAAGTTTTTTTTTTTTAATACAATATGTGGGGTGGGGATTTGAACCTCGACCTCTTGGTCGGAGGTGTAGATTTTATGTTAGTTGAATTATGCTCTTGTTGGCAAGTGTTTCCTAAGAATTGGTTTTTATTTATTTTTATTTATTATTTTTTTTTTCGTTTAATATATTTGCAAGGATAGAGGTGGAATGGAAATAGATGTCTTTACGAGGAACATACAATTTTACGTTATAATCTTGAGTTCGTGAATAATGATTTTTGGCTTCACAATGTGAGTTTTGTAAGACTCAACAAGTTAGTTAAATCATAGTTTTAAAGGAAAAAATAAAAACAAAAATTGTTTTGAAAGTAATTTACCAAAAAAGGCTAAAAATAATTTCAAATTTTGTTACTACTTTTAAAATTTATTAATGGCCACTTAAATTTGTAAAATTATGAGTTTGTGGATAGTGATTCATGTTTTCAATGTTCATTTAATTTTTTTGAGTTAAAATAGATTCAATGAGTTTTTCAGAATTAACACTTTTAGTCATTGAGATTTGAATTTTGTTTATATTTGATCATCTGATTTCAACAGTGAAATTGGTTTCTAAATGGTCTATAGTAGAGTTGACATAATTTGAAAATGGTCTACATTCATAATTTGAAATTGATTTCAACAGTGAATGTTGGGTACTCAAAATTTGAAATTGGTTTCTAAATGGTCTATAGTAGAGTTAACATCAGTTGACCAAATAAAATCATGATGTGATATTTAATATATGTTTATTAGATTTTGATGATATGTATTTTGTAGATGAGTTGGTTTTTTTTAATCTTTTATAATCAAAGACCAATTAGAAGCAAATTTCAAATAGAAGGGACTAATTACAAATTAATTTCAAAACTTTAGAGACTAAATTAAAAATCAAATTCAACTCATATGGTCGATATTTTAAGTTAGGAAAAACACTTATATAAATCAAATTTATCAATAAGAGCTCAAATATATTATATAAGTACTTTTATTTATTTATTTGTTTGTTAATTTATTAAACTCAATATTATTATTATTATTATTAAGAGCCTTGATTTTATAATATCTTTGATTTTTTTTCATATTTTCAAAAAAAAAAAAAAAACTCAATATTATTATTATTATTATTATTAAGAGCCTTGATTTTATAATATCTTTGATTTTATTTCACATGGTCGTTGTTGAAAGTGGAGGCATCGGCGACGTATTGGCCAATCACAAACAATCCACAATTTCTTTTTATTTATTTGTGTTATTTTCATTCCTTTATTTATTTTTTATGTATGCTCTGAGATTTATTAATATTCTTGAGTTTTTTCTGAGTTCTTTAATATTCTTGATTTATTGGATGGAACCAAATCAATAATATATATAAGAATTTGTGTTTTTCCCAAAAAAAAAAAAAAAAAAAAAAAGAATTTGTGTTGGGAGATTCATGTTTGCATAGAAAAAATCCCAAGAAAAAAAATTCTCTACAATTTAGCTTGATTTATTTTGTGACACATGCACTAACTAGGTGTAAATTCTATATACAAACGATATACATTTGTGCATAAAAAGAACATCGAAGCTAAAAATTCAAGAGTTCGACATCTAGTGTGTCTACGTCGTATTTGGATGATATATTTGTATTCCACACATTGTAGAGTTCAGTATCATTTAGAATTGCAAGTACATATTGGAGCATTGGCTTGAGGATGATTTAGTGAAAGTTTATATAGGGAAAATTTCTAGTACAATGAGGGTATCATGCTTAATTTCGTTGTTTACGATTTTGTCTTTACAACCATTTTTTTTAAATGTTGGTGGATCCCACGTCATTTTTAAGAAAATGTTGATGTGACATACAATCAATGGAAAAAGTATCTGTACGCACATAATATTGATTTTTTTTCCTTGATATTATAGGGATTGCTCTAGTGAAATGCCTATTACTAGTTGATTGTTTTTTTTTTTTTCGTTTTTCTTATTTGTCAAGACATATGGGTTGAGTTGATATTTAATACTGTTTTTTTTTTCTTCTTCTCTTCTCTTTAGCTCACTCTAAATTAAAGACAACTTCGGCATGCCTACTAGTTTAAACAATTTTTTTTTTTTTTAAATGTTTTTTTCCCTTAAAACTCCTTTCATTAAAGTGAATTTAATTTAAAGACTTGTGTGTTTATTACATCTTCTTAAAAGTGATTTAAGTCACAACTTTACTTGGTTGTTGCACAAAATGATTCTATAAATGTCAAATTACCGAGGAAAAGAGGAAAAGAGGAGAAAAACTTTAAATTTGAGGACAATTTTATAATTTCAACTTTCTTTTTGGGTTTTTTCATACGGATTTTGAATTTTTTTTAATACAAAAAGACTTTTTCTTTACCCTAAACTGAATATTGAGAAAATAATTATTAACCAATCTAATTATTTCAAAAGTGGTTTTTTCTTTTTGTTACCAAACATTCTAGATTTAACGTTTTTAGTCTTTCCTAATCACTTATAAAGTTTGCTCGGATGGTAACATCAACCGCTAAGCTAATTTATTTATGTTATAAAAGGATTTTGAAAATCATTGGGGAATGAAAAGCCAAAGTTGTTGTATTTTATCGAATAGTTAGTTAAAACTTATATTAATATTTGGACAAATCATGATTTAACATGAGTGTTATTTTAGCCAATGATTTGGCAACATGCACCTAATCAAAATCAAATCTAATTAGGAATGTCGACATAACACACTATATTCTTCAATTTAATTGTCATTTCCATATATAAATAACCCATGCTATATATTATCCACCATTTTAGGAAACCTAATTATAACATATATATATAAGGAAAATTTCGTCTTTTGGAGAAATATTTTAATTAAACTCTAAGTTAATTAAATGCACATATATTTAAGAGAAATTATCATAAGTAAACTACTACATTTTAATTTTTTTTTCGAGTACTTTGGTCTCTATGTTTGGAAGAAAGTTAGAATTTAGTTCTTATGATTCATGGTCGATAAAAGTCACCCATAGATTGAGTATGTGGCAAAACCTGTCATGTAGGGTCCGTTTGGAATACATTTTAATTTAAATGTTTCTCAAGAATGCATTTTTTAAAAAACATTTTGCATAAAAATTGTTTAGAATTTAAACATTCATATGTTTGGTTACATTTCCTCACCAGTGTTTTTATACCCAAGTTATTGTATACTTAAAAACTCTTTTTGAAAAGTTGGTTTCAAGTGTTTCTCCCAAAATGGTTTATTTCTCAGTCTCATTTTTTAATAAGTCATTTTTAGTGATGACCAAACACTAGAAATTTTTTGAAAATGATTTTTTTTTTCAAAATTAAACCCTTGAAAAGTTAAACCAAACACACCCTTACTCAATTGGTTAGTTCAACCACTCACTCAATTTGTCAGTGACTTAACGACAGAGACTATTTATAAGATTTCATCAAATCATAGAAACTAAATTCTAAACTTAACCAAATTTGTAACTATGTTTTTATCTCTCTCTCAAATAAAATGACAAAACCCCATAAGCTTTTTCACTTATAAAAGGACTCCATTGTTGTTCTTCTTCCTCACTCCAAAATCCCATTTCCCCATTTTCTCAAAGCCCTTCAAATTCATCACCAATATGTGTTGCCAAGGTCTCCTTTTGGTCCAAAAAGTCTCAGAACTTTACCACAAAATCTCCACTCTCGAAAGCCTCAAACCCTCCAAAGATGTCAACTCCCTCTTCTCTCAACTCGTCCTCATCTGCTCGCCTCCGCCGCCGTCTCCGCCGCCCATAGACGTCTCCAAGCTCTGCTCCGCCGTCCAAAATATGAGATCCCATCTCATCAAGCTCTGCGGCGAGGCTGAGGCCCTTCTCGAGCACCATTACTCCACCATTTTAGCCTCCCACCAAAACCCACTTGACCATCTCTCCATTTTCCCTTATTACTCCAACTATCTCAAACTAACCCACCTTGAATTCTCCATTTTGACCCGTCACGCGCCCCACGCGCCGCCGTCCAAGGTGGCATTTGTTGGCTCCGGTGCGCTTCCGTTCTCGTCCATCATCATGGCCTTGAAGTACCTCCCGACGACCGAGTTTCACAACTTCGACGTCGACCCGTCTGCCAATGCAAAAGCGACGGCGTTGGTGGCGGGCGACGCGGACTTGTCGAGGCGGATGACGTTCCACACGACGGATATCATGGAGGTGAATGCGAGTGAGTTGGGGGAGTTTGAGGTGGTGTTTTTGGCGGCGTTGGTGGGGATGGAGAGGGAGGAGAAGGTGAAGGTGATCGAGCATTTGGGGAAGAACATGGCCGGCGGCGCGTTGTTGATGTTGAGGAGCGCGTATGGTGCACGCGCGTTTCTTTATCCGGTGGTGGAAGCTTGTGATCTTCGAGGGTTTGAGATTCTTACCGTGTTTCATCCGACTGACGAAGTTATCAATTCGATCGTGTTGGCACGATTATAATGTGTTTAAAAACATTAACAATAATACTTGGTTGCATACTGCTATGCAAGGATCTTCCTACATACCTCATTAAAATCTTGACAACTAAGAAAGAGAAATATAGAAAATAAGATTTTTTTTTTATCTCTTAATTGTCAACATTTTAAAGATGGTAGGTAGGGATCCTACATATTGGTATCAGTCAAATATTTTCTTAAAAACATTGCAAATTATCTAAATGAAAAAAATGCCTATTTGATGAACACATATATATGTGGCTAAGTGTAATGGTTTTGTCTATTTCAAAAAAAAAAAAAAAAAAAAAGTGTAATGGTTTTGTAACAAGAAAGAGAAGGCTTGGTTTTTTTCTTGATCATGTAAGTTGGACATCTCAGTTTCAATAATGGAATAAAATTTGGAATGCATGAAAAAACTTGATAAAAGTTTATGATTATTATTGTGTTATATTTATTGGAGAAAGAGATTGGCAACTCAAACCTAACTAAACGGTTAAAACATATATTATCAATTAAAGGTTTAAGGTTTGAATCTCTTCATCCTAACATGCTGAACTCAAAAATTAGTAATGATAGTTAATATACTTAAAAATCATAAAAGAAATATTTGTTTGAGATGTGTGATGGAAAGATATATATAAATATATCACAACTACAAGCTAAATTACATAGACAATGAGTTTTGAAACGCATCGAAGGATGAAAAATATATTTGATGTTGATAAAAAGTTGAGATTTTGCATATTTAGGACATATATTTGACTTATGATTTTAATAATGCTAGGTTTAAGCTTGAATGTAGCCAACTATGATATCAACCTAGTTTTGATGGTACAAAGGAAATGAATAATTATAGAAATGAGAGTTAGTTTGTATATTAATGCATGTAGTATATTAAGTGTGAGTCTAGTTAATAATAATGTAGAGAGGGAGCTCCTTTATAAAGTTGAGTTTGTGTTAATTGGGGGTTGAATTCCTTTGAAACACATGTTTGTTTATTACAAAAATGAGAGAGCAAAGACATTCTCCCATATTTTGAAAGCTTAAATGTTTTTTCTTAAAAAAAAAAAAAAACTATGAAAAGCTTAATTTTACTAGTAAAGGAATTGGACCAAATAACCTTTATCATATATAGTTTAATATGATCCTTTATCACACGACTCAATATTCGCATTTAGTTGTTTTTCTTCATTTTACAATGCAAGCTTGTAGGGTAACTGTCATTTCAATCTCTCTAATAAACTTGTCCCTCTTCTATTCACATTTTAAAAATATTTTCCATGACATATTGAGAGACAACAATCAATGTCGATTAGATAGTGACACAGTAATAAGAATGACACGTGAAAAAAGTGTAAAGACAACAGGTGGAGAATGAAAGGAACAAGGTTTTTAAACATTTTATCGTATCATATATTCTCTATTGATATAAGTTCAACCAAATCATTAGAAAACATGTCTTCAAAAGAGACATACAAACGACTTGTTTCTTGAATCGTAATTTCTACGGTACCATTGAGTCACTATTTTTTTTTTTTCTATTGTCTTAGTTTTAGGTGTTACCCTCTTTCGCTAATGAGTCTTCAAAAGTATAAATATTTGAAAAAAAAAAAATATTTTAGCTTTGAAGATCAACTTGGTATTTCATTTTTCTAATAATTATTTGTTGGGCCTAGAAAGAAAGAAGATAGAGTTAGTAAATCAGCTTCAATTGGACCATCAATAGATGGTTCATGCATCCAATAAATCAAAACCATATATTAAAATATTTTGGTATATATATAATACAATGAGGGCTAATATTATAGAAATACTAGTTTAAGAAAAAAAAAAAAAACTTTAGCCCCATCATTTTTTTCATTATTCTTTTAACAAGAATTCAAATTCATTCGAAAACCTAAAACTTCTCGCTATGACTTCAAATACTTATCCATGTAAAAAGGTTTATTAATCAGGTAATGAAAAAAAATATACATAACGTGTTACCATTCAAAGATAACAAAAGGGAAGAAAGGGCAAGAAAAAAAATTCAAAATTCGACTTCGAAAAGAGCAATTCTACAAAATGGTATGTGCCAAAAGAAAATAATTGAGAAATGAGGAAGATATATATAATAGATATGAAGAAATGGACAACATAAAAATGAAATGTCATGTCACTATAATATAATGTATATATGAAAGATAAGGGCATTTTTGGATGTATTGAGTTTTTAGATGGAAAAATATATAATGGTCTAACTCAAAGCAAAGCCCAATAACCCATCACTCTCAATGCTTTTAAGCCACATTATGGTGTGGAGTGTGGCATTCACACACCCATTGGGACAAGTGAAAGGGTTTTTTTTTTTCCCTCAAATTTCACTTTCATTTTTGGCCAATCAACACAATTAATGTCATTGTCTTTTTTTTGGTCCATAGAAATTCATGTTTTTTCTTTTCTTTTGTTTGATAATTTTGTGGAATGCATTGATTTTATTGAATAAGGAAATGTTTTACTTGCCAAAGCGAACATAGTTCAACGGTAATTGACATATGTTATTGACCAAAAGTTCAGAGGTTCGAATCCCCCACTCCAAATGTTGATGTACTAAAAAAAAAGGGAAATGTTTTACTTATTTATTTTTATTTTATTTGTCTTTAAGAATTCTATGCATTTTTTTTTAAAAATTTTCAAATCCTTTATTTTTAGTTTAACCTATGAAGTGATGATTCGAACCTTAGATTTCTTGGTTGAAAATATATGATTTAACTAATTGTGAGCTAGACTCATGCTAGTTTTCAAACTTTTTTTTTTTCTTGGCTGAGAGTATATGTTTTAACTAGTTGTGAGCTGTGCTCATGTTGATAAGTTTTTAAACTTTTTTTTTTAAAGCAATTTTCAAACTCTTTATACTTAATGAATCACACCGAAGTAGAGGGACACATGAATGACTGAATCAACATCAAAATGAGAAAATTTTAAGACCACCATGGAAGCATGACTTATAAAAGGTTTAAAAGAATTTCTAGAGTGTTTGGTTCAAGGTTTCATTAGATGCTCATGAGTAATAAATGCTTGAAAATAATAAGTGTCTGGGAATAAGAGGATTGAGTTTAGTTCTACATGGGAATGCCATCGGATTTTTGTATAAACTAAATGATATTTTATATTTGTTTGATGAAATTAATATATAAATTTTATGCAATTGTGATACATTATGAATAATGAATTAATATTCTAATTCTAGGCTATAAATACAATTCGATTAATCATATAATTCAATTAATGTACTAACAGTTTTTTTATTTAAAAATAACAATATAGTTTAGTTAATTATAAATATTAGGATGAAGTAGATTATAAACCTATTTTATATATATGTCAATATCTTACGAATTTGTTTTATGAGAGATAAGAATGTCTCAACCACAAAACAATATTCAAGTAAATAATTATACTCCACAAATAATGTGCAAATTTGTCTTGTGAGTTGTGAGTGAAGATAAAACAAGTTGAAAGAATCTATATCGTTGATCCAACCATCTCACTTTTGAAAACTAACTTTTTTTTTCTTTTAAATTTGGCTTAGTACCAACGGCGGATCTATGTAGGGCCCGGGGGGGCTGCAACGCCCTCCTAGTTCGAGCCCACTGTTTTGCGTTTTGAAGTGTTTTTTTTCCTTCTCAGTTTTCTTTGATGCGCTTTTTTGTTTTTTTCCCTTCTCAGTTTTTTTGTTTTGTTTTTGTTTTTACGTGCTTTTTCGATTTTTTTTTTTTTTTCTTTTTCCTCTTTCATTTTTTTTGGTACACGCATTTTCGTTCTATGAGCATTTCTCTCTTTTTTTTTTTTTTTTTTCTTTTCTTTTTTACTTTTCAGTATTTTTTAGGTTAAATTATCAAAAATACCTCTCAATTATTGAGTTTGTTTTAATTATACTCCTAAACTTTCAAAAGTTTCATTTTAGCTTTGAAGTTTGAAATTTGATTCAAAATGACTCTTGAAGGTTTTTTTCATTAAATTTATGGACTGAAAATGACGTGTTTTGAATATGTATTGTTGCTTATGTGAATAGATTTGAATACATAAAAACAATAAAAATGCATAGAAACCATCATTTTTGTCAATAAATTTAACAAAAAAATATCTCTAGGATTGTTCTAAAACAAACTTCGAACTGCAAGGGTTAAAATGAAACTTTGGAAAGTTTTATAATGGAAATCAACTCCATAATTTAGGGGTATTTTTTTTTTTATAATTTAACCTTTTTTTTACTCTTTTTTTTACAACTCTTTTGAATTTTTATTAACCTGCATCCTTAACTTTTTTTATTTATTATTTTCTTTTAGTCAAACACTAATTAATTTTTTTTTTCAATTTCAACCCTGCATTTATTATTATTATTATTTTTTTTTTGATAAAAATACATGAAAATGAATAACATTATTTTTAAATTTCAATAAATTATTTTTTAAAAAATTGAATAGCAGGAAACAAATGTATAATTCTGGTAATTGGTAAAAGAGAAAAAAATCTAACTCTTTTTTTTTTACAAAGAGAAAAAAAATCTAACCTATTATTTCATTATCATTCATTTTTTTTATACTTATATTTATATTAAAATCTTTGACAACACTTTTTCAAGGTAAGGTGAAAATTGCAACACTAATCCTAGTTCAATGTACAAATTTAAGGCAAAAATTGAACACCTTACCAATTTTAGGGTTAAAATTGATATTTTTCTTAATTTCTATATAGCCCCCTAAAATGAAGTTCTGGATCCGCCACGGCTTAGTACTCAAAAGTGTGTCTAATAAACTAAACAGAGAGGCGTAAATTAATTGTTAGATTGATATACGATATATAGTTTTTATGAGGTTAATTAAATAAAAAAAAATAAATTATTATGATCAAAGGAGGTGTAAGTTGTTCGTAAGAGTAACAACTTAAAAAAAAGATAATTATGAAAAGAGGGTAAAAAAAAATTATGGAAAGAGGGTTCAAAAAATCCAATTTCTGGGTGATTAGTACAAGTTTTATGGGTGATTAGTACAAGTTTTATGTTAGTGGAGTTGATTGTATATCTACCGTTTTGATCAATACAAACTAATGCTTCATCATAATAAGGATTTAAAATATTGATTAATTAAGTTATAAGTTTTGTCATTCAACCTTCAAGCAAGGATGAAAATATCGCGATATATCGACGAAATATCGCCGATATATCCAATTTCTCGCGAGTCCGATAGAGATATGGGGGTCAATATCTTTTTACCATTTTATCGCGAAATATCGCAAATATCGGCAAAATATCGTTTTAA
This sequence comes from Luffa aegyptiaca, assembly GCA_017139565.1. Taxonomy (NCBI): domain Eukaryota; kingdom Viridiplantae; phylum Streptophyta; class Magnoliopsida; order Cucurbitales; family Cucurbitaceae; genus Luffa; species Luffa aegyptiaca. Next base: position 44,576,103 of record CM029402.1, on the reverse strand, counting down.
CGATATATCGAACGCTAATCAGAAAAAAACACTGAAAACGGGCGAAAGAACGCGGAAATATCGCCGAAAAATCGGCTGGAAATCGCGGACAAATCGAACGGATATATTATTATATTTATATGCACACGCTTTTGATACAATGATTTGAAGATGCTTCGTTGGCTTGTGATTGATGTTTCATCCTTCCTTACTCCAGAGCGTGGGTTTGACTCCTAGTTTGATCAACTTCTAATATATTTTTTCTTTCTTTCCCTCCTCTCTCTTTCTCCATTCCACCACAACCCCACATTTCTCCCTTCTTTTTTGTTTAATTTCACCCATTTTTAGTTCAATTATATTGTATTTTTGTACAACATTTTTTTAAACATATATAATGTTTAATTTTTAATATATAATATAATTATAAATTTAATTTATACAATATACTAACCATTTTTATTTTAAAAAAAATCAATAGCATATTTCTAATAATTTTGTATATGTTTGATCATTTTAATTTATGTGTCTACATAAAATTTTTTATCAATGAAATATTCAAGTTCATATTAATTTTGCGGTCTTTAATATTATCTATTATTGTATTAATATTCATATTTAGCTTATAATTATTGATATATATGTTTAAACTAAGAGTTTATCACATAAATAAGCTTACTCTAAAGTTTCATAAAAAATTTCATAATATTTTTATGAGTTTTTGTGATGTCCATGATTTTTCCCAGAATATCCGTCGATATTCAAATATCCGTCGATATATCCGTAAATCTGAGTTATCGATATTTTCATCCTTGCCTTCAAGATTGTGTCTAATTAAGTTATTGATATTTAAAAATCATCTTATCCTTAAATTTTTAATTTTTTGTTAGATAATTCTTTTGAATTTTAAAACTGTGTAATGAATTCTTGAGTTTTCAAAATTTTTAGATTTTTTATTTTTTATTTTTTTATTTTTTTATTTTTTATTTTTTAATTCATAGGCTTACCCGACACATAAAATTGATATACCAGAATGCTATTATACACAATTTATTCTTTTATATAATAGGTTTGAGGATTTTTCAAAAACTTTGTTGAATAAGTCTCGCAGGAGTCTTTTAGATACAAAATTGAAAATTCAAAGACTTATTTTAGGTATTTTCTAAGTTAAAAAATTTAAAGTTTAGAAACTTATAAGACATTTTTTATAGTTCAAGATTCTATTAGAGGATCTAGAAAGTTTAGGCCCTCTTTGATAATCATTTGATTTTTGGTTTTTGAAAATTATCCTTGTTTACTCCCAATTTCTTTGAAATGATTTTCATCTTTGTAAAGTACACATGTGAATTTTTAGCCAAATTCCAAAAACAAAACAAGTTTTTGAAAACTACTTTTTTTTAGTTTTCAAAACTTGACATGGTTACCATAGACCTTGTGATAATCAATACAACTTTATGCCAATTGAGCTATATATGCTCTTGTTGGCAAAACTAAGATCTCGTTTGATAACCATTTGGTTTTTTAAAATTAAGCTTAAAAACACTACTTCCACATATAAGTTTATTTGTTTTGTTATCTACCTCATTCTCATGTTTTCAAAAACCAAGTCAAATTTTGAAAACTAGAAAAAGTAGTCTTAAAAAACTTGTGTTTTGTTTTTGGAAATTTGGCTAGGAAACTCAAGCGTGTCCTTAACAAATATGAAAACCATTGTAAGAAAATTGAATGAAAAACAAACATAATTTTCAAAAGCCAAAAACCAAAAATCAAATGTTTATCAAATGGGACCCTAAATTGTTATCAGACGGGGCCAGAGTAATTTAACCTAAAATATTCCATATTTGACCTCTAGAAACTAAACTGAGGCATGCCTCTTACCATTTTTTGTCCAATGAAACTTGAGAATTTAAATGAGGAACCAAATAAAAAGAAAAGTTTGAACAAAAGAAACTCCATCTACCTTCTCTCTCTGTATCTCTCATTTAATTATTTTTAAGATGCTAAAATTGTCAACTCTCTTTATGGTTACTTTTGGAAGAAATCTATTTTTCATTTTATATTTGGAAAAATACATTAAATCTTTTTTTTTTTTTTTGAGAAAGAAAATACATCAAATCTTGGTGAAGCAATACTTTTCATTTCATTACATTTCTTATAAACATAGGAAATAAATTGTTTTCTTCCTCTATTTCAAAAAAAAAAAAAAAAAATACAACTATAGTTTTTTCAAGATATTTAAAAATTAAATTTTCATATAAGGTTGAATAATCAAACTGTCACAATATGATGAATAAACATTAGAAATACCATTGAATAGAAGCTATATCTAATGATATAGATTAATATGATGAAAAAGAAGCTATCTAATGATTTTTTATATAGAAAATCAATAATTAATGTTATCACTTCAAAATTGAACTACTTCATCAATGATATATTTTTTTTAGCCTTTTTAGTCTGAAAAAAACTTTTGAAATATTAGTCAAATTTTAAAATAAAAAATATTTTTCTAAAAGATTGCTATGATTTAATTTTTTTTTTAAAATCGATTGTTAATAAATAAAAAATAAAATCGCTATCAAACCCGCCTTAAATAGTAGACTTTTTGCTCTTCTATTTTAATTAACCTCCAAGACAATAATCAAATTCAGGATCGGAGAATAGTTAACTCTAATCTCAATATATTTTTTTTCATCATATCCTAAAATTAATTAATTTCTTAATTACTGTATGGGTTGCTTGTTAATTAAGACAAACAAATGATGCAATCCAAAACAAATTTGGTATTGTGAGATTATTTGGTGTGAAAGAAAGAAGAAGTCAAGAGATTCTTCCAACAATTCCCATCATAGAAATAAGCTTTCAATTCTAATTTAATTACTAGCCCTCCTCCAAGGCATTCTTATATATCTTGACTCGTATGGGTATTGATAAAAATATTGATGTTGACAGTTATTTTATACTTTTTAATGAATTAAAAGTCCTTTTTTTTTTTTAAACAGAATTAAAAGTCCTTATTATTAGTATTTATGTTAATATTTGAGTTATTCAGTTGACATTTTTGTTGATGGTCAAATTTGGACAGACAGAACTCACATGACCTCCACGTGCCACCAACAGTAAATTTATTTGAAATTAAAGGGGGAAAACGTGGCTTGCAAGACAAGGAAACCTGCACACCAGTGTGGTGCTTGCCACACCGCCTTTGATGCTTAAGTCATCAAGGAGAAAATATGGAAAGCCAGAGAGAAAGAGTAAGAGGAGAGTTCAGAGAATGAGGTTCGAGATCCCTTCTTCAGTGACGAAGAAGGGTTTAAATATCTTTTCCTGCCTTAGGGTTTCTAGGCTTACGGAGACAATTCGGACTGAACCAGGTGGAATCGGGGCGTCCAGGGGCACCAGGGACCGAGCGGAGGGGAGGAAACTCGGCCCACACGAGTGGGCCGAGTGGTCTTCGGCTCACCCTCCTCTGGGGTCCGCTTCCTGGTCATGCTTCTGGGTTGGTGTCGCGCTGTCATGCTTAGTTCTCGAATTTCGGAGTGGTCCAAAATCACCTACAACAATTTTTATATTTTTGTTGATATATTTGTATGGTAAAACACAAATATTGATCGACTTTTTATACCGATGTCAAACCCTTCCTTTGATGGAAATATTAATTTCTATGTGTTTGAACGACTAAATCAAACAGACACTAATCAATATTTTAATTTATTCAATTTTTCGAATATCTAGTTCAATTTGGGCCATGGATTTTTCCAAAAAATTTAAACTCCATGGTTTTCAATGATTTAGTTGAAAATCAACCTAAACCAACCTGAGATGTACCTCTGCCAACCGAGCATAATTTAGAAGTTAAGATGTCTTCACCTTTTATATAAGGTGGCAGGTTTGAATCCCCACTCATGTATTTATGATGTAATATTTTTATATAAAAATTAAAAGAAAAGACTAACTTTGAGTTATATGAAATTTTTTACAAAAGAGTAGTAAGATTTGTTAGCTTAAGTTCAAAACAATATTTGTTTAAAACTTATTATTATTATTATTTAATTCTAACTCTTTATCATGAAAATGTATTTATACGAATATTGTAATATACAATACATTTTTTTTAGTTCAACAACATTTGGGAGTGGGGGATTCGAACCTCTGACTTATTGGTTGAGGGGTAAATGCCAATTACCGCTAAGCTACACTCACTTTAATGTTATCACTACATATGGCATATTGAGACCAACAATAACCCTAATCAATTTGATTGATACTATATTAAAAAGAAATTATTAAATGCAGGCACATCACATCTAACTCATAGTTTATTTATCAAAACTTGTGTCTTAAGATCCACACTATTGATTAATTCAAAGGAAAGAACTAAATATTAATTCAATTTCCTAAATGACATTGTGACAAGGAACTAGATTTGGAATACAAATGATCAATGAAATTATTTAAAATTAAGGCTAAAGAGTAATTGTTGATAGTCGAGTGGCATGAAAATGAACTCCTCTTGGATTTAAATGTCACTTCGTACATAGTTGGGACCATTAACTATATTTTAACTTGACCCTTTCCACTTTATGCGACCCCAAAACCTTTTTTTTTTTTTTTTTTAGGGGAACTATCTTTGTGGTTTTTGTACTTTGGTTAGGGTTTTTTAGTCATATGTTTGGAAAAAAAAAGTTATAGTAAGAATAGAATTTTAAATCAACATTTTCCTACAAAATCATTTTGATGATTTTCTAGAGCTCTCAAATTAAAGATTAATATGAATATCTAAGGTAAATAATTATTATATGATTTTGGTCCATCAATATTTAAGTCATTTACTAAATATGTAAATCAATGGTTATGGGAAAACAAAATCAAACAAACCACTATTATTGAACTTTTTTTTTTTTTTTTTTTTTTTTTTTTTTTTTTTTTGAGAAGACACTAATTATTGAACTTAATAACTAATAATGGGTTTTTCTTTTAAAAAAAATTGTTATATTTATGTTTTTTTATTATATTTACATCAACTTTTAGAACCATTAAATTAAATTAATACATTTTGCAGTATAAATGGGAGTACACAATAGTTTCACATAAAATTAATTTTTTTCGATAATTTCTAGGTGACATAAAGATATTATAAAAACAAAAAATGAAACTATGAAGTAACTTGTCATTTCAAAATTGGCTTGTTTTCATACATTATTTTTCAAATTAAGTACTTTGGCAAAAATCCCAACATAAAAAATCAACAAAATAATGCATGAAACATGCCATTAATTAGGATATGTCAATTTTTTGTCAAAAAAAAAAAAAAAAAAAAAGGATATGTCAAATTAATTATATATGTAATAAATATTGAATCGATCCCTCACTTTTCTTCAAGCTTTTATGAGGGAAAAAGTCCATTATTATAAGAGTAGATGTTTAGAAAAGTTTTAAAAAGAAAATTCCATTGGCTCTAAAAAATAGTTTATTCATGAAAATAAATAAGAGACAATTAATTAAGGAAAAAAAAAAAATCCAAACACCTCCTTTATCAAAAGGAAATTACAAATGCTAGGATCAACATGTATCATCCGTTAAAAGGTTCAAATCCTCTATCCTCAAATATTATTGAACTCAAAAAAGAAAAAAAAAAACTTTAAATTACATTTTATGTCATTAAAAAAACACAATCCAACTTTCAATTACATTTTATGTCATTAAAAAAACACAATCCATCTGGTTAAGTTGATAATCAATCAAACTTGAATGGAAGATTTTCATTTAAGATCTAAATATTTTAAATTCTACTTGAACTATTTACCAAGCGAAGTTTTTTTTTTTTTTTTTTGACAACATAGAGGGTGAAAGATTCAAACTTATGATCTCTTGGTCAAAAGTATATGTCTTAACTAGTTAAATTATAATTGAGTATCTCACACGTCCATAAATCATATAACACACACATATTGTAAATTAAAGAAAAAACAATTAATCGAGAGAGAATAAGAAAACAACGAGATCATTTTATCCGACATTTGCTTAACCTAACCTATTTATGCTATTAAAATAAAAGGGGAAAATCAATTTTTATCTATAAAGTTGACGTCGTGTATCAATTTTTATGATAAAATTGCCATTTCATCCAATTAGATCTTAGACTTTGATTTTTTTTTGAAATTTATGAGTTTTGAGAGATTATTGCCATTTCATCCAATTAGATCTTAGACTTTGATTTTTTTTTGAAATTTATGAGTTTTGAGAGATTTTTACCTTGTTGCTAGTCAAGGTTTGTGGGCAAATTTGGCGAAAATTGAAGATAAGATAAATTTGATGAAATTGAAAGTTTATGTCGAAAAATTGATACATCATAAGGTACAAATTATATTTTTCTTAAAATAAACCTTTTCAAGAAAAACCTAAGGTCCCGTTTGATAACCATTTGGTTTTTGGTTTTTCGTTTTTGAAAATTAAGCTTATACACACATACTTCCACCTATAACTTTCTTAGTTTTAGTATCAATCTTTTACCTTGTTTTTAAAAACCAAGTCCAATTTTGGAAACAAAAAAAAGTAGTTTTCAAAAACTTGTTTTTGTTTTTAAAATTTGCATAGGAATTCAAATGCAATCTTAATTAGGATAAAAGGCATGGTAGGGAATTTAGGAGAAAACAGGCATAATTTTCAAAAACCAAAAACAAAAAACCAAATGGTTATCAAACGGGGCCTAAGTGATCTTCTAAAAAAAAAAAAAAAAACCTAAGTGATTGATCTACCCTTACACATAAACTTCATATCATGATTTGAATATGAAATACACCAAACTCAAAAAATAACGTAGTCAAAATTTAAAAACACTATAATCGCCATAGCCAACCTATAAATATACTACTCCATTATAGGTTGATATTGACATGTTAATAAACATATTTGAAGCCACATATTATCCATTTGTAAAAACAAGTTATTCATCTGTTAAAAGCCATATATAACAATAAGAGCGTAATATGATTATTTTCTTAAAGTTCTAATATTAAATTGAGTTTTAAACATAAACGTTTAAGATTATGTCGAATAAGTTCTTGAACTTAAAATGGTACGTATAACAAGTCTCTAAACTTTTTAAAGTGTCAAATAGGTTTTTAAACTTTTACTTTTGTGTGTTCTTGAACTTTTAATTGTATATCTAGCTAGTAGGTCTCTGAACTATAAAACATTTTTTTTTTTAATTCATAAACCTATTAAACACAAAGTTGAATCATGTATCAGGAAGATTTACGACCTTTCAATTTTGTGTCTAAAAAATGGTTAAATTACAAGTTTAGTCCATGAAATTTTATGTTTATGTTTACCAGGTTTCCAAAATTCAAAAAGTATCTAATATGTTTCTAAATTATTGCTTTCGTGTCTAATGGATCCTTGAATTTTGAAAATATCAAATAGGCCATTGAACTTTCAATTTTGGGTCCAATATATCCCTTGCATATTCAACATTTTTAAAATTAGTGAATTTAGACATAAATTGAATTTTATGTCCAATAGATTCATTAATTTTAAAAAATGTCGAATAGGACAAAAAACTATTAAACACAAAATATTCAAAACCTCAAAGTCTTACTAGATACAAAATTGAAAGGTTCTCAATTTATCAGACAATTTTTAAAGTTCAGAAATTTATCATGACTTATTTGAAACAAACCTAAAAGTTCAAGAACCAAACTCGTAATTCAACCACATGTATACCTCCCACCATGAAATCGAAGAAAACCCTAATTAACAATAACAAAAAATAACATAGAATTTTTTTTTTTAAAAAAAAAAAAACAAAAGTGGGACCCAGAAATGGGCATAAATAATGTAGAACCTCTAAGGATGTTGTCATAGTGTGTAAAGAAAGATAATCCTTTCAGCGCAAAAATTCCCAGCCATTGCCCCTCTTGGTGTGAGCATGGAAGGCCCTCTGTTGCAAAAAGTGTGCGCCTTGTACCACCAAATCTCGAGCCTCACCTGCCTCAAGCCTTCCAAACATGTCGACACTCTTTTCACCCAACTCGTCCTCACGTGCTCCCCGCCCGCCCCTGGCCTCGACATCGCCTCCCTTCCCGACCCACTTCGAGCCATGAGGGCTCATCTCATCCGCCTCTGCGCCACCGCCGAGGCCCTCCTCGAACTTCACTTCTCTGCCATTTTGGCCACCTCCTTCCACAACCCCATTCACAACTTGTCCATCTTCCCTTACTACTCTAATTACTTGAAGCTCTCCCTTCTCGAGTTCGATATCTTGACGTCTCATTGCCCTCGCCTGCCCGCTACCATTGCGTTCGTTGGCTCTGGCCCCCTCCCGCTCTCCTCCATTGTCATGGCCTCCACTCATCTCAAGGGTAACCGTTCTTGAATACTTCTCTCTGTGTATAGGTATCTTCCTATCTACCACTATTGGATTTCTGACGACTAAGAGAGGAAAAGTTAAAAAGTTTGAATTTCTCTCTCTTAGTTGTAAAAAATTTAACAGTGTGGTATAGGAAGATTTCTATCGTCCATCTGTGTGTACAGGCTCACAGCTAAATATTATTCTTAATTTTATTCATTTATTTCTTAATAGGTATTGTTCTCCACAACTTTGACATCGATTTTAGAAGAATACTTAGCTGCATGCATAGATATCCTTCCTAACTACTGTCATTGAGTTTTTGACAACTAAATAAAAAGATTCAAATTTCTCTCTTTTAGTTGTCAAGAATTTAATGGTGGGTAGTAAGATTCCTACCTTACCCATCGGTGTTCAGTCGTTAAATATCGTTCTTAATTTCATTCATTTATTTCTTACTAAACAATACTTGGCTGCATACTGATGTGTAGGTACTGTTTTCCACAATTTTGACATCGATTCGACTGCGAACTCCATGGCGGGTCGGTTGGTCAGCTCCGACCCGGACCTGTCGCGGCGGATGGTGTTTCACACGATGGATGTAATGGAGGTGACGAAGGCATTGGGGGAGTACGAGGTGGTGTTTCTAGCAGCATTGGTGGGGTTGGAAGAGGAAGATAAGGCAAGGGTTTTGAGGCATTTGGGGAAGCATATGGCGCCCGGGGCTTACTTGATGCTGAGGAGTGCACATGGAGCTAGGGCTTTTTTGTACCCTGTTGTCGATGTTTGTGACGTTGAAGCTTCTGGGTTTGAGATTCTTTCTGTGTTTCACCCAACTGACGAAGTCATAAACTCTGTTGTTATTGCAAGGAAGGTGTTCGATCTTATTCCAGAGGCTGAAGAAAACTCTGTTGAAGAAGATGATGACGAGAAGCGAGGTGTTTTAGTTAACACCCCTGTTTTGTTGGCTGAAAAATGCTCTGGGTTTAAAGGATTTGGTCCCATGATCGAGGAGCTTGCCATGGAAGAGCAACTTTCTTGAAATTGTTACATGATTCTCAACCATCATGATTACAATCTATGTTGGAAAATTTTACTTCTTAATGTTTGAAAGTTTTTACTTCTTTGTTTACTTAACTACAAAAATTGTTTCAATAAAACGGAAAAGAAAGCTCATAATACTATTGACTTTTATTAACTTTAAGTATGCTTTGCTTATAGTTTCATTGTATCCAAAAAAAAAAAATTGCCTTTAGCATGATTCTGGGGTGTACATGGGTTGGGTTGGGTTGGGTTGAGGGGATTTTTTGGACCAACCTGAAAATTCGGGTTGGTCGGGTTAACAACCCAAAAGAACCGAATAAAGTTGGTAATCCAACCCAACCCAACCCAACTCTTTTATTTCGGATTGGGTTGAGTCGGGTTGTCGGGTTATTTGTACACCCCTAATTCATAAGTTTTACTAATAAATCGTGCATGAATTTAGTTTATTTTCTTGAAAAGTGTGCAACATATTTTTTCAAGTTGTGGAAAAGAAAAGAGTGTGATTCCAAGAGGGTAAAGAAAGAACAAAGAGTTGGTCTACCCTCCAATTGTAGGGTATATATGACAATTACAAACATGGACTTGTCTTTTGGCTCATTCTAAAACCTTATCTTCTATCATTTTTGGTTCCAAGATCTCTTGCTTTTATTATTGCATCGATAAACTCATTGGAAGGAAAAGAATGACGTAAGAAGTTAAAAGAGAATTTTTTTTCGTTGGTCAAATTACATTTTTACCCCTGAAATTTGAATTTCATATGTACTTAGTAATTGAGATTTTAAAAGTAGTACTTCCGTCCTTAAAGTTTAATTAAGAAACAGTTTTAAGTGAATTGAATAGTTAGATGATTAATTCGTTACTAATTGTTTAATTATGAATAACATATATGTGTCTTAATGTACTGAAATGGACATGAATTTTTTTTTTTTTCCTCTGAGAATATGAAATGGACATGTATTGTAGCAACATAGAATGAAAGTTTAAGGGTTAAGATATGGTCATCAGACTAAAATGATTATTTCTTTAAAATATAAGACTAAAATAGACATTTTATATGGTTCAATATTCAAAATAGAATACATTTTTATATGGTTATAATTTTAATTTGGTCCTATAACTTGAATTGGTTTTCTATTTAGTTTCATTAATTCCAAAAGTTTCAATTTGGTTCTTATAGTTTCTGTCAAATTTTGATTTGGTACTTATAATTTAGTCAAATCTCACAAATTGCTTCTACCATTACCACATCAAATATCTTACGTATATTCTATTTACATAGTAATTAGCTCGTATTTTTAAAATTGTTAATGACTTGTATAAAAGTTTAAATCTAATTAAAAAAAATAGGGCGAAATGAGTGAATTTTTTAGGAAAACAAAATTTAGAAATAACAAGTGAGATTCAAAAACTAAATTCCCATATATGCAATTGCTAAAACTTAAAACTAAGAAATAAAAATAAATTAAACTCAATTTAAAGATTTGAATCTTCCATCTTGTTCAACTAAAAAATAAATAATATTATTAACTTTTGTTTAATTAGATGTCATTTTCTCTCTCCATCTCCTCTCTCCTTCGCCTTTCCCTTCTTATCAGACGCTTGCCGCCTCGCCGCCGGCGCCGATCACCGCCGCTCAATTACTAAGGAAAACGATCCAAGTATGTGCTCCTCTTCCTTTTATTTTCTTTCTTTCGGATATTCGTTTTTTGTTCATTAATCATACCATCAGCTCCATCTTACATTGATTTTCCATAACTTCTGATCGGCCAGAAAAGCATCAAAGACGATGTATGAAGTAGGAATGGAGTTCCATTGCTCTTATTCTTGAGGTCGATGACACAAATTATAGTCAAACGTCATGCTATTCTCTGGAATTCCAGTATCTTTGATGGGAGAAATCTCTCTATGAGGCCCGACGACCAGATCTCTCCAGCGGAGGAAGGAAGCTGGAATGGTAAAAGAAAAGTAGCTCAACAATTTGAGTTTAATTTTGTAAAATTAAAAGTTAAATTTAATTGAAATTGAAAATTTAAGGTGAAAATTGACAAATTGAATCTACGTTCAGGGATAGAAAATAAAGTTTTACTATTTTAACTATTTCTTAAATGTTGATAATTGTTCAGACTCTAAAACATTTTAATTCCCTGGGAGACTATTTTGTTTGAATCTTGGAGTTTTGTTGTTTCTGTGAGACATAAATTACAAAGGTTAATTTTCTGTTGAAGACTCTGCTTACCAATCTTTGAACATCATCTACAAGCAAGGATCTAATGTTATTAATAGAAACGTTCAGGCCTCTCTGTCCTTGATGTTCTTTAAAACATCATGGAAATCAAGATACTCATAAAAAAAATGATTTAAACTATTAAATAAGCATTTCATACATTTTAAGTGGTATTTTGTTAATAGTTTTTTTATACATATTTCATTGATATTTTTATAGTACTTCTCCTATTGATATTGATTTTTTTGGATATATGGAAATACTAACATATTAATGGATATTCAATTTTGTATTTGTAAGTCCTGTTTTGAGTATCTCCTTATAATTGTTATATGTGGTTTCTTTTGTATTCCATGTCCAATTTATTGGACAGTACAATAGGAAACAAAAAAGAGTTGGATTTCGGTTTGTATGGAAAGAAGAATAGGCCTGTTTTGGCTTATCAAAACCTTGAGACAACAGAGTCATTAGATTCTCTCTAACATGTCCTAACGCATAAAACAACGTAGGCATTTCTTTCAATAGTAGAACAGATATATTTCATATGAATCATTGAGATTTTAGGTTAGTCTACATATGGAAAGCAAAACATTATTTACTATGGATACATGCAATGACTTCTAGTAGGTTCTCTTTTCTCAGTGGCTTGCCTAAATGCACGTCCATTCCAGCCTCAATTGTCCTCCTTGCTTCTTCTCTTGTTGTATGGGCAGTCAGTGCAATGATTGGAATGTGGGTGTTGTGATATCTTTCCATCTTCCTTATCTGTCTAGTTGCTTCATATCCATCCATAACTGGCATCTACCATATGCAATTTCGTACAAAAATAAATCTCAAATGGACTTAAATTCTTGCAGGAAGGTGAAAACTTAATCAATTGCATACATGTTCTAGTTGAAAGTAGGAAACATGAAATGATATTAAGAGCATTGTTATTATAGTTTTAACAGCCACACTGTTTGTTTTTCTTGTTTTATCTTTGTTTCCTAAGATAATAGTAAGTATATAGTTATTCTTATCCCAAAAAGAAAAAAAAGAAAGAAAGAAAGAACGAAAGAAAAAGACAGTTGATAACTTCTTACCTCACAGTCCATTAGTATGAAATCGTAAGGAAGAGTATTTGAAGCACCATGTTTTCGCTGATTGCCTAAGCCACTGCAAACAAGCTCCAAAGCTTCCTCTCCATTTTCACATATTTCAATAGTTGCACCAAGTCTTTCAAGGTTCAATCTAGCTAGTTTTTGCAACACCAGATTGTCCTCGGCAACCAAGATCTTTTTACCACTTAGAGGTTTTTCACCATTCAAGTTTTCATATTTCTCTTCTCTAAGTTCTTGGTGTCGACTTTGTTGCCCAACAACTGGTGAAATTCTGGACTTTGAGCCCAAACAAGAATGAATTTGATTCAATGACAAATTCTTTGGGGAGGTCCCACTACTTGATTTTTTGTCTTGTTGTACTCTTGTTGCAATTTGCCCTCTAAAAATTGGTGAATTCCCCTCCTTGGCCTTACTATGATATTGGTACAGTGATGAACTTGGATCTTTTGAAACACTCCCAATCTGATATAATCTACTACTTTCTCTACTTTGTAATGTGCCTCCGAACTCTGGAAGAAGTTTTATCACTTCATACAAACGAGAACCATGAAAAGGTTTGGATATAACAACATCATTCAACTCGAAGACGCTCGAGTCTAGCCCCTTGTGGTTGATGATGCGTGACATTTGATTCTCAAGCAGCCAAACAACCTTACAATAGGCATCTTGAAGTCCAGTTCTAAAACTAGCCACCATATTACATATTTCTCTAAATGGTCCTGCACTGGCATCAATTACAATCAAGATGAAGCTAATTCCACCTCTGGGACTAGTCTTTTTGAATACTGAAAGCAAGTAATTTGTCTCATCTTTCATTGCACCCAAAGAAACATCAATATTCGGCCCATTGCCAGAGTCACCAGATGTTGATTTGCTTAGGCAGTCACTCGGTGAACTATTACCTGACCTTCCTCTTGAGCTGTGCCTAGAATGGCTCTGTTTCTCCAATATTTTCTGTAGAGTGACTTGGAGTTGCTCCCATTGTTTCATTGCCAGTACTTTTACACCAAGAGTTTCCATGAATTTCTTGCATACCATTCTTCGTTGATCATTTCGAATTAAGAGAATGACACGAGATGTTTCAGTTTTTGAACCAGTAGTTCGGATCATTCTAGGGGAATGGAGACTGGGACTAGGGGCCTGAAAGGTTAGTCTTGAGGTAGGTGATGATTGACATGTGACTTCACCAGAGTTGATATTGCCCACTGAAACGGTAAGAAGAACACTGAACCTGAAGCATGTTCCCTTTTCTCCAATCTCTTTATCTAAAATTGCTATATCTCCTCCCATCAAGCGTACCTTCAATAATTCAAAGAATTGTACTTGAAATGTCTTTATCTAAATAATGAGATAAGCTTCAATATGAACATTTAGTTACAAATTAGCAAGGTGTGAGGAAAAACGATAGACCAGTTTATCTTTGAAGTTGAAGTTACATACCAGAGATTGAACAATGCCAAGTCCCAAGCCAGTTCCTCCTTGTCCCAAAGCTGTTTCTTTGACTTGGACATAGTTCTCAAAAACCAATTTCCGCTTCTCTTTAGGAATGCCTTTCCCTGTGTCATCTATCTCAAATGTAAATTCCATACAATCAGAATTCAAATGTACTCCATTATCTGTGGCTTGTTGTTCTCGAAACCTTTCTGTGTTCTTGCATAATAAAAAGGATAAATGCTTCAATATTTCACCATTGTGCTTCGAAGAAATCATATTACTCTGCATATCAGGTAAGTTCTTGACCCATGCTCGAACAGTTACTTGCCCTTCAGAAGTGAACTTAACAGCATTGCTCAGTAAATTGCACAAAACTTGTTTAAGCTTTCCTCTATCACCTTTCACTTGTGAAAACTTGATAACTGAGCCATCGTAAGGATCCAACACTAGGTCTATTCCTTTCTTCATACCCACTGGATGATACAAATCTACCACATCCTCAAGAAGTTGACCCAAATGAAACTCTTCTTCCTCAAGCTGTATCTTTCCTGCTTCAATCTTGCTTGTATCCAGAATGGAGTTCAATATGCCTGAAATGGATTATAACCAAATTTTTTATATGTTTGACAATCAAAGAGATAAGAGTTCAAGTTTTGAATTTGAATTACCTAGTAGATCCTTTGTACAACCATCCATCTGTTTTAGGTTTATGTCTAACTCTGAACCTGGGACAGCTTCATTATAGCATATCTCAATCAAACCAATAATGCCTGCCAAAGAAGCGCGAATGTCATGGCTTGCTTGTGTGAAAGCAACACTCTTGTTCATGCTCTTTCTCTCTGCCTGTTGAGTTGCTTCCATTTGTTGAATGAGTTTGGCACATAAATACATCTCTCTTTTTGCTGCTCTAATGACTATGAACACAAAACCAAAAATGGAGATGACTGTGGTAGTCATTATTAGTATAAGGAGAATTAGTCCCACTCTGCTACTCTTGTAGACAAGGCTAGCTAACTCTTTCTGAGGCAATACTAATGAATAGACCTGAAATAAGAAACACAGGTAAGAGACATTAAAAATAATGTGTGTATGCATTTGGACTTAACATAGTCAATAAAAATATGAGATTAAGATATTTTAGTTTATGCCATCTAAATGCCTCAGGATGATAAGAACATAGGGAAGAGACAAAAAAAATCATTTCTTATCAATGTTTACTGATTTCAGGATATATGTTCTTGTTGGAGCATGATGACTTACCAACTGCACGCCCAATATCTCAAGTGGAGAGCAATATATCATATACTTTGTACCCAGAAGATTAAAGAAAGAATCCCTTGCATCAAAATCTTCTTTCCTAGGCAAGCACGAGATGTTCCCGACTCGAGCAATTTGATCACCATTTGGATTCAAGAACTGAAATGAAGCCGAACCATTAGTAAGAACCATCCTAATGTTCTGAAACCCTGTGACAAGAATTTCTCCTTCAGTGTTTGCCAGGTACAATCTCCCTCCTTGACGTTCAATGCTCGTGAAGAAAAGATCGACGAATGCTTTGATTGAAAATCCGAAGGAGACAACTCCATTACTTTCATTAACTTTATATGTGTAGAGCAACAAACGTTCATGATCTGATCCCCATTTTGGCCCTATAGATGCACATCCCCGGTTACTATTCAAGGCGTCTCGAACCCAGCTTGTGTTGCTAGTGGCTAAGGGGAGGGTCTGAGCCATATCCCCATATGTTTCTCCTGTGCTAGAGTTTACCAATTGGGTCAGCCAAGTGTATTCCCTTCTTGGATGAGGATAGAATCTGGCAGTGAAGGTAGAGTTAGCATAGACTGCAAAAGTTTGGTTATTGTCAGTGTAGTATGAGAAGAAGAGACCATCCATCCCAATATAGGAAATTTGAGTCAGGTATGGAATGGTTGAAAATCCTTGAAATAACGTAGGAGCAATCTGAAAGATCAAAAGAAATTAAAAGCATCAATAGTTGAATGTAGTGAAGTTGCTAATTACACCCCTAAACTTTGGCCAATTTGGTACATTTTTACTAACAAATGATGTAATGAAGATGAAATACAGTAACAAATTTTATAAAAGAATTTCGATGTCTTTTTCAAAAAAATGACGTTTTTTTTTTGTCACTTCATTTTTTTTTGAAACTACGGTCTCATTTGATAAACATTTGGTTTTTGAAAATTATGTTGTTTTCTCCCTTCCTTACTGTGGCTTTCATCTTTGTCAATAATATATTTGAATTCCTAGCCCAATTCAAAAAACAAAAACAAGTTTTTGAAAACTACTTTTTTTAGGTCTTGTTTGATAACCATTTGGTTTTTGCAAATTAAGCTTATAAATCCTACTTCTACCTTCAAGCTTCTTTGTTTTTCTAATACCTTTCTTTCCTTGTTTTTAAAAACCAAAATTTGAAAACTAAAAAAAGTAATTTGCAAAAACTTGTTTTTGTTTTTAGAATTTGGCTAGGAATTCAAATGTGTCATTGACAAAGATGAAAACCATGGTAGGGAAATTGGAAAAAAACAAGCCTAATTTTGAAAAACTAAAAACCAAAAACCAAATGGTTATCAAATAGGGTCTTAGTTTTCAAAAATTGGCTTGATTTTTGAAAACATGGAAACAAGGTAGATGAAAAAACAAAGAAAGTTACAAGTGGGAGTAGTGTTTACAACCTTAATTTTCAAAAACCAAAAAACAAATGGTTATCAAACAAGGCCTTAGATTTTTGTTTTTGAAAATTAAAGTTATAAATACTACTTTCATTATTTTGTTATCTACTTTCTTTCCATGTTTTCAAAAACAAAGTCAAGTTTTGTTTTTGGAATTTGCCTAAAAATTCAAATGTGTCTTTAACAATGATAAAAACCATTGTAAGGGGTTTCCAAAAAAAAAAAAAAAAAAAAAACTCATAATTTTCAAAAATCAAATTGTTATCCAATTGAGTCTTAGTTACGAGAATCATAATTTCAATGTATAAGGTCTTTTTTTAAAAAAAAAAAAAAATCAATGTATAAGGACATAATTGACATTATCTAATGTTTCAAATTCTCAATAAGTAATAATGGAGTTAACCATCTAAAATCAAATTTTCTTTTTCTTCTCCTTTTTGGGTATTGTAGTTAGACATAAAAGACAAGGAATCAATTAGTAACTAACCTTAGATTTCACTTCCAAAAATGAAATTTGAGTTCCATTGAAAGAAGAGCCAAGAATTTTAGCCAAATTTGTCGTCGACACATAAATTGGTTGGATCGATGTCGATATTTTCTCCATCTCCAATGACATCTCAGAGGTAGCATTGTAATTGTTCACGAGGAGATGAGAATGAATATGTTTGATCATATCGTACCAACATGGAATCAACAAGCTCGGAAGTACGAGTAGCACAAATGCCTACAATGTAGGTTAAATTATTTCATTTTTTATCCAAAGAATGAAAATTTTACAAGTCATTTTGGAGAAAAGAATTTGCATATGGTTTAATTGTAGAGTTATTTACCAGTAAAATGGAGAAAGAAATTGGCCTTGAAATAATGAACAAGCCAAGCTTCATGGTTGTTGTCTTCTTCTTCTTCTCCTACTTGTGATTTTGCCAAATCTCTATCATTACCTAAATTGCATCATCAAATCAAATATATAAATGAAAATTAAAAATGGGTTTATTTAAAAATGGGCCAATTGAATTTTCATTTTTCAATTAAAATATATAGATGCCCAATTTTTACAAATATTACCAAAATGTTTGATAGGAATTAAATGCCATCCAACCAGTAATATAATATTTTACCTAAATATCTCAATAATTTTATACCATTTACAACAAATTTACAAAAGGAAGGAAATAATATTTGTGGACCAGAAGAAATTAAATTTTAATAGCATCCTAAATTAGTGGGATTCCATATGAATTCTACAAAATGAAACAATTCTGTATAAATTCTATGGTTTAAAATCAAAAGGGAAATAATTGTCAAAAAAAAAAAAAAAAATCAAAAGGGAAATAGTTTAATATAAATCCAAAGTTTGTTTTTTCTAAAATGAAATGCAAACCCCATATTAAAAAAATGATATTCAAACGATCGTAGATATATTCCTTACAAGATTAAATAAATTTATTTAGAATTTTTCAAAAAAAAAAAATATTTAGATTTAATTTTAATTCAATTTATTGTAAACAACTTAGTTTAATCTTCTAAAAGCTAAATTTCAAAACTAGGTTAAATAATAAGTTTGGTCATTGAAATTTCAAAGTTTAGTCTATTTCCTACTCTTAAAAAAATAAAAATAAAATAAAATAAAAATACTGAGTCTATTTAGTCTGTGTATATAAATTTCTAGTAAGTTACCAGACCTTTATGATCATATATAATTTGTTCCAATACTTTAAGAAGTTTTTAATAAGTCCTAAAATTTTTACTTTTCTATCTAATAAATCTCTATCATTAATGTTCGAAATCAACTTGTTTCATGATACTTAAACATTATACATTCAATAGGTAAGTGTTAAAAACAAATGAATAACAAAGACTTATTAAACACAAAATTAAAAGTTCAATAAACTATTATACAAAAAGTTTAAAGCATGAACAGTTAATAGACATAAACATCTATACTATATATAAAAGTGGCTATAGGGAGAAAATTTATCTTGCCATTTTGGCCTCAAAATTTTTAATATATGCCTATTTTACCTCATTCTTTTAAGTACATCCATTGAATGTATTGGAATCGAGATAAAAATGTTGGGAAATGAAAAGTGAGTTGGTTCAAGATAGAGAACTACTCCATTGACTTTTCAATTTTCAATTGACTGTATGCTATTAATGAATGTATCCCTCTATTTTTGTTAAAAAAGAAACATACAGACTCTTCTCGTTCTAAGTACCATTCATGAGACAACTTCAACAGACAACTTGAATTCTAAAAAAAATGGCACATCAACTTCCTAGAACTAATTATAATTCAATAACTCATCAAAATCTATTATAATCTACTATTATAAAAATTTGGAGCTCAAACTAAGTCCTAATTTGAGTTGTCCGGTGGAAAGAAAGACATAAATGGAGATTGAAAAAATACCTCAAAGAAGTAGAAAATCAATGCAAAGTCGCTTGGACGGGAGGCCGCAGCGGGACGAACGGAAGAAATACGACGGTGACAGCGACACGAGTGGAAGAAAGATGACGGCAGCGACAACAGTGAACGGGAGAGGGACGGCGGCAACAAGAATATGCTGCCGTAAAGAAGAAGAATTAAAACGATTAAAAAAAAAATGGCGGCTGCAAAGGAAACAACGTAAAGTTCCTTAAAAAAAAAAGCTAAAGTTTTCCTTTTTTTTTCTTTTATTCATTTTATTTTATTTTTACAAATTTTGTGTTAGTTTAGTTTTTATTTAACTAAAGTTCTATTTTTTCTTCTCTTCTTTAAATTTTGCTCCTACTTTAATAGACTATTAAAATTTAAATTAATTATTGATTATTGATAATATAATAAACTTGGAATGTTTACCAAAATGGAATTATCTACCTCATGACATTCATTTTTAGAAACTAATAATATATTTGTGACCTTTTATGATATATTCATTTTAGTGGGTCACTTAGAGTGTATTTGGTTTAAATTTAAATTCCATATATATTATATTCTTTTAGAAAAATATCATCTTCTCCCTATTAATAGTTTTTATTTTCTCTAAATGACACCCCAATATTTTTGCTATGAGTTTTCATATACAAAATTTCAAACCTGTCAAAACGAGCATAGTTCAGCAGTAATTGACATGTACTCTCAACCAACAGGTTAGAGGTTCAAATCCCTCAACTTTCAAATGTTGATGAACTAAAAAAGAAAAAAATTGAGTTATGTTCAAGTTGACAGATGTGTCAGTTTTCTTAAAGTGTTAATTATAGAGTTCTTTTTAGTATCGATTACTTACCACAAGTGCGAGGGAGATGACTCGTAAGACGATATTGAAATCTAGGGGTTGGATGTAAGTTGTAAGGTGAGCTGAAATTGAAAAGAAAAATAAGGAAAATAAGAATATTTATGTCTAGAGGTATTGAAAAAGAGAGGAAAAAAATATAGAGAAAAGGAAAAAAAATTAAACTTTCCTTAAGTAAAGAGATACTGAGATAAATTAAATTATATTTGCAACTAAGTAAAAAGATCTATTCCTTAAAGAAATTGATTTTCCATTTCATTATTTCATTTTTTGAAGAATAGACTATTAAAAAAATTCATTGTTACACGAAATTGGAAGGTTTTAAATGTAAGAAAAAAGAAAATGCTCTCATAATATTAATATTGTTAAGTCTTTTTTATTTTTTTACTTTTACACAATGTATCAACAATTGTTTAAATCTAAGTCGATATTCTATCCTCACAATTGTTTTTTCATTAAGGTTATGTATGATTTGGTTTCAAATCACTTTATCGCGTAAGTAAGTAAATAAGTAAAAAAAAAAAGACTCGATTATTTTTCTTTATTTTATTTTATTTTTCAACTTTGATGCTTTGTTTGACCTATGAAATTAGGAAGAAAAAAATAATTCCAAGACTTTAAATATTGATTTTAAATTCCTAATCTAGTTTGGAACACAATTTTAATGAATTTCAAATAAGTGAAGACAAAATCTCTTGTATAATAATAATAATAACAACAAAAATATTGTTTAAAAAAAAAAAAAAAACAACAACAACAAAAATATTTTTAAAAAAAACTACCTTCTGTCCTCTTTGTTTTCCTATATATTTTATTATATATTATTAATAAAAACAACAATAATGAACTAAAACAGAAAAAAAATATATATATATAAAAATTAAATTAAAAAAAAACACTAAATCCTTTTTTTCCACGTTTCTTCCTTGATTCGATCATTCTCAAAATTGGATAAAATTGAAATGAAGTCGAAAAGTTTTTGAGATAAAAGGATTTCAAACCATATTAGATTTTAATTCTCATCGGAGAAATGGTTTAAAAAATCCTTCAAAACCGTGAGTTTCGAAACACGCTGAAAGCAAAAGGAAAGAGATACATAAGAAAGAGATAGAGAAAGACCTTAAAAATTGCTTTGTTAAGCTTTGTTTGTGCTTCTTCTCTTTTTCTTACTTCAATCTTTGTTTATGCTTCTTTTCTCTTCTGCCAAAATTTCAAGCTCTCTCTCTCATTGTGAATATATATTTGTATATTGAATGGAGCCAATAAGGAAAGAGATGCACTTAAAAGAGAGATTTAAATGTTTGTGTATAAATATAAATATATATATGGCAAAATATTCTTAATAATTTGAGAGGATTTGCATATTAATTTTTTAAGCATATTGGCAAATTTTGAGAGATTTAAACATATTAATTTTAATTCAATTTATTGTTAAATTACTTAGTTTAATCTTCTAAAATTTGTAAATCTTAAAATTTGTCTCAACAGATTCAATAGAAAGTAAAGGATTTTAGAGAGAACTTTCTAGGGAATTTTCTCCACTATTTATAGTCATTGGTCTCATCCAAAAAAAAAAAAAAAAAAAAAAAACTCTCTTAAAAAATGGTTAAATTGTTAAAAATACATTTGAGGTTGGTTTCAATTATGCTCCTAAACTTTAAACTTTCAAAAGTTTGTTTCAAAACGATCTTGGGGACATTTTCTGTTAAATTTATAGACGAAAAATGATGTGTTTGCATGCGTCTTTATTGTATTTTTCACGTCTATGTTCAAATCTGTTCACATAAGCAACAATACATATACAAACTCGTCATTTTCCGTCCACTAATTTAACGAAAGTGTTGAAACAAACTTCAAAGGATAAAATGAAACTTTTGAAAGTTCGAGGCATAATTGAAACCAACACTATAGTTCTGGGATATTTTTAATGATTTAAACTAAGATAATCTAGAAGCAAAACAGGACCGATATCAAATGAATGTGGGAGAAGCTAAGCTAAAATTCTAATAAATTTACAATTAGCTGTTAAAATACAGTAAATAATATAGTCAGGTGCTATGGTTTCCATTGATAATGTTTGTAGGATTTCTTCTCTTGACCCTCTTTCTCATCATCTCAGCCCATCTTGCAATCACATTGGATGCTTCAAATTTACCAGAGAACTTCATCTTTTGAGCCAATTTTTCAAGAATGTCAGGTCTCCCAGCTCTAGAGAAATCAGCAGCAAATTTGTTGTAATCAAGTTGAGGAGCCTTCATTCCTTTTTCAATCATTTCCTCCAAATACTTACCCGCTTCGCTGCATCTTCCCTGACTTATGAGCCCTCCGATAAACACGGTATACGAGTTGTCGTCGGGGCAGCACCCCTTTTGCTTCATCTCATCCCAAACAGCAGCACCCATTTCGTAATTCCTTGTTTGAAAGTAAGACTTCATCATCATGTTGTATGTGTGGATTGTTGGTTAAATGCCACTCTCAACCATCTTCTTGTATATCCGAACAGCATCGTCGGGCATTCGCCTGTTCGTCATCAACTTGATTAGAGCATTGTAGGTCTTCCCATCAGGTGGACAACCATTTGTTTTCATCTCTTTCAGCAGCCCATAAACCATGTCCATCCTTTTCTGATTCCCAAACCCTGTGATCAAACATGTGTAGATTCCAGCATCAGGCCGACATCCCGTTCCCTGCATTTCGTCGAAATACTCGATCGCTTCTTTCATCTTGTTTTGTTTACAGAAATCCCGAACCAAGATCATGTAGCTTTTGACATCAGGAGATGGGCCCTTGGCTTTCATAACCTCAAACAACTTGATAGCATCTGACCTCTTCTTACACCTCAACAAACCTTCAAGCATGGTATTGTGAGCAACAATATCAGGCTTAAAACCTTCATCAATCATCTGATTCCATATCTTCCCAACCTCCATTAGATTCCTCACCCGACACCAACCGTTCAACAAAACCGTATACGTTCGCAAATTCGGTGTAAACCTACCGCGTAACTTCTCAAAAACTGCTTGAGCTTCTTTACCAAGCTTTGCCCTCCCTAAACTATCAAGCAAGCAGTTTATAGTTTCTACACCCACTTTATACTTATGCTTCTTCATCAACTCAAAAATCCCAACAGCTTTCCTCCTCTCTTTTGCAGCTGCAAATGCTTTAAAACAAATGGTGAAAGTTTCCATTGTCAAAAGCTCTTTTTCAGCCATTTCTTCAAGCAATGACACCATGGTTTCAAACTGTCTCGTCTTCCCCAAAATTGTCATCATCATATTGTAAGTTTTAGAGTCATGGGCAAATCCTGGCTTCTGAGCAGCCCAACAGAAGAATCTAAATGCTGGCTTTCGAGCTTGTTTGAACCTTGCCAAGACCTCCAAAACCAGAGCGTGAGACAATTTGAAACCACATTCATCAAGAACAGCCTCCATGTTCCTATCTAACGCAAACAATTCGTTGATCACCTTGCATACACGATCAACTTGGGTTGAATCCACCCTTGAACTACGCTCAAGATCATCATCCTCACTCTTCTCACATTCAATTTCGGAATCGGAATCCGAATTCAGATCGCAAAAGCCTCTAACTAGTAAATCAAAACTGGGGAAAAAGGGTGTTCTGAAATTAATCGTTCTCGAACTCGGAACGATCAACAATGTTTCTTGAGGAACAGAGAATGAAGAGGCGTGTAGCAAAACAAATGGAATTTGACGATGAGAAGAATGAAAACCACCATGAGAACGAGAATCAAACATACGAAACAAGGGCAGAGAGCTACAACCAGGAACGCGCATCTGCCATCGGAAACTTCGTCCTTCCCGTCCCAACGGTCGTCGAATCTGGCAGCCGGCATTGGAAATGGTTGCAGTGAAGGTGGAGAAATTTGAAGCTCTACGGAGAGTTAGAGAGAGAGACATTGAAATGCCATGAATTTGACGGAGGAGTTGGTGGAAAGTGGTGAAAGAGGGAAGATTGAGTGAAGTGGTAGAGTGTTGACTCGGTGAGAGAGAAAGAAAGAGACAGACCTGTTCAGGTTTAATACCACACACTTCACGTGTAGCTTTTTCCAAGTAGTCTCTTGCTATGTGCATCTTCTCATCGGTAATATATCCAGCAATAGCAATGACTTCCATTTTGTCAAGAAGAGGATTGGGTATCATTTCAACAACATTTTTCGTACAGACAAAAAGAACCTGCAATAGACATTTCCAAATGGTAAGCTACTTTGGTTGAAATTCGTGCCCCAACTTCACATGCTAACTTTTACTTAACAGAATTTTACAAAATAATCTTATGACCAACAAAGAAATTTATCACCTTAACCCACCTTTGAAAGGTCAACTGGGACATCAAGATAATGATCCAAAAAGTAAGCATTCTGCTCAGGATCAACAAGTTCCAACAAAGCACTAGCAGGATCTCCAGCATGTCCTCTTCCAAGCTACATGAAGCAAAATAAATGATAAAAATGAGGCCAGAGAATATATCTAAATGGACATTAGACTTCGCCAAAACAAGGTAATTCAGGTACATTCTCACGTGATAGTTCATAGTGTGTGTGTGAAGGAGAGAGAGAGAGATGTTTTAGAATCAATCTGACCATCAGACCTATAAATACCTTGTCTATCTCATCAATCAGCACAAGAGAATTAGCAGTTCCAACATTTTTAAGACACTGCACCATCTTTCCTGGCATTGCACCAATATAGGTTCGTCTATGACCCTGGATGCAGTTTTGCAGTCAGTATAACTCTTTACAACTGTACAAGGATACAGGTGATAGAATGAGCTTAAGTACCTTAATTTCAGTAACATCAGCTAATCCTCCAACAGAAAATTGGAAGAATTTCCGATTTAGTGCCCAGACAGTTGAACGACCAATGCTGGTTTTTCCCACTCTAGGTGGACCAGAGAGACAAATGATTTTTCCTGCCATGAAGAAACTCACCTGTTAACAAATTAACAAATTAAAAATACAATTATTTGTTTCTTGAGGACAAAAATAAAATTAATAGTTCTTTTCAAAAAAAAAAGATGAAAATAACAGTTAGTTATCATTGATATATGTCACAAACACTTAACCACATCTGTTTGCTTCAACATCAATGAGAAATAAAAGAATAATAATCAAATCAAGTATATCAGAGCAACAAGGCTGATTTCATTGGACATCTAACTAGACAATGTTAAGGTTATAAAAAAGAAGAATAAAGTACGGGAGAACATCCATCAAAACATAGTTATCAAGAAAGACATCAGCAAGCCAGCAAAAAGCATGAAAGAGGAGAGTCAAACCTTTTTAATTGCCTTTGCTATAGATTCCTATTTCAACCATTTAAAGGATGGTACAGCAAGCCCAATCGAGGAATATTTGTGAGTCCAATTGAAAATTTTCAAACATATATCCCTTCTTTCAATCATTCTTAGCATATTGATAAACAATATACAACACCAATCAATGGGAGTTAACAGAAAATGGATCCTCGTGAGATCATAAAAATTAACAATCAAACCGAGCTAACTCGAGAATATAACCTTTTTAGCAAACTATGCGAAGTGGCAGGTTTCACCAAAATACTACTATAATATTTAATCTAACTAAGTCTAGTTGAACCTCCCGAGCTCAAATATGTCATGATGATGGCGTTTTATCCTTTTTGTATTCTTCTGTTTTTATCTATAACCCTTTATCTATAACCCTTCAGCCAAGCTAACCACCAAATAGAACATCAAATTCAATCCTCACAGTATTCAACATCCCTGACATTGCAAAATTTCTAACTCCCCAATTTTCCCACTCCAGTTAGACAGAAAATTCAATACAATGAAGGGAAGGAAGAACACTCTTTCTCCTTTTCCCTTGATTTCCTAATCCACGCGTCGCGTAAAAATCAAAACTCAATACCAACCGTCAAATAATCCTCCGGTCGTGGGTTTGTCGGAATAATAGAAGATGAAGATTTTGACTCAGCATCCTCCGCCCCGGCCTCGAGTTCAACCACCGGTTGCGACCCATCACTGGCATCGGAGCAAAAAACGGCCCTTCTACTCAACCTAGTGCTTCTCCCGCCCAACCCTCTGAGAGACCCAAGAACCAAGGGCGATTCCGGCTCCGTCGTCGGGCGGAGACTCGGAGCCAGATTGTGGAGACGGCTCCGGAAGCATGAGGAGTTCCCAACCTTCAACATTGAATGGAAATCGAAAGACTGTAAGTTCCTAATGGAATTCTTGAAGTGGGTCTTAGTTCTGTGCTTCGAATCATGTTCAGTCTGACTATTGAGATTATTTTAAATTATTAGCTCCTCATGTTACAATACTTTATTTAAGTAATAAAATTTTGGGAAATTTTCATTTTTAACACTAAAGTTTGAGGGTTGTATTAATTTTAACCACAAACTTTCGATTTCATCAAATTGAACCCTAAACTTAGTAAGTTATATCAATTTCAACCTTAAACTTTTAATTTCATAAAATTGAACCCCAAACCCAAACTTATCAAATTGTATCAATTTTAACCCCAAACTTGAATAAGTGTTACAATGTATATTTTTTGTTAACTTTTTGTTTGAACCACCATATAATTGACTATTTCTTCATTTTTTTTAATTCAAAAATAAAATATTGGACAAACTTTATTTTACATGATTTTTTCTTGTTGTTGAGAACTTTGTAAGGACTTTATTGCTACTATTTAAAACTACGAAAGCAAACATTGAAGGTTTTTATCTTCAAATATCTGCTGTTTTTTCTTGTTGCTAAGAACTTTGCGGGTTTTTTTTTTCTTTTTTTACTGTTCTTTTCTTGCTAATTAGAAGAATGTACAAATGTAGAAAATGAAAACAAAGAAATTTCGAGTTTTTATTTCTCATATTTGTTGGATTTTTCTTGTTGCCAATAACTTTGGTTTTTTTTTTTCTTTTGGATAACAATGAGAAGAATAATCTAAGATATTTGATTTCTTCTGATAAAGAGTTTCTCCAACAATTTTTTTACAAAACACCAACTCAGGTGTAATGTGAATTAAAAAAAAAAAAAATTGAGGAAATGTTCAATTACATGTTTTAATGACAATTCAAATGAAAAGTTGACCAGAGGTCTATATTGCAACACTTATGCAAGTTTGAGGTTTAAATTGATACAATTTGTTAAGTTTGGAGTTCAATTTGATAAAATTGAAAGTACAACCGGGGTCAAAATTGTTTTTTTCCCCCAAAATTTTTGAAACCTATAATAAACCTCTAATCCTATAAATAGTCGAAGTAAAAAAAGATGCTTGAGTACATAAATGTATTTAGTAAAATATACAATTGCTTTATTCTATCTTTAGTATGCTTGTTGCTATTTTGCCTCAATTTCATTAAATAAAAAATTTATATTTCTATCTGTAAATCATATTTGTGATTGTTTCAAAATACATCCTAGAACTCATCGAAGACAAGAGTTTTACAATTCATCTCTTCCTGTTATCAATAGATAAATTTAAATAATGTAGTTCATTCACATCTCAAAAGGAAAAGAAGATTTCCTTTTGAAAATCAACGGATTTAAATCACCTGAAAATCAACCTATATGCGAGATTACAAAATTACAAAAGTTGCATAAACTCATGTTTGTATAGTACATTCATTTTTCAGATCTATACATATGCTACATAAATTTCGACGTATCAAACTTTAGATTATGAAAAATCATGACTTAATTCTAGCAACTATGCTACCCTTTTAAGCCTGAAATCCTTCAAGGTTAAGAATTTCCTTCCTCTTAAATGTCTCTGTTATCTTGTTTGCTGCTTTTGGTAAGATCAAGAACTTCCCCCTTTCCTCATTTTCGCTTGTTTCCATCTAGCCTGACACATTAACATCACGAGTCAATAACATATAAAGCCAGAGATTAGAACAACAAAGTTCTTTACAGACAATAACACAGAATTTGTTCTAACCAAACCGTTGCGTCCGTTGATAACAATAAATGTCTCTAACTCTCTTTCATTTAACATCAACATATTAGTATCAGTGAAAACTAACTACTAATTCGACCATGCTTCCAATAGTCAGAAGGATTGAAGCATAAAAAGTGTTAGAAGTTTGAGAGAATGGACTAAATCAAAGTTACACCTCACAAGCCAGTTCTTCCTTTGTGTATAACTATGTACAGAAATGCCTTCTAAAAAAAGGACTTGTCCAATGAAAAGGTGTGAGGAACTATATGAGGTTTCAAATGAAAGCAGAAAAGTATCAATGAAACCGAATCAATAGCAAGGTAATTGTGTAATTGAGCACAATATAATTAATTTCCTCCACAATATTATTTTCATTCATTTGCATCTCTTCTAATTCGAGACATAACAGAGTCGTAAACCGAAATCATAAGACTAATCGAATTTCCTTCTTAACAAGATTGCTACAAGAGGATGACAGATGTTGTTTGTGAATACTGACTATGTCTCTCTTACAAATCAATTTCAATGTTACAGGTTTACTATGTCACATCTAATGGTAAACAATTTTGCCAAGTAAAAGAGAACAAAAACTGTACTCAAATTAAATATGGTAGAATAAAACTGGAGGAACTACCTTTCCAAACTTGTTGCAGACGCAAATGAGATCCAGAAACTGTCAAAAATAACCTCGACCATCCGGTCCAGACCATTTCCTGAAGCTAAGACAATAGCCTGTTAAGGCTCCTCCTCACCGTCCTCTTCATAGTCAGAATCCAATTCATCGTCCCGGGGTTGTATAAGAGAATTCATATCGAACATTGGTGCGGTTTCCATCTCCTCCATATCAATGGTGTCATAGGTCATCCTTTCTGCAAACTTTTCATCAGAACAATTGAGGAGCCATGAAAGAGAACAACTAATTCCCTTCTGCAGAACCTTCCTATGTCTGGGCTTTATTGTGGACTCTAGACCATAAGTAAAGGCAGGAAAAGCGACTAAATCGTCTAAAGGCCTTCCCATCTCCTTTTGGAAGAATTGAAAGCTGTGTTTCATTATGTCAAGATTCAAAGCAAGCAATTGGGGGCAACCAACAACCATGTTCTTTACTTGCAGTAAGGAAAACCCACAACTCTTCCAGAAATCCACATGGTTGATCACAACTGAACTGCTAAGGCTAACAATTTGCGGCATCTTTTCAATTATAGTGCCAAAGTTATCATTATCCAATTCGATTATTGATTTTAGTAAGTTCCTTTGACATGGAAGCTTAGTCCCAAGGTCCATTCCTATGATCTCAGCATATTGTGCAACTATAGAAGAAAGGTATGCTTCTCTTACATTAAACTCCAAGAGCAATTGGATATTGGGTTTGACCTTTTTTTCCAATCCAAACCCTAGAATGTGTGGTCGCTTCTCTATTAACCTAGCCACTGCTAATCTTGGAATGCCCAAACTTTCAAGATAATCGACAAAAGGCTTGATTACCCAAGCGACCCTCATTCCCAAAATTTCAGGGTATTTGGTCAAAACCCCTCCAATTTCTCTTCTTGCCACTCCAATTCCTACCAAGTATGCCACTGAAGTG
The DNA here is from genome assembly GCA_017139565.1 of Luffa aegyptiaca. Classification (NCBI taxonomy): domain Eukaryota; kingdom Viridiplantae; phylum Streptophyta; class Magnoliopsida; order Cucurbitales; family Cucurbitaceae; genus Luffa; species Luffa aegyptiaca. The sequence continues at coordinate 44,546,489 of CM029402.1, read as the reverse complement.
CTCATGGTTCCCTCAAGCTTGAAGCCCAATACTTCTGGATATCTCTCAAGAACGCATGGAATATCACTTGGCTTAATATCCATGCCTTGAAGATACTTTACTACTGGAGCAAGATCTACAACAACGCTAGAATGGAGGATTTGTGGATACCTTCTTAAGAAGTCAGTGAAAGTAGATTTCCTAACACCCAATTTACCAAGGTAATCAAGTACTGGTATCATATTTTTCTTAACACTGCAACCAAGAACAAGAGGGTAGTTATTTATATCTTCAATTGTAAGTCCCAATTTGAGCAGAAAATCGACACGTTCCTTCATAACATCAACTGTTACAGGAAGCTCCAATCCATCTAGCTCATCAAGAACAACACCAATTCCACGCAAGAACTCATAAACCTTTGCACGATTTTCCAACCTCACATCATCTCCACTAAGCTAGGGCTACTATACAACGATGAAGCACTCCCTTCTTTTCTACCCATCTGAGAACTGTAAGGCTTTGATGTAATAGTTGAATGCAGAGATTTGGATATTGTTCTCCTATCACCATGAGAGTATTGTAGCTTTGTAATCAAACCCCTCCTTTTCTCATGGTTAGGATGCGTTTGAAAAGTTGATGTGGTAGTAAATTTGAACCTGTGACATTTAAGAGTAGGCATCTCGAGTAACATGATGGAAAAATTAGGTTTTACCACACCAGCATGGCCTCTAATCATCTTATCTCAAGGTTTTACACTACTAGCGCACCTGGAAAAAACTGCACAGACGTTACAATTTATTCAAAAAAGAAAAAAAGGAAAGAAAGAAATATCTCTATAATCAACCAAATATTCTAACGATGGATTAACTCCACTCATATTTACAAGATATGTGTATAATACTAAAATTCTCTACAAATTTGATTTAGATCACCTCCTACTTCACATATCGATAGTCCATATCCATTTCCAAAAGCATCACATGGTCCAAAATTTCCAAAAGGTTTAAGAGAATCAAGCATCAAATATATGAAAAACTTTAAAAGAAAAATGAGAAAGAAACAAAAAGAGAACAAAGGCCATATCAATTTGTTCTTCTAAATATCTCCCCTTGGAGTTCTGAAGAAAACAGGGAGGAGGTGTCTCCATTGCAAACTGAAAGGAGCTTCCTCCTCACTGTTTGAGACAAAACACCAAAAGGATCTCTTCTCATTACACTCTCTATTCTCTTTGCGTTATGTTCTACTTTCTACTCGTCTCGAGAAGTTCTAGATGAATTTTAAAAGAGTTGAAAAAACTTTTTTGTCACCATTTACAGATAACCTAGAAAGTTATGTTTGATTAACGAGACATTACCTTCCAACCAAGTGATAAATCTTTGCATAAAAAGAGACCTTGTCGAAAGATGGTTGGGATCGAAGGGATTTAGTTATAACTTTTCATGAATAGATATAGCTCCTCATATGGACACAGCGATATGTGTGAAAATGGCACATCTCTTTGTGAATTATCATAACTCTTCACATGGATAGGCATGACTCTTCATAAATTTGTATAGAATTTGAACTTGACACTTGCATTTTACCATGTATCAAGTGGTGTACAGTGCACCATTCTGATTTGATCCTTTTTTTTAACCAAAACCTCTTGATTTAGAATAGACCTAAACAAACAGTATATATATCAACCCCTTTTAGTTTCAGTCATAATGGACTTGGCTCACATTCGTTTTCAACTAAGAGATACACAAGAGAGAGATACAAGAGGCTAAGAGAGAACTAGAGCTTTAAGACTATAGAGAATTCAATTACCACACATACTTCAATTAAATTGTAAGAAGCAAGGGTTGTTTGAAACATATAATCCATACCTTGCCTACATGAACAAATTCATAATACTTTAACCAAGTCGATGAGAAGTAATAAAGAACTAAAGAAGATGCGTTAGTCGTGAACATGCCAATTTCAACACATCATAAAAACCATAATATACTGCAATTATTATCAAATCATGCTGGAAGCCTCTGGTAAGTACTCGACCAAATCCATGTTCTATAAGCTGGTCAATGATTCCCCTAAATTGAAGCAGCCCATGAGTAGACTTATATGGAACCGTAAATGCCCTAAAAAAGTTAAAGTTTTCTTATGGTCCCTAGTTTATAGAAGCTTAAACACTGACGAGAAATTGCAAAAGAAGTTCAGTAAGTGGTCGCTCTCCCCCTCTGCTTGTAGATTGTGCCTTAAGCTGATGAAAATCTAGACCACCTCTTCCTGCACTGTGATTTTGCAAGGTCAGCCTGGAGCTTTGTTGGAAGGCTGCTGGGAATATCCTTTTGTCTGCCTAGGAAAATTGATGATTGGCTCTTGGAAGGTCTGAATGCGTGGAACATTAAGAGTAAGGCGATGATTTTGGCTAGTTGTGATTTCAGGACTACTCTTTGGACCCTATGGAAAGAAAGAAATGCTAGAACCTTTGAAGACAAGAGTAATAGCTTCGATTCTTTTTGTGATATTGTACAAAATACGGCCTCTTGGTGGATATCCTTATACAAGAATTTTTTTTGTAATTACAGCCTGCTAATGATTATTAGCGATTGGAAAGCCTTGTTAAAATAGTTTTCGGGTATGGGTTATCTCCACCCATGGCCCTTAGGCTGTTCTTCCGTTTTGTGATTAATATAATATTCTCTGTTGTCTCTTGTCTAAAAAAAAAAAAAAAAATTATCAAATCATGGAAGATGTCCAGATGTTAGTGCGAAATTTGATAAAGTCAAAATACTTACCTCCTCCAAAGAAGTCAAATTTGTAGTCAATTTCAAGATCCAAGTAGCTCACTTACACACCTAACTCAAAATCTAGTACCTTGATGGAAAATGTGGATTCTCATCGTTAGACTAAAAGAGTTTTAAGCATATAGAAATAAATTGTTAATTTCAATACAAATATTAAATTCTTGAATGTATTTAAAATGTAAACTTTTAAAACAGATAAATAAATTATAGAATAAAGAAAATGGTATTGCAAATCTCAACATTTATCAAGCAATAATGCAACATCACTAACATACATTTATATTCGTAGCGGCCTCAATATTGTAAAACAATTAGTAACATTAACATTACAAATTTACAGAATTTATTAAAATTTCAAACTATGTAAGAATAAAGGGCTATTTCAATCATTTGAATTTACAATTGTCATATACAAAATAGTTATATTTTCCAAATACATTAATTTGAAATTACAAAAATCGCTGAAATGTGGGTTGCTAATAAAGAACATTAACATTTTATGGTAACTCTAAATTTCCAATTATGTCATTAAAAAAACCATAGTGAATAATACTTGAAAACTAAATATACAGAATTTAGAAACTAAAATTTACTTTATAAGGCAGGCTTTATAAACCTCTTCCACATATTCTTGATCTGTTTTTAACCATTTCGAAAATTATCTTTGAGAGAGAGAGAGGCTCCCTCTAAATGAATGCATTCATCAATGTAAAATTTTTTATTAAATCATTGATTGAGAAATAGAGAGAGGGAGGTCCCTCAAAATGAATGCATTCAACGATGTAAAAATTTTATCAAATCATGGATGGATTGATTGATTGAGAGAGAGAGAGAGAGTAATGAAGTTTTTTAAGTGATCTGAATGCTACCTGAAACAAAAATCTTCCAGAAGCTCTCTTTTTCCTTGACATATTCTTCGCAGCTTGGAGCTAATCATGAAACTACAAGGACTTTGCATGCTGTATTTTTGCAGATTCTGGCCATCAAAGTGGGAGGGATTCATCTGCATTTTACCCAATTCTTCTTCTCCTTCAGAATTTGGATTCCGTGCTTGTGGCATCTTCAACTTTAAATATAGTGCCACTCCTCTTTCAGCCATGCCCCTTCACAATGCCAAACCATATATCACAACCAGAAAGATCTACAACCCCAATCGAACAACGAATGCCTAAATGAATATCATGGCCATTATGCTCCTGGTAAACAAAATTCATGTCTGAAAAACGCTTGCCTTTGCTCACGACAAGGATAATTCGCAATGCTTATTCACAGTATTGTGTCAGTCAGCTACCAAATGAGTTTTGAGGCGTCATCACATTCACATCTGAATCTGATGGAAATAAATAGCAGCTCCAAGAAAACTGCTGGGACCATTGAGTTTATGCTATTCGGTTATATTCACATCCTTTGCCTTGAAAGTTCTATCATCACTATCATTATCGTCATCAGAGTAATCAGATTCAGCATCAGAACCCATGTCTGAGTCCAAAACATCTCTCACATTGCCCTTGTCCCCAGCACCAAAATGTTCAAATTTATCCTCCACATAATCTGTCCTAAAGCTTTCCATATCATAGCCCACTCTTTCTCTCCTGTACCCAACAAGTTCCCGGTCTATTTTTGCCTTCCTTGGACTGAGTAAAACCAACTCAGCCAACTTCCTTCTAGCCAAATATACATCATTTGGCTCAATTAACTCACTCCTCCTATAAGCCTCCCTGAGGAAAACAGTGTGAAGCTTCCCATGGTTTCCTCTGGTTGAAATGTAGAAAATCCCCTGGTGCTGAAGAAGGAACTCCTTCAACTTCTTCGGCAAATTCATCGCTAATCGAAAATGCGCAATCCGTTCCAAGGTGATCTTTTTCTCCACAGTCAAAGACAACATCTCATGAATTGTTGCCACTGCCCTCTTCTCCATCCTCTTCTGAGCTTCAATGGACCTCATATCGTATTCAGAAACATCCTCGTAAGGCGACCAATATGGAAGCCGCTGCCATTTCCACACTGCAATTCTGTAATACTTCCCTATCTTGAAGCCAGGAGGAAAATTCACAATGAAAGAGAATCTAATATCCTCAGCATCACTTCCTTTCTCTCTATAAACTCTCTCTCTAGCTCTCTCTATTGCACAAACAGTAAAGTCTGGATCCCTTTCTACAATTTCAATGTACTTATTCCTAGTTTCTTTTGCATCAAACAGTCTAAAGAATTGAGGGTACTTGAGAATTACAGAGTACTCAAAATCATCAGGTAACCCGAATTCGGACCGGGCAATCCGAATGTGCTCAAGGCGAAGGCGGCCATTGTTGGACATCATCAAGAGCTTCCTCAGCCGAGTCACAGCATCCGGAATCTGGGCAATCACAGCCTGCTTTTGCTGCTCGATTTGGAGGTGGGCTTTTCGGGTTAACCTGCAATAGAGGATCCGTTGAACAGGGTGCTCGTAGATTTCAAATACATGAGGGAATTTAAGGACGAAGGCCCCAGCTTCGTGCTGCTTGAAGCCAAGGCGACGAGATAAGACATCGAGGCGAGAAACTGGGATGGTTTGATTGATTTGGGTGAGAATAAGGTCCTGAAACTTGAGGACTTTTCGGGTTTTTTTCTCAACTTCCATGTAGTTATCGTAACCATGGTCACGGACCCTTTGGAGCTTTTTGGGAATGGAGGTGGATTGGGTCATCGATCTTGAGGGATTGAAATTGCAGAGAAACCAAGCCGTAGTTTTGAATGATGAAAAATTGGAGCTGAGGAATTTAGGGTAATAACCAAAGAAGATCATCATATTTTCCAATTGATTTTTCTGCTACTAGGGCTTAGGGTTTTTGCGTAGAGTTTGATACAGATTCGCAGGAGCAGGGTTTAGAGAAGACCACTGAATTTAGTGTCAATAAATAGTGGCCAATTCAACTCTGCTCAGATGGGCCATGAGAGATCAAGTTGATGAATAGTATAACCTGTAATTTGCAAACACATCAAATTCATAGGGGAATTGTTCCTTACTGCTAAAGATCAAGTACCCACTAGCCAGTAGAAATAAATCAACCTTATAACTCGACAAACAAGATCAAAAAGAATGAGATTGACTGTCGAATTCAAAGGATTGATAATATCACAGATAAGAACACCTACAATGCATTGAAGCATGTACAGTAGAATATTTGTGCATACAAGAACAGATGATAAATCACAAGACAGCAACATAATTGAACGTGAAATGGACAGCAACATAATAGACAACAACATAAGTACACATCAGTTTAAAAGAAAATCTACACATCAGAAATTGGAAATTGCAACACGCTCACGGTCACTAATACCCTTTGGCATCATCAAGAAACACAAGCACGCTCTCAATTTAACAATATCAGACATGCCAAACAACCCTATAGTAACGATACATAACCAAGATCTGATAACTGCAGCAACCAAAAGGTAGGGGACGGCGAGACGAACAAAACTAGGAAAATCTCGACCGACAAGCATCAGAACACCTTGATCTCAAATTAAAAGCAAAGAGAACACTTCCAATCCCATACTTCCGACAGTAAAAGAAAAAAAAAAAAGAACCAAGTAGATCTAGGCAAGGAATGCAAGTGGCACACAACAAACAATCGTACATCGCTAAATAATCGAGCAAAAAAATGTTGAAACAATTACGCATTGAAATGAAATAGTTGGTTCAATGAGAGCAAAAACATGAATTCGGAAACTGAAATGCGTGCAGTAGAGACTTTTACATTTTTTTTTTTTTTTTTTGTCATGTCTCATACTCAGAAATCAAATGCAATAAATAGTACAATCAAGATTGATCAAATATTCAGTCAAACATCTTAATAATAAAAAAAAAAAAAAAAAAAAAGCAAACAACCCATATTTTGTTTCTCAAGCAACAATGTAAGAAGAACCAACTATTTTCAATTTCATAACAAAAAAGCAGAAAATAAAGTTTAAGCCTACCTAATGAGAGAAATTTCAGTAAATTTCAGTGGAGAAATGGCATGAAGATTCTGCTGATCGTCGTTCTTCTTCGTTGTCGAAAGCTATAGTCATTGCAGTTGCAACCGTTGCCGTCGCCTAGTCGTAGTCACCGTCCCCTGTGTTACTGCTTTGATGCATGCGTGAAGGAGGATTATCGACTGCTTTGGTGCGTGCGTGAAGGAGGATTATTGAAAGAAGTGAAAAATGAAATTAGGGCAAAGGTAGTTGGGGATTTTTTTTTTTTTTTTTTTGATAACAAGTGGGGCTTTTTACAAGGGGACAATTTGGTAATTTCATATCCATAAAAGTCCTATTAGTCTTTCAATTTAAAACCCATCTCATATCTGTTTAGAGGTCGTTTGGTGCAAGGGTTTTGGAGATGGAAATGGACAAAAGTTTCTGCTACCGTTTCAAGGTTTTTGTGGTGGGTCCAGAAAATAACGCATTCTCAAACATCATTTATGTCCATATATATAGTTTTAGTTTTTAGTTTAAAAAGAATAATCTTTGCTTTACTTTTTTTTTTTTACTTTATAAATACACTTCCAAATGTTGTATCAAAATTTAACCTAATGCATGAACTATTGATACAAAAGAAACATCCATTAGAAGAACTTCAACTCAATGTTTTATTTTAATATTGTCCTTAATGCATGTTTGTCCTCTAGCCTCTTTTGTCTCACGATTATTATAGAAGTCATCATGACGACAAAAAAAGATGAATTCTACGATCGAGAATATTGTAACAAAAAAGTGCTCATGAGAATCTCTTCTGAAGCATAGCAAAAGAAAACCTACTAATAGGCAAACATAATGTCATTACTAGTTATCAAATCAAAGAAATGCTTAGCCTATAAACATTCTTCTTAAAAGATTTGTTACTTGATAAGTATTTTTTATGCACAAAGAACTGTTGGTGCTACAGATCTTGACCGAACTCTTGAATTTGGATATACTAAATCATGGTCGAGATACCATTTTAGCTGCACTACCTTCAAATGTTCATATTCGGTCCCCTTACCTTCAATGAATCTTACATTTAATCCATATCGCTAGTTTATGATTAACTTTCTAAAAAAACAAATTAGCCTTTATTAACATTTCTTATATATTTTTTCAAAACAAATTCTTATCATGTCATTTCTTGAATGGAAATTATTATTATTATAATTATTTTTTCAATTTTGACAAAAATTAACTACAATGAAGACTAATTCCAAGATTTATAAAAAGTATCGAGATTGAATTTAGACATTTGAAAGTACAAATGAAAGGAATGTATGAATTCCAAAATACCAAGACCAAAATAGTATCTAACCTACTTTCTAAGCCTCAACTCTCAACTAAACTTCCAAAAAAAAAAAATCCAACTAAACAAACAAAACATTTAGACAAAAAGCCATTTCATGTGTTTATATGATAAAGAAACTATATGTTAAAAAACATTTAGACAAAAACCCTAACTGCGTTTTTTCAAAAAACGTGGGCCCAAACGCGGGTTTGGGTTTTTTTTAAACCCGGACTTCTGATGTTGGTGGCCCAAACGGCCCCTAATCAACCATGCTTGTTAACAAGCAATGAGAAACCTTGAGATAACATGTCATTGCACATAAATCAAAAGTGATTTCTATATATTCATGTGTTTCTGTCCAAGTCAGCAAGAAATTCAAGTACTATAACCAAAGAGAAAAAGAAGAGAACATGTACATAAAAGAAACTAGAAAGTAAAGCTACCATTTTCTGAAACTAAACAAGATGCCATATCATATCAAATTACATGGCCTCCAGTTTCTCCTCCATTGTCATAAAAATTTGATCCTTTGATACATTCCCCGACCCCGTCCATGAGCGCGAATCGCATATCTTCGGGCGGCTTCCAGTGCCGCTTTCTCTGGTTTATGAACCAGTTGTTGATCTGCTTTTGGTCCAAACCAGTTATATCAGAAAGTTTTGATTTTTCCTCTTCCTGTCAAAGCAATTAAAGAAAAAGTACTTAACAAACTGTTTTAGATTGTGCAACACTTTGAGCTGAGAAGGGATTGAAATTACTGTGGGATAAGGCCATTTATAATGAGTGTTCCACCAGTCAAATAGAGCCATTCTTGCATCCTTTGGCAGCTTCTCCTTCTTCCTTTTCTTCAAGAATTCCTTCTTCAAACTGCTGAGGTAGCCACTGTATTTCTTCAGCAGCATTTCTTTGAGGTCTTGGTTCGTTTGCCTCGTGCAGAATGACTCTTGATTTCCCGGCATTTCCACCTCGCCGAAGCTGCTCCGTTCTTCCTCCGGCGTCCCGACTACTTCATCTATGAACACACGAAACGAAAGAGAAGTTAGGAGTAGTTTGTCACATTCATAGTTCAATTTTTTGCATCAGAATGTTCATAAATGGAAGTGTCAAAGCATGAGGAACAAATAGCATAATAACTATCTGCTGTTGCTTGCTTGTACTTTGAGATGTTCTTGATATTTACAAGAAAAAGATATCGACACTATGTCGATTCGAATTATCGATCTATCGAATTCTAACAAACTAGAAACATTGATTACTAGAGTGTTTCATGTGCATAACAAAATGATATCACTCCACAACTCAAATTTCATCCTTTTCCTTTTCCATGTCGGAGTGTTTATGAGTTTCCACACCCCCTTAGGTGCAAAATCTCGAAAAATGAATAACTTTTCTTCGGAGTACATACAAGATTCGTCATTGCAAAAAAGGATAACGATAACATTCACCGTTGACTACTTCATTACACTAAATCAATGGGAGTTCTCGACGAAAGTAGTCGTCGGGATTAGGAAGAAATATCTTGGGGGAAAGAAAGCCGAGTTTTTTAAGGAACTAAAGCAAAGTTATAAATGAAGTGAAGAAGAAAGTACCATTCATAGCGGAGCGAGAATCCGACGTCGTGGTAAATGATCCTTTACACAGGTTGCTTAACTCCAACTCAATGTTGGTCAAGAACATTGTTGCTTCATCAAATGGCTTGGATAGCTCATTCTTATATTGATGAAGAACCTCACAATATGACTCCTTTAGAAGAAAAAAAAATTAGGTTCAAAAGTACTAGAGGCTAATGAATTCATGTATTCTATTAATAGGATATAAGAAAGAACTCAAATTTCAAACAAAAAATAGAAAACAAACAAAAACAGCAGAAAGTTCACAAGTTTTTCTTTTCTTCCACTGCTGACACTCAACTTGTCAAACATCATTTTCTTCTTCAAATTCAAACAAGTTCAGTTTTTATCCACCATTTGACTGTAATCATAAAACAAAATCAAGTTCCAAAGCTATATTATATTTATCTAGTAGGGACCGACACGAAATCATCTGAGTTTAGGGACTAAAACAAAATATAATTCACAACTCATCTATCTAAATCTTTATGTTATTTTGTTCTTCTTGTCAACAATGATTCTAGAGAACCAAAAAATCACAACATTATTAAAAGAAGGAAAAAAGTACCATGAAGTTGTCCAGTTGAGGATCAGCTCCCAGCTCAATACCAGACCTAGGAGGGTGATTTTCACGACCAATTTCTTCAAGAAGAGAAGCCACTTGTGGTGGAGCTCCAACCTTATTTCAAGCACAAAACATCACAGTTCAAAAACATGACAACCTCAAACTCTGCTAAAAACATCCAAAAACAGCTATTGAAGAAAAATTTACAAACTTTTTGGCATTCAATGTAAGCAGAAACCAGTTTGGGATAAAGGGGATGGTTGACAATTTGACTCTTGATCATGTCAGACATGTTCAAGGCAGTGGTGGCCTCAGCTTCAAGCTGAAGCATATCATCATCCACCATTAGAGCTCCATGAATCCCACCACAGCTAGTGCTTGCAATGGCTTCACCTGCAACAACACCATTAGTGTATGAGGATATAACAGAGTTGTTAAGCCTGTAAAACTCTTCCATTTCTTCAAACTCCAAAGCTTGGAAGATTCAACTCTCTCTCTCTCTCTCTCTCTTTCTCTCTCTCTTATCTTCAAACCCCTAGAGAGAGACTGGAGTCATGGCTGCAAAGTGAGAGGAAAGTTTAGGTTATAAAAAGAAAAAGGAAAAAAAAAAAGAAAAGAAAGAAAAAGATACTGATATAATGATGATGATGATACTAAGAAATATTGTTATCAGCCAGCTAAATTCAAGGGGGGATTCCATTTCTGTCATGATACTGATTCTGAACTAAACAAGTGAGTGTTTGTAGGCTCTCTCTAATCACTTTTGCTTATTTTAAGCTACAAGTTTGTTAACTTTGTCCATTTATAGGTTAAATTATTAAAAATATCCTTGAATTATGGATTTGATTTCAATTCTATTCCTAAACTTTCAAAAGTTTTGTTTTAGTCTTTAAAGTTTGAAGTTTGTTTCAAAATAATTCTCGAAGGCATTTTTTCATTAAATTCATGAATGTAAAATGATGGGTTTGTATTGTATTGTTGTTTATGTGAACATATTCGAACATATACGAGGAAAAAACAATAAAAGCACATGCAAAAACACATCATTTCTCGTCTATAATCTTAACAAAAAATGTCACAAAATGCGTTTTGAAACAAACTTCAAACTTCAAGGGTCAAAACGAAACTTTTGAAAGTTCAAATATATAATTTAAGGGTATTTTTAATAATTTCAAACTTAACCTTGTGAAACTCACTTTGTAGTCTCATTCTTTTTCACCATACATTAACTTTTACAAATCATAAAACTTACTGACAGAATGGAAGTTATATATATAGACAAGTTTCTACAAGAACAAAAAGGAAATGTTTCTAGGCCCTCCCTTTAAAACCCTTTTGCTTATTACAAGCTACAAGATTGTTAACTTTGTTATACATACGTTTTTTTTAGTTCAACAACACGTGGGAATGCAGATTCGAACCTTTAACATTGTAACGTTTGAAGATCAAAGACTCAAAAGACAGAAGGGAAGTTGTAGACAAATTTGTATGATCTATTCTGTTCTATAGTTGAAATTCAGATAAGAATTTTGGTATTTTTGATATGAGAAGAAAAAAAAGGAGAAAGTTTTTGAGAAGTGTGGCTGAAAGAACAGTTGATAGAGGGATTTGACAAGGCTAAGCTCTAGCCCGTATTAGTAGAGGTCATATAGCTCTGTCTCTCCAAGTCTGAAATGACATTCCTCCAGCTTTCATGACCTGATTGGCTGACTCACTGCTGCTATCTTTCATTTCTTTCTACTTTAATTTACTGTACAATTTTTTTTTTCTTTCTTTCTCTCTCTCTCTCTTCTTTTCAATTTTTTTTCTTTGCCTCAAACAAGAATGGAGAAGGGTTTCCACTCATGGAAAGAAAACAGAAAGATGCTTTGATGTTTTTTTTTTTCTCTTTCACTCACCACTTGGTCACAGCTTGCTGTGAGGTGCTGCTTTCTGATTTGTCTGTTAGTTTTTTGGTTTGGCAGGTTCATGAGATGAGAGCACATTGCATGCTCAATCAAGAGCATTTTGTAATGTGAAAATAAGACTGACTTTCTTAGTTCTTATTGCAGCAAAAAGGATAGGTTATGGTATGAGAGCCATCTCCCGAACGTAGCCATGTCAGGTGGAATCCTTGGATACTGAACAAAGAAGTGATAAAGTCTAGAGAGTTGGACGGATAGATAATTGTTTGAAAGGAGGCTTTGTGGTACTTTGTTCGAGGGGAGGATTGTTAGGAGTGCGACCAAAGTTCCACGTTGACTAGATAAGGAAAGGATTATGAAAGCAAAGCCATGAGGACTTATGTTCCAAATTGATAATATCATACCATTGTGGAGATATGTAGGTGTCTGGTTGTCCCTAACCGTTCTAGCTTGAAGTTGTTTCATAGAAAACTGATCTACATCTTTAGTACAAACTTTAGGCTAATATGCACTCAAAAGAATTGTTGTTTTATCCGTCTCTAAAAAAGTCTTTTCGTGCTAGAGATGTGAATATAGTTTTCATAAGTTGGGTGAAACTAAAAACAAAGTCACGAGGACTTGTGTCTGATATGGAGAATATCATCTCATTGTCGAGATATGTATAGGTTCTGTTGTCCCTAACGAATATCAATCAAAAGTGATGATCTTGCGGAGAAAAGGTGAAAACAATATTTCTATGACCCTTTTCAAGTAAAGACCAAAAGCAAAAGGATGACGACTTCGACAAAATCATTACGGAGATATGGAGAACGTGTCATTTTAACATAAAACACTAATCTAAACATATTTTAGCAAAAAAGAATATAAAAAGAAAAGTGACAGAAAGTTTCTTTTGAGATGAATGGTTGAGTTTGTTAAGTATATGTTTTGAGTCACTTAGCATAACTAGTAACATTTTGCTAAAAGATAAACACTATACAAATAGAATAATCCATGAAGTTGAATAAAGTTTATAAGGCAAATCTTTGACTCAAGCAAACCAGATGAGGTTTTTTTTTTTTTGCTAAATAAGAATGAGTCAAAAGTTAGAGCTGATTGCTACTTTTTGGGTGATAAAAAGTTGTCATTATCTCAAATTAATTTATTCCCAAATCATACTGTGGGAGATTCCAATCAGGTGCTAAATTTTTTGGTTGTCTGCTAGCTACCACTAAGATATAGAAGCTGCCTTTTGTTGTTTATTAGATCATGCTTTGCCAAAAAAACCACAAAAAGAATTTTCTTTTTATTTTTTTATTTTTGGTATCAATAGAGATTAAAGTTTTGTTTGGGCATTTGATGTATTCTCTTTAGGGAAACAATTTCATATCAGTTGGATCTTTGAAAGATTACATGCATATTTAGAGAAAGATTTGAAGTGTTTAAGTCAAAGAGTTTTTCATTATTATTCTTCCCACCACAATTCCTCATAATTCTTTGTTTGCTTTCATTTCTTACTTTCACAGAGAGATAGGGAAGCAAAAAGTGTTTTGTTTTTATAGCTTTTTTTCAAGGACATGTGTTGCTTGATGAAAATGAGAATAAGAGATGATCATAATGAGAAAACAACTTTGAAAATTGTGTTCACTAATTACAAATGTTTTGAAATTATAAAGGAAATGATGAGGATTAGTGTTGATATTGTGTCCTCATGAGAATCAAATTCAAATTAATATGAGACTCACAAAAAGTAAGAAAAATTTGAAAGAATGGGAAAAAAAGTGATGGGGTTTATCGAAATGAAAGAATGAGAATGACATTCCGATCTACCTAAAGGAATCAATCAACGAGAATAATTCTTAATTTTGGTATGGAACCAACAACTCGATAATCATTTTTCATTCTTTAATAAAGTTTGTAAGCATTAAGAAGTAAAAATGAAAGAGTGGTTTTTAATCTCTCATTCTCGTTCTTGAAAAACAATAGAGGTTTTTGAAAATTAAGTTTATAAACAATACTTTCCCCTATAAATTTTTTGGTTTGTTATCTACTTTCTATAAGTATTTTCAAAATCCAAACCAAGTTTTGAAAACTAAAAAGAGTAGTTTTTAAAAACCTTCTTTTGTTTTTGAAATTTGGTTAGGAATTCAAATGAGTTTGCAAGAACAGTGAAAAAAATACTATAGAAATTGAGAAGAAATAGGCAAAATTTTGAAAAACATAAAACTATAAACAAAATGGTTACCAAAAGAGACTTTAGTTTAAGTATTTATACACTATGTGTGTGTATAACAAGTTTTCTATAGTCTAAATTTGGTAGAGATATCTAAGATATAAGATTCATTTGTTATATTAAAAAAGAAAACCTTGTTAGCATCCATTGTTGTTTCTATATCTAAAAAACAATTTGAGATATTGATTTATTAAATTTTTTTTATATATTTGGGGAATAAATAGCAATGGAACAACATTTCTTATTGTTTGATTTGCAAGCTTCTATCCCTCCAAAAATGAATTAGAGATGGATTCTTAAAATGATAGGTTAACATATGAAGAAAACCAATTTTATGTTAGTAATTAGGTCCTTAAGAACACTTCAATATATATACACATTAAATATATGTTTTAGATCCTAATGTTGGGATTTCTCTTTTCAATTTAGTCATATTGTTTAAAAGTTTCAATTTTATTCTTATGTTTTACATTTTTCAATGCTACTTATTTTTTTCCCATTTGGTGAATGTTAAAATTGGCTGATGATAAACTTACATGGTATAATCCTTAATGAGTTGGAAAAAAATTTGGGGAAGAAATTAGACCATCTAAGAGGAAAAAAAATGTAGAAACTTCTTACACCTTAAAAACTTGGAGATTGATTTTTTTTTTAAAAAAAAAAAAACACTTATCTTAAATGGTCTAATTTCTCCTCTTAATTTATGGCATCTCAATGTAAGTCATTATTGACCAACAAAAATAGTATGATTGAAAAATGTTAAAATATTAACAAAATTAGAAGAAGAAGAAGGGAAAAAAAAAAAAAAAAAAAAAAACCTTGAATATTAGAACATATACACAAGAGTGCATGTGTGATGAAAACAAAATTCCCTTTATACTTTTAATAATATATGTTCATTTGAAAATTCCAAAACCCCCTATTGAAAGTTCCAATTATCCCTTACAATTATTTCATATTTTGGATGGTCCAAAAAGCTAGTCTTTAATAGACTCTTATAGATGTACTAAAAAAAAGGACCTTTATAGAATGTGTTCCACAAGAAAACAAACTATTTGAAATAACAATTAATTAAGAAAACAAAATCAATATAAAGAAATTATGAGGGAATAAACCATTTGTAAAAGCAAAATCCTTACCTAACATGTCTTTGTTTTCAAATTGAGAAATGAAACACATAGGCCAACTTTACCAATCTCAAACTCAACTTTTGGAAATACCAAAAAAACAAAAGTCCAAATTCAAAAATCTTCAAACTCCACTCTTTTCCCCACCATGCATGCCTAAACTAAAAAGATTCATACTGATTTAACCCAACTATAGATCCAACTCCGAAAAAGATCTCGGATTCATTGATTAGTGTCAAAGTGCGCAGTCGAAGTGACTACTTGTTTGTAATGGTTAGATTAGAATCTTTATAGAATATCATGGTATGGTGGGTCGAAGAAATGACCCCACCACACGTTCACTATCTACTCGAGCATTTATCGAGAATCGACCTACGTGACATGTGCATTGTATCAGAACCATCCTAAACATCCATCTATTCAAGGCCTATCATGAGATATTCCATTGTGCTCATAGCAGAGAGAGAGAGAACACAAATTTGAATGACATAACATAACATCATAAAGCCAAAGCTAGAAAGAGGATAGACATGACTAGAAGAAGCCACAAAGAGGGGTTAAGAATCATTCATCAGCATGAGTACACTAAAACTTAGCCTCTATCTATGAATCTCAGAGGAATAGTACACAATTTCCACTTGAACTTTACCAGACACTGCCCCTCTTGGGTGATTCCAAGCCTTGTAAATCTCTTGGTTTGCAGTTTTCTGAAAGGTCCCCATCAGATGTTGCTGAACTGATCCTATCAAAAGAATGGAAAGATTCTTCCTCTCTGACCCATTTTGATAAAAAGCTTTCCCCCACCAAGGTAGAGAGAGAGAGAGACATTTCCTTGGTGCAAAACAGTGAGTGGTACAATGCAGGTAAGCTATCAAATCTAAAGTTAAGAAGGTTAATCCTAACTACTGAATGTATCAAAGGTTAAGCTAATGATCCCAACAGATTTAACAGTGCTTATCTACTGATCCTAATTACGAATCGACGATATAGTTTATGTACTTCCAATTAACACAAAGCTGCCTTGAGAAAGTTGTCGAAGGGGCTAGCAGGAGGCAGCCTCATCCCCAACCATCGGTCTGCAGGCAATCCGACTCCATGAAGATGGCGTTCGTCTGCCAGTATCTGCACAGAAGAAGTGACTCAATCAGTTTAACATGACTTCCATTTGACATCGTCATCCGAATGGATACTGATAATCGAGAAAGACGATATCGTGCATTGTTTCAAAAACAGATTCGATCAAAATGATCTTTAGTTATCATCTTTAATCAAGAAAGATGATATCGTGCATTGTTTAAACAGATTCGATCGAAATGATCTCTTTAGTTATCATCTTTGGATCTATGAAAAATCATAGGTAGTAATGAGGCAGACCTTTTCAACTGCAGAGTGGCCACTCACAGGAAATGGAGGACAAAATCCATCAGCGGCTCTGGTATGGTGGTTCTCATGTGCCAACCAATTGGACAGCTTCTTCCTAGTGCCAGTGCCAAAGGCTTCGCACTGGCTTGCCATGGCATTGTATGGAAGAGGCGATGTGGAAACTGATGTTCCAGCCACCTGACCTGCTACCTCAAGTGCCTGAAAAAGCATAGTTCATCAGTTCACAGTAGCATATATTGGTGAGGAAGAGCTCAGAAAGCATCAGATTATTTTTCATAAACAAGTATGCTCTGAGCCTCCAACATAGGACATAGGAAAGTAGATGATACCGATTCAAGAAGTTGACCAATGCCCATTATGTGAGATATCGAAGGCGATGGAGGTACTCTAGGAATGAACCGAGCAATATCAGCAACAGAGGCTTCACTCGTCACTTCATCTTCAACCAGTAAATTTGAAAGATCCTGCAGAGCAATAACATATGATTTCAGATTTGCTGCATATATTTAGTAGAATGGATTTGTTCAAGAGCTTAAACAAAAGGTTTTAGCATTGAAAGTTCATTTTAAAATTGATAGTTGATACTATGTACCAGAAAGCAATAAGCTTTGTTCAGGTCATCTAGAAAAATTCAACAACACAAAAGACTCATAGAAGAATCGCCGTACCCCATCAAATGATAATGACTCCTTGGAATGAGTAACTGATTGATTTTTGCGGAAATCGAGCATTGATTGTGGGCCATACATAAATGGATCATCAGGTGTAAATGCCTCTAACAGCAGCTTAGCTAGTTCAATTTTGTCAAGCTAAACCAACAAAAACGAACTTTTAGAGTGACGGATAGCAAATTTAAACGGAAACATAAATATGTTTCAACCAGAAACATGTTACCTCAGTGATTGCAGATAAGTTTTGTGCTAAAATATCCATAATGACATTGTCTGCTTCGTACACTTTGTTCCGCAGGTCAGAGAGATAAGACTGCGCCAGCTCATTATCAGTAACAGATCCATATTCTCTCATATCTGCCTGAGGCTTCAAATAAATGTGAAGATCTTCACTAATAACTAGATATGGATCAACCTAAACATGGAAACATGCAAGTCTTGATTAAGATATCAATCATAAGTTAATGTGAATGAAAAAATTAAATCATAATCTAGCTGTTAGTAGACTTGATTTTCCTTCATAGATTGATAAAAGAATCATTTGTAGAAGTGGTTTTCCACATAAGACAGAAGGAACTCACATCACAAGCCACTAATGACTTCAGAAGATGATTCAAATGAGGTATGTGATAGAGCTTAGCAGCAAACAACAGCATGGCCATAGATAAAACAAACATTGACCTCTGAAATGACGAGCGTAAGGTACCTGTCAATCAATAAGAGAATTATCATCATGCATTTTAAGCTCATCAAATCATCAAAATAACTGAAAAGAAAATTTAGAATTTTCTGATCACCATGGTTGGGCTCCAGGGATACATTTCTCAGAGACAGTGGAAGCTGGAAGAATCGAACTGTAAGATTGTCCTGCTGACTCTGCAACAATACAAGCCAAGTAATTTCATAGTTAAAGTGCAGTTGTACAGAAGGTTTATGAATCCAAAAGGTAAGCAGAAAAAATCCCATGAAAATTTATTGAGAAATCAGAAACTTAATTTGAACAGTAATCCTTCCTTTTAATCTGATCTATTCAAGAACGAAAGTTTCATTCATCTTTTGGAAAAACAACGGTGAATCATATTTAGACTTTAAGTCATCTAATTGTATCTACATTCACCTTTAGGCGTGCTGATATTAGTGTCAAGACAAAAGAATTAGCAATGGCTTCAATATTTGAGGGCAAATTATCTGGAAGATTGGCTTGAATCCAGAATGCAGACAACAATTGTGATAATTGATCCTCACTAAACTTCATGATATGTGGTTCCTGAAATAAAAAAAAACCAAATATTTAGTTCAATAAATCACTCAGGGATTGCACGAATAACTAATTTCTTATGCTATGAGTTGGCTTACTGCTTCAGTGGAACTCGAAGATCCAGCTTTCCTGTCAATGATTGAATGAATTTTGTGAAAAGTAGGAAAATTTCTGTGGTACCGTCTCTGCTTCCAGTCTTCTTCTAAAGAACCCTTTTCTTTTAGATTATCTTGAACATTATGTCCAGTTTTTTCTTCTTTCGAGCCATCCTTTTCTCGTCGAAGTTTATCAAGTAGAGCAGTAACAGAAGCAGAAGTCGATGCAGATGCTGCATTGGAATGCCATGCAGTTGGCTTGTAAGGAGAACCAGATTGTACCGAAGCAGTTTCATGTTGGTGGCAATTAGAACTGGGAAAGACAAGAACAGAGAATATTTGATGAGCTCCAATGCGCGTTTCAATATCAGGATGCAACATTGCTTTCAGGATTTGGACAAGAAGGGCTTCTGGAAATACCTATATATATACAAGTACTATAACTAGTGAGCAAGTGATGGCTGCAATGAGTGAAAATTTGATGAAATTTCAGCATATAGAAAGAAGGGCTACAAAATGTGCAAGGATAACAATTTCAATTTCAAATGGATCTGACAGTAAACACAGGTCATATAATTACAAATAAAAAAAAAATTAATCAAACCACAGAGCTAACTGTGCAAAATCAAAGCCAAATTAAAGCCTTGCAACAAGTATGAGTTGATTATAAGAGGAACGTTCCTAAATATTGAAGTAGAAGAAACCCATAAAAGCGCAGAAAAAGTGGCTTCTAGCCCAACATTCCACGATATCATATTTTTTGACAATATGTTTTTTTCCTCGAGTCAAATACCCTAAAAATTTGCAGTCAAATACCAAGAATATCTTTCTGAAAGGCAAAACAAAGAGGGAATCTCAAAGAAAATGGTAAAGCAATTGAACAGAAATCTCCACATTGTTTAAACAGTCTATAACCGTTTCAGCCAAGCAACATGCTATGTTTCTTTAGAATCTCATCTAGTTCAATATCAAGCACTTCCTGTTCAGCCTGTTCAAAAGATACCATCAAACTCAAAAAGGGTAACCCACAAGGCCACAACTATATCAAGCACTTCCTGTTCAAAAAAACCATAAAAGTAGCAGTAACCTCAAGTACAAAAACACTGCTGCAAGATAGTTATAACAGAATCAAATAGAGATTCTTAAGCATGAAAAAACAGACAGCAGTATATGGTTAAAACTTTCTTACCTGTTGTGAGTCTAAAGAAACTGATGCCAAGGAAATCATGTGAGCAAGAATCATTAAGGATCCAATGGTGGCTCTTGCGACAACTCCAGAAGTCAAATTCTCAAGAGATATAGCCATCAAGTCGTACAGAGGACGTGCATCAGCAATCTAACAAAACCACATTAAGTTCAATCTACCATCAACATTAAATATGGAACAATGCTATAAATGCTTCAAACATACCCCTTTAGCAATTTCAAGTAAGCAGTGTTCAATAGAATTTTGAAGTGAAATATTCAAATCAAGTTCTTGTTGCCCAGCTGATTCAACTGTGACTTGAAGACTCTTCCTAAGATGCCTGCACAAGTCAGAGACAGATCCAATTTCTGCCAGCACAGTTCCTGACCTAATTTGTCTAGCTAAATTTGAGGCAACTTGAATGACACAGGATTTTAGCTGAGGATCATGTGAAACATTTTTGTGGTCCAGATGGCGTATTACAGAAGCCAAAATTAACTGCTGGTTACCTGAGGAACAAAATTGAAGTAAATACCACTCCAATAATTATTCCTGCGTTTGTCATAACATGAGTAGTCTGATACAAAAGGGAGTGAAAAACACCTGAACTCTCCATGAAGTACAATATATCAGACAAAACCATCAAAGCAAGCCCCTGCTGTGGAACCCAGTGCCTTCCAGAATCGAAGTAGATAAACATTGGATCCAACACTCGACGCATTGTTGTACTCTCCTTAGCCAAGTCAACCATTCGTTGCACACAAATCTGAGACCATACTCTTGGAGCCTCAACCTCTTCCCTGGAGAAAAGAAATATAATTATAAGCTACAAACTCCTATAGATAATACGGCTGAGACTTTAGAACATATGACCCAATGAAAAGTACCTAGTGAGTAGAGCAGGATCCTTCTTTTCTGGTCTTGGTCTGATGATTGTGCAGGAACCACTAGCATCACCACCAACTGTACCACATCTGCCTTCAGATCTAACAACTTCGTTAAGCCAATTATGATGTGGCTCCAAGCTATCATCAGAGTTATCGTCACGAGCAGGATCATAGTTTTCAAGAGTCACACGAACAATCTAACAATTCAACAGCAATTATGTAATGAAAATAAAATAAAATGTTTTAGTATAAAGCCAGATGCATTAGTATAATTCCAGACATTTTGCACTAAATCTATTCAAGTGCTGAAGTGCATATAAATTGAAGTAACAAAGTTAGCATATGATGCAGGCTTCCTAACAGAAAACACATTAGCTGTTATTATTAGTAACCGCTGCTAAGCTAGCAGACTTGTTAACTGTTAGCATGCATGTCCCTTCTTTTCTTCTTTTTGATAAGAGATAAGCTGTTACTGTTAGCATGTAATTTGTTTAGCGGCTAATTAACAGTTTGAATTATATCTGCCATAATAGGCGAAGAACCACACTTAAATTACTGAAGGGCAAAAATTAAGAGGGCAAAGCTTGACCATAACTATTAGGAGAAGGCAGAACTTACCTCGTCGAAATCAAGAAAAATATGTGAATACTCAGTCATGAACCAGACCTGGCAAAAAAGAGGATGAGAAATTGCTGAGAAGAAAAAGTTCCAGCTAGGTACAAAAAAAATTGAAAAGTTCAATATTACTAGTCCACATGAATTATATTTGGTTAACCAAGCACTAAAATACAATAATCTTCTAGAACTAACAAGTGAAGTGTTTTTTTTTTTTGGATACACAATAGAAAAATAAAGATAATAACTTTATATATGAGAAACGCCATAGTATTATAAATAACGAAACGATGAAGAACTAACAAAATGATAGCCTTTTAGGAGATTGTTTGAAACTTTGAAGATAACAGAATTTTTTCTCAAATGTTGGATAAACCACAAAACAAAGCATTAAAAGGAAGCATTGTAACCATGGCAGAAATGCATTGTAGACTTGATGCCCTCAAGCACTGCTTTTTATGGTCTTCCCCTCTTTCTAATGCCAGCATACATACTTTAGGTACCATGTTCTCAACATTGTGCATGTAAGTGCTATCTGCCTGCCCAATTAGAAGAAAAAAAACAAGCTAATAAAAGAGAACAGAACAGGAAAATGTTATAAAAAACTCCCGCATAAGTAAAAGGATGCTATAGTGATCAGAGGATAAATGTTTGTTATAAAAAAAATTCCCGCATAAGTAAAAGGAAGAAATATTATAAGACCATAAAATGGACAAAAACATGCAGCCGTAAAATAGAAGAATATTCTTATCCATTTTAAGCTTGGATCTAGATCATTTCAAATTATATTTACCAAAAAAAAATGGCTACACTTTGTTCAAGGAAATAATACTTTTGTCTCGCACATATATTTGAGTCTAGAACAAATATGAAAATGAAAGCTAAATCCCTGTTATTTGATGAGTGAGTACTTCACCCAGTTTGCCTCGCACAGATTACAGAGATCAAACTATACATCACAAGCAAGAACAATGGCATACATAAATGAAAAATTAATTCATGTTCTGTTCACTACAATCAGTGTTCTTCTTCCCTTGATATAAGGCCATATGAACTATAATCACCTGATTGTGTATGAAGTTTGTCAAGGTTTGACACCCAAGTATTCGTAAATCATCGTGCTTAGAGTTTTCTAAAAGTTCAGCAATGACCTTCAGCAGACTACCAGCAAAATATGCCCTTCAAAAGTGAAAAGATAGACTCAATGACTAATGGTTGTAAAAGTAAGTCACATCCAAATGATTAAACTATTATCTAAAATAAGTATAATACACTATCAAGTTGAAGCAACTAGAGCTTTATAGGGTCTCAGAACAAAAGCCAAAACCACGACTAAGAAGCATGACTAAAGCAGCCGCTAAAGAAGAATCCATGAACCATGTGCAATTCAAAACCGCAGAAACAAATGAAAGGTTATAACTTACATCTGGTTCTTACAAAGGGAAAGCAACTTATTGTATGTATCTGCAATGATGGTAATGCATTTGGTTTGCTCACATCGAAGTTCTTTACAGCACCTGTCTTCAAGATATTTTACAATCTAGGGACCATAAAGGGAAGCATCAGTACCTCAGCAATGAAACACATACTTGTGAACTAATTTGAACTTTTTTACTTCAAAGATTATAAAACTGTATATAGCATGAATACCTTTGGAATGCGGAAAGGATTTTTTGCAGCATATTCACATAACTTGACAATTTTCCTCTCGCTTTGAGGACCATCCTGTGAAGGGTTTCACCACCAAAACTCATTCAATGCAACTATTGACTCATAAAACTGATGGTAAAAAGAAAGAGTATCAACCATGTTAAACCTAATACGATGCTACCAACTAAAATATGCCGAGTTGTTTAATGAAGACTCGTTCCACTGTTAAGCTTGTGTAGTACAAATGCAGAATTTTATCTTCTCCAACTTTAGAAATAGACCAGTTAAAAGAAATTGGACTATGTGGTTCTTTTCTATTTGATCAGACACATCGTGAAGAAAGGAAAATCACTCTAGGACCATCAAGTCATCATTCAACCCGTTCCATTAACACAGTCAAAGTAAAACACCAAACTTAACAGATCAACCAAGCGTTCAAAATTTCACACATCAATGATTCTACAGTACTATTGAATAGGGATTAAAAGAAAAGACTAGTAAATGCTTACAAGAGATTTAGGAAATATGTCAGCAAGCAATTTCTTGTAACGCTTAACTGGCTGCCGAGATCTTGACCTCAGAGCAGGGCAGCATATGCACATGTTCCCGCATGCTGGGAAGATTTTTCTGGAGATGACACCCATTTCCTGCAACAAAGGAAGATACAGTATGAAAAAAAGCTTGAGCCTTCCTTCCACCATGATTTCCATACTCTTGACAATAAGCACAGGACAAAAAACAGGTCTAATGTTCTGAAACATCATGTGAACCCACAAGGGAAGACGACCATTTTGACAAAAGAAAAAAAGAAAAAGAAAAAAAAAATACTCGTTTACCAGTTGGGGAAAAAATATTCATCTTAATGCAACGTAGGAGAAGATTAACAAGTATGGAGGTCAGTATTCTAGAGAAGAAAAGGAGGGATACATATACATCAAAGCTAATGCAAAACAGTAAAGTTGAGAGTGAGGACCTAAAGAACAAATTTGAAATAAACAAAAACGTTTTATAGTTCAATACAAAGTGCAAAAGACAACAAGGACAAAAGGAAACAAGAAACCCACCTAGAAGATGCTAACAAGAAAAACTTAATGTTGAAGAACCATCCTAACAAGACATTGCAGCAGAATACTACATCCTCAGCACAAACTAAGCTAAAATAGAAAGTAGGAACAGTAAAAACCAACCCATTTCACAGAAAACCCCAAAACTACATGAAGAATTCCACAATGGAAGAACTTCAAACGACCCCATTACTCCCCTAAGAAGGAGAAAAACAATAACAATGTGAAGAAACAACGTACCTGACCAACACCCAGAACCCAGATCCGCGAAGTGAAACCTCCTCCGTTCTGAGTAAATACAGTGGAAATGGAGGATCAAACGGTAACAATGGAGAAAAGTAACAGAAGAAATGGAAGACGTAGATGGAAATCAAGTAGAAGAGAGTGAATGCGCATGAATTCAGCAAAAGGACATGAGAAATTTTGAGAAGAGAAAGCACGTGAAAGTGTCAGCGTATTCACACTGAAGAAAGTGGATTGGTGGTTCAATGTCAGAAATTGGAATACTAACCCCCTTCTTCCCTACTTTTTGCTGTTGGGCAAAGGCTAGGACAGACACTAGGCGGGTTCCCTTTTGGTAATTCAGTCGCCTGGTTTAAAAAAACTGCTTTAATTTGAACTTCTTTTCCAGGTCTATCAACCCTTTTTGCTTCATTCAAAATAGACGACCACTCTCAATTCTCAAACGCTTTTTGCTCAGAAAAATCTACCAAGATGTTTCTAACGGAAGTGCTTTTGTGGGTTATGGGTGAATGAGAAACTGTAATTTGATGGGATTGAAGAAGGGTGTTGATCAAAATCTTCAATTGGTTTAAATGCATTTGAAGTTATCTCATGTTAATTACATCCAATGCTTGAGAAGGCATTTAATAACCCAACAGAAATGATTTGGGAAAAATAAACCAAATGCAAGTGGAAAAGGGAAGGAAAAAAAATACAATCTTGAGGCAATTGGATCCTTTGTTGTGCAAGAAAGATGCACAAATTTTCTTCATTTTTTATCATAAATTGAATGGGTTTGAGATTTGAAGTTGTCAAGAACAAAGAATATCAGGGTGGGTTAATGTATTTTATTGAAAGAGTAATGCAAATTTGTATTATTAAAGGGGAATTGCAATGGGTAGCAAAAAATATTAGGATATTTGCAAATTTAGCTCTGATTTTTTAGATTTGCAAACATAGCAAAAATTTAAAAATCTGATTTCCGTTTTTTTTATTATTCCAATTTTACCCTTGTTGGTATATCGATAGGTATATTAGTAGTATATCTGATATATTTTATATTTACTGATATACGAAATATAAAGTATACCAAATTTGATATACTCGAATGAATTCAATGATATACCTAATATATACTTGACTTGATAAGCATAACATTTGATATACCAATGATATACTTGACTTTTTTTTGTTTTTTTTTAGAATACTTGATATGTTACTTTCTTTACTTATATTTGTTATATTTATTTTTCTCTTTATTGAATTATGTGGTGTTACTTTCATATTTTAAATGAAATGTTTGTCTTTTATAAAATAAATGTGTCTTCTATACCTGTTATGAATGTTGATACACCATTGATATACCTCATTTGTATTTTTTTTTTAACTTGCCTCATTTTTTATACTACTCAAATAATTAATAACATTGATATACCTGATTATGAGTAGCTAAATACATCAATGATAGATTTGTTATTAAAAAAATCATTGATATATACGCATTCAACCAAAAGGTTAGAGGTTTAAATCCTCTACCACACATATTGTCCCAAAATAAAGCTAATATATCTAATTCTTCATTGATAAAGTATATCAAAGACATCTAAAACTAATGAAAGCTCATGTGTATACTTCATAAATGAAGTATATTATATTCACGAAAATATACATCTGATATATTATATATTTAGTATATCAGTTGATCGATATACCAAATATCTAGTATATTTTACCCTTGTTGGTATATCGATAGGTATATTAGTAGTATATCTGATATATTTTATATTTACTGATATACGAAATATAAAATATACCAAATTTGATATACTCGAATGAATACAATGATATACCTAATATATACTTGATTTGATAAGCATAACATTTGATATACCAATGATATACTTGATATGTTACTTTCTTTACTTATATTTGTTATATTTTTTTTTTCTCTTTATTGAATTATGTGGTGTTACTCACATATTTTAAATAAAATGTTTGTCTTTTATAAAATAAATGTGTCTTCTATACCTGTTATGAATGTTGATACACCATTGATATACCTCATTTGTATTTTTTTTTTAACTTACCTCATTTTTTATACCACTCAAATAATTAATAACATTGATATACTTGATTATGAGTAGCTAAATACATCAACGATAGATTTGTTATTAAACAAAATCATTGATATATACACATTCAACAAAGAGGTTAGAGGTTTAAATCCTCTACCACACATATTGTCCCAAAATAAAGCTAATATATCTAATTCTTCATTGATAAAGTATATCAAAGATATCTAAAACTAATGAAAGCTCATGTGTATACTTCATAAATGAAGTATATTATATTCACGAAAATATACATCTGATATACTATGTATTTAGTATATCAGTTGATTGATATCCCAAATATCTAGTATATTTTTAGGGTTTAATATACTGGATATTTGGTATATCAGTGGATGACGAGCTGAGGTTATTTTAGTCTTTTTGCGTTATTGTTTGGGCCGGGCCAAACTTTTTTTGCTATATCTGCAAACCCAATAAATCAAAGACACGCCTGCAATTATGATTTCTTTTTTTGCTATTGATGCAAATGCCCCATTATTAAATGTTCAAATATTTATTAAATTTAGTCTTTGATGTTTCAAGAGTTGCATTTAATCTCCTACCATGTACTAAATTTTTATAATATTCTTATGGTGAAGGTTAAAATTGGAAAATGTATTTTTCAAAAAAAAATGGAAAATGTAAATTCACCCGACATCATACTTATGAGTTTATAAAAATTTAGAGAAAGAATTAGGTTATTTAAAAGATAAAAGTTTCTAATTTTTTATTCGATTTTCTAAAAAGTTGAAAAAAATATATTTTCTCCTCTTAAGTAGTCTAATCTCTCATCTAAATTTATGTTGACTCATTGAGTTTTGTGACATGTAAATTTATGTTATGCAATTTTAGAATGGATCGACAGAAGGAATATAATTGAAAATTGTTGAAAAGTAGAGGACCAAATTGAAATTTTTTAAATAACAGACACTAAGGAGGAAAAAATGTTAAAAATGTTTCGAACTAAAACATATATTTAGCCTTAAAAATATATATGTGGATGCTATAAGGTATAAGATTAATATCCAAGTAAAAACATGAAAAATTTGCAAAATACAAATAACTAATATTAGCATACAAAATTGCAAAATTTGTTAGACTTTCGGGTTCATGCTCTACCTGGGTGGACATGATTCGAGATTGGATTTGTCATTTGGTCGATTATGACCGTTTATCTCTTGTCCGAGTGGTGTTATAATATTGTCTTTAATTTTAAAAAAAAAAATATATATCCAAGTAAAAACATGTTTGAATAACTAATATTTAAAATACAAATACATGATATCTTGTACAATTTTAAAAGTAGAAATTTGTCTTTCAACATGGAAACCTAATCAATCTTTTTCTTTTCTTTCTTTTTTTCCCCTTTTTGTTGAAGATAATTTCTCAATCAAACCATATAGTTTTCCTATGGAGGGTTGAGATCTCAAAAGCTTTTTAATATTGCAATTGTTTAGGTTTTCAAATCAACAAAATCAAAGGCATCAACTTTTCATCTGCATAGGTGACAAGAAACAAAAGACAAAAGACAAAACTTCCCAACATTACATCTTCAACCACAACCCAACCTTTTCCAAAGTGAAGCCTTTAAATTTATGTATGAAATTTTCCTTTATTGATTTCACTATGACGACATCTTTTTTATTTAGAATCTCTTTTTTCAGATTTCTTCGTTCTTCTTCGATAATCTGGTCGAACTCTAAAATACATTACAAATCAAGATTCGGGTGCACTCTAAAAAATATCTTAATCGGATCAGTATGTTCAGGTTGGTCGTGTCGGTCTGGATATCGTTTAAGTCCGTGAATTTCAAAAAATACATAAAGGGGTAGAAAATAAATGAAACAAAGCTTGAAATAACTTACATGGTACACCAAACACCACTAGGCTGGAATTCAATATGTTTTGAGTATCTTTACAGCAAAAATAATCATAGAGAACCCATTAAGTTAATGCTATTCTAAGTTGTCCAAAGTTGAATCATATGTCATTGGAATTTAATGCCAATAAAAACTATAGAAAACAAAAAAATGATTTATGAAAAGGACCCAAAAAAGGGGCCCCACCTATGGTTGTGTTTAAAGCAAGGAATCTTACAATAAAATCACCTAAGATATGGACTTGGTATAGTTGGTGATTTTACTATTATTTTTATGCACATTTTGAAAGTGGAAAAAAGAAGAAGAAAAAAAAAACTTTGTGGCTTTTTAAGAATATATTTTATTTGTCAAACTTGTTGATCAACAACTATATGCAATTGGGGTAGGACCATTAGATTCAATAATGCTGATGTCAATAAAAATGTCAAGTTGAAAATTTAAAAAATATAGTATACATAAAATACAAGTATCAATGGTTATACGAAGACAAATTACTAAATAGAAACTCGATTTGTTAAAAATCACTTTTGGTCCCTGAACTCTCGTGAAAGTAGCAATTTAGTCTATGAACTTTGATTTATAACGATTTAGTCCATGTACTTTAAATTTTGTAACAATTTAGTCCTTGAATTTTGATTTGTAACGATTTGGTCCCTGTACTTTCAATTTTGCAACAATTTAGTCCCTATCGTGAAAATTAATAATGTTAAGATTTAATGAAATTTCTTACATAGATAGATTAATAAACTAATTTGGGACTCAATATGTTTATAAGCTACAAAGTCTAATTGCCAACAATAGCATAGCTCAACTGCCAAAGCGAGCCTAACTCAGCGGTAATTGGCATGTAATCTCGATCAAGGTCAGAGGTTATAATCTCCCCACCCCCAATTTCTTTACGACTAAGAGGTCATGAGTTCAAACTCCCCATCCCCATATTGTTGAATTTATTTATTTATTTAAAAAAAAAAAAAAAAAAAAAAAAAAAAAAAAAAAAAAAACTACAAGGTCTAAAAATTGACATTTAATTTTCTTTGATGAATTTTTTTGCAACGAGGATTAAATTGTTAGAAATTTGAAAATACATAACTAACTTGTTACTTTTATGAAAATTCGAAGACTAAAAGTGATTTTTAACCTAAAAATATCAGGTTGAAAATTTTGAAAATATGGATAAAAGTATATGTAAAATATAAGTATCAACAGTTATATCAAGAAAAATTACTAAATAGAAACTCGATTATATAAGTTTATGATATCAGTACGATATGTTGAACAAAATGGTCAGGAAAATGAATCAAGGAGAAGACGAGAAACTATATTCTCATAAATCTCATGATCTATCTCCCCTCTCTCGAAAATAAATTAGAAGATAACTTTATCGAAGTTGTGGTGTGCAGCTCAATGACACAAAACATCACACTCCCTAAAGTCTATCATAGGATAATTAGTAAGAAAACCTTGATTTTCAAATACTCCATCAAACTCATTCTACATATGTTAAAGATAGAAGACGGTTTACCTATCTTCTCAAAGTCACTATATGTAAATGAGAAACGAGAAACTACCACATTTTACGTTGCAAAAAACGTAATGTTTTGAGAATTGACATTTTTGTAATATTCGATATCTTTCGACATTTTTTAGAACCTACTCTAACTCATTGTCATATACAATAAAGTAATTTCTTGTCCAAAATTATATTACAAGTTTGAGTCTAGTGTCTATTTTTTTTATTAAAAAAAAAGTGTACTAATTATTTTAAAACAAAAAATAAAATAGGGATAAATAATTTAAAAAATAAATAAATTATTGATTCTTGGATTTTAGTTAAAATGGGAATCCTATGCCTGGCTCGAGCATCAAAGTTGTATATATAATTATTTAAGTAATGTGCTATCTTCAAAATTTAAAAGTTGAATCAATCATACATAGTGTTTCTCAAACTTTGAATTGTGGGAATGTTGACTACACTTAAATTCATTAATAATTAGATTATAGAAAATCAAAATGTTTCATAATCCATCATTTTCATGAACATAGATAAATGAATAAAGATGATTCTAATTACTTATTTATTAAAATTGAAGAATAATTATATAAAGAGGATATGTCAAATGAGAATCCTTGTAAACAGTGCTTAGCACTAATTATGTATTAGAGATTTTAGTTGACAAAGTGCTTAGTAATTAGCATTAATAATACATTAGAGATTTTAGTGGATTAATCATTTTGAAGCCATAAATTCTACCAAGCATCATACACTTTGCATCAACTGTACCTTATTAATCATTTTGATTATATCACAAATCTAATGATTATTATCCATCTTGGTATGTCCCTTTTTTGTAGAGATTTAGGATCAAAATTATTGTTTTATATCTTACTTTAGTTCCAAAACTTTCACCAAAAAAAAAAAAAAAAAAAAAGTCTCAAACTTACAAATATCCATATTAAATGATGAATCTTGAAAAAGCAACCATTTTAATCCTCATCGCTATTCTACTATCGCCTATTTAACAAATAGAGATCATAACTTAGAAAATTATGTTTTTCAAGAAAGAAACTTAGAAAATTACAATTAATATATCGATGTAGATCCGTGAACGTATTGAAGTCATATATATTACCTGACATGGATATCAAGCGAGGCAAGTATGGATGTAAAAATAACAATGATGAGCAAAATGGTTTTTTTATATATATAGAAGTTTTTAGTGAGAATAAACATTTCAAAAATTCAAGCAACTTCAAATTAACCGAATAGAATTTCATTTGCAAGATTTTTTTTTTATTGTTTTCAAAATATAACATCATGCGATAACTTAATGAAGTTAGAACAATCCATATTCTCTTAGAGGGGCCAACATGAGCATCACTCAACTGACATAAGACTTGTATTAATAATCGGAAATCTCCCACCCCACATGTTTCAACAACAAAAAAAAAATCTCTTAGAGGGAGTAAAAACGCTTTAATTACTAAGACCATATTTAATAACCATTTGATTTTCGATTTTTAGTTTTAAAAAATTTTATTTGTTTTCTCACAACTTCTTTACCATGGTTTTCATCTTTCTTGAGAAAATATTTAAATTATTAGCCAAATTCCAAAAAGGGAAAAAAAATAAAAAAAAAATCTCATTTTTTTTTTAATTTTAATTTTCATAGAAAAACATTTGCAAAAAGTAGATAATAAACAAATAAATCCATAGATAGACGCAGTTTTCATAAGCTTGATTTTTAAAAATCAAATAGTTATCAAGCGGAACCGAAGCTACAGATTTTATTTACAAGAATGAGTAAAAAGTCTTGAAACATCAAATTTACACGACGGGTCAAAAATAGCACGTCGACATCAGTAAAAAAAAAAAAAAAAAAAAGTCATAACAAGCAATAGATGATTGACAGCAGTGCGGACACCCATATACCATAAATTGCAAAGGAGCATATGATTTGTCTAAGGCAATTTTTAAACTCTGGACCCCAACTTGATTATGATGCAACACAAAATCTCAAGTAACAATCAAAGTTGCCAAGTCCTACATGACCTAAGGACTTTGAGTTGAGGATGGTCCAATAGGATGGAAAGGACCATTCAATTATCGTCCTACATGTGGACGTGCACTACAACAACACATCACGAGGGCAACTGAGATATTAGCCTAGTGTCTAATTATACCAATTATAGGAATGAGTTACCTTCTACGAGTGCACAACCGTCTAATCCTACTACAATCATATTCTAGGTAGGTAGAGACCAGGATTTGTCAAAGCAACAATTCTAAGAACACGTGACCTTTTTATGTTCATAAAAGTGCAGAAATGTTGTCCAGAATTCGAGCCCGAGACTTCTACCGAGCAAATTCTGATGATTTTCTAGCATATTGGAAAGGTTATAGAAGAAAATTGACAGTTAGATTGCCATTGCACTAGAGAGGGGGCATTTCTTTTTTAATAACATTTAACTTACATTGAGTGAGTTAAATATGTCAACATGCCAAATTATGACCCCAAAAACAGAGGAGTAATTGGATACTTTACACTGAAGATAAGCAGCTGGGTTGACTTAAGAGAGGCAGAGTTTGAAGACAAAGTGCTTCCTCTCATTCAAGAAACGTCTGGGAAGTACTTTGAACGCAAGCTGTCGAGCCTTTCTGCGAACTCAATTGGAACAGCCTCGTCACAAAATACTTCATCCCAAATCTTGAGGAGATCTGTTTCACAAAGCTTTAAAATTAGAATACAAATAAATAAACACTCGCCAAGTCTCCATGATGAGCCCTATGATACAGATTTCAGTTCCCAACAAAATCTTATGTCTCAGAACTCAGTCTATAGACTGAATGTCAGGAGGCTCAATAACATTCAAGTCCCTATATAAGTTCATCCAATAAAATATGAATTAAAGCACTTTGCATTCATCTCCTCAACTGTGAATGTTTATCATGCTTACCGTCTCACCAAATATTTAAGTGCATGCTGATTTTAACCATATTCAAAATCACCCTGAAACATGTCTTTCATAATTCAAAATCAATTTTGATGTTATGAAAATTAAGTTTAAGAGTGTAAAATCAAACAAGAAATTGATTTTGAATAATTAAAGGTATGTTTCGGGGTGATTTCGAACCTGACAAAAGTAATTTTAGTCATTTTAAAATCATTCCCAAACATGGGATAAGATTGGTTTCTTATACAGGTACAGTCTAGAACTTGTACATGTAATACTAGATTACTTCTTCAAGACCAGGATACCAGTTGACAAAAGAAGGGGGGTAATCATAATTCACAGCACAAACATGAGCGAATAAGTGTGCTCCCAAATTCAGTATGAAGTATCCTGGTCCCACGCAGGAATTTCTTTTTCTTTTTTGAGATGAAATGATTATGAAAAACATAAAGAAGAGCAAACGCAAAAGAAAGGAATCCACCTAAGGAGCCATAAGAATACCAAAAGCCTATCAAATTGACATATATCATAGAGAAAGAGGAGTAACAAAATGACCAGAAGGCAGGTCTCTTCAGAGTGAAGGCCCATGTTGTTTGAGGACAAGAGTAAGTGCAATACACCAAATCAATCTCAACCAACTTATTTTTTCCTCACAAATTTGGTTTGCAAATGCAGATGCTAAACTTTTAGCCATGATGAAGGTTACCGTGCAAGAAAGGCGTAATCAGGGAAGGGTTTCTACAACTTACCAGACTTTTCAGCGGCTGGAAGACACATCATGAGTATGCTGAATCTTGGGACCTTAGCTAAATTTTCTAAAAAACTGATAGCCACAGCCGTCTCTTCACTGAAAATTGATTGGCAAATATGTACTGTTAACCATTGATATTTTAAATCATATTCTAAATGTTCCCTCAGAACAAGTTAGAAATTTTCAACTTACGTGAAAAAGGTAGCCACGCACTTGACAATGTCTATTAAAATTGGAGCTGTTAGTGCATTTTTAAAAATCTGAGGCAACTTGGATGGAGAGATGGCCTGATAAGTAAGAAAAACAATTGCGTTAATAAAATACAAAACAAAACGAAAAGAAAAAACTGTGGAAAGGAGCCGAATAATAAAATGCCAAGTATATTTGGCTCAATGGATTTCTCAATGCGTTCATTTACTGCTGTCAAAGTGAAATTCTTTGCTGCCAATGTCATGCCAATATGCAGAGTGTTCGCTACCACAAAAATGAAAAGGATGGTGCTTTTTTATACCCAAATCTATCAGCCAATTGATGATTCAACAGATAGTAAACGGGGAGACAACTATACGACCTACAATATCAGGTAGTCAAGACTCAAAACTAGCGACCTTAATACACTCGACAGGTGGCCTCTAGGACTCTTCCATTGGAAAACAAATTGATGATCATATGATGAAAAAAGATCAATCATGCCAATGTCATGCCAATATGCAGAGTGTTTGCTACCACAAAAATGAAAAGGATAGTGTTTTTTTAAACCCAAATATATCAGCCAATTGATGATTCAACAGATAGTAAACGGGGAGACAACTATACGACCTACAATATCAGTCAAGACTCAAAACTAGCGTGTTCCTTAAAACACTCGGCAAGTGGCCCCTAGGGCTCTTCCAACGGAAAACAAATTGATGATCACATGATGAAAAAAGATCAAACAATTGACTGACCAACTGAAAAAGCAGTCTTTAATATGGCAGTATGCTTCTAATATTTATCAGACAACAATTTTTACATATAGGCAATACCATCTAATCTTATTATCTTGGATAGCCAAATGAACATAACAGTATTTACAGCATAGTTGGTCTATATCACATACCTTTAAAAGACGAGCCTGCAGTGCACAATCACCAGAGAATCCTCGCCAAGAAACTTCAAATTGATAGGCAGTAGTTGGGGCTATAATGTTTTTTGCAGCTTCAACCATACTTCTAGAAACTGCTCGAGAAGCAAGTTCCTGCACTGAAGGCTTCAGTTCCTGCTTTCTCGGAACATGATTTCTCTGTGAAAATATTGGCAGGAGAAGGAGAACATAATAAAATGCCAAGTATATGTGTGAAAACAAAAGAATTTAGATATCGTCGTGTCAGAAAGAATTAGTGGCAAAAATACATAGGGTAGGCTATGGCATCCAAACGAGCATGATTTGGTAACATGGTTCACAAATTGATAAAAGGTGAGAGAAGAGGTTAAGTAGAAGCATTTCATCTCCCCATCCGCTCAATCTATGATATAAAGTCCTTTTAGTGCTTTAGGACTTTGAACGGACGAGCTTCAATTTGACTAATCATGAAGGTGATCTATTGGCTTTTGAGTCTTGAATAAGGCTCGAGCATGTCAGTAAGAGATTACTGTCAAAGTAATGCCTCAAAGAAAGATGAAAGAGAGCACTCTTATTCCTAGTCCCAATTCCTGAGTAAAAGTATGATTGACATTGATTCTCATCTTAACCATAAATAGTGGGAGAATTAGTTATATCTGG
The DNA here is from genome assembly GCA_017139565.1 of Luffa aegyptiaca. Lineage (NCBI taxonomy): Eukaryota > Viridiplantae > Streptophyta > Magnoliopsida > Cucurbitales > Cucurbitaceae > Luffa > Luffa aegyptiaca. The sequence goes on along the minus strand of CM029402.1, from coordinate 44,511,044 downwards.
CCTGCATCAGTCAATTTTAGAGCTAGAAGTCTCCTATTCAGTTACAATTTATAGGCTTGAGGGAGCACTTTTCAAGCCTAGCAATTGAGGGCCTTACTTAAAGTCACCCTTTACTAATGAACCAAGCCTCTTCCATGACTCAAATTCCAATGGTCCAATCCTATATTCAAGCAAGCTTGATTATTATAATAGATCAAAGATTCTTTACAAAAAAGAGTCAAGATCAGGATGTGAACTCATCACGATAACGAACTTCTCATCAAAGATCACAGGTTCTTTAAAGAGGGTCAAATACAAGCATGAGAACTTCATTTCTTCATATTTTTTTTTTTATTGAAATCAAATTAAGCAAACTTCTATTTGATTTCAATAACATTTTCTAGATGAACCCTGCAACGCAATGGTTCACAAACAAGAAACTGTTGCAGCAATCTTATGAGTTACTTTTGAAAAAAAAAAATGGTATGTGCTAACATAAAAATGGGAACTAACAATTGAAAGACAGCGTACAAGGCAGAAAAAAGAGTTTAAATGGATTTTAAGAGACCTCCAATACCCCCAAATTCGAACTTGGGTCTTTGTGAAAACCATTTGTTGCTTCTCTTTTGTATCTGATTTCAGCTCCTGTACTTCTGTCCTCAATTTCCTCTAAACGTGCAGATGCCTTGACAGCTTTTTCCCCACCATGTTCCTAACAATAGAGTCCAAAAGCTCAAACATCATATGGCTGACACCCAGCTTCAGAATAAGCAATATTATCTTTAGATTCCATTACGAGGGGGGGCCATGTAATAAACCAGTTTTCTTCAATCAGTTAATGAAGAACCAGAAAACTTGCAAAACAAATCCATCATATTTGGTCAATTTGAGGAAAGAAACTCAATCGTGTTGTGATAATCTCAACAATAATAATCGATTATCATGAACGAATTCTGAATAAATGCAAAACAAACAAAAAAGAAGAGGAAGAAAGAGTGACACAAAATGTTTATAGTGGTTCGACCGAAGTCTACATCCCCTTTCGAATTAGAGAGATTCACTGGAGCTAATCAAAAGAAGAAGATGAATTACAAAATGTGGTGATCACCAAATGATCACCCTCACACCCCTGCACTTCCCAAGTTCATAAACTAAGTATCTAAAGTTAGTTTACATTCCAGTTGTTTAACCAGTGGCGGAGCTACAGTAGGCCCAGGGGGCTTGAGCCCCCTCTGAACTTTAGAATATATATGATTAACATTAAAAAGTTCAGTGAAGTTAGCAAAATAGAGCCTTGTCTCAATGGCCCAATGAGCGTGAAGCCCCCTGTCCCGCGTCCTGCACCCAAATTCGAGTCCCGTGTTGGTAAAATATATTTTGCTGCCAAGTCCTTTTTTTAGTTAAGTAAAAAAATGTTTCTTTTTTTAATACAATTCAACAAAAAAGAAGACAATTAATTGACTTAAGACAATTAATTGACTGAAGTCAATTAATTGTGTGACCTTACTTTCAAAAAAAAAAATGTGTGGCCTTGTCGATTGACTGCAGACTTAAATAAATATATATATATTTATATATATATATATATATATATATATATATATATATATATATATATTTAAAAAAAAAAAAAAAAAAAACAGCAAACCCTCCTTTAAAAAGTTAATATTTTATTGATTTAAGAATATATAGAAACCTATACATTTCAAGAAAATAATTTATACCTATAATATTTCTAAAGGTTAGTAAATTATTTTTTAATAATCTATACATTTCAAGGAAATAATTTATACCTATAAGATTTCTAAATGTTAGTAAATTATTTTTTAATAATTAATCCCATAAGAAACTGTACTTATTATTAAAAAAATATATATAATTATTATTTCAAGTCTCATTTTATTTTTATTTATTCATATTAAATAAAAGGTTAAAATATCATTTTGATCATTGTATTTTGAGATTTGTTTTATTTTAGCCCTTCTCTTTTCAAATATTCAAATTTAGTCCTCGTACTTTTAATATGCCTTAAAATTAGTTTAACTTTTCCAATTTTTGTTTTTCTCTATTAACCTTCTTTCTATAAATTTTAGAAACATGTTCACATTGTGTCTTTACTCTTTTCTTAAATGGAAATTCTTATCATTGTTTTACCAAGTTTGATAAAAAAAATTTAGATAAAATTTTACATCAAACTACTAATCAAAACTAATTTTAAGATTTATTGAGAGTAGATGAACTAAATTTGGACATTTGAACGTCTATGGTCTAAAATGGAAAGAGACATAAAGTACATGGATCAAAATGGTACTTTAACCTAAAAATATCAATCATATTTTCTGTTGAACGAACTAATATAAAAATATATCACCCCCCCCCCCGATATAAAGTTTTGGATCCGCCACTGTGTTTAACAAACCCCCTAACAACAGTCAAACCAACTTCTACAAAAAATAACCGTGGTAAAGAAAATGAGTAAACAGTAAAGCAGTGAAATGCATTACAGATGTGAGTCAATTAGTCATAAAGAAAGAACAAATACAAATACAGAAAGGACACTACAGCCAAGAACAAGCAGTATAAGTGATTATTGATTAATTATCAGCAATTTTTCTCTCCGTTGAATATTTCAACAGAGGAATGGATTAAACCACAGTCTTACAAAAGAGAGCAGGACAGGGGAGTTATAAAGTAGCTATATATTAACATTAGTATTGTTTTATATTATATCAAAATATACTTTCCAGAAAACTTGAGAAATAAGAGAGAGAGAGAGAGAGATCTGTTGAATGTCTATTATTAAAAATACAGGTTGGTTGGATCTTCATTGAAAATTTATTTACATGATATGGATAATTTTTTTTTTAATCTTTTTTATATTGCATGCACTTCAACTACTCACACAGGACAATTGTATAAGAAAATAAGGGATACCATGGGCAACAACAAATTAGTAATCCTTACTTCAATGCGTTCTTGAGCTGCCGACAATCCTGTCCTTAGTGTGCTGCTTGAGACAGGAGGGATGTCCTGAATTTTTGCTTCAGAGTCGGATTTTCCAACCGTCTCCTTATCTTTTGTGGAGCTTCTCGAAGCACCAGATGCCTTCTCAAGAATTGCCTGCGAGATGGATACATGTACAAGAAAAATTAGATGAAATTATGTGGTCAACATAACTCATCTGAAATATTGCAACTCCCTCTCCCATATTCACCAGTATATAGTTCAAGAGAGATCCAGATATTTAATAGAAATAATCTGAAATATTAATGCTGCAAAACTTACTTTCCCAACAAAAGCTCTGAGCTCAGCATGTTGCTTCTTGATCTCTTGGTTGTTAGGCTCCAACCTCTGGGCAAATTCAGCATCTACAATCGGCAAGTCAAGTATATCAGATGGATAAAAAGCATAAAAGATCCACGAGCAATTAAGATGCTTGTTTTAATACCCTCTAGGGCTTCTTTAGCCTTCCCAAGTTCCTTTCTAGCTGTTGCTCTGCGTGAATATGCTTTAATATATCGATCATCTAAATTTAAGGCTTCTGTACAGTCATCCTCAGCCTCCTGAAATCTGACTTGAGCAAGGTGGAAATAAGATGATAACAAATAACGCACCAATTTTAGCACATTTAATAGAGCACTATTTAATAGATAACACAGCTTATAACAGAAAATTACTTAGAAACAAAGGTGGAATATTTCTATGACATTTCATTCCAAAGAAATAACACAAACATATTACATAACGATGCATCTAATTAAAAGAAAGCTCTGAATCTATCGATTGAAACTTGCCTTCTGATTTTTAGGTAGGCCATGGCCCTATTTGCAAAGGCTACAGCTGTTGGTGACAAAGCGATACTTCTTGAATAGCAGTCAATGGCTTCTTTAAACTTCTTTTGCTTAAAATACTCATTACCCTGGAATATAAAGATATATTACACATACCATGTAGTCAAGAGTCGAGTTGTTTCATGGTTTCATTATACCAATCGTGTCTCTACCATAAAAACATGAGCAAAAGAATGTAACCTACCTGTTCTTTCTCTGAAGCAGCATCAACAAAACTCTGTTCAGTCTGAAAATTTCTCGATAGGCGGTTAACTGCATCATAGTGCTTCAAGTAATCAGCTGCTGAAGCTTTTTCTGCCTGCCTTCTACCCTGGTTAGCTATGACATCACTTAAGGTGCCCCTCAAATAGTACATAATAGTATCAAGTATTTATATTAATTTATCCACACTTGCAAAGAAATTTAAAGGCCGTACTGCTTAAGCAGTTAAATCAAACTATCACCCTTGACTATCATACTTATAGGAAAACAAACCAACTTAAATATTAACATCCGAGATAGCGGCTTCTTGTTCTAAAATGTGCATTTCGCTATCCAACAGAAAGTTTGATAGAGTAATACCTCCTTTTCTTTACCAATGGCCTGTGGCTTCAATTTCTTGTCTTTTCCCTTAAAGGAGAGTTCCCAATCCTGCAAGTCATTCAAAAATCCCTGGAAATCCTGGAGAAAAAAGAATGCGCCCGAAACACATACAACTCAATAAGAAAACCCAATAAACGCAGGCACGCACTTAACTTAACACACCAAGGATAACGATTTCGTGAGAAACATAACCACAGTATTAACTCAGGTTACGATTTCTAACCCCTATTGAACACATTCAGCTTATTAATCACCGCAATGCAATTGAACAGAACTGCACATTATCATACCCCATCGAATCCCAATGTTCGACAAACCGCAAGCTAATTAATCTATTCCATTTAGCCAGGGGAGTTGCATACTTAGTCTCTCCGCTTATAGTTTCCACGGAAAACGAATTACACGGCAATTGGAACTCAACTCAAAATTACAAGTTGTAAACTTTACATTCCTCCTCGTCTTTCAAGCAAGCAAGAAAGAAAGCGTTCAATCTCTGAACTACAGCAGCTTATGAGAACTGGACATACCAGAGGCTGATCACGCCCGTGCTTGGCGGAGGAATCGGCCATGGGAGAGCAGAGGAAGTGAACAACAAACACGAAGAAAGTGAGAACGGAGGTTGGAGCTCCGGGCGGTCGTAAAAAGTGCTTCTCGAAGCGTCCACTCGGAGCCGTCCGCCGAAAGCAGTTCCCTTTCTCTCCGGTCGGGGCTTCGCCGTAGATACATATTGTGTAAAATCCCAATTGATTGGGCCGAAAGCAAAAATAATATGGCCCATTAATATATGACATTTTGGACTTTGCCAATATTTTCTTGGGGGCAGTTCATATATGGCAAATTGGACCAAATTAATAGCAAATATAGCACAGTTGTAAACTAATTCCATATATAGCAAAATTAATTGTACAAAACCAAAAAGTTGTTGTCAGATTCTATCCGTGTCTATGACTGATAGACTCTGATTATTCAAAGTCTATAACTAATAAACTCTGATAATCGAAGTCTATCAGATAGATTCTAATTAACTAGAGTCTATCAGTGTCTATCAGTAATATACTCTGATAGATTTTGCTATATTTGCAATTTTTTTACATTGTGCTATATTTGCAATTATATAATCCTTATTTTCCACCCACTGCAAATTCTCTATTTTCTTATTTTTCTTCTTTTTTTTTTTCAGTACGACAAAATTTTGGGTTGACGATTCAAATCTCTAGTCTATATGTTTAGCTATGCTCACTTTGGCTTTGAAATTTTACATTATATCTAAATTTAAACTGTTGTTTTTAAAAAATAGTGGATACAATCATAGTTCAATTGTCATAAAGCTTGTACTAAATATCAAGAGCCACGTGGTTCGAATCTCCACCCTTACATATTGTCAAAAAAAGAAAACTATTGTTTTTTAAAAAATAAACAATAAAAAATAAAAGCTTCATTAAAGAGAATTAACCACCTCCATTAGGAGAAAATTTCTAGTACTACGGTAGTACATACTCCCTCCATTCAGCATATGACACGTCACTTAATGAACATTTAATTATATAATATTTTATTCCATGGGTCCCACACCATTCTTAAATACTTCCTACATGGCAAACAATGAATGGAGGTAGTATGAAAAATTTTTCATACTACCGTAGTACTAGAAATTTTCCCATCTATTAGCGTTCAAAATAACATTCAACCAATCAGGGATACAGAAATCCCCTACTGCCATTTCCTCTTCCAAAACAGAGGAAGAAGAAAGCCCAAAAAAATCCCAATTCAAATGTAACAATGTTTTCTAAACTCAAACATTAATCGTTCTTTACAAAATTTAAAATGGATTTTATGAATTTTTTTTAGTTCAACGACATTTAGGAAGGAGTGATTCAAACATTGTACCTTTTGATAAAATGTATATGTTAATTAGCTATGCTCACTTTAACAAATAAAATTTAGGAATGATACATCTTTTTTTAGATTTCTCATTCTCTTTATTTTTAATTATTAATGAAAGATATTTTAAATTTAACGAATATTAATCGTAAATTTTAAATAATATATTAGAATTTGGGAATTTATTGTTTCCTTTTCTTTTCCCACCAAAAACTGATTCAAACTTAAAATAATATATCATAATTTTCAAATTTTTGTAGTGAAATTTGGGAATATCATATACTTTTTATTTAACAAATGTTATAAAATACATCATTTTTATATTTATTACAACTATAAAGTACATAAAGCATAAAAGTTGTTATTACTATACAAAATTTGACATTTGTTGTGCATGGGTGATTGTTTTATAAATAATAAATAACAATGGACAACCACCATGACCGCTGCAAACTTCTATACCATTGAAAAATAGTTCGGGTTAGATTTTTTCTTTCTTTCTTTTATTATATTCGAGTACGAATTATTACTATATTTACTTAGTTAAGTTCAAGTTTTCTCATCTTCAAACATTAAAATTTTGTAGATTTTATTGGAATCTTTGAATATCAATATTAACATTTACCACTTTATATTTTATTTAAAATTTTATTTTATTTTATTTTTTTATGAAATATAAACTCAAATTTAAACATTATTCTATATTCTTTTGGCTCCTCTTTTAAAACTATTAATTTTATTTTCTGGCACATTTTTTTAGCTATTAGTTTGTTTGGTTCATATTTCTTAGCTATTAGTTTGTGTGCAGATTTATTTCAAATTTTAGAGTCAATAGAGATAATGTTGTTACAATACAATGACATATTTGCCCTATAGAAAAATAATTAAATGCTTAAAAAACACTAATGGCCATATTTTAAATTTTAGATTATTTTATCTATCTATTTATATATTTGGTTCAACAATAAACGAAGTGGGGACTAAAATAATGGTTGGCAATAGTGGCCCATTTAGAAAAATGAACTACGACCAAGGATGAAAATATCGATATCGGTACTAATATCGGTAACTTAGATTTACGGACATTTGAATATTGACGGATATTCCGGTAAAAATGACAGATATCATGGAAACTCATAAAAATATTCTGAATTTTTTTATGAAACTTTGGACTAAGCTTATTTAAGTAATAAACTATTAGTTTAAGCATATATATCAATAATTATAAGCTAAATATGAATAGTAATACAATAATAGATAACATTGAAGATCTAAAAATGAAAGATAAAAGATTTTATTTTATTTCTTTATTTTTTTATTTTTTATTTTATTATTTTTTTTTTAAAGAAAGAAAGAAAGAAAGACATAAGAAATTGAAGATGAATTAAATCAAAGTTTAAGGAAAATGAGGATAAAAATTTTATCTACAAACAAAATTTAAAATTATCAAAGATAAACAAAATTATTACAAATATGCTATTTATTTATTAAAAAATAAAAATAATAAGTATTCTATATAAATTAAATTTAAAATTATATTATAGTATTAAAAAAGTATAATATAAAGTACAAATGTGGTTTTAAATTATTGTAATATAAAGTATACTTTAATGTAAACTTTATATTACAATAACCAATTCAATAATTTAAAATTATAACCAACGTGGTTTTAAATTATTGTAATATATATTTTTTTTTTAAAAAAGTATTGTAATATAAAGTATAATATAAAGTATACTTTATATTATATTTTACATTAAAATTGTGGTTTTACCATAATCTAAGAATGTGGTTTTACATTAAAATCATATTTAAAATTATAACGAATGTGGTTTTGCAATATTTAAAATGATGAAAGAAAGAAGAGGGAAAGAAAAAAAAAAACAAAAAAAGTTGTACAATATCAGATTCAAACTCATACATTGAAGGATCCTAGATGTGACAAGCCAATGAAGCAGAATTACCCATGTCATTTAAAAGATCCTATTAAATAATTATCTTCGATTCTCGGTCGAAATATCTGCGATTTTATACCGATATATCCGCGATTTTTCCGGGATATATCCGCGATATATCTTCCAATCTCTGCGTTTTTCATTGGTTCCATCCGATATATCGTCAAAAAGATATATCCACGATATATCGGCGATATTCTCGATATATCCACGATATTCTCGATATATCCACGATATTTTGGTAAAAACGATCTTACCCCCAATATCCATATCTCACCCTCGAGAAATTGGATATATCGCCGAAATATCACGATTTTTTCATCCTTGATTACGACACAATAAAAGTAATGTTGGATAAATTTCAAATTTAAATTTGAAAAAGCAAATTGCGGTGTTTTGGTGAATTAATATTAAATTGTCATGATTTAGTTTTTTTTTTTTTTTTTTTTTTTTTTTTTCTTTTTTTGAGTTCAACAACATTTGGGGTAGAGAGATTCAAACTTTCGACTTGTTGGTCGTGGATACATGCTAATTATTGCCGAACTATGCTGGTTTTGGTTCATGATTTAGTTATCATGACCAAAATAGACCTATTATTTTAATTATTTATATATTACTATTTAATATTTCATTTATTATAAGATAATTAAATTTTTAAAAATTGCATGAATCAAACTGCAAGTAATTTTACGATGGTTATAAAAATGAATCATCAATCAAACTCTCGTTGATGGCAAGACAATATACTTAAAAAAAAAAAAATGAATAAATTGTAAAATATTTATAGTAAATCAAATTATTGTACTGAAATTAGTTTTTACTCCTGCAAAACAAATTCTAAACGAGGCCTTCAGTTGGTTGCATTGGGCTCGGCCCATTAAGGAGAAGAAGTAGAGGCCCAAACGGAGAGGCACGTGGCGAAAGGAGAGGAATGGAGGGCAGTGAGTGAAGAAGAAGCGTACGAATAAGTAAGAGAGGATACGTGGATGACGCAATGAGATGGGAAGGTCAGCTGTCACATCCCCAAACTCGAAACGACCAGTGACATTAGAAAGCCCCATCAACTCAACTCAACTCAACTCAACTCTCTTTTCTTTATTTGCTCCATAAATCAATCACTCGCTGACGTGGCAGACAGATCAGACAGCTGCTGACAGAGACCACCCCCTTCTTCTTTTTATTATTATAAATATTGCTTTTTGACACCTCGACAGTATCGCGCGCGATGCGCGGGAGCCCTACTGGGGCCCATCTCCTTTTTTCTTTTTTCTTTTTTTTAAATTTATTTATTACTTTTGGTTCTTGTGGGACCCTTAACTAACAGTGAATCAACGTTCTACTCCTACACATCACACTTCCTTGTTTGCTTCTTTTTGTTTTTCCCTTTATTTTTTATTTTTTTATATTTCTTTTTAATTCCTCAAACTTTTTTTTCGGATGACATACACTTTTGAGTTTCGACAGAGATATTTTAGGCGTCTTTTTCACCCTTGGTTTCGTTGGATAACTATTTGGTTTTAAAAATTAAGCTTATAAACACTACTTTCACAAGTTTATTTGTTTTGTTATTTACCATATTCTTATGTTTTCAAAAACAAGTCAAGTTTTGAAAACAAAAAAAAAATAAGTTTTGTTTGATAATTATTTGGATCCGGTTTGATGATCATTTAGTTTTTGAAAATTATGCATGTTTTCTCCCACCATGGTTTTCATATTTGTTAAGAATCCATTTGCATTTCTGACAAAATTCCCAAAACAAAAACAAGTTTTTGGAAACTACTTTTTTATGTTTTTAAAATTTGATTTGATTTTTGAAAACAAGGAAGAAGGTATCTCTAAAACAAAGAAACTTATAAGTGCAAATAAGTGTGTATAAGCTTAATTTTAAAAACCAAAATGGTTATCAAATGAGACCTTAGTTTTCAAACTTGGTTTGGTTTTTGTAAACATGGAAAGAACATAACAAAGGAACTTATAGGTAGAAATTGTGCTTATAAGCTTAATTTTCGAAAACAAAAAACCAAAAACCAAATGGTTATAAAATGGGGTCTTGATTATTTGTTTTTTATTTTTTGAAAATTAAACTTGTTTTCTCTCGGTTGTTTTACAACAATGATTTTCATCTTTATTAAAGACACATTTGAATTCTTAGCCAAATTTCAAAAACAAAAACAAGTTTTTGAAAACAACATTTCTTTTTTCCAGTTTTCAAAACTTGACTTGAATTTTGAAAACATGAGAATAAGGTAGATAACAAAACTAAGAAACTTATAGATGAAAATAGTGTTTTTAAGCTCAATTTTAAAAAATCTAATGGTTATCAAACTTAACTATAGTTTTCAAAAACTTGATTTTGTTTTTGGAAATTTAGCTGTGAATTCAAATGTGTCCTTGACTAAAATGAAAATCATTGTAAGGATATTGAGAAAAAACAAGCTTAATTTTCAAAAACAAAAAACCAAATGGTTATCAAAACAAAAATAAGTTTTTGAAAACTTGTAAGGATGTAGTTTGTTGTTGCTATTAATTGTTTGCTAAATTACATGACCTCAAACATGTGTACTAACATTTTTTTTTTTATTTTTTATTTTTTATTATTTTTTTTTTTATTTTATTTTTTTTTTTTAAGTTTTGACTAAAGTGGGGTGGATGAACTAGAATGAGATTTAAATTAAACAAACTATTACTTTCCATATATATTTCATTTCTCCCTTCAAGTATTCATTATCATCTGGTAACAAAGTCCATAATTATGTTTCTTGATGTATAAATCTGAATTGACCACCAAAGAGTGCTATAAAATTTGGCCAACATTATCAAGGAAACTTGTGAGCATATCCCTCAGTGAGAAGACACCCCTTCTTTCGAAGTTACTAGGCTACTTCGTCCAGTTCTTCGGTGTGACTATTCAAAACTCGATCTTCTTTATTACTTTTCAAACGAACGATCGAGAGAGTCGAAGGATTCAAACTTTGCCATCAAAATATGAAAACCAAATGGTTTCTTTCTAAATGTGGTCATTCCTAAACTTCAAGATACAAAACTGTGTTTACAAACTTTCTCATTCTTTTTCTTTCTTCCAACATATGTTTTTACACTTTCTTTTTGTTCTCATTCTCAAGCAGAGCCATTTCCAGGTCCTCCTAATGTTAGAAACACACCCTGAAGATCATCTCTAAGCTTGACTGGCAATGAAGATGGAGTTGGTTTTATGATTGGAACTGGAGGACTCAGTTGAGCTTGCCTGAAGCTCTGAGTGGACTCCGGCATTGGAACCATAGACCGTTGCTGCAAGGTCTTCGACGGTTCTACGTGATTCGAGTTCGGGACTGTGTTTGCAGGAAGAGGTGGACTTTCTGTAACAATGCTGGCCCTTGAGAAGACCCCAGGTCCCTGATTGAACAGAAAACTTCTCAATACTTTGGAAAGGTTTGCACTTGTTATCTAGTTGAAAAGGGGAAGGAGAAAGTTCGAGTTTTCGGGACGCTTACAGGTGTGAACAGGACACCTCTGTATACTTTCCCATTGACTGTAGCAGTCATCAGGAAGCCAGAGTCGAAGGCCCCGTCGACTCTTCCTCGAACATCCGATCCAATCTGAAACAAATACAATGACAGAAGGATTAAAAAGTGAAAAAGATGTATATAGCTGGACTGTTGCTTGTGGTGATATGTGTTTTCATGAGTTTAGTTTAGCTACCAGGTTTTGAATGAGGCCAGTCTCCAAGGGCTTGTGTTCTTTCACCGGGCGAACGGCATGGAGAATATGCGGCTGTTCGGTCTTTAGTTGATTCTGGTGTCCGAAATGTGGGAGATCTTGCTGCAAAGCGCTTTGGACAGTATTTCTGAACTCAGGTTGGGTTCTAGAAATGCTGTAAGGTTCGCTAGTTGAGCTATGATTAACATGCTTAAGAAGTCGTAATCCTTGGGAGCTTGTCACTGAATCGGAGACTTTTCGAACTGGGGTCTGTTCTTGATCTGATTGTGATGGAGATGAGTGCTGGGACAATGATAGAGAATGCTCCTCTTGCTCGGACTCAACCTCCCACACTTTTGGATTCGTGGTTCTCCTCCGTTTTGGATGTAATGTCTCTGCAAACATAATGAAAATCAGATCGTTCGGAGCACATTTCGTAATAGAGAAAGAAGACTCAGTTTGAAAGGTTAATACTGACCTGATATGAACTGAATAGAGTGCTTTGCCTCCAACTTCGGTTCATGATCTCCCTTTCTAACCAGCTCTATGTTGTTCCCCATAAGCTTAGTCTTCTGCTTATTCAAAGAAAAAACTAACAGGTATAAAAATTATGACTCAGTTATAAGGCAACGAAAACTTTTGCACTCGAGTCATAGCGTTTTCGTACCATGCCGCCCTGATCTTCTCCTCTAAAAGAACTCCTCCTACCTTGGTTGTTCCAATGGTTTCCAAAAATTTTGCACATAGAAATGTTGTACCGGCCATTCGGATGCTCCGCTCCAAGTTGCAAGACCAGCAAGTCATTGAGAGGTCGTTCATCCTCCCCACACCTGTGAATTCCGAAAAAAAAACACATAAAACAAGTTATACAAGGAACCCGAAACAGGAACGTGCTCGATGTTTATGAAGTTTTGCGTTAAACTACCCTCCATAGATGGCAATGTCTGAGTCTGCAACCACAGCTGTGTGAGAAAATCTCCCTTGAGGTTGTTGACCGCACGTATCGAGCTGAGTCCACGAGCAAGTACATAAATCAAGCACCCAAGCATCATTGTAGTATTGTCTATCTCCAACCCCACCTAGGATATAAACCTGCAAATTGGAAAGACCTGTCGTGATCTTGAAACAAAAGCAACAGAAGACATGGTTTAAAGATTCTGATTGTTTCTGAGTGTTGTGTGTATAGTTTCTGTTTTTTCAGTTTTACACCATAAAAACCATAATGACTTGCCTTTGTCGCAATGTTAACCGCAGCATGACCTGCCCGAACACCGGGTGAAGATCCTTGAACAGACAACTATTGACAAAAAAGAAAAGAAGAAACAGCCATTAAGAGAAACATCATTTGCAGTTTCCAAAACAGAATAGTTGAAAGAAAGATCAATACTCTAGACCAAGTCAGCGAGTGCATGTCGAGCATATCGACGCCCCCTTGATAACGGTCTCCACAGTCCCCACCATAAACAAACAGCTTTTGACCAACTGCAGTAGCAGAGTGACTATCCCTAGGGACTGGAACATCACCCCTCACCTCAGAGTTCATCCACACCATAGTCTTGAGGTCTAGAATGTGCAGATCATTCAAATAATTGGATTCTCCCTCTCCACTTCCCCCAAAAATAACCAGTTTGTCTTCTCCAACGAGCGTAGCCGTGTGACTTTCTCGGGGCGACGGTGGATTCCCTTTGCACTCAGGTTGCACCCATTCCTTGGTACCAAGATCCAAAATGTGGAGATCATTTACCTTCTTAGAGCCATTTGTACCACCAAAAACTATCATCTGGTTTCCAACAATTACAGCTCCGTGGCTGTCTCTCGGGCCCGGACCCTGTCCAGTAGTTACCATGTTGGTCCACACCATGGTATCAAGATTTAGCACAAGCACATCACTGAAATGCAACCCCCCACAGCATCCCTAGTTTGGAAATATTGAAAGAAAGACATCACAAAAACAGCATAGCAATACACCCAGAATGCACATAACATTTCACCATGGAACATAACTCAAAAACATTTCCATCATACACATAATCACATGAATTTAAAACCAATATTTAAGCCAGGGAGGCAAACACTTATAACAATGCCAAAGATTAACAATAACACTTTTGCAAGGGCAATGTAAAGTAAAGAAAAACCCCACTCTTCTCTTAGAACATGCATTGAAATAGAACTAGCAGGCTGTGATTGGGGCAGTAAAGTGAGTGTATAGAGCATTAAAAGCTATTGAACTAGCTATTTCAAGAAGGGTTGTTATCTTATTAAAAGCTTTAACAGAATATATCATTATGAGAGAGATAAAGAGAACCAAGAAGAGAAAATCAAGGGGACTATAGGAGAATTTCCCAACCAGAAGTTTAACTGTCTGTATCAATTTGAGTAACTAAAAACTAAAACCATAGAAAGATAAAACTGTTTTTAGCCAAAGATAACCATTCAACTGAACAGAAAAAGAACAGTAACAAAAAGGAAAGAGAAAAGAGAGAAAGAGCAGAGCATCCATTTACTAGTAGAATTGATGAAGGCAAATAGCTCAAACAGCACAGAGATCACAGACAGCTCAGTTGCAGTCTTTGAGACAACCTCAAAGGAAAACAAACGAAGAAACAAAAAAACAAAAGAACAAAAGACCAAAGAATTGAAAGTTCTTAAGAGGAAGAAAAACAAAGGTCACATACCCCAAAAACATAGACATTTCCCTGGTAATAACAAGCAGAATGCCCCCATCTTTCAGAAGGGGTAAAGCCCATGACCTTAGGATAAAGCCACATTGCCTTCTTCTTAGAAATCTCTCCTCCACCTCCTCCAACAGAAGACCCCATTTCTTTTCTCTCTCAAAATTTCCCTCTCTTTCAGAAGCTAAAGAGATATTTGAGTATTCTACTTCAACACAGTGCTTGACAAGGAATCAAGGCAGAGAAAAAGAAGGCAAAGAGAGAAGAGAAATGAGGAGTCAAAAGACGACATGAACAAGCCAAGTGATGTATCAACTATCAGTGTCAATAGACATGAAAAGATGGGAGCTTTCAAGTCCAAATCACTGTGGCACCCAACAACAACAGAAGCTTGTGATGAGAACAACATATTTTTTTTTTCTCACCACATAAGAAAAAAAGAAAAGGAAAGAGAAAGATAAAGGAAAGAAAGAAAAAAAGACCCTTTTTTTCACTTAGGCAATATATCAAACAGATGATAGGCAAAAGTGTTGGGCTGCTGAGTAGACATATAAATAAGCATTAGAATTCAAAGATAGGGTGTTAGTAACAAGTGAGTGATGTAATGTCATTGAGAAGGTCACTGTAGAAAGAGAAAGGGACAGATTTGCAAACAGAGAGATCAAAATACTTTATTGGTTTTTTCTTTTCTTTTAGTTTTTCACAAATTGTCTATCTGAAAATGATGAAGAGAGTGGAGGGGGGGCATTGGGTTGTGGGAAATGATGAAGAGGGTGTTTTGGGTTTTGGGGGTTTGAGGTTTTTTGAGAGAAAAGAAGAAGCTTTTTGCCATTTCCTTTTCTCTTCTTTTGTTGAAGGTTAAAGAAAATGCTCACATGGTTTTCTTTCTTAGTTAGTATTATGATATGGGGATTGATGGAAATGAGATAGAGAGCTTTTTTTTTAAATCCTATTCTAATTCTTATGCTTTCGAACTCAATACATTTTGGTGTTTGTACTTTCAAATATTCGAATTTAGTCACTCTACTTTTGATGAATATTGAAATTAAGTTTTCGATTAATCTTTATGGAATTTGATAAAAATACTGTAATACCAATAAAATATATTCAAGAAAAAAAAAAAACAATAATGTGAGTGTGGAACGCAAATAAAAGTTAACTTCTTTAAGAAAATTAGCCATAAACCAATAGTATAAGGATTACTTTTGCCAGAGTATAGCTCAACCAGTTGCTATATATATCTTCGAGTAAGAGTTTTGGATCCTACACCCTTGCATATTTTTTTAAGTTTCTACGCCCCTATATGTTGAGCTAAGAGATAGTAAAACTAATTTTAAGATTTACTAAAAGTGCAGAGACTAAATTGAAATATTTAATGTGAGTATAGTTCAACTGAAATAAAACTTATACTAATGACTGAGAGATTTACGATTCGAATCTTACCACTAACTTTGCATCTGTTGTAAAAAAACCGTCGAAAGATCAAAATAGTATTTTAGTCTACTATTTTCTATCTCTAATTTCTCTCTCCTATGTAAAATAGAAAAAAGAGATGAGAGAGAGAAACATGGACACCACAACCAAAAACTCAATTTTCAAGGTGGGCATTGATGTGGATCTAGAAATGTCTTTTCTCGAGGGTGTTTTTTGGGGGTAAACATGGGGCTTTGGGCTTTGTAAAAAAAATAAAAATAAAAATTCTTTATATTTCTAGTTTTGGGAAAAGAGATGGTGTTTTGAATTCATTACCTAAACTCTCACAAAACCCAAAGGAAAAAGAAAGAAAAAAAAAAAAGAAAAAAGAAATCTTATTTTTCCTTGTAAGGTAATCTCAAATAGTGTCAGCTCCTCATTTCTCCATTGATTGTTGGGTTTTGTGAAACTTTGCCTTGAGTTTCTAACTTCACTTTCAAATCCCCCTTTTTCTTAATTAAAATTATAGTTGAGCTAGTATTTAATTCTAATGATTTGAAGTTGGTAGGAGATTAACGATTAATTTAGATTATATTGGTATATGCTTTTATTTAGATGTCACCGAGGTGACTAATAAATCGATGTTGACATACAAAGGAAGGACTTCAATTTGTTATTCATTTTGATGCAGCTTGTAGTTTGATAAATTCGACAGTGAGTGTTAGTGTGACTATTCGGAATAAGGAAAGGGGAGATTGTTGCAACAACGATGAACTCATATCCTTCTTCGCTTTTTCCCATTTGTGGTGAGATGCGTGCTATATTGGAAGAGCTAAAATTAGCTCACCGAATGGGGTTTTAAAAAATTCAACTATTCTCATACTCACTTTCATTGGTTTCGACGCTAGATGTCAGAATACTTTGTTGGCTCCTGAATTAGCACGTTCTGGATTGAACACTAGGCCAATGTTATGGCTTTAAGAAATTTCTAGGTTGGGTTTTGAATCATTCTTTTAGAGAGAAATTAAACATGGTATCCCATAGGGTGGAGTATTTAGTTTAATAATAGTGACCAAAATTTTTTAAAAATAAATAATAAAAATAAAAATAAATGGATATTGAAAATAAAATATGTATACATGGAAGATTAAATTGACCGGTGGAATTAGAGTTTGAATTAAGTAAGAAATAGATGAAACTGAGTAGCAAACTCTAAAGTCTAGCCTTTTATTTTTGTTAGTTCAAACTAGTAACGATACTATATTCTTAACCAGAAGGGTCAGATATTCGAATCCTCAGATCCATACCCACATGTTAAAAAAACCTTACACGTCATTCGATCCATCTTTTTCTTAAAACACAAATTATTCCTCTATATCTAAAAATCCATACTATAAGAAATGAAACTACAATAAAAGTCAACAACCTTACCCCCTTTACTACATATCCATTTTTCATTGTCGTGTTACATTACAAAATCGTTGACATGTATAATAAAAGCTCTTAAAACCACGAGAGTCAAATTAAAAAAGAAAATTAGATTTTAACTAAAAATCTAATTGGATTGAGAATAAAATAACCATAATTTAACCTCAAAACCACATCTAAGTGTGACCCAAAATGGATCCACGACCAAAAAAAAAGAAAAAAAAAGTTTCATTCCAAACTTTGAGAAAGAAAGAATCCCTTTTCCTCACATAAAATATTAAACTCAAACATACTATATAGTATATATAATATTATTTTAAAACATGATCAGTTTAATTTAAAAAATATATATTAGAAAAAGAAAAAAAGAAAAGAAAAAAAAAAGGTCAAACGTCAAAGTGCGGTGATTTTGGGGTGAAAGAAAGATGTAGAGAGAGAAAGGGAGAATGCACGCGACAAACACGGGAGCATTTTCTTATGTGAAATGGCGGTTATGCCCTTCCTCTTTCTATCTAATCTAATCTTTCACGTGATTTCCTTTTTTTCATTGTAACTTGAAATTTCTCTTTCTCTCTCTTCTTCTTATTTTTTATCTAAAGCAACTCCCTCCAATTTCTTTTTTTTTTTTTTTTCACCTTTCAAAGATTCATCTTTTTCCAAAAGTATTTAGGAGATAAGGTAGTTTGACTTTATGAGCTAGCTTATTAGGACCCGAGTCCTAGCGAACCGACTTAGATTAACACTTTATTCAATCGTCAATCGTAGGGTTGGACTACTAAGTTTGCGTGTAGAGTTGTCTCGAAATGAGATAAGAGATCACTTTTGTTTCTGGAACAGATGGATAGTGGTATTGTTTTTTGCAAATGATTCAAATCAAGCTTTTGTTTCAACATGCTATGTTTTCTCCTATATTGTTGGTAGGCTGATGGATCGAAAACTTGATGCACATGTTTCAGCTAGTAATCGAGACCATGTTGACATACCTGCATATATATATTCTTAAAACTTGCAACTTTTATTTGTGGAACAAACAATAATGTTTTGTTGATGCCTCAAAATCAAGTTTTTGTTCTATCATGTCATAGTTTAATTTCTACCTGCTATTAAGTAGCGTGTATAGTAACAACCATGTTTAACATAAATTATCAGCCCTCTATATTAGGTGTGGGTTTAAATCATAGTAATTTGATTTACATAATGATTAATAAAGTGACAATATCAAAATACATACATATATATATATATATATATATATATATATATATATTTGACAATATGTGGGGAGGGGGATTCAAACCACAGACCTTGTGGTTATCAATACAACTTTATGCCAGTTGAGCTAAGCTCTTGTTGGCAGTGGCAATATCAATATGGAAAGATAAAGAGTAACAATATTTGCATGAGTGCAAATTGGGAGGTTTTTATAGGGGGCTTTGCACATATAGCAAAAACAGGCAAAAGAATTGCAAAAATAGCAAAAAAATAAAATTATTTGCGGAAATAGCAAAAAATACGTTAAATTACGAAAATACCCTTAGTATCTCCAATAGTCTATCAGTCCCTATTATTGATAGTCACTGATAGACTTCGATTAATCGGAGTCTATCAATGATAACTACTGATAGACTTTGATGATAAGTTTAAATTAATCAGAGTCTATTAGTGATAGACACTAAGTCTATCAGTGTGTATCACTGATAGACTTTGATGATCATAATCTATAAGTTTTTATCGTGTTTAATTCAAGCCTATCAGTGATAGCCGCTGATAGAAAACAATTTAATTCAAGGCTATTTGTTCAGTTTAATTCAAGGCTATCAGTTTCTATTCATCAGTTTAATTTAAGTCTATCAGTGATAATCACTAATAGAAAACCGTTTAATTCAAGGTTATCAGTTTCTGTCACTGATAGAAATCAATTTAATTCAAGACTATTAGTTTCTATCACTGATAAAAACCAATTTAATTGAAGTTTATCAGTTTCTATCAGAAATCAATTTAATTAAAGTCTATTGACTTGTATCACTGATGGAAATTAGTTTAATTCAAATCTATCGTTTTCTATCGATGATAAAAATCAGTTAATTGAAGTCTATCAGTTTCTATCTCGGATAGAAATCAGTTAATTATCAATTAATTGAAGTCTACCAATGATTGTTACTGATAGAAATCAATTTAATTGAAATCTATCAGTAAAGTACTTTGCATTGCAATCATCTCGGTAATTAGAAACTCGTCCAAAATTATTATACTACAGTCATAAATTGAACAAAAAATTTAAGTCTCTTGTGGTAATTAGAACATAAAATCCAAAAATAACCATTACGAACAAGCGACTCTCAATCAACAATATAATTTAATTTTAAAGACTAGCACACAAGCTCCGTGACCACCACCATAAAATTGCTATTCTTGTATTCTTTGTATTTCATTATCTATCAATTATAGCCCTGATAGACTTCGACCAGTGATAGTTAGTGATAGACTATGATTAACCGGAGTATATCAGTGATATACTTTGATATACCTATACAAACACTCACCAAAATTGCTATTTTTGTATTCTTGACATTCTTGAATTAAAAAGAAGGCCAACAAGAGCTTAGCTCAATTGGCATAAGGTTGTACTGATAACCACAAGGTCTGTGGTTCGAAAAACAGAGGGAAAAAAGGAAATCGTAATAGCTCATTATAAAAAAAGAAAAAAAAGGAAAAAAAGAAATCATAAAAGCTCATAAATGCACAAAAAAAAAAAGAAAAAGAAAGCAAAAAAAGAAAAAAGAAGAAGAATAAATCGTATACACAAGAAATGAGGGAAGAAAGGCTCATAAATGCAAAAAAAAAAAAAAAAAAAAAAAAAAAAAAAAAAAAAAAAAAAAGAAATCATATACACTAGAAATGAGGGAAGAAAGGGTAAATGGGAAGGGAGAGAAAGAGAAGGGTAAAATGGGAATATTCTAATTTTTTTGCCATATTTGCAATTCTTTTTACTTGGTGCTAAATTTGCTATTATAGATAATTAATTTGCCACCCACCGCAATTACTCGTTTTTATACTAGATGTGAAACTATCAATAAAAGTCTAAAATGTTTATAGGTTATGGGATAATTAATAATGTTTGGTATGTATATATATAGTTTTGTTTCTAAGTTTTTTTTTGGATTATTCTATTTTATTCTTGGAATTTTCAAAATATTGATTTTAATACATTCGATAAGGTTTGATTTTGATTGTTGTTGTCAAATATTCTCTAAATAATTAAAACGTGTACATAGCGTGCCTTTAAACATTGTATATTAAAGTATTAATATATGTATATGTACTAACACCAAAGGTTGGTTGAGGTAGGTATTGAGTGAGTGGATATTAGGTAACGAAATAATAACGACCAAATTAAATTAGTTATTTTGTTAAAAGTTTAGTGATTAAAATAGTTGCTTTCTTAAAAGAAAAATAGACACTAAAGTATGTTTTTTTTTTAAAAAAAAAAAGACACTAAAAAGTAAGCATTCGAAAGTTTGTAGACCAAAATGGAATAAACCTGAAAAATTTAGGTTTCATTTGATAACAATTTCATTTTTAATTTTCTATTTTTAAAAATTGTGATCGTTATCTCACAATTTCTTTAATTACTATGGTTTTCATCTTCCTTAAAAAACTATCTGAATTCTTAGTCAAATTACAAAACAAAAACAAGTTTTTCAAGATTACAATTTTTAATTTTCGAAAATTAGCTTGGATTATTTTGAGAACATTTACCCTAAAAAAAATCACAAATCAAAGTAGTGTTTTTTTTTTTTTTTTTGGTCAAAAATAAAATACTTAAAAAAAAATAGTTATTACGTAGAGGTTATCCATAAGATACCTTTAAAACAAACTATATTTATTTTGACTAAGACCTTAGCTTCATTCTATTATATTTTATAAATAAAATTTGGAATTTAATATATTATATTTCAAAAGTCCCCCATTATTTAATACATGCAACAATAACATAACCACATGTAGATTAAGGAAATATAAAGTGTTATCCATAAGATACCTTTAAAATTTGTTCTTGAAAAGACCTTTAGTCTCCCTTGACAACTTCACTAACATTTAATCATTCACAATTCCTTTTTCCCTTTATTATATATATATCCATATTAACATAATAAATAAAATAAACACATTTGCAATTAAAAGAGTGAAACAATAATTTTTCATCAAAAGGAGCAAAATTCTCCATTCTAACTTTATTGGAGTAAATGTCAAAGCGAGCTTAGCTTAGCGGTAATTGTCATGTACCCTCGACCATGAGGTTAGAGGTTCGAAACCCCCCACCCCCAAATGTTGATGTACTAAAAAAAAAAACTTTATTGGAGTAAATTAGAAGAAAAAAAATTAAATTGACTTTTTTATATAACTTTTTTTTTTTTTTAATTTTATATGTAAGACATTTTTGCTATGTTCAATTTGCACTTGAAAATAATTAGTTATTTTAGATTATTTTGAAAAGATTTGCCATCCAAAGTAATGATTTGAATTGAGTTAAGAATCTACCAAAGGATTAAAATAGACCATTGACCAAACTATTTCACTCAATAATTTAACATTGAGAAATGAAATGTTAACTAATAACAATGTCAAATCAATAAATTTTGAAATTTTGTATTTCGATCGTTGATCATATCTTACATATTTAAATTTGATTCTTCCATCATTTATTCGCTACATCTTACCAAACCAATCAGCACGTTTAACCAACAAACCTTCCACATCATCATTTACTTATAGGGGCCGACATAGTATTACAACTCAAAGTAAAAAACATAAATATACACGACCATCAAAATGTGACTATAAAAAAAAGGTTAGAAAAAGCTCCAGTACCCAAAGCTAAGAAGTAATTACTATCGTAGAACTATAATTATTTTTCAAATTTTGAAACTTGAAAAATGAGAACATATATTATAAAAAAAGTTTGTTGCAATTAAGAATGAATAAAAATTATACAAAGGGGTTGAATTCTAAGTTGATTCAATTATATAAAATGGAATCATGAAAGCAAAAGAAAAATTAAAAAAAAAAAAAAATTGGGAAAAAAGAAAAAAAGAAAAGATGCACGTGCACGTGCACGTGCATGCATGGCTGTGGCTGTGGTGCGCTTTTGTAGGCTTACGAGGCCAACTGCTGCGTGACCTCTACGAGCCGCTGCCGCTGCCCAGCGGCCAATGCACGCCCTTGGGTTCACAAAGATGTCTACTCCTTGGCCCTTGTGCTTAGGACTTAAAAAGCCAATCCAATTTGTGTAACTACTATTGACTCGGTCTCCGCTTTACTTCGACGAACACGATTCGGGTCTGTCTACTGATATGTTGATACATTGTATTGCTCGACATCGATTGTTGTTGTTTTCTGGATTGATGTGGATGGAGATTTGACCTGGATTGGCATTTTTCCTATCTTGTTGGTTGAGTTTTGTTAGTTTAGTCTATGGTTAGATCTATCTTGTCTGTCACAATCGATTCAGTTGACTTAATATTAGATTGGGGAAGGGATTGAGTTGAGTTAACCTGTTTTGGCTCTATGCTCTTTTGGGATCGAGATTGAAAGATGAAATTGTTTGTCGTATTTGAAGATCTAATTTGTCGAGCTATCATTTTCCTTTCTCTTAACCTTGAAATCAAATTTGGTTTCCATCATAATGTGAAGAACATGAATCAGGTCTTCCTTTTGATGACAACAAAAATGTAGGGTTATGTACTAAAAGCAAATCTTTGCAAGGAGAAGATATACTATCCTCGAATAACCACATAATTTTTGCCTCCCATGAGTGATTCAGGTCTTTCTTCTAACATGTCAACACATACTCGACATCAATGGTTGTTTTCTATCTCTCAAATGTGAGGACTGACGTGATGTCGATATAGATTTGACGTGAAGATTGATGTTTTTCTACCTCGTTGGTCGGCTTTGGGTAGTTCAATCAATGGTTAAATCCATCTTGTCTATTTCAATCAACTCAATTCATCGAAAAAGACCGAGCTGAACTTTCGTGTTTACACGACTCTACACTCTAATTGGTATTGAGATTGAGGTTCAATTTGGAAAAGTTGATGGCATGTGCTTCAAGAGAATATAGAAGGGTAAAAAAAAAAGGTAGATTCCATTGCACAAAGGAGAATAAGCTGACCCTTCCTTTTTTATCACTAGCAGTGTTATCTGAACCTTTCAAACCTGGCTGATGTATGGAAACTTTGTGGAAAAAAAGAAAAAGCTAACCCAGAAGAGTTAATGGCTTTGTGGGTTTTGAATAAAAACCACAATATTTTATGACAGTAAAAGAGGCAGCCCCCCCTCCCATAAATGCCAAAATGAGTAAGGACAAGTAAAGTAGAGGGAGAAGGGACTGTCCAGTACTATGAAACTGGAGTCTAATTGGCCACTCATCTTGAACTTTCAGATCATGAAAGCAGCAGAAACCAGAGAAGAGAAATTTAATAAACAAGGTACAATTTAGGCCATTGATGGTTACCATCAAGCAACAGTCACTTTTGTACAAATATATCAGATGAAGATAGAACATGGAAGTGGAATTACACCAGCACAAAAGCTACACTCTCAGTTGTTGCTGTTCAACTAAAAAGAAACTGAAAATCTTCACAGTCTACTTACTCAGACTTTTTCCAGAACTCAAATTTCACAGTATTTTTCAATCTTTGATTCTTCCAGATCATGATGATTTCACTATGCAAGAATGAGATGAAGAAGAACAAGGAACAGTCAACAGTTCTGTAATCTTGCTATGTTCAAGCCAAAAAGAAAAAGCATCGTGGGTCACTGGTGGGTTCTGG
Source organism: Luffa aegyptiaca (assembly GCA_017139565.1). Taxonomy (NCBI): domain Eukaryota; kingdom Viridiplantae; phylum Streptophyta; class Magnoliopsida; order Cucurbitales; family Cucurbitaceae; genus Luffa; species Luffa aegyptiaca. The sequence goes on along the minus strand of CM029402.1, from coordinate 44,486,748 downwards.
ACCTTTTTTTTTCTTCCTTGCCTTTCCTTTTTTTTGTTAAAATGGAGTTTCATCAAAAGATTCTCCACACTATAGAAGGAAAAAGTATTCAAGCTAAATGAACTGATTGCTTTACATGATGAACAGGAAATGTATGTACAATGTCAGAACTGATATTGAATCTAGTCTAGCTTTTGAAATATGTTTTGGGGTCTTGTTTCATTTTTACTGTGTATTCATTTACCCACAAAATAATATGACAGATGAAAGAGTGAATGGTATGGGCTTGACCTTCCAATTTACATATTAATTTGTGTTCTATGTATCATGAATCCAACAGCTCCAGCTTATGCCAAACACAGCTTTAGCATCAGGACATCTGCCAACATTGAATGAATTGTCAGGTCAGGCAACATTAAACAATAATCATTAACCCAAGTTACTAGCAAATGTTTCTTTTAATGTCTTGTCACATCCCTCAGTTTTTCATTAAAAAAAAAGTGATTAGCTTTTACCATTATGAAGTTTATGGTACAGATGGATGTTCTACATAATTTTATTTTTGATATCAGTGAATGTCTAGGCCAACTTCCCAATATCTTGACTAATCTCATGAGACTATATATTATTATAAACTTACAGTTTAGATCCATCTACATAGGCCCTAACCCATCCATATACAATTATAGACTAGAACCTCAAGTCCATGGTTGACAACTGAAGAACTAACTGTATACAGAATTATATATAGACAATCTTATTACATGATCAACTGTAAGATGTTTGCCAAAAGGACATAAACAGTATCCCACATTGGTTAAAAGTGAAGAAGATCCTTAAATTAAAGTAAAGACAACATCTCTAATAGAATCCAAAACAGAACCACAATATATTGCAATATAAAAGATTAAGGAACTCGATAAACCAAGTATTTGAGATACTTGGACTCTCTCTCTCTTGAGATCACTCAAGCCCTAAACTCGATGAATTAATGCCTACCATTTTCCTTTCACACACTCTCTATTTATAACTCAATACCCTAACAAACTCCTAACTAATTGCTAATATACCCTTACTAATACTCCTAATTCCACCCTACTTACATTCCTATCAATCTCTATTAACTCTATTGGTACAAGACCTTCTAGATAGAGTCCAAAAGTAAAGTCATGTGGGCTTAAACTTAAAGTAAACACAAAATAACGTAACATTATAGAAATATAGAAAGGTCCTTTGACCCAGTAAACTACAACAAGATACTTGGCCTCTATAGAGCTTGTTAATCAATGAGCTTCCCGCTCCAACAAAGGTAAACTCTATGAATCCATCATTGAAGTCTTTCTTTGGACAATTTCATCCTTCGGCTATGTACTAACTTCAGTTAATTTTTCTTTCCATTGGCACCATCAATGTAATGGCTTCTTTTGCTTTTGTTACCCACCTCTACTGACTGGGACGTTATTGGTTTCAGACTAAGAAATTTAGCGAAACAACAGCTGCTGCTTCTCAGGAGGTTTCAACGGTGCAACCTTCATGAGTACCTACCCTTTATTCTAATCTTCTCTTCTATGACAGATCTAATTACTTTATGTATGAAATTCTTCTACAGCATATCTAACTAATTCTCGTATGAAAACTCATCTGGACAATCTATAAGAGGTTAATAGTAACACTGAAGTCTCTAATCAAATGATGACTCCGAAGTTTAACTAATTCAACAAAGTGTTCTTATGTGGTTTCTATATGACAGTGATACCACTCTGTTTCTAATATATATTGCCAACTGTTTACATAACAAGTGAGTTGAAGTTTCAATGAGTTTTAGCTGAGTCTTTTATACTTACCTCAAACTGAGAGCTGAAAGGGAAAAGTTTCCTTTGTTCATCAGTTGGATTCAACAACCATTGGCAGAACATCACTGCTGCTCCAACAACAGATAGAAGTGACAGCATCGCTAGAAATCCGAAATGCGAAGTATCATTGGCAATTATTGCAACTCCCAACATTATAGACTCCGCTAAACTAGCAACTGAGACCTCTGTTGATGCAATGAGGTTCGTTTTGGATGAAGGTATCCCAGTTTGAAGAATCTGTTGCCCCACAACATTATATGACATGTGTCCTAGCCTAGATAAAACCTGCATGTAGGACAATCGTTTAGGAAAACAAAAGATGAAAAAATTGTCCGATGCATGAAATTTTGAGCTTATAGCCGCAGCAACTACTATGTTAAGGGATCACTAACTTCCTATAAACCAGATGAATCAGATCTCTCTCTATGAATAATAATAACTTAGATTGCCAGGTAGTGTAGTGACATCTCAATACTAGTTTTTGGACCACAATTATCTAAAATCAGATTAGCTAGTCTAACTGCAACTGATTATGTATAGGAGTTAAATTCTTACAATCATAGATAAGAAGAAAAGAAGAGGGCTCTGCCGGGAAAGAGACCCACTCCAGTACACAGCAACGGCAACTGTTAGAAGTGCAGCCTGAAATATTAATCCAACTGCTCCAGCCTGACAAGTAGAACTAGGAAGTGCGTGAGACCATGTCCAAAATATAGAACTCCATGGAATTATGAGATTAAACATAGAAGAAAATATAACCTTCAAAATTCCAAATTGCCTGACCAAATTTGCGGATACAAAAGTTGCAGTAACACCCATGAAAGCACACAATCCACTAAAACCACCAATAATTGATGGGCTTAGACCTGTAAGTTAATACCAACCAAAAGTAAAAATTTAATCTTTCAAAGCCGAACAAATAATCAGAATAAATAATCAGAAAGCAGGTCATGGAATAAAGGCAATCTTTTCTGGAACATTTCTGAAAAAAGGAGTATCGGTTACTGTTTCAGTGATCCACCGATTTATTAAGGACCGAGGAATTAAATTATATTATGTATAGCAATCTGTTAATGTGATCTAGTAAAGTTTTTATATGGATAACAGAACTAATGGTCCTAAGAGAGGTGGGTGCACGTTGAAGCCACACCTGCTTGGAAGAACGAACTTCAAAATATGATAATTATATCGAGTAAGAAGCCATAAACATACCTTGCTGAGTTAAGAATGCGGTCATCAAACTTCCCGGAGCAAGGACAGCATTGAAGTAGAGGAGTACATAGGCAAGGCTTGCAGGAAGAGCTGGCTGCTGCAAGTACTCCTTCCATCCGTTTTTAATAACATCTACACCCACATCCACTGAAAGCACAAAAAAAAAAAAATATTAGAAAAAGAAAATTGTATCAGAACGACTTTTGATTAAATTGCACAATATTCATGAAAAGCTTACTTATACTCTCAGCACCAGGTGAAGTTACTTCAGTGGAATTGCCACAACAAGTTAGCGAACATTTTGCACGATCAAGAACACCGGTGGAGAGTTGGTTGGTTAACCACGTAAGTACAACCTGACAAACCATGTGTAACAATTAACAAATTTACCTCTCAAGAAATATCTAGTTAGGATGGGGAAAGTAATTACCACAACTGGCAAGGACCATAACATTAAAGCTGCGGCAAACTTCAAGCAAGTTACTGGGTCATACTTGGAAAGGAAAATGCCAAATAAAGATGCTCCAACTATCTGCACATTAAGAATATCGTAGTCAACTGAGTGCAAGTTCTTCTTTCGTTTCTTACACCCCCCCCCCCCCAAAAAAAAAAAAAAAAAAAAGAGAGAGTGCAAGTTCTCATATAGATACTTGATCACAACGTCAGGGAAACCCTGTTTGACTGAAGTAGGATACAGATATAATGTGACTGCTTAATGGTAATTCTTTTTTAGATTGCATGCATCTTCTGATTAAAACAAACAGATAATCAAGATCACATGGATCTGGAAAAGAAAGTTGAGTTCAGAAGACCCATTTACCTCACAGAGAAGGTCAATTCTACTAAGAACAGCATTAGCTTCTGCAAGTGCAATAGGCCTATTAATTCCAGCTAACTGTACATGGATAAAGAACGCTAGTTTTAGAGATATTTTTTGAATAACAAGATACAAATGATTAAAAGAGAAACATACCAACACAACCCAATCACGCTCCATAGCAACCCCCAATGCTATTCCAGATAGCCTCTCTATGGCACCAGCAAAAATCAGTGTAACAAACCAAGGCTGGAGAAGTATGGATGATGATGCAGCAGACCGTGGAACAGTATGAGCATAAATTACCATTGAGGCAGATAACAACTGAGCAGCTGCCTGAAGGAACCATAGTAACCTTAGATTATAACGAAAACCAGGCCAAATTATCAATTTGAGTTCTATAATGACTTTGGCTAGTTGAGTTCCATGCATGCTCTAATATCGAACTTCTGATATGCATATTTGAATGTACAAGGATACCTGAACACAATTCAGACAAGTATATGCAGGTACTCTGGGAAAATTATCCATAAACTTCCCGACCAAAGGACCTCCAACTATTAAAGCCAGCTGTTAACACTTTAACATATTAGAGAGCATTTCTCTTGCATCATAATTCAAAAAGATTTATCTTGATGAATAGCTAGTTACCTTAGTAAAGAATCCCATTACTGCAACTGGCAGAAGACTAGAATGAAGCAATGCAATAGCGGAAGGCCAAGCAAAATTCCAAAGCTGTTCTACCAAATTGCCCGCAATACATGAGGCATATAAAGCTGTAAGATCATAGAACTATTAATTCTGGTTGGGAACAACTATCAGGAGCCAAAAAAGTATTATAGTTCATATCTAAAAGTACCACCATCATACAATGGCTGAAACATCACTCTTGCGGACATTGAGGTATCTCTAGCACTAGCACCATACGATTCCAAAGACGTTTTTAAAAAGTTGAAATCATGGGTAGTAATAGGATTCTTAATCATGAAAGCCTAATATTTTTAATGCTTAGGTATTCTAACTCAAAGTCAAGAACTTGGGTTCTCGTGTTCTGGGAACTTAAAACTCTAGTTGGGAAGGGAGTGTGTGCATGTGGGTTGGGGGCAGGGGGGTTCTTACCGTACAATCCAGCTGGATGAGCTGGAGTTGCTGCGAGAACATTCTGCTCTTCCTCAGATAAAACCTACAATTACAGAAACAGAGTTGATCAAATGCCTGACTTGAGACAGTATCTTCTTCCATAGTAAACTCAAAAACTAGTCATGGTGAAAGAGGAATTTCCCAGGCATCATACAGGCAATGTTGTCAAAAGACTGTTGACATAAGTCCTTTCAGTCAATAAACTCAGAGGTTCTGTCTGTAGAGTCAAAGTATCAGCCTCGAGGAAACCAGAATTCAATTGTACAATTGGAAGTGAACAATCAGCTTCTACAGAGGATAAAGCTTCTTGGACGTCATCTTCAACAGAAACTTGATCGAATTTTACATCGGAGTTGGTAATTGAACATTTTGAAATTATTCTCTCATGCCTAAAGCCAAAAATTACCAGCAGAAAGACAATTAATCACCAATTCCAACACGAAAACAATATTCCAAGATTAATCAAAGGGAATTGGTGAACATAACATAAATGTTTCACAATTTCAAGGTGGACAAAAGATATGCCCAATTGAACTAAGTTGCTGTAATTTCATTCTCTCAAAACTTAACAATGGGTCCAATTAAGCTTTCACCAACCAGCACATTCAAACTCCAACTCATAGGATCAATCGTTATATTAGCATACAGACAGATTTGGAAGCTAATTCATTGGCTAAGCTAAGAAAAAACAGACAACAAATGCCCTAAAATTACAGCAGATAACAATATCTAAATGTCATCATATCTTTTAATTGCTCAAGGGCCTTACCTGGAGCTGGAAGAAATGCAAGTCTGATTCAGATTCTTCAACCGTCGGCAAGAAACGAAGCGATAGCGAACTCGAGAAGAATGCGACGATAAAGAAGCTTCACGAATTGAAAATCTGAAACAACAGAAAGAATGGGATTGACTGAGTGCGAGAGTGTAACCAATAGCCATGGCTGCTGCTTTAGCTTCAAGTTCAAGCTCCCCAACTTGAAGAGCCGACAAATGGAGTTTTGCCCACTCATGCAGCCCCTCAAACACAAATCAGCAACTGGGTTTTCTTTAATAACATCAAAAAAATACTTCCCAAAACGATTCCGTTACAAATACCGAAACCCCTCGACTCAAATCCTGGAGAGCAATCGAAAATGCTTGAATTTGGAAGCAACCCACAACCTGATTCTTGTTGAACAACCTGGGTTGAGAGATTTTGTGGGTAATGGATGGTTTTGGGAGTTGAAAAGAAGCTGAAAAAGAGCCTTATCTTTGTGGTGTCTGGTTTTGGTTATCAGTAGCGTCCAGCGGACAGTTCAAAGCTGGGTGGCGTATGGTCGTTTTAAGCCTCAAGTTAGGTGTGATTCGGAGACTCTGGGGTTCGTGGGCCATTGGAAATTTTGGAAATTGAATTGCGTAAACCGGTTTACAAATGGAATTGAGATGGAAATTAAACAGTGTTGTTTATATTGGAGGCTGGAATCAATGTCGTCTTTGAGCTTGTCTCGGTTCAAAAATATCTTAGTTTGTTTTGGAGGTTATTTTTCATATCCCCATCAACTCAAATAGATTCCACCCATACCTATTCGTTACATTTGTTTTTTAAAACTATTTTTGGATTCGGTATCGAAATAGTGGAAATTATTTAGATGTATACGAATACATAAAATTTTAAATAGTTTTAACGAAAACATAGTTGTATATCATATAAATTAACTTAACAACGTTTTCTCTTTGAGGAGTTTCTCTGTAGAGTTCTATTCAAGCGTTTTTCTTCTTCTTCCATTGGATTGAAGATCTTTGATCTATGGATGATTTTGAGAAATTCCAGTCTCTAAGGCCTCATTTGGTTTGTGATTTGAAAATTTTCGAAAATAAAGAATTAACATAAAACGAAAGCAAATTTCTTATTTCCATTATATCTAAAAACATGTTTGGTTCCAATTTAAATACTTTAAATTTGAATTCAAAATTTGAAAACTGTGTTTGGTTATGAATTTGAAAATGCATGAAAATATATAATATGTGCTTGGTAAAATTATTTTTTTTTTAAAAGTTAATTTAATATGATTATTTTTCTACTTGACTTTTATTCATTTTTAGAGAGATTATAAATCAACGATGCTGATTCTTCAAAAAAAAAAAAAAATTGTTGGAATTGAAATTATAAGGAAAAAAAAAAAAGATATACCATATAGTTGTATTATATGAAACCTTTGATTTGTAAAGTGAATGAGTATATCAAAATAGGTAGAATCATGTAAAAAGTAAAAATAACAACCAAAACATCAGTATCAATCAAACACACTGTTCACACGTAACTTCGGAGACGGAGACATGTGGAATAAACAATATATTTGGATTGATGTAATATGCTTGTGGGTGTACAATCTCTAATGTTAATCCTCTGATTCTCTCTCTTGTGTGTGAATGTGTTTCACTCGAGGACTGGAACGTTTGATCTCGAGTCTGAAGCTTTAATGGATTATTGAAGCTTGAAGTCTTCCAGTTTTGAAGGAGTCTTCAGTCTTACAGAAGTGTTGATGTCCTGAAGAGTTTTTTATCTTCAAGGAATGTTGAAGTCTTGAAGAATGTTTGGTCTTCAAGAAGTGTTGATGTCTTGAAGAGTCTTTGATCTTCAAGGAGTGTTGAAGTCTTGAAGAGTGTTTGGTCTTCAAGAAGTGTTCAACACTTGAATTTATGAATTGTAGAGAGTCTTTGGTCTTCAGACTTAGTGGAGTCTCTCTGAATTCTTTGGTTCTGCTAGAGATATAAAATTCTGAACTCTTGTCTTTGTGAGAGTCTAGAAGTTTTGAACCTTTGAAATGGAGGAGAACCCCTCTATTTATAGAGTTCTCGTTGGATGGGTCATGGTGACTTTTGGGCCTAACAACTTGGGCTTGGGCTCAACTATTTAGTTTGGGGTTTGATTCATATTTGACCCAAAACCATATCACCCAAATATTTAAAAGACCCAAATTTGATCCAATTAATTATTTTGTTAATTAATTGGTCAAATTAATTAATTTGATCAAAATAATTTATTTTCTAATTAATTGATCAAATAGAAATTTGACTCTTTAAATTTATAATTGGCCAACTTTGTCTTCAAATTAAATTTGGGACACATGTCAATTTATAATTGGTCCAAAATTTAATTATTTGTAATTTTGTCATTAATTTTAAATAATGTCGTGGCAATTTGTGATCGGACAAAATTTCTCCTTCAACAAATGCTCCCTTTTCGAGATTTAGGCACAAGTTATATGGGAGTGAATCTCGAAAAAGATTTTTTGGAGTATTTGTTCTTGATTTTGACTCCATTTGGTGTGTCAATTTAATCAAAATATGAATTTTGGTCAAAATTTTGATTTTTTTATTTGACACACTCTTATCTCCAATTAATCAAAACTTGAAGTTTGGTCAAAATTTTGATTTTCCTTATTTGGCAGAAAATTTGATTTGAACTTAAAGTTTGGGCAAATTTTGGTTTATGCCCAAATTTTGATTTGAGGCAAAATTCTACCCAATTTTAACTTGCACTTGGAATAGAATTTGAGGTTTGGACTTTGGTCCATTTGGGATAAAATTTGGATTGTGCCCAAAATTTAATTTAAGTAAATTTAAGACTGCATCCAAAATTTGGTGGGAATTTGGAATAAAATTTTCATATGGAACTTAGAAAACTTGATATGGGATAAGGGTTTAATTATACTCAAATTCAGTTTAATTCAATCTGTTGATGATCAAATTTCGCTAGGTAGATTACCTTCGCTCCACGTGATAATCGACAGTGAATTTGTTTGAGAGCGGGGGAAGACGTGGCCTGCAAAAGAGTAAACCTGCACACCGGTGTGGTGCTAGCCACACCGCCTCCGATGCTTAAGTCAGAAAACGGAAGAGGAGAGCAAGAGAGTAAGAGAAGAGAGTCGAGAATTGAGTTCGGGTCCCCTTCTTCAGTGGCGAAGAGGGGTATAAATACCTGCTTGTGCTCCTAGGGTTTTTAGGAATTCGGAGGCGTTTCGGGACAAACCAGGCGAAACCGGGGCGGTTAGAGGCATCAGGGACCGAGAGGAGGTGACCGAGCTCGGCCCGCGCGAGTGGGCCGAATGGTCGGCCGAGGCCGACCATATGGGTCGGGCCAAGTTGGCCCGGCCCTTTGGTCGGTTCTTCCTTTGGGTCGGTCTCCCAGCCCTATTTTTCGCTCGGACGTCCTCGTCAGCTCCTTGTGCGTCAGGTGGTCCAAAATTGCCTATAACACAATCTAAATTAATTTAGGAGTCTATCAAATCAATTTGAATTTATCTCCCAATTTGATTTAAATCAAATCTCATACTTTGGATTGAAATTTGAAACAAAATCTCCAAATTTTTATATTTCAATTTGATTTAAATCAAATCTTATATCTTTGGGTTAAAATTTGAACCAAAAATCCCAAAATTGATAAAGATTGTCGTTGGAGATAATATTTGTCTATTTGAATCCCAACTTTCCATTCTATAAATAGGGTTAACCTCAGCAGGGGAGAGCACACATCAGTTGCAGAGAGCATTCAAGAAAGGATTCAAGTAAGAAAAATTTCTTCTCCCTTTTTTTTAGTTTACTTTCTTTTTTTGAAAATTCGTTTGTTTGTTTATTTATTTATTTTTAAGATTCTTCCTTCTTTTTGTTTTTTTTTTTTTTTAACTCACAACACTTTGCCTATATTTCAATTACAAGCATAGTGCTTTCATCCACCATCCAAAAGGTAAGTACGTAGGTAAGTGATTTTTTTTTAAGGCATACATATCCTTGTTGTCTTCAATTTGCAGGTACAACGTCTTTCGACATTAATTCAAGGACATATGACGTCTTTGGACTTTTGTTGCTACGTCGCCCTCTAGCTCAAGGACACATGATGTCATTCCCACTTGGGCTCCTTTACCGCTGACACGTCTTTCAGTATGAGTACAAGGACATGTTCCTTGGACTTTAGGACATGTTGCTTAGACTTTTGTCACTGCCACGTATTTCAGCATGAGTACAATGACATGTTCTTTGGACTTTTGCAGCAGCCACGTCTTTCAGCATGAGTACAGATGACCTGCATTAAATAACGTTTTTTTTAATATTTGATTAGCGCGACTTTTTAAGTTGCCACGTCAGCAGGTCATCTCTTCAAGAGACGACTTGCAAACGTGGATTTTAAACTACAATATTTAAATAATAAGTTTTAGACCCACTTTATTTTAATAATAAGTTTAAAAATATATAATATTAATAAAAAATGTCCGTACTTTTGTTATACAAGATTACTTATTTTATATATAATATTGAATTCCTTAAACTTGAGGAGGGGCTCGACCCCCGACCTATGGTAAATCTGCCACTGATTTCTTTCCTATAATAATTGATATCTTGATTGCCAACAAGAGCATAGCTCAACTGACATAAGTTGTACTGATAACCACGAGATTCGTGGTTCGAATCTCCCACCCCCACATATTGTCAAAAAAAAAAAAAAAGATTGATATCCTGTAAGCAAGGGTTAAAATGTCGATGTCGACGGAAATGTTGAGGTCTCAATTTAATGGAAATGTCGATGGAAATATCGACAAAATGTCGATGTCGATGGATATTCTGGGAAAAATATTCAAAACAAAAAATTCAAAAAAAATATTTAAATTAACAAATAAATTTTTTACACTTTTAAAATAAGTTAAAATACTTATGATAAATATTATCTTCACATTAGTTGCATGTTGTTTACATTTTATCAATTTTTGTACGATATAATGGAAATGTCGATTCACCCTGCATATTGATGTCGAACCCATAGAAATGTGGAAATGTCGATGGAAATGTCGACATGTCGATGGAAATTTAATACATTGCTTGTAAGTTTGAGGTTTGTTTCAAAATAACCCTTGGAGATATTTCTTCGTTAAATACGTTTGCATGTGTTTTTATTGTTTTTCCCATGCATGTGTTCAAATCTATTTTCCATCCCAAAAAAAAAACGTTGTTTTGAAACAGGCTTCAAGCTTCAAGGTTAAAATGAAAATTTTGAAAGTTTAGAAGTATAATTGAAATTTGAAACAAATCCTCATAGTTGAAAGTTATTTTTATAAAATTCAACTCAGAAAGTCATTTTTATAATTTAACCTTTTTTTATTTATTTTTTTTTTTATTTGCAAAGGTTCCTAGAACTAGAACACAATTTTTTTTGAAAATTTTGATAAATTGTTTTGATACAGAGCCCAAAAAAATTTCTCAAGAGAATTCCAAGATCATATGGCCGTCAGAAAATTAGGTGTTTGAATGGAACTCGAAAGGCCTAATCAGAAGTGGTTTTCGATTTTGCTTCCTCAACTGCAAACCAATCTTCAGCGGACAATTCAATGGCGTTTGTCGCATTATATGCGCAAGCCGAAGGATCTGGCTATGGCTGTCGACCATAAGAATTTGGATATTTTCTCAGGTAACCAACTCACACTCTGCCACTTTGCACTTTCAGATTTCCACACACAAGCAGAGAATTGAAATCAGAAGCTCAATGGAGTTTTTCTGGCTGAATTGGATCCACGAATCTCATTGTTTTGTAATGGATTGGAAAATTATGGGAAAAATTAATTAATTAGGATTGTTGATGAGATATTGAATGATATCGCTATCAGGTGGACTATCCATCCTTTTTGTTTTATATTGGGTATGAATTTTAAATCTCGTTGAAATGTAAAATGAACTTCAACTTTGATAGGTTATTTAACTTGTAATCTATTTATTTTTCATGTTCATTAATACTCGCGATGGGGAGAAGTGGTTGAAGAATGTTTGAGTTAGTGTTTAGTATTAGTTTAGAGGATGAACTTTCAAACGGATTAATGTAGTTTTGGTTTTCTAAATTTTGTTGTTCATGGGATTAAATTCGAGCACAAAGTTAATGAGATGTTAACAGTATAGATCATTGGATGGATAAAATGATGGTGTTGATACTTGAGGTCATGTTCTAATAGAATATAGTTTGTATGTACTATGTTTGATCACTCAAGTTTGGACACTCCATATGTGGAAAGTCTGATATGAAGTGTGTTGGATTTTTCTTTTTAAAAGAAGGAAAAAACAATCCCAAAAAGGCCATATGAAGTTTCATTGTTCATTAGGATTGGCTTTCAGCCTTTCTTGTGCAACTTAGGTGGAGGGCGAAGAAGGCTCCTTTCAGGGACGTACTGTTCTTTTGAAAGAAAAGAAAGGTAAATCACTCTTTCTTTGAACTCAAGGTGAGTTCTAATTTGCATGAAAACTACTAGAAGTCACGTGTCTCTGTGAGATCCCGAAAGAACTCGTTTTCAAATACATTTACATACCTTGCCTTTTGTAGAATGATTTGAAGTTAGTGCTCAAGTATCTTTCTAACATATGCTGTGGTGTGAAACATGAATAGAATTCTGAAAATTACTTTTGTATTTGTTGTTAAGCATTGTAAATGCACAAAAAATATACCAATTACTAACAGATTTCCTATCAAATTAGTACATAGCTTTGGCAGACTACAGAAATCTAACACTGTTTTCTTCAACTTGTAGAAGGAAAATAGCAACTAAACTATCAAAACTTGCTGAATGGGGTGAATTAATAGAACTATGGTCTAATGGTGAGTTCAAGTTTCAGTGTGTTTCAAGGGAACGTGGGAATCCACCCATCTTGGTTAATGAAGGATTCCACGGAGAAGTTGTTTAGTTGTGAGCCATCAAGCTTCATTTCCCATGGAACTCTACTGGAAGGGGAAGATCCTGGCCCGCTACTATTCACCTCGACGTACATAAAATTTTGCCTGAAGAATGTAACATCAATTAGAACTTGGCAATTTAATTAATAAAACTTAAAAAGTCAGAGGCATTTTATTTTTCCCTTGAGAGTTGTGAACTTACTCTCGGCCCTTAAAGCTCCAAGCATTCCATCCCTCTGGTGCTACCACTGGACCCAATTTAGCATCCTCGAATATAACTCTGGAAAAAGGACCATAAGCTCTCCCCAAAAAAGCCATGCCAGCACCTGTTATGGTGCACTGTTTAAATACAAATCCGCTCGGATCTGTTGCTGATTGTCGACCTTGTGCAGTAATGTATCCTTCCTTGACTTGAGGGAGATGTGCAACATTAACATTTATCAAGCACCCCTGTATTGTCAAAACATGCATTTTTGGTTTCAAATTGCGGTAAAAATCTCCTCCAATTGTGTAAATAACAGAATATCGACATTTGTAGTTAGCAGAAAAAGAGCTCAAATGGCTTTCTTGCAACAACTTGGAAAGTTAACTGAGTACCTCATAAACTGATTGACCGCTACCAAAGATGAAATCTATGGCACCTTCAATGTAGCAATTTTGAAAGTAATGACGGCCTTGAACATCCCATAACGTGTCTTGAAACCCCTTGAATCCACAGCTGAAAAATGCCGATTTGTCACCATAGATTCTCGCAGCTAGTGCTTGTGAATAGAAAGATCCTTCATTAGGAACAAACAGTTGTGGAGCTGCTGCAAGGTTGAAGGAGTTCTGCATGCACCACAAGAATACATAATCAAACATCTTCATTTACAACACAAAAGCAACAAGTCTAACAAGACAGACGTTGATCAACGATTGAGCACAGTAGAAGCCTGCTCTGGCTGCTCAGGTGCGTACATATATCATGAAACTATGAACTTAACTTGCAGCTTTTACTTTGCTTTAAATATTCAAATAATATGTCAAATCAGGGTATGGAAGCAGCAGCACCTCAAAGGTAATGCCTCTGGCAATAATGTTAGAAGGATACGAAGTAAATGTAGCGCTAATATCTGTTTGTTGATGGTCATCAAACGTGATAATGGTATTGGTGCGGCCAGCTCCTTCAAGAAAAATGAAAGGTTTTTCTTGCGGGATTGTCACCTTTTCTCTGCATAATGTTTGCCAACCATATTAGAACAAAACCTCAATAAGCAAAAGTTTTGAGCATAGTAATAGCCAATAGGCATATGCATGTTTATCATTACCTGTATACACCAGGATTTATTTGAATCTTAATCCATTGGTTGTTATGAGGTGGAACCGAGTCGATAGCTGCTTGAACAGTCTGGAAATTTCCGCTGCCAGACTTGTCAACAACAATGGCGGATTGAATTGTAATATGATTCATTGCTTCAAAACCAAAAACAGCAGCATTAAACAGGGTGAAGAGTAAGAGAATTGGAGGGAGTAGCTGCATCTTTTTGATTCAGATGTCAGTTGGAATGGAAACTGTAATTTCTGGATTAACAGAATGGTGAAGACTATAGAGGTAATATGCCTTATATTCACACATAAACACACACATAAATAGAAAGAGAGAGATATATGAATTCATAAATGCAAATTCTTTTTAGAATCATCCATTATCTTATTTTATTTTATTTTTACTGATCAGACGGGATGATATTCATGCAAAAGAATCCATTAGAAGAAGAGTTTAATTGCAGTATCAAAGACAAGAATGCAAGGTATGATCTTGCAAAATTTCAATGACTTAATATGGTTCATATAGGCGTTGCGCTTGTGTTGATATTATCCCATTAATTTCAGTGATTAATTTTTTTTTTTTTTTTGAGAGAATGATTTGTGATTTAATTAATCGTCTGAAATCCTGATTTAGTATTAATCTTCTCCCCCTTAATGACTGCCTCAAATTAATTTCCAAAGTATTCTATAAGATTTGCTGATGAATTGCCAAATGAATGTATATATAAAAGGCAAGAAAACATGTCAATATTTGGTATTTGTTTCTTTTTTGTTTCCCTTTTTTTATTTAAGGTTAGAGACGGAGAAAGAGAGACCTTTTGCCACATCAGTAATATTATAAAATGTATTCTAAAAATGTTTTAAATTATGGATGATGTGTAATCAAATAATATATGTATGGAGTATGGAGTATGTAGTTGTTTATCCAAGTATAGTTCAGTGGATGAGGTATCGATTATTATTTTAAAGATCGATCTCCAACCTCTCAAGTTGTCATAGTTAAAAAAAATAAGATGTGTCGATTTTACCCTTTCAATATTTTATTTTGTGTCAATCACTCAATAGTCCCCTCTAATATATTCTCTTTCATCTTTTTTTTTTCTTTTTTTTTTTAAAAATTTTTTTAATGGTAAATTTCTCTTTCCTCGTTCAATAATGTGGTGAGATTGCACTTTCATCTTCCTTTTCAATTTTCCTTTTGAATTTTGCTTTTCCTCTTTTAATGTTAATTTTTCATTTTCCTCTCTAAATATCACAATACCATACCATGAAGAAAGCTATCGTTTATATTACTATTTAATTATTAATTTAATGCTCGTTGAAGTTTCAAAATCTTAATCATTTAAAACAATTTAAGTGAATTTATTGACATATAAACTATGATTAAAGAAACATTTTTTAAATATACACAAAAGAATTACGATGAATCAAAGAGAGAATAGAAGACTAGGAGAGTTCATTCAATCTAATTACCTTTTTATCTTTTAGAAAGATTTGGAAGAAATTTCCTAGAGTCCACTCAAATGTGTCTCATAGCTGGATAGATGTATAACCTTGGTTGGCTTTTCAATATTGATTAATGGAGAACAAAAAGGGAATTTCCAATCGAGTAGAGGTCTACGTCGAGGCGACCCCTTATCACCATATATGTTTTCATTAGTAACTGAGGGTCTATCTCACCTAATTGTAGAGGCCAACAATAGGGGTTTTTTTTTGTCAGGAGTTGTGGTTTCAATGGACCGGTAGTTTTCCATTTATTGTTTGCGGACGACAGTTTAATTTTCTGCAATGCGAGTGATCAAGAACTAGCTTTCCTAAAGAATCTCCTTAATATATATGAGGTAGCTTTAGGAGAAAGTATAATTTTTTCCAAGTCAACTATTATGTTCTCCAAAAGAGTAAGCATAAATAGAAGGCAGTTTCTTAGTAGTATCTTGGGAGTAAACAGTGTAAATGATTTTGGTAAGTACCTTGGGATCCCTTCTGTTTTTTTCAAAAAGTAAGACAAAAGGTTTCGGTTATTTAATGGACAAAGTGTGGAAGTCAGTTCAGGGATGGAAGAGGTTATTTTTTTCCTATTGCTGGTAAGGAAATACTTATAAAGAGAGGTCAAGCCACCCCAACCTATGCAATGAGCGTCTTTAAACTTTCCAAAAACCTTTGTGATGAAATAACAAGGAGCTTTGCTAGATTTTGGTGGGGATCTAGTGTTGAAAAGAGGAAAATGCATTGGTTTAAATGGGATAAGCAATGCTTACCCAAGAGCTTGGGAGGTCTTAATTTTAGAAATTTAGAAGGGTTCAACCAAGCTTTATTAGCAAAACAAATTTGGAGAATTCTAGTGAACCCTGGATCCCTAGTATCTAGGTTTTTGAAGGAAATTTATTTTAAGAACTCCAATATCATGAATGCTGAACTAGGTAGGAAGCCCTCGTACATTTGGAGGAGTTTGTTATGGGGAAGAGACATGTTTGCTTGGGATAAGGTCTAGAATTGGGAATAGAAAAGCAACAACAATGTTTTCAGATCCATGGATACCAAAAGAGATCACCTTCAAGCCCATATGTATAAACACAGAACTAATCAATTATAAAGTATATGATTTTCTAAATCCCTCTGGAAATTGGAATCTAAATAAATTGAAGAGTGGGGTTTTGGAGGAGGATTATGAAATGATCATAAGAATTCCTACGATCTAAACCTGGAGGATAAAATGATATGGCACTACGACCGTAACAGATAAGTATTTGGTTAAAAGTGACTATAATTTTTTCATGAAATCTAAGATATGTGAAGCATCTTCTAGCCAAAATCAAATGAGGAAAGTGTTTCCTTGTGCAAAGTGATTCTAAATATGCAAGAAAAACTCACAAACACACGTGCAAGTGTACACGATCAGCAACATGTGATAAGTATTTTTATATCGTTTCCACAGGGATTGGTGCAATGAAAATCACTATTTCTAAGCTTATTTTTAATGAAATTCAAATTAATCAAGGACCAAATATTTTTCATTAACTAAGTGCAAGAGATTAAAATAGAGAACAAGCTTAAAATGGCAAAAACTTAAAGAAATATAAGCAAAAACAGTGAATCAACACAGAGAAGATAAGGTTCAGATTAGGGGTTGTCCACTCTCACAAGCTGTTTGTTATAGCAGAACTTTATAGTTTACAATTCACCTAGTATTTTCCACGAGAATTTTTCAATTCTCCTCAAGTTTAGGTGATTAAACTCCCATTTAACCTCTTCTTTTTAGCTTAACTGATTAGTGCCTTAGGTGGTTATTTATCCCTAAAATTACCCACTCATTTCCATGACTTTGAAAAGCTAAGGTAAAGTAAAGTAAAGTAATCGGTTATTGGTTGTTTTCCCAAACACTTGGGGCTGTTTGGAGCACTGAATTGGTTATAATAAAGGGGGCTATTATAACCTATTTAGTGTTTGGGGCATCAACATAAATAAGTGGTGAAGTGAATTATTTTTACCCCCGATTATTCTATCCATTCTCTACAGTAACCATCATTCAACCCACTCGATTATTCTATCCATTCTCTACCGTAACTCTCTCATCTCTTCTTCCATGCGACTCCTTGACTTTTCCGACAACCGTCAGCTGGCAAAGTTTCCGACGACTTTTTCGATGGGCACCGACCACTTTTCCAGCGACTTTTCCGGCGATCGCCGACGACTTTCCAACGACTGATTTTTTTTTCTTTTTTCATCTTTTTTCTCATTTTCATTTCGAAAAATATAAAAACAAAAATAAAGAAAAAAAGAAAGAAAACGAGGAAAAAAATTTTCGCTCGTCAGAAAATTTGTCGGCGGACGTCGGAAAAGTCGCTGAAAATGTCGCCGATGTTAGGGTTAGAGGAAGAAGGAAATGATGAAGATGGAGGTTGAGGTTAAGGAAGAAGATGAAGATGATGAAGATTTAATGGAAATGGAGGAAGAAGATGATGAAGATGAAGATGAAAATGGAGGAATAAGATGAAGATGATAGAGATGGAGGAAGAAGATAAAAATGGAGGAAGAAAATGAAAAAGAAGAAAAAAGAAAAGAAAAAATAAATAATAATAAAATAATAAAATATTAGTTAAAATATTTTTTTTATTTAAAAAATTCAAAAAAATATTTTTTAATAAAAAAATGCATGCCACGTCAGCAATTCGTTAGAGTTTAACGGAAAATTGGACGGAGGGACCAAAATGAAACGAAATCCAAACCTCAGAGGCTAAATTGTCGAGTTTGAAAACTCAGAGACCAAAATGAAACCTAACCCAAACCTCAAGGACCAAAAGTGTATTTTTTCCAAAAAACTAATATGGTTTTTGAACTAAGCACTCACAATTTTTTTTAGGTCAAATTTCTTCCCTACTTTTGACAACATCGAAGGTTAACCAACTTAAAAAAAAAAAAAAAAAAGAACATTCAAATGAAACTGTATTTACCACACTCAAGTTTATTTAAAATGATTTTATTGATAAAAAAAAAGAAAAAAACTAATATGGTTTTTTAACTAAACACTTATAATTTTTATTTTGGCAATACTAAAAGTTAACTAATATAATTATTCTATACCAAATCCTAAACTTGTTTGTTTTGTAAAAAAAAAAAAAAAAACATAACCCTAAATCAAAGTGAATCGTATATCCACAAAAAAAAAAAAAAAAAAAAAAAAAAAAACTAGAAAAAGACAGTAAGCTTGAATCTTTGATTCAGAACCCCATGTTAAATAGATCAGCACCCCAAACACATACTATTTTATCCCAGA
Source organism: Luffa aegyptiaca (assembly GCA_017139565.1). Lineage (NCBI taxonomy): Eukaryota > Viridiplantae > Streptophyta > Magnoliopsida > Cucurbitales > Cucurbitaceae > Luffa > Luffa aegyptiaca. The sequence continues at coordinate 44,467,978 of CM029402.1, read as the reverse complement.
CTAAAATAATATGCATCCCAAACACAGATTATTTTATCCTAGACTAAAATAATTTGTACCCCAAACACAGACTATTTAACTCCACAGATTATTATAATCCCCAGATTATAATAACCACTGATTATTATAACCAATTCAGCACCCCAAACAGCCCCTTAATCACAATGCTAGAAAATGGTTGGCCAAACGAAATTCCAGCTTTAATCATGAAGAACATTTTACTTTAAATTGCAATCTACAAAGTTCCATCAATAACAAACAACTAGTTTAAGCTTAAGCACCCTAATCCTCACCAATCCTCACCTAAGAGGATTTAGCTCATGTTCAAGGTGAAAACAATGAAAATACAGCAGTGAACATCGTATAAACCATCCTTACGACCTTTTGTACAAACTAAACACCAAGGAAAAAGGGATAAAGAGAAGAAGAAACTAAAGAAGAAGCTTCTAGGAGAGATTCCAGCTTTCCTAAGCTGGTAAGTCTTCAATCAGCTGCATCCTAGACCTTTCCTTGATCTCACGGTTTGTCTTCGACAGCAGCCCCTTCTCTGAAATTCCTTCTTCAGCCGATTGTCTCCATCTTTTGGCACTAAAATCTATTTATGTCAGCTTATTTGCATTGAATCAAGGGCTTATTAGACCTCATTCTCCACATGGACCTTCCCCAATTGGCTAAGATGGTACAAATCAGCTCCACATAGTTGCCAGCTCAATTAATGAAATTCCCATGTGAGACAGCACGTGCAACCACTTAAATTCCAGACTTTTGGCTTTCTACTATAAACTCAGCTGCTGTAGCACAACCTGAGTGTTCATAAACCAGAAAATTAGCTTGAAATATATAAAGTATGCACCAAATTCAACTTAAGCTTGACCTACTAGTATGTAAAAATATGCATTAAGGAATACTCATTTTCATGCACAAATCAAGCTCAAGCACATCAAAAAGTAGAGTTTTTAAGTCTAAGAGTGAGCCAATAGCTATTATTTCTAGGAACTATCAGAAAGTATGGGAGAATCTATGGAAACTAAGAATTTCTTTAAAGCTAAAACACTTCTACTTGAAAGCAATAAATGAAATTCTTCCAACTAGATTAAATCTAAAGAAAAGAGGAATGGAAATTGCTATAAATTGTCCTATATGCTCAAATCATATCAAATCCTCTGACCATATCCTGTTTGACTGTTTTCATGCAAGAGAAATATGGAATAAAGTACAAAATAAGGTGTACCTGGAGGAGAACTTCAATGATAGCCTGGTGGATCGTTGGATGAAAATCAATAATGCATCGTCGCTGGATGATCTCAATTTGATAGCAATAACCTGCTCGACTATCTGGAATGACAGGAACAAAGAAATTCATGGAGAATCAATCGCACTCACAGTTATCAAAAGCAATTGGATTATGGAGTACTTGAAGGAATTTTTGAAAGCAAACTTGAAAGCTATTCCAAGAGATGATGCGAGCCCTCGTCTTGATCAAAATCTAGCTAATGCATGTTGGATCCCCCCGGAGGGTTTTTGGAAAATCAATGTTGATGCTGCCTGGGTGATATCTAACCCCTCTACAGGAATCAGAGTAGTGTGCAGAGATTCATTTTTTTTGTTAAGGACACATGAATTCCTAGCCAAATTCCAAAAACAAAAATAAGTTTTTGAAAACTACTTTTTTTAGTTTTCAAAAATTGGCTTTGTTTTTGAAAACATGGGAAGAAAGGTAGATGAAAAAACAAATAAACTTAAGGTGGAAGTAGTGTTTGTAAGCTTAATTTTCAAAAACCAAAAACAAAAAACCAAATGGTTATCAAACGGGGCCTAAAAGAAGTAATTTTTAAACAGTAGTTTTTGTTTTTGAAATTTAACTAAGGATTCAAGTGTTTTCTTAAAAAAGATGAGAACCATTTGAGGGGAAATGTTGAGAAAACTAATACAATTTTAAAAAACCAAATGACTTGAAAAACACAAATTAAGACATGGTTTGAGGCTTTGATCATTTGTTTATCTCTTTTGGTCTCACCTGAAAATTATTTTGTTTCTGCAACTATATATGAATTTTCCGACATAATCTCCTTTATTTATTAGAGAAATTAGTGTTCCAATTATGTTTTAATTGTAATTTGTATGAGTTATTTTGATTGGTTATGATTGTTTTTTTTTTTTTTCATGTAGTACTTCATAATTAGTTATAAATAACATTTGGGATAAAACAAACATCTTAAAAGGTGAAGACTTAAAAGAGAGTCTAAAAATTCTCTCGTTTAGCCACTTTTTCATGGTTGTTCTTGTTGAATGATATTTATTTATTCTTGAATAATCATGAATTGAGATTTAATGAATAAATTCCAACACAAGAACTAAATCATTACCTACTAAAATTCATAGGCTAGCTAAATTGTAACTTTCATGAAAGTTAAGGGACCAAAAATATTTCTTTAAACATGATAATATAAAGTTCTAACAAAATGTATAGATATATAACACCGATATTATGTGGATATTTTATAGCAAAAGACAAATATAATTTTTTTTTCATTGATTAAGATCATTGTCAAACTAAGACTCCAAAATAATATATATGACAAAATTTTTACAATATCATTATCACAAGAATTTAATTGCTATTATCCATAAGAGATAACTAATCATATGACAAATTTAAAGTTCAAATTAACAATAAATTAAAGTTGTTTGCTTTTTAATGGTTCATGTGTAGAGAGAGAGAGGTTTGTTCTCTTTTAGTCCCCGAACTTTCAAAATGTTCATTTTAGTCTCTAAACCTTTTTTTTAAAAAAAAAAAAAAAACTATTTTAGTCTTTGTTATATTACTTTTCTACTTTAGATCCACTTTGTCCAAGTTTATCTCTAACTTATTTGACTTGAAATCATGCTCATATTAACATGATGCTAATACACGTACCCAAAGCTACGTCTTTAATTTGTTAAAATTGAAATAAAAGTGATGACCAAAATAGTTATTGTTTGAAAGTTCAGGGAATGTCTATTTTAGTCCCAGGGACCAATATGGAACAAACTTGAAAGTTTGGGGACCAATATGGACATTTGAAAATTTAAAAGTCCAAGGACCAATATAGAACAAACTTGAAAGTTTAGAAACTAAATTGGACAGTTTAAAAGTTCAGAGACTAAAATAGAATAGACCGACCTAAAAGTTTAGGGACTAAAATATGATTTAAACCTTATATATAGCAAAAAGATATGTATGAGTTTTATTGGTTGCTTGCAAGTTGAAGGCAAGAATGAACATTGAATTATATTATATAAGATAAAAGCAAAGACACAAAAGCTATATCATAGCATAAAATAATATATTGTTTGAACAATCATTCAAATTAAACAGAAAAAATGAGAAAAAGGTAATCTCAATTGGCATACCTTATCTTATCTCTGTCCCTCTCTTTTGCAATAAGATGGGCATTTTTAATGTGTAATTGAAGGAAAAAGAATTTATAAAAAAAAAAAAAAAAATCCCAACTTGCTAGTGAGAAAACATATATAATATAAAGCTTAAAGATGGGTATCAACCAACTTCAAAATTTTAGTGGGGTTGGACTTTTTTTTTTTTTTTTTTTTTTCCAATTTTTTTCTCTCTTTTTTTAAAGGTTGTTTGGCCTATTTAATTTGAAAGGATATTACCCAAAAAAAAAAAAAAAATGGAAAAGTGCTCATATGAATTTGTAAAACCCAAATAAGATTTGATCGTAGGACCTCCTTAATTTTAAGACAAGAGTCCATAATTTTCAGATCATAATTTTACATTTTCGATGCACAAATGTAGTTTGAATCACATGAAGTGCGCACACACATTTCATTTTGTGTGTCTGTGACCAAGATTCTAATTCGACAAATCGTACGATAACCCACCTTTCACGGTGCATGATACCTAAATTTGTTCGACCGGAAGATAAAATAAATCTCTCTCTAAATTATTCCACATCATAACTAAGTATTCTTTTTCCACACATCCTGACCTACACCCTGCTAAAACTCTAACTTCATTGCTAGCTATCACAACCTCCAAACTAATTCGATTATCGAAGTCGCTTTATCGAGCAACCCAAGGTTAAATGAGATCGTGATGGTGAATTTCCTTTACTTTTTAGGTTTTTGGAACATGACAAATATAAAAGAGAGAGAGGGTATTATATAATTACAAAGTTGTGAATGAAGATTGGCATATTTTGATGGAGGATGGTGTGAGGATTGAGTGGCAAATAAAGCAAAGAAATAGAAGAAATGAATGCCTCCAAGAAGGCAGGCAAGCCCACTGTCATGTCATTGTCTTTATTTATGTATATAAAATTTAAAGCTCTCAACTCATATATATATACTCTCTCTCAAACCCTATTTTAATTTCTTCTTGGTTTTATTCAATTTTTTCTTTCCTACAAACCTAGAAAACCCTATTCTATATTTTCATGGAGGGACAAAATCTTACATTCTAATTTTTGTTTTTATACATAATATCTCAATTCTTGCAAAATTTAGAGAGGTAGATTAGAAGCAAAACTTTAAAATCTTATCTTTTTCATATGATTTGTTTTTTTAAAAAATTAATTTATCTACGGGTTGAATCAATTATAACTCTAAACTTTTAAAAGTGAATCAATCGAGACCATCTATTACAATTTTGTAATATGCATAATATTCACATGTGTGTCTGACTTCTTTAAATGCAGCAGAGATTAATTAACTCAAAATTAGAGACACGTGTTGGGAAAATTATTAGGTGTTCCTGGTGCAATGAGGTCCCATTTTTAAAACCGTCGATGTAAATTTTCAAATTTGTCTGTCCCTAATAACCGTTGGATACAAAATCAAGATACTTTTGCTATTTCTCTCTCTTACATCCAACGGTGCAAAACTACGGGCCTCATATTGCACCGGGATCGAACACCTAAAAATTTCTCGACATGTTGGATTCAAGTGGGTAACAGTGATTTTCAATAACATATATATGAGGAGTTTTTCATCTTCTCTTCTTTCTTTTAATTTTTTCCTACTTATTTAGGAAGAATTACATGATGCTACTTTGGTTGATTTTTTTTTTAGAAGAGCAACGTTATTTAGGTGATTTTGATGGAATCAAGTGAAAATAGTTACAAATCATTAACAGGGAGTATAAAATTGATTCACTTATGACAATTTAACATTTAATCGACACAATTATTAGTTTAAGTTTTGATTGAATCAACCTGCAAAGCTTAATTAAGGGATACTAATTGATTTTCCCCTAATTCTTTTAAATATAAGACAAATTAAGAGGAGAGACACTTGCCCCTTCTTCTTTTTCTTCGCTTCGTCCTTACATGCAAAAAGTAAACTCACTTTTTGTTGGGGGAAATCAAACCCTAAATTTCTCGATTGGAAGCACATATACTTTAAATCAGTTGAGCTATATCCTGTTTGAGAAAAGTAAACCCTGCCTACATCTAAATAACCAAATTAACATAGGTAACAAAGTTCCAAAGATGGAAGCTTGTGGGATGTTGGAAACAAAAATAAAAAAAAGAATTGGGAAGAAGATTATTATATTGGGAAGCAATTAATGTGGATGAAAGCTTGCCACATCTTGAAAACAAACCAAATAATAGTCCAACCTCCAAAAAAGAGAATCATAAAATAAAAAATATAAATGTAGAGAGAGAGAACCACATCCCCAAAAAAAGCAAGAATCCAAAAGAGAAAGAGAGAGAAAGAAAGAGAAAGAAAGAATACACCCACATGATTGAAAGTGGCAAGAAAACAAAAACAACCACATGCTCTTCTCTCTTTGCTCAATTGGCTAACATCACCACTAATCATTGCCTTGCATGAAAACAAAATTCTCTTGACACCCACACCCAATTAGTGCTTGCCAACACATCCTTCATTCTCCAATTTAACAATAAAGCTCAAGAAAATAAAGAAAAAAAAATCAATATAGGTTTAAAATAAAATTTTGATCTAATTTCTTATGTTTTAAATACTTTTAGGGTTTAGTCCATCGTTGTTGGTGTATGTTAAAATTGACTGATGATAAACTTACGTAAGATAATATTTAATTTAGTGAATTGGCAGATCAACAGAGGATAAGAAGAGTTACCTAAAAGAGAGAAGTTTCTAGTTTGCTCCCTCAAATTTTTAAAGAAATTGGTAAAAGTTGAGTTTTCTTCTTTTATACGACTTTTTTTCTCCTCGAGTTTTTTCACAAATTCACTAAATATCATGTCATGTATAAGTTTATCCTTAACCACTTTTTAACATTCACGGATAGTGAGAGATCACTAAATCAAAAAATGTTACAACATAAGAGATTAATAAATTGAAACTTTTAAAACAATAGAGATTAAATTGAATAAATAATACTCAAATATTACAGTAGGGACTAAAACATATATCTAGTAAAAAAATAAATAAATAAATAATGACTTAATACGTTCAAGCTCAGGTTTAGTTTAGTTTATAAAAGGTTTTAAGAGTTTTGATAAGTCTCTCATAGTTTGGTTAACCTTCCTAAATCATTTCTAAAAGAAAAATACTTGGCTAGCTACATACTGGTATGTAGGAATCTCCCTACCTACCACCATTAAAATGTTGACAAATAGAAAAGACAAAAAAGTTTTCTCATTTTCTCTCTTCCTCTTAGTTGTCAAGATTAATGGGTATGTAGGAGATCGTCCCTACATATACCAGTATGCAGCCTAGTTTTGTTCTTTCTAAAACTGCTTTTTACTCACTTACAAACTCACCCATCTCTTTCCCTTTTCATTTTTTCTTACTCGATCTTCAACCCTAATATAACCCAGGAAAAAAAAAAAACAAATCAAATGAATAATTTAGAAAAAGTGTATCACATATTCAAATATATTAATTATTTGTATTGGTATGGACAATGTATATAAGATTATTTGACCAAACCATAAGATGAAACTAAAGCCTAAATGAGAAGAAACAAATCAAATGAATAATTTAACCATAAAATATGTGTATATATGATCCATTATTAATGATTAAGGAAAGAAAGAGATGAACAAATTTTTTAAAACAAAAAAGATGGGAATTGCCTGGCTTTGAAGACAAGACATGGAGACAAAAGTGAGGTTGTGCATGTTTTTTGCTTGTAATAATGAAGCTGTTTTAGTTGTTCTTCCCAACCATATTTGTTTTTAAAATTTAGCAACCAACATTTTATATCCTCTTCCCACCTAACTATACTTAGCTTGTTTTCTTTAATCATATATATCATTAATCTTCTCCCTTTTTCCTTTGCCTTTTCTCTCTTTTCCTAGTCTTTAAGTTTCACATGTTTGAACACACACCCACAAAACCGGATCGGGTATAGGTTGGTTCGGTGCTCGGTTAATTAAAGCCCCGTTTGATAACCATTTTCGTTTTTTGTTTTTTGTTTTTGAAAATTAAACTTATAAACACTATTTTTACCCACAAGTTTCTTTGTTTGTTATCTACACTTTTTCCAATGTTTTAAAAAATCAAGTCAAATTTTGGAAAAAAAAAAAAATGTAGGCCACGTTTGATAATCATTTGGTTTTTGAAAATTATGTTTGTTTTCTTCCAATTTTCATTCCATGGTTTTCATTTTTGTTAAGCACACACTTGAATTTTTAGCCAAATTTCAAAAACAAACGCTGATTTTTGGAAACTACTTTTTTCAGTTTTCTAGTTTTAAAAAACTCGACTTAGTTTTTGAAAATATGTGAAGATGGTAGATGACACTTATGAATTGTAATAGTGTTTACAGGCTTCATTTTCAAAAACCAAAGGGTTTATCAAACGAAGCCGTAGTTTTCAAAAACTTGTTTTTGTTGTTGGAATTTGGTTAAAAACTCAAATGTCTCCTTGACAAAAATGAAAATCATTGTAAGAAGATTGAGAGAAAATAAAGCACAATTTTCAAAAACAAAATGATTATCAAACGGGACCTAATTTAGCCGTCAGGTTTTCACAGTTTACATTATAAAAGAATCTATTGTGACTCTTCGTTGATTAGCTTGGTATTAACTTTAATTACTATGTTAGTTGGTTTGATTATTTTCTAAATTCTTTTAAAACATCTTTTGGGTTGATGTAACTTGTTGTATCGAATTTTGTCCAAAAATCAAATAGAATCTAATTAAAGTCAATTAGTATAATTAGAAATTAGAAAAAGTTGAGATACCTTTAATTAGTCCTCTCATTATCGTTATAGTTATATATAAGATGTTGGTTAAGAAATTATATGTTGATATCTTTTTCCTTAATTTTTTTTAATAACTTCATTTTTGTTTTATCTATACTAACATATTCTTGATATTTTACTATATAAATTTAAAATTAGATCACACCAAATATATACTTCTTTCTTAAATAAGATTAAAAAAATAATAAATAAAAGGACATCTTTTGTTTTTTAATATTCATGAATAAATTATATTAATAAAGTTGTTTGCTTGTAGAGTTGGTCAAAGATTAAGAAAAGCATTCAACAAACACCCACTTTAAAGTCACAAAATATATATAAATATATAGAGAGGCCAACAAATAATTTTAAATACATTTGAATTATTGATTATTCTATTTTAGTTTTTAAATTTTTCCAATGTTATATTTTAATTCCTCAACTTTTAAATGTTCTATTTTAGTTTTTAAATTTGGTATAAAACACAATTTTAGTTGATGTTAATATTGCTCTTTCATTTGATCATTCAATAAAAATTTGAAATCATTTTGTAATTCAACATCTAACCTACTATATATGGCTACTTATTAAACAAAGAAACAAAATCACGTTTATACAACAAACATCAGCTAAATAATTTAAAAAAGAAAACAAATATATTTAAATAGATTTTTATGAAAAATTTACATACTAAATACAAGATTTAGATGTTTATAAACAAAACTAGAATAAGTATAAAATTATGTTGCCAAGAATAGCATAACTTATCTGGTATAAAGCTTATACCAACGACCAAGAGATTTCTAGTTCAAATCTCTCATCTCACATGTAAAAAAAAAAAAGGGAAAAATACACTTTTAGTTCTTGAGGTTTTGTTAAACTCTAACAATTTGCTGATCTGGCGCTATTATTTTAATAAAAAAAGTTATTTTTAATAAAACAATAATAAATTAAATAAAAATAATATTTTTATTTCTTTCTCCATCTCTCCCCCCCCCCCTTCTTCTTCAACCACACCGGCCACCGACCAGGGCGAAAGAAAAAAAGAAAAAGTCGCCGCCGGTCGGTGGCCGACGGCCGGTGTGGTTGAAGATGAAGAAGAAGAGGAGGAGAGAGATGGAGAAAAAAATAAAAATAACAATAATTTTTTTTCATCTAATTTATTATTATTTTATTATAAAAATTAAAAAAAATTAATTAAAATAATAGCTCCACGTCAGCAAACTGTTAGGGTTTAATAGAAAATTGGACGGAGGGACCAAAGTGTAACGAAATTTAAACCTCAAGGGCTAAATTGTTGAATTTGAAAACTCAGGGACCAAAATGAAACCTAATCCAAACTTCAGGGACTAAAAGTGTATTTTTTTAAAAAAAAAATAATAATATGCATAAAATTTTATTTAAGAACAAGAATGGAATTCAAGCCTTCAACATAAAACAATAATGTTAACTTTAAGAAGGGGAATGTTTTTTATGTTGATATTTAATGCTTTGCATATATATACACACACACACAAAGAATAAATAATCTTACATTTAATATGGCACCTCATATATAATGTAGTAATAAAATAACAAAAAGAAACATAACATCACATGGGTAGTAAATACTAAATAGATCTAATCTCTCAAAAGAAAAAAAGTAAACCTCAAGAATCTCTCTCTCATCTAGCTAGGCACATTTTTTGTTTTGAGAATAGCTAGGTACATTTATACAATATGTTCAAAATCAAATAAAATATTAATATATGTTCATATATTTTTATTTTCTATTAACTTATTAGTAATGGTGTCACATTAATAAAATATATTTAATTTATAAAATTTTATAAATAGTGTTCACTTTTTTGACATTGAGCAAATATGAACATATATTTTTAAATCACGCAATATGTCATAGTTGACTGCCTTCTTAGGGTGTGTTTGGTTTAACTTTTCAAGTGTTTAGTTTTGAAAAAGAATCATTTTGGAAAAAAATTTGGTGTCGGGCAACCACTAAAAATGACTTTTTAAAAAATGAGATTGAGAAATAAACTATTTTGAGAGAAACACTTGAAAGCAAATTTTTTAAAAAGAGTTTTTAAGTATATAATAACTTATGTATAAAAACACTTATGAGGAAATGTAACCAAACACATGAGTGTTTAAATTTTAAATAAATTTTATATAAAATGTTTAAAATAAAATGCATTCTTGAAAAACATTTAAACTAAAAGGTATTCCAAACGGATCCTTAGGGTGTGTTTGGATTAACTTCTCAAGTGTTTAATTTTGAAAAAAAAAATCATTTTAAAAAAAATTCTAGTGTTTGGCAACCACTAAAAATGACTTATTAAATAATGAGACTAAGAAATAAACCATTTTGAAAGAAACACACTTGAGAGCAAATTTTTTTAAAACAATTTTTAAGTATATAATAACTTGTGTATAAAAACACTTATAAGGGAATATAATTAAACATATGAGTGTTTAAATTCTAAACGATTTTTATACAAAATGGTTTTTTAAAAATGCATTCTTGAAAAACATTTAAATTAAAATGTATTCCAAACGGACTCTTAGTCTCTCTTAGATTTAAAGAAATATATATAAAGTTTAATATTTCAAATTTTTTTAATAATTTTTGTCTCTTATTTTTTAAATGAAAATATTTTATAAGGAGAGTTAAGAATATAAAATTTTGTCCAATTTTCTTATGAAAATTTCTAACTCAACTAAAAAAACATATTAGCATAAATTTAAAATAAATAGAAAATTAATTTATTAAAAGAAAAAAAAATAAAAAGAGAGGAGTGTCTTAAAAACAAAGGTAAGTTTATTATTATTATTATTAAAAAAAATGTTAAAGTACAAGTTTAGTTTCTCAACTTTGATAGTTTTTTTTTAATCTGTTTTCTTAACTTTAATAAATTTTTGTTAAAAATAAATAAATAAATAAATAAGTTTCAATTATGTCTTTGAATTACGTTAATTTTATTTAGTCTTTGTCTTCTTATTATTGACATTTATATTACTTAAATGTTGATGTGAAACACTAAATAGACTAAGCAAACGTTCCACACTAAATGGTACAAGAAAAAGTAAGCAACTGTAAAATAAATAAAGGGAAAAATACACTTTTGATCCTGAAGTTTGTGTTAAGTTACACTTTGGTCCCTGAGTTTTCAAACTCAACAAAATTATCCCTGAGGTTTGAGATAAGGAGCAATTTGGTCCCTGCCATCCATTTTATCGTTAATTCCTAACGGGCTGCTGATGTGGCACTATTATTTTAATAAAAAAATATATTTTTTTAATTTTTAAAATAAATATATAAAAATAATAAAATATTATTATTTTTTTATTATTTTTTATTTTTTCTCCCTATCTCTCTTATTCTTCTTCTTCTTCCCTCATCTCTTCTTCTTCTTTTTCTCATTTTCACACCAATCCAATTTTTTTTTAAGGCTGGTCGGAAATCGAAAGCGAAAAATCGAGGGGGAGGTCCCTCCCTCCCTCTTTCGATTTCCGGCCAGCCTTAAAAAAAAATTGGATTGGTGTGAAAATGAGAAAAAGAAGAAGAAGAAAAGATGAGGGAAGAAAAAAAAAAATCGCCGGCGTTGGCTGGCCGCCGGCCACCAGCGACCTGCTGGAGAGGAAGAGAAGAAGAAAAGGTTGAAGATGAAGAAGATGGTTGAAGAAGAAAAGAATAAGAGAGAGGGGGAGAAATAATAAAAATAAATAATAAAATAATAATTTTTTATTATCTTAATATATTTTTATTTAAAAAAAAATAAAAATTAATTTTTTTAATTAAAATAATAGTGCCACGTCAGCAGTCCGGGAAAAATGGATGGCAGGGACAAAATTGCTCCTTATCTCAAACCTCAGGGGTAATTTTGTTGAGTTTGAAAACTCAGGGACCAAAGTGTAACTTAACCCAAACCTCAGGGACCAAAAGTGTATTTTTCCCATAAATAAATAAATTCTAGCGTATAGCCTACTTACTTTTATTTTATTTAGTTAATATATATATACTGGTGTCACATTCTTTCAAATCCTCCATTTTTTTTTTTATTTTTTTGACAACATATGAGGGTAAGAGGATTTGAACCACAGACCTTTCGGTCATTAGTACAAATCATATGGGGACAATCCTCCTTTACTTCAATCCATTGGTCATACAAACAAAAGTAGAAATATTGTCCAAATAACTTTATTGGAATCGAAATAATAAATTTAAAGATTCAATTGAAAATTTTCTTTATAAAAATACAAAACATACAAAATTATCAAGCTTTCACAACTAAATTTGTAATTTAACAAAGGTTTAGATCCTATTTTAGTTTATGAACTTTCAAATTTGTTCCTAAAATATCAATTTTTGTCATTAACTTTTAAACTCGTTTTATTTAGTCTCGTCTATTTTAATCCATAAACTTAAAAAAAAAAAAAAAAAAAAATCATTTTAGTCATTATCATTTTTTCAACAAATTAATGTAACCTGGATCATCAAACCATGTTTAGAGAAACAACATTGAACAAGTGGATATTAGATAGAAAATAATATAACAATAATTGATTATTATTTTTAAAAGTTCAAAGACTAAAAGAGATAGCGTGAAAGTTTATAAACTAAAATAAAATAAGTCGAGAGATTACACCAAAAAACCAAACATTTTGAAAGTTCAAAAAATAATAATAACAAACGCTGAAAAGTTCATAATTTATAATTTATGTTGGAAATGCAGGCAATTCGAACTGGATTGTTGGCTATTGGTGGGATGGGACTTCCTCGCCTGGCGGTAGAGTCAGATTGTTTGACAGTTATAAATCTTTTGAATGGTGAAGAGGAGAAAAGTTCATATTTTACAGAGAAGTTTGAATTTCGAAAAGTCGAAAATTTACGGATCAAAATAAAATTTAAACTATGAAAGAAAAGAAAAAGAAAAAAAATAATAATAATTAAAGTGGGAATTGAAGATCGTTATATAAATAGGAAGAAAGGGGAAAGAAAAGAGCTGAGCAATTAAACGTGTTCGAAGAACTCACTACGCGTGATTTCCCGTGATTGTTTTAAACCCTCCTCTCTCTCTCTCTTCTTCTTCTTTTTTTTTTCTCTCTCTAAACTCACTTCAATTTCTCTCACATTTTTCAACCTCCAGAATCCTTCACACATTCTCCGTCTTCAAAGGTATTCATCTCGATTGATCTATGCACTACTTTGATTTTCTTCTTCTTGTTCGATTTTCAGGAAATTGAGATTAATTTGTTTCCTGTTAAATTTCGATCGTTTTTCTTCTGGATTCTGAGATTGATTCAATCGCTGATAGACTAGTAGTTGTTGTTCGAATTGGCTGATAGTTTTTCTTTTTCCTGTTTTCAGATTGTGACTGATTTCTGTGGAGAAGAGACGGAATAGATAAGAGATTTGATTATTCGATCGCTTTCTTATTTTGATGGACGCTCCGATTTCAGAAGCGGAGGAATCGAAGAACTCGAGAAGGTCGTTGCAGCAGCCGAATAAACGCCGGAAGATTGCTTCCGATGTTTGTGTGGATGGCAGAGAACGGAAGTGGAGGACAGAGGTCGAGCAACAGATCTACTCTTCAAAGCTCGCGGAAGCGCTCCGGAGAGACAGCCGTCGGCGGTCCTCGACGCGGCTAGTTCGCGAAACCGCATATGGCGTCCTCGCCGCCGCGGCCAAGGGGAGGACACGATGGAGTCGCGCGATTCTGGCGAGTCGATTCCGCCAGAGGCTCGCGAGGCGTCGGAGGACGAAGAAATTGACCGGCCGTAAACCGTCGCGCGCGGCGGAGGCGAAGGCGATGGCCGAGAAAAGTAGGAAGTTTCCGGCGGTGCAGAGGAAGGCGAAAATTCTCGGCCGGTTGATTCCAGGCTGCCGGAAAGTCTCTTTCTCGAACCTTCTGGAAGAAACGACCGATTACATACCGGCTTTGGAGATGCAGGTAAGAGCCATGGCGGCGTTGGTCGAACTCCTCGCCGGAGCTCAAAGTAATTTGCTCGGAATCTCGAACGATTCTTGAGATTGATAATCGTTTCAGAAACTCGGAAATTGGAATCGCCGCCGTGGTTTTTTTTTCTCCAATTGATTTTTTTTCCCGGCGGTTATATTTCTATTTGTTTTGAATCTTGATGCTTCCATGTATGTATCTTATTGTATATGTTAAATTATAAATTTAGTCTCTAAATTTCTATTAATTTTGATAATCATATTTGTCTTTTATCTCTAAATTTTTTTATTTCTTTTACACAAAGTTTGTTTTTTTTTTTTTTAATTTTATTCTATAATTAGTGTATCTATGATCTTAAACTATAGATATTATTTATTAGACTTAACATCAAAAGTTGATGAATATAAACTTAAGTTTAAAAATTAAATATACACATATATCAAAATTAATTAACTAAATTTGTAATATAGTTTTTACATAATCTTGCATTTTTGGGCCTTGTCCTATCAAAATTGTATACAAATGCCCTTTTTTTTCTTTAAAATTAAAGTATAGCTTGACATTTTGTTTCCAAAAAAAAAAAAAAGTATAGCTTTACATTTTACCTGTCCTATAAAAGTTAGATGTTCAAATCTCATCTCTATATTGTTGAACTGTAATTAAAAAAAAAAATCTCAAATTGATATAAAAGTAAAAAATGAAAAAAAAAAAAATCTCTTTTTAATATATTGTTTAAGATAGTAGACATAATTTTTTTTTTTAGTTCAACAATGTGTGAGGTGAAACGATTTGAACCTTTGACTTTTATGCTTTAACCGTTGAGTTATATTCAAATTGATATTTTTTAACTTATTTTATGTAATTTTAAAAAAAGTAGAGTACAAGATGAATTTATTATAAATAAAACTATTTATTTCTTACAGATAGAAAATTAAAACAAACTCATTATTAAGCAAACTTCCTTCAACTTCAAATACATAAGAACAAAATCTTGATATTAACCCTAGCTTATAAATCACTCAAGATATAATACGTGAGAAGTTTCTCTTAATACTAACTTAAAATTTTATCACCAACATAAAAAAAAATCATATATAACTTTTTTTTATAACAAAATCATCTACATAAACTTTACCAATCAAATCAACTAATTTAAATCAAAAGATTATAGTAATAACCAAATCACATATATTAAACTTTTTAGGGCATCAATAATAAGAACAATTTGGTTGTTATTCATATTTCTCTTGCAAAATGCATTCAATAGACCTGCTATTAAAAATTTTACCATAGCTCAACTGATATAAAACGTGTACTAATGAGCAAAAGATCCCTGGTTCGAATCTTCACACCTCCGCGTATTGTCAAAAAAAAAAAAAAAACATTCTTGAGATGGAAAAATAACATAAATTGTAATAATATTTAGATTTGAAAGACAAAAACAAAAAAAAAACATGAAATGGTGGGGGCAGGAGGAATAGGTTAGCACGTGTGTGTTTTAGAAATTGTCTGTCGATATGTTGGTCCATGTGTCGTATTTCTGCCAAAATGTAATTCGTCATGTCGTTTTTCAAAGACCACCACAAATTTTCATGTTAAAAAAGACAGTGGAGAAAAATGTTTTTTTTTTTTAAAAAAAAAAAAAGATAGTTTTGAAATTTGCTTGTGATTTTGTCTTTTTCTTGTTTGCTTTTTTGCCTCTTTTCTACATATCCCATGTTCAACGTGCATCCATGTGCTCCATTTAAATCTCTCTTTCTCTCAACTCCATTCATTTCTTTTTTTTTTTTCTTTTTGAAATTAGTCCATTGATTTTTAATATATATATATATATATAAATTACATAATGAATGATAGTGGAATTGATTGATAGGTCGGAGGAGTTAAATATCTCTGTCGATTGAACAGTTGAAGTTTCAATATTTTAAAATTTTGAATGTAAGTTTTAATATGCTTTTAGAAAAAGTATAGCATTATTTATGAATGGAGTGACAAAGCGTTCACACTCTCTTTTTCATTTCTAAGCTCATTAAACCGATACAAATTTTTTTTTTTTTTTTGTAAGTGTTCGAATATATATATATAAGACATCATATTTGGATGTTATACTTGTTGAGATATTAATATGAGGATAGTTTACTAGAAGGTTAAAAGTTTGAATCGTCAAACCCACGTGTTATTGAACTCAAAGAAAAAAAATCATACATATTGAATTGCTCCTATATTTAAAATCTTGATCTAATATTTAATAAGTTAGGGTAGTTCTAATTTTTAGTATATTCTTCTTTATCACTTTATAATTGAGTTTTTTAGTGATGGTTTATTCTATGTTTTCTTGTTTCAAAATTTCACCTATGAAGAATATTTGTTGTGTCCCCCCTCTTGATAAGTTACTCCTCTTATTTTTTGTTGTCTTTGTTCAACATTGACCTCAAAAAAAATAAAAAAAAATAAAAGACCATAATCTAATAAAATACAAAATTAAATTTTTGTATCTAATAGGTTTGTGAGTCATAAAAAAACTCTAGACAAAAAAAAAATTATTGCACACAAAGTTGAAAAAAATTAAACTTCTACGAGACACTTTTTAAAATTCAAGATTTATTAATCACAACTTTAAAAGCTTAGGGGCTGTTTGGGGCACTGAATTGGTTATAATATCTGGTGGTTATAATAATCTGGGGATTATAATAGCCTGAGGGTTATAATAATCTGTGTTTGGGGTGCAGATTATTATAGTCTGGGATAAAATAATCTGTGTTTGGAGTGCAAATTATTTTAGTCTGAGATAAAATAATCTGTGTTTGGAATGCAGATTATTTTAGTCTGGGATAAAATAGTCTGTGTTTGGAGTGCTGAACTGTTTTAACATAGAGTTTTGAATCAAATGTTCAAACTGACTGTTTTCTTTTTCTAGATTTTTTTTATGATATATTTTTTTTTACAAAACAAAATTGGTATAGAAAAATCATATTAGTTAACTTTTAGTATTGTCAAAATAAAAATTGTAAATGTTTAGTTCAAAAATCATATTAGTTTTTTTTTTTTAAGTTGGTTAACCTTCAATGTTGTCAACGACTTTTCCGGCAATCTTCGATGTTTTTGTTTTTTTTTTTCTTTATTTTCATTTTTTATATTTTTCAAAATGAAAATAAGAAGAAATATGAAAAAAAAAAAAAAAAAATCGGTGGCCGGAAAAATCGTCGGCGATCGCCGGAAAAGTTGTTGGCGGCCGTCAGAAACTTCGCCGGCCGACGGCGGCCGTCAGTCGTAAGAAAAGTCTAGGAGTCGCATGGAAGAAGGGAGGAGAGAGTTACTGTAGAAAATGGATAGAATAATCGGGTGGGTTGAATGATAGTTACTGTAGAGAATTGATAAAATAATTGGGGGTAAAAATAACCCACCTCACCATTTATTTTTGTTGATGCCCCAAACACTGAATAGGTTATAATAAGGGGAGTTATTATAACCTATTCAGTGCCTCAAACACCCCCTTATAGATTAATGTAATTTCGTTTAAAAAAAATTATAATTTAACTTAAAAATATCTAGAATTGACCCATTATTCACATGGTATATAAAATTATAAATAAAGAAAGGAAGGAAAAAAAAAATCTGTAAATTTTAGCTTTGGAATTGGCGCTGTCAGCTAAGAAATCACCTATCAAGAGACAAAACGTGTTCCAACAAGACATGCTACTTGTCACTTTCTTACTGGTGTCTGTCTGTGACAGCCGGTTATGATTGACACTTGTCGTATTATATTATTATTATTATTATTTAACATTAAATATGTCACTTTTTAAAAAATAAAAAATAAATATGTCACCTTACTATTTACTACAAACAGAACACTGCCTTCTTCGCTACAAAAATTCCCAACATTTTCTCTATTTATTGCATTTGCTTCCATGTTTTACTTTCATTTATATTTAATTACTTTTCTCGTATTTAAAATTACTTCGAAATATGTCTTTAATAATTCAAAATCAATTTTGATGTATAAAAATCGTCACATTTGAAAGTGTAAAATCAAACATAAATTTAATTTAAATAATTAAAAGTATGTTTCAAGGTGATTTCAAATATGACAAAAATGATTTCAGTCATTTCAAAATCACTCCCAAACATGCACTAAAAAATTTCAATGAAATCTTAATTTTTTTAATGATTTTTTTTTTGTCTCAATTCATCGATATATATGTGGTCTTAATTAGTTGAGTTATAAGTAGTTGATTGGTAAAATCTTTTTTCGATTTTGTTTCTATTTTTTTTTTAAATCTATGATATGGTATGTTAGTTGAACTAATGGTTGTTGAGTTGACACTATGTTGAAAGGGTTTATAAGTTGATTCATCAAAATAAGAGTTTGATGGGTCAAAAAGTTGATTTAAAATGTATTTATTTGATCTTACCCCAATTGAATTTTTGTTCGCATATTTGCTTTTATTTTGTGTCAAATCTTTACTTGCTTGTCTAATTGACGTGTTACGTAAGTATTTAAATAATGATGTTGATACGAACGTCTTATAAAAAAAGACGTTATTGAAACTTCGTCAAAATATAATGGACTAAATAGATATGATTATCAAAGTTAAGGACTAAATTTATTCAGTGATGGTGATTAATTCTTTTTCTTTTTTTTTTTCTGTGAAATCCTTACTATACTTTTCATGAAAAGAATCTATTTAACGAGAATGATATGTTTGGTTGAATTAAATCACTTAAAGACAAAACTAAAGCAAGTTGGTCATATATAAGGCTAGATTGAGAGATATTATATATATATATATATATATATATATATATATATATATTTGCGGTGAATATCTAACTCGATCTATCATGTGATATGGTCATACAAACATGTTAAAGTGCTCATCTAACAATAATGAACAACTGTATTGAATGAATGGGTCGATTAGATGCTCGTATTAAAGTTGTTAATTAATTATAAGTTTGATTTGAACTATCTATCCTATCATTGAGATGAATTATTTTTCTTCCAACGAAAAAAAAAAGAACCTTTAGAAATTGAAACAAACCACATAACTTAGTTTGCTTTGGTTGGGTTCAATTTTAACATATTAAATAAATGTTTTAAATTTCATTACTATAATCTCAAGCTTTTAGTATTATTCTATCCGAAAACAACTATGTTGGTCCCCAATTTAATTTTTAAGCAAATAGATAACTTTTTTTTTTTGACAACATGTGGGGTGGGAGGATTCGAACCACAAACTTTTTCGGTCATTAGTACAAATCTTATGTCAGTTGAGCTATGCTCATGTTGACAACAAATAGATAACCTTGCTTTCAAATAATTGTATTCAACATATTAATGTCAAACGAATTAAAGTCACACAGGTTCATTTAACGAATATTTAGTTAGGCATATATTATATCCCATAAAAATATAGTTAAAAAAAAAACAATAATTTTTAAAAATGGAAGAAACTAAAATATAATAAACCATAAAAATCATAAATCAAAATGAGGCAAATAAATCTAAACAAATCCTCAAAAAAAAAAAAATAACAATATCAATATATATATGATTCATGTAATAATAAAAAAATTAATTTATGGCTCTTTTTTTTTTTTTTTTTTTTGAGGAAATTTATGGCTCTTTTCAACGTAGCCTAAAAATGAATAATATGTATAACTTTATATATTTCGAAAAATTATTTATTATTTTCTTTTAAAAAAAGGAGCATGTGAATATTTTAATTGCAAAAATGGACAGATGAGATGATTAAATAAGTAAACGACAAAAAAAAAAAAAAAATGGAGGCATCTACTCCACTTACTTTTCCAGTGGGCCAGCTTGACCCCAAAACCCACCTCTATTGGGCCCAACCATTTTGGGCTGGGCCCAACTAAAGCAGTAAACGACAAAGCGTGTGGGTCCCACTCTCAGAATCCCAATAAGCCCTAAATTTAGCAATGCCCTCTTTCCCTTACATTACACTCTAGAAAGTTGAAAGTGACCACTAAAATATTCATTGAAAATTCCTTTTTTTTCTTTTTAAATATTAAATTACTAATTTTTGATCCTCATGGTTTTGTCCTCAATTTCAATTTATTTTTTTTATTTCTTTCTTTATCTTTATGTATTAAAAGTTCTAATTTTGTATTTTTATGGTTTCGGTTCGGTTTTAGTTTAGTCTTTATGATTTTTTTGAGGTTTAACATGGTTTTTATTATTGGGGTAACTACACAAATAGGCCAATAGTAGCCCATTTATTCCAAAAGTGTCTATTTTGTTATAATTTTAAATTTTTGTCAACTCACACTCGGATATTAAAGGAGTTTAAGAAGTTCATTTACGTATTTTCCCCTACCGGTTGACAGAAAAAAAAAATATATATAATACTAAAATAAATTAATAAAATAAGAGTTACCAAATTAAATAATGACATTTAGGGAAGAATAAAAATTGAATTAATGCATGAAATCTTACCATTAATAAATTGAGAAGATTTAGAGAAATCTGAAATTAATGGGTTAAAGAAGAAGACCTTTTATTATTTGATTAAATAACATAAATGATTTTTAAATGGTTGTTTTTTATTCATCCAAAAGTCTACTTATTTGTTTTTTTTTTTTTCTTTCAGAAATTATGGTAGATGGGCTTCTTTAACCTATTAATTTTGGTAAGATTTCATGCATTAATTTCAATTTTATTTTTCCCCAATTGCCCTTATTTAATTATGAAATTCTAATAAATTAATTTTTTTTTTCATTAAATGACTGACTAGGTCCAATTTGGAAACTTCCTTTTTCATTTTAATTGTAGCTATTTTTTAAAATTTATTTATTTTATTAAACTTTCCTTTTCAACTTTATTCCTTTACTGTGGCAATGTCATTTAATTTCATTTAAGTGTTTGTCCACCGTCTGCCCTATTCTTTTCAATTTTCAAATTTAGCCAATTTCGCAAAACCTTGTTTTGCATCTGTCGAAGAACGTCCAACAGCCATCCAATTTCATTAGTTTCCAAACAATCAAATTTTCCTCCGCCGGTGCCTGACTCGAATTGCTGACACGGAACCAACGCCACCGGGGCCAGAAAGTTCATGAAATGCAACCCACTCGACATCGTCCCTCTATACAGACCGCTGTTATTAACCGATGGAAAAGTCCATATGGGATCACCCCACATCACTTGGTTATTCATATTCGTAAGCATCCAAAAATTCACTATATACCTACTGATTTTTGAGAGGGGATGAACAGACGTTGATAGGAGGTCTTCTCTCACGATTTTTTATTATTGGTTTCAGAATTTTGTCTCTGCTCTTCTCTTGCATGCATTCTTTGAAATTTGACAGTACACAACATTTTTAAATACCCGGTATGATTTCTAAATACCGGGTATGAATTTTTAAATACCCGATATGAATTTTGAAATTTGCAATAATTTTTTTTTTTTTTGCGTATAGATCTGGGTTTTTTTTTTTTTTTTTTGCATATTCTACAATTCCTTGTTAAATATCCAGTATGGATTTCTAAAATACCAGGTATGATTTTTAAATACCCGGTATGAATTTTTAAATACCCAATATGAGAATAAAGATTCGGCGGTATGGAATTCTAAAATACCGGGTTTGTGATGGACGAAAATGGAAGAATCACAACAAACCACGAAAACTGACGAAAATGAAAGGGTGAAAAATGGTCTGTGATGTAAAAAATGGTATGTGATGGAAAAATACCTGTTCTTGGTGTTTGGTTTGTGATGGACGATTGTGGATGAAAATTGGGGGATTATTTTCAAATGCCATATAATCACGTCTTTTCCTTTTCTGTATTTTCTTTTTTTATTTTTTAATTTTGATTATCAAAGGGTCAAATTGGTAAATGAGCTACAATTAATAAAAATGGGCTGGACTAAAATGAAAATTATAAAGTTTTTGGACAAAAGTGAAATATATGGGCTGATTTCAGCCCATTCTTGTAAAAACCCCTTTTTCTTTTTACTCAACCTTGAATCTTAATATAATTTATTAACATAGTCAATTAAATAGAAAAAAAATAGGCTACTATCTCATAAATAAAAGAAATGTTACTATGTTCATTGTGGTAATGACATAGATGATTTATTAAGCGTGATTAAACACTTTTTAAAAACATAGAGATGAAATTGAAATTAGAACCATATATTAGAGACCAAATTGGAACTTTGTCCTGATCATGAGGGCCAATTTTGTAATTTTAACTCAATTCTGTTAGAGACCAAATTGGAACTTTGTTAACATTCTAAAAGTTTAAGAAAAAAAAAATTATTTCAGAATGTTTAGGAATAGGTGTATTTGGTCTTTGAGATTTCAAAATGTACTCTTTTGGTCCTCAAGTTTTGTTTTATTTATTATCTTATTTATAATTAATTGTTCTTTTAATTATGTTTATTTTTTAAATTTCCAGATCAACACTAAAATAATAATAAAAAAATTACTTCCTTACTTTGGTTAAAGAAAAATTAATGTTAGGGATCGTTTAAGCCTATTTGTCAAAACTCAAGGACTAAAACGTTATATTTTGAAACTTCAACAACCAAAATACACTTATTCCTGAAAACTCACGTACCAGATAATTTTCCCAAGAAACTATATATGTAGTAAGGATTTAAAACGGATAACTTAAGACCCCGTTTGATAATCATTTCAGTTTTTGGTTTTTGGTTTTTGGTTTTTGGTTTTTGGTTTTTTGTTTTTTAAAAACAAAAACCATATGGCCCCGTTTGATAACCATTTGGTTTTTGGTTTTTGGTTTTTGAAAATTAAGCCTACAAACACTACTTTCATCTATACATTTCTTTGTGCTGTTATCAATCTTCTTCTAATAAAAGTAGTTTTCAAAAACTTGTTTTTTTTTTTTAATTTGGCTAAGGATGCATATGTATCCTTAACAAAGATGAAAACCATTTTAAGAAAATGGGGTAAAAACAAGCTTAATTTTCAAAAATCAAAAACCAAAAACAAAATGGTTATCAAACGGGGCCATATATGTTTGATAACTGTTTTTTGTTTTCAGTTTTTAAAAAATTAGAGAGATGATAAGATATTTTAGAGAGAAAAAAATGTGTAGAGACATTGAAACAAAAATTTAGAAACACGAATATATATATATATATATATATTTCCAAAATAATAAGTAGTAATAGATCTTATTTGTTATACTAAACCTAGTTAATTATAGTCCAAGAATAAAATATATGATGAACTATATGAGACTTTATTATGCTTTTTAAAGACAATACCTTTTTACCTAAGACTTTTTTTTTTTTTTTTTTTTGGGGGGGAAATGAAGAGGGGAGAGAAAATTACTTATTAATTACTTTCTAATTAATGGTTTAAATTTATTATTTATTTATATATTTTAATTAAATATAATAATTTAAATTAATTTTTTCCAAGACCTATAAAATAAACACATCTAACTTTCAAGGTTTTTAACTTCCAGCTAATTAATATCTATATCTACCATATAATACCCACGATTGAAGCAGACTCGATAGAATTTATTGGTAGACTTAAAAGATTTCGATGTTGTCTTTGTTGTTATTTTATTATGTGATTGAGTAAAAAAAAATGGTTAAATTATCAAAAATACTCTTAAACTATGGTGTTGGTTTCAATTATACCTTTGAACTTTGAAAAGTTTCAGTTTAGCCCTTAAAATTTGAAATTTGTTTCAAAATGACTCTTGAAAGCTTTTTTCGTTAAATTCATGGACGGAAAACGACATGTTTGCATATGTATTGTTGCTTATGTGAATAGATTTGGACACGAGGTGGAAAAAATAATAAAAACATATGCATATACGCTATTTTCCATTTATGAATTTAACGAAAAAAAGTCTCGAAGGGTCTTTTTGAAACAAACTTTAAAGGTTAAAATGAAACTTTTGAAAGTTTAGAGGTATAATTGAAACCAACCTTATAATGTAGAGGTATTTTTGATAATTTAACTATTTTTTTTTTTTTTTTTTTTTTTTTTTTTTTTGTCAACCAACAAAAGCTTGACAAAATAAAACTTTTGCCAAAGTGCAAATTTCTTTGTCATAAAACTTGTTCTACTCAAGAGAACTTTTCTTTGTCATAAAAGAAATCTAATTTTTGTAATGTGAATGATTTAAAGTTATAGCTTTAAAATGCTGAGACTATTGTTAATCATTAAATTAGCTTTATCTAATCTGCTTTATTTATATATATATATAATATGTGGGGTGGAAAGTTTCGAACCAAGACAAGTTTATGTCAATTGAACTATGCCTCCTATTGGCATCTAGGTTAATGTAAGAGATTCACTTTTGCATCTAAATTTCGAATAATAAAATAAGAGAAACAAGATACGGTGAAAAATACTATATACCTTCCTTTTTAGATTATGGGTTTTTTCTTCTTTTTTTTTTTCCACTTTTAAAGCATTATAATTCTGATCCATACAAATAAGATTTTTTTTTTTTTTTTTTTTTTTGAGAGAACATACAAATAAGAATTTAAACCTATGAACTTTAACTAATCTATTTATAAGTTTTTTTTATCTACTTTTTTGATAATTTAACCTAATATTAAAAGATATTCCAATTCCTAAATTTCTATTAATTTTTTTTTTTTAGCAAAAATTATTTCTATTAATTGAGTTGAAAATGCTCTATATTTTAATTTGATCAAATATATGCATACTACTCACTAATAAAATTTAGAAGAAAAAAAAAATTACTTATTTCATATAACTTGGCACTTAGTAACTCACTCAACTAAAAAATTATGGGTTGTACAAAAACTCGACCCATTAAGATATTGTTACACTAACAATTGACAATTTTATTAAAAAAATTATCAACTTTAAATTCATATATCGTTATTCTTTTAATATTTAGTGATCGTGATCACTTATAAAAGATAAACATTAATTTAAAAATTATAAAAGATGAGGGACCAATTGAAAAAAAAAAAACTCAAATATATATTTAGCTTATGTTATTGGAAGAGGGAAGAAAAAAAAAAAGGAAATGGTGAGGAATAACTAGGAAAAAATAGCCGAGTAAAAAATGTCTAAAAACGAGAGAAATTAAAAATTATGGCCATCATGATTTTGGGAGAAGAGAGTGAAGAGCTTTCGTTCCATTGATACTCTTGGTATATACTCGTATATATTCACAGTCAACTCCCACCAATCGCAAAATAGATTTTTTTTTTTTTTAAATAAGATATTCTTGGTGGTTCAACAGGCGAGTGTCATATTTAAACCTATCATAACGTATCGTAGGTCTAATTACGATTGTATACGCAATAGAAACTATCCACGACATCATTTTCATCCGTGTATATGACATAATTTATCTCATATACTCCTTTCATAAGGTTGAATCTGCAAACCACTATAGTAGCAAATAATTTGAGTTAATGTCACATATTACCATATTCTATATATTCTAGTTGGTTAAGATTGTTTATTTCACCTCATGTAATTTTTTTCCACCTCCTATTTCTCTCCACATATTTCTCTTTTCCCTAATACTCTTTCAAATTGTTCTTTTTCTAGTATTTATCTTCCTTAATATTCTCTCTATTTTGTTTGTTAAAATTATTTTTCCACTCCACATATTTTTCTTCTTCAATTCTCTCTCATCCTCTCCCCACTTTTAAATGTTAATTGAGAGTATTTTCATCTTAGTGCAATTTAAAAATTCTACTAAAATTACCTTTTAGCCATATTTACAAAATCTAATATGTTTACCCATTTTTCGTGTTGTAATATTTAAAATGGGTTATTTTCACGTTGACCAAAAAAGAAAAGCATGTGCCATCTAGATGGGTTGGCCCAAATGTAAGTGGTCAAATCACCATAGTGAGAGTTGGCCCAAATGCTATCATATAAGATCGAAACTCGATGAAAAGCCATTATTGAAAAATTTATGTGGTGCAAAGACGGAGATGAAATTTGAATTATGGATTTCAGGCAAAGATTTGAATGTTGATTGTTAAGAGATG
The DNA here is from genome assembly GCA_017139565.1 of Luffa aegyptiaca. Classification (NCBI taxonomy): domain Eukaryota; kingdom Viridiplantae; phylum Streptophyta; class Magnoliopsida; order Cucurbitales; family Cucurbitaceae; genus Luffa; species Luffa aegyptiaca. Next base: position 44,441,847 of record CM029402.1, on the reverse strand, counting down.
AGTAGAATAAGTGTTGATAAAACTTTATTAAGACTGAAAAAATATAGGACAAAATTAGTTTTTTTTTTTCTTTTTAACAAATATTTAAGAAAATCCATGTGATTTTAAGATTTTTCGGTTGAGAAAAATCTTACGTTTGACTTTTAAAAAAAAAACTTAATATTGATAGAAAAATCACGTATTTTAAAAAATCTATTTGAATTCAATAAAATTAAATCTAACGTTAAATGATTTAATTTAATATTAAATTTTGGAGAAAAAATAAAACAAAACTATGGTTTTTTTTTTCAAGAACGACGATAGAAAAGATTAAATATAAAAAACATAATTAAAAGTTATAATGTTTGATACACACAAAATACTTACAATTATGGTAGGTGAGATGAGAGAGAACTAAATCAAAACAAGAGACGTTGTTCCAAGTAGTTAAAAGTGTGTCAACAAGCATCGCTCAACTGCTATAAAACTTGTATCATGACCAAGAGGTCGGAGGTTCAATCTCCACCCTTACATGTTGTTAAAAAGATAGTTAAAAGTGTAAATTATATAAAATACAGTTTAATAATGCAGCATCAAAGGCATACATACTCTTTTATCAAATAGACATACCTAATCTTGAAATTTTAAAAAAAATTACCAAATCAGTAATACTTTTTAAACATAGTTAGTTGACTCCATCATAAAGGAGGTTACCATGATCTTAATTAATTATCAATCTAAATATAGTTCAATTAGTTATAACATTAAAAAAGAGGTCATCAAGATACTAAAGCGAAAGCTATCATAGAACGGTTGAAAAACCTTACCGTAAGCACAATTATCAATGGAAACAGGCTCAAGCAACCGCTGGTAGTAGAGTCAGATTCTGTCGAAGTCATTAATCTTCTAAACAGGGAATCGACGGATTTGTTGGATATATCTTTTCTAATCGAAGAGGTTGATGGAGCTGGCGGGGCATGTGAAGGTCGTTTCCTACTCCATTTGCCCAAGATCGTGAAACGACCTTGGGCCCGTTTGGTAACGTTCTCGTTTCTTGTTTCTTGTTTCCAATTTTATTAAGAAATCTAAGCATTTAATAACTATGTATGTTTCTTATTTCTCATTTTTTAGAAACACTCCCAAAATTTGTATAGAATTTTTGGGAACAACTAAAACTAGTTCCTCCTTTCTTGTTCTTGTTTCCAATTTTTTCCAAACATAAATAAGAATATAATCTTATTATTATTGAATGTATAGGTGTTAGGGTCATGAAATTCTATTTTTTTTTATTAAAAATGAAGAAACGGAAACAAGAAACGAGAACGTTACCAAACGGACCCCTTTTGGCACACTACCTTGCACGTGCAACAACTTCTAAAGGGGATTTTGTATTTTTTGTAAACCGTGCATCTCAGTGGTTGAGAATGGAAGTTGCAGGGAGAAATTCTGATACTCCTTTTTTGTTTACCTTGATTCTAAGGGATTGTCTAGTTGTACCAAACTCTTCGTCTTCTTAATGAGCATTCAGTTATTCTAAAAAAATATATATTTAGTTATAACATGAGTAATATGTTAAACTATGTCCAAGTTGACAAAATGATATATATTAGCTAATGGTTTTTTTTGTTCATTTATCTATGGACTTTTAAAATTTATATTTTAATCTCTAAACTTTTAGATTTATTTGATTAGTCTCTTGATTTTTATAATATTTAGTTTAATCAATCCAATTGCGTTAAGCACTTAGAAATAAATTATTGTTGTCAAAATTCCAATACATAAAACGCAGAAACGATAAATTTGTTTGAAGGAAAAAACATTACCTGCAAAAGAAAGAGAAATTGCATACTAGTATGGTGCTTGCCACACCAGCTTTGATGCTTAAGTTAGCTAGGAGAAATTTACGTGTAGCAGGGAATTAAAGTGTGAAGAATGACTTACCACCACTATGTTGAAAGAATGTATTTATATGGGAAATAATTTAGGGTTTTCCCATTTCTTTGCAGATTAGGTATAAAAAGAACCGAACTAGACAGCCAGGAAACTCATCATGCTAGAGGTGTGCAGGATGCGTGCCCACGTGCAGGGTTGAGGTTGGCCTCGGCTTTGGTTGGGGTCGAGGAGAGGAATCAGATTATGACACAATTCCCTCTCCTTTCTTCTACTTTGGGGTTCAAGTCTTCTGTGTTTTTTCTCAATATTATTCCACATTGGCTTTACTCTTTCCTCCATTATTGAAATTGTCCAAAATTACCTATAACACAAACCAACTAAACAAATAGTGTAGTGCCCGCTAATTAGAGATGTCCGTAAGGTAGGTGAAGATGGGGACGCCATCCTCCATCTCTATCCCCCGTTTAATTCGCCATCCCAATAAATTATCCATTTAATTTTGCAGGATCGAATTTTCCTTGAAGAATTTTTAGTTTTTTAATCTCAATTAAATGACGTCTTTGGGAAGATTTTCAATTAAATAATTAATTCCTCATGGAAAATTCTCATCTCAATTGTTAACTTTCCACAAAAAAATTTCTCATAATATAAACAAAATAATATTAATTATTTAATTATCCATAAATATAGTTTAACTATTTAACTATATTGTTCAAACATATCAAATTATCTAAACTTATACAATCTTAAATTTAAATAACACAATTTATAATTACAAATGGTGGTTGTAGAAAAGTAAGAGAGATTAGAGTTTGTTATATATATAAAACAAGGTGAGTATTGAGACACATCCACCTCATCCCCACTATGTTTAGCTCGTGAGAATTTTTTTTCATTCCACTCAATCCCTCGTTGCTAAACGTAGATTCAAATTTGCATCATTGAGCAATTATTCAAATCTGTATCGATTGGTAATTAGGAGCATGAAGATTTTTCAATTTATATCCAACCGTAAGGAAAAGACACTCACATTGTGGCAGCCTAATCGAATAATTTTACACATGAAGGGTGTCTATGGAAGAAAAGTGTATATATTTTTTTCATGAATGAAGATAGAGGTCACATTTATTGATAAAAATGGGCCACTTTTTAGCCCAACCACCAACCTGTGTGGGACACTCAAAAGTCAAAATTATTCATAAATAATCGTACAATCATTCAAAAATCAAGATAGTTCTTTTTTATTTTTAAAAAATAATTCTTCAAAAATAATAATAATAATAATAATAATAATTGACGTTCATCATTTAAAAAAAAAAAATTGATAGACAAAATATCTTTTTCTGATGATATTTGAAGTGAAAAGTTATTAAATGTGTTATTGGTGAATTTGGACTTAGCTCTAAGAGAGTCAGAATGATAAGAGTCCAGAGAAAAAACAAGCTCACGGAGGTCCATTGGGCTCAAATTAATCCCTAAGGCTATTCCCTCCCCTGAGAAAACCTTAATTTCAATTATAAATAGAAGAGACTAACCCCAAGGTAGGGGAACTTTTTTTTATTAATATTATAATTTTTTAAACTTATTAGAGTAATAAGATTATATAGAAACTTATTATTTCAATATTGTTGTTTTTTTTTTTTTCCAGCTGGATAGGTCGTCTCTTACGTGTCAACTTTCGGTTCATTTGTTTAAAAAAAAAGCGGCAAAACAGGTCGTCTCTTGCACACGAAATTGAAGTATTATTGGATTTAGCACAGTGGCAAGGGGGTGCAGCTGGCAACAAAGAGGGTGTGGGTTCAAGTCCTGCCTAGCGTGTAAGTTGTTTTTTCTCATTTCTTTCCCTTAGCCTCTCTCTTTTTTATCTTCATTTAATTTTTTTTCTTTTCCTTTCATTTTCTTTTCAAAAAATGAAATAACCTACTTTTTTTTTCCTCTTTTGTTTTTTCTTTTTTAAAACCAAATAGAGTAATTCTCGCCTTTTTCTTCTTTTATTTGTTTTTTTAAATAAATTAGTTACATTTTTTTAATGTTTTAAACACGTTAAATATTATATTGCAATTTATTATTTTTTTAAGAAATTAAATTTTAATTAAGTGCTAATTATTATAATTGTTCACAATTTGATGTTACTTGCTGTTATTTATTTGATTTGATTTTTTTTTCATTTTCTTTTTTAAGCATTTTAATTTCATTACCGTTACTCATACATTTATTTCTTGATTTTATTTTACTTTTTCACATGACTTCAATTAAAGTAATTAGGAAAAAATTAAGGAAATTAGGAAAAAAGAGAGAAGAATAAAATTTGAATTGAAAAGAAAAAAAAATAAATGAAGGTAAAAAAGAGAGAAGCAAAGGAAAAACAAAAAAGAGATAAAAAAAACTTATACGCTCGGCAGGACTTGAACCCACGCCCTCTTGGATATCAGCTGCACCCCCTTGCCATTGTGCTAAATCCAATAATACAACATTTATGTGTGCAGGTTGCCATTTTTTTTTTAAATTCCGTTTGTAGGTCGGTTTCTATATAATCTTATTACTCTAATAAGTTTAAAAAGTTATAATATTAATAAAAAAGGTCCGGACTGAACTTGGTATCTATTTTCTTCCTCTATATTATTAATTTACTTGTTTCACTTATGATCTCTCAACTGACTTAAGCATCGGAGTCGGTGTGGCAAGCACCATTTCTCTTGTTTTGCAGGCCACGTCTTTTCCCTTCAAATAAATTCATAATGTCACGTGAAGGTCAGGTGAGTTGCTTGGCTAAATTTTGGCATCAACAAAATGTTTAAAATTACAAGAGGTCGATAGAAACCATACCTTGAAGGGCAATTAATTAATGAACAACATTTAAAAAAAAAAATTAACTTTATTGTCATTTTTCTCTTCAACTTTGTCGATTTTGCATCAAACATATGTTTGTAATTCATTGAATGTATGAGAGAATATTTTTTTTTTTAAAACAATATTTGAAGTACTTAGAGTTAAAATTACAACAACTTTTAAAGTTTATGGTTAAGCCAAAGCGAGATTAGCTTAGCGGTAATTGACATGTACCCTTGACTATGAGGTTAGAGGTTTGAATCCCCCACTCCCAAATGTTGATGTACTAAAAAATAAAAATAAATAAGATTGCAACAAATATTTAAATTATAGGTATTATATGAAGAAATTAAAAGTTCACGATGGAAATTGATACAACTCGACAAATTTGGAGATAATATTGAATTTTCTTTTCCCTCCAAATTTCAAGACCACTTCTCAAATTTATGTCTAATAACTAAGTGAATTTCAAAAAATAATAAAAAAAAATAATAATAATGAAAATGACAAAAACTAAAATTTCTTAGATATATTAAACATTTTTAAATTTCAAAAAATTAAAAATGTAGGTACCTATTGAACATCTTTAAAAGTTTCTAGGCATAGGATACAATTTTAAAAGATTCAAGGACTAAACTTGTAAATTAATGTTAAAAAAAAAAAGGTTAAAATATCATTTTGATCATTGCACATTTAGTTTTGTTTCATTTTATTCTATATGCTTTCAAATGTCCAATTTTAGGGTCCGTTTGGAATACATTTTAATTTAAATGTTTTTCAAGAATGCATTTTTTAAAAAACATTTTGTATAGAAATTGTTTAGAATTTAAACACTCATATGTTTGGTTATATTTCCTCACAAGTGTTTTTGTACACAAGTTTATTGTATACCTAAACTCTTTTTAGAAAAGTTGGTTTCAAGTGTTTCTCTCAAAATGGTTTATTTCTCAATCTCATTTTCTAATAAGTCATTTTTAGTGGTTGCCAAACATTATAATTTTTTTCAAAATGAATTTTTTGCAAAATTAAACACTTGAAAAGTTAAACCAAACACACCCTTAATGTACTTTTAATAAAGTTTAAAATTGATCCTACATCAAGTTTATTGTTAATTTATCTTTAAAATTTTAGTTTTTATTAATATTCCTTCCATAAGTTTTAGAAATATGTTCCAATTATTATTTTTAGCTAATAATGAATTTTCTCAAACAAAAAAAAAAAAAAACGAATAATGAATTGATAAATAAATAAAATCCTTCGTCACTAAGTTTTAACGTGCATCATTCAATTATACGCGTTTAGCTCTGAACTCTGATAGCTGCGTTTTCGGCCATTTCCCTCCGCAATTGGATTATATAAAATCACATACCATGTCTTTCACATTTTCATTGAATTTAATATTGCACTATATAATATAGATCCAGAAAACGAAACATTTGAATTTCAAAAATTAAATTAATTCCTATACACATTACAAACAACAACAACAAAATTCTACAAAATGCCCTAATGAAGTGGCTACTGATTTGAAACGAGATTAAGCGACTTAGGGTTCGTACTAATTACGGTCCCACTCACAAATTCAACAAAAATCTTCATCAACAAGAGAGTGCAGAAATCGAAAAGAAAATCAATAAATTAAGTGAAGAAAAGGAATCTCAGACTCAGTCCTAGAATGATTCGTTCTCAATCTTACCCGTCAAATCTCTTTCTACTGCCGTCTACATCGCCGCTGAGGAAGCGACAGGTGTTGGAAAATGGAATCGATCGCCGGCTGGACGAGGAGTGCGCGGAGTTTACAAGTTGCAGCCGTAGAAGACGAAGAAGAAGCCGATCATGGAGACTAAGGCGACGGATTCGAAGGCGGTCATGACGGACCAGACGAGTTCGTCGACGATCGGAGCGTTGAGGAGGCCGCGAGGCCAGCGGCGGAACCAGGCGGGGCTCCAGTTCCATGAGAAGAGCGAGGAGAGGACGCCGGTCCACCGGAAGATGGAGGATCTGAGGGAAAATTCGAACTCCGGCCACCGGAATGCCGATCTCGATGACCTTCCCGCCATTGCTGCTCTGCTCCTTCGCGTTCCTGAAACTCTGGCGAGATTGGAGAGACTGGAGAGTCTGTGGGGGTTATAAAACTAAGGATGGAGTGGTAGTGATTCGGTGTGGCCGTGTGTAGAGGAAAATTGGTGCTCCCTCTCTGACTTGTCGCCCACGTTTCAGATACCGTCCATTTCAATTTTATTGAACGGTGTGATCAAAGTTTGATATCAATTTAATTTCTTCAAAAAAAAAAAAATCAATTTAATATTTATGAGAAAACATACAAATATAGAAATAAATTAGATAAAATGATTTTTCAAAAAAAAAAAAAAAAAGATAAAATGAGGTTTTTTTTTTTTTTTTTTTTTAAGTAGATAAAATGAGGTTCAAATCCTTTATATTTGTAATTTGAGTTTAAATTTAATTTAGTCTATGTAAGTTTATTGGATTTCACCAATCATCTATAAAACTATGAAACATGATGTAAACATCAATGGGTTGATTTATTTGTGTCTATTTTATTCATGAACTTCAAAAGTGTTTAATAGGTCTCTAAATTTTTAATTTTGTGTCTATTTAGTCCATAGGTTTGCAGGATATCTAATAGGTGTTTTAACTTTGAATTTTGTAGCTAATATGTTTACGATTTGCCTGATTGCCTGTTACTTTTAAAAATTCATCAATCTATTAGATATAATAGTGAATTTTATATCTGATATGACTTGAAACCTTTAAATAGGTCGATGGCCTTTTAGACTCAAAATTGAAAATTCAAAAAAATATATATATTTTTTGAAACTATAACCTTATCATTAAAAAGAAATCCCCCTAGGGATACAAAGAAGTGACGCCTTGACTAGCTATATGAGATATCCACTCACGATAATTTACTGTCCACACTTGTGTATAAGATTTCACACCCAGTTGGGCCAACTCATGTGCAAGGGTATTGAATTGTCGACAGACATGACAAAAATTGAGTTGTTCAAAGGAGCTTCTTATATGATCTATGCTCCATTTCACCGAAGCGATACTTGTCTCACATGGCGTGTCTCCTTGAAGAATACGAATCAAAGTTAAGGATTTCGACAAAGATTTCACACTTGACACATTCATCTCTCGGGCCACTTCGAGACCTTCTAACATAGCTATTGCCTCTGCACACAGTGGATTAGGACATAGAGAGAAGGACTTGCACATCACAGCCTTAATGTTGCCCTGCTGATCTCGAAGCACGACACTAATACCAATTTTACGATTGGCCTTGTCAAATGCCGCATCAACATTCATAATAATGGCCTCGTCTGCTTGAAACACCGTTGACCCATCTGACAAGAGGGATTCCCTTTGGTCTGAAGAAACATTTGCGTTTGAGAATTCTGCCAGGTAATCCTGAATCTAGTTACATCAGATCTCAGTATTAGGACATGGACGCTTGTGAATGATAGAATTTCAGTCATTCCAAATAGCCCATGCACCTACACAAATGAGAGTCATATCAGACTCGCAATCGCGACTTAAACTGATCCAACGATCCTAAATATCCATATGATCAAAAAATCTGCTACACCCATAAGGAAGCAGACCTTCCCAAATCCTCCTAGCCTAAGAGCATTTGACACGAAATTAAAAATCTCAAAATCTATTAAACATTTCTTAAACTTCATAAATTAAATAGACACAAATGAAAAAGTTTAGTGGCTAAAGTTGTAACTTAACCATTATGGCCAAAGCGAGCTTAGCTCAGCGGTAATTGGCATGTACCCTCGACCATGAGGTCAGAGGTTCGAATCCCCCCACTCCCAAATGTTGATGTACTCAAAAAAAAAAAAAAAAAAAAAAAAAAAAAAAAAAAAAAAAAACTTAACCATTATGGAAAAAAATAATAATAATAAATAACCGCAACCATTCACCGCGCCTGGTTAACACGCGCTGAATGAGGACGTGGGGCTGCGGACTTGACCCGAAAGTATGGAAACGCTGGCGGCCGTGATTGCCTAATGCACAAAAACGGGCCCACATGAGCTACAATCCGATGCGGTAGTTCGCCACAAACTCTAAACTAGACGAGAAATCGCTACCGTACATCTATAATAAAAAAGAAATTGCGGTTTGATGTACGGTTGTGATGAAGGGTTCAAAAAGTGTAGGCAGAGGAGGGACGTTGACAGGTTGCGAATTTCCAGATTTTGGGTGGGTGTTTGGCTACGTGGTTTTCAATTTAAATAATTGGAGGGAAAAACTTTAAAACCGAAAAGGATTTAAATGCTAGGATAATCTTTTTTTTTTTTTTTTTGAGAAAAATAAAATGCTAGGATAATCATTCTTATTTTGTCTTCTAATGTAATTTTGAAATTGCAAAGTTAGTAGACTTCAATTTATTTATTTATTTTTAAGGAAAAATACACTTTTAGTCCGTGAGGTTTGGTTTAGGTTTCGTTTTGGTCTATGAGTTTTCAAACTCAACATTTTAGTCCCTGAGATTTGCATTTAGTAGCATTTTGGTCCCTCCATCAATTTTTTCGTTAAAATTTAACAGATCGCTGAAGTGGCACTTATTTTTTTTATTAAAAAAATTATTTTTTAATTTTTAGAAATAAAATAATTAAAAAATATATATTTTTTATTTTTTATTTTTTTTGTATTTTTCCTCTTCTTCTCCAAGAAGAACAGCCAACCCTTGTTTTTCAAGAAGTGCAGTCGCCGGCCGGCTGCCAATCGCAAAAATAATATATATATTTTAATTATTTTATTTCTAAAAATTAAAAAAATAATTTTTTTAATAAAAAATAAGTGTCACGTCCGCGATCTGTTAAATTTTAACGGAAAAATGGATAAAGGGACCAAAATGGTACTTAATGCAAACCTCAGGGACTAAAATGTTGAGTTTGAAAACTCAGGGACCAAAACGAAACCTAAACCAAACCTCATGGACCAAAAGTGTATTTTTCCCTTATTTTAACAATTCAAATATAATTTAGTTGATAAATTATTTATTCATCCCGTAATTTGCTGGCCAAGAAGTTTAGAAAATTTTTTATGAAGGAAATGTTTCAAAAAAAAAAAAAAAAAAGCAAGAAAGAAGAAGAAATTTATTGTAAATGCATTTAGAAAAAAAAAAGGAAAAAAAAAGAATGTTGGTTTGATTGTGGCCTAAACTTTAAGAAGTTTCGAATAGGTTGCCAACAAGAGAATAACTCGAAGACACAAAATTGAAAGTTCAAGGACATACTAGACATTTTTTATAGTTCAAACTAAATCAACACAATCTTAAAAGTTGAAGGACTAAACTTGTAATTTAACCAAGAATGTTCATAGCAAACAATATGTTATTTTGAATTTTTGCTAACATTAAATAATATACATCTAACATATTTCATAGTCCTCGTGTTGCACACCTTTAAAGCTTTTTCAAAAAAAAAAAAAAAAAAAAGATTCAAATCTCCTAAAAACTCCTACAACATATGTTTACTTTATTTGATGTGTATTGTCTTGCTTAATGTATCTAATACATTAATATATTATTCTTTTTAATATATTTTTTTGGATAAATATTCTTTTTAATATTTAATGTATTTTATCAAAAAAAAATATTTAATATCAAATACAATAAATAAAATTTTATTATTTAATATATCAAATGTATTAAATTTTAATTTCAACATTTCAAATCTTCTTTCAATAAAATTGATCCATTAATATTCTTACGAGCTAGCATGAGGACCTTATGAACCTACAGATTGTAAAGTATATTGATACAATATTAATTAATTAAAATTTTTAATCAATTAAAAAAAATCATCTTGTGAACATAACCATTACATGCAAGTAGAACGACACTCTCACCCATTAAAAACCTAGAGTTGCACTCTTATGCACAGTAGGACAATTTGTGTTCATTGATATAACCATTACATGTAAGACGATCATTTACGAGTTGTTCATAATTATAGTTGGGTCAAAAGTTCAAGTTACCTCTGCAGTTACATATTATACCTTAAGTACCATTGATCCTCTTGATCCTCTAATGAACAACTCGTCTATGATCCAATTATAAATTAAGCCATCTTAGGGCATTAAGAGAGTGACTCCATTGTTCAAGTCCCAAAATCAGTATTTAATGGAACTATTCATCTATTTTTCCTGTATGAGAACGAGTGTAAATTTCATATTGTGAAACTTATGTTCTCTTATTTGGTCAAGTCCTCGAAATGGTAGATTCATTGAAGCGACTACAAAAATCAATCTCACCCATGTAAATCAAATGACAAGTTCTCACAGGAAGGAGTTCATAACTCACTCACGATTAATTAACATGGAATCATATATGGTAATCCTGTGAAATATTAATATTCTCAATCAATAGATTTATAAAGAGAGATTAAATATTTCACGATCTAGTTTTATACAAACTTATTGTATATGATACCCCACTCACATGTCTCTACATGAATGATTTGGATTAAATCATTTTGTATTATTTTTTTTTTAGAGAGAATAAATCATTTTGTAATTGTTACAATGTGGGGTGTATCAAATATTGTTATCAGGATAAGACACCTAACATTATTCATATATTATAGACTTGTTAAGTTATTTCTTGAACAATGTTTTTTTGTATGTCAACTACACCTTATTCAATATTACACTAATAACCTTGGATTTTTCATATAGTGGATAATTTAATATTGAAAGTAAAAATAATAAAAAATTATAATTATAATTAAATAACAAAAAAATAATTTATTGGGAGGATTTAGGACATAAATTTCAACACATTCAACATTAAAGAATACATGTGTTTTATCATTTGTACTTGTTACAACGATTGCATGGATACAAATTTGAACCTCTGACCTTAAAGGAATGAGTAAATACCTTAATCACTAAGTTTTGCTCATGTTGGCTACTATCAATTTTTCATGATTAAGGTTTAGTTTGGGATTGCTGTAGCTTTTGAAATAATTGTTGTTAACTGTGCTCTTAAGAAAATCAGATGTATTATGAAGTAAATTAGTGTTTGGTAAATTTTAGTTTTATAGATGAAAAAGCAGGTTGAGGTGTTTGGTAAATTAATTGTTGCAGTTTAACTATATTTTTTCAATAAATAAATTTAATGTGTTGATATTATAAGATAATTTCAAAATTATTATAAGATAACTATATATTTTTTAAAAAACATATAAGATAATTATTTTAACATTCATACGATTTAAAATATAATTTTATGTTGAATCTAGGATATTTTTATATTTTGCTAAATAATATAACTTGCTACTTGCATTGAATAAAAAAAATATTATTTCAATTTAAATAAAAAAAAAATTAATTTCGATTGAGAATAAGATAATAGAATAAAAATATTTAACTTCATTTAAAAAAAAAATGATTGACATGAATCTCGTCTCAACAACGTGTAGAGAATATAAATAGTTAGTTACAAATTAGATTTATCTATTTTACCAAACACTAATTATTTTTTAATCACTTTAACTCCCTCCAAAATCAACGCCAAACTCACCCTAAGTTCATCATCTAAGTATATCTTAGTAGATAAAATATCTATTACCATTCTAAATTATTGATAGTTGATCCTCCACCCTACCATTGTTGACCTTATTAACAAAATAATTGTCATGAACTTCTTTAATAAATTTTAATGTATTAGCAAATTTATCGAGGCAAGTGAATGAATATGATTACGTGTATATGAAAAAGAAGGGGTGTGAAAATGTCAGGACTTTTTTTTTTTTTTTTTTTATTAAAATTGTACTTTTAAAAACATATTACAATAAGGACTGGTTGCAAATATAGCAAACCGGCCCAAAATATTTACAGATTTAGCAGCCCGCATAAAATTTTGCAAAAATGGCAAAATTTTAAGTTCTGGAATGTGTATTTACTAAAATGCCCTTTCTATCTGATAGAAAAACTTTCTATTACTGATAGATTCTATCAGTAATAGAAAGTCTTTCTATCATGATAGAAAGTCGATAGAAAGTCTTTCTATCATGATAGAAGCTTTCTATCACTAATAGAGATAGATTCTATCATGTAGAAAGACTTTCTATAAGTGTGTTCTTTTTTATAAAGTGTTTGGAAGGTGTTTGGTTGGTGTTGTTTCGTTTCTCATATTTTCTATCATTGATAGAATCTATCAGTGATAGAAAGAGATTTTATCTGATAGAAAGACTTTCTATCTGATAGAAATAGAAGTTTTCTATCACTAATAGAGATAGATTCTATCCTTCTATCCTATTTCTATCAGTGTTTGGTCGTTATATCCTATTTCTATCACAGATAGAAAAACTTTCTATCACAAATAGAAAGTCTTTCTATCATCGATAGAAAGCTTCTATCAGTGATAGAAATCTTCTATCACTGAATTGGTATCCGTTTTGCGCGCGCCTCTCGTTTGATTTTGAATTGATTTCTCGTTTCTATGGTAGAAAAATTTTATCAGTGGTAGAAAAATTTCTATCACTGATAGATTCTATCAGTGGTAGAAAAATTTTCTATCAGTGATAGAAAGTTTCTATCACTTTTCTATCACTGATAGATTCTATCAGTGATAGAAAAATTTTCTATCACTGATAGTAGAAAAAATTTCTATCAGTGATAGAGAGTTTCTATCACTGATAGAAAAGCTTTCTATCAGTGATAGAAGATTTCTATCACTGATAGAAAATTTTTCTATCACAGATAGAATCTATCAGTGATAGAAAAACTGATTGACGCGCATCTTCTTCTTCCTCGTCAATTTTTTTTATATATATGTATATATTGATAAAAATCTTCTATGATAGAAAGTTTTTCTATCACTGATAAATTCTATCAGTTGTAGAAAAATTTTCTATCAGTGATAGAAAGTTTCTATCACTAATAGAATAAAGTTTCTATCACTGATAGAAAGTTTTTCTATCACTGATAGATTCTATCAGTGGTAGAAAAATTTTCTATCAGTGGTAGAAAAATTTTCTATCAGTGATAGAAACTTTCTATCATCAGTGATAGAAAGTTTCTATCACTGATAGAATCTATCGGTGATAGAAAAAGTTTTTATCGATTTCTATCACCGATAGAATGCTTTCTATCACTGATAGATTCTATAGTGATAGAAAAACTTTCTATCACCGATAGAAAAGGTGATAGAAAATCTTTCTATAGGCGATAGAATCTATCAGTGATAGAAAAACTTTCTATCACCGATAGAAAAATTTTCTATCGGTGATAGAAAATCTTTCTATAGGTGATAGAATCTATCAGTGATAGAAAAACTTTCTATCACAGATAGAAAATCAACATTTCTATCAGTGATAGAAAATCTTTCTCACTGATAGAATCTAACACCGATAGAAATAGAAAATTTTCTATCACAGTAAGAAATCTTTCTGAATAAAAGTTAAAAAAAAAAAAAAAAAAAATCCAGAGCACCTAATAATTCAGGGGCAAAACAGCCAATGGAGTCGGGGAGAGTGGTGATTCTGTTGTAGCTGATGTCGAGTTCGGCGAGAGAGTGCAAGAGGCCGATGGAATAAGGCAAGGTCTGAAAGTGGTGGAAGTTTTGGCTGACGTTCAACACTTCGAGCTTGATGAGGTTCTCGAGGTCGTTGGGAAGAGAGGTGAGGCAGTTCAGGCGGGCGTCGAGGACACGAAGGTTCGTCAGGTGGGAGATCGAGTGAGCCATAATTCAGGGGCAAAACGGGAATATAAAAAACTAATTCAAAAATTTTGCCATATTTGCAAATATTTTTAAAAAATGTTATATTTGTCGTTATTTAGGCTGATATTGCCACCCATTACAAATATCCTTACAATAATAAGATTATTTGGAAACTTATTATTACAATATTGTGGTTTTTTTTCCACGTCAATAGGTCGTCTCTTACTGATGACGTGGCACGCCGTCTGCCCAATAAATTTAAAAAAATAAATAAAAATTAGTAGGTCGTCTCTTCATTCAAATTAAAAAAAAAACGCGTCGAAAATAGGTCGTCTCTTGAAGAAACGACCTATTAACGTGGTTAACGCAGGTCGTCTCCCTGCACGCTTGTTTGCCATCATTTGATATGTGGTAAGTTGGTGAGATAACCACTCAGTTGTGTGACAGGTCTTTGGTTTGAGCTTGCTGACCGTTTTTTTTTTCTTTTTTTGTTTCTTCATTTTTCAGTCACTTTTTTTTTCTTCTTTTCTTTTTTTTTTCCCCTTCCCATTTCAATTGTTTTTCAAAAAAATAAAAAATAAAATAAACTTTCATCTTTTTCTTTTGTTTGTTTTTTTAAATGTTTTTATTTTTTTTGTTTCTTTTTTCAATTTGACGTTACCTGTGGTTTGCTTAAATTTATACTTAATCGACGGACGGCGACTGGTGGTTGGACTCAAAGAAGAAAGAAGAAAGAAATAATAAAAATATATATTACAATTTATTTTTTTTCTTACAAAAATTGAAATTTAATTAAGTTTTAATTGTTTTCATTTTTTGGTTTCTTTTTTCAATTTGACCTTACTTGTAGTTTGTTTAAAACAATTAATACTTAATTAAATTTCAATTTCTTTAAGAAAAAAGAATAAATTGCAATATAATATTCAATGTTTTGAAAATATTAAACAAAAAATGTAACTAGTTTATTTGGTTTAAAAAAAAACAAATAAAAGAAAAGGATCGAAGTTTATTTTATTTTTTGAAAAACAATTGAAAGGGGTAAGGGGAAAAATTGAGAGAAAAACGAAAAAAAAAAAAACAAAAAAAGATTGAAAAAAAAAAAAAAAAACGGTTAGCAGGCTCGTTTATTTTATTTTTTGAAAAACAATTGAAAGGGAAAGGGAAAAAATTGAGAGAAAAACGAAAAAAAAAAAAAAACGATTGAAAAAAAAAATACAAGAAAAAACCATTCAGCAAGCTCGAACTAGGGACATCTCACAAACTGGGTGGCTAGCTCACCAACTTGCCACATATCAAATGATGTTAAATAGTGTGCAGGTCGTGTTTTAAAGAAACAACCTGCGTTAACCACGTTAATAGGAAGAGACGACCTATTTTAGGAGCGTTTTTTTTTTTTTTTTTTTTTAATTTGAATACCTACTGATTTATTATTTTTTAATTTATTGGGCAGACGGCGTGCCACATCATCAGGTCGGAGACCTATTGACGTGGAAAAAAAACTACAATATTGTAATAATAAGTTTTCAAATAATCTTATTATTGTAATAAGTTTTAAAAAGTACAATTTTAATAAATAAAAAAAAAACTCCGAAAATGTCACAGTGACTATAATTCATTCATAAAATTAAACATCAATATTATTTTTAAAAAGAATTCTTATATACGTTAAAATTGACTTGAAAGTAGGTGCATCCATATCATTTGAAGATTCAAATGATGTTCTATAATACAAGGGAGACTTGTACGAGGAAAAACAAAATCAAATTAAAATCATTTTAAAAAAAATCAAATTAAAGTTCATCCTTTTTTTTTTTTGACAATATGTGGAGTGAGGATTTAAACCACAGATCTCGTGGTCATCAGTACAACTTTATGCCAGTTAGCTATGCTCTTGTTGGCAAGTACATCCAATTATTGAAACATAATTCAAGGAGAGAATTATTTTATTTATACGTAAGTTAATATTGATTATACTTGTACTCATTATCAACTAAATTAGTGCAATACGCATACCTAGGATTCGAACTAGGATTCTGAATTTGAATTCGGTACCCGATGGCTCTAACATTCTCCTATATCTCTTGTAATTCGACCATGTCACTATATCTTAGACGACTTCTAGGAGTGAAGACTGTCCCCATAGACCAAACACGGATTTTCCGTTTTTCTTTCTTTTTCACTTTTTTTCCCTATTTTATTTCTTATTTGCATTTTTTTCTTCATTTTTCTCTTTTAGACAAATAAAATATTAGATGAAATTCTTCTCCTCCCTCAAATAATTTAAAAGTTAACTAAATAAAAAAAAATTACCATTAATTATTATTATCATCATTATTATTATTTTATAAACTGCTTCATACAAATTCGATGGCTCGTTAAAGTGAGCATAGTCCAACAGTAATTGACATTTATCCTCGACCAATAAGTTAGAGGTTCGAATCCCCTACCCCAATTGTTGTTGAACTAAAAAAAATAAAAACAATTTTTTTTTGAGAAAAATAATAAAAACTATTAAGCAGCTTCAGTGAAATTTGATTATTTCATCATTTCTGTTATTTTCACTGTGTATTTACCGTTTTCATTTTGTCATTTTCTGTTTTCTAATGATTGGCCTACACGTGTAATATTCTCTAGCTATTTAATCCATGCTACAGTGCTCAGGTGTTTCAGCTGAGCAATTCTCAAAATCTCTCTTCCATTCTGTTATTGCATATGGTATCAGAGCACTAGGTGTCTCTTCTTCAAATTTTTTCTTCGTCTATCAATGGCATCTTCGTCAAGTTCCTCTTCCGCCGACAGCACCACCTTACCGTCGATAACTTCTGGAAGCTCATCTCCGATTCCCACCCCAATTGTCTCCTCTATTATTTCTTCTTCGGTGACTCCCCCTGCTTTGCCTCAGCGTTTTCACCTGAATACCCCCACCAGACCTCTAAATCCGAATGTTGCCCCCTTTCAAACCCTTCCCCAACAACCTGGAATTCCTCAGAACACTTTCGCCCCGCCCACAGGCTTTCAATACCCACCACAATCATCTCCACATCTACCCTTTTTTCCAAATTTCAACAGTCCTCAGCAGTTTTTTCCCTCGTCTCCATCTTCTCCTTTCCCTACCTTGACGCCCCCGCTCAATATCAAGCTCAACGACAACAATTACTTACTGTGAAAAAATCAATTACTCAACCATATCATTGCTTTTGATATGGAGAGCTTCATCAACGGCACACCCGCTCCGGTTAAATACTTGGATCCTACCCAAACACAGGTAAACCCTCAGTTTTTAATTTGGCAAAAGTATAACAGAATCCTTATGAGCTGGTTGTATTCTTCGTTAAATGAAGACAAGATATGTGAGATTATTGGTTGTGCTTCTGCATATGATATTTGGAAACACTTAAGGGTTGTGTATGAATCTTCATCCACTGCTCGTATTATGGCTTTAAGATCTCAACTGCAAAAGATTAAAAAGGATAACTTGCCTGTCTCACAATACTTAGCCCAAATTAAGGACATAGCTGACAAATTTTGTGCCATCGGTGAACCTCTGTCCTACCGTGATCACTTAGCATATATTCTTGAGGGTTTGGGGTCTGAATATAATGCTTTTGTTACCTCAATTCAAAACCGAACTGATCGCCCATCTCTAGCTGATGTTCGTAGTTTACTTCTGGCTTATGATTCTCGGTTGGAAAAGCAGTCGTCTATTGATAATTTGAACCTCATACAAGCTAATCTTGCAAATTTATCCACTTCTAATAGCAATGGTAAACGTCCTCCTCGTTTCTCTGGTAACCAAAGACCTCCCTTCAATCCAGTGCCTCGGCCATCCTTTGCACATTCTTTCCCCTTCTCTAATGCTTATGGTCCTGGTGTGCTAGGTCGCCCCCATGCTCCCTCGCGGCCACAAAAATGGCCCTCCAATAATCAAAACCGTCCCCAATGTCAAATCTGTAACAAGCTAGGACACACTGCTCTAGTTTGTTACAACAGGCACAACCCATTATACCAAACACCTGCTGTCCCTACTCCCCAGGCTATGTTTAATCAGTTTTCTCAGCCCTCCCCTCAGTCTAACTCAGTTCCTCAGCTTCCCTCGTTACCTACTGAAAATTCAGCTCCGCTTCATCAACCATCCATTCCTGATGATGCGTGGTTCATGGACTTTGGAGCCACACATCACATGACATCAGATATGAATCAACTGCAGCAGTCCTCTCCTTATCTTGGCAATGAGCAAGTGGTAATCGGCAATGGTACGTCTATCCCTGTTTTTCACTTTGGTTCAACTTCTTTACAGTCTTGTCTGCCTTCTCATTCTATTCAGCTTCGGTTTGTTCTTCATGCTCCTCACATATCGCATAATCTTATAAGTATTGCCAAGTTATGCCTTGATAATAATGTGTTTGTAGAATTTCATGCTAGCCATTTTCTTGTGAAGGATCTGCTTTCCAAGACAATCCTCCTTCAGGGTCATCTTAAGGACGGTCTCTACAAGCTGTCCAAGCCTTCCAGTCAATCGTTGTCTCGTTTTGCTTCCCAGCCAGCTGCTTTTGTCTCTTCCCTCCAGGATGTTAACTTGTGGCATCAACGACTAGGACATCCTGCCTTTCCTATTGTCAAGCATGTTCTTCGTAGTTGTAATCTTTCTTTCAGTCAAAGTGGTAGTCAATTTTGTAAGCCTTGTCAGTTGGCCAAAAGTCACAGACTACCATTTTCTCGTTCCCAGTCCTTATCTTATGAACCGTTTGCTTTAGTTTACACGGATGTATGGGGTCCTTCCCAATTCAATCTATCAATGGAGCTAAATATTTTCTTTTGTTTGTTGATGACTACTCTAAATTTACTTGGCTTTACTTATTGAAATCAAAGCATGATGTTCTATCCACCTTCATGTCTTTTAAAGCTCTGGTGGAAAACCAATTTCAAACTACCATAAAATCTTTGCAAACCGATGGGGGCACTGAGTTTAAACCTCTCTCAAATATACTAAATTCTAGTGGTATTCGCCATAGAATCTCTTGCCCCTATACACCACAACAAAACGGTAGTGTTGAAAGGAAAAATAGGCATGTTGTTGAGGTGGGGTTATCTCTATTAGCTCACTCACATATGCCTCAAAAGTTTTGGTCTTATGCGTTTCAAACAGCCACTTTCCTCATAAATCGATTACCAACTCCTCTTCTGAATCTAAATTCCCCATATTCTGTTCTTTATCAAAAATCCCCTGATTACAGTCTACTAAAATGCTTTGGTTGTTCTTGTTTTCCCTTTCTAAGGCCATACAATGATCATAAGCATAAGCTCCAATATAGATCAAAGGAGTGCGTGTTCCTTGGTTATAGTTCCTCTCACAAAGGATATCTATGTCTTGATTTTTCCAATGGTCGTCTATTTGTCTCACGTCATGTTGTGTTCAATGAACAATCTTTCCCGTTCAAAGACACAACTTCTTGTCCTACAAAAGTTAATCAGTCCTTTCCAGACTATTTTTTCCCTCTTGGTTCTATGTTGTCCCTTCATGCTGCCCCTCCTCCTCCTGTCTCCTTGCCGATTCCCCTTGCTTATGGCTCCCACTCCAATCCTTTAACTCCCCACTCCTCACTCAATACCATAAGTTCCCCTTCTCATTCTCCCTCTCCTGTTTCTCCCAGCCTACCGAATTCTATTACATCCTCCATGTTACCCTCTCCCACACCCAGCCCTTCCCCTATACCTTTTTCTACTTTCCCTGCCTCTCGGCCCTCCTCATCTAACCTGCCATCTCCTTCCTCTGATCCTTTACCCACCAATCCGCCCCCCCAAAACACAAATTCCATGATTACCAGATCCAAGGATGGTATCTTTAAACCTAAGGCTTGGTTAGCTTCGTCTGTGGCTTCAAATTTATCTACTACTTCAGAACCTAAGAATCATAAACAGGCCCTCAAGGATCCCAACTGGAAGCAAGCGATGGATGCTGAATATGCTGCCCTTATAAGGAATAAAACTTGGTCTCTCGTGCCCCTCCCTGCAAATAGGAAGATAGTTGGTTCCAAGTGGGTGTTTCGCATAAAACTTAAGCAAAATGGTGAAGTGGATCGTTATAAGGCTCGTTTAGTCGCACAAGGGTACACTCAAGCTCAATGAATCAACTACTTCGAGACCTTTAGTCCAGTCGTTAAACCAGCTACAATACGAATTGTTCTGTCTTTGGCAGTGTCTCATGGCTGGTCAGTTCGTCAGCTGGACGTCCACATTGCTTTCCTACATGGAGAGCTACAAGAGGAAGTGTTTATGCGCCAGCCACCGGGGTTCGAAGACTCAGCTTATCCAAACCATGTCCTGCATTTACATAAGTCTCTTTATGGACTTAAGCAAAGTCCTCGAGCATGGTTCTCAAAATTAAGCTCCTGTCTTGTTAATTGGGGATTTACAGCTTCAAAAGCCGATTCGTCAATGTTCATATTCAAGGATAGTTGCCATATGATTGTGTTTCTGGTTTATGTAGACGATATTTTGGTCACGGGCAGTAGTGCTTCTCTTATTCAGCAGTTCATCTCTAGTTTAAATAAGCAATTTTCTTTGAAGGATATGGGAGATCTTTCCTTTTTTTCTGGGAATACAAGTGGTTCGTTCATGTAATGGCCTACATTTGTCGCAAGAAAAATACATTTTGGACCTTGTGTCTCGGGCCAATCTATCGTCCTGTAAGCCCAGCTCTTCTCCTATGATTGCTGGTCCTCCTCTCTCGCTGAATGATGGAGTTCCCTTAGAATCTCCAACCGACTACAGAAGCTTGGTGGGGGCTCTTCAGTACTGTACTTTAACCTGTCCGGACATAAGTTATGCAGTGAATAAGTTGTGTCAATTTCTCCATGCCCCATCTTCTTCTCATATGCAGGCTGTCAAACGACTCATCAGGTATCTGAAGGGCACTTCTAATCTCGGTATTGTCATCACTCCTTCGGTTTCTCCATCCCTCACATGCTATACAGATGCCGATTGGGCCAGTTGTCCGGATGACCGTCGAAGCACTAGCGGTTACTGCACTTTCTTTGGTAATAACCTTGTGTCATGAAGCTTCTCAAAACAAAAGGTTGTTTCCCGCTCAAGTGCAGGGTCTGAGTACCGTGGTTTGAGCAATGCTGCTGTCGAGATCTCCTGGGTTCTCTCTGTTCTTCTCGAGCTACATGTTTCAGTTTCAACTCCCATTCTTCTTTGTGACAACCTCAGCGCTACATACATTGCTGCAAATCCGGTTCTTCATCAACGGACCAAACACATCGAGGTAGATCACCATTTCATTAGGGAGAAGGTTGCCAGAAAACAGTTGCTTGTTCGTCATGTAGCTTCTGAAGACCAGCTAGCAGATATCATGACAAAAGGCCTACCATCACCGCGTTTCATCAGCCTTCGTACCAAGCTCTCCATCGTTCCAAGGCCGTGTCAGCTTGCGGGGGGATATTAAGCAGCTTCGGTGAAATTTGATTATTTCATCATTTCTGTTATTTTCACTGTGTATTTACCGTTTTCATTTTGTCATTTTCTGTTTTCTAATGATTGGCCTACACGTGTAATATTCTCTAGCTATTTAATCCATGCTACAGTGCTCAGGTGTTTCAGCTGAACAATTCTCAAAATCTCTCTTCCATTCTGTTATTGCATAAAAACAAAAATTCGATGGTCCACATTTAAGTGTAATAATTTGATGGTAATTGAACTCATATTTTAAGTTAGATATGGATGTTAGATTTCGAAATACTTCAAGATTTTCACTAAAATGATTAATGAAAAATTATTACTGTGATTAAAATAATTGCTTTTTTTTTCCTCAAAATATATTAAATATTTAGCACAATACGATATAGATAGACTAGTTAGATAAAATAAAGGAAGACAACTCATACATGTTTTATTTATTTATTTATTTTCTCGTCCACCATTTTTTCATTATTTAGTATTTAGCATGCCTCACCAATGTTATTTGGCTAAATAAAACTCATACACGTTTTATTTTTAACGTTTTCAATTTAGTCCATATTATTTAAATAGTTTCAATTTAGTCCTTTATGTTTTAATACATATTATTTTAATTATATCGTTTTCGTGGGTGAGTATTAAAATTGGAGGATCATATGTTTACGTGACATAATAATTAATGGGTTAATATATATTTAAAAGAAAAATTCAATCAACTAAGACAATAATTTTATATTTTCTCTCTCTCGTAGCTTAATTTGTCATTTAAATTTATACTAACTCACCAATTATCAAGACAAATAAGTTTATTATTAAACAATTTTAAGACTCATTGACAAAAATATATAATTGAAAAATGTTAAAACATAAAAGATTAAATTGAAGAAACACTCAAACCATGTCAACGTTAATGGATTACATGTAGACCCATGGATAACACATTTGTTCTAACCACATGGGCAACTCAAAAACCTCGTTGTGCGAGAATCCCCTCACTCCTTGGCTACAAGAAGTAGTAGTTTGGAATGGTCATTTTTCTGATGTGGAATCGCCTCTAACAATATGAGAAATCCCTATTTAGATGGGGAGTGAGGGAGGGAGTGATGAAAAGCTCCTCACCATAATTTGATATGTTTGATATTCCCCATCTTTGTTCTTGTCCGCTCCCTGTCTTCGTCCTATTTACTTTTTATTTTTCCAAATTGTAATTATATTATTATTATTGTATAAAATTTTAGTGTTTCATTAATAACTTAGACCCGTCTGATAACCATTTAGTTTTTTGTTTTTGAAAATTAAGCCTATAAACATTACTACCATCCATAAGTTTACTTTTTTTGTTATCTACTTTCTTTCCATTTAGCCAAAGCAAACTTAGCTCAGCGGTAATTGACATGTACTCTCGACCATGAGGTCAGAGGTTCGAATCCCTCCATCCCCAAATGTTGATGTACTAAAAAAAAAAAAAATTTCTTTCCATGTATTCAAAAACCAAGTCAATAAAAACATAAAAAAAGCAGAAATGACATTCCATCCCCGTCCCATCCCCTAAACATCTCTAATAGGAGGAATATACCTTGTTTACTTTACTCTTGTTTTGTAATAGAAATGTATAATACATACTTATTGAAATCAAGATCGAAAATTCTATCAATATAATTGAAAATCCATAAAGTTTAAGGACCAAATAGTCCAAAGGGCAGAAATGAAAGTCCAAATTGGTAATTTAGCCGCTAAAAGATTTGAAAACACACGAACTAAAACAGAACGAGAGAGTAAAATGGGAAAGTTGGAAGAGAAGAAAACAAATTCAAAACAATTTGACTGTAGGGCTGTTCCTGTTTCCTCCAAAGTCTCAACCAATCCATCATCCATTCATCCATTCATCAATCCATCCACCAAATTGCCAACCAGAGACTGCCCATTTCGCTCACACACATCACAGCAAAGCAAAGCAAAAAGCCCGACCAACAACAGCTCAATCCCAACTCCAAGCCCTCCAATCGCCCCCACACGCTCTGTTTTCTGACTCTGAACCACCCCATTCCTCATCCAACAAGAACCCACTTCACCGCCGGCAATGTCTCTCCGACCCACCACGCGAACCGATGTCCGCAAGAAGTCTTACAAGACCGGCGTCGATGCCGATGAGGCTAGGAGGAGGAGGGAGGATAATCTCGTCGAGATCAGGAAGAACAAGCGCGAGGATAACTTGCTTAAGAAGAGGAGAGAGGGGCTTCTCTTGCATTCCCAGCAATTGCTCGATGCTGCTCAGAATGCCGCCGCCGTCGAGAAGCGCGTATGGTTTTATTTGCCCCTTTTTTTTTGTTTGTTATGTGATTTGAATTGATTGGAGTTGTTTTTGTCATTTTTCTTATGTGGGGTTTCTTTGATTTGGTTTATTCTTATCTGGGTTTACGCGGAAATGGGGGATTGTACTGGCAATTTGGATTCTGATTCGTAGGTTTTGTCAAATCTGATTCTGGGTTTGCCGAGTGAATTTGTTGAGCAATAGTTTTGAACTGGGGGCAGTTTTTTGGAAGTGATTTCTATATTTAACATTGAAATAAAAAGCAATTTCTCCAATCTTCTCTTTTCATGAGTCACTGTTGAAGTGTGTTTCTGTTATTCTGTACATTTTTGCCAGTCGTTGGAAGAGAGATGTCTGAAACAAGGAAGAGGGAAAACCCAGAATCAAAGTTTTTTTCTTTTTAACCCTGCTCCGTGTTCTCTCTCACCTCCCTCTAAATAATTCGAGCAGTATGTTTGAGTGTTGAACTGGTATACGTGAATTTGGACCCCTGAATTTATAGGAGATTTGGATGTTATTTCATGATAGGGAGTCGTAAAATACTTCATATGATATGTTCAAACAATATATACCTCACGTGATTGCCGGTACTCCCCGTTGTGCTTGCTAATTGAATGAAAGGTTCCGCTGTTCATAAATGACAATGAAATTGGCATTATTCTTTTGATCTGATTTATCTTTGATTGCTAACTTTGTTGTTGCTTTGCAATGTCAGTTGGAGAGTATTCCTGTATTGGTACAAGGAGTGTGGTCTGCTGATACAGCAGCACAGCTAGAAGCTACTACTCAATTTAGAAAGCTATTATCTATTGGTAAGGGTGTTGTTGAAATAACCAAAAATTGTTCCTTTCTGTTCTACATCCATTGTGGTTCAATCTTGATTTGAATTTATGAGCAGAGCGTAGTCCCCCAATTGATGAAGTAATCAAAGCTGGTGTAGTTCCCAAGTTTGTGGAGTTTCTTGGAAGGCATGATCTACCCCAGTTGCAAGTTGGATTCCTTGAAACATTTTGTTCTCTTTCCTTTCTGTACCTTTTGGTTTTAATTGAACGATTTGAAGATACCAATATGATTGATGATTTCAATGGACGCAGTTTGAAGCTGCATGGGCCTTGACCAATGTTGCATCTGGAACATCAGAGCATACACGAGTTGTCATTGACCATGGCGCTGTTCCTATTTTTGTAAAGCTTTTGAGCTCAGGCAGTGATGATGTCAGGGAGCAGGTTGGCACAGATTCTTTCTTTTCCTCTTCTTTTTACAGATTGCAGTAGCTTTTCATTAGGCTTTATGAACAGATAAAGTTTACAAAAAAGGGGGCAAGGCCTCTCTAACCAGGGGATGTTATACATAAGCGCTTAGTTCAGTTTGTGAAAACTTGTAAGGGGTAATAACTACAAAAGAAACTTGGTGAGTATATTCAATTTCTAGGCCAAAAGAACAACCGTATGGAAACAATTCACTATCTGTGAGTCTCTTTGAACATTCTTCTGTTTTTTTCTTTCTGGTGACTGTCAATAATCCCACTATAATTGTGTTTTTACGATAGAATCATGGAAGGCCTTTTCAGATTATGATATGTTAGGCTTTGCTCTAAAAATGTTTTACTGAAGAGGGGCGGATCCATTTGAATTTAACTCTATTAAAAAAAATTTCCAAGCTTCCAAAGGGTCTCGAAAAATTAATGTGAAGGAAGTGGTGATTGAGATCTTCCTTGTGTTTTTTAGACTTATGCTACACCCCAGTTTGGGGACAAACTTGTAGGTTAGAATTCTCTGTCAGCAGTATTCAGTTTTTCCACCACTAATGTCCACAAAAAGATCCTTGACCTTCTTGGGAAATTTTCTCCCCCAAATGCACTCAGTTATTTAGCTGTTAACTGTAGAAAGACTGAAAGAGTGGGTTCAAGCTGCAAGGTGATAAAGCATATATTTAATTTACCGGAGAAAATGCTACTTGTATGTGTATCCATTTTGGCAATTTCCAGATTAATTTGTGACCCCTTGAAGAAGGATAGGAGGCATTGATCTTTTCCATAACAATGAAGCATCTCATTTATCCTTCAGTTAAATTCCAGCTTATTAGTTCATTGCTCCCACAGTTGTTGATCATGCTGTTTCTATTACTAGCAATGGCATACAGATCAAGAAAGGAGCTAGCAAAAAAGCTTTTTTTCCACCCAACAATATTTCCAGAATCTAACTTTCTCCCATGCCTTGAAAACTATAAAACGAGTTTAGAAGATGCTGATTTTTCTTTATAAAATGTCTGAGGCTTTCAGTACTTTTATTTATATCATTAGGTCACCAGCTTGATGGATGAAATGAGTAGTTGCTGGTGATAACATGACCAGAGGGTGTGTCTTGTTCATTTGGGTATCTCCAAAAAGCCACTTTGAAGAGAGAGCTTGATTGTGATAAATTAAGTTACCAATTATCATTACCCAACTGCATCTATCATCAATAGGGAGCTTGATGAGATTCACAAGGTGCTACCTTTAGCATTAGAATCATCATGTCATGCTGGAGAAAGTCTTTGAAGAGCTTCTTCCAAGGAAATACGGTTTTGAAGCCAGAAATATAATAAGTTGGAATACTTGAATTGCACACTGAGTTATGTGACTTTAACTCCCTTTGCTGGGTCTGTTCTTAATCTTGCTTTTCCACTGGACCCTGAAAGAGGGAGGGTTTGGGCTCCTACATACATTTAGATAAAGCATCAGCCAATTAATTTAGTGCTCTGAAAGAGGGAGGTTCTCTTCAGTCCTAAATTATTTCAAAGAGGTCAAGGATATCCATTAGATCTTTTAGTTTTGTCTTTTCCGTAGCCCACAGCTTCTGAAAAGGAGGGTTTTGTCAGTGAATTGTAAGTGGGTTATGTGAATGCCATTGTTCCCAGTAGAGGAGAACCTTTGACGAGGCCATTCGAGTTTAAAAATTTCAAATAAAAACCTTAGAACTCAAGCACAGTTGTACAATCTATTGAGGATCCCTTTTTATTCTTTTTCTTGTTGATATAAATATTAACATTTGTTATGATTCTTTATGTAATAATAATATGAATGACTGGAATAGTTATGTTTGTGCTCTGTTTATCCTAAACATTATTGATCTCCATCCTTTCTGTCGAGTGGATGTACTTTGCCATATACTTTCCATGTAGAGTTATTTCTGTCTGATTGTGCCTTGGACTTGTTTGCGCCATTTAACACTTTGTTACTGTAAAATATAATGACATGTTTGACTTTACTGCACAGTTTTGTATGGAAATTCTCCAATTGTTAATGTTCTGGTTTTCTTTTTTTTTTTTTGGGAGAACGCTACTATTACTCAATTTGTTTAATATGGTGTTTTTTTTTTTCCTTTTTTTTTTTTCTTGCACAGGCTGTGTGGGCCTTGGGTAATGTTGCTGGTGACTCTCCAAGTTGTAGGGATCTTGTTCTTGGCCAGGGTGCTCTTATGCCATTACTTGCCCAACTAAATGAGCACTCAAAATTGTCCATGCTGAGGAATGCAACATGGACTTTATCTAACTTCTGTCGTGGGAAGCCCCCAACACCCTTTGATCAGGTTTATATTTCGATTGACCTTGCAGATTCAAGATACAACTTTGAGTTTCTTTGTAACATTTACTTTTCTAGTATCATGAATATTGTGGTAATTAACTTGCATTTACTCAGGTGAAACCTGCTTTACCAATTCTAAGGCAACTGATTCACTTGAATGATGAAGAAGTTCTAACAGATGCTTGCTGGGCTCTCTCCTACCTTTCAGATGGCCCAAATGAAAAAATTCAGGCTGTAATAGAAGCAGGAGTTTGCCCAAGACTTGTAGAGCTTCTGCTGTAAGTTCACATATCTTCAAAGCTTTCATTTAATTACATCTTATTGCTTCACTTTTTTATTTATAACTGAGGTGTTGGTCCCATTCGTTGCATTATGTTCATGGTGTACCGCACTAATCTCGAGGAGGCTTTGTCCACAACACATCTCAACAGTATTGACTGCTATCACATCTTTATGCCTTTGCTTATAGTACACATAATTTGTTTTCTATGTTATTTTATTTGTTACTGACCAAGATTTATTTCTGTTAGTCACCAATCCCCATCAGTTTTGGTGCCAGCTCTTCGAACAGTTGGAAACATTGTTACTGGTGATGATGCTCAGACACAGGTACCTGTGTAGTGCAGAATGTTTATTTGATCTTCTCTCCACTTTTTCTTGTCAATTTCAATGACTTTGCTGTATGTTTTTGTCCGCCCTCCTTTTCCAGTTTGTGATTGACAACCAAGTTTTACCTAATCTCTATCAACTTCTCACTCAAAATCACAAAAAAAGCATTAAAAAGGAAGCTTGTTGGACAATCTCAAACATCACGGCTGGAAATAGAACTCAGATACAGGTACCAAATTGCCTTGGTTATTGATTCTGCTTTTTGAGAGAAATTAGGCCGAGTTTATAGGCAGGCCTTTGTTTGTTTGCATTTGCAAGTCTTCTGTGACCTGCAAAATTGATGATTCTCATCGATTTTGATGGTAACTTGGAAGAACTGTCACTGAAACATAGTGTTCTTCCCTTGTTTCTTCGTCACCTGTAATAAAAGGTAGTGGTGTCCGTTCGGCATGATTATATTGTTGAATTGGTATGTACAGGCAGTTATTGAGGCAAATATTGTCCTCCCTCTTGTGCATCTCCTCCAACATGCAGAATTTGACATCAAGAAGGAGGCCGGGTGGGCTATTTCCAATGCCACGTCGGGAGGATCTCATCAGCAGATTCAGTAAGAAATAGTTTGACTAGCGTTTTGCTCTTTGTGATTTACACTGCTATATAAACTCTATGCCCCCTCTCTGAAAAATATGGCTTCCAGTAAGATAAATGAAAGAATACAAACAAACTTAAAATAACAAGACCATAATAAAAGAAAAGCCTGAACGAAAACTTAAACTAAAGCAAGAAAATAGATCATTGGTTAAGGCATTAGTAACTTCTCTGAATGGCCGTATGCTCGAATCTCTACCTGTTGTATAGTAATAAGAAGAGCTCCAATTGATAAGAATAGAAGATAGGTGATAATTATAAAACTCCATAGTGTAGGGCAGTTGTTAGACCTAGCTAAAGACTGGATCTTATGTCGAATACTGCACGAAACAGTGAAAAAGACCTACATGTCATAGAATTTCTCCCTTCTGCCAAAATGGTGGATGAAACAAGATCTTCTCCACCATCAAGTGACATCTTTGTTAAAAGTCAAACATGTCAAACATCTCAAAAGAAGAACTATCCGAAATCAAATACGTGAATTAAGATTGACAGCTCACAGCCCCCATAAGATATGATCTAAATCCTCATAAGTATTCTCACTAAGAGCATTCCGATGTGGCACCAATTCACTTGTATGCAGTCAACAGTGTTAATTGATCCATGTAAGACCTTCCAAGCAAAAAATTTGACTTGAAAAGTCCAACCTTCCACAGCAAGGAGAATAAAGAGTACCTGGAAGAAAGATTAGCTGTATAACTGTCATAAATGTAATTGTTGATATGTGCACTGCATACTGTATCTACTTTGGATCAAAAAATCAATTGAACTACTATGATGTCAAAATTTTCTTTCTGGACTGGAGATGGATTGAATTTCAGTTGCTCCTGGTCTAGTATAGTAGATACCACATTTCAGAAATAACACTGTTAGGCTTATCAGATTGCATGGAATTGGACCAATTGGTCATTGACTAATTATTGTAGCAGCAGGTGTTTTTGCTGGTCAAAGCTGTGGATTTAGCATAACAATTGTTTGATGCAGGTTTCTAGTAACTCAAGGTTGCATCAAACCACTATGTGACCTTTTAACCTGTCCGGACCCGAGGATCGTGACAGTGTGCTTGGAGGGACTTGATAACATACTCAAGGTTGGTGAGGCTGACAAGGAAATGGGAATGAATGGAGGAATAAACATCTATGCACAAGCCATTGATGAGTGTGAGGGACTCGACAAGATCGAAAACCTACAGACTCACGACAACAACGAAATCTACGAGAAGGCGGTGAAGATGTTAGAGAGATACTGGGCAGAAGAAGACGAGGAGCAGGAGCAGAACCTGCAGCAGAATGGAGATGTGAATCAACATGGGTTTGCATTTGGTGGAAACCAGCCAAATGTTCCTCCTGGTGGTTTCAAGTTTGGGTGAATATGGTTAGCTTGAGAAACTGTTATATCAAAAGATCTGTAGGTCCCTTGTTCTTGTTTCTTCCTTGGTTGGTGTAGTGAAGTTTCAACTTTTATATTTGTTTAGCTCGTCTGGTTCACAAGGGTCAGGGTTTTTGATCTGGTCCACGGCTGTTACTTTTCTGGAGTTTTGTTTTTCTTTTTTGGTCAGCCAGCGTTATCAATGTCAAGCCTTTTCCTTTCTTTTTAATACTATTTTGCGTTCTTCACTCTTCAGAACTTGACTTTGTATTTACACAGAACATATATACATATTGGTCTGGTCTGCCTTTTGTTTCTATTTTATGCCTAAACAAAATCCTAAGCTGGCTATAGAACATACTATATTGGCATAGTTTCGACGAATACATGTTCTTAGCTACACTCATACTGTTGTCTGTCACTTATTGAGAAGGTGAAAGATTATTTAAGAGTAAACTTTATCTGAGAGTTTGATAAAATAGTTATATAGAAAAAAGGATGTCTCCTTGTAAAGGGATTGCAATGACCAGATTTAGATGACTAAATTTTTTGTGTTTATAGAAAAAATACATCATGTAAGTGTATATATATTTTTTTCCTTATAAATGTTAGTAAGTTTTCATTTTTTAAAATGATGCAATGACGATGTTGTTAGCTTCGTGCAATCATTTTATTGATTTAGACATAGTGGATAAAACTTAGTTATCTTTTATAAAGTTGAAGGTTAAATTCCCGGTGAACTCAAAGAAAAAAAGGTTAAATTCTTTGCTTCATAATTTTTGTACTAAAAAATAATCTTAATGCAATCCTTTCATGTTTTTATAAGTGAATATATAGATAATAGAAAAAACCTATTAGGGGTGAGCAGCGGTCGGTTGAGGTCGATTTTTGGTCAAAACCGACGTCGAAAACCGACCATTCGGTTGTAGTCGGTCGGTGGTCCTCGGTTTTTTATGGATGGGTGACGTCGACCGACCGACCACACCAACGGTCGGTCGGTTTTGTGACTCTGGCGAACTCGACGACGAAAAAAGCTTGATTTCAGTGAAGAAGAAGGATCGAAGAGAGAGAAGATAGAAGAAGGAAGGAGAACAAAAAATTCTGCAACTTGGCCACTGCGTTTCGGCGAAAACGAAGTAAGTCCGGCGAAATGGAGCTTCAATGGAGGGGAGCGGCGATGTGGGGAGATAAATCGAAGCTTCAACGGCTGATGAAGCTTCAAGAAAGAAAACAAACGAAGAATACAAAAAATAAAGAAATGAAAACCAAAAGAAGAAGAAAAAGAAAAGAAAGAAGAGGAAGAGCAACCAATGAAGAAGATATAAAGAAAAAAAAAAGTGAGGAGAAAATGAGGGGTTGTGGACGTGAAGAAGATACAAAGAAAAAAAAAAGAAGAAGATGAAAAGACTGAGAAAAAGTGAGAGAGGAAAGTGTGAGAAAGATTAAAAAAAGAAATAAAAATAAATTAATATATTTTTTTTAAAATATTATTGGGAAGACCATCGGCTGATGGTCTTCCCAAGAAGCATGACATGACAGCATGTGACACTTGACAGGACAGCAGCATGCTGCAGCACAACAGACGAGGATTTTTTTTTTTTAAAATAAATTCGGTCAGTTTGGTCGGTTCTCGCCATTTTGGGCGAACCGTCAGACCGACATGTCGGTTTTACTTTACGTAAAACCGACCTCTGATCGAAATAATAAGAAAACCGACCGACCGACGTCGGTTCGGTCGGTCGGCTCGGTTTTTCGGCTTTACTTGCTCACCCCTAAAACCTATGTCAGTAATATGTTCTTAATTGATTTTCCCCTAGTTTAACGAGAAAGGGGAAAAAAAAGTTATCACTATAATGATTTTTTACTTGGCTAATAAATCAATTATCAAGTAGCCATAACGAGCATAGCTTAACGATAATTGACATGTTTCCTCGATCAAGAGGTCAGAGGTTCGAATCCCCCCATCCCCAAATATTGTTGAACTAAAAAAAAAAAAAAATCAATTATCAAACGTGACATCAAATAGTTATAGAAAAGATTATATCAGAAAAAGAACGACATACCAATGTGAATATAATTCAAGAATTTAAATATCTGTAAACTGATTATAATTTTTTGGAATGAGATTCGTCTTCTAGATTATTTTTATTTTTTAATTGAAGGTTTGAGAAACTATTACAAATATTATAAATTATAAACATCAAATAGGCAAAATCATTTTCTTAACCTTTTCAATTAAAAAACAGAAAAGTTCCATTTTCTTTGCTACCTAAACTTACCAATTCAACCGTTAAATCTACTTTACGTAGCTCAACTAATATATACTCTACCGATCAAGAGATTAGAGGTTGGGATGTGATGCCAAAGCGAGCATAGCTTAGCGGTAATTGACATGTACTCTCGATCAAAAGATAAGAGGTTCGAATCCCCAATCCCAAATGTTGTTGAATAAAAAAAAAGGGGTTGGAATGTGATATTTGAGACTTAAAAAAACCACATACTTTCACCTCAAATTTCGACTGTTTCATTCCCTATCCGCAGTGGTGTTGGACTAAAGAAACTTAGGGGGTGTTTGGCCTATGGTTTTGGGTTTGGGTGGTTTTATGTTCAAAACCCAAAGCCATGTTTGCCCCATTGTAATCACAACACCATAGGTTCCAAACACAACCCCAGGGTTTTTCTCTCCAAACCCACCTCAAAACTACTCCAAACCTATGATTTCTCTTTATTCCATAAAGTTGGTGGGACCCACTATTACTTTATCCATTTTTGTCATAAATTTGGTGGGTCCCATCATTTATCTTTCCATTTTTCTCATAATTCTTTTCATTTCTCTATATTTAATTAACAATGTTTTAATATATATATATAATTTTATAATTTTAACCTAAGGAAAGTTATTTTAGCCAACTTACCCATATAAATATTTTTAAAATAAAATATAATTTTGAGTTAACGTATTAAAAAAATATGTATTTATTTTCAAATTAACAATATTCTGAGTGACAAAAATAAATAGTATGTTATTTTGAATTTATTAAAATAAAATGAATAATATTTAAGTTTAAATCCGCTATAGTAAATAAAGTATTTAATTTTAAAGGACATACACAAAAAAAAAAAAAAAAAAATTATATGTACATTTTTTTTAGTTCAACAAACAACATTTCGATGTGGGAATATTGAAATCTCTAACTTTTTGACCGAGGGCATATATCAATTATTGCTAAGCTAAGTTTATTTTGACACATGATATTTATTTTGAACTTATTTATATTTAAATAATATAAATATACATAATTTTATATTTAATTTAGTCATTTTAAAGTAACATATAGATTTCATTTTATTTATTATGTGATTATATGTTCAAAAATTTTCTTTTCCCATGAACCATGTTTTTTTTTGTTTTTTTTTGTTTTTTTTTGTTTTTTTTTTTTTTTTTTTTTTTTTTTTTTGGTCTCAATAACTACTTTAATTTAACATTAATGAACTATTGTTTTGAATTTAAATTTTGCACGTGGATCCATGGAAAAAATGACCAAACTTAAACCCCCGTTTAATAATTTGGCTTTTGGTTTTTTATTTTTGAAAATCATGTTTGTTTTCTCTCAATTTTCTTAAGATGATTTTCATCTTTGTTAAAGACACATTTGAATTCATAGACAAATTCCAAAAACAAAAACTATTTTTTGAAAACTATTTTTTTTTCAAACTTTTTAATTTTCAAATGGGACCTAAGAATTTCATGTTATGTTTTTCAATTTGTTAATGATATTCAATATTTTGATTATTATAAACAATTTTCTTATTTTTCGTCTATACCATAAATTAAATGCTTAATTCAAAATTCTCTAAAAAATTAATCTATGTTACACAACGAGTTTTACAATTAATAAAACATTCACTCAAAAAAAGAAAAAATAATAAAATATAAAAGCAAAAAAAAAAAAAAAACTGTCCAAACCCGGGGTTCAGAACCCAGCAACCCCAAACACTGTTTTCTAATTTACAGGGTTCAAAACACAATACTCCAAACACTGTTTTCTGATTCTCAAGCTTTCAAACACGTCAGAACAAACCCCATAATTATGATTGCCAGGATTCTGATTCCAAAACCATGGCCAAACAACCCCTTGTAATTTCAACCTCTATAAGGGCCCGTTTGGTTTAAGGTTTTATAGATGCCTGGTAATACATGATGCCTGGGAATACTATGCCTGGGAATAAGATTGCTGGGAATCAAAGATAACTGTGTTTGGTTGTGCATGGAAATGTCATCAAGATTTCATGAGAACAAATTATGTCTGTATTTATTTTTTAGAATTAATCAGGTAAACTTTATGTAATTTTAATAAATTAATCAATAAAATAAACAAAATTAATTCAAACTATTAATAAAAATTAATGAAATAATAATCATGAAATGATTTTAATGGGATAAACTATGTTAATTTAACAAACTAAATTTTTTTAATTATTTTTTTAATAAATATCTTTAACTACAATAATTTAATATATTGTATCCATAAAAATTAATTAGTTAAATATTTAATAATAATATGATTATTTATTTATTATAAGGAAATTTTAAAAAGTAATTAATTGATTATAAATAATAGATAAATAATTAATTATAATTATTGAAAAATGAATTTTTATACTAAATTCATTTAAATGACTTTAATTCAATAATTAAATATATTTTCGATAATATTGACTAGTTAATTATAATTTTAGGAAATATGTAATTACATCACTTTAATAAACTTGGACTAAGTATTTGTTTAAAAGTCATAGAAAAAAGTATTTGTTTAAAAAAATGAAATTCTTGACAAATTATTATTTAATCTAATTAAATAATTTATTATATTATTTTTAATTTAGTATCCATTAGTTAATTAATTAACTATATTCAAAATAAAATTGCATATAAAAATAAAAAAGAAGAGATGGGAAAAGAGAAAACCCATGCTTTTGCAAGGCATAGAAAACCCTTGCTTATGAGCATAAGTGATGTTTGGGAATGCGTTATTTCCTGGGCCCACCACAGAAATCTTGAAACAAACAAGGGTATTAAAAACCCTTGCCCATTCCCATCCCAAAAACCTTGTACCAAACGGCCCTAAGAGACTTTTCGTGGGCGTGGAGACCGGAGGGACTTGTGCTCGGAGGAAAAGCTTACTCAAAACGCGCCATTGTTTTTCGTGTTCGTATTGGGAGCGGACGATCAGAGGTGGGTCTGACCTAGAAGTTAAAGGCACCCCAAAGACCCAAAACTTAAAAGGGTAGCTTCATTTTCCATTTTCCAGATTGCAGGGCTCAGAAAAATGCAATCTTGTTCATAATCTGGAGCTAAGTTGTCAACGAACAATGAAGACTCTAGTTCAGAAACTACTGCCCAGAACAACGTTCAAGCAAGTGCGTCTTTGTGACTCTCTTTTGTACCCCATCTGCATTGAGTTGTCTATTCTTGCCTTGTTGAATTGAATTCTTCTTTATTTGATGTGAACTAGTTTGTCATGTTACTTGTTTTCAAAATCACTTAGTTTTTCTTGAATTGAAGTGCGTGTGATTCTTGAAGTTGGGTTATTATATATATATATATATATATATATATTCCAGCAATGAGCTTATTGGAAGACATTTTTATCCTTATTTCCAGTATAATGGTTAAAGTTCTTTCATATCAGTGTTGGATGGAATTTGGACTTCTAGAAATTCTTTAGTTGTGGAATTTGGGGAGGAGTTTTCTATGCATGTTGGTTTTTTGCAAAGCTTTTGGCTCAATTCTCTCCCTGATCAAAGATTGTGGAATCTGGACAGTTTCAATAAGTATTCATGTAGGTCTCTTTTCAAGAACCTCTGAAGAACATCTCAAGAACCTTTTCCAGGTTCAACAATCAGTTGTCCTAGCCTTTGTGGAAGCTAAGTTTCAAACAAAATCAAATTCTTCCTTCTGTTGGACGTTGGTCTTCTTTGAATTCAATATTTCGAACTGGATTCAGAAGGGGAATCCAAACTTGCACCTTTCTCCCACCTGGTCCATTTTTTTGCATTAATGCGTTATAGGATTAGTAGGATGTCATCTTTTGTTGCACCAAGGCTATATCTTATCTAAGTTGTTGGATAGCTTTAATAGGAGCTGCTGTCGTTTGCAAACTAGTAGAGACTAGAGGCTCTTTTTCATATTCCTTTTTGATCAGAATCTTAGACACAAGCCTAAAAGTATGTTGCTTTATGTGGTCAAAGTTCTTCTTTGGAAGATTTGGTGGAATGAAATCTTAGAGCTTTGAAAGATAAGTTAAAAGAAGCAGAACATTTAGGCCCCGTTTGATAACCATTTGGTTTTTGGTTTTTGGTTTTTTAAAATTAAACTTCTTTTCTCCTAAATTTCTTACCATTGTTTTCATCATTGTCAATCACACATTTGAATTCCTAGCCAAATTCCAAAAACAAAAACAAGTTTTTGGAAACTACTTTTTTTAGTTTTCAAAACTTGAGTTGGTTTTTAAAAACATGGAAAGATGGTAGGGAACAAAACAAAGAAACTTAGTAGTGGAATTAGTGTTTATAGGCTTAATTTTCAAAAACCAAAAACAAAAAACAAAATGGTTATCAAACGGGGCCTTAGGAATTTGCTAGATCCTTGGGTGCCAATTGATCTACTTCGTCTATATTAGTTTTATGATTCTTGGCAATTGGAATGACTTTCTCTTAACTTCTTGGCTCTTGGGTAATCTCATCTCCCTTCTTTTATTTTGTATGCGTTTTATTTTCTTCAGCTTTCTGTGACGAAAATTTCTCCCCATGTTAACATAATCCCTTTTCAAGTCCTGAAAGTACGGTACCTTCTAATTACTTCTTTAGATTGTGTTGATGTTGTTGTATTTTGGTTTGTAGGTTGTTGCTTTTCGGGCATATTGTACTAATAAGATACTTGACATTGGACAGCCTACTGCTGCTTCTCATCCACAGGTCTGGTTCGACAAGTAGAAGTACTGAGGCGATGCACTAGGCATGCCTCTATTATAGTTATGCTTAATACTTATTTTCTACAGTTTTACGAAATATATTCATTTAACCGCTGGATCTTGTAGTTGCTGAAAGAAGGGGAAATTACTCCTGGAATAACTGCTGAGGAATACATTACAAGAAGAAAAAGGTTGCTAGAGCTTCTACCAGAGAATAGTTTGGCCATTATTGCATCTGCCCCAGTAAAAATGATGACTGATGTGGTGCCTTACCCATTTCGACAAGATGCTGATTACTTATATGTCACTGGTTGCCCACAACCCGGTGGTTTGGCGGTTATGAGTCATGAGTTTGGATTCTGCATGTTCATGCCTGAAACAAAGCCTTATGTATGTCTAACTTATTCATTTTATGAAATTTTACCTTCGCCCTAAAGGCAGCAATCACTTTTAAAGCGGTTGAATATAAAATGAAGGAACATAGTTAAGTTTATGACCAAATTTTATTTCTTACTCCTCTCTTTTAATGTTTTATGTAACTATAATCTTGTGTGCCCATCTACATTTCTCTTCAATTTTTAAGTATTCACTTTCATGTAACGCCACCATCTTCTAATCTTATCCTCATTGGCTATCCTTTAGGAGTACTTTATCAATAAGGAGATAATGAATAAATATGAGGGGAAAAGATAGAAAAGAAAGAATACATATTACCAAACCAAATATCCTCTCGAAATTTGGTTTGCTCCACTGCGTAAAACAAACTCAACACATGGAAGGAAAAAAATCAGACCTTTAGGAATGTATTTACATGGACTGTGATAAGAGACTCTTTGAACCAAGATAGGAAACCATATATTTTGAAGCAAAACATAATTATTTTTAATAATTGACATGCAGAATAATTAACTTTCTTGAGGAAATCACCAGAGCGACTTATCGAACAAGCTCTGTTTCACTGTATTAAATTACCAATTAACAATCTCCTATTTTAGAATCAGTAACCACTTTTCAATTTTGGGTAGAGACACTGGAAACGTCCATTGAGCTAAAAGAACTGAGTAAAAAAGAGAGAGTAGGGGGATAAGATATCTTCATCTTAAACCTTAAGCAAGGTGATTACCGAAGGGATCCCCAATTGACTAACGAGAAAACTAGAGAAATCACAGAAAACATTAAGCATTGCTGTCCAAGAGGAAGCAATGTACTGTACAATATCCCAACAAGAACATAAAGCTCTATACTCTTCTTTAAGAATCCTGTTGTTCCAAAGGATTGAGAGCTCTGGCAGCATTTTTCCATATAGGTTTTGGCTTTCCCTTGAACGACCAACTGGATGAGACCTCTGGGAGCAAAATATTGATCTCTAGGATAACACTATCCTAACCTAAACTTGCAGCATAGAGAAGAAGACCTCTCCTATCAATTAACCTAAAGGAATTTGGTATTATTGAGAATTGTGAGGTGGCATACAAGTTCTTCTGTCTTTGCAGCATTATGTTGGCTAATTTAGCTAGAATGCGACAAGTTGGTTATGGGAGTGGATAGTATTTTCAACATTTTTGTGGGTAATTTGTCTGAAGATCTTTCAACATGAATTTTTTGCTCCGTTGGTTAATTTATGGAACGATGCATCATGTTTTGTCTATTTTCTTGATTGTTACTCTTTTCATTTATGCTCTAAGGTGGGGGTTATCTAATCCTCAAACCTTTCCTTGTATGCATCTTTTATTTATTAGTATATTTTATTGTTTCTGATTGACGAAAATGCATATGTGGAGAATCTCACTAAGTGGTAGGTGGGTAAGGCCACTTACATACTTCCTGAGATAAGTAAGTCCGGAGTATTATTAAGATATCAACAACATGTGCCTAATGAAGCAATTTTATTATATTTCATCAGGATGTTCTTTGGCACGGGCAAACTGCAGGAGTCGATGTAGCATTGGAATTTTTCAAGGCTGATGAAGCATATCCAATGAAGAAGCTGCGTGAGGTGAGATTCCAAGTTACTCAAGAATAGTGGCGTTGAGTTTCTCGACCGTTTGCCTTAGGATTAGTCAGTTCTATTTCTCGATAGGGGCAAGGAAGGGATATAACTCAAGGTTAGAGTGTTGCCGATTAATTTGAAGGAGATATTGACAATTAATCAAGTATTTATTGTTAATTTGAAGCATGTTGCTTTTGAATTTTTGTTGAGTCAGGCCATGAATTTATTGTTGATTTATAAGTTACAGCTTACTCAATTCAACTATGTGCTAACTACGTGTAGCTGATTAAAACTCAGGCAAAAATATTCCATCTTTTGATATGGTTATGGAATATGGTGGAACGGAACCAATACTGATATCTGTTTGCTGTGTCACGGTTGACCAGTATCATTCATGAGCTTACGTTTAAGATTTTGCATTTAAACGCTGGTCTGTATGTGATTGAAGCATTCTCACTGTTCATGAAGTCCTCTTCAATATTTTTCTTTGTAGCTATGCTCCTATTGTTTTTCTTTTTACTTTCTGTATTTGACTACAGATCCTTCCAGATATCATTAGGAGGTCCTCCAAGTTGTTTCATAATTCAAAAACTGCCACTCCAGCTTATTTGGATTTAGAGGCCTTTCAGAAAGCGGCAGAGAATAACCGTGTGAAAGATATTTCACTTTTTACTCACGAATTGCGGTTAATAAAATCATCAGCAGAGCAGAAGTTAATAAGGGGTTCTGCTTCAATTGCTTGCCAGGTACCTCCAAGCCTTTTGTTGGTTAATCTTTCTGTCTTCATGATCATGTCTTAAATTTGTTCTCCTTTTAAACTTAGATATTTGTTATGAAAATAAATGGAATGGGATATAATTGAACTGATAATTGGCAAATTCTCTCTCATGACTCTCTCCTTTTCTCTCCCTCTCTCTCCCCCCTCCCCGCCACCCATCCCCCCGCCGACCACCCCCCACCTCCTCACCATGACCCTCCCCCCTCCCAACCGCCGCCGATCACCGAACAGACCATCCAACCATGACAGTCTCCACAACCAACACTTTCAAGATAGAAAGAAAGACTTTCTCCATCACCTCTGACCAGAAGAACCCAAGCCTTTTTCGTTTCACCGAAGCCACCAAGGAAAAAAGCTTCACTCT
Organism: Luffa aegyptiaca; assembly: GCA_017139565.1. Taxonomy (NCBI): domain Eukaryota; kingdom Viridiplantae; phylum Streptophyta; class Magnoliopsida; order Cucurbitales; family Cucurbitaceae; genus Luffa; species Luffa aegyptiaca. The sequence goes on along the minus strand of CM029402.1, from coordinate 44,401,378 downwards.
GACACTCTCAAATGAGACTTTATCTTGGCTCCAATCTTGTTTCGATAGACTTTGCAACCTTCCCCTGACTCAGAAATTCTTCATTGAGACCAGAGTAGATGAAGTGGTCTTTTGGGTAGAAAAAATATCGAGCAAGAGAGGACACTCAGCAGAGATAGCTAAGCTTGGACCGAATGGGGGTATTAATAAGCTCATCGTACCTGTAGGTGAGAATCGAAAAGGTTGGTGCAACCTTATTAACTGCATTAACTCCCGCAACAACAATGGAGTCACCAAAGAACCACGGCTGTTAGACAATGGAAGGAACAATACCTCGTACAAGGATGCATTAAAGACGAAACATAGGGTCCACAACCCACCCATCCACCAACAACCTCTGGAAGAAGCTCCAACACCATCAAACCAACAGTTTGCTGCTCTGTATCTGTCATCCTCGGTCATTATACAGAGAAAATTCTTCCATGATAGTTGGTACAATATCCTAAGGGCTTTACAACAACATCTATCTGCTTTATCATCTATCAGTCCCATTCAACCCGATAAAGCCTTCCTCGCTTGCAAAGATGAAGAACAAGCCCGGATAATAGCTAACATTAAGGGGTGGTATAAGGTTGGAAACTTCCAAGTTCGTTTTCACCCTTGGAGTGCTGAAACTATGCTGAGTGACCCTAAAGTCCCCTCTTATGGCGGCTGGATAAAAGTCCGTAACTTACCTCTAAACAAATGGTCTATCGAAATCTTCAAGCTTATTGGAGATGAATGTGGGGGATATTTGGAAACAACAAACAAAACCCTATCTCGTATGGATATGATGGAGATAGGAACCAAAGTCAAGGAAAATCCTTTGGGTTTTCTTCCAGCCATAGTTCACCTCCCCTCAGCCTCCAACAGTCCCATCTCTGTATCCATTGACCCTTTTTTCATGGAGGAATACAACATTGGCTATGTTGCCGGAATCCATGGCAAAATACCATCTTCTACGATGACTTCCAGTAACCCACGCGCTGAGGAAAGAAAATCCGACGAGGTTAGTGAAGGTTTCCACAACTCACGCGCCACCAACGTGACTGATGAAACAAATACGGAAAAAGAACAGTCTGTATCGAAGTGACTTTCCACAAGCCCCCAGTGAGGTATTGGTCACATCAATGTCTGCGGCTATATCAGAGAGGGCCCCACTGGCGCAGCCTATCACCCCAGAGCCCCAATCCCCAAAATCCTCCAATTTCATTCGTCCAGACACAGCCCCCAAGCAAACCCTACCTTTTGACCATAGACAGAAAAGCCCACTCATAACCAACCCATCTCCCCCACCTGGCCCACCAAAAAGCCCTATCCACTACCCTGTTGATAATAAAAAGCCCATTTTTATTAACAACAAAAAAACCTACCTCATCACCGGCAATAAGCACTCCACGAATACATCCCTCCCTGTTTCATACTCAGAAGGCTTTTTATCCTCTCCCTGTTCCACAACCATGATCCTGTCAGGCCCCCAATAACCAGAACATACAGTAGGAGGGGTAGATTGGGAAATTTGTCTAGTGAAGTTAGTTAGTGGCCGTTGTAACAGCTAGTTCTCATCTTTTGGGCTGTATTTATTATGCTTTTGTGTCCTTGTCTGTTTATGTTAGTTTTGGGATTATATTTGGTTGTGTAAGGAGAGCTACAGCCCTCTCGAAAGGCTGGTGAACCTGTATTCGACCCATCTTGGGATCTTTTGGAACGTGAATATATATCAATTGTAAGGAGATACCTTACAAATTGGTATCAGAGCGGATTCGAACTGGGGCGAACAAGAGGTATGGCCCAAAAACATCTTGAGGAATGTTGTGAGAGCAATGAGAAAGAAATCGGGGGAGTGCGCGAAAGTGTGGAAAAATTGACCGAGAGATTTTTAGAAACCCAGAAAGCAATAGCCTTGCTGGTAACTGAAGTTGCGCAGCTGAGGGACAAGGGGACGGAGGTGCTGCCTGGGGAATCCTCTACACCAAAGGACAAGACCCAGCACGTGACCACCAGCGAAAATGAGAGTAATCAGGTAAGAGCCGATGGAACCTCCTGGGACCGAAGTAAGTTCAAAAAGGTAGTAATGCCGGTTTTTTCAGGTATCAACCCAGATGCGTGGATGTTCAGGGCAGAGCGGTATTTCGAGATCCACCGCCTATCAGAATCGAAAAAATTATCAGTAGCAGTGGTCAGCCTCGAGGGGGAGGCACTGTCGTGGTACCGATGGGCTTTGAACCGAGGAGAGTTTAGGGATTGGAACGAACTGAAGATTCGATTGTTCGTTCGATTTCGACCAACTCAGGAGGGAAGTCTCTGTGCTCGCTTCCTCGCCATCAAGCAAGAAGGTACCGTTGGGGAATTCAGAAAGCTTTTCGAAGAAATGTCGGCCCCACTTCCAGATTTGGCCGAAAATGTGCTCGAGAGCACGTTCTTGAATGGGCTTAACCCAGCGATAAGGGCCGAAGTTTTGTGTTTGAGACCAGTGGGCCTAGAAGAAATTATGCACACGGCCCAGCTTATCGAGGACAAACAAACGGCGATTGTATCCCAGTCCATTCTCCCGAACGGGATATCCGGGCCGAAGCCCGTAAGCCCAGCACAAACCCACGTCAAAGGCACAAGTTTGAGCCGTACGAACGAACCGTTCGCCACTAAAACCATAACTCTGGCTACAAAAGGGGCCACGATACCCCTTCTGACGCAGCCGCCCAACTTGTCCACATCGCAGTCAAATCAAAGAGACACAGGGTTCAAACGCCTTACCGAGGCAGAGTATTTGGCTCGAAGAAACAGAGGCTTATGTTTCAAATGTGATGAAAAGTTTTTTATCAGACATCGCTGCAAAGGGAAAGAACTGAGAGTTCTCTTAGCGCTGGACGACGAGATTCAGGAAGTCGACGAAGAAGCAGGCGTTTCCATGGAACAATCGGACGCTGTTGAAATGATCGGAGGAGCCGTGGATTTTTCGACTCCCGGCACGATGAAGGTCAGAGGAAGTATAAGGGATCGAGAGCCGAGAGGTAGTGGTTCTCATTGACTGCGGAGCAACCCACAATTTCCTCTCTCAGAAACTTGTCGAGGAGTTAGGTCTGCCAACGTCTGAGACCTCGAACTATGGGGTCATCATGGGCCCAGGGGAAGCAGTCCGTGGTAAAGGAATGTGCAAGAACATCACCCTCCAACTGCCAGGGTTAGCAATCACGGAAAATTTTCTCCCTCTGGAGTTGGGGGGTATCGACGCCATACTGGGTATGCGGTGGCTTAAAACGGTGGGGTTAATGAAGGTGGATTGGAAGGCTTTGTCTATGTCCTTCGAAACTAGCCAGGGACCCATGGTTTTAGAAGGGGACGCGTCCCTCACCAAGGCAGCAATCTCCCAACAGAGCTTATCTCGTTCCTTGGAGGATCAAGACCAGGGGTTTATGATAGAGCTCAGGGCGCTTACGACTCAACCGGATCCTCTGGCCGGTCCTAGCTGGGCCCCACCCCCGCCCCTCCCCAGGTCAGTATCTCGTTTACTAACTGAGTACCAATCGGTTTTCCATATGCCATAGGGACTCCCTCCACAACGGGAAATTGATCACCGGATTACCTTGCAAGACGGAGCCGGGCCAGTGAACCTACGGCCTTACCGTTACGCACACATCCAGAAAGCGGAAATTGAGAAGTTGATTGCTGAAATGCTGGACGCCAGTATTATACGCCCCAACGTTAGTCCTTACTCTAGTCCCGTGCTCCTTGTCAAGAAAAAGGACGACAGCTGGAGATTCTGCGTCGATTACCGTGCTTTAAACAATGTGACGATACCAGATAAGTTCCCGATACCTGTCGTCGAGGAGCTTTTAGATGAATTACATGGCTCGACTGTCTACTCCAAGATCGACCTCAAATCTGGTTACCATCAAATCAGGGTTCATCGAGAGGACATTACCAAGACCGCGTTCCGCACTCACGAGGGACACTACGAGTTTCTCGTAATGCCATTTGGCCTCACGAACGCACCGGCAACCTTCCAGGCTTTGATGAACAGGGTCTTTCGACATCTTCTGCGGAAATGCGTACTGATTTTTTTTGACGATATCCTGGTCTACAGTCCCGACTTGGAAACCCATGTAAAGCATCTGACTAAAGTCTTTAAGGTGCTGGATGAAAATCAGTTGTACGCTAACTTGAAAAAATGCGAGTTTGCTCGAGAAAGGATTGAATACCTGGGCCACTGGATCTCCGCGACGGGCGTAGAAGCCGACCCCGACAAAATTGAAGCCATGCTCCGCTGGCCGGTCCCAACAAACTTAAAGGAATTGCGAGGCTTTTTGGAACTGACGGGCTATTATCGATGATTTGTTGCCAACTATGGTACTTTGGCCGCCCCGCTGTCGGATTTGCTGAAAAAGGGGGCTTTTCAGTGGGACGCCCGGGCTACAACCGCTTTTGAAAATTTGAAGAATGCCATGGTCACTCTACCAGTGCTTGCCCTGCCAGATTTTTCGGCCTCCTTTGTAGTTGAGACGGACGCTTCGGGCACCGGCTTAGGGGCAGTGTTGTCCCAACATCAGCGGCCAATTGCCTATTTCAGTCAGAAATTATCAGTCCAAGCTCAGAATAAATCGATTTACGAGCGCGAACTCATGGCCATCGTGTTGGCAATCCAGAAGTGGCGCCCTTACTTGTTGGGCCAGAGATTTCTCGTGCGAACCGACCAGCAGGCCCTCAAGGACCTTCTTGAACAGAACTCGATCCAACCCGAGTACCAGCGCTGGGTGTCTAAATTACTGGGGTACACTTTTGAGATCCAATATCGTCCCGGGTTGGAAAACAAGGCCGCCGATGCTGTATCTCGCGTATCTTTTGAAGGCCAACTCTGTACTATCTCAGTGCCCACCGTGCTCGATGTTGAAGTCGTCCAAAGGGAAGTCGCCAACGATCCAGACCTTGCTAAGATCATCGAGAGGTTGCTGGATGATCCTGACAGCGTCCCTAAATTCTCTATGCGGCAGGACACATTGTTGTACAAAGGCCAGTTAGTCCTTTCTAAGCACTCCGAGCTCCTGGGTTCAATCCTCCACGTTTACCACGATTCAGTCTTAGGTGGCCATTCGGGTTTCCTTCGGACTTATAAACGGTTGATCGGGGAGCTATATTGGCAAGGGATGAAGGAGAACGTGAAAGAATATGTGGCCCGATGCACGGTCTGTCAGAGGAATAAGTCGCTATCCACATCACTTGTCGGGTTATTGCAACCCCTACCTTGCTCGGAACGAGTTTGGGAGGATGTCAGCATGGATTTTATTGAGGGATTACCCAAATCCAAGGGGCAGGAGACCATTATGGTGGTGATTGATCGTTTAAGCAAATATGGCCATTTTGTCGCCCTCACCCATCCTTTCAATGCTAAAACTGTAGCTACGACGTTCATCAGGGAGATTGTCAGGCTCCACGGTTTTCCTAAATCTATTGTATCCGACCGCGATAAGATCTTCCTCAGCCATTTTTGGACTGAACTATTTCGTTTCCAAGATACACGTTTACACCGCAGCACGACCTACCATCCTCAAACGGATGGCCAAACCGAAATCGTCAACAAGTGTCTCGAGACCTACCTGAGGTGTTTCTGCAATGAAAAGCCCAAACAGTGGAGTGATTGGCTGCCATGGGCTGAATTTTGGTATAATACCACTTATCATGCCACGACCGATGTGACGCCATTCCTTATGGTTTATGGTCGAAAGCCACCCCCCATTCTGTTTTATGGTTCTCAAAAATCGCCCAATGTGGCTTTGGATCAACAACTGGCAGAGAGGGACTTGGCGTTGGATCGAATGAAGGCCCATTTAGCGTTGGCTTAGAATCGAATGAGGAAATTTGCTGACCGCCGCCGCACTGAGGTGGTTTTCAATGAAGGTGAGATGGTATATTTAAAAATCCGGCCCTACCGACAGCTGTCCTTGGCCCGTCGCCGTAATGAGAAGTTATCCCCTAAATATTACGGGCCCTACGTTGTGCTCAAACGGATCGGAGCAGTCGCCTACAAGCTAGATCTTCCTTTAGATGCTACCATACACCTTGTATTTCATGTATCCCAATTAAAGCGAGCCGTGGGAGCTAACCACCCTATTCAACCCCCCCCCCCCTCTGTTGAATGATGATTTCGAATGGGTGGCTGAGCCTCGGGATATTATGGGTTATCGCCACAATGATTAGACTGGTGCTGTTGAATTGTTTGTTCGCTGGAAGAACCTGCCTATGCACGAATGCACTTGGGAACTGCTTGATGTCGTTCACGAACGTTATCCGGAACCCCACCTCGAGGACTCGGTGCTGGAGACCCCCGCGGGTGATGTCAGGCCCCCAATAACCAGGACATACAGTAGGAGGGGCAGATTGGGAAATTCGTCCAGTGAAGTTAGTTAGTGGCCGTTGTAACGGCTAGTTCTCATCTTTTGGGCTGTATTTATTATGCTTTTATGTCCTTGTCTGTTTATGTTAGTTTTGGGATTATCTTTGGTTGTGTAAGGAGAGCTATAGCCCTCTCGAAAGGCTGGTGAACCTGTATTCGACCCATCTTGGGATCTTTTGGAACGTGAATATATATCAATTGTAAGGAGATACCTTACAAATCCGATCCTCATCATCAACGCCTGAAAGAGCGACACAGAACCAGATATCCCCTCCCACGATTAGCAGACTCTTCGAACACGACCAAGAACAGGAGCCTCTTATCAAAGATCCTATCCCCTTGCAAATTGAAGAGCCACAATCTGTTCAATAGAGTATGGGGCTGAATGATACAATTCTCATTGATGTAGATGTGGAAGATGAATTCACAGAAGCCATATTTGCAGAGGACAACAAAATTGACCCAGCTGTTTATCTCCCCATGATCTTTCCTTGGTTGACTGAGCATGGTATGTGCATTATGCCCATGCCTAGCAAGCAGAAGACATCTCTTACTGCCAAAAAAAAAAGGCCAAATGGGCCAAGGAGCTCCAAAACTTACACTCCACGGTTAACTATGACAAGACCCCAGCTGGGTACCTTGTGGAAGGGTCGCAAGTTAACTCATGATTTTTATATCATGGAATGTCATCGGCTTGGGTTCCTGGAAAAAAAGGGCCCTCATAAAATTTTTTCTCTCCTCCCACAATCCATCTCTGGTGATTCTCCAAGAAACAAAGCTAGCCAATATTGACAGATGGATGATCAAATCCATTTGGAGCTCTAGGAATATAGCCGGGGCCTCCCGTGATTCTGAAGGCGCATCCGGGGGTATTGCCATTCTATGGAACGAATCCACCTTCACTGTTATAGAGGTTATCGAAGGTATTTTTTCCCAATCCATAAACCTTTCTCTCGCTGATGGCTATTCGTTTTGGATAACAGGGGTATATGGCCCAAATATCTCTCGAGAAAGGAAGATTTTTTGGCGTGAACTTGCTGATTTAGAGGCCCTCTGCTCACCAAATTGGATTATCGGTGGTGATTTTAACATCACACGCTGGTCTTGGGATCGGTCTCCCCCCTCTTCAACCCCATCACGTGCCATGAGGAAATTTAACCAATTCATTGACACAGCTACCCTACAAGACATCCCTCTATCAAATGGCAAATTCACTTGGTCTAGCTTCAGGCCAAATCCATCGATGTCGCTTATTGACAGGTTTTTTATCACGGATAATATCTCTTCTAAATTTGGATCAGCTGTGCTTCGCAAATTGGATAGAGTCACTTCAGATCACTATCCGCTTTGCCTCACTTTAGGGAAACAACTTTGGGGTCCTCCTCCATACAGATTTGTCAATACTTGGCTGTCTCATGCCTCCTTCCCTCACACTGTCGAGGCATGGCAGAAGACTAATCCCTTGACTGGATGGCCTGGACATGGATTTATTCAAAAGCTCAAAGGTCTTAAAAAGGAGCTGAAGCAATGGAACAAACAAGTTTTTGGCCAGCAATCGGAAAAAAGGAACTTTTTGGAGTTGGAACTAGCGAATATTGACAAGGCTGAAGAAAATGGCCCTATTTTAGAAGATGATATTCACAGAAGGGTCCAGATAAAGGCTGATCTGATATCTATAGCGGCATCCGAGGAGATTTTATGGCACCAAAGATGTAAGTTATAATGGTTTAAGGAAGGGGACTTAAACACATCCTTTTTTCACAGAATTTTGGCCATCAACAGAAGAAAGAGTACCATCACAAAAATTTTATTAGCCACTGAAACAGTCTTACCAATGATGAGGACATAGAGAAGGAATTCATTGCTTTTTACAAAAAGCTTTTCACTAAACAGAACAATAGAACCCCTCTGCCTAATATCAGTGATTGGAACCCCATATCCCTGGACCAGCAAGCTGCCTTAGAAACCCCTTTTACTGAGGCTGAAATCTTCAAGGCAGTACAAGATTTGGGCTCGAATAAAACACTTGGCCCAGACGGATTCACGGCTGAATTCTTCAAAAAATCATGGAACACCCTCAAAGACGACATGAAGGGAGTGTTCAATGATTTTTTTAAGAGCGGAATCATCAATGCTAGCCTCAACAAGACCTACATCTGCCTCATCCCTAAAAAGATTGGTGCTAAAACAGTGGGGGAATATAGACCTATCAGTTTGACTACCTGTCTTTACAAAGTTATTGCTCGGGTCCTCTCAGAGTGCCTTAAAAGAGTCCTTCCAGCCACTATAACTCCTTTCCAATCAGCCTTCGTGGGGAATAGACAGATTTTGGACGCCTCCCTTATTGCCAGTGAATTAATCGATGAATGCAATAGGAGAAAGAGACAAGAGGTGGTCATCAAGCTTGATATAGAGAAAGCCTTTGACACTGTTGACTGGGAATTTCTTGATGAGGTATTAATATCTAAAGGCTTTGACACTGTTGACTAGGAATTTCTGGATAAAATCTTTAGGGATTTTTTTTGGGAAGGTTCTCAAATGAATGGTGGTATACATAACATCAAATGGAAGACCACTCAACTTCCTCAAATTATGGGTGGACTTGGGATTGGAAATCTAAAACAGAGGAATGAGGCCTTGCTAGCAAAATGGATTTGGCGTTATCTTCATGAGGAGAATTCTCTTTGGCGTCAGCTTATTGTGGCTAAATATTACCCTACAGGAGATTCTAGTCTTTGGTCCTCTCATTCTGTGAAGGGTGGATCTAAGTCTCCATGGTGGTACATAAGCTCAACTATTGCTTTAATAAGTACTCGCATACAGAAGCGAGTTGGTAATGGGCAGAATACGGACTTTTGGCATGACCGATGGCTCAATGGTGAGAAATTAGTCAGTATCTTCTCCAAATTATATAGATTATCAACCAAACAACATGACGCTATTGTCACATCCTGGAACACTGAGAATTTAGCCTGGGATCTTGGTCTTAGGAGGAATCTTAACGAGGAAGAAATTTCGGAATGGGCTAATCTATCTCATCAACTATCCTCAGTTATTTTGAGAAATTATAGAGACTCTTGGTTGTGGCCGATTGACCCTTCTAAGTCTTTCACGATTTGTTCTCTTATGGTTGATTTGACCCATTCCAACAGACCATCTTCTGATAATCTTTATTATGTGATCTGGAAAGATGTTTACCCAAAAAAATTAATTTTTTTTTGTGGGAACTTAGCCACGGAGGTATCAATACTGCTGATCGTTTACAAAGAAGGATGCCTCACTGTTCTCTATCTCCATCTTTGTGTGTTATGTGTGCTAATGATAATGAGAATCCAGGCCACTTATTTGGGTGTTGCTCCTTTGCTCGTTGCTACTGGTCTTATATTTTGGAAGCTTTTGGGTGGAATTTGGTGCTACCAAATAATGTGTTTGATCTTGTTTCTTTGGTTTTTACTGGTCATCCGTTCCATGGTTCAAAGAAGATCTTATGGTTGGCTTTCAAGAGGGTGTTCTTTTGGTCTCTTTGGGGTGAAAGAAATAGTAGGATCTTCAGAGATAAGACCTCCAACTTCACTACCTTTATAGATTTGATTGTTTTTAATTCTCTTTATTGGTGTAAATGCAAACACCCGTTCTCTGATTATAGCCTTTCGTCTTTAATTGCCAACTGGAAATCTTTTATGTAATCCACCTTTTGGTGTTTGGAGTGTAAACTCCTATTTCATTCATTCAATGAAATTGTTTCCCTTCTCAAAAAAAATCTAAAGGCTTCGGTCATCTATGGAGGAAATGGATTCGGGGATGCATCTCTTCAGCTAATTACTCTATTATTATTAATGGCAAACCTAGAGGTAAAATCATTGCTTCTAGAGGTCTCAGACAGGGAGACCCCCTCTCTCCCTTCCTTTTCATTATGGTAGCTGATTGCCTCAGTAGGTTGCTATTATCGGCTGAACAAATTGGCTCCATCGAAGGCTTCCGGATCGGTTATAACCCTCGGACAGTGAATATCACCCACCTATAGTTTGCCGACGATACCATCCTTTTCTCCTCACCAAAATAGGATCATATTGTGAATCTTTACAAGGTTATTTGTTCTTTTGAGGCTGTTTCGGGACTGAAAATTAACAGACAAAAGACAGAATTTCTGAGCATTGGCATTGGCCACAGTTTTTGGATGCAAGATTGGCTCTTGGCCGATCTCCTATTTAGGCCTCCCTCTCAATGGCAACCTGAGGAAAACCAGCTTTTGGACCCCTGTTATTGAAAAGATTCAGCGAAGATTGCACTCTTGGGGATCACACAACATTTCCAAAGGTGGAAGACATACCTTTATCCAAGCGACTTTATCTAATCTTTCCATTTATTATCTCTCCTTATTTCTAGCTCCTAAAAAAGTCTCCAAGGAGATCGAGAAGATGTACCGATCATTTCTCTGTAGAGGAGACATCGAGAAGAAAGGCTGTCACCTTCTCAAATGGTCCACTATTCAAGCCCCTAGGAGGTCTAGGCATCTATGATATCCACAAGAAAAATATCTCTCTTAGCAAAGTGGATTTGGAGATTCTATTCTGAACTAGAAGCTCTATGAAGGAATGTTATTGCCACCAAATATGGATTAGCTCATAATCCTTTCAAGTTGGGTGACTTCTCGCTTAGCTCCTCCAAGGGTCCTTGGAAGTCTATTCATAAACTGCAACCTTTTATATACGACAACATTGAATACAGGGTTGGAAAAGGCACTAAAACTCTTTTTTGGGAAGATTTATGGCTCGGCTCTTCTCTCCTCAAGACCCAGTTCCCATCTTTGTATAATTTGTCTCTCAAAAAGGAGGCTACAATTGCTGAATTATGGAATCCGATTAATGGCTCTTGGAACCTGCATTTGAGGAGGAACCTTACAGAAGAGGATATTCTTGAGTGGGCCTCTTTATCTCACAATCTCACCAATTTCTCCATAAATAATACAGAAGACTCTTGGTTTTGGTGCCTTGGAAATTCTGGATTTTTCTCCTCAGGAACTCTCACAAAACATTTGGCTTCCTCCTCACAGCACAACAGAACTAATCTCTATGGACAGTTGTGGAAGGGGTTTATGCTGAAAAAAGTAAAGTTTTTTGTTTGGGAGCTTAATCATGCTTGTATCAATACAGCGGACAAGATTCAAAGAAGAAATCCTGCAACTAATCTATCCTCCAGCTGCTGTATCATGTGTTTCAAAGCCCACGAAACTCAAGCCCACTTATTCAGCAGCTGTGATTTTGCATCAGCTTTTTGGAGCTATCTTCAACAAGCCTTTGGATGGAAATGTGTCCGGGATATCCACACTCTTCTATCTTTTGCTATTCTTGGTCATCCCTTTAGAAAGGACAAAAAGATCATCTGGCTGAATTTTTTGTACGCTTTTTTATGGTCCCTTTAGCTAGAAAGAAATGCTAGGATCTTCTCCGATAAGAACCAAAGCATCGCATCCTTTATCGAATCTACATCCTTTCTAGCTCTGTATTGGAGTAGACACACCTATTTTTTGTAATTACTCCCTCTCTTCCCTCATTTCCAATTGGAAATGTCTCTTGTAATTTACCTATGATAGGTTGATCTTTTGTATCTATTTCATACATCAATGAAATGGTTTTATTTCCTATCAAAAAAGAAAAAAAAAAAAGAAGAAAATAAATGGAACGGGTGGTAGAAATGATTTGAGGAAAAAAATGGTTGAGGATGTGGAATATAGCATTGCTATTCTATATCTCAAAAAAAAAAAAAAAAGCATTGCTATTGTAGGATCATAGCTATAGAAGCATAGCATGAGGTTTTTTTATGCAAATTTAAAACCTTTTCTCTCTCTCCTCTATTTTTTTTAGCTCTCTTTTATCCTTAAGAGAGAGTAAGGCCGAGTTATAGACTTATAGTCTGATATATTTATATTACAACCAAACATGAGCACAGTGGTAAATATGGAGAACTCTTCATTTTTCAGAATAAACCTCTCAACTTCTTCATAAATCTCCTCTTTTGTACTATGTATTTTAGTTCTTCCGTCAGTTTTTTATTTTTGTTTTGTTTTGTTTTTTTTGTTTTATTAATAAATAATGAACCACACTTTCATTTAGAAAAAATGAAAAAATACAAGGGTGAACAAAAAATACCAAGCCCCCAAAAAAGAGGCCCCATTAAATAAAGGGGCTCCAATCCAAAAGAATGAGACCTATAGGATAACTACAAAATAAACATGATACTAACGTCCCAGGAGAAACATAATATCTAGTCAAGGACCAAACATCATCAGAATTCCTCTCCGTCCCTCTATAGGTCCTATTGTTTCTGTCACCCATAACCCCCAAACAATAGCACAAATCACAGTCTGCCATAAGAAATTTTCTTGCTCCCAAAAAGGAGGATGGAGAAGGAACTTCTCGATCATCTCCTTGATGCTCCTCTATCTAGCAAACTGCAAGCCAAACAGCTTGAAGAATGCGTTCCAAACTGAACACGCAAAATTGTAGCTCCATAAAATGTGATCAAGGCTTGCTCCGTGGGGTCCTGTGGATCTCACTGCTCTTGCAAGAATCCTAGTGTGGAGGGGTATAGGCAATTATGTGGCTCAGTGGAAGCCTTGTTATCTTGTTTTATCAGGCTTATATATTTATGTTTTGGAGACTGGAAAGTCCCAGATTTTCCAAGCTATTTGAGTGTTGCTGGCAAGCAAGTCCATGAAGTTCCATCAACAAGTGTGGGTGGATCGTTGTTTTGTATTGCGCTGAGTTCCAGAGGCATGGACATTCAGAAGCTCGTTTCAAAGCTTCGTCATGGAGTTCGTTGTCCAAGCTTTATTCAGCCTTCTCTATTCAGGATATTTGCCTTAATTGGAATGCCTTTATTTCTCCATCCTAAGTCTTCATTGTTCTTTTATGGGCTGTTTTTGTGTTGCCTTTATAGCCGTGTGTTGTTCTTTTATTGGTTGTTCTTATCATTTTCTTGTTGTTCTTTTATTGGCTGTATTTTCGTATCTTTGTATTTTGAGCATTAGTCTCTTTTCATTTCTTCAATGAAAAGTTTGTTTCCTTTTAAAAAAAAAAAAAAAGTGATCAAGGTCTTCCTCCACCATCCAATAGAGGATACAACAAAAAAGTTTGATTAAGGTAGACATCTTTCTCAGAAGTTGATCAAGAGTATTAACTCTTAATGGAAAACTTGTCAGATGAAAAATTTAACATTTTTTTGGAACTTTCACCTTCCATATCAAGGAAAAGATTGGTTCCTCAGCATAAGAAGGATCCCAGAGGCATTGGAATAAAGAACAACACGAAAATCCATGAGAGGAGTTAGGGCTCCACAGATGGAGATCCTTCCTATTCGGTCTAAAGGTGACTCCCTTTATCAAAGAAAGGAGAGCCAGGATTTCCATAGTTTCCCTATCAGACAAAGGACAAGAAAAGCCAAAAGAATAGGAAGGAGAGCTCTCAGAAAGAATCAAAACCTTTGCGGCAGGATGATTTTTCATCGAAGATAAGTGATAAAATCGAGGAAAAGTAGCACAGAGGGGTCTATTCCCCACCCATCTATCTTTCCAAAAATAAGTTCCCTCCCCACGGAAGGAAAAGTAAAAGTAGTCAAAGAAGGGAGCTCTAAGGAAATTTCTTTCCAAAGGTTTCTAGAAGTGCCTTTGATCCCAACCAACACTCATTCAAAAGGATAAGAACTGTATTTGCTAACAATAATCCTATGCTAGAGAGTGTTGGATTTGGTGGAGAATTGCCACAACCATTTAGCCGCAAGGCTTTGTTGCGAGTCCTCAAGTTACCCACCTCAAGCCCCCCAAGATTCAAAGGCTTCTCCACTGTCTCCCAATTCATGAGATATGCACTCCTTCCCTCATCAATCCCTTCCCACAAAAAGTCCCTCATAAGCTTTTCAATAACTTTGCAAACGAAACAAGGGACTCTAAATAGGGAGAAGAAGTAGACAGGGATATCGCTAAGTACAGAGCAAATGAGAATCAATCTTCCCCTTGGAAAAGAAACTCCTCTTCCAATTAGTTCTTCAATCAGTTACTCTGAGTCAAACTGCATTTTTCTCCATATTTCGAATTTTTTCATATTTACGAGTCTTTTTATGAAACATTATTCTTTGACTTGAAGTTCTTATGAAAAAAGAAAGCCCTTCAATTTGAGGAAGGATCGATATAATTTCATGATGATGCCATATTTTTCCTTCAAAGCATAACTATGTCTTGTACCACGTGTATTTTAGTTCTTACCAATGATGCTTACTGTGGGTTTTCTTTTTTTGGGTTCAGGCTCTTTTGCAGACGATGATGCATTCAAAGACATATCCTCATGAGAGTATGTTATCAGCAAAGGTAGAATATGAGTGCAGAATGAGAGGTGCTCAAAGGATGGCGTGAGTATTCTTCATATTTGGATTTAAAGAAGTACCCCCATCTAGATGTTTGCATTGTATTCTTAATATTAGTTTCCTGAATAGTGCAAATTGTGAATGGGGACTAGTTTTAATAGTCAACTTTAAATTATGCAAGATTTTTCAATTGATTTTCAGTTTCCCTTCTCTCTAACAGATTTAATCCTGTGGTGGGTGGTGGGTGTAATGGTTGTGTTATACATTATTCTCGAAATGATCAGAAAGTAAGTGCATTTATCAAATAGTGTCTAAGCTTCACTATTATGAAGGATGAAAATATATGAACATTCTTACGTATGTACATGAAAAATGATTGCAGGTCAGAGAAGGGGATTTCGTTCTAATGGATGTTGGATGTGAACTGCATGGTTATGTCAGTGATCTTACTCGTACCTGGCCGCCTTGTGGAAAGTTTTCTGCTGCTCAGGTATTTTATCTTTATCTCAGCCTGTTGTTATTTTCCTGAGTTCCGACCTCAATCCTTTCTATGTTTGATTTTGTGAACATGAAAGTCTTTTGTTTGGATAGACCATGTTAACTACTTAATACTGCTCTTCAAGCTGATCATGTGACCTCAGTTCATTACGTAAGTGCCTGATCTTGTTGCTTTTCTATTGGATCACACCTTTCTTCCTTTATTATCTCAGGAAGAGCTCTATGAGCTTATACTGCTAACGAACAAGGAATGCATAAAGCTTTGCAAACCTGGCGCTACTATACTGGACATTCATAACTACTCGGTACGTTTTGCATATTTATTCATTGTCCAAAGTCTAATTGATATATGGATGATCCTAGCAACATATCTGGTGCAGAAAGACCTCAAGAGGAAGTTAACATAGTATCATCTCTTTTTTTCCCTTTTTTTGGATAAGAAACAAGACATAGTATCATGTTTCTCTATGGTTTGGTCTTTCTATACTTCTTTGTAAACTATTTTGATTTTCTTCCATTTTGGCCAGTTCCTCACTTGATTAAGCATCTCACTTTTTCATATATTAACAAGGCCACGCGATTACTGAAAAATATCATGACCCTTCTCATATTCTACATTTTTGCAGGTGGAAATGCTCCGAAAAGGCTTCAAAGAGCTTGGAATCTTGCAAAATTGGAAAAGCGATTTCTACCACCATCTAAATCCCA
The DNA here is from genome assembly GCA_017139565.1 of Luffa aegyptiaca. Lineage (NCBI taxonomy): Eukaryota > Viridiplantae > Streptophyta > Magnoliopsida > Cucurbitales > Cucurbitaceae > Luffa > Luffa aegyptiaca. The sequence goes on along the minus strand of CM029402.1, from coordinate 44,385,408 downwards.
CTTCCATAGGTTCTTTTTATTACCTCCTTGGGAAAAAATTAGTCCCTTTTCTTTTTAATTGAAAAAAGCTTGGTATCTTTTCTTTTCTTTTTCTTTTATTTTTAATGTTATGGTAACTATTTTTGTGTGATATCCATTCCAAATTGGCTACCTGATTAACCTTTCTTTTTTTCTTTGGGATTCCTTTTTGTAGGTCATTATCTTGGAATGGATGTCCATGATTGCTCCAGGGTTGGTTATGAGCGACCGTTGAAGCCAGGTGTTGTAAGTTTTGCTCACATTCCTTTTTTTTTTGGGCAAATTGCAAAAACCACCCCTAAAGTATGGTAGTTGTTGCAATTGCACCCTCAAACTTTGAATTGTAAAAACTAAACCCTTAAACTTACACATTTGTAAAAATTGGATCCTCAAACTTTTAATGGTAAAAACTAAACCCCTAAATGGCCCTAAAACTATTAATTTTAAAAATTAAACCCTTTAGCTAACCTAATTGAAAAAATTGGATGCTTTTCTATTTTTTTTTAAAAATCAAAACCCCCCAAAAAGTAAAACCCCCAGTTGCACGGCCCAAAACATTAGGTTTATTATCTGTAATCAGAAGCAGAACTCTAAATTGAAACAAAAAATTCAGTTTAGATTCTGATGGCAACCACCAAGTCGATCGACTTGCAGAAACCGCAATCGCAATTGTGTAGCTGCCGAAGGTTGCTACTATAACTCCCAGTGAGAAGAAAGTTGGTGAAGACAATAATGTAGCACTCATCTCTTTCTTTCATATGCAACTTCCAGTCTTATCGGAGGGCAATTGATAGATGCTGCTCATTTCACACACAACTGTCATCGACGAGACTCGGTTACTCAACTCAGAGATGCTAGCAATGACGGAAAACTATAGAGTCGGCGTCAAAAAATTGAGATTCATGATTCCGGTGAACTAAACTGACGGAAAAAAAATAACAATTTTAACCCAAAAAAAAGGAAACCCGAATTTTTCTAATTAGGTCAGTGAAAAGGGTTTAATTTTTAAAATTAAAAGTTTCAAGGCCATTTTTTACCATTATGGTGTAAGTTAAGGGGTTTAATTTTTACAATTAAAAGTTTGAGGATCCAATTTTTACAAATGTGTAAGTTTAAGGGTTTAGTTTTTACAATTCAAAGTTTGAGGGTGCAATTGCAACAACTACCATACTTTAGGGGTGGTTTTTGCAATTTGCCCGTTTTTTTTAGTGGAAAATCCTTAAAACTGCCTTAACAATGTAATCATTTCAGGTAATAGCAATCGAACCTGGAGTTTATATCCCATTCCATTTTGAAGGTTCACAGAGGTAAAGTATACACATAAGGCTAAAACTTACCTATGAAAGATGCACAAAAAAGATTAAAGTTAGAAGCTTATCAAGTAAAAAGGAGGAGCTAATCCTTCACGTAATTTACTCCTTGATGAACTCAATATCCCATGATTAGACAATCCATTTTTTCATACATTCTTCATATGTTGTTGTCCTATTTTCTTCTCAAATTTTAGATGAGTTTTTTCACAATTTGCTATGGAAGAACAAATTTGATCACTAAATTTTGTCTTTTTGCAAGTTATTGTATTGTTTCAACATCGGATTCTGTTTTCCAATTTTCTTATTAAAACTACCAAATCAGTAATTCAACATTGCTTCACCAAATACAAGTCAGTTTGTTGTTTTAAGAACTGTTCTCCAATTTTATAACTCCAAATTTGTTTATATTTTGCAACAAAAATTTCTCACTAGAGAATGTACTCTGCAGGTTTGCTGGTATTGGGATAAGGATTGAGGATGACGTCCTTATAACCGAATCAGGTCACGAGGTAAGTAATTCAAGTCTACGATTCCTTTTTTTTTTTTGGTGGATGGCTGTGAGCCTGTGATAGTTAATTAAAGAGGCATACGGAGAAAATTTCCTGTCAAGCATTATAAGTATGCTCCAAGGCTACAAATTTTATCCCCAGTGCCATATTGACTTCACCTATTATTACCCAAAATATTTCTTAGGCAACCTAATTACATTTCGATGGAATATTTCTTAATAGGTGACATGAGATTAATAGTACTACAATCAATTTTGTAATAGAACATTCTCTGAATCCTGGAAGCCTTTGATCTTCAAAAATCAACTGAAACAACGACGACTGTGGCTCAGTTATCGCACGGCATACTCTTGTTATTTTGATTCCATTATAAAAAGAACTCCATTTTCTTATGTCCGTTTGTTTTATCATTTGACATAGTGAGAACTTCCTAGAGAATATGATGCGAACCCATGAATCAGAGAGGGACCAGGCTTCTCTGTCAGTATCTATTTCCTATCCCGGTCGTAAATTTAAGTATCAAGAAAAGGAAATGTGAAGTGAACTATTATCAGTTATTGACCGACCGACTGTTGGCTTGAACTTATGTTGCTTTGAATGTCAAATATATTGTATGTTCTAATGATAACAGAGACTGGAAATGGCCTGTTGACATTCTCTAACCCTGTAACATGTAGACCTCTTACATCCTATGGTAGCTATAGGATTGGTGCCCTGGGTTGTCAAAAACATTTTTCGAGGTTGACAGAGTACCTAAGGACCTGTTTGGAATGACTTTCTAAGTACTTAAAAACAGTTTTCTAAGTATTACAAAATCATTCCAAACATGCCTCGAGTCTTCTATCTTCATGAGGAATTAGTGTGTAATTTGGATTTTGGATTAGACGTTTGCAGTTCAATTATATCTACAATATCTGGATCTGAAAATCAAATCATTTTGCCTCTTATATTACTTGGGAATGAATTGATCTGTTATACTCTCTTGTATCAGGTCCTTACAGGTTCAGTCCCAAAAGAAATTAATCAGATAGAGTCATTGCTGAACAACTTCAGCTTTGGATCTACAATGCATGGCTTAAATTTTATGAAAGCCTCAACCTGTTGATATGTGGACTCAACAATCGAATCAGAGAACCTTTCTGTAGAAACTTCATTCTTTAAGTGTACTCCTATGTCTGAGAATCAAGAACAGAAAGAGGCTTGCGAGCAGCAATCGGTTAGTGTGTTTATTCAATTCTTGAGCAAACAAAAATTAAGGCCCGTTTGATAACGATTTTGTTTTTAGTTTTCTGTTTTAGAAAATTGTACTTATTTCCTCACAATTTCTTTAGCATGGTTTTCACCTCTTTTAAAAAACATTTGAGATCTTAACCAAATACCCAAAAAGAAAAAAAAAAATCTTAAAAACTACTTTTTTAAGTTTTCAAAAGTTGGCTTGGATTTTGAGAACATTTTAGAATGTAGATAATGAAACAAAGAAACTTAAGGGTGGAAATAGTATTTAAATTATACGCTTACTTTTCAAAAACTAGAAACAAAAAACCAAATGATTATCAAACGGGGCCTAAATGTTCTTATGCAAGCCAATGATGTGATATTTGAAGCAATACTTGAGTCATGATCAGATTTGTTTGTGAGAGGAACAACAAAGGATATGGAGGCAAAATCGACAATCCGTGGTTGGGATGATAGCTCGGTGTTAGTGATGTGCAAATGTGGGGTGTAGGAGAACGATGATGAGATGATAAGCGTATGCATCTTTTGTCAGTATAGGAAACACACACATTGCTATTGAATCATTGACTTTGCTTGAGTATCGACGTTGAGATGCGATGACCGTCAAGAGTTACACTATTGAATCAATAACTTGCTTTAGTTAGTCTCTAATTGTTATAACCATCAAAATTAGTGTGTTACTTGTATTTTATCTTACAAAAGCATGACAATAAGCCAAAATTCTTTCTGGTTTCTTAGTATTAGTTGTGTTAGGCCAGTCAAAACAGTTCAGACACTAACTGGAGCTGATGAGCACTGGTTACAATCCTTGTTCCTTCACATCACTGGTTGAAGTATTCTCTGGTCTATTGGCAACTCATAGGTAGTCATCGCATCTAAACGCTCGACTAAACTCATCGAGTTCAGTAATAACCGAGTTTGCTTCCTAAAGATGGATTCACTCTACTCGACATCATCCTCATGAGCCCGTAATGGCACATCACTCTCATCTTACTGTCATTTCATTCCCCCTTTGGTATAAGCATCCGACTCGACTCAAGTATCGCTCGGGATCCCTTCATTGTCTTCCATGACTACTATGTTTTCATTCATTACTATAACTAGCCATTTTTGTACCATCTACATACTTTAAATCTTTAATTTTCATTCATGGTCATGGGCAGGTATGGTTAGGAGGTAGCAGACTAGCAGTTGGTTGGTTTTAGGTATATTCATTTCATTAAATTTGCCTCAGATCCACTGGCCTCAATTTAATAGAGTGTATTTTTGTAACAAACAAGCAGAAATAATTTGAATAATGCTCATACTTCTGCAGCTTCCTGCTATTGCTGTATGCATTGATTGTATCTGCACTTGCTATCTTAAGTATGGCCACTCTGTTACCATATTCAAATTCAAATCTTTATTTTAATCCTTCTTCTCTTGAGCTCTTGATCTGTACATTGTCATACATTGCTATAAAAATACTCTTATTACAAGTTTAGTCCCTGAATTTTCAATGTTGTATCAATTAGGTCTCTGAACTTTCAATTTTGTTTCTAGTAGGTCCCTGATATATTTGAAATTTTTAAAAATTAATCAATCTACTATATATAAAACTGAATTTTATGCCTACTGAGACTCTAAACTTCCAATTTTGTATTTAGTAGGCTAGTGAGTTTTAAAAAATGTTGAATAGTTCAAGGACTTATTAGACACAAAATTAAAATTCGAGCGACCTATTTTGACACAAAAATAAAAGTTTAAGGACCTATTAGATATTTTTTAAAGTTCATGGACCTATTGGAAACAAAATTGAAAGTTTGAAGACCTATTTGAAACTTTTTAAAGTTCATGGACTAAATGGGCACAATGTTGAAATTCAGGACTAAACGTGTAATTTAATTTTTTTAAAATTTTAATGAGTATTATTTTTTACGCTAAAGAAAATATGATGCAACATCATTTATTTATGTCCTTTTTTCTTATTGAGACTGAATTTGATATATATAATATATATCATTAACCAAGCTCTTTTTCCCCTTTCACTTATTAGGGTTATCAATGAGATGGCTAGTCGATGGGTATTATTAATAGCTGAAACTTTTGGACGAATTTGCATGTTAGTGAGGGGTCTAAATCAATAACCTAAGGAAAAAAAAGAGGTGCCTAAATCAAGACTTTCAAATTGTATTTGTAGTTTTGTATGAAAGATGTCTACGAATAAAATTGTCTTCGAATATGCATGTTGGTGAAGGGTCTAAATCAAGAATTTAAGGGAAAAAAGAGGAAACAATTGCGTGGATGACCTATTTGGAGAAGCTAAAATGAAAAATGTTATACCTTTTCAATTCAAGGATATATGCCCTTTTGCTTACGTCATCATTCTAGTAAAATTACCATTTTACTCTCTATATGAAAACGCGTGTTTAAGGCATTTAAGAGCGTGAGATTGGAGCGAGAGCGAGATTGAAGAGAGAGCAAGAGATTAGAGAGAGAAATTAGAGAGAGTAAGAGATTGGAGGGAGAAATTGAAGAGAGAGCAAGAAGCGAGAGAGAAATTGGAGAGTAGGGGTGATAGTCGGTTCGGTTTTCTCGATTTTGGGCTCAACCGAGAACCGAACCGACATTCTCGGTTTGATGAAACGGTGAATCGAACCAATGTCCAATAAGGGACAAAACCGTCGGTTCGGTTTTAGATCGGTTTGGATCTCGATTTTGGGCCCATAATCCAGATTGCCTTTAAAAATTAAATTCATCCTATCTTCTTAGCCCAACCCATTAATCTAAAAACCCTAAAGCTACCTTGAAGTGGGAGTTCGACGGCGGCAACAAATTGATCTGTTCGACGGCAATCGGCTAATGGACAATTGTTGATGAACTGAGGCGACAATCAGACACTCTGAGATGAACTAAAGCATAGGAGGCAACAAACTGCATTGGACTAAGGCATCAGTTGGACGATGAAGTGATGAACGACGAACGGTAAGGTGAAGGATGATCTTCTTTTCGGTGGTCGGCTGGAATCGCGCTTTCGTCTTTGGACGGCGAGGACCAGTCAACAGAATCAAGAATGAGAAGAGTATCATGTGTGCGTGCGGCTGGAAACGAGAAGGAGAAAAAGAGTGAGATGTAGAAGACCGAAGAGATGGAGAAGGAGAAGACCGTAGAGATGCGGCTGGAATCGAGAAGGAGAAGATCGAAGAGATGCGGCAGGAATCGAGGAGAAGACTAAATACTGAAGTGAGGGTTAGGGTTTTTTTTTAAAGGGGGTATATATATAGTCGGTTCGGTTCGGTTTTTATTGGTTTTTTCAAGTAAGAACCGAACCGAACTGAAAAAATCCGGTTTTCTAAAAAAATGAACCGAGATGTCCAGATTTTTGCTAAATGGGAACCAAACTAATGGATCGGTTCGGTTTGGTTCGGTTTGTCGATTTTCCGGTTTTCACTTGCACTCCTATTGGAGAGAGTGTGAGAGATTGGAGAGGAAGAGAGCGAGAGAGAGTGAGGTTAGAGTAGAGAGTAAAATGAGAATTTTACCAGAATGCTGACAAAAGCAAATTGACATATATCTTTGAATTGAAAATGTAGGATATTTATCATTTCCGTCTATTTTAGAAAGTCATTCGTACGAAAATCCAAAAAAAGAGATGTCTAAGTCGACTCTCAAATTGTATTTGTAGTTTTGGTACGAATGATGTCTACGAATAAAATGATTGACTTTTAACCAGGAATTTCAGTATAATATTACAATATTAACTAATAAATATATCAAAAAACAGTTCAAAATTTAATTGATTTTTATTAAAGGAGTATTTTGAAGTTAAGTAAAACAGTAGGTATTAATTAGTTAAAGTTGAGATCATGAATATCTATGCATTCTGAAATCTCATACTTGAATGCAAACCAAACATGGGTGTGGCTTTAACTTGAAAGATAAGCTCATTTTAATTCAGTCGTCAGTTAAATTCAGATCTATTTTATCTTCAAAATTTGCCAACAAGAGCTTAGCTCAACTGACATAAAATTGTACTGATGACTATGAGGTCTGTGGTTCGAATCCTCACCCCACATATTGTAAAAAAAAAAAAAAGGGTTTATACCAGCGTGTACAAGAAGAAACAATTAAGAGCATCACTCATAATCAAAGTACATTTTTCAATCTTCTAACGGTATGTACAAACAATTAAGAGCAATCACTCTCATGATCGTTAGATGTACAATCAAAATAACCCTTCTATCTTTAACTATATGCTGTCATGACAACAACATTTTGACAAAGACATCGATCGATATAGAATTTTTTTATCAACCTCACCTTTCCCATTAAACCTTGTAGTTGTGTACATTAAAATCTTCCACCATACAACCACTTAATATGGTTGGGGATCCCAAATGGCTTTGGACTACATCTATATAAAATCCAACACCCCCACTTTTCTTTCTCAACCAAACAAGTAAGAAGCTAAGCCATTAAGGATGTCTCTTGTCACAGAAGAGATCAAAGCCAAAGCTGATGAGGTCTACTATGGAGATGAGATATGCCAAGAGAAATCAAGGGAGTTGCTCAAAGAAGTGGGGTTTCCAAATGGGGTGTTGCCAATGAAAGACATGGAGGAATGTGGGATTGTGAGAGAGACAGGGTTTGTTTGGCTGAAGCAGAAAAAGAGCTACACTCATAAGTTTGAGGAGATTGGGAGGCTGGTCAGTTATGCCAAAGAAGTTACTGCCTATGTGGAGAAAAACAGGGTTAAGAAGCTCACTGGAGTCAAGGCCAAGGAGCTTTTGATTTGGCTCTCACTCTGTGAGATCTATGTTGATGACCCACCAACTGGAAAAATCTCGTTCAAGTCTTCGGCCGGGCTGTCGAGAACTTTTCCTGTGTCGGCTTTCGAGGTTGAAGAACTCAAGAAGGTGGAAGAGAAGAAGAACAGCAAAGAGGTGGAAGAAGTTGTGAATGTAGCAGCACCTACAACTATACAAGTGAAGCAGGTCTGATTTTAGTTCTTCAAGATTCAGGGGGCGCTCTTCATCTGTACTGGTTTGTTGTTAGTTCAATCTGTTTGGTATGGTGTTTCTGTAGTTGAAAGATCTTTTATTGAATAAACATTGGTAAGAAGTTTACATATCGTAACCGTGTAAATCAAGATTCGAACACGGGAATTTATTATTGTGAAATTATTTACATAAAGATGTTCAGGAGAGAACCCACAGATCAATATTCAGGCTCTCTCAGTTCTAAACAAATCTGTTGCCAATCAACTATAATTAATTGGCAGACTGAACCAGTATATATTTTACAGTATGCTTGCAAAACAAACAAGCTTTCTAGTTTCTGCTATCCTTTAGAACTTTGAACTAGTTCTTTAAAATGTAATTGCTCTAACCTATTAACTTATAGCTGTACAGTAAAGTACAAAGGCATTCTCATTCTTGAAGAATGCAGTTACCTTAAACAAGGATCTGTGACCGAGCAGCACCGCGAGAGCACTTCTTCCTCCCTGACTTGCTAAGTGCACAAACGCATATCTCAAGCAGCTCATAATCCTCTTCCCAGAACAAAGATGATGCCAGCTCTGGATTCTCAACCAGCATTTTTGATGTCAGGAACCCAGCAATTGTCCATGTTTGATAGTGTCGGGATTGCTTTCCAATGAACTTTCCTGTTCGAGTGTCGTAATATTCAGGCCAGCGATCGACTGCAATCCTCTTCTCAGCCACTGCAACTGCTTTCTTAGCCATTTCAAGTCTGCCCATCTTGATGCATGCCAAGGTGAACTGCAATATATTTTACTTAAAATTGTTACATATGAGCCTATTAGTTCGGTCCCTACTAGCGAACTGCAAGTAATTACTTGATTCAATACATAGCAAGGGAGCCACTGAGAAATGCCTATTCGCTAAAAGTACTGAAATGAAAGACCAATCTCAATGCTATGATCAGTTTTACATTACCTGCCAAAGAAGCGTTGGCCAGGATCCACCGTTATGATATGACCATGGACTGAAAAAGGCCAAAAAGATAACTGGATATGAGCATCAACAAACCACCAAAACGGACTTTTATGGAAATAAAGTAGATCTAGATACTCCATGGAGAAGGATAATGCAAGGCAGAGAAGTAGCACACAGAATACAAATTGTGCATAAAACTCACGTATTTTTGGGGTCGCTGCCAGTGATTATGCGCCATTCCTCATACTCCAAAGCAGGGTAACATATCTTAAGAGGCATATGACCCACAAGATCACTCCATTTAGCTTCAATAAGGTTTAGAATAGCTTCATTTTGTTTTGGTGTACCCAAAGATGAAACAATGGACCAAAGATTTCCAAGTGTAAAAAACCTAAAATCCATATGAGCTGGTTGGAGATTGCCTATCAAATAACCTCCTTCCTCTGGTACCCAGTCCATTAGCCACTGAGGAATTTGGTCAGGGTAGATGTTGAATTTGTTTGTAGCATCCATGGAGTATTCTTCTGTCTTATAACGATAGATCTCATTGATCTTCTTCATATCAACCCAATAATATTCTCTGATATGGAATGATAGAGCACTGAGTCGATTGTTAATGGCCCTCACTAAGTTCTTGGATCCATCGTTCACAGTGAGCATTTCACGAGAGCACCTTAAAGCTGAATAAAATAAGGCCTGCAGAATCAAACTTGTTATAGATGCAGGGGAAGGAACAACATTTACAAATGGTTAAAATGAAATTTAAAGAAGGGTTGAATCTGATGGACTGGATGCTATGGGGTAAAAGCATGCAATGCAACAGAAGGCAGAACCAACAACTAAAGGTGAATCCAGGACGAAATCTTTTTAGGCAATAAACTTAAATGCAGCATACAATTTTCTCAAGTCATCATTCAAACTCACTTGGATCTCAAGGGGATGGCCATGAATGCCCATCCGACGATCAATCATGCAGGAGCCATCAGTGACCAACAGCGAAGGAAACATATCAAACCCATCCGTTAGACAAAGGTTAAGTATCATTTTCAAGCCTGTTTGGACATCCACCCTTTCTTGCAGAGCATAGTCCCCGGTAATTTTTCCATAAGCCCTTAAAAGAATGATCCACCATAATCCTACCAAAGAAGAGCAGTGGAAAAAAGAATCAATAACAAATGTTTCTAAGCAGGGTAGTCTCTGAAAAGGAGAAATATTTGGTTTTATGAATCAGAAAAATAGTTCACCTAATCAAGACTTGAATCAAATAGCTTATACCTCAAAACATCTTCAGAAGAAGGAATTGCAAACTTAATTGAAATGAATTGAATGCTGATGACAAACAGAAAAGAACAAAGTAATCATAGTAACCTGAATCTACTGGTGCCACACGGCCTATAGCTGATTCACCAAAATCTGGATCCAAAACTTCTTCAAAATTATTGCCGTCAAGGGGAACGGTTCTGACTTTGAAGCTTGCTGGCATCAAGCCCTGTCCTGGGCTGTAACAATCTACAGTTTTCTCCCAGCTCTAGAAAAAGAAAAGTATTTTCTGAGTTTTATAAAATTAAAAGTAGAAATATATGGAAAATATTTTGCAATCATTCTGATTTCACAAATATAACTTGTAATGAAATAGTAACACCTTGTAGCAAGTGAACAATTGTATGCAGTAAACAAAAGATCGTTGAGTAAAACTTCTCGAACTAAAATCAGAAACTCACATATCCTAAAACTATCATATTAAATGCCTCCAACATGCTAAATCTATCATATCCAACACACATATCCTAAAACTTCAATTTTACATTATCTCCTTTGAAGCCAAAAAAAAAAAATCCTCCACGTCCATGGGAAAGACAACTAGAGATAAACATTAATAATTCTTCTGTGCAGCTGCAGAACTCTTAGGCTAAAGACACGAACAATTGTTGCTGTTATTTCAATTCTAAATGTTGGTTTAGTGGTCAATGAAATCCCAAATCATATATATCCACAGAGAGCAAGTAAGATTGAATAACTTATTTAAAATGATCAAATTATAACACATGCTTATAAATACTTTGTACTAGAAGTTGAGGGCAAAATTATATAGTTGGAAGATTTCAAAAAGTAAGGTATATAATTGACAAAAACATATTATAAGCATTAAGAAGAACCAAATAAGATAGATAAATAAATAAATAATGAACACCATCCATAGAGAACATGGAAAAGGGTACCTGTAACTGTAAGGTATGAAGGAGAAAGTTCCTCACAATCTCCCCTTCACCATTCAGCAGGAATGCAAGGGCGGAAGGAACGAAATCTCGAATGAAGACCTGATCATAATTCAATGGTTGCTTATCGGCCGGATCATTTGCAGCCACAGTCCCAACCGGATTTCCACAATATGTCACAACAGCCTCACGTAACAACCTCCAGGCCTCTTTCTCAATATCAGACTCCTCTCTCTTGGAACTAATTACCTTAGCTTTGTCCAAATCCTCTAAGTTTTCCTCATTTACATGTTCACTACCAACTTCTGATCTAGAATCCTCCTCTCCTACAATATTCTCATCCTCGTCAATCTTTTCAACAACCACAGGCTTCACATTCAGACCACCCTGTACATATATCCTCTCAAAGTTTCCATCATTCACACGGGTCTCTATCGATGTCGAAAGATCACGAAATTTTGAGGCAATTCTAGCAATTATAGACACATCCCTTTTGGTATTAGGAAAAGGACTATAACTAAAAGACCTTGTTATTACCCTAGATTGGCCATAACTCAAACTAGCCACAGAAAAATTCTGGGTCCCATCTAAAAACCGTTGAGACCTCGAGATATGAAAAGGGTGAGAACTATATTGCCTGTTAGAATGAAATTTGAAGCTAAAGTTCAAACAAGAATTGTGGGGCAAAGCATTGGAGGCTTTTACAGGTGAGAACCCGAAAAACCCAGAATTCCTACAACTAATTAGAAGCCTACAAGAAGCCTTCATCGTTGAATTGTCAAGCAAAGCAATCATGTTCAAAACAATGAATCAATACGATAAAAAGAACCAGAGAAATCAAACAGTGGAAATTAGATAAGATTCAAAAACTTTACGCATAACAGTGGCGCTTATCTTCGATTTCTGCGGCGGATTACAGAATAAAATTCAAAGGGGAACTTGAGATTGGTCGAAGAAGAATGGTATCTGAAATTTAGGAAGCAAACGAATGGTTCGGAGAAAAGTGAAGGGGGCGCCAATTTATAGATGAATTTGACGAGAAAAAAGTGGTGGTGTTGTCTAAATCGGTGGATTAAGTGGTGGGTTCTTTCTCAAATTAGAAAAGTTTTATTTTTTATTTTGAGATATTTAAGAAATCTATAGCCTCGGTTTTCGGGCAAGAATTCATTTTAAGGGAATTGTTAGATTTTTTTTTTCTCTCTGAATTGGGGAAATTTTGCACTTAGCTTCAACGATGAAATGAATATTTACTCAAGTTTTTGCTTTAGATTTTTTCCTTTTCTTTCCTCTTATTTGGAGCAATATTGATCAAAATTGCCTTTCGAGGGAATAAATGTTTGAGAGTGATTTTGAAATGACTAAAATTACTTTTTTTTCATCTTCCAAATCACTTCAAAACATACCTTTAAATTATTAAAATTATTCAAAATCAAAATCAATTTCATATTTGATTTTACGCTTTTAAACATGATTTTCATATTATCAAAATTGATTTTAAATTATTAAAGTCACGTTTCATAATGATTCTGAATCACTCCCAAACATGCTTTTCAACCAATGTGGAGAATCAATTTTAATTTTAAATTTTTAATACTGTGGAAATAAACTTTGAACTTAAATAAATGTTAATAATTTTTCAAAAACTAAATTAGAATATTGTCCATGAATATAAAAATGTGTGATCTTAATCATGAAAATACTCAAACCTAGCCACAAAATCGAGTAGATAAAAACATTCAAACATAGTAATGAAATTACAAGTCTTCTCATTAAAAACATCAACATAGTTAGAAGAACCATTATTGCATGTAAAACTTGTCTCGTCCAACTATAAAAATGCTCGTAATTAATTACAAATGTAAAAAACAAAGGTTAAATTAATGTTTGATTCATGAACTTTCAAAATTGTGTTTGATATTGGTATCTAAACTTTTAAAATTGTCTGGTAGATTTTTAAATTTTTTTTTTAATAAGTATCTCATAGATAAATAATTTATTATATTGTGTCTAATATATCTTTGAACTTTAATAAGTATCTCATAGATAAATAATTTGTTATACACGAAATTGAAATTTCGAAGACTTATCAAATACAAAATTGAGAATTCAGATACCTACTTATATACACATTTAAAATTTCAATGACCTATTAAACACATCATTAAAAGTTCAGGAATCTTTAAAATTTAGAGATCTATTAGATATAACTTTGAAAGCTCAACGATTTGACTTTTAATTTAGAAAAAAAGGAACTTATTAAGGGCATTGATGAACCACTCATTGAGTGTATGACTTGAATGGTTGAAATTAAACTTTTAAGCTTAAAATTAACCTTTGGTAAAAAAAAAAAAAAAAAAAAACCTTAAAATTAACCTATCAAATCTTTTTTTTTTTTTTAATTCAATAATTGTGGGGTGAGAATTGAAACATTGACATTTTAGATGATAATTATCGATGTCTTCTTCAATGAGTTTATTCAACTGCAGATGAAAATGTTAAGGCCTTGTTTGATAACCATTTGGTTTTTGGTTTTTGGTTTTTGAAAACATGGAAAGAAAGTAGATAACAAAACCAAGAAACTTATAGGTGGAGGTAGTGTTTTTAAGCTTATTTTTCAAAAACCAAAAATCAAAAATAAAAAACCAAATCGTTATCAAACGAACCTAAAAGTTCGTGAGTTTTGAACCATGCTTATCTTCACTTTTTTTTTTCGACAATGAGTCAAGTTCGTTAGTGATTTTAAAATTGTCATGCATATGTGGTGTTTTTGCACTAAAAAGTTAACATAGTTTTTAGACTACACTAGTAATTATTTAGATTTGTTTTTCTGGTTAAACGAGGTGAAGTTTCGAACTTGGACTTTTTTAGTCAAGAGTATAATGACTTTGTTGGAAATTGGAGAGTGTGACCAGAGTCCTACATTAGCTAGATAAGAGGATGATCATGAGTATATAAGGGAGAACAAGTATCTTCATTAGTATGAGACCTTTTGGGAGTTTTCCAGGGTGGATGTTTAGTTTTCCAGGGTGGATGTTTTTTTTTTTTTTTTTTTTTTTTTTTTTTTTTTTTTTTTTTTTTTTAGTGTGTAAAAGTCCTTTTGTTTTGCTCTAGGGATCAACAATGAGGAAAAATTTGTAAGAACAATACTTGGCAAATTTGTTTAACAACATTTGAGGTAGGAGATTTGAACTACGAACCTCTTGATCATTAATACAAATTTTATACCAGGTGAGCTATGTTCATGTTGACTGTAATAAACAAGTTGAGATACATGCTTTGAAAAGCGTGACTTATAACTTTTTTTTAGCATAGTTTCAATTTGATCTCCTAAAAAAAAAAAATAGTTGGTCTAGTTTTAAAATTTTCAATTTCTATGCTAGGCATTAGTTTCAATTTGAGCTCTATAGTTTAGTCAAACCTCACAAATCTTCTATGTTGTTTCTATATTCACACATTTTTTATCTAGCCATGAGTTTTGATGTTCTATATTTAGCTTAAGCTAACCATGTAGGTTTACTCGAATTTAGGGATGCGTAAAAAAAAGGTGATTTATTTGGTACAACCAAATCATAGAGACCAAAATCTAACTTTTAAATTCATAAGTGCTAAATTAAACAATAAGTCCAAATCAGATGAATTAAATTGAAAAAATTTAAATCATAGGACCAAATTTAGAATTTAACTTTTTGAAAATAGATATTTTAATTTTCTTTCGAAAAATGTAATTTTATGTGAGATGGAGAATCTAGACTGACCTTTTGATCGAAGATACAAGCTTTATTTAAGTCAATTGAGTTATGCTCTTATTGACAATTCCTATGGTTTTAGTACATCTCTAAACATGTTATTGACATATATATATATCACCATATCAATATAGTTATCTGATTTGACATGCTTTAATTGATTTGGACTTTTTTTTTTTTTTAACGTGGTAGAAAGAGGTGATACATTAAAATTAAGAGATAATTGTAATGAGTGGCAAAATTAGGGTAAATAATGGCAAATTTAGCAATTTTTTAAAATATTTGCAAATATGGAAAAAAATTTTAACTAATTTTTTATATCCCCGTTTTTCCCCTGAATTGCGCGCGCACGTATTCTTCTTCATGCTCTGGTTTTCCTCTTTCCGTTTTGCCTGTTTTCTTTCGATCTCGTTTTCTTCTTCATTTTCTTGGATTTCACGGTTTGGATTTCGAACGAATCTCGTGCCTTTGGCCCACGGGCCACATCTTTATCTTTTTTGTTCGAGTAATTGATTTGTGTATTTCATCAGGTTTCTCGTCGATGAAACTCCGATTCGAGTACATTCAAATCTGGAGCACAGAGGCATACCCTTCCCGAAGGACCAAACGATGGGAGTATACAGCTCAATATGGAACGCTGATGACTGGGCCACTCAGGGGGGTCGAGTGAAGACGAATTGGGCCCACGCACCGTTCATTGCTTCGTACAAAGGCTTCGAGATCGACGGTTGTGAGTCCCCGACGACGGTGGCGGCGACGGATGTTGCTCGGAAGTGCAGCAGCGACGGGGAGAAGAAGTATTGGTGGGATGAACCAACAATGTCGGAGCTGAATTTGCACCAAAGCCATCAGCTGCTGTGGGTTCGTGCAAAGCACATGGTTTATGACTATTGTACGGACACCGCTAGGTTCCCTGTTACCCCTGCTGAGTGCGTCCATCACACTCACCGCCATTAGTGAACGAATTTTCTATCAGTGATAGAAGCTTTCTATGACTGATAGAAAGTTTTTCTATCAGTGATAGAAAGTTTCTATCAGTGATAGAATCACTTATAGAAACTTGATAGAATCACTGATAGAAGCTTTCTATTAGTGATAGAAAATTTTTCTATTACTGATAGAATCTTTCTATGACTGATAGAAAGTTTCTATCAGTGATAGAAAGTTTTTCTATCACTTATAGAAAGCTTCTATCAGTTATAGAAAAACTTTCTATCACTGATAGAAGCTTTCTATTAGTGATAGAAAGTTTTTCTATTACTGATAGAATCTTTCTATGACTGATAGAAAGCTTCTATCAGTCATAGAAAGTTTTTCTATTACTAATAAAATTTTTCTATGACTGATAGAAAACTTCTATCAGTCATAGAAAATTTTTCTATGATTGATAGAAAGCTTCTATCAGTCATAGAAAGTTTTTCTACTACTGATAGAATCTTTCTATGACTGATAGAAAGTTTTTCTATCGGTGATAGAAAGTTTCTATCAGTGATAGAAAAACTTTCTATCACTAATAGAAAGTCACTGATATAAAGACAACAAGAACCAAATATCAAAGACAACAAGAACCAACAAACAATATGATATCAGAACACCAACACTTATAGAAAGTCGCTGATAGAAACACAACAACAATAATATAGAAAGACAACAATAACCAAACAGCTAAATTCTATCAGTGATAGAAACTTTTCTATCAGTGATAGAAAAATCCAACAACCAAATATCAAAGACAACAACAACCAACAAACAATATGATATTAGAACACCAACACTTATAGAAAGTCACTGATAGAAACACAACTGGTAGAAAAACTTTCTATCAGTGATAGAAAGTTTTCTATCAGTGATAAAAAAACTGATAGAAATCTCCCTTCTTCTTCTTCTTCTTTTTTTTTTAACAGGTGTCGGCGAGGACAAAGAAGAAGAGGGAGAGAGAGATTGAGAGAAGGAAGAGAAAAAAAAAAAAAAAAAAACAGTCACTGGCCTCCGGTGGCCGGCGGGCGGTGGGCGCCGGCGCTCGGCCGTCGAAGCTATGAAGAAGAAGAAGGAAGAGGATGAAGTGGAGAAGAAGAGGAAGAGTAAGAGAGAGAAGGATAAATAATAAAAAAAAAGAATAAAATAATAATATTTATTATATTTTAATATATTTTTATTTAGAAAATTAAAAAAAATATTTTTTTTTATTAAAATAATGGTGCCACGTCAGCAATCCGTTAGGGTTTAACGGCAAATTGGATGGCAGGGACCAAATTGCTCCTTATCTCAAACCTCATAGATATTTTTGTTAAGTTTGAAAACTCAGGGACCAAAGTGTAACTTAACCCAAACCTCAGGGTCTAAAAGTGTATTTTTCCCAAAAAAATTAATATAAAACACAATTATATACTAAGGTTATATAAATATTTTTATTGCAATCAAATTATTTATTAAACTTTATTCTGGTGTACAATAAAATAAAACTAACAATGTCACTTGCATTACACATGTTAAGTAAATGATATCTTTTTTGGTATGAAGAAGCCATTTAATTTGGGTGAAACGCCAAAAAATAAATCGAAGCAAACTTGAGCCGAAAGAAATGAACATTATAATTCAAAGTTCAAAAAGTCATAAAACGTGTGTGGATGGTCTAATAAACGCCACAATAATTTATAATTTGAATAAAACTATAACAACCTTGAGGGAATAAAAGAGAGCAAATTAAAAGGGGAGAGTATATAATTCCGAAAGAATATAATTAACTTAAATTATGCTTTTCCCCATCCCCTCAAAACTAAGAATCTTGAACTATGGACCATTAATTTATATGATTTGAAATGGAACAAATTAGGTTTAATGGTCAAATGAATAAACTAAAGTACTTAAGAGCCTAACTAATATAAAAATCAGAGAATAATCTTTCTAAGAACCAAAATTCATAAATTATTATAATATATGTTTAAATGTGTTGGAAATATTCGGAATAATTGAATTATAATCACTGAATTTGGTAAACGAAGTTGCCCAAAGAATTAGGACATGTCTCATTAGTCTTATCAAATTAATGTCTTTTTGCAATATCTTTGCTTTGTTACAACGTGTGTGGTTTTTGTCGGGTAGGATTCAACCACAAAATTGCCTCTCACTTTTTTTATTTTTTTATTTTTCCCTTTTTCTTTTTGGCTTGTTTAATGATCAAAGGGCTGATAATGTATAAACTAATAGTTAAGTACATGTGTATTTTAATTTGTATTATTAAGTACTCTTCAAGTTGATTGAATCGTTTCTTTTTCTTTTGTATTATAAAAGCAAAAGGAATTTGAATCGAACCAAAAGTTTGTTAAATTCCACACGACTTGTTTCACATTTCGAAAATTCATGAACTAGCTAGTTGTAATAATATGAGACTTTCCATTTTGAGATTAAGTTCATGTTGTTTTAGGAAACAATAATTATTGTTGGTCGGAGTTCCTATTAATTTTCTGACATGGTTTATTTTCAATAATATGTAGTCATGCATATGGAAATACTCTTATTGTTTTAAGAGTAAGTTTAAGATTTTTGGAAGGTCTAAATACGCCTTTCAATTAATTAAAAGTACTTTTAAAAACTTTTGTGTTCTTCCGAACAGAGAAAAATCAAAGTATATATACGTCTTAACTATTTTCTTGAGGGGATTGAATCGATGATGTTTTGTTTAATAAAACAGAGATTTTTTTATTTTCTAAAAGAAAAAACCCTTCTCAAAGAAACCTCATATATATAGTACAAAAAAAAAACACTTTAATGGAAGTGATTTTTCAGAAATCATATTGCATGCATGCACACCAAAAAGCACTTTGGGGAGTAGTTTTCACAAATCATATGCAACCATCAAAATGCTGAAATTTTCAGCTTATACACTTTGCTCTAATTTTCAGCTTCATTTATTATAAGAAATATGAACAAAAGATCATTTTTTCATATATTTTCAGATCAGAACTTCAAGAGTATATAAATATATATAGAACTTCTGTGATCAAAACATGAGATACACTTATAGAAGTTTGAACTCATACATACATGCACACTATATTATTTAAAATCTCTTAGCTTACACTGCCATACTATAATATATATAGTGTGTAATTACGTATTAAGTAATATACTTGCAGGATGAATAAAGGGAAAGATACACTTAAAATAAAATATATAAAGAAGAAGGATGGACTAATGGAAAGGCTTTGGGGGTGAGTTTGATCATTCGGTTTCGGAGGAGCGGATTTTATCATGGATCTTGTCGATGTAAGCTTTGGCCTTCCGGTCGATGCCAGGTTCAGCCACCCAGTGTCGGCCTCTGTCGCCATCGCTAGGCCACACCTTTCGTATGTCGTCTGTCGCCATCGCATCGTCTCGCCTTCTTCCACCGTTTCGAGATCTGAACAAGCCGAACACCGAGAAGAAGCACGAGGGAGACTTCGGCTTTTGTCTCTTGGTGTTGGCCGAGGCCATGGCTAGGGCAGCTGAAGAGGAGTTGTTGTTTTGTTTGTTGAAGAGATAAGAGGGTTGGTTGTTTGTGGGACAAAGGGATCAAGTAGTGTGGTGTTTATATAGTGAGCTAAAAAAGAGGAAAAAAGGCAAACAAAAAGAAAGGGAGTTTTAATTTGGGGTTTCGTATAAAGGAAGGTGAGAGGACATATTCACTTTGGCTAAAGAGAATCTAATAAGGTGTTCTTGAAGACCTAGCTAAACTTAAAATTAACATTGTGAAGACCTAGGAATTGACACTATATTGTTCTTTTTCAAGAAGAGAATAGCATTCCTTGGTTCTCTCTCCTTTGCTTTTGCACCAAATTCCATTGCTCTCTTCTAAATTTGGGCTTCTTTGCTTTTCCTACGTCTTGCTTTCTTCTCCAACTCGATTCGATTCGTACCCCGCAATTGTTGAACTGAAAACGAAAATAATAATACACTTGAGAGCCTGAAGTTTTATGCTCACTTTCCTTGGTCTCGAAAATTAGCACAATGCCCTATCAGTATTAATTGGGGAGAAACTGAACATATATAGTATCTCGTATTTTGACGATCATACCATATTAAATATTTTCATTGAACCAAAAAAATTAAGTTGATGGATTACGGTAAATTTAATCTTATATTAATACTTTAATACGTTTGTAGTTTCTTTTATATAAAATCTTTGCTTTCGAAAAAATTAGAGATGCAAACCAAAGGAAGACTTTACTTTCTCAATTACGACAAACTAAGAAAAGGAGACACTACCTCCTCCTTTTGATTTGATGACGTATAAGTTAAATTATGAATTTGGTCTTGTTTTAGTGGAGGAGTTAATTTAAAATTGGTTTTTATGGGGTTAAAAGTTTCAATTTAGTGATTGTAGTTTAGATTTAGTTTCCATTTGGATTTTCATGATTTTAGAATGCTTATCATTGCAAGTTATTACGGGTCTTTTTCTATTAGACTACCGTGTTAGAGTACACTGTTAGGAGTTGGGGGACCGAGTAAAAGTAAGAGAAAATAAGTAGGCTTTCAAGTGGATAAAAAATAGTTCACGATCAACGATCTATGATATATATTTAGCCAAATCATAAGGATCAGATTGGAACTTTCAAAACTATCCGTACTAAATTGAAACAAACTCTAAACTATAAGAACCAAATTAAAACGTGAACTCCAAATAATATAACCAAATTGAAATTATACATATTACTCATATTTTTGTATTTCTGCACTTACAATTATATTTCACTTTTTCCCTCTTTTAATTTGGATCTTCCAATTTTAATGTACACCTGTGGAATCTTTTCAGACAAATTCAGCTTTTGAAAAATTTTGTTTGAAAATATAGCTTTTAATTCTTAAAGTGTAAACTCTAGTGAGTGATTCATATTCAACTATGGAGGGATCTACATTTTTGGTCATTCACTACTTTTTGTCTTCCTAATTGGTCTCCTAAATAGTAATCTTTACTTTTCACACTATATTGGTTTCCCTGTTTCATGAAGCAAACTTTTTCATACTTTTCCGTGATAGGGTCTGTTTGATAGGCAATCTTCTATTTTATGTTTTCAAATTCATTAAATTCAGGGAATATATGTTTGGCATATGTGTTTTTTAAAACTGTTTTCGGATTCTGTGATCCAAATAGTGGAAATTCTAAAAACAACTTTTTTATGTTTTTAGTGTATCCCGATTTTGAATTTGAAAATTTTAAATGCAGAATGAAATTAATAAAAGATAAAAACTTTAACAAACATAGTATTTCATGTTATAAACTCAACTCATTTTTGTGAAATTTAAATTGGTATAATATAATGTATTATAAATTATAAGATATCGTAAAATAATAATTATGCAAAATTTATAACATAAATATATGTTTATAAACTAATTGATAATAGTTTATATTCAACTTAATATTTAATTGATAACTAAAAATAGTTTGTGGTTTATAAATATATTATCAAACACAGTTGGAACAATTTTTTATATTAAGATCCAATTCTTGAATCTGCTACCAAACACATATTTGAAAACATAAAATACAACTTTGTTTTCATTGAATTCCTTGTTTTCAAATTTCTGTTTTGAGATCACCAACCAAACGCACCAAGTTTCTTATTCAATCAAAACACTCCACAATCATTTCTAAGGTAATATTTTTGTAAAAAAGAAGTTTAAATCTTATTTTGATCTATGATAGTTATTGTATATTTGAGTTATCGTACTTCTAAACAAAAGCGGAGCTACAGTAGGTCCAAGGGGCTCGAGCCCCCTCGAGTTTAAAACAATTATATATATATATATATATATTTGTTCTCTCTTTGTATAATAATTGCCTTCTGGCTCAGTGGTTGGATCATCCAGCTTCCTTTTAATGCATCCCCAACCGATGTTGCTGTGTTTTTTATTAAGCCCTCTTTTTTCTTCCCTTTTAAACCCTTTTTTTATTTTTTATATCCATATTAATGTTTTTTTTTTAATTTTTACACCAAATTTTGTTTCTTTTTACCTTTTTTTAAGATTAATGTTCTTTTAAACCTTTTTTTTTTATTATTTTTTATATCCATATTAACGTCCAAATTTTATTATATTTCTGGTATATTTTTATATATAAAAAAAAGAAAAAAATTATTTCCGGTCCTAAAATTTCATAGTCCATGAATTTTAGTTTGTAACAATTTAGTTTGTATACTTTTAATTTTGTAACAATTTAGTCTACATTGTGAAAAATATTATTAAGAATTAACGGGATTTCTTACATAAATAATAACGACTAAGTAGCTAAATAATAAAAATTGCCACTTAATTTTGAAGGAGGTTTTCATAGTAAGGTTACATTGTTATAAATGTTAAAGTTTAAGGTCTAAATTGTTATATATACTAAATTTTAAGGACTAAATTGTTATAAATTTGAAAGTACAAATACTAAATGATTACTTTCATGAAAGTTAAAGACCGGTGTTTTTTAACATATTAAAAAACTAGTCGTAACTTTTATTGAACAAACTAATTTTAAAACATATCAAGCCCGCCAAATTGAGCATAACTTAGTCATAATTGACATTTACTCTTGACCGTTCATTTCATTAAGTGGTTTTGTTTCTTGTTTGTAAAATTAAAACAAAAATTCTACACGCAATGAATTTGAAAACTCTAAAGAGTTTTCCTCGCATGTAGCCCACTTGGCTGTTTTCTAAGGAAAAAACAAATAAATGAACTACCAAATATCATAAAAATTTTCCCTTAATGTACTTGATGAGAAAAATAAAGGTCCATCCTACAAGGCAAAATCAGTCAACTTTTGAAGTAACTTTTTCTTCCAACCTCATTATTTAAGCAGTTTCTTAGTTCCACAGAAAGCCACTGCCCAAGTAATCTAATCCCTTCAGAAACCAACAATGGGTTGCTCTCAAATTCTTGCCTCTTTCATCCCTGCTCTTCTTTTGGCAGTTGTTTCCCTCACCATCTTCCCTTCTCATGCAATCCTCCATCAAAATCTGGTAACCATTTGTTCTAAAACCTCCAATCCATCGCTCTGCCAGCAAAACCTCGGTAATGATCCCCAGACTGTCACGGCCGACCTCCCGAAACTCTCGCTTATATCCATCAATCTGACGATGAAACAAGTGGATCAAAACCTTGATACCTTCTCCAAACTAAGTAAGAATACGAGTGATTCCGAGCAGAAGAAGAGTTTTGAGCATTGTGTGGGGTATTACCATGAAATCCAAACAAATATCCAGAAAGCTTACGAGTTCTCACAGCAGCAGATGTTCAGAGACAATGGTCCATTGTTAGCATCAAAGAAACTTGTTCTAGGGTGTGGTCAAGCCATCAGAGTCAACTCATTGCAAATTGAAGTTATGAACAAACTCATGATCCTAAGCTGTGAAACTTCAATAAGTGTAAATCAATATGCTGCTGCTAATGGCTACTTTCAGTAAATCACTGATAAAGAAAGAACTACAAAAGCTCTTTTATAGTCAAGTATGTCAGAAAAGAATCATATCCGATTACCAATGGAATAAAAACACTAGTGATGGTTTTTCTTTTTGCACTATCCTTCATTGTTCTTATTATTTTGTTTGAGTTTGCTTGATGAAGGTCTAAATAAGTTTGTTAATTGAATCTTTCTTCTACGGATTGTGATGAATAGTATCTATATATATTTATCCCTAGAGAAAAAAACAAAAGGTAAATGATGAAAGAGATAAACTTGGAAAATTTTGGGAATATATGGAAAATAAATGCCAATCAAGGAAGTTTAGAAAAGGGTATAACATTTAAGGAAAGAATTGGAATTCTTGGATGTACCATTCTATGGTATTCAGATCAGATTTGCCTCTCTCAGCTTTATATTTTCCAAAACCATATGCAAAACATCCATTCTACCTAAAAAACCAGCAATTCATGTATATCATCTTGTTGTCACTTAATTTGGGCTATTTAAACTGATATCATGGACCAAAAAATCAAGGGGAAATTAGGAGATAGTAAGCCAAGAACTGCAGTAATATGCACTAAACAGCAGCAGAGAACATCCTATAGAAGTCACTCTCACCTTGCTCTGCAATCTCAGAATTCCAAACTTTAGAAGCATTGAAGCCATGACTTTCTCAGCATGTTCTTCACAATTGCCAGCTTTGTTCCTCGTTCTCCTCATTGTCCACCCTGTCTTGGCCGACCCTGCAACACAGCAACGGATTGATCGAGTATGCCGTCAAATGGAGGATTATGGGTTTTGCAACAGAACCTTCAATGAAAATCTAATAGGTTCAGCAGATGATGTTGGCCTGACCTTGATAGCAAATGACCAAGTTCTGAGAAATGCTTCCAATACCTATCAGTTCATAGTGCAACTTCAAGCCACCACAGCTGATCCTGCAACAAGAGCTGCTCTCGAGAATTGCAGAATTGGTTGCAGCCAGGTCAGGCAGGCGTTTGTGCAGGCGAATTCTTACTTCAACCAAAGAGACTATGCCAATATGGTTGAGGTTGAACGGGCAGCACCCAGAGGAGAGGCTTTCTATAGACCACCAACGCCAGAGAGCCCATTGGTCGAGAGGAAGAGAGAATTGAGGATTCTCATTGCAATGGCTGTAATTGTCGGACATATACTAGCCCCTTCATCTATTCGGTTACCAAGATTGCAGTTCTGTTAGATTCCTTTCATAGGTAACAAGTGCACACAGCCTCATTGCACAACTCTGATATCCATAGCTTGTTTATGTAGAAGATAAATGGGCTTACCTGGCCACATATTGGTATTTACTAAAACATGGTTCATTGTTCTAACACAAACTCTTCATCTGTTGAGAAGGATTGAGCTATAGCAACCTTTTAAATCAACAAATGACAACCAGCATTCAGTTAGTAATAATATCATAACAAATAGTTCAGTGCCATGAAGAGAAATTGAAGATTTGGCTGGCAATTTTACTGTGCTGTCCAGGCTGATATGAAAACATGTCATAACTAGATGCATTCAATGATGAACATCATGAAATTGAGGCTTTCATTTATCTAAACTGGTCTAAGTAAAACATAAACAATTTGGCTGCTTAAGTTCATTTGGCAGAACCCATGCCCCAAGAGCTTAAAACCTGAAATTGCTCTGTCACTTAACTGGATTCAGATCACAGATTGTATAACATTGAAAAAAAAAAAAAAAAAAGGGTATAAAATTAACCATGACTTTTTGGTGAACAACACTGAAAAGGAACATTCTATTTCCACAGAATCTCACACGATTCACCATTCATGGTGTACATTAAGGACAGTAAATTATCAAGTATTTAACACAATAATATCACGAGACTTTCTTTCTTGAATCATACTGACAAAATGATGTCCAAAGCTCATCGGGCAAGCAAAGCAACACGATCCTTTTGCACTGCCTGTGATAGGTTGATGTCAAAGAGCTCACAACGTATAGGCATCTCCATCTCATAGAATGGATTCTTCAAGACAAAATCTGTGTATAACTCATAAATGTATTTCAGAAGACCCTCCATGTGCTGTGTCCCAGGTTCACACACGACAAAAAACTTTGTCCCTGCAATAAACAATTTCATTCATGATTCAGCATTCTTTATTAAGAACTAGCATAGAAATACAAAATGAAAGTTACTGTCGTGAGACTCTGCAAAGATAACAAATAGTTGAACAAGGAAATACAAAATTATACTATGAAACAAGCATTTCTATCTCTTATTTAGGTTTATAATGGTAATTAACCCTTCAGATCAAATGCCATTCATGTCTGCATCAAAACAATCTTTTAACTCTCCTTCCTTGCTGCAGGCACGACATATGTGGAATGAAAAACATTTAACATAAATAGTTACAAAGACAGTTTTGGAAAACTTCTTTTGCAATTCCTGTTGTACCACATACTAGTTTCTTTCCCCCAAAAGTCTGACAGCATAATCATGTATGTGAAGGAGACTACAGTATGGTTATTAAAAAAAATAAAAACTGCATTTTGCTGATAGAAGATCGATAGCCTAAAGGTTAGAGATTCAAATCTCTACCCCTATATTATATTGTTGAACTCAAAACAAGAAAAAAAAAAAAGATCAATAACGTTTCTAGAACATCAATTGTGCTTTCCCATTCTGGAACTTAATTGCTTATCTTTAGATCACAGTGTTTGAGACAGAATCCATGTGGTTGATGCAAAAGTTATACAAACGAGTGGAAGGAAAAATGTACCAGTAAGTGACTGGAAGCAATGGAGGTCGAATGTATCGGCTTCAAGGAGTTCAATACCCGAACAACCGGCTACAGGCGAAAGCTGCTGGGAAATGGCATGCATCGAATGCCATAAACTCGCCACTCTCAAGCTATCGTTTGTGTCCATTCGTCCAGCAGACCCATAATCCTAAATTTTCGAACAAACCCAATAAGAGATTCAATCCAAATAGAACGCCCACTGAAGATTAAACTAATTCCACCCAAACCCAAATTATATATCACAAGTTGAAGGTCGATTGAAAATCTGATGATCACATTGACTGGCAGACAGAGAGATTTTACCCTTCCTATACGAATCAAAAACTCAAATCTTGATTTGGCATCAAAATTCTCAATCCAGGTGGGGAATTAACAGAAAATTGCAATTCGGATTGCATAAACGAGTAATTTATATGGGTTGATTACCTTGTAGAAGATCAAACCACCAGATTTGTTGATGATGTAGAGACTGTAAATTGCTGCCATCCCTCTCTGGATCTTTCCGGGTCGAAAATTCGGAAGTGTGACGAAGAATGTAGATTGGAAGGCGCAAAATCCAGTTTGAATGGAACGGCGATCTTAAGTCAGTGGGGGAGTATCGGGAGCTTGAGAGGACTGGATGGATGGAGTCGTCACGTTATCAATTTCTTGCTGTCTTATTTTCAAGAGTTTCAATTTCGTTTCTTTCTTTTTTTTTTTTTTTTTGAAATAATTTTCAATTTCATTTCTTTTCAAGTTCATCAGTATTTGGAGGTGGGGGATTCGAACCCGTTGGTCGAGAATACATGAGCTATGCTCATTTTAGTTTTCAATTTCGTTTCTAATTTCTATGATTAGGGCTTGTGACATGTTTTCTAGCTTACTATATTAGGATTTGGGATAGTAAAAAAATAAGAAAAAATGAATGAATTTTCAAATAGGTAACTATTGATTTAAGATGTCAACAAGACAACAATAGCCAAAGCGAGCCTAGCTCAGCGCTCAGCGGGCTGTACCATCGACCATGAGGTCAGAGATTCGAATCCCCCCACTCCCAAATATTGATGTACTCAAAAAAAAAAAAAAAAAAACAAAACAACAATAGCTTAGCTCAACTGACATAAAGTTTAAAAAAATGTTGAATGCCATTCTTTCCATTTTATTGTAATTCACTGGTTTTATCGTGTGGCACTTGATACAAGGCTTGGATCGTTTTTTTGTGTATATTGGATATTTCAAGTGGTATTTAGTTTGATGTTTTTAATCAGAAACTTTACTAGTCTTCTTTTCTTTGAGTAAAGAGCCATATTTTAGTTTTGTTGATTTTTTTTTTTAAAAAAAAAAGAGTTTTGTTGATTTTTTTTTTTAAAAAAAAAGAGTTTTGTTGATTTGACCTTGTTGTTGTAATTGAGTTTATTTAGATAAGAAAGTTTGGCAATGTTACCAAAATTAGGTTGAATTTTGAAGGCATTATAATTAGTTAACACATTTCTACATTTTCTAGTAAATGATAGTTCTTTATGTTATTTGTACCAGTAATTGGTCTATGGAAGAGTAGTTACGTTTACTTAAATTATTTGTATTTTTGTACTAATAATTGGTCTATAATAAAAAAAAATATTATAATAATTGGAACCTCCAAAGAGAGGTTAAATTTTTTCCCTTGTAGGAAAGGTTATTAAAAAAACTTACTTAAGTTGGCTAATGCATATTAACAATGTTTTTTTTTTTTTTTTTATATCCGTGAGTGACTAGGAATAACCGAACTCTACTACATTTGACTACCAAAAAACATAGATATTAAATCAAATCCTAGATAAGTAATGGCTATCATAGATTGGACTCATTCCCTTTAAACCATTTATTTTTCCATAAATTAAATACATAGCATATTAACAATATTGCTGGCTAGTGCATGTTAACTAATGTTGCTAAACCATATTCTGAAAGTGTGTTGGTAGGCAATAGAACATAGCATCACTTTGTCAAGTCTCTTTGTGAACAAACGTATTGTTGTTTCTCAAAAAAAAAAAAAAAAAAAAAAAAAAAAACATATTGTTGTTGATACATATTAGATCTTCCACTGAAACCAAAACTTCAAATTTGACCCATTTCCTCAAGGACTTGGAATGATATCAAAATATTTGGTGCAAGATTTTTTGGTAGATAGCACTTCCAAGATTGTATGATCCAAAATCTAACATATTAACTTCTAAAGATGATGGCCAAATATTAGTTTTGAGTTCCAAACTACAAGAGAACTTGGTAGGTGTAGAATTTGCAAACAAAACCAATTAACATCATAAGCTTGAAATTCCTAAAATTGTAACACCTCATTGTCATGAAATTAATGAAAAGAATGGTACAATTTGATCACTTACATATGCCTTAAGCTAAAACAGTAAAGACCCGTTTGGTAACGTTCTCGTTTCTTGTTTCCGTTTCTTTATTTTTAATAAAGAAAAATAAAATTTCATGACCCTAACACCTATACATTCAATGATAATAAACCTATATTCTTATTTATGCTTGGGAAAAATTGGAAACAAGAACAAAAAAAGAGAAGCGAGTTTTAGTTGTTCCCAAAAGTTCTATACAAATTTTGGAAGTATTTCTAAAAAATGAGAAACAAGAAACATACATGGTTATTAAATGCTTAAATTTCTTAATAAAATTGGGAACAAGAAACAAGAAACGAGAACGTTACCAAACGGGCCCTAAAAGTCTCCTATCTTCCCACCTTCCTTCCATTCTTCCAGCTCCAACCTTCCTAAACATTCTTGTTTCTTTACCTTGCTTAGAGTCTTTCGAGTCAAGATGGGCATCCTTCTAACTTCAAGAAAGAAGCAAATTCCTTCCTTTCTTCTTTCCTAAATTGAGAAAGATGTTTAGGAAGGTGTTTCCCATCCATCTTCCTTGAATCAAAAAGAACTTTCGTCCTACGAACCAACTAGCACAGTGTAAAAACTCGACGATGACCCTTCTTCAGAAGGGTGTTTTTTTTTTGTATATGCCTGCAAACAAACGCCAGCAAGTGGAGATAGTCTTTATCCAAGTACCAGCACGGTCCGATGTCGATGAAACCTACAATCATACTTCACAAAATAAAATGGTCTTGGGGAAACAAGGGAGATGCAGAGGGAAAAGAAACACCCTGATAAATGACAAATCCCAAAAAACATAAAAATCTGAATGTTGAATGTGTAAGTTCATCCTCCAATATAAATTCATTCAAGGCTGGAGTAAAGAGGCATTTATGCAGCTTATTTTTCTGTAGTGCCAAAGCAAAGTAAAACAAGAACAATTTAAGAGTGAATTGGAGGTGTGTACATGTAGCCACAATGTAGAAAGTTCGCTCTCATACAAACTTGAGGAAAAACTAGAGATACAAAGCGGCAACCATATAGCTTAGGTTTTTGTTGTGTGCTGATGGCTTAACAATCGAATTAGCACAAGACCGTCCATAAGCACACACTCATTTCAAACAATATAGATGTAAAGAGACTGTATAATCTGGAAAATCAATTAAAGCAGTTATGTTTTTTCTAAACCTTTTGAAGATCATATTATGGGGGAGAAAAGCCTTGGCTTACAAATATTGTGTGCCAAAGCAAAGTAAAACAACAACAATTTAAGAGTGAATTGGAGGTGTGTACATGTAACCACAATGTAGAAAGTTTGCTCTCATATAAACTTGAGGAAAAACTAGAGATACAAAGCGGCAACCATATAGCTTAGGTTTTTGTTGTGTGCTGATGGCTTAACAATCGAATCAGCACAAGACCGTCCATAAGCACACACTCATTTCAAAAAATATAGATGTATAGAGACTGTATAATCTGGAAAATCAATTAAAGCAGTTACGTTTTTTCTAAACCTTTTGAAGATCATATTATGGGGGAGAAAAGCCTTGGCTTACAAATATTGTGTGCCAAAGCAAAGTAAAACAACAACAATTTAAGAGTGAATTGGAGGTGTGTACATGTAGCCACAATGTAGAAAGTTTGCTCTCATATAAACTTGAGGAAAAACTAGAGATACAAAGCAGCAAACATATAGCTTAGGTTTTTGTTGTGTGCTGATGGCTTAACAATCGAATCAGCACAAGACCGTCCATAAGCACATACTCATTTCAAACAATATAGATGTATAGAGACTGTATAATCTGGAAAATCAATTAAAGCAGTTATGTTTTTTCTAAACCTTTTGAAGATCATATTATGGGGGAGAAAAGCCTAGGCTTACAAATATTGTGTGCTGAAACAAGACAAATCAATAAGCACAAGAACACTAACAACAGTATAATTTCAGAAAAGCTTTGTTTCAAATCTTTTCCAAAGCAAGAGGAGATTCCTAAAACTCCTATAACTAACAACCAGATGCAAGAGTCGGCATCAACAGAATCAATTAATCAGCAGAAGGCCATCTTACACATTGCAACTGAGTCACATAAACAGAAACAGACAAGAGACGGGATTGCTTTCCTCGGACAACCGTGGGAAAACTTGAAAGACATGATG
This sequence comes from Luffa aegyptiaca, assembly GCA_017139565.1. Lineage (NCBI taxonomy): Eukaryota > Viridiplantae > Streptophyta > Magnoliopsida > Cucurbitales > Cucurbitaceae > Luffa > Luffa aegyptiaca. The sequence continues at coordinate 44,354,715 of CM029402.1, read as the reverse complement.
ATTGCAATAGTCTAGCTAATGTTTCTGTTGTGTGCTGATCATGGCAACTTGATCAGCACAAGACCGTCAATAAGCACAATGTGACAGACAACTACAAAATTATCAACAGGCTTGAGATGTGTGTTTAAGATATACGCCATAGCATAGATAGTTTCACCTCACTTTGTAGAGGGAAACTTGAAAGACACAATGGCAAGAGTGTAGCTTAGGTTTTTGTTATGTGCCGATAGCGGTAAATTAATCGGCACAAGACCGTCCATAAGCACATAAACAACAGCCAGATAATTGAAGACTAGCACAATGATGTGATTTAGATATCTGCCATAACATGGATAATCTTTCCTCAAATTTTCTGCAGGAAAACTCGAAAGACAGGATGGCAATAGTGTAGCTTATGTTTTTGTTTTGTGCTGATGATGAAAAACTAATCAGCACAAGACCGTCATAAGCACACCAAGACCAATAGCATAAATAGCCAAGAAGGTAATTTCTATACACACCATTGCACGTCTCTAGAAGATGCATCTTGGAGATGTCTTTTATAAGAAATTTGAAACTGGTTCAGACCATAGATGAAAAACTTAGATAACTTAAAACCTTTGTTGTCTCTTAGAGTTCAGATTTTAGATGGGTGAAGCCTCCTCAAAAATACCCATGAACATAATGTAATGAATGTGGCCCAACAACCCAATGATGAAAAAGATATACATATACACCTCCAAAAAAAAATATATATACATATACACACACCATTAAAATTAAAACAAGTGTACTGATAGTTATGGAATCTTCTCATTCTAATTTACCAAAATAGAGAAGAAAAATACATTTCTCCTGAAGAAAAGAAAAAACTAATCAAGGAAAGTGAATCTATACTGATCAAGAAGTAACTGGCATTTGGAAGCTATGGCTATCTAACAATAAACCAATACAAGAAATGATGCATTCTCATCACAAACCAAACACAATATCCCATCAAAATCTATGTTATGAACAAGTGACAGGAAAGTATACAGAACAAATTCAACAACAAAAACTCAAATGCGGAAAACGAACGAACGAACAAATTTCAAAGATTTAGCCAAAAAATAAGTAAAAATCTGAAACGAGCTGTCAATGGAAACATGTGATTCAGATCTAGCTTGAAGTTATGAAATGGACAAAAATCGGGGCAAACCCATCAGCCATAGGGTGATGATTAACAGGATAATCAAGCCTATCTTACGTGTTCTAAACCGAAAAGAGAATGCGAAGGGTATGAAAAATTCAGAGCGAGAGATGAAGTGTGGAGAAGAAGAGAGATTGGGTGATTCGATTCTTACGGCAAGGAGAAGTGGGAAGGGTTTGAAATCTGAAAACCCTAAAAATTTGGGCCTTCCGCTGTAAATCTATTGGGCTTAAATGGCAAGATCTAAAGATACTTTGAGAGAGCTAGCGAGGGAGACTTAGGGCGTCAGGAGTCGAAGTACCTAAAAATAGATAGAATAGGGAAATATTGGGCCCGTTTGGTAAGTTTCTTGTTTTCGTTTCTAATTTTATTAAAAAAATCTAAGCATTTAATAACTATGTATCTTCCCTGTCTCTCCTTTTTTAGAAACACCCCCAAAATTTGTATAGAACTTTTGGAAACAACTAAAACTAGTTTCTCCTTTTTTGTTCTCGTTTCCAATTTTTTCCAAACATAAATAAAATTATAGGTTTATTATTATTGAATGTATAGGTGTTGGGGTCATGAAATTCTATTTTTATTTATTAAAAATGAAGAAACGGAAACAAGAAACGAGAACGTTATCAGACGGGCCCATTATTGCTTATTTCTCTTGACAGCGACCACGAGGTACACCATGTCATTTACTTTGTTAGTCATTATTTACCGAACAATGTCGTTATTTACTTCAATATACACTTTACCACTGAACAATTAGTGTTTACCTTTGATATTTACCTCATACGTTTACATTAAATATTAGGATATATTTTAAAAATGGACAATATTGAATTTTTATTAATGTCAAATTTTGAACTAATGGTTACAAACACTCTATAAATTGGAAAATGTTGCAATTTATGGTTAATGTTTTAGTTATGAAAATGTAATATTTGTTTTTTTTTTAAAAAAAAAGTCCAAAATTTTAAAATAATGTTTATTGATACAATTGGTCTTAGAAAATTTGGATAAAGAATAGTTTTCATGGAACAAATGATGGTTATATTAAATATCAAGATATATTTTAAAAATAGAAAGTATTAAATTCCTATTAATGTCAAATTTCAAAACTCATATTTACAAACACTATAAATTGGAAAATGTTGCAATTTAGGATACATGTTTTAGTTAGGAAAATATAATGTTTGATTTTACAAAAAAAAAAATCCAAAAGATTTGAATAATGTTTATTAATACAAATGGTCTTTCAAATTTGGGAAGTTCAAAAAATATATGAATGATTCATGAAATTTGGATAAAATGCTTGAATTATGAAAAAAAAAATGTGGAATTTTGAAAATAAATTATAAAATGTGATGAGGGTTTAAATTTAGAAAATATCAGTAGATTTGAAATTGAGTTTGAAAGGTTGATAAAGAATTTGAAAGATTTGAATATTTGAAAAAAAAAATAGAAGATTTGGTTTAGATTATGTTGACGTAATAACACATAAAATAAATTATCGGTTGAATCTAATGCAAGGGCAATAAAAGAAAACAAAAAAATGAAAATTCATCCAAAAATATTGATTAGCCATTTTTAAAAATCCTATAGAATTTAGCCAAATTTCAAAACCCTTATTTTAATTTAGCCATACGGTACAATTTCCCTTAAGTGGGTTGTAGGAGTGCAACTAAAAACCGAAAAATCGATGAACCGATCCGATCCGATCCAAACCGATCCATTGGTTTGGTTCGGTTTTTTAGAAAAACATTGGACATGTCGGTTTGTTTATAGGGAAAACCGATTGTTTTCGGTTCGGTTTGGTTTTGAATTGAAAATCCAGTAAAATAAACCGAACCGAATCGATATATAAATTCTCTCTTAGAAACCCTAATCTTTAAGTGGTCGCAATCTTCCTCAATTCATTCAGCCACAATCCTCTCCTCATAGGGAAATTGACAAAGTTGGACCCTTTGAGTTTTTGTTTTAGAATTTTGGACCCTTTTTTAAAAGATTGTTTTTAGGGACCCAACTACATGTTAAATGTCCATATTACCCTGAAACCATTTCAAACGTTTCCCCTTTTTTTTTCCTCCCGATTTTTACTGTTGTTCGCACGTAACTTCGGGGATGGAGACACGTGGAATAAACAATATATTTTTATTAATGTTGTATGCGTGTGGGTGTACAATCTCTAATGTTAATCCTCTGATTCTCTCTCTTGTGTGTGAATGTGTTTCACTCGAGGGCTGGAATGCTTGATCTCGAGTCTGAAGCTTTAATGGATTCTTGAAGCTTGAAGTCTTCCAGTCTTGAAGGAGTCTTCAGTCTTCCAGAAGTGTTGATGTCCTGAAGAGTTTTTGATCTTCCAGGAATGTTGAAGTCTTGAAGAATGTTTGGTCTTCAAGAAGTGTTGATGTCTTGAAGAGTCTTTGATCTTCAATGAGTGTTGAAGTCTTGAGGAGTGTTTGGTCTTCAAGAGGTGTTCAACACTTGAATTATATGGATTGCAGAGAGTCTTCGGTCTTCAGACTTGGTGGAATCTCTCTGAATTCTTTGGTCCTTTTAGTCATTAGTACAAAATTTATGCTTTTTTTTTTTTTGATAATATGTGGGGGTGGGGATTCGAATCACAGACCTCATGGTTATGAGTCCAACTTTATGCTAATTGAACTATGCTTTTGTTGGCAAATTTATGCCAGTTCAATTATGCTTATGTTGAGTATTTTATTTTATAATTATACAACTATTATTTACCCTAATTTTGTATTTTGGGTAGAAAGTTATATGTAACATAAATTCAAACTTGTTCCAATCCATTGAACTATGGTAAGCAAATCAATAAATTCGTAGTTTAAAATGTTTCTACTTTCTTCTTAAGCTAACATCTTCTTGTACGAATATTTCAAATCAATTTTTGTATCTCTCGACTATTTTCACAATTTTCCTCGTGTATCACATTAGTTTGAAATATCTAAGTGGTTTTCAAGAGTGTTTTTTTTTTTCCCAAAACATTTTGTATAAAAATTGTTTATAATTTAAACATTTCTATGTTTGGTTATATTTACTCATAGGTGTATTTATACCTAAGTTATTATATACTTAAAAACTCTTTTTTAAAAAAATTGTTTTCAAGTGTCTCTTAAAATGATTTATTTCTCAATCTCATTTTTTAATTAAGTCGTTTTAAATGGTTGTCAAACACTAGAATTTTTTTTTCAAAATGGTTTTTTTTTTCAAAGTTAAACCAAACATACCCCTACTACACGGGAGAATTTTTAGTACTACGGTAGTATGCAAATTTTTTCATACTACCTTCATTTATTGTTTGCCATAAAAGAAGCATTTAAGAATGACATGAGACCTATGAAATAAAGTATTATATTATATTATTAAATGATCATTATATGACGTGTCAAATGTTGAATGGATGGAGTATGTACTATCATAGTAGTAGAAATTAATTTCCCCCCTACTACTATCACAAAACTTCTAACATCAATTCAAACATAATTCAACGATTAAGACAATATTACCGTCCTAAAGTATTATTGAACTAAGAAAAAATATTAGCATAGCAATTTACAAATTCTTGAGAACATATTGTACATAAGAATTAAATTTGCAAGAGAGAAAATTGAAACCCAAGAAGAAGAAACTTCACATTACAACTTCAAATTACAAGTTTCAATTTGATTATCTATCCTTCCTCTCTTTTGGAAGCCTTTTTTACTACTCTCTACTCTTTTTCAAACTTTTCAAGTCCATGTGGATCATAAATCTTCCACATCATTTCATTTTTTTTTTCCCTCACTTTCTCCGATCCCCTTTCATTTGATGTGTGTGATTTGCAATTCCATGTCATCTTTCTCATCAATATTATGATTTCCATTTGGCTTCTCTGTTGTTGGCTTTTCCATGTTGTCATCTTCTAGCTTCATCTCTTTGGATTTTCCCCATAGCACAGCATAAAGCCCAATGATGATCATAATAGAGCCAATAACACTGTTGGAGAAAAAACTGACGTTCGTTAAACCACCTCTAAATCGAAAAGTTTAAGCTGATAAGTTAGATCAGATATTATAAATTCATTTATACACCGTAGCACTTCTCTTTCCTAACAAACTTGAAAATTAACATAAAACCTAGTAAGTGAACCGTTATATAAAACATAATGGATCGATGTATTAGATAAGTTCAAATTTAGATCAGTAATACCATGTTAAACCATGACCGAGATTTAAAAGTTCTAAATTTATAGATTATGATGTATTTAATGTAAACGAGAGTAGGATAGTCAAATGACCGATTGATAATGATTATGTTTTGAATCGAAATGCATGGTACGCACGTTCCGACGTAGAGTTGTTCGTGGAGAAGAGCCCAGCTGAGAATGGCCACAATGATAAGCATTAAAGGGGTGAAAATGGAGACATAGAGAGGGCCTTTCCTTTGTATAATCCATGAAGTGATGCTAAATGTCAATCCAGAGCACACAACTCCCTGTAAAAAACATACAACATGTCATAGATGTTAGAAAAAAATAATACCAAAACTTCAACTTTCATTAGATTACCCCTCATAGATAGTCTCCAAAGTTTCCAAACAACGGCACGTGTCGAGCGGTACGTACCGTGTAAAGAGCTGCGACGAGTCGAATCGTACTCTTTAAAGACCAAGCAGCAATGTTGTGTTCTGAAATCACAGCTATGAGTCCACATTGGAAAAAGGCCATGAAGCACAACAATGTGGTACTTGTGTAGGGAGCTTTAAACTTGACACTCAATCTTGCCTAACAAAGCATATGTAGAAGTATAGTTTTAAAACTTCGAAAACCAGATGCCCGTTGGATTGAAAAATGCAGTTAAAACTAGGCCAACCGACGATGGTCACGACTACTTACTTGGATCACAAACCATAATGCCCAAGCAAAAGAGCCACAAAGCAACAAAATCGAGCCGAGGACGCGGTTTCCTTGACGGTTCGCAGCCGTTTCCTTCATTCTCTCAACATATGGCCAGTGAATTTTGGATTCAGCCAAGCCAATGGTGTGTCCATGGTAGAAAGACAGCAGCATTGCTCCACATACACACAAAATTGTCCCTGTTACCTTTGCAAAACCAGGCTTGGTCTTGATTCTCACACTCTCTTGTCTGCCAAAATTACATATTATATTACCAAACCTTTCAATCAAAAACTTAAGTCATAGGTTAAAACACTTGTAAGCTTGAAAACCAAGCTAACGTTCAATAAATGCCCATAAATATTAACTCGGTCAAGGAAAAAATGATATTACGAGGTTCAAACACAAGACTTTCCTATATTATATGATATACCATGTTAAATCCCTACTAAGTCTAAAAGTGAACTATTATTACAAAATGGAAAGGAAATGACAAGGGGTTAAAGTTCTAAAAATTACTCAGGAAGACAGAACCCAAAAGCTTAAGTCGATAACAAACCCATTTTACACTGAATCTAGCTAAACAAGAACAATACTTGGAAATTGTATACACTGAAGATCTTCCTACACACCACTATTGAAATGTTGATAACCCAGGAGATATTAAAAAAAAAAAAAAAACTCATATTTTACCTTTCTCTTTCTTAGTTGTCAAGATTTTAAATAGCTGTGCAGATATATTCTTACGTACCGGTATGCAACTAAGTATCGTTATCTAAACAAAAGGGTAAAAATGGACCTGAAAAGAACAGCAAGAATAAAAGTAGCAGCTGGAAGAACATTGGTCATAGCACTTGAAACTGTTGGGCTTGTGTACTTCAACCCAACAAAGAAGAATATCTGGTTTCCTGTTGCTCTGCCAAACATTATCATCAAGATAATTTTCATTTTCTCAAAAAGGTCTAAACTTTTGAAAATTTCAGGATGACCCTTTTCACTCACCCTGATAAGGAACACAGCAGAATCTGAACCAGAACAGGAAAAGTAATCCTCGGCCTCGTTTTCCTGCTCACCAAACACAAAAAATTACTGAAAAACAACCGTTGAAAAAAAAGGAGATCAGATTACATGAATCTTTACAAAGTTGACAAACAAAAACACAGCAAAAAAGCATAAACAAACAAGAACAACCAAGAAAAGAAAAAAGAAAGTTTCTTTTTTTTACCTTTCAGTGAAAAAAGCAAAAGGAGCAATGGCTAAAGTGCCAAAAATCTGTCTGTAAGTGAGAAGAACGAGAGGGTTCATTCCAGATTGCATGGCGAGCTTGGAGATAATGTTTAAAGCAGCGTAGCACACTTGCAACACGATCATTCCCAAGATTGCTGTAATATTTCCCTCCATTTTTCTTCTTCTTCTTCTTTATTCTCTGAGAGAGAGAGAGAGAGAGAGAGAGGTTTATTCAGAGAATGAATGAATCCATGCATGGGGGAGAGAGATCAAAGAGAAGTGTGTGTATATATAAAGCCCAAGAAAGAGAGAGAGCTTTTTTTTTATATCAGAAGTTAGGTGAGGAAAATTATTTGAACGTTGTTGGATTTAGGAGAGAATTTAAATTTTGTTTTTCGAACTTGAATCGAACGGTTATTAGAAGCGGACGTATTTTGAACTTGTATCAAACGGTTATTAGGAAGCAGGGTCTCGACTTAGTAATAATTATTTTTCTAAAGCTATGGTGGGGTGAAGGTAAAATTATTAAGTGCTCCTTATGCAATTGGAGGCAAGCAGATTTTCATTCGAGACCATTCTTCAAATTTGTCCGTCCTCTAATAATCGTTGGATACAAAATCGAGGTACTTTTACAAATTCTCACTCTTATATCCAACGGTGCAAAACTGTTTGCCTCATTGTACTGGAAGAACCTAATAATTTCTCTAGGGTGAGACAATACTTGGCTGCATATTGGTGTGTAGATATTTTTATGCAAATCACCATTAAAATGTTGACAACTAGGGAAGGAGAAAGAAAATTCTCATTTTGGTGTGTAGGTATTTTTCTGCACACCAGCATCAAATCGTTAACAACTAGGATATAAGAAAGAAAATCATAATTTTCTACGTTCCTCCCTTCCTTAGTTGTCAACATTGTGTGTATTTCTACAGTCTACACACCATTATGCAGTCGAGTATTCTTGTTGTTTTAACGGGTGAGAGAGATGAGTGAAGTGGGTGTGAGTGATTTTATAACCTGTGGAACATATGAGAGAGAAATTAAAATCTGTATTTTGATATATTTCATCCGGGGGAAGAAGACTACTACTGTGGTGCGGAAAATTGTACTATGGGAGTATTACACGCTCTCGTAGTTTACTCTATGATTTTGTCTTATAGATATCTTTTTAATGTTGTTGATCAACTCCACATCATTTTAAAAAAAATGTTGACACATGACAAACCATTAACAAACAGAAATAGCATTCATACTTCAACGGTACCAGAAATTTAAATTTCCATTTATGATAGTCGTCACACTTAATTATTTCTGAACCAACACTTCAATAACAGAATGACAACTATACTATGTTATCGATATCGTAGCAATCACGTCGAATAATTTTTCGGGATAGCTTTCGACAAAAATGAAGAAAGTGAACCCCTTGAAGAGAAGAAGACATATTAGCCAACGTTGTTGGGCATTTGCATGGAACAGAAAGTTGACACTAGGCCATAAAGTTTTAAGTTATTACTCTTATTTATTTTTTTTAAAATTTTAATTTAAGGGCACTTTTGGAGAAAAATGAAATAACTTGAAGCAAAAAAACACTCCCATAATCTCAAACTCAATATCAAATGAATGAATTTCTTCTTCTTATTGTTGGTTGCATACAGCTCACTTGGGATTTTGCATGGCTTAATTTAGTTTAAAGGCTTGGGATTAGTGCCAAGTGTCGCGATGTGATTGGATGGGGAGAGGGGTTAATTAAATGTGGGAAAATGAGTCATACCATATAATATATAATTAAGCTTTTTGCATTGGAAAGATATAATGTGGGAAAAGAGGATAAAACCTACATAATCCTATCATTTATGGCAATATAGTAACAACTTATGAATGGGAAGTTGGCCTATAGAAAATATAGATAGTTGAGAAAAATACCTTTGATTTTGGGTAAGAATGTTGTATAGATTGTATGGATTTCTTTTTATGATAATTGAGTTTGTTTGGAAAACCTCTCATCCAAAACTCCTCGAAATATTTAGTGGATGGTCTAACAATTTTTCATCGATATATGTCAACATTCCTGTCAGTATTACGTTTATGAGTTTTCAACATCATAAAATGTGTACGTATATGTATTAACAGATCTGTTAATTAGAAAAGACGAGAAGTTTATTTGTTAATTAAAAGTTTTTATGAAAAATATTATTTTGGTCTTTGTACTCCCAACTTTGGTTTATTTTTGTCTAGTATTTTCGAAACATTTTCATGGTGTCCTTGTGTCTTTTAGATTTTGGTCCATTTTATTCCATATATTTTTAAATTGTCTATTTTGGGTTTTTGTCATTTTAAAAAGTGATCGTTTTGGTCCATCGATAATTTTCTTATTTATCACAATTTCAACAAATTTTTTGAAATGTGGTCCATAATAATATTATATTAAAGGGTTTCCATTGTTTATAAAATTTATTTGTATTAATTTTTTATAAATTGGGACCAAAATAGTCACTTTTTAAATGTACAAAACCAAAATAGCAAGACTTTTTTAATGTAAGAGAACTAAAATGGACAAAAGTAAATAATACAGATGTCAAAATAGACATTTTGAAAATATAAAAACTAAAGTGAAACAGAGTTGAAAGTATAGAAACTAATAATATTTAAACCTTATTTTTATGATTTTTCCAAACATATCAATTGATAAGGATATTTTCATAGTTTTCTCAAAAAAAAAAAAAAAAAAATATTTTCATAGACATTTCCATAAATCTAATTTTATACCATGTGTGATGCATGTGGTTTATAAAGCATATTGAACTATAATTGAGCGTATATTTTTCTCTTTCTTTCTTTCCATTCGTTTATAATTTTGCTATTGCTTTTATAAAGACTAGTTTAAAAACACGTGCGATGCACGTTAAATTTTACTTTTTAGATTGAAAATTTAAAAAAAAAATGTGTCTAGAAGTCTAAAACTATATATTATCTTGTTCTATGTTCATTTACAATAATAAATATGAAATATTTTGCACGTGGTTTGAAATCTTTGGGATATATTTGTTACAGTGAAAGTTAACTTTTGAATAAATATATTTTTCATTTAGTTCAAATAATAAATATTTGACATTAAACTATAATGTAAGAGGTAGAAAAAATAATAAAAGATATATAATTAAAATTAAAATACATATAATAGTTGTAAACTAAATTTGATAAAACATAAAAAGTGACATCATAAGGATAGTTTATTATCTCATGGATAATTCATCGGTGGGCTTCGAGATTGTATTTTGGAGAAAAAGAAAGAAAGAAATATATTTCATAAGAATTATATAAGTTGATTTTTTTTTTAAAAAAAAACTAAAGTATTTAATAAAGTATAAACTCTTTGAAAATAACATTTTTTTGTATGTTTGGATGACAAATTTTGATCTTCAAGTGATTTTATAAGAATTTTTGTATTGACATTGAAAAAAGTTGTTAATGTGAAATTACATATTTAGAAATATATTTTCTAATATTCAGAACAATTTGTCCTTGTGTTTTGTTTAACGTCATCGCACAACATAATATAACCGGAAATTTGTTTCCTTTCGAACTTGAATGGATATCATTTTGTGTCATTAGGTGGACTTAATTAATGGAAATCATGATATTAAAATGTGTTTCCCTGTTCTCCCATTACTACTTCGACAATTTAAATATAGCTCCTATGCATTTTCTTGAAGAACTTTCTCCAAATAGGTAAATATAAATTAGGCTAAATTATAAAAAATGTCCCTGAACTATGGGGTTTGTTTCAAAAATGCCCCTGAACTTTAAAAAGTTTCAAAAATACCCCTGAACTTTGAAGAATGTTTCAAAAATACCCTTGCTGTTAATTTTGGATGGAAACCGTTAAAGTTTGAGTTTCAAAAATACCCTTGAACTTTCAAAAAAATTTCAAAAATACCCTTTTTGAAAAATGATTCTTCCTTTTTCCTCCTCTCTCACCGTAAATTCTTTCTCCATGAAAATTAATGCAAAACTTTGCTTATAAAGGTTGTGTGCAACTCAATACCAAATAAAAAAAGCCTTTGAAATCAAGTTTTATCTTTTAAAAAGCGTAAAGAAGATAAGTGTGAGAAAACAACATATATATATATATATATATATATATATATATTATTTCATTTTTTGCTCTCTCTTTGTTTGTGTATCTTAATAATAAGAAGAAGAAAGGTTTATAAGATTGTGAGTTTGGTCCAATTTATAAGATTAATCAATCAAAAGTTTTATATATGATTTTGTTCTTATTGATATTTAAGAATTGTTAGAATCCTTACACAACAATAGTTTCATTTATTTTTCGTAATAGGAATATAGAGAAAGCTAGGAAATAATATTGAAAAGACTACCAACACATGTAGAATTTCAAGAACAAAACAAAAGTCATCTTGAAGATTCGATACGAAAATCTAGCCAAGTGCTTTGGATGTGTTGAAAGAGAAAGTAAGCTCCTAGATTATGAATACATGACAAATAAGTAAAGTTTCTCATTAATTTTTGGAAGAAGAGTTAATTTACGGTGGGAGAAGTGGGAAAAAAAAAAGCATTTTTCAATAAGGGTATTTTTGAATTTTTTTTTGAAAGTTCAAGAGTATTTTTGAAACTCAAACTTTAACGGTTTCCATCCAAAATTAACGACAAGGGTATTTTTGAAACATTCTTCAAAGTTCAGGGGTATTTTTGAAACTTTTTAAAGTTCAGGGGCATTTTTGAAACAAACCCCATAGTTCAGGGGTATTTTTTATAATTTAGCCTATAAATTACATAGGACTTTAAAGGAATGGTACAAAGATTGCAAGGAAAAAGTTATAAATTTAAGAAAAAAGAAAAAAAGTAATTGCATAATAATTAGACTATTAATATATTGATACCAAAAAAAAAAAGTTTATTAAAATTTTGGATAGCAATGGTAACAATCGCTATATTTTATTGGTGCTTTATGATTTTTTTTTTTTTTTTTTTTTGTTTTATATAGATTTTGATACAAAAAATCTATACAGATCAAAATAGTGATGAAATTAGAGTAAAAAAATATGTAGAAAACTCAAAAGTTAATATGCTTTTTGGAAAGACATGACTAATGACCCCTTTTTATTGTAAGATATATTTTTAATTTTAATCCTCGAATGGATGCATCTTATGTGTAACTAACTATGCTTGAACAGTCACGTCTCATCAGCAAAGATTGAAGGACACTTTAACTCAAAGAGTTGTGTCTCTTTAACAAATATAGAAGGGCAAAATGGACATTTATTAAAATTATAAGGGCAAAAGAGGAAAGCAAAGATTCTCCTCCTTAAGCCCCTTTTATATATAGTAAGATTAATCCTCGAATGGATGCATCTTATGTGTAACTAACTATGCTTGAACAGTCACGTCTCATCAGCAAAGATTGAAGGACACTTTAACTCAAAGAGTTGTGTCTATTTAACAAATATAGAAGGGCAAAATGGACATTTATTAAAATTATAAGGGCAAAAGAGGAAAACAAAGATTCTCCTCCTTAAGCCTCTTTTATATATAGTAAGATTGTGTGTGTTCTAGTGGAAAAAAAAAAGAGAAAATAGATTAATTTGAGAGAAAAAAAAAAGATATATGTTAATATATAATATATAATAAATTAAAAAGTATTGGAATTTTTTTTTTGAAAAAAAAAAGTATTGGAATTATTGCAAGGTAAAAATTTCCATGACCTCATCATCCAATAAGGTAATCTTTAAAATCCAAATATCAAGGGTGTGTTTGGTTTAATTTTTCAAGTATTTAATTTTGAAAATAAATCATTTTGAAAAAATTTCTAATGTTTGGCAACCACAAAAAATGACTTATTAGAAAATGAGATTGAGAAATAAACCATTTTGAGATAAACACTTAAAACCAACTTTTTAAAAAAGACTTCTCAAGTAAACAATAACTTGTGTATAAAAACATTTGTGAGAAAATGCAACCAAACATATGAGTGTTTAAATTCTAAACAATTTTTATACAAAATGTTTTTTTAAAAAATGCATTCTTGAAAAACGTTTAAATTAAAATGTATTCCAAACAGACCCCAAATTGTCAAAATGACCCCAAATTGTCAAAATTTTCTAATATAATGTCTCTTTCGATTAGGAAGCAACAATAATAATTCATCTAACTTTTTCACTGACCAATCTACAACTCCTAAAGTCTCATCGACGACTTATTTAACCTTTTTTTCTTCGTCATCTTCAGAAATTCCGTGATCTCCATTTTTTCTCGCCCTCCAATGATTCATTCATCATCTTTACATTATCTTTATACTCTCTCCTTTTCAATATCAAAATATAATCAACGTTTCTCTTCGTTATTAATATTTCTAACCTTCTAAATGATGAGAGATCTTTACTTTCTATCCAATTATGATTTTTTTTTTAGAAGTATATCAAATTATAGAATTAATATTATGTGTTATAAAACGTGAAGAACAATAACAAAAACACTAAGACTAAGAGAGAAATAGAGAGAACAAAGGGTAGGGAGAGAATAAAAAGCAAATGATTCTATTCAATTGATGTTATTGTTGTGTTTAACCCTTCATACACATCTCTATTTATACTATTACAATAGGGATGATTACAACCTTAAAAGACCTAAAATAGGAGGGAGGGAGAGTCTTGTTCCTAGGAGAGTCATGGGACCCTAAAATAGTGGGGTTGAATGGATATCTATTAATACATTTATAGTGTATTTTTAACCATTAAATTAATTGTTAATAATTGCATAGAAATATTTTTATAAATAATATAATACAAACTAAAAAGTTAAAAAAGGGAAGAAAGAGGATTAGAGCGAGAGAATCATGGGTGGGGAATTGGAATAACCTACATGAAATTGAGAAGGAGAAAAGGAGTTGAAAAATGTTTTTTAAAAAAGGATGATGAAAAATGTAATTAATAAAATAAATTAATGTTCATTTATATGATATTTTTTTTAAGGGAAAAAATCATTTTTAACCCTAAACTTGGGGGTTGTATCAATTTTAACCCTGAACTTTCAATTTCATCAAATTGAATCCTAAATTTAACAAAGTTGTATCAATTTTAACCCTGAACTTTTAATTTCATCAAATTAAACCTCAAACTTATTAGGTTGTATCGATTTTAACCCCAAACTTTGCATAAGTGTTACAATGTATACCTTTGGTTAACTTTCCGTTTGAACCACTGTATGTAATTGATTATTTTTTTTTCTTAATTCACATTGCACCTGAATTGGTTTCTTATAAATAAAATATTGAAGAAACTTTATTTTAGATGACTTTTTCTTCTTGTTGAGAACTTTGTGAGGGCTTTTTTGCTGCTATCTAAGATTACGAAAGCAAAAAAAACTTTGGAGATTTTTTATTATCAAAATTTTGCTGGTTTTTTCTTGTTGCTAGGAACTTTGTGGGATTTTTTTCCCTTCTTTTACTGTTTTTTTTCTTGCTAATTAGAAGAATGCACAAATTTGGGAAATGGAAATAAATAAATTTTGAGTTTTTTTTTTTATTTCTCATATTTGCTGGGTATTTCTTGTTGCCAATAACTTTGTGGTTTTTTTTTTTTTTTTTTTTTTTTTTTTTTTTTTTTTTTTGAAGAATAGTCTAGGATATTTGATTTTTTTTTTAAAAAAAATTCCAACAAATTTCTTACAAAACACTAACTCGGGTGCAATGTGAATTAAAAAAAAAATAAAAGGAAATTGTCAATTACATGTTTTAATAGCAATTCAAATGAAAAGTTGACCAAAGGTCTACATTGCAACATTTATGCAAGTTTGAGGTTCAAATTGATACAATTTGTTAAGTTTGAGGTTCAATTTGATAAAATTGAAAGTTTAGAGTTAAAATTGATACAGCATGCCAAGTTGAGGGGTCAAAATTGATTTTTTGCCGTTGTTTTAATTTATTAAAACAGTAATTACCAAAAGGGAAAATCTTCTGATTGTGATTCAGAAAGAAAGAAGAACAAAAAAACCCAAGAAAATTCTTCATCTTCATCATCAAATTGATGACACGATTATATTAATTTGCCTACCAAAATTTAAACAACAAAATCAAGACAAAGCGGTGAGACTTTTTTAAAAAAATAAAAAAATAAAATATTTTTTAAAACTTGTTGTTTAAAAAAATTATATTTTTTTTGAAACTTATTTTAAGGATACATTTTATTTTTAATTAGGACGAGGCAAAGTTGTGACAAAATTTTTTTTTTTTTTTTACAATATGTGGGGTAAGGGAATTCGAACCACTGACTTGTTGGTCATTAGTACAATTTCATGTCAGTTGAGTCATGCTTTTGTTGCGAAGCAAATTGATTTTTAGTAATTGAAATTCAAACTCTATATGTTTTATAAATCTACTTTTTTTTATTATTATTTTGAAGAATAATTATATCTTTTCATTTATATAATAAAAATAAAATATCTCAAAATTTTAGACAAAGAGTTTTAATGTATAAAACATGGTATCAGCATATGCTTGATCTAATGTATGTCACAAGACAAAGGTCGTGGATTATGAAATGGTTGTTGATGATGAACCTTGATATCTGGACATAATAAGAAGAAGGATTCACAGTTCCTCTTGTTCCTCCAGTCCTTTGTAAGGTACAAGTATTATCTATATAATGTTTTCCACGTCCACGAGTCCTTTGAACATGTGTGGCACGTGTTTTGAGGTACTAGCCTCGTAAGTACAATGTGATGGTGGAATTGGTGTGTGAAGATGTCATGAACTAGAGGTTTATCACGACGATCGAGGGTGTAATGACCTCCATCATACTGCATCTAAATGATAGGAAGCATGTCTTAGATTCATGTGTTGTTTACCTACTAAATTATCGATCTCTTTAAGTGGAATTTTTTGGGGGTGAGATTTAAAGCTACAACTTAGACTTTAGGACTATTATGACAGACAATAAATACTCCATTGAAATCAAGCCTAATCTATATGGGTTGAATTTAAACTTCAAATTGAAACTAATTAAGACCAAATGAATTTAATAACTTAACTCATTTGAATGGATCCACTACAAGAAACTTTATGATTTAATCAAAGATGGTGAGGAATTGCATTCTCCCCTCGTACTCCAACATGTTGATATGCAAGTGGGGGTGGGGGATTCGAACCACAGACCTTTTGGTCATTAGTACAAGTTTTATGCCAGTTGAGCTATGCTCATGTTGGCTACAAGGATATTTTTTTCATTTAATATTGTATATTTTAATTAATATTTACAAAAATACTATAGGGATATATTAATTAGAAGCAATGGGCGGAGGTATGTAGGGTCCAAGGCTCGAGCCCCCTCAAACTTAAAAACAATTTAGGGCAAAATACACTTTTGGTCCCTGGAGTTTGAGCTTGATGTCTATTTGGTCCTTTAAGTTTAAAAAGGGACACTTTAGTCCCCAAGATTTGAAAAATACTTCTAAATGGTCCCTGAGTTAAATTGACCATTAGTTGACTAACGGAAAAATTACATTACATTTCATTTTCTTTTCAATCCAATTCTCCCCTCTTCTCATTCTCTATTAGTCCTCTGTTTTCCCATTTCGTGCCCCTCTGCACAAATGATGAAAAGATAGGGAGACAAAGGGTCTCCTTGCCGCAATCCTCTCTTTGGAATGATTTCTCTTTGAGGGACACCATTTATAAGCACCTGGTAACTCACCGTCTCGATACAGTTCAAAATGAGATTGACCCATTTGGTAGGGAAGTTCATTTTAATCAACAGAATCCTAATGAACCCCAACGAATCTGACCACTCATGTCTAACTTGAGTGTTGCGATCCCAGATTTACCTGATCTTCGGTTGTTGAGGGAATGGATGCATTCAAAACCAATTACCACGTTATCCATGATCATTCTACCCGGAATGAAAGCCGATTGAGACTGAAAAATGATGGATCCGAGCACACCTTTCATACGGTTTGTGATCGTCTTAGCCACTGTTTTGTACACCACATTGCACAAACTAATTGGCCTGAATTCCTCCATCTTCTTAGGCTTGCTAGTTTTTGGGATAAGCGTGATGAACGTTTTATTTATCGGTCTTAGGCTTTTACCTTCATTTAAGACCTGTAAACACACATTCACCACACCCTCTTTAACTACCTTCCAATACCTATGAAAAAACATGGTGTGAGCCCCATCAGGACCTGGGGCTATGCTCGGGTTCATGCTTTTGAGAGCCATCTCAACATCTTCCCTTGAGAAAGATCTATCCAGCACCTCTCTCTGCTTATCAGATAATTTGTTAGTCAGACTGTTCTCGATCTCCTCCATAGCTTCTCTTTTAGGATTCGACGAAGAGTAAAGCTTGTTAAAAAAATCTGAGGCAACCTGACCTATCACCTTGATGTCGTTTGTCCAATCTCCCACTTCCTTGTTGATCCCATCAATCTTGTTGGTCTTCCTCCTATAACTAGTCTTAGAGTGGAACCATTTGGTGTTTTTATCACCCCACTTCAGCCAGTCCTCTCTCGATCTGCTTCTCCAGTACTTTTCTTCTTCCTCAAGCAATACCTCCAGCTCTCTCTCTGCTTCCTTCAACCTAAACCCCGCAAGATTGACCCTGTGGTTGGACATCTCATTAATCTCTCTCTTTCCTTGCTATTGTCGCTTTTAAAGAGCCATTCAATCTATCACAGTTCCATTTTTTTAATTTCCCCAAGCAACTAACAATTTTCTGCTGGAAAGTTTGAATGTTGGTTCCACTCGAGGACTTCTAGTGTTGCTGAACGATCTCTTCACATTCTTTGAATTCAACCCAGCTTTCCTCAAATCTGATAGGTTTGAAGCATATAATACCTCCTGGATTCGGCTTGAATTTACCTAGGGTGACCATTGTAGGTTTATGGTCAGAATCATGCTTGTTTAGATGCTTCACCTCAATGACTTCAAACTTTCTAAAGAGACTACTATTAGCGAGAAATCTATCCAGTCGCTCTTTGATTTCGCCATCACTACCTTCGACTTTGGACCAAGTGAACTTTTGACCCGAATAACCCAAATCTTGTAAACCACAGTCATCCACCACTGCTCTAAAATTGTTGATCTGGTTGTACGGTCTCGGGGCTCCTCCTTCTTTTTCATCACAAGCCAAAATCTCGTTAAAGTCTCCTCCAATAATCCATGGAAGGTCGAAACTGTGGTGAAGTCTATCAATGAGCTCCCACGAGTCTTTCCGTCTGTGAGTGATCGGGTTGCCATAAAACCCGGTAAATCTCCACCACCCATCATCATCTTTGATAGTGGCGTCTATATGACCCTCAGAGGTCGAACTAATATTAATGTCTGCCTCCTTCCAAAGCAACAAAAGACCTCCTTTTTTACCATCGCTAGGAACACAACAAACATGCTCAAACCTAAGATCAACTCTCAACCGGTCTCCTCTCTCACTGCTGCACTTTGATTCTGAAATGAACAAAAGGTGGGGATTTAGGCTTCTAATTTCGTGCCTAAGAGCTCGGAGCGTTCGAGGGTTCCCCAACCCCCGAACGTTCCACACATAGAATTTTCATGGCGTCCGGCGGGGCTGCAGATATCCCTCCGTGAATTGCGGAGTAAAGTTGGTCAGTTTCCCTCCTCTTAGTCTCGGATCCTTCCCCCTCTGTTTCCATCAGTTTTCTTTTACCCCCTTCTGTGTTGTATGCTTCTGAATCCATTTTGTCTCCATTCATGTACCCTGGGCCTTCTTTGACAAGCCTTTTCCATTTTCTGTTACTTTGTAATTTTCCTTTCTTAGGACTTCTTTCCTCTCTTTTCTTATGTTCAGCCGAGTTTAACTTTTCCCCTTCAGTCTTTGGTCTCGGGATGATCTTTTCCTTTTTTTGGGTTTTTGGCCCCACTGAATAATTCTTTTTATCATTCCCTATTTGGTTTTGTTCAGAGTCATTACCGGGCCCTATCTCTTCTGGCCTTTTTCCTTTATGATTGGGCATCTGAGTTGGTCTAACATCATCACTGGGCCCAATATCACTGGGCCCACCTCCACTGCTAAGCATGATTTGACTACTCTATGGAATTTTACCAATTGTCGACCTATTAATATTACCGTTTTTTTGTCCCACCTCCTTTCCTACTGTGTCAGACTGACATTCCTGCTCATCCATGTACGTTGAATGTTCTTCGTCCCTCTGGTCTCTTTCTTCCGTACTCCGGTGAGTCTCCGCCCCACTTCCTTGCTTCTTCGCCGGAAAAGTGCTTCCCTCTTCCTCTGTATCTTGGTGGCCTTCTGATTTTTCCTTTCCGTCTTCTTTGTCTTTCTCTCTTTTGTGGTTGGTTCTATGTATCTGTTCTCTTCTTCCCATTTCACCTCTCCCTCTTCCTCTTCCTCTTCCCCTCCCTCTTCCTCGCATACCAGTGCTTCTTTCTCCCCATAAATTCGTCTTTTTTCCTTTGTAGTATCCTTTGCTCGCTTGAGTAGCTCTAAGGTCTGGCCCATAACAGTTCTCATTGGAATCCGCTACTCCTTCTTCTTCACATTCGTGACACACATGTCCAAGCGTTCCACACCTATAGCAGAAGTCTGGAAGCTTCTCGTAAGTGACTGGTATCCATTTTTTGTTAGCTGCAGAACTCGCCTTTATGTTTGTGCCCCTCTTTATCGGTTCTGTTATGTCCATTTGAACTCTCACTCGTAAAAATTTCCCGCTGACCTTCCTGTTTTCATCGGTTTCTACATATTCAAAAACTCCAATAGAATTTCCGAGTGTCTCTGCATATTTCCTGCAATAACAAACACGAGGTAAGTTAAGAAAATGCACCCAAAAAGACGCTTTCCTAAACTCTAATCCTTCTATGCTGCTATTCTCGTTTGGATCTTCAAATAACACCAAGGCATCGTCGTAAATCCACGGTCCTCCTCTGATGATCCTGATTTTGTCTCTTTTGGTTTTGAACTTGCATAAGAAGACGTTTCTTCCCACCTTTTCCATGGTCACTCGTCCTTCGACCCCCCAAATCCTTGGCATAATATTCGAGAAGATTTCCCATAATATTAGCTTGGATGTTAGGATTTTGCACGCGAGGGCATTGGTAAGGTCCCTGTCTGTGTCGTCTATGTCTTCGTCTTCTATAGCAACGATTCTTCTGGCTTCCTGCTCCACTAGGCTAAGTTTGCCTATCTTCCTATTGATTCCTTCCATCGTGTCTTCTTCTTCCATTTCTTGGCTATTGCTTGGTGTGCTTTCTCCTTCCAGATCACCGTCGGATCCCCGAAGGCAAACCACTGGTTGCCCCTCCTTGTCCATAGCTACTCTACTTCTCTTCAGGGGAGAGAAACCTCGCTAGAGAGAAAACTCGCTAGAGAGGAGCTTTGCTAGGACCCTTATTAAATTATAAGTTTGATATAAGAACTTTGAGAATTTGCATCTAATAGACTTTGGAATTTAAAAGGTGTATAATTAGTTTTGAAACTTACAATTTTATATTCAATAGATTTCAAATTTTTCAATTTGATGGCTAATAGATCCTTAACCTATTAGGAGATGTTTGATGTATGGGTTTAGATTTGAGTGGGTCTGGGTTCCAAATCCAAACCCATGTTTGGAACAAAGGGTTAGATTTTAGGAAAATTGTAATGGGTGGTTAAATTCTAATGGTTAATTGTAGATATAGCAAGTTTTATAAAAAATTGCAAATATAGCAAAATTTTTAAATCGTTTTTAATTCCAGTTTTGCCCCTGTTTTGATTTCTATCAGTGATAGATTTCTATCACTAATAGAAATCTATCGCTGATAGAATCACAGTGATAGAAATTCAGTGATAGATTTCTATCGCTAATAAAAATCAATAATGTATTTGATTACATGATAATTTTGTACATGTTATGGGTAATTTTAGGCCACTCCGATGTACAAGGAGCTGACGAGAACAACTCGACATGAGCCCAGGAATAGGATCGAAAAATGGACTCCGGAGGCGAAACTGGCCAAAAGGTTGGGCCAAGGTCGAAGGGACCGGGCCTTGGCCAGACCCATATGGTCGGCCTCGGCCGACCACTCGACCCACTCATGGGCCGAGTCCGTTCGCCTTCATTCGGTCCCTGCTGCCCCAGGCCGCCCCGGTTCCACTCAGTTCAGCCTTGGATCCCCTCCGAATTCCTAGAAACCCTAAAACAGGAACAGGTATTTAAACCCTTCTTCGTCACTGAAGAAAGGATCCCGAACTCTATTATCTACTCTTTTCTCTTGCTCTCCTCCTTCCGCTTTCTGACTTAAGCAACGGAGGCAGTGTGGCAAGCACCACACCGGTGTGCAGGTTTCTGTCTTGCAGACCATGTCTTCCCCCTCTCAAACAAATTTACCGTGGGTGGCACGCGAAGGTCAGATTCTATCTGTCCAGATTTTGCCATCAACAATACATATCTTTTTTTTTTTTTTTTTTTTTTTTTTTTTTTTTTGTGTTGAGATCTCCCCTTCTTTAAATTTCAACTTCAGCTGCTTTGTGTTTTTCTTTTCTTCCGATTCAATTTCCATGTTGTTTTGCTTCGACATCTATAAAAACAAAATCAGTGACATTGGTTTTAGAAACAAAAATGACAGTTTCCTATCAATGATACAAAAATGATAGTTTCCTATCAATGATAGAATAACTTTTCTATCAGTGATAGAAGATTTATATCTCTGATAGTTCTATCAGTAATAGAAAGATAGTTTTCTATCACTGAAAGAAATTATGAGTGATAGAAGGTTTTATATCACTGATAGAAAAAGAAATCTTCTATCACCTAATTTAAACAATTACAACCAATCACTTTACTAAATATCACAGTGACATAAAACAATAGCAAATTCTTTAATAGAATCTATCAATGATAGATTTGATAGAAACGAGAAAAAAGAAAAAAACGGGCTGGATGGGCTGGGTAATCATGTCAGATGGATTGGATGTTAAATTTTGCTATTTTTGCAAATGCTTTAATATGTTGCTAATTTTGCTATTATTTTAGTTGGGTTTGCTATTTGTGCAAGCAACCCTAGATTTTAAATCCAACCACATGGTTACCCTAATCCAAACCTATCCATAATTCATTCCAAACCTATATTTCTTTCATAAAGTTGGTGGGACCCACCATTTCTCTCCCCATTTTCTTTATAATTTTGGTAGGTCCCACCATTTCTCTCTTCATTTTTCTTATAATTTTGATGGATTATTCTCTCAATTTTCTCATAATTTGTTTCTTCATGAATCTATATTTAATTAACGATAGTAGAATATATATAAAAATTTATAATTTTAAGATAAGAAAAATATATTTTAGACGATGGTTAAGGTGTTCACATTGTGTTTTTTCTTGTATAAAAATTATTATTATTATTTTAATCAATTTTTGATAAAATTTAACTTTGAACTTATGGTCAAAGTGAGCATAGTTAAATTGTAATTGACATGTACCAACCAAGAGGTTAGAGGTTCGAAACTCCCTTCCCCTAAGTACAAATTTTAAGATTTATTGAAAGTATAGGAACAAAAAATGACCAAAACCTAATGTATAAGGACCAAAATGGTATTCTAACATTTTTTTTTTTAAAAAAAATGGTATTCTAACCTTTAGACGACCTTTTTTTCTTGGATTTTTTCTGCTTAAATATATTTTTCAGGAATATTTGTCGGTGTCCGACATTATATCGATTTTTTCATCGACATTTCTTGAGACCTCGACATTTTTAAGTCGATTTCTTTCTAACAATCTTTAGTCATACTCGACATTGTTTCTTTCTTGACAAGAAAATCTCGTTAGTAGGAGTAGATTTCATATTATTCAACTTTATTATCACTCTCATTGCAAATACTTTCAAAACCAATATATTTCCAAAATTATATTCTATCTAAAATTAAAAAGTTGCCCAAAATCTAAAAGTACAAACTTGATGATTTTTCTTAAACCCTTCCCATTTTGAGCTAATAAAAATCCAAACCCATAAAGTAAAAACAAAATGCAACTCATCACCGACACTCAAAGGCTCTAGTTTCTCTCAAAGGACAAATTTAAACAAAATCAAATAACAAATAACAAAAAACAAAAAACAAATAAATGGATCTGATGATGCCCAAAAGAAACCAACAAAATAAAGCTCACCAAAAAAAAAAAAAAAAAAGCTTTGAGAGCTTTCGACTGTACCTACAATGGCCGCCATTGTCGGTCTCTTTACTCTTCTTCTTCTTCCTTCTCTGGCTTCTTCTCTGTGCAGTCGCCGCCCGCCGGTGATCTTCAACTTCGGCGACTCGAACTCCGACACCGGCGGCTTGGTCGCCGGACTTGGGTTTCCCGTTCTGTCCCCCAACGGCAGATCCTTTTTCCGACGCTCTACCGGCCGCCTCTCCGACGGCCGCCTTCTCATCGACTTTCTCTGTAAGTGGGTCCCTTTTAACAAACTTTTTTTATTTATTATTTATTTTCTTTTTTGTTATTACAATTACGTGGCGTTCGATCTGACCGTTCGATGAAATGGGTTTCTAGATCTGAATTTGCGATGGCATTGTTGTGATTTTTGGGAACTTTGGGGGTTTGTTGTGGAATTTGAATTGGGTGGGGCCCGTCTCTGTTTGACATTTGTTTGGGGTTGGAATTGCCTGCAGTTACTGATAATCTAGTTTCTGTGCTCTCGTCCGTGTGGCACGTTTTCCGACTGGGCCCTACTTCCTGCCTTGATTTAATTTGTCTTCAATATATTAAATTAAGGGACTGTTTGGGGCGCTGAATTGGTTATAATATCTGGTGGTTATAATAATCTGGGGATTATAATAGTCTGGGGTTATAATAATCTGTGTTTGGGATGCAGATTATTATAGTCTGGGATAAAATAATCTGTGTTTGGGGTGCAGATTATTTTAGTATGGGATAAAATAATCTGTGTTTGGGATGCAGATTATTTTAGTCTGGGTTAAAATAGTCTGTGTTTGGGGTGCTGATTTGTTTAACACGAGATTCTGAATCAAAGGTTCAAGTTGACTGTTTTTTTCCTGACTTTTTTTTTTTTTTTTTTTTTAATTTTCCTCATACAACTTTGTATGTCAAATATTATATTTTGCAAATATCAATAAAAAATTGTTTGGATTCAGTTGCAAAAAAAATAAAGTATTAGGTATACAAGTTAAGTGATGTATTTAACTTAAAAGGAAACAAAAATAACCTAAGGTAAGAGTTGATTTTCTTTGTTTTAGGGTCATGACTTTTTCACAAAAGAAGTCATTTTATGATTTCATATTGGAAAACCATATTTGTTTCATTTCTGTATTTTCAACGTAAAAATGATAAATGCTTATATACAAAGAAATTATGTAATAAAACTCCATATTTAATAAAACTCCATATTTATATATGTAGAAAGACAACCTAGTATTTAATTCCCTAAAGTTGCACAAAAAAAAAATACATTTGGGAGATAATGTTGCCTTCTATGGGCCACGACCATGGTGGCACAAAAATATTTTTTCCTAGAAATATATGAGTACAAAAGATAGATAGAAAATTCTTGAAAGCAAAGATAATTGTGAAGCAACACATTGGTCGAGAAGTGGTGGGTCAACTGTGTTCGTCCAGGAGGTACTAAATCAACTCAACCTAGTATTTATTTTTTCTTTTTCTTTTTTCCTTCTTTTTCATTTTCTTCCTCCATCTTTATCTTCTTCCTCCATCTCCATCATTTTCATCTTATTCCTCCATTTCCATGTCCATCTTCATCTTCATCATCTTCTTCCTCCATTTCCATCATCATCTCCATCTTCTTCCTCAATCTCAAACTCCATCTTCTTCATTTTCTTCCTCCTCTAACCCTAATGTCGGCGACGTTTTCAACGACTTTTCCGACGGTTGCCGACAAATTTTTCGACGACCAAATATTTTTTCCTCGTTTTGTTTCTTTTCTTCTTTTTCTTTATTTTAATTTTTTATATTTTTCAAAATGAAAATGAGAAGAAATATGAAAAAAAAAAACGGTTGCTGGAAAAGTCGTCGGCGATCGCTAGAAAAGTCGTCGGAAAAGTGGTCGGACATTTTCAACGACTTTTCCGACTGTTGCCGACAATTTTTTCGACGACCAAAATTTGTTTCCTCGTTTTCTTTCTTTTCTTCTTCTTTTTTTTCCTTTATTTTCATTTTTTATATTTTTCAAAATGAAAATGAGAAGAAATATGAAAAAAAGGGGAAAAAAACGGTTGCCAGAAAAGTTGTCGGCGATCGTCGGAAAAGTCGTCAGAAAAGTAGTCGGCGGCCGTCGGAAAAGTCGCCGGAAACTTCGCCGGCCGACGGCGACCGGCGGTCGTCGGAAAAGTCAAGGAGTCGCATGGAAGAAGAGATGAGAGAGTTACTGTAGAAAATGGATAGAATAATCTGATGGGTTGAATGATGGTTACTGTAGAGAATGGATAAAATAATTGGGGATAAAAATAACCAACCTCACCATTTATTTTTGTTGATGCCCCAAACACTGAATAGGTTATAATAACGGGGGTTATTATAACCTATTCAGTGCCCCAAACAACCCCTAAATGGTCACTTATTTTTTTTATTTATTTATTTTTAAAATAATGGTCTCTGATATTTTAGGTAGGTTTTTATTTGGTTTTTAACCTTATAACTTTTTTTAGATTCTTTAGGTAAAAAAAAATTTACTAAATTTTGTTGCATATCATTAAATCATTATTTTATTGATGTATTTTATCATGTGTGCATGTTTATTGATATATTTAACCATGGGTACATGTCATTGAGATACATAGAATCTCAAATATATGAATTTTGATTAAAATATCATTTTGGTCTCTGTATTCAGGTTTTCGTTTCATTTTAGTTCATGTACTTTCAAAAGTACATTTTAGCTTTGAATAAAACTTAAAATTGATTTCTAGGTTAATTTGAAGTTATTATTATTTTTTTTTTCAAATTGGTTAAATAATCATAATATGATACAAGTTTTATGCCAATTGAGCTATGCTCATGTTGGCATGTTTGATTCTTTAATGTTATTAATATTATTATCAAGTATGAATTTTATTTATTAAAGTAAAATGTCAATTTTGACGTAGTAAAGCATCTATTATAAAAAAATCTTCTATAAGTTTGAAGGTTTAGGGTGTGTTTGGTTTAACTTTTCAAGTGTTTAATTTTGAAAAAAATTCTAGTGTTTGACAACCACTAAAAATGACTTATTAGAAAATGAACCATTTTGAAAGAAACACTTGAAACTAACTTTTTTGAAAATTGTCTTTAGTATACAATAACTTGTGTATAAAAACACGTACAAGGAAATGCAACCAAACATATGAATGTGTAAATTCTAAAAAGTTTTTGTACAAAATGTTTTTTAAAAAATGCATTCTTGAAAAACATTTAAATTAAAATGTATTCCAAACGGACCCTTAATCATCCACAAAATTGAATTAAAAAAAAAAGAAAAAAATTATTAGGTATTTTTTTTTTTTTTAATTTTTAAGAATATAATGTTTCAAAAGTGAATTGATTCGAATTTTGACTTGTAAACAAAGTTGGCTAATGTAATATTAACCAAGTGAGTTAAACTCTAAAGTTGCCCTCAACAATTTATTAGTAATTTTTTGGTTATTGTATGGTAATTATTATTGTTATTATTTTTCTACTGTGTAATGTCCCCCTAAAAAAGATGAAGGTTCCTTTTCTTATTGTCAAATCATTAAAAGAAAAAGGAAAAAAAAAAAAAAGGAATAATTGGCAGAGATTGTAAATTGATATTTTTACTTGGCATCTAAACCTAAAAAGAAATAATCACTTCAATCAATCTTAAAATGGAATCTAGATATTTTGAATGGAATATTGTCAACTAACTCTTAGAGCCCTATTTGTAATGATTTTTATTTAAGAAATAAATAATCCACATTTTAAAGATAACCTCTCATTTATGGTTAGAAACAAAATAATTTTTGGAGGCAGAAAACTAAAAACAAAATCATTATCAAATCGACCACTGTAATAATAAAAATTTGTTTGGTTTTGGTTTTACAGGTGAGAGCTTGAACACAAACTTGTTAAACCCTTATATGGATTCATTAGCAGGATCAAATTTCAAAAATGGAGCAAACTTTGCAATTGTGGGATCTTCCACTCTCCCCAAATATGTTCCTTTTTCACTCAACATTCAAGTCATGCAATTCGTTCACTTCAAAGCCCGCACGCTCGAACTTCTTAACACCAATGCCGGTATGCTATTCTTTGATAATTAAACTATACCAATAGAGATGTTGTCGTTGTTACTGGTTCCATTTCTGTTCGTAAAGAACAAAGTCAATTGAGCTTTCTTCTCGTTTTAGGCTACAGGAGTTTGATTGACGATGACGGTTTTAGGAACGCGTTGTATATGATCGACATTGGCCAAAATGACATAGCGGACTCTTTCTCCAAAAACCTCTCTTATTCCCAAGTGGTTAAGCAAATCCCATCGGTCATTTCTGAAATCAAGAATGCTGTGAAGGTGAGAGTGAGTTGTTATGATCTATCTTTTTCCATTCTTATTCTAATGCACATTAGAAATTGTGTTTAGGCATTGTATGATCAAGGTGGAAGGAAGTTTTGGATACACAACACAGGACCATTAGGTTGTTTGCCTCAGAAACTCTCATTGTTTCACACAAAAGACCTCGACCGACACGGATGCATTTCGAGCTTCAATGCCGCAGCGACCTTGTTCAACACGGCATTGAGCCATTTATGCCAGGAAATGAGATCTGAACTGAAAGACGCAAGTATTGTCTACGTCGATATCTACTCTATCAAGTACGACCTCATTGCCAACTCCTCATTACGCGGTAAGATCGAACACTCGTCGTCGTACGTTTACTAAACAAACACGATATCAGTCGACGAATCTCACATAAACAATCGTTTTTACAGGTTTTCCAAATCCTCTAATGGCGTGTTGTGGTGCTGGAGGACCTCCATACAATTACAACATCAGAGTGACATGTGGTCAGCCAGGATACCAAGTTTGTAGCGAAGATTCAAAGTTTATCAGTTGGGATGGAGTTCATTACACCGAAGAGGCAAACAAGATTGTGGCTTCCAAAATACTTTCAAGAGCTTATTCAACTCCACCCTTACCTTTTGATTTCTTTTGCAACAATTGATTTCCATTCATATTTTGCCATTGTTGTGTTCTTTTTTACTTGATTTGAAACAATTTTGGAGGTCTATTATATGTTTTTTTTGCAAAAGTTTCTCTCTTAAGTTCCTAAACCCACCAAAAGATTTTTATCTTGGTGAGTAATTCTTTTATAACAAATGAAATTAAATGCATATTTTTGGGAAAAAAGAAAGTGATTGAGAAAATGACTCCAAAAGAAAAGGTCATTTTGGATTGTGAAGGTGTCCCCTTTAATACACCTGTCAACATGCAAATACAAGAAAGGAAAAGAGCTGTCAATTTCTTATGTGTAGATCAGAGCTATTTTCTAACCAATTCAATTTAAATTATAAGTTTTTTATTCTTACAAATAAATTTTGCAACTAACCCTAATTAAATGCTTAAACAATTACATATCTATATCAGTTTTATGCTTGAACAATTAAATGACTCATTAGTTTGAAATTAAATGGCTAATATAATTAGTTTGAAATCAAAGTAAAAGTTAAAAGCAGATGATTATTTTAAGTCTAGCAATCATTTAGGTCTTGTTTGATAATCATTTGGTTTTTGGTTGTTAGTTTTTGAAAATTATACTTGTTTTCTCTCAATTTGCTTGCAATGGTTTTCAATTTTGTTAGGGACACATTTGAATTCTTAGGAAAATTTCAAAAACAAAAACAAGTTTTTGAAAACTACTTTTTTTAGTTTTCAAAACTTACATGGTTTTTGAAAACATGGGGAGAAGATAGATATCAAAACAAAGGAACTTATAGGTGGAAGTAGTGATTATAGACTTAATTTTCAAAAACCAAAAACCAAAAACAAAATGGTTATCAAACAGGGCCTTAGTTTTTAAAAATTATGTCTGTTTTCTTACAATTTTTTTTATAATACTTCTCATCCAGTTAAAAAGAGATGTGAATTCTTAATCAAAATTTAAAAATAAAAAACAAAGTTTTGTGGAAACTACATTTTTTTTAAAAAAAAAAAAAAATTATGGACAAAGATAGTGTTTGTAAGCTTAATTTTAAAAAACCAAATGAATATCAAATGAGACATAGTTTTTAGATTTTGAAAGTTAGATTTAGAAACAAGCTAGGTATTAAAAGTTGTTTTTCTTTATACCAATTAAATCAAGACTATACTAAAGTGAGCATAGCTTAGTGGTAATTGACATGTACCCTCGACCAAGAGGTCAACGGCGAATCCCCCTACCAAGTTGAACTCAACAAAAAAAAAAAAAAAAAAAATCAAGAAATACATACCAATTATCATTTATTGCTAGTGACATACATTTTCTTTGGGAAAATGTTAATGTTTTTAGTTGAGAATAGAGAATCCAACTTTCTATCTATGCACAAAGTTTAAAAGAACTAAAAAAAGACCATAAACCTTAAACTAAGGTAATGAATTACCAATTATTTTACATGCAAGTGAATGTGACAACAAAAATGAGAAGGGCTCAAACCAAAACAAATTTTCATTTTCACAATGACCCTTATCTTCAACTTCCATTTTTTTTCTCAAAACAATCAAAGAAAACATCTTCAAATGCTCAACAGAAACAGAGTCCCAAAAAACAGAGCAATCTCAAAAGCACAAACAAAAATGGCTGAGATGAGGAGCTTTTAAATTGAATCATGAAAATCCAAAAGCAACCCATCATCAAACACTGTTGATTACACACAAAAAAACCCAAATAAACTCAAAGAGAGAGATTGAGATCAAGCCCTTTATTTGTTTCTCCAACCTTGTCTTTATCTTGTTGTTCATCCTTTGGGTTGCTCTGTTTTGGTGTTGATGATGAAGAAGCTGCAAGCTGAAGGGTTGTGTTGGATTTGTTGTTGTTGCTGCTGCCATAGCCATCTTCTTCCATGAAATCTTCTGGTTGGAACTTTGGATTCCAAATCCCTTTGGATTTCTCTTCTTGTGCTGAGTCTTTGGATTTGATGATTCTGTCTCTCATGGCTTTGGTGTTTTGAATCAGAGCAAAGAACAGCTTCATGTTTTCCTCTTCCTCTTCATCTTCTTCTTCTTCTTCTTCTTCTTCAATGTTCTGCAATTTTCTTCTTTTTCTTCCTCCTTCCATGGCTCTGCTCCAATGGTGGGAAATGGATTAGAGAGAGAGAGAGAGAGAAAAAGAGAGAGTTCACATTGAAAAATTATAGACTGAGTTTTGCAGAGATATGTTGAAATTTACTGAAAGGAGGAAAAAGTAAGGTTTTGTTTTTATTTTTTATTTATTTTTTTCCCTCAATTGAGGCGGTTAAAAGAGGGAATAAGTTTATTTGACTAATTAACGATTGCCAACGTGAACATAACTGATGGACACATCTTTCTATTCATAAAAAAAAAAAAATCTTTCTATTCAATTTGAGGTTTTTAGGAGTGTCTTTGTTAGACAATTAAGATTTTGTTTTATGTTTTCAGATTAATTGAATTTTGTAAATATGTATTTGACTTTTATATGTATATATATATTCACATCTGTTGTGGGTGATTTTGGACCACCCCAGAATCTAAGGACTAAGCAGGACAACGCAGCACAACACGAAGGCTTGACCGGGAAGCAGACTCTGGAGGAGAGCGAACCGACGGGATTGAGCCGAGGTCGACCACTCGGCCCTTCGTGTGGGTCGAGTTCCTTTCGCTTCCGTTCGGTCCCTGCTGCCCCAATCCGCCCCAGTTCCACTCGGTTCAGCCCAGGATCGCCTCCGAGCGCCTAGAAAACCCTAATTGAAGACACAGTATAAATAGGGTCTCTCACACTCGGAAAAGGGTTCGGAACTTTAGCTACCAAAAATACTCTTACTGTTTTATCTGACTTAGGCATCGGAGTGCAGATGGCCTACACCACACCAGTGTGCAGCAGTTTTGATTGGTCTTGCAGGTCACGTCTTCCTCGTCTTCAACAAATTCAGTGCTGGTGATACGTTACGGTCAGGTGAGTTGCTTGGCCAGATTTTGACATACATCTATTTTTTTTTCCAATTTTCTTATGATGTTTTTTTCTCAAGGAGACATTTGAATTATTAGTCAAATTCCAAAAACAAAAACAAGTTTTTTTAAAAACTACTTTTTAAGTTCTCAAATGTTGGTTTGGTTTTTGAAAACATGGGAATAAGGTAGATAATATAACAAAGAAACCTATAGGTAGAGTAGTGTTTATAAGTTTAATTTGAAAAAAAAAAAAAAACAAAAACTAAGGTCATGTTTAATAACCGGTCTCGTTTGATAACCATTTGGTTTTTGGTTTTTTTAAAATTATGCTTGTTTTCTCTCAATTTCCTTGGTTAAAGAGACATTATAGTTCTTAGCCAAATTCCAAAAACAAAAACAAATTTTCGAAAACTACCTTTTTTTTTTTTGTTTTCAAAATTTGACTTAGTTTTTGAAAACATTGGAAGGATGTAGGTTCAAACCAAAGAAATGAATAGGTGGAAGAAGTGTTTATAAGCTTAATTTTCAAAAACAAAAAATAAAAAACGAAATAGTTATCAAATGGGATCTTAGTTTTTTGTTTTTGGTTTTTGAAAATTAGGCTTGTTTTTTCTCAATTTCCTTATCATGGTTTTCATCTTTGTTAAGGGCACATTTGAATTCCTAGCCAAATTTCCAAAACATATACCAGTTTTTGAAAACTACTTTTTTTAGTTTTCAAAACTTGACTTGGTTTTTGAAAACATGGGAACAATGGTATGTAGCAAAAATAAGAAACTTAGTGGTGGAAATAGGTGTTTCTAAGCTTAATTTTTAAAAACAAAAAACCAAATAGTTATTAAATGGGGCCTAAATGGTTATCAAATTTGACCTAAAAATTAGGTTTGGTTGGTGATTTGAAAACAAGGAATTAAATGAAAATAGAGTTATATTTCATGTTTTCAGATATGCGTTTGGCAGCAAATTTAGAAATTGGATCTCAATTTAAACCAAGGTTTAAAATGTATTTGATAATATATTTATAAACCATAAACTAATTATAGTTATCAACTAAATATTAAGTTGAATATAAACTATTATTCATTAATTTATAAACATGTATATATGTTATAAATTTTATATAATTATTATTTTCCAATGTCATATAATTTATAATACATTATATTATACAAGTTTTAATTTTAAAAAAAAATAATGAATTAAGATTTATAACATGAAATACTATATTTATTAAAGTTTTTATCTTTTTCAATTTAATTTTGTATTTTAAAATTTCAAATTAAAAATCTGAATATTCAGAAATTTCACTGTTTAGATCACATAATCCAAAAACAATTTTAAAAAACACATCTATCAAACGCATAAGTGAATTCGAAAACATAAAACAGAACCAAATAGACCTAAAGTTCTCACATTATGACCTTTTATGCTTGCAAACGCAATCCAAAACGACCTAAATTGAAATAAAAACAAAATCATGTCGTCTTAAAAGATACCTCATTTTTTTTTTTTTAACTCATTTTAACTTTGATTTATTGGTATGGTGTGGACCTTTTTTTTTTTTTTTTTTTTGGACAATGACCCACCTATAATTTCTATCCTCTTGGGGATATGGGTATATAATATACTATTTCTATGATTAAAATCCATGGTTTCAAGTGGGGTTTGAATACAAATTCCTTTATTGAAGTGAATCTCCCTTATCTATATCTATATCTATATCTATATCTATACTATATTAAAAGGCGCTTAAGGGGAGAAACTTTTGATTTCCTTTTTAGCCCCTTTTTAATTTTCAAATTCCTCATTTGTCCTTCCTATTTAATTATTTAATATATAATTATTCAACTTTCAGTAGATCATTTCCACGTTTAAGAATTGGTTTAAACAAAAAATCTAATCTCATCTAAGATTAAGAATTGGTTTTAAAAAAATCTCATCTTAAGATTAAGAATTGGTTTTTTTTTTTTAAAAATAATCTCTTTTCTGTTTAGATTTTCTTTTTTAATAAAAAAAATCTCATCTTTGATAAGATTAAGAATTAGTTTTAAAAAAAAAATCTTATCTTCATTCCCAGGTTTTTTTTTTTTTTAAAAAAAAAAATCTCATCTTCATTCCCACATTTAGGTTTTCTTTTAAAAAAAAAAAAAACAAAAAATCTAATCTCATCTAAGATTAAGAATTGGTTTTAAAAAAATCTCATCTCAAGTAAGATTAAGAATTGGTTTTAAAAAATAATCTCTTTTCCGTTTAGGTTTTCTTTTTTAATAAAAAAAAATCTCATATTTGATAACATTAAGAATTGGTTATAAAAAAAATCTCATCTTCATTCCCACGTTTAGGTTTTCTTTTTTTAAAAAAAAAAAAAACAAAAAATATAATCTCATCTAAGATTAAGAATTGATTTTAAAAAAATCTCACCTCATCTTTGGTAAGATTAAGAATTGGTTTAAAAAAAAATCTCTTTTCCATTTAGGTTTTCTTTTTTAATAAAAAAAATCTCATCTTTGATAAGATTAAGAATTGGTTTTAAAAAAAAATCTCATCTTCATTCCCACGGTTTTCTTAAAAAAAAAATCTCATCTTCATTCCCACGTTTAGGTTTTCTTTTTTTTTTTTAAAAAAAAGGGAGAAGACTCATTCCTACTCCATCTTTAGTAATGTCAGTAAATATAGTCTTTTCATTTAGTGTAAATATATATAATTTTTTCTTATTTCTTTTTCAAGTAGACTAATGTATCATTAAGAGATTTTGGTACATTATCAAGTCATAATTCAAATTTTCTAATTAACTACTTATACTTTAAAAGGTATTATAACACGTGCAACGCACGTAGCTTCAAACTAGTAATAAGAAATAGGCCTACTATCATCTTCAATTAAACAATAAAAAAATAATAATTTTTAATTCAAAAAGTTATTATTAAAAAGAATATTTTGAATTTGGTCTATTTTCTTTTTTCAAGTGATCCACTCAGCAATAAATTTTAAACTTGGTTTCTTTTATGAACCAGAAACAATAGGTACGATTTTTCAGAACAAGAAATTCAATTTCCAAAAAATCGCCTATCATTTTCACTTGAAATTTCAAACCCTAACTTTTGACACATAAAAGAAAGGTTTAAATCTCATTTCAAATCTTTAGTATTTTTCCATTTTGATGTCTAAACTTTAAAAGCTTTATTTAAGTCTTCGAACTCTTAAAAAATAAAAAAAAATATATTACAATTACAGGATAAAAATAAAAATATTTTTGTTAATAATAATTTATAATTAATTATTAATTAGTAATAATGATGATAAAATTTATATAAAATATAAAGAAACTTTTATTAAATTAAGAAATTAAAAAAAATTATGAAAAAAGAGAGAGAGGGGGTAAGAGTGAGGTGAGGTGAAGAAAAGAGAGGAGTTGTAAGACCCACAATGAGAGGTTGAGGTTCGAGTTAGTAAGTTGTGGGATCCACAAAGTTTGAGTTAATAATTTGTGGAGCCCACAATAAGAGAGTTAAAATAAAAGTTATTAAGTTTGTAGACCTCACAATTGAATTTAAAATATCATTGGACCAAACGAGGAGTTCGTTGTAGTTATTAACTTCACTTCACCCTAACTCACTCAACTCCTTGATCCAAACACCCCCTTAGTATTTGTTTCAAACTTTCAACCGATTGTGATACATGTCCACTTCAATACATTAATACACATGTTCAAAGCTACCCTACCATTTGTTAAAACAAATAAAGATAAATATCAAAATGATTGTTTTTTTTTTTAAAGGTTTAACTCATAATTTGACTTCTGAACTTTCAAAATGTTTACCCTAAAACTCCAAGCTTTCACGTTTGTTTCATTTTAATCCCCAAACTTTCAAAATATTATTTTGGTCCTCAAACTTTAGAAAACTAATAATTTTGGTCTATACTTTTAAATTAATCATTTTGGTACATACTTTTACTTGTATTTTAAATTTTAACAAATTGATAACACAGTTTTGATAAAGTATATATTAACATATTAATGTGAGAATGTATAGAAACCATATATGATAGACAAATACTAGATAAAAATATTAAGTGATAAAATAATATACCAAGAATCAAATAAGTAATTTCCAAAAGTTGAGGGGGGAAACAGGTGTTTTGAAAGTTCATAGACCAAAAATTGATACGTTTTGAAAGTTCAAGAACCAAAATGAAACATATAAATTCAAAAACCAAAATGAAATATAAACCTTTCTTAAACTTTAGAGACTAAACTAGACGCATCGTTAAAAAGTTGGAAAGAACCAAAATATAAAAAACTTCAAATCTAAAAGAAATCCTGATTTGACCCCATATTGAACAGGGATTTAATGTCTGTCTGAATCATGAGCATTCTATTCCTAATTTCCACCAATTTCCTGGCGGCCTGTTTTTGATTTGTTGACTGGAATATCTCAAGTCTTCGTGGATCCTACAATCTCTGTATGGCAGCCACTGACGAAGCATATACTTCAAAAGGATTGGATAAAACCAAAAACACTAGTACAAACAATCAATCAATTACCTGGGTCCAGATTGTGCTCTTCTAATTCTTCATTTCTTCTACAATTTGACATCAAGCAACTGGGTTAAGATCATTCCCTGTGCCAATCATTCTGTATTGAAAAATACAAACATAAATATACAGAGGGAAACAGTTTCTTCCCTTTCAGAGTAACTCAGGTGCAATGATTCTGTTTCTATGGTACAGTATATTGTATATACTCATGTTCTTCCATCACATGTGTTAAACCAATGACAGATTAATCCTATGCAATATCACAAGGAACTAAGTTGAGAATCAAAACCAGGAAGTTGCATCATTATGTGGTTCTACTGGGTTGAAATTTTGTGTCCAGGACTCTGCATCAATTGATTGAAGTAGTTGGATGATGAATGTAATGATTCAACCATTTGGCAAATTTTGTGTGCCTTTTCTAGGTGAGAGAGCTTGCTACAGAATGAGATGTCTGTTGCTTACTCCTCGACCCATCGAACTCCGTGTTTGGCCCAAAGATAATAAGCTCCGATAGGACCTCTGCCACCAAACTCGTAAAGTTCTGGCTTTATGTTATTCTTGTTGACTTCGTTCAGGATTGGAGTTAGGATGTTCCATGCAATTTCGAGCTCATCACTTCTCATGAACAGATGGCTATCCCCATCAATGACATCAAGGAGAAGATGCTCGTACGAATCAGGCACGTCCACGTTGTACCTATAGTAATAGAGAAAAACTAAAATGGATAAGAGAGAATAAAACAATATCTACATCAAAACTATGCTGCAACTAGCAATCACAAAGGACAATATTTCAAATTCATGAAGCAAGAACGTACTTGTCTTTGTAAAGCAAATTGAGCTCTGGAGAATCCAATCGCAATCCCAATCCAGGAACCTTGTTATTAACTCTGACAAGAATGGCCTCTTCAGGTACATCACGCAAAATAATCTCATTAGTTGCAGATACGCTATTATACCCAATGTGCTCGCGATAAATATTCCCGGGAACCTGGCAAAATTGTATACGGATCTCTACACTGCATTTTGGAGCAGTTCCCCATCAAGGATATAGATATTTCAAAATTAGTGGTGGTGGACCAATTCTACTATTTGACTTGTAAGAATAAACAAATCTCAAATCAAAATGCATGTTAAGCAGAGAATATGATGTATAATTTTCAATTTATCATTATGATCATACCAGAGATTTTAAATTATTATTATAGGGAATCTTTTCCGTGTGTTCAAAACTAGCTCTGATAAGAATAAGATTTCCTATAATGGTTTGTGCCAAAGTAGCCAGGCCCTTAGTATTTACTTGAAACTGAGGTTGATATTTCAACTATTAAGTTCTCCTTCCTTTCAACTTTTTGGTTCTTGATTACCCTCATCAGTGGTCCTTTTCTCCTATTTGTCATTCCCCTCTTATCAAGAAGCCCATGGATGCATGTATACTAACCAAAAAAAAAAAGATTAATTACATTCTAGTATAATGTAGCCGATTATATGGGACGGCAACTAATTCTGTCCCAGTCCTACATCTTCCTGATATGCAATAGCCTTACCAAAGAACTTACCAGTGTTTGATTAGTCCCAAGCCAGATTTGATCAAAAAAGGGACACCATCCCAACGTGCGTTGTCAATGTACAAAGCACCAGCGAAATATGTTGGAGTCAGATTGTCGAGAAAAAGGTCAACTTTGTCCTTAGTATTAGATTTGTACTGTCCAAGAACAACATCACTGGGTTCCAATGGGCGAATGGATCTCAGCAGCTTGACCTGGAAAGAACCTATTCATTTACATTGCACCATGCAATCAAAGTTTCTTGAAAAGTCTATATTTACCTTCTCATTTCGAATAGCTTCACCATCAAGACTAATGGGCGGTTCCATGGCAAGTAATGCTATTGTTTGTAGTATATGGCTGTGTACTATGTCCCCAATGATCCCACCACCGTCCAAAAATCTGCACGGAAGTAACTCAACACTTGTAGATGGTCCTGTAACAATAATTCAAGACAACAGTAAAACCATTGAACAGCGAAGTAACCTTTTTGTTTGAATTCCAAGTTCTTCTGACAAAATGACCTGCAATATTTTTGAATTTGTTTAGAGAGTATTGAGTGTGAAAGGACTAGAATTTTCTTTATAGAAATGTGTACCTGTACACTGCTTATGAATGTACGACTCCATAGTGGCTGAAAAACTAAATTAGCAAACCTTAAAACTGTAAGGTTTTCAATAAGGTTCTTCCCTAGAAGATGATCAATTCTGAAATATGACAGTTTAAAATCAAGTTATAAGCTGAAATTTAAAATAACGCAAGAAATATGCACAAGGCTATTACGTGCAACGTTAGTGATATGATCATATGAAAGTATATGAATACTGAGAACAAACCTGTAAATTTGTTTTTCCTCAAATTGGGAAAGAAGAGATTTTGTCAAAAAATGAGAAGAAGTCATGTCAAAGCCGAAAGGTTTCTCAATGATAACACGATTCCAACCCTTTTTCGTTTGAGCTTTACTGGAGAGAGAGCTTGCAACATCTAGAAGAGCGTCTTGTGGCACAGAAAGGTAAAATATCCTGTTAGCTTTGGAATATCCCTGCAGTATTGTTAATTATTTTATAATCATTAATCAAGGATCTGGATTGCGTATTAGAACATTGAACATAAGGAAATGCAATTAAAAAAAAAAAAAAAATCTTCTTCTCAATCCAGTGGGTGGCCCCAATATAACCACCTCAATCTGCTCCATCAGGAAATTGAGCTTTGACATGCCCTTTTTGTTGTCATAACCTCCATTTACATGGAATGTTCTACTCAGAAAAGCATCCATTTTATCACTGCAATTTTGTCTACAAAGAAACAAAATATTCATTTCACCAAAATTTTGTTACTACTTGCCAAACACAATGCATTTGTTTTACATTCACAAAGTTGCTGAAGTGTTGATAAAATTAAATGCATTTGACAGCACTAATTGTCAACTCCAAGAGAATTCCATTTTATGCACTAGGCAATCACCTGATGCAGAACTAACATTGAGTTTTGAAGTACAAAATTCTTCTAACTATAGCAATCAAGCCTTAATAAGCTTCATTGTTTTTTCCCCTTTCGGTATGTGGTATAACTTCAAGTTGAACATGCACTACGACAGCAGTAAAAACTCAATGTGTACTATTTGAGATGCATTTGACATCATTAATCAGACATGCAGATTAAATTGGTTTTTGAATTCCAATTTTCTGAACAATGTCATCCATCATATAATCAATTTTTCTTTATATACTTGACAGTAGAAAATATAAAGAGGTATATCCAGGAGGTGAATTCAGAAGCATACTGGTGATCAATGCGGCAAGTTAAAGTGGCAGATATAATAGACCGCAGTTCTTCATCTGTTATATTCTTTCTTGAATAACCAAAAATGCCAACATTCTGCAACCATGGAATATCAGAACAGCTGTAAATCAACTTTGTGTTCACTTAGATATCAAACTAGGAGAAGCAATCTCCATTCAATTTATATTTTGCATAAGAATCTCCATTCAATTTCTTGAGGTAGATCTCTTCGATAACCTGGAATATGTTAATGCCCAGTGAAAATAATCAATATGCATACCATTCTCAACAATATTAAAATGTGGGAAGTGGCATGCTAGTTAGACTAATAAGTGATGTTCCCAAGGGTAGCACAACGGAGCAGGTCAAAAAAATGGATGGAATGAGTGGGTACTGGGTAGAATCCATTTTAAATCAAGCATTTGGAAATCAATAAAATATAAGTAAAGAGACATCATACAGTACAGTACACGAGATATAAGAAACTAGTATATCTATCTATATAACATTTATGTGAATATCACCATACCTCAGGGAGAAAACCACTATAATACAGCGCAAACAGAGCTGGGAAAATTTTTCTCGTCGCTAGCTCACCAGTAGCTCCAATAACAGCAATACAGAGTGATGGTACTTTTTCATCCCTGACGTTGAAGTTTGACATAAGTGACTGTGGCAAGGATCCAGAAGACCCGGAGGAATTTTCAACATCCACTGAAGCATCAGATTGCAGATTCTCAGATGCTTTTGGATGTATAGCTGCTTTAGTTGCTTCTGAATTGGAATCTGATGAATCAAGATGCTTAATTTACCAAAAATATACCAAATATTAGAGCAAAAATGAGAATGGAAGGCAACTAGCATTGACTAACCACTGGAAAAGTTAGATTCTGGGACTGCTTCAGGAATTTGCTGTGCACGTGACAAAGTTTCCTCAAAAGGTTTTTCAAACTCATCTCCTTGATGATTTTTTATAGTCTTGAACTTCTGTGATGGTCCAGATTTCCCATTATGTTGCAGAACACTTAGGCTCTCACTTATCCAGAGCTTTAAGCCATGAAATATTTGGCAGAAATTGGAAGCTCTTCCTGATCGTAAGCTATTTGGCACAATCTAAATCCACCATTAAACAAAAAGACACCCATTACTACGTTTAGAAGAAAAGAAGTTTGCTTAAAATATTATACAATCTTACCATAAAGGGTAGGGAAATGGATAGAGAAGGAAAGAGAAACCCCCCAAATTTTTAGTGATTTTTCATAAAGTCATCATAACCTTCTCTCTATAAGCTCCAGCTCCCACTCCACTCTCTTCAATTATAGTATCTTAATTGCTAAATCTCACCATATGATCAACAAACTGACGGATGTTTACATTTCATCTTTGTTATAGCGAATAAACCTATCTTCTTAACGCGATCACTTATTTTCGCTACTTGAATTAACATATTGTAAAGAAGATCCTTCGACTGTTTGAACAAATAACGTAATTTTACAAAACTTAATCACCATTTTTCTGTTTCAGTTCCAAACAAATTAAGGAATTCTAATCCTCTAGACTCCTCATCGAGATCAACCAACTAGAAAGCGCAATTCAGAGTGAGAAACTGAAAATGAATAGAAGATGGAGTAGTGAGAGTAAAGGATTATGAACACTCACATGGTTGCTGCGGTGGGGGATTCTGCGACCATTTGAGCAAAGAGGAATAGTTCCTGGAGGAGCCGAGAAAGTTGAAAATGACATTGAAACTTTGATGTTTTGTCGAAATGGTTTGATATCGGAATTCGGAACTTCTCTCCTCCTGCGTTTAGCCGGCCATGGTAGGGAACTCGAAGATGATTGCATCTCTCGACCTGTGGTTCTGTGTACAGGAGATTGTGGCCCACTGTTGGCCCGAAAAG
Organism: Luffa aegyptiaca; assembly: GCA_017139565.1. Classification (NCBI taxonomy): domain Eukaryota; kingdom Viridiplantae; phylum Streptophyta; class Magnoliopsida; order Cucurbitales; family Cucurbitaceae; genus Luffa; species Luffa aegyptiaca. Next base: position 44,313,581 of record CM029402.1, on the reverse strand, counting down.
ATAGGCTTAGGCCCAAATACTTTTTTGGGAAATTCTCAGAAATCGCCAGAAATTACAACGTAATTTTGAAAAATGGCCAAACTGTATTTTTTAATGAAAAATGGCCAAACCAGTTTTCCTAGCCTATTTTCGTGCTATATAAACTTACTTTTTTGCCCTTCAGCCACCCCCACGTCTATCCTATATTTGTGCAGCCGTATCTTTTATTTTTTTTTTCAAAAATAATCTATAACATCTCATTCCATGAATCAAGGGATTTTTAGTTACACGATCATCTCTCTCTCCATCTTCATTTTATTATTCAACGGTGGGTCCTAGTTGTAAGTAAAAAATGTTCCATATCTATATAAACAGAAAAAATTAGCAGAAATTGAAGCATCTTGGATGTCGACAAAACTCACTCGAGCTTCTCTGAATGTTCTTCGACTGTCCATGTAGATACAGTGTAATCTTGTCGAGAATCTTGGTTATGAGACGAAGCTTGAAGGCGTCTGTGAAGAAGTATGGAAGAATCGATGAATGTAGAAGAAGACTGATGGTAGAACGATGGAAGGGTTTGTCTCAGAGGTTCGAATGATGGAGGAAGGGGAAGGGGTTCTCTCGCAAACGGTAAGTTGGAAGGGTTTGAAATGAGGAAGGGGAAAGGGTTTTTTTTGGAACGTGAGTGTGTTCCCAAGAGAGTAATTATGCCTTAGGGTTTTTTCCAAGAAGCTATCAATCCAGAGGTTTGTTTGAAATTTTGTATCAATTTTTTCATTTTTTTTTCTGATTATACTTTAATTCTGATATTTTAGGTGTTCATCCCATATTTTAGGTGAATCTAGATTTTTTTTCTGATTATACTTTAATTCTTCTTTGAATCTGGAATTTTTTTTAATTGAAGTTGTTCTTCATTGTTATGGAATTTGGTAAGCTCTTTCATTTTTTCTTTTGATATACACTGTTTAAATTTAAGTCCTCCTATTTTTTCTCTCTTTTTTTGAATTCAAATCTCTTGTTTTAAATTTAGGTTGTCAGATTTATATTCCATTTCATTTGAATTTCGGTTAGTTTTGATTTGCTAGATGAATCAATGGGTAAGGAAGCTAGATTTGATTGTTTGAAATTGTGTATCAATTTTTTCATTTTTTTTTGATTATACTTTAATTATGATATTTTAGGTGTTCATCCCATATTTTAGGTGAATCTAGATTTTTTTCTGATTATACTTTAATTCTTCTTTGAATCTGGAATTTTTTTTTAATTGAAGTTGTTCTTTCATTTTTTTCTTTTGATATACACTGTTTAAATTTAAGTCCACCTATTTTTTCTCTCTTTTTTTGAATTCAAATCTCTTGTTTTAAATTTAGGTTGCCAGATTTATATTCCATTTCATTTGAATTTCTGTTAGTTTTGATTTGCTAGATGAATCAATGGGTAAGGAAGCTAGATTTTCTCCCTTATTTATAGTGTATTTGTTTTATTTTATTTTCAGATTTAAGATTTGTTAAAGGGTATTTTCGTCCAATTTCATGCCAAAATAGTTTACTAAAAATAGGATTTGGCCATTTATCAAATTGGAAATACGATTGGCCATTTTTCAAATCAGCTATTTTTTTTTGGCCATTTATCTGGTTGCCCCTACTTTTTTTATGAGTTTAAGGCCCAACCGACTATTTTTTTTTTTGAGTAATTGCAATGGGTGGCAAATTAATTATCTATAATAGCAAATTTAGCACCAAGTAAAAAGAATTGCAAATATGACAAAAAAATTAGAATACATTTTTAAATTCCCATTTTACCCTTATTGTTTTCTCTTCATCTACCAAGCCTCCAGGTTTTCATATTTGGCATTTGCATTGTATTTGTGTATGTTATGAAATTAGCGGTGAGTGTTTGCGTGTTTGGGAGTTCACTCTCTGGCATTTTTTTTTTTCGCACCATTTCTCTTTTTTTTTTTTTCTTTTTTCTTTCTTTCTTCCCTCGCATTTCTTCTACCACACAATTTTTTTTTAATTTTGTATTTTCTTGCTTTTTTTTCCCTTTGTTTTGTTGTTGAGGTATTGTTATGATTGTTTCTTCTTCTTTTTATTTATTTATTTATTTTTTGATACTATGATATGTGTGAAGGAGGATTCGAACCACAAACCTTGTGATTATCAGTACAACTTTTTGTCAATTGAGCTAAACTCTTGTTGGCCTTCTTTTTAATTCAAGAATGCCAAGAATACAAAAATTGCAATTTTGGTGAGTGTTTGTATAGGTATATCAAAGTATATCACTGATATACTCCGGTTAATCGTAGTCTATCACTGACTATCATTGATCGAAGTCTATCATGGACTATAATTGATAGATAATGAAATACAAAGAATACAAGAATATCAATTTTATGGTGGTGGTCACGGAGCTTGTGTGCTAGGCTTTAAAAATTATATTGTTGATTAAGAGTCGCTTGTTCGTAATGGTTATTTTTGGATTTTATGTTCTGATTACCACAAGAGACTTAAAATTTTTGTTCAATTTATGATTGTAGTATAATAATTTTGGATGAGTTTCTAATTACTGAGATGAATTGTAATGGAAATAACTTTACTGATAGATTTCAATTAAATTGATTTCTATCAGTAACAATCATTGGTAGACTTCAATTAATTGATAATTAACTGATTTCTGTCAGGGATAGAAACTGATAGACTTCAATTAACTAATTTCTATCCTCGATAGAAAATGATAGATTTGAATTAAACTAATTTCTATCAGTGATACAAGTCAATAAACTTCAATTAAATTGGTTTCTATCGGTGATAGAAACTAATAGTCTTGAATTGAATTGATTTCTATCAGTGATAGAAACTGATAACCTCGAATTAAACAGTTTTCTATTAGTGATTATCACTGATAGACTTAAATTAAACGGATGGATAAAAATTGATAGTCTTGAATTAAACTGAACTAATAGCCTTGAATTAAATTGTTTTCTATCAGTGGCTATCACTGATAGGCTTGAATTAAACACGATAAAAAATTATAGATTATGATTATCAGAGTCTATCAGTGATACACACTGATAGACTTCAATTAATCAAAGTCTATCAGTGTCTATCACTAATAGACTCCGATTAATTGAAGCTTATCATCAAAGTCTATCAGTATTTATCATTGATAGACTCCGATTAATCAAAGTCTATCAGTGTCTATCACTAATAGACTCCGATTAATTGAAGCTTATCATCAAAGTCTATCAGTATTTATCACCGATAGACTCCGATTAATCGAAGTCTATCAGTGACTATCAATAATAGGGACTGATAGACTATTGGAGATACTAAGGATATTTTTCGTAATTTAACGTATTTTTTGCTATTTCCGCAAATAATTTTATTTTTTTGCTATTTTTGCAATATTTTTGCCGGTTTTTGCTATCTGTGCAAAACCCCCTTTTTTTTTTGGAGTGGGGAGATTTGAACCACAGACCTCATCAGTACAACTTTATGTCAATTGAGCTATGCTCTTATTGGCAAGGCCCAATGGACTAGGGATATCGAATTAAAATAGGAAAATTGTAATGGGTGGCTAAAATCTAATGGTTAATTCCCGATATAGCAAGTTTTATAAAAAATTGCAAATATAGCAATTTTTTTAAATCGTTTTTTTTAATTTCTGTTTTGCCCCTGTTTTGATTTCTATCAGTGATAGAATAGACTATCGCTGATAGAATCACAGTATAGAAATCCAGTGATAGAAATTTATCGCTGATAGAAACCAATAGTATATTTGATTACGTGATAATTTGTACATACCTTTTGTTTTTTCTTTTGTTTTTTTTTTTGTTAAGGTCTCCTCTTCTTTAAATTTCAACTTCCGCTTTGTGTTTTTCTTTTCTTCCGGTTCAATTTCCATATTGTTTTGTTTCGGCATCTATAAAAACAAAATCAATGACATAGGTTTTAGAAAAAAAATGATAGTTTTCTATCAATGATAGAAGTTTCTATCAGTGATAGAAGATGTATATCAGTGATTGAAATCTATTAGTGATACGTTTCTATCACTGATAGATTTCTATGAGTGATAGAAGATTTTTATCGCTGATAGACCTTCTATCAAGGATAGAAATCTTCTATCACCGATAGAAATCAATCTTTCTATCAATGATAGAAGGTTTTCGATCATTGATAGAATCTATAAGTGATAGAAGGTTTCTATCACTGATAGAGTAGTTTGGTAATTTAGACCCTCTGACTATGATATTTTGCCATTTTTACAAATCTTTTTGTGAGCTGCTATATTTGCAAATAGTTTGGCCCATTTTGCTATATATGCAACCTTCCCATTAAAATACCGATTTGGAAGAATAGACCAAAAAAAAAACTTGAAATATGACCAAACATACATCTCACATTCACTGTTTTTCTCCCCAAATTTCTGATTTTTGGGGAGAAAAACAGAGCAAGCTTTACCTAAGAAAAGGTTTAAAAAAAAGTTTTTATTATTAAAACGAATTGATTTATTTTTTAGGGTGGGAGAATTTGAACATCTGATTTCTTTGGCCAAGAGTATGTCAATTACCGCTGAGTATATATTTGTAAATGACATAATAGTCGTGACGAACAAATATACCGAGTATATATTTACAAACGACACGATGACATGATGGCTGACGAAAAATTACTGTCTTTTAGCCAATGTCCTTATCCAAATGAAATACCGACAACTATGTGGTTTGCAACAACAATCTCTAACGATTTCAAATTGCTTCAGCTAAAACACAACTTAATTTTGATAATTTGTTTTTCCAAATTAAAAATTAGAAATAAATACTTATAGCAAGACTATGGGACGAAAAAACTGAGGCAAGAGAGATTGAAATAGGAGTTAGCCAAAAACTCAGGAAAAAACCATAAAACCTCACGTGCAGAACTGCCAAGAGAGAGATCGAAATAGGAGAGAGAGAACTCACCAAGAAAGTGTTGGACGACGAGAGAAGATCGATGGGAGGGCGACAGTGGTGCTGGGCGTTTGGTGAGAGGGAGGGCGGCGGTGCTGGGAGTTTGATGAGGGGAGGAAGTGATGGGAGACAGAGAGACGCAAGGGAGAATCGAGAGAGAGATGTGGGTTTGGCGAGGTTGAGCGTTGTTCTTCAGTCGAGGGAAAGACAGAGAGGGACGATGTGGGTTTTGGGGAAAAGAGAGGGAAAAAAGTCGCGTGCGGGCCTTTTTTTTAATTTTTTCTTTCATAGCCTATATTAAAAAATGCTATATTAAAAAGCTATTAAAAGACATTTTTCTTGTAGTGAACTGGACTCTCCTGCAACCTCAGAGGCTCGACCCAAGAGCATCGGGCGTGCCCCAGGCATAAGCCTGGGGTCGGCCTCGGCCAGACCCAATCTCCTCGGGTCCTTGCTCCTTGATGACCCTGCTCTTGCTCCATGTGGATGATTTGCTAGCCCCGTCTGCTCAACATTCAGAATTGTTAATTCAAGACCTTCAGAACTAACCACACAGCAGATGACAAACTCAAACTGATGACTTAAACACAGAAGAATCGCAACCAAAATGTATCAACAACACAGCAAGCTCAAATCGCAGAAGCAGTCCAATAACTCAGAAACTCAAACATAGCAGCATTAACATCATTTAATGGCAACAGATCATATAGGAGATTAGGGAAAGAAGAGAACACAGAATTTATAGTGGTTCGTTCCTTAAGAATGGAACTACATCCACTTTTAGGCCATTTACTAGATTCCTCACAAGGTTACAAGTTCAATAAGAGCTACAAGAACAACTTCCAGAGGATCAATACAGATAAACCTTCAAACGATCTCACCTGGATCGATTCTACCCGTATATACTACCTCCAAAGAAACAGAGATGAAGAAGAAGACTCCCTTCAGCAACCCCAGTACATTAGCTCCTTTCTTCGCCTCTCAGAATACCTCTTGAGCTCTCTCTCACTCTCATTCACTAAGAGCTTCATCAAGGGTTAATTTATTACCCTTTGATAACGAAATGGAGCCCACCGAATCTGTCAATCCAATTCCCCAAAAAACGCCTCTACTGAAAGACCCACATTCCTTGGCTGTAACTAACTTGTACGGACAAGAGAATTCCATCTGGATTTGGCTAAATACACCAAATACTTTAGCCTTCAGCTGACTCAACAAAACAAAGCTAACTGGGAGGAAAAAGATTGAACACCTGGCACCATTATCTTTGACTTAGCTAGCAAAGAAAACTAACAATTCTCCACCTTGCTAACTAAAGTCAAATAACTGTAACTCATTACAAGAGAAATCTAATACAAATGACCTATTACATCAGGATATTACACAGAGCAGATTTTGAGAGCTTTTAAACAGCTCTCAAGTTTCAATAGAGGAACAGACTTTGTAAAGCTATCAGCAGCATTCTCGCTTGAAGGAATTTTCTTCAATTTTATCTTCCCTTCAAGAATAATATCTCTGATGAAATGAAATCTTACGTCTATATGCTTGGTCCTCTCGTGGAAAGTTTGATTCTTTGACAAATATACCGCGCTTTGGACCTCAAACTGCTCCTTCAGATCTTCACCAAATTCTTCAACGAGTTCATTCAACCACAGACCCTCTTTAAATGCTTCAGTAACTGCCATGTACTCAGCTTCAGTGGTTGACAATGCTACCACAGTTTGAAGAGAGGACTTCCAGCTTACTGTGTTTCCATATAAAGTGAAAACCAATCCTGTTAGTGACCTCCTTCTATCACGATCTGTAGCATAATCTGCATCAACAAAACCAGTCAATTTAGCATATTTTAATGGTTCATTAGAATACAAGAGGCCATAAGTAATCGTCCCCTTTACATATCTTAGCAACCATTTAACAGCAGCCCAATGATCCTTCCCTGGATTAGCCATGTATCTACTCACAACACTAAGTCCATGAGCTAAATCTGGTCTTGTACATACCATGAGATACATTAAACTGCCAACAATTCATCATCTTTTTATGTTATGAGCTGCACCGGTGATTCAGTTGTCAAGAAACATTCTGCGATGTTATGACATGTGGATGTATCTTGAAAGAACTATAATTTTGTTTAAAAAAGAAAAATAGTATTAATTAGGGTTCTATTATTTGGAGAGATGTTGTGGCATATACATTTATTTTGGAAGATGGGTTAATTTTGTGAGAAAAATGTTTATTTGTAGATTGTGTTTGGTTGTTAGGCTTCCTAATCATTGCTTCTGTCATGGAAAGCAGTGGCTTTGTGGCATATACATTTATTTTGGAAGATGGGTTAATTTTGTGAGAAAAATGTTTATTTGTAGATTGTGTTTGGTTGTAAGGCTTCCTAATCATTGCTTCTGTAATGGAAAGCAGTGGCTTTGTGCTTCTAGGTGACAAGAATAATCTTGCTTGCTTGGAAACTAGACGCACAAAAGAGTTGTTGCTTTTATTAGTAAAGCAACATGCACTTGGATGGATGAGGTTTACAATTCCTTGGGTCTAAATAGATATAAATATATTTGATTTTGTTTCTTTTGCAATAAGAATTCTTTCTATTTTGGTGGTAGTGGTGGGTTTTGGTTTCCTCGGTTCTTATATAGATTTTCCTTTTAACCTACCTTTCGGTTATAATCTTTATTCTCCTATTTGAGATTGCAGTTCACAATATTTTTGATTGTTGAATCAGAGACATTAGAAAAGGATAATTTAATATGCAAAAGTTACATCTAGATTTTAAGGGCGATTATGTACACTGTCTTTCCTCATAAGGATTTGTATTCAGCAATAAAAATATGGTTATATCTATGGTGATTTCTTTGCCTTCTGTTTTTTAGAGCTCTACATTTCATATATTGGGTGTTCTGTTTTGTAGGGTGATTGCATATGCATTGTAACTGGCTACTGTGAAGGAGGAGACATGTAAGTGATAGCTATTTAATTTTACTCTCTTTGCAGTTTGCTTCATTTACAGCCTTCAATGCAGTAGTTTAGTTTTTTGGTATAGGCCATGAATTTTAGATTGAATGAATAATATGCAACCTTTTAAGTTTTAACAATGTTTATCAATTTCCCACCTCCTAATAAACAGAACTAATTGAAGAACAAAAGTTATCTTGAATTAATTAGAGAACAAAAGCTATGTGGTCTTCTGCTAGTCAACCATTCAATTTATTTTGCCAACTACATAATACTTGGGTTCTAACTTGTAAATGTCTTTTGTGATGTATATGACCAGGACACAAATTTGATTAGAAACCTTCCAATTGGCATAAACAAAAAAAAGAAAGTAGCTACAAAATTCTTCCTCCTCCCTCTCCCTCTCCCTCCTTCCCTCATTTATATCTACAAAAAAGAAAGTAGCTACAAGAAAAGTTTTTTTTGGCATTTAATCATATTTTTGTTTTGCCAACTCACTGCATACTTTTCAATCTAGGAAATTTCTGTTCCTAATATTTGCTTGTCTTTTCCCTTTATGAATAATCTAAATTGTGAGGTTAATTACCATGTTAAAGATATTGATAGCTTCGCTAATGCATTTCACGCATTGCACCCTCCTAAGATTCTAGCGTTCAGGTTTAGGCTATGATACAATTAAGTTCTAATAAAGTTGTGGCTAATAAAGTTTGTTTGATTGCAATGTCCTTTAATGATTGTTTAGATTTAGATTGTGCTTGATGCAAGACCTAACTTGCTTAGTTTTAGGATATTTGGGGTCTTGTTGTGAACCTGAAGTGTTGTGAGGCTGTAGTTGGGTGATTTTTTTCATATAGAAGTGCGTTTCTTTTGTTTAACAGGTTTAAAAATTTTTGGGTTAGTCATAAGTATGTCGTTATGCTGTCGAAATTTCTAGAGCAACCGGTTAGAATTAGGATAGATGCTTTAGTAATGTCTCTAGGTTAAGTATAGAAACCTAGAGCATTACAGGTTCTCTGAAGGGGTTAAACTTGATATCTTGAAGTTTGTAAGCTTTTGGAGTTTATTGGGTTTTCTAACAATTTTTTCTGATACTCATCGAGATTGTTTTTTTTTTTTGTGTATTTTATTGTTAACTAAATTTGTTTTTCTTAGGTTCTTCGAGTTGTTGGACATATGTTTGTTATGTGAGTTCTTGTTTTGGCGTTTTATCGAACCTAATTACAATTTGTTTTTCTTAGGTTCTTCAAGTTTGATGTACGAGCAAGATTATGGTGATAAGAATGAAAGTGGCATGTACGAGAATTTTTGTTTTTTTGGTGTAGGTGTAGACTTTTAATCATAGGTGTTTAGTAATTTTGAGGCTTTTAAGTGTAAGTGTTTGTAGTTTTATTCATATATCAAACTTATATGAATAAAAATTGTATGAACAAATTTGGTTCATTGACTTATTGGAATGAAATTTGACAAATATCTGAGTTCTATACAATTTTGCACATTTAAGATTAAGATTACTTTCTTTACAGGTTGACAAATGAAGAAAATATTGTTGGCATGCCACCGGGCAACCAACAATTTTTTTATTAAATTATGAACAAAATGATGACGGGAATTGCCTGTCATTAAAAAAGATATTTAATGACGGACTTTTAATGACGAACATCTTTAATGACGGACATTTGGTTGAAAAAAACCATCAATGACGGACTTTTCATGACGGGCGGCTTTTCATGACGGGCAATGCCCGTCATTAAATATCTGGTTGGTTGGAAAATACCCTTTAATGACGGACTTTTGATGACGGACGGTTTTTAATGACGGGCATTGCCCGTCATTAAAAATGTCCGTCATTGTACATGACGGGCAATGCCCGTCATTAAAAGTAGCCCGTCATGAAAAGGTACGACGACACTCGTATAGACGACGGACGCTGCCCGTCATGAAAAGTCTTTAATGACGGGCAATGCCCGTCATTAAAAGTGGTTTTTGTAGTAGTGATAGCATCAAACTTCAAGTACCATTGCCTAGGTGCTTGCTTCAAGCCATACAATGACTTTTTTAACAAACATACCTTGTTTTCGGTTCCCTTGATAGTATAACCTGGTGGCTGTTGCATATAAATTTTTTCTGAAATTTCACCATGGAGAAAATCTGTTTTGACATCCATTTGTTCTAACTCCATGTCTTAGGTAGTAACTAGAGATAACAACACTCTAATTGATGAATGTCTTACAACAGGTGAGAAGATCTCATCATAGTCAACACCTTCTTTCTGTGTATATCCTTTTGCCACTAATCGGGCCTTAAAACGAAATGGTTCTCTTGAGTCTACACGTTGTTTGAGCTTGTAAATCCACTTACATCCTACAAGCTTTTGGTTTAGTGGTCTCTCCACCAAATCCCAAGTGTGGTTCTTTAAAAGAGAATCCATTTTTTCATCCATGGCATTAAGCCATTTGACACTGTCTTTACAGTTTATAGCTTCATTATAGGTGACGGGTTCAACATCAGCTTGTTCTAGTTCAACATTCAGTGCATAGTGAACTAAATCTGCTCTGGCATATCTCGATGGTGGCCTAATTTCCCTCCTCTCTCTGTCACGAGCTAGACTATAATTTTCAAGGTTCACAGTTTCAGAACTACTACTCTCAGGTTGTGTTTCAAGAGGTGATTCACTCATTGTTTGTTCTGGAATTATTACAGGGGATGTATTTTCAGCATTAAGCTCCATCTCTACTGTAATATTTTCAGTATTAGGTGAGTTTAGTTCTATTGCTTCTGTTTTATAAGCAATAACAGACTCATCACAGGTCACATCCCTACTGATTATACACTTTTCTTCACCTTTTTCAATACACCATAGCCTATATCCTTTTACTCCTTGAGGATTACCTAGAAAGAGGCATTTTTTAGCTCTATTATCTAGTTTTCCTTCCCTTGAATGTGCATAAGCCACACATCCAAATACTCTTAGGTTGCTCAAATCAGGAGGATGCCCAGACCATTTTTCCAAAGGAGTTTTCAGCTCAATTGCAGTAGAAGGACAACGGTTGATAAGATAAGTTGCTGTCATCAATGCTTCACCCCAAAATTTCTTTGGTAAACAAGCATTTGACATTAGATATCTTATTCTTTCTAACAACGTCTTATTCATCCTTTCGGCAAGGTCGTTTTGTTGAGGTGTTCCTCTCACGGTTAAGTGACGTTGTATTCCTTCTTTTGCACAATATCCCTTGAACTCATTACTTAAGAACTCAAGGCCATTATCTGTTCTTAAGGTTTTAATTTTTCTTTCAGTTTGCTTCTCAGCAAAGGTTTTCCACTGTATAAATGTTTGAAAGGTCTCATCTTTTGATTTTAACAAATATGTCCATACTCTTCTTGAATAATCATCTATGAGGGATAAAAAATACCTTGCTCCACCCATTGTTTGAGTTTTTTCAGGCCCCCATAAGTCAGCATGGATATATTCTAGAATGCCTTTTGAGACATGTTTTCCTTTTCCAAAAGATACCCTCGTTTGCTTCTCATATATACAGTGTTCACAGGTTCCTAGAGTTCAAGTCAGTGTTTTACCAAGCAACCTTTGTTTATTCAACTCCTTTAAACCGGCTTCACTCACATGTCCAAGCCTATTATGCCATAGTTGTATTTCCTGCTGCTCTTTTTGTGATGACAGAGCTGTCACACCAACAACAGTATTCCCCTCTAGGACATATAACCCATTTTGCAATCTGCCTCTCACTTTAACCATGGCCCCTTTAATAATTTTTATTGTTCCATTCTCTAACTTACACATGTATCCAGCCCTATCAAACACTCCCAGAGACAAAAGGTTTCTTTTTAAATCAGGCACATATCTCACAGAGGTTAATTCACGCACTTGATTATCAAACATCTTAACTTGGATTGTGCCTATACCAACTACATTACACTCTTGGTGATTACCTAGCAACACCTTTCCACCTTGTATCTTCTAATTTCTGAAACCAGTGTTTGTTTGGGGTCATGTGGAAGGAACAACCTGAATCAAGGATCCATTCGGTGTTAAAGTCTCCATCTGAAACAGTCAGAACCTCGACAGTTTCATAATTTTCAATGAGGTTAGCATTATGAGTTTCTTCATCTTTCTTTTGTTCATTCTTCCTTTTATTTTTAAGCTCATAACAATTTCTTCTTATATGCCCTTCTTTATGACAGTGAAAACATCTTTTAACTTTCCCTTGTGATTTTGATCTACTACGGCTATTGCTTCTGTTATTTTTCTTTTCAGTTCTACCCCTTGAGAACAATGTTTCAGCTTCTTTTCCCTTTCCCTTTTTTCATTTCAAGGTCTCTAGATCTTAAGGCATTCATCACAATTTCTAGAGTTAAACTATCTCTCCCATATCTTATGGTTGTTTTGATTTCATTAAATGATTCCGGCAGAGAGTTTAAAAGAATTATGGCAAGATTTTCATCTGAAATCTTCTCCTCTATGTTGTTCATTTCTATAACAATTCTGTTAAAATCATCAATATTCTGTTCAAGGTCTTTAGAAGCATCCATTTTAAACCCGAAGAACCTCTCCTTAATATAAAGCTTATTGGTCAAGGATTTAGTGAGGTATATAGTGTCCAATTTCTTCCAAAGATCTAAAGCTGTCTTTGTTTCATGGACCTGTCTAAGTACATTATCTGCTAGGTATAAAATAATTGTACTGTAGGCAATGTCTTTTAATTCTGCTATTTCCTCTTCCTCCATATTACCAAAATTAGCTTTCTCATCTAGGGCTTTAGCTACTTTTTGCTGAGTAAGTAAGGCTCTCATCTTCTTTTTCCAGAGGGAAAAATCCCATTTCCCATCAAATCGTTCAAATTCAAACTTAGTAGTCATGCTAAGCAAAAAACGATTTCAAAAAGAAGATTTAAACACAGCAGGCTCTGATACCAAAATGTTAATTCAAGACCTTCAGAACTAACCACACAGCAGATGACAAACTCAAACTGATGACTTAAACACAGAAGAATCGCAACCAAAATGTATCAACAACACAACAAGCTCAAATCGCAGCAGCAGTTTAATAACTCAGAAACTCAAACATAGCAGCATTAACATCATTTAATGGCAACAGATCATATAGGAGATTAGGGAAAGAATAGAACACAGAATTTATAGTGGTTCGTTCCTTAAGAATGGAACTACATCCACTTTTAGGCCATTTACTAGATTCCTCACAAGGTTACAAGTTCAATAAGAGCTACAAGAACAACTTCCAGAGGATCAATACAGATAAACCTTCAAACGATCTCACCTGGATCGATTCTACCCGTATATACTACCTCCAAAGAAACAGAGATGAAGAAGAAGACTCCCTTCAGCAACCCAGTACATCAGCTCCTTTCTTCGCCTCTCAGAATACCTCTTGAGCTCTCTCTCACTCTCATTCACCAAGAGCTTCATCAAGGGTTAATTTATTACCCTTTGATAACGAAATGGAGCCCACCGAATCTGTCAATCCAATTCCCCAAAAAACGCCTCTGCTGAAAGACCCACATTCCTTGGCTGTAACTAACTTGTACGGACAAGAGAATTCCATCTGGATTTGGCTGAATACACCAAATACTTTAGCCTTCAGCTGACTCAACAAAACAAAGCTAACTGGGGAGGAAAAAGATTGAACACCTGGCACCATTATCTTTGACTTACACCCTATATTTGTATGTGGTAGTAATTCGATTGACTTTACTTAATAATACAATAAAATAAATTATAATTAGCCAAAGCGAGTATAACTTAGCGGTAATTGACATGTATCCTCGATCAAGAGGTCAGAGGTTCAAGATTCTAATCTCACACGTTGAACTCACAATTCACCTTGGTTATATAAAGTAGAAATTCTTTTGGACAATATTAGATATATAACTATAATAATTAGTAAAATAAACTTTGTTAAAAAAAAATAATTAAAAGCCCATTCAAGAATCGATAGTGCTACACTAAATAATTTATACTACACAAAACTTTCTTTTTTCTTCTGTTTCTTTTTTTTTTTAAAGTAGTACTGCACAGAAATACTTTTTTTTTTTTTGAAAAGATATTACACATAAATACTTAAGCTTAGGACTTGTCCAAAATAAATAAATAAATAAATGGAGGCTTCACCATTTACAAAATATATGAGTTTTTATTCTTCTCCTTGTCAATTGGTTTTGAGATGAAAACTCATATTTATCTAATATGGTACCAGAGCATAAAGTCCAATCAAGTGTTCGGTCCAAGAAAAAAAAATCGGATCCAATCCAACAATGGTGATTCCACATTGAAAAAAAATAATGAAAATTAAGTGCAAGTAGATATGAAAATAAATGGAGGTACACTAAATAATTCTTTCTTTAGTTAAAATAAAATCCTAAGAATGAGGAAAGTTAAAAGCATGAGTATGACTGCATGAGAAACTAAAAGGGAAAGAAAGTACAAGAGTTTGGTACCCTTCTTTATTATTATTTTTTTTGACAATATGTGGGGCGGGGAAACTCGAACCACAGACCTTGTAGTTATCAATACAACTTTATGCAAATTGAACTATTCTCTTGTTGGTGTCTGATACCCTTCTTTAACGAGGGGAGAGGTTGAAGCGATTTGTTTATTTAATTGAAGTAACTCTTACAACTTGACATTTAATGAGAACAAAGAAAGAAACTTGTGGTAGGTGAAATTAATTTAATCTTTTATATAAATCAAGTGATATGGGAAGACATAAATTAACTTTCTTGTGTTTAATTACCATGAATGTGAGGGGAAGAAAGTAAACCATTTGTCTTTATTTTTGTCGTAGTGTTTTTAATAGGTCATGAAGGATTCTCAATTTGTCTTACGACCAATCATAAATAATATAGCTTAATTTTGATTTTTTTAAAGTAGGAATCTCGTTCATATTTTTAATACTTTTCTATTACATTTTGTAAGATTCGAAAGAATTAAGATTTTAAAATAACTGATACTTAAATGCAGTTGGTTAAGACATATATCCTGAACCAAAAATTCAAAATTTCAGATCCACCACCCACATATTAAACTTAAAAAAAAAAAAAGAAAACCTTATGAAAGTTCTTATTATGCCTTGAGATTCAAATTAGAAAAATAAAAACATAATATTTGAAAAAACAAGTACCATTTTCAAAAACCAAAATCCAAAACCCATATAGTTATAAAACAAAACCCTTAATAAACTTCTTATAAATTTCATTCTCTCATATCATTTTCCACAATTTAATATAATAACAATTATTATTATTCTCCATTTTTATTCTTACCCCACCTAACATTGGCTTCTCTCTCCTCATTAACCCTTTCTTTTTTTTTTTTTTTTAAAAAAAACCTCATTAACCCTTCCGTTTTTTTTAAAAAAACCTCATTAACCCTTTCTTTACTTCCACAACTACTCTTCATTACTTTCTTTATCGTCATTTTTTTTAACAATGGTGATATGCATATCGATGTGTAGGAATATAATCTCCCTACACACTCCACTAAAATCTTGATAATTAAGAGATAGAAAGATAAAAAATGAGAATTTTTTTCTATCTCTCCTAATTGTCAACATTTTAATACTGGTGTATAAGGAGATTTTTACATATCAGTATGCTAACCAAATATTCTCCATTTTTTTTCTTTATATATATCCTTCCTTCAACCCCAATACTCTCATCATCTTCTTCCTTTCTCCATTACTTTCTTCCTCCTCTTCTTCATTTTCTTTCTTTCATTTTCTTTTTTTTTTTAATAGCATATTGATTTTTTTCATTATTATTCTAAATCAGCCCCAAAGATTTCCCAAATATTATCTATTTGGCCATGTTCTTCCCTTTCCCACCGGCTAATTCCATCAATTTTTTCTTCAAACAGGCAAAAACAAGGAATTTCTCTTATGGCTATGTGTTAATTATTACTTTTTTTTTTTGTTTTTTTGTTTTTTTTTTTTGGGTTCTCTGTGGCTTTTAGAAATAAGGCTTTCCTTAAAATATATGTTCAAATTTACAAAACTTTTACTGTCAATTTCATATTGTCTTAGCATTTTTAATTCACTGAACAGAGAAGGAAAAAACTCTGGTCATTTTCATAGAAAAATTAATTATTTTCAGAAAAAATAATACAAGAATGTGATTATTTATTTACTTTTTAACTCTATGGTTGGTGTATATTCCTCTAATTTTATATTAGTTTGTTTAATCTACTAAACTTCCTTCGTAATTTTTTATTATTTTTTATTTTTTATTATTATTTTATTTTTTTGTTGTTGTTGCTGCTGCAGATATTATCTTGTTTTCACGTTTGTTTAGATTCGAGAAACATTTGATTGGTGAAATGAAAAAACAGCGAAATTCAGTAAGTATCACATTTTTCTAGCCGTGAGGAAGCAAAAATAATCAATAACATACATTTTAGCTAAACAAAATTTACTGCTTTTTATTATTTGTTTGGTAGTTAATTGATATATATATATATATTTTTATAATCTACCATAGAAGAAAACTCCGAAAATTTGAAGAAGAAAATGGCAGAAGCAAAAATATATTGATGACTTTTTGTGACTAATTTCCAAGTCTAGGCATTGATTCTTCTCACATAAGAGGTCTGTCGTTTTGTCTGTCAATTGATTGTGACAATTTGTCAAATAACAGACTCAAAATTCGTATTCTCCACCTCTAGACAATCAATATAAAACAATCATCAAACTATAACTATAGAATTGACAAAATTCGTATTCTCCACCTCTAGACAATCAATATAAAACAATCATCAAACTATAACTATAGAATTGACAAAATTCGTATTCTCCACCTCTAGACAATCAATATAAAACAATCATCAAACTATAACTATAGAATTGACGTTTTTAGATAGTTGATACCAACATTATTGATTATCAAAAAAATGTCAATTGTATAGTGATAGTTGACACATTTGTTAGCGGTTCAATAAAATCAAATTTGTACTGTAAGGATGAATTGGTGGGGGTCTTTAGAGTGTTGTTGTTCATTATTAGTATTTTTGGCTCATACAATGAAGTAGATTGTTGCTTTTGATGATTAATTTAAGTTATAATAATTTATTCAGCCAGAATGATATTGGTTTTGCAATGTTGTGAATAGACTCGAACCCTTTTTCATATGGCCATTTGCATGGTCAATGTCCCAATTTTATTTTATTTTTTTTAAAAAAGTTATACTTTATTCATTTGGGTTTCTACTTGTGTGTTTATGTTGCCTATTTTTTTTTTTCCAAAACATGAGTTTCATGATGTTCATTTCTATTTTTCTTTATTCATTGGGCTAGTAATATTCATGGGGGTGGTTATATATTCGAGTTAAATTAACAGGTATGTGATAATTGCAGGTATCACTTCCAAATTTGGAGAGTTTGAGAATTGAAAATGCTGACAATTTAAAGATGATATGTGACACAGTACACTCTTTCTCAATTCCTTTTCAAAACTCACCTGAAGTATATATTGATTCGTGTAACAATCTTGAAAGAGTGTTTTCTTCAAGAATAATGAGCATTGTTACGTGCCTTCAAGAGATAAGTATTACGAATTGTGATTTATAATTAGAAGGAATATTTTAAGCGCAAGAGTCAAATGTTACAAAAGAAAGTGTTGCTTTCCTTCCTCAATTGAGGTTCTTGGAATTATCTAATCTACCAAACCTACAGTATGTATGGAGCGAGGATCCTTGCGAAATTCTAGTTTTTAACAACATTGGAGTTCGATCCATTCATCAATGTCCAAAGCTTAGAAAGGAACACGCCCCGTCAACATTCTTAAACAACTCGAAAAGTTGGAAATAGAATTAAGTGAAATGAAAGAGATTCTTGAGAAGGAAAAGTCAATGCAGGAACCAAACCAATTGATCAAAACTTCCAAGGTAATTGATTGATGATTCTATAACATCACCTTTATTTAAATATTTTATGTGCTTCAATATATGCTTTTATTTTAGTCTCTTCAATATGTTTATTTATTAGTGAGTATAAGTATAAGGTGAAAAGTACTTTTAAATGCTTAGAAACATTACATAAAAGGAATGATTTGGGGAGGAATATATAGTTGGTTTTGTTTCCTCTTAATTAAGTAGAACTTTTCATGATATATACATCTATCTATATTATCTCTAATACTAAGGTGTTGTTTGTAGCTACTAAATAGTGCTATATAAACCTATCACTTTGATCCTTAGAGCATTTCTTTTGTAGGGTGAAAAGTATAAGGTGATCAAAAGTACTTTTAAATGCTTAGAAACATTACATAAGGAATGATTTGGGGAGGAATATAGTTGGCTTTGTTCCCTCTTAATTAAGTGGAACTTTTCGTGATATATACATCTATCTATATTATTATCTCTAATCCTAAGGTGTTGTTTATAGCTACTAAATAGCACTATATAAACCTAGAATTTTGATCCTTAGAGAATTTCTTTTGTAGGAAACCAGAAGAATGGATCTACATATTTCGAAGCTTGAAAATGTTTACTTAAACCAAAATGAACACAATTAAAACTTGTTGGGATACTCAAGGCTCTTTTTTCACCTAAATTATAAATTTATATAAACCTAGAATTTTGGTCCTTTAGAGGTGCTTTTTAGCTAGTTGATCTGAGATATGGTAAGAACCTTGAAAAAAGCAAATTCTTAAAATGGTCATTCCATTATAAAATTTCCCATCCAATTTTCTATAAAAAAGTAATAAAAATAAATGAATAGAAATTTTAGGATTTATCCTTGGAGCAAATATTTTTTGTGCAGGATGAGATGAGCTTAAATCTGCAAGATAAGATTCAAAAGGAAATCCTTCCTAGGGTTATGCTAAAAAACAGTTGAAATTTTCTTTGCTAAAAATTTGGTTTTATTTTGTTGTTTGGTTTGCTTTCTAAAATCCCATATGGTAATGAGAGAAAAAAAAAAAAAAGAAAAGGTGAGGAATTAAAAAATGTATTGAAATTGAGAGATTAGTGGTAATAATTAAATTTTAATCCAAAGCAATTCACACAACACTAAAATTTTCTTCTTTTATCTCAAAAATGTTTCATAGTACTTTTATCTTTTTCCATAAATACTTTTTGAATTAGTTTGTTGCATTATCCTATATTAGGATTTTTTTTTATAAATAATGTAGTTTAAAAAGAAACAAACAAAAATAGCGGAGACTTGAAACTAATTCCAGATTTAGGGTACATAAATCGTGGACCTGAGTCACGATTTCGCTAAATCGTGACCTATGGATACGATTCTCCACGTGAATCGCGACCAGGGGTCACGATTCTAATCTAAATAGTGTACATAGTACCCGATTAGTATAGATAACAGACCACGTCATCTGACACAGGCGACACATGTGCGCCACGAAATTACGAAACTCGCGTACCAGGTACGCGTGTTTGAGTGTTTCATTCAAAATAGCGTTTTTTCTTCTTTCTTCGAGGTCGTACTGGACGGAACTTCACGCACATCGTTAACCCCCCCCCCCATCCTTATTGTTCTTGATTTTTCTCTTCTGTGTTGTGGAAAGCTTATGGTTTTTATGTGATGTAATTGTTCTTGATTTTCTTTTGTGTTTAGAAACTTTATGTTTTCATTTGATTTGATGTACTTCTGTTTTTTTTTTTTTTTTTATTTCTGTTGTAGATTAACCCATAATTCAATTATGGGTCTGTGAAGAAAAATAGGGAGGTGGACTCCGGCCGCCGTTAAAACAGAGACGAAGAGTGCCAAGGAGGTTGAGAATGCAGCATGAACTTGTTCTTGAAGGAGATGCAAGATGGAGAGGAAGAAGAAGACATGGTGGTTTACTGGTTTGAAGGTGCTGATTGATTAAGGAAGAGAAATCTTCTAGGTCTTGGGACAAACCAACAACATCCGAAGGAGGGGAGTTCCCATATACCGCCATATTTTTTTTTTTTTTTTTTGAAAAAGAAGAAACTTTCAAAAGGGGGTGCAAGGAGGGAGGAAGAAGGAAGGATTACGTTGAGTTTTTTTTTTTGTTTTTGTTTGAAATTGAACGGTGAATTGTGCTCAGAAACGGTTTGGAGTCTATAGAAATCGTGTACTGGGTACACGATTTTGTCTGTATTAATCGTGTACCTTGTACACTATTCCGGTTAGTAATCGTGTACCACGTACGCGATTCCAATAGCTTACTGCCACGTCAACCATAAAAAAATCGTGTACCACATTTTCTTCCACTCACCCAACCACCCTATTTTTGTCAATACTTTCATCTTTTACTCCTATCTTGTAATTTGTTATTTTAAAAACATTATTAAAATTATTATTTTTAAAACTACTCTAATTTTGTCATTTATTTTTTAAATTACATTATTCATTAAATTAACCCCCTATATTACAGAACATATATATTCAATTAAACATATTTGCTTGCTTTGATACACGACTTTAAATTGGTATCCTTCGTTATATGGACAATAGTTTAAAAAGGTTTTAATTATAAATTATAATATATTTTTATAAGAAATTAAAAAAACCAAGTTTTCTATTTGATGTATTCACATAATATATTTGGAGAAAAATACATTTTTGGTCCCTGAGGTTTGGATTAGGTTTTATTTTGGTCCATAAGTTTTCAAACTCGACAATTTAGCTCCTGAGGTTTGGATTTCGTTACAAATTTTCTGTGATGTTGATGTGTCATTAGTTTTTAATAAAAAAATATATTTTTATTAATTTCTTAAAATAAAATAATATATTAATTATTTTTTTCCTTTTCTTTTTTTTTTTTCCTTTTCTTTTTTCTTTTTTCTTTTTCTTCTTCCATCATCTTCTTCTCTAGTCTCTGTTAGAAAAATGTGGAGGACAAGTATGAATGGAGATGATTTTTCATTCAACTAAGCATGCCTTTATATAGGCTTACAAAAGTAACCATGGAATACCAATGGTTCAAACTTTTAAATGTCATAAAATGCTCCCATAACTCACCTAACTCCCAAAACTCAAAAGTCACTATTGGTTACAAGAAACCAAAAGCCAAAAGTCACAAAAACCAAAAGTCACACTAAATGCCACAAATAAAGTTTAATAATGAGAAAAACTTTTCATTTTCTCAACAGTCTCTTCTTCTTCAGACCAACACCTCGTTGGAGCCGCGCCCACCTCGTCAGAAACGCCATTACTGCCGTCGAACCTATTTACACAAGAACGCCGACATTTCAGATTTGGAAAATCGAGATGTCGTTGAGAACGCCGCTGCACCGTCGAGCCTACGCTGCCGTTGAGCTTGCATGCGTCAGATCTGCCACGCCACGCCGCCTTAGACTAAACCCCGTTGCTGCCTCTTCCTCATTTGCCCCTCTCTCTCCTTTGATTTGGTCTTGGAACGAAGGGGAAATACCCTTCATTTTTCAAATCTGGAACGACTTACATTGTGCGGTCTGCTCTGCTTGAGGGTCGACGACGAGAGAGAGAGCAAGGGAAACAACACCGACGAACACGAGAGAGAGGGACTGAGAGAGACTCGTCGGAGAAGATGAAGAACTCGAGGAAGAGAGGGATTGAGAGCGTCGGCTTTGTGGGTCTACTATGTGCACGGGAGAAGAAAACCACCGACGAGAGGAGGAGCGACGGCGCGTGGGGGGCTAAACAGACGGAGACGGCGAAGAGATAAAGAAACAGAACGGAGGCTAGCGGCGGCGAATGGCGGCCGACGGCGAGGGTGGCTGCCGGTGGTGAGTTGGTAGGAAGAAACAAAGAAAATAATGGTGGAGAAGAAGAAGATCAAAGAAGAAACAAAGAAAAGAAAAAAGAAAAAGAAAAAAATACTAAAAAATATTTAATATATTATTTTATTTTAAGAAATTAGTAAAAAAAAATATATTTTTTTAATAAAAGCTAATGCCCCATCAGAAATCTGTTAGTATTTAACAGAAAAATTAACAGAGGGAGAGTGTAACAGAATCCAAACCTCAGAGGTAAAAATGTTGAGTTTGAAAACTCAGAAACCAAAATGAAACCTAATCCAAACCTTAGGGACCAAACCTCCGACTATCACCGTTGAAGACGAAACAACCACTGGCAGATGCCGGTCAGCACACACGTGTGGGAAGAAGCCTAGGTTCCACCCTTAACCACATTTGCAAGAATAAGGAAGATTGATTGTATAATAAAACACTCTTCCCAACTTTAAATCTATCTGTGTAGGACAAAGGACTTCAAACATTACTTCAAAAGGCCAAAATGAAGCCATTCCCAACCAGAGTTTCCTACAAATTTCTAAGCCCTACCTTAACACTCTCCCTCAGCTTGTTTCTTTTAAGTAACACATTTTAGTAAAGTATATTTTAACAAATATCATAGTGATTAACGCCACCATGTTTCAATTTCTTGTTAATTCTATGGATTTATTTAATAATATTATTATTTAATTATTTTTTATGCATGTTGCCTGGGAGGCCTGCGACGTGCACGGAACTCGAGAAAAAAAAAGGTTTTCAAGTTGTCGTCCACTTTCCACTTCTTTTTTTAAATTAATAATATTATTATTTCTTAATCTCTTTTATGTTCATTTCTCTTTGTGATCTCTTCTTCTGATCTATTTTTCTTTCATCTGCCACCATTGGAGAATCCTTTTGTTACAATCAGGTAAGAGATTTCATCCCTCAGACACACTTTAACATCCTTACATTTTCCTTTTCCTCATTTTTCTTTCCTTCTTTATGCTGTTGCAGTTGCAGCTGCTTGTTCTTCGTGCTGCGGCTTTTCATCTGAGTTGACTTCAATCCAGGTGTTAACTTTCAACTTTTAAATCTTCTATAGATTTTCTTTTTGAAGCTCGAAGATCGAAATGGAAATTCTTATTTCTATCGTTGCAAAAATTGTTGAATACACTGTTAAGCCCGTTGGACGTCAACTCTGTTATCTATGTCTTGTAAGTAACAACATTCAAAATCTCAAAATACACGTTGAAAAGCTGGGGGAGACTAAAGAATTGGTGCAACAAAAAATCTATAATGCTAAACGAAATGCTGAGGACATAAAACCTAGTGTTGAGAATTGGTTGGTTAAGGTTGATGCCATCATTGAAAAATGTGAGAGCATTTTCAATGAAGGTCAACAAGTGAAATTGTGCTCAAATTTGATCCAACGACACAAGTTAAGTAGAAAGGCTGCAAAAATTGTTGATGAGGTTCTTGAGATCAGAGATAAGGGAAATTTTGAACAGGTCTCCTATATTGCATCTCTCTCTGTGTATGAGAGTACAATAAGAAGAGGATCAGAGTTTCTTTACTTTGAATCAAGAAACTTGGTTATGGAACAAATCATGGATGCAATCTTAGACAATAATATCAATAGGATTGGAGTGCATGGGATGGGGGGTGCCGGCAAAACAATGCTAGTGGATGAAATTTCAAGAAAAGCTATGGTGCATAAGTCATTTAATGAAGTGATAAAAGTGATGGCCAGTCAGACAATAGAGCCAAAAGAAATTCAAACTCAAATAGCTGAAAAACTATATTTGAAACTCACAGACACAACGGTGGGAGTAAGGGCACTTAAGCTACACAAGAGGTTGAAGGATGAAAAGAAGATCCTGATTGTAATTGACGATCTCTGGAAGGAAATTGATTTGGATGAAATAGGAATTCCAAGTGTTGCAGATCACACTGGATGCAAGATCCTAATCACTTCTAGAGATAGTGATATATTCGATTACATGTGCACCAATAAAATTTTTAAAATAAATGATCTACGAGAAGATGAGGCATGGAATTTGTTTAAGAAATTCATTGGTGAAATTATTGAAACATCTGATTGGAAACCTTTGGCTGTTGAGATAATATCTAAATGTGCACGTTTGCCTGTTGTTATCACCACAGTTGCTAAGGCATTAAGAAATAGACCTTCATCCATTTGGAAAGATGCTTTAGATCAACTCAGAAGACCTGTGTCTGTGAATATTAAAGGAATGAAAACTAACGTGTATTCTCCACTAAAATTAAGTTATGAGCGACTAGATGAAGAGACAAAGTTGTTATTTTTGCTTTGTAGCATGTTTCCAGAAGATCATTCCATTGATGTGGAAGACTTACATGTATATGCAATGAGCCTGGGTTTTCTACAAGATATTGGCACCGTGGCACAAGGACGACGTAGGATTATAAAATTAGTTGACAATCTTATATCTTCTTTTCTACTTCTACCGTCTGAGTACAACGACCATGTAAAAATGCATGATATAATTCGTGATGTAGCCATATCAATTGCTTCTACACATGATCATATTCGTACATTATGTTACTTGAAGAAAGAATGGAATAATAATGAGGGGGAAGAAGAGAAAATATTTGGTAATCACACTGCAGTGTACTTAAATTTTGGTGTACGTGGGCCTCCCCAAAAGTTGATTTTAGACAAAGTTCAATTATTAGAGTTAACTGGCGAAATATTAGATGTTCATGAGTTGGCAGAAACTTTTTTTGCAGAAACAAAAGAGCTCAAAGTTTTAAAATTACAATGGTTCAAAATTTCCCTATTGTCACCATCGCTAATTTACTCCTTGGCAAATATTAGGTCATTACATTTGCTTGATTGTGAGTTGGAGAACATCGATATGATTGGTGAGTTAAAAAATCTTGAAATTCTCAAGCTGGGAGGATCTTTCTCCATTATTCAAATTCCTACGGCCATAAATCAATTGACACAATTGAAAGTGATGGATTTATCACTTTGTCATTCAGTGGAAGTAATTTCGTCAAATGTTCTTCCAAGTTTGACGAAATTGGAAGAGTTATATTTGAGAACTTTTAGGAGCTGGGAAGGAGAAGAATTGAATGAAGGGAGAAAGAATGCTAGTCTTTCTGAGCTCAAGTACTTGCAACAACTTTCGACTTTAGAATTATGGATTCCAAATGAAAAAATCATGCCAAAACAGTTGCTTTCCAGAGGGGTGAATTTGGATAGGTTCAACATTACTGTTGGGTATAGACAACATCCGAGAAAAATGTGTAAATTCTTCCGAGTGTTGTCTTTGGAGATGGAATCAGAAAATTGTAAGGATGATGATTGTATAAAAATGTTATTAAACAAGTCTGAAGAGTTGCGCTTAATAGGATCAATTGGTGCAAGGGTTTTTGGTTTTGAATTAGATGAGAATGAGGTATCAAATGTGAAGCGTCTTTACATTCAGAACATTTCAGAATTTCAATATTTGATCCATGACGAGCAGAAGAAGCCTTCCCGAAAACTTCTGTCCAATTTGAGGTTTCTAGAACTGAATAACCTGGTGAATTTGGAGAGTATAATTCATGGACATATTAGAGAACCTCCTCTCAACAAGTTGAGGATTGTAAAAGTGAAAAATTGTAATAAATCGAGCCGTCTCTTTTTCGACTCCACCTTGAATGATGTTTTGAATCTTGAGGAGATTGAAATTAGTGATTGTAAGATGTTGGAAGTAATCATGGTATTGAGAAGTGAAGGAGCAAGTGAAAATATTGAGTTTACTCATTTAAACCATTTGGAGCTGGACAACTTACCGCGACTTGAAAATTTTTGCTTCAACATCAACCATCTTGGACAACTAGTTGGAACAAGCAACTTTAGCAATGGCGGTTCATTTTTTAATGAAAAGGTCAGTTTATTAAATTTCAACATATTTCATCAACACATTTTCTATTTTTTCATACATGATTTTTTTTTTTTTTTCTCATTTTAATTCCTTTACTGTAACTGCCTAGTTAAAGTAATTAATAGTGAATGTTAATCAATATATTATATATGAGACTATTTAGTTATATTTAAAATTTTCTCTTACGTCTCCACAGACAACCATGAAATATTTGCCTAAATTTTTTTTTTTTTTTTTTTGGAGGTTTGGATTGAAGAGTTGGAATTATGAAATCTGAAGTTATTTTGTTCTAGGACTTAGGGTAGGAGTTAATAAGTTTGTAGGACCCACGATAAAATGTTGGAATAGGAGTTAATAGTTAAGTTTGTAGAACCCCTAATAGAGTGTTGTGTAATTGGTTAATAAGTTTGTGGGTCACACAATTAGGTGTTTTATGTCCTTAGGTCTAACAAGGAGTTGGGGTGGAGTTATTAACTCCACAAAACTCCAACTCCACCCAACTCCTCAATCTAAGGTTTTTAACAATGGATGTTACTTTTTCTTTTCTTTCTATTTGTCTCCTTTTCCATCTTCTAAATAGAGATAATAAGCCAAAGTGAGCATAGTTTGGGCGTTATGGTGAAATTAAATCAAGAATAGAGATTTTATATTAGCTTTTCCAATCCAAACCCAAGCTATTCTTGCAATTTATTTTGGTCATTTTAACTGAATATGGAGCATTTAATACTACATGACATTTATAACAATATGTGATACAAATAATTTTTTTATTTTTATTGAACCAGATTTATTCTCTTGTCAGCGTTAATATTGTTTTTAGGTCTAAAATTTAATTTTCATTTTAACATAATACTTTAGATGTTGTGTAAGTTGTAATTGTAACAATATATAATTCTTGTGGGTGATGATTATTCCAACTAAATTAATGAGTAAATGTGAATTGCAGGTATCACTTCCTAATTTGAAGACATTGGTAATTGCAAGAGTAAATTTAAGGATGATATGGGACAATAGACTCATTTCCAATTCATTTTCCAAACTCAAAAGAGTAGAAATTGATTCATGTAAGGATCTTAAATACGTTTTCCCTTCATGTATAGGGAGCGGACTCACCTGCCTTGAAAGCTTACAAATTAGGAATTGTGATTTATTAGAAGGGATATTTGAAATGCAAGAGTCTAGGGCTAAAGAGGAAATTGTTGTTTCGCTCCCAAATTTGAGTGACTTGGAATTTTTTAACCTGCCAAACCTTGAGTGTTTATGGAGTAAGGATTCTTGCGAGCTTCTGACTTTTGGAAGTCTAAGAGTTTCATCTATTCGTCATTGTCCAAAGTTTAAAGGACCACATCTAGTCAAAGTTCTTGAACATTGTGAAAATCACCTGGAAATAGATTTCAATCATCTGAAAGAGACTCTTCGGAAGGAGAAATTGGTGCAGGAGCTGAAACTAGATCAATTTGATATCTCTAAGGTAATTCTAAATACCACCTTTTATTCAATACTAGTTTTTCCTCACGTGCTTTGCACATGGTTTATCATTTTAAAAACTAATTTTAATAAATGTGTTTAATAATAATAGGAAAACTTTTGGTATTCCAAAAACTTAATTTATTTTAGATAAATTTAGTAATATTTAAGGAAAATACATTTATGTTTTTCTCTCCTTCTTAAATGGTTGAATTGAAAGCGCCCATCCCTTGATCAAATATATATATATATATATCTGCGTGTGCGCGTGCTTGTAAAGTTTTCTTCGTTATTTGTCTTTGGTAAAAATCCTTGAAATAAACAACTTTAATTTGGGAGGGAACAAATTTATTGATGGAGGCAATCATTTGGTTTAATCCAAATGGATTGCTAATCACTCTTTTTCACTAAATAAAAGACAGGAAAATTTCTAGTATTACGGTAGTATCTACTCCTTCCATTGAGTATTTGACACGTCATTTAATGAGCATTTAATGATATAATATTTTATTCTATGGGTCCCACATCATTCTTAAATACTCTACAAAGGGTCGTTTGGTACAAGGTTTTTGAAGATGAGAATGGGCAATGATTTCTAATACCCTTGCTTGTTTCAAGATTTCTGTGGTGGGTCCAGTAAATAACGCATTCCCAGGCATCATTTATGCCCATAAACAAGAGCTTTCTATGCCCTTGCAAAAGCATGAGTTTTCTCTTTTCCTATCTCTTCTTTTTTATTTTTATATGCAATTTTATTTTGAATATAGTTAATTAATCAACTAATGGATACTAAATTAAAAATAATATAATAAATTATTTAATTAGATTAAATAATAATTTGTCAAGAATTTCAATTTTTTTTAAACAAATACTTTTTTTTAGGACTTTTAAACAAATACTTAGTCCAATTTATTAAAGGGATGTAATTACATATTTACTAAAATTATAATTAATTAGTTAATATTATCGAAAATATATTTAATTATTGAATTAAAATCATTTAAATGAATTTAGTATAAAAATTCATTTTTCAATAATTATAATTAATTACTTATCGATTATTTATAATCAATTAATTACTTTTTTGGATTTCCTTATAATAAATAAATAATCATATTATTATTAAATATTTATCTAATTAATTTTTATGGATACAATATATTAAATTATTGTAGTTAAAAATATTTATTGAAAAATTAATTAAATAATTTTAATTTATTTAATTAACATAGTTTATCCCATTAAAATTATTTCATGATTATTATTTCATTAATTTTTATTAATAGTTTGAATTAATTTTGATTATTTTATTGATTAATTTATTAAAATTGCATAAAGTTTACCTGATTAATTCTAAAAAATAAATACAGACATAATCTGTTCTCATAAAATCCTGATGACATTTCCATGCACAACCAAACACAGTTATCTTTGATTCCTAACAATCTTATTCACAGGCATCATGTATTCCCAGACATCTATAAAACCTTAAACCAAATGGGCCCTAAATGGCAAACAATGAATGAAGGTAGTATGAAAAATTTTTCATGCTACCGTAGTACTAGAAATTTTTCCGATAAAATACATCTTTTTTTTTTTTTTTTTTTGACAACGAAAAGACATCTTGTCTTATTGGTATTTTAAGTTTTTTTAATCAATAATGACTTTATTTCTTACTAAAAATGTCAGAGTGAGAAAATATTTAGTGAGAAATTGGTGAGAGAAAGTTCATGTAAATGAAGTTAGTAAGAGAAATGTGGGTAGAAAAAGACTAGTGTGAGGAGAGCAATTAGTGAGAAAAAAAATTGGTTAGATGGACTAGTGTAAGAGAGTGAAGTAAAATTATTTAGGGAAAATATGTGGATTTAAATCAAAACTAATTAATAAAACATGCACTATCATTTGCTTCTTTCTGTATTTTTTTTACAAAGTGTTCTCAAGGTTTTTTTTTTTTTTTTTTTTTTAGCTCTTTTTCAATAGCGATTTAAAATGAACTATCATTGGAACCTCTTATTTTAGAGAGGATACATATCCAATTAAGTATACTACTAGTGCGATGCATGACTTCAAAATTGGAATCCTTTAATATATAGAAAATATTTTCGTAAATAAATAATGATATATGTAGGTAGTTTATAAGATGCATGCCATTTGATAATCATATTTTTGGTTTTTTATTTTTGAAAAATATTTTCATTTTCAGATTTTGGAAAATGTTTTCGAAATTCTAAGCAATTTAAAAAAACCAAATAAACGTTTTAGAATAACTTTACTTTTCATATTCTCACATGCACCTTGTCAGTTTCTTTGTAACATCCCAAATTTTCATTCTAACTACTGGCTCTCATCCTAATATTTCTTTCACTCTCTTTTAACTTTTCATTATTTAAAAGATTATCTCAATAAAACCCTTTCAATTTTCCTCTCCATTAGCTTAGCTCAACTGGCATAAAGTTGTACGGATAACCACAAGGTCTGTGGTTCGAATTCCCCTCCCCACATATTGTGTCAAAAAAAAAAAAAAAAAAACTTACCTCTCTCTAACATACATATATACATATCTTCTTTCAAACACATCTAATTTTCACTTCTTTCTCTAAAATTTTTCTCACTAAAATTTCTCCTTTCATTTTGTCTAGTTTTCTCTCTTGAAACATTCTGTCCATCTATAAAATTAAGTTTTCATTTAGGTTTAATTTTCTTTTGTCTCTTTGACATATATTTTTTTCTCTATAAAATTTTTCTATCTTTTCAACTATAAAAAAGAAACAATAATCAAACATATTTGGTAAATTTTTTGTTACCAAATATGTATAATTTTTATTTTTTGAAAACTAAACACAAAAAATAGAAAGCTAAAATTGAAAAACCAAAGACCAAAATGGTAAACTAGGCCAGAACTTAAATATATTATCTTTACAAAGAATTGTAAATTTTAGACGTTGATTTGAATAATTACATAATATTTCTTTACTTTTTATCTGAATGAAGTTATTTTTTTTTTTTTATCTGTTTGATAATTTTATATATTCCTAATGACTAGGATGAGACTACATCATTGCAGGATTGTCTAGAGTTATTTTCCAAGCTTAAATCTCTGAAATTACTTTGTCATCCTCCCGACTATATATCAACCTATTTGCCAATGGAAATTGTCGGAATATTTCACAAACTTGAAGCTCTTACTTTGTATGGGATACCGATTGAAGAAATACTTCCAATGAAGAGATTGATTGATTCACTTCAAGCTTTGAATAATTTAGTGCCATTCTCAATGTCTTTTAGAAACTTGAGAAGCCTTTCAGTGGAAGAATGTCATGAACTGACCTACTTGCTAAATTCTTCCCTGGCTAGAAACTTGGTGCATCTCAGCAATTTGTCTATAGAAAAATGCAAAAAGATGACTAGTGTATTTGCCGCAGGAGATGAAGATGGAAACGATGAAATTGTATTCAACTGCTTATCAAAATTACACCTCCTCCGTTTACCCAATCTGACAAACTTTCATTCGGGAAAATGCATGATGAGATTCCCACAATTGCTCGATGGATTCTTTGGTGAATGTCCTAAAATGAAGGTTTTCTCTCTTGGAACGGGCTCATCATCAACCTGCACTAGAGATGCTAAATTATATTTTCGAAATGGTCGTTTCGCCATCTCAAATGATAAAATCTCAAAATTCGAGCAAGATATCAATGTGATTACACGACAGGCTTGGGAGCACGTATATGCCGCCGACGATCAATATTTATCTATATAACAGGTTAGTACACATTTCAATTGGTAAGGTTATCTTTGATAACCATTTGATTTTTGAAAATTAAGCTTATATATATGCTACTTTCACTCATAAATTTCTTTGCTTGATTCTCTACCTCCTCTCATTATATGTGTTGGGAAATTTCCACTTTAGTGGAGAAAGACCCAAGGTCCATTAGGGCCAACCCTCTTTGTTTTAATAAAGTTTGTAGCCGCCGGTCATAAGATGCGTGCGAGAGAGAGTGACGGCAGAGAGAAACATAAAGAAAAGGGGAAAAGAAAAGTCATCCGTACAGTTTCGTATTTCAACCTTTTGGAGGTCGATCCGTGGTCCAATCGAGCTGAAATTTTGACAGCGTGTTCCTGACACGAGGGTCTTCAATCTCAACCGTGGAGATTTCTTTTGGTGCTGCCTACAGTCAGATTGCAATGGGTAGTTGGTTTCCACTTGGGTGAGATCTTTCTTATTTGTTCTCTTGTCGTTTGTTGCCGAGATAGTTATCTTGAGATATATTTTATTGTATGCCTCTAGTTGTATCTAGGGAGAACTTGTTGTAACCCATTATTGATTATAGTGGAGTTTTTTGACTTCGGTCCGTGGTTTTTTACTCCTCGTCTTGGAGAGTTTTTTCCACGTTAAAATTGTTGGTGTCCTGTGATTGTGCATAATAAATTTTTCCGCTTCTACTTTACTAATTTCCTAGTAGGTTCACACAAGAGAGGATAATTTATCATTAGAATATAGTGTTTATCCCAACAATATGTTCAAAAACCAAGTTTTTTTTTTTTTTTTAAGAAAAAAGTAGTTTTCAAAAGCTTGTTTTTGTTTTTGAAATTTGGCTAAGAACTTAACAAAGACGAAAACCATTATAAGGAAATGGAAAGAAAACAAGCATAAATTTTAAAAATAAAAAACAAAGCATAAATTTCAAAAATAAAAAACAAAAAATCAAATGGTTATCAAACGGCCTAATAAAGTCTCTAATATCTATGATTTTGAATCACAAATTTTTTTAAATATATTTATGTAGAATTGAAAATAAATATGATTGTTGATGATCAAATTTCGCTTAGGAATTTGCCCTTCGCTCCACTTGACAATCAACAGTGAATTTGTAAACGAGCGGGAAAGACATGACCTGCAAGACGAGCAAACGCTGCACACCGGTGTGGTGTAGACCACACACACTCCGATGCTTAAGTTAGCTTTGGCCGGAAAACACGTAGAGTGAATTTAGGGGCTGATTTTTCATACCTGTGAGTGTGTGTAGCCTCATTTTTATAGATTTTCTCTAGGGTTTCCCCCTCCGCCGGGCTTTTGGAAAAGCCTCCAGGCCTTTGGCCCTAGTCGGCCTCGGCATTGGGCCGAGGCCAACCCTGACCCTCGACCTCTCCCTTGGGCCGAGGCCGAGAGTCATAGTATGGGGTCGGAACGTGTTCTGGCCCCTTGCCTCATTGACTGGGCTTGCTTCATCCTTGGGCCCGATGGGTTTGAGCCACCCTGCATAAAATATAATTGCCTAATTTTGCCCATAACATTAAGCCCCCACTCTCTGTTGGAGTTAATGGGCTTTCATTGACTTTCAATGGAGAGTAATAATCAGCTTAGAAATTTTACCTGCAAATACAGATGCATAAGAGAACAAAAACTTCTCTTGTCTCTTACCATTGGACAAGTAATTACCTGGTTTGGAATTGAAAAGACAACCATGTAGTGGTGATTTTGTGGGACACAAAGAGTTGGACTATTGCCATAAGTTCCAAAAAGAAACTTTCTGGTTGGTTGAGAACTGACCTCGGGACTAGGGAGATGGGAATCTAGTTAGCAAATCAAACAATGGGAAAAAGACAAGAAAGGGGGGTTGGCCGAGGCGCTCAGCCCCCTTCTGCCAAAGGCAGCAGGTACGCTCGGCCTGTCGTGGCAGGCCTAGCGTCGCCTTGTCCCATCTTTTTTTTTTTTTTTTTTTTTGAATTTCAAATCCGAAAATTTTGAAATTCTTTTCAGATTTCCCTCCATTTTTAGCTCTATAAATAGCCCCCTTACCTCTTCCATTCCACTCACCAACTTTCTCTCTTTTTCTCCAAATTCTCTCTAAGGTAGCTTCTATTTTGTGCAAATTTCTCCTCTCTTTTTTGTCCATTTTAAATCGTTTTACCACATCATGGCAAGTGAGGAGTCAGTCCATACCGAGTTTTATTCTGAGAGTGGTTCGAGTTTTTATGATGAGACCTCCTTCTCGGAGGGGGATGGTGTCGAAGAAGCTAAGGATACTGGGCCTTCCACACATCCATCGGCTATGTCATCCTCGGTGACCGAGGCTCAACTTGAGCGCCTTCGGTACGAGTATGGCATTCCCGAGGATGTAAAAATGAGGGTTCCGAATCCTGATGAAAGTTTTTCCCATCCTCCGGAGGGCGAGGTTGCTTTTTATAGGGCTATGTTTAAATTTGGTGTTCGTCTCCCTCTCCCTCTGCTCCTTCAACGTTTTCTCATGCTTACTGGGCTAGCCCCTGCCCAGATTGTACCCAATGGGTGGAGTCACCTAATTGGCTGCATCATGCTATGGGCATTCGGCAACCCCGGTGCGGATATGGACCCAAATATTTTCTTTTCCTTGCATTCTATTAGTTGAAGTCCCAACTTGGGGCACCTATTCTATTATATTAGTGCAAGAAAAGTGGTCATTGTGAACACTCCTTCATCTGTAAAGAATTGGAGGAATGGATGGTTTTTTGTTAGCGGGAATTGGTTAGAGCAAAACCCGGATGGTAGCCATTATGGCGTTTCCACTAATTTTGGAGAGTATGGTGAGTATTTGCGTAATTATTGCTTTCATCGATTTCTCTAACTCACTTCTACATTTATCTCTGTGCAGTTCCTCGGATGGTCCATCGATCTGCAGAAGCTCGTGAGTTCGCTGAGGACATTCAGCAAATTCCGCCCTGCCACCGCTTTGGCCCCGATTTGGTTAACCAAGAAAATCTTGTGTTTCTCGGACTCGCCCGTCCTCATTCAAGTGAACTTTCTTTGCATTTTATCCTTCGTGTTTACTTGGTTTCATGTTGATGCCATACTAACTCCATCTTGCATGGTTGCTTTTAATCTCAGCTATGCCTCCACGCTTGATTTATGTTGAACGCCGCAAAGCTAGGAAGACCCAAAGTGAAGCGGGGACTTCCCGAGCCAATGTGACTGACCTTACCAAGGAAGATTCCGACGCCCCGTTCGTGGTCACCCGCTCCTCCACCGCTGGTCTGAGGAGATCGAGCCGGAACCGCCCTCCTACTATCCCCACTCCTCCATCTGGGGGGGAGGCTCCTCTCCCAGTCTGCGTTCTCCCTGAAGGCTACTCGGGCACCGGTAGCCAGGCGGATATGCTTGCTCACGACTTCGCATGCTGGTAGGGTCTGTGGTCCCACAAACCGGAAGGAGAATTGGGTTATGATGACCCTGTCGAGAGCTTTCAATCTGTCCAGCAACACCTTCGCGAGGTAAGTCATACTTGGTTACCCTTCTTGCTTTAATGGTCTTGCTTTCGTTGGAGTGCTCTAAGCAAATCTTCTACTTGTCGCAGGCTTTCACTAAGGTCACTGTTTCGGCCATGAGTTTGACGAATAAGATAAATGAGCTTCAGGCCAACAGCGTACCCAGGCGCGAATTGGTCCAGGCCCAGGAAAGTCTTGATCGGGCCAACCGCCTGCTTGAGGAGGTGAAGGCTGATCTCGAATATCACAAGACGGAGTGGAATAAGACCAAGGTTCAGCTGGCTGAGGCTAAGGTCCACCTAGCTGACGCCAAGTTCCTCGCCGAAGAGTTCAAGAAGACGGATGAGTACATTATCTCCCAAAACCAGATGTGGGAAGATGGTGCAAGGTGGGCTGTCCGGAGCATGCAAAAACACGTTCCCGATTTGGACAAATCCATAATGCTTGGCGAGATCTCGGTTATGATTGCTGATCCCGGTTCCTATCCGACCTCAGAGGGCTCATCGAGCGGGCGCGAGGACATGGACTTTTTCGGAGATGACAACCACTAGTTGACCCGAACGCGTCTTTGCTTATTTCTGACTTTATGCCTTTCATATTCTGCTTTCTTGAATCCTATTTTTGCCTTTCCTACTATGTATCCCGAATCTCTTTTCCATGAAT
Source organism: Luffa aegyptiaca (assembly GCA_017139565.1). Taxonomy (NCBI): domain Eukaryota; kingdom Viridiplantae; phylum Streptophyta; class Magnoliopsida; order Cucurbitales; family Cucurbitaceae; genus Luffa; species Luffa aegyptiaca. The sequence continues at coordinate 44,278,707 of CM029402.1, read as the reverse complement.
GAAAGATTATGCATTTTATGCTTAAACTATCTTTCTATCAAATTTAATGCAATTTTAATGGTATATAAAGCTATAAAGCGTTTAAGAGGAACAATCACAAGCTTGAAGCTTAAAAGTGGCCCCTTCTAACTCAAGAAAGGTCAAAATTATCGCCTTTCAACCACTAATCAAGGTATTCAATATTTTGAACATGCATTTTTTGAGTAAGGATAAATTAACTTCGTACCTGGGCTTTTGTGGCTGGACTTTGGACTTGGCCTCTAGGTGGTCGGCCTCGGCCTTGGCATGAGGCCGACCAGCTCCTCTGTGTTACCTGCTTGCTTGCTTCGTGGTTGGGCTTATGTGCAGACTCACTTCCTGTTTGAACATTTCCTTGCTGCCTTGAATTCTTTGGTTGTGCTAAAGAATGAAGTGATTAACAAACTCGAACCAGTCGAGCCTCATTGCATGCCTAGCGGTCGTCCTCAGAGCCAAAATGCTCCGCCTCGGCCTTGGCATGAGGCCGAGCATTTTCCTGCATTGCTTGCTAATTTGCTCTGCTGTTTTTATCCCGAGGGTACGTATACTCAGTCGGGGACTTGGGGAGGCCGAGGAAGTTCCCGGACCTCTCTTCAAGTGTTGTGCTCATCACAGGGGTGCGTACACTCTTCTGGGAAACTTGGGGAGGCCGAGGAAGTTCCTGGACCTCTCTTCAAGTGTTGTGCTCATCCTAGGGGTGTGTACACTCTTCTAGGGAAACTTGGGGAGGCCGAGGAAGTTCTCGGACCTCTCTTCAAGTGTTGTGCTCATCCCAGGGGTGCGTACACTCTTCTGGGGAAACTTGGGGAGGCCGAGGAAGTTCCCGGACCTCTCTTCAAGTGTTGTGCTCATCCCAAGGGTGTGTACACTCTTCTGGGGAAACTTGGGGAGGCCGAGGAAGTTCCCGGACCTCTCTTCAAGTGTTGTGCTCATCCCAGGAGTGCGTACACTCTTCTGGGGAAACTTAGGGAGGCCGAGGAAGTTCCCGAGCCTCTCTTCAAGTGTTGTGCTCATCCCAGGGGTGCGTACACTCTTCTGGGGAAAACTTAGGGAGGTCGAGGAAGTTCCCGAGCCTCTCTTCATGTGCAAGTTGCTTCAAATGGAATCCAAGACATTTTATTTCAAATAAATGGATTTGATTACATTTTGCTAATTTGTTGCTGAAAATAAAAGAAACTTAAACAAAGTTTTAACAAATTTCTGACAGGCAACATAGCAGAGGAAAATCAGTACTCCATTGGAAGAGGATGATTCGTTCCCTCAAATGCTCGGCCTCGGCTATTTCCCGAGGTGGGCGCTGTTTGTGCCTTCCTATCCATATTCTTAAGTGCCATAAAGTAGCACTCTCTTGATATCTTCTGCTCACCACGCACCTCTCCTACTGTTGAGTTTTATGCCCTAAAACTCGTAGATAGTAAATGAAACAAATTAATCGATCTCAATAAAGCGTTATTTGAGTAATTCAGTAATTTGGTTATTGAATAATCGAGTTTGCATTAATAAACCCTAAATCCAATAAACTAAGATCCAAGGTTGTTTAAATGAAACTTGGACTAGTATGTGGGGACATACGGGGATCAGTGTCCAAGTAACAACCTAAAAGGTCTATATTATAGGGATAAGGCTGGGTATCTTATCCTGGTGACACTATGTGATACGACCCACCTTGTATTCGATACAGATGCAATGATCCAAAGCATCCATGTAGGAGACATGCGGGTGGGGGTATCCTATGCAATGAGTTTGCATAAGACCGGATCGCGAAATAGTAACCACTAGATGTAACGTCGTTAACTAGTTTAGGTTTCTATTTCAATAGGATGACCTAGGTAACTCAATCTCAATCCTGAGTCTGTTCTGAACCCCTTTCAGGAGGGATTGTCCTTAGATTTGTATGGGTGAGAGTGGCCAGTTCGCCGACTCAATAATCCTACCATTTCAGGGGCAAGACCGAATGGGGGCTGGGAACATAACAGTACAAGATGGAATTTACTCCTTCCCCTATTGGGGTAAGTAGATGTGTGTTCCCTTAAGGGCTGATTCCGGGGCTTGAGCAAAGGCGCGTCGTCCTCTCCTAGCCCGAGAAAAACTCCTGTTTAGTGGTTGGACCCTAAACAACTTGTTCATTAGAGGAATCAGTGGTACTTAAGGAACCAGGGGTAAAACGGTAATTTGACCCAGCTGGTGTTACGAACACACGTGAAGGATTGACTTACTGCTTGGTCAATATCCGTGGACACAGAAATATTCTACAGTGAGAAGAGTGCAGCTGTGGTTCTTTAGTGGAGTGACCCACAGTTAACGAATGTTGACTAAACTTGGTTAATGAGTTTGGTCAATTAGTCTCGTATCGTTGGAGCTTCTGATCTGTAGGTCCATTAGGTCCCATTGGTAGCTCGTAAAGAGACTTGAGGCATTTAAGTATAAATTGTAAATTGAAAGTGTTCAATTCATTTGGGGAATCGTATAATGTATATTGATGCATTATAATATAAAGTTTATGAAACTTTATAATATAATTTTTGAATTAATTTCAAAAATTAATTCTTGAGAGAAAATATTTGAAAGAGTTCAAATAAATTTAATATGAATTGGATTCATATTAATTTTAATTTTAATAAAATCCCTAAGATTAAATATATGATATTTAATTGGGTAAATTAATTAATTATGGAATTAATTAATTATTTATTAAAATTAGAGACCTTTTCCTATTAGGAAAGAAAATATTTGAAAGAGTTCAAATAAATTTAATATGAATTGGATTCATATTAATTTTAATTTTAATAAAATCCCTAAGATTAAATAAATGATATTTAATTAGGGAAATTAATTAATTATGGAATTAATTATTTATTTATTAAAATTAGAGACCTTTTCCTAATTATGGAAGGTCTTCCTTTTCCTGGTTTTGGCCTTTACCTATAAATAGGACCCCTGGGGTGGGGTGAAAGACATCCCATTCATTCTCCTACTCTCAGAGAATTCTCCCAAAGGCTCCCACAAGTCTCCTGCCTCTAGTAGTCTCAGAGTCATACCAGTATAGCCATAGTGGTGGTGTTCGCACTAGTTCGTGATTATTTCACAAGCAGTTGGTGAATTTAATCAAAGTCGTCAACGAGAGTAAGTAACTTGTTACTATATAAATTAGATTTAGATCTAATATTTTTTTGTATGCTTAGCCTTAATATAAATCTAGAATAGTTCTAAATTTATTGTCAATGTATTGGTATTTTAGATTAAACAAAAATTAATTACGAATCGGTCCCAATCACGCTTCCGCTTTACGGAATTACGGAATTCCAATCCTTCACCTACACCTTCTTCGGTTGGGAACTTCAAGACTTGGTGGTAAGTTGAGGCTACTGCTTTAAGCCCATGCAAGGTTGGTCGTCCCAAAATGGCATTATATGCTGGGACGCAGTCCACCACTAGAAAGTTGATCATCCTTGTAACTGTCCGCGATCCTTCCCCAAACGTCACTGGCAGTTTGATGCTTCCCCTTGGGCTTACTTTTTCTCCGCCAAATCCCACCAACGGTGTAATGCTCGGCCTCAGGCGATCGCTTCCCAGCTTTGTCGCTACGGGTTTGCGACGCGGAGCGACCGACTTTGTTCCCGAGAGGGAGAAAATGGAGTCGCCACCAGTCTTGATTTAGAGGGTGTGACTGGGCACCCAAAAATATGCTAAAATGGTCTGCAAATAAAAGATATAAGGCTCGGGGGTCTTTTGTGTATGGGGAAGGTATTAGCACCCCACAACACTCGTTCAAAGAACGAAATTTTTATTCTTCTTGTGTTATTTAAGGAAATTGGCTATGGTAAATACTAAAGAAGATTTTTTGTTGATTTTTAAATCTCCCACATTTTAATTCTCATTATTCCATAAATAAATAATAATGAGCAATAATTGCGGGTGGCATAAAGCCATTCAAAATTTGTATGAATTTAATTTGGCATCCCAAATTTAAATTCATTCTACCTCAAGAATATTAGGAAAGTCAATATCTTGATTTCCTAATTTCCGTCATAGGAAAGTTTATTTTTTTTAAAACATTTGGTTTATTAGTTTTGGAAAAATGTGTGAACAAAGAATATTTTTTTTTTTTAGGGAAAACTCTTAATTAATTTTAAATTTAAAGAAGTGGCCTTTTATGGAAAACAATTTTAAAATTGATTTATTATTTTGAAAATAAGGTTTATGGAACAATTTTAGCAAAAGTTTTAATACATTCCTTTAAAAAGAAAATGTCTTTTATGAAATATGCTTATATTTAATGAAAATATAAAAATGGAAAGAAATGGTAAAATCGAATCCCGGCATCCCGAGATCTTATTTTTCCTCAAGAAAACTCAAATATCGGCATCCCGAAAATTCAAGATTCCATCGTTGGAACTCTTTTTTTATTTTTGAACACAAATAACAAAAGAAACATTGGTTTAGGCAAAAGTATTTACATATTGATTTAATGAAAATATATGACTAAACTATAAATAATAATACTAGATTCTATTGTAAAATTAACAAGTTGAACATAAATAACATATAACAATTAACTCTAAAGGTTTGATTACACCAAAATAAAAAATGATAAAGTTGGAATTGAAATATGCATGCAATTGTCAAATGTTCCCAAAAGAAAAATCACATAACTTCCTAAATGTAAAAGAAAAAAATAAAGCAAATGAAAAAAATAAACTAACTTTATGAAAGCAGGGAAAGTTTAATCTTATGAACAAAAGAAAACTATTGTAGAAGGAATTGAAAACAAAGATTAAAAAAAAATACTTACAAAAAAAGAAAACGCTTGTGACTACCGTTGAACGAAGTGGTTATATGGAATGGAGAGAGAGTGATGGTGAGTGGGAGAAAAACGTGAAGAGTAGGAGAAGGGAAAAAAAATCTTGAGGAGTAGGGGAAGGAAGTTAGGTGGGAAAGGGATTGAAGTGTATCTAGGGTTTAGAAAGAGAGAGATTTAGGGAGTGTATTTTTAGCCACCAAAAAAACGTGTAGGATGGTATTCCAAGGCTCCAAAAATCGTGAGAAGAGGTGTGAGAGGGCTCCCTTTTTATAACCAATTTCAACCACCACATATTAGGAAGGTGATCAAATAAAATTAAAATCCAATAAAATAAAAAAATGAAAAGGGAATTAAATAAATACACAAATTCTACCTTCCAAATTTACAAGATATTATTTGACAATCAATCATCCAAGGAAACAAAATATTTTGTTTAATTCACCTTACCAAATAAACCTAATATTTGATTTGACAAATTAATTAATCAAAATAAAATATTTGACCTAATTAATCCTACGATATTTAATAATGATTGAATTGGCTAATTAAAAGTTCTAGAACACTCTTTTTTTTATATGCCCTTTTAAAAAATATCGGACAAATTTTGGGGTCTACAAGGTTCATGGCATCGAACGCGGCAGTCGAGAGGACATCGGTTGGCGGACATTCCATCACTGTATCCCCTATATGGCGAATCTTAAAAAGCATCATGTCCCGGTAGATATTATGTGTCCTCTTTGTGGGAACGACTATGAGGATACGGCTCATGCTCTGTTCATGTGCCGTCGAGCTCATGAAGTATGAAATATGATGGGTTTGTGGGATGTGACAGGAGCAGACTTATTGAGGGAGGTTCAAAATCGATGGATTTATATTTGTAATAGAACCTCCACAAGTACCCTCGAAAGGATATGTGTGGGCGCTTGGGCTATATGGAATGATCGGAACAATTTGGTGCACAAAGGTCCAGTCCCATCTGTGGACTATCTATGTGACTGGATCCAGGAGTATATCTCTGAATGCCAGGGTGCCAGACAACAATCGGGCCGTCAAGTCATGCCACTGGATAGAATCTCTGATATGATATCAAGTGCAGAGGCAATAATCTTACATGTAGATGCGGCCTGTGATGAGGTAGGTCGGCATAGTGGCCTGGGAGCTGTTATCAGAAATAAGGAGGGTCAATTGATAGCATCCCTTTCTCAGGCTACGCATATTTACTCGTCCCCTTTATGTGCAGAGGCAATTTCTATGCTTGAGGGTCTTAAGCTTGCAAATGTTTGGAATATTCAGTGTTTGACTGTTTGTTCAGACTCCTTAGCCTTAATCAAAATCCTGTTGCAAGGTAGCAGATGTCCGACGGACTGCTCAAACATTATCTCAGACATTCATCTTTTATGTGCATCGTTTGAGTCCATCCGTTTTAATCATGTGAACCGTGAGTATAATTTGTTAGCTCATGATTTAGCTCGGTTTGATCTATCTTCTTCATATAGTTGTTTGGTATAGGAATTTCCCAGAGTGGATTGTCACTCTTGCTAGAGAGGATCTTAGTTGGTTTGTAACCCCTCAAGAGAACGTTTGTTGTTGAATGATATTCTGATATTTCAAAAAAAAAAAATTAAAAAAATAAGTGAAGAGATATTGTCAAAAAATAAAATAAATAAAATAAGTGAAGAGATTGTGTTTATTGAGGGGTATTAATTAAGTGAGAATTTTTTAAGAGAGAACAAGAAGAGAAAATAATAGGTTAAACTATAAATTTGGTATAAAACTTTTAATTTTAGTTTTCGTGGTTTATGTGCTTAGCTTTCAAATCTTAAAATAATTGACTAAAAAGATTGCATGCATAATAGATAACTGCTACATAAAAAATAAAAAAAAAAATAGAAAAATAAAAAAGTTGTTTATATGATAACAACAATATCGATTTGTGAAGTTTTGACTATATAAAACCATAGAAACAAAATTGAAAGTTATAAAACCATATGATAAAACTAAAACTTTTTTTTTAGGTCAGGACTAAATTGAAACAAATCTAAATCATAAGGATCAAATTAAAACTAATTTCTAATCATAGAGCCTAAATTTAAACTTCCAAAACCATATACAAACCAAATTGAAACTTTGTCCAATTTGTAATTTAACCAAATATATTTTTAGAAAAAGATTAGTGAGAGAAATGTGTGGAGAGACTAGAGAGAAGTGTGTGAGAAAAGGTCTAATGAGATTATATGATTTTATTTGATTTTTTTTATTTTTTTGGAGTTCAACAACATCTTAGTCAAGGATACATGCCAATTATTGTAGAACTATGTTCACTTTGACTTTTTTAGAAAAAAATATTATTCAAAGAAGAAACCTCATGATTATTATAATCTTTCATTTTTAAGGTGATGGAGAAAAAACATTGATATCAATTATCAAATGTCAACAAACAAAGAAGAGAATCATTGTCAACAAGAGCTTAGCTCAACTGGCATAACCTTGAACTGATAACCACAAGGTCTGTGGTTCGAATTCCCTTCTCCACATATTGTCAAAAGAAAAAAAAGAAAGAATCATTTTCAAGTATAACAGCACAATGTCACCGTCTACGTTCGTCCACTCTGTGAATGTGAATGGACGAACGTTATGAAATAATAGATTTTCATCATTAGGATTGAAAAATCTATAACAAAAATGAGTTGGATCGAAATATCGTTACAAAACACACATACATATATATTATATATACCAATGTGAATACTATATCCTATACACACATTGGAGGAAAAAAAACATCAATTGGAATTATAATAGAATCAACGTGTATGAGAAGAAGTATTATGATCTTGAGATTCAAGCATTCTAACAACTTGGCTCATCTTTGGTCTCTTCTCATAATCAGGATCCACACACCTCAAAGCAACCAATAGAACTTTTTTCAACCCTCTTGTTGATGGTCTTCCTCCTATTTTTGGGTCTACCACTTCTTCACATCTCCTACTTCCAATCATCATTTTCAGCCAATCTACCACATTCACCTGCCATTACCGACAAACATAACGTACTGATCAAACGCTCGTGTTATACGTTAAGAAGATTCTAATAGATCTGTCTCTAAGGTTCTGTAATTTGGTAACTATTTGGATTTTTGGTAAGTTAAGCTTATAAGTACTACTTCTACCTATGAGTTTATTTATTTATCTACTTTCTAAGAACAAGTTTTGAAAACCAAAAAAGTAGTTTTTAAAATTTTGTCTTTATTTTTTAAATTTGATTAAGAAATCAAGTGTTTCTTTTTCTTTCCAAAAAAAAAAAAAAAAAGTAAACACTCAAAAAATTTAAGGCCCCGTATGATAACCATTTGGTTTCTTGTTTTTGGTTTTTGAAAATTATGCTTGTTTTTTCCGAAATTCTCCTCAATGGTTTTCATCCTCGTTAATGATCCATTTGAATTCCTAACCAAATTTCAAAAACAAAAACAAGTTTTTGAAAACTACTTTATTTTGTTTTCAAAATTTGACTTTGTTTTTGAAAACAAGGAAGAAAGTAGATACTAAAACAAAGAAACTTATATGTAGAAGTAGGTGTATATAAGCTTAATTTTCAAAAACAAAAAACCAAAAACCAAATGGTTATCAAACGGGGCCTAGTAGTCCAATCAATAGGGAAAATATTGTTTTTTTTTCTAAAAAGAATAGGAAAATATTGTTCTTAAATGATTACATACAAACATGAATGTCACAAAAGCTTTAAATTTAAAAAGGTAAGGATAAGATTACTCTATTAATTTGACATAAATTGAAAGTTTTATAGTACATGACATAAATTGAAAGTTTTATAGTACATGGACTACAAACACAACCTTAAAAATTCATGAAACTACCATAAACTTTTTGAAGTACAAAAATAGACACAAATCTACAAAATATCATGGATCAAACATAATTTATCGATATTGATTAATATACCTGTTTGGGTGGACGTCCATAGTCCACTGGATCTCTTCCCGTGATTGTCTCTACCAACACAACTCCAAAGCTATACACATCGCTCTTCTCATTCAAAAGTCCCGTGTTTGCATATTCAGGAGCCACATATCTGTATAGATATCGATCAACCACACACAATTAGATAAACACCCAACACAACACCGAATCTAAAAGAATGTGTAAGAATAAGATGATCAATCGATATCGAATAGAAAAGAATACCCAAACGTCCCCATAACTCGTGTTGTAACATGAGTTTTCCCAGCATCCATCAACTTTGCTAGCCCAAAGTCTGATACTTTGGCATTGAAATTTTCATCTATTAGTATGTTGCTGGCCTTGATGTCTCGATGTACAACCTTTGGCTCAATGGCTTCGTGTAAATATGCAAGCCTGTGACAAAATAATAATCATAGGTTGTTTTAAAAAAAACTACACAATATAACAATACAAAGTATCGATAGAATCACCCAGATAAGAGGTCAAAATGAACATAGTTCAGTGATAATTGACATATATACTCGACCAAGAAGTCAGAGGTTTGAATTTCCTTCACCCTCAAATGTTGTTGAACTCGAGGAAACAAAAAAATTTTGAAAAAGAAAAAGTTAATCGACACCCATTACCATTTCAAATGTCGATGGTTCAATTTCCACCCTACAATAGTTGACTAAAAATAAATAAATAAATAAATCACTTTTATACTGACCCTTTGGCTGTTCCCACCATGATCTTCATTCGAGCCTCCCATGTAAGAAATCTATTCTCTCCCATTCCTCCATGTAGCCATAGCTCTAAGCTTCCATTGTTTATATACTCGTATACCAGCATCCTGAAAATTTAGGGTAAAAGATGGATCAAAACTTAGAACAATACTTGTCGACGCATACCGGTTTTGGAAGATTCTTCTATCGACTTTATGATCAAGTGTATTTTTCAATTTTCATTGGTCTACTTCTATCATATTTTATGGATACGAGTGGATTCCACTAAATTTTTGAGTCACTAAAAAGTGCATAATGTCAAAATGTTAGTGACTAGTGTGTGGGCAGGTATTTTTATAGGGATTTGTACTTTCCTACTAACTAGGCCGAGGAATTTCCTTTTGCCTGCTATTAAAAGTTTTTACAAGAGTTTATCTTTTTGAAAAAAGAAAGTTTCTCGTATCGATCAAAAATTTATTAATGCGTGCATTGGTAAATTCTAGGAAAAACATTCTCGTGCTACAATAGCATGGAAAACTACCACTATTTATCATTTATCATAACAACATTTAAGAATATGTAAGGCTCGTGAAATAAAATAATATATTATATTAGTTAAACGATATGTCAAATTGTGAATTGAACAATACTTCTCTACTAATTGAGGCAACAATAAATTCGTGCAGGCTACCACCAAACTTGTGACAACTTTTATATATATATATATAATAAAAGTTGTGTCCAATAATAAATCAATAGGTCTACTTTCAATTATGTGTCTAATAGATCTCTGAAGGTTCAATTTTGTTTATAATAGATTTTTTCTTTATTAAATCATTTTTAAAACTCATAAATGTATTAGAAACATAATTTAGAGTTCAAATTAATTAATCTGTGAATTTTAAAAAATGTGTAAAAAGTCATAAATTTATTAAACATAAAATTAAAAGTTCAGAGATTTATCGAATACATGATTAAAAATTCACATGAAGTTATTACTATTTAAGAACTTATTAGACACAAATTTGAAAGTTAAAAACATTTACACAAGTTTTTTTTTATGTGACATTTACACAAGTTTAAAAACCCACCAAACACAATCTAAAGATTCAAAGACTAAACTAGTAATTTCACCCCAAAAAAAGTCACTTTTCTCTCTACCCTCCCAACTCCTATAAAAAATTTAGTGGTAATTTACCCCAAGAACAGAAAAGTATAGTCCAAATTTCTACTGTATAGTCAAGAAGAGAGTATTGGGAAAATTTCCTATATAACAATAGGGTATCGTGACTACTACTTCTCTTTATTATTAGCCACATCAACATCATTTAAGAATGATGTCGAACCAAGCAGCATAAAGACATTAATTAATAAAGCAAAATTTATAGTGTGAATGAAGAGAGATGTACCGAACCTATGAGTCCCTTCGATGCAGTATCCCAAAAGACGAACCAGATTCTTATGTCTAACATGCCCAATTGCCTCAACTTCTGCTCTGAATTCCTTCTCTGCTTGGCCCCTACACAAAGAAAATTTTCAATTTCACACTTCTATCAAACATGTCAAAACAACAGAAAACGAAAACGTTATCAAACAGGTCCTCACTGTCCATTAAAAATCTTCTTCACTGCCACTGGTGTCCCATTCAGCAGGCACCCTCTATACACAACTCCATACCCTCCTTCTCCAATCAAATTCTCCTCTGAGAACAAATTGGTGGCCAAATCCAGCTCCCTCAAAGTAAACCAATACCCCCACCCCAATTGCGACATCTCCGGCAGCCCCGACAGCGGCGAGGGCACCGTCGTCGGCGACCACGATCGTCGGTACATCGTCGTGACGGTGCCGGAGCTGCCTTCGTCCCCCGACTGCGATCCGCAGCCATAGCTCAGGGGATGAAATGATCCTGATTCACTGCTGTAGTTCTTGTTGTCCATTGCTGGCTTTTTGTGTGTGGTGGTGGTGATGTGAATTGCCTTTATGTCCTTTGAATGAGATGGGATTTGAGTGAGAGGGAATAAGGTGCTGGAGTTGGCTGCTAATGCTGCTGCTGCTGATGATTTTCTTGATTTCTTGTTGCGAGAGGTTAAACAGAGTGAGAGGATGCAGAGGATTGAGACTATGAATAAGCCTACTCCAATTCCAATCACTTCCCACACTTTTAGACCAAATATGCTTGTTTTCTTTGACAGTTCTTGGTTTAGATCATTGCCCATGGCTTCTTTCTCTAGGTTCCTGTCAATGGGGAGAAAGAAATTCAGTCTCTTTTGAACTATGTTCTTATACACAACACTCACAAGAGTGAGAGAGAGAGAAAAAAGTTATAGGATGTGGTCGTCTTCTAATGGATTCAGGTTCAAAAGTTGTATGTCTCTTTCGTACGTCCAACGGTATCAAACTACTAGTCGGTCATTTCTCTGACTAAAGACACGAGTGAATAAAAAAAAATTAGGGTAAAAATCACTCTTGGTCCTTGAACTTTCGTGAAAGTAACAGTTTAGTCCCTGAACTTTGATTTGTAACAATTTAGTCTCTGTATTTTCAATTTTGTAATAATTTAGTCCCTGAACTTTAATAAATAACAATTTAGTCCTTGTATTTTTAAATTTGTAACAATTTAATCCTTGTTGCGAAAATTTTCATCGAAATTAGATTTCGATTTTTGTTATTTAATGATTATATTTTGTAGCTGATAAACAAATTGGACCCCAAATTAGTTTATTAATCTATGTAAGAAATTTCATTAAATCTTAACATTAATTTTCATGATAGGGACTAAATCATCATAAACTTTAAAGTACGAGAACTAAATTGTTACATATGAAAATCCAGGGACTAAATTGTTACAAAATTGAAAGTATAGGGACTAAATCCTTACAAATCAAAGTTTATGGACTAAATTATTACTTTCACGGAAGTTCGGGGACCAAAAGTGATTTTTAACCAAAATTTTAACTGGTGACATCTGAGGATAGGGTGGAACCTCTTAGTTCATCATAATTCAAAAAGTATATATAAAGTACATGTAAAAGTTAGCAGGTAAAATTTTACCCCGCCCTACTTCATCGAACGCAAGGAAATACGAACCGACGAGACGAGATCTTACCTGCAAAGGTTGTTGCAGCTGATTACAGGGCCAACTTCTGAAATCCCATTGCCACAGCCAAGCATCCTCTAAAGGCAGAGAAGCAGCCATGGTTAGAATGAAACACAAAGTGGATTTGTGAAGAAGACATCACTGAGTTGCAGCAGAGAGAAAAGCTTTAGAAAGCTCTGACAGAAAGAAGAAGGTATGAAGTTTATTGTGGCATTTCAGAGTCAGGGCAAGAAGAAATTTGTCTAAGTCTTCATGGGATTCACTTGGATTGTGGTGACAATGACTTGGCATCAGCAATTCATTTTGAAAGGAACAAATCTAGTAGCTAGCTAGCTAGGCTTGTTTGTTACGTAGAAAGTAATGTAAAGATGGGATATTAAAATTTCATATGTTACTTGTATGCTACTTAATTGGCTCCTTAATGTACATACTTTAGGTGGCAACTGCCTCACTTTTGACTTTTGCTTTCCTTAATTAATCCCATCACTTTGAAAAAGAAGTAATGATTGTTTATGGAACAAATTAGATCCATTATCCACTAGAAAAAGGGTTAGTTTTGCCCCCATAATCCAATTGGTCTTCTTCGTATCATCATCGAATAGACTCGATTTAAGTTTAAACAAAAGTCGATTGAGAAGTTGGCATCCTATGTATGCTTCAAACACAAATGTCGAAAAAACGAAATTGGTCTTCTGGCTGATTGATTTGTTTAGGACTCTTAATAACTGTTTTGATAAAGCGTCCTTGTAGAGGATCTAAAACCCTTCGGATTAAACAAGTTGAATATGACTTGTAAGGGTTCTAAAAAGCTTATTTCATTGGGTTCGTTTTTGTTATTATTGTTCATCGCATGAGTACAAGGAAGAATTTAGGATAGACCCTTCAAATTTTTCTGAGACAATTAGCATTTACGAAAGAATTTTCGGTAAATCAAATTAGAATAGCATTCCTATCGGATAATAAATATAATGAAAATTTGGGTTTGAGTGAACAGTAAAGGTTTAGGTGGTGCTAATGGCTAATCCAGAAGGGTTAGTGGTTAATACTTAAAATCAGCCAACAGATATGGTTGGTGAATGTCTAATTGTGTCCCATTTCCTTCAATGAAATGCCTTATTTTTCAATTTAAATCATTCATTCATGCAACAATTTGGGTCATTGGCATGGTATGATTAGATATCACAACAGTTTTATGTACTCTCTCTTTCCTAAAGTCACCATCAAAATCATCACCACCACAACCCATATCTTCTGGTCATTATCTCTCTTTTTTCTTTTTCAATGTATGATTTCTCTAAGCCCCTAACTAGTTGTGCAAGATCATTTTGTGTGAGCTGAGGATTCCTATGGTTGCGGTTACTTTCTATAATTCAAGTTGGGAAGGTTGCAACGAGATAAAGGTGTGTATACTGTTACGTTCAAATAGATTTAACGTTGACTAGACTGCACTAGTCATTTCGAAATTGAAATTCTATCCTTGTCGATGTTTTGACATTGATTGTGTTTGTTTTAAAAGAGTGATTGCTTGAAGTGATATCTCAATAATGTAATTGTAACAAACTCATATAATTCATGAGAACTTGTTCGCGTTGAAGGTAGTAATGAAGGTGAGATGGCAACGTTGAAGGTAGTAATGAAGAATGTGGTAGAAGGTTGCCTACAAAATAAGAAATGCTAGACTTCGATGTGGTGTCTACCAAAAGCACGACATTGGCAGAGTTTCTATGGTTAAGATAATTTTCATATTCATATAGAATTGTGGAAGCTTGCTAAATAGTCATCAATCACAATCCTGATGTGACCTCACTTTAGCGGACACCTTACCATGTTTGTATTGATTATTAGGATATAAATCACCTTGTTTAATTGGGATCTAGGTGCTCTAGTGGCTTAGAGTCTCACCAAGTTGAGTTACAATGCACTAAATTTCACCCAGTCAATTTATGATCTACTTGAATTGAGTCACACGACAACTCACCTAATGATCTCTAGCCTCATCCCAATCTACCACCTTGAGCTTATGATCTCAACTAGTTACTTTTTTTTTTCTTTTTTGAGTTCAACAATAAGTGGGTGTAAGTAGATTGAACCTCTAACCTTTTGGTTAACGACACATGCTTTATATCAACTGAGTTATGTTCAATGACAATCTCACCTAGTTACTAAGACCCTGTTTGATAACCATTTGGTTTTTGGTTTTTGAAAACTAGGCTTGTTTTCCTTTAAATTTCCTCACCATGGTTTTCATTTTTGTTAAAGACATACTTGAATTTCTAACCAAATTCTAAAAACAAAAACAAGTCTTTGAAAACTATTTTTTTTAGTTTTCAAAAATTGGCTTGGTTTTTTAAAACATGGGAAGAAGGTAGGTGAAAAGCCAAAGAAACTTAGAGTTGAAAGTGGTGTTTATAAGCTTAAAAACCAAAAACCAAATGGTTATCAAACGGAGCCTAAATTACTAAATATTTTAACCCTTAATTTAAAAAATTCCCATCCATAACAAGTGTTGTATTCTTTTTTTTTTTTTTTTTTCTTTCTTCATTTTCATGTGGACCCTATTTAATTGTTAAACCTGATTGAAAATGGATGAGAATATTTTGAATGTATGTTGAGAATATTGATGAGGATAGTGGTTGCTGAAAATTTGTAAAAGTGATGTTGAAAGCTTACAAACAAGGCAAATGAAAAAGAGAAAATGGTTGTGTTTGGTTGCCATTTCGCCTTGTCGGCCAATACGTAATTTCCTCACCAAATCATCTAAAATTCCCTTTTGAGTTTATGAGTTTTATGATGTGATGTAGAGTTTTACTTTTCAAAACAAAATCAGAAGAAGAACAAAACCCATTCAAAAGCTTCCTTCTGCAGGCTCCTCTTCTACATATAAATACAGAATCACTTCCTGTGATTTTGGCAATGCCACTGTCACTGTAAATCTTTAACATCTTAGCATAAAGATTCTTTAGTGTACTAGTCATTCTTCTACCTTTTCCTAGAGCTAAATGGAGAACAAGGGCTAAATTCTCCCCTACCATGCTGCTTCCTACACTGTAATGAAGCCCTCCAAAACAACTCCTACCTATACATTCTAATGATTTACTTCACCGCTTCGAAAATACTACCAATACCAACATCGACATCGAAACCACGATCTTGAACCCTGAGGTTTCCCAAAATTTTTGTTTTTCAGCATCTGTAGCAGAAGTAGCTCCGCCTTGTTTTCCTGCCAACTGATCTCGCAGCTCCTTTATGGCTTTCTCCCGTCGCTCTCCCATCTGTATGAACCAAATGTAGTTTAGTTTCATCTATAAGACCCTACTTCAATAATAGAAACTTGTACATTATCTTTGGGAGAGGGTGAGGAAGCCAATTTTTCAACATTGGTTTTGTGGTCTGGGCCATGAAAGGCAGGTGGGTCCAAAAAAATAGCCCACCTTCCTCTCTTATTGCAGAGCCAGTTGATCTAATTCATTGAATCCTAAGAATGTTTTATCAACTAATTTATGTTCAATGTAAGTCTTGTCCACACTACAGCTAATAAACTAACAAATTCTAAACAAGTTCAGTGTTTACTCTTTGAAGTTTCCGTGTCTGAGCGCGAGCTTCTTGGAGACAGAATTCCAGCTTCAACACTCTCTTTTTCAGTTCTTGGTCAGCTCGTCGTTGTTTCTCTAACTGTTGATAAGAAAATCAAAATATATAAATGAATACGAAAATGATACGAGAAAGTACAGTGCACATAGTATGGTCAAAGAAGTTTGCATACTTGTGATTCTAACTCCTTGGTTTTAAGCTTCCAGTGAGCAGACATTGTCTTGATTTCATTTTTGAGTTTCTCTATCTCTTCGTCTTTGGCAATCAACAACTTGTTGATCTTCACGACGTTTTTGGGGGAAACCTCGTCTAATATCTTCCTCAATTCACAATCCTTGCTCACACCAGATTTGGCTAGAGCTTCCATAATGTCATGCTCAACTCTCATCACTTCATCCTTCAGTTGCTTCTGAGAAGATTCCCTTGCCTGGAGATCTTTCTGCAGATGGTCAAGTTGTTCTCCTAACCTTTTCACACGATCTTCGTGCTCCTTTAGAGAAGTGTTCTTTTCATCTAATTCCTTCAAAAGCACTAAACACTGGTTCTGTGCAGATTGAGCAGATGCAGCACTTGCATCAGCAGTTGCTTGAGTGGCGACAAGCTGTAATCTTAGTCCATCCAACTCATGGAGATACTGCATTGAACAACAATCGGCAATGTTTATCGATAACACATTAGCGAATTTAAATAAGCCAACTAACTCTAAGAATCTCAAGTCATAGTGCTGGGTTATATTGGATGAAAGAACTCCTATGAAGGTAATACAGAAGCGGTATAATCATTGCAACTAAACTAAGGAATAAATAATAAACCAGATCCCTCAAGAAAAGGCATCGTTTGGTTGCTTGTTACAAGGCTTATTCAGGTAAAATTGATCATATTTCTGCTTTTACTGAGACATTGACAAAGTCTGCAATAAACCCAATTACTATTATCCAAATTTTACAAGAAGATCAAAATATCTTTATTTCTTGAAAATGAAACCTTTACTAATCTCATAATGATATCTATACTCTTCCGATCGCAAGATACCGGAAACGAAGACCAAAACAGCCATATCCAAGGGATAACATACCGTACTACATTAGATTGCAATATAAGGTGCTTATAAGTGGTCAACAAATGCTTATTCAACCTTTCATTATTTTATAGAGCCAGTCAGTCATAAATATATTTCTCTCACTATATGAACATAATGATGGACTTCATCAGATCCTTTTCCATATATCCTTAAAGCTGCGATAGAGATTTAATATCAAAACTCAAAAGGATGCAAATGAGACATGCTCGCCATGTGGAGCAACTAATGGAAATTCCAAATTGTAAAAAGAAATCTCGTTTTTCTTCTTCCAAGAGAGCATAAGGTCTACTTTCCATTTCCCAAAAAGGTTCTTAAAAAAATTGATAAGACCCCAAATTAATTTTCAGCTTGAACTTTCAATTTATCAAATTAGACCTTGAACATTGTAATTTTTACCCCATATTCGTATTATGCTAATTCAACCACTAATTTGAACAAAAAAAAACGTAAAAAACGTAAAAAAAACTCACTAATTTAATGAAAATCAAGCTTAACCCCATCAAAACTTACAAATTTCAACCCAAAAAAAAAAAAAAGCAATATAGTGTTGGCTTTGCTTGCGCGAAACCTATCAATTTCATACCAAATATATGTTTTATAATTTATTGGATGCACATGAAAATACTTTTTTCAATGTTTCTTCAAATAAAAACCTACCATAAGGTGAAAATTGCAACACTTTTTAAAGTTTAAAGTGAAAATTGCAACATTTACGCATGTTTAAGGTTCAAATTTGATGAAATCAAAAGTTTTAGGTAAAAATTGATACACATTGCCAAGTTCAATGTTAAAATTGGTCCTTTCCCAAAAAGTAATAATAAAATGAATTTGATTAACTATGAAGCCATCATAAAAGATGAAAAAGAACAAAACGGTTCAGCAGTCATCAGATAGTGAAAGAAAGAAAGGAAGAAACAAACATACATCCTTGTATTAAATATTGTCTATCTAAACTTGAACTAAATAGTTAATTTGGCAACACAAAGTTCCATTAAAGGGAGCCGGGAGGGGGGCCCAAAGGCATAGCTTAGAACCTAGCAACCCTTGATTGAAGAACTCCGTAAAAGCATGATTTTCTTCCCAACACATGAAGAAAGAAAGAATAAATGAAAGATCCATACGCTATCCTATGCCCATATCAACTTCTATCACATTCAGCAAAAAAATTTACTCGTCTGTTACAGTGTAAGATTGTTTTAAGAAATTAAGGATTGATAATTAATTAAGCTTTTCGTAATTCCTACTCTAACTCCTTTCTCTCAAAAAGGAATTGACAATTTGTCCATTCCATCACTTTTCATTGGTATTGATAAATAGAAATTGATAGATTCATTTAAGGCTTGCCTTCATTTTCCCACTTAATAACTAACTGCATAATCAAATCGAACAATTATTTCATATTTGAATTCAAGTAATGGGAGGGAAACAATAATAAAGTAACAAAATAATACTTTTCCAACTTCCCCCCATTAAAGAAGAAAGGAGGAAAGGGCAAAGAGAAAAAGGCATCATGGGAGATGAGGCTTGGATGTTTGGCTTTTTGGGAACTTTAACTGACCCATGAGAGAAAAGTAAAGCAATCACAAGCAGAGTATGATAACCTAAAGCAATAGTTAATAAACAATACAACTTCAAAGGATCTAACAACAAGAAGGATCTGCCCAAGCTTAATTATTCAAATCCAAAAGGAAGAAAAATGAAAACTTCTATAAGAAACAGAGTTGGGGGTGGGACCTTGGTGGCAGTAGTTGCAGAAGCCTTGAGCTGTTCATCCCTCTCATCCAATTCCACATGCAACCTCCCAATTTCTTGTTCCATAATCTTAGCCTTAGTCTCTGCTTCCTGAAAAAACACCTCAAAAAATCACTCAAACTCGAACTCCAATCAAAAACCCCACAAGGGAAAAACGCCTGAAAAGCGATTTATTGAGTCAAAAGCTTGAAAGATAAACAATAAGATAGAAAAAGAAAGGTGCCCCAGAATCTCAAAGCATCCAACATCACATGCCTGCCTTGTTTGTGCCTCTTTAGCAAAGGATTCTTCCTGAGACGAAAGGCGATTACGAGCCTCCTTCAACTCCGCCGCCAACGACACGACATTTCTCCTAAAGCTCTGCTTCTTCTCATTCAAATCCTTCAGCAAAGGATCAACCTCTCGAGCAGGACTGCATGATAGCAACGAAGAAAACTTCTCTGGAACAGACATCGGTAGAACAAGATTCGGATCCAATAGCACCAAGAAATTCGCCTCTCAAGCTATATCTATACAAGTTCATCCAGGGAATTTTGCAGTCTCTCAGAGACCCGCAATAAGTGGTCTCACGAGGTTGCTGTGTGAAACCTAAAGTGATGCATCTGCATGTGGGAGAGGGTAGTTGCGTGCATTTAATAAAAAGGGTCTACGAAGGAAATAGAATCATCTAAATAGAATAAAGAAATAAATGATTGAACTCGTAAATTACTGCACAAATTTGACGAAAGTTCACTCCAATTTTCAACAGAGCTTTAAAACCCATATTAAATTACACCCTTGAAGACAAACCCAGAATTTTCTCGGGAAAGTTCGGTCCAACAAAACAGTCAAACATCAAGGAAATATGAACATCCACAACCCCACGATGACTTTTCTCCCAAAAAAAAACAAACCCACAATGAGAAACTCAGAGATCAATCGAAATCACGACAGAAATAAACAGTGAGATCACCATTTTTGAAGCGGAAATGAAAGATCCCAAGAGTTGCATTCGGAAAAGAGAGAGATCCTTGAGAGTGTGGAAATGGGGTTGTCGTCTAGTTGAAGAAGAAGCAGTAACAGTAGCTAGCCAAGTGGTGGGTTCTTCTTCTTCTTCTTCTTCCACCTGTGTAGTAGGATCGATTAAGGATTAGGGTACTACTGATTCAGTTGTCAATCTTTATGATCTTTACGGACAGTGGAGGAGTGAATCTCGGGAACCCATTTGATTTGATTAATTGGGTTATTTGAATTGGAAGGATTTGAAATTTGCTTTTTGTCAGTATTGGAGTTTGAATCGAATAGACGGACAGAAGAGGCCGACAGCAAAGCAACTGGGTGGATTTAGGTTCGGATTGAAAATTCCCGAGCCTCGGGTTTGGGAAAGTTGACGAATTTCAAAGCTGAGATTTGTGTGGTTCGTGAGTTTGATTCGAGTGGGGAAGCGCGGCAAAATTCCAAACCAAATTTTTGGCTCTCATCCCTGCACGCTTCCCCCTTACGCCATGGGCTTGGGCTTCATATCTACACGTTTTGATTTGAGTTTGGGTTTCGCTTAACATGTCCAGCTTGATTTGGGAGAATTTGGGGCGGTTGACAAATACAAATTATATAATTGTAAATATAGTACAATGTAAAAAGAATGGAAAATATAGTACAATCTATCCAAGTATATTACCAAGTATATTACTGATAGACACTGGTTAATTAGAATCTATCTAATAGACTTCGACTATCAGTGTCTATCAACGATAGACTCTGATTAATCAGAATTTATCAGTCTACTGATAGACTCCGATTAATCAAAATCTATCAGTGAAGTCACTGATAGACTCTAAATTCAGAGTCTATCAGTAATAGACACTGATAGAATCTAACGACAATTTTTTGGTATTGTACAATTAATTGTACTATATATGCAATTAGTTTGCAACTGTGCTATGTTTGCTATTAATTTGGTCCAATTTGGCATCTATGCAACTGCCCCTTGATTTTGTCCCATGAATTTGTAGACCTTGGAGTTTGTCCACAAGTTTTTCTCTAGATAGATTCAAATCTACGGTCGTCTCTTAAAAGAAAATAGAGATGTCTTAATCGTTGAGTTATGTCTGTATTGACACTCTCATATAGTTTTTTAAGGAAAATACTTTCTAGTATCGTGTATTTTCATTGATATGTTTCTATTGCATTTTTAAAAGATAAGTGGATCCCGCTAAATTTTTTAAGCCACTACGAATATACCACATCAAGAAAGTTAGTGGGAGCTCCTACTGACTAGTGTATTCAAGTATTTTTCAATTTCTAAACCCAAATTTGATAAACGTGCATTCCAAACTCGTGTTTCCTAAATCCTTCATTTAAAACCTTCATTCCAACCTACATCCCGAATGTCCCTTCCTTTTCCAACCAATCATGAACAGTTAACAACAGTTACTAATGTTTTAATCAATTAAATTATATTTAGGTTTTAATAAAGAAAACTTTAAAGTTGGAGTCTTGTACTCAAAAAAAAAAAAAAAGTTGGTGTCTTGTTTTTCTAAATATGTATAACAACCAACTCTTTTTATTATGCAGAATATAGAATTTGATTCCTATAGTATATATAATATTTTAATGTCGTCTTTTATATTTGAAAAAATTATATTATTATTAAGGTCTTCATAATGATATCCTAGACATTTGTCAACAAGTACATAGCTCAACCGGCATAAAATTGTATTAATGACCACGAGGTCTGTGGTTCGAATCCCCCCACCCCACATATTGTCAAAAAGAAAAATATCCGTAGACATTTTAAAAAAAAATAATAAAAAAAATCTGATCTGGCATTAATTTTTTTTTATTTTCTATGTATTGATGACTTTTGTTGGAGCTGAATTTGATTCCTTTTAAAGATTAAATGTCCCCCGATTGAAAAAGGAATAAGGTTGTAATCAGCACCTCATATAACATATTATTTTATGAGTTTAATGTTTCCTTAATCTATGCATCTTCCTTAACTAAATATTGTATTTAAAAATGGAATCAATTGAAAGATTGCAAAGAATATTCTTTACATTTTGAACTTTGAAGCAATCATGTAGGAGATTATTACTTGGGAGTTCATTTTTTTCACCAACTCATTTGGATTAATCTCACCCGACAACCATCTGATCTTATAACATTTAGTTGTCAAAAAATCAAAAGAACTTTAACATTCCAGATAAATAACCACCACGGAGTTTTAGTTGTCAAAAAATCAGAAGAACTTTAACATTAAATAACAACCACGGAGTTTTAACGCATTCCCTCACGTTGATTTGTAAACAAAGTCACCTATCTCAACTTCCAAACAACAACACTACGGGTATGATTTATGAAAAATTGTTTTGAAAAAAATTCTAGTATTTGGCAACCGCTAAAAATGAGATTGACTCGTGGATAAAAATGTTTATGAGGAAATGTAACCAAACATATGAGTGTTTAAATTCTAAACAATAATGTTTTAAAAAAAATGCATTCTTGAAAAACACTTAAACTAAAAGGTATTCCAAACGGATCCTACATCTAGTTGGCAGCCTCGATGTAAGTTACAAATCAGACTGTTTCAGTACAAATGTGTCAAGCACCTCAGTTGATGAAACCTTCTTTCATAAGTCTCACAATTCATTGTTCTACAAAAGCATTGAATTAATTTCATCAACTAAAGAATGAGATCTCACATCAGCTGGAAAAGTGAGTAAGTGAATTAGATTATGTGAAACTGCAATTCATCAAAATCTGCAGTCATTTAGGATGGAGGATACAAAAGCACTTGCTGCATGGAAACTCCACAACTTGAAAACTACTAAAGTTACAAGTCCAGTCTACACTATATGGCCTTTACTTGGACGATGAAAACACGGTACTTCATTCGATAGTTAAAAGAGTCGAAAGCACGAGATTCGAACATGTACAAGAACTATTCTATTATGAAACCTGATACACAGGTTCAGTTGTCCTCTAGGACTTTCATTTCAAGTCATTAAAAAGATAATGACATTATTTTCTGCTTGGTGCATCCACCTTGAAGTGTTTGGGGGGCGTGCCCATGGTACCGAAACCATGGCTATGCAGCAGAAGAGGACCATCGCGTGCCGCTTTCATAAGCATTGCTGTATGTGCAGAGATAGAAAACTGCTTGTCAATGGCAGCTTTCAAGTCCAAGACATATTCAACCCATACATCTTCATTATATGATCAGCTTAGAGAAATAGCAAACTGAAAGACAAATGTTTGTGCATTTCATCGCAGCCATATGAAAAGACCCAATACATGAGTAATTTTTGTTTACCATCTTACATGTTCGACAGCAGAAATATTTTTTTTTTCAGTGGAAGAACCACAAGAAAGCTAAGGTAGCAGCAATATGCAAGAAACTCTATCACAACATTGACCCTGACCCATATGCTAAACCAAGGATGCAACGCTTTCAACGGAACTGTTCTGAAAAATACTACATGATCTTTCGTTGGAGAAAAACAATTCTTAGACATGTTTTCTTTCCTAATTTCTGTTTCCAAACAGTATGGAGAAACTAAAGTTATTGTGCATTCAAAGGCAGTAGTTTATCATCATCTACGAACTACAAATGAGAAAAAGGGGGAAAAAGAACTTAAAACTAAGAAAAATTGTTCTTGCACCCAGCTGTTCCTCATGAAAAACTATTTTCAGAAAACACAGCAAATGGGAGGCTCTGTTTTAAAACCCACCTTTTGACTGTTCAAAAAAAAATACCCCCACCTTTTGTTTTGAAGAACAAAAGGTCGATAAAAATATGTTAGGTCGACTAATTTTTAAGAATTATGTTCCCTATGTCCTCAGAGGTAGTGATAGGAATGTACCTAAGGTGTAATTAGGAATATTGGTAAGCGTATATTAGCAGTTAGTTAGAGAGTTGTTAGAGTATGGAGTTATAAATAGAGGGAGTGGGAAAGTGGAAGATAGGGAATTGAGCCACTGAATTAGTCTTGAGTATTCTCAAGAGGAGGAGGGTCCAGGTACCTCGAATACTTGGGTTTATCGTGTAGTCCTTTATCTTTTATATCGTAATAGTACATTGTAGTTCTATTCCGATTCATATCAGGTAGTCTGTTTTTTATAATAGTTATAGTCCTTCTGAAAATCATAGATCTGTACACAATGGTCTTGATATTATATGTTCTTGATATTATATAATATTACAGGTCATCTAATCAATATTCAGAAAAGTAGTTTCTAAACACTACTTTGCAAAATAAGCTCAATCCTGAGCTTTTTGAATCCCAAAACTACTTTCTGTATTAAAAGAAAGTAATGGTTTTTACACCCAACTATCAACCAAGCTGATAAGAGTAACGCTAAGCCACAAGTGGGCTTCACACATTCATGGGAAAAGACAAGAGGATATGAGAGAAAATGGCAAGAGAAGCTACAGAGTAACGTCAGAAGGGAAAGGTAGGAACTCCCATAGAACATAGATCATTTTGTGATGAAAGTCCGTTAGACAATAGAGGTATATAAGGACAATCATGTAAGCTTTTGAAGAGTAGTTAGTAATTGTATAGTCGAGAATAGTATTTCTGGGGAGCAGAGTACCCACCCTCTTGAACGCCTAGGTGAGGCTTATGTTTTTTTTTTGGAAGTCCAACAACATGAGGCAGGACATTCGAACCTTCTTTTGGTTGGGAGTATATGTCTTTAACTAGTTGAATTATGCTCAGGTTAGCTAGTTAAGACTTATGTTGCTTTGATATCTCAATATCAGATCGAAGTCTGTTCATTTTCACTCTATATCACAAGCCTTATTTCTTCAACCCCTAAAGTGGAAGTTCCAGCCATAAAAAATTCAAGACATGTTTCAGAAATTGGATAAATGCTCCCCTTACTTGTTACTACTAGACAACTAACTAATTCCTTAGAGAAAAAAACATTCAAACAAAAAGTGCAACTATTGACGGGCAATGCAAAATAAAATTTTCTAGATTTCACATTTACGGCCCGTTTGGAATGACTTTCTAAGTGTTTAAAAAGTCTTTGTAAGTGCAAAAAAAAGTGTTTTTAAACACTTAAGAAGCCATTCCAAACAGGCACTTAATTTAATCGAATTTTGGGACTGAGAATTTGCTTTTCCAATGATTAAAAAGCAACCCATTCGGTTCACATTTTAACCACAGGCGGAACATACAAGAAGATCTCAAAATGACACAGAGACTAAAACTTGATGTACATTACATTAGAAAAAGATGCATCTACAGTCCTCTAGGCTTTAACCTGGCTTAAGTAGGCCCCCTAGACTTGGCTTCTATTTCTGTATGACTAAGTTATTCCTTAAACTATGATTACTGCAAAAGAAATGGATCTATTAATGACAAAGGGAGACACTTCTCTCTCGCAACAGAGCCCTCCACATTACTCCCTGCAATAAAATATCCACAGATGAAATTCTTCTCCATGGAGAGGACTCCATGAGATGTGACACAAGGTTCTTCAAAAAACTCTGTAAAGAATAAACTCCTAAGGAAGGATCCAATTTCAAAGTTCTGCGTCATCAGTCACAAAGTTTATGGAGCATACTTAGAATCAAGTCAAAATCCAAGAAAAGTTCCTCACTTATCTCTAGTCCACATCCTTCTAAACCAATATTCATAATTTGAATATACCAGCACTAGCCCTCTCATGAACCAGATTCATTATTGCATAATTATGAAAAAGATGATAGAGTAGGTCTTCTTATATGTGAAGGATTCAGGAAGGATTAGAAAAATCAATTTGATATAATTACCGAGGACAACGATGTTGATTCACGAGAAAAGACACCACAGGGAAATGACCTAATCGTGAATATAGTGAATCAACTAAACATAATACATATCATGGATGCGTATCGCTTGAAGATTGGCTACATAACTAAGAATAAGGTGCCTAGGACAATGAGTTTCCTAATTGTATATTCGTGCAGGATTTGGCATGACTTTGGCGTTTGCAATCACGGAATTCCCCCTTCTACCTTATAAGATCCCTAGTAATAGTAACTGCCTAAATTATATTAACCATATTCATTTTTTTTTATCAATATATTAACCATATTCATTAAAGTGAAAGAAACCATACCTCTTCGGTCCTCATTTGGAGAGTTGAGCACAGGTGAAGCCGGCTCGCACAAGTTCATTGATTCCGTCTCTAAACTTGACATAATCTTCAAATTTGTTGTACACTTGATGGGAAATTCGTGCATACCCTGTTACAGGGGCAGTTTCCCCCTTTTTCGGAGCACGGTAATATATCGGGACTTCAACTCTAAATTCTTCCCTCAAATGCGTTCTCAACTTCAGAGTATCAGATTCACTGGAGATGCCCAAGCATGAAGGCAGCCCCACCATGATCATACTCGCACACATATCCGGTGGGCAGCCAAGATGAGTCTTCCATGATTCTGCCAACATCTCTCCCATCTTAACAACAGCCTCATGATTCCGTTTTTTGATTCCCTTAATCCCATCTTCAAACCTATTAACAAACTTCAAAACCGAAGGCACCACCAACTGAGCACTATAATCCCTGGTTCCAATCCAAGCACTTTCTATGGCCAACCCATTACCATACTCATGAGAAACAACAGGATGGTGCAAATCAGAAAGACTTGGAGACCTCCTAGAATACAAGAAAGCAATTGAAGGTGGGCAAAAAAACCACTTATGCAAATTACTAGTGTAATAATCAGCACCAATCTCTTGCATATCAATATCAGTACACCCAATAGCATGAGCAGCATCAACAAAAACTTGATCAACACCCTCTTCCCTACAAATCTTAACCAACTCCTTAACCGGAATAACCACACAAGGCATCGATGTAATATGGTCAATCACAGCCAAACGAACCTTCCTACCATTAGCCTTTCCTCTCTCCAAGGCCTTACGAAATTCACATATAATTTCATCATTAGACTCAACAGGAAAAGGCAACTGAACCTCAATTACATACCCACCAGCTCGAGAAACATACGCCTCTATCGACTTCTTCACAGCACCATATGCATAGTGAAGCATAACCGCCGCATCACCCTTCTCGAATCTCCCCTCCGCAAAATCCCTAGCGATTTTCTGCAGAACAATAGCAGCTGCAGTGGTGGCGTTATCCACAATCGACACTTCATCAATATGCTCGGCATTGATTATGTCCTTGATTATAGTTCTCGATTCGAGAATCCCCTTCTTGAGCTCGTTGAAATAGAAGTAATCAGGCTGGCGAAGGAACTTGAGCTGCCATTGTTGCTGAGCGGTGATTACAGAAGAAGGGCAACAGCCGAAGCTGCCGTTGTTGATCCGAGCAACAGAAGGGTCATGGTGGGCGAACTCGGATTGAATTTCTGAGTCAGAAATGGAAGTGGGGGCGATTTTGGGCTTTTTGGGCAAGTGGGTATTGGCGTCACCGTTGAGATGAGGGGTAGAATCAGGGTGAAGACGGGTTTTTTCGCAGTGGGAAGCCATTAGAGGGAGATGGGTGAGCAGAATTTAGGGTTAAGAGTAATGGGTGGAGCTGAAATTGGAAGAAAAGGAGAAAGGTGAAGAGCCAGAGCGAGAGAAACGGCGAAATTGGTCGAAGAAAGAGAGAGAAATGCGATAAGAGGGGGGTTTTGTTCGAGAATGGAGAATAGGAAAGAGGCGAAAACGTCAAGGCGAATGAAGAGAAAAATAATGAGACTGTTGGACAAGTGGGTTTGTACAGTGCTACAAAAGACAGAGAAATGGAGAGAGAGAAAGAGAGATTGCCGTTCTCCATTAGAGTAAACTAGTCAAGTGGCGCTGTTATAGCTTTAGTCCTTTTATCAAAACCACCCACATATGACACATATTGGGATCTAGTACATATGACACATATTGGGATCTAGTACCAAGTTGATTTGTATCCGATATCCATAAGTGTTCGAATCAGCTTACGTGCATCTTGATTAATCTTGCAAAACGTCTAAATAGATATCAGCATGAGTATAACTCAACCGTCACAAAGCTTGTACTTTTATGGTCGTGATTGACTAGATGAGTTAAATTATAAAGAACACTCTTAAACTTGATGTATGTATTTTGATATTGTTCTTGACCTAACAATTAATGTGTAAGATTTTGGAAGACATACATGACATTCCTGTAAATTTAGGTGACAATTGATGTCAACGATATCTCTTTCCGTTGAAATGAATGGTAACAACGATCTTGAGCTTCTATATAGTTTAAAATTTGCAAATGATGTTACACATGCTCCCAAATTTTACATGTCATTGTTGTGTTAATTTTTGTCTACCATTTTTAGAGAAAAACTTTTCAAGAGTTCTAACCATTTCAAAGTTGAGGACACATAATGTAACCTACCAATAGTTTAGAGGTAATTTGTATTTGACCTTAATTAGTTAAATTACAAAGTTGATTTGTAAACTTTGACGTTTAGGTATGTTTGATTTTGTATCTTTAAAAGTTTAGGTTATGTCTCGATCTTTTTATAAGCTTTTTTTGTTGTTCATATATATTGTTATATGATATGATGTGAAAATGGGTGGCATGAGGGATTAGATGGCATAAGCTTACCTCCGGTTAGTGGGAATCTCTTTTTGACCACCATTATGTTGTTAACGTCTTTTTGTATTATATAATGTGGAAATAGGTGGCATAAGGAGTTACATGGACAAAATTTACCTCTTAACTAGTTGAAGGAAATCTCTTGCTGACCATCGTTATGTTTCTTTACAAGTAAGAGAGAGGAATACAAAAAGGGAGGGAGGAGAATTTGGAGGTAAATTTTATTCCAATTAGACTGACTTAATAAAACGAGATAAAATAAGACGGGTGGAATTTCTTTTTAGTTAATCATGAGTGTTTATACTAATTTACATGCAACTTGTAAAAGATTAACATGTCACACGTGATAATATGTATTAGATAAATATGAGGTTCCATCTCAAAATTAATTGGTAATGAGAGAGAGTAATTCATATGTCTTATAAATTGTGAAGTTTTCATTCACCTTTTCAACGTGGCATCCTCAACCCTACGAACAAAGTAACTCCAAAGAATTTGGTTGTTAAGAAACTCGTAAGGCACTATGATAGCGCGGACAAGGAAAATACATTAAAATATGTAAAAGTATCAAATTTAGTCCTTAAACTTAGTTGATTATGTCTAATTGGTTCATGAACTTCATAAAGTAAACTTTCTATCATTAACACAAATATAAAATTGTTGAAATAACCCATTGATTGAACAAAGATAAAATAATTAGGGTTGACCCAAAAAAAAACCATCTTCACAAAGATTTTGGTTGGATCATTTTACTTAAGATAATTATTTTTCGAATTTATGCATTTAAAAAGGAAATTCATAATTTCCCATAGGTTGTTATGCACTTGAACTAATTAAATTAGGAAAAAAAAAATCAACAACTTGTAATCCACAGAACTCTTCAATAAAACTGCAACGACTTTTTTTAACACCATTTGTAAACCAGCATTATTTGAGAGTCAAAACTTGAGAATTTATAAATTATAAATGCTATCCAATAAAAAATTGGTAATGTACCAATTATAATGATAATGTCAAATACAAACAATTTAGGTCAATTTCTTTCTTCAATTAAAAAAAAAATCTCAAAAATATATATTGGGAGTTTGTGAATGAGAAAGTGTACGGACTAGTTCAACCTAAATAGTTGAGAATGTGGGACAATAATTCTTATTGCATAAATAAAAGGAATATATATGACATGTACCTAAATTATATGAGTTGAAAAAATAAATTGTCTTTTTTTTAGAGAATAAATTGTCTTTTTGTTTGGAAAATTACAAAAAAAAAATGTCTACTCAAGAAATGGAATTGGAGTTGCTTTAACTATAATTCCAAAACTACCCCTAACAAGCAACTTATGGTTTCCCAATCATCTTCCTTCATTTCTCAACCCACATCACTCCTCAAAAAATATAAAGCATGGTTTTTTCCTAAAAAAAGAAAGGAAAAAGAAAAGCATGATAGGATTTGATTGACATCTAAATTAAATTTATAACTAAGTTTAAAATATATCCTTATAGTTTAGCCTTGGTTTCAATTTAGTCTCTACCGTTTGAAAAGTTTCAATGTGATCCTTATGATTTAAGTCAAGCATCACAAGTCGTTATTATCATTACAAGTAGAGATGTTCATTTTTTCCATGGGAAATCTCCAAATAAGTGAGGAATGGAGGAGGGAGCAGGGGATAAAATTTTCAATTACTTAAATGATGGGGACAGGGATGATGAATATATTCCCCATCTCCATTCCTTGCTCCCACCTCGTTTATTTTATATATACTAGTTTAATACTTGTTAAACTATAGGTAAGTATAAAGAACACCCCTGTAGTATAGTTACTACCTTCAAAAAAAGAAATTATTGAACGAAAGTGCATTGAATTTATATTTGAAATTTGTATGTTCTCTAATAACCATTGAATATAGACTCAAATATGGTTTGTAATTTCTCTCTCACATATCTAACAATATAAAACTATCAACCACATTGTAGCAGCCTCTCCCAGAAATTTTTCCTCCGTTTGATAAGAGTCGATAGACTTAACAATAATAACAGCATAACTTAACCAAAACTAACTACATCAGTTAGCTCCTAGTAACGAAACATCCAAACAACAGCATATAGTAGTAGTAATACAATCAAGATTGTTGCTCTCTGAATGCCAATTACCTTACAACTTTCCTTTTGTCATAAGCAGCAATATTCTGGGGTTCACATTCTGGACTAAACAAGCGGACAAGCAAAGCCGAGGTTGCACTCATTGATGCTGCTCCACAAGCTGCCCAACGAAGGCTCCTAGGTACTGTAATTCTTGGACCTATCACACAACAGAATCCAGAATCTCACTGCCTTAAGTACAATATTAAAACCCTCTAGGACCTCAGGCAATCCACTTTAAAAGAAAAGGGTGGAAGATGGACAAGACTGTGAAAGCACTACCACAACTGATGCTTTGGATTGGATTTCAATCTAACCTTAAATCTTGTTTTTGATTTAATCAAAGTTACAGAAAGAGTATTTCAAGTTGCTTGTACTATGTCCAAAAAGCCATAGAAGAAGGGTAACAGATGCATCAAATGCAGCAGAGAAATAACATGTTATGTTTGAGAGTGGTTTAGTACAGAGAAAAGCACTTACCACTTCATATGTTCGAAAATAACTTAAAGGGGTTTCTTTTTTTCTTTCAAAAAAGTCCAAAACACTTAAATGCTTCAAGAGAAAACACTTATAAAGTGCATTTGGCCCATTTGCTCAAGAGCTTGTTGAGAAAGGATCTAAAAGTACTCTTGAGAATGCAGAACCAAAAATGGATGTGATCCATCATTAAGCATTTCCTTCTAAGGTGGTTATGATTGAAGACTTTGTTAAAAGCATTTATTTTAGAAGTACTCTTAAACATACATCAACTTAGTAAACTTTTTTTTTGGGATAAGAAACCATGCTTTCATTGAGAAAAAATGAAAGAATACAAGAGGACATACAAAAAACAAGCCCACCAAAAAACACCCGCCAAAACTACAGGAACGGGTCCCAATCCAAAAGAATAAGACCTAGCTAATAATTACAAAAGAGCTTAGAAACCGAAACTCACAGAGACGCATTGAACCTAATCATCTCCCACAGCTCATTCGTGGATTTCTTCTATATATTTAAAGACAGATGCCTGATACCTAATCATACTCCTATATATTTAAAGACAGATGCAGAACACAATATACTAGAATCTATTAGAAAAGAATTATTGATAAAGGTGCCAATATGAAACTTGATTATGCATTTAAAACCAGATGAGCTGAGAAGAATACTTGACAGACCATAATGTAATCTACAGAGAATCCAGAATGCAAGTCCTCCTCCAACAGTACATAACCCAGCAGTCTGTTTCATCAACTGTGAACAGGGTTTAGCATCTGATCTCATAAGCTCACCATCTGAAAAGCCTAGGAATCGTCTAAGTGCCATCTGCTAATTTCCTGAACCAGATCAAAATTGATAATTTCATAACCTAAGTTTAGAACATCTGTTGCTTATGCAGAAACCAAAATACAGTCATTGGAACCAAAAAGAAGTGTGAACCCATTCTAAAACATCAATTGAGTCAATGTCCCAACTGTCAATCATGACCTTGTAATATCAACAAAAATGATAATAATGTACAAGTAGAAACAATTGTTTTTGAAGCGTAAAATGCCAATGCACAAGAGATCCCTAGAACTTGGGAATAGACCATTTTAGAGGCTAAATGAGATAGACAGATGATCAAAGCGTCAAATTGACAGGCATATGCAACGAATCAAAATGCGAATCAGAACAGCCAAACACAAACCACGTACTAATTTGTGATTTTCCAAGTGAGAAGAAAGACATAGATGAACAGATTGGGAGAATACCAGTCACAACAATTGATTAGAAAATCAGGGCAAAACCGCTCGGAGGGAGGCTGCGGCGGCACGAACGGAAGAAAGACGACGCCGGCAGCAGCACCGAACGGGAGAGGGGCGGCTGCGACAGCTGCTGAAACGGAGGAGGAGATGGCGTGAAGAAGAAGAAGAAGAAGTGCCGTGGAGCACGTGAGAGTGAGAGGAAGACGAGGGTTTTTCTTTCATTTATTATTTATTTATTTTTTTTTTGAATTTTTTTTTTTATTTTATTTTAAGTTAAATTATTAAAAATACTACAAACTATAGGATTGGTTTCGATTATATCTTTTTTTTTTTTGAAAAATTGGTTTCGATTATATCTTTAAAGGTTTAAAAGTTTCATTTTAACATTTGAAGTTTGAATTATTATTATTTTTTTTTTTTGACAATATTTGAAGTTTGAAATTTGTTTCAAACTAATTCTTGAAGACTTTTTTTCGTTAAATTTGTGTACAGAAAATGACATGTTTGCATATTTATTGTTGCTTATATGAACAGGTTTGAGCACATCCGTGAAAAAATATATATAAAAACACATGAATACCCTCAATTTTTGTCGGGGGGCGATTTGGACTAGACGTTGCATGACTTGAATGGGTCTTTGATTGCTATCGGATGCAAACAAGTGAACAAAAAGTGGCTGATTAAATGCCTTGAAGCAAAGGCTATTCTCGAAGGGCTGAAGGCATGCCTAAAAGAAGCGGATTTCGACACCCACGGATTCAAGCCACCTCTGGTTGTTGAATCGGATTCGATCGAAGTCATTAGGGCCCTTAACGGGGAAATTGTTGACATCTCCGAGCTGGCTATGATTGTAAACGAGATTGATGGGCTTAGAGAGAAATCAAAATGTCGTCTCCTTCGCCAAGTGCTCAAGATCGAGAAGTGTGGAAGCTCACGACCTGGCGCGAGCGACAATTTCATTTGGAAATTTTGAAGGTTTTTTTGGTCGATCTCAGCTCCCTAATTTGGGGGAAACGAATCGCACAAGGGATGTTGTTATCCCTTTTTGGATTTTTTTTTTTTTTTTTTTTTGTTGAAACAACCTTTTTGGATTTTTGAGTGTTTGTTGAATGATGCATTAAAGCGTCTTCCTAAGAGATCACCCAACATAGAATTTTTCCAAACCAAGCACGCTTAACTTAAAAGTTTCTATGATTGAGCCACCGAAAAGGAAGGTGTGCCTTGTTGCAATAGGTAGTATCTATCAATTCTTTTAAGCTTATCATGACCATACTTTCATGTCCTCAAAATCCCTCTCATTCGGATGTGATCTCGGTTCATTCATGTATCCCAACTATCCTTGGTCGTCACATTAATTTTAAAAACGTTTTTAAAAAACGAAAAACAAAAAACATAAATGATTATCAAACAACTCTATTTTTCAAAAATGAAAAACAAAAACAAAAATAAAAAAACGAAATGGTTATAAAGGGAACCTAAATCTGGGAAGCATTAAATTCTTTGGTAATCTCTATTACAAGTGTGTGATTTGATAATTTAAAAAAAGAAAAAAGGAAAAGCATTGAATTCTTTGGTAACCTCTATTACAAGTGTGTGATTTGTAGTTTCAAAAAAAAAAAAAAGTGTGTGATTTGAGAATTTCTTTTTTTTTTTTAAAAAAAAAAAAAACATTGAATTCTTGGTAACCTCTGTTACATGTGTGTGGTTTGATAATTTATTTTTTTTTTAAAAGGTGTGATTGAGTGGGAGAAAATTTTGTCATTTTGCTTAAAAAACATCTTTCTATCTCTAGCACACTCCTAGTCTCTTTGAACTAAAGCGTAATTTTCTTTCTATGACAATCTTATAATTTTTTTTTTTTTTTTAAATAGACACTCATAACTTTTTTTTCATAATAAATATAAATTACATAGTTAAACTTATTAAGACATATGTCCTCTCTCAAGAGGTAGTTTGAATCTTCCATCTCCACATATGGTTGAATTTGAATAAATAAATGATCATAGCATACGATCACTATTTAATTTTTTAAATAGCTTGTGTATAAGACACATGCTAAAAGAATATTACATTTTTAATTTTTTTCTTTTCTTAAAGTACACTTCATGAACCACAATATTTTTGGTAGTATGTTTCGTCTAATCAATCATGAATAGAGATCCGCGTATAAAGCAAAAAGATAATAATTCTAATATCAAAGGGTAACTTATAACATTTTTAATGTGCCAAAGCGAGCTTAGCTCAGCGGTAATTGGTATGTACTCTCGACCATGAGGTCAGAGGTTCAAATCCCCCCACCCCAAAATGTTGATGTACTCAAAAAAAAAAAAAACATTTTTAATGTAAAAGTTTTCTTTTTTTTTTTACAATATGTGGGGTGGGGGATTCGAACCACAGACCTTGTGGTCATCGTATAGCTTTATGCCAGTTGAGCTAAACTTTTGTTGGCATTTTTAATGTAAAAGTTGAACTCTAACTTGCATTAACTTGCATAGATAAAAACATTAAATTCTTTGGTCATGTCAATATAAGCATAGCTCAACTGGCATAAAACTTGTATTAATGACTAAGAGGTCAATGGTTCGAATCCGATCCAAAAAAAAGTTCTTCAGTTATAAAGTTTGGAGATGGTTTGAAAAAAAATTAATTAATAGCATCCACTACTTTGTCAATTTTATCAAATTGAATCCTAAACTTAGATAAGTATTATAAATTTTATGTTGTACTCAATTTTTGCTAATTAACCACTTATTTTGAACAAAAAACAATGTAAAAATCTCCATAAACTCACTAATTTCAATAAAATAAAGTTTTGAACAAAATTAAGTTTGATTAAGGCACAAATTAATCCAATAAAAAAAAATAGGCCAAAATTTTCAAATTTCAACAAAAATTTAGTTCTATTGTAGTTTTTCTTCGAAATCTTATTAATTTTGTACTGTATACA
Organism: Luffa aegyptiaca; assembly: GCA_017139565.1. Lineage (NCBI taxonomy): Eukaryota > Viridiplantae > Streptophyta > Magnoliopsida > Cucurbitales > Cucurbitaceae > Luffa > Luffa aegyptiaca. The sequence goes on along the minus strand of CM029402.1, from coordinate 44,243,323 downwards.
TGTTTTATAATTCATTACATGCATATTATATTTTTCTTTAAAGATATTTCAAATGAAAACTTTTAGAGAGTTAAGTTGCAATACTTCTTTAAAGTTTAGACTTAAGATTACAACATTTGTTTAAGTTTCAGATGCAATTTGATACAATCAAAGGTTTAAAGTAAAAATATACAACATAATAAGTTCTGGATAAAATTTATGTTCTTCTTTTTACGATTTGATTTTTCTTTTTTCTTTTGTTTTTGTTATAACTCCTGGTTCTTATTTCTCATTTTTTTAAGAAACAAATATATTTGATAACTCATCATGTTTCTTGTTTCTAAATTTTTAAAAAAGTTTCTAAAAATTGGGGAAATTTTGAGAACTACAAAAAGTAGTTTCTCAAAATGCGTTTCTTTTTCATGTTTCATGCATGTACCCAATTTCTCCTTCTTCACTCTCATTTCTCTCTTACATCACGACCTTTTTACTACTTATCATTTTTCCCTTTTTCTTTTGTTTTTTTTTCTTCTCTCTCATCTCTTTTTTCTTTTTCTTTTATTTTTATTTTTTTAATTTTCATTAACAAGTCTTTAATCATTATTTTATAATTAATGCTCCGTTTGGCAAATGAATTTTGCAGGAAATGATTTCAAATTCCAAGATTTTAAAAGATGGAAATGATTTTAATTTCCTATTTGTGTTTGAAACCAAAATAATTTGAAATCACTAAAATTGAAATCTCATGTTTGGATACTCACGAGAAAGGAAAAGAAAGTATAACATTTTACTATTATGCCCCTTATAATTTTGTAGGAAATTATTTTAATTAATAACAAAATATTTAATATCTCAAATAACAATATAAAAAACACATATAACTATGAAAACACATCATTAATTAAAACAAATCAACTTATTAAATTAAAATTTACAAATGTCATCATTATTGTAAAAAAGAAAATAAGAAAAAATTACAAAGGTCTTAATTCAAATGAAAAATAAATTGAATCGAGTCTCTTGACAAAATCCATCAATTACAATGTTACTCTCATTCTTTTTTCTTTTTCATATATTATTATATATTGAAAAAGGATATATTTGATAGTTACTATTTTTTTATATATTTATTGCATATTAAAATTAAAAAGAAATTGAATCAATATATAAAAAGGGAAAAAAAAATACAAACAAATAAATTGGTAGTTGAGTCAACTATAGTAGGAGTCATAAATTAAGAAAAAAAAAATCTTTATGGGTAAAATTGGAAACATATAATTTTTTAAGTTTGAAATCCTGCAGAATCTGACCATTTTGGAGTGGATTTTTTTTTTTTTTTTTTTTTTTTTTTTTTTAAGAAAACACGATTTGAAATCACAAATCGATTTCAAATCCCCTACATTTTTGCTCATCATCCAAACACGTGAAAAGAATTCAAATCAGTTATGATTTGAAACCCTCCTAAATCTAGGGGTTCCAAATAAGGGGTAAGTGTCTATTATTTTTCGTTAATTTTGGTAGAGTTTTAATTTCTTTTTATTGAATAAATTAATAAATAAGATATTTCATGTTTTGCCATTCATTGTAAAAGAAAAAAATATATTCTTTCTCATTTTCTAATTTTACTTGTTCGTATAATTGGTTAATGAGAAATACATGCATTTTTTACACAAAAATAAAAATAAATTTTATTATTGAATTCAAGAATTGTGGGTATACTCGATTATCTAATCTTAAATAAATGTCTTATTATACCAACACACAAAAAATGTATATCAATAATATGTTCTACGATAAATTAATGGCCGTTGAAAACTTGCAAAGTTTATCGGACAATTTACAAATTAATGTAATTGAACTAAATCGAGTAAACCAACATAGTTTAAGATGAATTGATCAGAGCTATGAGAGATGACATTGCAGATCAAATTTGAACAACATTGAAGGATAACTTTTTTCTTAATTTTGCATTGGGGCTGAATAAATGCTATAAACTCTATAAAACAGTTTTTATATTTGTTTTAATGTATGTTATATATTTTATTATATTATATATACTAAATTTTATTTGATCTAAAAAAACAATAAACAAGAAATAGTTATCAAATACATTTCTACTTTTGTTTTTTTTTTTAAAAAAAAAAAAAAAGAAACAAGAAATAGAAATAGTTAGGTTTTATTACAAGTTTAGTCCCTGAACTTTTAGGGTTTGTATCAATTAGGTTCCTAAACTTTAAAAATGTCTTATAGGTCCCTGATATATTTGATAATTTTAAAAATTAACCAATCTACTGTATATAAAATTGAATTTTATGCCTATTGAGACTCTAAACTTCCAATTTTGTATCTAGTAGGCTTGTGAATTTTAAAAAATGTTGATAGGTCAAGGACTTATTATATACACAAAATTAAAAGTTGAGGGACCTATTGGACACAAAAGTGAAAATTTAAGGACCTATGAGATACTCTTTAAAGTTCAGGGACCTATTTGAAACAAAATTGAAAGTTCGAGGATCTATTTGAAGCTTTTTAAAGTTCGATGACTAAATTGACACAATCCTAAAAGTTTAGGGACTAAACATGTAATTAACCAAATAGTTATAAAACATACTTTTGTTTTTCGTTTTTAAAAAACAAGAAACAAGACCAAAAAACAGGAAACAGAAAAAAAAAAAAAAAAAAAAATGAGAACGTCATCAAATGACCCTTAAATATTCTTTTAGGCCCACACAATTGTTAATATTTTCAATTTCTTTTTAAAAAAATATAGTACTTGTGAGGTGGGAATTAAATCTATCCATAACAAAGAAATAAATGTCTTATTTTATTTTGGTTAGCATTTTTTTTAATGTTTATTGGGCTGCCCAAGATTTTAAGGATTTGAAATCATAACGGATTTCAAATGAATTTTGTTGTTGGTGATCCCATAAAAATGAATGATTTGAAATCGTGTTTTTAGGTAAAAATTATTCTTACTAAAACGATTCGTTTTTGTAGGATTTCATAGAATTTAGAGTTAAGTTATTTAATATTGTCATATTCAAATTTTCAATTAACAAATCAATATTACCAAGTCTATATTTTTTGTTGTTTTCTTTTCCTACTACCACCAAAACACATGAAATTTTTATTAAATTTATTTCAAAAGCATTCTCTTCCCAAATTCATTGGGGTATAGAATTTTTGTTTTAATTTTACAAACACGAAACAAAACCACCCATTCTCGAAAAGTACAAGATTGAAATGAACACTTTGAAAATAGATAACTAAAATAAACACAAGTTAAAAATACAAGAGCTAAAATATACATTGGCTGTCATCAGTGGCGGATCCAGGACTTGAGGTAAGGGGGGGGCACGAGTTCACATTAGATTAAATTATAAGTTTAGTCTATGGAATTTTAGATTTTTGTCTATATAGGTTCTTGAACTTAAAAAAATGTCTAATAAGTTCTTAAGTTTTATCTGATATTGGTCCAATAGGTTTTTGACATACTCAAGTTTTTTAAAAATCAAATATTATCTTTGAGAATTTGATCTTTTGTCTAATAAGTAACCTATTCAATCTTTTCAAAAAAAAAAAAAAATAAGTAACCTATTCAATTTTTTTTTAAATTAATGTATTTATTAGTTACAAAATTGAATGTTTAAGGTTTAATTAGATACCAAGTTAAATTTTATGTTAAATATAATAATTAAATTAATTTTTTTAATATATACGACCTATTAGATACAAAATTGAAAGTTCATGGATCTATTAGACATTATTTTAAAGTTCAATGACTTAATTAGACATGGAATTGAAAGTTTATGGACCTAATAGAGATAAATTTTAAACTTCATGGACTAAACTTTGTAATTTAACTTTCATATAAATATAATTTTAAACGTTTTGATATATTATATAATACTAATTACAAAATTAACCATTTGGAAACATCCAAATAAAAATTCAAACAAAGAATGAAACTTGAAATATATAAGATTTTTTTATTATAGAATTGAGTTTATTTTATGCAGTTAATTTTTCTAAAGTAATTTTAAAATGTATGTAAAAGTTCCAATCTATAAAATAATATATAATAAAAATAAAAAGTTAAAATAATATATAAATGTGTATATTGAAAATTATTAAAACTTGAAAATTAAAATAGTAGTATATAAAGAAAAAAAATTAAATCGAATAGCTTATATCATATTATATATAAAGAAAAAAATGAAATAAAATCAATATAGCGAATTTTTCTAAAGTAATTTTAAAATGTATGTAAAAGTTCCAATCTATAAAATAATATATAATAAAAATAAAAAGTTAAAATAATATATAAATGTATATATTGAAAATTATTAAAACTTGAAAATTAAAATAGTAGTATATAAAGAAAAAAAATTAAATCGAATAGCTTATATCATATTATATATAAAGAAAAAAATGAAATAAAATCAATATAGCACGCTGGAGCAAAAAAGTAACATTAAATGCCTCAGATGCGTTGACAGGGATTCGAACGCTGGAACTTGGCGTCAAAAGCAATCGAAATGCGTGCCCCCAACCACTGAACCAAACTTCTACCTTTGGAAATAAATCTAACATAGAATATACATATATATAAAAACTAAAATGTCAGGGGGGGCACGTGCCCCCCCTGGCCCCCATGTGGGTCCGCCCCTGGCTGTCATGGATCAAAATAAGATAAAACTTCTTCCTAAAAAAATATTACATTAGAAATGATTGCGGAGTTTGGAACACGAGAAATTAGAAGCGACGTGTTTTGATAACAGAAAGAAACTAAGGGTGTGTTTGGTTTAACTTTTCAAGTGTTTAATTTTGAGAAAAAAATCATTTTGAAAAAATTTCTAGTGTTTGACAACCACTAAAAATGACTTATTAGAAAATGAGATTGATAAATAAACCATTTTGGAGAGAAACACTTGAAACCAACCTTTTTAAAAAGTCTTTGGGTATACAATAACTTGTGTATAAAAACACCTATATGAGAAAATGCAACCAAACATATAGTGTTTAAATTCTAAACAATTTTTATACAAAATGTTTTTTAAAAAATGCATTCTTGAAAAACATTTAAATTAAAATGTATTCCAAATGGAACCTAAATCTCATTGAAAAGCACAAAAGAAATTCCCTTCATGAAATAGGGGAAACTAATAGTGTGAAAAGTAAAAAATTACTATTTAGGAGATCAATTAGGAAGACAAAAACAGTGAAGAACAATAATGTAGATCCCTCATAGTTCAATATGCATCACTCAGAGAGAGTTTATACTTTATGGATTGGAAGCTATATTTTCAAATGTTATAGGTAATTTTGGACCACCATATGCAAGGAGCTGACGAGGACAACCGGGCGGAGATAGGACCAGGAAGCGACCCAGAGGAAGACTAGCCAACGGGCCGGGCCAAAATGGCCCGACCCATATGGTCGGCCTTGGCCCGCTTGAGCGGGCCGAGTTCGTTTGCCTCCCCTCGGTCCCTGCTACCCCTAGCCGCCCCGGTCCAGCCTGGTTCGTCCCGAAACGCCTCAGAATCCCTAAAAACCCTAGGAGCATGAGCAGGTATTTATACCCCTCTTCGCCACTGAAGAAGGGACCCGAACTCTCGACTCTCTCCTCTTACTCTCTTGCTCTCCTCTTTCGTTTTTTGACTTTAGCATCGGAGGCGGTGTGGCTAGATCCACACTGGTGTGCAGGTTTACTCTTTTGCAGGCCACGTCTTCTCCCGCTCTCAAACAAATTCACTGTCGATTATCACGTGGAGCGAAGGTAATTTACCTAACGAAATTTGATCATCAACATCAAAAACAATTTTTCAAAAGCTGAATAGTCTGAAGAGAATCCACAGGTGTACAATAAAATTGGAAGATCCAAATTAAAAGAGGAAAAAAATGAAATATAATTGCAAGGGTAATAAATACAAAAATATAAGTAATATGAATTGGTGGTTTTATTTGGTTCTATAAGGGTTTGTTTGGTAGACAATCTAGATTTTGTTTTATGTTTCCAAATTCAGTGAATATGTGTTTGACATGTATGTTTTTTAAAACTGTTTTCTATGATTTTAGTAGAAATTCTAAAAACAATTTATTTATGTTTTCCAGTGTATTCAAATTTTGAAATTGAAATTTTTAAATGGAAAATTAAACTAAATATGATAAAAACTTTAATAAATGTAGTATTTCATATTAAAAACTCAATTCATTTTTTGTGAAATTAAAATTTTTATAATATAATGTATTATAAATTATATCATATTGTAAAATAATAGTTATACAAATTTTTTAACCTATGACATGTTTATAAATTAATTAAGAATAGTTTATATTCAACTTAATATTTAGTTGATAACTACAAATAGTTTATGATTTATAAATATATTATCAAACACCTTTTGAACAATTTTTTAAATTGAGATCCAATTTCCAAATCTATTACGAAACACATATATGAAAATATGAAATACATCCCTATTTTCATTGAATCCAATGTTTTCAAATCACCAACCAAACATACTCTAGTTTTCCGATCCTTATGATTTGGTTAAACCTCTCACAAATCGTTCATCGTGAACTATTTTTTATCCACTTAAAAGTCTACTTATTTTCTCCGATTTTTGCTCGGTCCTAACCCCTAATAGTGTACTAACACAGTCAGTTTAATAGAAAAAAAAGTAATAACTTGCAACGACATTAAAATTGAACCTTCTAAAATCATGAAAATCCAAATCAAAACTAAATCTAAACTAAAGTCACAACATTGAAACTTTTAAACCCATAAAATCTAATTTTCGCAATTTAACTTATGCATTTCAAGGACAAAGCCAAGAAGGAAAGGAGGAGGCAGTGCCTCCTTTTTAGTTTGTTGTACTTGAGAAAGTAAAGTTTTTCTCTAGTTTTGTTGAGGATTCCACATTGAAAAGATAAGTGGAGAACTCACAATTTATAAGATGTATGGGTTACTACACTCATTGCCAATTGGTTTTGAGATGGAACCCCATGTTATCTAATATGGTATCAGAGCCCATAAAACCCAAACGGGTATTCGGTCCCGGCATCCTAGTAGAGACCTCACAATTTATATGTTACAAGGGTCACCCCACTCATTGCCAATTGGTTTTGAGATGGAAGCCCATGTAATTTAATAAGTTTGCACCCTAAATTTCTCAAAAGCAAAGATTTTATATATAAAAAAAAACAAGAACGTGTTGAAATATTGATATAAGATTGAATTTACCATAATATATCATTAGCTTAAGTTTTTGGGTTCAATGATAATATCTTTTTTTTTTTTTTTTTTTTTTTTTTGAAGAGGGTTCAATGATAATATCTAATGTGGTATGATTAGAGCATGAGATCTCGTGTTCAATTCCGATCCCCAATTAATATCGATAGGACACCGAGCAAATTTTTGAGTTCAAGTGAGGAGAGTGAGCATAGAATTAAACTTCTTGCTCCCAAGTGTATTATTTTTTTCGTTTTTAGTTCAACAATTGTGGGGTATGAATCGAATCGAACTGGATTCATTATTGTCGAAGAAAGCAAGATGTAGGAAAGGCAAGAAGGCCAAAATTTAGAAGTGACAGAGTGAAATTTGCTGCGAAAGTTCAGGAGGAACCAGATGCTCTTCTCTTCTGTTGGAAGAAATTGAGAAACACAATTGTTGTGTCGTGGAGATAACCACTGCCTTGAAAGCAATTACGATACGACAACGGTGCTAAATCGTTTTCCGCTGGTTGCTCCCCTAGGTTAACACAACACCCTCCTCGTTCGTGCACTCGGGAGAGAAGGATTGGAATCAAGGATTTGCTTTACTCAGAAAAGGAAGAAGAGAGGATGAAAGTGAATGAATAAAATGAAGCTTACTTTGCAGCCTTTTATAGGGAGGAGTCACCAACGGGCAAGCTCCCATGGATCGCCACGTGTCAAAACGTCCAGCCATGAAAAACAGTCAGCACGGTCAGCCACAAGAAACGGTCAGCTCAGCACGGTCAGCACGCCCAGCCACGAAAAACGGTCAGCTTGCAGCACGGTCAACACGAACTCGATCAACGAGGGAAGCGCGATCAAACGATAACAGATGCGCACGCGTGGACAAATTCGGTGGCGACACGTGGCGACGGACAGCAAAAGACACGTGTGGGGCTTTAATAAAAAGAAAATGAAATTATCTTGGCCAAAAATAAAATCCGCTATCTTTATTACGCGCGAGCGCGGTTACCCGAACCCGTCCGTCCGACCGGCGACGACGGCGCGCGCGTGTGGGGTGAAGACTTGTTTCCACTCTTAATCACTTTTACAAAGGTAAGAAAGAGTGATTGTATAAAAACACCCTTCCCAACTCTAAACTTATCCATGTGGGACAAAAGTCTTCATGCACACTATATTATGCCAAGATTAAGTCATTCCCAACAATCCCCCACGAATGACTGTAAACAACATTTTCTGAGCAAAGGAGGAATTTAAACTTAAGCGTTAATATCTTTCGATTTGAATTAACGCATAGTGAAGTAAGGCAATTACCAGCACAGTGAAAGTAAGTTACCTTTTGAACTTTCAATAGTTATGGATTAGACCCCCACAACACGTTTGTATCCTCATGTTTTTCCTTGATTACGCGATACAGTAGTAAACAAGTGCAATTTAAGGCCATGCACACAAACACCTTGGGTCATCGTGAAAGCTCTAGAAAGAGATTCATTACACTCTTTCATAGAAGGCGGCCACACCTTCACAATCACGTTATGTTTCATCAAGTCTACCGCAGTAAACCACTCAAAACCTTGAGCTATGAAGACTTTCCAACATGTGTCCATCAAGTCCGTACTTGGACCACCCAAATAAAGGGCTATGGACTCATTTCAACAGTTTGAGTCTCATATATGCTGAGGACTCTAGAATTACTCTCCTTGTTAGGCCTTTGGTGAGAGGATCTACCAGATTCCTCTCATACCTCACATACTCCAAGGAGATAACTCCACTTTTCAACAACTGTTTCACAACACCATGTCTCAGGCGTATATGCCTTCTCTTGCCATTGTATACACTGCTCTTGGCAATTCCTATGGCAGCTTGTGAATCACAGTGCAAAGAGACTGGCACTGACGCCCCCCACAGTGGTATGTCTTGAAGTAAACTTCTTAACCATTCCGCCTCTTGCCCTGCAAGCTCGAGAGCTATAAACTCAGATTCCATGGTGGATCGCGCAATGCACGTTTGCTTTGCAGATTTCCAAGATATAGCCCCTCCACCAAAGACGAACACATATCCGCTAGTTGAACTTACTTCGTCGTTATCAGTTACCCAGTTCGCATCACAATAACCTTCTAATATTGCAGGAAATTTATTAAATTGAAAACAGTAATCTATTGTACCTTTAAGATACCTCAACAAATGACGAAGTGCAACCCAATGATCTTTATTAGGATTATGTGTATACCTACTCAATCTACTCACAACATATGCAATATCAGGTCTAGTATAATTCATTAGGTACATTACACTACCTATAATTTTTGCATATTCAGATTGAGAGACACTATCCCCTTTATTTTTCTTAAGTTTCATACTAGCATCATAAGGTGTTCTTACAGGCATATCATCAAAACAATCAAATCTCTTTAGTATCTTTTCAACATAGTGTGATTGACTCAATGAATACCCATTTTCGGTTTTTCTCAACTTAACACCAAGTATCACATCAACCTCACCTAAATCTTTCATCTCAAAGTGTGAGGATAAAAATAACTTGGTATCATTTATTAATTCTAAATTTGTACCGAAAATAAGCATGTCATCAACATACAAGCAAATAATCACATAATCAACACCAAACAATTTCGAGTAAACACATGTGTCAGAGGAATTTACCCTAAACTCATTGTTTACTAAGGTATTATTAAATTTCTCATACCATTGTTTGGGAGCTTGTTTAAGACCATAAAGAGATTTTTTAAGCTGACATACCTTGTCTTCTTGACCAGAAATTACAAAGCCTTCAGGTTGTGTCATATATATCTTCTCTTCTAAATCTCCATTGAGAAATGTTGTTTTCACATCCATCTGATGTATTAACAGCCCACGAATAGCTGAAAGAGCGACTAAACATCTAATAGTAGCTATTTTAGTTACAGGAGAATAAGTATCAAAGTAATCAATACCTTGTTTTTACGAATAGCCCACAACTACTAATCTAGCCTTGAATTTCTCAATTGAGCCATCTGGTCTAATTTTCCTTTTAAAGATCCACTTACACCTAATAGGTTTACTCCCCTCAGGTAAATCTACCAAGTTCCACGTTTGATTCATAATTAAAGAATCCAGTTCACTTTTAATGGCCCTTTTCCAGAATCTAGAATCTACAGATTTTAAGGCCTCTTGGTAGGTTATGAGATCCTCATCTATTAGATACATGCATGCAAATTGATCGTCAATTTTATCTGGGTTTTCAACAAGAAAAATAGTTAAAAATCCAATCCAAAATCTTTCTCAGTTCTCTTTCTTTTACTCCTCCTAGGTTCAGATTCATGCATGATATCAACAGTAGATGAAGGACAAACAGACACCTGACTAGATCGTGAGATATTATCTGGCTCATTTTTAATCATAGGAAAAATGTGTTCGAAAAATTCAGCATCTCTATATTCACAAATTGAATTATCATCCAAACACATGAACCTATATGCAGCACTATTATGAGCATAACCAATAAATACACAATCAAAGGTTTTAGATCCTACCGTAGGTTTCTTAAATACCGGATATGCCACTTTAGCCAAGCACCCCCATACCTTCAGATAGCTCAGGTTCGGTGAATATCCTTTCCAAAGCTCGTATGGTGTCTTATCCAGCCGTTTGTGAGGAACTCTGTTAAGAACAAAACAGGCAGAAAGCACAGCTTCCCCCCACATACTGTTAGGCAATCCAGAACTTAGTAACATAACATTCATCATTTCTTTTAACGATATATTTTTACGTTCAACTATGCCATTTTGTTGAGGAGAATATGGTGCAGTACTCTCATGGATAATACCATTTAATTCACAAAACTCTTTGAGAGACTTGTCACCGTATTCACCTCCCCTATCGGATATTAACCTTTTAATCTTTTTATCTAGTTGGTTTTCTACTTCTGCTTTATATATCCTAAACATGCTACCAACATCATCTTTTGATTTCAGAAGATATATTTTTGTGTATCTAGAGAAATCATCGACAAAATATATATAATAATTTTTGCCACCTCTACTAGTAGTGTTTTTGAAATCAACTAGATCAGAGTGAATTAATCCAAGCAGCTCAGTACATCTCGTTGTAACGGGCTTAAAAGGTTTTTTTAGCAAATTTTGCCTCTACACATACAGAGCATCTACTATTTTCAGGTGTCTCAGATACATTAAGAAGACGCAATTGTTTAAGCCTTTTGATAGATGCAAAATTCACATGACCTAGTCTACCATGTCACACATCAACAGATTCAACAATGTAAGCAGAACGAGATGTACTTTCATTCATTTCAGCAGGAATAGAAACAGTGTTTAACACAAAAAGACCATCAGCAAGATACCCCTTACCAACAAAGTCACCATTTTTAGTGATGACAACCTTGTCAGCTTCAAACACAATTTTAAGCCCTGCCCTGTTCAACAAACTTCCAGACACCAGATTCCTACGCAATGAAGGAACATACAATACATCATTCAAAGATAAAGTTTTTCCAGAAGTAAGTTTTAAAAGAACCTTCCCTTTCCCAAGTACTCCAGCAGTGGCCGAGTTCCCCATGTATACGCATTCACCATCAGCAGTGTCATGGAACTCGTGGAACAAGCTTCGATTTGAGCAGAAGTGTCTTGAGGCACCAGTGTCAAGAATCCAGTCTGATTTATTCTCCACCAAGTTAGCCTCCACCACTACTGCAGCAATAATATTGTCTGCTTCGACAACATTGGCTTGTGCACCATCAGGCTTCCGATCTGGTTTCCCTTTTCTCTGGTTGCACTGATAGGATTTGTGCCCTGGTTTCCCGCAGACATAACATATCAGCTTGGGCTTCTCCTTCTCTATTTTCCCGCTAGGAGACTTGAATGGATGGTTCTTCTTCTGCGAGGATTTGTCTTTATTTTTGTTTTTAAACCTGTCCTTTGAAGCAGCAGAAGATTCAACTAGGTTAGCATTAACTGAGTTCAAAGACTTAGATTCCAACTTATCCTTTTGCCTGTTGGCTTCTTCAGTTCGCATGTGGCTGATCAACTCCTGTAACGTCAGGTCCTTCTTCTTGTGCTTTAAATGATTGCGGTAGTTGCTCCATGAAGAAGGGAATTTTTCGAGCAAGACATTCGCCTGGAGAATCTCGCACATCTTCATACCCTCTGTCAGAATGTTTGCCACTAGATTCTCGTACTCGTGAACCTGGTCCATCACTGGTTTGTCATCCGTTATTTGGAACCGCATCCACTTACCGACCACGTATTTTTTCCTTACTGCATCATCGCCCCCATATCTGGACTCCAGAGTGTCCCAGATAACTTTAGCTGACTTTTGAACAACGAATAGGTCGAATAGTGAGTCGTTCATGTGGTTGAGAAGATGACCGCGAACCGTCTTGTTGTCTTTCATGAATTTTTCCGGATCCATGTCATGACCGCCCTTTGATTTTGGAGGAACTGTTTCAACCTCCTTGGAACTGTGTGTATCAGGTTGGACTTCTTTGGATTTTTTGAGATCACCCGGTGCTCCTGTTTTTTCCACATAATCGGTGGTCAGAATGTAGTCGACCTCCAGTTGTTCAAAGAAGATGAGCAGCTTCTGAGACCAGCGACGGTAGTTAGAACCATCGAGAGGTTCTAGCTTGGATAGATCTGGAAGATGCTTCTTGGGTTTGATGGACATTTTTAATTGCTTTCAACTTGTTGGAAGAAATTGAGAAACACAATTGTTGTGTCGTGGAGATAACCACTGCCTTGAAAGCATGTACGGCACGACCACGGTGCTAAATCGTTTTCCTCCGGTTGCTCCCCAAGGTTAACAGAACACCCTCCTCGTTCGTGCACTCGGGGAGAGAAGGATTGGAATCAAGGATATGCTTTACTCAGAAAAAGGAAGAAGAGAGGATGAAAGTGAATGAATAAAATGAAGCTTACTTTGCAGCCTTTTATAGGGAGGAGCTCCCACGGATCGCCACGTGTCAAAACGTCCAGCACGATCAGCCACGAGAAACAGTCAGCATGAACTCGGTCAACGAGGGAAGCGCGGTCAAACGATAACAGACGCGCGCGTGTGGACAAATTCGGTGGCAACACATGGCGACGAACAACAAAAGACGCGTTTACCCAAACCCGCTCGCCCGACTGGCAAGGGTGACGCGCACGTGTGGGGTGAAAACTTGTTTCCACTCTTAATCACTTTTACGAAGGTAAGGAAGAGTGATTGTATAAAAACACTCTTCCCAACTCTAAACTTATCCATGTGGGACAAAAGTCTTCATACACACTATATTATGCCAAGATTAAGTCATTCCCAACATCTTCTTCAAAAATAAACAATATAGTGTCAATTCCTAGGTCTTCACAATTTTAATTTCAGAGATACCTTATTCTTTAGCCAAAGTGAATATGTCATCTCACCTTCCTTTATACGAAACCCCAAATTAAAACTCCCTTTCTTTTTGTTTGCCTTTTTTCCTCTCTTTTAGCTCACTATATAAACACCACACTACTTCCCTTTGTCCCACAAACAACCAACCCCTCTTATCTCTTTCAACTAACAAAACAACAACTCCTCTTCAGCTGCCCTAGCCATGGCCTCGGCCAACAACAAGAGACAAAAGCCGAAGTCACCCTCGTGTTTCTTCTCGGTGTTCGGCTTGTTCAAATCTCGAAACGGCAGAAGAAGGCGAGACGATGCGATGGCAACAGACGACATACGAAAGGTGTGGCCGAGTGATGGCGACAAAGGCCGACACTGGGTGGCTGAGCCTGGCATCGACAGGAAGGCCAAGGCTTACATCGACAAATTCCATAATAAAATCCGCTCCTCTGAAACCGAATGACCAAACTCACACCCCAAAGCCTTTAAATTAGTTCATCTTCTCTTCTTTAAATTTCTTATTTGAAGTTGAATATTTCCCTTTACTCAATATGTAATACACAGTTCAAATATAGCAATCCTAATCCTTATGGCTACATATACAAGAGTCAAATGCAAAAGAAAAGAAAAATTAGATTGAGATCTTGTAATCTATTGTATGACAGTGTAAGAGAGCTTGAGTAATAGTGTGCAGGTATGTATGAGTTCAAACTTCTATATTGTCATTTTAACTTCAATCTATTTTATATAATAGTCTTTTTTTTTTTTTTATAAAAATATTAATCTGTTGAAAAAAAATGATTTTTTTTGTTCATATTGCTTATAATATAATGAGAGGCTTATGCACACATGCGCATGCATGCCCTTCTCTGCATTTTGATGTTGCATATGATTTGTGAGTGCATGTTTGGGAGTGATTTTAAAATGATTAAAATCACTTTTGACATATTCAAAATCACTCAAAAACATGTCTTTAATAATTAAAAATCAATTTTAACGGTATGAAAATCACATTTACAAGTGTAACATTAAACATGAAATTGATTTTGAATAATTAAAAGTATGTTTCGGGATGATTTAAAACATGACAAAAGTGATTTTAGCCATTTTGAAATCACTCCCAAACATGCACCGAAAACCACTCCCCAAAGTGTTTTTTGGGTATTGTATTGATATATATGATTTGTGAAAAATCACTTCCTCCCAAAGTGCGCTTTTTTTTTTTAATCAAAATCAATGCCCATTAAGAATATGGACAGTTTGTTACACCTAACCCCTCCTCTAAAATTGAGGAGAACCACGAAGGGAACCTGAACCAGACACGAAAGACCACAAGATTGTGCGTCAAAATATTGTTCGATCTAGAGCATTTGGAGAACAAAAGGACCTCGACCGACGACGCCAAAACAACAACTTCTCAAAGGATCCCCAAAGTGCTATTTGAAGTTATCAAACAACATGGGGTTCCATCTCAAAACCAATTGGCTATGAGTGGGGTGACCCTTGTAGCTTATAAATTGTGAGGTCTCCACTAATCTTTTCAACGTAGGATCCTCAACAGAAGTACCATATATATGAAGTTTAATTTCTTTGAGAAGGTTTTTTTTAGACAATTAAAAATTCTCTGTTTTAATTTCCTTTGAAAAAAAAAGAAAGAAAAAAAAATCTCTGTTTTACTCGAGTTAAACTTGAAACATACTAATTTGGGTAGCTATTTTTTACAAGACCTTTTTAATCAAAGAAAAATAGTGTATTTTAGTAGATGATCTTTTTTAAAAAAAAAAAACAATAAATGAAGTTTTTTTAAAATTTTTATTTTTAATAAGGTGTGTGGATAATGATCTTTGATGAATCATGGTTTATTAATAAGATTAAGTTAATTTACATGAACTCACATTTTTTTTTGACAACGTGGGATGGGAGATTCGAACCACAAACCTCTTGGTCATTAGTACAAACTTTATGTCAGTTGAACTACGTTCATGTTGGCAAAAAAAAAAGTTAATTTATACAAAGCTATTGGGATTGGAAATTTATTATTTGTGCAATATGTACTTCATCTATAGAAATTCTCAAATATTTTAGGTTACACAAACCTAACTTTTAGTCAATGACTGAAGTACAAGGTACAATGATCTCCATCTTTACAAGTATTAATTTAATTATTTTTTTTTTCAAAAATTCTTTTTGGAATTACAATTCAAATAATAAAGTTTTGAACAATTCGGCTATGATTAGGTCAATGTCTCACAGAAATCCATATATATTTTTAGCCTCATTTGTTAAAATCAACACACAATATTTAATTTCAACTTGTCTTCAAATAGTGGTAGCAATTTTAATTACGAGATAATGAAGATTCAAATAATTAGATTTGTACGAAATGATTTTATATGTTTAATATCATTAATGATATTAAACATATAAAATCATTTTCGATGTAGTTTGAACTAACAAATGGCTCAAACAAATAGTCTCATATTAATTAGATAATAAAAAAAAAATCTTGGACATATAATTAAGAAAAAGGAAACGCCTTTCACTAATCCGAGACATTTTGGGTAGAAATCAAAAGGAGAAAAATGTTTTTCAAACAAATCATTTTTTCTATAATTAAGCATTTTGAAAGAATTATTGATAAAATGCACTTGCACCCTAAAAAAAAAATGAAGTGTGACATTTTGAGTAATATTAGAAATTTCAAAATCTCTTTTTTTGCTTATCCAACCAAATACTACGAAAATTTTGAAAAGTACTTTTAATGGATTGTAAGTAGTATTTAAACCTTAAAAAATCTTAAACTCACTCTTAAACCGCGAACAATATGTCTATATTATTAAAAATTTCACATTAGAAAATTAATAGGAACTCCTATTAACAACTATCTAAGGTGTACATTTTTTTTACAACATGTAAGGTGGAAGATTTGATCCTCTGACCTTTTGGTCAAGAGGACAAGTTTTATGTCAGTTCAATTATGTTTTTATTGACAATCTCAAAACAAACAATATCTTATTATTACAAATAGGTTCATGAATTTTTGAAATGCAAAACAAGTCGTGTGGAATTTAACGTTTGATTCAAATTCCTTTTGCCTTTGTAATACAAAAGAAAAAGAAATGATTCAATCAAATTGAAGAGTACGTAATAATATAAATTAAAATACACATGTCCAATGTACTTATTTTATTTATTTTTTTTTTTTGAAAAGGAGTCCAATGTACTTAGTTTTTTTTTTTTTTTTTTGAAACGGAAATATCATTAAAGGCTAACCAACATTACAACCACCCTCATAATAAGGAGGAAGAAACCACGAGGGAAGGTCAGGGGTCCAAAAAACTTGCCCACAATCCCTCAAAAGGGAATTCGTCGGATCAGAAATACAAAATTCAGTCGTCTTCCTTGCCAACCAGTGGGCTACTGTGTTACTTAATTAGTTTATACATTATCAGCCCTTTGATCATTAAACAAGCAAAAAAGAAAAAGGAAAAAAAATAAAAAGAAAAGTGAAAGGCAATTTTGTGGTTGAATCCTACCCGACAAAAACCACACACGTTGTAATAAAGCAAAGATATTGCAAAGACATTAATTTGATAAGACTAATGTGACATGTCCTAATTCTTTGCCCAACTTCAATTTACCAATTCAATGATTATAATTCAATCCCCCAATAGAAAAGTTCCTTTAATTTATTGGAGTCAAATTTCGAGAATTTCCAACACATTTAACATATATAAATATAATACAATTACAAGTTTAGATCTATTTCAAAAAAAAAAAAAAAAACAAAAAACAAAAAACAAGTCTAGTCTATTTAAAAAAACAAATCACAAGTTTAGTCCCTAAACTTTTAGGGTTGAGTCCATTTTTAAACTTTAAAAAGTGTCAATAAAGTCTTCGAATCGTCAATTTTGTGTCAAATATGTCCCTAAACTTTAAAAAGTATCAAATAGATTCTTAAACTTTCACTTTTGTGTCCAACAAGTCCCTTGACTTTCAACTTTGTGTCTAGTAAGTCTTTGGTCTATTTGACATTTTTTAAAATTCACAAGCCTACATTGGTTAATTTTTAAAAATCTTGAATATGTCATATTAGAGAAAATTTTGAAATTTCAGGAACCTATTAAACATTTTTAAAGTTGAAGGACTAATTAAACACAAAATTGATAAACTTCATGAACCTATTACAAAAATTTTAAAATTCAATGACAAAGGTCCCGTTTGATAACCATTTCGTTTTTTGTTTTTAGTTTTTGAAAATTATGCTTGTTTTCTCCTAAATTCTCTATCATGACTTTCATCCTTGTTAAGGATCCATTTGAATTCCTAGCCAAATTCTAAAAACAAAAACAAGTTTTTGAAAACTACTTTTTTTTTTGTTTTCAAAATTGGACTTGGTTTTTGAAAACAATAGAGAAGGTTCTTACTAAAACAAAGAAACTTATAAGTGAAAGTAGGTGTGTATAAGCTTAATTTTCAAAAACCAAAAACCAAAAACGAAATGGTTATCAAACGGGGCCTAAATTGACATAACTCTGAAATTAAAGTTGAACTGAACTTGTAATTTAACCTACATATACATATAATAATTTATGAATTTTGATTCTTAGAAAGATTATTATCTGAATTTTATATTAGTTAGGCTCTTAAGTTTAATTTAATCATTTGACCAAGCCTTTGTTCCATTTCAAATCATATAAACTAATGGTCCATAATTCAAGATTCTTAGTTTTGAGGGGATGGGGAAAAGCATAATTTAGTTTAATTATATTCTTTTGGAATTATATACTCTCCCTCTTTTAATTTGCTCTCTTTTATTCCCTCAAGGTTGTTAGTTTTATTCTAATTATAATTTATTGTAGCGTTTATTAGACCATCCACACACGTTTTATGACTTTTGAACTTTGAATTGTAATGTTCATTTCTTTCGGTCCATGCTCGCTTGGATTTATATTTTGGTTTCATTGAAATGACTTCATTTCAATAAAGATTCTGTCACTACGTGTAATGTAAGTAAAATTTTTAGTTTTATTTTACTATGTAAAAGAATAAAATTTAATCAATTTCAAAAAAAGAATAAAATTTAATCAGTTTAATTAATTGATTGCAATTAAAATATTTATATAACATTAATATATAATTTAGTTTTATATTAATTTTGTATGTTTTAAATATATATTGATTAATGAAAATATTTTAATCAGTCTCTTATCTTATAATGATAGTTCTGATGTAGTTTTTATCACCACAGTTATAAATGGTCTTTTTTTCCCTAAAGAAAATATAACTTTTCAGTTTTAAGAATATATCTCATGAAAATATATAATAAAAAATAAACCCACATATTACTAAGTTTAAAAGATAATGAAATATAATTTTAAAAAAAAAAAAAAAACAAAAGGTTTATCTAATAAATGAAGCAATTTATTTTTTTTAAGGATATATATAATTTCATCTATTTAAACCCTATTTTTCAGTCTTAATTAAAATATATATATATATATATATATATATGATTTTTAAAGAAAAATAAAAGGCAAAAGGTAACCCTATAAAAATGGTAAATTGAGAATATAAAAGTTACCCTGTGTCATTTTATATATTTTCTAATTGATGTTGATTTAATTAAAGGGGAAAAAGAAATGAGTGAAAATTACTAAATTACATATAAAGTGTCCCCAAAAAATTAATTAAATTAAGTAAATAAGAAAAAAAAAAGGGAGGGGTTTCTTTTTTCCAATTAAAATTGTAAGTTTTTAAACTTATTACGATAATAAATTTATTTGCAACTTATTATTCAAATATTGTAGTTTCTTTCCACACCTATTGACATGGTTCGCCATCTAATTGAAAGAAAAAGAATTCAAGAAGATATGATTGATTTTAAAAAAAAAAACGGAGGTTAATGTAGGTCGTCTCGAGACGATCTATACAGACAAAGATCAGTAAATCTGTATTTGTTGTATTGGTTGCTAGACACTTTATATTCCACGGGGTCTATGTTCAAAACTTAATGAATGAAAATCTTTTTTTATTTTCCTTTTCTTTATAAAAAAAAACGACTTTCCTTTGTTTCTTTATTTTTATTACTTTTATTTGTTTTTAAAATATCAAATAATTAAAGTAATTGCATTATTTTTAATATTTTAAAAAAAATTGGATTTTATATTGTAATTTAATAAAAATGAAGGAAAAAAAAAAAGGAAAGTCATTTATTTTATATAAAGCAAACGAAAGAACAAACAAGCCAAAGTAAAAACTTAAAAAATAGAACGAAGGAAATTAAATGTTTTTCAAGAATACATTTTTTTAAAAACATTTTGTATAAAAAAACGTTTAGAATTTAAACACTCATATGTTTGGTTGCATTTCCTCATATGTGTTTTTATACACAAGTTATTGTATACTATAGACTTTTTAAAAAGTTGGTTTTAAGTGTTTCTCTCAAAATGATTTATTTATCAATCTCATTTTCTAATAAGTTATTTTTATTGGTTGCCAAACACTAGAAATTTTTTCAAAATTAAACACTTGAAAAGTTAAATCAAACACACCCGAAGTATCTTAAAAAAAAGGGGGAGAACAAAGGGGAGGAAAACAAGGAAAATGAAATATTAAACAAAAGGTCCCATTTGATAACCATTGGTTTTTTATTTTTTGTTTTTGAAAATTAAACTTATAATCACTACTTCCATTTATATGTCTATTGGTTTTGTTATCTACCTTGTTCCCATGTTTTCAAAATCAAGTCGTTTTGAAAACTAAAATAAGTAGTTTTTAAAAATTTATTATTATTATTGGAATTTGGCTAAGAATTCAAGTGTCCTTAATAAAGATGAAAACCATTGTAAGAAAATTGGGAGAAAACAAACATAATTTTCAAAAATGAAAAACTAAAAACCAAATGATTATCAAACTAGGCCTTAACCATTTTGTTTTTTATTTTTGGTTTTGAAAATTAAGTTATTTTTATCCACAAGTTTCTTTGTATGTGATCTACACTATTTTCCATGTTTTCAAAAACCAAGTCAAATTTTGAAAAAAAAAGAAAGTTTTCAAAAACTTGTTTTTGTTTTTGGAATTTATCTAGGAACTCAAATGTCTCCTCAACAAAAATGAAAATCATTGTAAGAAGAATGGGAGACACAAGTTTAATTTTCAAAAACCAAAAACAAAAAATGAAATGGTTATCAAACAGGGCCTAAGATTTTTGTTCATCAAATTTTGAACACGTGCCCCTTGGAATAATGAGTGCATCTAACAACCAATACAGGAGATAAAGGATTTACTGTATTTTGTCTACATAGATTATTTCTTGAAAAGACGACTTATGTTAACCTCCGTTTTTTTTAAATCAACCTTCGTTTTCTCAAGAGATGACCTACAGTCGAGCGTTTTTTTTTTAATAAAAATTTTAATGTAGGTCATCCCTTCACTAGATTTTTTTTTTTAAAAAAAATTATCTGGCAGATGGCGTGCAATGGTAATAGAAGAGACGACTACCTATTGATGTGAAAAAAAAAACTACAATATTTGAATAATAAGTTTGCAAATAAACTTATTATCCTAATAAGTTTAAAAACTTACACTTTTATTTTAAAAACAAAAAAACTCCAAAAATAAAATGGCAAAATGGAGAGAAAAAGTTTTTTTTTTAATAGCTCATTCTATATATAGTATAGACATCATGAATAATCTTTCCCTCTTAGTCGATATCAAACAACAATGTTTCAATGTTTCAGCCAACATAAGCATAGCTCAACTGGCATAAGTCGTGTACTAATGACCGACAGGTCTGTGGTTCGAACCCCCCCATCCCCACATATTGTCAAAAAAAAAAAAAAAACAAAAGCCCAAACCAGATCCCCGTTCCTACATCCGAACTGGAGGAGAAATCCAAAACAGGGAGCTTGTTTTTGGTTTTTGAAAATTAATGGTAAAAGTTAAACCTTGCATAGGTTGAGACATTGATTACTCTTTTTAGTTAATTTCTATTAAAAGTTTGATGGATGGGAGGGAAAAAAAAATCTTCTTTCACTAGTACATCTCTAGCATACTCCCAATACTCAATTTTCTTAAATAGTTTGTGTAGTACCAAAAGAATATTACATTTAATTGTAGTCAAGCTAAGAAATACTCAACAAATTATAACTTTTAAGTTTTCAAAATGATATATTCTAATATTATATCTCGTCTCATCAATCGAGGGTTACACATAAAGTAAAAAAAATAATAATAAAAATAAAAAAATCTAACCACCTAAGGTAATTTAGAAATTTTTTAATGGTAAAAATTAAACCTTGCTCAAGTGAGAACATTGAGTTCAACCAATCATAATATTTGGTCAACACTCATTTTCTAAAATTGCTTATGCAGTACTAAAAGAATATTACATTTACATGTAGTTAAACTAACAAAATACTCAACAAGTTATAATGTTAGTTTTCAAAGGATACAATTCAAAAGCAATATTCCAGTATACGTCTCATCTTATCAATCGTACAAATTACATATAACATTAGTGTTGATGGTCGATTTTGGTCCGAGGAAACTCACCTGACCTTCACGTGCCACCAACGGTAAATTTGTAGATGAGGGGGAAGACATGGCCTGCAAAAGAGAAAACCTGCACACCGGTGTGGTGCTAGCCACACCGCCTCCGATGCTTAAGTCAAAAACGGAAGGGAGAGCTAGAGAGCAAGAGAAGAGAGTCGAGAATTGAGTTCGGGTCCCCTTCTTCAGTGGCGAAGAGGGGTATAAATACCTGCTCGTGCTCCAAGGGTTTTTAGGAATTCGAAGGCGTTTCGGGACAAACTAGGCGAAACTGGGGCGGCTAGAAGCATCAGGGACCGAGAGGAGGTGACCGAGCTCGGCCTGCGCAAGTGGGCCGAATGGTCGGGCCAAGTTGGCCCGGCCCTTTGGTCGGTTCTTTCTCTAGGTCGGTCTCCCAGCCCTATTTTTGCCCGGACGTCCTCGTCTGCTCCTTGTGCATCGGGTGATCCAAAATTGCCTATAACAATTAGATTTTAAAAGATACACTTCAAAAATAATATTCTAGTATTATGTCTCGTCTCATCCAACATGACTGGGGTTTAATACATATAAAGTAGAAAAATTATTCTAACAACTGATCTAAGGTAATCTAAAATTTTCTTGTTTGTAAAAGTAAAATCTTGAACAAGTGGAAAGATTGAGCTATTTCGGTAATTTCAATAAAAAGATGGATTGATTTGATAGAAAATTTTGTCATCTAGATTAAGGGAAAAAAAAAAGAAGCATCTTTCTCTCTCTAGCACATTCCTCTCTTATAAAAAACATATTTTTCTCACTCTACCACAAGGTTAAAAATTACTTATGCTTTCTCAACTTTCATGAAATTAACAATTTAGTCCCTAAACTTTGATAAATAACAATTTAGTCATTGTTCTTTCAAATTTGTAATGATTTAGTCCTTAACGTGAAAATGAACGTTAAGAATATTATATTTAATGAAATTTCTTACATAGATTAATAAACCAATTTGGAACGGAATATGTTTATAAGCTACAAAGTCTAACCATTAAATAATAAAAATCGACAATTAATTTCGATGAATTTTTTTGCGACGAGGATTAAATTGTTACAAATTTGAAGGTACAAGGACTAAATTGTTATTTATTAAAGTTAAAGAACTAAATTGTCATAAAATTAAAAGTACGGAGACTAAATCGTTACAAATCAAAGTTCAGGGACTAAATTGTTAGTTTCATGAAAGTTTAGGGACCAAAAACAATTTTTCACCGGTAAACAATCATAATGTTTCATCAATAACTTAATTAATTATTTAAATACCATGTGCAGGGCACGTGCTAAGAAAATATTACATTTTCCTTTGCGAAAATTTCACGCTCGACCAAACTCTTTTGATTTTTTTTTTAAATAAATACAAAACAATATTACATTTAAATGTTGTCAAATAAAGAAAATATACTTGACAGATTATAGTGTAAATTTTCTAAAAATACACTTCAACAATTAATAATATTTTGGTAGTATGTCACATCAATCAAAAATAAAGCCAACACGAGCACAGCTCAATTGGCATAAAGTTGTACTAAGGACCAAGAGGTCTATGGTTCGAATCCCCCACCCCCACATGTTGTCAAAAAAAAAAAAAATCAAAAATAAAGATTGGCAAGTAAAGTAAAAAACTATTCTAATCATACCATAATTGTAAAAGTTACACTAGGTAGTTTATAACCTTATTTTAATGGTAAAAGTTAAACCCTAATTTGTATTAGTGGAAGCATTGAGTTCTTCAGTGTTGATCTTTATTAAAAGTTTAGTTGATGGTATAGTGTTGATTGATGGGAGAGAAAATTTTGCCTTTTTTCTAAAAATGAATATATGTTTCTCTCTAACACATTCATCTAAAGAAAATCACTTTTCTTCCGACCACACTTGGTCTTCTAACTTCTCTTTCTTTCTAACACACTTCTCGATCTAAAAAGTTTCTCTTTTGGACGTGCCATCTTTCTCTTAAAAATGTATCTTTTTTCTTTCTAGAACAACGGTTGTCTACTATATTTTCCTCTTTTAAACATTTGGAGGTAATAACTTGAATTCCTCATTTTTAAGAGAAAGTTTGTGAGAAGAAAACTGATATGCATTTATATTTAATTATTTTTAAAGAAAGAAGGGTTTTTTTTTTTTTTTTAAGCAAAGAGAAATATATTGCCTTTTTTTTTTTGGGGGGGGGGGGTAGAGAAGGAAACTTTTCTAATTTAATTGTGGTAAAAACTCTATATATTTTTTTTTAATTTGAAAAAGAGTAAAAACTCTATATTTTCACTTAATACAAGTTTGAAGAATTAGAAGAAATTAATAAAATATCAATAAATTAATTTGTCAATCTTATAGGTTTTTATGACAAAATCAGTTCATAATCATTTACTACTCAAATAATAATTTCTAGAACAATATTTAATGGTTTTTTAACAACATGTGAAGGTGGGGGACTTGAACCATAGACCTCCTGATCATTAGTACAAGAATTATGTCAGTTGAGCTATGCTCATGTTGACAACAATATTTAATGTTATATTAATACTTTTGTAGAAAAATTAATAAGTTTACATACTAGCAACTAAAAAATGAGACTCGTGCAGAATAATTTTGATATATTTTTCTTTTAATGAAGTCTACATAATCGGATCTAAGACTAAGATTTTTTTTCATTCTTATACTCTCTCAAAGATTGATTATTTTTTTACAACATGTGGGGTAGGGGGATTCGAACCATAGATCTTTTGGTCATTAGTAGAACATTTATACCAGTTGAATTATGTTCATGTTGGCTATTGATGGTCATGTAAATGCTCAAATTTAAAATGCCAAATGAGATTCTTTTTCTTTAATCCTACTTTGTGTTGTTTGTGCAAGGCATTTGTTTTCTTTTGGTTTTGCCCTTTTTTGGCATTTGTCCTTTGCACATACTTTTAAGCACTTTTGACCAAAATAGTGATCCCCATCCAATCCAATGTTTCTACCTTAACTATGTTGTATGGGTCTATTTTCAAAAAAGAAAAAAATAAATAAAAACCATGTTGTGTGGGTGTTTTCTACCTTTTAAATTCATTCCTTGAAAGATTTGATTGAAAAGGAAAAAATTGGGACAATACTCTATCATGTGGGCATAGGTATGGACAATTTCCTCCTAGCTTTTCTTTGATTTGTACCAATTGGTGGAGTTTCTTTGGAGAAAAAACTAAAAAAAAAGTGAAGGAACCTTGAGATAATGGATTCAAAGTCGACCACTCAAGATATATATTAATATTCTATAAGTTTTTTAACAACCAAATATTACAGATTCAAATAGTATCGTGTACAATTAGTTAAAGTGTATAAACTGGATTGATTACTTTTGGATATTGAAAAAACGAACAAAAAAGAACTAATTTTAGGGTTTTCCCCAAAACTCTTTTAGTTTTGTAGCATATTTGTGGTATTTCATCTCTTCCTTTTCTACCATCTATTTTCTTAGTTTTTGGTTATGTTTGATATCAAAAGTGCTTTAATTTTTTCATGATTAAAAACACTTCTTTCTCAAAATCAACATGTTTGGGACTTGAGAAGTAATCTAAAAATGCTTTAAAAAAAGTTAAAAATGCTTAAAGTACTTGATGAGAAAACGCTTGTAAAGTGTTTTTAACTTAGATGCTTGACCAAAAAGTGTGTTAAATGACATAAAAGTGATTTATGTGCTATTATAAACTTTTTAATCTTTTAGCTAAGCTAACATATTTTTGCTAAAAACGGTTATTTTAAAATCTCCTTTTAAGTCAATTTGAACAACATAACTCAATTGGTTAATGCATATATCATTGAATAAGTGATTAGATTGGTTTGAATCCTACATCCACACATGTTGTCGAACTAAAAAAACTCGGAACACATTTTTAATATCATATTTAAAAACATAAAAGTTGAAAATAACTAGAAGTATGCCAAAGCGAGCATAGCTCAACGGTAATTGGCATGTACCCTCGACCAAGAAGTCAGAGGTTCGAATCCCCCACCTCGAAATGTTGATGTACTAAAAAAAAACTATGGTAAATCTTATTTGAGTTTCCTTTCCTTTCTCCAACACAATTTAATTTAAAAAGAACGGTTTTTATTTAATGACCTCTAGTTATTTCTTATTCTACTTGAGATCCAATTAATTTAGTAAATTTTTGGTTTAAATTAACTCTAATTTTAGGTTTTTTTAGTTCAACATTTGTAGTTGGAGATCAGGGATTGAACTATCAAACTTTGAAATTATAATTAGTACTTTATCCACCTTCAATTTAATGTGTCATCATTTTTTTCCTCTTTTTTAATGTTTTAATAATTTTAAAAGGTCTACAAATTTTACTAAATTGATGGATTAATGTGAAGATTATTTTCATAATAATAATAATAATAATTTTGTTTTAATTTTATTTTTTAAAAACTATACTTATTCAATTCATAATTTATTATCTTTATCTTTTGCATTTTAATAAAACAAACACTTATAAATTCTCTTTTAACGAATTATAGAAAATGCATGATCTCGCCGTTGTATATATATATATATAGTATCTAATTAGTGATGGATCCAGAAATTTTGTTCATGGGATTTTATTTAAAATTTCGTAAAAGTAATTTACAAGTAAATAATTCCAAAATTTCAATTTCAAAATTTTCATAAATGAAACTGAACTATTAATTTAATTCATCGCAATTCTTCTCTATACATTTTTATATCATGAGATTAATTTTAAGAAAAAAAACAAAAATTTAAAATATTTTTATCCATTTCCATTTATTTTGATATAAAAAATAATATTTAAAGAAGAAATTAAAATAAATATTGTAATATTATTTATTTGTTAGGTTATATTACAAGTTTAATCTCAAAATTTTTACATTTGTGTTTAATGGATTCTTGAACTTTCAATTTTTAGTGGTTGCCAAACACTATATATTTTTTTTTTTTCAAAATGATTTTTTTACAAAATTAAAAACTTGAAAAGTTAAACCAAACATATCTTAAGTTTATGGACCAAATTTGTAATTTAACTAATTTTTTATTATTTCACATTTGTAAGCAATTTTTTCAAACAAAATATAGCCTACAATTTAAATTTATGAAAAATAAAAGTTTTTGTAATTATAAAATTCAATTTTTAAAAATGGGTCTGGTATATATTTTTTAAATCATCACATTTTAACTTTGTTGAATATATTGTAAGAGAGAAAAAGAATAACAATTAGAGGAGTGAGAAAAAGAATAATAATTAAAGGAATTGTGTGAACTCGGACTCGATCCAGGGACCGCACGGCGTGAGGGGAAAAATTAAAGGAGTGAGAAAAAGAATAAAAATTAAAGGAATTGCTTGAACTCAAACTCAATACAAGGACCACACAACGTGAAGAGGGGCTTAGAAAGTTTGTGCCAATGAAGCCAGCTTTTACTTTCGATAAGATAACCAAAACTATATATAAAAATATATAACAGTTAACAGTTTAGGGGGCTCGAGCCCCCAAGGCCTATGTTGGATCTGTCGCTGTATCTAATTGATCAATTAACCTAAGGAAAATGATATGAGTGATCCTAGGAAAATGACTAAACAAGATTAACCTAAGGAAACATACTTTTTTTTTTTAACCCAAGGAACAATTCATTAAACAAAACGATCAACAATTACAGAATCTGAGATGGCACTTGGCCACTCCTCTAACCAAACACAACTCAAACGCGAACTCATTGCCAATTTTGCTAAACCGTGAGCTGCAGAATTTCCTGATCTTGGAGTAAAAAGAAAAGAAACTTGGCAAGACACCCAAGACTGCTTCAAGAAAGACACTAGAGCCCCCAGTTCGGAAAGGTCCTCGGACGCCGATGAGAACAGACGGAAGAGACGTAAAGAATCCGTTTCAACGACAATCGGATAAAAGCCCCATCTCCCGCGCCAAGTTCAGGTCCTCTTTAATTGCAAAACCTTCAGCCAAATCAACCGAGGAAAGCACCCCGAAGAATTTTGTAGCAGAGAGAAGAACCTGACCGTCACTGTCACGAACGATAATCCCACCGACGGCAATGTTCTCCTCAGACAGAAAGCTTGCATCAACGTTAACTTTTTAAACCCCTTCAGCAGGAGGAGTCCACGGAACAGAGGAAGCGTCACCACCAGAGAAACGTTGCACACGCAATGCTAACTGGGCGGCGCGGAATAATTGTAAGAAATCTTCCGCTCGAGACCAAGCCGGAACTAAAGGATCGGACCCTTGGAACTTCCAGAAATTTCGATTATTCCAGAGCTGCCACAAGAACACCGCCACTGCTTCAAATTCTGACCAACCGAGACGATTTTGAATCTCACAGAGAAGATGGAAAATCGAAGGAGCCAGACCCAAGAAATCTGACTGCCAAAGATACCCGAAATTTTGACACCGCCCATTCACGACGAGCGGTTTTACAGAGCCAGAACACATGAAGGGAGGATTCACCCGATCGGCCACAAGAAACACAATGGGAGGGCACATCAATATTCCGAAAAGCCAAATTCATCGTTGTCGGTAATCGATCCAAACACAAACGCCAGAGAAAAAATTTAATTTTACTTGGAATGGACATCTTCCACATACCTTTCCACCAGCAAGACAAAGAGGAAGAAGACGATGAGGGAATAGAGCACAGATCAATCGACTGGGCCAAACGATACCCACTGCGAACCGATAAGATTCCATTCGCTTCATAATGCCATATTTGCCTATCAGCTCCCACATACGCCCCCACCGGTATAGACAAGACTAACCGAACTTCCTCTGGCGAAAAGGCAGCACTAACCTTCCCATAATCCCACTGGCCAGATGCAGACAACAGAGAACTGACCTTGATATCCAACGACAAAGAGGGGGGGAACGAATCTGAAGGGATGGCCCTGTCATTAACCAATTATCCCCGTAGATCTGTATAGAGTCTCCATTTCCGATCCTCCATCGAAGGCCTTAGGTCAAAAGATCCCGACCCCATAATAGACTACGCCAGATAAACGATGGATGCCAGCCTACCTGTGTTGGGTTTTATGCCCTAAGACTCGTAGGTAGTGAATGGTGACAAATTGTTCACTTGTATCAATACGTTGTTATTGAGATTTTACAATAAAGAGTTATTGTTTATGAAATTGCACAATTTGACCCAAATCCAATAAACTAAGATCCTAGGTTGTTTAGATGAAACTTGAACTAGTATGTGGGGACATACGGGGATCAATGTTCAAGTAACAACCTAAATGGTCTATAGTATAGGGATAAGGTTGGGTACCTTATCTTGGTGACACTATGTGATATGATCCACTTTGTATTCGATACAGATGCAATGATCCTAAGCATCCATGTAGGAGACATGCGAGTGGGGGTATCCTGTGCAATGAGTTTGCATAAGACCGGACCGCAAAATAGTAACCACTAGATGTAACACCGTTAACTAGTTTAGGTTTCTATTTTAATAGGATGACCTAGGTAACTCAATCTAAATCCTGAGTATGTTATGAACCCCTTTCAGGAGGGATTGTCCTTAGATTTGTATGGGTGAGAGTGGCCAGTTCGCCGACTCAATAAGCCTACCATTTCAGGGGCAAGACCGAGTGGGGGCTGGGAACATAACATTACAAGATGGAATTCACTCCTTCCCCTATTGGGTAAACAGATGTGTGTTCCTTTAAAGGCTGATTTCGAGTCTTGAACAAGGGCGCCCATCCTCTCCTGGCCCGAGAGGAACTGCTGTTTATTGATTGGATCATAAACAGATTGTTCATTAGAGGAATCAGTGGTACTTAAGGATCCAGAGGTAACCCAGGGGTAAAACGATAATTTGACCCAGCTGGCGTTACAAACACTCGTGAAGGATTGACTTACTGTTATTGGTCAATATCCGTGGACACAGAAATATTCTACAGTGAGAAGAGTGCAGCTGTGGGTCTTTAGTGGAGTGACCCACAGTTAACGAATGTTGACTAACTTGGTTAATGAGTTTAGCCAATTAGTCTCGTATCGTTGGAGCTTCTGATCTGTAGGTCCATTAGGTCCACCTGCTAGCTCGTAAAGGGTTCTGAGGTTAAATAGTCTTGAATAGAATTTGAAGTGTGTTCAAATTCGTTAAGGGAATTTTATTGTATTTGATACAATTAATATAATGTATGGAGATACGTTATAGTATAAAGTTTAATTAGAAAATTAAACTTTATAATTAATTTTGGATATGATTCAAAATTAATTTATGAGAGAATTATGAATTTAATTAAAACTATAGGTTAAATGAGAGAAACACACTTGAATATGATTCAATTGAAATATCAATTAAGTATTTGATATTTAATTAATATGAAAACAATTAATTGAGAATTAATTGATTGGCCCATTTAATTCAATTGAATATGATTTAATTGAATTGAAATCTTTATGTTATAATTAATTTAATTAAAATTTGTTTAATTAAATTAATTTATAATTAATTAGATTATTAATTATTATTTGATAATAATTAACAGTCAAGATCTTGATTGATTAAGGTCAAGGGTCAAGATCAATTAGGGTAACTTCCTACCCAATTATACGTATGGGTAAGTGGGGTTCCAAAGGGGTGTGGCACAATCTCTCTCATTTTTGGGTTTTCACGTTTTACAGAGAGTTTATTCTCTCCAAAAACTCTCTCAACCAAAAAACTACAGCAACCTCCATTTGCTGTAAAAAAATTACCTTCCAAGACTAATTTTGGATCCCACCATCCCTACCTCATGGATCCAGAGAATAGCGGGTGTTCGCGATTGGTCGTGTTCTTGGAAGAAAATGTCGCTGTACAATTATTGGAGCATCGTGTAGTGAATCCCGGTCTCCAACATGTAAGTTTTCATGTATCTAAAATTGTTTTAGATCTGTAATCGCATGCTTAATCTAGTTTAGAAAATAATTTTCCATTTTTGCCCAACGTACCGGTATTCGAAATAATTGAAATTAAATCACGCTCGATTCAATTCGCTTCCGCTTAAGGATTCAATTCCTTCAACCTGTGCCTGCAAGAAATTACCGTGCTTGAAATATCGAGCTTTCAACACCTTTCCCAACAGAGAGGAAGCCGCCTGCAACAGTCGCCACCCCTGCTTGGCCAACAGAGAACGATTAAAATGCTCCAGATTACGAAAGCCCAAACCTCCCAAACATTTTGGGCGAGACATGGATTCCCATCTCACCCAATGAATCTTGTGGGATTCATTAGACCCATTCCACCAGAAACGGGCTATAATACGGTGCAGATCAGATATCAGACTTTTTGGAAGCTTGAAGTAGTTCATAGTGTAGCACGACACGACCTGAACTACTGCTTTAATAAGAATTTCCCGGCCACCAACTGAAAACAACTTACCCTTCCAATTCTGGAGATGCCGCCAAACTCTATCCTTAATGAAATCCAAAGTTTCGCGACGATTCCGAGGATAAACGATGGAAGACCAAGACATTACTAATGACCTGTTGAACCTGAACGTCTGTATTCGGACTGAACGATATGGCTGACTTTTCATACTTGGAAACATACTTGGAAACTAACTAAGATGACAAAGAGATTACTAAGGAAACATACTTGGAAACTAACTAAGATGGCTTAAACAAAACTTTAGCGCTAAAAGATGGAGTGGGCTTAAGCCCTTACAAAAAAAAAAAAAAAAAAAAAAAAAAATCTAAAGTCAAAGTTCAATTAAGTCCAAGTCAAATATAAAAAGTCAACAAATAAAATCCATAACTATTACAAAGAGGATGTTGTCTTCAAAAAAATAGGACTTTGGACCCGGGCTTTAGCAATTATTTGGGCCCCAAATGGGCAAGGGTGACTGACAAAAGATGACGGGTATGGCTTGTGGCATGAGCTCGTTTTTGCTTGTCCAATGAGTGCTTGGGACTTGGACGGTTCATATATCATCAATCTTTTAGGTAATTTTTAGTTTCATCATTAATCTTTTGAGAAAATCTCATTTACACCTTTAATGGATTAATAACTCTCTCGATCATATACTTTAAAAAAAAATTGTTGAAATTTGCTAACTAAAAGTTGACATACCATTAAATTTAGCTGCCAAAGTGAGCTTAGCTCAGCGGTAATTGACATGTACCCTCATGCTTAAATTACAAATTTAGACACCTAAGGCTCCGTTTGATAACCATTTGGTTTTTTAAAATTAAGCCTGTAAACACTATTTCCACCTATAAATTTATTTGTTTTCCTAATACATTCTTTCCATGTTTTCAAAAACCAAGCCAAATTTTGAAAACTTAAAAAAGTAGTTTTCAAAAACTTGTTTTTGTTTTTGGAATTTGGCTAGGAATTCAAATGTGCCCTTGACAAAGATGAAAACCATGGTAGGAAAATTGAGAGAAAACAAGCATAATTTTAAAAAACCAAAACCACCAAAAACCAAATGGTTATCAAACGGGGCCTAAACTTTCAACGTTTTGTAAAATAGGTCTTTGAACTTTAAAAAAATTCTAATAGGTCATTGAACTCTCAATTTGTGTCTAATAGATCTATACGTGTCATTTCAAAGCTTCCAGAAAGTTTCATGGAACATCGTCCTAAATTATAGTCCTTCATGGAAAATTGCAACAAAAATGGAAATCCATAATCTTTACATAGAAAGGTGATCCCAATTCTTCACTTTTTCAAAACGAAGCTTTTGGATTGGCATATCTCAAAGCTTCGTAGAAGCTTTCTCATGTATACAGTGCCTTTTTCTACTTAACCAGATTGAAACAAGAGGGAGTTGAGTTTTTGAAAAGATGTGAGGCCAAATAGAAAATTGGACAAATAGACCAAAATGGAACAAAATCCAAACTTCAAAGTAACAAAAAAAAAAAAAAAAAGAAGTTATTTTGTCCCTTTTTTTTAAAGCAAAAGTTTAATTACACGTAATTGATTATCGAAATACAAATCAAAATTCAGTGAAGAAAAAAAGACATGGGATATAATGATATTTCTCTTTTTCTTTTTATTTATTATAAAGGTTGTTGATAATTTTTTCTTAGAATTTATATTTTACTGTAATTTATACAGATTTCCTTCATGCGTAAAATGAACAAAATGATGAATCGATATAGCTTTTGGACCAGAAGTTGAAAATGATGATGTATAGGTCTTTTTAGCTAACATTTTGAATGTCAAAATAGTCCATGACCATTTCACTAATACCCTTGATCTTTTTTTGTCTGGCTCAGGAGACTCTAATTACAGAAGACATGTTGATCTTTGTAACAGCTCTGTGGGCTATTTGGAACAATTGAAACCATGCATTTTTTCATGGCAACAATCATCCTAACAGATTGACAGACGATCCCATTTGTCTGGGCATCCAACTACATGTTTG
Organism: Luffa aegyptiaca; assembly: GCA_017139565.1. Lineage (NCBI taxonomy): Eukaryota > Viridiplantae > Streptophyta > Magnoliopsida > Cucurbitales > Cucurbitaceae > Luffa > Luffa aegyptiaca. The sequence goes on along the minus strand of CM029402.1, from coordinate 44,209,832 downwards.
AATATGTGAAGGCTCAACCAAGTAGATGTAAGGGAAGGGCGAGGACGACAAATTGTGATATTGGTCATTCTGCAACCTGGTCACCACCACTCTAGAATCACTTCAAATTGAATATGGATGTAGCAATAACTAATGGTGAGATGAGCTCGGGCACTATAATTCGAAATTCTAAAGGAGAGTCGATGGTAACTGCAGAAGTGTTTAGGACAATGTGTAGTTCAGTGGAATGGACAGAAACTCAAGCACTTATAAATGGGGCAACATTAGTGGTGGAATTCGGACTTACACCTGTTTGGGCGGAGGTAGATTCTAAAATCGTTTGGAATCTACTTCACGACCATGACCAACATTTCAATGAGATTGCTACCCTTTATTGACCATTCAAGCAATTATTCCATGCTCATCATATTAGGGGGTTCTCTCTTACTCCTAGAGATGAGAATAAAGTTGTTCATATGTTAGCTACTCACGCTCGCACATCGAAACACTCGAAAGTTTGGCTAGAAGAATGTTCCCTTTTGGGTTCCCATCATCTTAATTCAAGAGATGCCTCAAACTGATGTTTTTTCTTCTTTTCATGTTTAGCTTTTTTGTTTTTGTACTCTTCAAAAAAAAAAAAAAATCAAGGCTATTTGTCCTCCCTTTCAAGGAACAAAAAAGCTTCTTTAAACTACATTAAATTGAAAGTTCAAGGTTTTGTAAGGTTGGAAAGAAAAGATGTTTTCCATGGTCAGGAAAAAGGTACTCATAAAAGCAGTGGCATAGGCAATACCCACTTACACCCTCACATGTTTTAAGTAACCACATGGATACTATCACGATTTGAACAAGATAATGGCTAATTTTTCGTAGGGTAGCTTAGAGCAAGGAAAGAAATTCATTGGCTCAAATGAGAGATTCGATGAGAAAGCTAAAGGACAGGGAATGGATGAGTTTTAGAGATATAGGGCTCTTCAATCAGGCATTAATGACAAACACACATATGGAAAGAATTACATAGATCACAATCTCTATTGGCCCATATCTTAAAAACCAAATATTACCCTTAAGATGATTTTCTCAAGACAAAATTGGGAGGCAGACTATCCTATGTCTGGAGGGAGACGAGAGCTAGCCATGAAGGGGGAAGGTGGAGAATAGGAAATGGTGAATCAATCAACATTTATGAAGACCAGTGGGTTCCGAGGCCAAAAAACTTTAGACTGTTTACACCTTAACAACTGTTGACTGATCGCATAGTAAAAAGCTTTCTTCAAGTAGTCAAACTTGGAACAATCGTTTGCTAACATACCTTTTTGTGTAGGAGGATGTAGAAAAAGTCCAGGATATCCCAATTCTTCTAGCACTATGACAAAACAAGGAAATAAATAATCCAGAGCAGCTACAACTTACAAATTGTGAGGTCTCCACTAATGGTGCCCCCTCAAGATGGTGCCTCTTTGGGTTCACCATTCTTGGATCGGATCCCAATTTTTTTTTCTTTGGACCGAATACCCGTTTGGGTTTAATGGGCTCTGATACCATATTATAACATGGGCTTCCATCTGAAAACCAATTGGCAATGAGTGAAGTGACCCTTGTAGCTTATAAATTGTGAGGTCTCCACTAATCTTTTCAATGTGGGATCCTCAACAAAGCCAACCCTATCGATTGGGCATCAAACTTCATAGCATAATTTATGGAGGCCTAAACAAAGTGAAATGAAGGCTAGGAGAGTTCGGGATGTGCTGGCAATTCCTGTCCCACTTGCTAGACACCACCACCCCATAACCATTTCAAGCTGAACGACATGAATGCAGCGGTAACAAATAGGGAAATGGGTTTTGGCATGATCATCCGCAATTCCAAATGCGAAACGATGAGAACTACAAAAAATATTAGGAGAATGAGTTGCTTAGTGGAGTGGGTAGAATCACAAACACTGGTAGATGATGTTCAATTAGCATGGGAAGGCATATCCCCAATTATTGGATAGATACAAATGATTTTACCCAAATCGTTTATGTATAGATATGCGAGTGAAAATATAATATACAATGAGTTTGTATTTGATACAACATATTTTACTTCTTTATAAATCAATTAATTGAGAAGATAAATATTTTACAAGAGAAAAAGGAGTCTATGTCATCAAAGCCACCAAACTTGTTTACTGCCACATCAACATTTCGTTAAATCAACTAACGATCAAATGATCTTGATACCATTTACAGATATGAAGGACTAAAAACACCAATATTTTGAAACCTAAAGACCAAATAGATGTCAAATATAAACATTAAAAGTGTATTTTGTCCTAATATATATTGGGTTAAAAATCACTTTTGGAATTTTCATATTAAAGTAACAGTTTAGTCCATGATCTTTGATTTGTAACGATTTAGTCTCTATACTTTCAATTTTGTAACAATTTAGTCCCTGATCATATGTAACAACTTAGTCCATGTACTTTAAAACTTGTAACGATATAGTCCTTATCGAGAAAATTAATATTAAGATTTAATGAAATTTCTTACATAGATAGATTAATAAACTAATTTGGGATCCATTATGTTTTTTTTTTTTTTTTTTCGACTCAATGGGACCCAATATGTTTATAAGCTACTAAGTCGTTAAATAATAAAAATCTACATTTAATTCTGATCAAATTTTTTGCTACTAGGATTAAATTGTTACAAATTTGAAAGTATAAAGACCAAAATGTTACTTATTAAAATTCAAGGACGAAATCGTTACTTTCATAAAAGTTCAGGGACTAGAAATGACTTTTAACCTATATTATTGTGTGTGGGTTGAATCAATCAATTTCATGGACCTAAGAATCGAACCAATCTGATCAATTTTTTTTAAGAAAAAGGTGAGAAAACCCAATCTAATTCAAATAATCAAATCAATTTTCAGCCTTTTTTTAGTTCAACAATATTTGGTATGGATTTGATCCTAGCTTCAGCATTCAGCCACCCACTTTCATATACCATCGTTCTCTCTTCACCGCCGTCGGCCACCGCCTCCGTCAATCACTCTTCAGTTCAGCCATCGGCCGTTCGGCGGCCCCTTTGCCCGAAACTTAATCGCTTATTTATTCTCTCTTCAGTTAAACCAGTTTGGCGAACCGATACGGTTTTTGTCAATTCGGCTAAGAAACCTAGTTCCAGGCATCTCCTTCTTCACTCATCGCTCGGATTTTCCTCTCCCCACTTACTGGTAAGTCCGAGATTCTAATTTTTGATATGTTCAGTTCGTTTTCAGTTCCTTACCCAGTCTCTTTCTTGATTTTTTTGATCTGAGTCATGTTATCAAATGCTTTATGAAGTAAATCTGGCAGCATGGCAATTGTTTTTTGTTTAATTCGTCAACAGGGTTGAAGTTTGAGATTGCTGTGAAGTGAGTTTGATATGGAATTTTGAAGAGTTAAATCTCGAATTTTGTTGAACTGGCCGGCTTTAATGAAGGAGACGATATGAAATACTTTTTTATCTGTAGGGTGCAGTTTTCTCAATTTCACTGGAGAGATATGATTAAGTCGTGTGATTAACCATGCTTTTGCTACAACGTGTTGCCAGAGTAGAATCCAAAACCAAAAGTGGGATATTTGTTTCCTCGTTTAAGGACATTTTCAATGAAGGTCTTGTATCTGCCTCATCTTGTCCCAATTTATATTCCTTTTCTTCTGTTGCTGGAATTAGTGGTAATGGAAACAGGGATATTCCCATGTTTTTCCCTTCGATATCCACGAACATTGCTACAAGCTCGACAGCAGCTGCAGGTGCAGATGGGATGTTCACTAAGGAAGTGGCCTTGTCTTTTAAGGAGTGGTTCAAATCTGGAAGCAACTCTTTGTATGATCAAATTTTCCGAATCCTTCAAGGGGTTAGAGATGAACAAGAAACGCCATATGGTTCTTCCACTGCTGATCTAGCTCTTGCTAGTCTTGGCCTTCGTCTCAATGAGTCATTTGTCTTAGGTGTCCTCCGTTTTTGCTCCAAGGATGTTCTGTCTTGCATCAAGTTCTTTGACTGGGCAGGACGCCAACCGGGGTTCTTCCATACACGTGCCACATTCAATGGCTTCTTTAAGATTCTCTCCAAGGCCAAGCTCATGTCCCTCATGTTTGAGTTCCTTGACAACTACATGCAGCAGAAATTTGTCCATAAGGTTCGTTTTTACAATACATTGGTGATGGGTTACGCTGTTGCTGGGAAGCCCATTTGTGCTCTTCAGCTGTTTGGTAAAATGCGCTTTCAAGGCCTTGATCTCGATTCTTTTGCGTACCATGTTCTTTTGGATTCTCTTGTCGAGGAGAATTGCTTTGATGCGGTGCATGTTATTGTCAAGCAGATCTCTCTGAGAGGATTTGAGAATGAGGTCACGCATTACTTGATGCTAAAAAATTTCTGCAAGCAGAGCCAGTTGGATGAGGCAGAAACCTTCTTGCATGACTTGGTAGGTAGTGGGAAAGCAGTGAATGGGCGTATGCTGGGTTTCCTTGTTGGTGCACTTTGCAAAAGTGGAAACTTTGAGCGGGCATGGAAGTTGGTTGAAGGGTTTAGAGACTTAGAGTTGGTTTCAATGGAGCATGTGTATGGTGTGTGGATAACAGAACTTATTCGGGCTGGGAAGCTGGAGAGTGCTTTACAGTTCTTATATAGCAGAAAGTCAGATGAAAGTTACATTCCTGATATCTTTCGTTACAATATGTTGATTCATAGACTTCTAAGAGAAAACCGGCTTCGGGAGGTGTTTGACTTGCTTACGGAGATGATGGAGGAACATATTTCCCCTGATAAAGTAACTATGAATGCTGCCATGTGTTTCCTCTGCAAAGCTGGGATGGTGGATGTTGCACTTGATTTATACAACTCAAGATCAGAATTTGGGCTTTCTCCCAATAGTATAGCATATAACTATCTGATCAATACTTTATGTGGGGAAGGAAGCACTGATGAAGCATACCGCATTTTGAAAAACTCCGATCAAGGCTACTTTCCAGGAAAAAAGACATTTTCTATACTTTCAGGTGCTTTGTGTCGAGAGGGAAAGCTTGATAAGATGAAGGAGATGGTTATTTTTGCTTTAGAGAGGAACTTTATGCCCAGTGATTCCACATATGACAAGTTTATATCTGCTTTATGTAGAGCTAGAAGAGTTGAAGATGGATATTTGATTCATGGCGAAGTTAATAGAATAAATAAAGTGGCCATAAAGAGCACCTATTTTGCTTTGATAGATGGTTTTAACAAGTCAAGGAGGGGCGATATTGCTGCAAGGCTACTCATTGAGATGCAGGAAAAGGGTCACACTCCAACTACGAAACTATTTAGAGCAGTTATTCGCTGTCTTAATGAAATGGAGAATATGGAAAAACAATTCTTTAACCTGCTTGAGTTACAGTTATCTTGTCAAGAACCCAATTCTGAGGTGTACAATAACTTCATTTATGGAGCTGCACTTGCGAAAAAGCCTGAGCTTGCTAGAGAAGTATATCAGATGATGTTGAGAAGTGGAATCCAACCCAATTTGAGTTCTGACATTCTTATGTTAAAGTGCTACTTACGTAGTGAACGCATTTCGGATGCTTTGAATTTTTTAAATGATTTGTATCAGACAAGAACTATTGGGAGGAAAATATCCAATGTCATGGTTGTTGGTCTATGCAAAGTCAATAAGGCTGATATTGCACTTGACTTTTTGAGGGACATTAGGGATAAGGGTGCAATACCTAGTATTGAATGCTACGAGGAGCTGGCCAAGCAATTCTGTGATAATGAAAGATACGATTTGGTGGTAAATCTTATAAACGATCTAGATAAAGTTGGGCGTCCAATAACATCATTTCTTGGTAATATACTTCTATATAATTCATTGAAGACTCAAAAGCTCTATGAAGTCTGGGTTAATTCAAGAGAGGGACAAGTGGAGACTTCTCAAAGTTCTATGCTCGGCCTGCTAATTGGGGCATTTTCTGGCCATATTAGAGTCAGCCAGTCTATTGAGAACTTGGAAGAAGCGATTGCCAAGTGCTTCCCACTTGACATCTATACATACAACCTATTATTGAGGAGGCTAAGCAGAAATGACCTGCAACTAGCATTTAAGTTGTTCAATCGATTTTGTCAGAAAGGATATGAGCCTAATAGATGGACTTATGATATATTGGTTCATGGTCTTTTCAAGCATGGGAGGACATCAGAGGCTAAGAGATTGTTGGAATTAATGTATCGAAAGGGGTTCAATCCAACTGAGCCTACTAAAGCATTAATCAACAGCGTTTACAAGATGTCATGATCTACACAAAATTTAGCCCTATTATGTCCCTTCCTCAAAATATTATTCTATTTCGTTCAATGAAGAGTGGAAAGCCTTGAAGATTTTGTCCATCAAAGCATCAAAGCATTTCTTGGCGTAGTATTTCGTGGAACAATTGTTGTAGAAGATTGTTTAGTCAAAGAGATAGTAGTTTCCAGTCCAACCATTTTTACAGTTTGAAATAATTCTTTTTCTCCTTCTTTTAAATTATAATAATTTGTTGTAATTTGAATTAGTGTCCTCATCTTAATTTTTTTAAGCTATTTGCAAGATAGTAACAAGCCACATGCCATCAATATGAAACTTCATAAATGCATTTGAAGGAAACCTACAAGATTAGGAATTATACTTCTCTTGATGCTTACATAATGCAATTTTTATTTATTTATTTATTTTTCTAATGTTGTAAGATTCCAAGGAAAAAAAATAAGTGGAATTTGACTTTTCTATACTTCAAAAATCCTTGTTTTGATGTCAATGTTTCATTAGTTAATGCTTCATGGCTTTTCACGGTCGTAATAAAAGTTGATCTACTTGGGGGGGGGGGGTAATTGGCACTTCAAGGACTCAAACTCAGTGTGTCTACTCAAAATGCTAAGGAAACAAACTTGCTCTCTCTCATCTGGCTCATGAACGCAACTAGGCTCTCTCGACATAGACTACCTCTCAGTCTGACAGTGCTTGATGGTCTTCTGTTTCCAGTTGATGGAATCGTTCTGCTGGGGTAATCTTCTTCTTACCTTCCAGCTCTTGTTAATATCCCATTTTTTGTGCTCAAGTGTTTAATTTCTCTCATGATTTTGAGGGATTTGTTGGTAGATACATCGGATCATACATTCATCTTTTGTCGTCAAGTGTCAGCTATCTTTTGATTTGTTCATCAACTTAATCATGGTTTTTGACTTTCAATTTATTGTGACTGTTTATCTTCATTTAGGCCATTTTTTTCCTTAAAGAGTGGGTATATTGAGGCACTTCTTTTCCATCCTTTACTTCTTTTGTGTGTTTGTGTTTCCTTCTCTGAACCAGATTCTGTTTGACTATTTTAAGTTGGATTCATTTTTTCTTTTCTTTTTATCAACATTCAAATTTCTCTGTTGTGTTGACTAGGGTGAATTGGTACTTGGCGCACACATTCCATGGAAAGTATAGACATGGTTGACAGATCGAGTACAGAAAAGACGTCTTTTGTGGACGTTGAATCTGCATTGTTGTATGTTTCATGTGGAGGTGGGAGAGGATCTTCATCATTGTTTCCTCAAGTCTCCAACAGAAAATATAGGATATACTTCAGTGTTCGGTTGCTCTTGCTCATGGGATTTTGATTTGAATGCTGAAAAGAAAATATATTATCTGCTTGTGGTCACAGGTTAAAGAGGAAGGCAATTATAGGTCAACGTGGTTAAAGTTTTGTTCGGGGTTTTTGGATGGAAAGGAATCAAAATATTTTTCCGAAGGCAAGCAAGTTAGTTGGGACTCTTGGGAGGAAATAAGTGATCTAATTAAATATCAAGTTTCCTCTTGGTGTGCTCTTTCCAAAGAATTCCCTAGCTATTCTTCTTTAGAAATTAATTATTGTTGGGATTGGGAAGCTCTTTTGAGTTAGAGTTTTGGTTAAGAAATATGTATTTGCATTTTTGGAGTGGGATTCTATGAATTTCTGGAAAGAGGAGAGGCTGATGGTTTTCAAACCTTTGTATTTTTGGGTGCTTTCGAGTTTGAGGGTTTTCAGTTTCTTATATTATTATTGTATTATTCAGTCATTGACCTTGTATTTTATCACTTTCTTTAAGATAGTTGTTTTCGTTTGACAATTTGCAATCTGTTTTGCAGGCAAGGGAGGTTTAGGGAGCCAAACATCTAGAATGCCCGCGAACTTCTGTGTGTTGTTTTTCCTTTTAGTTAACAGGTTTCATGCCTGACGAAGTAGTGAAAATGGTTAATTTTCCTTGGAAACCCAAGCTAGCTCACCTTACCTTTTGGTTTGTGTTGCATGGAATTGTATACTTGATGAAATTTGTGTGTCAAACATCACAAGTCTTACTTTTTTCATATTTTTGGTTTAACTATGTAATTTGTTTGTTGGAGTTACACAAGTTATAGCGATACCACCAGACAGAACTTGCAGTTGTCAGTTTGAATCTGAATAAGGTTGAAGCTAAAGATAAGAAATGTAGAGCTGTACAATATATCTCTTAACTCCTGAGGAATAGAGAGCTTCAGAATGTCTCTAAATCTTCTTATTGTAGAGGAAATGCATTGTGATGCTAAACAATGGTAATATCTTGAACTGAAGGCTACATTGCAGTTATTTCCAATATAAAGTATTTTTGTTACTCATCTTTGTGAAAATTCTGTAGGGATTCCTGCATAATCAGGTAGACAACTATGGGACTATTGGGTCTCGAATAAGTAGGAAGATTTTCTTCAGAGTGCTTCTCCCCCATCACGCCTGTGCTAGCCTGTTCTGCATGTCAGACAGATTGCTCCTTGAACATGGCAATTGATGATCTCAATTGATGGATATGATCATTTTTCATGGTGAGTTTATGTTAGCATGCTTGTTGATAGATGAATCTTATCCGTGACTTTAATTGAAGGGAGGACATATATGAATAGGTTACCCAAGGAACCACTCATTCAGCGCCAATGGTAGGAAGTGGGCATGAATTTACGCCAGGTGTTGACTCCTATATAAGCAGAACTTCTTGCTATGGACATGCTGAGGTAAGTAGGCCACATTTACATTCCAGGTGCCAGTTTTGCCACAATAGAGTTGTTTCCGATGGATTGGCCTACAAATTATATAATTTTTTAAAAATACACATTTACAAATTATATATTGTAAGTTATTTAAAAATAATTTCCCTACATTTTAATAGATAAAGTGTAGAAAAGTCTCAAGGTAGAGTTATTTATTTCTTTCTGGATATAGTCCTCATGTCTAAATTGCCTGAAGATTACAAATAAAATGAATTCGTGGTGAAATTAAGCCATTATAATGTGCTATTACCATTCAACAGGAAAATCTAGTATTTCATAGCATTCCAATATTGCAGGCTGCCAATAATATGCTCTGGATAAGTTTTTGACACCATTAGGTTGTGCTTGCTCAAGTAATCTTTTCTCCTACAAACGCTTTTCATTGAGCCATAAGATCATTCTATACCATTATCTTGAAAAAGAGAGAGAAAATCTTGAATATGTCATATTAGAGAAAATTTTGAAATTTTAGGAACCTATTAAACATTTTTAAAGTTGAAGGACTAATTAAACACAAAATTGAAAGTTCAGAAACCTACTACAAAAATTTTAAAATTCAATGACTAATTGACATAACTCTGAAAGCTTAGAGACTGAACTTGTAATTTAACCGACATATACATATAATAATTTATGAATTTTGATTCTTAGAAAGATTATTATCTGAATTTTATATTAGTTAGGCTCTTAAGTTTAATTTAATCATTTGACCAAGCCTTTGTTCCATTTCAAATCATATAAACTAATGGTCCATAATTCAAGATTCTTAGTTTTGAGGGGATGGGGAAAAGCATAATTTAGTTTAATTATATTCTTTTGGAATTATATACTCTCCCTCTTTTAATTTGCTCTCTTTTATTCCCTCAAGGTTGTTAGTTTTATTCTAATTATAATTTATTGTAGCGTTTATTAGACCATCCACACACGTTTTATGACTTTTGAACTTTGAATTGTAATGTTCATTTCTTTCGGTCCATGCTCGCTTGGATTTATCTTTTGGTTTCATTGAAATGACTTCATTTCAATAAAGATTCTGTCACTACGTGTAATGTAAGTAAAATTTTTAGTTTTATTTTACTATGTAAAAGAATAAAATTTAATCAATTTCAAAAAAAGAATAAAATTTAATCAGTTTAATTAATTGATTGCAATTAAAATATTTATATAACATTAATATATAATTTAGTTTTATATTAATTTTGTATGTTTTAAATATATATTGATTAATGAAAATATTTTAATCAGTCTCTTATCTTATAATGATAGTTCTGATGTAGTTTTTATCACCACAGTTATAAATGGTCTTTTTTTCCCTAAAGAAAATATAACTTTTCAGTTTTAAGAATATATCTCATGAAAATATATAATAAAAAATAAACCCACATATTACTAAGTTTAAAAGATAATGAAATATAATTTAAAAAAAAAAAAAAAAACAAAAGGTTTATCTAATAAATGAAGCAATTTATTTTTTTTAAGGATATATATAATTTCATCTATTTAAACCCTATTTTTCAGTCTTAATTAAAATATATATATATATATATATATATATATATATATGATTTTTAAAGAAAAATAAAAGGCAAAAGGTAACCCTATAAAAATGGTAAATTGAGAATATAAAAGTTACCCTGTGTCATTTTATATATTTTCTAATTGATGTTGATTTAATTAAAGGGGAAAAAGAAATGAGTGAAAATTACTAAATTACATATAAAGTGTCCCCAAAAAATTAATTAAATTAAGTAAATAAGAAAAAAAAAAAGGGAGGGTTTTTTTTTTTTTTTTTTTTTCCAATTAAAATTGTAAGTTTTTAAACTAATAAAGTTATTTGCAACTTATTATTCAAATATTGTAGTTTCTTTCCACACCTATTGACATGGTTCGCCATCTACTGGATGAATTGAAAGAAAAAGAATTCAAGAAGATATGATTGATGTGGAAATTATAGGAAGCTTGAATACTGGATTATGTATATATTGTAAATATAGGATATCTCTTTGTACCTAGGTATTTCTATTAGGTAGATTTGTTCTATTTCCATGCTTCAATTAGGTAGATTTGTTCTATTTTCATGCTTGCTGTTGTAACTACTCCTAAGTTTAAGGAGAACACTTGTATATTTAACCCCAGGATGAGAATGAAGGATGTACTTCTCTTCCACATTTATTTCTTCATGGTATCAGAGCCAAGTTCCAAGACCATGACATCTTCGACTCAAAACTCAGATCAGACTTCGTCTGCAGTTTCCTCACACCATGCTGAGTCATTCTCCCAGCCAATCACTAACCATAAATTAAATGGTCAGAATTATTTGGCCTGGTCTCACTCAGTCCTAATGTTCATTCGTGGAAAAAGGAAAGACGATCTTCTGTTCGATGAGACAGACCCGCCAAAAGAAAAAGACCCCACCTATAAAACGTGGAAGACCAGCAATTCCATGGTACAATCTTGGCTCATCAACTCCATGGCCCTTGAGATTGGAGAAAACTTCCTCTTGTTCGCAACCGCTGCCGAAATTTGGGAAGCCGCCAAGCTGACATATTCATTCGTGGACAACACGTCAGAGCTTTTCGAAACGGAAAGCATTCTTCATGATCTGCGACAAGGCGAGTCGAATGTCACTCAATACTTTAGCACATTAACTCGTCTCTGGCAAAAGATTGACATCCACGATTCTCATAAATGGAAGTGCCCAGACGATAAATCTCTATACACTCGAATTGTGGAGACGAAACAAGTCTTCAAATTTCTATCAGGTCTCAATAAAGACCTTGACGAGGTACGAGGCCGCATTATAGGCAAAAAAAACCTCTACCATCTATCAGAGAAGCATTTTCTGTCGTCCGCCACGAAGAGAGTAGACGCAAACTTATGATGGGAAACCAGTCATCACTTGTAGTGCCTCACACCGATGCATCAGCACTTATCTCCAGTGATGCTACACCAGCATATGTTGCTCGCAGTTACTCTGATAAGAAGCCACGGAGGGGCAGACCATATTGCGACCATTGTCGCCGTCCTGGACATACACGAGACAAATGCTGGAAGATCCATGGGAAACCCACCGATCTCAAACATCAACGAACCACCAGTGACCACGATTCTCATGCAAAGGCTGCATCAACTCCTCCCTTCAGCAAAGAACAATTGGAGGCTCTCAAAGCTCTACTCAGTCAAGCCCAAATGTCGTCCACTGGCCCTGAGCAACACTCTCAAACACTGGCCACCAACGCTGCTCACCTAGGTACCTCGCCCTCACCTCACGCTTTCCACGTAAAAACTGAAAACACAACGTGGATTGTAGATTCGGGTGCTTCCGACCATATGACCGGTAATAAATCTGTGTTTTCAACTCTAAATTTGGTTCCCCAACAAATCTCAGTCACCATAGCTGATGGTACCAAGTCCAAAGTTGAGGGAATTGGAACCGTAAAGCTCACATAGACATTACTGCTACATCAAGTCTTCTATATACCTAGTCTCAATTGCAACCTATTATCTGTCCGAAGATTTAATCAGGATTTAAACTGCCTCTCGGTATTTGATGCCAATTTTTGTTGTTTTCAGGATCGGGAATCGAAGAAGATGATTGGATGTGCTGAGCTTCAAGAGGGACTATATCGGCTCTCAACCAAACACATAACAACTCCCAAGTCCCATCAAGCCCTGTCAACCACGTCCTTTTGTTTCAGGTCAAACCAATGCAAAGATATCATGTTACTCCATTATCAATTAGGTCACCCAAACTTTGTGTACCTTAAACAATTATTTCCTTCTTTGCTCAATAATATAAATGTGAGTGATTATTTTTGCGATATTTGTCAATACTCCAAACATACACAGGCATCGTATTCACCTCACCAATACAAAGCATCATCACCTTTTTCAATTATTCATTGTGATATTTGGGGTCCCTCTAAAGTGACACACATTGGTCAGTTTCGTTGGTTCTTACTTTTCGTTGATGACCATACATGCATTTGTTGGGTTTATCTAATGCAGACAAAATCTGATGCTGTTCCATTGATTAAGAAATTTCACAGGTTCATCCAAACTCAATTCCAAACACCCATCAAACAATTTCACTCAGATAATGGGAAAGAGTTCCTCAACCATGACCTACAAAACTATTTCTCTTTACATGGAATCTTGCACACCACCTCTTGTGTATACACCCCACAACAAAACGGCATTGTCGAGAGGAAAAATCGGCATTTGTTGGATGTAGCGAGAGCCCTTATGTTCACATCCAACGTTCCTTCATCATATTGGGGTGATGCAGTGCTCACAGCTGCTTACCTCATCAACCGAATGCCCTCTCGTGTCTTAAAGTTTCGGTCACCATATCAAATCTTCCATGAGTTTTTTCCCAATTTTCGAGTCAACCCAAATCTACCCCCCAAAGTCTTTGGCTGCTCCGCATATGTCCACGTGTATCATTCCAATAAACTTTCTCCCCGATCCCTCAAATGTGTCTTTCTCGGCTATCACCCTACAAAACCTGGTTACAAATGTTACTCTCCAGTCCATAAAAAATACTTCACAACCCGAGATGTCACCTTCCACGAATCCGAGCCCTACTATACCAGTTCACGCTTTCAGGGGGAGCAATTACAATTACACTGCGAATCCCTGAACTGGTTAACTCTGACATACGAGCCTTATTCATCTCATCGGCCACCTGTCCAAACTCGTGCCTTGACTGAAAATGAACCGATCCCTGAGCTGAAGGTAGTCTCTCCTGAGCTCACCATGCATGAGTTATCTTCGTCTCCTGCCTTGGACCATCAAGAATCAGGTACCGACTCACCATTGAATCGGTCTCAAAGTCCTGTGCAGGTATTAGGCGCTGATGGGGCAGAACTCGGCTCTGATGGGACAGAACTCGGAGTTGAGTAATCAGATCTTCACCTACCGATAGCCGTGCGAAAGTCTGCAAGATCTTGTGGACCATATAGACTTCAAGACTTTGTCTATTATGGGAATCTCTCTGAAAGGCATAGAGCCTTTGTGACTACCCTTGACTCAATAAAGATTCCAGAGAGTGTAGAAGAAGCACTCCAAGTTCCTGAATGGAGAAAAGCAACATTAGACGAAATGACAGCACTACAAAAAAATAGAACTTGAGAGTTGACGAGCTTACCAGCAGGGAAGAGGACATTTGGGTGCAAATGGTTATTCACTATCAAGCACAAGGCAGATGGTACAGTCGAAAGATTAAAGGCAAGGTTAGTGGCAAAAGGGTACACACAATCTTATGGCTTGGATTATAGCGAGACATTCGCCCCAGTTGCGAAACTAAACACCATACGAGTCCTTCTTTCACTTGCAGTCAATTTAGATTGGCCACTTCAGCAGCTCGACATAAAAAATGCCTTCCTAAATGGAGACCTCGAAGAAGAGGTATACATGTGCATTCCCCCAGGATTCATAAATGAACACAACGCTAATAAAGTTTGCAAGCTCAAGAAGTCACTATATGGACTCAAACAGTCACCACGAGCATGATTCGAAAGGTTCACTCGAGTCCTCAAGAAGCATGATTATCAGCAGAGCCTTGCCGATCACACTTTGTTCACAAAATATGCGACAACAGGGAAGTGCACGATCTTGAGCGTATATGTTGATGATATAGTGATCACTGGGGATGATATGGAAAACATAACGAAGCTGAAAAAGTTACTCGCTGCGGAATTTGAAGTAAAAGATCTCGGCAAGCTACGATATTTCCTCGGTATGGAAGTGGCAAGGTCCAAGATGGGAATCTCCGTCTCGCAACGGAAATACACCCTCGACTTGCTCAAAGAAACCGGAATGCTGGGCTGCAAACCTTCAGATATTCCAATGGACCCGAACATCAAACTACAAGTGAGGGCAACAGAACCAGCAACCAACAAAGACCGATATCAGAAACTAGTCGGGAAATTGATCTATTTGGCACACACTCGGCCAGATATCGCCTTCTCCGTGAGCATGGTTAGTCGGTTCATGAGTAACCGATCAATAATTCATATGGATGCAGTCATGAAGATTCTCAGGTACTTAAAATCTACTCCTGGTTCAGGGTTGTTTTTCAAGAAGACGGCTAATCGAGAGGTTTAAGTATATACCGATGCGGACTGGGCAGGGTCTATTACGGATCGGAAGTCGACTTCAGGTTTGTGTACATTCGTGTGGGGAAACCTTGTCACTTGGCGGTGCAAAAAGCAAACTGTAGTCGCCAGGAGTAGTACAGAGGCTGAACTTCGATCCCTTGCGAGTGGAATATGCGAAGGAATGTGGTTACGGAGATTGTTAATGGAGTTACACATGGATAGTAAGCATCCAATGAAGTTCAACTGTGATAATCAGTCTACACTTTGCATGGCAAAGGATCCCGTACAACATGATAGGACGAAACATATCGAAATCGATCGACATTTCATCAATGATAGTATCGAGCAGAAACTCATCGTCCTAAACTACGTTCCTTCCAAACAACAAGCAGCTGACATTCTCACCAAGCCATTACCACAAACAAGCTTCAAGGAGATGACTAGCAAGCTTAATCTATTGAACATTTACAGTTAAGCTTGAGGGGGAGTGTGGAAATTATAGGAAGCTTGAATACTGGATTATGTATATATTGTAAATATAGGATATCTCTTTGTACCTAGGTATTTCTATTAGGTAGATTTGTTCTATTTCCATACTTCAATTAGGTAGATTTGTTCTATTTTCATGCTTGCTGTTGTAACTACTCCTAAGTTTAAGGAGAACACTTGTATGTTTAACCCCAGGATGAGAATGAAGGATGTACTTCTCTTCCACATTTATTTCTTCAATTGATTTAAAAAAAAACGGAGGCTAATGTAGGTCGTCTCGAGACGATCTATACAGACAAAGAACAGTAAATCTGTACTTGTTGTATTGGTTGCTAGACACTTTATATTCCAAGGGCCTGTGTTCAAAACTTAATGAATGAATTTTTTTTTATTTTCCTTTTCTTTATAAAAAAAAAACGACTTTCCTTTGTTTCTTTATTTTTATTACTTTTATTTGTTTTTAAAATATCAAATAATTAAAGTTATTGCATTATTTTTAATATTTTAAAAAAATTGGATTTTATATTGTAATTTAATAAAAATGAAGGAAAAAAAAAGGAAAGTCATTTATTTTTTATAAAGCAAACGAAAGAACAAACAAGCCAAAGTAAAAACTTAAAAAAGAGAACGAAGGATCCGTTTGGAATACATTCTAAATTAAATGTTTTTCAAGAATACATTTTTTGAAAAACATTTTGTATAAAAAAATGTTTAGAATTTAAACACTCATATGTTTGGTTGTATTTCCTCATATGTGTTTTTATACACAAGTTATTGTTTACTATAGACTTTTTAAAAAAGTTGGTTTTAAGTGTTTCTCTCAAAATGGTTTATTTATCAATCTCATTTTCTAATAAGTTATTTTTATTGGTTGCCAAACACTAGAAATTTTTTCAAAATTAAACACTTGAAAAGTTAAATCAAACACACCCGAAGTATCTTAAAAAAAAGGGGGAGAACAAAGGGGAGGAAAACAAGGAAAATGAAATATTAAACAAAAGGTCCCATTTGATAACCATTGGTTTTTTATTTTTTGTTTTTGAAAATTAAACTTATAATCACTACTTCCATTTATATGTCTATTGGTTTTGTTATCTACCTTGTTCCCATGTTTTCAAAATCAAGTCGTTTTGAAAACTAAAATAAGTAGTTTTTAAAAATTTATTATTATTATTGGAATTTGGCTAAGAATTCAAGTGTCCTTAATAAAGATGAAAACCATTGTAAGAAAATTGGGAGAAAACAAACATAATTTTCAAAAATGAAAAACTAAAAACCAAATGATTATCAAACTAGGCCTTAACCATTTTGTTTTTTATTTTTGGTTTTGAAAATTAAGTTATTTTTATCCACAAGTTTCTTTGTATGTGATCTACACTATTTTCCATGTTTTCAAAAACCAAGTCAAATTTTGAAAAAAAAAGAAAGTTTTCAAAAACTTGTTTTTGTTTTTGGAATTTATCTAGGAACTCAAATGTCTCCTCAACAAAAATGAAAATCATTGTAAGAAGAATGGGAGACACAAGTTTAATTTTCAAAAACCAAAAACAAAAAATGAAATGGTTATCAAACAGGGCCTAAGATTTTTGTTCATCAAATTTTGAACACGTGCCCCTTGGAATAATGAGTGCATCTAACAACCAATACAGGAGATAAAGGATTTACTGTATTTTGTCTACATAGATTATTTCTTGAAAAGACGACTTATGTTAACCTCCGTTTTTTTTAAATCAACCTTCGTTTTCTCAAGAGATGACCTACAGTCGAGCGTTTTTTTTTTAATAAAAATTTTAATGTAGGTCATCCCTTCACTAGATTTTTTTTTTTAAAAAAAATTATCTGGCAGATGGCGTGCAATGGTAATAGAAGAGACGACTACCTATTGATGTGAAAAAAAAAACTACAATATTTGAATAATAAGTTTGCAAATAAACTTATTATCCTAATAAGTTTAAAAACTTACACTTTTATTTTAAAAACAAAAAAACTCCAAAAATAAAATGGCAAAATGGAGAGAAAAGGTTTTTTTTTTTTTTAATAGCTCATTCTATATATAGTATAGACATCATGAATAATCTTTCCCTCTTGGTCGATATCAAACAACAATGTTTCAATGTTTCAGTCAACATAAGCATAGCTCAACTGGCATAAGTTGTGTACTAATAACCGACAGGTCTGTGGTTCGAATCCCCCCACCCCACATATTGTCAAAAAAAAAAAAAAAACAATGTTTCATGTCCTGACCAATCTTCCCCTTCCCCTCAATCAAATGACCGTCGAGCTTCCGTTTAAATGTTCATGTTCCTCCACTCTTTAACATGCATTGAGAGTTTTCTTTTATTCAATCCATTTTGTTTTTGCTCTTAAGCACCATAAATATTACATTTAAATGTAGTCAAACTAAAAAGAAAATACTTCGACAAATTATAACATAGTTTTTCAAAAGTAATATTCAAATATTATTATATGTCTTATCAATCATAAATAATGTTAGATACATAAAGTTTAAAAGAAAAAAAAATTATCACCAAGTAATTTAGAAAAATTTTAATGGTAAAAGATTTTTTTTTTTTTTGAAAGAAATAACTTCATTAAACGAGAAAAGAACTACACAACTACCTCTTTTAATGAGGTTAGATAACCATACAGGCAAAAGCCCAAACCAGATCCCCGTTCCTACATCCGAACTGGAGGAGAAATCCAAAACAGGGAGCTTGTTTTTGGTTTTTGAAAATTAATGGTAAAAGTTAAACCTTGCATAGGTTGAGACATTGATTACTCTTTTTAGTTAATTTCTATTAAAAGTTTGATGGATGGGAGGGAAAAAAAATCTTCTTTCACTAGTACATCTCTAGCATACTCCTTGTTTATTTCCTAGTAAATACAAACCATCATAGTGTTTGGTCAATACTCAATTTTCTTAAATAGTTTGTGTAGTACCAAAAGAATATTACATTTAATTGTAGTCAAGCTAAGAAATACTCAACAAATTATAACTTCTAAGTTTTCAAAAGGATATATACGCTTCAAAATTAATATTTTAATATTATATCTCGTCTCATCAATCGTGAACAGGGTTTCACATAAAGTAAAAAAAAATAATAATAAAAATAAAAAAATCTAACCACCTAAGGTAATTTAGAACTTTTTTAATAGTAAAAATTAAACCTTGCTCAAGTGAAAACATTAAGTTCAACCAATCATAATATTTGGTCAATACTCATTTTCTAAAATGGCTTATGCAGTACTAAAAGAATATTATATTTACATGTAGTTAAACTAACAAAATACTCAACAAGTTATAATGTTAGTTTTCAAAGGATACAATTCAAAAGCAATATTTCAGTATTACGTCTCGTCTTATCAATCGTACAAATTACATAGAACATTTTTTTTTAAAACAAAATTACATATAACATTAGATTTTAAAAGATACACTTCAAAAGTAATATTCCAATATTATGTCTCGTCTCATCCATCGTGATTGGGGTTTAATACATATAAAGTAGAAAAATTATTCTAACAACTCTAAGGTAATCTAAAATTTTCTTATTTGTAAAAGTAAAATCTTGAACAAGTGGAAAGGTTGAGCTCTTTCGGTAATTTCTATAAAAAGATGGATTGATTTGATAGAAAATTTTGTCATCTAGCTTAAGGAAAAAAAAAGGAAAAAAAAAAAATCTTTCTCTCTCTAGCACATTCCTCTCTTATAAAAAACGTAATTTTCTCACTCTACCACACTCTTTTGATTTAATTTTTCTTGGATAGATGAGGTTAAAAATCACTTTTTGCTTCCTCAACTTTCATGAAAGTAACAATTTAGTCCATAAACTTTGATTTTTAATAATTTAATTCCTCTATTTTCAATTTCGTAACAATTTAGTCCCTGAACTTTGTTAAGTAACAATTTAGTTATTGTTCTTTCAAATTTGTAATGATTTAGTCCTTAACGTGAAAATGAACGTTAAGAATATTATATTTAATGAAATTTCTTACATAGATTAATAAACCAATTTGGAACGGAATATGTTTATAAGCTACAAAGTCTAACCATTAAATAATAAAATTCGACAATTAATTTCGATGAATTTTTTTGCGACGAGGATTAAATTGTTACAAATTTGAAGGTACAAGGACTAAATTGTTACTTATTAAAGTTAAGGAACTAAATTGTCATAAAATTGAAAGTACAAAGACTAAATCGTTACAAATCAAAGTTCAGAGACTAAATTGTTAGTTTCATGAAAGTTTAGGGACCAAAAACAATTTTTCACCGGTAAACAATCATAATGTTTCATCAATAACTTAATTAATTATTTAAATACCATATGCAGGGCACGTGCTAAGAGAATATTACATTTTCCTTTGTGAAAATTTCACGCTCGACCAAACTCTTTTGATTTTTTTTTTTAAATAAATACAAAACAATATTACATTTAAATGTTGTCAAATAAAGAAAATATACTTGACAGATTATAGTGTAAATTTTCTAAAAATACACTTCAACAATTAATAATATTTTGGTAGAATGTCACATCAATAAAAAATAAAGATTGGCAAGTAAAGTAAAAAACTATTCTAATTATAATTAATTGTAAAAGTTAAACCCCAGGTAGTTTATAACTTTAGGGCTATTTGGGGCACTGAGTTGGTTATAATAGCTGGAGGTTATAATAGTCTGGAGATTATAATAGTCTGGATGTTATAATAGTCTGTGTTTGGGGTGCAGATTATTATAGTCTTGTATAAAATAATCTGTGTTTGGGGTGCAGTGTTTGGGATGCAGATTATTTTAGTCTGGGTTAAAATAGTCTTTGTTTCAAGCTGATTGTTTTTTTTCCTGACTTTTTTTTTTTTTTTTTTTTCCTCATACAACTTTGAACTTCAAATATTATTAAAAAAAAAATGGGTTTAGTTGTAAAAAAAATAAAGTTTTGGGTATAGGGGTTAAATTATGTGTTTAACTTAAAAGGAAACAAAAATAACCTAAAGTAAGGGTTGATTTTCTTTGTTTTAGAGTCATGGTTTTTTCACAAAATAAGTCATTTTATGATTTCATATAGAAAAACCATATTTGTTTCATTTATGTATTTTCAACATAAAAATGGTAAATGCTTATTCAAAACTCATTTTACCTTCCTTATCAAAAGAATCAAATAAAATAGAAATCACGTAAAATAAAAACTTGAGTACTATTTTTTTAAAAATTATTATTATCACGATAAACTTAAATACGATAAGTATAATTTGGAATAAAAAATATGGTACGATGAAGATAAACATTCATATACTTCATTATCAAAAGTAATTATGTAATAAAACTCCATATTTATATATGTACAAAGACAACCTAGTATCTAACTACCTAGAAATTTTCCGACTTTTCCGATGACCAACAACAAATTTTTCGGCGACCGAAATTTTTTTCCTCTTTTTTCCTTTCATTTCTTCTACCTCTTTTCTTTTTTTTTTTCTTTATTTTCGTTTTTTATATTTTTCG
The DNA here is from genome assembly GCA_017139565.1 of Luffa aegyptiaca. Taxonomy (NCBI): domain Eukaryota; kingdom Viridiplantae; phylum Streptophyta; class Magnoliopsida; order Cucurbitales; family Cucurbitaceae; genus Luffa; species Luffa aegyptiaca. Next base: position 44,188,673 of record CM029402.1, on the reverse strand, counting down.
AAATGAAAATGAGAAGAAAGATTAAAAAAAAAAAAAAAAAAAAAAAAAAAAAAAAAAAAAGTCGTCGGAAAAGCAGTCGGTGATCGTCGAAAAAGTGGTTAGAAAGTCGACGGTGGTCGCCAGAAAAGTTTTCGGTGGTCGTCGGAAAATTCTTTGGCCGGTCATCGGTAGAAAAGTCAATGAGTCACATGGAAGAAGAGAGGAGAGAGTTACTGTAGAGAATAGATAGAATAATTGGTTGAGTTGAATAGTGGTTACTGTAGCAACACGGAGGGGAAAAATAACCAACTTCACCCCTTATTTTTGTTGATGCCCCAAACACTGGGTTATAATAGCCCCCACTATTATAACCAACACAATGGGCCAAACGGCCCCTTTATGGCTAAATTATTAAAAATACCCCCGTTGAAAAGTTTAAAAAATACCCTTGAACTTTGTAAAATGTTTCAAAAATACCCTTGTCGTTAATTTTTGGATGGAAGCCGTTAGAATTTATGGTGAGAGGAGGAAAAAAGAAGAAGCATTTTTCAACAAGGGTATTTTTTTATTTTTTATTTTTTAAAGTTCAAGGGTATTTTTGAAACTAAAACTTTAACGGTTTTCATCCAAAAATTAACGCAAGGCAATGGCATTTTTTAAACATTTTTCAAAGTTCAGGGGTATTTTTGAAACTTTTCAAAGTTCAGGGGCATTTTTGAAACAAACCCCATAGTTCAGGGGTATTTTTTTTTTTATAATTTAGCCTAACTTTATTTTAATGGTAAAAGTTAAACCCTAATTTGTATTAGTGGAAGCATCGAGTTCTTTCGTGTTAATCTTTATTAAAAGTTTAGTAGATGGGAGAGAAAAATTTGCATTTTTTTCTAAAAATGAATATATGTTTCTCTCTAACCCATTCATCTAAACAAAATCACTTTTCTTCGACCACACTCTTCTAACTTCTCTTTCTCTAACACACTTCTCGAATCTAAAATGTTTCTCTTTGGACATGTCATCTTTCTCTTAAAAATGTATCTTTTTTCTTTCTAGAATAATGGTTGTCTACTCTATTTTCCTCTTTTAAACATTTGAAGGTAATAACTTGAATTCCTCATTTTCAAGAGAAAGTTTGTGAGAAGAAAACTGATATGCATTTATATATAATTATTTTTAAAGAGAGAAGGGTTTTTTTTTTTAAGCAAAGAGAAATATATTGCCTTTTTTTTGTGGGGGGGGGGGGGGTAAAGAAGGAAACTTTTCTAATTTAATTGTGGTAAAAACTCTATATATATTTTTTTTTGAAAAGGAGTAAAAACTCTATATTTTCACTTATACAAGTTTGAAGAATTAGAAGAAATTAATAAAATATCAATAAATTAATTTGTCAATCTTATAGGTTTTTATGACAAAATCAGTTCATTATAATCATTTACTACTCAAATAATTATTTCTAGAACAATATTTAATGTTTTTTTAACATATGAGGGTGGGAGGCTTGAACCATAGACCTCTTGATCGTTAGTACAAGAATTATGCCAGTTGAGCTATGCTCATGTTGACAACAATATTTAATGTTATATTAATACTTTTGTAGAAAAATTAATAAGTTTACATACTAGCAACTAAAAAATGAGACTCGTGCAGAATAATTTTGATATATTTTTCTTTTAATGAAGTCTACATAATCGGATCTAAGACTAAGATTTTTTTTCATTCTTATACTCTCTCAAAGATTGATTATTTTTTTACAACATGTGGGGTAGGGGGATTCGAACCATAGATCTTTTGGTCATTAGTAGAACATTTATACCAGTTGAATTATGTTCATGTTGGCTATTGATGGTCATGTAAATGCTCAAATTTAAAATGCCAAATGAGATTCTTTTTCTTTAATCCTACTTTGTGTTGTTTGTGCAAGGCATTTGTTTTCTTTTGGTTTTGCCCTTTTTTGGCATTTGTCCTTTGCACATACTTTTAAGCACTTTTGACCAAAATAGTGATCCCCATCCAATCCAATGTTTCTACCTTAACTATGTTGTATGGGTCTATTTTCAAAAAAGAAAAAAATAAATAAAAACCATGTTGTGTGGGTGTTTTCTACCTTTTAAATTCATTCCTTGAAAGATTTGATTGAAAAGGAAAAAATTGGGACAATACTCTATCATGTGGGCATAGGTATGGACAATTTCCTCCTAGCTTTTCTTTGATTTGTACCAATTGGTGGAGTTTCTTTGGAGAAAAAACTAAAAAAAAAGTGAAGGAACCTTGAGATAATGGATTCAAAGTCGACCACTCAAGATATATATTAATATTCTATAAGTTTTTTAACAACCAAATATTACAGATTCAAATAGTATCGTGTACAATTAGTTAAAGTGTATAAACTGGATTGATTACTTTTGGATATTGAAAAAACGAACAAAAAAGAACTAATTTTAGGGTTTTCCCCAAAACTCTTTTAGTTTTGTAGCATATTTGTGGTATTTCATCTCTTCCTTTTCTACCATCTATTTTCTTAGTTTTTGGTTATGTTTGATATCAAAAGTGCTTTAATTTTTTCATGATTAAAAACACTTCTTTCTCAAAATCAACATGTTTGGGACTTGAGAAGTAATCTAAAAATGCTTTAAAAAAAGTTAAAAATGCTTAAAGTACTTGATGAGAAAACGCTTGTAAAGTGTTTTTAACTTAGATGCTTGACCAAAAAGTGTGTTAAATGACATAGACATAAAAGTGATTTATGTGCTATTATAAACTTTTTAATCTTTTAGCTAAGCTAACATATTTTTTATTAAAGCTTGAAGAGTAAATAAAGTCTTGCATAATTTTATTAATTGCAAGGCTCTTTAAATAGCCAAGAGATGCTAACTTCTATGATAACCGAAATAACAACTTGATGAAAATATGGAACTAGATGCTAACTTCTATGATAACCGAAATAACAACTTGATGAAAATATGGAACTAATTATCTTAATACTCCCCCCTCAAGATGGACATGTTAAAGAAAAGACTCCCATCTTGGAAAGTAAAGCAGAGAAGACGGATGAAGGAAGAGCTTTGGTGAAAACATCAGCAAGTTGCAAGTTGGAGCGTATTGGCAGAAGCTTCACGTCTCCTTTGACAAGTCTGTCTCGAATGAAATGGCAGTCCAATTCTATATGTTTTGTACGCTCATGAAAAACTGGGTTCGACGCAATGTGTATTGCTGATTGGTTATCACAGAAAATGAGAGCTGGCGATTTGGAATCAATTTTGAACTCTTTCAAAAGCTGTAAAAGCCATATGAGTTCACTTGTGGTAGTTGCTAGCGCCCTGTACTCGGCTTCGGCAGAGGACCGAGATACGGTATGTTGCTTTTTTGCTTTCCATGACACCAAAGAATCACCAAGGAAGATGCAGAAGCCAGTGGTGGATTTTCGACTGTCAAGGCATGAAGCCCAGTCTGAATCCGTGAACGCGCGTAGCTGAAAGTTGGACGATGAAGGCAAAAAAATGCCTAGTCCCGGAGAACCTTTTAAGTATCTCAGAAGGTGGTGTACAGCGGAAAGATGAGATGTTCTGGGACTTGCCACAAATTGACTTAACTTGTGAACTGTGAAGGTAATGTCCGGTCGAGATATGGTGAGATAGAGCAATCGCCCTATGAGCCGTCTGTATGCAGTAGGATCATTCAATAAATCTCCTTGATCCAGCTGAAGCTTCAAAGTAGGATCCATTGGAAGATTGCACGGTTTTGATGCCAAGAAACCTGTATCTTCAAGGAGGTTCAGAACATAGTTTCTTTGGGACAAGTGAATGCCCTTTGATGACCGTGCAAGTTCAAGACCTAAGAAATATCTTAAGGTGCCGAGATCCTTAAGCTTGAAAGCAGTATTTAGGTGCCTTTTTAGATCATCAATAATTTCCTGAGATGGCCCGGTGATTATTATGTCATTGACATAAACCAGTAGCGCGATGAAGGAAGAACCAGCACCTCTAGTGAACAATGAGTAGTCACTTTTAGATTGCTGAAAGCCAAGGAGTAAAAGAGCAGCAGTGAATTTATCAAACCACTGTCGGGATGCTTGTTTGAGCCCATATATGGACTTGTGTAGCTTGCAAACTAGTCGGTCTCCCGTAGAGCAATGTACTGTGTGTTTGTAGCCAAGTGGAAGGTCCATATACACTTCCTCACTAAGTTCTCCATGGAGGAATGCATTGTTGACATCGAGTTGGGTTAAAGACCAATGCAAGGATACTGCAATAGAGAGGAGAACCTTAACGGTGACAAGTTTTGCTACCGGTGAGAATGTTTCTATGTAGTCAACTCCTTCTTGTTGGGTGTAACCTTTTGCCACCAACCGAGCTTCGTATCTCTCAATGGAGCCATCGGAATTGTGCTTGACCTTGTAGATCCACTTACAACCAATGGAGTGATGTCCTTTGGGAAGTGGAACAATGGACCACGTATGATTAACCTCCATGGCTTTTAGTTCAGCATCCATGGCATCACGCCAATGAGGAAATGGGACAGCTTGATGATAGAAGGTTGGCTCATAGTCAGTGGATACACTGAGTGTAAAGTGGCGGAAATCAGCTGATAACTTGTCATAGGATAAATGTTCTTTCAACGAGTAGAGGCTGTTCGTGGCAGGAGCATCAGTAGAATGGAGAAGACTGCAATGATAGTCCCTTAGATAAGAAGGGAGCTTAGTTTGTCTGTTTGAACGTCGAACACCTTGAGTAATTTCAAGAGGTGGACTGTCAACAACCGGCTGATCAGAGACAACAATACTGCTACCAGCAGAGTGGTCATTCGCTGCAGTGTGGCTGTGAATCGCAGTAGTATCAATAGCATCTGCAACACATTCAGTATGACTAACAACAGCATCTGCAACATCTAATGCTACTGGGAGGGCAGTGTCTGCACTGTCATGGTTACCAGTGGCAGTAGATATAGGATCCCTTGTATTGGTGGCAGAGTCATCATGAACATACGGAGCAAGTGAATTAAGCCCAGTGGAATTAGGACTTACAGCAGTGTAATTGAATGAGGTAGGTAGTACCAAGTCAGGAAATGAATTGGCAGCTTCATCATGATGAACAGTTGTATGAAAAGGAAACAAATGTTCATGAAAAACTACATCTCTAGAGACAAATATTCTCTTGGATTGTATGTCATACAGGCGGTAGCCTTTGATACCTGGTGGATAGCCAAGAAATACAGCAGGAACGGCCCGAGGATGGAGTTTGGATCGATTGTTTTGTAAGGTTGAGGCAAAACAAAGGCAACCAAACACCTTTATTTGGGAATAATCCGCTTGTTTCTGATGTAGTCGATAGAAAGGGGTATTCCATTGCAGTAGAGGTGAAGGAATTCGATTAATTAAATAGCATGTTGTAAGGACACATTCACCCCAAAAACTGACAGGTACCCTGGACTGAAACAATAAGGCACGTGTGACATTCAATAAGTGCTAGTGTTTTCGTTCTACTACGGAGTTTTGTTCAGGCCTTGCAACACAGGAATACTGGTGAACAACTCCTTTAGAAGCAAAAAATTCAGTGAAAGCCAACTCGGGAGCATTGTCTGATCTGAACTGTTTAATTGATGCAGAATACTGAGTTTCTACTAGCTTAAAAAAGCGAGGAATGATCCTTAAAGCATCTGACTTTTGCTTCATTAAAAATACCCAAGTGTATCTAGAATAGTCATCTACAAGGGTAAGAAAAAAACGATAGCCAGCATGTGTAGTTGTCTTATAAGGGCCCCAAACGTCACAATGTAGTAGGTCAAATGCTTTATCAGACAAGTGGTTATTTGATTTAAAAGACAACCTTCGTTGTTTTGCAAGGGGACATATAAGGCACAGGTCATGTGATGTAAAATCAACTTTTCTAGAGTTCAACAAATCTTTCAAGGCATTGAGGTGTTCAGGGGAGGGGTGGCCAAGTCTATCATGCCATGAAACATTATTACAAAAAACAGTACTAGATGTTACAGAGAAACAATTAGAAGTAGGAAACTTCAACAGATAAAGTCCTTGCCAATATTCAGCCTTCCCAATCATCCTCAAGGAGTACTTGTCCTGAAGAAAACATGAACTCTCAATGAATTTGACAACAATATTCTGATCAGCAGTTAAGGCACTTATGGATATCAGATTAAAACAGAAGGTTGGAATATACATCACATTTTGTAGTAGAATGTCACTATTCAGTCGAATATCCCCAACAAATTTAACCTCAATCTTTGTCTGATTAGGTAGTGTGACTGACTTGTTTGACACAGGTCTTAATTGGCTAAAACATTCTTTAAGATAGCAAATGTGTGTTGATGCACCTGAATCAATGACCCATGATGAAGTAGAAAATTCATGAGAGGGAGAACAAATACCTGCTACATGAGTGTTTGGAGAGGTATTTGAACTTCCAGCATGGGCAGTAGTCATCTTGCTCAGATGATTTTGAAGAGCAGCCAACAAGCCTTGACATTGTTCGGGGGTGAACGACGAAGGCAGGACAGAGGTAGATGAAGGTACCTTTGTTTTGGAGGAAGAGGCTGGAGTCTTCTGATTGCGGTACCCAGGGGGTAACCATGAATCTTGTAACATTTATCCACAGTGTGCCCTTGGATGTTACAATGAGTACAGTGTGGCCTTTCCTTCTTTTTACCAGAATTCGATTGACTACGAGCAGTAGATGAAGATGAATTCTTAACAAGAAGGGCAGTAGGCGAAGTCACTGCACTGTTCGAATTTGCGATTACTGATGTCGCAGTGAGGGAAGCCCTTTGTTCGACTTCTTGAGCGACCAAAGAGAAGGCCCGTTGAATTGTTGGTTCTGGTTCCATTAGGAGAAGCTGAGTACGAACTTGGTTGAAGGACTCGTTCAATCCCATTAAGAAAGCCATAACATATTCCGTTTGGAAGTACTCGACGAGCTTCTTGACTCCATCACAGGAACACTTGCCACAATTGCAAATCGGACGATAAGAAGAGAGTTCATTCCACAATGTTTTGAGCTTAGCAAAGTAAGTAGTAATCGAATCTTGATCTTGCACCAAATTTGAAATCTCACGGCGAAGCTGAAAAATTCGAGGTCGATTCTTCCTCTGGTATCGTTGCTGAAGATCAAGCCAAATGTCTCTGGCAGTTTCAGCGAAATTGACGCTCGCAGCTATTTCCTTGGAGAGGGAATTCAAGATCCATGCGGTTACTACACCATTGCAAATAATCCAAGATCGTTTTAATTCGCTACTGGGTTGAGTAATTGTGCCATCCACGAACCCTAGTTTGTTCTTCACTGTGAGGCCAATGATCATGGCATTGCACCAAGAAGTGTAGTTGGATTCGGATAAAAGGTTAGAGACAAGTACAAGATTGGTACCGTCTGAGTGATGGAGGAAGTATGGGTTTTCATACTGCTCGATAATGGATTGACTGGTAGGTTGGGTTGTAGATGAAGAATGCTCAGGGTCCGCCATGGAAGAACGCTCAGGAATGGATGCAAGGGAAATTCTCGAAGTTTTTAGAAAATCTCAACTGATACCATATTAAAGCTTGAAGAGTAAATAAAGTCTTGCATAATTTTATTAATTGCAAGGCTCTTTAAATAGCCAAGAGATGCTAACTTCTATGATAACCGAAATAACAACTTGATGAAAATATGGAACTAGATGCTAACTTCTATGGTAACCGAAATAACAACTTGATGAAAATATGGAACTAATTATCTTAATATTTTTGCTAAAAACGGTTATTTTAAAATCTCCTTTTAAGTCAATTTGAACAACATAACTCAATTGGTCAATGCATATATCATTGAATAAGTGATTAGATTGGTTTGAATCCTACATCCACACATGTTGTCGAACTAAAAAAACTCGGAACACATTTTTAATATCATATTTAAAAACATAAAAGTTGAAAATAACTAGAAGTATGTCAAAGCGAGCATAGCTCAACGGTAATTGGCATGTACCCTCGACCAAGAGGTCAGAGGTTCGAATCCCCCACCTCGAAATGTTGATGTACTAAAAAAAAAAATTATGGTATATCTTATTTGAGTTTCCTTTCCTTTCTCCAACACAATTTAATTTAAAAAGAACGGCTTTTATTTAATGGCCTCTAGTTATTTCTTATTCTACTTGAGATCCAATTAATTTGGTAAATTTTTGGTTTAAATTAACTCTATTTTTAGGTTTTTTTAGTTCAACATTTGTAGTTGGAGATCAAGGATTGAACTATCAAACTTTGAAATTATAATTAGTACCTTATCCACCGAGCTATGTTCAATTTAATGTGTCATCATTTTTTTCCTCTTTTTTAATGTTTTAATAATTTTAAAAGGTCTACAAATTTTAGTAAATTGATGGATTAATGTGAAGATTATTTTCATAATAATAATAATAATAATTTTGTTTTAATTTTATTTTTTAAAAACTATACTTATTCAATTCATAATTTATTATCTTTATCTTTTGCATTTTAATAAAACAAACACTTATAAATTCTCTTTTAACGAATTATAGAAAATGCATGATCTCGCCGTTGTGTATATATATATATATATATATAGTATCTAATTAGTGATGGATCCATAAATTTTGTTCATGGGATTTTATTTAAAATTTCGTAAAAGTAATTTACAAGTAAATAATTCCAAATTTTCAATTTCAAAATTTTCATAAATGAAACTGAACTATTAATTTAATTCATCGCAATTCTTCTCTATACATTTTTATATCATGAGATTAATTTTAAGAAAAAAAAAACAAAAATTTAAAATATTTTTATCCATTTCCATTTATTTTGATATAAAAAATAATATTTAAAGAAGAAATTAAAATAAATATTGTAATATTATTTATTTGTTAGGTTATATTACAAGTTTAATCTTAAAATTTTTACATTTGTGTTTAATGGATTCTTGAACTTTCAATTTTTAGTGGTTGCCAAACACTATATTTTTTTTTTCAAAATGATTTTTTTACAAAATTAAAAACTTGAAAAGTTAAACCAAACATATCTTAAGTTTATGGACCAAATTTGTAATTTAACTAATTTTTTATTATTTCACATTTGTAAGCAATTTTTTCAAACAAAATATAGCCTACAATTTAAATTTATGAAAAATAAAAGTTTTTGTAATTATAAAATTCAATTTTTAAAAATGGGTCTGGTATATATTTTTTAAATCATCACGTTTTAACTTTGTTGAATATATTGTAAGAGAGAAAAAGAATAACAATTAGAGGAGTGAGAAAAAGAATAATAATTAAAGGAATTGTGTGAACTCGGACTCGATCCAGGGACCGCACAACGTGAGGGGAAAAATTAAAGGAGTGAGAAAAAGAATAAAAATTAAAGGAATTGCGTGAACTCAAACTCAATACAAGGACCACACAACGTGAAAAGGAGCTTAGAAAGTTTGTGCCAATGAAGCCAGCTTTTACTTTCGATAAGATAACCAAAACTATATATAAAAATATATAACAGTTAACAGTTCAGGGGGGCTCGAGCCCCCAAGGCCTATGTTGGATCTGTCGTTGTATCTAATTGATCAATTAACCTAAGGAAAATGATATGAGTGATCCTAGGAAAATGACTAAACAAGATTAACCTAAGGAAACATACTTTTTTTTTTAACCCCAAGAACAATTCATTAAACAAAACGATCAACAATTACAGAATCTGAGATGGCACTTGGCCACTCCTCTAACCAAACACAACTCAAACGCGAACTCATTGCCAATTTTGCTAAACCGTGAGCTGCAGAATTTCCTGATCTTGGAGTAAAAAGAAAAGAAACTTGGCAAGACACCCAAGACTACTTCAAGAAAGACACTAGAGCCCCCCGTTCGGAAAGGTCCTCGAACGCCGATGAGAACAGACGGAAGAGACGTAAAGAATCCGTTTCAACGACAATCGGATAAAAGCCCCATCTCCCGCGCCAAGTTTAGCCCCTCTTTAATTGCAAAACCTTCAGCCAAATCCACCGAGGAAAGCACCCCGAAGAATTTTGTAGCAGAGAGAAGAACCTGACCGTCACTATCACGAACGATAATCCCACCGGCGGCAATGTTCTCCCCAGACAGAAAGCTTGCATCAACGTTAACTTTATAAACCCCTTCAGCAGGAGGAGTCCACGAAACAGAGGAAGCGTCACCACCAGAGAAACGCTGCACACACAATGCTGACTGGGCGGCGCTGAACAATTGTAAGAAATCTTCCGCTCGATACCAAGCCGGAACTAAAGGATCGGACCCCTGGAACTTCCAGAAATTTCGATTATTCCAGAGCTGCCACAAGAACACCGCCATTGCTTCAAATTCTGACCAACCGAGACGATCTTGAATCTCACAGAGAAGATGGAAAATCGAAGGAGCCAGACCCAAGAAATCCGACTGCCAAAGATACCCAAAATTTTGACACCGCTCATTCACGACGAGCGGTTTTACAGAGCCAGAACACATGAAGGGAGGATTCACCCGATCGGCCACAAGAAACACAATGGGAGGGAACATCAATATTCTGAAAAGCCAAATTCACCGCTGTCGGTAATCGATCCAAACACAAACGCCAGAGAAAAATTTTAATTTTACTTGGAATGGACATCTTCCACATACCTTTCCACCAGCAAGAAAAAGAGGAAGAAGACGATGAGGGAATAGAGCACAGATCAATCGACTGGGCCAAACGATACCCACTGCGAACCGATAAGATTCCATTCGCTTCATAATGCCATATTTGCCCATCGGCTCCCACATATGCCCCCACCGGTATAGACAAGACTGACCGAACTTCCTCTGGCGAAAAGGCAGCACTAACCTTCCCATAATCCCACTGGCCAGACGCAGACAACAGAGAACTGACCTTGATATCCAACGACAAAGAGGGGGGAGAGCGAATCTGAAGGGATGGCCCTGTCATTAACCAATTATCCCCGTAGATCTGTATAGATTCTCCATTTCCGATCCTCCATCGAAGGCCTTGGGTCAAAAGATCCCGACCCCATAATAGACTACGCCAGATAAACGATGGATGCCAGCCTACCTGTGCCTGCAAGAAATTACCGTGCTTGAAATATCGAGCTTTCAACACCTTTCCCAACAGAGAGGAAGCCGCCTGCAACAGTCGCCACCCCTGCTTGGCCAACAGAGAACGATTAAAATGCTCCAGATTACGAAAGCCCAAACCTCCCAAACATTTTGGGCGAGACATGGATTCCCATCTCACCCAATGAATCTTGTGGGATTCATTAGACCCATTCCACCAGAAACGGGCTATAATACGGTGCAAATCAGATATCAGACTTTTAGGAAGCTTGAAGTAGTTCATAGTGTAGCACGACACGACCTGAACTACTGCTTTAATAAGAATTTCCCGGCCACCAACTGAAAACAACTTACCCTTCCAATTCTGGAGATGCCGCCAAACTCTATCCTTAATGAAATCCAAAGTTTCGCGACGATTCCGAGGATAAACGATGGAAGACCAAGACATTACTAATGACCTGTTGAACCTGAACGTCTGTATTCGGACTGAACGATATGGCTGACTTTTCATACTTGGAAACATACTTGGAAACTAACTAAGATGACAAAGAGATTACTAAGGAAACATACTTGGAAACTAACTAAGATGGCTTAAACAAAACTTTAGCGCTAAAAGATGGAGTGGGCTTAAGCCCTTACAAAAAAAAAAAAAAAAAAAAAAAAAAAAAAAAAAAAAAAAAAAAAAAAAAAATCTAAAGTCAAAGTTCAATTAAGTCCAAGTCAAATATAAAAAGTCAACAAATAAAATCCATAACTATTACAAAGAGGATGTTGTCTTCAAAAAAATAGGACTTTGGACCCGGGCTTTAGCAATTATTTGGGCCCCAAATGGGCAAGGGTGACTGACAAAAGATGACGGGTATGGCTTGTGGCATGAGCTCGTTTTTGCTTGTCCAATGAGTGCTTGGGACTTGGACGGTTCATATATCATCAATCTTTTAGGTAATTTTTAGTTTCATCATTAATCTTTTGAGAAAATCTCATTTACACCTTTAATGGATTAATAACTCTCTCGATCATATACTTTAAAAAAAAATTGTTGAAATTTGCTAACTAAAAGTTGACATACCATTAAATTTAGCTGCCAAAGTGAGCTTAGCTCAGCGGTAATTGACATGTACCCTCATGCTTAAATTACAAATTTAGACACCTAAGGCTCCGTTTGATAACCATTTGGTTTTTTAAAATTAAGCCTGTAAACACTATTTCCACCTATAAATTTATTTGTTTTCCTAATACATTCTTTCCATGTTTTCAAAAACCAAGCCAAATTTTGAAAACTTAAAAAAGTAGTTTTCAAAAACTTGTTTTTGTTTTTGGAATTTGGCTAGGAATTCAAATGTGCCCTTGACAAAGATGAAAACCATGGTAGGAAAATTGAGAGAAAACAAGCATAATTTTAAAAAACCAAAACCACCAAAAACCAAATGGTTATCAAACGGGGCCTAAACTTTCAACGTTTTGTAAAATAGGTCTTTGAACTTTAAAAAAATTCTAATAGGTCATTGAACTCTCAATTTGTGTCTAATAGATCTATACGTGTCATTTCAAAGCTTCCAGAAAGTTTCATGGAACATCGTCCTAAATTATAGTCCTTCATGGAAAATTGCAACAAAAATGGAAATCCATAATCTTTACATAGAAAGGTGATCCCAATTCTTCACTTTTTCAAAACGAAGCTTTTGGATTGGCATATCTCAAAGCTTCGTAGAAGCTTTCTCATGTATACAGTGCCTTTTTCTACTTAACCAGATTGAAACAAGAGGGAGTTGAGTTTTTGAAAAGATGTGAGGCCAAATAGAAAATTGGACAAATAGACCAAAATGGAACAAAATCCAAACTTCAAAGTAACAAAAAAAAAAAAAAAAAAGTTATTTTGTCCCTTTTTTTTAAAGCAAAAGTTTAATTACACGTAATTGATTATCGAAATACAAATCAAAATTCAGTGAAGAAAAAAAGACATGGGATATAATGATATTTCTCTTTTTCTTTTTATTTATTATAAAGGTTGTTGATAATTTTTTCTTAGAATTTATATTTTACTGTAATTTATACAGATTTCCTTCATGCGTAAAATGAACAAAATGATGAATCGATATAGCTTTTGGACCAGAAGTTGAAAATGATGATGTATAGGTCTTTTTAGCTAACATTCTGAATGTCAAAATAGTCCATGACCATTTCACTAATACCCTTGATCTTTTTTTGTCGGGCTCAGGAGACTCTAATTACAGAAGACATGTTGATCTTTGTAACAGCTCTGTGGGCTATTTGGAACAATTGAAACCATGCATTTTTTCATGGCAACAATCATCCTAACAGATTGACAGACGATCCCATTTGTCTGGGCATCCAACTACATGTTTGAATATGTGGAGGCTCAACCAAGTAGATGTAAGGGAAGGGCGAGGACGACAAATTGTGATATTGGTCATTCTGCAACCTGGTCACCACCACTCTAGAATCACTTCAAATTGAATATGGATGTAGCAATAACTAATGGTGAGATGAGCTCGGGCACTATAATTCGAAATTCTAAAGGAGAGTCGATGGTAACTGCAGAAGTGTTTAGGACAATGTGTAGTTCAGTGGAATGGACAGAAACTCAAGCACTTATAAATGGGGCAACATTAGTGGTGGAATTCGGACTTACACCTGTTTGGGCGGAGGTAGATTCTAAAATTGTTTGGAATCTACTTCACGACCATGACCGACATTTCAATGAGATTGCTACCCTTTATTGACCATTCAAGCAATTATTCCATGCTCATCATATTAGGGGGTTCTCTCTTACTCCTAGAGATGAGAATAAAGTTGTTCATATGTTAGCTACTCACGCTCGCACATCGAAACACTCGAAAGTTTGGCTAGAAGAATGTTCCCTTTTGGGTTCCCATCATCTTAATTCAAGAGATGCCTTTTTTGTTTTTGTACTCTTCAAAAAAAAAAAAAAATCAAGGCTATTTGTCCTCCCTTTCAAGGAACAAAAAAGCTTCTTTAAACTACATTAAATTGAAAGTTCAAGGTTTTGTAAGGTTGGAAAGAAAAGATGTTTTCCATGGTCGGGAAAAAGGTACTCATAAAAGCAGTGGCATAGGCAATACCCACTTACACCCTCACATTTATGAAGACCAGTGGGTTCCGAGGTTGCTACAGTTTCGTTTCTTCATTTATAGCTTATAAATTGTGAGGTCTCCACTAATCTTTTCAATGTGGGATCCTCAACATGCCCCCTCAAGATGGTGCCTCTTTGGGTTCACCATTCTTGGATCGGATCCCAATTTTTTTTTCTTTGGACCGAATACCCGTTTGGGTTTAATGGGCTCTGATACCATATTATAACATGGGCTTCCATCTCAAAACTAATTGGCAATGAGTGAAGTGACCCTTGTAGCTTATAAATTGTGAGGTCTCCACTAATCTTTTCAATGTGGGATCCTCAACAAAGCCAACCCTATCGATTGGGCATCAAACTTCATAGCATAATTTATGGAGGCCTAAACAAAGTGAAATGAAGGCTAGGAGAGTTCGGGATGTGCTGGCAATTCCTGTCCCACTTGCTAGACACCACCACCCCATAACCATTTCAAGCTGAACGACATGAATGCAGCGGTAACAAACAAGGAAATGGGTTTTGGCATGATCATCCACAATTCCAAATGTGAAACGATGAGAACTACAAAAAAATATTAGGAGAATGAGTTGCTTAGTGGAGTGGGTAGAATCACAAACACTGGTAGATGATGTTCAATTAGCATGGGAAGGCATATCCCCAATTATTGGATAGATACAAATGATTTTACCCAAATCGTTTATGTATAGATATGCGAGTGAAAATATAATATACAATGAGTTTGTATTTGATACAACATATTTTACTTCTTTATAAATCAATTAATTGAGAAGATAAATATTTTACAAGAGAAAAAGGAGTCTATGTCATCAAAGCCACCAAACTTGTTTACTGCCACATCAACATTTCGTTAAATCAACTAACGATCAAATGATCTTGATACCATTTACAGATATGAAGGACTAAAAACACCAATATTTTGAAACCTAAAGACCAAATAGATGTCAAATATAAACATTAAAAGTGTATTTTGTCCTAATATATATTGGGTTAAAAATCACTTTTGGAATTTTCATATTAAAGTAACAGTTTAGTCCATGATCTTTGATTTGTAACGATTTAGTCTCTATACTTTCAATTTTGTAACAATTTAGTCCCTGATCATATGTAACAACTTAGTCCATGTACTTTAAAACTTGTAACGATATAGTCCTTATCGAGAAAATTAATATTAAGATTTAATGAAATTTCTTACATAGATAGATTAATAAACTAATTTGGGATCCATTATGTTTTTTTTTTTTTTTTTTCGACTCAATGGGACCCAATATGTTTATAAGCTACTAAGTCGTTAAATAATAAAAATCTACATTTAATTCTGATCAAATTTTTTGCTACTAGGATTAAATTGTTACAAATTTGAAAGTATAAAGACCAAAATGTTACTTATTAAAATTCAAGGACGAAATCGTTACTTTCATAAAAGTTCAGGGACTAGAAATGACTTTTAACCTATATTATTGTGTGTGGGTTGAATCAATCAATTTCATGGACCTAAGAATCGAACCAATCTGATCAAATTTTTTTAAGAAAAAGGTGAGAAAACCCAATCTAATTCAAATAATCAAATCAATTTTCAGCCTTTTTTTAGTTCAACAATATTTGGTATGGATTTGATCCTAGCTTCAGCATTCAGCCACCCACTTTCATATACCATCGTTCTCTCTTCACCGCCGTCGGCCACCGCCTCCGTCAATCACTCTTCAGTTCAGCCATCGGCCGTTCGGCGGCCCCTTTGCCCGAAACTTAATCGCTT
Organism: Luffa aegyptiaca; assembly: GCA_017139565.1. Lineage (NCBI taxonomy): Eukaryota > Viridiplantae > Streptophyta > Magnoliopsida > Cucurbitales > Cucurbitaceae > Luffa > Luffa aegyptiaca. The sequence continues at coordinate 44,172,765 of CM029402.1, read as the reverse complement.
ATTTATTCTCTCTTCAGTTAAACCAGTTTGGCGAACCGATACGGTTTTTGTCAATTCGGCTAAGAAACCTAGTTCCAGGCATCTCCTTCTTCACTCATCGCTCGGATTTTCCTCTCCCCACTTACTGGTAAGTCCGAGATTCTAATTTTTGATATGTTCAGTTCGTTTTCAGTTCCTTACCCAGTCTCTTTCTTGATTTTTTTGATCTGAGTCATGTTATCAAATGCTTTATGAAGTAAATCTGGCAGCATGGCAATTGTTTTTTGTTTAATTCGTCAACAGGGTTGAAGTTTGAGATTGCTGTGAAGTGAGTTTGATATGGAATTTTGAAGAGTTAAATCTCGAATTTTGTTGAACTGGCCGGCTTTAATGAAGGAGACGATATGAAATACTTTTTTATCTGTAGGGTGCAGTTTTCTCAATTTCACTGGAGAGATATGATTAAGTCGTGTGATTAACCATGCTTTTGCTACAACGTGTTGCCAGAGTAGAATCCAAAACCAAAAGTGGGATATTTGTTTCCTCGTTTAAGGACATTTTCAATGAAGGTCTTGTATCTGCCTCATCTTGTCCCAATTTATATTCCTTTTCTTCTGTTGCTGGAATTAGTGGTAATGGAAACAGGGATATTCCCATGTTTTTCCCTTCGATATCCACGAACATTGCTACAAGCTCGACAGCAGCTGCAGGTGCAGATGGGATGTTCACTAAGGAAGTGGCCTTGTCTTTTAAGGAGTGGTTCAAATCTGGAAGCAACTCTTTGTATGATCAAATTTTCCGAATCCTTCAAGGGGTTAGAGATGAACAAGAAACGCCATATGGTTCTTCCACTGCTGATCTAGCTCTTGCTAGTCTTGGCCTTCGTCTCAATGAGTCATTTGTCTTAGGTGTCCTCCGTTTTTGCTCCAAGGATGTTCTGTCTTGCATCAAGTTCTTTGACTGGGCAGGACGCCAACCGGGGTTCTTCCATACACGTGCCACATTCAATGGCTTCTTTAAGATTCTCTCCAAGGCCAAGCTCATGTCCCTCATGTTTGAGTTCCTTGACAACTACATGCAGCAGAAATTTGTCCATAAGGTTCGTTTTTACAATACATTGGTGATGGGTTACGCTGTTGCTGGGAAGCCCATTTGTGCTCTTCAGCTGTTTGGTAAAATGCGCTTTCAAGGCCTTGATCTCGATTCTTTTGCGTACCATGTTCTTTTGGATTCTCTTGTCGAGGAGAATTGCTTTGATGCGGTGCATGTTATTGTCAAGCAGATCTCTCTGAGAGGATTTGAGAATGAGGTCACGCATTACTTGATGCTAAAAAATTTCTGCAAGCAGAGCCAGTTGGATGAGGCAGAAACCTTCTTGCATGACTTGGTAGGTAGTGGGAAAGCAGTGAATGGGCGTATGCTGGGTTTCCTTGTTGGTGCACTTTGCAAAAGTGGAAACTTTGAGCGGGCATGGAAGTTGGTTGAAGGGTTTAGAGACTTAGAGTTGGTTTCAATGGAGCATGTGTATGGTGTGTGGATAACAGAACTTATTCGGGCTGGGAAGCTGGAGAGTGCTTTACAGTTCTTATATAGCAGAAAGTCAGATGAAAGTTACATTCCTGATATCTTTCGTTACAATATGTTGATTCATAGACTTCTAAGAGAAAACCGGCTTCGGGAGGTGTTTGACTTGCTTACGGAGATGATGGAGGAACATATTTCCCCTGATAAAGTAACTATGAATGCTGCCATGTGTTTCCTCTGCAAAGCTGGGATGGTGGATGTTGCACTTGATTTATACAACTCAAGATCAGAATTTGGGCTTTCTCCCAATAGTATAGCATATAACTATCTGATCAATACTTTATGTGGGGAAGGAAGCACTGATGAAGCATACCGCATTTTGAAAAACTCCATAGATCAAGGCTACTTTCCAGGAAAAAAGACATTTTCTATACTTTCAGGTGCTTTGTGTCGAGAGGGAAAGCTTGATAAGATGAAGGAGATGGTTATTTTTGCTTTAGAGAGGAACTTTATGCCCAGTGATTCCACATATGACAAGTTTATATCTGCTTTATGTAGAGCTGGAAGAGTTGAAGATGGATATTTGATTCATGGTGAACTTAATAGAATAAATAAAGTGGCCATAAAGAGCACCTATTTGTCTTTGATATATGGTTTTAACAAGTCAAGGAGGGGCGATATTGCTGCAAGGCTACTCATTGAGATGCAGGAAAAGGGTCACACTCCAACTACGAAACTATTTAGAGCAGTTATTCGCTGTCTTAATGAAATGGAGAATATGGAAAAACAATTCTTTAACCTGCTTGAGTTACAGTTATCTCGTCAAGAACCCAATTCTGAGGTGTACAATAAATTCATTTATGGAGCTGCACTTGCGAAAAAGCCTGAGCTTGCTAGAGAAGTATATCAGATGATGTTGAGAAGTGGAATCCAACCCAATTTGAGTTCTGACATTCTTATGTTAAAGTGCTACTTACGTAGTGAACGCATTTCGGATGCTTTGAATTTTTTAAATGATTTGTATCAGACAAGAACTATTGGGAGGAAAATATCCAATGCCATGGTTGTTGGTCTATGCAAAGTTAATAAGGCTGATATTGCACTTGACTTTTTGAGGGACATTAGGGATAAGGGTGCAAGACCTAGTATTGTATGCTACGAGGAGCTGGCCAAGCAATTCTGTGATAATGAAAGATACGATTTGGTGGTAAATCTTATAAACGATCTAGATAAAGTTGGGCGTCCAATAACATCATTTCTTGGTAATATACTTCTATATAGTTCATTGAAGACTCAAAAGCTCTATGAAGTCTGGGTTAATTCAAGAGAGGGACAAGTGGAGACTTCTCAAAGTTCTATGCTCGGCCTGCTAATTGGGGCATTTTCTGGCCATATTAGAATCAGCCAGTCTATTGAGAACTTGGAAGAAGCGATTGCCAAGTGCTTCCCACTTGACATCTATACATACAACCTATTATTGAGGAGGCTAAGCAGAAATGACCTGCAACTAGCATTTAAGTTGTTCAATCGATTTTGTCAGAAAGGATATGAGCCTAATAGATGGACTTATGATATATTGGTTCATGGTCTTTTCAAGCATGGGAGGACATCAGAGGCTAAGAGATTGTTGGAATTAATGTATCGAAAGGGGTTCAATCCAACTGAGCCTACTAAAGCATTAATCAACAGCGTTTACAAGATGTCATGATCTACACAAAATTTAGCCCTATTATGTCCCTTCCTCAAAATATTATTCTATTTCGTTCAATGAAGAGTGGAAAGCCTTGAAGATTTTGTCCATCAAAGCATCAAAGCATTTCTTGGCTTAGTATTTCGTGGAACAATTGTTGTAGAAGATTGTTTAGTCAAAGAGATAGTAGTTTCCAGTCCAACCATTTTTACCGTTTGAAATAATTCTTTTTCTTCTTCTTTTAAATTATAATAATTTGTTGTAATTTGAATTAGTGTCCTCATCTTAATTTTTGTAAGCTATTTGCAAGATAGTAACAAGCCACATGCCATCAATATGAAACTTCATAAATGCATTTGAAGGAAACCTACAAGATTAGGAATTATACTTCTCTTGATGCTTACATAATGCAATTTTTATTTATTTATTTATTTTTCTAATGTTGTAAGATTCCAAGGAAAAAAAATAAGTGGAATTTGACTTTTCTATACTTCAAAAATCCTTGTTTTGATGTCAACGTTTCATTAGTTAATGCTTCATGGCTTTTCACGGTCGTAATAAAAGTTGATCTACTTGGGGGGGGGGGGGGTAATTGGCACTTCAAGGACTCAAACTCAGTGTGTCTACTCAAAATGCTAAGGAAACAAACTTGCTCTCTCTCATCTGGCTCATGAACGCAACTATCCTGATAGTTGGAACTATCATTTGGGCTCACTCGACATAGACTACCTCTCAGTCTGACAGTGCTTAATGGTCTTCTGTTTCCAGTTGATGGAATCGTTCTGCTGGGGTAATCTTCTTCTTACCTTCCAGCTCTTGTTAATATCCCATTTTTTGTGCTCAAGTGTTTAATTTCTCTCATGATTTTGGGGGATTTGTTGGTAGATACATCGGATCATACATTCATCTTTTGTCGTCAAGTGTCAGCTAGCTTTTGATTTGTTCATCAACTTAATCATGGTTTTTGACTTTCAATTTATTGTGACTGTTTATCTTCATTTAGGCCATTTTTTCCCTTAAAGAGTGGGTATATTGAGGCACTTCTTTTCCATCCTTTACTTCTTTTGTGTGTTTGTGTTTCCTTCTCTGAACCAGATTCTGTTTGACTATTTTAAGTTGGATTCATTTTTTCTTTTCTTTTTATCAACATTCAAATTTCTCTGTTGTGTTGACTAGGGTGAATTGGTACTTGGCGCACACATTCCATGGAAAGTATAGACATGGTTGACAGATCGAGTACAGAAAAGACGTCTTTTGTGGACGTTGAATCTGCATTGTTGTATGTTTCATGTGGAGGTGGGAGAGGATCTTCATCATTGTTTCCTCAAGTCTCCAACAGAAAATATAGGATATACTTCAGTGTTCGGTTGCTCTTGCTCATGGGATTTTGATTTGAATGCTGAAAAGAAAATATATTATCTGCTTTGTGGTCACAGGTTAAAGAGGAAGGCAATTATAGGTCAACGTGGTTAAAGTTTTGTTCGCGGTTTTTGGATGGAAAGGAATCAAAATATTTTTCCGAAGGCAAGCAAGTTAGTTGGGACTCTTGGGAGGAAATAAGTGATCTAATTAAATATCAAGTTTCCTCTTGGTGTGCTCTTTCCAAAGAATTCCCTAGCTATTCTTCTTTAGAAATTAATTATTGTTGGGATTGGGAAGCTCTTTTGAGTTAGAGTTTTGGTTAAGAAATATGTATTTGCATTTTTTGGAGTGGGATTCTATGAATTTCTGGAAAGAGGAGAGGCTGATGGTTTTCAAACCTTTGTATTTTTGGGTGCTTTCGAGTTTGAGGGTTTTCAGTTTCTTATATTATTATTGTATTATTCAGTCATTGACCTTGTATTTTATCACTTTCTTTAAGATAGTTGTTTTCCTTTGACAATTTGCAATCTGTTTTGCAGGCAAGGGAGGTTTAGGGAGCCAAACATCTAGAATGCCCGCGAACTTCTGTGTGTTGTTTTTCCTTTTAGTTAACAGGTTTCATGCCTGACGAAGTAGTGAAAATGGTTAATTTTCCTTGGAAACCCAAGCTAGCTCACCTTACCTTTTGGTTTGTGTTGCATGGAATTGTATACTTGATGAAATTTGTGTGTCAAACATCACAAGTCTTACTTTTTTCATATTTTTGGTTTAACTATGTAATTTGTTTGTTGGAGTTACACAAGTTATAGCGATACCACCAGACAGAACTTGCAGTTGTCAGTTTGAATCTGAATAAGGTTGAAGCTAAAGATAAGAAATGTAGAGCTGTACAATATATCTCTTAACTCCTGAGGAATAGAGAGCTTCAGAATGTCTCTAAATCTTCTTATTGTAGAGGAAATGCATTGTGATGCTAAACAATGGTAATATCTTGAACTGAAGGCTACATTGCAGTTATTTCCAATATAAAGTATTTTTGTTACTCATCTTTGTGAAAATTCTGTAGGGATTCCTGCATAATCAGGTAGACAACTATGGGACTATTGGGTCTCGAATAAGTAGGAAGATTTTCTTCAGAGTGCTTCTCCCCCATCACGCCTGTGCTAGCCTGTTCTGCATGTCAGACAGATTGCTCCTTGAACATGGCAATTGATGATCTCAATTGATGGATATGATCATTTTTCATGGTGAGTTTATGTTAGCATGCTTGTTGATAGATGAATCTTATCCGTGACTTTAATTGAAGGGAGGACATATATGAATAGGTTACCCAAGGAACCACTCATTCAGCGCCAATGGTAGGAAGTGGGCATGAATTTACGCCAGGTGTTGACTCCTATATAAGCAGAACTTCTTGCTATGGACATGCTGAGGTAAGTAGGCCACATTTACATTCCAGGTGCCAGTTTTGCCACAATAGAGTTGTTTCCGATGGATTGGCCTACAAATTATATAATTTTTTAAAAATACACATTTACAAATTATATATTGTAAGTTATTTAAAAATAATTTCCCTACATTTTAATAGATAAAGTGTAGAAAAGTCTCAAGGTAGAGTTATTTATTTCTTTCTGGATATAGTCCTCATGTCTAAATTGCCTGAAGATTACAAATAAAATGAATTCGTGGTGAAATTAAGCCATTATAATGTGCTATTACCATTCAACAGGAAAATCTAGTATTTCATAGCATTCCAATATTGCAGGCTGCCAATAATATGCTCTGGATAAGTTTTTGACACCATTAGGTTGTGCTTGCTCAAGCAATCTTTTCTTCTAGAAAAGTCCTACAAACGCTTTTCAGTGAGCCATAAGATCATTCTATACCATTATCTTGAAAAAGAGAGAAAATTTACATCCAGAGGGAGTATTAACAAGTGCCGTATCCATAAACATGTCAAAGGAGACTTCTTTTTTCAAGTTCAACAACACGTGGATATGGAAAGTTGAACCCTCTGACATTTTGGTTGAGGTTATAATTTTTTAGTTAGTTGAGTTATACTTTGGTTGGCCATATCAAGGAAGGCTACCTTGTTGACGGTGCAGGAGTTTTTTTCCCGAGCCAGTAAAAAAAGGTGTGAAATGGGTAGCAACCTTAGCAACTTAGGTTTCCTCTTAAAACCATGCCAACACCATAGTTGAAAATTATTATCTCTGGCAAGATAACTTGGAATTCTGAAAAAGAACTTGGACCTTATCTTTATTAGGAGTCCTTTCACCTCAAATTGCTAGCGGTACTTCCTTGTTAAGAGCCATTCTAGTAGCTGAAAGAGTTCTAAAGAAAGAGCAAACTTAAAAAGTGAGCTTCAAAGTAAAGAGCCAATCCATAGAACACTATAAATGAAGCTTCCAATCCCTGCTGTCTTCACTTCTACCGAGTATGACTCCATCGCCAAGGTGCTTCACATTAGTTTGTATTGTTATTATGTTTGGAAAAAATGTGTGCTATATAGCTGATAATAGCACAAGTGAAGGAGGGCCAGACAGTTGCCTGGTGCGTGTAACCTTGTCCGGACACTCACAGATATTAAAAAAAAGAAGAAGAAGATGATAATAGCACAAGTGCATATGGATTTATAACTGGAACAACTTTCTATGGTGTATATTAGTTTGTAGTATTATATGCTTGCGATGTTTGCATTGTCAATAAGAAGAATACCTTTTTAATATCTAAAATAAAGTACTTGGTTTATTGTAGATATTATGTGATGGTTTGAAACAAGCACAAACAAGAACAAATGTAATTCTCTTATTAGCGATCGATAGATTTCCTTTTGTGTTGATGGTCATTTCATTGGTCTTTATTCCATTCGTGCCGCTGCAGTCTCTCCCGATTTTCTACTCTGTTGCTGTTACTAGAATTTTTCCAATCTCCATCTATGTCTTTATACTTACTTGAAAAACACAAATTAGAACTTGTCTAGTGAAAAAAATAGAGAAGTTGTTTGATTTTCTTTTTTATAATAACAATAGTCGAATAGTAAAAAAAAAAAAAAACAAAAATGGGAGGCTGTTCTCGAGGGCACAAATGGTAGGGAAAGATGGTTTTGAGACACCTTTCTTGGCAGAGAGAGAGAAGGGCATTGGATTGAAAAAACAAACAAACCATATCGAAGGTATTGCATTTGTTTGTGAATTGTTCTTCCTTTCCGACAATTCAAATTAGGACTTAGTTTGATGGTAGATTGTAATAGAGGTTGATGAGTTATTGGATTAAAATATTTTGTTGGGAGCCAATGAGTCGTTTTATTGAAGTCGTTCTAATGAATGGTGCTTGGAATGGAAAGAGTAAGTACGTTTTTGGGTAATAAAATAAGATTGGAATAGATGTCGATGAGTTATTGGATTAAAATATTTTGTAGGAAGCCATTGAGTCGGTTTTCTGAAAATTGAAGTGTCTACCAGAATTCTCTAATGAATGGTGTTTGAAAAGAGAAGAGTCCATAGGTTTCTGTGTATTAAAAACAAAGGGGTACATTAATTAATAATGTATAGTAAATTGAAAAGCTAGCTTGGTGGGGTAAATTGAGAAACAAAGGGGTACATTTTTTTTTTGAAAAAAAAAACAAAGGGGTACATAGGGTTTCATCATCATCATATATATATATATATATAATAGCCAAAGCGAGCTCAGCTCAGCGGTAATTGGCATGTACCCTCGACCTCATGGTCGAGAGGTTCAAATCCCCCCACCCCCAAATGTTGATGTACTCAAAAAAAAAAAAAAATATATATATATATATATATATAAGTATAAGTATAAGTATCTCGAAAAAAAATGTAATTTTCCCAAAAAAAAAAAAAAGTATAAGTATAGTAAGTATAAGTATAGATTTCTCTTCTATTTACAACCAGCCTTGTAACGCTCGTCATTTCGAAATCAACAAATTTGGAAAATTAGAATTAGAATTTAAGCTTAGTTTTGGGTCGTTCAATTAAATTTTTATAATTTTTTTTTAAAAGGAGATTTTTAATTAAATCTTTAATTTTCAGAGATTTGATATTCGATATTTATTTTAAATCTCAAAAGACCCAAATCCCTTTTAATCCATTTTAATTCCAAACCAATTGGATTGTTTTCTATTATAAATCTTTTAAAAATTAAGAGATTAAAATGTCATTAATTTGGCTAATCTAAGAATTTTTAGAACCATTTAAAATGGGTTTTCGAGTGAATTTGAAAGAGACAAAAAAAAAAAAAAAAAAAAAAAAAAAAAAAAAACAAAAACAAAAACAAAGGAAAGAAAAAGAAAGCCCTAGAAATCTCTTCACTCCCATTCTTCCTTGCGTGCGCCAGAACCCCCCCCCCTCCCCCAGCTTTCTCTTCCGCCGTCGGCACTATCTCCGGCGTCCTCTCCGTGCGTAGCGGACAGTCAAGCCGGCGTCGCTCCCTCCCTCTCGTCTCTATATTGTCCAGCAAGCAACCCACGACCTTCTGCGTGATTTTCAGTCTCCCTCTCGCCTCGTGTTCGGTCCGGGTAGCAGACTCGCCGGCGCTCTCTCTCCCCTTCTCCCGCGTGTCGCCGCTTGTTCTGCCTCCTTCTCTTGTGTTTCCGTCGGCCACAGCAGGTAGGTCTCAAAATCTTCCTTCTTCTCTTTGTTTCGTGCGTAAATCTCTCTCTCTCGCTCGTGTTTGGCTAGGACCCGCGAAGAGGTCTGTCTCTCTCCCTCTCCCTCGGATTTTCGTCCTCAGCGGGACCAAGCTGCGCGATCGAATCTGACCTTTGCGAGTCTAGCGTGTTTTTCCCCTTCATTTTAGCGATTTCGGTGCGTCTTGATATTGACCCATGCTCTTTCGAACTCTAATTTGGATTACCCACTCCCTGTAGGTGCTGGTTTAGTGTTACCCAATCTTTAGATTCTGAAATTGCAGGTTTAAGCTTCTTTGAACGCCAACCAGCAACATTCTGGGCTTAAACTTGGCTATCTTCGTATACCCACTAGCCGAGCAACCTTGGAATTGATTGCTCATAGGCTAGGGGACTCAGGTTAGCGGTTTCGAAGCCTTTTGATCGCTGGACAGCACGTGTTCAGGACCATTTGTAGGCTGAACGGTAAATTCCAGCACCTACTCTTTCCTTTATTAAGTCTTTTTAGTGCTGTACATCAATTTCCCAACCCTTAGAAGTTATTGCTTGTAGTTCGGGCAGTTTAGTGTCCATTGAGGGACTCTTGGGAGAGAGATGACCCTCTCCGAAGGCTATTAGTATATTGTAGTTTCTTTTGATATTGCAATATATATCTAAGTTTGTTTCTAGTGTTCGGGTTCGTAACAAATTGGTATCAAAGCATTGATTCTGGCCATGGATTGGGATCGTGTTAGGGATATTATTGAAGATACAACAATCTTTGATCAAACAAGAAGAAGAGTTGAAAGCAATTCGGCAAGGGTTCGAGGAAATAGAAAAGAATCAGGAGGTGAGGCAGATGGAAAGAGAACAAAAACTAAAGAAGGAAGACGAGGAAGCACAAAAGAAACGAGAGCGGGTTTACTTCAGATTTAGTGTCGCCGACGGGAAGACAAAGTTGGGGTGAAAATCAAAAAGGAAGGTTAGTAGTAGTGTCCATTGAGGGATTCTTGGGAGAGAGATAGCCCTCTCGAAAGGCTATTAGTATATTGTAGGTTTTTTTTTTGATATTGCAATATATATCTAAGTTTGTTTCTAGTGTTTGGGTTCCTAACAAATTGGTATCAGAGCATCGATTCTGGCCATGGATTGGGATCGTGTGTTAGGGATATTATTGAAGGTACAACAATCTTTGATCAAACAAGAAGAAGAGTTGAAAGCAATTCGACAAGGGTTCGAGAAAATAGAAAAGAAGCAAGAGGTTAGGCGGATGGAAAGAGAACAAAAACTAAAGAAGGAAGACGAGGAAGCACAAAAGAAACGAGAGCGGGTTTACTTTAGATTTAGTGTTGCCGGTGGGAAGACAAAGTTGGGGCGAAAATAAAAAAAGGAAGGTCAGAGGGCAGCAATCGAGGGGAAACCGACTTGTATTCTATCGAGAATGATGTTCGAAGCAACAACATCAGATATTCAAGGGAGATATCAACGATAGATGTCGCTGAAAACCAGAGAGAAGTGATCGATGGGAGGGGAATACCGGAGTTGGAAGAAGGGAGGTCCGCGTGCAAATTGTCGACGTTCAAAGACCGCGTGCGAATAGGCTGGAAAGATATCCGGAATGACAAAGGAAGATTTCCCAAAACCACATCATTGGCCATTATCGAGGAAGGAACGATTTAGTAGATTCAGTAGCTGCAAGTTTCGAATGAAAAGAAGAGAAGGGGATGACGGAGACCATAATCGACGATCGCTTGCGTGGCCGGAGTTGAAGACGTGGTGGAAACAACAAACTAAGGATGGAGGACAGATGGGAGTGGAGACCGACATAGACCATTACCGACAGCGAAGGTAAGCGTGGTCAAAGATGAAGCGGCGAGGACGAGGTCGACGGAAACGGAGTGTGCTGGTCGGGAAAAGATCGTTGACTCATGTGGGCTTAAACCCTAACCCTAATCACGAGAAAGTAGATGAGTCTATAAGGGGAGAAAATCAAGGGTTGGCTGGGCATGAGAATCATGAGTTGTCTAGGTATGGGCCTTCATGAGCTGAATTTGAATGGGATATTTTTAAATTGCTAGAGTGGATTTTGGGTTGGGCTGCCTTTTATTTTAAACCTGTGATTCAACCCAATTTTTTATCCTCTTCACGTGAAAGAAAGAAACAACCCTAGCTGCCTATTTTGCTATAACCCATCGTCGGCCATCACCACCTATTGTTGGGCTATCTCACCATTGTCAGCCTTTCAGCACCAACCATCATCACTCGTCGGATTCGCTCCAACTGCCACCTACCACTGCTTCACACCACCATCCACTGCTCACAGGGGGATTGAAGCAAAGGCCAACTGAGTTTCTAAAGGGTGGTTTTGTGTTTTTGGTTTCTCTATTATTAAAAAAAAGAGCCCGGTTTTGGTATTATGTTTTGTAAGCACACCTTGAGGACAAGGTGTCTTTTAAGGGCGGAGTAATGTGGGGTACTAGTATAGTATATATGGAGAATAGTATTAAGGACATATTAGTAATTAGTTAAGTAGTCTTGGATATAAATAGGGATGTTAGGGGTCCTAGAGAGGTGTGGAGAATTTTAGTAGTAGTGTCCATTGAGGGACTCTTGGGAGAGAGATAACCCTCTCGAAAGGCTATTAGTATATTGTAGTTTCTTTTGATATTGCAATATATATCTAACTTTGTTTATAGTGTTTGGGTTTCTAACAGTTTGCTTTGGTTGTTTTTCTTTCAAGTTTGAAGTATAAAAAAATTGTATCATGTTTCAGTTGGCTTGATCAGCCATCGAACTCCAATGGCGGATGGTAAAGCTTCTCAAGATCTAAGGAAACACGCTCTGGAGGCATTGGAGCGGAGGTGTGCTGCTGCAAAAGCCGAGCTTCTTCAACAACAAAAGAAGATTAGTTCTACAGAGGAATTAAAGAAAGAAGTCAAGGGAAAAACTGCTTTGAACGATTCCTCTTCAGTTGTTTCGAGAAATCAGTATGATTCTTCAATTCTTTTGCAATCTGGAGAGAAACCCCCAAATAAAGGTCCCCTCATTATACCTATGGTTTTAATACTTTCGTTGGTGGGTCAGTGTGCATTTAGTTTGCTTATAGTTAGTTGTTTCTTTCATATGCAGATGTTGAAGAAAGTGATCCAATATATTTCTCCCTCTCAGCTGCCGTGAATGAAAATTTGATGGCTACAAATATGGATGTAAGTTGTCCTCCCTGGAAACCTAAAAGACCTGCTTGATTACGTTTTATCTTTGGTTTTATGTTTTTGAAAATTAAGCCCATAAACACTACTTCCATCCATCCATGTGTTTCTTTGTTTGTTATCTACTTTTTAAGAAATTTCAAAATCTAAGCCAAATTTTGAAAACTTGTTTTTGAGATTTTGTTAAGAATTTAGATGTGATATTAAGAAAGATGAAAATCATACCAAAGAAATTGTGAGAAAATAGGCCTCATTTTTTAAAACAGAAAACTAAAATCTGAATTGACAGAACCTAATAAACTTGTATTTTATCCAGACATGGCTTTGGGTGGTTGAAGTATCTGAAAGATAGTATTGTGGATCATGGGCGCATAATATTAAGTACGAGATCTTGGATACCCAGTTTGAGGGAAAAAAAAAAGAACGATATGTTTTTCTTGATTAATTTGAACTTACCTCATTTGCAGGTTTCTTATAAAGGAAGTGTGGTTAACAAGATTTGTCACGAGCTAAGAACTGGTGGTTACATTAAGCGGCCAAGAGAACTGAAAGTTGATGCTTGGATCCGTCTTGATAACTTTGTTCCAAAACGTGCTGGAATGACGGGCTCTCGTATGAGGGCTTTGCGGAGCAATTCAAAACGATCCAAAAGACATATGTCTATGAAGCAACATAAAAAGTGTGGAACATTGGATTTACCTTCTGACTTCCATAAGTGAGTTCCATTTATCTCTTTGGTCAAGAGAGCTTTCATCACCAGCTACCCCATTTTATCCCATATAGGATCAAATAGGAAAATGGTGATGAATGTGTCTGTTTCTCCTGAAATCAGAATTTGAGTTTAGTTGTTGATCATTATCCATCAAAAAATGAATTAGGAAGGTTATTAAGCAAAGACATGTTTATTGCACTCCATGGAGTATCCATTGAAATAGGTTTTCATTGGCTCTGTCATTGCCATTTATGTTTGACAATAAATTATTTTGCGTGTGTGTGCGTGTTTAAAAAATTCCCATGTAGGATTGAATAGGAAAATGGTGATGAAAGTGACTGTTTCTCCTGAAATTAGAATTTTAATTTACTTGTTGATCCTTGATCCTTATCCATATAAAGGGGAATTAGGAAGGCTATTGATAAAAACATGTTTATTGCATTTATGGAGTTTTAAGTTTGTTCTACCTAGCAAGCTGGGATTTGTGCTATTATTTGGGGGCTTTGGGGTGAGAGAAACAATAGAACTTTTAGAGGGTTGGAGAGGGATTCAGTTGAGGTTTGGTTCCTTGTTAGATATAATGATTCTCTTTGGGTATCGGTGACGCGCTTATTTTCTAATTATTCCATAGGTCTCATTATTTTGGATTGGAATCCTTTTATCTAATGGAGTCTCCCCCTTTTTTGGGTTAGTTTTTTTTGTGTCCGTGTATTCTTTCATTTATTCTCAATGAAAGTGTGATTTTTCATTAAAAAAAAAAGTTTGTTCTACATAAGCAACCATTTATATTGGTTTTTGCCATGCCACTGTCATTTATGTTTGACAATGAATTACTGTGTTTTTCTATTTCAGGTTTGAAATCTTTTGGCCAATGCATGATATGTGGAAAAGCTACTTGAAACAACGGCTAGGCCATGTTGGGTTAGATTTTTACTATAGTTTTCCTATTCTGCAACTCTTTCTCAAATCATATCTATTACTTTTTCACACTTATGTTGGCCCCTTTTTGTTAAATTAAATCAATGTTCTGCCTGTATTAGTGGTATGTTATCTGTTTCTTTCGGTGATCAGAGTTTCAAATCTTGCAGGCAAGATGCATTAGCTCGAAATTTTCTCATTGCAGATCTTCATGGTGCCATGATCCTAGGTAAAACCATTCTTTTCTCTGATCAACTTCTTCGCATCAATATCATATTTATATAAATTCCTTTTTCATCAAATAAACCAACGTTCACACAATGGAAGAAAGCACAAAAAGAGGTTGCACAAAACACAAGGCCCAACCAACAAGAAGGTTACAGAAAGAAGCAAAGCAAGAACAATTAGAGAATTTTGTAGAACAGTGGCACTATGACAATTAAAGTTAAATACATTAGTCCTTATCCATATGATCATATCAATATTTTTTTAGACTAGGTGCTGAAGGATTCTTCTTTTTGTTCTTTTTCCCTCCATGATTCATGTATATTGCAAATCCAACCTCTATTAGCATTAAGGTTTCAAATATCCAAATGGCATCATTGGTTTCAAACCTAGCCCCCCCCCTCCACAGAGTGGCGCCATTTGCTAAGGCCCATGGTCTATGAGCAATACACCTATTTAGAGGTCGTGTTTGAAACTTCAGGTGAGCTAATTAAGAAAAATCCGTTCTTAAATTTGGGTCCTAGGGCTGGTGCAAACTTTTTTTTTTTAAAAAAAGAATGATTGGTTTCTTATACCTGGCTGGTACTTCGGGAGAATGGGAATTTCAATGACCTATACACATCCTCAAGTTATTTCAAGCAAGTCAATATAGTAATCCTAATCTTAGTTTAAAATGGTACTAGAATAAGAGAATGAGGTTTTTATACTGAATGTCTCTCTCTCTCTCTCTCATATTAGCTATTTTATCGTTTGATATCTCTGCAGTTGCCGAGTGTAAAATACCTGCTTTTACTGGAATAAGCGGCATCATGATTCGAGAAACTGCAGAAACATTTGGAATTGTGACGAAGGATGATAAGTTTCGAGGTAACTCTTCCATTTGCATCTTAAGTCTTGCATTAGTTGTTTGTGTGGATCAATTAAGTTGTAAGAATTTGGATTTCTTTGTTTGGTGGCTTTGATTTGCAGTTGTGCCAAAGAAATCTTGTGTGTTTATTTTCCAATGGGATTGCTGGAAAGTTACATTGCTCGGAGATAAACTTGGTTCCAGACTTCCGGGTTTGCCATCTGCTAATTCCAACAAATTATTTACATCCACCGTAAACTACTTTAGAATAGTATAAACCCCTCGAGCTCATAGAGAAATGAGTTAATTTAAGCTTGGTTTAATAACAATTTTGTTTTGTTTATTAAGAATTTCCTTCCTTTGTAATATAATAATTTAAAATTCTAAACGAAGAAATTATTACTAATTCTTCCTCCTAATTGAGCGAAAGAAAATTAATGCAAATTTTAGTTACTCGCAGCTTATTATTACTGTAAAGTACTTTTTGTGCCTATTTATTTCTTGAATTTTCAAAAAGTATGATTTAGTCCATAGGGTTCTAAACCTGCATTTCCTATATTGTGATTTTACAAAACCGGCTCAGGTTTAGTTTGGGGTTGTTGTAACTTCTAAAATAATTGCTGTGTTTTTAAGAAAATCAGCTGTATTAGGAAGTAAATTAGTGTTTGGTAAATTTTAGTTTTATAGACGAAAAAGCAAGTTGAGCTGTTTGATAAATTAATATTCTAAATTATTTTTTTTAGTACATCAACCTTTGGAGATGGGGGGATTCGAACCTCTGACCTCATGATCGAGGGTACATGTCAATTACCGCTGAGCTAAGCTCGCTTTGGCATTAATATTCTAAATTATTGCAGCTTAACTATATATTTTTTCAATAAATAAATTTAATGTTGATGCTTTTATTTGAATGATCTAATATAAAGGAGAATATTAATGCTTTTATTGTTAAATTATGCATAACTTTATTCAAGCTTGAGGTTAATTTCATGAAATTAAAAGTTGAATATTTGAATTGAAATAAATGAGAGCGGAATGAAGCTAAAAAGGAAAAGATTTGGTACAATAAATAATTGAATCATCCAAAATTAGTCCACTCCAATCCTGGGACAAATTTTTCATGGAGAGAAAAACAATGGAAAGAGCATTTGAATAAAACAAGCACATTAATAGTGAAATCAAAAAATAAAATAAAATAAAGAAATATCAAGTAAAGGTTAAAACTTACAAATTTGATCTTTGTCTTAGCATTTCGAATCCTGACTTTTTCCATTGTTTTAAATCATGCTAAGTCTAGAGATTATTATAAGATGATTTGAACTTTTAAATTTACAAATATTAGATATTTGAATTTTATGGTGATTTTAGTTATTAGTTTGTGTCATGAGTTGTGTATAAGCATGAATGTTTAAAGAAAAACGATTTTTTAAATCATTAAGATTTTTTTTTTTTTTTTTTTTTTTTTTTTTTTTTTTTTTTTTTTAAAAAAGACAACCCAACAACCCAACCCGAATATAAAAGGGTTGGGTTGTCATATACGTTTGGTTCCTTCGGGTAGCCAACCCGATCAACTCGAATTTTCGAATTGGTCTAAAAAATCTCCCAACCCAACCCAATCCGTGTACATCCCAATAGATAGCTATCATTAAACATTAAAATTTCTTTATAATACTCGATAGAAAGTTAAAATTAATATTTTCAATCCATTAAAATTAAAATTAAAGTTCACTTTTTATTGATTGATTGTCAATAGATAGCTCAAATTTATTGATTGTCATTAAAATTAAAGTTAACTTTTTTTTTTTTTTGTCCCTAGAGTTGAGAGAAAGTTAGAATTTAGTCCTTATGGTTTTAAAATTAAAATTTCCTTCTTATGGTTGAATAAAACCTAATTTATAGTCTCTATTGTGTATTCCAATCCATTAGAGTTTCGTCCCTATCCTGTCAAGTACTCAATCCGCTAATGGCTTCTAATGGCGACATACTCAACCCATAGTGACTTCTAACAATAAAGACTATTTAATGAGTTTTTGCAATTCACGAACTATGAAGGTATCATTTGTTTTCAAGGTCTTTCTGCTAGATGTTTAACAATTGGAGGTAATACATTATCATCAACCTCTATAATACTCTAATAAGAATGGTTACCAAGAGAACAATTGAATCATTATAATTTAATGACAGTGTACTAGTGAATAATACTTCGAAATAAATGAATAAAGATTCAAAGTAAGTCCACAAATAACGCAAGTGCACAAACACGTGTTGATGGATAAATTTCGCCTATCATTAGTATAATTTGGAATATCAATTGTATAACTGATGTATTTCCTGATACAAGATACAAAGCATATCAAATATACTACTGATGTATTGATGTACATGGTTGATACTCCAATAAAGATAAAATTGGAATAATAAAAAAAGGAAATCAAATTTTTTTTTCTCTATTTGCAAATTAAAAAAATTATTGCTAGATTTGCAAATATCTTAATATATATATACACTTTGCTATCCATTACAATTTCCCGCTTAATTTTTTTTAAAGAATTATTTATAAGGAAGGTTTCTCATTCCTCATTTTTAGATTGCCTATGCCCAAATCACCATTGTCATCAATGGGGGCAAAGAAGTAGTTTCCAAATTCACCAAATGCAATTACTTTTCATGTTCCCTTCCCATTAAAAAGGCCATACTATATATATAAAAGAGAGTTAGATACGTGTTAAAATTTCCTAAAAAAAAAAAAAAGATACGTGTTAAAAGGAACAATACTTTCGCAAGTTATAGATTTCTTATTTTTAATCTAACACTTAAAAGCTAGGAAGTATAAAATATATATATTTTTTTCCGAATGGTAAGAGTTGGATACGTGTTAGACATGCTTTGACATGTGAAAAAAGAATGTTTGATTATTTAATTGTTTTTTAGTTTTTTGACACATTGATGACATGTTAAGGACATGTTTGGAACACATTTAAGAAACAAGAGATTAGGTCATTCTCTAGATTAAAAAGTCCATTGCGTGTTGGAAAATTAATTTTCTTATTGGATTAGAAGACAATGTGAGAATTTTAAGATTAGAGAACTAATTACTATTATAATAAAGTATTAATGGGAAAATATCATAATTTTAGGAATTGGTCTAAGCATAGGAATTGGGATAGACAATACTCTTGCAAGACCACTGGTAGTGTAATTTCTTTTGATATTGCAATATAAACATTAACTCTTTCTTTATCATCTTTGCATAACAATAACATATTGTTGCTAGTTTATGGATGAAATGAATCAACTTTTATGTAACTTACCTACACACAAAACCTCTAAGATCTCTAAAAAATGAGAAATTATTCAAAGAGGCTGGTATAATGTGATTGGCGATTTCATATTGTTAGACTATGTAGGAGAGAAAATCTAAAAATTATACTTTATGTAGCAACTTTATTGACTAACTTTAAAAACATAATTCTGATCGCCACAATTAATCATTTGTCTCTCTTCCTAGCACAAAAAGGAGAGATAAAGATCTCATCTTCTCAACGCTTGCAAGATTATACTTTGTAATTATATTCATCACTCATTAAAAAAAAAAAGAAAAAACTCTCAATCAATCATATCATAATTCATAAACCTTTGTCAAAGTCCACTTTAGAACCCATCCCATCAAAAATTTGCTAAATCTTTTTGGAAATGATAATTTCCCTCCTTGGGAGAATACCATACCAAATTCTCATCCTCTTTTAGCTATTTCTTTTTGTTGATTATGATCCCTAAGCATAAAGTTTCTTTCATTTTTTTTTCTCAAATGTTTTTTTGAAATAAAGTTTCTTTTTCTCATGACTTTGATTATTCAAAAATTCTCCATTAATTCAGGTAGGTAAAGAAACTTAGATTTTGTTTCTAATATTAATCTGGATTTTCTTTTTCTTTTCTTTTCATATTCATTAAATCTATCTGATCCAATGAATTTGAGTTTGACATATTTAATTTTTAAAACTATTTTTGAATTGTGTGATTCAAGTAATGGAAATTTTGAAAACAACATTATGTTCTTCAATGTATCTAGATTTTAAATTTGAATTTTTAATATGCATAATTACACTAAGAAAGATATAAACTTGGATAAATATACTATTTCATGTCATAAACTCATTTCAATTTTTTTTTTTTTTTTTTTTTGTTGAAATGAAAACATGTATAACATAATATATTATAAATTATATATTCTTGTAAAATAATAATTATACAAAATTATATTATAACACAAAACATGTTCCTAAATTAATTAGTAACAGTTGAGATTCAACCAAATACTTAGTAGGTAACTACAACTATTTTTATTGTTTATAAATATATTAACAAACATATTTTGAATCAACCTTTTAATCTGAGATTCAATTTCTAAATCTACAACCACAAACATATTAAAAAACACTAGAAATATGAAATACAATAACTCTATGTTTCATTGAATCCCTTGATTTCAAATTTTAATTTTTAGATCACTTGTCAAACGTACCCTTAATATCTAAGGATCTAACGAATAAAACGAAGTCTGCTAGTTGTCGAGTACTTAGCTCAAGAGCCAAATAAGTTTGATGAAGCTCAACTAACACCAATAAGAGCACTTTGGTTGAAATCCAAAAAGTCAAGAAAAGAAGACCCCATGTATATTATTGTGAATATGGAAAAAAATTAAAAAGAAAAATGAAAGCTAATCTATTATTTGTCAAGGAATATATAAAGTGGGTAATCAACCTCCAAAAGACTTATGGTGGGTGGAGACTAGACATTGCCCATGTCACCTTGGGAGAGACCACAAGAGAGATGATAACATGGGAAACAACTTGTCATATATTTATGAGATACGTATAGATTCCGAACGTCGATGTTGACATAAATGCTAAGATTTTGACTTTACAAAAATGTCAACGTCGATTGAATTTGAAAAGAATCATTACTAAAATCAATAGATCAAATTATAAGTATGAAGTTGGAAGGGAGAAACGGAGTGAGGAATCGAGAGGAGAAAGGCCAAGTGAGAGAGATATATTGCAATAATTCTCGATATTTCCCCAACATTTTGTCTTGACATATTAGGAAAAGACAAAATTACTTCCCGTCAAGAGTTGTTGAACCCTTTGACATCTTGACATGCGATGTTACTCTACATTTTAAATATTTGATGAATATCATCAGCTAGCATGCTTCGATTAGACTAAATCCACCACTGATCAAAAACAAATTTTCAAGTCTCTGTTGTCGCTCGACCTTTTAAACATGGAATGACATCTGAGCATTAGTACAATAATTAGTATGTTTCGATTAGACTAAGCCTACCACTTAAAGAAATTAAGAGAGATGAATGTGTGAGTTGAAAGAATATAGGATATATTGGTGGGCTCAAGCCTCTAGTGCATCACAACCCTAAAAGAGACCTAGAGTTTTGACATTTGATGGACTACATACAATTATACATTATAGAGCCCAAGCTCTTCATGGTGGTCAGGCCCCTACTTCCACAGTCCACACCCACCTTGGTGGGCCATGCTCATCTTGATGTCCTAAATGTTTTCTCATCTCATCACATATCGACTCGACTAGTTACTTTTTGGTGTCTCTTTTGTGTTCGGGTGTTTTTTCAATTTAATCTTGGTTGTTTCAAAAGTTTATATTTAATCTCTTACGTTTTAACATTTTTTCAATTATATCCCTTGTCATTGGTGGATGTTGAAGTTAGATGATCATAATATACGTAGGACCTATTTGAAATGACTTTAATTCCTAAATGCTTAAAAAAAGAATTGAGTGGGAAAAAGGTTCTTGAACACTAAAAAATTCATTCCAAACAAGTTCTTAATAAGTTGGTAGGAATTTAGATGAGAAATTCGGTCACTTAGAATAAGAAAAGACAAAATTTCTAGTAAATTCTTAGAAATTTAGAAGGGATAATTAGAAAGTTCTTCTTAGTAGTTTAATTCCTTATATAAATTTGATGCTATTTAGGTCTATCATTAGACAATTTTTAAGATTAAAATCGAAAATAAAAAATATTGAAATATAAATAATAATTCAATTGAAACGTTTTAAATAATAATAATTAAGTAATTAAAAGAAATATTTAAGGTCTGTTTGGTTGGTGATCTGAAAACAGGAATTTGAAAACAAGGGATTCAATGAAAACATAGTTGTATTTCATGTTTTCAGATATGTGTTTGGTAGCAGATTCAGAAATTGGATCTGAATTTAAATAATGGTTCAAAATGTGTTTGACAATATATTTATAAACGATAAATTATTTGTAGTTATCAACTAAATACTGAGTTGAATATAAAATATTATTAATTAATTTATAAAAATGTTATGTATTATAAATTTATTATTATTATTATTTTACAATATCATATAATTTATAATACATTATATTATACAAATTTTAATTTCGAAAAATAAACTGAGTTTATAACATGAAATACTATATTTATTAAAGTTTTTATCTTTTTTAAATTAATTCTGCATTTAAAATTTTAAAATTCAAAATCTGGATACAACAAAAACATAAAAAAGTTGTTTTCAGAATTTCCACTATTTGGATCACAGAATCCGAAAACAGTTTTCAGAAACACATCTGCCAAACGCATATTTACTGAATTCAGTGAATCTGAAAACATAAAACAAGATCCGGATTGCCTACCAAACAGGCTCTTACATATCATAGACTAAAACATATATTTAATCTAAAACTGAGTCCGTTTGAAATAAATTTTTAAGTATTTAAAAAAATATTTATAAGTAAAAGAACATTTTTAAACACTTAAAAATTTATTCCAAACACTGTCTGTAGTCAGTCTTTCAAATGTTTTTATTTTATTTTATTTTATTTATTTATTTTTTTAATTATTATTATTTTTTATTTATTTATTTTTTCCTTCCTTCTTGTTTGTGTCAAATATTGAAAGGGTTTAACACAACACTTGGCAATTTGTATGCAAACTAAAGATGATTCTCACTTGGAGACTTGTTGATAATGGTTTCACTTTCAAGACCCCCTCCCCACATGGCATGCTATTCTTTTATATATATATATATATATATATATATATATATATATATATAATATCCAGGTACCTTGTTGAATCTCAATTTAATCACTAAACTTTATATTTCATTTTATTTTGAACTAAAAAACAAAGATTTTATTTTATTTTAGTTCTTAAAATTTTAAAATGTCATGTCTGTTGGATGAATGGATTCAAATCACAAACATTTTGGTCATTGGTAAAATCTCTATGCCAATTGAACTATGTTTTGGTTGGAATTTATTAGTTCTTTTTGTTAATTATTTAGCATATGAATGACATTTTTTTTAATAAGTGTATTATTGATGTTTTGATGTGGGTGTATATTGAAGTCACATAGATTGATAAGGTGAATGTTAAGTGGGTGGATATATTAACCAACATATAATACTAATAACATATTTCAAAAAAAAAAAAAAAAAAAACAAAACATAATACTAATAACAAAGTTTCTTTTTTTTTTTTTTTTAAACCATACTAATAACAAAGTTAGACTACAAGTTTAGACTTTATTTGATAATTATTTGGTTTTTGAAAATTAAGCTTAGAAACACTACTCTCACCTATAAGTTTCTTCGTTTTGTTATCTACTTTCTTCCCATATTTTTAAAAACCAAGTCAAGTTTTGAAAACTAAAAAAGATAGTTTTCAAAAACTTGTTTTTGTTTTTGGAATTTGGCTAGGAATTCTCAAATGAGTCTTTAACAAAGATAAAAATCATTATAAGAAAATTGGAAGAAAACAAGCTTATAAGTCAAAAACCAAAAATCAAATGGTTATCAAATGGGGTCTTAGTCACTCACTTTAATTTGAGTTTTTAAATTTTTTTTTCAAGATTGTGTCTAATAAGCTTATGAACTTGAAAAATGTCTATCTAATAGGTCTCTAAAATTTTTAATTTTGTTATGATAAGTCCTTCAACTTTAAAGTGTTTCATTGAACATTTAATTTTGTGTCTAATAAAATCTTGACCTGTTTATTTTTTTAGTAAAAGAATCTCAACCTATAGACACAAAATTGAACGTTTAAAGTCATATTTGATACTTTAAAGTTTAGAAATTCATTATACATAATTCTGAAAGTTTAGGTCCTCGTTTAGCCATTTGATTTTTGGTTTTTGGTTTTTGAAAATTAAACTTATAAACACACCTTTTTCTCCCCTTTTCAAAAAAACAAGGCAAGTCAATAAACCTAAAAAAAAAGTAGTTTAAAAAACTTGTTTTTGTTTTAGAATTTGACTAATAATTCAAATGTTTCCTTAACAAATGTGAAAACCATCGTAAGAAAATTAGTAAAAAAATAAAAAATAATTAAAAAAAAATAAAAATAAAGGGTTATCAAATGGGAGCTTAAAGATTAAATTTGTAATTTCACCTAGTAAGAATTAAGTCGTTATTTATTTTTAAAAATTCAAGGATAGAAATTTTAGATATAATTAGATTTTCTATAAAATTAAAAGAGACATTTTGAAAGTTAAAAAAAAAAATAATAATAAGTAGAAAAAAGAAGGATATTTCTTTCTAAGAGTAGAAATTTTATTATTATTTTTTGAGTTCAAGATTGAAGATTCGAACTTCTAACCACTTGATTGACACATGTCAATTATCGCAGAGCTATGTATCGATAAACGTGCATCGATGCAATGTGTGTATATATGCATGTGACTTCTTTCTTCCATTACAAGAAGAAATGAATATAATATTATTTAAGCATTTGTTGAAAAATTCTTTCTCAACTTGCAGAGCCAGCAGGGTTTAATGGTTATGGGCACAACTAAAATATAGCATATAATAAAGCTACACCCCACATTATATAAATATTATTCATAAACCCTTCAAGATTTGATCCTTCATATTTACTTCTCTTTATTTATTGAATGTGTAGTCCCATATGTTTTGTTTTTTATTTGGCTGCATATATATCTAACATGTATTCTTGTATCCTTTTTGTTTGTGTTTCTCTATTATACGCGTTTGTTTAAAGCTACAACGACGGTGGCTTTCAAATTCTATCCACTGACTTACGATGCGTGAGATTGGTGATTTAGAAATGGAAATTTGAGAACTATGGGTTTAACAAAACAACAAGGTTATATTTCATATTTTCAATATAATTGAATATGTGTGGTAGGGAGTAGATTTAAAATTTGAAAACACAAGAAACATGAATATTCATTTTTGGATTATAAGATTCAAATTCAATTTAGATATTGATTTTAGAAACACAAGTTTCAAATAGGAATTCACGAGCTTGGCGGTAATTGACATCTACTCCTTTTCTTGTGGTCGGAAGTTCGAATCTTCATATCCCACATTTGTTGTACTAAAAAAAAAAAGACCTAATATAACACGAAAGTAAAATTTAACCCAAAATCAACTAAAAAAAAAGTAGTTTTCAATTTTTTTTTTTTTTTTTTTTTTTAGAATTTGGTTAGAATTTCAAATGTGTCAAAAACCAAAAATCAAATGGTTATCAAATACGGTTTTAAACTTTCAAATTTTCTATTTTAGTCTTGAAAGTTTTAGGTTTATTCCATTTTAAAATTTTCTTAAAAAATGTCCATGGTAGTCTTTAAACTTCTAGATTCATTCAACTTTTGTTTCAAAACTTTAAAATTATCTAATTTTAGTGCTTAGACTTTTAAATAATAACTACTTTACTTCTCATAATAATTTTACTTGTGGATAACATATATCGATTTCAAACATACACTAACAAACAAACATGGGTATGTATCGTTCGAATCTCCCACCCTCGAATGTTGATGTACTCAAAAAAAAAAAAAAAAAAACATGCGTATGTATCAAACCTATATATGTGTTATTGAGACAAAGGTTAAGCGAGCATATATTAAGGGGTAGAACAATTACAAAAACTAAGGCCCCGTTTGATAACCATTTGGTTTTTGGTTTTTGAAAATTATACTTGTTTTCTCCCAATTTCCCTACTATGGTTTTCATATTTGTCAAGGACACATTTGAATTCCTAGCCAAATTCCAAAAACAAAAACAAGTTTTTGAAAACTACTTTTTTTAGTTTTAAAAAATTGGCTTGGTTTTTAAAAACATGGAAAAATGGGTATTAGAAAAACAAAGAAACTTGTAGATGGAAGTAGGGTTTATAAGCTTAATTTTTAAAAACAAAAAACCAAAAACAAAATGTTATCAAACGAGACCTTAAATAAAGGTTTTGAAATTTAAAACATAGTTCAAGTGCAAAGAGTTGAGTTAATAGTTTAGAGTTGTCCATGTGTGAGGAGTTAATCAATAATCACAAGAGTTCATGGAGAGGAGCATAAAGTTGAAGGCAAAGGCCCCTTGGTGAAAATTAATTAATTAAAAATCCCCATATTTTTTTAAATTACATGTCAGTCCCAACATCTCAATCTTGTGGTGGGGGAGAGTTGGAGGCCCCTCCATTTTTTCTTTATATTATCCTCACTTGTTTCCCCCATACCCTTAGCATCTTACATTGCTAAATATATTTTAAATGGTTTCCAATGTATAACACATTACATTCATTTGAATCTTACTATATATTTAATTCTTGAATTCATACATGACCAAAATTTTCAATTGAGTAGTTTAATCCCATCACTTTTGGTTAGTTAGAAAATTAAATCGATGAAGGATGTATTCAACTGTTTAATAGAACTGTTTTTTTAGCATGACCATAAGTAGTTTAATAAGAACAAAACTTGGCTGCATACCAGTATGCAGGGATCTTCCTACATACCCCATTAAAATCTTGACAACTAAGAAAGAGAAAGGGAGAAAATGAGATTTTTTTTTTATCTCTCCTAGTTGTCAACATTTTAATGGTAGTATGCAGGGAGATCCCTACATATCGGTATGCAACCAAGTTTTTTCCATTTAATAATAAGCATCTATTAGTATTACAACTTTCATTACCTTTTTAAGAACTGACACAGGGTTGAACTTTGTAATATTCGAGGATGTTGCTTGATTGATAGTCAATTCACCTCAATCTTTATGGTCGTATATATTCCTACATGCTAGATGGTTGATTATTAATTGTTAGTTGTTGTCTGACTTAACCACAAGCTTGACCAATGTTTTTGTTTGATTCTTTGAGCTTCTTTTAATTTGCTTGATGTAACTAAAGTATGCACTTGACTTTATAGCCTATCTCAAAAGAATTTTTTTCATCTTACTCTTTTGTAAGTGTAGCATCTTCGTTTCAATGTCTAATCATCTGCTTCTCTTGATATTCCACCAAGAAGATTTTTGGCTTGAGTTTTGAGATATTTTAGACGCAACCTTAATCATTAAGATTCTATATTCCTATAATACAAACAATTCTTGTTATGTTATGAACTCAACCCAAATCAATCAATCAAAATTTACATTTCATAGTCATTAGATAGAGTTAGGTAGTTTTCAAATATGCATCAAATTAAGGATGTTAAAAAAAAAAAAAACCACCTAAAAATACCAACAACTAACCCAACTCATACAATTTTGTTTCGAGTCTAAAATTAATTTTGAGTAAAAAATGAATTTGAAATGGAAGTGAATCTTAGTTTACAAATAAGTTTCTACAATGTTTTTTCATTATATATTATCATGTGTTGGATTGGTTTCATTATATATTATCGTGTTTCTACAAAATTTCAACGTAACCCTAGTTGTCGTAGAGGTTAATTAGATGAGAAATTGTTTAGGTTTTTAAGGTGATCATTGATTTTTGGAACATCCCTATACTCTACATCTCCACCACATAAAAAGAGATTCTAAACACAAACCATATCATAACCTTTACACGTGTCTCATCCAACGCTTTCCACATAGAACAAACTCAAAACAATCAACATTAACATAGAAGTAGTTTGAGAAAAAGTAGCCTTGGACCCAAAAACACATTGAAAACCTCTAGTAAGTGCTTCTAGCCAAAAGCACATATAACTTATTTGAAAAAGGCCCTCTCTCTCCCCCAAACCCTAAGTGGAATGAGTTGAAGCCAAATGTGTGATAGAAATTGCAAAGATTTGGAAGTAGAATCGGAAAGAAGAAGAAGAGAAAATAAGGCCAAAAGTGAAGAGAGGCCCACAGTGTCTATAAGTGAATGAGATGTGTCAATAGGTGTCGAATGCACACAAGAACACATCGCCAAAGCAAAGCCTCCCCACGTGAACTTCATCATCCCATGCCACTTCCCACTTGTTTCTTTCTATGAATCCCACACTTTCCTCAACCTCAAACCCCAAACAAAAAAGCCCTTCATGTGTGGCCAAATCCCTCCATCTTTGTCTCAAACAAAGACAAATATTTGGTCACTCAAACTTTCTCGGGTTGTTCTATTTTGGTTCCTGAACTTTAGGTTTGTTCCACTGATCTAGTCCCTGAAATTTGAACATGGATGGTTTTGTTGTGGTTTATGATTTTTTTTAAGATTGTTTTATTTTGGTTTTTGAACTCTCAAAGAATCTATCTTAATTCTCGAACTTTTTCAAAGTAACCAATTTGGTCCCTGGATGTGCAAAATGTCTATTATTTTATAACCAACAAGAGCATAACTCATCTTGACATAAAAACTTGTACTCTCGACCAAGAGGTCAGGTTCAAATCCCTCATCCTACATGTTGTCAATAAATAAATACAACAATTCTAGTCTTGATATATATTATTTTGTCTCACTTAACATTTGTTAATTGTTAGAAACATATAAAAAATTCTTTTGTAATTGTAGTTTCTCAGTATCAACCTAAACATGACTCAACTAGTTCAAACATTAGATTCTCAACCAAAAGATTAGAGGTTGAAACCCCCTCATTATATATGTTGTTGAACTAAAAAAGTTGTCGCTTCTTCGTGGTTCCTCGGGACGGGAAGACTCTTCTTTGTTAGTTTTGATGGAAGGAGGTTGCATCTTCCCTTGCGCTCTGATTGTTTTTCCTTTTTGTGTTTTTTATCTATCTAGAATTTTCTTGTTCGATTTGAATACATGTCTATGTTAGTACGTTGATAAGTATAATCAAAATCTAATCAATTTCTTAAAAGCAACATAATAACAAATATCAAAATGACTATTTTTATAAAATTAAATGATTAAGATAAACATTTTAAAAGTTCAAGACGAAAATAGAATAAATTCGAGATGTTGAAAGAGGATTAGACTGATTGAAAGTGGAGGGAGGAACTAATTTTTAATATCTATCTATGTTATCCGAAAAGGATGGCACCCAATACATGCATTGCATCGCATGGCACCCAAATCAGAGAGAGAGAAAGAGAGATACAAACAACAAACAGAACAAAAAGATGCCACCCAGATAAGAATATCGAATGGGGGGCAACTTTAGTTCACAGAGACTGAATGTATAAGCATCCGTTTCATTCAAAACAATTCGGTTTTGCCTCAATCTCAGGGAGCAAACTGGAGGAACAAGAAGAAGAACAAGACCCTTCTTCTTAAACCTCACTCAAAACCAACCCATCATTCTAGATTCAACTTCTAATCATTGTTGTCAATGTATAATTGCAGCCAATGATTGATGAACAGAGCCTCACTCACTGCACTCAACTGCCCGCTCACGGCAGTGTTGGCGGTGGCGGTGGCGGTGGTGACCCAGTTCATCTCAATCAGAGGTTTCATGGTGGACCCACTTCAACCTAATTTGAGACTACGATTAAGAAGGTGCCACAGTCCATTTCTCCACTGAGATGCTCGTATTTTTGTTTTCACTCTCTTGCCCTTCATTTCTCTCTCTATAACTCTGTTGCCCTTTTGCCCTTTTGCCTTCCTTCACGTTCCATTGGGATCTTCTTTCTCTCTTTTCGCTTGTTTAGCTAAATTTCGCCTTTCTGGATCATTCGATTTACCCCCAATTCGCATTCTCAATGCATGTGGATTTGTGCACTTGGACTGCTTCGAGGATCTCACTCTTCGTTTGTCTTCTTCAAGTAAATATGCTCTTCTTCAACTAATTTCCTCTTTCTTGCTCGTCAGAGTCTGCCAATTAAAGAAATATTTCATCTGGGATCTGTTGGATTTTCCTTCTTTTCTTGAGTTTTTATATTAATACGAGCTTAATTTTTGGATTTGGGTGTCTCTGAGATTCATTAAACAATTGGTTTTGGCTTTGCCTGTTGCTTTTTTTAATTACCCTTTTGAGTTGTTAAAATATATTTTCTCCCAAAACTCTGTTTGACTCCACTGATAGGGACGTTGGTTTTATTGTAAGCCACTTTGATGTTCTAAAGGTGATTAATCCTCCTTTAAATTCAACTGGGTTCGTCTTATTATATTCGTTTGGATTTAGCTTGAGGAGTTTAAACGTGACTTATTTCCCAGTAAAGAGGCAAAGAGTTTTCCTACTTTCAAACCATGCCTTTGTCTGAGCTTTATCGTGTGGCCAGAGGGAAGCTTGATTCGACTCAAGACAAGAACAACATGGTTGCTGCAGATTTATCTCTGAAGTAAGTCTTTTAGCGAGAGTTGACTTATGGATCTTAACGATAATCGTTTCTTTGTTTATTGTTTGCGGAGTTAATTTTTGCTTTCTGGGTTTTGTTCTCTGTTTGTTTGTTCTAAATTTTAGCTTCTTGTTTCTGGTGGGTTTCGAATGCAGTCCTGAGAATGATGTTTTTGAGCTCGTGTGGGAGAATGGCCAGATTTTGCTGCAAGGTCAGTCCAGTAGGACCAGGAAGAACTCAAATTTAAACACTTCACAGGCTCAATGTTTACCATCTCATAGTCCCAGGGATCGAGATAGAGATGTAGGACATTTCAACAATGCAAAGATTGGAAAGTTTGGGGCTATTGATTCTGTAGTACGAGATGTTATAGCGATGGCACCTTCACCCGACGTTGAATTGGGTCATGATGACGATGATGATATGGTGCCTTGGCTGAATTATCCTCTTGATGGACATCTACAACATGATTATTCTTCTGATTTCTTACCTGAATTATCTGGGGTCACCGTTAATGACCCCCCCTCGCGCAATAGCGTTGCATCTTCTATAGGCAAAGCTAATGGTGATAATCAGGTCAATAGAGATACGCACCTCAATTCTTTGCACGGTGCTAATCTAGAAGATGGCAATATTTCCAAGCTTTCTTCATTAGATGTTTCAACTGTTAGACCTAGAAGTAGCACGAACCAATTACATTCATCAGCATCCCAGCAAAGCCAGACATCATTTCCACATCTCAGAACAAAAAGTACAGGCGGCGCCGGAAATACTACGGGCAAGATTCTTCATGATTCTCTTATAGGCCGCTCTCCTCAGGTTCCATTGGTTGCAAGCAGTTCCTCAAGCACAGAAAGGCAAAAGCTAGATCCAACTCCTCCAAGTAATTCATCTAATGTCATAAATTTTTCCCATTTTCTGCGACCTGCTGCTCTTCTCAAATCTAACGTTCAAAACCTTGGTGTGACTGGAGCTGTGGGTTTGTCTAGTATGCGCAGTGTGGGCAGCATGGATAAGAACTGTTCAGCAGCTAATAGTCAACCCCATGAATCACCATTAATTGGAACTCGAGGTAGTATAAGAAATGAATCAAACTCATGCTGTAAAAATGCGGTAGTGCCTTCCATAGATGATAATAATCAATCAGATGCCAAGCCTCCTGAGCAATTGCAGGCTGTCAAACAGCCTGAGGTTGTTTGTTTGGGGGATTCAGCCAAAAATGATGACCGCCCCAAACAGTGTCTTGAAGCAGGTGCAGCTAAAGGATTGCCAGATAGTGAGAAGGCTGTTGAATCTGTAATTGCTGCTTCTGTTTGTTCACGCACTAGTATGGAGGGAGCTTCTGATGATCCGACAGTCTTTCGGAAGAGAAAATGTCATGACATTGAGGATTCTGAATGGCATAGTGATGTGAGTACCAAATTGTATCGTCATCTTGCCTTGTGTACCTTGATTGCTTTCTAAATAGATAAATGAAAAGCGTTTATCAAGTGCAGGATGTAGAAGAAGAATGCAATGATGTGAAGAGAGCAACTCCTGCTCGAGGAACTGGTTCCAAAAGAAGCAGGGCAGCAGAAGTGCATAATTTATCAGAAAGAGTGAGTCTTGTTGTTATGAGAAACTTCCTTTTTTGCTTCAAATACAAATTTTGAGCATTTTTTATTCTTAAGTGGACTCATTTTTAACTTCATGCAACAGCGACGTAGAGATAGGATCAATGAGAAGATGCGTGCATTGCAAGAACTTATACCAAATTGTAATAAGGTTTGGCCTATTGATACTCTCTTGATGGGGTTCATTTGTTGCTTGATTAATTGATTTTTTTAAACTTCACTGATCGCTGTCACATTAATTTAATCAAGTTCTAAGAAAGTGGATATCAAAGTTTTAAGTCTTGAAAGTAGCCTGACTTGAATTTTTTTAGCTATATTCTTGAGCTGAATTCTGTAATGGAATTACTAGGTTGACAAAGCTTCCATGCTTGATGAAGCCATTGAGTACTTGAAAACACTTCAACTTCAGGTTCAGGTATGCTCTGTTCCCTGAGGCAGAAAACATATTTCTTTTGCCCCCTCCACCCCCCACAATTCGAAGTTATCATTGTTTAGAACATTCAAGTAACTTGTCCAAGTATTTCCCATATTATGCAGATTATGTCGATGGGAGCTGGTTTGTTCATGCCTCCCATGATGTTCCCTGGAGGAATGCCACCTATGAATGCACCTCATATTTATTCACCCATGGGTGTAGGAATGGGAATGGGATTTGGGATAGGTATGCCTGACATGAATGGTGGTTCTCCTGGTTATCCCATGGTTCAAGTGCCACACATGCAAGGAACGCATTTCCCAGGCCCATCTATACCAACTCCAACTGTAATGCATGGAATGCCGGGTTCTAATTTTCAGGTCCTTGGACTTCCTGGGCAAGGACTTTCCATGCCCATGCCACGAGGACCTATTGCACCGTTTCCAGGAGGGCCTTTTATGACTAATCCCGGTGTGGCAGTAGCTCCTGTGGAGAATTTTGGTTTAGCTGCAGCTTGTAGCTCGAAAGATGTGTCTCCAAACATTAATTCACCTATGGTGCAAAATGGTGGCAACGACCCTTCAATAACACCAGCTCCTAGACAGGTGTGCAGATCTATATTTTAAAATTTTTAAAAAGAAGTTCTTGGTATACTTGTCTTATCCGTATATGCAGGAACTATGTTATGTTTTGAAGGTAGGGTAGAGTTTTTATCGTATAAATTATTATTGGTTTTGTTATGACTTCCGTGAAGATTTAAAATTTGGTCCTTCAATTTTACTCCTGAAATTTAAAAATAGTTTTTTTTTAACAAGAAGTTAAAAGAAGTTTTTTTTTTTTTAACAAGAATTTAAAATTAATTTTTTTAACAAGAATTTTAAAAGTAGTTTTAATAATCTCTAGTATCAGTTCTCTCTTCCTTTTTAGTGACAATAACTGGAAGCACCACAACCAGATCCGGATCAAAAGATTAAAAACCCATTTGCCGAGAAACACGCCTTAATCTGCAGAAAACCTAAGTCCACTGCAGTTCGTCTTTTTCTCTCTTGCTCAAATGCTCAATCCTCCCAAAACTCTCTTGATGATCACACCAGAACTGGTTTCTGCTCAAGCTATTATTTGTGCATTGAAGAAACTCAGCACACCAATAAACCTCTTTTGTCCTCTCTCTTAACCCCCCCTCTCCATTCCCGTTTGGTGCTAAAAAAAGTGTTGATTAAATGGAGCTGCTGGTTTCCAGATCCTCAGTGTTGTTTCACTAGGATTTATTTTGCTCAATCTGCTGGTAAGAAGTGTTAAATTGAATGGGGCTAGTTCCCGGAGCATATGTATTGATTGGCTAGAATTTTTCTTTTTGCTTGGTCTACTAGTAAGAAGAAGAAGAGGAGCCTTGCCTGCTAGGTGTATGTGTG
Source organism: Luffa aegyptiaca (assembly GCA_017139565.1). Lineage (NCBI taxonomy): Eukaryota > Viridiplantae > Streptophyta > Magnoliopsida > Cucurbitales > Cucurbitaceae > Luffa > Luffa aegyptiaca. The sequence goes on along the minus strand of CM029402.1, from coordinate 44,139,714 downwards.
TGTGAGAGAGAGAGAGAGAGAGCATAGAGTTTTTATATAGAGGAGGCGAAAGGGCACATAAATAAAAAATAATTTACCATCAACTAAAACTTTCTATGTCATTTAAAACTTATCATATAAGCACAGCTACATCATCATTTAACTTAACTACTAATCTTTCCATCATTGGCCCTAATATAAAAATGATTGTAGGCTAGGGAGGGACTAATTTCATCAATTTCTCAAACTTCAAGAACTAAAATGTTTTTCTTTAATAAAAACTTAAAGACCAAATTGAATCTTAATACAAACTTCGTTTTTTACAGGAAACAAGAAACCATTTCAAATATATTCAAAAAGATCCTATCATGAAGTCTTCATCAATTTCATCAATTTCTCATACTCCAGGAGTCTCTCTCTTTTCTTTCCCTCTGTTTTTAAGCCTTCATGGAAATATTGAACTATCCTGTTGCTATCTCTTTGAACTATTACTTGCGGAGTTTCAAATGACTTCTGTTCATACTTTAAAAGAAAAAATGATTATTGTGTACCCGATTGTTACTGGATTCAACGATTCCTAGGTGTTGGTATAGATATTAGACAAAATATGCAGAAGTTGCCAATTCTCTTTTAGGATTGATATGATGAAGAAAAATATTAACTATTAAGATTGTCTTGCCTTCCGCAACTGGCTTCTGAATGCGAGATTGATTCCTATGAATGGTGTTCTTTACTGCAGGCTAATGAACAAGCTTCCTGTGTTAATGGCAGTGATGTGAACCCGACCAGCAAAAACGACCTTATAACTAACTAAGTTGCCTGTGAGTGAAATTTTGCAGTGTAGTTTTTTCATTTTACCTAGTTTGTAACATTAATGATCAGGGCTCATGGCATTTAAATCTCTTTATTTTATGCAGATTATTATTGGAGAAACCACATTCATTAGGCAGATTGTCTCTGTATGAGAAAAACCTTGCCATGGCCTTGACATTCTGCTTCTTCTTGTTCATAATCTTTACTCGATATCGGCGAATGTAAATGAACGAGCAGGAGAGCCCGCTTTGGACATGGAGAACTTGAAGATGTACCAATAAGTATCTGGAGTTTAATCAGGTTCTGAGGCTTGCATATACGTAATTCTTTCTACCATTGGGAGGGGACTTGGCAGGATGATCTTTCAATGGAATTGGTTGATTGGTCAATTATATGTGCAGGCATAATGCAACTGCCTCGAGGCTGAATATGATGAAAATTTGTAAGTAGATAAGACTTAATAATGGCAAATAAATTTCTCTGTCAGTCTCTATCTTCATAGGAGTTTATTCTGAACCATTTATGGATTTGTAAGTATTAAGATAGCTGGCTTGGCCTTTTCATCCTAAAATTGTGTGCAACTGAAACCTGCATGTGGTGATCAACTTATGTAACTTGGTTAATCTGTAGAACACTAACGAAATCTTGCATGTATGCTAATTTCATAATCTTTTGTCCCCTCTTTAGCTGGGTTGAAACCACAGTTTAATCATGTAGGTAGACGTGCAATTTAGCATGGGAATCAGCTTCAGGCATTATAGGGTTGAAGATTCGTTGAGCTGATACCAATTTCTCCCTTTTGGACCAGAGAATAAGCATGCCAAATCAGTGGTCGTTTCAGCCATTGTCACATTAGAGTTCCACTATTGCTTCATCACTAGATTCTTATTAAGCTTCTTGAGTGAAGATGATAATTTTGTATAATGATATAAAGTACACTCACTTGAATGATACTAAGAATGGTCAGGGAATAACAGTTGTGGCACCTTCCATCTCATGTTGTAGCTAGCTAGATACGTGCCTATTGATTCACAACTTAATTCTCAAAATTGATGGATCGTTGATTCTAGTGTAACCAACCATATAAGTTGTCTATCCCATTTCTTACTTTTTGAACCACCAATTAATGTATATGTCACATTACCTAATACACAAGTAGTCGTGACTTTTATGAGTACCTTTATTTCAATTATAGGATCTTTCTTTTAATATCTGAGTGTCCGGCCCAGTGTAAAAAAAGTTACAGGATCTTTCTCTAAGAGTTCTTTTTGTCCAATAGTTTTAGTTTAACCTTATTTTAGTGAAGTGCCTTGACGAATCTCTGACTCCTTCACTAATAGGTCTTAGGAGTGTTGCTTAAAAGATAGATTGGCAAACGTAGCAACCTCTACAACTACCTTGGGTTGAAAAAGTAAATGAACTTTGGTATAAGTTCAAACTCTAGTTGTCACCTATACAGAAAATTAAATTCCTACAAGTTCTTGACAAACTAATGTTGTAGAGATTAGTTTAGGGTTAGACAATTGTCTTATGAAATTGTTTGTGGTATGTGTAAATTAGTTTGGACACTCATGGTCATGGATATTAAAAAAAAAAAAAAAAGAAGATAGTGACCTCTACAAGCTACACCTTTTATGTCATGCATGAGATTTCAATAAATGATACCATGACTTCATTATCAATGCCAACTTTGGCATGACATAAAATGGTTCATCATATTCATTTTTAATTAAAGTCTAACATTGTTCATATTCTTTTAAGATTAGTCTAACATGGTTTATAGACTATTTTATTTATCTTAGTCTTGCTTTCAAAATAAGGACCCATGATGTTTGTTTATTAACTATGCAAAGATGGGTTTGCATCTAAAGATGCACGAAAATCATGGTTTTTTTAAATAACGTACCACTGTCACCTAACCAATTATACGGTGTTGATAGATTATCCATATGTAATTTAAATCATGCAAGAAGACAACGATTTAAAGGTAAATCGTACCAAGATTAGAATTTTCTTATTAATTGATGTTTGTCTCTAACAATGATTTGTCCCTTTTTCTCTTTGATTAGATTCTTTACAACATTTGGGAATCACAATTTGATTCATCAAAGGTCATAGATATTTTCTTATTATGGTTGATGACTTGCTAGATATAATTCTGTTCTCTCATGAGACACAAACCTAATGCAATTTCTATTGATTTTTCTCACTTGCTGAAATATAGTTTAACAAGGTCATGAAGATATTTTGTTCAAATAAGGTTCATGAAGTATATTATTTTGTAGTAGATTTGCAGTTGAAAGGGAGTTCGTCAACTCCCCCAAGTGCCGAGTGTTCTAAGCAGAATTTTGCAATGAAAGAAAAGGCAAAGGGCGTTTCCAATCTCCGAGTGCCCCATTCATCTTGAAGTGAGTGCATTCTAACTGTTGCATATCTAGTTAATAGAGTTACCACCCTATCTTTCTCAACTTAGTCACAAGTTATACTCTTTTAAGTCCAAGGTCAATTATGATTTTTGTTTAGGGTTAAGTTGTTTGTGTTTTGCTTTCACACTCTCCTCATAGAACCAAGTTTGATTCACAAACAAGAGTTTGTATATGTTTGTTGGTTAGCCAACGGATATTAAGGAATATCAACAGAGATGGACAAGGGCTGTTGGAGGAGGTGCTTTGCATCCTCCCTGTTTCTTTTGCAGTGCAGTGGGGGTGTTTGGCTTGAGAGAAATAATAGAATCTTTAGGGAGGAGAGATCAGATGAGGAAGTTTGGGAGGTGGCTAGGTTTAATACTTCCTCGTGGGCGTCAGTCACAAGACCCTTTTGTAATTATGATCTTGGTCTTGCGTTTTTTATTGGAGTCCCTAGTTTCTTTAGGTCTTATATTTTGTATGCCCTTATATTCTTTCATTTATTCAATGTAAGTTCAGTTTCTTATCATAAAAAAAGGGATACCAACAATATAATAAAGTTTGGATGACATTTTATATGATGAGTCTTATTGATTTTGTTTTGATTGTTGGAACGTGAGTCACCTTGCCTCACTTGGTTTGGTTATGACCCACTTGGTGACTTGTTGTCTCATATAGGCTATATAGCCCACTTGATCTCACCTAGTCAAGCTATGACCCACTTGACTAGGTTCTTCACCTTAGGAGCTTCTATATTGGTTGTGTGGTCTAGTTTGTTAACATAGTTTGTGGATTACTTTTTCTTTCAAAAGTACCACTCATATCAAACAGCTTTTTTATTTTAAAAATCTCACTCATAACACAGCTTTTTATATAACCATAGCTTAATTGAATATTGTGTTTACTATCCACACCTTAGTCAATTTGCCAAGGCAACTGCATTTTGATGCTATTTTGTACCCATAAGTTGCTTCTCTAACTCGAGAAGATTCTTGGACAACATATATTTCTTCCAACATCTTCTACTTTTCTATTTTGGGTCTTCTTGGTGTTGGTTGGATCTATTACTTGGAGGCTAAAAAGTTTTTGTCTCCAATTCTTTATGTACATGTGGACTGGATAATTCAAAGTTCACGTAATAGAATGTTGAATCTAGTCGTGTTTTAAAAGGCGCGTCTAGACCCAAGGTATATGTCTGACACCTTGCCTTGAAAAGGCAAGAAGCACGCCTTAGGTAAAACCTTTGTGTTTAGGGTTTTTTTTCTTCTTTATTAATTAAAAATAATAATAGTTACTAACCTTAAACGCAAAACCTCTTTGCGTTTAAGGGATTTTTTCTTCTTTAGTAATCAAAAAATAAAATAAAATTTACTAATCCTTAGGGTTTTTCTTCATATCTCCACTTCAACTATGCTCCATTTTCTTTATGTATTTTTTTATACATATAATGCACCTCAGAACAAAAGTCCACGCTCTTTCTTGCGCCTTACGTCTAAGTCGGAAGACTATTGTGTCTTAATGCGCCTCGAGCTTTTAAAAACATTGATATCTAGGTCATTTTTAAGATTGAACATAAGTTGTTGATTGTTGTTACTAGTGGGCTTGTTTGATTTCTTCGATAGATTTCACATCGAAATAGATTGTCATTTAGTTTTAAGTAAAATGCTCGACAATTATCTCAAACTTTTGGCTATTGATAGAGGATTGTATGTACTAAAGCTTTTACTTATTTTAGTCTTTTCCTTTGCAATATAGGTGTGTTAGCCCACACTTTCCCATGATAAGAGTGAGATTAGAATAAATGATTACTTGGTTTATTAGGGTAAGTGCTTAAGAGTTTGTTGATTGATGATGGCCATTTGAGGGCTTTTGGCATCCTTGTAAATAACTTTTTTTTTTCTTCTTTTTGAGTTCAACAATATTTGAGGGTGGGAGATTCGAACCTCTATCTTCTTAGTCGAAGGTACATGCCAATTACCGTTAAGCTATGTTTGCTTTGACGATTCTTGTAAATAATTTGATGTAATCTTAATGCTCTCATGGGGGAATTTCTACGTAATTACAAGTAGAATTTAAAGATGCTAAAGGTCAAAGATTCAATTCTTGATTGACACTCATTTATTCTAATAATTTAACTCTTAATATTTTTTTTTCCCTCTCTATTTCTCATAGGTTGTGCCACTCTTTCTTTGTGTTTGCTCATTGAGAATGAGAAAATTAAAAAATTAGAATTATTATATCTTGTTTTTAGTATATAAAAAATCAAGTATTATTAGGTCCCACCCAAACTAATTTTGGAGGTGACAATTTCTCATTGCAAGTGAGTGATGCCATTTTCATTTTCTGATTCATATGAACCATGTTTTTGTATTTTCTCTTTATCTCTACTTTTTGTGATGGATATTACACTTAATTTAAATCAATCCTCATCCTCAATATGTGAAAACAAGTTTAATTGTGGTTTTAATTCCTTGTTGGTACTTAAACTTTTAGATTTTTTTTTTTGATATCCGTGAGTGTCTGGACCAGCTTACGTGCACCACAACTAATCTTATGGGACATCTTCTATTTTGGTTATTGAATTTTTATAATGAATATGGTAGTTCTTAAACTTATTTAAAAAACCAATTTGGTTCTTGACAAATGACATTATTCTATAGATGGATGATATAACTTAAAAAATGTGAACTAATGTTTTTTTAGTACTCAAAGGAATGATGCCCTTAGAAAACTTTAAACCACATCCAAGCTCCACATCAGACAATTTATGTGGCTTTAGTATATGTTGATATTTATATTAGTACACATATTCGAAACAATTGATGGTGAAATAATAGCGAGTATCAAATTAATTTGTTTTCCTATCAAGTTAAGGCTAACGCTTAGTTTGGGGTTGCTGTAGCTTCTCAAATAATTGTTGTTAGCTGTGTTTTTAAGAAAATCATCTGTATCACAAAGTAAATTAGTGTTTGGTAAATTTTAGCTTTATAGACAAAAAAGCAGGTTGAGGTGTTTGGTAAATTAATATTCTAAATTATTGCAGCTTAACTATATTTTTTCAATAAATAAATTTAATGTTGATATTTAATTTCAAAATTTTAAAAGATAATTTCAAAATTATTTTAAGATAATTATTTTTTTGAAACATATAAGATAATTGTTTTAAATTTGATATGATTTAAAATATAATCTTATGTTTAACCTAGGATGTTTTTATATTTTGCTAAGAAATATAGTTTGCTACTTGTATTGGAAAAAAATATTATTTCAATTTAAATAAAATAAAAACAAATAATTTCAAATGAGTATAAAATAATAAAATAAAAATATGTTAAATTAAAAAAATGATTCACATGAATCAAGTCTAAACAATGTATAGAGAAATAAATAGTTAGTTACAGATTAGATTTTTATGGAAGCTAAATGGAAAAACAATTATTGGATTTTGCAAATGAACGTGGTTGAAATAGTACTTTTATAAAAAGTAATTTATAATATGTTTTACCAAACGTTAAAAACGGTTAAGGTTTTTTTTTTTAATCACTTCAACCGCCTCCAAAATCAACCCCAAACGCACCCTAAAATGGACATCTTTGATCAAATTTAGTATAACTCAACTGATACAACGTATGTGTTATGGCTAAAAGGTCGGAGGGTTTGAATCCTCTATTGCCATTATTTTTTAACAAAAAAAAAAAAAAAAAAAGGAAAAAAAGGTTAACCCAATAAAGATGTTTTAATTTTGTCCCACCCATACCTTGACACAAATTAGAGAGTTAATGTGGTATCTTATCTCTCTCTTTTTTTTTCTTCTTTAAATCACAATCACAATCTTTGAAAAAAAAAATCTAAAAAATAGTAAAATTAGAACATCCCCCATGACTTTATTAAAAGTTTAAAAGGGATAGAAGCAAAGGAAAAATAAGTGGAAAAAATTTGGGAGGGAAGGGGGAAGCTTTGTGAATATATATATATAGTTTGAGGCCACTAAGAAATGGAATTTGAATTTGTTTCATTTGGGATTGCCTAAGAAATAAATAACATAAGCTCTTCCCCAATTAGAGTAATTTGATGTGGAAATTAAAGGCAATAAAGTTGAATATCTTTTGGCAGTCCCACACTAGTTCAAAATTAAAGCAATTTGCAAAGCAAAAGCAAAAGCAAGTGAGATATTCATGTCCAATGTCCATTATTTCATTTTTCAACCAGACATAACTTTTTATAATTCAGGCCAGTTAGAGCCTTTTCACCATGATTTGATAACCCCCCTTTTTTAGTTGTTTTTATGTTTTGCTTTCAAGTTTAATTGGGTTTTTATGTGGGGTGGGGAATTCTGATCTCTGACCTTTTAGTTCAACGATACATGATTTATGCCAGTTGAACTATACTCATGTTGACTATGACAATGCAGTTTACTATTATATTAAATAGGTTTCAATCCTATTTATTATAAAAAAAAATTGTTCTATTTTGGTTCTTGAATGTCTCAAATGTTTATTTTAATCCATAATTTTCCAGGGTCGTTTCTTCTTTGTCTTAAAATTTTCTACATGGCTATTTTAGTCTTTGAAATTTCAGAAAATAACTATTAATTATCGGTTCTCATTGCAATTATATTGTTAGTTGTTTAACGGTAGATAATGTAGTTTTAATTAAATAGGCGTATTCATGTGCTAATATGAGTACACATTGAACTTACATTAGTTAGCTGAGACGAGTATTAAGTGGGTAGATATTAGGTGATAGAATAATAGCAAAGATCAAAATGGTTATTTTTTGGAGTTTAGAGGGTTAAAATAGACATTTTCTAAGTACAGAAAACAAAACATTTATAATTTTAACATTTTAAAGCCTAAAATAAAACAACCCTTTTCAAAATTTAGAAACAAATAGTAGAATATACCTCGAAGTTCATAGACACTAAAATGAGATTCAATTCTATAAAATAACAACATCGTTACACTCCATCGTTAAATTGTGACAAACACACAAAAAAAAGTTGTAAATTTATCTTCTGATATAATTCTAAGATGTGAGTTCATATATTTTATTTGACTGCCATACGATGAAAACAACTAAGTGAATAATGGAAGAGAAAATTCGAAGCTTAACATAATATTAAAATATGAAGATATATATTAAAGTTAGGACAAATATAATCATTTTAAAGTATAATGAATCTTGCTATATGTACCATAAAGATATCCTCTTGATTGGTTAAGGTACATGGATACATGCATTGACAAGATGATTTGGCAGTGATTTATGAAATAGTTTGGAGAAATGCATGTGCTTATGTTCCCAACTATTGTTAATGGCCCATTTGGATTAGATATATTAATGTCAAATCAAAAGGACATCCTTTTAGCAAACTCAGCCAGTCAAGTTCTAGGCTTAAAAGCAAAACAATGTGAAAATGTTCCCCACAAATTTCTATTCCTTTTAAGTACACCAGCTAGGCTAGCCTTGCCACCACTCACCTCATCCCTTTTGCCTCTCCCCAACATCATATTAATTAACATGTTAAATCACGGATTTAATCTCGAGACATTGGTAGCTGTATTTGTTTAGTCTTTAAAAAACACTAAAAAGCTTCAAATATATCTCTGGACTTTCGCTTTTGAGTTTAATAAACTCATAAATGATAACACTGGTAGTTTAATGTTGACATGACATACTGACTGAACTAAGAGTAATGATTTGATACAATTGTTGGGTTTTATGCCCTAAAACTCGTAGATAGTAAATATACATTTGACCGAACATTAATAAAAGTGATGTATTATTCATGTTTGTATTATATCTTGTCTTATTAACCCTAATCCAATAAACTAAACATCCAAGGCTAATAGAATGAGGCTTGAACTAGTATGTAGGGACATACGGGGATCAATGTTCAAGTTTTAGCCTAAAGGGTCTGTAGTATAGGGGATAAGGCTGGGTACCTTATCCTAGTGACACTATGGATACAACCCGCTTTGTATTTTGATACAAATGCAATGATCCAACGCTTTCATGTAGTTGACATGCGAGTGGGGGTATCCTGTGCAATGAGTTTGCACAAAGACCGGACCGTGAAATAGTTAACCACTTACTGTAACACCGTTAGTTAGCTCGGTTTCTATTTCACTAGGATGACCTAGGCAACTTGGCCTTAATCCTGAGTGGATTATGGACTCCTGTCCATGAGGCATTGTCCTCTGATTTGTACAGGTGAGAGTGGCCTATTCACCGACTCAATATGCCTACCATTTTGGGGACAAGACCGAGTAGGGAGCTGGGAACATAGTCTTACAAGATGGAGTTCACTCCTTCCCAACTTTAGGGTAAGTAGAGGTGTGTTCCCTTAAGTGGTGTCTCCGGGTCTTGAACAATGGGCCCTACCCTCTCTATGGCACGAGAGGGACTTCTGTTTGTTGGTTGGACCTCAAACAGATTGTTCATTAGAGGAGCACTGGTACTTAAGGATGAAGAGGTAGTCCGGGGGTAAAACGGTAATTTGACCTAGCTGGGGTACGAACACACGTGAAGGGCTGACTTGCTGTTGATGGTCGATATCCGTGGACACAGAAATATATCTACAGTGAGAAGAGTGCAGTTGTGGTTCTTTAGTGGAGTGAACCACAGTTAACGAACATTGATTGACTTGGTTAATGAGTTTAGCCAATTAATCTCATATCGTTGGAGCTTCTGATCTGTAGGTCCATTAGGTCCCACCGGTAGCTCATTTGGGGCGTGAGGTAAATTTCTAAGGAGAATTAAATATTTGATGAGGTTCAAATATTTTATTAAAATATGAATATGATTCATATTAAAAACTATAGGTTATAATTAATGCACATATGATGTATATCAATTCTATAGTTTATTTGAGAGAAACTTAGTTAAATATATGATATTTAATTGAAATATTAATTAATTGGTGAATTAATTAATATTAATGTTTTAATTTAATTTTAATTAAATTATGATTTAATTAAGTTATATTAAAACTATGGGTTAAGTGGGATATGTACATGAAAGTGTTTCATGTAATAGTAATTAAATTAAATGTTTATTTATAATTTAATTTAATTATTATTAATTAACTGATCAGTTGAGAAACTGATCAGTCAACCACTCCCCTAACCCTACACGCGTGAAGAGGAGATAATTAAAGGAGTGGGGCTTTTTCATCGTTGGTTTATCTTCCATCTCCTGAATTCATTCAAGGTTGGTTATTCCGAACTCTCCCTCCCTCTCACTCACGCAATCTCTCTCTCCCTCTGTAGCTCTCTGAGTTTTGTTTTTTCCAAGAAACACAGAGACCTAGTATCCTTCCAAAACCTTAGAGATTTTAGTTGGTTCCCACAAGCCACTCAACTCCAAATCCCAGGAGAATACCGGTGATACTACGTGGTGGTGTTCGTGAGTGATTTGCAGCGAAGAAACGTCTCTAAGGCTTCTGGAATTTTCTACAATTCGAAGGGAATTAGGCGAAATTATCAAGGACTTCATCTACGGTAGGTGTTCCTTGGTCTAGGATCATTAGGATCCAAGTCTAGATTAGATCTAGATGCTTTTATACATTGTTAAGCATGTTTTATAAGTTTTTCCAGCATGTATAATATTGATTATGTTGCTGTAAAATTTCTTTGCAATTGTATCGGTATTTTAATCTTAAAAAAATACAGTATGGTTTCATGATTGTTTCCGCTGCGCTGGGGCTTTATCCCTACAACAATATAGTACCAGAGACACAAAAAAAAAAAAGAAGTTTGAATTGTATTCCACCGTCTTGCCTCATCAATTTTTTTCCTCATTAATCTAATCAACATATCACACCAATATATAACTAAATTTTAAAAGCATAACTTATTAATTAGAATCTAATTTGAACATGCATGATTATTGAAACTTTTTTAGGTTATGATCTTCCTCTATTTGTGTTTACAAAAAAAAAAAAAAGATCACCATTATACATTATTTAATTTTAATAAAATATTAATTAAATGATTAGTTAGTTCCTTTAGGGATTCTAGTTGGTTATTTTTATAAAAACTAAAATCAAACCAATGTTGAAAATGCAAATATAGTCTTATCAACTAGAATCGATAAAGATTTTGGATAGATAAGTATGGTATTTTCATTATACAAATGCTTCTAAGTGAATCTAAAAGAAAGTGTGGATTTAGACCTAAAACTGACAATATCATACCAATTCTAAAAATACGAAGAGGCTCGTTTTTTCCTAACAACGGAAACTAAAACTTTCAATAAACATGACTTCTTAACATGCTTTCTTCATTCGTATTTATCTCTGTATTCCTTTTCGTTGTTGTTTTGATCTTTCTTTTAAAAGTGAAAAAAAGAAAGAATTTATTATTATTATTATTATTATTATTATTATTATTATTATGTATCAAATGTTTGGTTTTATTTTTAATTTTTAATATTTTGTTGGTTCTTGAGCAAATAATTGAGAGATGACCCTCATTGTACTTGGTTGAAATGCAATTTTATCTGTCCTTTTCCTTCACTTAAAAAACAGATATGAATGAGGACTACTAAAGAATGCATGAGTACCTCAACACATTTGAAAGAGTATACCAAGAAAGTTGTTTGATATATGTAGGTACTTTTGATACATATCTCAATCATTAAAGGTAGTAGCTTTTCTTGGAGTACCTTCTCTTCATTTGGTACATTGAGAAGGCCAAGAACTCGAAAAACATCATCTCTAGCGTACTTTATATAGCCTCGATGAATTTAAAACACATTTTGACCATTGAAAGATTCCACCATGAGTTGGCGTAACATGAAGTATATATATACTTGACCCTACTAACAATGAGTTGACAAGTCTAATATACATGGACGTCTGCATGAAATATATTGAATTTAATTCTGATGTAATTTGTAAATAAAATATTTTATCTGTATATCTTTCTAAACCAACCGAAAGAGATGTATAATTAATGAAAAATCAAGACAAAAAAATATTAAATTATCTTGAGTGTCAATCGACAACACAAAATATGAAAGATCTAAAGTATATAATTTTAGAAATTGTGTCAAAAGTAATGTGAGGTTAGATTATTGAGCAAGAATGAAGGAACAAAATAGAATGATTACTCAAGGGAAAGATTGCAATTATTTGTTCCTTGTGGTTCAATGGTCATGCAAAGAAATAATGGTATAATTAGCACAAAAGACTTGGAAATGAGATGAAGGAAAACTTGCTCATTTATTTTGGTTGTTTCTTGCCATGCAAGTAACAATAACAAATTAAAGAAACTTTACATATTAATTTTGTCCTTCCATGATAAGGCATATTATAATATATCATTGTTTTTTAAGGTTGTGCAAGGTAGTAATAATCAAGAAATAGTAACGACTTGAAATCTCAAGGCAAAGCGTAACTTTTTCGTCGGATTCATAAAAGAAATCTTACATTTCTTAGCTTCAAAGGTTTGAGTTTTTTTCTTTTCTTTTCTTTTTTTCTTTTGTTTAGGTTTTGTTCTTTCTAAAAAAGAAGGAAAAAAAGACCCTCAAGAACATAGGCGAAACACGAAGAAGGAATGAGGAGAACAATAGCCACCTAATTTATCTTTGATTCAAGTAATATATTTATAAATAAAATTCAAATGTTAATATTAAAATTAGCTAGGTTCATTCTTAATAAGAAATCTAATTTCACCTCATACTTAAGTAACAAAGAAAAAGTAAAAAAGTGTATTTAATAGATAAAGTTCAAATGGAAAAATTAAAATTATATTCGTTCTTGAATAAACTTTCTAATTTCACCCTTTTGCTTTAATTAAGTGACAGAAAAAGTAAATAAGTGTAAGTTATTTTAATTTGGAAATATATAATATGGTGCAAAGAGGCATCTTTTATATTTTTCAAGAATATGTGGATTATGTCTCCCTTTCATTTCAAATCACTTTTTTTTCTTTTTTTTTTTTTCCTTTTTTATTTTTTAAAATTATAAGAATCACTTTTTCTTTGTTAATAAATCATAATCATCATCATTATATCTTTTGCCTGCCTGTTTTAATATATTATTTCTTTTTAGGTCTCTATCCAATTGGTTGCTATTGATGCCTTGTGCTATTTGGCTTCCACAAATAATGTTTAAAGTTTTGGATGTTTTTGTAAAATTATCATATTAGTCTCTATAATTCTAGACATTTTAATTCCCATCTCCATGTGTTAGTTTGAATTTTAATTTGATCACTATAGTTCGGTTAAACCTTATAAATTGTTTCGAAATAATTTTTTACCATTTGAAAAATGATCTCATTTTTAAAATTATAATAGAGTCACACTAACACGACCAAATAGATAGCATTGGCTCGTTGTGTGATAATGAAATATTTTCCATTCTTCTCTCATTAAAAGAAATAATTGACATAAACATATAACAACTAACCAATTAATTTAACATGCATAACAATTAATATATTGATTAGCTAACAGACTGCAAAACACATAACAACTAATTAATAGTAACGACAAAAATGATTTATGAGATTAGATCCGTTGAGAATCCCACATTGAAAAGATAAGTGGAGACTTCACAATATATAAGCTACAAGGGTCACCCCACTCATAGCCAATTGGTTTTGAGATAGAACCCATGTAATTTGATAAGATCAATAATCATGAGAGCTAAATTGAAACTTTCAAAACCATATAGGACGAGAATGAAACTAAACTTAAACTACTATAAAGACCAAATTGATAATTTAACTATATATTTATTTGTAAAGTTAAAAAAGTCTTTGGTTTTGCTTTGAAAAAATATGCTATCAATTAGTACAAAAGTCATATATTTACGTAACCATTTAATTGAATTTTTTGAAATTACCATTTAATTGAATTTGAACTATGTAATTAAACTAGATTTAGTTGACCATTAGAGCTAAATTATTGAAACTTTCAAAATCGTAGAGACTAAATTGAAACTGTCGAGACCAAAATTGATAAATTAACCGAATATTGTTACTTGTAAAGTTAAAAAAGTTATTGGTTTTGCCCTGAAAAAAAAAAAAAAAAAAAAAAAAAAAAAAAAAAAGCTAACATAGCTCAACGGTAATTGACATGTATCATCGACTAAGAGGTCAAAGGTTCGAATTCTCTCCCAATTATTTTTAAGCTAAAAAAAATTACTATTTATTTATTTATTTTGAAAAGATGTATTTTTAAGGAAAAAATACACTTTTAGTCTCTGAGGTTTGGGTTAAGTTACACTTTGGTCCCTAAGTTTTCAAACTCAACAAAAATACCCCTGAGGTTTGAGATAAGGAGCAATTTGGTCCCTGCCGTCTAATTTGTCGTTAAACCCTAACGGATTGCTGACGTGGCACCATTATTTTAATAAAAAAAATATTTTTTTAATTTTCTAAATAAAAATATATTAAAATATAAAAAATATTATTATTTTATTCTTTTTATTATTATTATTTCTCCTTCTCTCTTACTCTTCCTCTTCTTCTCCATTTCATCATCTTCCTTCTTCTTCTTCATAGCTCCGGCTGCCAGCCGCCGGCAACTTTTTTTTTTTTCTTCTCTCAATCTCTCTCTCCCTCTTCTTCTTTGTCCTCGCTGGCACCTGTTAAAAAAAAAAAAGAAGAAGAAGAAGAAGGGGAGTTTCCCTTCGTTCCAGCTCGGTTTCGAAGGGGAAACCCCCCTTCTTTTTTTTTTTAAACACACGCCGGCGAGGACAGAGAAGAAGAGGGATAGAGAGTGCCGACGAGAGTTATATTTTAAAAAAAAAAGAGAGAGAAGGGGGTTTCCCCCTTCGAAACCGAGCTGGAACGAAGGGGGAAACTCCCCTTCTTCTTCTTCTTCTTTTTTTTTTAACAGGTGCCGGCGAGGACAAAGAAGAAGAGGGAGAGAGAGATTGAGAGAAGAAGAAAAAAAAACAGTTGCCAGCGGCGGCGAGCGGTGGCCGGCTGCCGGAGCTATGAAGAAGAAGAAGAAGGAAGATGATGAAGTGGAGAAGAAGAGGAAGAGTAAGAGAGAATGGGAAATAATAATAAAAAAAGAATAAAATAATAATATTTTATTATATTTTTATTTAGAAAATTAAAAAAATATTTTTTTTATTAAAATAATGGTGCCACGTCAGCAATCCGTTAGGGTTTAACGGCAAATTAGACGGCAGGGACCAAATTATTCCTTATTTCAAACCTCAGGAGTATTTTTGTTGAGTTTGAAAACTCAGGGACCAAAGTGTAACTTAACCCAAACCTCAGGGACTAAAAGTGTATTTTTCCCTATTTTTAAATATATTCACTTAACGACTTTCTTTTTCTATTAAATATATTTATTTTTTCTTTTAATCTGATCTGGTTGGGAGAGGTCACGAGTTTTTTTTTCTCTTACAACATGTAGGGTGGAGATTTGGAGACCTCTTCATTTGACGAGGTCAAAAATTGAGAAAATCAAATAGTTTTTTCAAGCAAAGAGAAAATATTATGTACAAGAGAGTGTTGTCACAATAGGAATTCCTATTATCAAACGAAGCACACTCTTACTAGCTGTTGACATCTAATAATGATAAAAATGCTCAGGGAGGATTTAAATAAATATCATATAGGAACTATATAATAATAAGATTTATAAGCCTATTAAAAACAAATTTGAAATTAAAAAATTAAAATAATAATTATCTTATATTCAACGTCAACAAAAGGATGCCTTCTCCAACAAGGCAACAGCCTAACAAAGACGGATAAGCCATATTATTGCCTGTTACATAATTGATTAATTTAATATTGTAAGGTTTTTCTAAACTTTGGAATAATATATGTTTGACAATTAATTGAACTTTATCATTAGTATCACAAAAAAAATTATTTGAAGATATTTGTTTGACAAAATTTATGTGCTAAGAAATTCAATTAAGAAAATGATTTTGTGCAATGGCATCACGATTAGATTTGCTAAAACTTAATATGATTGAGAGTAGCCTTTAAATAATCCTAACCTAACTGGAAATAAAGATATTTTAATTTTAATGGGACAATTTGTCAAAAGATTTTTTTTTTTACAATGTATGGGTAGAGGGATCGAACCTCATCTTTTGGTCAAAATATAATCTTTATGTTAATTGAATCATGTTACTTGTTAGACTGATTTGTCAAAAGATTATTTCTATGTTATACTTTTAAAGCTAAGTTACTCATTCATATTTAATTAATTAATCTTGTTTAAGACCTTTTATTTGACATTATCCAATAAAATATTTTTATGTTTGTTTATTAAAATGAAAGTTGTGGCTGCATTTTTGTTTGCCTTAAAAAAATGCTAATATTTTTTTTTCTCAAACGGCTTTGATCTTAATATCATTTTTATTTTGTGATTAAAAAAAATAATAAATATCATTTTTATTTTGATACTAGGTTGTTTGTCCAAATAGTAAAATAGACTAAAATAATTGTAGATATAGCGAAAATTTAAAATTATTTGTAAATATAGCAAAAGTGAAGTCAATCACAAGTGTAATTATTGCTAATAGATTAATTATTGCTAATAGATTATTCTATTAGTCTATCATATTGATAGACCACATGTATTGTGATTGAAGGCTATCATTGATACATTTGCCAAAATTATTTACAAATATAATAAATTAAAATCTATCTGTGATAGATCAAGTCTATTAACGACGGACTTTAATCACAAATGCAATTATTGCATTTGCAAAAAAAAAAAAAAAATTATTATTATTATTATTATTATTATTATTATTTTTTGTGCAAATAACAACCATAAATTGCTTCCCATTATAAATAACCCTACTAAAAATATGTCTTCAACCATATAGTTCGATACAAATGTATTTAAATTATATAAAAAAGCCTAAATTATTTTTCACTCACAATAAATAGGTTTAGTTAAATGAAATACTTTAAAAAAAATACGGAGGATTAAACATTTTCAATAATGGTGCTAAAGTGAGCATAGCTCAGCGATAATTGACATACACCCTCAACCAAGAAGTTAGAGGTTCGAATTCTCCTACCTTCAAAGGTTGTTGTACTAAAAAAAACATTTTCAATAATGGTGCGTTTTACAAGTGTATATATATATTTCTAAAATCACTCTCAAAACCCAATTTTGTATGTTTTGAATGTCAAAATCACAAAAAAAAATAATAATAATAATAAATTAATTAATTAATTAAATATAATTGTTGGATGAGAATGATGGAAGTAAAATTGAATAAAAATATTCAATTGTGAAACATGGCCAATGGCTGCTAAAATATTTTAAAAATTTTAGAATAATTAAAGTTGAATGCTCCATCAAATTATATATATTATTATAAATGACAGCTACTACTACATCCTTGTCGGTGTCGTTTGCGTATATATACATAGAATGAATAGTTTACTTTATTTTGCTTTAGTTGTATTGCCATTCCCCACACCTTGACCTTTTTTTTTTTTTTTTTTTTTTTGAGGAACCCACACCTTGACCTTATTCATAAAAGTATTGAAAGCAAATATAATGTATAAATCTAATTCTACAAATTTTAATGTGAAAAAAGTATTAAAAGTATTTTATCTATGTGGACCATGTCAGCACGATTGATTGATACGTGTATTAGTAGAGATATCAATACTTTGGTAATTAAGTTGTCGGATGAGACCCATGAAGCTGTGTGAACCCTAACTCAACTAGATCATGAAATCAAATGTTACTAGTCAAGGTAGATTATTGCAACCCAATCGAGTGAGACCAAGGGGGGTTTGTAGTTCAACTAGAGAGATGAATCTGACTATAAGCTATATTTTGATGTGGCTCGATTAGGGTGAGATAAGAAGTTACTGTATGTGTAGTCCTAGGCAAAGGGAGACCACTAGGGTGTAGTCCAACCATATGATGAAATTCATATCCCAACATTAAAAAATTAATAGACTTGATAAGACACGATGTTCAATAAATTCACATTAGAAGTCTATTATCGAACGTCAGACTCTTATCTATAGTCTTGGTCTATCCTACATGTAAACTACTTTCTACAACCACTTGTATTGTGAGACCCGACTATTTGGGACCTTGGCGATAACCTTACTTTTCTATATATACATGGAGATCAAAGATAAATATGGGTATATACGGTCGACCATATCTTAACTCTACAAAATTCAAGATTCAAACTAATTTTAAGCATCAAAATGTGTTTGGCAAGCACTACATGATATATATTGATCACTTTCTTGTTTTTGCAGAATAACAACTTTGATCCTAGGTTTGTTGTCAGTTTCATTCCTTGTGACCTAACCTTGGACGCAATAATTCATTAAAAATCACACCACTAACATTCATAATATTTTTAATTTAAAAGGGAAAAAAAGAGAAAAGGATAGATTTTGCTTAATTAGAACTCAAAGCAAAAAGTACAAATTTAATTTGACACAAAATTACATCTATTTTGTTAAATATAAAATATCACACATGGTTGGTGGTCTTAAATTAGTTGATTTGATACAAAATCCATCTCTTCACTTTCAGTCTCAAATGGATATCTTCCTTTCCTTAGTCTTTGTGGGGTTACAATTTTTACCATTCTCAGCTCCCAAATTAATGATGGCCCATAATTTCTTTTTTTTTTAAAAAAAAAAAAATCTTAAATACACCATCCTTAAATAATATACTATTCTTAAATAATACATACTAAAAAAAAACTCACATCAGTCCTGAATGAAAGTAATATTCATTTCTCTTTCGTATCAATGTAGAACTAGAATTTTTTTTCAAAAGTCTTACGTCACATCGTAATAACAATATTATTTTGATTTTATTCATATAAAAAATTAAAAAAAATGCTGACCTCTAACTTGTAATTTGTATCTCTCTTTCTCTCCTTTCTTGAGTGTGACATTTCCATTTGGAACTTAGCTACTTATTAATTAGATTCCCACATGTCTTCTTTCTCCCTCTAAACTAATAAATCTCAATTACATCCTAAATATCCCAATTTACTCCATTTCTTCTCTCCATGAAAGTTCTTGTTATAATTATATAAAAACTTCCCCATTTGCTAACACTTTTTTTAAAAAAAAATCTTGCCCACAAAAATTAAGTAGTTGAAGTTGGAAAAGGGGAAAGTCCATATGGGAAGGCACTCTTGCTGTTACAAGCAGAAGCTGAGGAAAGGGCTTTGGTCTCCTGAAGAAGATGAGAAGCTCCTTAACTATATCACCAAACATGGCCATGGCTGTTGGAGTTCTGTCCCTAAACTTGCAGGTCAATTTTTCCATCATTTCATTCTCTTCTAATTTCTTCTTCAATTGGGATCGGAGTTCCTTTTTTTCTTAATTATTTTCCGAGCTCGACGAATTTCGAGTTGGAGATTCGAACCTTCGACCTCGAGAAAAGGAATAGATGTCTTAACTGTTGAGCTATGTTTATAATGGCGAGAGAGCGAGTTGCAGAGAGAAAAGAGAGAGAAAAAGGAAGAGGGGTTGGGAGAAAGAACTTTTTTTTATGCAAAAAAAGAAAAGAGTTAACTTTAACAAGACCCTTTTGGATCCACAGGTTTGCAAAGGTGTGGAAAGAGTTGCAGATTGAGATGGATCAATTATCTTAGACCTGATTTGAAGAGAGGTCCCTTCTCACAACAAGAAGAAGATTTAATCATTGAACTCCATTCAGTTCTAGGCAACAGGTTTGCTAATTATTTCTTTCTAGCACTACATTTATAATCTTTTAGCTATATGGAAACTCCTCGAAAGACGTAAATTCTAATTTCCTTCCTCCTTCCTTCTTCGCTCTCATTCTTGGTTTTCCTAAACCGTTCAGATGGTCACAAATTGCTGCTCAGCTGCCTGGAAGAACCGACAACGAGATAAAAAACTTATGGAACTCGTGCATCAAAAAGAAGTTGAAGCAAAAGGGCATAGACCCCAACACTCACAAGCCTCTCACAGACCAACAAATGATCAACAATGACAATAACAACAACATCATCACATTGGAAGATCCAAAAATCCATGAAAAAGCTTCCTCCATTGAAGTAGTTCCAACCAATTCTTCAACAACAACAACAAAGCCAATTGAAAGTAATTCCGACATGTCGACCACTACTACTTCTTGCAACTTCTCTAACTTCCACCAGCTGAACGACGGATCGGTTCACATGGGTCTCCCTATAATCCCAAATAATGCCACCCCTTTTGAAGCCATTTCAAATTTGCTTTTCCCCACTCCAAATTCATGTGTTGTAGCATGTGTGAGGCCTTCTATCAGTGTAATTCCTTCTGAAAATCCTCCTATTGTAAGCTCCTCTTCCGAACTCGTTCGTAATAACAACAACAACAATGCCTTCTTGTGGCAGCCAGATGAATTCGATCTTCAAACTGCCTCGGATCTCATGAGAAGCGATTGGCATCATCAGATCAATCACCGCCACACGACACTTCAAGCGGAACTGTTAGGGCAACGGACCTTTCCATAACTCTACAAGACTACGGTATTACGTTATTATCCATTTTGGACATAAACCTGCATGACTTTGCATCATCTAGGAGAGTTAATCAGATGATCTCGTACTGATGAAAATATTGTCTTTTACTTATATACCATGGATTTTTCCATGATCTGCGACATTGTTCGCATACTCGTGACAAACCCTTTGATTAATTAGGCTTTCAAGGAAACCATACATTCGTATTATGAAAGGTATAGCCGACATCAGCCGATTCTAGAGAAGGCGTGTGTAAAGCTCTCTAAAGAAATGAAATTTGTTATTGTTTTTCTTTTTAGAGTTCAACAAACTATGAGGATGGAGATTTAAATCTCTGACCGTTTGATGTTATAATACTTTAACCAATTGAGTTATACTCAAATTCATCCTCGTGGACGTAAAGTTTATATATAAATGTATCTTGTAATTTCTTTCTAATGTAATGCTTTGGTTTTTGGTTTATTAAAGTTGAAAGTTTTAATTCCATAGTCCATGTATGTTGTACAGAAAAGAAAAGGGGAAATTATTAAGGGACCATGAATTTCTTAAATGGGTGTCCATCACTGTCTCCTGAAGATGGGGACTTTTTTCACTTTTTGATGTGGTCACCCATCAACCCCTTTTTGAATCATTTGGGATTAACACATAATTCAAACTGTAATTTTATTTTCTTTATTTATTCTAGATCATTCTCTTTTGTCTTTTAAGTTTTCATTGGTTTTAGTGGTGTTAATTTTATGTTCATTCCTAATTAGATATTTTTTTTAATGTCGGTTTAACCTAAACATATCTCAACTAGTTGAAATTATACTTTTATCCCAAAAAAGTTTCCATTTTGGTTTTAGAATTTTTAAAATATCAAATTTTAATCTATAACTTGAAAATATAGTAACATAACAATGGAATTAAACTTTTCTTTTATTTCTATAAAAATTAGCCTTAATTTTTTCTTTCTTACTCTTATTAGTCTAAAAAAAAGTTATGGTAGTGTCGTGCAAAACATAACTCGGTTAATTAAGGCATTACATAATCGACTAAATTAAATGGTCAAAGGTTTGAATCATCACTCTCACAAATTGTTAAACTAAAAAAATAGTTAAAAAAAAGTTTAGTAGAGGTGGAGTTCCAAAAAGACCTTAGTCGATCGGTTTGCACAACATCGATGATTGCTCCCTCCTACTCATCAGGGCATAGCAGTTGCCTTGATAGTTGGGTATAGGTCGTCACGAACTTCAGCCTATTCATTTTCGGGACTAGTTGATTTGGAAGGTGAATTGTTATATACTTTTTAGTGGATTTCAATTTCCATGACCATTGTCTTCCGGTCTTAACTAACCAACACCTTTGTAGGATCTAGGCTAATGTGCAATTAGGCACCATAACCCGACTTTCCTAATTCATCATGCCTCATCAATTCTGCTTACCAAAAATGATCCACTTGGAACTCTCAATTCCATAGGCAGCTCAATAAAGTAGTCGCTTCATTCAACGTATTTGAAGCTTGAGAATAAGTTGAGGACGTTGCATTTCTGATGCTCGCTAATCATTGGCTTTACCCGATAAAACTTGCTTGTGGGCTCCAATTACCTTAATAAGGGAAACTTCGAGGGAACCAACTACTAGATGGTTCGATTAGTCTCTCATCCATATACCCAAGTCAATCTCACTCTCACAAATGCAACCACTACCACAACTATCACTGTTATCAAACCCAATCAACCATCAAAAGGTGGAAATATTTATTATAGTCAAAATCAAACTATCAAAACCTACAATTGGTCAATAGGTTCTACAAAACTACCATGATTAGTTCATACCCCAAACTTACACCAACCAATCCATATACACTCTTAGTAATGGCCAAACTAATTACTAAGGGTGTGTTTGGTTTAACTTTTCAAGTGTTTTATTTTGAAAAAAAAAATTTAATATTTGGCAACCACTAAAAATGACTTATTAAAAAATGAGACTGAGAAATAAATCATTTTGAGATAAACACTTAAAAGTAAATTTTTTAAAAAGAGTTTGTTAGTATATAGTAACTTGTGTATAAAAACACTTACGAGTAAATGTAACCAAACATATGAGTGTTTAAATTATAAACAACGTAACTTTTATACAAAATGTTTAACAGATCAGATACATTCTTGAAAAACACTTAAACTAGAAAGTATTCCAAACGGACCCTAAAATGAATGAGGTGAAATGTAGCCAATGTATCTCGACAATGAGATTTAAATTAATAAGAGAGACGGTACAAGTTCAATGAAACAACTCTCAATTATCTTATCAGAAAGAACCAAACGATTTCCGTCATGACATCTTTGATGACATGGGGAAGAACCATAGCAAACTAGAAGTATATCCAACTTCCTCTTATGTGGATGTAAAAGCAAATCAAAGATGATATATATTTGAGTATAGAGTGAAGAATATGTACAATTAGGAGAGGGGGCCTTAATATTGTGTGGCATCCCTTGGCTCAGCCTCAACTAATTAACTACAAAAGAAAACACTTGCACGATTTGGGTCCCCCTCTCCTACGTCATCTCTGTGACAAGGGCTATATGCCCTTAAAACTCATAAAGGAAACACATCTTTTCACAGCCATTGTCCTTTCTCTCTCTCTCTCTCTCTCTCTATCACAGTTTGAATTATCAGAAGATGCTCTGGAAAAAACAACTGACTCAGTCGTCGATAACTTTCAAAAACCTGTCAGCTTGCACGGTTTTGCAGGCATTGTCAGAAGAATAAACTGCCCTCTCTCTCTTTATCTCTTCATATATTAATATCTTATTGTATAATTGGGAGAAAAATGAAACCCGTTGTTTCAAGGTTAAACTACAAGTTTATTCTCGACTTTTAAGATTATATTTTGATAGGATTTTTAACTTTTACTTTTGTTTTAAATATGTTTCTGAACTTTTGAACTGTATGATAGGCTCTAACGCTAACGTGGGGTACTATCCCTACATCTCCACAACAAAACTTCTACACTAAACAAAGGACAATATTGTTTCGTTTACTCTCATACCACGTCAAGAGCGCTTGTGCTTATCGAGCACACAGCTTTGACTGATAGAGATCACTTAAATCACATATTATAATTGTGGATATAACTAGTGTTGACTCTTTGTTGCACGTTTAACAATCAATCCTATAGAACTAATGTCCATCGAGCTTCCCCTTAGCAACCTTTCAATCGACACATGTCACATGTCTAATTTAATTGTTAGAATAATGAGTTTCAAAGTATTTTAAAATTTTTCTCTAGAACAATTATCCATTGATATGGCTAAGTACGTCGTCCTAGAACGTAATTCTGATACCACTTGTTAAAACAACAAGTCTCTCCATACTTTTTCACGGTGTGATATGATCTACTTTTGGTTTCATGCAAAAGACTAATACTGACGGGGATGTTACTATTTTTTAATACAATATTTTCCACTTTTAATAATCATTGATGCAAGACTTATATGTTCACATCCTTACAAAAATATATAACCTTTTTTTTTACTTCATCTCTCTCTAAGGTAAAGTAGAAGTGTTGAATTCTTCATCCATGTGAATGCACATTCACAGGTCTTGATATAGAGGTCATAGAAACACATTTTATATTTTATATGTGGGGGTCATGTAGATATGTGGGCATATGATGTGTTGCATGTGAACCAATTATTGGAAGCATTTTGTTGGGACCCTACAAACATGGGTCTAGCTAATGAACAAAAAGCATTTCATCTCAAAGGACCTAAGTCTTGGTTTTGGTGAGAAGGGTTGGATTGGAGCATTAGCTTTCTGAGCATTAGTCTCTTTTCTCTGAATGGATAAAGCAATTTTAAATTTCAGCCAAGCAATCAATGGATTCTCGATATTAATTGTACTTACTGAAACTCGTTCTACAACGTCTTCGATCTAGTCATGGAACACTTGAGTTTCACTTCGAGTGGAGTATTAAATCATCCATCAAGTAAATTTGATCATATTATCAATACTTTAACACGAGACAATAACTTTATATAAATCCACACATAGTGCACTTTTCATCCTTTTAACCCTCTCAAGAACAAAATATAGAACAATATAATGCCTAATTCAAGACTAATCGAGAAGGAGAGTCTCGTGCTATAGTAACATATTCACCACATAAGATGTCATTTGGCGTTTCTACTTAACCGTCGACAACGAACCTTTTATCGACTTGTGAGGAGCACTATCCATTACAAAGTGCTCCCCACAAGCATCGTCAAGTGTGTATGATCAGATCATCCTCAACCAGCTAGTGCCTATATAAAAGGGGAACATCCTCCTTTTGACAATAATGAAATCCAACTCAATTCAATCCAATATTCACCTTGATAGCACTCTTCAATTCTTCTTAGACTGCCCTTAAGTTACAATCCATTGATATTCCCTCACTCCACAATCTTCAACTCTTATTGATGGTAGATTTTCATCGACATATAGATGAACAATTATGCTTGAAAAAAAGTACTTTGAGAGGCTATGAATAAATTAAAATTTTCAATTTAAAAATATTTTTGCAACAACATAGGCATCCATGATTTTTTTTGCATTTTAAAAATTGATCAAACATAAAATTAAGATTATCAAAGTGTAGTTTTTCTTTTATTTTTTTTTCTTTTTTTCTTTTATTTTTTTTAGAAATCAAAGTGTAGTTTTTTGCTTTGGCTTGGTGAACACATTTAATATGGTAACAAGAAGCCCTACGTACGTTAAATTTTTACCTATTCACACGTTCCAACGAACATATTACCCAAATAATTATCATTTTAGTCTTCATAATTTATCCTTAATTATTTCAATTTAAAAAAATCTTAGAATTTTAAAAGTTTCAAAATTTTCTAATTCTTTGATTTAGTTAAAATATCTCTCCAAACATCTCCACTTAGCTAAATGCACTAACAAAAGTTTAAATTGGCACATTTTTCTTGGAGGTGCTAATTCATTGTGCCTCTCTCTAACATCCATAGGAAACACGACATCCTATATAAGAAAACTGTCAACATTCAACAATTGTCCAGACCATTTAACATATTTAACAAATCGAAAAAACCAAATAGAAATTTTAAAACTATATCACATATCAAACCAATGGAAACCAAAAACCATAATGGATAAGGCAATTCCATTTCATGTTTAGTAGAGCCATCGACAAACTCCAAACTCTCATACCCACCTCACTAATTCTTCGCTTCTTTTTCTTCACTATGGTGAGCCTTCGCATCAACTCCACTCCCCTCCTCCTCACGGAGAACAGGGACACCTTCTTCTCCTTCTCCTCCTCCTCCTTCACCGTTCAGCTCTGCGATCGGCTCCTCCGTCTTATACTTATACCACGACGCCCAATACAAGTAATGCAAAAAGTTCAAAATACTAAGGATGGCCAAAAACCAATAAAAGAGATTGAGATTGTTGTGGTTCAAATCCTCAGGAATGAGGCCTTCAACCCATCCCCTCTTGCTTGGGGTTATCTTTTTAGTGACTTTGTTGACAACATTGACAAAGATGCTGCTCAAGTAATAGCCAAGGGAGAGGGAGAGCCATGTGAAGGAAGTGGAGAGGGACCTCATTCCCATAGGGGCCTCCTTGTAGAAGAACTCAAGCAGCCCCACAAGGGTGAACATGTCTGCTATTCCAAAGATCCCATATTGGAAGGATAGCCAAAACAGGCTCATTGGCTTCTCCGGGTGCGTCGTCGCTTGGTGTCGTCTCTTCACCTCTACAAGCCCTGCTACCGCCATTGATATGGCTGAGAGAACCTGTCGTAAAAGAATATGTATAAAAGATTAAATATGTCTACGATTACGACCTATTGACTTGAGCTTTTAAGATGAGTAGTAGTTGAACATTATGTATGACGCGTCGGAGGCAACATATGAATGTTAATACTAATTTGAAGAGAAGTTTTCTCTTCCTGTGTTTGTGGTGATATAATCAAAAGTAGTTTTTTGAAATTTCTAGACACATTAGAAAAAATACTAATGCTTTTAGCTTAGAAAAGATTTAGTGTTTCGTGTTCACTTAAAAGTACTTTTTTCCAAAAGTCATCTCAAAGTCTCACTTTAAGAGATTTGAATTCTCTATTTTGGTTCTAAACTTTTCAAAAGGTTTATGTTAGGCTCTCAATTTTTTTTTCCTTTTTAAAATTACTCCTTACTTTTATTTCCCTTTTAACAAATGGATTATTTAGTTTCAACAAATCAAGTAGCTTCAAGTATATATACTAACATGTTGATATAAACATTATAATGTGGGAAGTCATATAGATTAACCTGAGACGAGTTTAAAGTCCAAAGAATTAAAATAAACATTTTGAAAATTTAGAAATCAAAATGGTTACTTTTCTAAAGTTTAAGAACTAAACATTTTTTTTTTGAAAGTTTATGAACAAAATTAGACGTCTTAAGAATTCAAGAACTAAAATAAAACTAACCTGAAAGTTCACGAATCAAAATATATGATTATATTTTTTTAAATCTTAGGAACTAAAATAAACCTTTTGAAAATTCAAGATAAAAATAGAATAAGCACGAAAGCCACACTACCAAAAAACAAAAATCAAGTTTAACCAAAGTTATATATATCGTAATCTATTATGTTAAGCTTTTGAATTTAGCAGTAGTTTCATATCCATACCAGTCCGACCCCGACGCGCTGGAGCTGAGTGATGCCCGAGGGGTGGTGGGTGATCTTGCGAGCGAAGGGGACGAAGACGAACTCGTAGAGGGGGATGAGGAAGGTCATGAAGAGGAGTGGGATAACAGGGATTGATGGGGCTGGGAACTGGAGATGTCCAATGCTTCTGTCCATGATTCTGGTGTTGCCTTGTTCTACTGAGAATGTTTGAAGCTGTGCTAAACAAGTGTTCATGATGATGGTACAGAAGAAGATAGGAAACATTCTTGTTATGATCTTCACTTCTTCTACTTGTGTTACACTGCAAACTTTCCATGCCTCTGGCTCTCTGTCCTTTCCCAAAATTGCAGCTTTGTCAAGAAACCTGTGACGAATTCACAATTAAACGTTTATCCTATCGTAACGCCATGAAACGATATATATTCATTAGTTAATTCTCGACCGTGACTTTACAGAAATTCAAACACAGGACCTCCTGCTTTGATACCATGTTAATTATATTCCAAAACCTTAAACTGAGTACATATGTCAATTTGTTATTGGACCATGTCATAGGAAGTAAGAAATTAATTCTTGAATCCAAGCATGAGGTAAGTATTTCAAGTGTTTGATTTTGAAAAAAGAAAAATCATTTTGACAAAAATTCTAGTGTTTGGCAACCACTAAACATGACTTATTAAAAATTGAGATTGAGAAATAAACCATAAACATTTGAAAGCAAATTTTTTTAAAAAGAGTTTTTGTATATAATAACTTGTGTATAAAAACACTTATGAGAAAAATGTAACCAAACATATGAGTATTTAAATTATTCTAAACAGTTTTTATACAAAATTTTTAAAAGAAAATGCATTCTTAAAAAACATTTAAACTAAAAGGTATTCCAAACGGACTCTTAATTAAGGTTGAATTACAACTTTTTGATCCTAGGATGGGTTTAAGTTTCAATTTCTATTACTATTGTTTAGGTCTAGTCACAATTTCATCTTGATGGCCTTAGAACATAACTTTCAATTTAGTGCCTACGACTTTCGCTTAGTACCAATATGGTCCTTATAGTTTAAAACTTTCAATTCTTTATCGGTTCTATGTTCAAGTATCTAATTTAAGATTTAGGATTTAGGGTTTAAGACAAAAACTTAAAATACTTGTATACTCATCCAGGTAAACATATATCTATCGGGTGACTATAATGTTTTCTTTTTTATAATCTAGTTAAATCTCATAGAATCGTCTTTGAACTTTTTTTTTAATCCATGGAAGAACTCGTATTTAATCTTGAAGATCATTGGACCAAACTGTAAACACGTCGATTGAAACTTATAAAACTATAGAAGCCAAATAAAAAATTGTAAAACAAATTGGAAATTTAGCATTAATAAGGTAATTCAATTTAACCTGAGCTGATTGGTATGTGCAATTTTGGAGTGAATGGAATCTGTATAACATTTGTCATTAATTTCATACAATTCGCTTGGCGTCTCTGGCAACGCCAATCTTCGGTTTTTAATCGCCACAACAATAACCTTCCACACAAAAACAAACCAAATTTAATCCATTCTATTCCATTTCAAATATACGTACGACGAGCATAACTTAACTAGGGAGAAAATTAAGTCATTTCATAGAGGGAAAATTGAAATTTCTATAAACTTTTTTAAAAATTGATTGGGAAAGAATCTTTAGCCGTTTAGGGTTACGTTAGTTGTTTGGTAAAGCTAATTATTTTTTAATTTATCTAAAATCACTTTTCAATTCACTCTTATATTTGAAATCATGCTCGTACCAACTTTTGAATTCAGCTTCCTTAAAAATTTGTCATACTCTTATATGATCAACAAAATTTGGATTGAGACAATTTTTTTCTAATAACTTCTTTTCATAAAATTTTATGAAATAATTTAGGTCAAACAGAGTGACTTGCAATTTAAATTATGTAAACTTTTAAATAATTATTTTATAATAATTTGATATTGAAATTCATTATAAAAACAATTGAAATAATATGTCTAATTTAGTCATTATAACTAAATCACAACAATTAGTACTAATTTATCAAATACCATAATATGCATTTTTAGGTTTAAATTTGAAATTTACCGAAATTTATTTTTACTTCATGTCACAACTGATTTTTCTAAAAGCACAATTACCGGCAATTATTTTAAGAGAATTTGCAGTGGGTGGCAAATAAGAATTATATAATTGCAAATATAGCACAATGTAAAAAAATTGCAAATATAGCAAAATCTATCAGAGTATATTACTGATAGACACGGATAGACTCTGGTTAATTAGAATCTATCTAATGGACTTTGATTATCAAAGTTTATCAGTGATAGTCACTGATAGATTTTGATTAATCGGAGTCTATCAGTGATAGGCACTGATAGACTTTGAATAATCGAAGTCGATCAGTGATAGACACGGATAGAATCTGACGACATCTTTTTGGTCTTGTACAATTAATTTTGCTATATATGCAATTAGTTTGCAACTATGCTATATTTGCTATTAATTTGGTTCAATTTGTCATCTATGCAACTGCCCCTTATTTTAAAAGGTATAGCAATCATAAATTAAGTCTAGATTGAATACTTTTCAAAGTTCAAGAACCTATCAAACACAACCCAAGTTCCGAAACCGAACATGTAAATTAACTAAAATAATAATTAAAAAAAAAAAAGGAAGAAAAGAGAAAATAGACCTGAATAATCCTCAACATTGGGCTTTGACCAGGCACATGAAGGCGATAAAAGGGCTTCCCAATGGCAAACACAATGAACCCAACAGCAGTGGCCACAGTTGAAGTGAAGAAGCCCCAATACCAGGCCTTGTTCACAGCAACCCAAACAATCAAAGTCACTCCCACAGCTGCTCCAATCACAATGCTCAGCAACATGTAGTTGAAATATGTGGCCAAAGCCTTCGCCTCCTTCGGATCCTTCTGGTCGAATTGGTCCGCCCCGAGAGCGGGTAGCGCCCCTCGCACCCCGCCCGACCCGATCGCCAGTAGGTACAGCGATGTGTAGAATACGAAGGCGATGCGCCCTCGGACGCAGTCCTTCGGGCAATCGGGCTTCGGCAGGAGATCGTGGGAGTAGGCTTGGACTGTCACCATCACCAATGCCTGGATAACTAGATGGTTAAATATGAGAAATTATTGGAGGAGGTCATCGCAACGTGCCTCGTAGTTTTATAAAAGTATTATGAATCTGTATCTATTAGTTGTAGGAAGCCACAGGTAGATTTTCGAATTTTCATGCATTAGAAGGCAACCATCATTAGAAGGCAACCCTGAGATCTGACGACCTTATTCAACACACTAGCAGGATTGGTGTGGCTATTTCATATGTTAATAGTCCGAACTTAAAGTGTTTTTAAGTGAAAAAAAAAAAGTGTGTTTAAACACTTAGAAAATCATTCCAAACAGACACTAAGTTTAATTTATTAATTATATTTTATAATTTCCAAAACATGTCTTTTTAGAATATGAAAGTGCTTATAAA
The DNA here is from genome assembly GCA_017139565.1 of Luffa aegyptiaca. Classification (NCBI taxonomy): domain Eukaryota; kingdom Viridiplantae; phylum Streptophyta; class Magnoliopsida; order Cucurbitales; family Cucurbitaceae; genus Luffa; species Luffa aegyptiaca. Next base: position 44,108,881 of record CM029402.1, on the reverse strand, counting down.
TATCATATATTTTTCCAAATAGTTATTACCTATGTCATTAGTTTAGGACACTCTAACACATGTATATATAGCCAAATGATTATGAAACAGGATCTAAACGAACAGAATTGGTAATTTAAAACTTTACTCTATGAAACGGAATCTTACGAGAATCTCGAGTACGCCGAAAACGAGACACGTGGTGAGTCTATTGATATAGGTGTCAGAAAGGAAGCCACCAAGAAGAGAGAGCAAGAATGTAGAACCAAAGAAGTTGGTGAGTGTATTAGCAGCAGTTTGAAGATCAAAGTGCAGAACCAGAAGAAAGTATTGAACCAAGCTCACACCATTTGCCACAAATCCCATGCTCTCAAAAGTCAGCAGGGCTGTCAAAATTAATTCACATATATACAACTTCTATAAAATTAACTCCATATAATCATTTCTATTTAATTTTTAAACTTAAAAATGTTTTATTTACATTTGAAAATCTTAGGATTAGGGCAACAAAATAAAATAAAGGCAAATGGGTAACAGACGGGGTTGAATATTATATTTTGAATCGAATGTTTTGATCCGTCCATTTTTAATTTATTTTTATCTAATTAGGCTACTTTCTCTTGTGTGTCACACTATTACTATATGTCATGTCAAAATTTAAATTGTCCCTTATTTTTTCAATTAACATGTTACTCAATCGTGTTAATGATATATTGAAATATTAGAATCAAACTTAATTAAAAGGTTTTAGACATAATTTGAAACTAAGATAATTAAAATATTTTTTTGGTCATTACATCCATTGATCTATTCATAAAATTGAAGGTTTGACATCAATAATAAAGATCAATTATCATATAAATATTATAAATAACATAAATACTAGTACTAAGATTTATGACTCAAAATGAAACGAACTTATTTATTAATTGAAATAATTTTAAGTTTACAAGAATATCTATCACTATTAATAAACCTAACAATACATCCATAAAATTGAGAGCTCGACGTCTCCATCAACATCAATATTTTAATTCTTGATTGAGATTTTTAAAAGTTCCTAAACTAATAAAAAAAAATGACTTTCAAAGTTCATGGGGTGAGGGATCGAACATTCGATTTTTAAAACGATAATTGATGTCTTATCCACTAAGCTATGCTTGAAACGTGACAAACCTAATTAAACTTAATTAATTACTAACCGAAAATGAACATGGTGGCCCGGAATCCACCTTTTCCTTCATCTCGTGGATCAACCACCTTGATCTCCCTCCCCTCGGTTCCCTGCAATGTGATTAACGTCAAGCTAGCTATGCTCAAATCGACACACCCTAATCAAACGTCATCAATCATGTACACTACAACAATTTTCCATAACCAAAGAACAGAGAAAGGTGAGATTTAGAATCCAAAAACTTACCATATTGCCAGAACTCACAAGATAGCCTTGAGAGAACTAATGGCCAACAAACAAAAAAAGTTGTATTATTGTATATAGCCTAAGAAACTTTGTATATAACGTTCATCTCTCATAAGTTTAATCGCCATTTTCTTTAATCAAATCTCCTTTTCTTTTCTTGGCAATTTTAGGGTTTTTGATTAATTTTGTTGTGTGATAATGACAATTAGGGTAAAAATAAATAACTTTGGACAGCTTTAGGGTGTGTTTGGTTTAACTTTAAAGTGTTTAATTTTGAAAAAATTTCTAGTGTTTAGTAACTACTAAAAATGACTTGTGAGAAAATGAGATTCATAAATAAATCATTTTGAGAGAAACACTTGAAACCAACTTTTTAACAAAGACTTTTTAAGTATATAATAACTTGTGTATAAAAACACTTATGAGGAAATGCGACCAAACAATATGAGTGTTTATATTCTAAACAATTTTTATACAAAATGTTTTTTTTTAAATGCATTCTTGAAAAACATTTAAATTAAAATGTATTCCAAACGGACCCTTAATTTATCAAATGAAATTACATAAATTGGAAGTGGAAAGGGAATCTATAATGGTTAAGCTTGAAGCGGATAAAGCAAGTGTTAGTTCATATTATCATTATTGTTGAGGACATGTTTAATTGGCTATATTATGATGCTCCAACAATGCATTTGCTATTGATTTTTTGTTTTACCATATGAATGTGACATGGTTTTGATTATTTTAATTTTCAGCCAATATAATAATTCCGATCGGTTATAGTGTATTTGGAATAACTTTTTTTTATAAGTATCTTCGGGAGGAGTGTGCTTAGCATAGCGCTTCTGGAGTGATTTTAGATGATCAAAAGTGTTTAATTATTATAAAAAAATCTTAATAAATAAAAAGCACCTCACAAAAACTCAATTAATTTAAAAACTATTTTTAGAGCAACACTCGAGAGATTATTATTAACGCTCAAGGTAAATAACCTTTTCATACTTTTATTAAAGGAAAAGCCTTTATAAATAGCCAGCAGTGTTACAAGTGGTGTAACTAACTATAACAGATAAGTAACAAATAAGTAAACTGCTATATTGCTTAATACTCCCCCTCAAAATGGCAAGAAGGTTGAAGAATATTGAGGATGCCCATCTTGGATAATAAAGCAGAAAAGGGTGACAAAGGTAAGGCCTTTGTGAAGATGTCAGCAAGTTGAAGTTGGGAGCGAATCGGTAAGAGTTTAATGTCACCACTTGTAATCTTGTCACGAACAAAATGACAATCTATTTCAATATGCTTTGTTCTCTCGTGAAAAATGGGGTTAGAAGCGATGTGAATGGCAGAACTATTGTCACAAAAGATCAAAGCTGGTTTTATGGACTGAACTTGCAGGTCAGTTAAGAGCTGTTGTAGCCAAACAAGCTCATTGGTAGTCGCGGCAAGGGCTCGGTATTCTGCTTCAGTAGAAGATCGAGATACAGTGCTTTGCTTTTTGGCTTTCCAAGAGATCAGAGAGCTGCCTAAGAAGATGCAGAAGCCTGTAGTAGAGCGACGTGTATCGATACAAGATGCCCAATTAGCATCAGTGAAGGCCTTTAGTTGAAGAGCTGAAGAAACAGGCAGAAAAATGCCTTGCCCAGGTGAACCCTTCAAATACCGCAATAAGTAGTGAGCAGCAGAGAGATGAGAAGTCCTTGGTTGTGCAACAAACTGACTTAGTTTGTGGACGGCGAAAGTAATGTCAGGACGGGATATGGTGAGATATAGGAGGCGGCCGATGAGACGTCGATAGGCAGACGGATCAGCCAACAGTTCACCGTGTTGTGAAGACAATTTCTGGTTTGGATCTAAAGGCAGGACAGATGCCTTAGAAGCTAGGAAACCAGTATCTTCTAAAAGCTGAAACGTGTAGTTGCGTTGATTCAAAAAAATGCCTTTTGTGGATCTAGCCAGTTCTAATCCCAGGAAGTACTTTAAAGGACCGAGATCTTTAAGTCAGAAAACATTGTTCAAATGTACTTTAAGAGCTTGGATGTCATGTGATGAGGCACCAGTGATGATGATATCATCGACATACACAAGTAAGGCCACAAATTTTGGTCCACTGCCTCGGGTGAAGAGCGAGTAGTCGGATTTTGATTGCTTAAATCCGAGTAGAATGAGAGCATGGGAGAACTTGTCAAACCATTGCCGAGAGGCCTGTTTGAGACCGTAGATGGACTTTTGGAGTTTGCAAACCAAACGCTCCCCCTTAGATGTAGCCACACATTGTGTTTATAACCAAGCGGCAGGTTCATATACACTTCCTCATGTAAATCCCCATGTAGGAATGCGTTGTTTACATCTAATTGAAGTAGTTCCCAGTGGAGAGAAACTGCAATGGATAAAAGGACTTTGACGGTAACCAATTTAGCTACCGGCGAGAATGTTTCAATGTAATCAAGGTCCTCCTTCTGAGTGTAGCCTTTTCCTACTAGGCGAGCTTTGTAACGCTCTACAGAGCCATCAGCCTTATGTTTGACCTTAAAAATCCACTTACAACCAATGGAATGATGTCCATGTGGCAGTGGTACGACTGTCCAGGTTTGATTTCGCTCCATGGCATGAAGCTCCTCGGTCATAGCCTCTCGCCAATGGGGAAAAGGAACGGCCTGGTGATAGTATTGTGGTTCATAGATGGAAGAAACATTGAGAACAAAGTTTCTGTGTGATGTGGAAAGTCTGTCATAAGAGACAACATCAGATAAGGGATGTTTGGGTTTGGACGAGTATGTATTAGGCAAAGAATGCAAGAGACTACAGTGATAGTCTCGAAGATATGAGCTTGATTGATCTAGAGGAACGCCTGGGTTCCATCTCTTGAGGAGGTGCAAGATCTTCCACTGGATTGGAACCTGTAGCAGTATCAACATTCAGGTGGGGGGCATCAGTGGTGGGATCAATATGAGCTTGTTCATCAATATCATCATTCACAATAGATGGAACAATATCATCTGTGGAAGTGTCATGCACAACAGGAACTTGTCTATCAACTTCGGCATTCACATCAGCAAGAATATGTTGTTGCTGATCAGTAGGTAATACTACTGGATTGGATATCCCAGAAGGACCACCAGGTGATGGTAAAACTAAGTCAGGAAAGGCGGTAATAGCCTCTGCCGTGGGAGTGATGTTGTGAAAAGGGAAGACCTTTTCATGGAAAATAACATCTCTGGAGATGAATATCTTTTTGTTTTCTATGTCATATAACCGAAAGCCTTTAACTCCTGGTGGGTAACCAAGGAAAACAGTAGGAATGACACGAGGACTGAACTTAGATCTGTGTTGAGTATTTGTTGAAGCAAAAGAAAGACATCCAAATACTCTAATGTTCGAATAGTCAGCATCCTTGCCATTTAGCTTGAAGAAAAGGGTGGACCAATTCAGTAATGGAGAGGGAACTCGATTAATAAGGAAACAAGCAGTCAGTATACATTCCCCCCAAAATCTGATAGGAACCCGAGACTGAAATAGCAAGGAACGGGCAACATTCAATAGGTGTTGGTGTTTTCTCTCCACAACAGAGTTCTGTTCAGGTCGATTGACACAAGAAAACTGATGGATAACTCCCTTGGACTCAAAAAAATCCTTAAACTCTAGCTCAGGAGCATTTTCCGATCTAAATGTCTTTATGCAAACTCCATACTGTGTTTCAATTAATTTGAAAAACTTTGGGACGATATGTAAAGCATCAGTTTTTTTGTTTCATCAAGTAAACCCAGGTGTAACGGGAAAAGTCATCAACTATGGTCAGAAAATAGCGAAAACCAGCATGAGTAGGCATTCGGTATGGACCCCAAGTGTCGCAATGTACTAAATCAAACATATGCTCGGCTAAATGGTTGTGTGAATGAAATTGTAATCTCTTTTGTTTAGCAAGAGGGCAAATGTAACAAGTTTGATTATGTACTGACTTAGAACTGAAATGTAAAACATCTTTCAAAGCTGCTAAATGCTTAAGGGATGGGTGGCCAAGTCTTTCATGCCATACATCAACAGACAATAAATTGCATGCAGGCATATCATGAACATTATTAGTAACAAAGGAGCAAGAATGAGACTTATCCGGGGTAGCTTGGAGAAGATAGAGCCCATGCCAACTACTAGCCTTCCCAATCGTCCTCGATGAGTACTTGTCCTGAATAAGACAAGAAGCACCAACAAATTTGACAAGAAAATTCTAATTAGTGGTCAAAGCGCTGATAGAAATAAGATTGAAGGTGAAGTCTGGGATGAACATGACGTTTCGAAGACAAATGTGGTCATTTAATCGTATATCACCAATGAATCTTACAACAATGCAAGTTCGATTGGGTAAAGAAACAAATTTCCCAGTGACAGGGCGCAAGACAGTAAAGAATGTCCGGTTAAAGGAGATGTGCGTGGAAGCACCAGAATCAAGTACCCAACAATTGATAGAAGACGTAAGAGAAGAACAGATACCTGCTACATGAGTGGTAGCAGAGGCTAGTTCTATAGGAGCTCTCTTTGCTTTGGTTAAGTGAGACTGGAGTAGGGCCAAACGATTTTGGCATTGTTCAGTAGTCAACGACGGACTGTTGTCTGAAGAAGGAGGATCAGACGTTGTGGCATTGTTTCGTTGATTGCGATACCCAGGCGAATAACCGTGGATTTTGTAGTAGCGATCAACAGTGTGTCCTAGGATGTTGCAATGGGTGCAAAAGGGGCGCTCCTTCTTCTTGTTTGACCCCGTCGGGGGACGAGAGCCGCCAGCGGAATTCTTAACGAGCAATGCAGTCTCACTAGAAGAGGATGAACCATTGACAGTAGAAAGAAGTGAAGCAGAGGCACGCTGCTCTACCTCTTGAGCAATGAGGGAGAACGCCTTCTGAATTGTCGGTTCAGGCTCCATTAGTAGCAACTGAGTTCAAATTTGGGCAAAAGAATCATTCAAGCCCATCAAGAAAGCCATGACGTACTCAGTCTGGAAGTAGGTATTCATCTCTTTAACGTCATTACAAGAACAGAGGCCACACGAGCAAACAGGGCGATACGAACTTAGTTCATTCCACAGTGTTTTGAGTTTGGCAAAGTAGGTCGTCACGGAATTCTGATCTTGAATAAGATTGGAGATCTCGCGCCGAAATTGGAAAATTCTTGGGCGATTCTTCCGTTGGTAGTGTTGTTGAAGATCAATCCATATATCTCTTGCGGAATCAGCAAAGTTAACACTCGCAGAGATTTCAGTGGACAGGGAATTTAGAATCCAAGTTGTTACGATGCTATTGCAAATAATCCACGATTTCTTCATTTCTCCATCAGGTTGCGGAAGGGTACCATCGATGAAGCCCATTTTGTTCTTGAAGGTTAGACCAAGGATCATGGCACGACTCCAAGAAGTATAATTAGTTTCTGTAAAAGGATCAGAAACTAATTTGAGGCTGGTGCTGTCGGAATGGTGCAAGAAATACGGATTATCGTATTGATCAATGATAGATTGACCTGTCGATCGGGTGGGAGATGAAGAAGCTCGAGAAACTGTGGAGTTCGTCTCCATCATTGGAGGAAGCACGCGAAGATAATCACGGGAAAGATGAAAAGGAGAGACTCACGAAGATTGAAGAAAGAGCGCGCGAGGATATTATCTCATCTGATACCATATTAACTCTCAAGGTAAATAAACCTTTTCATACTTTTATTAAAGGAAAAGGCTGTATAAATAGCCAGCAGTGTTACAAGTGGTGTAACTAACTATAATAGATAAGTAACAAATAAGTAAACTGCTATATTGCTTAATAATTATCAAAAAATAAATTTAAGACGATTAATCGAAAATCTTCAAAAATATCTAATAAGAAATATATATATATATATATATATATATATATATATATATATATATATATATATATATATATTTTGTATTAATAGAATCACTTTTGAGTACAATGCAATGAAAAAAAAATGTATTTAAAACACTTTTTAACAAAGGTAAGATATAAAAACTTTTTCATGGAAAATATTTTTTAAAAAATGTATTTAAACTATTGGGAATTAGAGAGTGCAACCAAAGTTCCACATTGGTTAGACAATGGGATGATCATGGGTTTATAACGGAGGACAAGTATCTCCATTGGTATGAGACCTTTCAGAGTGAACCAAAAGCAAAGTCATGAGGACTTATATGTCCAAAGTGGACAATATCATACCATTGCTCGAACTTACATAAACTAAAAGGTGTATTTCAAACACACCACGAGGTTTAAATCTACTTTTAACATGTTTGAGTGTTTAGGTTAATTGGTGTGTGCATTTCGACTAATCTCAAGAAAGAAGCACTTGACTCTAAAAAATTTGGTTGTCATTTGAATATTCTATATGTAGATAGGTCACCAAAAAGTTTGAACTCATTCTCTCCAAAATTTCTTTACTTTTTTAACATGCAAATATTGGATAGGAATATTAGGAATTAGAACAATGGTAAAAATTAAGATTTTTTTAATATATAGACTAAAATAGACATTTTAAAAATTCATAAACCAACTAATAGAAAAAGTTTCAAAAAAAATGGGATTAAAATGAGATTTAAGCAGATAGAAAAATATACTTCATACTCATCTTTATTTATTTAGTATGAAAAAAACACATTTTTGTTCTCTGAAGTTTGGGTTTGGTAGCATTTAAGTTTCTAAGTTTTGAAAGTTACATTCTAACCTGTGAGATAATTTTCAAAGAAAATAAAACATTTTAACCCCTAAGGTTTGAGTTTAGCAGCATTTGGTTTATCAGTCCAATTTTAAGCTAACTTGACATCTTTTTATCAAAAAAGAAAATATATTTTTTAAATAAAATATATTTTTAAATTTTTTAAAATAAACAAAAATATTTTTAATTCTTTTTCTCTCTCTTCTTTCTCCTCATCCTTCATCTTTCTCCCTCGGGGTAATTACAAAATTGCCCCCTCCAAGTTTTTTGTTTAAAATTTTAACCCCCTATAAGAAAAAAGTTTTTTTTTGACCCCCTTGATGATGAATATGATGTAAGCATGCATAGCAATTTACTTTTATACCCTCAAGTCATTAAAACCCACTAAAATTAATTATTTCACCAACTTTTCACCCACCTTCACCAACTTCCAATACCATAATTACCATACATTACTCTTAACCCTCCATTAAACTCATTTTGAAAAAAAAAAACATCTTTCAATCACCCAACCTCTCATCTTCTCTCTTGAATCCACAACAAGTTGTTCACTAAAGTGCATTTGATCCACAACAAGTGCTCATTTTTTAAAGAAGGTACGTTACTTTTGATTATTCTATCGTATTTGTTTAAAAAATATCCAATAGAATGTGTTGAAATGGTTTTTCGTCAATCCTGAGTCGAACCCGGTCCAATCTCGGCCGGACAGGTTGAAAATCCCGGCCGAACCACCCTTTTTTCCGGCCGGGATTCATACATTTTGAAGACCGGCCGAACCGATATTTTCCCGACCGGACCACGTTTTTCCCGGCCGAACCGTCACCGAGATTTGGCCGAGAACAGTGATTTTTTTTTTTGTTTTTTTGTTTGGTTTTTAAATTTTTTTAAGTTTTTTGAATTTCTGGTGGTTGCATACATTTGTTTATATATTCTTTTGTATTTGTGCAGATGCCTCGTGTTTGGGTATGTTTTGGTGGTGTGTGGAAGGAGAGTGAAAAGGAGTATGATGGTGGAGAGGTGATGGCCTTAGACGTGGATGTGGGAATTTCTTATAACGAGTTCTTAGGTCAAGTGTATGAAATAAGTAGTATAAGTCCGAATGATAACGACATTGTTTTGAGGTGTCTGCTTGAACTGAGGTCTAAATCTCCCGCTTTTGTGATTAGGAACGAGGTAGATTTGCATAGTTTTTTGACTTGGGAGTTAGTGTCTGCAAGTCCCCTTTATGTATCCACCGTGCCGAAACCATCCCCCCAGTCCAGTCACCAAGGGTTTCGTCCATATCCCATTCCATATACTGTACCAAATACTCCATATATGGGAGTGCAGTACTTTTCGTATATGGATCCAAATCATCAACCATACCATTACACGTCTGTCCCACCATATACTCCACATTACATGAGTCAAGAAATACCATCCCGAGCCACACCCTTTCCACACAATGAAGATCATCACAATCCCTCGACCTCCACATCTTTCCCATACAAAGAAGAGCAAGAGCAAGAGCAACACATCCCCCCCGTTTCCACACACATGCCATTTACACCCATGTATAATGACCCGATGTCACTGAGTCCAATACGTGACGACGAGAGGGCATATAACCTTGGGGATGATGTTGACTACGTTACATCACAGAATGATTTCCATGACTGGGGAGACTATGGAGAGGATGTGAACCCGGACAGTGATTTTCAGGATTGGGGAGATTACGGAGAAGAGGTACTTGAGAGTGGCGAGGAAGATCTGTACGAAGTTGATGTAACTGCCCAGGAGAATATTGGGGTTCATCGGGAGGTACTTGGAACTGCAGAAAATATCGATACTTCTACTATGGCCGTTAATATGGCACCTGGCCCTTCTACGACAACTCGTGCATCTAATTCAGCAGTAATGCCAGGTCAGTACTCTAATTACAAGGATATAGAAGTGGGAGAGATATTCTTGTCTAAGAAGGACTTGCAGATGAGACTGTCTGTTTTAGGGATGAGAGAGAACTTTGAGTTTAGGGTTAAGAAGTCTGACAAGAAAATATTCAAGGTTCGGTGTGTTGTTGAGGAATGTGAATGGAGGGTCCGAGCTACGGTACTGAAAGGCTCCGATGTCCTTACAGTTACCAAGTATTCTAACAATCACACGTGCAAACACTTGATGCTAACCCACAAACATAGTCAGGCCAAAAGTTGGGTTGTTGGCAATATTGTGAAGACAACGTTTCTGGAGGTTGGTCGTTCCTACAGACCAAAGGACATCATAAGTGATATCCGGCAAAAGTTCGGGGTCAATCTGAGTTATGACAAGGCATGGAGGGCTAGAGAACATGCATTGGTCCTTGCCAGAGGCTCGCCTGAAGAGTCCTACAGACAGTTACCACGGTTTGGAGAAGCGTTGAAAATTGAAAATCCTGGTTCATTTTTCGACTTGGAAGTGGAAGATGGTGGTTACTTCAAGCATGTGTTCATGGCAATTGGGTCCACAATTAGAGGGTTCTTGAACTCTATTCGTCCGATTTTGGTTGTAGATGGGACCCACATGAGAGGAAAGTTCAGTGGTAAGCTCCTAACTGCAGTAGGCATCGATGGAAACAACCAAATATACCCCGTAGGGTTTGGCATTGGGAGGGGGGAAACCGATGAATCATGGACCTAGTGATTAGAGTACTGACCAGGTCAGTGCTATTGGTCACATTAATCCCCTAGTGATTGTTTCTGACAGACACAAGAGCATATTGAAGGCAATACACACTGTGTTTCCCGATGCATCCCACGTTTACTGTATCCACCATCTACAAGAAAACTTGAAAACAAAGTTCAAGGATCACGGCTTTATTCAACTCTACCTTAAAGAAGTGAAGGCATTTCGTGATACTGAGTTTCAGGAATTTTGGAACCATATTCCAATACGTGTCCAAAAATACTTGGAAGAAGTTGGACTTGAACATTGGTCACGTGTTTATCAGTGTGGGATGAGATACAATCAAATGACCACGAATATTGCGGAAAGTTTTAACTCCCTCCTGAAAGATGCGCGAGAGTTACCAATAACAGGTCTTCTTGATTACATTAGGGGATGGTTGCAAGCCACTTACTACGACCGTCGTACCGATGCAGCGAAATGGGATGCACCGATATCAAAATATGGTGAAGAGATTGTTCTAGCAGCGGAGAATAATGCAAGAAGGCATGTGGTTACGCCAATTGCCAGGTACGAATTCCAAGTCGACGATGGACACTTGGGTGGTCGCGTCAACATCCACACGAGGACGTGTACTTGTCGTGAATTTGACGTCTTCCAACTTCCGTGCTCCCATGCAATCGCTGCCTGCATCTACCGGAACCGATCGTACTTAGATCTTTGTTCTCCATGCTACCGCGTTGAGGCAGTCCTTGCTGCGTACGCAGAACCCATATATCCAGTAGGTCATGTGTCGGAGTGGAAAACATCCGAAAATTTTGTGGATTTTGAAGTGTTGCCGCCGAAGAGGGTTCCAAGAGTTGGTCGACGACAAACCTTGAGGATACCATCGACGGGAGAGGTTAGACAAGTTCACAAATGTACTCGCTGTGGAGGGAGAGGTCATAACAGGAAAACATGCCGCCAACCACTCAACACCGCATAGTATTCAGTTTTTTTTTTTCTTTATGTAATTTTATATAATGTATCTATGAACGTATTTTATATAATGTAATTTTAATATTCTAATATTTGTTTAGAATAGTTGTTCAATATTCAGATGCATGTTGTTATTTTCTGCGTGCAGGTTTGTGTTGAAATGCATGTACCAATAAATCTCTGATTTTTTTCCCGCTAACTTCCCGGCCGAAATTACTCACCGAGATCCAAAACGAGACATGAATTCCCCACTTTAACTAGAGGTTATCAGCCACTGTGTTTTTTCCCGGCCCGATCTCGGCCGACCCGAGGACCGAGATTCTCAAACGAGACAGATGATAGAGTCATAAGGGGAGCTTTATCAGTCACTGTGTGTCTTCCCGGCCCGATCCCGGCCGAACCGCGGCCCGAGATTACCAAACGAGACATTTGAGAGACTATAAGGGGAAGTTAGTTCACTGTTATTTTTCTCGGTCGTGGCTCGGCCGGGATGACGAACCGAGAGCCTCAAACGAGACTGTTGGGTTGTTTAGCATGTAATAGAGCTCACTGTGTATAATCCCGGTGTGGCTCGGCCGAGACCCTCCCCCGGGAAAATTAACAGTCTTAAATAACATCTTAAATAATTGTTTTTGGTTGGTTTCCTTTACAAATTCCACGTTCATTCTTTCGTAATAAGTGATTAGATATTTTTTTTACATGAGTATTTGGTTTGTGACAATTGTTGAGCGTTTGCATGAGAATTTGCATGGTTTGCATGAGAATTTGCATGGTTTGCATGGAAGTATGATAAACCATAAAAACTTAATAATTTATCACACAACAACACTTGAATCAATATAATCCACTAGAAGAAGGGTCTATTCGCCCATATTTGTACAGCATATTGCCATCGAAAATAAATCATATTATCCTGACTTAGGGTGTCATACGGCAACCCAGTTACATCATATTCAAAAAATTTACATACAAACATACCGCAGTCGCCACTACTATCCTGCTGCGGCCTAGACAATTCCCGACGCAGAGGCCATCTTTGAACGGGAAGATTCTTCCTCACATCCATGACCCCGATCTTCCAAAGCAGAGCTGGCAGGACTTGGCAAAGGATCCTTAACTCCTTCTCAATCACCTCGTCCTTATTCAACACCACCATGGAATCGGATACAACGACCTCCCCCACCTCGAGGTCAATGCATATGAGGACCCAATGCAGCCCACCGATGTTATACGGCATGTACACCAAATCAATCGTGCTCCATGGTATGTTATGGTCTGCAAGCTCACCCTTTCCGTACTTCAAGATATTGCCTGCGCTGCTCCAATCGTACGTCAAGTCTCGGGGATGTATGCCGCTACTCATTTCCTTGTATAGGCCATCTTCGCGTCTGAAAAAATTCTGATGAAAAGAAGATACCAAACATAAGAACCCTATAGAACACTATCAAACAAACATATTAACAAAATGTTCCAATGGTACGTACCGTTACACATAGGTCACCAATGGTGAACTTCTTGCGGCATAAATCTGGTCCTTTTCCCCATTTCTTTTGGACGAACATGAAAATCGAGTCGATCACCTACACGTAGTTAGATTGTTAATATTTCAATTAAACATCATTATTGTCAGTAATCAAACCATACCTCATCGGTCATCCATTTCGATGGAGTGATAAGATCACGAAACCACGTCTTGTCTCGGACAGCATACGCAGTTGTCCGAACATTATCTTCTGGATCCTCAGTGTCAAGCCATCTTTTGAATGGAGCATCCAGATCGTGGGGGATCTGGGGAAGAGGATCGTACTTCACAGCCTTGCGTTTCTTACGTTCTTCCCGTGTGTCTTTCCATGGACTTCTCAACTTCCATGTAGTCTTCCTCTTACGAGTCCCCCGTCTTTCTATCGGCTCGTTCTGTTCAGAAATGGACTGGACACCCTGTACAATAAGGAAAGTGATAATAAAGTCATTAACCCTAACCCTAGATACCACTATCAACCCTAACCATAAATATACTAAACCTTAATGAATGCTTACCAGAGAATGTTGACTTTCGACAACAGGAATATCCTTTCCCACGCCCTCTATCGGGGCCTCTACATGTTCGCCTATTTCAATTACTTCCTATTAATGGGTAAAGAAAAAAAAAACAATAAAATAACCAATAATCACTAATAACATAAATTAACAAAGTTCCTATTAAATTGCACTTACATGTTCTCCTATTTCAGTTACTTCCTCAGCACCACCATGTTGTTCTGTTGTATCCATCGGATCCTCATGGTCAGCCATTGGGGTGTTGTCATCTGCTTTTCCTTGTGACCCGGATGGATCAGGACCACCACCATCATCCTGACCTTTTGAATGTGGTCGAGATCCACCACCACCATCGTCTGTACCGTCATCTGGTTCTATGTACTTGCTGGCGTCGACGAATTTACCCTGTCAAACCAATGTATCAGTAACTAAACATCATAACGCTAATAAAAGCGAGTAATAAATCACTATACATACCTTCGAAAGTCGACGCATGAACTTCCTTATCGCCTTCAGGTCTTTTTCCATGGACTTAATGACCTTCAAATCCTCCTTAATCTCCTTCACATCGTCTTTAATCACCTTCACCTCGTCTTCGAGGACTTTGCACCTCTTGCAGACTCTGTCATTCGTACCAGACGTCCCAACACCCTCTGCCACTTCATTTGGATTCTCAGTCTCGAGATCCTCAACGATATTATCTTCAACTGGAATATCTCCCAAATATATCCGACATACCATATCTGAAGAAAACACCTCCCGACTCAGCGCTGCAAGTGTAGGTGAGTGGTTACATGACCATCTTAATATGCGTGGAATGGCATTGTCATTCAAGCGATTAGCCACACGCCCGGTCAAAGAAGATACTGTCTCGTATGTCCATACCTGTGTAAGTAAAGAAAGTATATTGTTAGAGATACAATATATACGGCGAATGTATACACTATCAATCACTCTAAACCAACGTACCTGAAACGCGTATGGGAAGCCATATAGACTGTACGTTTCCTGTTTGCCATCCGTCCTCTCTTTATAGGACACTGCCTTCCCACCTACAGCCTTCTTGAGTCCCTTTATGGTCTTATCAAAAATTAACTTACTCCAATCCTCATTACAAAACCTTTGCCAATCATCAATAAAGCCGAGCAGGCTAGTGTCCATCTGCTGCTTTCTCTCCCTCCCCATCATAGCCAACTCAATGAAATAAAATATGGCCATCTTCACAGCATCCTCATCGCTCTCAAAATTAATGGAAGGGAATAATCTATCTAGTTCAAACCCTTTCATGCTGATGCTATCGTTAAGGTACAGTCTTCTCAGTCTAGTACTAGATACATTACCCCTAACATGTTGGGTTCTATGCCTAATTCCAGTAATAAGGTCAAATTCCCTCCGACCAAATGAAACTTTCTCTCCCAGAATCTCAAAGCTAATAACATCAATCCTAGGCTCATTCACTTCCCTCAAAAGAAAATAATGAATAAGTTGTCCATTAAACATCAAGGACGTATCTAAGAAATGTCCAAAACATGTTTGCCTAAACATTCCTAATTGGGTATCAGTTAATTTGTCCTTAATATTTTTAACGGTTTTTCCGAGATGTGAACAACATGTCAAAGCAGCAGGAAAGTAGTCAGCAGGTGCAATCTTTGGTACCAATGCCATGATGGTAAATCCTATTCAATAATAATTTAAAAAAAAAATTAACCATAATTTCAAAAAAATAAAAAGAAAATTTTTTTTATGAAGTAATCACGGTACAAAATTATAAATTCAACACCAAAATGCCTGAGTAAATCAAAAAAGTACAAACAAAACAAAAATAATAATTTAAAAAAAAAATTAAAAAAAATCAAAATTTCAAAAAACAAATAAAAAAAAAAAAATTGGATCTCGGTCCGGTTCGGTCCGTCTCGTTCGGGTCGCCCGCCCGAACTCTCCTGGCTTCCGGCCGAACCGACCGGCCGAGATCGCGTTTTTTCGGATTCAAAATATCCATTCCCGGCCCATTTCCCGGTGCCCCAACATGCATCTCGGCCGGGATTCATCGCCTGCAACTCAAAAACCCAGAAAACCCGTACGAAATCCGGCCCCATTTCACATCACAACACATTCAGAAAGCGCCGAAAACACGTTTTGAACAATAAAATCATGCTAAACTACAAGAAATTTGGGCAAACGATCCTAGACTACATCAAACGTTTCTAAACCCTAGAAAACAGTAAAATAAAACGAAAAAAACATACCTTACAGCTAGAAATCGTTCTCCTAAGTTGTTTTTACACCGAATAGAAGCAAGAAATCGATGAAGCCTTAACCAAGGAGAAGCAAAAAATCTGAGGGAGAACGAGAGGGAAACTGAGGGAGAAGAAAAGTTTAAAAATCTGAGAGGGGCATTTCCGTAATTTCACATCCAAATAAAAAATAAAATAACCTAAAAAACCAAATAAAAACTGAGGGGGTTAAATTTAAAAAACAAAAAGTTAAGGGGGTCAAAATTGTCAAATTCCTCTTCTCCCTCCTCCTATCCATGGTTACTACTTGTCGTTACCGTTTGTCGCCGCCTCTTTTTTTCTTTGCTTCGTCTCTTTTCTTCTTTTTTTTTCCCTCTTCTTCTTTCTTCTTCTTCCCTTCTTCTCTTTCCCCTTCCTCCTTTCTCCCCCTTCTTTCCCACATTTAAAAAAAAAAAAAAAAAAAAAAAACTACTGGAATGGTTCATTCTCAATCTAAAATGAAGGAAATTTTTCTTTGATTTTACCTTTTTTTTTCTTTTGAAAACATGGGAAGAAGGGAATGAGAGAGAAGAAGAAGGGAAGGAGAGGGAAGAAGAAGAGAGGAAAAGAAAACAAAGAAGAAAAGAGAAGGAAAAAAAAAAAAAAAAGAGGCAACGATGGTTGTCGGCGACGACGGATGGGAGGAGAAGGGAGGAAAAAATGGGAGGAGAAGGGAGGAAAAAGAGGGAAAATGAGTAAGAAGAGAGAGGAGTAACTACACAAATGGGCCAATAGTAGCTCATTTATTCCAAAAATGTCTATTTTGTTATAATTTTACATTTTTGTCAGCTCATAACCGGATATTAAAGGAGTTTAAGAAGCTCATTTACGTATTTGTCCTTACCAGTTGACAGAAAAAAAAAATATAATACTAAAATAAATTAATAAAATAAGAGTTACCAAATTAAATAAGGGCATTTAGGGAAGAATACAAATTGAATTAATGCATGAAATTTTACCATTGATAAATTTAGAAGATTTAGAAAAATTTGAAATTAATAGGTTAAAGAAGCCCATCCACCATAATTTCAAACTCAACAATTTTGGCCCCGTTTGATAACCATTTGGTTTTTGGTTTTTGAAAATTAAGCTTAAAAACATTACATCCACCACTAAGTTTCTTGGTTTTGTTATATATTCTTCTTCTTTTTTCGTCTCTTTTCTCTTCTCCTCCTTTTCTCCCCTTCTTTTCCATACTTAAAAAAAAATTAAAATAGAAAAGAGGGAGAGAGAGGTAACCGAATCGAAGGGGGATTTTCTCCCCTTCGTTTTAGTCTTTATTATAGGGGTATGGACGGATGAACAGAGAGAGGAAGAAGAAGAAAGAGAAAAAGGGTATAAGAGATAGAAGAAGAAGAGAATTAAAAAAAAAAATGTAACTGTGATAGAGGACAGCGACAGGATACAATGAATGGTAGCGGATACAACAGCAAATAGCGATGATGGCTATGGAGGTATTATATTGAATAAAATGTGAACTTTTAACCTTTTAATTAAACATATAATGTCTTAACCCATTAAGTTGTACTCGAGTTGGTCATAAATTAAACCTATTACAATAGTAGGTTCTTCCATGCATGTAGCACTAATGAAATAAATATAAAATAGATTTTTTAAAAAGAAATAAAGTTAATTAATACAAATTGGTGAGAGCTTCATAAATCAAAGTAGATATAAATAACTAAAAGCAATGTTCATTTGACTGTAGCTGTCATTACATGTGCAGAGAAAAATGTTGATGATTTTTTTTTTCTTATGAAAATATTACATTGTAAATTTAAAAATAAATTTTGAACACCTAGAGGAGACTCTAGTATCAAATGACAATTTGAATGGTATTCAAATTCAACTTATAGTTATAAAATTCTAATAATTTTGTGGAGGGATAGAATGGTCAAGTAAAAGTAGTTGACCTTACTAATTTTTCTTTTTTTCTAATTGTGTTATTTATTAGAGTTAGGATAGGTCATGGGTGCATCTTAGTCTATGAGTATTAAAAAATCAAAGTGTATACTTTTTAAAATATTTAATAGGTCCCCAAACTTTAACTTTTCTATCTAATAATAGGTCGTTGAAGTTTAAAAATTAGCAATAAGTCATTTGAACTTTCAATTTTGTGTACGATATATCTTTGACTTATTTGACATTTTTTTTTTTTATAAAAACTCACATACCTAAACACAAAATTAAAAAGTTCAGGATCATATTAGACACAAAATACAATTTTGTATATCATAGGTTTATAAATTTTAAAAATTATCAAATAACTCAAGTACTTAATTCACAAAATATAAAATTTAGAAACAATGGGAAATTCAAAGATATATTACACCCAATCCTAAAAGTTGAAGCACTAGACTTATAATTTAACCTAAAAAAATTATATATTGATATTTGGCTTTTGATTCTTAAAGTTACATTTAGGTTTTGATTAGCTAAACATACAACCAACTTTTTTTTTTATTTGGATGTTGGAACAAGTACTTTTACCAGCCATTTGTGTTTTATTAAAAAAAAAATTAAAAAAAAAAAACATTTATCTTTTAAAATTATAGATGATTAAAGATTGACCCTTAAATTTGATAATTGTTATAGGTAATTTTGGACCACCATGGTGTACAAGGAGCTGACGAGGACAACCGGGCGGAGATAGGACCAGGAGACGACCCATAGGAAGACCGGACCAACGGGCCGGGCCAACGTGGCCCGACCCGTACGGTCGGCCTCGGCCTTGGGCGGAGGCCGACCACTCGGCCCGCTTGCGCGGGCCGAGTCCGTTTGCCTCCGCTCGGTCCCTCCTACCTCTGGTCGCCCCGGTTCCACCTGGTTTGTCCCGAAATGCCTCCGAATTCCTAAAAACCCTAGGAGCATGAGCAGGTATTTATACCCCTCTTCGCCACTGAAGAAAGGGACCCGAACTCTCTACTCTTACTCTTTTACTCTCTTGCTCTCCTCTTCCGTTTTCTGACTTAAGCATCGGAGGCGGTGTGGCTAGCACCACACCGGTGTGCAGGTTTACTGTCTTGCAGGCCACGTCTTCCCCCGCTCTCAAACAAATTCACTGTCGATTATCAAGTGGAGAGAAGGTAATTTACCTAGCGAAATTTGATCATCAACAATAATCTTTCATATAAAAAGAAAGGTCTAATGGCTCAAGGACATCAATTTGGTTGGCCAAGTAAGCACCATGAATTGAATATATATGTGATAATTTGGCAAAGAGAATAAGGGAATACTTAATATTTATTTGTAGTGTTAAGCTAATTAACTATGATAGGAAATGTAAGAAGAATGATGAAATTTCCTCCTATATGCAAATATATAGGTGTTGGACAAATTTCACTTGCTAAAAAGTAACTTTTAGCGACTTATTTTAGTTGTGTCGTTAAAAAGTTGTAGTTGAAAGTGGATTTTCTTGTAGTGAACCTTTAGTTTACTGAGCATTATATCACCTTGGTCATAATATTATTTATGGTACATTAGCCATTCAACTTTCATGTTTATTTTACATCCTCTAAACTTTTAAAATATCTGTTTCAAAAAACAAAACTTTAAAAATATCTATTATAGTCCTCAAACTTTTAAAGTCGCAATTAATGCAAGTATTAAGTAAGTGAATATTAGACAGCAAAATAGTAATTAACAAGAATCAAGAAGATAGTTAATTTTAAGTTCATAGACTCGATTAGATTGATTCTTAATTTTAAGTTCAGACTCAATTAGACTCGTGAAAATTCAAGAACCAAAATAAAATTTGAAACTTCGAAACTAAAATGAAATTTAAACAAATAGAAAAATGCAATGGATACTTATCTCTATTCATTTATAATATATGTATGTATGTAAAGTCAACAAAGATGCAACTCATTTTCCCTTGGGTTGCGCATGCAAATTGAGAAGAAAATTAAAGAATGGTCCAAAATATTTTTTTAAATAAAAAAACATATATATTCTTCTTGTAGATATACTTCTTTAAAGAAAATCTATCCATTAGTTGTGATGTAACTATGATATTAAATTTCAATGGCCATGCGATGTCCACATTTTTATTTGTTCATAGTTTCACATTGACACTATGGATTAATTGATATTCTCATCCTATGGTAAAGAATCAACAAAATAATATTAATAATAAGAATTTGGTTAAACTACTTTTCAAAAAAAAAAAAAGAGAGAGACAATTTGGTTAAGCTACAAATTTAGTTCCTATAGTTAGGAGAAAATTAGAATTTTGTCTCTATGATTTGATAAAACCTCATCAAATCATCCCTACTGTTAGAAGTCACTATTGGATTCATGAATTGCGTACGTGGTCGTTAGAAGCCACAAACGGATTGAGTATGTGGTAGGATAGGGAAGAAATTATAACGGATTAAGTATGCAATATGGACTGTTTGATGAGGTTTTATCAACTCAAAGGGGGCGAAATTCTAATTTTAAAACCATAGAGACTAAATTCTAACTTTCTTCGAACCATAATGACCAAATTTGTAATTTAATCTAAGAATTTTTAAGAGTAATTGCAGTGGGTGGCAAATTAATTATATATAATAGCAAATTTAGCACAAGGTAAAAAGAATTGTAAATATGGCAAAAAAATTAAAATATTCTCATTTTACCCTTCTCTTTCTCTCGCTTTCCATTTAAATTTCTTCCCTCATTTCTTGTGTATTTAGAAATCTGTTACGATTTCTTCTTCTTCTTCTTCTTCTTCTTTTTTTTGTGTATTTTTGTGCATTTATGAGTTGTTACGATTTCTTCTTCTTCTTTTTTTTTATTTATTTATTTTTTTTAATGAGCGATTACGATTTCTTCTTCTTTTTTTTTTTTTTTTTGTGCATTTTTGTGCATTTATGAGGGTGAAGTTCTTGTGCGTGATTAATATGCTTTTTTTCGATAATATGTGGAGAGGGGGATTCGAACCACAGACCTTGTGGTTATCAGTACAACTTTATGTCAATTGAGCTAAGCTCTTGTTGGCCTTCTTTTTAATTCAAGAATGCCAAGAATACAAAAATAGCAATTTTGGTGAGTGTTTGTATAGGTATATCAAAGTATATCACTGATATACTCCGATTAATCGTAGTCTATCACTGACTATCACTGGTCGAAGTCTATCAGGGCTATAATTGATAGATAATGAAATACAAAGAATACAAGAATAACAATTTTATGGTGGTGGTCACAGAGCTTGTGTGCTAGGCTTTATAAATTATATTGTTGATTGAGAGTCGCTTGTTCGTAATGGTTATTTTTGGATTTTATGTTCTAATTACCACAAGAGACTTAAATTTTTTGTTCAATTTATGATTGTAGTATAATAATTTTGGATGAGTTTCTAATTACCGAGATGATTGCAATGCAAAGTACTTTACTGATAGAGTTCAATTAAATTGATTTCTATCAGTAACAATCATTGGTAGACTTCAATTAATTGATAATTAACTGATTTTTATCCGAGATAGAAACTGATAGACTTCAATTAACTGATTTGTATCATCGATAGAAAATGATAGATTTGAATTAAACTAATTTCCATCAGTGATACAAGTCAATAGACTTTAATTAAATTGATTTCTGATAGAAAATGATAAACTTCAATTAAATTGGTTTCTATCAGTGATAGAAACTAATAGTCTTGAATTAAATTGATTTCTATCAGTGATAGAAACTGATAACCTTGAATTAAACGGTTTTCTATTAGTGATTATCACTGATAAACTTAAATTAAACTGATGGATAGAAGCTGATAGCCTTGAATTAAACTGAACTAATAGCCTTGAATTAAATTGTTTTCTATCAGCGGCTATCACTGATAGGCTTGAATTAAACACGATAAAAGCTTATAGATTATGATCATCAAAGTCTATTAGTGATACACACTGATAGACTTCGATTAATCAAAGTCTATCAGTGTCTATCACTAATAGACTCCGATTAATTGAAACTTATCATCAAAGTCTATCAGTATTTATCACTGATATACTCCGATTAATCGAAGTCTATCAGTGACTATCAATAATAGGGACTGATAGACTATTGGAGATAGTAAGGGTATTTTCGTAATTTAACGTACTTTTTGCTATTTTCGCAAATAATTTTATTTTTTTGCTATTTTTGCAATACTTTTGCCGGTTTTTGCTATTTGTGCAAATCCCCCAATTTTTAACTTATTTAACGATGGTAAAATGACCATTCGATCGATAGTTTAAACTTTTTTTTATGAATTTCTTAATTTTCTATAATTTTTTTTTAATATTCATTGACATGACATTTTATCAATATTTCCATCAACGTTTTTATAAAATTGAGGTCTTCTGTCAACATCCACATCTATGACCTTGATTGCAACAAAATATTTTTTTCTATTTTGTAGTGAGATTTTCAAATTCATTACAATTTAGTTAAAATCTCACTAAAATGAAGAGTCGGCTTTTATTATATTAAGATCTAGTTTTTCTCTCTCATAAATCATTTGGTCCCTTATCAATTTTTCGGTCTATATATAAAAGATATCCAATTAAATCATTACAATGTTTTTCACGATAGGAACTAAATCATTGCAAACTATAGTACATGAACTAAATTGTTGCTCAATCAAAATATAGGAACCAAGTAAGCATCATGAATTGAATTAAGTCGTAATTTAACTAAGAGAGTTAAGAGAATACTTAAAATATGATTGAGGGACTTGACTATGATAGCAATTGTATAGGAGTCATAAATATGATTGGCTCCAGCCAAATCAAGGCAATATAAGTTTTTTCTTTTTTTCCTTTTTTTTTGACATGTGGATGGTAGGGAGATTCGAACCACATACCTCTTGGTCATTAATACAAATTTTATGTCAGTTGAACATATAGGTTCACACTTCTTAACATGCAAATTTGGTGTTTGACCAATTTGGCTCGATGAAACTATGAGTCTAGTGGTATACCTTGCTTAGTGAATTCATTGAATATTGTGTCACTTGTGTGTGGGTAAATACACACACTTTTTTTTTTTTTTTTTTTTTTTTTTGATAAAGAACCAGACTTGAGAAAAAAAATGAAAGCATACAAGTGTATCAAAAAAACCAAGCCCCCAAAAGGAAACCCCTTAGATAAAAGGTCTCCCATCCAACAAAATAAGACCTATAGAATAATTACAAAACAAACGCGTCACAAACGCCCACAGAGACATAGAATACATAATAAGTGACCACACATCCTGAGAATTCCTCTCCATCCCTCTAAATATCTTGTTATTTCTCTCACTCCAAACCCCCCAAATAATAGTACAAATCGGGCTTGCCACAAGAAATTTCCTTGTTCCCAAAAAGGTGGATAGGGAAGGAACCCCTCGATCATCTTTATACACACATACTTTGTAATAGCTAGCTTTAAAGAAATTATTGATAGATGGCTTTTCATTCTTTAAAAGTAACTTAATTTTAATTAGCTAAACATACATTCAATTTCTTTATTTAGGTATTTGTTACTAGTACTTTTACAAGCCATTTTTGTAAATCTAAAATATGTAGATGATTAAAGATGCTAATATGATAATCTTTCATGTAAAAAGAAAGAGTATAATGGCTCAAGGACATCAAATATGATTGACCAAGCACCATGAATTGAGTAAGTGATAATTTGACAAAGAATAAGGAAATACTTAAAATGCAGTTGTAGGGTTCAGCCACTTGACTATAATAGGAAATGTAATACAAAGGTGACCCTCCATAAATTCCTCCTATATTTATGTTTATCATAGATCTAGCTTAGACTAATCTAATAAATTGACAGCTTTCTTTATAATAATTTGAGAAATTATGATTATGATCAAATTCATCCAAATTGGGGCAATATTAGTTTGCAGGTCTTGACGTTCAAATATGGTGTTCGACTAACATTGCTCGATGAAACCATGTGGGTGCAATGGTACCTTTTTCAATTGATTGAGCATTGTGATAAATGTCATGATATAGATGAATGTGTGACAATAATTGAAGGAGTGATGGTTTGATTGTGAAATAGTCATACCTACAAAAATAAATAAATAACTCAAATTTTTTTCTAATTTATCCTTTATTATTTTAGGAATAATTAAACAACAATCTACCTTTTAGGAAATTGAAAGACTAGATAAACATAGTTACTAAAACAACTTCGATTGTAGAATCAAAACATGGAAAGCAAAAATAAGGTATAGTTTTTTTCTAGAATATTGTCAAACCCAAAATGAAGGTTGAGGTTATTAATGTTTTGACCAAGAGTACGTGAATTTTCCTATGTGAAACTTTTTCTACACAAAATCCATTCCTTTAGGAAACGTCATGAATGACTTTCCTTACCAAAATTTTGTCTTGAGAGATTATTCAAGGCATTGAAATATTATAGCTTCTAAGAGAATTTAAAAGTCATAATTTGATCATGTATCCAATAACTATAAGCAAACAATCACAGTATAGCAATCACATTGAATAATTTTTTCCAACACTAACCAATCTAAACGGAGTATATGCATAAACAATAAACGTTTTAACTCGTAGCGACTAGAATCAAGCAATCTTTACCTTCCTTGACATTCCTCCCTAGCAATCCTAACCTTTGTTAGTTGAACAATACTCAAGTCAAGAGGTGGACAAAGTTGGAGTAGGTGAGATCATTTCTTTTGGTTTTGGTCAATGCTTCCAAGAGACGTAAAAGAAGGGGGGGGGGCCAACCTCGAAAATTGATCCATGTCCAAAATTTCCACACAGAGTGGGGACAGGGCCATTGCCTTGCCTTGCCTTGCCTTGAGCCATTGACTTGCCTTTCTATCTAAGAAGTGGCATATTTCTTGCCTTTCATTCCCATCTTCTCAAATAATACTATCATCATTATTCTAATCAAATTCATTTCTTAGCTCCAATTATATATTAACTTCCCCACCCACCGCCCACCACTCCCATTACTTTTCTCCAACTTCACACAGCTCAAACATCCTTTTTTCCCTTTTACTCTTTCTCTTCTTCCTCATCCTCCTCCTCTTCTTCATTACATTTTACCTAACTCTTTTCACAATCATGAAGCTGCCTCTCCCTGCTCTCTTTCCTGCTTCTCTTGCCTTCTTCTTCTTCTTAGCCCTCGCCGTTGCCGATCCCGACTTGCTTCAAGACGTCTGCGTCGCCGATCTCGCTTCCGGTACCTACTTCCTTCTTCTTCCTCAGTTTGCTAGTTCTAGCTCTGTTCTTTCAAGTTCTCTCTTTCTATATTACCCCTAATTCTCTAACATCTTAAGGTTGTATAATCATTGGTTTCTAATTTTGGGGTTCTGGGTTTTCATTTGTTCATGGATGGGTAAAGGGTAAAGGGTATAGGGTTTTTGTCAGACAAAAGTTACCATTTCTGTACATGATATTGTCTACTTTAAACCTAGGTATGAGTCGGTTTACTTTTGTTTTTATTCAAAATGTCTCGTACATGAAGATGTTGTCAAGTTAGAAATGCGAGGAGTGTTCCACATCGAACAGGAAAAGAGAAAGATCAAGACATTGAGGTGCTACATTCCTAACTTGATAGACATATCAATTGGTAACTAAACAGAGGAAGAAACAAAGATTCAAAGATTCTCCTCTGTTCTAGTTCATGTGGAACATTGTTAACATCCCTAACTTGACAATATCAGGAATTTCGGATGAAACTAAAAGCAAAACCATCTAGTTTAATCTCAAAGCAGCATTCCCAAACAGTTTAATTTTCCAGATAATGAACATGTTGGCATTTGAATCAAAACAGGAATCAAAGTAAACGGATTCACCTGCAAGTCAAATTTCTCAGCAACCGACTTCTTCTTCGACGGATTGGCCAAACCAGGGCTCACAAACAACACCCTAGGCTCGCGAGTAACCGGCGCCAACGTCCAATCAATCCCCGGCCTGAACACGCTCGGCGTCTCCCTCTCGCGGATCGACTACGCCCCCGGCGGCCTAAATCCGCCGCACACGCACCCACGCGCCACCGAGATCGTGTTCGTCCTCGAAGGCCAACTCGACGTCGGCTTCATAACCACCGCCAACGTCCTGGTCTCGAAGTCGATCAAGAAGGGCGAGATCTTCGTCTTCCCCAAGGGGTTGGTCCACTTCCAGAAGAACAACGGCAAGGTTCCGGCGGCGGTGATTGCGGCGTTTAACAGCCAGTTGCCTGGTACTCAATCGATTGCGGCGACGCTGTTCGCGGCTTCTCCGCCGGTGCCGGACAATGTGTTGACGAAGGCGTTTCAGATTGGGACTAAGGAGGTTCAGAAGATCAAATCGAAGCTTGCGCCGAAATAGGAGGAAATCAATGGAGGTTTCTGTAAATTGGAATCGAAAATTGAAGGGTCGTGTTGGGATTTGTTTTGATTGTTGTGTTGTATTTGTGATTGAATTATTATTGTATTTCTGGGTTTTTTTGTTTCACTGATTTGATTGAATAAGAATTGGGATTTGGGGATTTGTTTGTTCTTCACTGTTCTTTCTCTTCTTCTTACACTTGGGATCATCTTTTCTTATACATTGGGAACTAATTTTAGATCTTTGTTTAGAGTCATGGATTTGGTACTCACACAGTTTTTGGTTTGATTTCTATCCGAGCTTATATGCTTTAACCAATTTAGTCCCTATAATCAACGTTTTAAATTTTCATCGACCTGTCAGATATTTCCATCGACAATGTCATGGGTTCAACAAAGGGATAAAATAAAAGAAAATAGTAACTAGTACATGTCTTATGCCAGTTGAACTATGCTCATGTTGGCAATAGTAATGAAATGTAACTAATACGTTAATAGTAAGTATTTTAACATATTTTTAGAAGGTAAAATATTGATTTATTAATTTAAATATATTTTAATTTGATTTTAAATATTTTTCCAAAAATATTCGTCGACATCGACATCTTATCAATATTTTCATCAACGTTTCCATAAATAAGACTACATAAAGATTGAATCATTACAAAATAAAAATTGAAACTTAATTTCAATGAAATTTTTTAGTGACTAAATCGTTGCAAATTTTAAAGTTTGGGAACTAAATCGTTACAAAATTGAAAATTCAGAGACTAAATCGTTACACATAAAAGTTTCGGGACTAAATTATTACTTCCATGAAAGTGTCAAAAGAGGTTTTTAACCTATTTCTTATTAAACCCTAAAAGTCAATTAAAATATGGTTCGTTGGCTAGTTTGTAAAAGTAAGAAAGATGTGACTCAACTATCAATAGACCAAATCAAGATAAACAAAATCTCCAAAATATCTCAAGAAAAAAAAAAATCAGACTTTTAAAGTCTCCTAAATCAAATTGAAACCAAACTCATCAAATCTAAAAAAATGAATTGACTCTTAGCAATTATCCTTTCATGATTGAGATTTGGATTGACTCTTAGCATTATTGAGATTGGATTGGAACTAGTCGTAAAAACCAAATCGAAACTTCTAAAATCATAGTCGTTAAATTGAATCAATCCCAAACCATAAATTAAACATCAAAATAGTAATTATCCTTTCATTGAACTTTTTTTTTTAGAGGAGGTGGAATTCAACATGTAAGGGTCAAGATTCAAACCTCTAACGTCGTTTTAGTTTAGAATATTATGCATGAATCGGTATGCTGAGATTGGTATCATTAAACTCTCTTTCATTTCCTTCAAAAATAAATCAATATTTATTTTCATTGGATTTATTGTAGTAAAAAATAAAACAATATGTAGATATAGAAGATTCAAACATTTGACCACTTGAACGTTGGTACATGTCTTAACTAGTTGAACTATATGCTCGACAATGACTTGAAAATTTGAACTTACAATCTCTTTTGAATAGATTCAAACTTCTATCGTCGTTTTAATTTAGAATATTATGCATGAATCGGTATGTTGAGATTGGTATCATTAAACTCTCTTTCTTTCTCTTCAAAAATAAATAAATATTTATTTTCATTAGATTTATTGCAATAAAAAATAAAACAATATGTAGAGATGGAAGATTCGAACATTTGACCACTTGATCGTTGGTACATGTCTTAACTAGTTGAACTATATGCTCGATAATGACTTGAAAATTTGAACTTACAATCTCTTTTGAATATGATAGATTATCACTGAGTTATGCTCGGTTTGACAATTAAAACTCATTTCAATCAATATATTTTTTTTTTTTTTTGACAATATGGGGGTGGGAGGATTTGAACCACATGCCTCGTGGTTATCAGCACAACTTTATGTCAGTTGAGTTATGCTCTTGTTGGCCATTTCAATCGATATTTGATCTATCAATTATATATATTAGTCGTCATCATTATTATTAAATTGAATTAATTAGCATTATCTCCATGATTTTGGCACTTTGATGACAGCATTACGTCAAACTTCCATTTATATTTGAAGCAAAATTCAAACATTTTATATAGTTTTCACCCATGCTCCGCGTGAGATTGGCCATCTTAAAAATATAATAATAATAATAATTTCTTATTTTATTTTATTTTTATTTTATTTTTTATATTTTTATATTTTTTTTGCCATCAAGCGGTCAAGCCCATATCTGTTCTGAATAAGATAAGTACAATCCAATATTTGAAAAATATAGTCATCCCCTCTGTTTCATGCTAATTAATTAGAAGTTGGAAAAAATAAATAAATAAAAAGTATCACATTTGACTTTGAAATAATCAAGCTCGAATGGATGACATCTGTCACGTCAAGACAACACTCTACCGTCGAGTTATATCATTTCATTTGTCTCCATTAAGAAATAAAATTTACTAATAGTCGACAAACTCAATGCCACTATGTGTTCTCAACAACTTGAAATAATTTTTTTTCATTTTGGTTTCTGACTATTTAAAGTATTTATAAGTTGATTGAGACGAGTATTGGATAAATGATATTAGGTGGTCAAATAATGACGGTGACCAAAATAGTTATTTTATTAATCATTAGGGATTAAATAAGAAATTTTGAAAGCTTAAGTAATAAAATGGTTATTTTTTATAAGTTCAAATATTAGATTGGATATTTATAAATTTAGAGATTAATATGAAAAAGAATTCTTTCAATCTCTTTAGGATGATTTTTGTCTTCCTTAAGAAAAAATTAGAATTTTTAGTCAAATTAAAAAAAAAAACAAGTTTTTAAAAACTACGACCCGTTTGTTAACCGTTAGCTTTTCAACTTCTGGTTTTTGAAAATTAAGTTTATGAACATTACTTTCACCCATAAGTTTCTTTGTTTTGTCATCTATCTTCTTTCCATGTTTTCAAAAACTAAGTTTTGAAAACTAAAAAAAGTAAGTCTCATTTGATAACATTTGGGCCCGTTTGATAACCATTTGGTTTTTGGTTTTTGGTTTTTGGTTTTTGAAAATTAGGCTTATTAATTTTCTCCCAATTTCCCTACCATGGTTTTCATCCTTGTCAATGATACATTCGAATTCCTAGCCAAATTTCAAAAACAAAAACAAGTTTTTGAAAACTACTTTTTTTTTGTTTTAAAAAATTGGCTTGGTTTTTAAAAACATGAAAAGAAGGGTATTAGAAAAACAAAGAAACTTGTAGGTGAAAATAGTGTTTATAAGCTTAATTTTCAAAAACCAAAAACCAAAAACCAAATGGTTATCAAACGAGGCCTTGGTTTTTGAAAATTAAGCTTATACACACCTACTTCTACCTATAAGTTTATTTGTCTTAGTATCTACCTTCTTCCTTGTTTTCAAAAACCAAATCAAAATTTGAAAAAAATAAAATAAAATTTCAAAAACTTGTTTTTGTTTTTGAAATTTGGGTTGGAATTCAAATGAATCCTTAACAAAGATGAAAAACATTGTTGGGAACTTAAGAGAAAATAAGCATAATTTTCAAAAACCAAATGGTTATCAAACGAGATCGTATTTTCAAAAAACTTATTTTTGTTTTTGGAATTTGGCTAAGAATGAAAATCATTATAAGGAAATCGAGAGAAAACAAACATAATTTTCAAAAACCAAAAATAAAAAACAAAATACTTATCAAACAAAACCTAGTTTTTTCAGCTTTCTAAACTTAACTTGAATTTGGAAAACATTTGTAAAAAGTAGATAATAAAGCAAAGAAACTCAAAGATAGACCAACAAGAGCATAGCTCAATTGGCATAAAGTTATCCTAATGATCATAAAGTCTGTGGTTCGAATCCCCCTACCCCACATATTGTAAAAAAAAAAAAAAAAAAAAAAAAAAAAAAAAAAAAAAAAAAAAATCTCAAAGATCTAAATAGGGTTTATAAGTTTAATTTTCAAAAACAAAAAACAAGATGGTTATAAAATGAGACTTCAACTTTTACAATTTGGTTGATGTTATCTTCTTCTTTCTTAAAGAAACTCCAAAAAAACAAAAAAACAAAACAAAAAAAAAAATTCAAAATCAAGCAAGAAATTCCCTCCAACCAACTAGGAAAAGAAGAGGTGCCTTTAACTAAAGGTCACTTAACAATCAAATGGGCAGCTAAGTCAAATGTAAAGTTAACAAATTTGAAAAAGTCTCAAAGCACAAATTCAAACTTTTCAACCATCTCAAAGTAAATATGATTCCATAAAGCTGCCTTTTTTTTTTTGGATCAAAACCCAAAATTGGGACCTTGTCAGTTGAAATCTTAGACACATTCCATTTCCATCTGTTGATTGGAAAGCTTCATATATATTGATTGGAAAGCTTCATATATGTGTTACTTCTACTTCACTTAAAATCTAACTTTCCATTCACATGTCAACAAGTTCATGATTGGATGCTAATTGACAACCTCTTTTAACACCATTCCTTCAAAATCTAATTTCTCTTCATCATTGTTTGAAGGAAAGCATTCTATGATGACCTTGGCATGCTCTTCCTAATACAGTAATACTATCCTTTTTCAACTTGTTCTTCATTTTCTACCACCCCCCACATCTCATTTTCGAAGCATCAAGTGAAATCAAACTAAAAGATTTTGTCGTTAAATTGGACGTGGACGTTATTTTCACTAATATCTCTACGTCTGCCTAGAGCAATTCATTGGTTGAAGGGTAAAAGTGAAACCAAGATATGGCTCTACACACAAGGTCCTATAACCTCAAAGATCACTTCGCTAAGGTTTTCGCCATGGTATAGGTCTAAGAAGTACTGATACAGACACGAGACACGAATACGACACAGACACAGACACGTCATTTTTAAAAATTTAGGAACACGTTTAGTAAAATATACATTTTTTAAAATATATATATCATTTTTATACAAGAAGGCAATTCAAAATCAATAAGTTTTTATGCATTTGAATGCTTTAAAAAAGTAGTTTAATGTATTTTACTCTTAAAATTTATTATCTTTGTCATTTAGTATTGTGTCTTTTTGGTATAATTAACAAGAGTTTGATATAGACCTATATTGACTTTGTACAACTAGTGGTTGCCACATATCAATTGTACTAGCAAGTGTCTGATACGTGTCCAAGAAGTGCCAAAGTGTCCAAACGTCCGACACGTGTCGAACACGGACACACTAATCAAACTAAAGTGTTCATGCTTCTTAGGTATAGGTCATACTTTCACATAACCCGAGTTCAAGACAACTCAACTACCTCTAGCGAATCTTCTATTTCCATAGTTTCACCCAACTCACATTATGACCTTGCTCCATCCTCTTTGTTTTCGACACCTTCAACTCTTTATTATCACACCTATGCCCCACTCGTCTTACCCCCCCCCCCCCCAACCACCACCACCACCACCACCACCAAATATTCAATGAAGTTGCCTACTAACCACTCGATATAGATTCGAGATACTTTTACAGTTTCTCTCTCATACATTCAACGGTGTAAAACTGTCAACCACATTGTGGTAGCCTCCTCGAATAATCCTCCACCCCTCCCCAAAAAGGGGAAAGAAAACATATGACATACATTTTGAAAGTGTTCTCCCACTAGAGCTCAAACAAACCAAGTCCCATCACCATCCAACTTTGTTTTAGAATATATCCTGGTCTTCCACCAATTTTGCTACCCTCTCCCCTAGAAGCCTTTCAAGTGTTTTAATGGTAACAATATACAAAAGTAGGCTCTACTCAAACACACTAAAACCCTTGCAAGAATTCACATTGTTGGAGTATTAATAACACACCTCATACCATCTAACTATATCACTAAGTCTCAGAAGCCTTTCTCCTTGCATAAATAAATCATATCGAGGCTTCTACCTCATATTGTAGATAGAATAAGATTTCCTATCGTTTATTAATGTCTCTCAAAATTTAAAATCGACAACAACCTACCCACACATTTTTTTAAACAAGAAACAGCTTTTCATTGATTTGATGAAAAGATATAAAATGCTCGAGGATACAAACTCCGATTGGGAGTGAAAAGAACAAAACACCCAACCAAACTAAAAACACAAAGCCAAAATATCAAAAATAGAGCTGAACGTGCTCTCCAAGAACAAAAAGGATCCAATCAAACAGAACCCGAAAAATGAAGGAAGAAAACTCCACAAGGAAAGCCACAGCCGCAGGCATTAAAGAGGAAAGAGAAGCTACAAAGGAAAGGAGCAAGGCACCATAGCCAATCAAAACGCCAAAAACTTCCAAAGAACAGCCACCAGAAAGAGGAAAAACCAGCCAACAAAAATGACATAGTAGCAGAAAAGCAACCAGTTGCCAATAGAACCCCTTAGAAAGCCAAAACTAACTCTTAGGCTTAATCTCATAAAAAGTAATCTCGATTTCTGCACCATATTGAAAGATATCTTCCTTAGGGAAGGGAGAATGAAAGCACGAAAAAGGTCCTGGCTCTATAACAATAGCTTGGGAAGAGGGATCAATTGAAGAAGGAGGGCCCTCCAAATCCAAATTGGTTTATCATCAAACAGAGAACGAAGACCATCTACGAAAAAATCTCCATCTTATCTAAAATTTTGATCATCAGTATGCAGATTTTCTGAATCGATGTTACCAGTCGCTGACAATGGCCTAATTGAAATCCTCATCCCATCATCCACCGAAACTTTCGGTCACTAGTTGAATGAACAAGTGAAAAGGGAAGGTTAAGGCTAGACGCTTGAATTAAATTTGCATGCATTTGGTCACATAGTAATGAATCAGGCTTCTTGGAAACTTAAGACATATTAAGACAAGAATTTAATACAGCAAGAAATAGAAGGCAGAAAGCAATGTATGTATGTATGTATAGATATATTAGGCCACATGTATTAACACATATTATGTAGAGGAGGTTGATTTGATTCTCAAAGGCAATTTTAACACACATACACAGCAAAATTAGGAACTTTATTTGGACATGACTTTATTATTAGTTTTGGATGGATGCCATCCCTGTCATAACTGTCATAACTAACAAGTTCATGGAACTTATCCATTATGGAATAAAGTTAAACCCAAGAAACAAATTAGAACAAAGTGGATCTAATATTGAAGATGTCGACAATAATCTATCTTAATGAACAAAGTACAAGAGTAACAAAGTTAGTGTTGTAAGCTTCAATATAATAGCACGTCCTGCTCCTTAACATCGGTTAAACAAAAACAAAGTGCAGCTTTAAGCAATTTTCAATCTATAGCAGAAAAGGCATAAAATTATTAAATTAATGAAGTAAAAACCCAAATATCCCTAAAATTATATCTCCACTTCGATTGGATTTGAGAGTCTCTTTACAGTACTTAGAGATGGTGGCCCGTGGGTATAAAAAGAGCAACAAAAGTAAGGCACAGATCAATCAAACTACAGTACTTTTCCAGGTTATGTGACATGTGAAATGGAATAATGCATCAAGCTTACAACTTTGCCAAGAAAAAGGGGAGATAGCAAATCACAGAAGCCAATGATAACACTGGATAAAAAGTTATCCTACAAGCCTGTCAACTTTTCTTCTCTTCTTTTTTTCTTTTCTTTTCTTTTTTGTTTTTGGGATAAGAAATCGAACTTTCGTTAAGAAAAACGAAAGAAGCCTGTCAACCTTGAAACTCTTGAAAAGAGATGGATAGTTACTAAGGTGTATGTATTTTATGGGGATATTTCTGGAGGTATTGTTGGAAAAAGATGGCTTTTTGGAAAGTTTAGTATCAACTTGTTGAAGGACCATTTGGTCAGCAAGGAATCAGTGTGTATTTATGTGATTTAGCAGATATTTTTGTCTTAAAAAAAGTGTGAGAAATATATTCTTCATTTATGGGTTGACGGCAAACATTACAATATTATGAAATTACCTCAATTCAATCTTATTTTAACCATAAAGTGGAGTTCAATGACCTTAAGTCAATCCAAATACAATTAGAATCACCTTCCTAGCAGTTGGAAATCGTCCACTAGATCATCAAGAAAAGTGAACTTTACATTCTTAAGGGCAATTAACCACAAAGGAGAAGAGAATGAGCATATATTTGCCATCTACTTTAGAATGTTCAACTCGAAAGCCCCTTAAAGAATTATCTGTTGATTTAAAAGCCACAACAAGTACTACTAGCACAATTTCAAGCAGACCACCAACTTAACTTACAAGAGATAGCACGATGCAACGGAAGAAGAACAGAGACATAATTTGTTGGATACAAAAGTCTCAATTTCCGTACATATAGAATAACAGAATAATATATCTTTATGTAGATAAGCAAAAAGTGTTACAGTTAAAATATAAAGGAAACAACCCATTCAAAGTTCAACAACCTGCTCTGCCCCTGGACAACACTATAGCTGTTCACAAATAGTAAGCCCCTCGTTTTGATCATTCAACATTAATGTTACTCGATCCAAAACATAAGGATGTCGTACACAATAAAATCGTTGAGTCATCGGGGAGACAACAAAAAATGTAAAACTCCTTCAATGACCATAGAACACATACTGGATGAGGATGTTCAAATGCCAAAGGTGTGGAGGGTTAATATTGATGCTCAGTAAAATTTATTTGGTCAATATATTCCGACTATGAACAATATCAATAAGCTACTTTCAAATAAACCAAACAGAATGCCACAGTCTCACCAAATACTAAATTTCTCTCATTCACTTGGCGAAGAAGAGATGGGAAAAGAAAGTTGATCAAATCTATCAATCCATGGACAAATTAAAGATATTGTACACAAAATAAAATATTGAATTCATCCGGGATACAAAAAAATGTAAAACTCCTTCAACAACCGTATAACTCTTACTGGATTTTCAAATGCCAAAAGTGTGGAATGTAAATCTTGATGCTCGGTAAAATTAATTTGAACAATATTATTCCTTTTGGAGTATATATTCCAACTATGAACATACATCAAGAGGCTACTGTCAAATAAACCAAACAGAATGCCACAGTCTCACCAAATACTAAATCTCTCATTCGCTTAGCAAAGAAGAGAAGGGGGAAAAAAGTTCAAGAAATCTATCAATCCATGGACAACGTTTGTTACATACCTCAACAAGCAAAACCCAATTGAATTAATGTTTCTGTCTAGTGTCCACTTGAAAATCTGTCAAACAAAAACCACAACAACATCATCAAACTGCAAACAAGAATTAACTAATAAGTTGTATTAACAAAAAGAAAGATGAATACCCAAGTGAGGATTGGATTCTTTGGAATAGAAATCATTCTTCTCAATGAGAACCTTCAACATTTCACTAGTGAACTTCCGGTGATTTGGGTCAGTCGGAGACCCCTTTTTAGAATCTGAAATTGAAAGTTTTGCAAAACAGAAACCACAACCTTGATTTACACTCCCATCAAAAACCCTCTTATCCGAAGAATTTGTTCTTCTAGTACTAGAAATCGAAGAAGAAGAAGAAGAAGAAGAAGAAGAAGAAGAAGAAGCCCTCTTAATCCTATGCCGAAGAATTTGTTTCTTCGCCTTCCGAAATGGATAGAACATCACCTGTTTCGCCTTTCCACAACCCTTTTTACCCATCTCCATTTTTCCATCATCATCACCATCGTGATCATCGTGCCTGATTTCGGCCGTCGCCATACTTCTACGAGTCTCGTCGTCTTCATCGTCACCATCGCCATTAACGCCGCTGCAACTAACATCTGAGATATTGTTCTCAGCATGTCTTGATTCCAACATATATATTTGTAAATTCCCAAATTGAAGAACGAGAATAAAGGGGTGAAAAACGGAATTGGGATGGGATTGAAATTTGAATTGAATTTGTACGAAAGCAGAAACTGGGTTGCGTTTGATTTCTTCTCTACTGTGAGAATCAGAAGGAAATTTCTTTGAGAAATGAAGAAATTGAAAGTTCCAAGTTCCAAGTGATGTGGGTCTATGATGAACAGGGGCAGGTGGCGCCAATATGATGGATTGGGGAGTGATGGGCTAATGGCTATTTTGCTTTTTGTGAAAACTGAAGGAAAGGTAACAACTGACAAGCTGATTTTTTGTCTCTCTTTTTTTTTTTTTAATTTCTTTCCCTTTTTGGAAAATAAAAATTTTTTGTTTTTAAGGTTAAAATAACACTTTTATCCCTATATGTTAAGATTTGTTCTCTTATAGTATTTGTATTTGCAACTAGGTTTTATTACAAGTTTAGTCCCTGAATTTTTTTGTTGTATCAATTAGGTCTATGAACTTTAAAAAGTTTCTAACAGGTTTCTGAACTTTCAATATTGTTTCTAAAGGTCCCCGAACTTTGAAAATGTCTAAAAGATTCCTGAACTTTCAATTTTGTGTTTCTTGATATATTTGATATTTTTAAAAATTAACCAATCTATCATATATAAAATTGAATTTTATGCCTATTGAGATTCTAAACTTCCAATTTTATATCTAGTAGACTTGTGAATTTTAAAAAAATGTTGAATTAGATCAAAGACTTATTAGACACAAAATTAAAAGTTGAGGGGCTTTTGGACACTTTTGAAAGTTCGGAGACCCATTGGAAACAAAATTGAAAGTTTGAGGACCTATTTAAAACTTTTTAAAGTTTATGGACTAAATTGACACAACCCTGAAAGTTCATGGACTATACATGTAATTTAACCTTGCAAATATCTAAATTTTGTTTCTATACTTTCAATACATATAAAAATTAATTCTTATCGTTAGTTTGGACTTAATTTTTGTTTCGACAAACGAATAATAGTAATTTTCAAGAAAAGGCATCGTGTGAAGATATTTACCAAATTCTTAAGCAAAAGGCTTACCCGAACTAAATATTTATAGCAAAATATAACCATAAATGAACCGAAGAAACTAATTTTGAGATATACAAAAACCAAATTTGGATATTTGAAAATATAAGAACTAAAATGGAACAAATTTCAAAATATAAAGATGGGACCCAAATGATATTTTAACCTTTTTTTAATTATAGTAGATGGCAAAATTGATTACCATATTTGCCACAATAATTTCTAAATACGGTAATTTTTTAAATATTTTTCACTTATGTTTAGACTTTTTAAGTAATCTCTTTTTTACTCCTCTATATACGGATATATTATTTTTATAGTATATAATTGATAAACGTCTACCATTAATATTTTATTTTTACGTATGCTCTAAACTTAAAATTATGCCATATTTGAAAAGTTTTTATCTCGTGCTAAACTTATTATTTTAAACCAAGTTGTTGACCAAAAGTTCAAAGGTTCGAAACCCTATATTTTTTTTTCGTCAAATTCCTCCTCTCTTTTTCCAATTCTTTACTATATGGAGAATTTTAACTTATAAAGAAAAATTGATTTAACTCAAATCAAAATCTTTAATTTTTTTACAAAACAAAATAAATTTAAAATCGAACTCAAAAAAATTAAATTTAAAATCAATGTTATCAAAGCATATATTTCCATTTTTAAACTCATTTAAAACTAAAAAGAAAAAAGAAAAATCAGTTTTTATTGAAGATTTTATGGAAACCTATAAATATTCAATTCAATAATCATGAAAGGTCACCTTTAAACAAATAGCTACTTTCTAAAGACAACTTTATTCTATAGAAAATTACCTATCATCTTTTTTTTTTTTTGAAACGAAGAATCATATCATTAGAAAGAAGAATTTCCCCTCGAGGATACAAACAAATGACGCTCTTGATAAGCTAGTTGTGATATCTACTCAGGATAATGTAACGTCCACACTTGTGGACTCGATTTCACTCCCATATGTGCCAATTCATGCGCTAGGACATTGAATTATCGATGGACATGTGAAAAATTGATCCTTTGAAAATTACTTATCTTCAAGATCTTAAAGATAGTGGTTCTCAAAAAAAAAAAAAAAAAAAAAAAATCTAAAGATAGTATTCTCTTTTTGAAATCAAGTTTCATTAAAAGAAAAAGAATATTGAATTTTCTCTTCTTTTCTTTTCTCAAGTATTATATTGAAACTAAGCACAAACAGTACATTTGTTACTTAACAAATAGGAAATTTAAACTTAATCTCATTAGGGTCATGAACATTCAAAATTATTTTTGTTAAAAAATTTTGATAATTCTATTTTGGTCACAAAATTTGAAAAATAATTATTTTGGTCTCTAAAGTTTGAAATTTATTCTATTTTGATTTTAAAATTGAGGGAGAAAAATCATTTTGATTTTCATAGTCGTTTTGCCATTCGAATAGATGATTTGCTATTACGCATGGTTAGCCTATTGACTTGGAAATGTTTTGGGGCCACATAGATTGACTGAGATGAGTATTAGGTGAACGAAAATTAATTAGGCGGCAAAATAATAGTTATGATTAAAATTTGTGTACTAAAATAGATATTTTAAAATTTAAAAACTAAGGCTCCATTTAATAACCATTTGGTTTTTGGTCTTTGGTTTTTGAAAATTAAACTTGTTTTCTCTCAATTTTCATTATCATGGTTTGCATCTTTGTTATGGACACACATTTGAATTCCTAGCCAAATTTCAAAAACAAAAACAAGTTTTTGAAAACTACTTTTTTTTAGTTTTCTAATTTTGACTTGGTTTTTGAAAACATGAGAGGAATGTAGATAACAAAACAAAGAAACTTAAAGGTGCAAATAGTGTTTTTAAGTTTAATTTTTAAAAACCAAAAACCAAATGGTTATCAAACGGGGCCTAAAATGGTTATTTTTTTAATTTAAAGACGAAAAATTTACGTTTTAAAACTTTTAGAACTAAAATAGAATAAACTAAATATTCAAGAACCAAAATGGAGAGTTGTTCTTCCTTTTATATATATCAATTTTTACCCTTAAATTTGGCATGATCCATCAATTTCCAATCTAAACTTTCAATTTCATCAAATTGAACCCTAAACTTTAGCAAGTGTGGCAATGTTTACCTTCTCATTTTTGCTAAATTCACTCATTAATTTCAACATATAGCTACTAAAAATCTTTCAAACACTACTAACTTCAGAGAAAAAAAAAAAGTTTTTGTATCAAATTAGGTTTAGCTAATGCACTATATCAACCTTTAAACAAATCTCTCAAAACTCACAAAAATTCATCTGCAGTGTAGTTTTTCTTCAAAGTCTCTTAACAAATTCATGCTAAACATATGTTTTAGGGCAAAATACACTTTTGGTCCCTGAGGTTTTGAGGTTGATGTCTATTTGGTCCTCAAAGTTTCAAAAGTTATAATTTAATCCCTTAGGTTTGGAAAATAGTTTTAAAATGGTTCTAAATTAATTTAATCGTTAGTTGACCAACGTAGAAATGACGTGGTTGAGGTGGATAAATTTTATTATTCTATATTAAACTTTTTAGATTACATGACATTTCTTTCTTTTTTTTTTCTCCTTCATCATCCTTATTCCTTCATTTTTTCTCTCTCTAAAACATCCACTCTTCAAATCTCTCTCCCTCCTCCCCAAATCTCTCCGTCCTCCAAATCTCTCTGTTACAATCTCCCCTCCCCAAATCTTTCACTCCTCATCCCCAAATCTCTCACTCCCTAAAGAAGAAAAAGGTTCATGGATTACAAACGGAGGAGATGAATAGGAGGAGAGAAAATGGAGGGTGGGAAAATTACGGAGAGATGAGGAGTGAGAGATTTGGGGAGGAGAGACAGATTGTTACAGAGAGATTTGCGAGGGATGAGAGAGATTTGAAGAGGGGATGTTTTAGAGAGAGAAAAAAATGGGAAGAAGAATGGTGAAGGAGAAAAAAAGAA
Organism: Luffa aegyptiaca; assembly: GCA_017139565.1. Lineage (NCBI taxonomy): Eukaryota > Viridiplantae > Streptophyta > Magnoliopsida > Cucurbitales > Cucurbitaceae > Luffa > Luffa aegyptiaca. The sequence goes on along the minus strand of CM029402.1, from coordinate 44,068,751 downwards.
AGAAACGTCATGTAATCTAAAAGGTTTGATATAAAATAATAAAATTTATCCACCTCAACATGCCACGTCATTTTTTTGTTGGTTCAACTAACGGTCAAATTAAGACTAAAGTGTATCTTTTGAAACCTCGGAGATCAAATAGACATCCAACCTCAAACCTCACGGACTAAAAAGTGTATTTTGTCCTATGTTTTATATTAAATGAACATGAGAATATCTACCAACATTGACATAAAACTTGTACTAATGACTAATGGTTCAAATCCCCAACACCACATGTTATGTAAAAAAAAAAAACATGAGAATATCCTTTCTAACGATTTTCCAAATGAAAGTATATGAGAAGGTAAAATATACCATACATATTTAAGTTTAACGTAAACTTAAAATTGCTACACTTGTCAAATTTTAAGGTCTAATTCGATGAAATTAAAAGTTTAAGAGTAAAAACCGATAACTTGTCTTGTTTAAAGTCAAAATTGATCTTTTCTCCAAAGAAATTAATACAATTTATTGCCGTTATAAATTTCAAAAGATAAAATGAAAGAACAAAGAGAGGAAATTTATTCCAACTTGTTTCATCAATTTATAGATCAACAACTCTTTTTTTCCTCAAGATAGATTAAGAATTAAAACTTAGTGAAGGTAATAATATAAGACTTGCTAACATAAAAGGAATTGAATGAACAAAGAGAAGCATATGTTACATTTTACATTACATAAAGCCAAAAGTTAAAAGAGTCCAACTATTACAAATTAAACATGAGTCAAGGCAACAAACACTTGGAAGAAGATGAATAAGATAAAACAGGAAGTCCCCATTGAGTGGAGAAGATGATATTAGGACACACATCTTCAATCTTCATTCTATTCACAATCTCCCTAATTCTTCTAGACAACAACATCAAAAAAGATACCTTCAAACTAAGAGTCGTCAACCTCGTAGGACGATACAACCGAAAACCCTTCATTCCTCTCTTCAACATCTTCTTCATCCATCGACGTCTACGTCTGACCACTCTATTACCACCACTATCTAGCTTCTCATAGTGATGCCACCGACATCCTCCAACGCCAGCAATCTCCATACAACTCATTCGCTCCACTTCTAGGATGCCACTTATCTAGAACAAATATATGAACGAGCTAAGATTTCAAGGAAGACAATATTCAGTGTTCTGTCACACCAGATTGTGATAGCAGTGAATCAGTAACATAACAAGATCGAGTCAAGGAAAACGAGTGGTGAGTTTCAAACATGTGGCGAACATGGGTCGAATTTATAGAGGGATGGTGAGGCGCCCAATGCTATGAGTTTGAATATTAAAATGGGTAAGGAGTAGCTGCTAGTTTTGTTTTTACTCTTGAAATTCAAAGGAAGAATATTGAAGGCATGTGCAATGATGGATGTGCATGTTAGGTGAAAAAGGCATAGGCCAATCATTGGGAAATGCAAGAGAATATTTTTGTGCGGCTGAGAAATATTTTTAAAAAAATTATATATATATATATATGAGAGAGATCTACCAGCTTCTTTAAGCTTATTTATTTAATTGAAGTGCACAAAAGTTTAATATTGAGAATTGTGATACAGGTTATCAAACTTTGACCCCTCGTTCCCCACTAATTTTTATTTTATATATGTATAACCTAACTAGTGGAGGAAAATATTCCAACTGTTAAATTAAATGCCTATTTTAGATTCCGTTTGATGACCATTTGATTTTTAATTTATTTTTTGTGTTGTGAAAATTAAGTTTGTTTTTTCTCAATTTCCTTTAGAATGGTTTACATTTTTGGTAAGGACACTTGCATTCCTAGTCAAACTCCAAAAACAAAAACAAGTTTTTTAAAACTACTTTTTTTTGTTTCTGAAAACATGGAAAGAATATAGATAACAACAGGAAGAAACTTATAAGTGGAAGTTGTGTTTGTAGGCTTGATTTTCAAAATCAAAAACAGAAAAAACAAAAAACCAAAATGATTATCACATTACCTAGTTTTTAAGATGTCATTCGATAACATTTCTATTTTGGTTTGAATTCGTTTGATAATGTTTCTATTTTTGTTTGATGGTTGTTTCTATTTTTCATTTTCTATTTTTAAAAATGGTTTAGAAAATGTTTATAAATTTTAGAAACAACAAAATCAAGTTTCTCATATCTGGTTATCGTTTCTAGTTTTTTCCGTAGAACTGTTATTTTATTATTCCTGTTTTATAAAATACATAATAAATATTAAAAATAAATAAATATAACAAAAATCTTAGATATTTAATTTGAAATTTTAACTTTTTTATAAAACTTACTTTTTAAATTTAAAATAAAAAAAATGAATAATTACTAAACACATTTCTATTTTTTTTATTAAAAAAAAAAAGAGTTACTCGACACAATCCTAGTTTTCTTTTTTCTTCTTTTTAATTAAGAAAGAGAAATCAAGAAACTATAAGCTATAAACAAGAAATAGAAATATTATCAAACAAACCATAAATTTTTAAGTTTATTACTTTTTTTTCCACTCCTAAATTTTCAAAACACCGTAGTCAAACTTCTTAAAAACAAACCATTGTGAATATAGTTAGTTGTTAACAAATGAATAAAGTGATTCCGAATACGTATATTGATGAGTCTAACCCAATTATAATCTTGTCACAATGCATAATCCTATACAGATTTTTCTGACGAGATCCCTTGAATCAATATGCAAGCCTTCCGATTAACAAACCATTTTGAATAGTTAGTTGTTAACAAAGGAATAAAGTGATTCCGAATACATATATTGATGAGTCTAATCCAATTATAATCTTGTCACAACGCATAATCCTACACAGATTTTTCTCATGAGATCCCCTAAACCAATATGCAAGCCTTCCAATGATTGGAATGAAAGTGATTCGAATCCCCCATCTCCGCATGTTCTCAAAATTATTGGAATGAGAATCACACTTACAAAAAAGAAAAACACACCAAGAAAACTAATAATTTCCAAACACACCAAATAAAATACATACAAACATGAATCCTTGGAAGGGAAAAACTGGCAATTCCCACCCAAAAATGAAAAATAACACCAAAAAGAAAAACATACACAAAGTCCCCAAATTAGAAATTTAGTAGTATGAGTATGGTAGTTGAAATGAATTTATATGCATGGTTGTGTATCAAATCCTAATTTATAACAAATCAGAGTCATGTATATACAGCACCATGGACTGGAGAAACACGCCATTCTACACAATTTTCTGTTTGCCGCACCTACCAGTGTGCACAACTCAGACAAATGAAAGGTACACCCTAAAATCTCTATTTGTATCTCTCTCTTTCTTTGCGTATTCCCTGCTCACGAGGTCGTTTTTCCTACCTGTCCACTATTCTCGTCACCTCGTCCCAGTTTCGTCTACTGCAGCCACCTTCGATGGGTAACTTGACATATCCAAGTCGATTAGCGACATGTCGTATGGGGTGGATAAAGAGTTTGAGGTATCCATGAGAAGAGAGGTCTTCATTGAATCGGGATGTGCTGGTTCGAGGACTAAATCGGAATTATGAGTACTTGCACTTGAAGACGAGATTGTGGAAAGCTGAATGTCGTCTATCTTGTTTCCAAACATGTGTTTGTTTCTTCTAACGGTGTCCATCTCAGGCCCTGTAGGCACAAAGGTGCGTGATCGATACTTCCTCATTCCTTCATCGCCATCGCTATGATTATAAAGAACGTAATCATGGTAAGTTGGTGCAAACTGCAAAAGAAAGGTGGTGAGGTCAATAAACAATCAAAACCCTGCAAAGAGATACAAAACCATCTTGAAAAGAAACTATATGAATGGTGTGTAATGAGATTGATAAATAAAGTATTTTGAGAGAAACACTTAAAACCAACTTTTTTAAAAATAGTTTTTAGTATACAATAACTTGTGTATAAAAACACCTATGAGGAAATGCAACAAAAAATATGAGTGTTTAAATTCTAAACATTTTTTATACAAAATGTTATTTATAAAATGCATTCCTGAAAAACATTTAAATTAAAATGTATTCCAAACGGACCCGAAGTCTCTCACCTGGTGGACTGTGTCGTGGTAAAAGTCGTTCAATTTTACGGCATGTGCAAGACTTCCCGTGAGACCATGCGAACCACCAATATTCGCTCCTGCATATTCTTTGTATGGAAATGCATAAAGATGACCCAAAGCAGCTATAAGCATCTCAATGCATATGATGAAATCTTGAAATTGAGCAGCTTCCTCTGCATTCTTGATGAATTCAGTTTTTGCAGCAAGAAAAACCAGGACGCCCTAAACCAAAATACAAAGCAAAGAAATCTTATTAAAAAAAGTTGCTGTTCATTCTATATACTTCAGGCTGATAATAATATATAAACTAAAAAGACATTTGGATGATAGCATACATGGATAAAGGGACAATTAGCTCATTTTTTACCATAGATCAAGTAAGCTATAATCTAGTAATCAAGTACATCACTCCGGGAAGGGATTTTTTTTTCTTTTATGAATAACCAAACTTTCGTTGGAAAAAAAATGAAAGAATAGGACATACAAAAAGAAAGCCCGCAAAAGGAAGCAAACTAACGACCTTACTTGACCAGAATTTGTTCTATAGGTCGTACTACTATGTCCCTGAGTTCTAGGAAACAAACTACAAAAGGATCTTCAATCAAGTAAAACAAGACCTCATGTGTAGTTACCAAAAAGCTTTGCCACAAAAGCTTACAAAGAATATTAGAATCTAACAAGGGATCAAACGTTGCTCAAAAATCTCTCAAGCAGTCTAAAAATTATATTGTTCCTCTCCCCCAAAAGCCTCACAAAATAGTTCACACCCCAGCTTGCCAAAAAAAATTCTGCAAGAAGCATGTAGAACTATTTTTCTACATCGAGACATTGTTTCATAGATAAGTCTCTTATACTAAAACCTGGTAGCTTTTACATGCTCGCATGGTTGTAATGAAGATCATTCAGCAATGCAATTAGCATCACTTTTCATCTAAAGTCTAACCCATCATTCTTTCTGTGATTTTTTTAAACTAAATTATAAGACATTTTTTCCCATAGAAGATTACAATAACATTTCAGAGTCACCATGTTTAATCTTCCTCTGACTACTTTGTAAGAAACACAAGCCAAATACACTACACACTAACAAGAGAAATGTCCATATAGAAGCAAGTGATTTGTACAAGAAAAAAGAACCTAAAGATCATTCACCTGCCAGTAAGTCAAGAAGACAACAGACTTAATGATGATGAACTTCGGAACCGGGTTAAATGGTTGAAGTAAATCTTTGCATGCCACGTAAAACAATGCCAATGCATAAAGAGCCATTGTGTATGAGATAGTATAGATGATGGTGAGATAAAGGTATGATTGTTTTGGATTGAAATTTCCATCTTCATACTTCCCTTTTGCATATAAAATAAGTGTAACAGCAACTAATATAGGCTTCAGAATCACAAACTGCAAACAGCCTTGCTTGCACCTCCGTATAAAACGCCTGCATCAAAAGCAACCAGTTAGGTTATCTGATGAAGTTTCAGGTGCTTCTTTTTCCTGATAAGAGAGAAAAGATATAGTGCTCAAATATCATATTAGAGAAAGGGTCGTCTTCGTTGGGTTTTAGACAAAGTTTCTAATAAACGTCACCAACATGGAGAAGCTTACTTAAATATTCCGTACTATACAAAATAGATTATTACTACAAAAAATAAAAAGCAATCTGCAAATGGAGAGCAGAAAGCACTTAATAATACAAAGAAAGCTCTGCAAACAATAGAACTTGGTTCATTTCTCCAAATGAAAACAGTATTAATAAAATACTTTCTGATGAAAGGGACGTGACTTCCTTTCAGAGGAATGGCAGTAAAAATGAAGCACAAAGCTCGAAGGAGAAGCAACAAAAGCATGAACAGCACCTCGCCTTATATAGGCAAGGTGCCCTTGTGGTGCGCACTTATGCCATTAATGCATAAAGGCGTGCGTGAGGCAACAGATTCAGGCACTTCTGTTAGTCTCCCTCCCTAACGTACTCAACTGGCCCTCTATTCATGAAATGTCTAGTTTGTTCTCTCTCTCATCAAAAGCATGCAACAACCAACAAGTAAGCTCTGTTTATTTCTTCCTCTCTCTAGTCCCTCCAACCCTCCCTTTCGATCTCTCCCTTCATTCCACTCCCTCTATCTCTCTTCATCTCACTCTCCAACAATTCTCCCTCTGCCTTTCTATCCATTGGATTCCCTATTTTTCCTCTCTCCATCTCTCTTTCCAGCTTGTCAGTCTCTCTACATTGCACTCTTCCATTATCTCTCTCTCCATTTCACTCTCTCATATTAGCTTGGAATACATTATAAGATAATGGTTTTCCTTGCACATTGTTAACTGCTCAGAGGTGCTGACAGCTATTTGCTACAACAATTCAAGAATTTCTTGAGCTTTGGTCGTCTTGAATTAAAGGGGTGAGTTATTTAATATTTACACATGGACTCTCCATCTCACTCTTTCTATATCTATTAATAATCCATAATAATTGGACAATGTTGATTTGACTGATTAGGTCTATCGTATATTAGCATAGATGTTAAACAAAGGTCCAAAATGAGATCCAACATAGAAATATGCACGTTTGGAGAATCCCCAAGGTATAACTATCTTTGTTAACAATTTTTGTCCAAAACAATAACAAAGAAGGGTATATAGAGTAAAGCAACACCTTGTTTGGTGGTTATGAAAATTCCATTCCTTACAAAAGATCTTAGAAATATGTGGATCAAAGAATGACTATCTACGTATTTGAAGAAAAGATGTTTTTTTCTCGTATCCATGATCTAAGCCAACTTGCACGCACATCGCAACTAATCTCCGCAACCATGTCAAAGAAACTTAGGTCATGTTTGTTTCATTGGTTTTGAAATGGGTTTTGGTAATGATATAAAAGCCTCATGTTTGTTTCATTGATGTTTACCTTTTAAAACCAAGGTAATTATTATCCATAGATAAAAATATCCCATGAACAATGGGATTTTCTTACCCTTCTTGAAGATGAGATTTTTTTACTAGGGACTTTTTCCTTGGGAAATGGAGATGAGAGAAGGAGAGAGAAGAGAGAAAACTAATCATTACTAGGGATTTATTTATTAATTAATTATCTAATATAAATATTTTAATTAAATCAACCAATAAACAAACACACATATTGAACTCCCAAATATTAATTATCCCACCTATCCAAACATAGATATTTATTATCCTAAACTTTAAATCCAAGGTTTTTAACTCCCATATATTTAATATTGGTCATCCAAACCGGCCGTTATAGGAATTTGAATTCTATGCAGGCAACCATCTTGGTTTGAACTCATTTCCTCTAAAGCCTATTTATCATTGGCCCAATGATTACTTGGCCCGTGCATGGTGGTTGCATAAAGGCACCACATTTATTAGGTAAATGTTTCCAATAAACGTGTGGAGATTAATAGATATTGAATATGACAAGATGCTTCACCAATCAAAAGAACTAAATTCAACATGTTGTTGCTCATAAGGCTCTCACATGATCAAGTAGAGAAAGAACAACTTGAGAAAGATGCTTACTTTAGATGAATGGAAGAATAGCAAGCACAGCCAGGAATAACAAGAAACACACAGTTCAAAGTGTGTTGATACCTACTTTTTGGACTAAATTGTGTGCGTTCTTAAGGTTTTGAGCCCTCTAGTTTGAGAGTTCTAGATTGGTGGATCGCAAGAAAAAACCTCCCAAGAGATTTATCAATGAGGCTATGAATCTAGCGCTGAGGGAGCAATAACTAATTCTTTTGGTGTAAATGGAGGAAAGTATAGAGGTATTTTCCAAAATCATTAATTGGAGATGAGAACTTCAACTAACTTTTGGATGTAGTTGGAATTATTTTTTTTTTTTTTTTTTTTAGAAAAGACCAACTTTCATTGAGGAAAAATAAAAGAATACAAGGGCTTCCAAAAAAACCAACCCCCAAAAGGGAACACCACTGAAGGAAAGGGCTCCAATCAAGATTAACAATACCTATCGAATAGTTACAAAAAGCCTTCGAAACCGAAGCCTAGAGAGAACCATGAAATCTAATGAGGGCCTACACATCAAACGGAGACCTCTCCACACCTCTAAGAACCCTATTGTTCCTCTCACCCTACAAACCCCATAAAACAGCACATACCCCAGCAAGCCATAACACCCTCCTCTTATCTTTGAATGGCGGATGGAGGACGAACTCCTCGATCATCTCCCTGAGGATTCTGAAGCTTCTGCCCTACAACCTGAATGCCTCAAAAAAACAAACTCCAAACTGAACGAGCAAAGGCACAACTCCACAAAATGTGATCGAGATCTTCCTTCGCCCTCCGACATAGAATACAGCAAAACGGCCCCACCAATGAAGGCATCTTTCTCGTAAGCTTGTCGAACGATTAACTCTTCCATGGATAACTTGCCAAGTAAAGAATCTAACCTTCTTAGGAATTTTCACTCTCCATAGAATAGAGAAGATAGACTTCCTACAGGGGGAGGGATTGAACAACCACTAAAAAAAGAAGCTACACGAGAAACCCTTAGGAGGGCTGAGACTTCAAGTACGAATATCCCTCCTCCCCTCTCTAAACTGACACTCCCCGATCAAAGACAAGAGAGCTACAACCTCCACCGCTTCCCTATCAATCAAAGAGCGATGGAAACCCAAAGAATAAGGAGAGCCCCCAAAGACAGTAATAACCTCATAAATCACCCGGTTTTTCATGGAGGACAATCAATGGAGATAAGGAAACTTGGAGCAGTGGGAACTACCCTCAAATGTCCTCCCAAAAATAAGTATCCTTCTCATCTCCACACAATGAACCAGACTAGAAAAAATTGGAAGCTCGTAAACAATATCTTTCCACAGATTTCTGGCCATGCCTTTAACCCCACCCACCAGCCACTCATAGGGATAGTAGCCATACTTACTAACAATAATCGGGTGCCACAAGGAGGTCGACTGAAGCAGGAACCGTCATAACCTTTTAGCTAGCAGAGCTCTATTTCTTAGATTCAAATTCCCTAATTCAAGGCCACCAAGATCCACGTGTTTGCTCACCGTCTCCCAACTGACTTAAGTGATCCCCCCCCCCCACCCCTCCCATAAGAAATCTCTCATAAGCTTCTCCAGACTCCGAAAACCGCACTGGGGGCTCTAAATAACGATAAAAAGTAAATTGAGATCCCACTTTAGCACCGAGCGAATCAAAGTAACTTTACCTCCTTTAAAAAAGAAGCTTTTCTTCCACGAGGCTAATCTTTTTCTCACCTTATCCACTACCTTTTTTTTTTTTTTTTTTGATAAAGAACCAACCTTTCATTGAGAAAAAATGAAAGAACCTTATCTAGTTGGGTGTTATATAAATCCAAAAATTATTTATTCAAGTCCAAACATTCAGCAAGATAATCCAAGGACTAATGGGTGTTATAAATAAACATGAATACGTGAAGAGATGACCTTATACAAGAGAGCAGGTCTTATTGATAACCCATGACTACTAGTCAAAGAATTAACAGAGATGGGAAATGTAACCTTCATCTTTTCTTCCTTTGCCCTATCATTAATTATTTTCTAAGTAAAACTTAACTTAAATGCATTCATTTGATTTTTTTTTAAATGTAAAACTTTGCTTAAATGTGTTTATTTTTAGATTATATGGAGAATGAATAAAACAACAAACCAAAGATATCTTTTCAAACAGTTTTTAAAATTAAAAACAATGGAGAAAGTTCTAAAAGGTTAGTCTGCAAAACTGTAATTATTTAACAACTTTTTAATAAATATATGCTCAAGTAACCTTTAAAAGGTTTTTATGTTCTCCACGTAAATAACTTCTCATTCTTAATATTTGCCAAGATGATAGATATAGGCTAGTTCCTTTCTGCTCCAAATAGCCCAACAGAGAGCAAAAACTTCATAGTTACATGTACAAAAGATGGAACGATACCCTGAACATTTCCACCAAAAGATAGAACAATACCGGGAGCATTTGCAAAATGCCTAAAATACCATACTTGCAAATGCCTAAAATGTTTTCGTTCCTGAAATCTAAACCATCAAAAGATAGGATAGGACAATACCCCAAGCATTTCCAAGAAGTTCAACCCAACAAAACGTGTAGAGTTCTCAAAAGATCAGCAAAAATCCTTTGATATACATATATCAAGAACTTAACCTCTAACTTTTTTTAATACAATTAATATTAACTAAACGAGGTTACAAAAGGAGGGAGAAAAAACTCAGCCCTACAGATGGAAGACTTCCAAAAATATCTTCAATAGAAAGAATAATAACTATGATAACAAAAGGGGGTATATAACTCACGGTATATGGGTAACAAAAGAGTAATATCCCAAAGAATCCCTAGAGATCTTCATTCACTCTTAAAAACTCATTTCTTTCTACCTAGATGGTCCAGAACAACACTCTGATGATGATCAAAGAATTGAACCACAAGAGAAGGGATGATTTGAGGATTTCTTTTTTTTTTTTTTTTTTGGGTACTTGAGTATTAACAAATCCAGAGTGCAAATCTTCTCTTAAGTAAAAATTGACCTTCTAAGGAAAGTGGAAATGCCAACTTTTTTAAAAACAAAGAAAAAGCATTTTGATAGATCACAGAGAAATTTACAGGAGAAAATATGATTTATAACAAGCCGAATCCAACAGTCCCCTCACAAGTTTAGGAGTATAGTAGCAAGAGAATTCATAAGAGAGATCCGATATTCCGATCCTGGATTTCTACATATGAAAGCTTAGGAAATAGTAGAGGGGGAATCATTGAAAAAAGAGTAGGATTTGGTGAAAGTCCATTTGACACAAAATCCTAAACTAGCAGCTAGGTGGAGTACAGTGTTCCAAATTAGAGTAAGACAACCATCTCTCTGCAGCATCTGTTTCATGGATATTTTTTGTTAAAACGTATTAATGCCATGGAAGAAAATGAAGCACTATTTACTACATGTATGATGTACATCTATTATATTCAAAGAATTTAACATAATTTAACTTTTACTAGCATATGCTACCATTAATAACTCAAACATTACATCAATCCAAAATAAAAGAAAATTAACTTTTGCAAACTTACCCATCTAGTGGTAGTGGAGGAAGACAACATGTCATCAAGTACCATGATGGCTTCAATACACGACCACTTAAACTTATTACAACAGCTCCAGGACCACCAACCCATGCCAGACACAATGACAGAAAATTATAAATGACCCAAGCTTCATAGCTAAAAGAAATCATAAAGTCAAAGGTTAGATATTTGATCCATATCCATAACCAAAAGGACAATGATGTTAAATTTTTTTTACTATTTAAACGAAGTAATGAGAATTAAAATGATTTTTTTTGGTAATACATGAACTAATATGATCACATATCATTCTTATTCAATTTTTTAGATTACATATAATTTTGCAACTTACCTTCAATGGAGTTTTCCTATGGTTTCTTTTTGGGGTAAAAGAAATGAAAGGATTATCAAGGACACTTTCACAACCTTTGGTAACTATATAGATTTGATTCTTTTTCATGCATTATATTGGTGTAAATGTAAACACACTTTTATTGATTATAGTCTTTCTTCTTTGATTTCTAATTGGAGAGGTCTAATCCACCCTTAGGTGTTGGGAGATTTTACTCCTTTATTTCACTCATCAATGAAATTTTGTTTCTCTTCTCAAAAGAAATTAACTTCTCTACGTTATGAACTTTTTGGAGAAAGGAGCATTAAGAAGCCTGTAGTAGATGGAAATTAAAGAAATCCAGCACAACCAAAAAAAAAGGAGAAATGACCAAGAAGCTGTTAAACATATGATTCGATGTTGAAGAAAAAACTAAAAAAGTCTATACTCCTCATTTTACAAAGTTTGTATCCACCCCAATAAAAAAAATTTATACTCTTTTTGGTAGGCATTAGTAATCTTCCTCAAATAGACCTCACCAATGAAATAACATTGGCTTCTCTACTACGAACAGTTTGATAGTTAAACCATTCTCCAAATAAAAGACATGGGAAAAGTAAACAAGTAGCTTTGCAACTGCATAGTAGAAATAGACAAACTTCATAACTTCATAAACAATTTGATTTAGCAGGGACTACTTACACTTCTCGAATGGAATTAAAATAGATTGAACTCGAAGGTAAAACAAGAGACAAGAAGGACATCAGTGCATACACCTGTGATGCAAGGAAGCAATTTTAGGATTAATGTAATGCAAAAAGGAAAACAAAAAAGAGAAGAAAGAAAAGAAAGAAAAAACACAAACAAAGGTTTTACTTAGAAAGTATATATAAAGAAGCACCATATGGCATATATTGAGAATAACCAACAGTAAATGTGAACAATTCCAAGAGATGTTGTGAAAAGGAGAGATGAACAAATAGCATATTATGCAATTGCAAACAATAGTGGTTACTTAGTCAGATGTATTTTTGCTGTCCCGGTTAACCACTTTTAATCTAACTATCTAAGAACACAACTTATAAATGGTTTCCAACTCCCCATTCTTGAACGTAAGATCCAACTTCTTCTGCACCAAAGGTTTACTAGAGCACCTCAATCCCAACCCTTTACAAACCTATGATGGCTTCTGAGAAGACTCCAGAAAAGGTTGGCAACAACATTCCCACCCATGTCAAGTGTCAGGCAGCTATTTTGAGCTCCAACAACCTCTTTCAGCATGTAGTAATCCAGGAAAAATTAGTGTAGGGGTAACACTGACAGATTCCCAGGAAAAGGATTAAAGTTCAGAATGGAGGGGGCAGGGACAAGAAATCAACCTGATCCTACAAACAAGGCCTTGTAAGCACACCCTCCAATGGGTATTTGTGAGGAAACAAGAGAAGTTACAAAAATCTATATGAAAAGCACTCTAAATTGAGGCAATGAACTAATTGTTTCCAAGAAGGAAGTTGTTAGACCTCCAATTGTTCATACATATAAGAGAAAGGGCAGAAAGATAATTACAGAGGGAGGGGAGGAAGTTGGCGACTATGGGGATTTTTAGAGACCAAGGATCGTGGATGGTGCGGTTGTCGGATAAGAGAGGGGCCTTTTGTAGGAGAGGGAGCAGCGGGAGAGAGTTGTCGTGTTTTTGGGTTAGACATTGTGTCTTGTCTTGTTCTTAGTGTTGCTTTGTATTTTCCTCCTGCAGCAGCTCTACTAAGAAGCTCTGGTCAACCTCTTGCCATGTCTTTGCTAGCATCTTCAATGATACCTCAACCTTAGTCAAGGATGGATCTCCTTTGATGGTTACCTTACGATCTCTGACCACGTAGGTCATTGTTAAAGCGGCCCAATCTACTCCCATAGTACCCATAGTTCTGGCCCATTGCATCCCAAGTACCACGTCTACCCCTCCCAGCTTCAATGGTAAAAAGTCCTCGATGATGGTCAATTCTGGAAAAGTAATCACTAGGGCCTTAAACACTCTTTTCCTTTGGTTGCCATTCCATTTCCCATAACGATCCCGTAGTGAAAAGTCTCGACTACCGGTAGTTTGAGTTCTTCTACTGACTTCTGGCATATGAAATTATGGGTAGCCCCACAGTCGATCAACACCACCACAGCCTTTCCTTTTAGAATGTCGTTAACCTTCATTGTTCCAGACGTCGAAAACCCAATCACAGACTTCAAGTCAAGCTCAACTAAATCCCCTATGTCTAGAATAGCTGGTTCAACTTCTTCCTTAGTGGAATGTGCCTGAAGGACCTTTATTTCTTCGGTTCCATTCACCAACAATACCCCGAAGCTCTCTAATTTCTATTTTCTTCCAGCGTTGGTGGGGGGTATGCTTCTCATCACAGCGAAAACGAAGTCCTTTTTTCCCTCTTTACTTAAAACTCGGCATCAAATAGCTTTCTTGCTGTGAATTCCTTTTTTAGACTGGTAATGTGATAGCGCGTAAGGGTACGACATCTACAGCTTTGCTACTAGCCTTGTTCCCTTGGGTATTACCCACTTATCCCGAATTGGTTAGGCCCGGTTTCAGGGCTTCCATGATTGATCCTTGGCCCATGGTGTCAATAGCCAATTGGATAGCTACATCCCTATCTTTGATTAATTGGGCCTCGGTCATAATTTCTTCGAGCCTAGTTGGCCTTCGGCTCACAATAGCTGCCCTAACAGCAGGTTTTAGGCCGTTTAAAAATGTGTCTTCCAGCACCGTCTCTCGTAACTCTAGCAACGGAGTTGAGTAAACTTCAAATCTTTTAATGTACTCAACCACAGTGTCTTCTTGCTTGATCGCTAAGAAACGAGCGCAAAGGCTCCCCTCTTGTGAAGGACAAAAATGTTTGAACATCCTTGCCTTCAAATCTTTCCACGACTTATTCCTTTTCCAATTGTGAGACCAGTGGTACCAATCCACGACATACTCATCAAAACTAATAATGGTCGTGGTGAACTTCTCCCATTCAAACAGCTGATGTATTTCAAAATACCTTTCTATGTGAAATAACCACGAGTCGAGGTTCACTCCTGTGAAAATGGACATCTCTATTCGCTTGAACTTACTATAGTCTCCCCCTGCTTTCAGAGGAATTAGTTCCCCTTGCTTTTGCTTTCATCTTTTTTATTCGATTCTTCGACATTTTCAGATGTTTGGCCCTTCTGAGTAGATCCTTCTATGATTACAAACACAGCCTTACCCTTCCCAATGATCAAATCGGCCATCATCATCGTGAGTCTTTCCATACTCTTCTCAAGTCTTTGTTCGGATTCTTTCAACTGGCTGATGTCTTCTTCCATCACATCCACTTGCTCCTCCATTTGGTTTTGTGCCATTTTCCGTGTCCTCCCCAGGTTGACGTGCTTTGATTCCAATTTGTTAGGTATCAACCTTGATCTTCAAGCCCTCGTACCTATTAAACTCAAAAAAAAATACCAACACAAACAATAATAGAACACAAGATAGAATTTCAACCCTATCAATGAGAATTCTTCACGGACCCAGGGGAAGTTATGCACTAACAACAAGCCCAAAACACAAAGAAAGTTCACAAAGCAACACTAAGGACAAGGCAAGAACACTCAATAGTTCGAGAGACTTGATAACTCTCCTAAGACACAATGTCTAACCCAAAAACAATAGTTCGAGAGACTTGATAACTCTCCTAAGACACAATGTCTAACCCAAAAACAAATGACAACTCTCTCCAGCGGCTCCCTCTCCTACAAAAGGCCCCTCTCTTACCCGACAACCACACCATCCACGATCCTTGGTCTCTAATGGTTCCCAAAGTTGCCAACTTCCTCCTCTCCCTCTATAATTACCTTTATGCCATTTCTCCTATACGTATGAACAATTGAAGGCCTAACAGAAGCCTTCCCTTCTTAAATTTCAAAAAAAATTCTATCAATTCACAAACTGACAGAAAGGCTTTGAAGGCAATTTTATATAAAACTCTGGCTTAACCAGGGGAGCACCAAAAACCATTGAATATCTTTAAGAGATGGTCCAACAACCATAAACAAATGGATGGTGAATAAACAAGTGGTTGATTTCCTCACCACCTATCTAGCATCTCAACCACATTATAGTAAAATGGGTCATTGAAGTTTCCATTTGATGCTGATCCAGTGTATTAATACTCTTTTTTTTAATCAGATACAAAGACGTTTCATTGAGGAAAAAAATGAAAGAATATGCCAGGGCATACAAGAAACAACCCCACCAACAAACAACACCAGCCCACTAATTACAAAAACGAACCTCAATCCAAAATAATAATACCAAGCTAATAATTACAAAAATCCTGAGTCATAGATATCCAAAGAGATGAGTCAAGCCTAACACATTCCAAAGCTCGTCACTAAATCTCTCAACCACTCTAAAAATTCTACAATTCCTTTCAAGCCAAATGTCCCACAAAATGGAAAAATAACCACAAAATTCTTCCTTACTCACAAAAGGAGAGTTCATGAAAACTTCCTCAAACATAGAGCCACAACCCCTATTCCAAACCACAACAACACCAAAGGATTTGAGAAAACAATTCCAAATGAAACACAAAAAGGGCAATCCTATAAAAGATGATCAAGGTCCTCCTCTTGCTTCCGACACAGAACACACCATTGTGGTAGCAACACAAGAGAAGAAAACCTTTGAATGTGATCCTGAGTGTTCGCCCACTCATGCAAAACTTGTCAGGCAAAGAACTTCAATTTCTTAGGAATTTTAACCTTCCAAAGAGAGCAGAACCCAGAGGCATCCTAAGAAGAAGAAGGAGAACAAAACATATGGGAAAAAAACCCTTAGAAGGTTCAAGAACCTAGAGCCTAGAATCCCTTCTTCCATGACAAGTCACCTGATTAGCAATAAGAGAAAGGAGATTAACCACCTCAACCGCCTCTCAGTTAGTGAGTGGCTGACAAAAACCCAAGGAAAGCGAAGAGGCACTATCAACCGAGGGCAAAAAAAAAAGCTACTGAGTGCAACCTTTTCTCAAACAACCAAGGAAACAAAGCATACAAAGTCCTCTCCCCCACCCAAGCATCCTCCCAAAATAGATATTTAAGCCATCGCTAATAGAACAATTAACAAACGGAGAGAAAAAGGGAAAACCCAAAGCAACAGTGAACCAAAGATTTTTGCTAGAGCCCTTCAACCCACTCAAAAAGAGTATTAATACTCTTGGGAGATAGGAACGCATGGAAATTCTTTACTTGTGGGTTTTTCCTTTCCTAATAGATAAGGGTGGTTCTTTCCGAATTCAAGATTGCTGGCAATCAGCAAGGAATTTACGAGGGAAAGCTCCTAAACTCTCTAAACTATAAAAACATCTCGCTGACTTTGAAGCAACATCACTTAATCATTATGAACAAAAACAACTCTTTTGTTCATTTCCGCATCAAACAATTTTCTTTAAAGCTTGCACGTTCTATAGATCTTTAACTTTTGTTTGGAGTTAGAAGGTAAAAATTCTAGGAACTAGGAAGGCATCCCTAAGGAAGAAGCCTGGTGAGATGTTATGGTCAGGATACAATGTGTTAAGTAAGGTTGTAGGTGAATTTTAAGTTTTCAATAAATGGCAAAATGGAAAAAGATTGACCAAAAAAATGTAAAAAAGAAAAAGAAAGAAAAACAATCTTGTACAAGAAAATGAACTAGAGATTGAACTCCTTTCTTTATACTCAGGTTTGCTTTTGGGTGATAATCCTAAACAAGTTCCTTCTCCAATCCGATAGTGATCAATGATTCAGAAAGGTTGTTCCTCCATGAAGAAGTCTATCTCCAAAAGGGAAACACACCCTTATCTAGACTATTTTGAGTGGTATCCCTCTCTATTTCCTTTCCATTTTTTAGACTGCCAAATGATTTTTTTTTTTTATAAAGAACCGAACTTTCATTGAGAATAAATGAAAGAATACAAAGGCATCCAAAAAATCAAGCCCCAAAGCAAAAGAAACCAACTATAGAAAGGGGTTCCAATCAATCAAAATAAGACCTAATGGGTAATTACAAAAAGCCTTAGAGATCAAGGCCCATAAAGAAATGGAAAATGTATTAGCTCAAACCTCACAAGTCTCTCGGCCCCTCTAAAAATTCTATTATTCCTCTCCCCCACAAACCCCAAAGAATAACACAAACACCAGTCTGCCACAAAAACCTTCCCTCCTCTTGAAAGGATGTAAGCCAATCTAAGACGAAGAAGAAGCCCATGCTTGTAGACTTGTAGTGACACATTTGGCCTGATAAAAACAAAGGAGCATTTCAAGGGAAGGAGAAAGTGTGGGAGGATGTTCATTCTAATGCTCGTTTCATTATATCCCTTGGGATTTTTGGCTGCAACTTGTTTCCTTTCGGTAATGTTATCTCACTTTTTGGTTGTGGTTGTCCCTTATTGTTGCCATGGTTTTGTGTGTGGCTTTTATTGTATTTCTTGCATTTTCCTTAACAAATGTGGTGTCGTTATCAATAATAATAATAGCAATAAAAATAATACTAACTTCAATAAATCATTTCTTATCTTTAAAAAAATTGCTTTTGTTAGTACCTAAAAAGCACAGACACTTTAGTTTGGCTAGAGTGTCCGTGTTCGAAAAATATTTGACACTTGGACATCCAAACACTCGTTTGACATGATTCGAACACTTGTTAGCACAATTGATATGTGACAAACACTAGTGGTACAAAGTCAATATAGGTTCATATTGAACACTTGTTAATTATATTAAATAGACACAATACTAAATGACAAAAATAATAAATTTTAAGAGTGAAACACATCAAAGTCATTTTTTAAAGCATACGAATGCATGAATTTATTGATTTTAAATTTCCTTCTTGTATAAAAATGATATATATTTTAAAAAATGTATATTCTACTAAATGTGTCTGTGTCTTAGATTTTTTTTTATTTAAAAAAAAAAAAAAAAAAAAAAAAAAAAAAAAAAAAGATGTGTCGCTATGTTTGTGCCGTGCCATATCTGTGTCCCATGTCCATATTTGTGCTTCTTAGGTTAGTACACTGAACAACAAGATTCTTCTTCTAGAAATATCCACTTGAAAAGAGCATCGTTTTTTTTTTCAAAAATATCCTCCTATGCCTGGAAATCCTTTAGCCAGGGTCAAAGAGATGTAATCCTAGCTAGTTTAATTGTATACTCTTTCAATCTTCGAACCTTCCCAATTGAAGCCTCTCTGGATTTTCTTCAAGATATATGCTGCTTGTATGGAATTTCATAAGAAAGAAAGTACATAAGACTGATGGCTAAAATATCTAGAGAAAAAGCTATACAAACTGCCATCCCCACTTTTGAAACTTATACTCAATTTTCTCTGTTTCAAAAGTTAGACTCTTGGGATTTTCCAACAAGAAGATGCAACTGAGACTTCCTCCTCAGAGCAATAATATACAAGGTCCAAGATTTCATACAAGGTAACAACAATAAAAAGAAACAACAAATGAACACATACGTGTAAATTTTCATAAAATCACGAATTCAAGCTTGAAACATGCATATCCTCTACAATATAAAGGAACATAATACGTAGTCGTGCTTACCAGAGATAAATGGCGTTCAACCATGAAAATACTTAATACCAATAAGGAAGCTTCCAAACGAAACCACAACCAAACAAAGCCAAAGGATATTTTCTGAACTAAAAATGAAACGTGGGGAAGGAAAACTAACCGGGACCATAAAGATGATCCGCACGATGTATCTCTGATAAGTAGGTTCCGTATAGTTCAAAAGATGCCGATAAATGTGAAAGATCGCCAAAGCAATGGCTCCAGCCGTGCAAAAAAACGCAATAATACTGTAGTAGACAGGAACTACTTCCCCCATTCTGAAAAAATGATCACCAAGGCATATGCACAAATTATCAACATGATCAAATTAGTAGTTATGCGTGAAGGGAAGATAATTCATCAACAATAAGACACATTAAACAGGAAACAAAAAAAAAACACTCCGCTTGCCTGTTGCTGCTTCAGAGGCCTGATCTCGAAAACGAGGAGAAGATTGACAGAAACCCTAGTCTGCCACCAAATGAACAATTAACTGGAGGCAGACCCCAAATAGAAATCGTCAAACGACTTCGGCTACTGAACACTCAGCACATTTCGCATAGCATTGAAAAACTAGCAGAATTCCAGAAACGAATTGAATGAGAACTCGTGCGAAACGCCATAATTGAAATTTTTCGGAAATTAACAAATCAAAAGAGCATCGTCACCTTCCTGGAGATTGAACAGTAATAATCTATGAGAGGCGGATCTGGCTGTGGAAGTGAAATGGAAAAAGAAACAAGAAAGTGTTGGAATTGAAACGAAGAAGATGAGGAGAAAGCTGAGCTGGAAACGAACAATGGCGGCTTCGAGTCTCGCGGAAGAACAGCCGAACACCTTTGCAAATTCAAAAGTAAAAATAAAAATAAAAATAGTTGAGGAATGTTTTGTGTTTTTTTCTTTTTTTCTTTTTTTTTTTAAGTAAATATTTGAGAAAATTGCAAACACCACCCTAAACTATGACTTTATTACGATAACCTCCAACAGATTACAAACTTTTACAATTAAGTTCTTAAATATTATAAAATGCACCACCAACCTTCCTATTAGAATGATTGTTGCAAATTGCAATTCAACTCACGGTTTAACCTTTTTTCACTTTATTAAAAAATATTTAGTTTAACTTTATAAAATTTAAAATCTATAATAGAGAGTCGTTATAGATAATTTTGCATAATCTCAACAATGAGGAGAAGACAAAGTGGAGATGAGATTGATTGGAAAAGGGCACGAAATGATACGAACTTAAAGCAAGAGAATACCGGGAGTTGGGTCGAAGCCCAAACTCTTGACCTCGGCCTCGACCCAAGCCTGACCATCGTCCGATATTATTGACCACTAGCCCTGCACACTTTCGGTTCCTTGAGACCCCTAACAATTCGATTCGGTTCACCTAACTTATGATTCACATATGAAACTCTAAAAACATCATAAAAATAAATACTCTTCTTCAATCCAAGAGAGGGTAGGTGTCTTTTTCATTCTCAATTCACTTGTTAGACTCAAACCATCTAACTAATTTAAGTATCGAAGAAGGTGTGACAAACACCACACTGGTGTACATATTTTCTTATCTTACAAGTCACGTCTTCCCCTTAAACAAATTTAAACAAATTTATCGTTGGTGTCACGTACGCCAAGTGCATTTTTTCCTATCCAAATGTTGACAACATCATTAACCATTAAGAAAATTTAGTTTT
Organism: Luffa aegyptiaca; assembly: GCA_017139565.1. Taxonomy (NCBI): domain Eukaryota; kingdom Viridiplantae; phylum Streptophyta; class Magnoliopsida; order Cucurbitales; family Cucurbitaceae; genus Luffa; species Luffa aegyptiaca. Next base: position 44,047,961 of record CM029402.1, on the reverse strand, counting down.
TTGAATCAACATTGGATAATATTGTCTCAATTTAAAAAAACAAAAAACTGATGTAAAGAATTTGGATTGGTTATAATAGTCTTTTGGTTGGAACGACATTTATAGTGCATCGATGGTTTGTGTTGTTTGCGAATTTTAAGAGTTTAATTGCAATCATTTCCTGAATTTAGGGTGCCAACAAATTTAATTGAAAATACAAACATTTGATTAACAATTCATCATATATAGTTTTTGCAATTTTTTTCCCGAATCCTTTTTAGTTTGCTAGGACATGTTTTATTTTCACTTTGCAATCTAATATTCTAGAGAGTTCGAAATAACAAAAAATGAAAAATGCTACCAATTTCATTGTTTTTGTTTTATACCATCTATTGTCTTCTTTGCTAAATCATAAACTTAGTCATACATGTCTAATTTTATAAGAGTCAATTGGTTTCATTTCAATTTTTTAAAAAATAAATAAGACTAATTGAACCCATGGATTTGATTAGAAACATTTTTTTATACCAAATTGAATAATAAATCAATGAGTTCGGATCAACTTTGATTTGACATTTGGATTGAATTAGTTATTATAGTTTCAATGGCAAGCATGGAGTGTCACAAAGGTTTTAAAAACTTGGCTGAATTATAAAAAATACCCTGAACTATGAAGTTTGTTTAAAAAATGCCCTTGAACTTTAAAAAGTTTCAAAAATACCCTTGAACTTTACAAAACATTTCAAAAATACCCTTGCAGTTAATTTTTGGATGGAAACTGCTAAATCCGTTAAAAATGTTTCGAAAATACCATTGCCAAAAATCTAGTCAAACTCTTGGGGTGATGTGTTGAAAGAAAAGAAAAGCTCCTAGTGTACGAATATATGAAAAATAGGTAAAGTTTCTCATTAATTTTCATGGAAGAAGAATTTACGGTGAGAGAAGGAAAAAAAAACATTTTCTAATAAGGTTACTTTTTAAAATCTTTTGAAAGTTAAAGAGTATTAATGAAACTGAATTTTTTAATGAATTTCATCCAAAAATTAACGACAATGGTATTTTTGAAACATTTTGTAAAGTTCAAGGGTATTTTTTTTAACTTTTTAAAGTTCAGGGGCATTTTTGAAACAAACTCCATAATTTAGGGGCATTTTTTATAATTTAGCCTAAAAACCTATACTCCCTTCCTTCATTGTATAAGAGAGCATGTTTGGGAGTGATTTTGAAATAGCTAGGCCCCGTTTGATAACCATTTCGTTTTTTGTTTTTGGTTTTTGAAAATTGTGCTTGTTTTCTCTTAATCTTCCTACAATGGTTTTCATTTTTGTTAAAGAGACATTTGAGTTCCTAGCCAAATTCCAAAAACAAGTTTTTGAAAACTATTTTTTTTTTTCCAAAATTTTGCTTGGTTTTTGAAAACATGGGAAATGATGTAGATAAAAACAAAAAAAACAAAAAAAAAACAAAAAAAACAAAAAAAAAAACAAAGAATCTTGTGGGTAAAAATAGTGTTTATAGGCTTAATTTTCAAAAACCAAAAACAAAAAACGAAATGGTTATCAAATGGGGCCTAAAAGAGTGATTTTAAAATAGCTAAAATCATTTTTGTCATGTGTGAAATCATCCCGAAACATATCTTAATTATTCAAAATCAATTTCATGTTTGATTTTACACTTTTAAAACGAGATTTTCATGTCATCAAAATTGATTTTGGATTATTGAAGACATGCTTGGAAATGTTTTTGAATATGACAAAACTGACTGTAACCATTTCAAAATCACTTCCAAACATGCACTAAGTAATTTGACCCAACCCTTCTGGTTTATTATTGGATGAAACATATAAGTTTGATTAAAATATCATTTTGGACATTTGTCCCTTTCCAAAAAAAAAAGGCCTATATTAACCTTTCCTCTTTAATTTTTGGAAATATATTTGCATTATGTCTTTTTTTAAGTGAAAATTATTATTATTATTCTTTCAAAATTGAAAAAAAAAGAAATGAAACTAACAATGAGAGACTAATTTTTAATTTCAAGATATATTGAAAGTATATAGGCCAAAAATGAACATTTGAAAATACGAGGATTAAAATAGAAGTCTCAAAATGCATGGGTCATTATAGGTATTTTAACCTACAAGTTTAGAGTTTAGTTTTTTTTAGTATATCAACATATTTGGGGGTGGGGGGATTCAAACTTTTAACCTATTGGTCGAGGTACATGTCAATTACCGCTAAGTTATGCTCACTTTGACTTAGTCCATAAATTTTTTATATTACATCAATTTAGTATTTAAATGATAAAAATCTAATTTACGTCTTTATAGTTTGACTTTTTTTTTTTAATGGTTGTGATTGATGTCATAAAGCTTCATAATTAGTGATTTATTATTTATAATAATTATTTGATTGTTTCATTTGCAATTTAAATTATCAATTACATAGAAAATCCTAGGTATGAGTGTAGTCTTGAACGCTATGTTATTCACACCAAATCATGTTGGATAAACAAATCAAAGAGTTTATAGTGTATGGGTAAAATTGAGTATCTCATCCCTAGTAACACCATCGATATAAGGTTGGACTGTGAAATATTCAATCTTTCTATAGATTTGTTAATTGAGAGGATTAATATTTCACATGATCCTACGTAGCTTTGTCCTTGATTGCCAACAAAAGCATGTCCAATTGACATAAAACTTAATTATATCCTGTTGTGTATACAGAAACTCCAAACTAAATTCTAAGACACTTCCTACCAGTGACTTCCTCAAACCAAACAGCAAACAATACAACCAATAATGCAAAACCGAAATATTGAAGCAGGGAAGAAGAAACAGAGACGCCGAGATTTATAGTGGTTCGCCCAACTTGGACTACATCCACTCTTAGTCACTATTATTATAGATCAGCAGCCGATTACAGAGAAATAAATCATAAACTCGAGCACCTGATGAATAATACACAAAGAACCTGATCTGAGAACAATCCGCAAGCTCTCAGCCTTCTTCTTCGCTTCAATTCATCTGCTACTTCAAAGGAATACAGGGAAATGCAAACACTCACTCTCAAACCCAGATGAGATTACTCACCTTTACAGAGACAGTCGCACACCCAAAGGTTCCTTACAATTCTTCTCTCCCCAGCTCACACACTCAGCTCTCTCTTACTTACACTGAAAACAGCAAGCGTAAGAATGAAGAATAGTATCCCTAATTCCCAAATTATACCAGCTATTTGGAAATGGATTTTGCCCAGCTCTCTCCTTGACACCTGGCGCGCTATCAGGTAATCATCAGATGAAAGTTAGTTATTTACTAACCGTATCACGTGTCAACCACATGTTGAGCAACAAACCAGCTAGAGCAAAAACAGGGACATTAACCAGCTGAATGATGAGCTTTAAAACAGTGTTTAGCTATCAAATAAACAACAAATCTCCACCTTGATAGCTTAACACTAATCTTCTGCTTCAGTAAACAAATAGTGACCGTTTATCACACTCCACCTTAAACAGAACAGATATTGAGAGTCTTTAAACAACTCTCAAATTTTGTAACAGCCAAAGATTTAGTAAATGCATCAGCAGCATTATCATGAGTACTAATCTTTTCTAGCTTAAACTTGCCCTCATTTAAGACATCTCTTAAAAAATGGTATCGTATGTCTATATGCTTCGATCTATCATGAAAAGTTTGGTTTTTAGATAGATAGACTGCACTTTGACTATCACAAAAAACCACAACTATACTCTTATCATCTAGCAGCTCATTTGTAATCTCTTTCAACCAAATTGCTTCCTTAATAGCTTCGGTTGCAGCTATATATTCTGATTCGGTTGTGGACAAGGCCACCACAGACTGTAATGACGTTCTCCAACTCACTAGATTACCAAGATAAGTGAAGGCATAACCAGTAAGTGACCTCCTCTTATCTACATCAGCTGCATAGTCAGCATCTACGTACCCTAGCAAGTTGTTTTGAATTTCAGACTGTTTATACATCAAACCTCTAGAGACAGTACCCTTTACATACCGTAATATCCACTTAACAGCAAGCCAATGCTCTTTCCCGGGGTTTGCCATAAATCTAGACACAACACTCATTGCATACGCAAGATCCGGTCGAGTGCACACCATCAGATACATTAGGCTCCCAACCGCACTTGCATATGGCACATTTAACATGGTTTGCTTTTCTACATCTGTTTGTGGTGATTGTCTAGAGGTTAACTTAAAATGTCTAGCTAGTGGCACACTTACTGCCTTTGCAAGGTGCATATTATACTTAGCTAACATTTTTATTGAATAAGCTTCTTGTGACAGCATTAACAGTCCTTTTTCTCTGTTTCTTTTAATATCAATCCCTAGAATTCTCTTTGCTTGACCAAGTTCCTTCATATCAAAGTTACTTTTCAGTTGATATTTAAGTTTCTTTATCTCATGTTTGTCTCTACTTGCTAGAAGCATATCATCTACGTATAGGAGTAGATATATAGGAGAAGACTTTCCATCATGCTTAAAATAAACACAATGATCCAATAGACTTCTAGAAAAACCACATGAGATCATAAATGAATCAAACTTCAAATACCAACGTCTTGGGGACTGCTTAAGACCATACAAGGATTTATTGAGTAAACATACCTTGGTTTCATCACCCTTTTTCACATAACCAACCGGTTGTTGCATGTATATAGTTTCTTCTAGGTCTCCGTGCAAGAATGCTGTTTTGACATCAAGCTGTTCTAACTCCATATCAAAGGCAACAGTTAGAGACAACAGGACTCTTATCGATGTGTGTCTCACCACAGGTGAGAAAATTTCTTCATAGTCAATACCTTGAGTTTGAGTAAACCCCTTAGCCACTAGTCTAGCCTTGTACCTCAAGGATTCAGCCTTATCAACATTCTGTTTTATTTTATATATCCATTTGCATCCTACTAGTTTCTGTTTAGGGGGTTTATTAACAAGAGTCCATGTGTTATTTTTATATAACGAATCCATTTCTTCATCCATAGCCATTTGCCATTTCTTACAATCAGGAGAATTAATAGCTTCCTTGTAAGTTATTGGTTCATTATCAATCTGATTCAATTCAGCATTCAAAGCATAATATACAAGATCAGCAGAAGCATACCTTGCAGGCTGCCTTATCTCCCTCCTGCGTCTGTCTCTTGCCAACTGATAGGACTGAAGGTTTTCTTGCTGTGAGATGACTCCAGGTGAGTCAGCTTGAATTCCAGATTGATCTTCAACATGAAGATCCTCTTCGGCCTCAACAGTAACTCCACCTTGATCAGATTCTGCAAGAACATCAACATGATCACTCACCACGGGTGTGTTAGAAACTGCCCTGTCAAGTTCTAATTCCACTGGTTGAACTTGATTTCCATGTTGAGTAGCTTCTGGTGTCTTCAATTCCATGGCCATTTTGGATTCGTCAAACACTACATCTCTACTTATTAAACACCTTTCCTTTCCTTTTTCAAGACTCCATAATCTGTACCCTTTCACTCCATGAGGATACCCCAAGAAAATACACTTTTGAGCTCTTTTGTCTAACTTCCCTTCCTTTTGATGTGCATAAGCTACACATCCAAAGAGCCTAAGATGAGACAAATCAGGTGCTGCCCCTGTCCACCGTTCCATTGGAGTCTTGAAATTAATAGCTGATGAGGGACACCTATTGATTAAATATGCTGCAGTCATCACAGCTTCTCCCCAGAATTTCTTATCAAGATTGGCATTCGATAATAAGCATCTAACACGTTCTAAGAGGGTCCTATTCATTCTTTCAGCAAGTCCATTCTGCTGAGGAGTTCCTCTTACTGTGAAATGTCGATCAATGCCTTCTCTTTTGCACATCTCAATGAACTTATGACTCAGAAACTCAAGCCCATTATCCGTGCGCAAACATTTTAGTCTTTTTCCTGTTTTATTCTGTGTCAGTATCCTCCAGTCCTCAAAGTACTTAACAGTTTCTTCTTTAGTTTTCATGGTATACACCCACACACGTCTCGAGTAGTCATCAACAATTGATAAAAAATACTTTGAGCCTCCAAGAGTAGCTGTATTAGTTGGTCCCCACAAATCAGCATGTACATAATCCAGTATCCCAGCTGATATGTGTTTACCTTTATTAAAGGATACTCTGGTTGATTTACTCATCACACAGTGCTCACAAAGACCAAGTGTTCCAAGAGGTTTATTACCAAGCAATCCTTGTTTGTTTAATTCAATCAAACCTCTTTCTGAGACATGTCCCAATCTCCCATGCCAAAGCTTGGCATTCTCTTGCTCATTCAAAGATGCTAAAGCTGCTGTACCAAGGATAGTAGTTCCTTCAAGAATGTACAAGCCATTTGTTAATTTACCTTTCAACTTAACCATAGAACCTTTAATAATCTTCATGACTCCATTCTCTGTTTTACAGACATAGCCGGATCTATCAAAAACTCCCAGTGAAAGCAAGCTTCTTTTAAGGTCAGGTACATACCTAACATTCGGAATGACCCTTGTTTGATTATCAAACATTTTCACCTGAATAGATCCTATGCCTTTCACCTTACATTCATGGTGATTTCCCAGCAGTACAGTCCCTTCATTCAAGGGTTCAAAGTCTTGAAACCAGTCCTTATTTGGTGTCATATGAAATGAACACCTTGAGTCCAATATCCATTCAGATACTGCCATTGAAGTCATACAATCAGCTGCCATTAGAACTTCGGCTGAGTCATATCCTTCAGTAACATTTGCATTGTTACTGTCTTCACCTTTTTTATTTTCTGCTTTCCTTTTATTCTTTAACTCATAGCAATTACGCCTGATATGACCCTCCTTATGGCAATAGTAACATTTTCTACTTTTGCCTTGTGATTTTGACCTTCCTCTACTAGTTTCAGACTTTCCTCTAGAGCTGCTGCCTTTGTTTCCCTTTTGCACCGATCTTCCCCTTGTAAAATGTGCTTCTCCTTCTTTATTTCCAGTTTTTTTTCACTTCTAGTTCCCTAGATCTCAAGGCATTCACCACTATTTCCATGGTTAAGCTGTCACGCCCATACCTAATTGCATTCTTAATTTCATTATAGGATTCAGGCAGTGAGTTTAAGAGAATAATAGCTTTATTCTCATCATCCAGCTTTTCACCAATGTTAATTAAATCAATAGTGATCTTATTAAATTCATCTAGGTTTTGTTCAAGATCCTTTGAGGCATCCATTTTGAATCCAAAGAATCTTTCCTTCAAATACAACTTATTGGTTAAAGACCTTTTTAGATAGATGGTGTCTAACTTGGCCCAAACAGTTTTAGCTGTGGTTTGTTCATTAACTTGTCTGAGTACATTATCAGCCAAATAAAGTATAATAGTACTATATGCAATTTCCTTCATATCATTATACTGTTCCTCTGACATTGACTCTGGTCTGGTTTCATCCTCAGCTAAAGCTTTTGCCACTTTTTGCTGAACCAACAGGGCATACATTTTCTTTTTCCATAAAGAAAAATCACCCTTACCGTCGAATCTTTCGACCTCGAATTTAGTCGTCATTTTCTTCCAAAAAGACAGTGAACTTTCAAACGCACAAGGACCTTACAGTTGCTCTGATACCATCTGTTGTGTATACAGAAACTCCAAACTAAATTCTAAGACACTTCCTACCAGTGACTTCCTCAAACCAAACAGCAAACAATACAACCAATAATGCAAAACCGAAATATTGAAGCAGGGAAGAAGAAACAGAGACGCCGAGATTTATAGTGGTTCGCCCAACTTGGACTACATCCACTCTTAGTCACTATTATTATAGATCAGCAGCCGATTACAGAGAAATAAATCATAAACTCGAGCACCTGATGAATAATACACAAAGAACCTGATCTGAGAACAATCCGCAAGCTCTCAGCCTTCTTCTTCGCTTCAATTCATCTGCTACTTCAAAGGAATACAGGGAAATGCAAACACTCACTCTCAAACCCAGATGAGATTACTCACCTTTACAGAGACAGTCGCACACCCAAAGGTTCCTTACAATTCTTCTCTCCCCAGCTCACACACTCAGCTCTCTCTTACTTACACTGAAAACAGCAAGCGTAAGAATGAAGAATAGTATCCCTAATTCCCAAATTATACCAGCTATTTGGAAATGGATTTTGCCCAGCTCTCTCCTTGACACCTGGCGCGCTATCAGGTAATCATCAGATGAAAGTTAGTTATTTACTAACCGTATCACGTGTCAACCACATGTTGAGCAACAAACCAGCTAGAGCAAAAACAGGGACATTAACCAGCTGAATGATGAGCTTTAAAACAGTGTTTAGCTATCAAATAAACAACATATCCTAACTAAGAGGTTGTTTTCTGCTAAAAAAGAAAACACTCGAAAACATTCCTCTCATTGTGTTTGAATTTTAGCAAAAAAGACTTTGTGGTTGTCCAAATCCATTAATTCATCAAAGGTATTTGTTGCTTATCTTCTTTTTTTGTTTTTTTTCTTTTCTTTTTCTTTATATATGTAGTTCTAAACAAATCAAAGTCGATCATAAATTGATTTCTATACTCCTGTCTCTAAACTTTTATTTAGAATAAAAAGTTTGCAGGGTGTGTAGTATTTGGTTCTTTAAGACTACGGTTGTCTGTGTTGAACTGCAATAAGCATCAAATGATAATAACAATGTCGTAATGGTGAGTTGAAACAAGTACCCAATAGAAGAAGAAACGAACGAAAGAGTGAAAGGAAATAAAAGGAATGGAGAATGGGAGGATCAAAAAACTAAGAGGGAAAAACAACCCAAAATGAAAATCAATATAAATTTAATAGGTTGTGACGCGTCATTTAAAAAATATCACCTCGATGTATGTCATGTCATTTTTCATTTGATGAGCTAAGGATCAACTTCATTCGAACGACAGTCGAACTCCCTTTGAACCGAAACAACTTTTATATCATTTGAAATCACAGAGTTTGGAGCTTGCCCTGTTGGCGTATGTGCTTTTAAAATAATTGTTGTTAGTTGTGCTTTAAAGAAAATCAGTTGTATTACGAAGTAAATTAGTTTTTGGTAAGTTTTAACTTTTAAGGAAAAAACAGGTTTGTTATGTTGTTATATGATTTCAAAGTTTTTATAAGACAATTAATTTAAATTTTATATGATTTAAATTATAACATTGTGTTAGATCTTTCTATATTCTGATTAAAAAAACGAGGAAAAAAAATGTTATTTCAAATTAGAAAAAAATCAAATTCAATTGTATTGAAATAAGATAATTGAAACAACAACTTATTGGCCATGTCTTAACAATGTGGAGGTATGAGAGGGATAAATAGTTGGTAGAGAATCCACCAAATTTTTAGGAAAGTTAATCGATAAGCTATTATTAATGGCTTTTGCAAACGAATGTAATTCAAAAAGTACTTTTTATATAAATGAATTTATAATCATATTTACCGAACACTAAAAACTATTAACTTTGATGGCCTCCAAAACCAGTGCGAAACGCAGCCTATCACACATATATACTCAATAAAAAAGAAAGATGCGAAGCACGAGATGATTCTTTTATTCATTTTAAAAAATACTATTCTTATATTTTATAAACTTTAAATTATATAGACTATATTTTCTTTTTAAAGTTTATATGTATATATATGAAATAGTAACTAATAGGTTAAATTATAAATTTCATCTTCAAATCTAGTTAGGTGTCAAATAGTTTTAAACTTCCAATTTTTTGTTTAATAAATCTTTGATACATGCATCATTTTTTTAAAATTCATGAATTTATTAAACATAAAATCGAAAAATTAATGTTCTATTAGACACAAAAATCAATTTTGTCTAATATATTTGTTGATTTTAAAAAGTGTTGAATAAGCTAGTTTTGTTGATTTAAAAAATGTTGAATGTGTTAGGATTTTTTTTTTTTTAAACGAATTTGTTAGACACAAATTGAAAGTTTAGAAATCTATTTAACATTTTAAAAATTCAGAGACCTATTGACACAAAAATTGAAAATCGAGGGACCTATTAGACACTAACATGAAAGTTTATGGGCTAAACTTGTAATTTAACCTAACAAATATATATAATGTTATACTTTTTGTCTTAACTTACTCTCCACAATGGTTGGAGAAAAAAAAATAATAACTTACTCTACACAATGATATGATATTGTTTGTTATGGGCATAAGCCCTCGTGGCTTTGTTTTTTTTTTTTTTTTTTTGTTCAACCCAAAGACTTCATACTAATGGAGATGGTTATCCTCTCTCTTATATATCCATAATCTTCCCCAAATGATGTATTAGAAATGATAGAATTAGTTTCCATCTAAGCATAGTTTTAAGTAGTTAACCTAAGACATTTTACTTTAGTCACATATTGGTTTCATCCCTTTTTTTATTTTTTTAATCATGGTAAACCTTCATCAAATAAAATATCTTCCCCTGTGAGTTATAGAGAGTGTGATTTCTCACTATGAACTAAATACAAAAACCATTGTAGCTAATCTCGTATCCAAAACTTCGGGTTTGAACTTAACCCATTTCAAGCTAATCTATGGACAATCCTATTTAAACTAGGATTTACATGGACAAAGTTTACATTTTGAAATTTCCTCTTAATGTCCTCAATGTAAAACTTTTATAATAAATTAATAAAACTTAGTAAATTTTGTATAAATAATTAATTTTCTCTCAATTTTAACTCAAAAACATTTATTTCATATTTATTTGCGTCCGGTTTGATAACCGTTTGTTTTGAGTTTTTGGTTTTTGGAAATTAAGCTTGAAAATAGTACTTTCACGTCTAAAGTTTCTTTTGTTTGAAAACTTAGAAAAGTAGTTTTGAAAATTTTGTTTTTGTGTTTGGAATTTGGTTAGGAAATTCAAATGTGTCATTGACAAAAACGAAAACTATGGTAAATAAATGAGGAGAAAACACATGAATTTCAAAAACAAAAAACAAAAAATCAAAGTCCCGTTTGACAACCATTTCAATTTTTGGTTTTTGGTTTTCTGTTTTTTTAAAAACAAAAACCATATATGTTTGATAACTTTTTTTTTCTATTTTTAAAAAACAAAAAACCAAACTTGTTTGATAACTTTTTTTGGTTTTAGTTTTTTAAAAATTAGAGAGATGAAAAAATGTTTTAGAGAGGGAAAAATGTGTAGAGACATTCAAACAAAAATTTAGAGACACTGATATAAATGTTTTCGAGAGAAAAATTAAACATAGAAAATTTATAGACATTAAAGAAAATATTTAGAGAGAAAATATCAAATAGACTTTATAAAATATCTTAGAGAAAAAAGAAAAAAAGTTAGAGTAGATTAGATAAATTTTAGATATGAAAATTAAATAAAAATAGTAATTTTAAAGAGATAATCAAGTTAAGAGTAAAAGATATACTAGAGAAATAACGATGAATTAGAAAAATAGGAAAAATTAAAGCGAGAGAAAACTTTGGAGGATTTTTTTTTTTTCAAAAGAAAAGTTAGAATATGTATATTAGGAGAGAAAAAAGTTATGGATAAATTTTTAGAAATAGATAAGTTATAGAGGAAAAAAGTTTTGACATAGAATTTTAGAGAGAGAAAAATAAATTTTGTAAAGAGAAAAACATTTTAGAGAAATAAAAAATAATATTAAAAAATAATTTGTTGGAGAGAGAAATGTAAAAGAGGGACAAGAAAACATTAAAAGAAAAATGAGTTTTTGAAAAACAAAAATCTGTTTTTATTTATTTATTTATTTGGTTTTTGAAATTTGCTTATAAATTCAAAAACGTTTTTTAAAAATATAAATTGTCATCAAACAAACATGTTTTTTAAAAATGAAAAACAAAAGCAGAAAACAAAAAACGAAATGACTATCCAATGGCCTCCATGGTCATCAAAATGAAACATTGACATTTATTTTTTATTTTTTATTTAAAAAAAAAACATTACGAAATCTTATTGATGAACAAACCAAATTTAGGGTGATAATGATTTTATTTTTAGTTTTTCTAAAAAGTAAATTTATGAAATCTAATTATATCTACGTTTTTCAAATTTTTTGAAATCAAAATGCTACCTTTTAAAAGCAGTTTTTAAAATCATATATGATTTAAAAATACAAAAGTACGTGCTTGAAAACTTTTTTTTTACCAGATTTTGAAAAACATTTTATAAATTTCAGAGCAACATACGCCATTGGTTCTTGAAGTCTTGAGTTGATATCTCTTTGGTATTTGAGATTTTAAAAATGACACTTTTAGTCTATAAAATTTGAAAACAATAGCTCTAGACGGTCCTTAAATTCCTTTGGCACTACTAAGTGACTAATAATAAGATGGTATGTCAATTTTTTTTTTTTTTTTTGACAATATGGGGGTGGGGGGATTCGAACCACAGACCTGGTGGTTATCAATACGAGCTATGCTCTTATTGGCTATGATATGTCAATTAAATCTTGCTAGTTGTACTTTGATGATTTAGCAAAACAATTCATTTAATAATTGCTAAAAGAGAAATTTCAGTCAATCACAAGTTGTCACATCGCTATTCAAAATTAATGACGAAATTCCAAATAATTAATTTTGGGACCAATTACAAGTTGACATGTGTCCCGAATTTAATTTGAAGAAAGAGATGATAGATTTTAAATTTAAATGCTACGTGTCTTAAATATGATCATTTGATCAAATAATAAAAGTTTGATTTGATAAAAGTTGGGACATACGTAGTACACAAGTCTAAATCAAACCCAAAAACAAGCGTCTAGACCCAAAGTCAGTAAAGCTGAAATCTAAATGACTTGACCCAAGATCAATAAATCCAAGTCCAAAGTCAATATAGCCTAAGCCCATGTCAATTGAGAACTCTATAAACAGGGCTTCATTTTAGGGGTTCAAAAAGTAGTAAAGCTGGAATCTAAGGGCCTGTTTGGTAGGCAATCCATATTCTGTTTTATGTTTTTAGATTCACTGAATTCAGCCAATATGCATTTGGCAGATGTGTTTTTGAAAACTGTTTTCGGATTATGTGATCCAAATAGTGAAAATTATGAAAAACAACTTTTTTATGTTTTCATTGTATCCAGATTTTGAATTTGAAATTTTTAAATGCATAATTAAATTAAAAAAGATAAAAACTTTAATAAATATAGTATTTCATGTTATAACCTCAATTTATTTTTGTGAAATTAAAATTTGTATGATATAATGTATTATAAATTATATGATATTGTAAAATAATAATAATAATAATAACACATAAAATGTTTATAAATTAATTGATAATGTTTTATATTCAACCTAATACTTAGTTGATAACTGCAAATAATTTATGGTTTATAAATATATTATCAAACACATTTTGAACCATTATTTAAATTCGGATCCAATTTCTGAATCTGCTACCAAACACAAATCTGAAAACATGAAATACAACTTTGTTTTCATTAAATCCCTTGTTTTCAAATTTCTGTTTTCAGATCACCAACCAAACGCACCTTAAATAACTTGACCCAAGATCAATAAATCCAAGCCCAAAGTCAATATAGCCTAAGCCCATGTCAATTGAGAACTCTATAAATAAGGGAACTCTCCTTCATTTTGGGGGTTAAAAAATTCTACCTTCTCACCAAGACAAGAGAATTCAGAAAGACTTTATCAAACACTTTTCAAGACTCGAATACTCTAAAAAAACGAAACACTCTTCAAGACCTGAACACTTCTTGAAGACCAAAGACTCTTCAAAATTCAACGACTCGAAGACTTCAAGACTCAAAGGTATCAATTGAAGCTTCATACTTGAGAATAAACGTTATTCAAGACTCAAATGAATTAATTGAAACTTCATACTCGAGAACAAGCGTTTCAGCCTTTAAGTGAAACACATACACACGCAAGAGAGAGAATCAAAGGGTTAAAATTAGAGATTGTTGATGCACAATTTGCTTACCGCAAGTGTACGAACCAAGTTATAATATAATGATTGTTTAGATCGAATGTCGTCCTCTGGATTGGTTTTCTAATCAAATTAATTACCACAAATACTTAAGTCCAATTTTATCTAGGGAACAAATTTTAGTGAGAATGTATAAAACAAGACACACAGTTAAAAATTATGGAATTCAAATGATGAAAAACTCTTATGGAGTTGATTTCACTGAATGAGATTATGAATTAATTAATGGATGATTTAACATGCTATGTTCCATAAATCTAGGAATAACTCAATTCATATTTATCTCTCCCGAGCATAAATAATTCTCTCACATGCAATGAATTCAATATCCCTATCTAAACTCATTAACATGCAAGTGGTGCGTGGTCAGCTGAATAGATGGATGTGAGTTAAGATGATGAATGAAATAATAAAGAATAATTCAGCCAACACTTAAGTGCAAGTATACACTGTCGCACGTAGTAATAAAAAAAAACCTTAGAAGTATTCCAAGGGTATCGATCCCACGAGGACTAAATTGGAAATTCAGATTTGATGAAGAAACTGCTCAAATGATTGCTTTTGAAAAAGGTAACCAAAGAAAATAAGTTGATTGATTGGGTTTTTGAAAAGATAAATAAAACAAGCAAATAAATAATAAAAAATAACAATGATAAACAAATGAGGTATTCAACATGGATTCATCCCTTAGGTAATAACCATAATCATGCAATATCTAACTTAAGCGTATTCAATGCATTGGGTCAAATTTAACTTCATTTGACACTTGTTCCCAAGAACCGTTAGAAGGCTAAGCGAGTACCGTTATGCACATTTTTGTGACTTGATTCTGACATAGATAATTCATGAATGCAACCTATAACCCTATAGTCGATATAGGGTGCCTTAGGCAGCTTGCCCTATACCGCCGAACAATCTCTTTCGAGCTTTTTCTCCTATATCACCTTTATAAGAACCGATATTTTTTGTCCCTTTCGAGATCAAACTCACATAGCATGCAAAGTCTAAGTGATCAAATTAAACTCAGCAAGATTGGAGTGATAATCAATAAAGAATGACATGCATTAAACACAACTTAAGCAAATAAGACACTTTCAAGCCATTAAACCATAAGGGAATTCACCACATTGAACCCCTCAACGAGATTTAGCTACTCATGATGGGATAAAAAGCAAATGAACACATTTTCATTGAAATAAGAATGAAAAGAATACAAAATAATGAAAAGATTCAAGAGCTGGAAATAAAGGAGATAGCTAAATATTATGGGTTTTTCTATTTACTCAATATTTCTAGAGTTCGCTAAGACACTCCACTCTCTCGCTTTTACAAGTGGGAATGGGTGAAACTCTCTACAAACCACCAGGTTTGATGTCTAACTCTCTCTGGTTAGAATTTGGTCATCTAAGAAGGACCTCGGGCATCCCTACTCATTGGCGTCGAGCCAGGGTTCTGTCACCACCCTTTTCTTTCAAGTGAGTTCTGCTTGAATTTGACTTCGAATCTCGAGCTTATATAGTGTAGAAAATGGTTGAGGAGCTGTGAAATAGGTGCTGGAAGGTTGCCCATTCAGTTTCGCAAAACAGCCAGTTAGGTGCGAAGAAGACTCGTCAACAACGACCCGCGCACAACTCGGAACGACCTCTGGTTTTTTCCAGAAATGCGGTCGCATTTCAATTTTGCCTTCCCATAAATGCGGTCGCATTTCTGGGGAATTCCAGGTTTTCCTCTGTTTTTCTGCACAACAACAAACTAAGTCAAATTCTCTTAAAATCAAGTCTTTTTAAGCACAAATGAGTTAAATTTGACAAAAGTGATTCTCAACACCCTAACTTAACAATTCTAACATATTTGGAGCTCGGGAACAGTAAATTGATCACAACATACAACATTTGGCCAAGAAATGAGCTAAGAATAAGAGCAAAATAGCTATATTTTTTACCTTTATCAGCAAGACCTTAAGTCTAATCCTTTTTAACGATTTCTAAAATTATCTTAAATCTTCTGATCTTAAGACTATCCTAGTTATGCATAACAATATTTAAGCTAAATCCCCTCTCACAAGCAAGATTTAGACAAAACATCATTCAATTCATGGCTAATAAATTGAAAACATTAAGGAAAGTCTATGCATAGATGAATTCAAAGCATACATCCAAAATTAATCCATTACACCCAAAGGTCTACATCAATCCTTAAGATAATAGACTTAGCTACTCATACACGGCGTTACGATATAAACTAAGTCTAAAACAACCATTAAAACAACTAAAGTAAATAGAGAAAGGAGATAAAACACTATGATCGTCGAAACCACATGTCCCCGTCACGATCTCCACGAGCTAAGCCTTGAATCCCGCTCCTCTACCTTGCTTTAGCTCCCACAAAAGGTATTTAGTCGAATTTAGGGCTAAAATTGCATCAAATGAACTCCCCTTGGCTAGCCACAATCGCATTCTATTTATAGCAAATCTGTCGACAACATCGAGACGTTGTCTCAATACCGCCCATTATGTTTAAGGAAAAACCGAGAGCGTCGAGACGCTATTGTCACAGCGTCTCGACGTTGTGACCTTTTGCCGTCTGAATCAAATAAGGAAAATTCCAGCGTCGAGAAACCCAGAAACTAGCGTCTCGACGCTGGCTCTCAGATTTGTCTCATCCAAAAGCTTCCAACTTTGATTCTCTTCGTTTCCTTGGCCTCATATCGTGTCCCGAACACCCGATTGACTCAATTATCTCGATTTAGCTTCAATAATTTATTCCTACAAATAAAACATTAAAATGCATAAATTTGGCCAATTTAATTTCAAAGACTAACTAAAATAGATAGGAAAAAATAACTTGCTATGCTCGCTATCAAACACCCCCAAACTTAAGCTTTTTCTAGTCCTCGAGCAAACTACAAATCAAGTATAGGTTGAAGAATAGATGGAACAACATGACTCACTCCTCAAGGCTCAAAGTCAATAATCAAGCATTTAAGAGACATGCACATAAGGCCTAACGAATGAGACAAATAAAAAGTTTTTCAAAATTAACTTGTTGGTCGGTGGAGGTTGGCGACGGATGGTAGTCGGAGGTCGGTAGCGGTTAGTAGTTGGAGGTCGACGACGGACAGTAGTCAAAGGTGACAGAGGTCGGCGGCGGCCGGTAGTCGGAAGTCAATGGTGGCAGTCGGTAGTCACAGGTCAACGGTGGCGGTTGGTCGGTAGAGGTTAGCGGCGGCCAGTAGTCAGAGGTCGACAGTGGCAGCTGGGCGGCGAAGGTGTTAAAGAAAGAAATAACCAAAATAAAAAAAATGAAAGAGAAATAAATAACGAAAAAAAGAAAAAAAGAAAAAAAAAAGAGGAACGTGAACGAAAAAATGAAAAAGATAAAAAAAAAAAGAGAAATAAGTGGTAAAAAAATGGAGAGAGGAAGAGAAGATATTGGTGTAGGAATGAGAGAAATATGAATATCCAAGAAAGATAGGATAAAATAACAGAGACAGAATTTGAGAAATAACTTTTTGTAGTTTCTCAAATTTTGTCTCTTTTTTTAGAAATGTTTATAGAAATTTAAAAATAAGAAACATGGATGAGTTATCAAACAAATATGTTTCTTAAAAAAAGAGGAAGGGAAAGTTACCAAATAAGTCTTTTGTTTTTTTTTTTTTTTTGGGTTAAAAATCTATTGAATGAATCTATTATTTTCAAATATTTACTGATAAATCACCAAATTTAGATAACGCTCAAAAGAAGCACATTTTCCAGGGTTGAATATTCACAAACCTACCCCTAAATCTTCCACGTGTCGTCCTTCCATTGGCTCCCTACAGATTCCAACGCAGAGCGGTGACAAACACGGTGAAGGTACTGTTTCTCTATTAAAATCAACACGTGGCAATCATCCGTTGGCCAAGTCCATCAGAGATTCTCCGACACGGCGAAGCCAGAATCAGGTGTCACGCGCCCACCGTAACTCACATACACCAATTCCAAAAAAAAAAAAAAAAAAGAAAGGAAAAAGAAAAGCCAAAAAGACTTCTGTAGGGTTTAATACTGGCGCTTTCGCCTTCCACTCTCTTTCTCTTTCGCAGAAGCCGTGCTAACGCGCGAAGGCTCTGCAAATTAATCTCCTCTCCTCCCAATCCCTCAATCCTTCGCCCTCTCCAGGAATTTTCAGGAATTTTCACGATTCTGTGTCTCAAAATCCGTAACAGAAACTGACGGGTGTTTCGATCTCTTTGGAATCTCGTTTTTGGAAAGGCTTCCGAATGGCCGACGGGGTTGTTTTCGAACCGGAGCTTGATGATAATCAGTCGGATTGTCCCGGGACATCGACTGATTTAGTGTTTTCTCTGTTTCAGAAAAGGATAGATTATGTTCCAGCTAGGAGAATTTTCAAGGGGTTTGATAATGGCGGCGGCGATTTTAAACTCACGACGCTAAACCCCAACAGCTCGTTTGGTCAGAAATCTGGTTCTAATGTGGATCATTCAGCTCCGAAGGGGAAGAAATTGGATGGGTCTGAGCTTTTGGAGAATGGGTTGGACCCCGAGCTCAGTTTCGAGATCACCTTTCGCAGAATTGTAAGTGGCTTAATGACTTCTGTTTAGGTTGCGTCATTATGCGTTGGTTTTAAGACTTTAGTTAATTGTTTTATTGATTGATGGGTACCCATGTATTTTAATTTTCTCAGTTTTTGCTTTGGAGTCAGATTTGATGTGGCAATTCTCTTTTCTTTTCGCTGTACTCTGTGCGGTGGCTTCGTGCTCTGTCTATTTGTACTTTAGAGGTTATCTTGGGAGTTCTTGAGAACCAGTGTTTTGAATCATGTGCTCATTTTAATGCTTAATTTGGGACAAATTGGTTTTGTTGTCGTCTCGCTTTACTGTCTCCCTAACCTTGCCGAATACTCATTCTATTCCTTTTGTGGTCTTCGTATCTGTACTTTTTACCAGAATTATTTTCGTCTCCTTTTATCTCAAGAAAACATATCATACATGTTGTTTTCAAGTTTAACTTGTGTAATTTTTCCCAGATAGTTGAGGAATTCGTGGTTTCTGGTCCCGACCACTGTAATAGCTGTTGACTTCTATATTTATTTTTTCTCTTATTTTTAACTATCCATTTTATTTCCATCTGTAGACCTTCTTTTTATGTTTATGACTGTTGTTTATAGCCAAGAAATATTAATATTACATTTCAAATCGATCGTTTTCAAAATACATTTTTGAACCTCGGATCTCTTTGAATTTATCTTTTAAATTTCTAAACTCTCGTCTTTTGTTTTGTATTTCGTGCCAAATAAGGTGAATGTTGTTTACTTTGATTAATTTAGGTGGTTTGTGATTCTTTATTGGCTGACATATCATTTTCTCAAAGTCTGAATATCAAAATTTTCCTTCGAAAATCAAACTTAAGGACTACGACATTACCTTTCGCAGGGTGCTGGTTTGCAAAATCTTGGAAACACCTGTTTTCTCAACTCAGTGTTGCAGTGTTTGACATATACAGAGCCTCTGGCTGCATATCTTCAAAGCGGGAAGCATCAAAATTCCTGTGCGTTACTCTGCTTTCACCTCTTGCTAAGAATTTGGACACAATAAGTTTACATCTGATATACATTTTAGCAAACTTGGCCTTGTCATTTTGTATTTTACCACAATCCCAATTGGAAATAGTTTTGACTTTCCTCCATCAAAATTTTTTACATTTACTGTTCTTATTTTGAACAGGAAATATACGTTAATGCCTGTTTTTTGACTAATGGCTTATGAGGTCTATTATATATATATTTTTATACTAATTAAAAATCATAAGAAGCATATGCCAACATGAGTAGAGCTCAACTGACATAAAGCATGTATTATCGACCAAAAGGTTAGAGATTCAAATCCTCCACTCCACGTATTGTCAAAAAGAAAAAAAAAAAAATCATAGGAAGCATATAGTTCTATCTTGTCTGGAAATTATTATTTCTAACATATGCGTTTGAATTTTATATATTCGGAGTTGAATTCCCATTTTTATTAGAATTTTACTTCATGCTTTTAAATTTTAGTACAACAAATGTGGGAGTAAGGATTTGAAACTTTAATTGTAAAGAAAGGAGTAGATGCATTAATTATTAAGTTAAATTTATGCTTAGGTTTGTATTCTTTAGTTTGATTTATCTTCTTGATTTCCCAATTTTATTGAGCTGGTATGATGTATCCTGACTCCTGAGTATGCTAGCATCTAAAAGCTACAAGCAGAAATGCAGATAATGCAATCTGTCGTTTTATAAAAAATTAGGACACAAACGTGGTAGGAATAGAATTGCATGCAAATATGCTCATGTTTTTTAATGTCTGCATTAAGATTTTTATGCTTGGTCTTACTTGTCTAATTCAGTTTCCTAAATTGTGAAGGCCATGTAAATGGATTCTGTGCTCTATGTGCCATCCAAAAGCATGTTAGCCGTGCTTTGCAGGCAAGTGGGAGAATATTAGCACCAAAGGATCTCGTTTCTAATTTGCGATGTATCCTTGTAATTCACCATAGTCATTGTAATTCTTTAATGTTTTATTAGAGATTCTTGGAAAATGGATAACTGTTCTGTAGTAACAACGCTATCAATTTTGTTGTGTTTGCTTCTTATTGGAGTATAAATTTATTCTAAGGAATCTTTTTGTCATTTTATTCTAACTTTGAATGGGAACAAAATTTATTAGAACAGAAACCTAATGATGTTTATATCAATATTTATTTATTTTCTGCTCATGAAAACAATTCATCCATTTCCTTTTGTTGGAAGACCAGAGCACACAACATTCTAGATTAGAATTTGAGTATTTCTTTTTCATCCCTTCTTTTAGGGTGCGGGGTGGGTAAGAGACAACAAAGTGTCAAATGGTGTGAGCTCTTTCATGATGAATACCTCATGAAGTTCACAATTTGATAAAGTTTGTATATGTGATATTTTTCTAATTAATAACCATTTTAGCTGGATTTAGACTGTCTTTTATCTTTCTATGGTGCCGGATTGTTCAATTCTTAACCATGCTCTTAGGTATATCCCGTAACTTCAAAAATGCTAGACAAGAAGATGCTCATGAGTACATGGTAAACTTGCTGGAATCAATGCATAGATGTTGCTTGCCTTTAGGCCTGCCAAGTGAATCTCCTAGTGCTTATGAGAAGAGTTTGGTACACAAGATTTTTGGTGGTCGCCTCCGAAGTCAGGTAAAGCTCTTATTTAGAATCAGAAGATCATGCAGCAACTTGAAATGGTGGAAAAAAGAATAACGTCTAAAGGTGGCATTATCCCTATGTAAATTCTTCCGTTGACATGTAATGGCTGTCCTTCATTTCAGGTCAAATGCATGCAATGTTCTTTTTGCTCCAACACATTTGACCCATTTTTAGATCTAAGTCTGGACATAGTGAAGGCTGATTCTATTTATAAAGCGTTTAAAAACTTCACTACTCCTGAGCTGTTGGATGGAGGGGAAAGGCAGTACCAATGTCAACGATGCAAGCAGAAAGTTAAGGCTCTTAAGCAGTTCACAGTTCACAAGGCACCTTATGTCTTAACTATTCATCTCAAACGATTCCAGTCATATAATCTTGAAGAAAAGATCCACAAAAAGATTCAATTTGGCCCTACATTAGATCTGTCACCTTTTGTCAGTGGTTCCTATGCTGTAAGCTTCTCATTCATACACATTTTTATCTCATTTGGGTGTTATAGACTTGCTAGTGGTTTGTTGTGTTCTGCATTATTAGCTTACTAATAATCTGCTGTTGCAAGCTTAATCATTTAGTTTTTAATCAAGAAAAGCATAACCATTCAATTAGTGTACATGATATTTGTATTTTAATTCCAACTAAATTCAGTCTTATATAATTGTTCTATGACACAGTCCTCCGCAACTTCATGCTCATTTGATGGAAATTTATATTTTTTCTAGGCTTCTATTCTAGCTTATTGCTGGATTGCTGCTAGGATAATATGTATCTTTAAGCTACATGAAAAGGGAGAAAAGAGTTTATGTGGAACTTCTTTGGATAAAACGTATAAATGATAAGTGTGGTAGACTCTGGATTATGGAGCAGATTGCCTTCCCCATTTGTCTTCTTTCGTTATGACATTGATACTCTTTCGTAAAAATTTGCTTCATGCCTGTTAAACATACCTTTCCTGTGATGTCTTGGTAAGTATTCATATTCCATTTTCTGAGCTTGTTGTAGTGCATTATGGTGTTGTCTTGATGATCAAATATTTATAGGATATATAGTTAATCATGAAAAGAAAGCATTAAAGGCTTGTTTGGTGCTGTCATTGTACAACGACACCAATAAGTTGCCATTGTTTTTGATTCCACAATTTTGTGATGTTCTGAAAATATAAAATAGTCATATCCCTTGAACCTGTGCGATTTCTGCTGGATGTTATAGTACTCGGTTTTAATTTGTTCTGGCTTTCTTATAGCTTTATGTGCTTATGCAGTCTTATGGATTTACTGAGCTTTTTGCATTGCCAGGATGGAGATTTGAAGTACACTCTTTATGGGGTTCTGGTCCATCATGGTGGTAGCACCCGTAGTGGTCACTATTATTGTTATGTTCGAACATCCGGTGGAACGTGGTATGCCCTTGATGACAATCGGGTATGTGATATGAAGTCAATGGTTCCACCTAAGTGAACCATGTTGTTTTCTTTTCATGAAATGTGAATAATTATAGAGATGAAATTTCTTTCTCAACTTATGCTAGTCTCAATTTAAATTGAATTAATTTTCCTGTCACAGGTTTCACTTGTTGGTGAGAGGATAGTTTTTGAGCAGCAGGCATACATGTTATTTTATGTACGGGACCGAAGGAAAGCTGTTCCGAAGAAACCTGTCGACGTTGCTTTGAAAGAGAATATGAAACCATCTATCAATTTAAACAAAACTGATTCCATGGTCAACCGGGGTCTGAAGGACAATCGTGCGCAAAATTGTACATTTGAAAAAAAATTAAATGGCCCTTCCAATAATGAGTTGATAAAAGAGTCAAAAGACTCATCAAACGTAGGTCCATCGAAAATAACAATTTCAAATGAACCATCTGTCGAGATGAAAACTGAACTGACAAGTAAAGAATGCTCGGAACTGCAGACAGTATCCAAGCCGATATCTTCTTCAAAGGGAGTCTTGCCACTAAAAACATTTGGCAAGGATATTATTCCAAACTCAACTGCAGCAGAAGATTTACCATCGTTACCCAGATGTATGAACAGTAACTTTCTTGCTACTAATTCCGAAAACTCTTTGGCCAAAGCAGGTGATGTAGAAATCAACCATGTCAACAGAGGCTTGGGTGTCCCAGTTATTACTTCTCTCAATCTAGTTGATGCCAACATATCCGCCATCCCACAGGCTGTAAGTTGATGCTTTGTTTGCATTTCTTACATGTTGGAGTATTTGTTATTGCCAGTTTGATTTGCGAAAAAGCCTCTTTTGTTTAGAAGCTTTTGGTTTCACGTGCAGAGTGATAATGCTGCTTCAATTCGAGAGTCTGGGTGTAAAACGTTAGAGAAATCTGACCCTGAAAAATTGCCCAAGCAACCAACGTCGGAGAGTAGCAAGGTGCACCGTTGAAATGCCTCAGCCCTCAACACAATGTCAGTTGTTTTGTTTCTTCAACTTATTCTCTTTCATCTTTTTCTCAGGTTGGCGTTTCAAATCAAAGTACTGTTGGTAACTTATCTTCTGGGGATGCTTCTAATTGTAACAAGATGATGCCTGATGAGTTGAATAAAATATCAAGTTCAACTACGATGGAGGGATCTTTGCTCTCAAAAACTCTTGATTCCAAGCATGGCAGAAAATTGAAAAGAAAAAATTTGAAGTACCATTTGGGCAGTTTGCATCTTAGCTCAAACATTCTTTTCAAGGCATCTTTAAGCCTGTGTAAGAAGAAAAAGCATAGAAGGAGAAAACGCCAATCTGCAGGCTCCAAAAGTCTCCCCGAGGAAACCTTGTTCAGTAGAGATGAAATGTCTGGTCCATCTACATCTGAGAAATCTAAGTCCATTTACTCAGTTTCAACTTGTAAGTCGAGGAAGAAGGCTAAGCATGGTTCTAGAGAAAGTAATGGTAATTCCACAAGGAATGAAGATCATAAAGTGGAGTGGCCGACTGATATAGTTGATAAAGAAGGTAGAAAGAGAAGTACAGAGTCAAGTTCTGTGCATGCAAATGGGAACAAATTGAACTGTAGCTCTGACTCTACCATAGTGGCTAATCACAATGACTCCATTGAAGCGAATTGTCCAAAAGATGGAAACAGAAGTGCGAATCGAGATGGTTTATGCCATGTTCGTACCAATGGTTTTCAAAATACAGTTGGTAAGCAATTTTTGCTTTGTTGTTCCTACAGTTCTTGTTATGCTTCAGGCCGGGAAGTATTCTATGTTATAAAAGGCTAAAAACGACCTTGGGGCTTTTCCTCTGAAGAGGCAAGGCATAAGCCTTGAGGCGGTATGAGGCATAAGCCTCAAATTTAATTAAGAAGATTTTATAAATCCTAAATTAGCATTACCAAATATTGCTAAACATTTTAGTCATAGTTCAAATTGTCAAAACTCAAATCTTTATATTTTTGAAGTATGAGGCAAATTAATATTATTCTTCTAATCATTACGCGAGGCATAGAGATTTTAAACCCTCACCGAAAAGTTAGAGTCTCACCTCAAGGCGAGCTTCAATAGCCTTTTAAAATAATGGAAGCATTTTTCTCTGATGCTTGTTATGAACCTGTTTCAATTGCATAATATTCCTGCTATATGTTAGATGATATGTAAATTCTACTTCTGTTGAGAAATACTAACCTTAGCTGTGGTAATATTTCATATGTTGCAAAACCTTGTAGATCTATCAGAGATGATGCCTTTTAGTCTGGGTCTTAGGATTTCTGTTGTAGACATTGACCTCTCTTAACCATATTCACATTTTTATTGTAATACATATGCAATCTCATTTTACAATAGCTTATTCAGGAGAACATTCCCTGGTTTTGATTATTTCTCTTTTGTAGCTTTCCTTATTATGATTGAAAGCCTGACATTTGTAAGACTCAATCCAAATATTGCACATATTGATATCGAGAAAGGGCTTATTTTGCATTGATTAAAGCGTTACTCTTCTAGTTCTGATGGGAAGATCAAGTGGTGTGCTTTATTGATTGCAGATGCTGAAACCTGTTTCAACTTATTTATTTTCTAGTGAGTAAAAAATTTCTTCTTATTGCAGTCGAGCAGTGGGATGGGATAAACATGCCTTCATCTGAGAATGGGTTCACTAGTATGGACAATATTAGCATCGGCTATGTTGCAGATGAATGGTGAGATATAATTTTCTCGGTGACATTTTCATTTTTACTAATGCTTGTCAGGTGGGTAATAATGTGTCTAGCGGATGAAAGTTATGAAGAAGTTACAGGCAATAGTGTAGTTTTATTTCAATTTTTATCTTGAATGCATATATACGGTAATTTCCAAGGGATATCTTTAGCCTGTTTATATATGACTGATTCATTAGTCTGTTACCATTTCGTTGTGGTTGATACGTTTGTTTAGTATTGCAAGTTTGGATTACTTTTCAATGTTCTCATGACTAGATTTACTCCTGTCTCTTTTTGTGGTTGTTTTAAATAGAGTGAGTTAACAATAGCCCAAAGTGATTAAATTATAATAATCCCAAGTAGACAAACTCCATAAAAACATATACACACGCACAAAAGATAGCATAGATTAATGAAGAGATATTAGCATAGAGAGTTCTAATTTCCCAACTCTTAATTATGGTGCCTTTTTATGTAGAAAACTGTTGAGAAATGTAAGATATTTTGACGTGGATATGCAAACAAATTTTACAGGGATGAAGAATATGATCAAGGGAAGAGGAAGAAGATCCGACAATTTAAACACTCCTTTGGTGGACCAAATCCTTTCCAAGAGATTGCTACCAAGAAATCACAGTTAAAGAAGCTAAAGCTGGAAAGATCTGGATCTGCAAACGAACCATTTAGGATATGAAGAAAACAGGACGTGCCCACAGGCTGTAAGTTCTCACTTGAACGACTACTTGCAGGTACTTCTAGCAATTTTGATGTAGCATTCTTCATGGGCTCAAAATTGTCCATTGTTAAGTGTTGTTGTTTCCCCCTTGGGAAAAGAGAGGATAGAAGTCTAGATATTTTATGTGAATTTGACTCCCTGTTCCTGAGTAAGTACTACTACATGAGAATGAGACAGATAATTGTGTAACTTGGAGATTGTTTTATCAAGAAACAGTATGAGTTTTCTGTTTCCTGTTTTTCCCACTAAACAAACTCTGATAAATTGTAAGTTTAGATCTCTCTGAGACTGGCTGAAAATGAAGTCTTGTTATATTTTCAAGTAGATTCTCTTGCCGAGTCTGAGTTTGTTATATTCTTGATTCATAACTTAGAAAGTTTTTCTAACTCTTTCTTTGCTGGAACTCTGGATAGTGGCACAGTAAGGATTAGGTATGGACTTTATTTATCTAATCTATTTATTATTGGGTTTAGATTTGTATCTAATAGGTCTCGAGACTTTCAATTTTGTGTCTAATAAGATCCTGAATTTTAAAAATATTTAATAGATTCTTGAACTTGTAGTTATTTTTTGTGTTTCTAATAGATACTTTTCAAGGATTTTAGATTTATAGTTTAGAGTTCTATTAGTTATTTTTCAAAATTAAAAAATCTATCAAACAAAATTAAAAATTTAGAAATCTATTAGATACTTTTCGAGGACTTATTAGACCACTAATCATGAACTAAATTTGCAATTAATTTGTTTTTTATTGGTGGTTGGACCAACCTACCTATCATATTTTATGAGTCTTAATTGTCTTGTTAGGCTTATGAAAGAGGAAGTGGTTTGAATATGCAAGTTTATTTATTTTTATTTACCATATGTGGGGTAGGAAATTTGAACATCGGACATCTTGGACAAATAATACGTATTTTATACTAGTTGAAATATGCTCATGTTGGCTTTGGATGTGCGAGTTGATTGTAGAAAAGTTGGTAATCTCGTTGCAATATTTGCATCATTAATTGAATGAATCTAAGCTCTCCAGAGATGGTTCTTGGAATGGGCAATCTCTACCCTTGATCTCTAGGTTGTTCTCTTTCTCTTTTGTTGGATTTATCCCCTTTTAATGTTTCTTATCAAATAAAAAAAAAAGAAGATAAGAATCAAAGCAACAATTTGAATTTTTAGTCAGAATCAAAGTTGAACGCGGTAGAACTCATTAACTTCGCATTAAATCCATCTTATCTCAAAAGTATTGTTAAATTTTAACGAGATTTCTTACCTATGTAAATTGATAAACCCATTAAAGGTTTAATGTGTTTATAAATCACAAATGCGAAGTAGTTACATAATAAAAATTAATATTTAATTTTGATGAGATTTTTCATGGTAGAGATTAAACTTTTACAAATTTTAATGTGAAAGGACTAAACTGTTAGAAATTTAGAAATACATAAACTAAATTCTTACAAACTAAAGTTCAATGATTAAAAATTGTTATTTTCATGAAAGTACAAGGACTAAAAATGTCTTTTAACCTTACAAGTTTGACTAGCATCATTGAAACTAATTAAAATGTATTTTTAAAAAATATATTAAATTGAATGACCTACACTAATTAATCAAACCAATCATATTAGCTTGGTTTAATGATCAACTTTTTTCAATTTCAATTTAATCTCTAGTGGTTCCAAATTCCAATCGACTTGATGAACCACATTCCACTTTAAACATTCATCTTCAATTTATTTTTGTTTCTTTATGATATAATTTGATAATTTTATGTGAAATTTTTTAATTGTCAAATTTGGTAGTAGGTTGCTTTGTTTGAGCAATTTATATCTAATCAAGCAATATATTTAAATAATGTTGTCGAGCTAAAATCCAAATAAGTTGTTGAAATAATTCTATGAGCAAACAAACTCAAAATTGACTTTTAACAAGATGGCCCACAACAATAAAAGTAATTAAGTGTACTCAATTACTTAATTAATATTAAAATGTATCAGAGTATTTTTTTTTTAGTACATCAACATTTGAGGTGGAAGGATTCGAACCTCTGACCTATTGGTCGAGGATACATGCCAATTACCGCTGAGCTAAACTCGCTTTGGCTGTATCAAAGTAATTATATGTTCAAGTTTATAGCTGATATCTTCACATTAAAACAATTTACCATGTTTTTTGTTTTTGTTTTTGTTTTTTTTAATATATAATTATAGGTATTTGATCCAACTTATCAGCACCTCACAAGCCTAAGACAATTGGATTTATAAAACTATGATCTCTCCATTTCAAAAAAAAAAAAAAAAAAAAAACCTATGATCTCTAAAGCATTTAACTAGTAGCCTACCAAAATCATTGAGCTATAACTATATTTTATTGCTTATTTGGTATCTTGTCCAAATTCAAATAAATTCAGTGATTTTTCCATTTGGTGAGTTTATTTTTTAAAACAACATTTAAATTATGTATTTTAGAAATTAAAAATTCATCATATCTATATTTACATATTTTCAACGTTTACATATATATATATATTTTGAAGTTCAACAACATGTGGGATAGAAAGATTCGAATATTTGATCTCTTAGTTGAGGATATATGTTGTAACAAGTTGTGACATGTTCAAGTTCGCTGGTAGTTTCAAATTATAGATCTACTACCAAACACATAAAAAAAATAATAAAAACATGAAATACAACTATGATTTTCATTAAATTCCTTATTTTCAAATCACCAACCAAACACACATTTAATCACTCAAAATAAAATTTCATTAAAATTTTTACAGATCTACCACATGACATCTAAGGGAGAGCTATATATTCTTATACTAACTAAAAACCTTCACATGAGATAGGATTTTCTAAATAATATCCCTTTCTTTTGTTTCCACTATTTCATTATAGAAACAAACAATACAATACAAGTCAAATGTAAGAGTTCTGAGGTAGAGACAAACCCATATGAAAATTCTAACACAATTTTGCTAAGGGACTAAAACATTTACCAAAGCAAGCTTATGATCTAATAAACAATACAAGAGATCTTATAGTAAAATGAGCAAAGCATTTAAGGATGTTACATTTCCCCTTAGACTCTAACATCCTCAGTTAACTATCACACCACGCTCCAAAAAATTCGAGAGTCGAAAACGCAAGAACAGTATAAGATCAGGATTGCTTACTTATAGAGGAACTGCCATAAATGTAGGAGCTGAATCCCCAGAAAGTGATAACTAAAGAGAGGATCTTGAAGCCACTCATAGGATCTTTCAAGAATATGACAGCACCAATGCTCGTAATAGGTACCCGAACAGCGTTCAAAACTCCGGCAAGAATGGTCGAGGATAAAAACAGAACTGCAGTTCCTCCCAACACTCCCAACTGGAAAGAAATTGCACTCCAAATAAGCACGAGCAAATAAGACGACTCGCCACCGACGAAACTTGCAGCCTCTGATTTCATGTTCTTAAAATCATTATTCAGAAGGACTCCGAGAGTGGTAAACAAGAAGGCGAAAAACGAAACCATTACTTGTTGTTCCAACACAACATGGAAAGACTTTCTATCGAGTAGCTTTATGAAAACTAGCTCGGAGAGAGCGAAAATGAGTCCATGAAGAGCAGATCCAAGTATATCCCAAACGAAACCCAATATGTATTGCTGATCAGTTATGCCTCCATATCTATCTGAATTTGAATCCAATCCGATCATCACAACTGCAGCAGTGATAATGAAGGCAGCATTCAGTATCGAAGCATTCAGTCGGTTCTTGGCAAGAAGGTAACCGAATAGTACAGAGAACACGAGGGACGACGATGCCAAAAGTGAAGCGGTAGAAGCAGGGAGGTATGCATAAGCATATGCATACATGAGGTTATCAGCTGCACTTAAGAAGCCCAGCACAATATAAGAAAGAGTGAGCTTCCAATTCAGAGGGGTGGGATGGATTTCAGATAAGAAATACATGGGAAATAACAATAAAGCTGGAATAGGCCAGCCAACGACCGATACCCAGGAAATGATCCATTTGCTCTTCCCACCGTTGTCGTAATAGACACGGGAAAGTATAGATGAAGCAGGGAATGCCACGAGCATTGCTAAACTGCTTAGAGCAAGAAGAATCCAATGTGAGATTGGTTCTCTTCTGAATGCTTCTGTCGCTGTTTGCCTGATGGCTGAGATCCGCTTCCATAGCGAAGTTGAGGACTCTTGTGGTGTGTGCTCCGTTACATCCATCAATATGTAAGAGTCATCGTAAGACATGTGTTCTCGAGTAATATATTCGGTTCGAATCTCAAAGAGAGATGCAGACCTAGACACAGACAAAACCAATCAATCACACGCAACATGAGACATTCAATCAAAGTCTTCTTTGTATAAATTGAGTAGAAAATATTGAAGATTTTTATTCTTTTCTTCCTTTAAAAAAATATTATCATCACCATCACCATCATTATTATTTATTTGCAAGTTTGACTTATACAAACTCTTGACATGGAGTCTATGAAGAAACTAATAGAAACCAATTATGATTTGACAAATCTTAGAGCAAACTAGAACCTAACTTGAGGAGAAGTAATGAGGCAATTATTTACTGCTACTCAGGCCATAATGGTAATGAGAGAAAAATTAAGAATGGCTATTCCAATTACTTTATATATTATTGAGTCTTGACACATCATAACAAAAATACAGTCCAACTCTTTCTTGCAAGGAACATCAATTTTTATATGTTGCAAAAAATTCAAGTGAACATATGAGAAGCCAATAAAAAAGCTAGTGATTTTCTTAAAAGTACTCCTTCGTGTCTTTAAGAAAGGATTGTCCATATGATGCAAACAAAAGGGTCCTTCAGCATAACACAGTCTCATGAATCAGAGCTTTAACTAAATCTTCATGTATTACCAACTAATATCGGGAGAGAAGATTCACGACAACCAACCACTAGACAGGTTGAATATTTCATTGAAATGCAATTCTTAACAACCTAAGGAGAAGAGTGTGCAACGATTCGCTGCTGGAACGAACTCCAGAGGACATAAATTTTGAGGAAAATGGAGCTAAATGAGGTGCAATGGACAAGTGGGAGAAAAATTCAAGTTGAAGTTCAATTCTTCAAGAAGCAAAAAGCTAGGTGCAAAAGAAAACATCTCATCCACAGGACAACAATATGGAAGCAATTTGGAACTGTTGTAGTTTGAGAACTCTGACATCCATCATTCTAAGTTTTCAACTATATATGTAACTTCAACATCATGGTGACATGAAGTTGCTCTATGCTCATAGGAAAAAATGAAAGGTTCACTCTAAGAGGGATTGAATTCAACGAGATCGTGCAAGCCTAGAAATTTGTAGAACAGTAGAGCTATCAGTACAACACACAGGAAAATACTCTCAACAGATACTTCAGTCCAGAAAAGAAATTTTACTTTACCAATTGCACTTATACACAAGGAAATCAAGCAGTAAGTGTATATTGAAAAAAGTGTTTTTAAGCACTTAAAAAGTCATGCCGAACATAACCTAAAACTCCCAAGAATTCCAAACTTTCAAATATCAGCTACTACTTGGGCAATATTTCTCAGGTTTTCAATCCACCCAAAAATCCTCACACACCTCAACATTCATCAAGTTCAAAACTGGGAAAATCTCCTTCTCCACCTCCATAGTTAACATATTGAAAAAAGTTTCTTTGTTTCTCATTCTTAACTGTTAGGAATCCTTTTTGGTAGGTCAGCTTTGTCTCTGTTTTCTGTTCTGGCTCTGTGGGCTAGTTCTTGTGTGCCCATTGTATATTCTTTCATTTTCATTTGTTCAATGGAAGAATGACTTCCTTTTTTCCCATAAAATATATGTACAAGTTTAATCCCATGAACATTTCAAAGGCAAACCTTACCCCCATGATTGTAAAACTAACCACCCCAGAACCATAAATTTCAATAATTTCTTACTTCCATTGCAATATGCAACCAATCATAAACAACAAATCAAAACATAGATATAACAATACCACCTATCACCAAACAAAAATCCATAAACAACCCAGAAAATGACATCCACAGCTGAAACAAAATCATAAAGAAAACAAACATCAGGGCCTAAAATAAGAACAACCCAGTTTACCCATTAGCATAATATGCAAGATCAAAACAGAAAAAGAAAACCTGAGCAATATGAAGGCAGCTTTGGTTGTTGAAGGTCCTCAGTGAATGCTTGAGAAAAAGGGCAATTGGCGGAGGCATTTACTTCTGAAAATTGTGCAATTAAATGCGAAATTAAAATCCGAGTCATAAACATAAGACTGAAAGATTAAGAAACTTTATCATTGTTTATTAGCAGAGCAACGAAGGTCAAGCGTATGTGTGGCCGCAGAAGAATTTTGAGAAGATTCCAAGAAGAATGTCGATTTCACTCAAGGACTCATGAGCTCGGTGTTTGCACCACAACCCCACAATTCAGTTTGTTTTTTTCTCTTATAATTTTATTGATATTTCTACCCCAAATATCAAACGTGACAAAACACGTTGTTATTATTATTATTAGGTTAAGTTTGTTTAGTCCCTCAAGTTTCAGGATTGTCTCAGTTTAGTTTCTGAACTTTTAAAAGTTTTAAATAGGTCTTCAAATTTTCAATTTTGTTTTCAATAAGTTTGAATTTTAAAAAGTATCTAATAGGTCCAGAAACTTTCACTTTTGTGTCCAATAAGACCCTCAACTTCTAATTTTGTATGTAATAAGTCATTGACATATTCGACATTTTTAAAAATTCACAAGCCTACTAGATACAAAATTGGACGTTTAGAGTCTCAATAGGCATAAAATTCAATTTTATATATAGTAGATTGATTAATTTTTTAAAATTTCAAATATGTCAAGGACCTTATTGGACACAAAATCGAAAGTTCAAGGACCTATTAGAAACAAAATTGAAAGTTCAAGGGTTTATTAGATACTTTTTATAGTTTAGGAACTTAATTGAAACAACCCTAAAAGTTTAGGGACTAAATTTGAATAAAACCTCCTCCTTTTTATTATTATTATTTTTATTTTTTTACATTTGGAGGACGGAGAGTTTAATCCTCCTGTTGGTCGATAGTACATGATTAGTGTTGAACTAGGACTCATTTTGACGTGACGGAAAAAGCCTTCATGAAAAAAAAATTAGTTAAATATTTTTAGCTAAATTATACAAAATACCTAAACTTTGATATTGTAAAATAATCTTAAGTATGTCTTTCAATTTTTACACATTAGCCACGCGATTCATTTTTATCCTATTTTAATGAAAAAACTTTCCAATGATATTTTTTTAAACGAATTTCAAAGTTCAGGACAAAAATGAAACTTTTCAAAGTTTATGAACATAATTGAACCCATATCCCAAAGTTCGTTAGCATTTTGTATAATTTAACCAAATCTAAACAATGGATTTTAAACTAGCAGCAAAATAAAACAAGAGAAGAATCCAACAACAAAGTAACCAAAAACCACTAGCAAGATAATTAAACATTAGAAACCCAAAAAAAAAAAAAAAAAAAAAACAGCAGCAAAGTAAAACAGTTGCATTAGAAACCAAAAAAGCAATACCCAACAACCCAATTTTGAAGTAGAAATTAACATCAGCGCTTTAGTGTACAAATCTACCTTTACAAGTAAGTTTGAAGCAAAAATTTACACAAATTTGAAGCACCAAGACATCCAATAATAGCACCAAAATTTTCACCATTAATTCATGACTTAGCAATAATTGACATGTATCATCGACTAAGAGATTAGAAGTTCGAATCCCCCACTCCAAAATGTTCTTGAACTAAAAAAAAAAAAAAAAAATCCACCAGCAACAGTAGCATCACATTTCCAATATCTAAACTTTCTATAAAAGTAAAGAGACCACAGAAAATATGTTATTCTCATTAATGTGATCAAAGGCAAAGACTTCATATATATATATATATGTATAAGCACTCTGTGAATACAAGATAAATAGAATCACAACTGAACAATAACATAATAAACCTGATACAGTTGAGAATACAAACTAACTCATTAAGGAACTCTTTAACACAATACAACACTAAATTTTACACAAATTTCAACAGCAATAGTTGTCGTTTGCTAGTTGATCGTCGTCGTCTTCTTTGATTTTAACCCTAATGTAAAACACCCAAAATTGATAGCCCTTCATTTAACTCACTCTAAACTAACAGAGCATTCCTTCCATTTTTACCTCCATTGACGCATACATCAGCTACCTAAATGGATGTTTCTTTTGCCCCAAAAGAAAAAAAAAAAAAAAAAGAAGAAGATATTTTGTATATTTTAACCTAAATTTTTTTTTTTGAGAAAGTTTCAAACGTATATTTTAACCTAAATTATAAGTTTAATTCTCGAATCTTTGTGTTTATATTTAATAGATCAAGAAACTTTAAAAATTGTTTAATTGATATATAAGCTTGGTTCGATGCTTCTAGCTAATAAACACGAAATTAAAAGTTTGGTAATCTATTAGATACAAATCTAAAAGTTGAGGTCCTAACCCTGTAATTTAACCAAATCTTTTTTATATTAAACTTTTTGCTTTTATTGAATTAAATCTTGATTTTAATGAGTGTATCAATCTTGACCTTGCAATTTTTCAAATTATTTAAAAGAATTTTTCATGGATGTTTAATGAACTATAAAATAGATGTCAAGTATGTAAACACTTGATAGGACTTCAAAGAAGGAAGACATTAAAGTTGAATAGTATAATTAAACTATAGGTAAGCACCTTTCATGCTTGCACTTCTTCTAACTAAATTACATTTTTTTTTTCTTGTTCTTATTTTCTTATATAATTTTTTTTCAATAATTTTTTTATTAAAAAAATAGAATTACAGCCAAAGCGAGCTTAGCTTAGCGGTAATTGGCATGTACCCTCGACCATGAGGTCAGAGGTTCGAATCCCCCCACCCCCAAATGTTGATGTACTCAAAAAAAAAAAAAAAAAAATAGAATTACAAATAGGTGAAGATTCAAACCTACAATCTTTTATGCTTCGTTTGGCGAATGAATTTTGCAGGAAATGATTTTAAATTCCAAGATTTTAAAAGATGAAAATGATTGTGTTTGGAACCAAAATAATTCGAAATCACTAAAATTAAAATCTCATGTTTGGATACTCACGAAAAATGAAAAAAAAGTATGTATAACATTTTACTATTATGCCCCTTATAATTTTGCAGGAAACTTTTTTTTGGTTGATTTCTTCTCTAACTAGTGTATGAAAACATAAAAAAAGAAAAAAAAAAGTATACATATAGATGGAGCAAAAAAAATTGAATCAATATATAAAAAGGAAAAAAAAAATTAGTAGTTGAGTCAACTATAGTAGGAGTCATAAATTAAGAAAACAAAAAAAAATCTTTATGGGTAAAATTGGAAACATAATTTTTTAAGTTTGAAATCTTGCAAAATCCGACCATTTTGGAATGCAATTTTTTTTAAAGAAAACACAATTTGAAATCACAACTGATTTCAAATCCCTTACTTTTTTGCTCATCCCAAACACGTGAAAAGATTTCAAATTAGTTATGATTTCAAATCTTCCCAAATTCAGGGGTTCCAAACAAGGGGTTAGTGTGGTTGGGATATTTTAACTAGTTTACGCTACCATTCTTAATCAAAATATAAATTTATAAAAAGATTGCTTTAAAATGTTTGAAGCCTTTGCTAAACGGATTGAAAGTTTGAAGTGTTGTAATAAAAAGTTTTATCTTAGTCTCTAACTCTTGAGGTGTATTCCATTTTCATCTTTGAAATTTTAAAGGGCTTATTTTCGTCACTAAACTTAAAAAAAAAAAAAAAAAATCTTTTCTTTTAGAAATAACAAAAAAAAAAAAAACACTATTATGATATACTACTTCAAAATTTTAAATTAATGGGTTGAAGTCATAGGTTGGCCAACATGGACAATAGATTAAAATTATATATATATATTTGATAAAAGGATAACTTCATTCAGAAAAAACAGATCCCCGTTGGGTACAAATAAAGATCGCTCTTGAAGCGATAATCTTTCCATCCACTGAAGATAGTTTTCTAACCATAAACATGGTGAAGAAGATAGACCTAAACGTGCCATTCTATGAGCAAATACATTAAATCTACGACTAATATACTGAAACTAAGATAAACATTTTATATATTGACTATTGAAGGGCAAAAATAAATAAATTTGATAATTTATAAACCAAAGTGAAACTTAAACCTCAATTTTTTTTAAAGGAAAAGAAAGTCGATCTATATAATAAAATTTGGAGTTGTATAAATTAAAACCTCAAACTAATATTTGTATCAATTTAAACCAAATTTTATAAGTGAATCAATTTAGACCATTGTTAGTGATTTATAATTATTTAATTTCACTTGATTCCATTTAAAATCAACTCAAAGTCACCTAAGTAGAATTATTCTTTTTCTGAAATCAAACCAAAGTAGCAAGAAAAAATGTCATGCAATTCTTCCAAAATAAGTATAAAAGACAAGTAGATTAAAGATAACTTATATTAATAAAATCTACTACTATCCATTTCATTACAATATTTCTCTTTAATATTATGTTAATCTTTACATTTAAAGTCCCGTGTGAAAATTATATATCAACGATTTTCAAACGGAATAACAACGAATGATCTAAATTGATTCACTTATAAAAGTTTAGGGTTTTTAAAAGATACAACTCCCAATGCTTAGGGATATAAATTAATCTTTTCCCCAAAAAAAAAAAATTGATAAGTAATTAACAATGGTGGACTTTGCCAAAAAGAACATGACTCAACAGTATAAAGTTTATACTCTTGATCAAGAGGTCGTCAAAGGTTCGAATCCCCCACTCCAAAATGTTGTTGAACTTAAAAAAAAAAAAAAAAAAAACCCACCAACAACAGTAGCACCAAATTTCCAATATCTAAACTTTCTATAACAAAGTGAAGAGACCACAAAAAATATATTATTCTCGTTAATGTGATCAAAGTAGAGACTTCATATATATATATGTATAAGCACTCTCTAAATACAAGATAAATAGAATCACAACTAAACAATAATATAATAAACCTGATACAATTGAGAATACAAACTAACTCATTAATGAGCTCTTTAACACAATACAACACTAAATTTTACACAAATTTCAACAACAATGGTTGTCATCTGCTAGTCGATGGTCGTGTCTTCTTTGATTTTAACCCTAACAAAAAACACCCAAAATTGATAGACCTTCAATTAACTCACTCTAAACTAACAGAGCATTCCTTCCATTTTTACCTCCATTGACGCATACTTCAGCTACCTAAATGTCGGTTTCTTTTGCCCCCAAAAAAAGACAAAAAAAAAAAAGGAAAAATACACTTTTAGTCCCTGAAGTTTGATTTAAGTTTCATTTTGGTTCCTGTGTTTTCAAACTCAACAAATACACCCCTAAGGTTTACATTAAGATTAATTTTAGTCATTCTGTCAACTACTAACGAAAAGCTGATGTGTCATTTATTTTTTATTAAAAAATAATTTCTTTGGTTATTTTTTTTATTATTATTTTTTTCAATTAAAAACCCATTTTTAAATTTATTTATTTTTTCCTCTCCCTTCTCTCTGGGTAATTGTCAAAAATAGGACAAAAAATAAGGCATAAAAGAGAAATGTGACCCATTTTTAATGGGAAGACAAATGGGATTTTTAGGGCAGTAAATATACAAAAATACCCCTAGTAAAGATCCCCAATTTTTAACCCTAATTCATTTTCGTCTAACCCTAACTCTCACTTTCTTCCTCTCTCATGCTTTCCACGATTTTCTCCCTTCACGCACGCATACAAGAAACAACGATCAAGTGATGGCGACGAGCAGACGTCAGCCAAACAACCACAACAAAGGATAAGCAACTACAGGACAGCAACCACAACTGACGGCGACCAAAGACGACAACAACAACTCCAACGATCAACTCTTGGATAGGTTTAAGAAACTTTCTTTGTACTTTTTTTTTTGTTACTAAAATAAAATAGTTTTTTTTCCTTATGTTGTTACTTAGAAACAAAATATGGATTGTTTGGTGTTTTTTTTTTAGATTTGACTGAATATTTTTTTAGCCAAGATAGAATTTCATTCACCACTAATTTTGGTTGTTCGTAGAAAAAAAAAAGCATAAAATTCCTGCTGGGCATGCGGCTGTGAAAGGCAGCGATAGAGTGATTCATTTCAATGTAAAGATAGTGTCTCCAAATTAGTTTGATGGGCAGAGCCTCGTGAAGCGCCATAGAATGGTGTATGATTTGTTGGCTGATGAGCTTCAGTCTGGATTGCATGCAATTTTGATTGTATTTGTGGCTAAGACTCCCCAAGAAACTGGAGCAAAATGATGTTCAGATTTGCCTTACAGTGTGAGTTTTCAAAGAACTCTTAGCTTAGAATTGTAAAGATTTATGTATTTATAGCTCGTTCTTATCTGATGTTTTCTTGACAAGAAATGGAAATGGAAGGAGTTTTAAATGGAAAATAAGTCTGGATTGAGGGTGTGTACTTTCAAAATTTGAGTGGTTGAAATTGAAATAATCATAAGCTTCTGACCAAATTCATTAGATGATCAGTCAAAAGCTCTTAAATGCCATGGAAAAATCTTATTTGATAAGAGTTGAGTAATTTTAAAGTACTTCTAACTAAACTGCTTTCACTTTTGTTTTGTTGTCATATTATATTGGATGGTTTCTAACCCAAAGCAGAAAGAAAAGTTCAATTATATATTTTTTCCCCATACTTTAACCCTATAAATTATTTAGTGTTTATGCATTTGAGGTTTCATTATAACACTGTTCTTTGACCAAAGCATAACAAGCAAGAGTAACACTTATTCGATGGGACTAGTTATTATACCACACTCTATAACATATCCTTTTTACTCCAATTCCATCTAGATTCATGTTTTTCAACTAATATGATTTATTATATTCCACGTCATTGAAACAAACATCTATTGCTCCTCAATCCTCACAAGGGATGAAAAAAGCATTTAGGATGAGTGAGGTGAAGGGGCATCTAAGAACGTTTTTTTTTTTCCTTTCGTTGTTAGTTTGTTTATGTTCTTTCTTGCATAGGGTTGTAAGTAGGTGACATTGTGAGATAAAAAATTGAAATGCAAAAGTCTCAAATTATGGTTAATTTTTTATGAGAAACTAAGAGAAACTACTAGATAAACAAAATAGAATGTTAAAAAAATGTCTTGCATGGTCACATAATTTGTTTATTTATTTATTTATATTTTTTTTAGGAATTAATTTTTTTTTGGTAATTGGAAGATGACTCAGGTTCGTGTTTTAGTTCGTTTTGGTGGAGTAAGGGATGAGAAACAAAGAAAATATATGAAGGCAACTTGTTGAAAGGTGTTGTTGTAAGTAAGGAAATCACACACAAAGATTTAGTTTGCTTTCGACCATTTTGTTGAATGAATCGACTTTCTCATGTAGGCATCTTTGAAAACCGAGCGACGGAATAAGAAAGAGATGTACTATCCATTGAGGAAATATGCCATTGTAGTGATGTACTATCTCTTGTTGGTACTGAAGTCTCTTGGTAGTATTTGTTCATGCCAGTGCGCGCACGTTAGTGCCGGTAATATTGTACAATACTCGTTTTTTAGCAAGCAATTGACATTCCAATTATGGGAATATCCCGATGTATTAAAAGACTGTATTGTAATTGAAGTAAATATATGTTATATTAAATGTCAGGATGTTTGGTGATGATGCTTAATCTACATAGGGATGTTAGATGATGAGAAAAATTACATATTTTAAGATGCTGTAACTTTTCTCGCGAGAAAAAAAAACAGCAAATCTTACTATATATAAAAGGGGCTTAAGGAGGAGAATCTTTGTTTTCCTCTTTTGCCCTTATAATTTTAATAAATGTCAATTTTGCTCTTCTATATTTGTTAAAGAGACACAACTCTTTGAGTTAAAGTGTCCTTCAATCTTTGCTGATGAGACGTGACTGTTCAAGCAGAGTTAGTTACACATCAGATGCATCCATTCGAGGATTAAAATTAAAAATATATCTTACAATAAATCTTACTAGGGGCTTAAGGAGGAGAATCTTTGCTTTCCTCTTTTGCCCTTATAATTTTAATAAATGTCCATTTTGCTCTTCTATATTTGTTAAAGAGACACAACTCTTTGAGTTAAAGTGTCCTTCAATCTTTGCTGATGAGACGTGACTGTTCAAGCAAAGTTAGTTACACATCAGATGCATCCATTCGAGGATTAAAATTAAAAATATATCTTACAATAAAAAGGGGAAGAGGAAGATTTCAAACCACGTGCAAAATATATTCCAAAGATTTCAAACCACGTGCAAAATATTTCATATTTATTATTGTAAATGAACATAGAACAATATAATATATAGTTTTAGACTTCTAGGCACCATTTTTTTTTTTTTATTTTCAATCTAAAAAGTGAAATTTAACGTGCATCGCACATGTTTTTAAACTAGTCATTTTAAGCTACTGCTCTTTTTGAGAAATAATTTTAAGCTACTGATCTAAGAAATGACGAGGAAAAAAATGGTCAAGAATTTGACTTAATATATTTTTTTAGTCAAGATGAATTTCATTCAAATGTTTGTGGCGATGCTTACTCTACAGGGATTTGAGATGAGGAATCAGGAGATCACATTTTTTTTGTGTGTCTTGCAATGTGTAATTGTGAGAAACAAGACAACAAGTCATTTTAAGTCGTGCTTTTTTTTTTTTAGAAATAATTTGAGCTACCAATACTCCAAATAACGTGAAACTTAAATATATGTTATATTAAGTGTCGAGATGTTTGTGGCGATGCTTACCCTAGAGGGATTAGTGATGAAGAATAAAATTACAGGGGATTATTCCTAAATGTCGAGATGTTTGTGAAACTTGAATAATTTTTATTGTTATATTAAATGGCAAGAAAAAAAATTTCTCCCAGCAATATTGCGAGAAAAAAATTTCTTCTCCCAGCGAGATTGCGAGAAAAAAAATTCTCCCAGCGAGATTGCGAGAAAAAACATTCTCCCAACAAGATTGCGAGAAAAAAAATTCTCCCTGCAAGATTGCGAGAAAAAAATTCTCGCAACGTGATATTGGGAGAAAAAAAAACAGCAATCACCAAAATGAACTAAAACACGAACTTGAGTCAAACTTTGCATTCCGTTTTTTTTTTCCTTCTAAGACAAACAAAATAACAACCAAATATTCATAATCAAATACCTAAAAAAAAAGAAGCAAACTACTTACATTTTGTTCCTCAAGCAACAAAGTAAAAGTGAAGAAACAAATTTTTTCATCAACAAAAAGTATAATATCGTGGTCTTTTTCTTTTTTTCTTTCTTTTTTTTTCCTTTCTCTTCGTTGTTGTGCGTGAAGGTGTTGCAAGAAAGTCAATACCATCGTTGTTCATTGCTGTCGTTGCAGTTGCCATCCATCGCTGCTGGATCCGTTGCCGACGCCTGCTATTCAATCACTTGGAGTGATGGTGGGTGAAGGAGAAATGTGCATGAAGGAAGAGAGTTGCGTGAGAGGCTAAAAAAAAAAAGGTGAAGTTAGGAATTTTTCTAAGAAGGACAACATGGTAATTTCATACCCTCAAAAGTCCCAAATCTCTTTAACCCCGATCATTTTGTCCTATTTTTGACAATTTCCCCTTCTCTCTCCACCCTCTCCGTCCTTTCATCCTCTCTCCCCCTGCGTTTTCTTTCTTTCTTCCCCCTTCGATTTCTTGCCGACGGCGACACAACAAAATGTACATCTGGAACCACAACGACGACGGGATTTGGGGGTTTAGGGTTCCGGCGGGGATTTGGCAGAGATCCTGAGAGAGATCAACATTATCCTCAGCATCTTGAACCCTCCTTTGAAGGGGGTTTAAGATTTCGGCAAGATTTGGGGATTAAGGTTTTCAATTTGGGGTTTAGGGATTTTTGATTGAGGGATGAAGGAGGAAGAGGATAACGAGGGATTTTGAATGAAATTTGGGGATGGGGTTTTGAAAACAAGAGGAAAAAAAATTTCGGTGACCGGTCGCCGGCGACGACCGGTGACGGCGGTGGTAGTCACCAATGTTGGGTTAGAGGAAGAAGAAGAACAACATGGAGATGAAGATGAAAAAAAGAAAAAGAAAAAATAATAAAGTATTTTTTATTTAAAAATTCAAAAAAAAAATTAATAGAAAAATGCATGCCACGTTAGTCATCTGTTAGGTTTAACGGAAAATTAGATGGAAGGACCAACAATGCGACCTCAAGTGGGAAAAATGTTAAGTTTGAAAACTCATGACCAAAATGAAACTTAATTCATTTTTCCAAAAAAAAATAAGAGATATTTGGTATAATTTAACCTAAATTATAAGTTTAATTCTCAAATTTTTGTGTTTATATTTAATAGATCAAGAAACTTTAAAAATTGTCTAATAGATATATAAGCTTACTTGGTTAGATGCTTCTAGCTAGTAAAGACAAAATTAAAAGTTTAAGAATCTATAAGTGACACGAATCTAAAAGTTGAGGTCCCAACCTTGTAATTTAACCAAATCTTTTTTATATTAAATTGTTCACTTTTATTGAATTAAATCTTGATTTTAATGAGTGTATCAATCTTGACCTTGCAATTTTTCAAATTATTTAAAAGAAATTTTCATGGATGTTTAATGAACTATAAAATAGATGTCAAGTATGTAAACACTTGATGGGCTTCAAAGAAGGAAGACATTAAAGTTGAATAGTATAATTAAACTATAGGTATGCACCTTTCATGTCTTCTAACTAAATTACAATTTTTTTTTCTTGTTCTTATTTTCTTATATAATTTTTTTTTCAATAATTTTTTTTATTAAAAAAATAGAATTACAAACAGGTGAAGATTCAAACCTACAATCTTTTAGTGTGATTATAATATTTTAACTAGTTTAGGCGACCATTCTTAATCAAAATATAAATTTATAAAAAGACTGCTTTAAAATGTTCGAAGCCTTTGCTAAACGGACTGAAAGTTTGAAGTGTTGTAATAAAAAGTTTTATCTTAGTCTCTAACTCTTGAGGTGTATTCCATTTTCATCTTTGAAATTTTAAAGGGCTTATTTTCGTCTCTAAACTTATAAAACAAAAAAATAACTTTTTTTAGAAATAAATAATAAAAAAAAAACTATTATGATATACTACTTCAAAATTTTAAATTAATGTGTTAAAGTCATAGGTTGGCCAACATGGACATAGATCAAAATTCTATGAAGTTTAGAAACTAAGAAAAACATTTTATATATTGACTATTGAAGGACAAAAATAAATAAATTTGATAATTTATAAACCAAAGTGAAACTTAAACCTCATTTTTTTTAAAGGAAAAGAAAGATACACTAAATTTTGGAGTTGTATAAATTAAAACCTCAAACTAATATTTGTATCAATTTAAACGAACTTTTATAAGTGAATCAATTTAGACCATTGTTAGTGATTTATAACTATTTAATTTCACTTGATTCCATTTAAAGTCAACTCAAAGTCACCTAAGTAGAATCATTCTTTTTTCGAAATCAAACCAAAGTAGCAAGAAAAATTGTCATGCAATTCTTCCAAAATAATTATAAAAGACAAGTAGATTAAAAATAACTTGTATTAATAAAATCTGCTACTATCCATTTCATTACAATATTTCTCTCTAATATTATGTTAATCTTTACATTTAAAGTCCCATGTGAAAATTATATATCAACGATTTTCAAACGGGATAACAACAAAGGATCTAAATTGATTCACTTATAAAAGTTTAGGTTTTTAAAAGATACAACTCCCAATGCTTTGGGATATAAATTAATCTTTTCCCAAAAAAAAAAATATTTGATAAGTAATTAATAGGGCCGGTTGCAAATGTAGCAAAATGGCCCAAACTAATTGCAAAAGTAGCAAAATGGCCCAAACTAATTGCAAAAGTAGCAGCCCGCATAAATATTTGCAAAAATGGCAAAATCTCACCATCAGAAAAGTAAAATTACTAAAATGCCCATCACTGATAGAAAACTTTCTATCACTGATAGAAAATTTTTCTAACAGTGATAGA
The DNA here is from genome assembly GCA_017139565.1 of Luffa aegyptiaca. Taxonomy (NCBI): domain Eukaryota; kingdom Viridiplantae; phylum Streptophyta; class Magnoliopsida; order Cucurbitales; family Cucurbitaceae; genus Luffa; species Luffa aegyptiaca. Next base: position 44,003,824 of record CM029402.1, on the reverse strand, counting down.
TTCTATCACTGATAGAAAATTTTTCTACCACTGATAGAATCTATCAGTGATAGAAAGACTTTCTATCATAGAAGATTTCTATCAATATATATATAAAAATTGACGAGGAAGAAGAAGATGCGCGCGCCAATCAGTTTTTCTATCACTGATAGATTCTATCGGTAGAAATTTTTTCTATCAGTGATAGAAAGTTCCTATCACTGATAGAAACTTTATTCTATCACTGATAGAATCTATCAGTGATAGAAGATTTCTATCAATATTAAAAAAAAGAAAAAAAAACTGACGAGGAAGAAGAAGATGCGCTCGCCAATCAGGGGCAGGGGCAATTTAGGAATATAAAAAATTAATTCAAAAATTTTGCTATATTTGCAAATGTTTTTAAAAATTGCTATATTTGCCATTATTTACCCTCATGTTGCCACCCATTACAATTATCCTAATTAATAATGGTGGACTTTGCCAACAAGAACATGACTCAACTGCATAAAGTTTATACTCTCGATCAAGAGGTCGTCAGAGGTTTAAATCTCCCACCCCACATCTCGTCAAAAAAAAAAAAAAAAAAAAAAACAAAAACAAAAGAAAAAAACTAATGGTGAGCATGCTTTATGAATGAATCCTTTAAATACAATTTGTGTGGGGCATGCTTCATGCTAACAACTCTTCTCCATCAAAGATCAATTTATAGTTTTTTCATTATCATCAAAATCAAAAGTTAGTATCTTTAAAGTCTTATCATTGAAAGTTAAGAGGACTTATTTAAAAACTAAAAAGTGCATATACTAATTTTGTTAACAATGAATTTCTCAAAATAAAAAATAAAAAATGTTAACACTGATGATAAAAGTTAAAGAAAAATATATGGTTTTCAAATTTTTAAGCCACACAAACGTTGGAAACTACTTTTTAAAAAATACCAAAAAATGATAGTTACAAAAATAGATGATGTAATTTGTAATTATCCCAAACCAAAAATTTACCCATCCTCATCTATCAAAGATTCTATGATTTCTTATGGACAAAATAGTCCATAGGGTTGAAATTACATAAAATAATCTCACTTTTCATCCTTGTAAAAATTGGTTTAAGCTAGAGAAAAATTAATATCCATTTCTCATAATCCAAAACCTAATTATAACACATTTGGTCAAGATACTGGTAACGTTGTTTGAAGGTTAGAGGTTTGAATTCGTACCCCACATCTATTTGAACTAAAAGAAGAGACACGTATTATTATCATAAATTAAATAAAAGAAAGACGCTCAACTAGTGATGGTTCTTCCCAAAATTTGGCAATGGAATGTGAAGATATCAATAAGAAGGCTTGGTTAATATGCAATTCAGATTTTGATTCTTGAATAACTCTTTGATTGGATTCCATAAATGAAATAGTGGAAATTCTAATCCAGCTTTTAAAATTAAAAATTGGAGATAAAAAAAAAAATACACTAAAAAAGATTCAAATTTTGATAAATATATCATTTCACACTAAAAACTTATTTCACTTTTTTTTTTTTTTTTATTCAACTAAACATTTAGTTAAGAAAACGATTAGTTTTGTTGGTTATAAATATGTCATCCAACACAATTTAAACAACTAAAATTGGAATTAAATTTCTAAGATCTCGTTTGATAATCATTTATAGTTTTTGGTCTCTGATTTTTAAAAATCATACTTGTTTTGTCCCAATTTACTTTGTTAAGGATACATTTGATTCTTAGACAAATTACAAAAACAAAACCAAATTTTTGAAAACTATTTTTTTTTTATAGATAACAAAACAAATAAACTTATAAGTAGAACTAATGTTTATAAACTTAATTTTCAAAAACAAAAAACCAAATGGTTATCAAACAAGACCTGTTTGGAACCTCCTGATTTTGGGAGATTTCAAATCATAATGGATTTGAAATGAATTCTGTTGTTTGTTATCCCAAGAAAGATAATAATTTCAAATCCAAAATGATTTCAAATCATGTTTTGACGTAAAAATTTTTCCCAACTAACACCATCGGATTTTGCAGGATTTCTAAGAAGTGAGAGTAAATTACTTATTTATCCTCATCATATTTTAATTTTCTATTAATAACTCAAATTAAAAGCCTATATTAGTAAATTCTTTTACTTTCTTTCCTTTTCCAACTACCATCCAAACACAAAATTTTAAATACGTTCATTTTAAATCTTTCTCGTTCCAAACAAGACAAAGAATTTAAAATCATTTCTTGAATTTATCATTTCTTGAACTTTCTCGGTTCCAAACGGAGGATTAAATCTTCTACCAAATATAGGTTTGCAAACACTTAAAATATAGAACATATAAATTTCTATTTTCATATCACTAACTAAATGCATCCGATCATACTTTCTAAAAGATAGTTTCTCTTAAAAATCTCCAAATCAATTTAATAAGAAAAGTTGCATTCGGATATCTATGAGTGTTTGAACCTACGCGCACCCCGACTATTCTCATGAGACAACGGTCAAATCCTACTACATTTGGTTGCCAAAGTAACTTATAAAATATTAATCGTCCCTACAACATTTGGTTGCATATTCTCATCCCATTGAACTCAATAGGAAAAGCAACCGCTTTTGATTTAACAAGGTGAGGACAGAACCCATCAGTTTCCACACTTTTAAAAACAATGAAGGCGGCTCTGCAAGCCGGCAGCAAACAATTAGGTAAATTGAATAAAGCCGCCTGGAGTAGGTAAATAAAGTCTTTTTCCACAACACCTAGCTTTTGATGCATCTTTTGAATCATATCTTTTAAAAGCTTATTGCAATCTTCCTGAGCTTGAACAATCATGGGTTGGTCCTAATGGTCAATAAGAGCCATAGAAAAAAAAGGGACTTAGAAGGAATGGGTTCAATCCATGGTGGCCACCTACTTAGAATATTTAATATCCTACGAGGTTCCTTGACAACCAAATGTAGTAGGATCAGGCGTTTGTCCCGTGAGATTAGTTAAGTTGGTCCGAACACTCACGGATATCAAAAAAATAAATAAATAAAAAATAAATCTTCCTGAGCTTGACTCTTCACCTTTTCAATCATATCAAATCTGCTGGTTTCAGATTCAGACAGCTCACCTAGAGGCTAACCCAAATGTTTTCCAGATTTGAACCTCAGTGGTTTTAAAGTAAACAAGCTATGGAGAGTGAAAGTAAAAAAATAATGAAGTTTTGGTATCAGAAACAAGAAAAATAACATGTCTTCTCAAGTAACTTTACACAAAAAGCAACAAGAAACAATAAAGATTCAAATCATTAGGAGCAAACACGACTGCATTCAGAAGTCTGAACTTTAGGGTTAAATTTGTACTAATTTTTTGACATCCAAAACGGCATAAAGTGCAACTTACCCTATTCTTTCAATTTACAGAATTTCCAAGGAGGGGAGGGGTGGGAAATCACTGGATATAAATCCAGACAAGTTAAGAGAAATTTGGCAAACATATACGGGACCTAGAGAATTATAGCCAGTAGATTGAACGTAGAACACAGCAGGAGAGTTAAAGCAGAAATGATTACTGTCTTATCAACAACCACCGGGACAGACTGAGATTGTGGCTAGAGCCAGCTACAACATCCGAAAATGGCATCTGCAAGCACCCAACGTTGCCAATGAATTAGTGGTCAGTTTAGCAGATCATTCTCAAGGGAACTACCAAATTTCAAAACTCACTAGAAAAAAGTAGCAGTTGCAAAATGGATTGCAGTAAATAATTGTTCAAAAATAGGAGTTGAAAAACCAAGGAAATAAAGCACACATGCTGCAATCGGGGGGGATTGTGTTCAAGAATTATGGAGAAAAACTACTCTATTCAGCTTCCTCGGACAAATTTATTTTCAGACTGCTAACTTTGAGTCGGTTGTCAACTGATGGCAAGTAAAAGAAAGATAATCTCTTCAGATGTCACAGAAAGCATTCTTACACGAGAATTGTTTTACTAATTAGATCTTTTTGACTAAAATGAGAATTAAGCAAGCATAAAAGGGACAAGAAATGCACATACCCAAGAAGGCCCCGGCCTTGCCATGATCTAGGTGTCACAGTTAGATTGACCGGAGTACCATGCCTCATAACTACAACAGGTATTGGACGACCTTGATTACTCTGTGATTCAAAGGCAAGCTTATGCAACAGATCATCACCGGCCTCTACATTCCCAAATTTAAGAACTTGATCGCCTAGTTGTAATCCATCATCTGCCGCTGGGGATGCATCAGCTATTTCATCAACCAGTGCAAAAGGAATACTCCCATTCGCATCTATGTCCATGGTAGTGGAAGAGTTGATCTGAGAAGTACCATTTGAGGGTGGGGATGTAACAGTTGTAACAGATGATCTTTGGTCATTTGAACCCTCCGTACTCCCTAATATATGAATCAAATAGGTAGAATCAGGATTGATGCCCAAATGATAATTCAATCCGCACATACATGTTGAGACAATTTACAATAGCAGGATATCCGAGGGCCTAATACAGGATAAACACTTAATATAGGTGAAACAGGCAGGCACGCTGCCTTTGATGGCTTTAATTTTCTGGTATCATTATTGTTTCTCTCTCTCTCTCTCTAATAAGAAACATAATTCTTGAAAAGGCAAACCATGGACTCAAGGGAAGATAAGAAATCTCCCACAAAGTCAAGAAAGCTACAAAAAAGACACTCCAATTGTGAAGAATCAGAGAAGGAAAATAGTAAGGAAAAAATGTTTGAGAGGACACACCGATTAGATACTCAAAATCTTGCTATGTTCCACATTTATCAAAATCTCTACACCTATCTCAAAAAGTCCAGTGATTCCGTCCACACATCCAAAAGAAAAGCATTGACGGCAGTATGCCAAAGCACCTCGTTCAAATCCCTAAATATCAACAAGAAGAACTATTACTTTTCCCTTACATTGTTAAGTTTCATAGTGATGAATGATTCCCTGGATATATTATCATCAATTAATTACTACATAAATATAACCCAACTCTCTTTTCTCCTTATATCCTTCCAGGTCCCCCTTCTCTCTATCTTCTACTCTCCTCTTCCTCTCTCAATTCTCCCAACTCTACTTTCCCCTTTTCCTGCATCAACATCTTTTATAGTAGTAACACACGGGATATCACGTATTTATTCACTAGTATTTTATTCTGTCGCATATGACAAATATAGAACCTTCACAACATTCGCAAGTAGTCAATCACTGAAAAGAAATTTAACTTCCATATTTCTGAGAATTAACTTCATATAATCTTTTAGTCACCCACTCACAATCCATGTTTATTAATATAAAATTGTAGGTGTAGTGAGTTCAGTGGGTGCTGCTACTACTACTACTAAGTAGAAACAACTTTTCCAAAAATTTTAATTCCATCTACAGATTTTTAGAAATTGGCATGGATTGTCAAACATTAACATATGATCAATATAATATAACGAAGTTAGCAAGCTGAACTTATTACTTATGAAAACCATTTCAAAGCAGAATCCAAATTGTACAAGTGTCAAACTCTCCCTAAATTAGTTAACCATGGAATAGAAATTGTAGTGCAGCAACAACTGAGGCATGCAAGGATAAACAATAAGTGTGATTCAATAGCATAACATCTACCTCATAATTACCTGCATCCCTAGAATGCGACAAGCTTGAAGCAGGCTTTGCAGAATGCAAAACTTGTATGTTCTGATTAATCTTTTCTGTGATCTCCATATGGTCATTTTTCAGCTCTACAAATAATAGAATAACACGTGAACATTTTGAAGTATAATAATTTATGTGAGAAATGTTATAAATTGAACACATCTTCATTTGTTGATATACTTGAAGAAAATAAGTCGATATTTAGCATCAGGAAGACATTGATAGTGATTAGTGAACCTCTTAATCTGTGATTTGCATCCCACCATCAAACATTTAGGCCCCGTTTGATAACCATTTCGTTTTTGGTTTTTGGTTTTTGAAAATTAAGCTTATAAACACTTTTTTTATCCACAAGTTTCTTTGTTTGTTATCTATATCCTTTTCCATCTTTTCAAAAACCAAGCCAAATTTTGAAAAAAAAAAAAAAAAAAAAGAAAGTAGTTTTCAAAAACTTGTTTTTGTTTTTGGAATTTGGCTAGGAACTCAAATGTCTCCTTAACAAAAACCATTGTAAGAAGATTGAGAGAAAACAAGCACAATTTTCAAAAACAAAAAACGAAATGGTTATCAAACGGGCCTAAGTTTTTCATTTTCATTTATATTTATTTATTTATTTTTGAACAAGAAACAGAATATCCAAAAATGAAAAAAATAATTAGACAATGGAATAAAAAAGGCATTCATAAGTAAAATCTCACTATGAAAACAACAGAAAGAAGAACAAATTCCTCACTTCGATTCAAATCCTTATACACCTAAGCAGCAGAACAGAAACGAAAGCATTTCCAACTAAGGACGATGCTAAAACAACTTAAAACTTCTTGTATTATAGTATCCAATCACTCTAAGATTAAAGAGATTATCACAGGGATTCTGAACCTACTTCATAAATTGTTATACTCACAAATATTAACATTAAAACGCTCTTTAACACACCATAACTAAAACTATGTCTGTAATGAAAAGATTAGCACTCTACCAGCAAGCCGGCGACGCTCAGACCGAATAGCTGGAATGTCAATGTCAGAACGAGGAAAACCCTGCAGAAAAATAAAAAATAAAAAATAAAAAATAAAAACAAATTAGAGAACAAAGTAACTAAGTAAGTTCTAAACACAGGACATCTAATCAAGGTACTGTACTGCAACAATCAATCAAGCTTCTTATGGACTCGATTTTACTAAAAACTATCATCCAATTCGCATAAAAAAAAACATTGATCGTATACTTGCGATCCAAGCAAATTCCAAACTCAATCATGCTCAATATTCCAAAGCTTTTAAGCACAAGTTAGCAATAGCAAATGAATTGAGAATAAAACGTAATTGTAGGCTATTAACTACTCCACAAAATCTCCTTTCATGCTCCAAATGTAAGAGTTGAAATCGAGCGAAGCAAGACTACCCGAATCGAAAATCTTCACTTCTGAGTTCAGAAACAAAGCCTAATAAGCAAAGCAGAAAAGCAGAGGAATTGCAATAAACTTCACTCATTGATGGTAATCGGGGGAAAAGAAGTCATTGCAATCACCTCAGAGTCGAGGAGGTTTCCAGAGAGTCCAGGACCGCCAGGCTGACAAAGGCACGAAATGATGGCATCCATCTGGGCCTCGATAGCGCTCCTCTTCTGCATCAGATCCATGGTCTCCGATTTCAAATTAGAAGCCACCATTTTTTCCGATAGAAAGCTTCTTCTTCTTCGTCGTCGATTGAGGATTTCGAGCCGGAAATGAGAAACTGTGACGCTGAGCCTATAAATGTAACAAATGGATGAAAAGTAGTCGGAAAATGGAAAAAGGCCCAAAAGAAATTCTTAAAAGAAAAGCCCAAAAGGAAAAGAGAGAATCCAAAGCCCAAAGTCCAAGAAGATTATGATTTTGCAAAGGGTTGTTTGCACCCGTAGCAAAATAGACTAAAATAATCGTAAATATAACAAAATCTAAAACTATTTGGAGGTATAACAAAATTGAAGTTGACCAATAATAGAAATCTAACGTTAGATTTCAATCACAAGTGTAATTATTGTTGATAGATTATTATATAAGTGATAGTAGTCTATCATTAATAGACATGCATCGTAATTGAACTTTATCAGTGATAAATTTGTGAAAACTATTTGCAAATATAACACAATAAGAGTCTATTAGTGATAAAAGTATAGACTTTAATCACATTTTCAATTATTGATAATAGAGTATTCTATCAGTGATAGTAATCTATCACTATAGATTACATGCATTGTAATTGAAGTCTATGTGTCAATTATTGATAGATTTGTCATATTTGCAAATTTTTTAAAAAGTTGCTATATTTGTAAATAACTTGCCTTAAATTGCTACCAATTACAATAACCTTCTTGCAAATATGAAAAAAAAAATTATTTTTATTTCTTTTACATTTTTACTTGATTCTTTTAGTCACGTATATCACTAATATATCATTTTTATTGTATATCACTGATATATATCTTTTAGTGATAATATTGATAAACCATTTTTACACCTAACAATAATAATATTAATAGACGTTTATCATTGATAGATCATTCTTACGTTTATTAGTGATATATGTCTACCACTTTAGATTCATAGGTGTAAATCAATGATAAACATAAAATTGTCTAAATTGGCAAACAACCAATTATTAACGGGAAAAAAAAAAAAAACAAAATATCACTTACATACGTTTTCTTTATTCTATTTATATAGTATATCAATGACAGAACTTAAGTTAAATTACAAGTTTAGTCCCTAAACTTTTAAGGTTGTGTTTATTTGGCCTCTACACTTTAAAAAGTGTCAAATATGTCCTCAAACTTTTAACTTTGTGTCCAATAGGTCTCTCAACTTTAAAAAAGTATCTAGTAGGTCAGTAAACTTTCACTTTTGTGTCTAGTAGGTCTCTTAATTTTCAATTTTGTGTAATCATTGACCTATTCGACATTTTTGAAAATTCATAGGCCTTTTAGATACAAAATTGGAAGTTTGGGTCCCAATAGACATAAAATTCAAATTTATACCTAATAGATTGGTTAATTTTTAAAAATCTCGAATACGTCATAGACCTATTAGACACGAAATTGAAAGTTAAGGAACCTGTTAGATATTTTTAAAGTTCGAAGACTTATTAAACACAAAATTGAAAGTTAAGAGATCTATTAGATATTTTTTAAAGTTCAGGGACCAAATTGACACAATTCTTAAAGTTCAAGGACTAAACTTGTAATTTAACCTAAACTTAATAACAAACAAGCATGCAAACAATTATTGATAGAAAATAAAGCCAAATATCATTAATACACCATCTTTTTATTCTATTGATACAATATGTTAATAATATACCTGTTATAGGTAATTTTGGACCACTTCGATATGCAAGGAGCTGACGGGGACAACACGATACCAGCCCAGGGAGACAGCCAGGAAACAGGATCCAGAGGAAGAATAGGCTAGAGGGTCGGGCCAAAGCCGAAGGGGTCGGGCTTCTAGCCCGACCCCCTGCTCGGCCTGCTTACGCGGGCCGAGTTCTTTCGCCTCCGTTCGGTCCCTGGTGCCCCCGGCTGCCTCGGTTCCATTCAGTTCAGCCCAAATCGCATTCGAATGCCTAAAACCCTAGGAGCATGAGCAGGTATAAAAATCCCCTCTTCGTCACTGAATAGGGGATCGTAAACTCTCTCTTCTCTTCCTCTAGCTCTCTGTTTTTGCTCACATTCCCTCCGATTACTGACTTAAGCATCGGAGGCGGTGTGGCAAGCACCACACCGGTGTGCAGGTTTCCCTTGTTTTGCAGGCCACGCCTTTCCCTTCAAACAAATTTACGGTTGATGTCACGTGAGAGTAAGGCGAGTCCCTTGGTCAAATTTTGGCATCAACAGTTGGCGTCGTCTGTGGGGAGGAAGCTTGCTAGTGGGATTTGCACACTGGTTACCTAGCGGATAAAAGGATGAAGAAGAAAAACTAGATTCCAGATGCAAAACCTTCCAAAAAATAACCATCGCACACAGAAATCACGAAAGAAGAGTTACCGCGGAGGTCACCAAGACGAACAGTGCCGACCCGAGGCCGACCAGGCGGAGGCCGAGGTCAGGACGAAACCCCACGAGCGGTCAGGATCATCTTTGGAGGGCAAATCAGCGAAAAAGTCCCGTTGAAGAGATGAAAATCATTCTATCAACATCCAAGATTGAGGTAACGAACACTCGAGGAAGACTAGGGGCTAATAAGGAAAAGCTACCGGATTGAGGCCAACTCTAGGTCGAAGCCGAGACCGACCTTCCAAAATTGTCTCCAATATCACAAATGTCAATGCAAATTTGATTGCCAATCGAATCGAACAAGCGACGAGGTTAAGATTGGAGCAAAGAAGCCAGATAGGAAAGACGACAGATTATTCCAGGCTAAGGCCGAGGACGACCAGAGGAACCTCCTTCCCTCATGAAGCAGTGATAGCTTATGTTTTGTTCCCATTATGTTTTTCAATGACTAGCTGCATTTTCATTCTGTTTTTAGCATTTACATTTGTAGGTGTAGGAAATTTAAAACGCTTGATACGCTAATCTTAATAAAGGTTCCATGTTTAGTTCTGTTATTGCAGACGATTTAATAATGACAGGCGAAAATGTCCTCGGTTGAGTGGAACACTTGAAGATTTACTACCAGTAGCTTCCACAGAGATGGAGCACCACCGCCCCACCACAGGAAGGCAGAACCCGACCAGGCCGAGGATGGCTAGGCCAAGGCTCGTAGGCAATTTCTTAAAGACCTTACTTATTATTTAATTCAATGCTTTTGTTTACTTTAGCAGTATATAGTGTTGTGTGCAAGACGCTTGAGGCGCTAATCTCAATAAAAGTTTTACTTTCTTTTTAGTTATGTTATTGCAGGTGATTTAATGTTACAGACGAAAATGTCCTCGGTGGAGTGGCAACGCCTATACTCCCCGAGGTAAACGACTTGTAAGAATGTCCTTGTTGGAGTGGCAACACCTATACTCCCAAGGTTCCCCGGTGGAGTGGCAACGCCTATACTCCCCGAGGTAATCGACTTGTAAAAATGTCTTTGTTGGAGTGGCAACGCCTATACTCCCAAGGTTCCCCGGTGGAGTGGCAATGCCTATACTCCCCGAGGTAATCGACTTGTAAAAATGTCCTTATTGGAGTGGCAACGCCTATACTCCCAAGGTTCTCCAGTGGAGTGGTAACACCTATACTCCCCGAGGTAATCGACTTGTAAAAACGTCCTTGTTGGAGTGGCAACGCCTATACTCCTCAAGGCAAACGACAACTGGCGGACCCTCGGGAACGGAACCAGGGCCACAATCAGAGCCGTACCGATAGAAGAAGGTGCGGAGGCATTAAGGCTTGAAGGTATGGTAAATTACATTCCAAGCATCTTTTACTCAAGAATAATTTGTAAATTTAAAATAACACTTGAGTAAGGGGCTGAGGAGGGGAGACTGGGTGATGATATGTCTAGATGGCCGAGGCCGACCAGGCTGGATTAAGTCATTGCTTTTTCCTTTCTATTTTTTATCATGTATGTTGTTGTGGCTATTCAATTTTAATCATGCTCATAATATTTCTGTCGCAAATTGATAATTGTTTGCCTAGGCACGAGCTCAAGGCCAACTAGGCTAAGTACATGTTTAGTGCTCTAAGTATTTTTTGCAGGAAGGATGATGCTGAAATTGTTGTGGTAAGAGGTGGTGGCCACCAAACCATACCTATGTTATTCTTTTGCAAAAGTGTCATTATTTTGCTTAACCGATGCATAACATTAAGTGTTTTACCAAGTTTATGCAAGAATAGGGCCGAGGCCGATCAGGCCATGCCCATTCCATATTTCTATAGGAATAGGGTCGAGGCTGACCAGGCCATGCCCATTCCATATTTCTATAGGAATAGGGCCGAGGCCGACCAGACCATGCCCATTCCATATTTCTAGAGGAAGAGGGTCGAGGCCGACCAGGCCATGCCCATTCCATATTTCTACAGGAAGAGGGCCGAGGCCGACCAGGCCATGTCCATACCATATTTTTACAGGAACAGGATCGAAGCCGACCAGGCCATGCCCGTACCTTGTTCATGTAAGAGTGTCATTCTCCATACCTTAAGGCATAAGCTCAAAGCCGACCAGGTGAAGCACATTTTAAGTGCTCATATCTTTATGGTAATCAATTTTGCTTAATCTCTCTTTGCAGGAGTATAAGGCCGAGGCCGAGGCCGACCCTAGTCTATTCCCTCGTTTTTCTTTTGCAAAAACTAATGTGTGAGTGCAGGGAGCTACAATTTGAGCTAATGGAGGATTGAGGCCGAGGCCGACCCTATCCTCTTCACTCACTTTTTTGTTGTAGGAACTAATCTTTTGATGTAGGAACTCAATATTTTCAATAACATGGAGAGTGGCTAAGGCCGACCCTATGGTCTTACCATGGAAGCCACAAAAATGGTTAAGTGAAAGAAGTACTTACACAGGGGGCTTCAAAACAGAGGAGTGGACTGAACAACGTCCAAAACGAGAGACAAAAGGCACAAAAGTTTGGACTCGCTCCAGTGAGGCCGAGGCCGAGGCCGGGTTATTTCTTCAACCCCCACTTTTTTTTCATTTCTCTCTTACCTAATCCCTATTCAGGGAGCTCTTGCTGTGTCTATGTCTATTATATCTTATAGGGTAATAATAAATCCGCACATAAGTCAGAACATGGCACAAATCACTACTCTTAAATCGGGCTTAAGGAGTCCGACCTATAGCAATAAGTCACACTTGAATCCTAATTCAAGTGTGGGGGCTTAATGTTATAGGTAATTTTGGACCACTCCGATATGCAAGGAGCTGACGGGACAACGCGATACCAGCCCAAGGAGACAACCAGGAAATGGGATCCAGAGGAAGAACAGGCCAGAGGGTCGGGCTATGCTCGGGCCGAGGCCCATGGTCGGCCTCCCCACTCGGCCCACTTGTCCAGGCGGAGTTCTTTTGCCTCCGTTCGGTCCCTGGTGCCCCCGGCTGCCTCGGTTCCACTCGGTTCAGCCCAAATCGCCTTCGAATGCCTAAAACCCTAGGAGCATGAGCAGGTATAAAAACCCCCTCTTCGTCACTGAATAAGGGATCAGAAACTCTCTCTTCTCTTCCTCTATCTCTCTGTTTTTGCTCATATTCCCTCCGATTACTGACTTAAGCATCGGTGGCGGTGTGGCAAGCACCACATCGGTGTGCAGGTTTCCCTTGTTTTGCAGACCACACCTTCCCCTTCAAACAAATTTACGGTTGATGTCACGTGAAAGTCAGGCGAGTCCCTTGGCCAAATTTTGGCATCAACAATACCTAATAGCAAATGAATATGCAAACAATCACCAATAGAAAATAAAAGTTAAATACCACAAATTTACCATTTTTAATTTATTACTATGGTAGTGCAACAATACTTGGGGATGGAGGATTTGAATCTCTTACCTTTTGGTCAATAGTATATGTCAATTACCATTCAACTATATTCACTTTGACAAATGAATGATAGACTTAAGCTATTGGTAATTGTGGTTTATCAGTGATATACATCTATCATAGATAAGTTGATTGACAAAAATCACTATACACTATTATTGATAGATGGCTTTTTGTTTTTGGAGTAATATCACTTATAGACGTCTATAAGTGATATACGAGGATAAAAACAAATACTTAAAAATATCTAAATAGGTGTGCGAATTTTTTTTTTTAAATTTCCATATTTACAAATATAAGATGTTGTTGCCATATTTACAATTAATTGAACTTCTTTTGCCATCCATGCAAGCACTTATATATATAGGAGTGTTAAAAAACCAAGCTGAACCAACAAACCGAACAGGACCAAACCAAATCAACTGGTTCGCCTGGTTTTTATAAAAATTTTCGATTCTCTTGATTTGATCATTTAAAAGACTAGTGTATTACCACGTGCAATGCACGTGTATTTTTTATTTTAAAATAATTTGATTTTAAATTATTTTGGCAAAATATTTGAAGGGTAATTGTTTTTAAAATAAATTAAGATTCATTTTCATATTTTCTTATATTTTTGTTTTAATATTTGTGTTTTACAAACGGGCTCTATCATAAATTTAATTTTGATGTAACTATCTTAAATATCATTTTCAATTATTTTAGAATATAATATTATAATTGTAGAGTGAAAATTCAAAGTTTTTTTTTTCAAAGATTGTTTATTTATTAATGCTTAGCACAAATACATAAATTTAAGTACTTCTCCTAAAAAAAAAAAAAAAAAAAAAAAAAAGTTCATGCTCCACTTGAGTTTGGAGGCACATGAAAAAAAAATCATGTTTGGTTAAGTTGTGATGCCTTAACAAAATTTTAAATTTTAATAACTAAATTCAATCCATGGAAATCAATTAATCAATTAGCTTTGATATAATAAATGAATTATTTTTAAAAATAAGAAATGCTTGTTTAATATATATAACTTATATTAACCAGCAAAATAATGTCCGTTGAATCTATATATGTGGATGGTTAATGTAATATAGAATTTTCTTTAAAAAAAAATAATGTAATATAGAATTTAGATAGATTTGATTGCAATTTATTTGTACCTATAAAGAATTGTAGTTTATTTGTACGTGAAGTTGATATTTCTTATAGGAACATTTAAATATTTAAAATTTTGAATTGAAGTAAATATATTATCATATAAACTAATTTGAGCATAAATCAATTGATTAAAATATTACTGATCTTTTTATAGTAATAATAATTGATTAAAATATATTTAAATTTGTTTACTAATAACTATTTAACCTGCTTTATCTCTTATGAAAAAAAAAATCATTTAGTTTTTAGGACGAATTAATATAATCAAAGTTTTGATTTTTTTTTTATATGTTGGAAAACGTTGTTGAAATTAAAGTTAAATGATGTTAATAAATAAGCATCACGCTTATATAAAAAATAAAAACAAAAAAACATATGTTAATTTTTTTTATAAATAATTTTGACCAAAAAGATTTTGAAATTCTTAGAAGTACTAATTGTAATTTATATTTAAGTAATTATTTTTCAGTTCTTATACCATTCTATTTGTCATAAGAAAATAGTCAAATAGATGTATTAGATATTTAGATAGTAAAAACAAAATCAAAACTAATACTTGGATTGAACGGACTAAGTAAAGTTTGGTTGATTTAATTTTTAACCAAATTAATGTAGTTTGGTTGGCTAAGTGATTTTACAAATTGCAAATCATCACAAAAAGTGATTCTTTAAAATATAATTTTTGACCAAATTAATATATTTTTTCAAAAGTGTTTTTTTTTTTGTCAAACACTTGGGGATTTAAAGAAAAAAAAAAGTTTTGGGCCATCAAAGTCTCTTAAAAAGTTTCATCTAAGCATACTCTTGGTGACAAATTATTACTTTTGGAAAAAACCTAGCACATTTCACCGACAGTATATGTAATATCATTCTACAACAATCGTAACTCACCTTGATCTCATTGTGTTTATTGTATTCCAACAGATCACCATCGATCAATCAACTGAATAAATTGCCTTTGAAATTTTCCTAAGAGTGAATGTTGATAGAATCAAGGAAGAAATCGCTAGGGCTAAGATGAGGAAACTAAAATCACAGCTATTTCAACATCCTTCGTTTTTCAATTTCATCCTCTTTTCTTTCCCCGTTGATGATTCTCAATTGCACTGATACATCTTTTGTTTATATATGTTTAAATAGAGACAGAAATAGATAGGGAGATGAGATTTTGAAATTCGTTTTTTTTTTTTTTTTTGAGAAATTGGTTTCTATTTCGTTTATGCATAATTAACTAAGTATTTTTTAAAATTTCATTAGCAATTATGAATCTATTTAATTCGTGCCAATAAATTTTCTTTTGTAGTTTTAGATGCCTTTCAACACTTTTCATTTGGTGACAGTTTCATTTTGGCAGCATTTATTGTGTTAGAGTTTCATAGAATTGAATTTGAAGGGTTTATGTTATGAGGAATTTTATAGGCATCTTTCTTTATTTTAATAATAATAATAATAATGTCATTACGGGTAAATTTATAATGGTAATTGTTTAACCTTATAATTTTTAATTAATTTTGAGGTAATTAATTTGTGAATTTCAAATACTCTAAATTTTCAACTACTTTTACTAAAATTGAAGGCATTTTATGAATAAATTATCAATTATCAAGAATACTAAGGCTGTTGAATAAAAATGAATTTACTCGTTGACTGTCTAATGAATGTACAGTTTCATATATAAAAAAAATGATTTGTTTATAATTATAGAAAGGAGAGGCAAAATGACATATTTGTACTTAACTAACAAAACTAAGAAACAGAAAGCATATCATTATCATTAGGGAGATCACCCACCCAGAGATGAGCAAGAACTGCATTCAAAGTTCATCGAGCGATCCCATCTGCCACTAAATTCTGTCTCTAAAGAACAAATAAAAAAAAACAACAAATTGAATTAGAACAACTTAAAAATCGAATTAAACTAATTGTAACATAAAAAGTGTTAAAAAACAAATATAAATTATAAAATAACTTGAAAATATCTATAGAAGAAATTGATACCTATGTTTTAGAGCATTTTGTTGATGCATTAAGTGTCTCACCCAATCTTTAACACTACTTTGCATTCACACAAATATCACATTTATATAAAATTTCATTAAGTAATAATTAAATGGGAAAAGCTATTAATTCTATAATTAATTTACATAAATTAAATCAACAAAAAAATTTATATTTTAACTTTTCATATTCTAATATTTCTATATTATAATACTTTCATTTTAAAAATTATCTTCTTCACATCAATATTACAATTTTTTTTGTTTGTTAAAATTGATTATATAGTTTACGTTTTTTTAATTATTTATTTTATTTTTTTAAGTAACACATTTATATAAAATTTCATTAAATAATAATTAAATAGGGAAAGCTATTAAGTTCATAATTAATTTATATAAATTAAATCAACGAAACTTTTCATATTCTACCTTTTCATATTCTAATTTTTCTATATTATAATGCTTTTATTTTAAAAATTACTTTCTTAATTTTGCATCAATATTACAATTTTTTTAAAATTAATTATATATAGTTTACGTTAAAATGTCTTTTCTTAATTTTGTATCAACATTACAATTTTTTTTTTTTTGTTAAAAATGATTATATATAATTTACGTTTTTTAATTATTTAAATTTAAATATCACATTTATATAAAATTTCATTAAGTAATAATTAAATGGGAAAAGCTATTAATTCTATAATTAATTTACATAAATTAAATCAACAAAAAAATTTATATTTTAACTTTTCATATTCTAATATTTCTATATTATAATACTTTCATTTTAAAAATTATCTTCTTCACATCAATATTACAATTTTTTTTGTTTGTTAAAATTGATTATATAGTTTACGTTTTTTTAATTAATTATTTTATTTTTTTAAGTAACACATTTATATAAAATTTCATTAAATAATAATTAAATAGGGAAAGCTATTAAGTTCATAATTAATTTATATAAATTAAATCAACGAAACTTTTCATATTCTACCTTTTCATATTCTAATTTTTCTATATTATAATGCTTTTATTTTAAAAATTACTTTCTTAATTTTGCATCAATATTACAATTTTTTTAAAATTAATTATATATAGTTTACGTTAAAATGTCTTTTCTTAATTTTGTATCAACATTACAATTTTTTTTTTTTTTGTTAAAAATGATTATATATAATTTACGTTTTTTAATTATTTAAATTTAAATATCACATTTATATAAAATTTCATTAAGTAATAATTAAATGGGAAAAGCTATTAATTCTATAATTAATTTACATAAATTAAATCAACAAAAAAATTTATATTTTAACTTTTCATATTCTAATATTTCTATATTATAATACTTTCATTTTAAAAATTATCTTCTTCACATCAATATTACAATTTTTTTTGTTTGTTAAAATTGATTATATAGTTTACGTTTTTTTAATTATTTATTTTATTTTTTTAAGTAACACATTTATATAAAATTTCATTAAATAATAATTAAATAGGGAAAGCTATTAAGTTCATAATTAATTTATATAAATTAAATCAACGAAACTTTTCATATTCTACCTTTTCATATTCTAATTTTTCTATATTATAATGCTTTTATTTTAAAAATTACTTTCTTAATTTTGCATCAATATTACAATTTTTTTAAAATTAATTATATATAGTTTACGTTAAAATGTCTTTTCTTAATTTTGTATCAACATTACAATTTTTTTTTTTTTTGTTAAAAATGATTATATATAATTTACGTTTTTTAATTATTTAAATTTAAATATCACATTTATATAAAATTTCATTAAGTAATAATTAAATGGGAAAAGCTATTAATTCTATAATTAATTTACATAAATTAAATCAACAAAAAAATTTATATTTTAACTTTTCATATTCTAATATTTCTATATTATAATACTTTCATTTTAAAAATTATCTTCTTCACATCAATATTACAATTTTTTTTGTTTGTTAAAATTGATTATATAGTTTACGTTTTTTTAATTATTTATTTTATTTTTTTAAGTAACACATTTATATAAAATTTCATTAAATAATAATTAAATAGGGAAAGCTATTAAGTTCATAATTAATTTATATAAATTAAATCAACGAAACTTTTCATATTCTACCTTTTCATATTCTAATTTTTCTATATTATAATGCTTTTATTTTAAAAATTACTTTCTTAATTTTGCATCAATATTACAATTTTTTTAAAATTAATTATATATAGTTTACGTTTTCTTAATTTATTTATTTTATTTTTTTTAAATATAACATTTATGTAAAATTTTATTAGATAATTGATAATAATTTGTTATATTATATTATATGTGATTAAATGTACGTTATTGAAATTCGTTTTTGTGAAAACAAAAAAATAATAATAAAAATAAAAATCGTTATATGTTATTATTCAAAATTTCATTAAATAATAATTAAATAGGGAAAGCTATTAAGTTCATAATTAATTTATATAAATTAAATCAACGAAACTTTTCATATTCTACCTTTTCATATTCTAATTTTTCTATATTATAATACTTTTATTTTAAAAATTACTTTCTTAATTTTGCATCAATATTACAATTTTTTTTTTTAAATTAATTATATATAGTTTACGTTTTCTTAATTTATTTATTTTATTTTTTTTAAATATAACATTTATGTAAAATTTTATTAGATAATTGATAATAATTTGTTATATTATATTATATGTAATTAAATGTACGTTATTGAAATTCGTTTTTGTGAAAACAAAAAAATAATAATAAAAATAAAAATCGTTATATGTTATTATTCAATAATTATTAGTAATTAATTGTAAGTGACACGATTTGTAATTATAAAATTTGACGAAGGGTAATATAGTCCAAAAAAGTTTTTCAAAGTTTGTGGCTTTTTAATATATTATAGATATAGATTATAGATTGGGATTTAAGGTTCAGTTGTCGGTTTGACTCTTTAAAAAACGAAAAAATCAAACCGAATTGAAATCTCAGATAACTTTAATTGGGCCCACCTTATTTATTCAACCCATTAGTTTAACCGCCTTACTAAGCCCGTCCACTCATTAAAAAAAAAAAAAAAACCACAAACTTTAAAAGCTCAAAGCCTACTAGATTTTCATTTGAACCTATAAACACTATAGGTCGATGAATGTTCAAGCAAAAAAGAATTAGATCATATCATCCAAATCTATGTTCATGGAGACATTATCAACAAGTTGAAGACATTCTATTCGAATCAATATCTCTTGAAAACTTGCCCCACACGTACGTAGAGGATGTTTAGTTACAATCCAAGACGCATGTTTGTTTGTTTGTTCATAGTGTGTGATGATAAAAATGTACGTAAAAAGAGATGTTTTTTTTTTTTTTTTTAAAAAAAAAATGCTATTTTGCTCACACAATTTAATGGGTTGTTTTTGTATTCAATTTGAATTCAATCTTTTGGTTGCATCTCAACATTAAATGCAACAATGGTTCTAGAAGGGTAAAGAAAATATCAATTTTTACCTCAAGTTTACAATACCCTTAAACTTAAGATTAGAATATTATATCTTTCGATTCAGAGGTGAGAGAGGTTCGAATCTGTAGATAAAAAATAGAGAGAACTAGTGAAGAGTGGGAGTGATGTAAAAACTCAGTGTGTTGAATTCCATTGCAAATAGGCCTTATATAGGCTCAAGATACATCAAAAATAGTATGCTAACCACCCAAACAAAAACATAAGACTAGCCTAAAGAATAGGAACCTAAAGACTAGCAACAAAAAAAGACTAAATACAAACAATCCTATTTTTAACACCCTCCCTTAAACTAAAACTATGCAATTTAGTATTTAGTTTAAAGTAGTAGAGGAAACCACCCCAAGTAAGCTTCGAAGCTTCACAAATGTTGCTAATTTGAGAGGCTTGGTTAAAATGTCTGCCACTTGATCTTCACTTTTACAGTAGCTTAGGTTGATAATTCCATCATTTGTAAGATCTCTCAAGTAATGGTATCTTACATCAATGTGTTTGCTTCGTCCATGCAAGACAGGATTCCTTGAGAGCTTGATTGTTGATGTGTTATCACAATGAATGATAGATGCTTCTTCTTGCTTATGATGCAAATTCTCAAGAATGTTCCTCAACCAAATGGCTTGACATGCACATGATGTTGCTGCTACAAGTTCAGCTCCAGTGGTAGATAATGTGACAATTGGCTGCTTCTTGGAAGACCATGAGATAGCTCCTGAACCAAGCATGAAAACATACCCTGAAGTACTCTTTCTATCATTTAAATCTCCAGCATAATCACTATCACTAAAACCAACAAGGTTTAATTTTCCTCTTCTTTGATAAAGTATGCCTAGATCAGGAGTCCCTTTTAAGTAACGTAAGATTCTTTTGGCAGCAAGGAGATGAAACTCAGTTGGAGATTCCATAAACCTGCTAATTAAACTTACAGCATACATAATATCAGGCCTTGTAGCTGTTAAGTACATCAAGCTTCCAACCATTTGCTTATAGAGAGTACTGTTGACCTTCTTTCCTTCATGGTCCTTTGTGAGCTTCAAATTGGGTTCAACTGGAGTTGAGGCTGAGTTGCAATTCTCCATTTGAAACCTGTCCAAGATCTCCAGTGCATATTTCTTCTGATTGATGAAAATTCCCGCTACTGATTGTTTTACCTCAATGCCGAGAAAGTAATGCATCATCCCTAGATCTGTCATTTCAAACTCTGCCATCATGGACTGCTTGAATTCTTCAAACATAACCGAGTCATTTCCTGTGTAAATCAAATCATCTACATACAAACATACTATCAAAATCTTGTTTGGATGTTGGAATTTAATAAAGAGAGTATGTTCATATGGACATTTTTCAAATCCATCTTTAATAAAGTAGGCCTCAATTCGACTGTACCAAGCCCTAGGAGCTTGCTTCAATCCATACAAAGCCTTCTTCAAGCGATATACCTTTCTTGCATTACTCTGTTGAACATATCCAGGGGGTTGATCTATGTAAACTTCTTCATTCAAGTTGCCATGCAAAAAGGCTGATTTCACGTCCATTTGAAGAATTTTCCAATTGTTTTGTGCTGCCAATGCAACCACCATTCGAATCGTATCATGTCTTGCAACCGGAGCGAAAACTTCATTGTAGTCAATGCCAATTTGTTGCTTGTACCCCTTTGCGACAAGACGAGCCTTGTATTTGTCTACTTGGCCATCTTTATTCAGCTTCGTTTTGTAAACCCATTTAACACCAATGGGTTTTTGCCCTCTAGGAAGTTCTAATAGCTCCCAAGTGTTGTTTTTCTCAATCGACTTAATCTCTTCATCCATGGCCTGCTTCCATTTTATATCTTTGACAGCTTCTTCAAAAGTTAATGGATCACATTCTGATAATAAAGCATAATGGACAAATGTCTCATCAGAAAGATCACCACTAACCTCATAATCTTCCATCCATGCTGGTCTCCTTCTAACTCGTTGTGATCTTGAAGAACTTGCACCTCCTGTTTGAGACTCAGTAGCCTCAAGCTCAACTGATTGTTGTACTGGCTCTTCAAGTTGAGGTGTCAAAGATTCATCACTATCCTCAAGGTTCACAGGTACTGTTTGTTGCTCTAGAGTATCTTCTGTCCAATTCCAAGTGTTTAGTTCATCAAATATAACATCTCGGCTAATTACAATTTTACCTGTGATTGGATTGAACAGTTTGTAAGCCTTTGATTGCTCACTAATGCCAAGAAAGACACATTTTTTACCTTTGTCATCTAGCTTCCTTCTCTTCTCGTCAGGAACGTGTGCATATGCAATGCACCCGAACACTTTAAAGTGATCAACTGATGGTTTACGCCCATCCCAAGCTTCTTGAGGAGTCATGTTTTTCACCGAAAAAGTGGGACTTCGATTCAAAACATGAACACCCCAATTTACTGCTTCTGGCCAAAATTCTTTTGGAACTTTCCCATTTGCAATCATACTTCGAACCATGTTGAGGATAGTACGGTTTTTCCTTTCGGCAACACCATTTTGTTGGGGTGTGTAGGCTGCTGTCAACTGATGTCGAATTCCATGCTGAGCACAAAAATTCACAAATTCATGTGACATGTATTTTCCTCCACGATCCGTTCGAATGGTTTTGATTTTTCTCCCAATTTCATTTTCAACAACCGCTTTAAAGCTCTTGAAAATTGAGATTGCTTCAGACTTTTCCTGCAAGAAATAAACCCAAGTTTTTCTGGAAAAATCGTCAATGAAAGAAATAAAATATTTTTTCTTCCCATTTGATATTGGGTTTAATGGACCACATATGTCAGAATGAATCAACTCTAGGGATTTACGTGTTCTCCATGCTTTGCCTTTTGGAAAGCTCTCACGATGTTGTTTGCCAACAACACAATCTTCACATACTTTTATGGGAGGAGAAATTTGGGGAAGACCAACCACCATTTGCTTTTGAAAAAGGACTTGCAAACCTTTAAAATTCAAATGGGCATATCGCAAATGCCAAAGCCATGTGGGGTCTTCATCTACATTGGTCTTGAAACATAACTCCAAACCTTCTAGTTTGAGTGGGAACAACCTGTTCGAGGTCATTTCAACACGAGCTATCAATCCTCTTCTTGGATCATATATTTCACAGGCACCTTCTTTGATAGTTGTGACATAACCCTTCTCTTGTAGCTGTCCAACACTCAATAAATTGCTTTTCAAATCAGGAATATAAAAGACATTTGATATGGTTTCAACATTGCCTTTTTTGGTCTTGATTTGAATATTTCCTTTACCCACCACATTTACTTTAGAATTATCACCAAATGTCACGGTAGAATAATAACTTTCATCCAAATGAGAAAAGAGAGACTTGTTACCACACATATGATTGCTGCAACCAGTGTCTATATACCATATGTTAGGTCCAAGCTCCTCGTTATGGTGACACGTCATCAATAGTGTTTCTTGCTCCTTTTTCTCTATAAAATTGGACTGCTCTCCTTTTTCATGGTTGAAGTTGGTTGTGCATTCAGACTTGTAATGACCCAACTTATGGCAACGATAACATTGAATGTTGGAGTTATCAAATCTCGAGTTGTTGTTGGATGTTTGCTTGTGTTGATCATGTCCACCACCTCGTCCTCTTCCTTGCCACCTTCCACGACCTCGACCACGTCCTCTATTTGATCCTCTCCCTGTAGAGTTTTCACCATGAGTTGAAGTTTTCAGGGCTTGTTCTTCGGTTGGACCTGTATTTGATGTCATTCTCTGCTCATGCACAAGTAAAGAACTTTGTAATTCATCAATTGATAATGTATCAATATCTTTTGATTCCTCAATTGAACAAACCACATATGCAAATTTAGAATCCATCGACCGAAGAATCTTCTCAACCACAGCTACATCTTCAATCTTCTCTCCATGGATCCGCATCTTGTTTACTATAGCCAAGGTCCGTGAGAAATACCCATCCACGGACTCACCTTGCTTCATTTGAAGAATCTCGAACTCTGTGCGAAGAGCTTGGAGTTGCTGTCTTTTCACCCTCGTTGTGCCTTGATACTTTTTCTTCATGGAGTCCCAAATTTGCTTGCAGGTATCTTTTTGCAAAATGGTCTCCAAGATGGCACGATCAATGGCTTGGAATAAATAATTCTTTGCCTTGAGATCCTTCAATTTTCGTTCCTCTAGCTTCTTTTGGTCAGCTTCTGACAAGACAACTCCAGCAGCTGGTTCATTCACTCATGCTTCAACAACGGTCCAGTACTCTTTGGACCGCAAGAAATTCTCCATCAACATGCTCCAATGATCATAATGACCATCAAAGCGAGGAATTGCTGGTTGCACATAGTTGTCTGAGGCCATTGTTTATGCTTGCTAGCTATTGTAGAAGATAAAGGAATGGGAATTGGTTTAATGGCTAAGAAGAAGATGCCACAACTTGGCTCTGATACCACTTGTAGATAAAAAATAGAGAGAACTAGTGAAGAGTGGGAGTGATGTAAAAACTCAGTGTGTTGAATTCCATTGCAAATAGGCCTTATATAGGCTCAAGATACATCAAAAATAGTATGCTAACCACCCAAACAAAAACATAAGACTAGCCTAAAGAATAGGAACCTAAAGACTAGCAACAAAAAAAGACTAAATACAAACAATCCTATTTTTAACAGAATCATCATCCCCACTTGAGCTCAAAAAACTTAAGTTTGAACACTAACAGCTTGTTTGGAACCCGGTTGTGATTTTGAACTAAAAAAAAAAAAAAAAGAAATCGGTTGTGATTTCAAATCATTTAAAAAAAAAAAAAAAAATCTGTTCCAAAATGGTCGAATTTTGTAGGATTTCAAACTTAAAAATTTTTGTTTCCAATTTTACCTTTAGGGGTCGTTTGGGGTTCCCGAATGAAATCTAGATGTCTAGGAATGTGATTCCCATAGGAATATTTTTCAAACATCTGGATTCCTGAGAATCTTGATGCCTATGTTTGGTGCACTGGATTTGAGTTGAAATTAACCTGATTGTGTTTGGAATGTAGGGTTGGAATTGGGCTGGAATTGAGTTGGCTGTTTTTTACGTTGTTTTTTTTTTATTTTCTTTTTAAATATACACATGTATATTCTCGTTAATTTTTGTGGTTCCACTCCTTATGATAATGCTCACTCAATTTAGTTTGTGAATTTTTTGAAGTTCATCCACTCCAAACGTCTTGTAATATGAAAGATGGTTTATGCAAAAATTAAAAAACACCGGGCATGCACTCGACGAACATAACATAGAACTTCCTCCCCCCCCCCCCCCAATCCTAATATTCAAACTAACATTGGTCAAAACCTATATCCTATGGTTATGTCATCTTACTTTTGTAGGTGAAATAAGGTTGAAAATATAGAAAAGAGAAGAACACAACAATGGTATCAATTATTTGCTTATTAAATTCTCAAAAAGTTACTATAGTATATTATAACCATCGGTGGAAAAGTTGCTATTATTCCCTTCTTTCTTTTTAATTATACAATACTTTATCTGTACTAAAATTATGCACTTAGTTGAGAAATTTGAGATATTTAAATCCAGTACTAAGTTTAAAATGTTGTAATTTATTTTAAAATATGCAATAAATTTATGTTCAAAATCTGCAATAATTATAAAAGGGGAAAAATACACTTTTAGTCCCTGAGGTTTGAGTTGGGTTTCATTTTGGTCCCTGAGTTTTCAAACTCAACAATTTAGTCCCTGAGGTTTGGTTTTAGTTTCATTTTGGTCTCTCCATCCATTTTTCCGTTAAAAACTAACGGGTAGATGACGTCACATTATTTTTTTTTATTAAAAAAATATTTTTAATTTTTTAAATAAAAATATATTAAAATAATAAAATTATTATTTTTTATATTTTTATTTCTCTTCTTCTTCAACCACCCACCACCAAAACCATCTTCAACCACCCACCACCAAACCAGTTGTCGGCACCGCCGCTCACTGGCGACGGATCGATCGTTGACGGCCGCTGGAGACTCTTTTTTTTCCTTCAATTTTTTCTCTTATTTTCTTCCCCTTTTCTCTACACATTTCCTTCCCCGTTTTTGCAGTCGACATTCAGGCCCTCCCTCTCGATTTCTTTTCTTTTTCGGCGAGTCGAGTTCGTCTCCTCCCTCTTGGCTTGGATCTGTCGCAGACGAAAAGAAAACCCAGCCATAGAGAGGTCGACGCGACACTAGTAGGTCGAAGCAGTGCACGGAAAAGAAAACCTGCAGGTGTCGGAGCAGAGGCCGCTGAGTTGGCTGACGACGCGGGCGATGAGGTGGCACAGTCGGGCATGGAAAGGTCGACGCAACACTGGTAGATCTGAAGTTGATTGAAGACCCGCACTCGAAAACCCACTGAAACGAAAACCCACTGGTAGATTTGAAGACCCGCTGCTCGAAAACCCATGTCGGACTTCACTGAAACGAAAAAATCCGCTGTCAAAGACCACGCAACGCTCCGTTGGAGTAGAATCGGCCGGCGTTAGCTTTGTGGTCGGAGAGAGAAGAAGATCGACTTGAGGAAGAAACAGACGGTGGCCACACAACAAAAAGGAGAAGAAGAAGAAAAAAAAGAAAGAGAGAGTTCGATGGCAGTCGCCACGCGACAGCGGCCGGCGACGGAGTGCTAGAAGAAGAAGCAGCCGGCGATGGAGAGCTGGGAGAAGAAGGGGAAGAAAGGGGAGAGAGAAATGGTGAGAAAGTTGAAATAGTAAAAAATAATAAAATAATAATTTTTTAAATTAATTTAATATTTCTTTTATTTTAAAATTTGAAAAATTATTTTTTAAATAAAAAATAAGTGACACGTCATCTACCCGTTAGTTTTTAACGGAAAAATGGATGGAGGGACCAAAATGAAACTAAAACCAAACCTCACGAACTAAATTGTTGAGTTTGAAAACTCAAGGACCAAAATGAAACCTAACTCAAACCTTAGGTACTAAAAATGTATTTTTCCCTTGTAAAAGCTATGCACTTACTTAAGAATTTTGAAATATTTTAAACCATTACTAAGTTTAAAAAGTTATAATCTTTCTTTAAAATCTACAATAATTTTATGTTTACAGTGAGCAGTAATTATGAAAACTATGCATCTATTTAAGAAATTTGTAATCTTCTAAACCATTACTAAGCTTAAAAAGAAATTTATTTTAAATTAAAATATGCAATAATTTTATCTTCATAGTCAACAGTAATTATGAAAACTATGCACCTAATTATGAAATTTGTATTATGTTAAACCATTTCCATTTGCTTCAAAAAGTTATGATCTTGCTTCAAAAAGTTGTAACTTTTGTAAATGTAAAAGTTGTAATTTGCAATAATTATGAATGTACCGTACAATGATTTAAATTAGGCATTTGAAAATATAGGGACTAAAAGGAGACAAAACAAAAAATATAGGGATCAAGATGATATTTTAACCCTCATCTAAAATATACTTTCCTTATCTTAAAATTATAAAATTTTATATATATTCTACTATTTTTTTTTTAAGAATATTCTAGTATTGTTAATTAAATAAAGATTAATGAAGAAATAAATTATGAGAAAATAGAGAGAATAATGGTGGGACCCATCAAAATTATGAAGAAAAAATGGAGAGAGAAATAATGCGACCCACAGAAATTATAAGGAAAATAGAAAGAGAAATGGTAAGCCTCACCAACCTTATAAAAGATTAGTGTTGGAATAGGTTGGAATCCCCTTCCATTCCAAGGATTCATATTGGAATCCAAAAGGTAATCTCATTCCAACCCAAATCCGATCCAACAAACATTGGAATCTCATTCCAATCCAATCCATTCCATTCCAATCTCATGCCCCAAACATCCCCTTAAAGATTTTTTTTTTTTATTTTTAATTTATGACTCTTACGATGTTCTATATTCTGACTCAGTGTCTAATATGTTTTTTCTTTTTATATATTGATTCAATTTTTTTGCCCCATCTATACGTATATATCTTCTATTCTTTCTTATGTTTTCATACATTGGTTGGAGAAGAAATCAAAAAAAAAAAAAAAAAAAACATGTTTCTTTTGATCTTCTTTTTTGTGGTTGAATAGAAGAAATCAACATAAAATAAACAAAACAAGATAAAACAAAAAAAAAAAAAAAACGTGGGAGCACGAAAAATTAGCTGGCGACGAGTTTGGGAGGCTGAGATACAACGTTAGAGATGACATCCGAAGCAACAAGTGAAAGTGGCAGATATTCAAAAAACATCAAGCGTAGGTTACTGTAGATTTATTGATAAACCTTATTTTTAATAGGGAAAAAATCATTTTTAACCCTAAATTTTGGGGGTTGTATCAATTTTAACCATGAACTTTCAATTTCATCAAATTGAACCCTAAACTTAACAAGTTGTATCAATTTTAACCTTGAACTTTTAATTTCATCAAATTGAACCTCAAACTTAACAAATTGTATTGATTTTAACCCTAAACTTACATAAGTGTTACAATTTACACATTTGGTTAACTTTCCGTTTGAACCACCGTACGTGATTGATTATTTCTTTCATTTTTTTTTCTTAATTCACATTGCACCTGGATTAGTTTCTTATAAATAAAATATAGGATAAACTTAATTTTTAGATGATTTTTTTCTTGTTGTTGAAAGCTTTGTGAGAGTTTTTTTTTTTTTTTTTTTGCTGCTATCTAAGATTACGAAAGTAAAGAAACTTTGAAGGTTTTTTATCTTCAAATATTTGCTGGTTTTTTTTTTCTTGTTGCTAAGAACTTTGTGAGATTTTTTTCTTCTTTTATTGCTTTTTTTCTTACTAATCAGAAGAATGTACAAATGTAGAAAACGAAAATAAAGAAATTTCGAGTTTTTTATTTCTCATATTTGCTGGATTTTTCTTGTTGTCAATAACTTTATGATTTTTTTTTTTTGGATAATAATGAGAAGAATAGTCTAGAATATTTGATTTCTTCTAATAAAGAGTTTTTCCAACAAATTTCTTACAAAACACTAACTCAGATGCAATGTGAATTGGAAAAAAAAAAAAAAAGAAAATTGTCGTTTACATGTTTTAATAGCAATTCAAATGAAAAGTTGACCAAAGGTCTACATTGCAACATTTATGCAAGTTTGAGGTTCAAATTGATACAATTTGTTAAGTTTGGAGTTCAATTTGATGAAATTAAAAGTTTAGGGTTAAGATCGATACAACCTACTAAGTTCAGGGGTCAAAATTGATTTTTTCCCTTTTTAATATATTATAAATATATGGAAAAACTATAATAAAGATATGGAAAATAGAAATGAGGTTATTTTTAAAATTTAATATACAATAAATATATGAAAAAATTAAATAGGAGCTATCAACTATATTCTTTTTCAATATACAATAATATATGGAAAAGAAAAAAGAATGAGAATAGTATTGTAATCGATGGATTTTGGCAAGAGATTGAGGTCGATTTATTTTTCATTTGAATTAAGACATTTGTAACTTTTTTTTTTTAAATAATGATGACGTTTACAAATTTTAATTCAATAAGTTAATTTTTTTTTTTAACTAATGATGCGTTTTCATGGTCATATATGTTTGATATTATTATTTGATATTAAATATTTTGTTATTAATTAAAATAATTTCCTACAAAATTATAAAGGCATAATAGTAAAATGTTATACTTTCTTTTTATTTCTCGTGAGCATCCAAACATAAGATTTTAATTTTAGTGATTATCATTTCGATTTCAAACACAATTAGGAATTTTAAATCGTTTCCATCTTTTAAAATCTTGGAATTTGAAACCATTTCCTGTCAAATCCATTCGCCAATGTTTTAACTAGTTAAACTATGTACAGATTGATATCAAATTTTATCTTAAACTTAGATAAGTTTGTTGCAGAGTGTGTTAGCAATTTTTACTCTCTAATAAATTTTCTTGAAATCAAAATCATAGTTATTTTTTAAAATTTTAATTTTGAGTTTTATGAGACTTATTTAATGGCCCTTTTTTTGCACCGATTGAAATTAATTTTATGCGAAGTTTAATTTCTATTGAAATTAATGAAAATGGTAAAATTTTTACCTTTTTTTTTTTTTTTTTTTTTTTTTTTTTTTTTTAAGTTAGCAAGTGGTTTATCGTAAATTAAACATGAAATAAAAATTACAATATTTGTCTAAGCCTAGAGTTTAGATAGAAAGTTCACGATGCAAGTTGATAGTAAATTTCATTGTGTGCGTATATATCCTTTTATTTTAATCTCTATTTTAACATTCACATTTTAAATATATCTTTAATGGTATTTATCAAAATATTAAAAAGTTAAAACTTTGGTTTAATATCACATTTTTAAATATATCTTTAATGGTATTTATCAAAATATCAAAAAGTTAAAACTTTAAAGTGATAATTAGTAGTTTACGTCTTCTAAAAAAGAAAAAAAAATTAGTAGTTTACGTGAAAGTTATAAAAGGATGTAAACGACTTTTTTTTTTTTTTTTTTTTTTGACAACATGGTTAATTTAGTTAAAATGTTTTTGATGTGGAAATTTTAAAATATCTACTTTTATTCTTGAACTTGGAAAATAATTGGTGTGGTTCTCAAATTTTCAAAAAGTAATGGTAATGTTTGAACTTAAAAAAAAAACATTAAAATATTCCTATTATTTATTATTATTTTTTTTTTTTAAGAAAAATCTTCCTATTATTTACCATCTAATATTCACTCACATAGTACCTCATCACAACTAAATTTATGTGGCTTCAATATATTTATGTTCGAACATTGATGTATTAAAAAACACATTATCCTAATAACAAAATAATGGTGAGGACCAAAATAATATATTTTTAAAGCTTATGAATTAAAATAAATATTCTAAAATAAAAATAGAATAAAGCAAAGAAACCGCAGGAATTAATTACTATAATAGATACTTTGAAAGTTCAAAAATCCAAATAAGAAATTTTCAAAAAAGTTCGTAGATAAAAATAAAATTTTAAAATTGAATCCTGATACTGACAACGTATGTGAGAGGAGGACACGTTGTGTTTTATTTTATTTTATTTTTTATTTTTAGCAAACATTGAAAATGAAAACTCACTATTTGGAGATTCAAAATGATCCATCTCAATACCCTCAAGAAGGAAAAACAAAAGGTTTTTCTAAAAAAAATTAAAAATTTCTTTGCATGTAACATTTCCATCCACATTTTCATTATACCATTAAAAATATAAGAAAAAGTTAGCGACAAGATGTTACTAATGTGAATATATTAATAATAATAATTTTAACTTATTTAAATGGTATAAAATGTTTATTTGTTAATCTAAAGATTTTCTTTCCATTTTTTTTTGGTTCTAAAATTCTCTCACAAATATCAATGGACATCGACATTTTATTGATATTTTCATTTACATTTTTAAAAAGTTGAGATATCACATTTTAAACTTCTTTACTATATATTAAAATAAATAAAGGAAAAAAAGTGGTCCATTCTAAATTTCCAAAAAAAAAAAGAGTGGTCCTTTCTATTATTAATTCTCATCCTCACATTCGTTGAATTCTTTCTAGCTCATTCTACTCGTTTTCTTTGTCCTTTATGCATTTTTTTTTTTTGCAAATATATATATATATATATATATATATATATATATATATATATATATATATTTATTGAGATCATTATGATAAAGAATTTGATGAAGGTAGGATGACGTGTTACAAAGTTATCTCATTTTGTTAAGAGCAAAAGTACTCTAGAATTATATTATTATTTTTCTCTCCACTAAGCACTACATGTACATTTGAGCCATATGAATTGGAACAAAGTTTTTTTTTTTTTTTGCATGTTTCTTGCTAAAGTGTGCTACATCTAGTTGGCTTCTTATTAATTAATGTGAAGCTCGAACTAAATGTCATAGAGTTAGAGGAAAAATTGTATTGTAAAAGTAGTCATATAAGACGAGCATGGAATGACCCAGATACTTACGTGTTAGAAAAAAAGTAATGTGTGCTTGGATTATTTAACCTTTATTTTATTTATGAATAAACTTGTAATTTAATATTTATTTTATTTGTCAATAAATTTAAAAATGGTTAATTTAGATTTATCTTCTATGAATACGTGTTTCTAAAAATGTATTGAACATGTCATCGTACATTCATCAAATTCTTTATATCTCGATAAAAAAGATATTATGATATTTGAAAAAAAAATGCATAAAGGACAAAGAAAATGAGTAGAATTAGAAAGAATTCATGGACGTGAGGATGATAATTATTATTCATAGAAAGGACCACTATTTTTTTTCTTTTTTTTTTTTGAAATTTAGAGAGGACCACTTTTTTTAGGATTTAGGGTTGAATTCTTATATATAATTAAAAGAGGAAAAAAAAAAAGGAAACATTTTTTCCCTACTTGTAAGTCTCCATAGAAAAAATGGTAAGGGTTTCGACCTCTTTTTCCTTTCGCGTAGTTCACTTGACTTTTTTTTTTTTTTTTTTTTTTTTTTTTTTTTTTTTTTTTCTTTCTTTCTCTCTCTCTCTCTCTCTCTCTCTCTCTCTCTCTCTCTCTCTCTCTCTCTCTCTCTCTCTCTCTCTCTCTCTCTTCATTTTTCATTGTTCCATTTATTTAAAAAAAATTGTTAATTAAAGCCCCGTTTGATAACCATTTGGTTTTTGGTTTTTGAAATTTAAGTTTATACACACATACTTCTACCTATAAGTTTCTTGATTTTAGTACCAATCTTCTACCTTGTTTTCAAAAACCAAGTCTAATTTTGGAAACAAAAAAAAAGTAGTTTTCAAAAACTTGTTTTTGTTTTTAAAATTTGGTTAGGAATTCAAATGCAACCTTAATTAGGATGAAAGTTATGGTAGGGAATTTAGGAGAAAACAAGCATAATTTTCAAAAACAAAAAACAAAAAATCAAATGGTTATCAAACGGGGCTTAAACTTTTTGAATGTTAATTATTTAATTTAAATTTTAAACCAGCTCACTCTTAATTCTTATGGTCTCTTTAGCCAATATTATTAATAAAATGAAAGATATAACAAATACCAAAAACATATGTGAGATTTCAAGAAATTTATCCCATTTTTTCTAGTTTGCTTTAAATCTCTCTTTCTCATTCTCTCTTGTTTAATAATATGTTAGAGTTCAAGAAATTGTATAATTAAATTAAAACATCTCCAAAAGAGAAATATAGCAATCAACATAGATGGTTAGCTTTATTCTATTATAGCTAATGAAAAACTGATGTTGTTGAACTCAAAATAAATAATAATGGCCAACAAGAGCATAACTCAACTGGCATAAAGTTGTACTGATAACCACGAGGTCTGTGGTTCGAATCCCCACCCCCACATATTGTCAAAAAAAAATAATAATAAATAAATAATAATGAAAAAGATAAAAGAAAGACTATAAAATTTTTGGTTTCTTAAAACTTGTAAAAGTTTGGGCCCCGTTTGATAACCATTTGATTTTTGGTTTTTGGTTTTTGAAAATTAAACTTATACACACATACTTCCACCTCTAAGCTTATTGGTTTTAGTATCAATCTTCTACCTTGTCCAAAAAAAAGTAGTTTTCAAAAACTTGTTTTTGTTTTTAAAATTTGGCTAAGAATTCAAATGCAACCTTAACTAGGATGAAAGCCACAGTAGGAAATTTAGGAGAAAACAAACATAATTTTCAAAAACCAAAAACAAAAAACCAAATGGTTATCAAACGGGCCTTGATTTTTGGTTTTTGGTTTTTTAAAACTAAGCCTTGTTTTCTCCCAATTTCCTTATAATAGTTTGCATCTTTGTCAAGGACACATTTGAATTCCTAACTAAATTCCAAAAACAAAAACAAGGTTTTGAAAACTACTATTTTTTAGTTTTCAAAATTTGACTTATTTTTTAAAACATGGAAGAAGGTAGATAACAAAACCAAAAAAACTTAAAAGGTGAGAGTAGTGTTTTTAGGCTTAATTTTCAAAAACCAAAAACCAAAAACCAAATGGTTATCAAACGAGGCCTTAGGTTTCCTAACTAATTTTATTATTTTTCTTTTATTACGTTAGTGTGATAAAATGACCATACATTTTCTAAAACACATTTACATAGAAGATAAATCCAAATTTACCATTTTAATATTTATTGACAAATAAAATAAAGGTTAAATTACAATTTTTACTTCTTAAACTTTCCAGTTTTTATTTACTTTGCCTTGAACTTTTTTTTTTTTTTCCCAAACGAAAGCTTTTATTCGGCGCTTAAATTAGCTATAAAGGTCATTCTTGGCCAACACATGAGCTCTCTCATTGAACTCTCGTCTCACAAAAATCAAAATGCATGATCGAAAATCATAAGCTAATTGTCGAATACATTCATAGATTGGTTCAAAATCAACTGGGCTTTTTTCCTTGTCATTGACGATATTCACCATCTGCAAGGCATCAGACTTCAAAATCAAATCCTGAATCCCCATCTCCTTAGCACACTCCAGTCCCCAAATCAAGGCTTTACCCTCTGCATGCAAGCTATTCAGGCTACTCCCACCAAACTTTGACCTTTCATCCCATACAGCACCATTTGGCCCTCTACATGACCATCCCAAACCCGTAGCAAGCGTATCCTTCAGCCATGCAGCGTCTAACCACATAGTCGGCCACACCATTTCCCTTGAGGACTGCTGCTCCACACTCAACCTTATCTCAGCATTAGACTCCTCCCTCGCCAACAGACTGAACTCACTTGTATCTTTAACAGTGGCGGCAATATTACACTCAATATTTGGGAGTCGATTATTGAAGAGCACTTTATTTCTCTCTTTCCAAACCCTCCATAAGCCAAACGCCAGGAAACATAGCGCCTCTTCCTCGTCACCCCCTCTTCCCATCTCTCGCCACATCCTTTCCCAGCTTGTTATAAACCGCAAGCCCTTATACTTGCTTGTATCAACTTGGAGCGGGGACCCGAACCAGAAGGCCCTGGCAGGATCGCATTCCAAAAGAGCATGATTTACCGTCTCTACATCTCTCTTGCAAATTTGGCATGTTTCATCTACATGCAGACCTCTTCGAGCAAGATTCCCATTTACTGCCAAGTAATTTTTGCATGCCCTCCATACAAAACTGCGTACTTTCTGGACACACGGCAGTTTCCAGATACCCTTCCATATGACATCCCTTCCTCCAGCCCCACTCGATTCAGCAACCAACGACAAGCTCTTGGCCGTCTGATAACCAGACTTTACCGAATATTCGCCGGAATTCGAGAAGTGCCACACTACTCGGTCAAATGGCACCATTCTGCTGATTGGCATGGCAAGAACTAAGCTCACATCCTCAAGACACAGACATGATCGCAACCGTTCCTCCCTCCACTTCAGCCCACCTTCCTCCAGCAAATCCTTGACCTGTTGCCAACCACTATTCAGACAACACAGTGGCTTAAAAGTTAAAGGCCTTGGGATCCACGGGTCTGTCCATATGTTCAACTTCGTCTCTGTCCCAACACGCCATCAGATACTCTTCTTCAAAATTTCTCTGCCCGCCAAAATGCTTCTCCAACCCCACGATACCCTCCCTCTGCTTTCCGCCTCTAAAAAACTCACATGTTTAAAATATCGTGCTTTATACATTCTTGCCAGTAAGCTATCAGGAAATTTTAGAATTCGCCATCCTTGCTTTGCTAACAGTGCAAGGTTAAAATCATGAATGTCCTTGAAATTCAGTCCACCCGAGTTCTTAGATTTTGTCAACTCAGTCCAAGCACCCCAATGTATTCCTCTCTTTTCCTTCTTTTTCTGCCACCAATAACGTGCCAGCTTACTATTAATTTCCCTACACACTTCTACAGGTACTTTGAAGCAATTCATGATATATATTGGAAGCGCCAGTCCTACCGCTTTAAGAAGCACTTCCTTCCCCGACTGAGAGAGGTATTGTTCCGCCCAACCATGAACTCTCTGATCAATTCTTGTTGTCACGCTTGCAAACACAGCCTGCTTATCCATCCCAAAGTCAATATCAAGGCCCAAATATCTTCCCAACTTTGTCGAATTTCTCATTCCTAGCAAGTTAGTAATCGCTCCTCTGACAGCTACTGGGGTATTCTTGCTGAAAACCACGTTACTCTTTTCGAAATTTACTCTCTGACCCGATAAGGCACCATATGCTGCCAACACACGCAGAAGCTCTGTTCCTTCCTCTCTCGTTGCCTTGCAAAAGATCAACGAATCATCTGCAAAGAAGAGGTTCGAAATAGCCGGCCCTCCTCTCTCAACTAAGTATCCTGTCAAGGCCGATTTCTTTAGCAAAGCCGTGAGTACTTCTGTGCAAAGAACGAACAAATAAGGTGACAATGGATCCCCTTGTCGAAGTCCTCGTTCCGGCATAATCATCCCATGAGGCCTATTATTCACCACCAAACTATACGAGACCGATGAGACACACTCCATAATCCACTGCCTCCACTTAATATCAAAATCAAACACAGTGAGAACCTGCTCAATGAATTTCCATTCCATACAATCATACGCTTTTGCCATATCCAGCTTGACCGCCATCGTGTATTTATTCCCCCTTCTTCTTCCATTCATCGAGTGGAGAATCTCGTGCGCCATAAGTATGTTATTTGAAACTAGCCTTCCCTGAACAAAAGCCGTTTGACATTCACTAATGATATTTGGCAACACACTCTTCAACCTATTGCATAGAACTTTTGATATGACCTTATACGCTACATTGCACAGTGCTATGGGCCGTAGCTGGGCCATACGTGTCGGACACTTCACCTTCGGGATCAATACTATATGCGTATGATTCATTTCCTTCAGCATCCGCCCCTGCCTAAAGAATGATTGAACCATATTAATAACCTCCCTCTTCACTGTCCTCCAATTGTCCTGGAAAAACGCAGCTGTCATTCCATCCGGCCTCGGGGCTTTTTCAAGATTCATTTCAAATAACGTCTTCTCAATCTCAGAGGCTGACACCTCTTTAGTCAAATGCATATTCTCCTCGCTTCCTAGCCGATTAATCCAGCCATCAAACTCATCGACTAGCATAGGAGGGTTGCACGATTTATATAAATTTTCGAAAAAATGAGATCCCACCTTGGTAATGTTCTCGTCTGATTCGTGCCATCTACCATCCTCATCCTCAATTCCCGAGAGACAATTATTTCGTCTTCTTCCCTTTACTTTGGCGTGAAAATATTTTGTGTTCTTATCTCCCTCTCTGAGCCATTGCATTCGTGATTTCGCCCTCCAATATGCCTCCTCTTCTAATATCGCTTTTTTCAATAACCTTTCATGGTCTCTAATAAATTCAAAATCTGGCTGCTCATTTACTTGCTCTCTCTTAATACTCTCCTCCAGTACTCTTATCTGACCGGCGGCATTTGACACCGATTTTTTCCTCCACTCCAACATGGCTTTTCTAGTATTTTTGATCTTCTTCATCAGTTTGAACGCTGGGCAACCTGCAATCTCCACCTCCCATGCATTATTTATAGCTTGCATGCAAAGTTGGTTCTTTGGCCAGCCTCTGTTATACACAAAGCGCTGATGAAAATTTCGTTTAGTCTGCTCTGCATGTATTATAATCATCTGGTGGTCTGATCCCAAAGCAGGAAGATGTTTCACTCGAGCCTCCGGCCAGTTTTGTTCCCATTCTTCAGAAACAAGAAAGCGGTCAAGACGCATTCTGATTAGTTCCGAACCTGTTCGTCGATTTGACCACGTAAACGGGTAGCCTGAGAAACCCAAATCCCGTAAATCATTCAAGGAAATGAACTCTTGCAGCCTACGCATACTGTGCTGCGAACGTCTGAGGCCACCTTCCTTTTCGTCATTATTAATGATATCGTTTAGATCGCCACCCACCACAAAATTCCTATCAGTCATGGTTAGTCTTTGGCCCAAGAAACTCAGCTGGGTTTCCCTTTCATTATCATCCGTGCTTGCATACACGCCAAAGAACCGCCACTGCCTTGTTCTATCCTTCGGAAATAAACAAACCTCTATCAAAAAATCATTATAATGAATCAATTCCGCATCATCTGTATTCTTCCACATTATGCACAGGCCAACTTTTGTTCCACGGGGCTCCACTGTAAAGCATCCTTCATACCGGATCGACCTTTTTATTTTCTCAAGCCTAAAGGCCTTATTTTTTGTTTCAGAAAGAAAAATTACTGATGGGGAATGAAACTTAACTTGCTCCTTTAGGGATTGAACCGTCAGGGGGTTCCCCACACCCTGAAAGTTCCAGCACATCACACTCATGGCCCCCCCGGGGACCTTTCTAGGCCAGCCCCCGACGCCTTTTGCAACAGACTCCCTTCGTCCAGCACTCCCTTTAGCTTTTTAAAAGGTCCCCTTTCTCCTATTACTTCCGTCTTCCTGTTTTCTGCTCGACACTTCCTTTTCAGCCCAATGAGCGAAGTGGGCTGCCTCCGAACCTTCTCCCCCTCACTATGTTTCTCCCCTTCCTCACTTGGGCCCACCACAGTGTTGCCGGAGGGCCCAACAACCCGCAGATTAGGCTGTAAAATCTCAACAGATGGCATCTTCTCCACCCCAGAATCTTGACTACCATCCATCTCAACCGACTCACCCACTTTATCCGAGATTTCATCCAATTTTTCCCCAGGATACTCGCCCTCATTGTCTTTCGGCATATTCTGTTCCACCGGCCCCTTCTCCTCCGACCGTCGTTCCGGGCTATGCTCCGTCCGCCGCCCCCTTGCTTCTTTCCTCTCTTTGTTTTATCGCCGGTGGCCCCGCTCTTAACCATTCACCAAACATTAGCGGTTTTTGTCCCGATTGGTGATGTATCCCCTCGCACCAAGGTGCAGTATGGCCCATAATACCACAGTTTGAGCAAAACCGGGGAAGCCTCTCGTATTTGATCCACACCCACCTTTTAATACCCTCATTGACGACAATCAGTCCCCGCGTCAACGGCTTCGTGATGTCCAGCTCCACCTTCAGCCGAACATACTTCCACTGTTGAACTCCTTTTATCTCCACCTCTCCTTCCTCATCAGTGACCCTACCGATCTTCCCTCCTACAACTTTCGCTGCGGTCTGGCCCCTACAATCAAATGGCAATCCATGGATTTGTATCCAAAAATCACACGTCCTCGGAATATCCGTCTTCGCTTTGATTTTTGGTTCCCATTTGGTTAATAGCAGCAGGCTCTCTTCGAAGAGCCATGGTCCCTGATTTTGGACATACATCATGGACGCTGCTTCTGCAAAAATAAAAAGAAACACATTTTCCTCAATTTCCACAAACCTGACATTTTTGCATTGCCATGTGTTCATCATCGTTTTCCGGAATGCCTCCCTATTGAACCTGCGGTTTATCAGTAGTTCACCTATAAGGCACCACTGTCTATCCGCATGATCTGCTAACTTGATCTCACTAGATAAATGGACTGTCTCACACTCATTTTCTGAAATGTTGAACCTTGCCAGAATATCCTCAATGGATTCTTCCATGACCATACAAACACTCAAAGAGAGCCGCCCCTAGGGTTCTCTCTACATCAACCTCACGAAGAGGACATCCCTTTTACACTTTGCCTTGAACTTTAAAAGTATCTAAAAGGTCCTTGAATTATTTCTGTTTATTTGGTCCTTGAACTTTAAAAGTACCTAAAAAGTCTTCAAACTATAAATTTTTTAAAAATTCATGGATCCTATTAGACAAAAAAATTTAATGTTTAGGGTTTTATTAGACAAAATTCAATTTGATGTCTAATAAATTAGTTAATTTTTAAAATTATCAAATACGTCATGAATCTATTTGACACAAAATTGAAAGTTCAAGAACTTTTAGACACTTTTAAAGTTAAGAGATCTATTATACACAATGTTGAACATTTAGAGACCTGTTAGACTTTTATATATATATATATATATATATATATATATTATTTTTATTTATTTATCTATTAAAAAAAGTGGTGGAGGAAGGAAACCCATTTCATTGGTTCATGATCTGACAACAATGGTAATGAAAAGGACCAATTCTGGTGCAAGGGGACCATTTTTTTAGTTTTAATTTAGTAATTTCTATAAATTTGTCAATGATTAGCATTCCGACATTATAACGAGTCAATTTTCTATAAGATTGAGTCATTTTAAATTCAATAAGGTATCATATACTGAGTCATAAAATTAGTAAGTTTTGATTTTTTTTTTTTAGCAAATAGTATGTCATATTTCATTGAATTAAAATATAGAATACTTTTAATCCAACTAACTTTAACGTTTGGAGAAAATAAGAACTTAATTAATTAAAAAAAAATTCCACTACATTAGGGATGATATTAAGATTTATATAAAAAAAAACTAGACACCAAATGAATGAAAAAAAAAAAATTGCTCCAAAACTCCTTTCAACAGTAGATTCTTCATCTTTCAAAACAATAATTTTATTTTCACAAATAAACCATTAATGACAAAATATATTATACATACATACATGTGTACTCCAAAAAAAAAAAAAAACACACACATATATATATATAGTTCAATGAAATATCACCCTTTCAGATGATAATTGATGTTTTATCCACAAAACTATGCTTTCAACAATGATTAAATTTGTTTATTCAAAAAAAAAATGATTAAATTTGTACTTTTACAATTACTTAATAATTCTCTTGATAATACATTAACATCGTCTTGATAAATTATACCTTGAATAATTGAGAGCAATAAAAGGATTTTTCACTATGTAAAAAAATGTAAAAAATGTAAAAAAAAATGATACAAATAAGGCTTAATTAAATAAAAGTACTGAAAGCCAACATGAACACATAAAGCTTGTACTAATAACTAAGAGGTCTGTGGTTTAAATCCTCTACTTCCAGATGTTGTTAAAAAAAACTAAAGTGTACTAAAAAGCACTTCGTTAATTAGAAAGCGAAATAAAAAATTGGATCAGGAATGATTTAAGGTTGGCTGTCAAAATAAATAAATAAATAAATTCACATGGGATGATAATTAATACAAATCCAATTGTACTAGGTCCATATTGATAATTGTCCTTTTACTCAATAATAATAATAGTCTTTCAAATTACACTTGTCAATGTGACAAAGGCCATAGAGTAGTGGAGAAAAGAAAACGAAAGGCAAATTTAAATAAGAATTGTTTGATAAGGACGTTTTCCCACTCCAAAAAATTATGCTTGCCTTTTTAGGTACAATAATATAGGCTAAATTATAAAAAATACCCCTCAACTATGGAGTTTGTTTCAAAAATACCCTTAAACTTTTAAAAGTTTCAAAAATACCCCTGAACACCCCTAAACGTTACAAAATGTTAAAAAATACCCCTATCGTTAAGTTTTGGATAGAAACCATTGAACTCAAGGGTATTAATGAAATTGAAACTTTAACGGTTTCCATCCAAAACTTCACGGTAAGAGTATTTTTTAACATTTTTTAAAGTTTAGGGGTATTTTGAAACTTTTTAAAGTTTAAGGGTATTTTTGAAACAAACCCCATAGTTCAGGGGTATTTTTTATAATTTAGCCTAATAATATATATATATCATTTCTTATAAATCAAATTTTACAAACAAAAACAATTTTATAAAAATATTTTCTTTCACTATAGTGAGCATATCTCCCTAGTAACTAGCATGTACCTTTAATCAAGAGTTAGAAATTTGAATCTTCCACCTCCAAATGTGTTATTAAGCTTTAAAAAAAAATCTTTTCAATTTTTAAAATTTGACTTCCAAATTTAAAAACAACTTAAAATTTTCCAAAACAATGAAACATATGATTGAAAATAATGTTTATAAACATAATTTTTAAAAATAGAAAACTATGAACAAAATGATTATCAAGACCTTCATTGTTATTATTATTATTTAGTACAAAATTATTATTATTATTTGTTTCAATAACGTGAGAGTAAGGATTTGAATATTTGACATTTAGAATAGATATATAATGTATTAACCACTTAAATTATGTTTAGAGGAAGATTGGTAACAAAGCAGCAATTCGAACCTAACTAGTAAATAAGACATCTATTACCATTTTAGAGGTCCAAGGTTTCTGAAATATTGCAATCCAAAGAATTTATCTTACAAGAGTGCATTTTAAATTTGATTCAAATATAAATATTTAATTTTTCTAAAACAAATATCAACACGATAAATTTCAAGAAACACAAATTCTATTTCTAATTAAACGGTTAATTCAAAATCAATCTAAATATAATATTGAGTTAATTGCAATCAACTTAATTAAGAATTCAAGTTCAAATAAAATAATTTATCAAAATGATAATACTATTAATAAATTAACATTTTTTTTTTGCTAAAGCTGCCTACAAATTATAGGGGCAATACAATCATGCTTAATTAGCTTTCAATTTGATCAATCACTTTCTACAACTTATCTCCTGTTTGGAATAATGGCTTTTTAAGTATTTAAAACAATGTTTTTAAGTGAATAAAAAATATTTTTAAACACCTAAAAAGTCATTCCAAACAAGCACAAAATTGTTGCAATTTAACCCATATATCATTATCTATAACATCAACTAAGGTAATTTAAATTTAATAAGGTACAATATTATCTAATAACATCAACTAAGATATAACTATAAGTAGAAATATATATATATTTTTAAATTAGGGTGTAAATGTTTGAATTTTCTTTTTTAAAAAATAAAACTTAGAGAATTATTTAGTTTAGTCTTTATAGTTTGACCAAACCTCACAAATCATCGTTGTCATTACTATGTGGAACATGTAACATATCTTTCTATTTACAATAACAAGTCATTGTTTTCTAGTTGACTTATACAAAGATTTAGGGTCAGATAAGAAGAAGAAAAAAAGAGAAAAAAATGAACAAGTTTTTCTAGATAAATAAAA
Organism: Luffa aegyptiaca; assembly: GCA_017139565.1. NCBI lineage: Eukaryota > Viridiplantae > Streptophyta > Magnoliopsida > Cucurbitales > Cucurbitaceae > Luffa > Luffa aegyptiaca. Next base: position 43,961,191 of record CM029402.1, on the reverse strand, counting down.
AACACTTATGATTTTGTGAGGTTTAACCGAACTATAAGAACCCAATTAGAACCTTCAAGACCATAAGAAATGGACCAAATTAAAACCATGCGAAAACTATAATGGTAATTTACAAAATTGGATTCCTCAAAAAAAAAAAAAAAAAATTGGAAGTATTCTTTTTATCCTAAAGAAGAAGCCAAGACAATTAATTTATGATTTTGCAAAGAAGAGAAAAAAACAAGCCATAAAACAAAGTGTCCTTCCAAAGTGCTTGGTTGGGATGATGGACCATTTTCTTCTCTCACATCCATTATTGTGTTTGACATTATGGTTTAAATAAGGCAATTACCGTTAACTAAAACGTCAAACGTTTAATTTGGAACAAGTCATTCTTACATATTGTTGAACTCAATAAGAAGAAGAAGGGTAATTTACATTTTTTTGTTTTGGTTTCTGAGATTTCAAAAGTGACATGGTGGATCTCTAAGATTTGAATTTGATTTCTAATTAATCCCTTAAGTTTGAAATTGGCTTTTAAAACCATGGTAGTGTTGACTTTAGTTAACCTAATAGAATCATGTCGTGATAGTTAGCATATGTTGATTAGACTTTGTAGACAAGTATTCCTTAAACGATTTGGAATTATTTTTTATACTCAAGGACCAATTAGAATTCAAATTCAAATTATGGAGACCAAACAACAAACATAGTATTTTTGAAACCTCGAGAAAAAAAATAGAAATTAAATTCGAATCTGAATGACCAAAAAATTAATTTTGAAAAACTCAAAAACCAAATAAAAACTAAATTCAAATTCAAATGATAAAAAATGTATGTCATGCACTCTTTAGAAAAAAGTTATATTATTAAAAAAATACTCCTGAATTATGAGATTGGTTTCCATTATACCCCTGAACTTTTAAGAGTTTCATTTTAGCCATTGAAGTTTAAAGTTTGTTTCAAAACCCACCATTGAAGACATTTTTTTTTTCCTTAAATCCATTGTGGACAAAAAATGAAGTGTTTGCATACGTATTGTTGCTTATGTGAACCTATTTGAACACATAGTGGAAAAAACAATAATAAAAACACATGCAAACACATTATTTTAAATCCATAAATTTAACGAAAAATGTCTATAAAAGTTGTTTTGAAACAAACTTGAAACTTTAAGGATATAATAATAATAATAATAAAAAAAAAACCTATAATTCGAAGTACTTTTTAATAATTTAACCTTAAAAAATATCAATTTTTTTTAGCCATACAAAAACGTGATGCTTTATATTGGTCCTATTGATGTGGCAACTAAGATAAAGAAGAATCTTCACTATGTTTTCACCATTTTTTTTAAAGAATTGTGGCCATGAATGTGGTCCATGCTCGATATTATTTTATGTCCTTATCATTCAATATTTTAATCACGTGTCTTTTTAAGATTTTTGTAAATATTATTTTGTTATTTTAGATGATGAGAATATTAAAAATTGTAATAATTGAATGCAAAGGATTATTTTACAATCACAAACTTTGACGAAAAAAAGAGTGTTCTCTTTTTTTTTTTTTGAAAAAAAAATGTTTACATATAGTTTAAGTGACGTTCTTGTTTTTCATTTTATGTTTTTAGAAACATACTTAATGAGTGACTGTTCATGTTCTTGCTCGTTTTTGAAGAAATCTTCTTAAAATTATATAGAAATTTGGAAATAACAAAAGTTAGTTTTTTTATTTTTTTATTTTTTTTATTCCAAAAATTCAACATCTCAAATAAAAGTATTGTTTTCGTAATAAATATTAAAAAACAAAGCCATTTAATTTTTTGAAAAAAATATTTTCATGTGAAACTTTTTAAATTTAATATCTGAGGGTAAGATTAAAAAATTATATATCATGCACGTTAGTACCAATGTGAACTTTTTAATTTAATATTTGAGAATAATTTAATATTGTTTTTCTTTCGAGAGAGAAGAAAAAAGATATGAAAAACATGAAACATGAAATGACAAATATTATTAAATATATCCATGGTTAATAATTCTTATCATGATATTATCAAAAAAAAAAAAAAAAAAAAAAAACTTATCATGATAGTACAAATCATTTGTATAATATATTGATAAAAGGATAGAGAATAAAAAGTACAATAGTAATAGAAGAATGAAAAAAATAATAATAAGAAGAAGATTTTAATATTCTATCTAGCATTTGAAATACATCAATTAAGTTTGAAAGTTATACAAATTTAAGAGACCTTAATCAAAGTTTTGAACTTTTGGAGACTAAAACTATATTTTAATAAAAATATCACATTTAAATTAGTTCAACAATATACAGCTTCGAGATTCGAACTTTTAACTTTTTAGTTGGTAGTACATGTCTTAATTAGTTAACAATACGATAATATTGACCAATACATATTCCCACTTATTTTATTTTATCAAATTGACCGACTCATTCGTGTGTAGCATCGAGTTCAATTACATGATCTCTCTCTAACATTTTTCTCCTCTTCCCTCTCAAATTTATATATTTCGATAACTTTTCTCCTCAAATTCCTATTTCTTCTCACTTAAATCTGTTACTTTTTCTAACCTTCTAAAATTTTATTTCTTAGGCTAACATGAGTATAATTCAACTAGTCAAGACATATACGCTCAATCAAGAGATTAAAGGTTCAATTCTCCAACTTCCACATGTTGTTAAACTTTTTAAAGAAAAAAATTCGCTCTCCAAGACTTATCTCTCCCTCTCGCTAACATCTCACCTTCTCTACCTTATCTTTTTTTTTTTTTTTCTCTACAAACCAATAAAATAAAATTTTAACGTGAAGAGAAGAATATAGTTAATAAAAGCCATGCACAAACAGTCCAAAAAACAAACAAACAAAAATAAGTGGAAAACCAATTATCAATTTACAAGTAGATATTTTCAAAACATGTGGATAAAAAAAAAATAATAAATAATAATAATAATAATAAAAGCTATCCACCAAAATTTCTATTCAATTTGATCTCTCCATCTTTGGCAAATGAATCTCTTCCTCTTTGCTTTTGGCTCATTATAAATAAGTGTTGGCTTCACACACCAAAGCACCACATTCACTTTCTTCTTCTTCTTTAGAGACTTAGCCATTTTTATTGTTCATTTCTCTCCTTTTGCTCTATTCTTGTTTAGAAGTTGAGATCATGTCTCAAATAGTTCCCTTGGTCTCGGGTACGACTCTTGGCCTAACCCGTCCTGGTCCAAGCAATGCCCCTAAGGTTTGTAGGACATATAAATTTTAATATAATGTTCATCTATTTGTTGTTGGTTTTTCTTCCATTGTCACTTTTGCAAGAGCTTTAGTTTGTTTGAGTTTTCTCAAATTTCAAGGATTAAATGTACATTGCTATTGATTTCGTTTCACGGCTTTTCGACTTGAGTCATACAAATAAGATCAACATATCTTCGTTGGTTTGATTTCCTTTGATGGGAAGTTAACAATAAAACTATGTGGGCCTGAACTTAAAATGAACGACAATATCATACAAGTTAAATTGAACTTTAGTTTTTGAACTTTCATTTTTTTCTCGTAGTAGTAGTTTTTGAGAGGTCCGGTTTGATAACCATTTGATTTTTTGTTCTTGGTTTTTGAAAATTAAGTTTATAATTACTATTTTCACCTATAAGTTTATTTGTTTTGTTATCTACCTCTTTCCATGTTGTCAAAAACAAGTCAAGTTTTAAAAACTAGAAAAAACGTAGTTTTCAAAAACTTCAAAAAAAAAAAAGTACTACTTTCTAGAAGAAGCAAGGATCAAGAAATTCTTCTAGAAGCACCAATTAAATGATTTTCCTTAAATCACTTTAAAAATACTAAGAAAAGCTTTTGCTTTTCAAAGTCACCTTTAACTAAATACTCAACACACCATAAGTTATCACAAACTCATCCTAAATCTGAATCGACTGTGGATTCTATTTTTTTCGAATTCCATTTCTTTTGCATCTTCAGAATGTCCATATGTTTTCCATGGAGTACTGATAGAGTACGTTACCTGTTTGTTAAAATGTCTCAAAGATATGTTTTGCGGCAAAAGACACTGATGTCTTGGAATGGAGTGGGGACTTGCTTGCTGTGGGAGTGACAGAGAAAGATGTTATGGAAAAGTATAAAAACTCCAATTTCAAGAATCCACTTTTGAACAAGTTGGATCAAAGCTTGGGTGGATTGTTGGATGCAGCTTCTGTAGAGGAAGACTTCACTGGAAAGTCAGGCCAATCTCTTGTTCTGAGAGTTTCTTGTTTCAACTCCAAGAGGGTTGGTTTATTTGGCCTTGGCAAGTCAGCTTCCACTGCAGCTTCCACTGCAGCAACCCTTGTTGGTCTAGGAGAGGCCATTGCAGCAGCAGCAAAGGCATCTCAAGCAGCTTCAGTTGCTGTAGCTCTTGCCTTTGCCGAGGACCTTTCGGATGATTCGAAGCCTGACATTGCCTCGGCCATTGCTATCGGTACCTGTTCTAAACTTTAAGTTATATTTGTGTACATCTCACTCAAAATCATCATGTCTGAGTATAACATAAAAGTACTCGTAAAGAGGTTTGAATCCTCACCTGGTATTTTGTTGAACAATCAAAAGAGCTATAAAGTACTTGTAGAGTACCTTCTAAGAGTATAAAACCAAACATGATTCATTGTTATGAAGCACTTTTACAAAGTGTACAGTTTGTTGTTGTATTTGACACTAAATTTTCTCTGCATCACAGGGATTGTCAATGGGATATTTGACGACAATAGATATAGATCAGACCCCAAAAAGACTGTACTTAAATCTGTGGATGTTCTTGGTCTTGGATCTGGATCTGATGTGGCCAATAAGCTAAAATATGCAGAAAGTGTAAGTTCAGGGATAGTTTTTGGCAGAGAACTTGTAAATTCGCCTGCAAATATACTCACCCCAGGTTCGCTTCTAATTTCATGTTCTAAAGTAAGTTCTTACATTTTTGTATCTGTACCCTTGAACTAACATTGAGTTTCAGATTGATGTAACATGTCATAGCATTTATGTCATGATTGTAAGCAAACATAATACTGACTTTGCTAAATTACATCCACATATTAGCGGAATTGGCAACAGAGGTTTTAAAGATTGCCATGACGTACAACGATGTTCTTTCTGCAACGATTTTCAATGAAGGAGAAATCATAGAAATGAAGATGGGATCCTATCTTGGCGTCACTGCAGCAGCCACTGCAAATCCTCCCTACTTTATCCACTTGTGTTACAAACCTCCTAGTGGACCTGTATCAGCCAAATTGGGTTTAGTTGGTAAAGGAATTACCTTTGACAGGTACCAAGATGATAGCTTTCTTTTGAAAATGCTAAACAAAATCAGTAATGGCACTTTTCATAAGAGTCTACAAACTCTTACACTGTATTTGACCGCGCTTTCAGCAGGGTTAAAAGCACTTTTTTCATGGAAAAAAGTATTTTTCACTCAAAATCATCATGATTAAAAGTAACACAAAAATGATTTTGGCAAGAAAAAAGAATTGAACTGTTTTATGAAGCACTTGTGGAGTTCTAACCCAAATGCTAGGCCAGGAAGCACTTTAAAAGTATTTTTAAAAGTTTACCGACTAAACATTAAAGTGATTTGTTATTAAACACTTAAAAGCACTTCTAATTAAAGAACTTCTGTTTTCTCCCTCCCATTAGTGGTGGCTACAACCTTAAAACAGGATCTGGTAGTAACATTGAAACAATGAAAAATGACATGGGAGGGGCAGCAGCAATTTTTGGAGCAGCAAAAGCCATTGCTGAAATTAAACCTCTTGGTGTAGAGGTATAGCACTAGATCTGTTCACTCTTTTCTGTCATTAAGATCTTAATTGTGCTAATAGGCCTAATGGGGGCTTGTTTTCCTGTTCCCAAACAGATTCATTTTGTCGTTGCTGCCTGTGAGAACATGATAAGTGCAACTGGCATGAGACCTAGTGATATTGTCACTGCTTCCAATGGAAAGACAATTGAGGTATATATTCTTGGGTTCATTGACCCAGAAAAAGGATCTTTGGGCTATCATCATTTTGAGAACTTTTGTTTCTGCTGAACTTGGTCCTAAAATATTTGTCCTAAGAAGAAAAGAGGATTTCATCTTAAAAGTACATAGTAAAGTACATATTCAAATTATTCTTCCATTGTTGCCAATTTTCAGGTTAATAACACTGATGCTGAAGGCAGACTTTGTCTTGCTGATGCTTTGATATACACTTGTAAGCAGGGTGTTGAAAAGGTAAGTACATAAATAGTTAGTTAGATATCTAATGATAATAATAAATAAAATCTAAGAGTTTGGGACTTTGATCTAATGCAATATCAAATTGCTTTGCAGATTATTGACCTGGCTACCCTAACTGGTGCTTGTATAACTGCTCTTGGGCCTTCAGTTGCAGGTATGACAATCTTAAAAGCATCTTACGCTTCATAGTCAATTTGAAGATAAGAACATAATATTGGGTTTCTTGTGAGTTGTTAAGAACCATTGGATCAAGGCAAAGTAGAAAATAAGAGTTCTAAATGCAGTATTGTGTGATCAAAATGCTTATTGTTAGAGACACTTTGGTTGTGAAAATAAGATTTCTTTCTTCTCCCTATCTTGGAATGTTAGAACACAAGAATGAACAAAAAGAAAAAACACCGAGTTATAAAGGGTTTAGAGAGAATGAGTTCAATTGATGGTGGCAACATATCTAGGATATAACATCCTAGTGTTTCCTTGGCAACCAAATGTAGTAGGGTCAAGCGGTTGTCCCTTGAAGTCGAGGTGCACACAAGCAGGTGCTAACACCCGACCGAAAAATTGGAGACTACAAAAGAGTCTCCTATGGATCAATAACAAAAGAAAGTGATTGTTACAAACTTCATTTTTGTTTCCAGGTGCCTTTACACCAAACGAAGACCTAGCAAAAGAGGTATTTGCTGCTGCAGAGAGGAGTGGTGAGAAAATATGGAGGTTGCCATTGGAGGAAAGTTATTGGGAGTCAATGAAGTCGGGCGTGGCTGATATGATCAACACTGGTCCTAGTCAAGGTGGTGCTATAACAGCTGCTCTGTTTCTGAAACAGGTGGATATCATCTTCTTTATTTTAACATGTTTTGTCTCTGAAAAATGAGGTTATCCTTTAATGGCTTTATGCCTTGTAATTCTAAAATTTGGAAATATGTTTGTTTCTGTAGTTCGTTGATGAGAAGGTCCAATGGATGCACCTTGACATTGCTGGCCCCGTCTGGAACACCAAGAAGAGTGTTGCAACTGGATTTGGCATTTCCACACTAGTGGAGTGGGTTGTGAAGAATGCTTCTTAAGAGTGGCAGAGACCTTGACATTATCAACAGCTCTAAGTTGGATGCTAAGAATTTCCAAGGGTTGTAGGCATTGTGAGATCAGTCTGAATAAAAGTTGTATCAAGTATATAAGTAATTATAATAAAGGCTCTTGTTAAGGATTCTTGGCAATTCTTAGAGTTTTAGACTTTCTTTTAGGTTAAAAATCGCTTTTGGTCTCTATTTGGTCCCTAAACTTTCAAAAGTAACGATTTAGTCCCTGAATTTTCAAAATAGTAACGATTTGGTCCTTCGGTTCAAAATTTTGTTAACTTAAACATAAATCTAACTTGGCGCCACCTATCAGGGGTTTAAAGATAAAAGAGAAAGAAGAATCTTAACCAATTGCAATAGTTTACCTTTGGTATACTTCCTTCTTTATAAAAGTGATTAAACCAACTTGGTCATAAACTCACAACCCACAATCCACTATTTCTCTTCTACAGACGTGGCTTTTAGTTTTGCACACGTGGAACTGCTAGGTGGCGCCATGTAAAAATTCTGTTTCTAAATTAACGAAATCTTTAACGGAGGGACCAAATCAAAGGGCTCTCTTTGTAACTTGTCTTGAGTGTTGATGCAAGAGTGACTGAGTTCCCAAATAAAGAACTTAAACTTCCCTTGGACAATTTCCTTCCCAAATGAGATTGTCTAGTCTTTGGGTGTTAGGCGATAAAAGTATAATCAATCTAAATTCAGACAATATATATTTTTATCGCAATTCCCAGATCCGGCTTTGGTTTCAAATATAATGTGAAATAAATAATTTGAAACCAAGAGCTGTAGAAGAATAGATAAACCAATCTAAAATTCTAAGCAACAAGAACAATAATAAATAAAAGAGAATGGAGGAGAAATTGACACCGAGTTTTATACTGGTTCACCCAATGTGGGCTACGTCCAGTTCTCTGCTACCGATGCAGGTTCCACTAAAACTCCGGGGAGAAAGTTACAAGAGTTTACAACGCTCAAGAATGATTTCTCTCACTTTTCTCTCAAGAAAAAGGCTCACGAATCACTCCAGAACAAGCTCTCAAAACTCTTAACGGAAAGAAAAAGGCTCACGGCAAAATAACTCAAGAAAAGGAAAAACTCTTAAGCTTCAAATTTTCTTCTGTGTGATCTAAATAACCATGAAGGCAGCCCACATATATATAGGCACCTCCACCTCCTTGTTGGCCAATCAAAACTTTTCTTCTTGATTAAGCAAAAAACAGCCGCAATCTTATTGATTAAGGTTGCTTTGCTTTCACACTGTCACAATAAATTTCTCGCCGCATGAATTCTCACAGCATGCTTTCTCAATGTGGGCCTTGTTTTTGGGCTCCATTTTCTTAACAATCTCCCACTTGGAGACAAAACAAGCAACACGTCTCCCCTGCAACGGTAGCGACTCCTCTTTACTCATGGAAGAGTCCAACTGAAGTTGTACACAACTTCAGTTTGTCAGCAGGAACAACCTTGGTAAACATATCAGCTGGATTTTGACTTCCTGGAATCTTTTCAAGCACCAACACTCCATTTTCCAAAGCTGATCTGATAAAATGGTACCTTACCTGTATGTGTTTCGTTCTCGAATGAAACACTGGATTCTTTGCTAAATGAATAGCACTCTGACTGTCACAATGCAAAGTCCCTTTTCCCAAATTTAAACCAAGTTCTTCTAAGAAAGACTGAAGCCATATCATCTCTTTACTTGCCTCAGTAACTGCAACATACTCAGCTTCTGTAGTAGAAAGAGCCACTATCTTCTGCAGTCTAGAAATCCAACTAATAGCAGTATTACCCAAAGTAAAAACATACCCGGTAGTACTTTTCCTGCCATCTGTGTCACCTGCCATATCTGCATCTACATAACCCTGCAATTTAAAATCTTCTGACTTCTTAAAATGCAGAGTATAGTCAGTTGTACCTTTCAGATATCTGAGAATCCACTTTACAGCTTCCCAGTGCTGTTTTCCTGGATTATTCATATACCTGCTAACAACTCCCACTGCATGTGCAATGTCTGGTCTTGTGCAAACCATGGCATACATCAGGCTTCCTATAGCTGAAGCATATGGCACTCTAGCCATATGATCTCTTTCCTGCTCAGTAGTGGGTGAGTGCTCCTTTGATAATTTAAAGTGACAAGCTAAAGGAGTACTCACGGGTTTTGCATCTTGCATGTGAAACTTATTTAGTATCTTTTTCACATACTCTTCTTGTGACAAAGTCAATGCACCATCTTTTCTCTCGATCCTCATTCCCAAGATTTGTTTGGCAGCTCCCAAATCTTTCATATCAAATTCTTTAGATAACATAGCCTTTATCTTAAGAATTTCTTGTTCGTTTGTCCCTGCTATCAACATATCATCAACATAGAGTAGCAAAATAATATATAAGTTACCATGAGATCTTATGTAGCAACAATGATCTGCCTGACATCTCTGAAATTCATTGTTGCACATAAAACTATCAAACTTCTTATACCATTGTCTGGGAGCCTGTTTGAGACCATACAGGCTTTTCTGAAGTTTGCAAACCATTTTCTCTTGTCTCTGTACTGTGAAACCCTGTGGCTGTACCATGTAAGTTTCTTCCTCTAAATCACCGTGAAGAAATGCGGTCTTTACATCCATCTGTTCCAGAAACAGATCCTCTTCTGCCACTATTGACAATACAGTTCTAATAGTAGTTAATTTAACTACAGGAGAAAATATCTCATTAAAGTCAATACCTTCCTTCTGTTGAAAACCTTTAACTACAAGCCTTGCTTTGTATCTTTTGCTACCATCAGGGTCTTGCTTGATTCTGTAAACCCATTTATTCTGCAAAGCTTTCTTACCTCTTGGTAACTCGGTCAGTTGCCATGTCTGATTTTTCATAAGTGAATTCATCTCATCCTTCATGGCTAACTCCCACTTGACAGAATCTTCCAATTGAACCGCTTCGTCATAATATTCAGGTTCACCTCTGTCAGTTAGTAATATATAATTCAAAGTAGGGGAATACCTCTGTGGTGGTCTGATAGTTCTAGTGGATCTCCTAACTACGGTAGGTGGCGTTCTTTGAACTTCATCAGGTTCTACAGTAGTTTCCACAACTGGTTCCTCAGAGTCCACAACTGGTTCCTCAGGAGTAGTTTTATTCTGATCTTCAATTCTTGTTTTTCTAGTCTCAACCTCTGGAATAGTTATAAACTGAGTCTTCTCCTTTTTGCTTTCATCTGACTCTGACTTTTCTGAGTCAACTGTTGTTCTGTTTTTGTACAGAACTTCTTCATTGAAGATCACATCCTTGCTTCTGACTATCTTCCTATTTTGGTCATCCCAAAATCTGTAACCAATCTCAGCACCGCCATACCCGAGAAAGTAACACTTCTTGGATTTAGCATCTAACTTACTCCTGTCTGCAGCATCAATGTGGAGATAAGACACACAACCGAAAACCTTTAGATGAGAAAGGTTTACCTTTTTACCGCTCCAGACTTCTTCAGGCAACTTGAAGTCTATAGATGTGGTCGGGCTCCTATTGATCAGATAGGTCGCCGTGTTAATTGCCTCTGCCCAGAACATCTTAGGCAATCCTGCATGCAATCTCATGCTCCTGGCACGCTCATTCAGCGTCCTGTTCATTCTCTCAGCCACACCGTTTTATTGTGGTGTCCCTGGAATGGTCTTTACCATCATGATCCCATTGCCTGCACAATATTTCTTGAATTCCCCATCAACATATTCGCCACCATTGTCCGACCTCAAGCTTTTAACTTTTAGACCTGTCTCATTCTCAACCATAGCCTTCCAAGTTTTGAAAACAGAGAATACATCAGACTTATGTTTGAGAAAATAAGTCCATACCTTCCTGCTTGAGTCATCTATGAAGGTCACATAGTATCTGGAACCACCAAGAGAAGAAACTTCAGAAGGTCCCCACACATCAGTGTGAACTAACTCCAACTTTGTGGATTTTGGCTTTGCTCCTGTTTTTGAGAAACCGACACGCTTCTGCTTCCCAAATACACAGCCCTCACACAACTTGTGTTCAACTACCTTCAGTCCCTGTAACTTCCCTGCAGAGTGAAGAAGCTTCATACCTTTTTCACTCATATGTCCCAGCCTGTTGTGCCACAAATCTGTCTGACTCGAGTGATCTACAATAGCCACTATATCTTTTTCATCGTTGTTGACATATAAAGTCCCTGACTTGCATCGTCGGGCAATTATCATGGCACCTTTTGTAACCTTCCAATTTCCTTGACCAAAAGATACTTCACATCCTTCGCTGTCTAACTGCCCTACAGAAATCAAGTTCTTCATCATATTTTGAACGTGACGTACCTTGCGAATTTTCCAGGTTGAACCATTCGCCATTTTCAATTTGACGTCACCGATCCCAATGATGTTCAAAGGCTCTCCATCAGCTAGATACACCTTTCCATGATTTCCTGCAACATAGTTTTCAAGAATGTCGCGTTGACCTGTAGTATGAAATGACGCACCTGAATCAATCACCCATGTGTCATGAGCACTTTCCACTGCCAGAACCAGAGCATCATGCATCTCATTTGCAACGACATTTGCACCGGCTTCATTCCCTTCAGTTCGCTTCGGGGTCTTGCAGTTCCTTTTCAGATGTCCAGTTTTACCACAGTTCCAACATTCTAATCTGCCATTCCTAGATTTGCTTCTGTTGTTTCTTGATTTACCTCGATTTCCATAACTTCTGTTATTACTCCTTCCTCTGTCCATATTCAATGCCGAACCAGAAGTAGAAGCAACACCTGAGTCCTTCCTACGAATTTCTTCTGCTAGAGCAGAATCTCTAACCTGTGAAAACTGCAATTTATCTTTACCACATGAATTAGAAAGTGCAGCTTTCATGGTTTCCCAACTATCAGGCAAAGATCTCAACAACAAAATCGCATTTACTTCATCAGTAAATTCTAGTTCAACAGCAGCTAATTTGTTCATCAACAAATCAAACTCATTTAAATGGGCAGTAACAGATGTACCTTCAGCCATTTTCAAATTAAAGAATTTAGTTGCGAGATACACCTTGTTATTTACCGAGGGTTTTTCATACATGTTAGACAACGCTGTTATCAGCTCTACTGTGGTCGTTGCCTTCGCCACACTGCTTTGCACATTCTTTGTCAAAGTCAGGCGAATAGTCCCCAGCACCTTTCTGTCCAACTTCTTCCATTCTTTTTCTCCCATGTCATCAGGCCTTCCTTCTAATGGTAAATCCAATTCCTTGGAATGCAAATAATCTAATATCTGACATTTCCAAAAAGAAAAATCTGATCCATTAAATATAACCAATTTCTCATCCCCTCCTGACATTGTTCTACAACCCGAATGCTCTGATACCAATTGTTAGGCGATAAAAGTATAATCAATCTAAATTCAGACAATATATATTTTTATCGCAATTCCCAGATCCGGCTTTGGTTTCAAATATAATGTGAAATAAATAATTTGAAACCAAGAGCTGTAGAAGAATAGATAAACCAATCTAAAATTCTAAGCAACAAGAACAATAATAAATAAAAGAGAATGGAGGAGAAATTGACACCGAGTTTTATACTGGTTCACCCAATGTGGGCTACGTCCAGTTCTCTGCTACCGATGCAGGTTCCACTAAAACTCCGGGGAGAAAGTTACAAGAGTTTACAACGCTCAAGAATGATTTCTCTCACTTTTCTCTCAAGAAAAAGGCTCACGAATCACTCCAGAACAAGCTCTCAAAACTCTTAACGGAAAGAAAAAGGCTCACGGCAAAATAACTCAAGAAAAGGAAAAACTCTTAAGCTTCAAATTTTCTTCTGTGTGATCTAAATAACCATGAAGGCAGCCCACATATATATAGGCACCTCCACCTCCTTGTTGGCCAATCAAAACTTTTCTTCTTGATTAAGCAAAAAACAGCCGCAATCTTATTGATTAAGGTTGCTTTGCTTTCACACTGTCACAATAAATTTCTCGCCGCATGAATTCTCACAGCATGCTTTCTCAATGTGGGCCTTGTTTTTGGGCTCCATTTTCTTAACATTGGGTGCCAACTTCAGTTGTAGAGGCAAGCTTTGTAGCTAATGATTTGGACCAAAAAAGTCTTTGGAATACAGTCAAGAGGTCTAATAGAAAGGATAGTGAATCGAAAGTTGAGCAAATTTAAACGATACTACAACGTTAAACTTCATTATTGCTGTTTTGTGAGGTATTTGGTTGGAAATGAACAATAGAATTTTTAGAGAGGTTGAGATCGCGTGAGGAGGTTTGAGAGGAGGGTAGGCGTAATGTCTTCTTATGGGCTTCGGTAACTAGGCTTTTTTGTAATCTTGAGCTTGATCTTGTTCTTTTGGATTGGAGTCCTTTTCTCTAGTAAGGTGTGCACTCCTTTTGTTCGAGCTTGTTTTTGGTATGTCGTTGTAGTATTCTTTTAATTTTTTTTTGGTGAAAGCGGATTTTCATTAGTCTAAGAAACTATTCTGTTATTTTCAAAAAAAAAAAAAAAAAAGAAACTATTCTGTTGATATTGAAACAGCAAAGTGTGACATACAGACTTAATTTTTAAAAACTTGTTGCAGTACTGCAGCTCAGAGATTGATATAGCCAGGCTCTTCATAAACCCATGAACATAATCATTAATCCCAATATTGAAATAAAAAGGAAGCAATAAAATTTGGAAGTATAAAGCTAAAAGCAGACAAAAGAAAATACATAAAGACATTTCAGCAAAATAGCTATCTACAACAACTGAATATAAACAGGAAGAGCAGGATGAGCAATCACAGGGCATAGTAAATCCAAACAAGAGATAAATTTATCAAGCACATTTGGCACCCCTACAATTGTTCTATCTGGGACATGAACATATTTTTCAGGTTCAAAACCATCCAAAAAAAAATGTCTTCAATCATTCAAAATCAATTCAATGTTTGATTTTACACTTTTAAACGTGATACTTATATAATCAAAATTGTTTTTGAATGATTAAAGATATATTTGAATGTTATTTTAACCATTTCAAAATCACCCTCCAACATTCATCGTCATTATTCTGTTAGGGCAAAAACCATGTCCTCAGAGAAACACTAAGGAAAATACATGCAACATTGAGGCGGATTGTTGAAGATTTAATGGAGAAAAACTACTTTGTTATTATTATTTTTTATTCTGAGTTAGCAGAGGTTCACTGTAGCATAAGTTATGACATCAACCACACAATGACACCCATCCTGAAAAGTGTAGTTCAGTAGTAAGCTTTGGCAGAATGAAAAATTTGTACAGTCAAAACTCAAAGGAGAGGAAAGAAGCCATTAAAATCACCTTGAAGTCCACGAGATTTGCAGAGATTCCAGAATCGTCAGGCTGATAAAGTGTCTTGAACTTCGGCCTCATAATCTCCTCCTCGGGACTGTATCTCCAACTCGGGGTTATTGGGTTATTCACTCAAGTTAATTTTAAAAAAATTTGACAAAACAAGCCCCGGTTGGGGTTTTCAAAATTAGACCGAAATCCGACTCAAGTGAACTGACCGAACCGACGTTGGTTGGTCGGTTTTCCTCTATATTCAATTTCATGGAGCATCACAAAATCACCGACCACCAACCGACCACTAGTTCGGTTTTCGACAATGGTTTTGTCCAAAAACCGACCCCGACCAACTGACGAACAGCCCTGTTCCTGGAAAATATTTAGAAGAAACGCGTTCTTTCATTCTACTTGTAATCATGCATGCGAGATTCCTGACGCCGGTGCGTCAGTGTAGTGTCACTTTGGAATTGAAGGTGAAGAGACGCATCTCACGAGTTTTGAGATCCGCAGGTAAGGCAAAACGATTTGGCTTTTACATTTTTAACAGATACCTTTTCTTCTCAGGTTGTTTCTTTTCCCCTTTCCGGCGTCGATCTTTCCCTCTCCAGCGTTTTTCTTTGATTTTCCGGCCGCTGTTTTCCTCTGTGGTCGTTCCTCTTTCTCTTGCCGGCGGTCTTCTTCGATATTCCGGCTGGTCTCGGTTGTCTCTCGGGCGTTTGTGTTTGCTCGTCGGTGGTCTTTGGTCTCCGGCGTTCTGCCGCTTGTTCACTTTACGGGTTATGTTTTTTTCTTGCTTTTTTTTCTTATTAATTAATTTTCTTTTGACAAAATTTCTTATTAATTAATTTAATTTGGTAACTTATTTTTTTTAATACTAGTAAATTTTGTTTTTATTGACAGGAAAGAAATCTTAAAAAAAAAAAAAAGGAATCTACAGGAAAGAAAGTGGACAAAAAGGGAATTAGAATTGGATTCCAACACAAGGTATGCAATTATTTTTAAATATGAATGAGATTAATATGTAAATTTTTATGAAATAAATGAAAAAAATATCCTTTTAAAAAAAATGGAAAAAAAAAATCATAAAAAAATGGTTAAACAACACTGGAAAAAAGGAGGAGCTCCCTCCTCCCCTTATTATGATAAAAAAAAGTAGTATGATATATTTTCAATGAGTTATAAAATATATTGATTCCAAAGAAAAAAAAACAACATTACAACAACATTTTTGTTAAAATTTGTGAGTTTTAGAAAAGTTATATAGTAGTAGTTAATTTTGTGCAAAACTTCCTAATGAACTAGTGAGTTTATAAAGTTTTTTACATTTCTGTTTTGCTAAAATTAGTGAGTGGGTTAAAAAAAATTGAATGGAGGGTAGAAATCGCAACAATTAAATAAGTTACAATCAAATTTAATGAAATTGTAAGCTTAAAATGAAAATTAATACAATGCAAAAATTAAGAATTTTAAGATCTCTTTTTTATGTTATTAGTTTTTTTAAAAAATAATTTTTAAAAATTAAAAAATATTTATATCTATTTTGATTGATTTGATATTAAAAAAGTATATTAAAATATTCAAACAATCTAGGATTCATGATTCAAACTTGAGTCACCACTTAAACAATGTCAAGGGACACACCAATAAGCCAACATGTATTTTATGATAAGTAATAAACAAAAACTAGTCTTTTTAGGGTGGTGTGTGTATATATTAAAAAATATGTCCCCTAAATCCACCCATGGGTATAATTAAAGAAGAAAAGAAAGAGAGAGTATTTAAAAAGATAAAATAATAATAATAATAATGTTAAAAAAAAATCCTAAAAGAATGTAAGGTGAAGAGAGAAAGAGTAGTTAAAAAAATGATTATTATTTTAAAAAATTTAAATTAAAAAAGAACCCATGAAGTTGAATAGTAAAACACTATTTAATCCCATTGGAAAGTTTTAGGAAACCAATGTGTTTCTAAATTGTTTTCCAAAACATGTGTAAGGTTTAAAAAGCCTAGCCACGAGGTTTTTTGGAAAGGTAAAGCCAAAAATGAAAAAATTAGACAAAACGAGTGGGTTTGAAACTATTTGCAAAAGACAAGTGTCGTGTCTCTTGAAGAGGCGCGACATGCTTTGGTCACACTTGTTGAAGAGGCGTGATATACTTTTATTTTTTATTTTTTAATTCTCATTTAATTGTTAAATTAACAATTTATTTTTTTTTAAAAAAAATCAGTCATTGTCAAATCAACGGTGGGAGCCTTTTTTTTTTGTAATTTTAATATGTTTTGTTTAATCATTATAATAAACTCCTAATCATAACATAATAATTATGTTCTTTTTAATTATTGATTTTTTTTAAAAAAAAATTAAAGTATGAATTTCTTGAAATAACCCTTTATAATTTATATGTTTTAGGTATTATATTAAAAAGTTAGGCTAAAATTGTTCTAAAAGAATGGTTTCTTATACATTCACCATTTTAATATGAAGAGTGTTTTTTTCTTCCGATTATGGTAGCATTAAAAGAAAAAAAAAAAAACACCATTCATGATTTTTAGAACACAATACCAAACAATATGTTTGGATTTTTTTTCATCCAATCATGATTGTATTAATAACGAAATAAGTACTATAATTGAAAGGCATCAAAACCTACACTACGAATTTACACAACAATACTACAATATTTTTTTTTTTTTTTTGAAGTGACAATACCACAATAAATTAAGGGCATATTAGGAATTTAATGAAAAAGTAAGGATAAACTTGTCAAAAAGATCTTCTTCATTCGTACGATTAATATATTATAGATTATAGATATAGATTATATATTACTGATAATCTATTCACTAGTGAGTTGTCTTAAGTGTTTAAGCAATATCATTCTCAAGTTAAACATATTTGAAATTTAAAAAAAAAATGATTACAAAGAAAATTGAAAACTTTTATGTCAAATTTTCTATTGTTAGAAAGAACCATTAACATATTTTAAAACATTTTAACTTTATCTCAATAATTAGATTATCAATTTCTACAAAATCAACTTTTTTTTTTAATGAATAACATTCACAATTTTAGTAAACTACATAATTAATTTAGATTAGCGATTCATTACATTTAAATATAAATCCATATATATTTATATCTTAAATGCAAGTGAAAATAAGATTTAAAATGAGTTTGAGACTTGTGAACTGAAACACACTAATATTAATTAAATTTACATTTACATATAACATCCTTATCAGTCTTGGCTAGAAGATGATCTCCTACTGCGCTTAGCTTTCGATCGATGAGTTACATATTGACCTCGATCACCTCGCCCTCTAGGACTCACTACATCACTCTGGTCCCTAATTTGTATACCCTAACTAATATTTCGAAATGTCATATACTGATCTTCAGGAGGATGATAAGTATTTGAGGATTAACCTACTTCCATTGTTCTCATACCCGAATCCTCGAATGGAGAGGTCATTGGACATAATGCAAACATGGGAAGAATCTAAATTAGTAAGTCAGTGGAGAAAAATGAGTCGGGGTATGATAATTCAAAAGGTGATGGTGGTTGAGGCACATAGGGGAACTCATATTGGAATGGATCACCGAGTTGCTCTAGTGGATCATTCTATTGCTGAGCTGGGTCATCGTGTTGCTCATGTAGATCATCTTGTTGCTGAGGAGGAACACCTTGTTGCTCAAGAGGTTCATCTTCATTTTGAAATGGTGCACCTCCGTCCTCATATAAGATTTGATATATCGAGACCAGATGTTGGAAAGTCATCCTATCGAGTCTGGTGTTTGTGTTCTTATTGTTCTGAAAAAAAAGAGAAATGAATTATGAACCGTCGACTGATAGTTGCATACCATTGATCATATCTCGGGTCCACATCAACACTGAACTCGATTGGTTGCCCTCTATTACACTTTCATGTCTGCCTTCCCAGATCTAGATGGATGGAGCCAAATAAGTTGTCTAGTTTCGCTCATGCCGGCCTCGCAAGTTGTATGAGTGTAATACCATATCTGTATTACATGGTATAGGGACATGTACCCATTCGAATTGTCGCATCACGCGGTCAGAAAAATGCCACTCCACTATAAAAAAAAAAAAATCATACAACTGAACTTCTAGTGGTCCAGATGTCCTGACCGATGAGACAGTATTTCGGCAATCTATCGAGTAGATGTGTATATGGCTCCCATATAATCTACACAATTATTCGACATAATGTTAATTTTGGAAATCAAAAGTGCGATTAAAACTTCACAACGTAATAAATTATTCATTGTTTGAACTTATATATATCTGGTTTGGTTGAACTTTATCCAACATATATCTGTAATGGATTATGATATGGGTCGGTGTCTTAATCACATAAAATTTGTCGTTCCATCTACAAAAATGTGAAATTGAATATTAGTTTCAGGAATATAATTCTATTCAGAGCAAGTTCTTACCGAACTGCCAACGGTCGATCTCCTAGTTGGTTTTCATACCGGTGACGTTGTCAGGGTGCTAGAGTCAGGAACCTGTCCCACGTCCATAACTGAAGTAGTATAAGTGAATCACCCAACTCTCTGACATCTATAATCGAACCCTTGTATAGGTTCCTGTATAACAAAGTGAGACATCCTGCACCCTAGCTATATGTCTCGGCCTCATCGAAATCTTTCAATAGAGGTAGATACATCAGATGCACCCTATTGTCAGACTTGTCAGTGAATAACATGCCTCCGATCAGTGATAGTATGTATGCTCATGCATAACATCGAAGGTCTTCTTCGTCGACGTCGTCTGGTAGATGGACGAAATTATGAAATTGTGCATCTAACCAAGATAAACTTAGACGAGCTCCATCCAATACCCTATTGGGGACTGCAACCCCAAGTAAGTCCTGACAAACGACAGGCTAGTCTTTGTTTATTGACCCTGTCAACGTCTTGTCCTCAATGGGCAGTTCGAATTGTATGGCAACGTCCTGTAGGGTGATAGTGCACTCCCCATGTGGAAGATGGAAAGTGTGTGTCTCCTGTCGCCAGCGCTCCACTATCGCGGTAATTAGGTGCCAATCTAACTTGATGAACTGAATGCATGACACATCATAAAACCTGGATGCTAGTAGATATGGCTCAATCCAGGGGTCTGGGCTCGAAAACCTCTTCAGTACAGTTTCGTGACGTCTACAATGCATGACATTATAGTAGACATCCTCGCAGACCAGTTCAGATCGATGGCTGGATTGGAGGTGTAGAATAGAGGGGTCATATGGACCTGTTGTAATATCATCTCCCATCTATTGACATTTAAGTATATTAAGAGTAAATATTAGTTACCCGAATATTAAAAGAAGGGGAAATTTTGCACACAATGAATAATATGTTTTCTATTTCAAAAAAATATAACACTTAGATAACAAATATTTTATACAGAAGGCCTAGCTTGCCTTGTCCCATCCTTTTGCTTTTTTTTTTTTTTTTTTTTTTTTTTTTTTTGAATCCGAAACTTGAAATTCTTTTCAGATTTCCCTCCATTTTTGGCTCTATAAATAGCCTTCTTCATTCACCACACTTCCACTCACCACCTTCCTCTCTCTTCTTCTATATTCTCTCTAAGGTAGTCTTCATCTTGTGCCAATTTCTTCCATTCTCTATTTACTTTCAGTTATTTCTCCTATGTCATGGCAAGTGAAGAGTCTGTGCACTCTGAGTTTTATTCGGAGACCGGTTACAGTTTTTATGACGAATCCTCCTTCTTAGAGGAGGATGATGCTGAAGAAGCTGAGGATGTCGGGCCTTCTGTACATCCCACGGTTATGTCATCCTCGGTGACCGGGGCTCAAATTGAGCACCTTCGGTACGAGTATGACATTCTCGAGGACGTACGGATGAGGGTTCCAAATCCAGATGAAAGCTTTTCCCATCCTCCCGTGGGCGAGGTTGCTTTTTATAGGACTATGTTTAAATTTGGCGTTCGCCTCTCTCTTCCCCTACTCCTTCAATATTTTCTTATGCTCACTAGGCTAGCCCCTACTCAGATTGTCCCCAATGGATGAAGTCATCTAATTGGGTGCATTCTACTATGGGCATATGGCAACCTGGATGCGACTATGGACCCGGATATCTTCTTTTCTTTACACTCTTTTAGTCAAAGCCCCAATCTGGGGCACCTTTTTTTTTTATTACATTAGTGCAAGAGAAGGGGTTATTGTTAACACTCCTACATCTGTTAAGAATTGGAGGAATGGATGGTTTTTTGTTAGCGGGAATTGGTTAGAGCAAAACCCGGATGGTAGTCATTATGTTGTTTCCACTATCTTTGGAGAGTACAGTGAGTAATTTGCGTACCTACTGCTCTTGCTGATTTCTCTAACTCACTTCTACATTTTTCTTTGCTCAGTTCGTCGAAGAGTTCGTCGTTCCGCCCAAGCCCTCGAGTTTGCTGACGACGTACGACAAATTTCACTTTGTCATCGTTTTGGCCCTGATCTGGTTAACCAAGAGAATCTCGTGTTCCTCAGACTTGCCCGTCCTCACTCCAGTGTGTTTTCTTATTCTTCGATTTTTGTATTTTACACAGTTTCAGATTGATGTTTAACTGACTTCGTTTTGCGTTGCTGCTTTTTCCTTGTACTTTAGCGATGCCTCCACGTTTGATATATGCTGAACGCCGAAAAGCCAGGAAGACACAAAGTGGAGCGGGGACTTCCCGAGCCAATGTGACCGACCTTACCGAGGAGGACTCTGATGCACCATCTGTGGTCTCCCGCTCTACCTCCACAAGCTTGAGGAGGTTGTCCCAGAACCGTCCTCCGACCGTCCCCACCCCTTCACGCGAGGGAGAAACTTCCCTCTCAGTCTGCGCGCTTCCCGAGGGTTATTCTGGCACTGGCAACGAAGTGGACATGCTCACGCATGACCTCCGCTGCTGGTAGGGGCTGCAGTCCCACAAGCCCGAAGGAGAGTTGGGCTTCGACGATCATGCTGGGAGTTTTCAATCCGCCCACCAACAGCTTCGTGAGGTTGGCTACTTGGCTATTTTTTTTACTTAGTGGTTTTGCTTCTTGCTGGAAGAGTTTCTGAACAAACTTCCCATTTTTTAGAGGTTTTTACCAAGGTTACCGTTTCAACTATGAGCCTGACAAACAAAATAAACGAGTTTCAGGCTAACAGTGTACCCAGGTGTGAGTTGGTCCAGGTCTAGGAAAGTATCAATCGAGCCAACCGTCTGCTTGAGGAGGTAAAGGTCGATCTTGAATTCCACAAAACGGAGTGGAATAGGACCAAAGTTCAGCTGGCTGAGGCTAAGACTCACCTAGCTGACGCCAAGTTTCTCGCCGAAGAGTTCAAGAAGACGGATGAGTACATTCTTTCCCAGAACCAGATGTGGGTAGACGGTGCAAAGTGGGTTGTCCGGCGCATGCGAAAACACGTCCCCAACTTTGACTCATCAATAATGTGTGGCGAGATTTCAGTTATGATTGTCGATCCCAACTCTTATCCGGCCTCAGAGGGCTCGTCGAGTGGGTGTGAAGATATGGACTTCTCTGGGGATGACAACAACTAGATGACCCAAACGCTTCTCTGCTTTCTCTGACTCTATGTTTTTCCAATTCTGCTTTTATGAATCCTGTTTCCTACTATTCCTATTATGTATCCCGTATTTTCCTTCCATGAATGAAAGACTATGCGTTTTATGCTTAAACTATCTTCTTATCACATTCTCCGCAATTTTGATGGTATATAAAGCTATAAAGCGTTTTAAGAGGAGAAACTATAATCATAAGCTTAAAGCTTGAAAATAGCCCTTCCTAACTCAAGCAAGGAGGTCGATGAAATACCCGAGCCTCTATTCCCCAACTGAGTCTCTCTTTCCTAAGTCTTCCTCAACTGAGTGTACGCACCCTTGGGATGAAAAATTCTTGAAGAGAGGTTGACGCATGCCCTCAACCTCCCCAAGTCCCCAACTGAGTGTACGCACCCTTGGGATGAAAAATTCTTGAAGAGAGGTTGACGCATGCCCTCAACCTCCCCAAGTCCCCAACTGAGTGTACGCACCATTGGGATGAAAAATTCTTGAAGAGAGGTTGACGCACGCCCTCAACCTCCCCAAGTCTCTAACTTAGTGTACGCACCCTTGGGATGAAAAATTCTTGAAGAGAGGTTGACGCATGCCCTCAACCTCCCCAAGTCCCCAATTGAGTGCATGCACCCTTGGGATGGAAAACAAGCAAGCAGACAACACAGAAGAGTCAGGCAAATCTGCACATAAGCCCAACCATGGAGCAAGGAAGCAGACAACACAGAGGAGCTGGTCGGCCTTATGCCAAGGCCGAGGACGACCACCTAGAGGCCATAGTCGAGCTCCACCGTCAAAAGCCCAATTACGAAGTTAGTTTTTCCTTACTCAAAAAATGCATGTTCAAAATATTGAATACACGTTTTTGAGTGGGAATAATCATGATTATTGATTATAGTGCGAAGATTTTGACCTTCCTTTCTTACTTGCTTGAGTTAGGAAGGGCTATTTTCAAGCTTTAAGCTTATGATTATAGTTTCTCCTCTTAAAACGCTTTATAGCTTTATATATCATCAAAATTGCGTAGAATGTGATAAGAAGATAGTTTAAGCATAAAACGCATAGTCTTTCATTCATGGAAGGAAAATACGGGATACATAGTAGGAAACAAGATTCATAAAAACAGAATTGGAAAAACATAGAGTCAAAGAAAGCAGAGAAGCATTTGGGTCATCTAGTTGTTGTCATCCCCAGAGAAGTCCATATCTTCACGTCCACTCGACGAGCCCTCTGAGGTCGGATAAGAGCTAGGATCGACAATCATAGCTGAAATCTCGCCACGCATTATGGATGAGTCAAAGTTGGGGACGTGTTTTCGCATGCGCCGGACAGCCCACTTTGCACCGTCTTCCCACATCTGGTTTTGGGAAAGAATGTACTCATCCGTCTTCTTGAACTCTTCGGCGAGAAACTTGGCGTCAGCTAGGTGAGTCTTAGCCTCAGCCAGCTGAACTTTGGTCTTATTCCACTCCGTTTTGTGGAATTCAAGATCGAACTTTACCTCCTCAAGCAGACGGTTGGCTCGATTGAGACTTTCTTAGGCCTGGACCAATTCACACCTGGGTACACTGTTAGCCTGCAACTCGTTTATCTTGTTTGTCAGGCTCATAGCTGAAACGGTGACCTTGGTAAAAACCTGCAAAAAACGGGAAGTTTGTTCATAAACTCTTCCAGCAAGAAGCAAAACCACTAAGTAAAAGAAATAGCCAAGTAGAAAACCTCACGAAGCTGTTGGTGGGCGGATTGAAAGCTCCCAGCAGGATCGTCGAAGCCCAACTCTCCTTCGGGCTTATGGGACTGCAGCCCCTGCTAGCAACAGAGGTCATGCGTGAGCATTTCCACTTCGTTGCCAGTGCCAGAATAACCCTTGGGAAGCGTGCAGACTGGGAGGGAAGTTTCTCCCTCGCGTGCAGGGGTGGGGACAGCCGAAGGACGGTTCGGGGACGACCTCCTCAAGCCTGTGGAGGTAGAGCGGGAGACCACATATGGTGCATCAGAGTCCTCCTCGGCAAGGTCGGTCACATTGGCTCGGGAAGTCCCCGCTCCACTTTGGGTCTTCCTGGCTTTTCGGCGTTCAGCATAAATCAAGCGTGGAGGCATCGCTAAAGTACAAGGAAAAAGCAGCAACGCAAAACGAAGTCAGTCTAAGCATCAATCTGAAACTGTGTAAAATACAAAAATCGAAGAATAAAGAAAACACACTGGAGTGAGGACAGGCAAGTCTGAGGAACACGAGATTCTCTTGGTTAACCAGATCAGGGCCAAAACGATGACAAAGTGGAATTTGTCGTACGTCGTCAGCAAACTCGCGAGCTTAGACGGAATGGCGAACACTCCAACGAACTGAGCAAAGAAAAATGTTGAAGTGAGTTAGAGAAATCAGCAAGAGCAGTAGGTACGCAAATACTCACCGTACTCTCCAAAAATAGTGGAAACAACATAATGACTACCATCTGGGTTTTGCTCTAACCAATTCCCGCTAACACAAAACCATCAATTCCTCCAATTCTTAACAGATGTAAGAGTGTTAGCAATAACCCCTTCTCTTGCACTAATGTAATAAAAAAAGGTGCTCCAGATTGGGGCTTCGACTAAAAGAGTGTAAAGAAAAGAAAATATCCGGGTCCATAGTCGCATCCGGGTTGCCATATGCCCATAGTAGAATGCACCCAATTAGATGACTCCATCCATTGGGAACAATTTGAGCAGGGGCTAGCCCAGTGAGCATAAGAAAATGTTGAAGGAGTAGGGGATGAGGGAGGCGAACGCCAAATTTAAACATAGCCCTATAAAAAGCAACCTCGCCCACGGGAGGATGGGAAAAGATTTCATCTGGATTTGGAACCCTCATCAGTACGTCCTCGGGAATGTCATACTCGTACCGAAGGCGCTCAAGTTGAGCCTCGGTCACCGAGGATGACATAACCGTGGGATGTACGGAAGGCCCGACATCCTCAGCTTCTTCAACATCCTCCTCCTCTAAGAAGGAGGATTCGTCATAAAAACTGTAACCGGTCTCCGAATAAAACTCAGAGTGCACAGACTCTTCACTTGCCATGACACAGGAGAAATAACTGAAAGTAAATAGAGAAGAAATTGGCACAAGATGAAGACTACCTTAGAGAGAATATAGAAGAAGAGAGAGGAAGGTGGTGAGTGGAAGTGTGGTGAATGAAGGAGACTGTTTATAGAGCCAAAAATGGAGGGAAATCTGAAAAGAATTTCAAGTTTCGGATTCAAAAAAAAAAAAAGAGGCAAAAGGATGGGACAAGGCAAGCTAGGCCTGCCACGATAGGCCGAGCGTGGCAGCAGGTACCCTGGCGTGGCAGATGGTGGCTGAGTAACTCGGCCCAGCCCCATTTCTTGTCTTTTTTCCCTTTGTCCTGTTTGCTAACAAGATTCCAACCAGATTCCTATCTCCCTAGTCCCGAGGTCAGTTCCCAACCAACCGGAAAGTTTCTTTTTTGGAACTTATAGCAATAATTCAACTTTTTGTGCCCCACAAAATCACAATTGAATGGTTGTATCTTCAATCCCAAACCAAATGGTTACTTGTCTAATAGTAGAAGGCATGAAAAGTGTTTTGTTCTTTTATGCATCTTTTATTGCAGGTGAAATTTCTAAATTGATTATTACTCTCCATTGAAAGTCAAGGAAAGCCCGTGAATTCCAATAGAGAGTGGGAGCTTAATGTTATGGGCAAAATTAGCCAATAATATGTTATTTAGATAGGCCCAAGCTCATTGGGCACAAAGAGGGAGGAAGCAGTACAAAGCCAGCGGGAAGTAAAAGGGGCCAAGGCACACTCTGGCCCAAGAGCACAACCCTCGGCCTCGTCCCAAGGGAGAGGCCAAGTAGAGGGTCAGCCTCGGCCCATTGCCGAGGCCGACCAGGGCCAAAGGCCCGAAGCGAGGCAGCGGATAGATGACGACAGAAACCCTACGGGAAATTTCTATAAAAGGACCAGAACCGCACCACACACAGGTATCGAACAATTACCCTACTAAATACTCTGCGATTTCTCCGCTCAAGGCTAACTTAAGCATCGGAGTGTGTGTGGTCTACACCACACCGGTGTGCAGCGTTTGCTCGTCTTGCAGGTCACGTTTTTCCCACTCTCCTACAAATTCACTGTTGGCAGTCACGTGGAGCGAAGGAAATTTCCGAAGCGAAATTTGACCATCAACAACAGGTACCTTTTTTAATTCTAAATTGAATAGAAGTTTATTTTGATTCGTTTTTATCTTTTATTATTCCATGAGCTAAACTTTTCTTTGGAATTTAAAGATGTGGATGCTCTAAAGAATGACATAAAACCTAATATGTAAATCGCAATTTTGCTTATCACTCTAGCATAATTTGCTTTTATTGACTCTAGTTTCCATTGTTAAACTAGTTTGATCACCTAGAATAGCATAACATGTTGAGTCCAATATTGAAAGAGTTGGATAATAAACATATTTCATAAAAGTAATATAGGAAAAAGAACCTAGACATAGATGGTTGTGCTTTTGACCCTAGATATAGGATACAAATCTATAGAGCGAAAAGGGTTAAGTTCCTAAAAGTTTTTTTTTTTTTCCCTAAACAATTACACACATATATTCACATCTATGAAATTTTGATTAATTCAATTTTTGTGACAATTATTTTTCTTAAACTTTTATCAAATAATTTAGACTAAACAAAATTACATGCAATTTAAATCATATAAAATTTTAAATAATTATAGGTTAAATTACAAGTTGAGTCCTTGAACTTTGAGATTTGTGTCTAAAAGGTTTTTAAACTTTATAAAGTGTCAAATAGGTCCTGAACTTTCAATTTTGTGTTTAATAAGTCTCTCAACTTTAAAAATGTCTAATAGGTTCCTGAACTCTCACTTTTGTGTGTAATAGGTCCTTACGTATTCACAATTTTTAAAAGTTAATTGATCTATTATGATATAAAATGGAATTTTATGTCTAATAGAACCTTAAACTTTCAATTTCATGTGTAGTAGGTTCGCAACTTTAAAAAATGTCAAATAGGTCAATGATCTATTAGACACAAAAATTGAAAATTTAGGGACTTATTGGACAAGTGAAAGTGTAAGGACATATGGACACAAAATTAAAAGTTTAGAGACCTATTACATACTTTTTAAAGCTTAGGAACAAAACAGAACAAAGTTCAAAGTTTATGGACTAAACTTTGTAATTTAGCCATAATTATATTATAATAAATTAAAAATTAAATATCAATATAAAAATATTTGAAATATACCGAAAACTATTTTACAACTAATTTTAAAAGCTTTAGTAGCCTCAAACTATGCTTGTTTTTTAGTTCAACAATAGTTGGGGTGAGATATTCAAATATCTTACTTCTTGGTCGAGAAATACATGTTAATCATCATTGAAATATGCTCACTTTGATACCCCAAACAAAGCCTTAATATTGTTTGTCATTATCGTGTTAGGCAAGATTAGGTGGGAGGTATCATAATTTTTTATTTTTTTAATTAAAGAAGTATTTGAAGAACATTAGGTAATATGTAAAAGACTATGTTAATATCGTCAAAAAGAAAAAACTTTGTCACCGAGCATAAGTCAGTGGTAATTGACATGTATTATCGACCAAGAGGTCAGAGGTTCGAATCCTCCACCCCCAAATGTTGATGTACTCGAAAAGAAAAAAGCTTTTTCACATCCAAAATTTTAAATATATTAGATCATAAGAACTATTAAACTTAATATATTTTTAAGTCGCAATGTTAGCATTTTTTGTTTCAATTTAGGTTCATATTATTTAAAAAGTTGAGATTTAGTCTTTTAATTTTAACATTTTTTTTTTAAAAAAATTACAATTTTGTTGGGGTATATTAGTGGATTAGCAAAATTTTAAAATTAAAATTTAGACCATTTTTATCTAATTTCTATTATTTCCCATGGTGTCTTTGATTTGTTAATCTTATTTCTATTATTGCATATGGTTAGCTTTTTATCACTAAGGCGTTGTTTTGCTCGAGGACTTCGAGTTCTGATCGAAATCTAGAGTTGTTTTGTCTGGAGAGTTATGAAGTCTATGTTTGGAGTCTGTTTAGTAGGCAATTCAGATTTTGTTTTATTTTTTTGGATTCATTAAATTGAAAACAACTTTTTTATGTTTTGAGTGTATCTATATTTTGAATTTGACATTTTTAAATGCATAATTAAATTAAAAAAGATAAAAGTTTTAATAAATATAATATTTCATATTATAAACTCAATTCATTTTTGTGAAATTAAAATTTATATGATATAATGTATTATAAATTACATGATATTGTAAAATAATAATTAAAAAAATTTATGACACATAACATGTTTATAAATTAACTAGTAATAATTTATATTCAACTTAGTATTTAGTTGATAACTACAAACAATTTATGGTTTATAAATATATTATCAAACACATTTCGAACAATTTTTTTTAAAATTGGGATCTAATTTCTGAATCTGCTACCGAACACATATCTAAAAACATAAAATACAATTCTATTTTCATTGAATCCCTTGTTTTCATATTTTTACTTTCAGATCACCAATCAAACGCACCCTTAATTTTTCCAACTTCAATTCATAAAGTTCACAATTTTCCTTCAGGTATGAATTTAGATTAACATGAAGAAAAGTCAAAGCGAACATAGCTCAACGATAATTAGCATGTACCCTCGACCAAGTGATCAGAGGTTCGTCAAATGTTATTGAACTCAAAAAAAAAAAAAAAAAAAAAATTAACATGAAGAAAATAGAGTTTAGGGTTAACATCTCTGAAACATTGTAACTGCATTTGGGATGATAATTACACAAAAACATATGATGTCACAAAAAATATTATCGTTTCCATTTCAACAGGACAATGATTACAATTGGATAATGGTTAGAAGAGCACTGCAGTGGGAGATTGATTTCATATAAAAAAATATGCGTCGGATTGATAATTACAACCAATTTTTTTAAGCATAGTATAAATGTGTGCTGCATGTCACAAAAGTAGTCTAGTAGGGTCATCCTTACTTCTACACTAGGTGTTTGCAAAACCTAAGTTTCAGCCTCTGAGGGACAGACAAGAACATGTTGGTCTTACTAGCGTCAGGGAAATTCATCAGCTCGACCCTCTCCTCTTTAGTCAACTCCGTTATCTCGGAGAGCAATCTACAATCCCTTGACTCCGACCAATCTACAATCCTCCGGAGCACGATTTGTTTGCATATCTATCGCCATTCGTATGATGTCGAGCATCTCTAACTGGTACGACGTTCGCTTCCTCTTACTCTTTTGAGGTGCCCCTATGATAAGATCTTGATATTATTTATGAAACAAGAAACTATTACACCCTGGGAAGAGTTCGAGAGCTCCCCAATCTCTCCACCTTGACTCCTTTACACTTCACTAGCCAAAAGGTAACCATCTCTATTACAAACTACTAACTATATATAGGTATACACAACTACCCATAACAAACTCTAACAAACCTCTACTGGTCCCCACTCTTATTCTTCTTACGTCTTCTACTATATACATATTTAACAGGAGGTCTATCACCCTACTACACCTGGCCTACTTGTGGGGGTCACTGACACTTCCTCCTCATCGACATCGATGGCGGCATTATATTATTAAACACAGGAGGGGGGAGTTTGGAACGTAATAGGCTAGGCAATCCTCCCATATTCACATCCGCCCTCCTTTCGCGAGAGTGCTCGATGCTATGTCTGTAGGGGTTTGTGCACCCACTCCAGTTGTTTGGTCCTTCCCAAACACGTATGTCAAATCATCGTAGTGTGCAAAAGGCTTGTTACAGAGTCCTTTCACGTTGGGATGCTCTTGCATGTTCACCAAAATATATCACTATACACCGTAGAAGAATTTGTTGCATACTAATCTGTAACCTTATTGTAACCCATGTATCGAACACTTCCTTCTCAACCTCAGTGCACTTAAACTCATCATTCCAGCCAAAACCACTGCATCCTGGACCTAACATCTCTCTGATTGCTATGCACCACTTCTTCAGGGTCTTTACATTGCAATCTATCATTGTGGTTGATTCGATAATATGCACCATATTGTATTCTCTATCGCAGCAGTCGGTGTAAGTGTGATAGATAGCCCGACCTAAATGTACCATTGTTTGATCCCTAGCACCCCTCCTAGACCATCTGAACGAGGCATTCAACTAGTTTAGCCATCCTCAAATCTATTCCATGAGTGCTTCTTCAGTTTGTCAACACCTGCCATTTACCTCCATGCATAGGGTACATTTGTTATTCGGTTACATTATTTGGTTTACCTCTAAATAATATATAATATAACATAGTTGGTGACATTATGCATAAATTCAATCAATAATATAAATTTTGAATAGAAACATTCAGGTTCAACGTGAGTAATTAGCTGGTCTATGAGGGGTCCATGAGAGCATAAATAACAGTTGTTTAACCGAATGTTTAGTAAGAGAATTTAGAATACTCCCAGAAGATTGAGATTCCTCTAAGATTTGAAGACGAAAACCTTAAGATAAAGTCAACTGAAGATCAATAAACTAACAAACCGATCTAAAAAATTCAATAAACTAGAAGTTAAAGCTTACATATTCAAGAGAAATAATCATTATTAGATAGATATTAGAGATTTTTTAACACTTAAATAAATTTCTAAGATTAATCAATCAAAGATTATTACAATTTACCATCAATATTGAATTATACATTAAAAAAAATCATTCTAAATAGTTGACTGATTCTTTATTTGGTTCATTTTTTCTTCAAATACAACACACGCTTTTCTTGTGTTGTTCACCATGTTTGAGCTCTCTTCAATAGTGGATACGTCTTCTCCTAAATCTAGATGGTTTTCTCACAATTAATTTTTTTTTTAGAAAAAAAAAAACACCACTAGAAATACACTTTTCCAATGACAGGAAAAGTTTCTCAATCAAACTATTACACCAAGAACATTGCTAGAACAATTGAGAGTAAATAAGAATCTTAGCTCCACCATTCTACCTTTGCAATGCTCCATGGCCCTTATATAAAAAGAAATGGGATTGATAGGAGAAAGAATGTTAAATCCAATTAAACCACAATCCCCTCAAATTGAAAGTAAACAACCAATTAGCAAGAATGTCGAATAGGGAATATAGTGGCTCGAACACGACATATCACAATATGAAAATACAAACACTTTTAGTGTCTGAACTTTTATAGAAGTAATAATGAAGGTCTCGTTTGAGAATCATTTCAGTTTTTGGTTTTTGGTTTTTTGTTTTTTGTTTTCTGTTTTTTAAAAACAAAAACCATATATGTTTGATAACTGTTTTTTAAAAACAAAAAACCAAACTTGTTTGTTGATAACTGTTTTTGGTTTTCAGTTTTTAAAAAATTAGAGAGATGAAAAGATGTTTTAGATAGAGAAAGATGTGTAGAGACATTGAAACAAAAATTTAGAGACATGAATATAAATATTTTCGAGAGAAATGTTAAACATAGAAAAGTTAGACGTGAAAGAAAATGTTTGGAGAGAGAATGTTAGTTAGACTCCATAAAAGATATTAGTTATAGAAAAAAAAACGTTAGGCTAGAAGAGATAAATTTTAGATAGAAAAATTAAATAAAAAGATAAATTTTAGAGAGATAGCTAGCAAAGTTAAGAGTAAAAGATATGCTAAAAAAAATAACAATAAATTAGAAAAATAAAGAAAAGGTGTAACGAAAGAAAATTTTGGGAGTTTTTTTTTTTTCCAAAAGAAAATGTATAATATGTTTATTAGGGAGAGAAAAGTTATATATGGATAAATTTTTAGAAATAGATGAGTTATAGAGGAAAAGAAGTTCTGAGAAAGAAAATTTTAGAGAGAGAAAAAGAAATTTTGTAGAGAGAAAAACGTTTTAGATAGAAAAAAATATATAAAAAGGAATTTGTCCGAAAGAGATAGGTAAAAGAGGGGAAAAACACATGAGTAGAAAATTGAGTTTTTGAAAAATAGAAATATGTTTTTAAAAACTACTTTTTTTTGTTTTTGAAATTTGCTTATAATTTCAAAAACGTTTTTAAAAAACAAAAATATTATCAAACAACCCTGTTTTTTAAAAAATGAAGAACAAAAACAAAAAACAGAAAATGAAATGGTTATCAAACGGCCCTTAGTTCCTGAATTTTAGTTTGTAATGTAATTTAAATTAATTTATGTACTTTCAATTTTGTAACAATTTAGTCTAAACTTTAGTATGTAACAATTTAGTCCCCATAATTTTAAATTTTTTAACAATTTGATCCTTATTATGAAATAAAAATTGTTAAGATATAATGGTATTTTTGACACTCATAGATTTTTTTTCTCTCTTGGCACTCATAGATTGATGAACTAATTAGGGACAAAATATTAATTTGTTATATGATAAAAATTGACACTTAATTTTGATGAAATTTTTGTTGTAGAGATTAAATTGTTATAAAGTTAAAAGTACAAACTAAAATATTACAAATTAAAATTCAGAAACTAAATTATTACTTGGGGATTAAAAGTATTGTTTTCGACCAAAATACAATTTCAAAGATACTAAAGATCTCAAATTAAAATAAAATATTACTAAAGAAAAGTGAATAAAGAAAACTTAGGTCACGTTTGATAACCATTTAGGCCCCGTTTGATAACCATTTGATTTTTTGTTTTTGGTTTTTGGTTTTTAAGCTTATAAACACCACTTCCAACTCTAAATTTCTTTGGCTTTTCACCTAACTTCTTCCCATGTTTTCAAAAACCAAGTCAATTTTTGAAAACATAAAAAAGTAGTTTTCAAAAACTTGTTTTTGTTTTTAAAATTTGGTTAGGAATTCAAGTGTGTCTTTAACAAAAATGAAAACCATGGTGAAGAAATTTAAAGAAAACAAGCCTAATTTTCAAAAACCAAAAACCAAAAACCAAATGATTATCAAACGGGGCCTAGTTTTTTGTTTTTGAAAATTATGTTTGTTTTCTTCCAAATTTCCTACCAATTTTCATGGATGCATTTGAATTCCTAGTCAAATTCCAAAGACCAAAACAAGTTTTTGAAAACTACTAACCATTTGGTTTTTCGTTTTTTAAAATTAAGCCTATAAACACTACTTCTACTTATAAGTTTCATTGTTTTGTTATCTACCTTCTCCCATGTTTTCAAAAACTAAAAACTTTGAAAACTAAAATAAGTAATAGTTTTCAAAAACTTGTTTTTGTTTTTGGAATTTGACTACGAATTAAAATGAAAACGGAAATCGGGAGAAAACAAGCATAATTGTCAAAAACCAAATGGTTATCAAAGAAGAAGATAGATACTAAAAATAAATAAACTTATAGATGGAAGTAGTGTGTATAAGCTTAATTTTCAAAAACCAAATAGTTATCAAACGGGGCCTTAATTATTTTCTTTGTTTAAAAAAACGTTCAATTACAAGTTTAGTCCTTCAACTTTCAGAATTGTGTCAATTTGGTCTCTAACCATAAAAAAGTGTCAAATAGGTCATCAAATTTTGAATTTTGTATTCAATAGGTCCCCAATCTTTAAAAAGTATCTGGTGGGCCTTTAAACTTTCAATTTTAAGCCCAATAAGTCCCTCAAGTTTCAATTTTATGCCTAATAAGTCCTTACCCTATTCAACATTTTTTTTTAAATTCATAAGCCTACTAGATAAAAAAAAATTGGAAGTTTAAGGTCCCAATTGACATAAAATTCAATTTTATATCTAATATATTAGTTAATTTTTAAAAATCTTGAATATGTCAGGATCTATTGGACACAAAATTGAAAGTTTAAGAATTTATTAGACTTTTTTTAAAATTCATTGACCAAATTGACACAACTGCACTACACTTATAATTTAACCTTAAAAAACCAACAAATAAAATTCCTTTCATAACTTAATTCAGAATATTTAATACATTAAAGTTAAAACTAAAAAGCAAGGGACCAAATTCAAAAATATCTAAATGATTAGTTTTTTTTTTTTTTTTTAATTCAACAAATGTAGGGTAGAAATTCAAACTTTATACAAAGAAAATGTTGAAAGGAAAAAACTACGTAGCCCGATATTTGTGAGGAAAAAAATTTGGAAAAATACACTTTTGGTCCTTGAGATTTGGGTAAGGTTTCATTTTGGTTCATGAGTTTTCAAACTCAACATTTTTACTCCTGAGGTTTGGATTTCATTTCATTTTAGTCTCCCCATCCAATTTTCTGTTAACTCCTAATGGAAAGCTGGTGGCTTTTGTTTTTTTTTATTAAAAAAATATACTTTTGATTTTTTAAAAATAAAACAATATATTAAATAATTTTTTATTAATTTTATTTTTCTTTTTAATTCTTTTTGTTTTCTTTTTCTTTTTCCTCATTTCTCCATCTTCCCTATCTTCTTCCTCTAAGCCCTAATTCTAATCTACTATCTACCTCCGACACCCAGCCGCTGGCCGCCACCATCATTGCCAAAATTTTCACCTATTTTTTCTCCTCTCTTCTCCGTTCACTTTTATTCTTCTTTTTTATTTTCTTTTCGTGAAAACCGACCATCTACAAAATCAACTCCCAATGTCGTTAGACCGTCGTCCTTGATGTTAATTGCGTGAAAATCTGATGTCTGTTTGCACAAGAATGTCGTCATCTGAAGCTCGTGTAAGACGCCCACTGAAGCTCGTCAATCGGAGATAAGAGAGAGGGAGATTCTCATATTTGGAAAAACCACGATGTTCACATTGAAGCTCGTCGACCCATGATTTTTCAGATCTAGAAAAACCACACTGAAATTGATCCCTTTCCCCCAAAATTTTCGCCCCAAAACGTACCCTAGTTCCCCCACTGAAATTTTATAGAGGAGATTTCAATGGGGGAAATGGGGGAAGAAGCTGTGTGTTGGGGATTTCAATGGGTTTTGGTTGTGAGAAGAAATGGAGGAAGAAACTGGTTATTCAATGGGTGATTTGTTTGGTTGTTTTGTTGGGGATTTCAGTGGTTTTTTTTTTTTAATTTATTTACAAGGAGGAGAAATGGAGGAAGAAGTTGTTGTTGAAAATACATTGTATATAAAAACTATTGCACACTAGCAAACAGATTCCAATGTAACTGACTACAAACAAATACAGAGTAAACATATCTAGTACATAACAAAAATTATAGAAATCATAATTAAACCATATCAGAAGATCAAAAGCGCTCCGATGTTCGTAGATTATTTGATTAACAACAACAACCACATCAAGTGAATAGAACCTGTAAAACATAAGAATGTGATGATTGGTAATTGAGGCACGTTTCCAAAGCGCTGTCCTAAAGACAATTATTTCCTTTGCATGGGTTGCTAGCAGACTGCAGCGATTGCCTCAACAGGATACAACGACTAATTCTAGTAGAACAACAACCGCGAACTACTCAGATCTGGTAGAACTCTTGGATACTTACTCTCAACTTAACTCAATATCAAAAGAAACAAAGAAAGAATGGAGAATGCTTCAAATGGAATAAGATAATTCAAATTTATAGGCTAGAAACTTAGGGCCTGTTTGGTAGGTGATCCAAAAACATGAATCTGGAAATAAGGGATTCAATGAAAACAATGGTTGTATTCTATGTTTTCACTGTTTTCAGATATGTGTTTGGTAGCAGATTCAAAAATTAGATCTGGATTTAAGAATTTATTGAAACTGTGTTTGGTAATGTATCCAAAACAATGATAATGAAATATATTATAGAATAGGCATTTGGTTAGATTTTAAAATTTATTAATACAGATATTATCATATTTTACATTATAAATTTTATTTAAATAGATAATTAAAAATATCATACAACTAATAATGTATTATTATAACTTGTATCGTTGTTTTATTTTTATAAAAATGAAATGAATTTTCCTAATATAATATTATAAATCCAATAGTCATTACTTCTTATTATAGACACGGTATAGTATAACAAATCAAACATATAACACAATATTCTTAAAGTTTGTGATATATGACATAATAAAAAGAAAAAAAAAAACATTTAAATACATACTACATCAATTCATGTCTGTCATGCATTACAATAATCCAACCACATGGTACCGGCAATGTCATCCCTTACATCATTCATTCGACTTATATAAGCTTGACTCAAGTTCATATCAAGAGATTCTGGAGTTCCACCAGCCATGCTTTCCTCGTCAGGCACTTCTAAGTCCGGAACTTGATATTCTTAAAATAAGGTGTCTCTTGTTGAATACATTCTAATAAAATTATGTATTGCACAACAAACAACTGGGATTCTATGTTGCTTTTGAATTGGGTAGTTTGGCATCAATTTTAAGATGGGAAATCGAGCCTTAAGTACACCAAAGCAACGTTCAATCACGTTGCGTAACGAATAATGTCTATAATTAAAAAATTCTTGTGGTCCTCGTGGGTGCCTTCCTCTTCCTCTATAATCTCTTAAATGATATCTCTCACCACGATATGGAGCTAAGAAACCAGGCATATTTGTATATCCAGAATCCACAAGATAATATTTTCTTGTTCATTTTGAATTAATAATATCATATTTAAAAAAAGTTATGTTGTACATTAAAAAAAAAGAAAAAAAAAAAGTTCTAACCTTCAGGTGACATTGGAAAATTATTTCTCTCTCTGCCAATAGCATCCAACAATACTCTAGAGTCATTAGCAGTACTTTCCCAACCAGTGTAGACAAAGGTGAATAACATATTGAATGAACATGCACACATAACATTTTGAGTCACTATAACCTTTCTTCCACGATATGGTGTTTGCTTAGATGAAGGAGCCCATGTACTTACATGAGTGCCATCAATTGCACCAACACAATTCTAAAGAGAAGGAAAAAGATGGTATTAATATGAAAAATATAAACAAAAATAAAATAAAATATTGCTAATATACATACCTTGAACCAAGGATTAAACTTGGAATTATTCAAAATTTCAAGAGGAGTTTCTAGCAAATTTGGAGCTTGGATAACATCACGTCCCAACATACACATAACTCTTAAAACTCTAGAGAATTGTCGGGACACGGTCTCTTTAGAGTGTTGAAATTGTTCTGATATAATCCTATTGCGTGTGCTATGACATACTGTGAGTAAAAACATTCCAAC
Organism: Luffa aegyptiaca; assembly: GCA_017139565.1. Classification (NCBI taxonomy): domain Eukaryota; kingdom Viridiplantae; phylum Streptophyta; class Magnoliopsida; order Cucurbitales; family Cucurbitaceae; genus Luffa; species Luffa aegyptiaca. Next base: position 43,923,826 of record CM029402.1, on the reverse strand, counting down.
TGTTTCCTCAATGCTAATCATCCTATCATTCACTAAATAATTTGATTGTCTTAATCTCTCACATAAAGCTCTAAATGTATTTTTATCCATTCGAAAAGAATAAAAAATTCTATCAGGATGTCCATTCAACAACTCCAACATATACTCACGCCCATTTAATGAGGATGTGTGACATGGGTGTTTAGGAATTTCAAATTCATATTGATCGGCAATTGCAGTGACTATAAGCATTTGACCAATCATCTCATCAGAAGATGTTGATGAGTCACTATCATGATCACCATTTTGTGTCATAGGTACCTAATAAAATAAATAAACAAAAAAATAATTTAAAAGTATGTAACAAAAGGCTGCCATATATTCCATTCATAATATAGTATATGACATAAGTTATTAACGTTTACATACTTCAACATACAAAAGTTAACTATCACTTCTTGACTCCTAAGAAACAAACTTATAAGAAACTTCCCAGGCTAAAAAACAAAAAGTTAGCTTCAAGTAGCGTACAACAAAAAGAACACACAAAAATGTACTTGATAGTATTTTCTTACCAAAAGATGTAGCTAACTAGCATCATAAAAATCAAGAAGAGGAGTCTACACCTAACATTGTTCGAATATTTTCTTCTGACATGATCATGAACATCACTCTCCACTCATATAAAACAAACTTTTCACATGCTTTCACACAAGCTGTGCTAGGTAGTCCAGATATAGAGCCTAACTTGGTCATACACTCCTCAATGCTATATACTTTTCAGCACAAGATGCAGTGGCTTCCAATTCACGTTGTCGAGAGGCCCTAGCTCCAGACTTCTCAGACATCGACTTAGTCCATACTTTTAAAGCAGCATCCAAAGTGGCTTGTCGAGAAGTCCGTGCAGTCTTATGAGCAAACCTATCCAATGAAGGGCCAACTGAACGACGTTTAGATGATTGAGTAGGTGTCTCACCCCAATCTCCGTGGATCTCAGTTTCTTCACCATCGATACCTAACTCAACATGGCCCCAGAAGAAACAAATTCCCTCTCTAAGTCTCTCTCTTCATCAGAGTTAGGTGGTGCCTCGGTTGATGAGTAATGCATTTGTCCAGTAGCCGTGGTGTTGTTGAAAATCTCCCCTAATATATCGTAATGGTCACATCCTTTTTTTCGGAATCATTTGGCATAAGGATTCCTCTAAAAATAGCAACCATTACAAATAATAATTAGTTAGGGGATTAAATTCAACAATACAGTAATAGCTAAGTTTGTACCTTTAAGTGTTTTTGTCACGCATCCTCTTCTGCGGTGACTGTGTTTGTGATAGGATCCCATCCTACCCCAGTTTGTTGCAGTAGTGTAGAAAACTCACAATGTAACTTCCTCAACCTATTATATTTCGTTCTTAATTTTGGCACAGTATACCTCTTGCCAAACTTTGTAAATATAGCATTGTCTATGGTCGCCCAAGCTTTCTTATGTAAAGTTGAGGTTTGTAATCTTTTTTTGGCTTCCTCATGTAATAAATGGATGAAACATGTCTCAATTGGAGTAGGCCATTGAGCCACTTCATCACACTCATCATGACTTTGAGCCATTTAAGTTTTTATACACACATTAGATGTAACCATAAAAAAGAACAATATAAATGTATATTTCAAAAAACTAGTCAAACTAATACAAAAACATATCATTGTTGAAAGGAAAAATAAAATAAAATTAAAGACAAAAACAAAAAATAAATTCCGAAAATGGTTTCTATGTATCTTATTTTATTATTATTGTTATTATTGATAATTATTGAATGGTTGAATATCATTTGATATAATAATAGAAAAATCTAAATCTAACCTCAAAACAAATCTACCAAAAAAAAAAATCACTCAAATTCTATCCAGATTTCTCTCATACATTTTATATATATTTCATATAGTTACAAGACTACCTTTCATATTAACACTAGAATCAAACATAGTCCTCTTTTAGGAGTACAAAAGGCAATCTCGTGGTCATCAGTACAATTTTATGCCAATTGAGCTATGCTCTTGTTGTTGTTTTTTAAAACATAAAATTGAATCCAAATCTTCTACCAAACAGGCCCTTAGTAACTCCAAGGAACAAACATAAATAAAATTGAAACATATGTAAAATATAACTCAATTGAATTATAACCAATGTATTAAATTTCCATCGACATGTCGACATTTTCATCGACATTTCCACATTTCCATGGGTTCGACATCAACATGCAAGGTGAATCGACATTTCCATTATATCGTAAAAAATTGATAAAATGTAAACAAAATAATAACAAAATGTAACTAATGTGGAGATAATATTTATCATAAGTATTTTAACTTATTTTAAAAGTGTAAAACATTTATTTGTTAATTTTAATATTTTTTTTGAATTTTTTGTTTTGAATATTTTTCCCGGAATATCCATTGACATCAACATTTTGTCGATATTTCCATCGACATTTTCATTAAATTGAGACCTCGACATTTCCGTCGATATTGGCATTTTAACCCTTGGTTATAACACCAAATTTAACTTCCATATGTTAAATTTGTAAATGAAACTTCAAATTGAATTTGATGTTTCAATCCACTTTGAAACTTTTTGATGAATTGAATTTAAACATCACTTTCTTTCACATTTGATTTGTAAAAATATCCAACAACTATGAGGAATTTTTGTTTTGGAGAGTCAAAATTGATTTGCTTGGCATGAACTCCAAGTGTTGGATTATAGAAGAATGACCTTTGGAGGAGTAGTTTTTATGACCTCACCTTATTTTTCTATCATGATATTAGTCGAAAAGTTCACCAGAAAATCAAAATGAAGAGAAAGAAAAAAAAAAAGGGAAAAAGAAGAAAATAAGAAGAAAGTAGAAAAAAATGAAAAAATGAATATATATATATATATATATATATATGGTGGCCATCGGCGACGATGGACAGTGACTGGCAGCGGAGGTTTGAATTAGGGTTGAAGAAGAAAATGAGGAAGAAGAAGATGAGAAGGAAGAAGATGAAGAAACGAAAAAGATGAGCCAAAATGATACCTTCGACCAAAAGGTCAGATGTTCGAAACCTCCTCCCTCCAAATGTTGATGTACTAAAAAAAATGAAGAAAAAAGAAAAATAATTAAAAAAATATTTGATACATTATTTTATTTAAAAAATTCAATAAATATTTTTTTAATAAAAAAAATTGCATGTTCGTCATTCTGTTAGTATTAATAGAAAAATTGACAAGTGACCAAGACTATAACGAAATCCAAATCTCAAACCTACAATTGTTGATTTCAATAACCAAAATGAAACCTAATCTAAAGCTCATACACCAAAAGTGTAATTTTTTTCAAAAAGAAAAAATTGGAAATTAAGAAAAGTATAGAAAATACAAAATATGGAAAGGGAACAAGAGCGAGGCTTAGCCCATCTCGTTGGTTCAGACAAAAATGGCGATGGTGGAAACAGTTACAGACCCAACCCATCATACGAATTAGAGTTCTATCTCTTTCATCTTTAGCAAATCGATGCTTTTCTCTTTGCTGACGCTTCACTATAAATAAGTGGATCCTCACACCCAAAAATGGCCGCCATTGTTGGATCTTTGGGCACGACCTTCGCTTCTTCTTCTTCTACCTCCTATTCTTTTCGTTCTTCTTCTTTCCTTCTCACGAAATTAACCCATTTTTATCGCCCATCTTCCTCCGCTTCTCTTCGTGTTTCTTTTGCTTTTGTTCCCTTCTGTTCTCGTAGAGGGAAGTTCATGGCTCACTCACTGGCCCGGGCCAATCTCGGCCTTACCAATCCTGCTCCAAATGAAGTCCCCCAGGTGTTCACGACATTGAAATTTTACTGCCCACTTGTTGTCTGTTCTTGATTGTCTTGTTTTTCGACTTGTAGCGGGTTTTGTTTGATTGGGTTTTCTTGGATTGAAGTTTAGGAATTGCATCGTTGATTTTTGTTTCTGGGTTTTCGAGATTGAGTCGATTGTGACTGTGTTGATGCTTTTTGAAATGTGGGTTTCGAGGATCTAGTCTACGTGATGGATTTTCTTCGGTCTCTTTGTTTGACCTTTTGCGTTATAGATCGCGTTTTGTTATGAGTTTCGTTTTGATCGGTAGTCGTTGTGGAAAATGATGTCGATTTTCTAACAGTCTGAACGATCGGGTGTTGTATTTTCTTGAATTTTGTTTGTTTTGAGGCTTTGGGACGTCCTTGTTTGTCGTGAAGCACTGATTGTATGTTACCTGTTTGTAAAAATGTCTCAAAGGTATCTTTTGGGGCAAAAGACATTGATGTCTTGGAATGGAAAGGAGACTTGCTTGCAGTGGGTGTGACAGAGAAAGATGTGGCCAAGGATGAGAACTCCAAGTTTAAGAATCCGATTTTGAACAAACTGGATTCACGCTTGGGTGGATTGTTGGCTGAAGCCTCTGCTGAGGAAGATTTCACTGGAAAGGTGGGCCAATCGACGGTTCTGAGATTACCTGGTCTTGGCACTAAGAGGGTTGGTTTGATTGGCCTTGGACAGTCAGTTTTAAATGTACCAGCCTTTAAAAGTCTAGGTGAGGCTGTTGCATCAGCAGCAAAGGCATCTCAAGCGAGTGAAGTTGCTATATCTCTTGCCTCTCCGGAGGAACACTCTTCTGAATCCAAGCCCAACATTGCCTCAGCCATTGCATCTGGTACTTGTTTCATCTTAGCATGTGGACAAGTGAGCAGTTTGTTATTGTATTTGACACTGAATTCTCTCTGTTGCTTGAATTGATTACAGGGACTATACTTGGGATATTTGAAGACAATAGATACAAATCAGAGTCGAAAAAGTCTGCTCTTAAATCTGTAGAAATTATTGGTCTTGGATCTGGACCTGAAGTAGATAAAAAGCTGAAATATGCACAAGATGTCAGTTCTGGGATAATTCTAGGAAGAGAACTTGTAAATTCACCTGCAAATGTTCTTACCCCAGGTTCGCTCCTAAATTTTATGTTTTAAAGTCGTTTATTATTTTCTTGTCAATGGATTATATGGAATTCTGCATTTTTCAATTCTCCAGTGGCATGAAATGTAAGTTCTTACATTTTTGTATCTTCATCCTAAGCAAACATTAAGTTTCTAATTGATGTAACATGTCATAGCATTTATTTCACGATTGCTGTCATGCATGGTACTGACTTTTTTAAATTACACCCACACATTAGGGGCACTGGCAGCAGAGGCTACAAAGATTGCATCAACCTACAGTGATGTTCTCTCTGCAACCATTTTAAATGAAGAGCAATGCAAAGAATTGAATATGGGCTCCTATCTTGGCGTTGCTGCAGCCTCCACAAACCCTCCTCATTTTATCCACTTGCGTTACAAACCTCCCAGTGGACCTGTATCAACCAAATTGGGTTTGGTTGGGAAAGGATTAACCTTCGACAGGTGATTATACATCTGCCAAATGTCAACTTTCTTTAACAAATGCTGAATGAAATGAGAAATGGAAATATTTATAACTTTGATAGAATCCTCCTAAAGTCAATATAAGGTTTTATTTATGACTTTAAGTCGCCAACATGAGCGTAACTCAACTGGTATAACTCTTGTATTAACGATCAAGAGGTCTGTGGTTCAAGTTCCCCACCCCCACATGTTGTCAAAAAAATTTATGACCTTAAGTCAACACATATAGTTGGTTAACACTCTGTTTTTTCTTTCCTTTTAGTGGTGGCTATAACATTAAAACTGGACCTGGATGTTCAATTGAAATAATGAAAACTGACATGGGAGGTTCAGCAGCAGTTCTTGGTGCAGCAAAAGCCATTGGCCAAATTAAGCCTCTTGGAGTGGAGGTTAAACATTAGAGCTGTTCAACCCTTTTAATGTCATTAGGATCTTAATTGTGCAAATAAGATTTATGAGCTTGTTTTCTTATTTTATTGTTTCCAAACAGGTTCATTTTGTTATTGCTGCCTGTGAGAACATGATAAGTGGAACTGGCATGAGACCTGGGGATATTATCACAGCTTCAAATGGAAAGACAATTGAGGTATATCTTCTTTGGTTGATTGAACCATGAAAAGGATTTTTGGGCTATATAATCATTATGATCATTTCTGTTTGCATTGAGTTTGGATTCAAAATTTTTTTCATTTAGAACAGACTGTGTGGCTGAGCCGAATTTCACTGTTATATTGATTCTGAGGGGGTGGATAAAAAAAATCTTGAAGGTTTGATTTTTATGGTATGGAAAGTGCTCGCAAGAATCATAATGTTTTACCTATCATCTTACTATGGAACTGATTTATAAAAATAATAATAACGATAACAACAAGAATGATATTAATAATGCTGATGAGCTCAGGAGAAGCATAAAGTAACTTTAGTGGACTCAGGGGTATTAGATGCAATGACCTTCCAAACTTGTCAATTTCACTGTTATGTAAAATAGAATTAGAAGAAAAGAAAAGAATTGAAAAAGGTATCTAGTTATAATTCTCACTCATTATCTGATTAGAATAAACGCCAAGCATCTGATGGCAATTCAGTTTAGGTGAAAAAGACTGGTAATGAATCTGTTTGCTTTCAAGTATTACTTTTTCTGGATACCTGCTTTCTGATGTCAAAATTTATTCTCCCTCTCCCTACAAATCATAGTAAAGTACATCATCATTTTATTAATCTTCATTTTGGCCAATTTTCAGGTTAATAACACTGATGCTGAAGGCAGACTTACTCTTGCTGATGCTTTGGTATATACTTGCAAGCAGGGTGTTGACAAGGTATTGTATATTAATGAATTAACATTTGATAATTGATTAATTTTGATTGAATGTCAATAACTCAATCACTCAATTTTGTGAATTCATTAGGTATCTAATAAATAAGTAAATCTAACATTGAACCTCACTCATGTTTAGGCAAGGGATATTGCACTATCATATTGTAGGTAGTGAATAAATTATATATCAGTCTTTCATCGTTAGGAAACTGAACCTCTGATATCTCTAGTTCTAAAAATAATAAACAACGAATCTGCCTTTTTCCAAGTAGTCTATCTTGTTATAAAATCATAAATGTGTTATATAGCATGCAAGTTAGAACATGTGCATGATCATTTATAAGATAAAATTGTATTCACTTTCTTGGCATTACACAGTAACCAGACACGTCAGTACTAATAGTTCTGAAATTGGTTTTCTTCTAATGCAATATTACATTGTTTTGCAGGTAATTGACTTGGCTACTTTAACGGGTGCCTGTATAGTTGCTCTCGGGCCTTCAATTGCAGGTACGGTAACCTTAAGAGCATCTTTTGCTTTATGGCCAATCTGAATTAGGTTTTCTGTAAGTTGTTAAATACTATGGACCATCAAGACAAAGTTGAAAATAGATTCCTTCTGATTAAGAGTTCTAAATACTCGAATCGTGAGAAGAAAAACAAATGCTGAATGGTTGGAAATCTTTTTTTTTTTTCTCTCTCTCTCGAAAACCCAGCTTTAAAATTGGAGACTGCAGAGGAGTCTTCTATTGGTCAATGACAAAAGAATTGGGATGGTTACAGGAAAAAGAAAAACTTATTTCAATTATACAAGGATCAACAGGCTTGTATGATATCTTATGTGAGTATTACACTGGAAAAGCCATTCACATTGGTTTGATTTAAGATGCAATATCACCACCATAGATAAAATTCCCTCACTTCAAAAAGTTGATTGTTTAGTTTAGTCATTGATGCTTCATGTGGAATAAAGCGTATATAGGTCATATGGAATTCCCTTTTGTTTCCAGGTATCTTTACGCCCAGTGATGACTTGGCAAAAGAGGTATTAGCTGCTTCAGAATCCAGTGGTGAGAAACTTTGGAGGATGCCATTGGAGGATAGTTATTGGGAGTCAATGAAGTCAAGTGTGGCTGATATGGTCAACACTGGTGGTCGTCCAGGTGGTGCCATTACAGCTGCTCTGTTTCTGAAACAGGTGGATATCATCTTCTTTAATCCATCATGTTGTATTGTTGCTCATTGAACTTCCTGGGAGTAGTTTGATCATCTCTCTGTTGCTTGCATTTAGCATTCATGTTTTTACCGACCAAATAATGTCTTTAACTCGCTCTAGAAACCTACTATGCCTCGCTTGGTTTTTTTTGGATGCCCTTGTATTCTTTCATTTTTTCTCAATGAAAGCTCGGTTCTTTATCAAAAAAAAAAAAAAAAAAGAAACCTACTATGCCTCTGATTATGAGATTATCCTCTACTAGTTCTATGCTTTGAAGACTTATATTTGGAGAAATATGTCTGTGTAGTTTGTTGATGAGAAGGTCCAATGGATGCACATTGATGTGGCTGGCCCCGTCTTCAGTGACAAGAAGCGCACAGCTACAGGGTTCGGTGTTGCCACACTGGTCGAGTGGGTTCTGAAGAATGCTTCTTGAGAAATCGGAGGTCAGAGGGAGGAAGACATTATATCAACGAGTCTGCTGGTGGATGCTAGGAATTTTCATGGGTTGCCAGCACTGTGAGATCAATCTGAATAAAAGTTGTGACCAGCATCTGTGGTGTTTTATTAATGCTTTTAGTGGTTTGAGGCAAATTGATCGTTCTTAGCTGGGTTGGTGGATGTTTCATATGATATACAAACTAGTATCCAAAGGTTTACTTTCTATTTCTCAGTTGTCATTCTTTCCCTGGTCTTGAGTTGTGTGTTTTGCTTTTCTACTGGAAGATAAGAGTGGTTTTGAAGCTCCTTCTGACCAGCAAAACGATGAACTTTTACAAGGTTTTTCAATGGTGATAAGGTACATGGAGATAGTTATGCAAATAAGGATTTTACTACTCTCAGAAGGAAAGTAAATATGGGAACATTAAAAAGGTTTAAAAATGGGCAAAGAAAAAGGGAAACTTTTTTTTTTTACGTAAATTTTTATCCTTGCATTTGGACGAGGAGTGTTTTAATTTTTACCAACTCCAATAAGTTTGTAATTTTTACCTCCTAGTCAAATTTTGTGAGAGGAATTGACAATAAACATATTCTCATATGTCTCATATGTTTTATGTGAAATTATTGACTCTAAAAATGATAATGAAGTTAGTCTTATTCAAGTATCAACCTTTTGGATGGTAATTAGTGTTTTATCTTTATGAGTTATGTTTGGATTGACAGGTTCAGTAGAGTTATTCAATAGTTTATTTTGTGCATTAATTAAACTTAATTTTCTAGAGAGATCTTGAAACTAGTGAGTTATTAAAAAATTTATGTTGCTATTGGTAAAAAATTATTGGGTGAATTAGATAAAATTAAATGGAATTAACCAATATTCAATTTGATCAAATTAGGTTAAATTATCAAATATACCCCTAAACTATGGGGTTGGTTTCAATCATACCCTGAACTTTCAAAAGTTTCATTTTAGCTTTTGGAGTTTGAAGTTTGTTTCAGAACTACCTTTGGAGATATTTTTCGTTAAATTTATTGACAAAAAATTATGTGTTTGCATGTGTTTTTATAGTTTTTTTCCATATATGTGTTCAAATCTATTCACATAAGCAACAATACGTATACAAATACGTTATTTTTCGTCCATGAATTTAATGAAAAAAACCTTCAATGGTTAAAATGAAACTTTTGAAACTTCAATGGCATAATTGAAACTAACCCTATAGTTTAGGAGTAGTTTTGATAATTTAACCATAAAATTAAAAGTGTTGAAAATTAATGCACCTTGTCTAAAGTTGGTTTATTGTTCTGCTCTCCTAACTATTGTTTAAATTCTTGATCTTTAAACAAAGATAAAACAGAAACCTTTCTATGAGTCCATTTGTTTTCATTTATAATTGTTCGTAATGTTTAAAAATAATTTTCTTATCATATGTATTATGTTGATGGTCAAATCTGGACAGGAGGAACTCACCTGACCTTCACGTGCCACCAATGGTAAATTTGTTTGAAGAAGATAGAAGAAACCTACACACTGGTGTGGTGCTTGCCACACCGCCTCCGATGCTTAAGTCAGAAAGTTGAATGAGGATAGCAAGGGAGCAAGAGGAGAAGTAGGGTTTAGAGAATGAGTTTCGGGATCCCTTCTTCAGTGACGAAAAAGGGTTTAAATACCTTTTCCTGCCTTAGGGTTTCTAGACTTTCGAAGACGATTCGGGCTGAACCAGGTGGAACTAGGGCGTCTAGGGGCACCAAGGACTGAGCAGAGGGGAGGACACTCAACCCACATGAGTGGGCCGACGCCGAGCATGGGATTGGGCCATCTCGGCCCAATCCCTTCGGTCGAGTCTCCTTCGGGGTCCGCTTCCTGGTCATGCTTCCGAGTTTGTGTCGCGCTGTCCTGCTTAGTCCTTGAATTCCAGAGTGATCCAAAATCACCTACAACATTAAGCCCCCACTCTTGAATTGAGATTCAGGTGTGACTTATTGCAATAGGTTAAGCTCCTTAAGCCCGATTTAAGAGTAAAGATTTTCCCCTTGTGCTAATTCATGTGTTGGTCTCTCGTTATCCTATAAGTGAGGACAAAACTAGACAAAGCAAAAGCTCCCTGAATAGGGTCTATGTAAGAGAAAAATGAGAGAAGTGAGGGGTCGAAGAAATAATCCGACCTCGGCCTCGGCCTCAGGATGAGGCCGAGGCTAACGTTTGGAGCGAGTTCAAACTTCTGTGCTTTTTGCCTCTCATTTTGTATGTTTGTGCGATCTATTTCTCTGTTTTGAAGCCCTCTATATAAGTGCTTCTTGTTGGGATTGGTGTCCTAAAACTCGTAGATAGTGAATGTTAAACGAATTATATACTTATTCGATAAAGGCGTTATCAAGACTAATTCAGTAAAGTTATTACTGAATAAAGTAAATTGCACATATAATAACCCAAATCCAATAAACTAAGATCCATGGCTATAGGATGAACACTTGAGCTTTATGTAGAGACATAAAAGTGGATCAAGCTTGAGTAATAGCCAAAACGGTCTATAGTATAGGGATAGGGTTGGGTACCTTATTCTGGAGACACTATGAGACGCGGCCCACTTTATAGATGGTATAGACGATGTGATCCTAAATCGTCCATGTAGAGACATGCGAGTGGGGGCGTCCTATGCAATGAGTTTGCATAAGACCAGGACCAAGAAATAAGTCGCTCTTGCTTTATAACACCGTTTACTGACGAGACTGACTATTTCATGTGATGACCTAGGTAACTCGATCTTAGTCCTGAGCTAACTATGAACTCCTGTTTATTCGGACTTATCCTTAGATCTGCATAGGTGAGAGTGGCTCAGTATCGCCGACTCAATAAGCCTCCCATTTCAGGGATAGGAACGAGTAGATAGCTGGGGACATAGTCGTGCAAGAAGGAATTCACTCCTACCCGAATTAGGGATAGTAGAGAGGTTGTTCCCTTAAGTGCTGACTCCGGGGCTTGAACAAAGGGATCCCGCCCTCTCATTGGCCCGAGAGGGACTCGGTTTATTGGTTGGACCATAAACCAATTGTTCATTAGAGGATCAGTGGGACTTAAGGAACTAGAAGTACTATAGGGGTAAAACGGGCTTTTGACCTAGCTATAGCTACGAACAACCTGTGAAGGATCGACTTACTAATCATGGTTAAATCAAGTGGACAGAAATATATCTATAGTGAGGGGAGTGCAACTATCGGGCTATAGTGGAGTGTCCCGATAGTTAACGAATGTTGGCTAGCTTGGCAATGAGATTAGTCGGTTAGCCTCGAATCGTTGGAGCCCATGATCTATAGGTCCATTAGGTCCCCCTACTAGCTCATATCGGAATTAAGCCTAGAACAAAAGATAGGAAGCTTTGAATCGTTCAAAATTGGGAAAAAAAAGGGTATTATCATAAATTGTGTTTGACACAATAATTTAATTATGAATTAAATTAGAAAATGAGAGATGAAGTATTTAAAAGTGTTTTGAATACTATATATATGTATTAGGAATCATATATATGGAATTGCACAAGATAACAAAGATTAATTAGATTAATCATATCAAAATTAATTTGAAAATTTTCAAATTAATTACCAAGCAATCAATTTCAATTTAGAATTGAAATTGGGGATAATTTGCAAGCTTGAAATTTGATTTCAATTTGAATTTAGTGGATTTAGTTGGAAATCCATTTAATGCATGATCATTCAAAGTGGAAAGACAACTCATTCATGCATTGTTGCATGTCTTGTGTAATGTACACCTAGAATCCACTTGAGCTTGCAAATACACCATGTGTCTTGTGTCTTGAGGCTTGGCTTTGCATGGAGAATGTCTTTAAAAGGAGTTTGAATCAGATTCAAACATAAGAGAGCCATTTCCTTAATGTTATGCTGCTGGAATTTGGACTCAAAGTTCTCTCATCTCTCATTCTTCTCCATTGCTTGATGCTTCAAGCATTCCCTTCTCATTCCCGATCTTATATAGACTCCCACAAGTCGTTCTTGGCCCAGAGTATAGTAGGGAAGACTCTAGAGGTTGTCCAAGGAGCATAGGAGAGGCAAACACCACAAGGAGTTCATCATAAGTGAGCTACAAAGGTTGGTGTTTTCTAAACTCTCTATTCTGTCTTTTCTAGAACATGCATGCTTTAGGAGTAAAATTGAATGTCTTAAGTGCTTTCGATCTTCAATTGCTTCCGCATGTGTAATATGTACACCTTCACTTCTCACGTGGTAAGACCATAGGGTCGGCCTCGGCCTCAACCAAATGGCTTGGCTCAGCTTTGGTATTGATGTTAGCGTGGGTCGTGTGCTCAACGTCTCAGGCTCGCATGTAGTGGCATGGGCTCTAAGCATGGAAGCTTAGGCTCGCACGTAAGCGTGGGCACTAAGCTGAAGAGCTCAGGCTCGCATGTAAGCGTGGGCTCTAAGATGAAAAGCTTAGGTTCGCATGTAGGCGTGGGCACTAAGCATGGAAAACTTATACTCGCATGAAGGCATGGGCACTAAGCATGGAAAGCTTATACTCGCATGTAGGCGTGGGCTCTAAGCTGAAAAACTTAGGCTCACATGTAGGCGTGGGCACCAAGCTCGAGGGCTTGGGCTCACATGAAGGCGTGGGCACCAAGCTCGAGAGGCTTAGGCTCGCATGGTGGTGTGGGCTCTAAGCTTGGAGGCTTATGCTTGCATGTTGGCATGGGCTCCAAGCTGAAAAGCTTAGGCTCGCATGATAAGCATGAGCACCAAGCTGAAAAACTTAGGCTCGCATGTAGGCGTGGGCACCAAGCTCGAGAGGCTTAGGCTCGCATGTTGGCATGGGCTCCAAGCTGAAAAGCTTAGGTTCACATGTCATCTTGATACATTCCTTGAAACACACTCTGAGCCTTGAAAGGGGAACATATAGGTCCTAACATTAATGATAATGTTTACATTCAATTTTGGAATGGTAAAACAAGAAAAACAAAAGCCTCTATGCCTATCTACCAAAATTAAAATGAGCAAACACTGCTCTGATTACATGATAAATGAGCAGCAAATAAAAGAAAATTAGAACTCCCTAAGCTCAGGCTTAATGTGTTTTCAAGAATGTTGTCCTCGACCCTGGCATGAAGTATGGTCAGGCTCGACCTCGGCCTCGACCATAGGAGAGTCTCTCCCGATCCTCAATGGATTTCCAAAGGGGGGGTCCATCATCGTCTTTGCCTAGGTCATCTCTGGTCGGCCTCGGCCTTAGTGGTAAACTCCTTCAGGTATTCGTCCCGAATCAGTGCTTCAATTTCGTCCTTCAGCTGAATGCAGTTCCTAGTTGAATGTCCATGATCTCGATGGAAGAGACAATACTTGTTTTTGTCTCTTTTGTCATGATTTGACTTCAGCTTTCTAGGCACGTTGAGCAGGTTCGTATTTCGGATTTCCATCAAGAGTTGGCACTGTGGGACTGATGTAGGAGTATACTTCTCAAACTTTCTTGTGTAGTCTCCTCGGTCTGGTCGGCCTCGACCTCCTTCGTCTGTCCGCAGTCTTTTGTCCTTCTTCTGGTCTCGGTCGACTGAAGAATACCTCTTCAATTCAGCATAGGTTCGAGGTTGTGATAGCGAGCATAGCTAGCTAGTTTTCCCTATTCAATTTAGCTAGTCTTTTATGATTTTTTGGCCATTTTATTGTGCTTTAATGTTTATTTTGTAGGAAATGGTTGATTGGAGCTAAAACGCAATAGTGGAGTTAATCGGGTGCTCGGGACGCGAAAAGATGCAAATGAATGAAAAAGAGTCAAAGAGAAAAAAAAGTCAAAATAGGGTCAAACGCAGACTAGCGTCGAGACGCTAGCCCTTAAGCGTCTCGACGCTAGCCCTTAAGCGTCTCGACGCTAGCATTCCTTATCTGAATAGGCGCGAAACGGTCACAGCATCGAGACGCTGCGACCTTAGCGTCTCGACACTACGGCAAAAATCTGCAATATAAGTTATTTTCGGCTAGGGCTGAAGGGGGAACTCTTTTGGATACTTTTGGAGCCGTAAAACAGAGGAGAAAACAGAGGATTGAGGCTGAACAAGAGGGATAAAAGCGGAAATCAACCCGTTGTTCGTGGGGATCGTGACGGGGACGTTCGGTCTCGGCCTACATTGAGTTTTCTTTTCCCTTTCCTTTTCTCTAGCTAGATTTATGGCTTTGTTATGTTTAGTTGAGCTTGTAATTTCATTCATGAGTAGCTAAACTTGTAGCTTAGGGATTGATGTAGTTGATTTTGTTTATGGATTGATTTATGGTTTAAGTTGTGCAATGGTTATTATGTTGCAATCTTGATTTAATGCTTTCAATTAATTGGCCATTAGCTGAATGATTTGAGTTTTTATTCTTGCTCGGGAGAGGGGATTAAATGTAGACTTACTCAAGATTGCATGACTAAGGTTTATTTTCTAATTCGTGACGGTTTTAGATTAACTTTAGAATTGGTCAAAAGATCTCATTGCCTTGCATGTTAATAAACTTAGATAGGGATATCAAGTAGATTAATTTGCATGAGAATCAATTATACTCGGGAGAGGTAGTTGTGATTAAAGGGTCTTAGGCTCATAATTCCATTGTGCATAATAACTTACTCCTTAAAATCAATCCTAGACTAAATCGGCGAAATCAATTCCCTAAGTGTTTTTCCAATTGAATTTCCACTTTTTACTTGCTTTGATTTAGTTTTCATATCATTCACTCACTACTTTTTGATCCCTAAATAAAATTGAGCAAGATAATTCACAATACTTGATTTGCTTAAAAATCCAATCCAGAGGACGACACTCGTTTATACGAACACTTTATTATTACTTGACCCGTGCGTTTGCGGTAAGGAATATTCCACATCAGGTTGGATCTTACCTATCGAATTGAGCAGTCTCTCGTCTTCCAGTCCGACGGTTATGGCTACCAGGGCTGCTCCCTCACTGTATCCCTCCACCTATAGTGTTTTCTCATTAAAACGAGTTATATAGTCACGCAGACTCTCACTTGGCTGTTGCTTAACAGTTAAGAGGTTGATGTGAGGCTTGCGCTGTTCTCTAGCTCCCATGAATTGCGAGAGGAATGCTCGAGCTAATTCCTTGAAAGAGCTGATGGATTTCCTTTTCAACATTTGAAACCATTGCTTGGTTGATCCTGTCAGAGTGAAAGAGAAGGCGCGACACCCGATCGCATCTGAGACGCCGTGGAAGTCCATCCAGTTCCTGCAAGCGTCTATGTGTTGTATGTGGTCTTTCTTACCATAATACGGTTTGAATGTAGGTACCTTGAACTTCTGGGGCACCTCGACTTTCATGACTTCATCAGTGAAAGGTGGGTCGACTTGGTCGATCAGTTCTTCCAAGTCTTCTTCCCCATAGTCCTTTGATTTCTACAGGTCCCCCTAAGGATTTCCGAGCTCCTTTAGTGTGTTCAGAAGCTCAATCTTCCCAGGGAGGTTGTCCTTCTTGGCCTCGGCCTCGACCACTCTAGCCTCGGCCTTGGTTGCCCTAGTCTCGGCCTCGACAGCTCTAGCATCGGCCTCGACAGCTCTAGCCTCGGCCTCGGTTGCCCTAGCCTCAACCTCGACAACTCTGGCCTCGGCCTCTAGGGGTGAGCACAACAAGCCGAAAAACCGAGCCGACCAAACCGACGTTGGTCGGTCGGTTTTATGATAGCATCGGTTGGGGTCAGTTTTGCATTGTGCAAAACCGACCTATCGGTCGGTCGGCTCGCCAAAAATGGCGAAAATCCACCACCCCGACCGAATATCTGCTCTTACTTAAAAAAAAAAAAAAAGAAATGGATTATTAATGAAAATCTGACGTGATGGGTAGATGGAAGGTGAAAAGATGCATGACATGGTAGGTATTGATTACCTACTATGTAGGTAATCATTACTTTTTTAAAATTTAAAAAAATTACTTTTTTTATTTTATTGTTTTTTAATCTTTCTTTCCGTCACCAGATTTCTTTTCATCTTTCTTTCTTCTCTCTTCTCACTCTTTCTCTTCTCAGTCTTTCTCTCATCCGTTTTCATCTTTTTTTTTCTTTTTTCTTTGTTCTCCTTCTCTCTTCTCACTCTTTCTCTCATCAAGTTTTCTTGTCGGATTTAATGGAACGTCCTCACCGGATTTACTTTGTCGAAATGGAACGTCCTCGTCGGACTTGCTTCGTCGGAACCCACAACCAATGCCACGAAGATTTTTTTTCTTCGTTCTTCTTCTCCTTTCTCTCTTTCTTCTATGCTCTTCTCTTTCTCTTCGATCCTTCTTTTCTTGTCGGATTTGCTTCGCTCTCTCATTCGTCGGAGTCACAGAACCACAACTTTTTTCGTTCTTGAGTTCGCCGAGTCACAAAACCGACCAAATCCGCCGACCGTTGGTGTAGTCGGCCAGTCGACATCTCGAACCCATAAAAAACCGACGACCACCGACCGATCAAAACTGAATGGTCGATTTTCGGCATCGGTTTTGGCCAAAAACCGACCCCGACCGACCGCTGCTCACCCCTATCAACGACTTTGGCCATTTTGCGCTTTTCCTCAATCAGGTTCCTCAAATCTGTTTTGCAGCTGATACTTGGTTCTGGGCTCCTCAGAACTGTGCGTTTTGCATGCTTCAGCCCCCCGACCTTGCTGGTTGCGTTGTTGGTCTTCTTTCCCTTTGATTCTTCAACGTATTCAATTGGCTCATTTCCCTTCCTCGGATCTTTAATCAAGCCTTCCTCTCGGAGTTTGGTGTTAGGACCAGGTTTATCCAAGATTTGAAGTATCCTGGACGAACTCTGATCTTTTCCCCTCACCTTGTCCTCAAGGGCGGCAATTTTGGCGTCAACTTCTTCTCCTTGGCCTCGGCTCCCTAACCTATTTGTCTCGGTGACCTCTGCGGGTTATCATTTTCTCATGATTTCTGCAGCTGACGGTTAGTTTCTGAAGTTTCTGTGTTTAGATTTTGGTTTTTCTTCTCCATACTCTTTCTTGTTAGGTAACCGATGTGCAGATTTCACTAGCAAGCTTTCTTCCCCACAGACATCGTCAATTGTTGATGGTCAAATCTGGACAGGAGGAACTCACCTAACCTTCACATGCCACCAACGGTAAATTTGTTTGAAGAGGGGGAAGATGTGGTCTGCAAGATAGAAGAAACCTCCACACCAGTGTGGTGTTTGCCACACCGCCTCCGATGCTTAAGTTAGAAAGCTGAAGGAGGAGAGCAAGGGAGCAAGAGGAGAAGTAGGGTTTAGAGAATGAGTTACGGGATCCCTTCTTCAATGACGAAGAAGGGTTTAAATACATTTTCCTGCCTTATGGTTTCTAGGCTTATGGAGACGATTCGGGCCGAACCAAGTGGAACCAGGGCGTCTAGGAACACCAAGGATCGAGTGGAGGGGAGGACACTCGACCCACACGAGTTGGCCAAATGGTCGGCCTCGGCTCGAGGCCGAGGCCAACCATTATGCTCGGCCTTGGCACAAGGCCGAGGCTGAGCATGGGATTGGGCCATCTCAGCTCAATCCCTTCGGTCGAGTCTCCTTCGGGGTCCGCTTCCTAGTCATGCTTCCGGGTTGGTGTCGTGCTGTCCTGCTTAGTCCTCGAATTCCGGAGTGGTCCAAAATCACCTACAACATATTATATCTTTACATATTGAAGATATTGATTTGAATGGCAGGCTACTGCACTGTTCTCTGCCTTCTAATATCAAGGGCTTAATTATTATACTTTTTAAATTGTTTGGACTAAACAGTAAAAAGACAAGTATTTAGTTCAAAATACAACACGAATTAGAGTACATGCAATTAAAACGACACCTTAAAAAAGTTAATTGATGCCAAAGTGAACATAGGGTAATTGACATAATACTCTCGACCAAGAGATCATAAGTTTGAATCTCTCACCTCCAAATGTTGTAGAACTAAAAAAAAAAAAAAAAAAAAAAAAAAAAAAAAAAAAAGTTAATTGATGTGGGATAATCTAACAAGTCTAGCATGTTTGGGAGTGATTTTAAAATAGCTAAAATCACTTTTGTCATGTTCGAAATCACTCTGAAACATACCTTTAGTTATTCAAAATCAATTTTATGTTTAATTTTACACTTTTAAATGTGTTCTTCATATCATCAAAATTGATTTTGAATTATTAAAGTCATGTTTCAGGGTGTTTCAAAATCACTATCAAATATGCACTAAAGTTTTAAATCTTCATACTCTTAATCATCTTTATAAAAAAAAAAAAAAAAGTTGCTTCATCAATTTTGAAGCAATGAAGCAGGAGAAAAATTATAGGAAAATAAATTTTAAAAAGTTTTCATCAGTCATCATAATTCTTGTAGAATTATGTTTGAAGCAAAAGCAACAAATACCTTTTAAAATCTCTCCTTTTAAGATATTTTTTTTTTTAAGGAAGAAAAATAAAAAAATGAAGAAAGAGCGAAATCTTTTTAGACAGAGTATTTATTCTCTTCTTTTTAGAAATCAAAATGGGAGATTCTTAATTTTAGATGTTCATAACTTCCACTCAAAGAAATTTAACTTGTAATGGTTCCAATAAATTTGTAAAACGACCTTTAAAAAGTGGTGGAATTCAAAAGTGGTTCCAAACCCCACTAATAAATTCTCTTTCCTCTTTTATCAAAAATAAATAAATAAATTATCTTTCCTCTAAGATATATATATATATATATATATATATATATATATATATATATATATATTATTTAAAAAAGAAAGAAGATGGAAAAAAAAATAGAACGAGTTTTTATCCTGATTCTTTTTTAGAAATTAAATTTTGAGAGAGAGCTAAAAATAAAATAAAAAATAAATAAATAAATAACTTTAGAGAAACTGGTATTAATTCCTGTCCTTTTTAGAAATCACAGTAAGAAAAAACATCAAAGTTCTTATTGGGAATAATTGAGTATTTATTCTGATTCTTTCTAGAAACCAAAATGAGAGATTAGAAATTGAGTATTCATTATTTTTATTTAGAAATCAAAATATGAAAGAGAGAAAATAGAATTACCAAATATTAGTTATCCCCTCCAAACCAAGATATTTTTGTTTTTCTCTCTTTCTTTTTTTTTTTTTTTTACTATAATTTTTTTCTCATACGTCCAACATTCTCAAATAATTTCTCGAGAGGAAGAGAGAGGAGAAGAAGGTGCAAGCTGAGAGATGAGAGGAAAAAACTATTCAATGTAGTTTTCCCTCCTCTCCAATTCCTTAGGTATATGGTCAAACTGCAATTTTTTGTTTCTCTCCTACTTCCAAAGATATTAACTATCAACCACTATAGTATGGTGTTCTCAAATAATTTTTCTAGAGGGGGAGTGATAAGGAAATGAGTAGTTGAGGAGACCATGAGGAAAACCTGTAATATGAATATAAGTTCAACCCAATGAGTCAATCATAAGGCTAAAAAAAAGCAATGAATGTTCAACTCCAAGTTAAGATGCCTATCCATGGCAAAGAGTTGCAACCATTCAAGTTTGATAAGGCACCCCCATTCATTCAAGAGGCATGATGAATTTAAAAAGGTTTATGTATGGATTTTTTTTTTTTTTTTGACAATATATGTGGGGTAGAGGATTCGAACCACAGACCTCGTGGTTATCAGTACAACTTTATGCCAGTTGAACTATGTTCTTGTTGAAGGGTTGGGAACTTAATCATATTTCCTTACTAGACTATATGCTACGATCGCACTTTCATGTAAATGCCACCTTTAACAACTTTTTTTGTTTTTTGATAAATTTCACAATTTTCTTTGAAAATACACATTTGATCATTTGAACACTACAAGAAGAGTGCAAGCTGAGAGAGGAGAGTTGAGGGGAACAACCAAGTACACCAAGATCTTGCTTTATATCCTAAGAATAAAGGCTTGGATATGAAAAAAAACATAAAGTATCTCCATTTAAAAAAATAAAATTCTAACCACTTTGCCTTTTAGTAAAGATAGATCATCCTTTAACAATGGTGAAAAAGTTACACAAGGGAAAACAAAGTCAAAGCATCATAATCTTCTGAAGTAATTCAAGAAATTCAATAACAAATATACCAAACTATGATAGCATTTACATTTAACAATATACCAAAGTAAAACCCGTTTAGGAAACGTTTATTGAGATTTCAAAATACTATAAGTAATACCTATTATTGCAATGTAACAAGGGTCCACATCTTTTAACACATATTTTGACAATATGTTGGATGGGAGATTTGAACTATGCTCATGTTGGCTTTAACATTCGTATTTTCACCCTTGCAAAGAATGTGGATGGGAGAATCCCTCTGTCCATTAGCTTCCAACCTGTATACAGAAGCCTGAGAAATATAAGCACAAATACATATTCAGCATTGATTTCAACAATTTTTTTACAAGTTACAAACTACAAGCACATCTATAATACATTAGTTTTAGCCCATCTAATCAGTTTCAAAATAAAAACCATGAGTCAGATAATAATGCATCGAGTTTTGTCACAATACATAATGCATCAATCGGCATCATCAGCGCTAAAATCTGGCTCTGGAGGCTTCTGTAGTTTTATCAATTCCTGAGCACTCTTTGCATTCCGATATCGCTGAACGCCCCGAAGAGCATTGGCAGCAAATTTGGAGGCTAAGAAAGTTGCCCGAATACTATAAGAGCCTCCGCTTGTGGCAGTTTGAGATCCCTCAGATTCTTCGGCTGCAACTTCTTCCTTTTGACGAAGTTCCATAGACTTTCTCTTGGAATACCGACGCCATGCCGCTTGGATGAAGCAAGCAGCCCAGGTTCTCCATTGCTGAGAGTAGAAACGGAAGGTATGTTGCACCTGTCTACTGTGAAGGCGCCTGAACTGACTGGCCACAAATTTCAACTCTTCGGCAACAAGGGCAAAAGCCTCAACCTCTGTAATAGCCTTTACAGTCCTTGTAGAAGATGGAAGATTCGAACCAGATTTTGGATCCAGAGCCCAGGTCAAAAGCTCTTCACCACAAAAATCACCTTCTTTCAGAAAGGTACGGTTGAAAAATCCACTCCGCCCACCATCCGTAGTCACACTCTCGAGCCGACCACGTATAATGAAAAGCATCTCATCAACTGGATCACCTTCACGCACTATGTAAGTGTACTCCGTAAACAAACATGGTTTCAGCCGCTCACAGATAGCATCAAGCAGCCTCTCGTCCATGCTTTCAAACAGAGGAACCTAAAAACCATCAGAGAATATGAAAATGTTAAAGAAGTACAAAGGGAAAAACAAATCCTAGGATGAAAGTAACTTAAGAAGCTAAAGCCTTCAAATTTTCATCAAGTTATCATGAACTGATAACATATGGAACCTTTCAAAGAATTTAGTTCCACCCTTTGAATTTGAGCAACTATTGTAGCAGATAACGTTAGAATATTCATATTTAATGTAAAGAATTTACTACTGCCTTAATAGTAATAATAAGAAGAATTTTTTTAAAAAAAAAGTAATAATAAGAAGAATCAAATAAAGAAAAAGAGCAAAGCAACAGCCTTACCCTCCTTACTAAAACCAAAACTTACAATTGTTCAATAAGTTATCATGTACTGACATACAAATAGAATTTTCAAAAAGAAATTTAGTTCCACCCGTTGAGTTTGTGCTAAATATTTGTAGCAGATATTGTGAATATTCATACTTGATGAAGAATTTCTACTGCCTAAATAATAAGAAGAAGACCAACGAACGAAGAAAAAGAGCCAAAGCAATAACCTTACCCTTCTTACTAGAGCCAGACAAAGATGCCGTTTAATATCTCTCCTAAGATCCTTAGGTAGAGTTTGAACCAAACTCTGTTCGTCCACCCCACGGGTCTCCAACCACTTGTACTGATCATAACGCCTGACTCTCTCCCGAAGTTCTTGTGGCAGCAAGCGATGATGCATCCACTGCTCCGAATCACGTCTTTTCACCCTCATTTCCTCAAGCCTTATAGTTAGAGATTGAAGATAAGTCTGTCATAATAACATTAAATCAGTTTTTGAATGTCTACCTCTACGTGGTTTACTCTTATCCACTCTAGAACATAATAATGTACTTCAACTGTCTATAATCTCAGTAAAGCACTCCAATCTGTCAACCTCTTTACTGCTGAAATGGGCAAAGAGGCCAAAATATATATATGTACATCCCAAATGCAAAAGCAAGAAATGTCTTCAATTTTACTATTATTTCAGATACCATTAAATATTATTTTTCTGAAATAACAAACGCCAAATTGACATGTCCCAAGAAAGTTGACAAGATACTTTCCCCATAATTTTCCAATTGAGGTTAATAAAAAGATATGGCGATTGTCTTAAATCAAAAATGAGATAATTAAAAAAAAACACAGACAATGAACTCCATCTTACTACTAGAAAAGACACAAACTTTACAGATTCTTCCACATACAAAGCCATATTGTAAAAAAATCCTATAGCCATTTCAGCCAAACTATCCAAAAAGTTAGCACGAGTTTCATCAGCTCAAAAAAAAATTAACAGAAGCCATAATTGCATTACCTCACAAAATATAAACAGTAGTCACCATTGCATTCGCTCACAAAGTAAAGTTTGCTACTACACCAATTAAATGACCATGCAAGTGAATGGATCTACAACTAAGATTATAGATTGAAGTGGTAGCCATGGAGGGAAAGTTTAATGAGAGTTCAGAAACAATAAAATTTACTCAAAATGTTCAAAAATCCCAGCTCAAAATAACCAATCTCAACGTCAAATAGATAGTATGAAGCAATATTCTTGGCAGCAAATTACTCTGGAACTAGTAAATTGAAAATT
Source organism: Luffa aegyptiaca (assembly GCA_017139565.1). Taxonomy (NCBI): domain Eukaryota; kingdom Viridiplantae; phylum Streptophyta; class Magnoliopsida; order Cucurbitales; family Cucurbitaceae; genus Luffa; species Luffa aegyptiaca. The sequence goes on along the minus strand of CM029402.1, from coordinate 43,900,606 downwards.
CAAGGAGATGGGAACACATAATCAACAAAAACCTAGTATAATCTGGAAATACGAGGTAGAATAAACCCATACAAGCCAAACTCAGGTAAATTCTTTCAGATGTGGTCAAATAGGAGCTTGCTTGCAACGAAAATTTTGTAACACAGGTTGAAGAATATCCAAAGAGACAGTGGCCAAGGAGTGCCTAAAGGGAAGTTTTTTCCATCCTTACCAGAGACAATCACTCGAGAGTAGCTTTGAACTTCATATATCACCAAAGGCCTTTTGAATTTCTTATTCTGTGTCTTTGTGAAACATCCAAAGAGCTCTTCATGGAGTAGGATTAGTGCAAATTATGATATCTTAGTTGAATCCTTGATTAATAATTAGGATTAGAATTAGTTTCCTTGATTAATTAGGATTAGGATTAGTTTTTTTTTTTTTTTCTTTCTGAGAAGAGGAACAAATTTCATCGATGAATGAAATAAAGGAGAAAAACTCCAAACTCCTATTGATAGTTTGTTTTTCAATTTTCTATTTATAACTTTTGATTCATAATAACGAATTGATTGATTCTATAGAACTCTCTTTTTATCCTCTTAGGCTACACCAAATTGGTATCAGAGCAATCGTCTAGGCCAATGTTGGTTGCTGCTAATAGAAGACCGAAAAACTCTTGTTGATACAAATCATAAGAGGGAGCTTCGGGAGTTGTGCTTGTGACTCAACAGAGCACAACCATTCGTACCATTTTACGAAGGGGATACCTTTTAGAGTACCCTCTTTCAAAAAAAAAAAAAAAACAACCACAACAAGCGAATTAGAAAGAATGGATATGTACAACACAAGAAAAATGACCAAGAGAAGATACAACGACCGATATAGCCAAGAAAACCACAAATACATTCAAGAATAGTAGAATTTTGATTCTAGCGATTTAGAAGATGAATTTCAACATAACAACTCCACCCATGCTCGATTTTTTCAAAGATCCTATCAAAATCTACCTGGAAATTTTTATTCTAGTGATTCTAAAAAAGATCTTGGTGCAATAACAACATTCAAGAAATTGCCAAAAATGGAAATTTATGGCATAAGAAAGAAGTTCAAAGCCAGAAAACCTACTTTTGGATTTGGATCACGAGCAATGGAAGCGAAAAATTATTCAAAAACACACCTAAATCCCTATATTGATTGTGAAGCCCGTGAGGAATTTAGGAAAGGAATAGATGAAATCCGACGTCTTTTGGTAACATATCTAACATTTTGGATCGTTTTAAACGACAAGAATGTAAAAAAGCCTAAATTGTAGAATTTGAAAGTAGTTGTCGAGAAAATCGAGGACTTTTTTGAAACGAAGAGCTCAAGGGAATAAGAGAAGATCAAACACACAAAGAAGAAAGGAAATTGTGGAGCCCGCAAAAAGACTTTATGTGAAAATGAAATATCAAATGAAGAAGAAGGCAAAGAGGCACCAAATGACAAAACCTTGGCTCCACTTCACAACGCACCGCTAGCACATTTCTGGATCCTAAACAGGGTCGTCGGTAGCAAGGAGGAAAAGGTATCGGACGCCAAAGCCATAGTGCAAAAGGAGAAGATGAAGAAGCCAAGACGCCTTATCGATAACAATCAGACGAAAATCATGTTGTTGCGTGTGAAGAGAGGTATGAAGACAACGTGGATTGTTCGATCTTTTTCAACGCGAAACCTACCCAACCAGACCCAAAATTAATCCCAACAATGATCCTGCAATGCACTGGGCAAAAGCTTCGGACATGATTTGTGTTTTTTTGCCCCACGACCTGTGTGATCCAACCTGAAGCTCATTGGATGATTTTGGTGTTTTATGCCTTAAAATCCACATGACCTGACCTGTGTCCACACCCCAGCCCATCCATTTTAAAGAATCGATTTGAACCACATACAAGTTGAATTAGCCCACATTAAAATTTTTCCAGATTTCTTTCAAGAACTTTTTCATCATTGGGAAGACTTCGATTTCCACTAAAAGAATTTTAGTGACTCTTTCGTCGTGGCTAGTTGTAGCGGTTAGTGGTCAATTAGTTGTTTCTTTGTTGGTGGTCTTCGTTTTCTTCTTTTTTTCTCCCCCCCCCCCCCCCCATGAAAAACCAACTTTCATTAAGAAAAAATGAAAGAATACATGAGCATACAAAAAGCAAGCCCACAAAAGGGGGTCCAACTAAAGGAAGGGATCCCAATCAAGCAAGATAAGACCTAAAAGATTTTTTCAAAAAAAAAAACAAAGAATTACAAAATAATTTCATGACTGATGCCCAAAGGGATACATGGAACCTAGCAAGGAACAAACGTCACTCGAGCTACTATCAATCCCTTTTAACACTCTATTATTCCTTTCCCCCCATAGATTCCATAACAACACACATCCCAGCTTGCCACAAAAATCTTCCTTTGTCACGAAACATCGAATGGAGGAGGCCCTCCTCGATCGTCCCCCTGAAATCTGAATAACTTATCATCTGCAAACCAAACAAATCAAAAAAGGTCTTCATTTTCTTCTTAAAACTCAAGGACGAGTTTTTTATTTTTATTTTTTGAGGGATAGAATGATGTAGTAGGATTAGTGTAAATTAGGATATATCTTGGTTAAATCCTTGATTAATTAAGATTAGAATTAGTTTCCTTGATTAGTTAGGAATAGGATTAGTTTCCCTGGTTAATTAAGATTAGTTTCTTTTCCATTTCTCTATATAAATAAAGAATTGCCCCTTGTATTCATAACTTTTGATTCATAATAACGAATTGATTGATTCTTGGAGAAAGTTCTCCTTTTATCCTCTACACCAACTCTTCTCTGACACTATATTATGCCATACTGAATCTGGCTCATTTGGGAATTGATAGAGCTCAATATATCTTTCAAAGAATTCAAGATGCTTCCCCTTTCCCATCTCTCCCAATGTTCCACCAATTATCACAAAAACAAAAGCATCCCCCCACTATATCATTCTCTGCCCTAGTAGTAACCTATCCCACACTCATGACTTCAACCTAAAATCTAGTTACACTAGTGGGTCCCTCCTCCCTACCTGATTACTTTGTCCTTGACCCCACTCTCCTCCGTCCTCCCTCATGCTTCCAATAGGAGGTCTATCAGGAATCTGTAAGGTAACCCCTTACAATATATTGATATCTTGATAGAAAAGAAACAGCCCAAAGGCAAACCAAACCCAGCAAATTCAAGAGTGTTGGTAACTCTCCCTCACCTTTCAAGGTTCACACAAAAACAAGCATAAAAGAACCCTAAAATGAAAAAGAAATATATATACTCCCTCCCTGCCTCAACGGCTTACAATCTCAGCTTCTCTCTTGGGACCACAGTGGTCCCAACCTCTCGTGCCTGGCCTCCCCAAATAACTAACTTTAGGGTGAAATACCCTTCTTGCTCTTTCTTGTATAAACTTTCAGAATTGGAGGTCTAACAGAATCTTCATAACTATATAATAACTAAAGCTTCATTCTTCCTTTTCGAGTTCTCAATTTCCAACCACCACACTTTAAATAAATTGCTAATCTTCCTGTCCACTTCTGACAATCTTTCTCGGCATCAAGAGTTAAGACATAAAATAGGTAGGAAGATATTTAAGTACGGTATTATGAAGTGTCATTCTCTCTCTCTTAGACAAGCCAAAATTTTCTACACCAAAGGCCTCCAAACCCCATTTTTTTGGGATTTCCCCCAAAGGAAACTCCTCAATAAATTTTGAAATAGGTTTGCGCTTAAAATCATACTTTTTGAGCCACATTCAGTAGTATTGAGTTGCTTTGTTTGAACACCTATAGGTGAATTACAAGAAAGATCTCCAATTTAATATTAATGAAGAAAGACTGTAATCAGAAAAAAGATGTTTACATTTGCACCAATATAAAGCATGAAAAAGAATCAAAACCATAAAGCTATCAAAAGATGAGAAAGAATCCCTGAAAATTCGTCCATTCCTTTTGTCCCAAAAAAACCAGAGGAAAACCCTGTTTAAGGCTAGCCACAATACTTTCTTCACTCCTTTGAAAGGATGTCCCACAAAAAAGGAGGCAAGAACATCATAAATGTTGTTTGGCAAAGCAAGGACCAATCAAAGGCATGAAGGATCGTTGACCAGAATTTATAAGCAAAGGAGCAATGAAAAAATAAGTGTCCAGGATCCTCCGAGCCAGAAGAACACATAACACACCAAGATAGAGAGAGATGGGAAAATGTCATTCTCCTCTGAAGACGATCAGTCGTATTAATAGCTCCAAGACTATGTTCCTAGAGAAAGATTTTTATCTTTTTGGGATAAACATCTTTCCAAATCACATCATAAAGATTGTTGGAGGTGGGATCAGAGGCACCGACCATATCTCCCGTAAGAGATTTGATTGTAAAAGAGTTAGATGGATCAATAGGCCAAGACCAAGTGTCATCACTAGATCGAAGATTGATCGAAGAAAGTAAATGGGAAAGATTTGTCCATTCATTTATCTCCAAATCATTTAGATTACGTTGGAGGCTCAAGTCCCATGCAGCATTAGATGTAGCCCAAAAGTCAGCAACCTTATCATTTGGACGATTTGATAATCTATAAAGACGAGGAAAAACCAAAGCGAGAACCCCACAACTCAGCCAAGAATCATGCCAAAAAAGAGTAGAACGACCATTGCCAAGACATCTCTGAATACGACTAACAACAAGATCAATAGTAGAACAAATAAACCTCCAAGGAGATTTGAAAGATCCTCTCTAAATACGATGCAGCCAGATACAAGCATTCTCTGAGTAATAATACTTAGCAATAATAATTTGACGCCACAAAGCGTTGTCTTCATGTAAAAACCTCCAAATCCATTTTGATAAGAGAGCCAAATTGTGATGCCGAAAATTTCCAATACCAACTCCACCCATACATTTAGGAAGCTGAGTGGTCACCCAATTTACATTGCGCATACCTCCATCACCTCTAGAGCCCTCCCAAAAAAATCCCGAGTGAGCTTATCCAAAGATTTAGCAACCTTAGCTGGTAAATTGAATAAAGATAAGTAATATGTAGGCATATTTGAGAGGGTAGATTGAATGAGAGTATGTCTACCACCTTTGGAGATAAAAGAGTATTTCCAATCATGAAGCTTATGTTGAATCCTTTCAATAACAGGCTGCCAAAATTGAGATCCTTTTCAATTGCCTCCCAAAGGAAGCCCCAAGTAAGTAGTAGGCCAAGAACGTTGCTTACAACCAAATTTTGCTATCAACCACTCCATTTCTGAATCTGTAGTATGAATCCCCAAGAGCTCACTCTTGACAAAATTTATATTCAATCCAGAAGCCATCTCAAAAAGTTTAATAATATCAAAAAGATTATCCAAAGCTTCTGAATCATAGACTGAAAACAAAAGAGTGTCATCCACAAATTGCAAATGCGTCAAAGAGAGACGAGAATTACCGATAGGATGAGATACAATTCTTCCCATTCTTGAGCTATGTGATAACAAACGACTAAGGCAATCATAAACCAAAATGAATAGAACAGGAGAAAGAGGATCACCTTGGCGAATACCACGAGATGGGATAATTTTTCCCCTAGGTCAGCCATTAATGATAATTGAATAATTAACACTAGAGATACATCCACGAATCCATTTCCTCCAAATTAAACCAAAGCCCTTGGCTTGCAAAACTCCATCAAAAAAATCTCAATCTACCTTATCAAAGGCCTTTTCCATATCTAATTTAAGAACAACACCTTTCTTGTGTGAGGTAATCCAGTCATCAATCAATTCATTGGCCATTAGAGATGATCCAAAATTTGTCTATTTGCTACAAAAGCCAATTGGTTATTTGCTATAGTGGATGGCAAAACCAACTTCAATCTATTCGCCAGAACACAAGCTATGATCTTGTAAGCACAAGGAATGAGACTAATGGGTCGATAATCTGTGGCAGATTTGGAGTCTAGCCTCTTTGGAATTAGACAAATATATGTTTCATTTAGAGCCACATTAATAATACCGGTCGGGTAGAAATCTCTGACCATAGTCATAACATCCTGCTTGATTGTATGTCATGAGAATTTAAAGAATTCAGCCGTAAATCCATCAGGACCCATAGATTTATTGGACCCCCATGATTTAACAGTTTGATAAACTTCTTCCTCTGTAAAAGTCAATTCCAATCCAGTTGACTAATTATCACTGATTGGATTCCAATTGACATTAGTAGGGAGAAATCGATGACCTTTGTCTTTGGTAAATAATGACCGGTAGAAACCAATGAACTGCGCCTCAATATCATTCGTTGTGAGTAAACTGACTCCATTTCTAGAAAGAACCTCAATAATAGAATTTTTCCGTTTATGGACAGCCATAATACGATGAAAAAATCTAGTATTTTCGTCATCCTCTGTGAGCCATTTTAATTTACATCGTTGTTGCCAAAAAATATGATCTCGGGTTGTTTGGTCTTCAATTTGTTCCCGCAATAATCGTCTACATACCTTCTGATCCATAGATAAAGACCCACTGTATCCCATGTTGTCCAAGTTCCTCAACTGATAGATAAGAGAGGGCAGTTGGGAAATAGCATTACGATTCAAAATATTCCATTTCCTCAGCTCCACTTTCAATCCTTTGAGTTTCATCATAAAGCCATGGCCCGACCATCCTTGGAGGTGATTCTGGTTCCACCCATCTTCCATAACTCCTCGAAAAGATTCAATTTGTAACCAAGAGTTTTCAAATCGAAAAGGACAAGGCCCCCAAGAGATGTCTCCAAAGGAAAGGGCTTTGTTTGAAACTACTTATCGATTATTTTGCCCAATATAGTTCTTAGGGAAAAATACACTTCTGGTCCCTGAGTTTTTAAACTCAACAAAAATACCCCTAAGGTTTGAGATAAGGAGCACTTTGGTCCCCACCGTCTATTTTTCTGTTAAATCCTAACAGTTGCTGACGTGGCACTATTATTTTAATAAAAAAAATTATTTTTTATTTTAAAATAAAAATAATAAAAATATTATTATTTTATTATTATTTTTAAATTCTTTCTCCTTCTCTCTCTTATTCTTCTTCTCCATCTTCTTTCTTTTCCATCTTCTTCCTTTTTCTTCTTCTTCTTCATATCTTCGGCGGCCGGCAGCCGGCGGCCACCGCTCGCCGCCGGCGACTCTTTTTTTTTTTTATCTTCTTCCCCTTCTTTTCTTTTCCTTCTTCCTCCCTTTTTTCACTGGAAAAAAAAAAAAAAAAAAAAAAAAAAAAAAAAACAGAAACGAAGGGGAAAGGAGGCAACCCAGCTGGGATTCTTCACGCAAAAAACACCAACCGTTTCTTTTGGGCTCTGATTGACTACGGTCATTATTACGCCAACCTTAAATTTCGGATTCATATCGGCCGTTGATCACGGTAAATCTCTGATTACGATTTGTAGTTCGATCCAACGACTGCCGTGGCTTTTCGCTTTGACTCCAAGGGCTCTCACTGTGTTTTTTTCTATATATACTCCTTCCCTGCAACTGGTTTCTTCTCAGAACTCAGAACTCACTTTCTCTCTCTTGATTTCTTCATCTTTCTCTCTCTAGATTCTTCGTTTTCTTTGCTCTTGATCTTCAGAAATGGCGATTAGAAGTTTCGTCGTGATGATTTTGGTGGCGATGTTGATCGGCTCCACAATCGCGCAATCGCCGGCAGCATCTCCGTCAATGTCTCCAAGCAAATCACCGTCGAAGGCTTCGTCGACATCTCCGTCAATATCTCCAAGCAAATCGCCGTTGATTTTTTTTTTTACAGTGAAAAAAGGGAGGAAGAAGGAAAAGAAAAGAAGGGGAAGAAGATAAAAATAAAAAATAAAAAATAAAAGTCGCCGACGGCAAGCGGTGGCCGCCGGCTGCCAGAGATATGAAGAAGAAGAAAAAGGAAGAAGATGGAAAAGAAAGAAGATGGACAAGAAGAATAAGAGAGAGAAGGAGAAAGAATTTAAAAATAATAATATTTTTATTATTTTTATTTATTTTTATTTTATAATAATTTTTTTATTAAAATAATAGTGCCACGTCAGCAACCGTTAGGATTTAACAGAAAAATAGACGGCAGGGACCAAAGTGCTCCTTATCTCAAACCTCAGGGGTATTTTTGTTGAGTTTGAAAACTCAGGGACCAAAGTGTAACTTAACCCAAACTTCAGGGACCAAAAGTGTATTTTTCCCTAGTTTTTATTGTTAAGAGATCTCAAAATGTCTTCTTTTTTTTTTGGGGGGGGGGGGGGGGGGGGGGGGGGGTTGATCTAGTGAGCATCCAAGCAATTGTGCACACATCTGGACTAATCTCACGGAACAAGACCAGGTAATTGTTGGACAACTCCTACTATTTTAATTCCTAGATACTTGATTTGATAGACTTTGTGAATTTTAAATCGTAATGCACTGAACACATTTTGTGGCTAACAAACTAAATACTTAAACCCCTAAACAGTCAAGTTCTTTTTGTGGACCCTAGCCACAAGAACATCAATACTCAAGACAAAATTCAGAATAAAAACCTACACCATTCGCTTCTTTTTTTTACTCTTCTGTTGATGAATGCCCATCCCAAACACTCAGATGGCCGATGGGCATCACAAGCCAGTAATTATAATCAAATCTTTAATTATTCTACAAAGAAAACAAAAGCCCTTCCAGACCTTCAATGCTCTCAACAGCAACATTAAATAGGAAAAGAAAAAAAAAAGAAATTTGAACCACAAACCCAGAAGTCATTTAATTCAAACTATGATGTTACCTGCATGTTGCCAATAAGAAGCGCAAAGAGAATGAGACCAAGTACCGCCAATGCTATGGAAAAGATAACTTCCCACGGATACGTGCTTGTTTGAAGCCCCTGCCCAAGCGTACTGCCAAGAAATGAAATAAAATAAAATAAATAAAATGTCAAAAACTTGGGCACGTATCTTATGCACCTTCAAGTGTAATTCTTATTTTCATGCAATTTATTGGGTAAAAGATCGTGTACGAAAAAATTCAACCTTGGCCCAATCAATGAGGTGGAAAGAGATAATCAGAGGTATAGTTATCGATTGTATCAACTTTGATGTACATTTTCTTGCAGATTAACATTTCAATGAGATTTGAAAACGAAACTTCTCATCAACATTGGTAAATGATGCACAATTTTTTTCTACATGAACATGGGACACAATGCATAGACTATGAAGGTGAAGCAGGAGGTACATGCATATATAGTACAAATTCTCCAGGGAAAGATTTCTGTGTGAACAACAGCCTTTTAATATCCATGGCAGACACAAACCACTGGCTTCTTTTATAGGTAATACACACCTTAAGTTTTGTAGGCCCCACCATAGACAGTAACAATATTTGTTGATAAAATCCTTGGATGCTGCAATGCCAGAGGACAAAGCCTGTTGAAAGATTCCAAAATCAAACAGTTGATTATCATCAGCAGGTTTGCAACTTGACTCCACACTTGTCCTGTTCCAAGTTGCATAACCTTCCATGTCTTGGTTACCACAATATAAGAAATCTTTCCTGCAACTCGGGGCTATACAATACTTCTGCCAACATGAATCATTGCGTTCCACAGCCAATAAGTACCATAGTGCTCCAACTATCTGCAATGTTTAAGTTAAGTATAAAACTCAATTTGGTTAACGGATTTATATTCTGTTATAAAAATTTTATTGTTTGAAATCTTAGCTAATTTTTAAAATAAACACATAAGATTTAAAAATTCTTCTTTATTTAAGATTTTGATAGAACTCAAATTATGTATTTATTGATTTGGCAATGCCAAGGGAGTTTCAAGAGCTCCCTCCTCTCCTCAATGCTCAACAAGAGCTACATTTAGCCAAAATGCAAAATGATAAACCTCTCTCTCTCCACAACGACCTTTAAAAGACCTACTAACAGACTCGCTCAAAACATATAACTCCCCGATTCCCATGGTCCCCACAAAATCATCACTCACACACTCTCACGATAACAACCTGAAAACCTCACACAATTACGTCATTTGGTCCCCCTTTTCTTCCCTTTCTTACGTGTATACACTTTGGTATTAGTGAATTGGGGTCTAATGAACTCCAATCCAAAACAATAAGACCTAATCGAAAATTACAAAGAAGTGGAGAGACTGATAACCGCAACGAGTATTAAATATAAAAACACCCCAAACCTCACTCGCAGATCTCTCCACACCCCTAAAAATCCTACTACTCCTCTCAAGCCATAACCCCAAACCTCACTCATGGACCTCCTCACACCCATAAAAATCCTACTATTCCTCTCAAGCCATAACCCCCAATACATAGCAAAGATACAAGTATGTCAAAGGATTCTGCCTTTATCCCAGAAGGGAGGAGAGTCACCTCAATCAGAGAACAACCACCTTTGTTACAGAGCCAACAAATATCAAAGATGTCTAACAATGCTCCCAAACAGCCAAGGCGAATTGACATTTGACAATCCCTCAAAATATGATCCAAATCCTCCAATGCACGATGACACCAAGAGCACCATTACAGGCCCAACACATAGGAAGAGTGCTTATAGATACAATCCAAGGTGCTAACTAATGAAGAACCTACCACGCAAAGGTTTTGACCTTTTTGGAAATCCTAAACTTCAAATAAGAAAGCAGAGGCTCCATGAGGGAGAGAAGGGACACATAACGAGGGGAAAAAACTAGAAGAGAAGCCCTTAAAGAATTAGGGATCTAAAAATAGATATCCCTTTGCCTCGAACTCACAAAAGAGTCGTCTAACAAGAAAAGGGTTTCCACGCCAACAGCTTTCCTAACCCTCAACGAACAACTAAAACCCAACAAGACAACAGAAGAAGACGATGGGGATCTAAAGAGGGTAGGGAAAGGCCACGGAATGCAACCTCTTACTGAATAGGAGGTACAATCAAGGGGACATGGAATAGGGAGGTTTGTTTCCTACCCGAACATTTTATAAATTGAGAGAAAAGAGGAAAACCAAACGAAATAGCATTACAATGAAGTTTAAAGGAGCCCCTGGCCCCACAAACTGAAACTCACTCAAAAGAGTGTGGACCATACTTGTTGACTATGACCTTATGCCACAAGGCGTCAAGTTCTAAATAGAACCGCCATGACCATCTAGCTAACAAAGCCTCATTCCAATGTCTCAAGTTCCTAATACCCAAACCCTCGAGCTCCAACGGCCTTAAAACCAACTCCCATCTAACCAGAAGCGAACCTCCCCCATCCTTGTTGCCCCTCGAGGGGAAAAGAAAGCCCTTTTTCCAGTTCAACAGATGTTATTAAACCTTTTCTAAAACTGGGTTCCAAAAAGACACCCTTTGGGTTACTGCCCAAGACAAGAAGAAGGGAGATGCCCAAGAGAAGCCCAAGATAGGTTTAAAATTTTTAAATTATATAAGAATCAGACGTATTGAAAAATAATTATCAACTATCCTAAATTTAATATAGTAGAGATAAAGATAAATGAATTATTAAATTTAAAAATCACATAAATGGTATAATTAAAATTATGGTTATAAAACACTTTTGGTCCTAACTTTCATAGAAGAAGTAACAATTTAGTCCCTGATCCTTAGTTTGTAACAATTTGATCCCTGTACTTTCAATTTTGTAAGAAATTAGCCTCTGAACTTTAATATACAACAATTAAGTCCCTGTGCATTAAAATTTGTAATGATTTAGGTCTTGTCGTGAAAAATATTATTAAGATTCAATGGAATTTCTTACATATAAAGATTGATAACTTGATTAGGACCATGTGTGTTACTGTTTATAAACTACAAAGACTAAGTTGTTACATAATAAAAATTGACACTTAATTTTGATGAAATTTTTCACAATAGAGACTAAATCGTTATAAAATTTAAAGTACAAGGACTAAATTGTTACATATTAAAGTTCAAGGACTAAAATGTTACAAACTAAAATTCAACGACTAAATTGTCACTTCCATAAAAGTTCAGGAACCAAAAGTGTTTTTAAACCTAAATTATCAGTTGAAGAGTCGGGGTAGAATTGTCCAAAAATAATTCTCCAATGTTCTACCTTATGGTATAATAATGATTAGAGAATGTAACATAGACTATAATATCCATGCAAATTAAGAAATTCATAAATTAGTAGCATTTTTATCAAATAAATATTTTGGTAGAAATTAGAAATATGGCATAATACATTAATTTTGGTTACATTTAAATGAAATAACATTTTTATTTTATAAGAAACAGACAGAAATTTATTCAAAGACAAAAGGTAGACAGCTTGGTAGAGAGAACCCCTCTCGAGACAAAGAAGCAACACAAAGGAGAACACAAGAGAAATTCACAAAAAAAAAAAAAAAAACCTTCCAATTGCTAATAATCAAGGCAAGGCTGTAATTATAACAAAAATCTGAACTCCACCAAGAAGCCAAGTGCTATTTATATGAAATAACATAATAATAAAATATTTCAATATGATCCAAAATTTATTATGATTTATATAGTTATTAAACAGAGCCTCGCTACCTAAAAATATCAAATACATCACCCAAAATCCAGCCAACAAAATATTCAAAATTCAGATAAAAAAATGTCCATCCATGATTTCAACTATAAAAGTATACAACTAAAGCAACAAAAGCAATAAGCTAAAATTTTATCCAGCCCAACACCAAAATGTCCAAATCCATCCAAAACAAATCCAACCACATGGACAAAAACAAGCGCTCACATTTACAGTGTCATCCAGACAACAATTTTCAAACTTAGTCACAAATCTTAACAAAAACAAAGAAGAAAAAAACCCCTCATCAATTTCATGACTAATCAAGTTTAAGACTTAATTTGATAAATTAAAACTTTAAAGTCAAATTTCACCTAACGAGCAAAGTACAGAAACTCCAAAAAGTATATTTCTCTTAAATTTAAGGATTCTCTAACAGGGAAGTCAAAATTGAGCTGTTTATGTACACTGTACAGCTACCAATCATTAACAAACTCCACACTTAAAAGTTCTTCTATATAACCTGCAACAATTATATATAAATAAAATAAAATGCAGAATTCTTAACAAACTGAACACGAACTGCAAAAGAAACAGGAGGGACTTACATGACTTGCAAGCATATATAATAGCAAATAATATGCAGCACCTGCCCAAGCAGTTTCTGCAAATACGCCTGTTGTCCTTTTCAATTCTGAAGCCAATGGAAACGCTCTAAGAAATCTTGGGATATATTGAAGGAATACAATTAAAAGAAGGGCCTGCTTAGTCACATATACATCTGAACCTTTTGACCTCTGAAGAAATCTCCAAACCACAATCTGCATATAAATAAATGGCAGATTAATTCTTAATATTCATAATCTTGCTGGCAACTCAGAAGAAGAACACTAAACATAATTAACATCGATAGTAAATTTAATTAAAAAATATTAAGAACTACAGCCACAACAAATAAGAACACAACTCCCTGAGAGGACTAAGAAAGGTCTAGCAAATAAGAACATCACGTCACGGCTCTCACAACATTAGACGTTAAAAGGGAGAAATTTCGGGTAAATAATATTTGTGGCTAATAACAAATATTATTAGAAAAAACGAGGATAGCTGGGATGAGAACAAATTAGTTAAACCTGAAATTAGTCCAAAGAAAAAAAAATCATCTCTGACCATCATCACTAATACTTGGCAATTCTGCGTAATTATTACGATTACTTTCCATAAATCTATTCTTATCAGTTCATCACAGATAACTTATTCATACGAGAGAATATCATAACTGCCTGGTAGTTGTTAGACGTAGATACTGACTACTTGATGAGGCTAATCAATAATGGCAGTATGCAAATAATGAACTGCGTGCACTCCTCTCTCCTCCTCATGTCTCCTTCTGCCCATCCATCTTGCCTCTCCTAGTCTGTCATTTTCCTTCATGTATCCTCCAACTTCATAATAAGAGATAATCTAGGGCTAACCTAATCATTTTCTCAACCCATTTAAGTGAAGAAAGTTTTTCTCCTTTTTTTTCTTTTTTGGATAAGAGAGAAATTTCATTCCAAAAAAAAAGGAGATACAAATATAGGCAAGGAGATAAAGTATCTCCTTCCAATCAGTCAAAAGAGGGGGCTATATAAAAGGTTCCCAATCCAAAAGAAGAGAAATTTTCAAAACAATAGTAAGTCTCGATGCATTCTTCCAAAGGATCTTTGCCGTTCCTTTCAGCCAGCAGCCCAAAATAACTTCTGGAAGAAAGAGTAGGATATCCCTATGGAAACACCAGCTCAAATTGAACCTTTTGCATAACTGAAACCAGCGATCTGCACAAAAAAACAGCTGATAAAATTCATCTATGATCTCTACACAGCAAAAGCAATTCGGTCCAACTTGGGGAAGGAGAGTGTGGTACAGGTATTTCCTTTGAAGCTTGTTTTGAGTGTTGATGCTCTTGTAGACTAGGGTCCACAAAAAGAACTGATCTTTTTAAGGAATTTTCACCTTCCATATCTGCTTTGTCAATGGAAGGTGAGGAAATTTTTCTATAATTTATCTTCTTAATATGTCTCGCAAACAACAATTATGTTAACGACAACGTACAGAGAGGTCTTTGGAGGATGTTTAAAGGATATAAAAGAGTATCTTGGACGAGAAGTGGTGGTGCTATTTTAAGGAAATGACTGGAAAGGACCAGAGTATGTTTAAGGGCATAGGAAGGAAGGTCTTCAGAGATAGGACTTTTGCACATTTCAGTTCCTCCATTTTTGTCCATTAGTAAGGTTTGAACACTTGACAGGTAGGCTTAAATCAAAGAAATGATACGTTAATCACGAAATGGCTTTGGAGATTCACGCAGGAGAAAGACTCTTTGTGGAGAAAGGTGATTGCTAGTATGCATGGGGTTGCCCCTCTCGGTTGGAAGTTTGGCGAGATAACAAAAGGGAAGGGAAACGGTCTTTGGGCTTCCATTGCCAAAAACTATGCAGCCTTTGATCAGTTTACAAAGTTCTCACTTAAGTGTGGGAAAAACATCAGATTTTGGGAAGATAGATGGTGTGATAACGCCCCTTTGCAGACCTCCTTTCCTGATTTATATGCCCTCCCGGGGAAAAAAGGTAAATTTGTTTTTGAATGTTGGGACCAATCTAATCAAGCATGGAACTTGGCCCTTCGAAGAGAGCTGTCAAACAGGGAAATAGGTAGTTGGATGGCTTTGGTGGAGAAAATTAGCAATGTCCAGTTGGGCCCGGATCCGGATAGCATACAGTGGCAGCTTGATAGCAGTGGAACATATACAACTAAATCTTTCTTTCAAAAAATTATCAAATCCTCTACCAAGATTAATCGAAATCTCATCAATCTTGTATGGAAGCATAACAGCCCCAACAAAGTGAAAGTGTTTCTGTGGTCTCTAGCTTATTGTAGCATCAACACTGATGAAAAAATCCAGAAGAAATTTCAGCACCGAGCTCTCTCCCCCTCGGGTTGCAAATGGTGTTTGAAAGAGGGGGAAAACTTTGATCATCTTTTTATCCATTGTGATTTTGCTCGGAAGGCATGGAGTTTCATTGTTGGTTTGCTGGGTATTTCTTTTTGTGTCCCAAATAAGGTGGAAGATTGGTTGGTTGAGGGGCTCAATGCTTGGAACTTGTCTAGAAAAGCTAGAGTGGTGGCTAGCTGTGTGTTTAGGGCGACCCTTTGGAGAATTGGGAAAGAAAGAAACTCTAGATCGTTTGAAGATAAGTCTTCTAGCTTTGATTCTTTTTGTAATTTTGTACAAACTACGGCCTCGTGGTGGATTACTCTTCAAGCCCTAGGATTCTGGTGGTTTGGGAATAAGCAACTTAAGGAAGAAGAATGAAGCTCTATGTTCAGTATGGTGTTGGAAATTTTCAAAGAATCTGATGATTGTTGAAATATTAAGGAGGTGGTCAGTATTTATAGGATAAGTGAGCATTTTAAGTTTACAAAACACAAGAAAACTGGATGGAAATAGTTCAAAATCTTGGTGCCATATGCAACCTCAATATTGTAATATTTCAACCATCAGTGTCGATAATTGTAGAAAGACTTGCTCTACTGGAATGACGCCTAGGCTGTTATCGACCTCTCTCTTAGATATCCTTAATTTATTGCAGTTGCTTAACGAAAAGTTTTATCAATTTGTGTTTCTTGGGAAGAAGAAACCAACTCATGGAAAGTAGTAGCAAGGAGAAACTTACAAGAAGGGGAAATGGAGGAGGTAAGAGATCTTGTATAGACTAAAGGAATGGATAATCATGTTTCTTATCACCGATTTTATTTTTTATTTTTTGAAATAGAAACAAATTTCATGGATATTGAGGATTAATTGATAATTTGTCGATACGTCGATATATTTGCAAATCAAAGGGTTCAACATGGATATTGAGGATTAATTGATATCTCCAATATCTTTTATAAATACTCATAAAACATAAAAAGATATCATCTATTAATCCTAATATAAATATAAGTATTGATAACAAGATCTATAACTTAGTTTGGAAGTAAAAACAACTTAATTACTAATTTTAATAATTTTTTGAAAATTTTGATTTACAGAAATATCTGTCGATATCACTACTTTATCGATATATCGATAAAATTGAAATTCCAATATGAATATTGACATCGATATTGTCATCCTTCAGAAGGAGAGGGTGAGGTGGGTGAGAAATTTCAGGCCAACTAATCTAATAACTAGTATGGAAAAGATCATAGCTGAAGTCCTTGCTCAGGTTGAAAAAGGTTCCCCCTCATACAATATCAGGTTTTTCAAGGTGCTTCATTACCTAGGGCACTCTTCCTTCTTTTAACCTAGGGCTTCCTCTAAGTCACAACCCTGGGTGTGTTGCCTTAAGGGAGAAGATGAATAGGCAATTTGAAACCTAGAAACAGAGTTCAATGGCTTATGTTTCCACTGATTTTGGAACGTTTTCCCTTAAATCCCAACAGTTGGAGGCACATTTGATCTTTTAAGTTTTAGTAGATTTTTGGTATATGTAGTTCATTTCCTATGGGACATGCACAAACAATTATACAAGGGTCCCATAAAAATAATAAATAAACAAAAGGAAACACAGCATTTGACAATGAAACAGAGTAGTTAATAGCATTTTACAATGCAACATATGAATGATGATTGACAAGGTGGAAAGTTTTAAATTATTTACGTAGAGAAGAAAACCTCATAAATGTAAACAAGTGCATATAGAATATAGTAACTAGTTTAGTGTTTATAAACCTGTGGAAGAGGCAGCACAGACACCAAATCAATGATGAAATACCGCCGCAAGTATCGCTTTGCTATTTGTGCAGGATCAATCACAAGTTCACCTCTCCCAAACACCCGAGATGATGGAGCAATATAAGCTGTCCGGAATTGGAGAGCCATATGAATAAGATAGAAAACATCAATAATTGTCCGCAATGTTGTCACTGTAATTGCCAGCTTTCTATCAATGCCAAGACAGTTTGAGTTTTGGTTAATGACAGGAACATAAAAGAATAGTGGGTCCACAGATATTGCCAAAATACATGATATGACAAAAAGTTTATTCAAAAATAAGAGCAATTTGTCTTGAGGATCAAAGATCTTCTTCTTTGACTCTTTAAGATCCTCTGGAAATACAGCTCGAGAAACCCCAAACTTGAGTGATCGGCCGATTGATTTAAGTCCTTCGGACCCTTTTCTCATTCCTCTCTTAAAGGATCCAGATGGCTTATCACTTCCATGGACTGCACGGTTAAATCCATCTATATTAAAACCACATCTTCTCATTCCACTATCTGATGGGGATGACAATCTAGAGTCCAAGTCATCCAACCTAGAAATAAATAATCAGAACAAAAAAGCAAATGTCAGTCAGACTTAAGTCTTATATTGTGAAGTATCCAGAAAAAGTATTCAATCATCATTATACTAAAAGGAAAACAAGTGGACAAACATTTTTTCAACACGTTTGTCCATCTCCTTCAAGTGATGATTTAGCAATGCTTCTATGGAATCCCTTTTCGTTTGATTCATCTACTACCAATTATTTTTCCACAATGTCACATGTATGTGTACATACGAATATATGTGCAAGTTTTTGGCTTTTTTTCTTTTGATACGAAATTTTTTGGTATTTGAAATCAATGTGATTTTTTCAACAATATACCACAGTATATTCAAAGCTTTTCTTTACACTTCAATGAGAATTTGGTTGCAATTTAAATAACTAAATAAATGACAACCTTGGTGCTATAAAGTTTAAATACTATTCTAGATATGATATGTGATAATAATTTGACTCTATCCTCGGGCTGTTAAAGTCCGATTTCAAGAAGTTCATATGAAAATTATCTAATGCAATACATTAATTTCTTGTCCCAAAAAAAAAGGATGAAAAGATGAAAAATCTCGGCTGAGAAAAATTACCTTACTCAAAAAAATAATAATGTCAAATGTTTTTTCAAATAGGTTTGCTAATAATGATGCTAAATGAGCAACCTATGTGCGAGGTACATGTCTAATCTTCATGTAAAAGTAAATCATGAGATCAAAATTTTAAATATTTAGAAAGAAAGTTTATTTTAGAAAACTAAGCATTAAAAATATGTGAGTGTATAAGGCAATATGCAAATGGCTTAAGTTGGATATTGGAAAATGTAACTTTCATCTCAATAAATAAAGTTTAAGTGCAAAAAAGGAAGGCAAGAATACTCAAAAAAATAAGATTTTTCATAAAACACTTTCTACCAGTAACCATATCGGATGATTTAAATATTGCTTAAATCTAGAGAAATAATCCCTATTTTTAAATCATATTTTATAACACTTCCTAAAAACCAAAGTTTTAAAGAATAGATATTTCAAGGGAAAAGGGAGGGGGCCTTCTCGTAACGTGGTTTCATGACCGTAGCTTAACTAGCCAACATATTGATTATCCACTTGTTCAATACCAAGAACTGGTTCCACTTTCTCTCCCCCTTCCCATCAACAAAAAATTAATAATAAAAAAACTTAAAAAGATTAAGAAGAATACAAATTCATCTGAATTAGAACGAGGACCATATAAAGTTCTCAAATGTTAGTTCTGCATAGTCTACAATTTGTGGATATTGACAATTGTGATCATGGTTATAAACTACTCCTCTTCAGGTTCTTTAAGACTTGGATGTCTACATTTATGGTTTGTAGGTACACAACACAGTAAGCTAAAAAGTGCCTTAAGCGGGAGGGGAGCAACTTATACCATGTTGAAATTGCAGGCTTAAAAGTTATTAACAGTCCCTCTATCAAACTTTACATTCTTACAGAAGAAACAGTTATCTATTGATCTTACAAGTTGTATATATACATCATGCATTACATGCCTACGACAGGGCTAAATTCCAACCTTGTAGATTTATTGAACTATTCAAAAGTTTCACATGACTGCAGGGGGAAATGATCTTCACCACCTAGGGGGAATGATAAAATAGAACAAATAAGAGCCACTTTACCTCACGAACTTTTCTCGTTGACCACCCATCAGTTGTGACTTGTAACCACAATCAAACATTTTCTATAAGCATCTGAACTCATGCAGAAAAAAAAAATGTAAGTTAGATACTATTCACATTGGCCACTAATATAATAAACGGTCACTGGCTACTGGAGAAGCCCACCACCCATGCTTTGAACAAAAAGAATGTGAAACTACAATTTCCAAAAACTTATATGTTGAAGTACAACTTATAAAAAAATTGATCAACTCGCCAGAGTGAAGAACAAGATTGGAAAATAATAACATAAACCATAGGAGTTTAGCATGTCAGAACACCAATTGTAATAATAAATTGTCTATCGTATCTTATTTAATGTTAATAAGCAATTTTCCTAGGCGCTCCACACTCTAACCGGTTTGCTTCCAAATTGCACTTCAATTTCTAGAAAGGTAAAACCCACAAATTACAACCCATTAGATCGATACATTTTTCAGGGTAGAAGAAGAAACACTTCCATACCCATCACTTCTTCACAACTTTTACCAAACATAAAAACCAAAGAACTAAGATCTTAACCATGGGACTCTCAACGAACGCTGAGAGAAAAATCATTTCCAAAAGCCCAATTCCAAAGCTTCCTGGTTTCTCAGGTGATATCAAGATAATAATAATGATAATCTACATAAGAAACAACAAAATCAACACTCTCCATAAACTAAAACCTCAAAAACACAATCACTTCCTTTCTTCCAATCCATTCAAAGCCCATACACAATTCCCAATCCTCCCAATGTCATCCGACACCATTCAAACAGTCAATTACACAAAGTCATGCATGTCAAGCAAGCAAAAACAAAACCCCCCACTTCCCAACTCCAGCATCCAATTCATACAACAGATAGGCTCTAAAGCAATCAACAAACAATCGATCAATCGAGTAACTGGGATTGGATTGCGCGTGGTGCTTAAGTTAGTCAACGAAAGAGACACTCACCACAACCGGAAATCGTTAGCTCAGTCCATGGCGCACAGAGAGAGAGAGAGATGAAATCAAAACAAACCAGTGGAAGATGGAATTGACAGTGGATTCTCAGGTGGATACAAGAAACACAAAACTAAATCTTCGGAAAAGGCTGGAACGCGTAAAGCGGAGGAAAACGGAGGACTGGTGAGCAACAGCCAGCGCCTCTTTTGAAGCCGACGACGATCATTGACATCTTCGAGCGGATAATTACTATAGTACCCTTCCACGGCTGACTGAGTCAATAATTTTTCTTTTTTTTTCTTTTTTTTTTTCTTTTTCTTTTTCTACAAGAGGCGTAAATATATTGGAAACTTGAAAAAAGTAAAGTACAACGGTACAACTTACAAGTTCAGTTTTCTTTTGTGTGAGAATAACTGTAGAGTAGATAGTTTTAAAAAGAAAAAAAAAAACAAAAAAAACTGTATAGTAGGGGTTTTTAAAAATTAATATATGTAAAAAATAAATAATAATAAAGGAAAACTGTATAGTAGAGTTATCGGTTACATACATAAAAGAGGAAATTTCTATTTTTATGTAATAAATAGTTTCTTTTTTATGGAATAATAAATAGTTAATTTGAGGCTAAATAGTTAAACTCGGGTTGATAACCATTTGTTGTGTGGTTTTTTATTTTTGAAAATTAAGCTTATAAACACTACTTCTACTTATAAAAAAATTTTGTTTTGTTGTCTACTTTCTTCTCATGTTTTAAAAAATTGAATTAAGTTGTAAAAACTAAAAAAAGCAGGTCACGTCTCATAACCATTTTGGTTTTAGTTTTTTGTTTTTGAAAATTATACTTGTC
This sequence comes from Luffa aegyptiaca, assembly GCA_017139565.1. Classification (NCBI taxonomy): domain Eukaryota; kingdom Viridiplantae; phylum Streptophyta; class Magnoliopsida; order Cucurbitales; family Cucurbitaceae; genus Luffa; species Luffa aegyptiaca. Next base: position 43,879,298 of record CM029402.1, on the reverse strand, counting down.
TTCTCTCAAATTTTCTACCTTTGTTTTCATCTTTGTTGAGGACACGTTTGGATTTTTGGCCAAATTTCAAAAACATAAACAAGTTTTTAAGGACTAGTTTTTTTAGTTTTTCAAAACCGAGTCGGGGTCCAGGGGCAAAGCGTTTGGTGGGGGTTCGAAGGCAACGCCCCCTAAGCTAAATTATGTATAGAAATTAGATATGTAAATTTCCGTTTTGGGCTTTATTTTAGGTCTATTCTGTTAGGATTAAGAGTGGTGTCATGTATAAACCTTATTAACCTAATCTGCCATAATCTCTATAATTATGATTTCTCCTCACTAATAAAACTACTCTCTCCCTCTGCTTATGGATGTAGCTAACACACCGTTAGTGAACCACATAAATTTGTGTTGTTATTCTCTATTTCATTTTTGCTTTGTTGAATTTTTTATTACTGTCATGACAAAAACATAGGAAGAAGATAGATAAGAAGACAAAAAAAAAAACTTATAGGTAGGTAGCAGTAGGGTTTATAAACTTAATTTAAAAAACCAAAAGGATTATCAACACTGGGTTGTATAGCTTTCAACAACTTGTTTTTGTTTTTAAAATCTACAAATTCAAATGTTTCCTTAACAAATATGAAAATCGTTATAAGAAAACTGGGAGAAGACAAACATAATTTTCAAAGGCCAAAAATCAAATAGTTATTGAACGGGACTTTAAGTTTTTCTTGCTTTAATAATTGAGTTTTGTTTTAAGCCAAATACATAATAATTTTATTTTTAGGTTAGATTATAAACTTGGTCCCAATTTTTAAGTTGGTATCTAATAGAACTCTACACTTTTAATTTTGTATTTAATGGATTGTGAATTTTAAGATAATGTGTGATAGTTCGAAAACCAACTCAAAACACAATTGAAAGTGAATAACACACTTGGTAACCACCACTCACCACTATTAAATTTTTTACGGTTAGGAGAGAGAAAGTAAAAAATCTTCATCTATAAAAAATTTAATGGTGGTAGATACCATCAACGTATAGTCAATTGAAAATTTAGAGATATTAGACACAAAATTGAAAATTTAAAAACTTATTAGATGTTTTTTTTAATGTGTTAAGAATTTATTAGTCGCTTCAACTTATAACTTTACCTTACTTCTTAATATGTTTTAAAATCTTCAATTGTGTCCATGGATTTCAATAGATGATTGTCATTTACATTATCATTAGATATTAATGTGATGCTACTTAGACTAATGATGGTCACAATAGAGTAAATAAACCAGACGGTTAAAATAAGAATGAGTATGCTAAAAAAATCAATTCAAAATATATTTCACATACTCATTACTCACCCCATCAAATATCTTGCGTAGTCGCCCTCGCAACTTGAACATTTAAGTATTAAAAAAAATATAAAAAAAATAAAAAAAATACACTTTTGGTCCCTGAGATTTGGGTTAAGTGACATTTTGGTCCCTGAGTTTTCAAACTCAACAAAAATATCCTTGATGTTTGAGATAAGGAGCATTTTGGTCCCTGCCGTCAATTTTTCTGTTAACTCCTAACGGTTGCTGACGTGACACTATTATTTTAATAAAAAAAATTATTATTTTTTTTATTTTTTTAAATAAAAATATTAAAATAATAAAATATTAATATTTTTTTATTTTTTTTATTCTTTCCCCCTTTCTCTTTCTTCTTCTTCTTTTTCTCCATCTTCTCCATCTTCTCCATCTCCTTCATCTTCCTTCTTCTTCTTCCTAACTCCGGCGACCGGCGACCACCGCCCGCCGCCACCAGTCGCTGACAACTATTTTTTTTCTTTCTTTCTCTTTTATTCTCTTTTCTTCTTCTCTCTTACCCCATTTTTCTTCTTTTCTTTCTTTTAAAAAAATAAAAAATAAACATGGAGGAGGGACGTCCCTCCTCCCTCCCCGTCCAGATCTGGGCCTCTCCTCCCTCCCCGTCCAGAAACGGAGGGGGAGGGAGGCCCCTCCTCAATTCTTCTTTCTTTTTTTAAAAAAAAAAAACAGTGGAAGAGAAGAAGAAAAAAAGTGGAAAGAGGGGAGGAAGAAGAAAAAGAAGAGAAGAAGAAGAAAGAAAGTCGCCGGCGGCCGGAGATAGGAAGAAGAAGAAGGAGGAAGATGATGAAGAGGAAGAAGATGGAGAGGAAGAAGAAGAAGAGAGAGAGAGAGAGAAATAATAAATAATAATAAAAGTAATATTATTTTATTATTTTTAATATTTTTTATTTAAAAAAATTTAAAAAAATATTTTTTTATTAAAATATTAGTGCCACGTCAGCAACCGTTAAAATTTAACAGAAAAGTTGACGGCAGGGACCAAAGTGCTCCTTATCTCAAACCTCAGGGGTATTTTTGTTGAGTTTGAAAACTCAGGGACCAAAGTGTCACTTAACCCAAACCTCAGGGACCAAAAGTGTATTTTTCCAAAAAAAAAAAAACTTGAACATTTAAGTATTTGTGTCAATAATAGGTTTATTAAACATAATTGATCGTGTATAGACTTTTTTTTTTTTTAGTTCAAATGATTAATTCGATACAACATTAACACTTCGCAATCCTATCGAAAATACGTTACTTGTGTTAGGAATGCGACCAAAGTTCCACATTGGCTTGATAGGGGAAAGAACGTGGATATATAAGTGAAAACAAATATCTCCATTAATATGAGATTGTTAGAGTAGAACTTATTGTCCCTGATTAGTGATATCAAAACCATATACCCTTAACTCAGTCGTGCCGATGATAACAACGATGACTATTTTAGTAACAACCTTACTATTAAAGGTGGACAAATTCTTCCAACCAAAATATAACGAGTAGTGTTTGATTTTTTAGTTGGATCCTAGTATGAATTGTTGGTTTTAGAGGATGTGGTTGAATTGTGCTATGTTATTATTGAATAAAATCAACAATATATTGTTAATCATATAAATAAACAAATTATTTTAGTGGCATTTTTATAAATTTTAATGGAATTATGACTTTTTTTTTTTAGGAGAAAACAAAAAGGCTAAATTATAAAAAATGCCCCTAAACTTTAAAAAAATGCTTCAAAAATACCCTTGTCATTAATTTTTGGATGGAAACCATTAAAAATTTCAGTTTCATTAATCCTCTCTGACTTTCAAAAGATTTTAAAAAATAACCTTATTAGAAAATGTTTTTTTTTTTCTTCTCCCACTGTAAATTATTCTTCCATGAAAATTAATAAGAAGCTTTACCTATTTTGTATGTATTCATACACTAGGAGCTTTTCTTTTCTTTCAACACATCATCCCAATAGCTTAACTAGATTTCGACAATGGTATTTTTGAAATATTTTTAACGGTTTTAACGATTTTGAAAACAGAATAATTGAGGGAAAATAGAAATGCTCAGCTCACTGTACTGAGCACCAATCATTGGCATAAATAGCAAAAGAGAGGACAGGTGTCACAATACAGCTGGAGAGAAATACAGAGAAATAACCGAAAGCATAACCAAAATATTACAAGATAATCTGCTGAATTAATTATGCTAACATCCCCCCCCCCAATCAAACAAGGCTTAGAAATAACAGTCAGTCTTGTTCTTAAGCTTATAAACCGTGGAGAATGGAGACTCTTGGTGAAGATGTCAGCAAGTTGGTCCTCCGAAGCAACAAAGCGAACCAATAATTGTTTGCGAGCCACCCGTTCCCTAATGAAGTGATGATCCACTTCAATATGCTTGGTGCGACTATGCATAACTGGATTAACGGCCATATAAGTTGCACTGATATTATCGCAGAGCAGAAGAGGAATGGATGTCTGAATACCAAGCTCAACAAGAACGGATTGGACCCAAGCAACTTCAGCCGCTGCATTTGACATGCCTCTATATTCGGATTCCGCACTTGACCTTGAGACTACTTTCTGTTTTGATGAATGCCAAAAGATCAAATTCTGTCTAAGGAAAGTGCAAAACCCGCTAGTGCTTTGTCGGTCATCCGGGCAACTTGCCCAATCAGCATCAGTATAACATGTTATTGACGAAGTTGGCAAGGGAGAGAAAAAGATACCCATACGTGTTGTGCCTTTTAAATACAGCAGAAGGCGTTTCACGGCTTGCAAATGAGTGGTTGTGGGAGCTTGAAGAAACTGGCATAGTTTGTTGACCGAGAAACTGATATCAGGCCTTGTCAACGTGCAGTACTGTAAAGCTCCAACTAGGCTTCGATAGGTAGAGGCATCTTCGAGTAATGAACCATCAGCCAGAGAAAGGGGCGTGCCAACGACCATAGGGGGTGGAAGAGGCTTGCAAGATAGGAGATCAGCACGAGCCAAAATATCTGATATATACTTTTCCTGTGAAAGATGCAAACCAGAAACAGTGCGGACAGCTTGAATTCCAAGGAAATAAGACAAATCCCCCATGTCCTTTAGAGAGAACCGAAGATTCAGAGCAGATATAAAGTGCTGAATTAGAGTAAAGCTAGAACCAGTAACAAGAATGTCATCTACGTAAATGAGAAAAATTACAATATGCAAACCACTCTTGTAAATGAACATAGAGGAATCAGCCTTTGATGCCAAGAAACCCCAATCCAACAGGCACGAACTGAGCTTTGAAAACCAAGCTCTAGGACTCTGTTTCAGACCGTACAAAGCCTTATGAAGTCGAAGAACATGAGTTGGATTAGATGAGCACTCAAAACCACCCGGTTGTTTCATGTATACCTCTTCATGTAAGTCCCCATGAAGGAATGCATTATGGACATCAAGCTGTCGAATGGGCCATTTAGAGGAGACGGCCAAAGCAAGCACAATTCAAATGGTAGCGGGTTTGACAACCGGGCTAAAGGTCTCAAAGTAGTCAATACCATATGCTTGAGTGAAACCTTGGGCTACCAACCGTGCTTTGTATCTCTCTATATCACCATTTGGCCGTAACTTGATTCGAAAAACCCATTTACAACCCACAACCTTTCGGTTAGGGGGTAAAGGGACAAGTGACCAAGTGTTATTCCTCAACAGGGCATCATACTCAGCAACCATAGCTGCTTTCCAATTGGGGTCTTGTAGCGCTGTTTTGTAGGTCTTAGGCTCAGTGGGCACAACAGGTACTAAAGGCTTGGTAGAGGCTACCCATGCTTTTGGTTTAAAGATACCATCCTTGGACCGAGTCACCATGGGGTGGACATTAAGAGAAGAAGAAGGCTGGGAAGTAGGGTGTGATGGATCGGAGGAAGGTAAATCAAGAGAAAATGGTAAGGTAGGAGATGAGGGAGAGGCACTTTGTGAGGAATGGGAAGTGGAAGGGGAATCTGATATGTGTGATGGAGAGAGGGAAGGAGACAAGGATGGAGGCATGGATTCCGAAGCAGCATTCGGAGAATGATGAGTAGCAGGTGTTGATGGCAATGATGGCAAAACATAAGTAGCGACAGGAGCAGAAAAAGAATAAGAGGGAAAAGAAGATACTGACTGAAGCAAATGACCGAGAGGGTAAAAAGGATCAGAGTGGACTTGTTTGATTGAAGAAGAGGGAGAAAAAGAAGAGCCAAAAGGAAAGCTTTGTTCATTAAAAACGACATGTCTGGAGACATACAAACGCCCTAAGGAGTCAAGGCACAAGTAGCCCTTGTGGGAAGTGCTATAACCCAAGAACACACATTCTTGAGAATGATATTGGAGTTTGTTTTCATTATAAGGACGCAAAAAGGGAAAGCAAGAACACCCAAAACACTTAAGTAATGAGTAGTCGGGAGAGTGACCAAATAAGAGTAGATAGGGGGATTTATAATTCAACGTTGGTGTAGGTAGGCGATTGATTAAGTACACCGCAGTTTGAAAAGCAAAAGACCAATAAGATTGAGGAACCGAGGAATGAGCTAATAGAGATAGACCTACCTCAACAATGTGTCTATTTTTCCTTTCCACAAAACCATTTTGTTGTGGAGTGTAGGGACATGATATGCGATGTTTGATGCCATGTTTTAGGAACAAAGAAGTAAGTGGACGGTACTCAGTACCTCCATCAGTTTGAACAGCTTTTATTGAGGTATTGAATTGATTCTCAACCATGCTTTTAAAAATAAGAAAGATAGAAGCGACATCTTGTTTGGACTTTAAAAGATAAAGCCATGTATATCTTGTAAAGTCATCAATGAACAACAGAAAAAACCGAGCACCGTTTAAAGAAGAAATAGGGGAAGGTCCCCAAATATCAGAGTACACAAGCTCAAATGGCATACTAGAACAAGAAAGAGAAGATTGAAATGGTAAACGATGGCTCTTAGCAAGCTGGCAAGAGTTACAAAATTGCATTGCTGAAGAGTTGAAACGAAAATTACAAGAAGACAAAACTTTCTTGACAATAGGAAATGCAGGATGACCAAGCCGCTTGTGCCAGAGGGAAGGATCTTGGACTGTCGACAAAAAAACAGTAGGTTGCTGAAATTCACTGTGATGATTTGAAGGATTAAGAGACAACTTGTACAATCCCCCATCAAGATGTCCCGTGAGAAGAATTCTCTTGGACAGAAGATCCTTCACAAAAAAATGATAGGGATGAAACTCAACAAAAGCACGATTGTCACTACATAACCGAGCAATACTTATAAGATTATGAGATAAGTGAGGAGCATGTAAAATGGAGTTCAATTGGATTGTAAAAGGGGATGAAATAGAGGGAAAAACAGTAGAACCAATATTAAGAACAGGAAGAGATTTACCATTGCCAATAACGACCTGCTCTCCACCATAATAAGGTGTTGAATGCTGAATATTGGTGACATCAGGAGTCATGTGATGTGTGGCCCCAGAATCCATGAACCAAGCCTCATCAGGGTGAGTTGTGGTAGGCAAGGGAGAGGTTGTATCAGCGGAAGCAGGGGAGTGGTTGGAAGAAACTGAAGTAGGAGTTGAGAATTGGTTAAAATATGCCTGAGGGGAGGTGGTGACCGAATTTGCAGAATAATTTGGGTTATGGCGATTGTAGCAAACCAGTGCAATATGTCCAAGCTTGCCACAAATCTGACACTGAGGGCGGGACTGATTGTTGGAGGGCCATTTTGGAGGTCTTGGAGAAAGTTGAGGTCGACCCAGGACACCTTGACCAGAGAAAGGTGGTTGCAAAGAAGGCTGAAAGGGAAAAGGAGAAGGAGGTCTGGGATTGAAATTTGTTTTGGGAGCAGGGGAGGAGCGATTTGGTCTTTTGGAATTGTTGTTCAAGGAAAGATTTGCAGTGTTGGCCTGAACTAAGTTGAGACTATCAACAGATGACTGCTTCTCTAAACGAGCTTCATAGGCCAAAAGTAAGCTACGGACATCGGCTAAAGAGGGACGATCAGCGCGATTCTGGATTGAGGTGACAAATGGGTTATACTCGGTTCCAAGGCCTTCCAAAATGTATCCTAGGTGATCACGGTAGGACAAAGGTTCGCCAATCGCAAAAAATTTATCTGCTACATCCTTAATCTGAGCAAGATATTGAGAAACAGACAAGCCATCTTTTCTAATCTTTTGTAACTGAGACCTAAGACCCATAATTCTAGCAGTGGAAGAAGATTCATATACATTCTTTAGATGCTCCCAAATCTCAAAAGCAGTAGAACATCCAATTATTTCTCCCAGTTTGTCCTCATTCAAAGAAGAATAAATCCATCCCATTAAAGTGCGATTAAATTTCTGCCATATAAGATACTGAGGACTGACCTGAGTTTGTGCAACATCTAAGTACCTTGGTGGAGCGGGAGTGCCGTTGATAAAACTTTCCATATCAAATGCGATAATATGGTTGAGCAGCTGGTTCTTCCAGAGCAAGTAGTTCGAATCCGAAAGCTTAATGTTTAATGGTGGAGTAAGAGTGGGAAATGGCGAGGGCTGAGTCTGAGCAGTGAAAAATGGAGTTGTCGGGTTATAAAAGGGTAGAGAAGCTGGAGATTGAGGGGATACTGAAAACCAGGAGCATGGGGATGAAGACCAGGTTGTGCGAAGGGAAAAAATTGAGGTAGAGATTGGGGATTTCCGAAGGAAGATTGAAATGGTGGAAGATTTGGATTCAAGGGACGAGTAGCGGTTGTTGATACTGGAGTAAGAGACTGTTGACGATGGGAAGAGATAGGTGTAGAGACCGTAGAGGTCACAGCAGCGGTGGAGGATGTAGGTAAAACCGGTAACCGGTCATCGCCGTTAGACGGTGTGCTAGAGGTTGACGCCATTTGAAGAGACTCGAGAATGGAAAAAAAAAAAAACAAAATTACCAGAGCTCTGTTACCATGAAAACAGAATAATTGAGGGAAAATAGAAATGCTCAGCTCACTGTACTGAGCACCAATCATTGGCATAAATAGCAAAAGAGAGGACAGGTATCACAATACAGCTGGAGAGAAATACAGAGAAATAACCGAAAGCATAACCAAAATATTACAAGATAATCTGCTGAATTAATTATGCTAACAGATTTCCATCCAAAAATTAACTGCAATGGTATTTTTGAAACGTTTTGTAAAGTTCAGGAGCATTTTTTAAACAATATTTTTTATAATTTAGCCAAACAAAAACTATAGAAGTCACGGTCAAAGGAAATGCATTTTAGCCAGCCACTAAAACCCAGTGGTTTCTTTTTTATTCTTTTTCTTTTTTCTACATGATAACCATGGTTTGTTTGGTAATTAATTAGTTATTTTAATAGTAAAAGATATGGTAAACAAATAAATATAGGGAAAAATATACTTTTGGTCCCTGAGGTTTGGATTATGTTTTATTTTGGTCCCTGAGTTTTCATACTCGACAATTTAGTCTCTGAGGTTTGGACTTTGTTTCATTTTAGTCCCTCCATCCATTTTTCCGTTAGAAATTAACGGAATGTTGACGTGACACCTATTTTTTATTTAAAAATATTTTTTCATTTTTTAAAATAAAAAGAATATTAAATTAATTTAAAAATTATTATTTTATTATTTAATTTCTCTCTTCTTCCAAGTCCTGCCTAGTCACTGCCACCAGCCATCATTGTCTGTCGGTCGCCGTTGTCCGCCAACGAAGATTTTTTTCTCCTTCTTTTATTATTTCTTTCTCTCTCCCTCACCATTTCCTTCTCTCTCACCGTCCCTCTCTTCCCTTTCTTTCTCTCACCGTCGGCTCTCTCTCCCTCGCCTTCTCCTTCTCTCTCACTGTCCCTCTCATTCTCTCACTATCGGCTCTCTCTCACCGTCCCTCTCTTTCTCTTACTATCGACTCTCTCCCCCTCGCCCTCTCATTCTCTCTCACCGTCCCTCTTTTTCTCTCACTGTCAGCTCTCTCCCACCGTCCCTCTCTTTTTCTCACCATCGGCTCTCTCTCCCTCACAATCTCCTTCTCTCTCATCGTCTCATTCACTGTTTTTTTAAGAAAATAATAACGAAGGGGGGTTTCCTCCTTCGAATCCAGCTGGAGCGAAAGGGTTTTCCCCTTCGTTTCAGTTCTTTTTTTTAATTAAAAAAACATAAAGAAAAGAAGAAAGAAAGAAACAGAAGAAAATACATAAAGAAAATAAGAAAGAAAGAAGCAGAAGAAAAAACATAAAGAAAAGAAGAAAGAAAGAAGCAGAAGAAAAGGAAGATAAGAGGAGAAAAAAAAAGTTGTCGCCAACAGCCGGTGGCGCCCGATGACGGTCGACAGCAGCGCAGCTGCAAGAAGAAGAAGAATGAGAAGAGAGAGAATTAAAAAAAATAATGTTTTACTAATTTAATATTATTTTATTTAAAAAAAAATAAAAAATATATATATATATATTTTTTTAAAAAAAGGTGCCACGTCAACCATTCATTAATTGTTAATGGAAAAATGGATGGAGGGACCAAAATGAAAACAAAATCCAAACCTCATGGGCTAAAATGTCGAGTTTGAAAATTCAGGGACCAAAATGAAACCTAACCCAAACCTCAGGGACCAAAAATGTATTTTCTCATAAATATAAATGAAAAAAATAAAGAAAAGTTGTAGCACCAGAATTTTAGTGATAGAGAGAAAAAAAGTTAGAAGAAAAGTTGTAGCACCAGATTTTTTTTTTTTTTTTAAATAGTGATAGAGAGAAAAAATGGTTAGAAGAAATTTAAAAAACATATAAATTAAAGAGAGAGACAAATTTGGGGATTATGGGAAAATATTTGATTTTTAGAGAGAGAAATTGGAAAGGTATGTTTAGAAGAGAAAGATAAATGAAAGTTAAATAATGTTAAACATTTTAGATAGAAAAAAAAAAAAAGTTATGTAGAGATGAAAATCTTAGAAAAAGAGAAAAAAACTAAAAATTACAATAGGGATCAAAATTTTAGAGAGGAAGATAAATTTTTTAGAAAAATAAATAGAAATTATATCAAGATGAAAAATTTAGGGAGAAAAAGATAAATTTGGTAGAGAGAAAAAAATTAGAAAATATCAAAATATATTTGTAAGTTTCAATGAATAGGGTTTGTTTTAAGGCTAAATAGTGTACCCACCCTCGTAAATAAACATTATTAGTTAGATTGCTTTCTTGAAACAGGGTTGAACGGGGTGGGAATTGACCAACTCGAAAATTCAGACTGGTCCAAAAAAACTCTTATAATCTAATCCAACACAACCTGTGTACGCCATATCCATATATGGTGTGTCTTATTCTTATTAAAGTTTGCTATCACCTTATTTCATTTCATGTTAATCAAGTATCTCTGATCTCATTGCTGTTAGAGACTCACCAATATTATACACTAAAAAAACTATTCAATGTTTCTTCAAATATCTCAACAAACACATCTTGAAAAACATGTTACCTCTTAAAAAAAAATGTTATTTTGACACAATCAAATTTGACTCGACGCGTTCTCTATCAAGAGGATATCCAGCTGATCGAGGAAATCAACATTTTTTTGTACAAGATTCACCTCCATGGAGGAAGAACGTTTTTTTGGGAATTCTGATTTACCTTCGTGTTTTTTCTTTATTATAAATGAGGAAGCTTTTTGTACTGTTGATGGAACATTTTTTTTTTTTAAAAAAAACATGTATATAATCAAGTAATCAGATGAATTCTACGCAATTATACTTTTTATTTTTCTTAAGAAAAAACCCCTTAATTAAGGCCCGTTTGATAACCATTTGGTTTTTGGTTTTTGAAAATTAGGTTTATTTTCTCCTCATTTCCCTACCATGGTTTTCATCCTTGTCAAGGATACATTTGAATTTCTAGCCAAATTCCAAAAACAAAAACAAGTTTTTGAAAACTACTTTTTTTGGTTTTAAAAAATTGGCTTGGTTTTTAAAAACATGGAAAGAAAGGTATTAGAAAAACAAAAAAACTTGGAGTTGAAAGTAGTGTTTATAATCTTAATTTTCAAAAACCAAAAACAAAAAACCAAATGGTTATCAAACGGAACCTAACTTGTGAACTTTATCATTTGGAAGGGAAGAGAGAGTGGGAGTGGACCATGAAGAGACCGCATATAGAACTTTTTTATTTTTATTTTTATTTTTATTTTTATTTTTATTTTTTTGTTAATTATCACAAATTATGGGGAAAAAACTTAATGGTACTGAATCTACTAATTAATTTGAAACATTTCGAAATTTCTCAAGGGTGAAATTATAAGATTCTAACAAGTAAAACTTGTGGAGTAAAGAAAACTCATTGTAAATTACCTAACAAATATGTAGTTAAACCAAATATAAACAATTTAAACTCACTAGTATTCGTGGATTAAGCTGTTAGGACTAAGTAATTATATATATAAGAATTGAAACACATAGAATAAATGATATATATTATTGTTAAACCGAACATAACTCAATTATATGTATATATATATGAAATGAAACACGTAGAGGAAGGAGGTTATAAATTATTAGGTGCTCTCGGCGCAATGAAGCGGATAGTTTTGCACGTTGGATGTAAGAGAAGGAAATTATAAAAGTACCTCAATTTTGTATCTAACGGTTATTAGGGATAGACAAATTTGAAGATGTACATCCGACAGTTTTAAATGAACCTTATTGCACCAGAAACACCTAATAATTTGCTCCCTTGCATGTATTATTATAATTACTATTGGTTTTACTTCATATTGATGCTCAAACAAGTAGTTATATTCATCTCAAATAAATAAAATAGTAGGGACTTCAAATTTAAGGAAATACATTTTCTTCTATGGTTGTAGCATATGACCTTTTTCTTTTTCTTTTTATTCATTCAAAGAGGGGTTGGTGAATAATATTCTTCTTTTTAGGTGTAGAGAATATTCTTTTGAATTTATTAAGAAGCAACCAAATAAAATTTTAAATGTTTATAAAAGAATCTACATTAGAATGTTTTTGGTTACTTGAAAGTGGTTTTAATCACAACTCCATTTCAATTTTTTTTTTTTTGTTTGCACTAAATGATTTCACAGTTGACAAACTATCACAAAGGACATATTTTTATATTTAATTTATTATCAATAAAATTTATAATTAAATAATAGAAAAAGTACAAACCTATAGTTATTTATTATGCATTAGTGTTGATGCTAAAATCCGGGTAAAGAGAACTCATATGACCTTTATGTGACACTAAAGGTAAATTTATTTGAAAATGAGGAAGACGTGACCTGCAAGACAATAAAACACGGACACCAGTGTGGTGCTTGCCACACCGCCTCCGATGCTTAAGTCAACGAGGAGATAAACGGGAAGCAAGTGGAGAGCAGGGGTAAGAGAATAGAGAGTTTCGAATCCCTCTTCAAGGTTGAAGGAGATTTTATATACTTTTTTTTTTAAGGGTTTTTAGGAATTTGAAGACAACTCGGGACTGAACCAAGTCAAACCAGGCTAGCCATGGACTCCAAGAACAAATGGGCCGAGCGTCGGCCTCGGCCTCAAGCCAAGGCCGAGGCCGAGTATGGGATTGGGCCAGGCCCAATCCCTTCGACCTTGGCCTGATCCTCTCAGTCTATTTCTCCTTCGGGGTTCACTTCTTGGCCATATCTTCGGATCGGTGTTGTGTTGTCTTCATCAGTTTGGAGTGATCCAAAATTACCTATAACAATAAAATTAAAAATTATATGAAATTATTAAATTAAAAGTTAGAAAGGGTATAAAAAGCTTTTTATAATTTTGTGCAATTCAATTTCCAAAATATATAGAGTAATCTTGAAATTTAAATATATAATTAATCTCTATACAAATATATAAATATGGGGACAACTTTGTAAATTCATTGGATTTTTAGAATTTTGTAATGTAATTCGAGGGATTATTTTAAAGTGATTTTTTATTTTTTATTTTTTTATTATTTTTATTTTTTTTAACAATCATATTTAACTTGTGCATAAAAACACCTATGAGGAAATGCAACCAAACATATGAGTGTTTAAATTCTAAACAATTTTTATACAAAATGTTTTTTAAAAAATGCATTATTCAAAAACATTTAAATTAAAATGTATTCCAAACAGACCCTTAAACATTTGACCTCTGAATTAAAAATATAAGTTTTGTGTCAACTGAATTATGGTTATGTTGATATAGAACAACCTAGAATTAGTATAAGTTAGGTTAAATAACAAGCTTTATTATCTTTCTTGAAGATATACTTTTTTACTCCATACTTTTTTTTTTTTACTGGAGGCTGAAGAGGAGTGGGATGGGAAGAGACAAACTACCTCTTATTTTCTATTTGTGTTTGGAAATTAATTTCAATTATTTTAAGATATTATTTAGGTTAAAATGGACATTTGGTCCCTGAACTTTGTATCAAATAGGTTCCTGAACTTTAAAAAGTTTCAAATAGATCCTTGAACTTTCAATTTTGTGTCAAATTAGTCCCTACCATTAACTCTGTCAAACTTCATTAATTAAATGCTTAGATGGTATTGCTGACACTGCAATATACAAATTATATGGCAAATAAAAACTGCCACATTGGATAAATTTGGATTGGGTAAAAAATTTGTGAACATAGGGTTCGAATCCACCCGTCTCCAAATATTGATGTACTCAAAAAAATCGGTAATTGACATGTATCATCGACCAAAAAGCCATAGATTCGAATTTCCATGGAACGTTTTTTTTTTTTTTGACAATATGTGGGGTGGGAGATTCTAACCACAGATCTCATGGTTAACAATACAAGTTTATGCCAGTTGAACTATACTCTTGTTGGACATAAAAACAAAAAGAAGAGGCCTAAATAGATATTTTGAGCTTCAATCCAAAATAGAATTTATAAATGGCTAAATTATAAAAAATACCCTTGAACTATGGGGTTTGTTTCAAAAATGTCCCTGAACTTTAAAAAATTTCAAAAATACCCCTAAACTTTGAAAAATGTTTCAAGCCGTTAATTTTTGGATGGAAACCGTTAGAATTTATGGTGTGTGGAGGAAAAAAGAAGAAGCATTTTTCAATAAGAGTATTTTTAAAATTTTTTTGAAAGTTCAAGGGTATTTTTTAAATCGAAACTTTAACGGTTTACCTCCAAAAATGAACGGCAAGGGTATTTTTGAAATATTTTTCAAAGTTCAGGGATGTTTTTGAAATTTTTCAAAGTTCAGGAGCATTTTTGAAACAAACTCGATAGTTCAGGAGCATTTTTTATAATTTAGCCTTTATAAATTCACCTCTCTTGATTACGTACAAATAAACTTAGGCCGACCGACCGACCAAAAAATCCGTTGGTTTTATACGTAATGAATATAAATCTCTATAGGAAAAGGAAAACAAAAAATCAATTTTCAAAAAAAAAAGGAAAACAAAAAATCAATAACAATAAATAAATAAATAAAAAGTTTCAGGAACCGTTGACAACGCAAGCGAGAGAGACTGAAAAAGAAAGCTTCACTGCGAGGAGTCGTTGCACCGTCGTCTCAACCAAAACTTCAGAGGTACGCACTATTCTCCTTTTTTGGGCGATAAAATTTTCTATCTCGTTTCTTCTGTTTGCCCTAGAATCTGCTCAATTCAAGAGATCGCCTGTGTTTTTTGAGGGATTGTTGATCTGATCGGTTTGTTGACTCTGCTCGATTGCCGGTAAAGTTTCGTGGAAAGGGTATGTGAGGAATACGTTGAAGAAAATCTCATGTTTTACTGGTTATTCCGTCGGATTTTTGTGTTTCCTTAATAATTTGTGGGAATTTGGCGGTCGGTGTGTTGGGAGCTCGATTGCCGTTTGAGAAAGGGCGCTGTTGTGATTTTCTTTCCACGTCTAATGGGGGATTTTTATTTTTGGGGTGATTTGGATTGGACGAGTTGTTGAAAGGTTGTTTGGTTTTGGGGGATTGAAGTAGGTTTTTGATGACTCCCCGTGCATGTTATGTTTTATGCCTTTTCAATTTTTTGGTTTCTACGAGAGGAGAGGTTTTTAGTTTTCTTTTGAGGTGCTTCGCATATGCAAAGGTGACATTTGTGTATAAAATTTATGTTTCATGGATGTAGATCAGAAACGAAGATTCTAAAGATTTTCGTTTTATTTTCAATTTTGGATATTTGGGGGGTTAAGAGATTTTAATGATTTTTTGTAGCAATAATTTAAGCCACTTTCAATGGTCAAAGAAGGACGATGTTTTCTCTCTCAGCTTTTAGCTTCTAGGTTATCTAGATTTGGGTCTCTGTAGTTTTGAAATTCCACTTGTATACTTTATTCTGCTTGCCAAGAAAATGACAACCATTTGAAACCTATTCCCTGTTGTATGATCTGCTGACTTCAATTTCCATCTGGTGTATTATGGTGCCATTGTTATTTTGACATTTTTAAAACAGAACTTCTTCTGAATTTTCAAGAGTTGTGTGTTTCCAGGGATTCTCTTTAGGATTTGTCTTGATTTTGTTCAGTGGCAAAGATGAGTGACAATTTGATGGACAAAGTAAATGCCTTGGGTGAACGCCTCAAGATTAGTGGGACAGAGATGAGCCGAAAGATGAGTGCGGGTGTCAGCTCTATGAGCTTCAAAATGAAGGAACTCTTTCAAGGTCCAAACCAGGGTGATAAGCTTGCCGAGGATGCAACATCAGAGACACTGGAAGAGCCAGATTGGGCCCTGAATCTTGAAATCTGTGACATGGTTAATTCTGAAAAAATCAACAGCATAGACTTGATTCGTGGGATTAAAAAACGCATAATGATAAAAAACCCAAGGATCCAGTATTTGGCATTGGTGCTGCTTGAGACGTGTGTTAAAAATTGTGAGAAGTCTTTCTCCGAGGTGGCAGCTGAGAGAGTTCTTGATGAGATGGTGAAGCTAATTGATGATCCACAAACTGTTGTTAATAATCGGAACAAGGCTTTAATGTTAATTGAAGCATGGGGAGAATCAACTAGTGAGCTTCGCTATTTGCCTGTTTATGAAGAAACATACAAGGTATTTATATATTTCGGTACTCTCTTTTTTTGCTAAATAACTGGAAATTAACTATGAAAAAGATTTAGGGCTTTAGCATAATCTCAATGAATTTATTAGTTCAGATGGATGTTTCTTAAAAGGAATCTTTCCATCTTCTGGCATTTCCACTTTTGAAGTTTACACATAGAATGATAGATATTATGCATATATTTAGTACCACTGATCTTATTTAAGAAATTTATGTCAAATTGTAGTAACTTGGCAACAAACTATGTTTAACACTTGCACATATCAAGTATGCGGCACAAGCTTATCTTGGGAAAAAAGGCTCGATTTAATTAAAAGGAAATTAGCTTCATAGTGCTCTTTCCAAATGTTTTTGTAATGAGTGCTCTCCTGCTGATAATGCTTGTGGGAGTTCCCTTAATTGTATTTCAAATTGAGTTGGTAGGGTGGGGTTTAGTGTTGGTACTGAGGTTGGTCTGCTTTTGTCTGGATTTGGATTTCTTTTGTTTTCTGGGTTCAGATGAAGTATGTGGGACATTAGAAAAGATTGAATTTTGTTATATATAAATTGGGACGAGAAACTGAAAATTGTAAAGACAAAATAAATTTTAACAATCTAATTTTTAAGGGTCTCTAACCTCATGCTCCAGTATGAAGTCCCAGTCCCCAAAACAACCGTTTTTGAAGAGTGGAGTTCCCCAAACAACAGTATTCCAAAGACTGGGTTTTTGTTCCAAAAGGAGGTTCTAAAATTATCAATGTATAATGTTTATCTTTTTTAATCTGGTTATCCCCTTGAATGAATAGATATGTCAACCACCTCTTTGACGTGTAGCAATATAGGGTATTTGAGTGTATGTCATCATAATGGACTTGAAGTGGTTTGACTCACTGCACAAATAGGATGCTAGTATTTCGTAAATAAAGTTGTATATGTGGAGTGGTTTGGCCGACTGCACAAATAGGAAGCTAGTATTATTTTTTTATGAAAACTTTTGCCTCTCTTGAAAAAAAAATCCTTCAAGCCCCTTAGATTATTGAGTGAATGTGGATTTTCTCAAAATATAACAATAATTTGAACATAAAATTCTAGGATAAAAATGTCATTAATTTCCTTGAGTAAATAGAAATATTTGTTTCTGAAGATCAAACAGCGAAATTAAGCTTAAAGGCAGTGCTACTTCTTATGGACAATGTGCGCAATATTGTTTAGGACAGGTTGGGAGAACTGAGAACATGATATATGGTCTTCTATAAGATCTTGAACTTGAAGTCTAAACCATATCCAAGTCCATCGGAAGGGATTTGAGGCAAATATCATGAAAATTTTCAGAGCACCTTTTCTTGGCAACCTGTAGATAGATCAAATGATTTATGATGTTATTGATATGAATGCTTGTCACGTTTTGCTAAGAAGCATAGGATAGAAGGATAAATCAACTGATTCTCTTAAAAGCTGCAATGGTTTGAAAAGCTCAATCTATTCTTATACATCATCAAGGACCAAACCTTAGATCCTAGCGTATGTGGGTCCATATCTTTGGAGGAATCCCTTACAAATCCACCTAGTTGCACCCAATTAAGAAAGGCCCACTCCCTTATAACAGTGGCAACTTCCACATCGATCTTCTTTGCTTTAGAAAAATCCCCCTCCCAGGTAGACCAAGGTGACGTGAACATGTGGCCTTCTTTGATGCCAAATTCCAATTGAAGTGGAATGGATCGACCTAATTCCCTAAAAGGGAGGAAGTTCTATCTAGATATCCCTGTATATCACATGACGTAGGACAAAGTCTAGGAGCGCACTTTCCAAATACAAACCTTTCTAGCAAAACCACAATGTGGAAAGATGTGGTCTATGTCCTCTCCATCATTTATACACAGTCTACAACCTGACGGGGATAAGGCCCAACCTTTAAATTTCCTTTGCAGCTGATCATCTGTGTTCAAGCTACGATAAGCCACAGATCAGAGAAAAACCTTCACCTTTTTAGGACATTTGTGCTTCCAAACCAAACCAGCAGTAGTCAAGTTTATCTTAGAAGATTTCCTAACATTTCTTTGGAACATAGATTTGGTGGTATAACAGCCCGAGCCTTCCAAGATCCAAATAATTTTATCAATGCTCCCCAAATGCACCTCATTAAATTTCTCAACTAAAGCCACCCAACTGCTCGTGTCACGATCAAAAAGACCTCTGTCCTAACAAAGGTCCCATGTCTAAGAATTAGAGTCCCAACAATTGGAAATTGATGCCTTCTTCTTTTGAGATATCAAATATAAGTCAGGGAAGATTAAGCTAAGGGGGCGAGAATCACACCAAGTGTCTTCCCAAAACCTGATTTTCTCCCCACAACTAACCTGGAATTTAGTAAATTTGTGAAATTGGGAATAGTTTCTGTCTATGTCAGGCCAAAACCTTCGGCCTCTTTTCTTATCCATAGTCTCTGCTTTCCAGCCTAAGGGTTCAACACAATGATAACAATCACCCTCCTCCATAGAGCATCACTTTCTTGGGTAAATCTCCATAACCACTTTGTAAGAAGGGCTGTGTTATGATGAGCTAAAGAATCCACCCCTAGGCCTCCATGATAGGTTGGCAAAGCTGTCCACTCCCATTTCACAAGGTTGCTGCCCGGTTTATAGGATCCACCACTCTAGACAAAATCTCTAAAGATCTTTTCCATCTTCTTTATCACTGCCTTAGGGGCTTTTAACGGGGAAAAGTGGTAAATAGGAAGACTATTGAGGATGGATTGTGCCAAGGTAATTCTTCCTTCCTTAGACAAGAGGAAATGTCTCCAAACGTCCAAGTTAACTCTGAATCTGTCCAGCAGAGGATCCCAGAAAGCAATCCTATGATGGTTTCCTCCCAAGGGAAATCCAAGGTAATTGATTGGGAAATTCTCTACCTTGCAGCCCATTTTGTCTGCCCTGTCCTTGATTTTATCCAAATTCATGTTGATACCAATGACAAAGGTTTTGGCGAGGTTCATGGACAAACCAGCACCTTCCAAGATCAAATTCAAAATCTCCCACCATTTTGTTCTATAATCTCCTCCTCGTTTGGGCAAAAGATCATGGTATCATTGGCAAATTGGAGCATGGCTACTTCAACTCTGTTCTTTCTCACTGAGAGGCATCTTTTCATTGAAGTAGTTGTGAAAAATTAGACGTCTATACATCATTGCATAGAAACACCCCATCAAGAATTAAATGAGATGACCCTAGATCCCAAAAAGTAAAGAAAAAGAGGGTTGATATCATTCAATCCATTCCCGCAAAGAACTCTCTTGCCTTCAAACAAATCTTCCTCATCATGAACTTCCAAAATAACCCTCTTTCCTTTGGAGGCATCCCAATTAGGTGCACCCAACAAGCAGGGGGAAGAAGAACACCCAACAGACATAACCCCATCGATTCCCTATAATACTTGTTTTTTACTTCAATTGCTAAGTGCAAGAACTTGGTTGTGGAAAGTCTGTCCTTTTTACTATTGCTGATTTGTAGGCTTATCTGATCAAATTGCATGCAATTGCGTTGTAGACAGGATAACTCAAACTGACTTATGTTGGACAGATTGAGCTTACAGTTTTTTGCATGGCAATCCTTACTCCTGTGCTAGGAAAATCTGTTGTATGTTATCCCCTGGTTGTGGCACCTTGACGTATGCTGGATAAGTGGCCCATTGCTCTATTTGGCATGTTGTATTGTTACTATTATTAGGTTCTTTTCCATGCAAAAATTGTGAATCAGGTTTTTAATGACCTTTTCTTGATTGCTTGATTGGTTTTCTTTTGAGAAGAACTATGATTATTTAATCTTTATCTTTGCAGAATTAAGTTTGTTTCCACATTCTAGAGGGCAGTTCCCTTTACACAAGGAAATTCTTGTCTTAATGGGTTAAGTGAGAGAGTGTCTAGATATGTTAATTCTCAGTTAAAAGACTCATATTAGTTGTCATCTTCATATCATTTTAAAGTTTTAATTTCCAGGATCTTTGATGTCCAATCATCAACCAACAATAGCTTAGCACTAAAACCTACCATCCTTCTCGAATTTTTAACGCCCATTGCTAATGATATGGAAACACAAGTTTTCCAAAATTTAGATTCTCTCAGTTTCTGCCATGCAAGAAAGTTGGAGAGTAGCAAACTTCAGACTTCGTTTTGCTTGTTTTTCTTTTAGATGCTTGCCCTGTGGGTTGAGGAGCAGAAAAATTATTTATGATTACATTTTTCTTTTGTTTGCATATATCAGAGTTTAAAATCAAGAGGCATTCGATTCCCTGGTCGGGACAATGAGAGTCTTGCACCCATTTTCACTCCCCCTCGCACAATTTCAGCCTCGGAGACTGAAGCCAGTTACACCGAACAGTTTCATCATGATATTCCTGTGCATACCTTTACAGCTGAAGAAACCAAGGAAGCATTTGACGTTGCAAGGAACAGCATTGAGCTTCTTTCAACAGTGTTATCCTCATCACCCCCCCAGGATTCTTCGGAGGTAATGCATCTCTTTCATAGTGTTCTGAGTTTTTTTCTCTCTCTCTCACACTCAATATGTATTTGCTTTAAACTTCTCAATATGTGATACAAATGGATGCTTGGAACTGCTCATGATCTCAACGGTCATATATAACACCAATATTACCAATCCCGCCCCCCTTTTTTGCTCCTGAATTTTGAACTTCACAACTTGTCAATTTGATTGAGCCTCGTGGTTATGAAGAGTTTGGTTACAGGTTTTTCGTGTTTGGAAGTTGAAGTTGGTCAGAACTATGACAATAGGTTACTTTAAAATCTGAATTGGAACTCGGCAATCCCACATTGAGAATCATCATGAAAATATTTTGTCGGAGGATATTCACTTTCTAGGTTCTTTACTTCCTTTCGGTATTCATTACCATGATATTCATTTAGGAAATGGTCTTCTTTTGATTATCAGAATTGCAAGAAATTTTGTTCAATTGGACTTTGGAGTAGAGATTATATTTTGCTATACTAGTTCATTAGGAGTTGGACTCCCTATTTTTGCTTTCATGCTTAAATTTCCCAAAAACAGAGTGCCATTGACCAGTGGTATTCTCCTTGTCGCTCGAGGTAAGTTTTATCGAAACTCGTGATCCACCATTAAACCTGGTAGATGTTGAAGCTGTTTTTTCAATTTGATCATGAATAATAGAATGATCTTATTTTGTTTCTCTCCCCCCTGCAGGATGATTTGACCAACACACTCTTACTACAATGTCGTCAGTCACAATTGACCATCCAACGAATTATCGAGACTGCTGGAGACAACGAGGCCCTACTTTTCGAGGCTTTGAATGTGAACGACGAGATCCAGAAAGTCCTTTCCAAGTATGAAGATCTGAAGAAGCCCTCAACTGTTCCACGTGAACTAGAACCTGCCATGATACCCGTTGCTGTGGAACCTGATGAATCTCCCCGTCACACCAAGGAGGACGCTCTGGTTAGAAAATCTGCCACTTCTCGCAGCCGATCTCTCGGCGGAAGCAGCGATGAGATGATGGATGATCTCGACGAGATGATTTTTGGCAAGAAAGGTGGAAGTGCATCTGATCGGTCCCCGAAGAAGCCTGATTCATCAAAAGACAATGATCTCATTTCCTTTTGAGCTTGGTTTGAACAGATGATTATCACACTATGTCAATCTAGAAAAATTTATTTGACGTTAAAAGATCTTTATGTAACTTCTTCGTACATTACATGTTTAGATGCATCTTGTAAACTTCTACATTAACTTCCGCACATTTTCAAGTTTTTGGTGTTTGGATTTGGTACCAAATGATGGTGTGTGCGTATATATATACACACGATGAGATTTATCATTTATGAATAATACAAGTTTGTTTTCTTTCATTCACTTGAGGGTTTGTATGGAAGTAGGGATTTGTTGTTTTTTATTCCGGGGCCGCTTGATAACCATTCGGTTTTTGAAAATTTAGTTTATAAACATTACTTCCACCTAGTTTCTTTATTATTTTTGTATGTACCTTCTTTCCATGTTTTCAAAAACCAAACCAATTTGGTTTTTGGTTTTTTGTTTTTTAAAATTAAGTTTATAAACACCACTTTCACTTGGCAAAGTGAGCATAGTTCAGCGGTAATTGACATGTACTCTCGAACCAAGAAGTTAGAGGTTCGAATCCCTCATCTTCAATTATTGTTGAACTAAAAAAAAAAAAAAAAACTACTCTAACCTCTAAGTTTCTTTGTTTCTTATCTATTTCCTTTCCATGTTTTCAGAAAATTGTTTTTGTTTTTGGAATTTGACTAGAAACTCATATGTGTTCTTAATAAACATGAAAACCATCATAAGGAAATTGGGTGAAAACCAAAAACCAAAAACCAAATTGTTATCCAATGGAGCCTAAATGATTATCAATTAGCCTAAATGAAAAAATGTTTTTGGATTGTTTTGAAACAAACTTCAAATTTCAAGCACTAAAATAAAACCAAGTCTACCCTATTTCGTTTCAAAAAAAAAAAAGTCTACCATATTTTTAATAATTTAACCCCCCCCAAAAAAAAAAAAAAAAAAAACTTTCCCCATCTAAATTGGTAATTAAGGAAAAAAAAAGAAAAAAGAAAAAAAATGGAGAGAGCCTATGTATGTATTATTCAGAATTCACATTCCCACCCGCGAAAACAGAGTTGTGGAAGTGGAAGCCAACGCCATGCGAGGGAGGAACCTGCAATTTCCTTCATCAATGTCCGCTCAGATCCAAAGATCCAACCGATCTCCACTTCTCCTCTTCACACTCTCTCTTCTCGCTCTCTCCGCTCTCTTCATCCTCGTTTTTCTCTCCCCATCCAATCCCAATCCGCCTTCTTTCCACCATCCAATTTCCTCTCTGAACCCCGAGACTTCATTCGTCATCTCACTCGAGCACTTCCTCGCTCACAAGGCTCCCAAATCCCCTCCGCTTCGCGATGACACGGTTCGTGCCCCCGGAGATGTCGAAGAGGCGTCAAGGAAGCTCGATGAGGCGCTTTCGGAGGCAGAATTTGGGCGGGTGGTTCGAGATCCGTTCTATCCATTGGGGTCGCCCATTCGAGTTTACGTTTATGATATGCCGTGGAAGTTCACTTACGATTTGCTGTGGCTGTTTAGGAATACTTACAGAGAGACCTCTAATCTCACCTCCAATGGCAGCCCCGTCCACCGCCTCATTGAACAGGTATTCGATTGTGTTTGGTGTACTGAACTGAAAGTCTTAACGCATAGATTGTATATATTTTTACACTCACCTCACCTACTTGTGGCTTCGAGAATTAACACTGTACTCAAGTGATTTTCGATATTAATTGAGAGAAAATGGCATTGCTGAGTAATGATCAATATTAATTGAGAGGAAATGACATTACACATCTGAACACAAGATGCTCTAATATCGACTATTTTACTAATAGATTAGATATGTTCAATCTTTTATATATACTCCTTACAAGTGAACTAGTTTGAATCGCACCTCTTACATAGATTGAAAACGGTGTTTATATCATTCTTCTAGTTGATATAAGTTATGAACTCCCCCTCTTCTTAAAAGTTTAGATGATTAAAAGAAATTTCCGGAAAACGTAAAATGATTCAGGTATTCTACTGTTTTGAAGTGTGGATTTATTATTATGGCATTTTAATATTAGATATGTTTATCTCGTTCCTTGTTGATATTCTGAAGGAATGGAAGTCATATAGAAGTCACCTGGTGGCTTATTTCTTCAGCGAACATAGATGTCGTTTTAGTTTTCTATATACTTTAGTATTTAGTTCAGAATTACATGTTTCTATTCGTCGGAACTAAAATGCCAAAAAATGGGTTTCTTTTGTAGCATTCTATCGATTACTGGATGTGGGCCGACTTAATTGCTCCAGAGTCAGAGAGGCTCCTAAAAGGTGTGGTGAGGGTTTATCGGCAGGAGGAAGCAGACCTCTTTTATATTCCCTTCTTCACCACTATTAGCTTCTTCTTGTTGGAGAAACAACAGTGTAAAGCACTTTACAGGGTGTGAGTGAGCTTCTAAGGTTTTTTTATTTTTTATTTTTTTATTTTTATTATGCTTTCAATTGTTATGCACGACATGCCTATGTCAAGAGTAGTCTTTTTCCTTCGCTTATAAATTTTGTTAAAACTGTTTTCTCCTTTGTTTATTGTTATTAATATGAAAAGATACAGTAATGATTTTTGAAGGAGGGTTATAGTGCTGGTTTCATTTGAGATGTGTGTGTGATTTGATTAGTGCCTGATGAATTGATTAGTTAGAGTATTAGGAGAACATTTCCAGTACTTTGTACTGCTGAACTAATCCATGCCACTTTCTTTGGGCCGACTTAATTTCTTTAATCAATCAGGAGATGTGGGAAGATTGCCTCTATCTCTAGGAGCGAGCAAGTAGTAGTCTAAAGGGAGGATGAAGTTCCAACCTAACTCCCATTTCTTCTATAGGATAGGAAGCTATTCTGTTGGCTGTGGGACAAAATACTGCAGAGATCAGTGGTTACAACGACCAAGGTATTCAATGGACAGGCTTAGTTCACCATCTAGAAAAGCTTGGTTTGTGAGTAGTCCCTATACTACCTAGAAAAAAACAACCTAAGATATTTTTAGCTAAGAGAAAGAAAAGAAATAGATAGTTGAATTACCTTATTTTCTAAGTTCTACATCTTGACCAAAGCTTCATCTTTCATACTTCTGAAGGGTCTTCCCTTTCTATTATATGTCTCCGGATGCGTGTGGGCACTTGAAGTTGCAAAAAGGAGATGGGTAATAAAATTTGAATTAGTTAACTTCAACTTTTTTTTTTTTTTTTTCCATTTAGGAGTCAAAGCTCTCTTTGATAGGAGAATTACCAAACCTCTCTTCAGCTCTAGGGATACTAGGTTGGACTTTCGTCAAGGCTATTGGTTTTCTCAGTGGTATTATTGCCATGTGCGATGAGCGATCTATTCTATGGTAGTGTTGATTTCTAGAGACTTTTCTATCTCTATCTTTAAATCTTTAGCCAATAGAGAAAGTTTTTGGGTTTATTAAATTTATGAGCCTGCTTCATACTATAAAGAGGTAACTTCAGGGAAGAAATCAATGGATTTTTGTGGTATTTGAGAATGTTGTTGGTGTGTTGGGGGTGATTTCAATTTGTCTAGATGGACTCTTGAAGAGTCTAGTTGTGGTAGAGGAATAAGGAGCTTGCAGATTCGTCGAGCCTAGTAGTGGCTTGAATTTGCATGGCATCCCACTTACCAATTGAAGATTCACGTAGTCATCTTAGAGGGTGGTTCATCATCGCTCTGACTAATAGATTTCTTATTCTCTTATTTTGAAGTCCCAAAACGTTGAGGTTTACTGGGAAAAAAAAGTTTCAAAGTGAAGTTTGAGGTCTTGTATCATTTTATTTTCCTGGAGCGTAATCATTTCAGGATGTTGTTTATTTTATTTTATTTTTCCAGAATACAGAGCTTTTGTTTGAGTTCCATAAAGCATTGACGTAATTTTACATGTGGATCCAGGAGGCTTTAAAGTGGGTGACGGATCAGCCTGCATGGAACCGATCTGGAGGCAGGGATCATATACTTCCAGTTCATCATCCGTGGTCTTTTAAGACCGTTAGAAAGTTTATGAAGAATGCCATTTGGTTGCTACCAGATATGGACTCTACAGGAAACTGGTAGATATTTACTTGATAGAATCTCTTAGAAGACAGCTTGTACTGTGAAGATTTATTAAATGACATGTACTGACATTTTTAGGTACAAACCTGGGCAAGTGTATTTGGAAAAGGACCTTATTCTTCCCTATGTTCCAAATGTTGATTTATGTGACAGCAAATGCTTATCGGATGGGAGATCGAAGAGAAGCATACTGCTTTTTTTTCGTGGGCGGCTCAAAAGAAATGCGGTAAGTTATGGTAAATATTAGTGGAATTTTCTGCACTTCTTACTCGGTGTTTTATGCAATTGTTTAATGTATGATAAGTCACATCAATTCTCTGTCTTTCATGAAAAATGATCATAAATTAATACATATTTTTGATATGAAAATGTGAAAAATAAAAATTTATTTTATAGTTCCTTTTTTTTCTCCAAAAGTCGAAGTCTCCATATTTGAGTCGTGTCCATGCTTCTTTGGTGATAGACCAGTATCAAAATTCAAAACATAGCTCTTGACAGACTGTTCTACTTTTAGGGAGGAAAGATAAGGGCAAAACTTGTTGAAGAGTTAAGTGGTGTAGATGATGTTGTAATAGAAGAGGGAACAGCTGGAGAAGGAGGGAAAGCGGCAGCTCAGGCTGGAATGCGCAAGTAATTTATAAGTTTTATATTTTAACGTCTTCAGCATTTTCTTTTGATAATACTACAATTTTAAGGTTGTCGAATTGCTTCGTTGTCTTCAGGTCTATCTTTTGCTTAAGTCCTGCTGGTGACACTCCATCCTCTGCTAGATTGTTTGACGCCATTGTCAGTGGCTGCATTCCTGTCATTGTTAGTGATGAATTGGAGCTTCCTTTTGAAGGAATACTTGATTACAGGAAGGTAAGTTGATGTATAAATGTCACTTTTTTTCTTCATTACCTTGACGCAAAAAATACTTCTTATAAAAAAAGATAACGTATTTAATAAATGAATTTAAGACATTCCATTACACGAAGAACATTGTAATCGTTATGATCTTTGGCTACATAAATGAATTTGAAATTGGATTTCAATGCAGTACATACATTCTTATTTTAATCCGATAGAATATCAACCAAGGTAAATTGTAAGTGTAAAATGGCGCATTTAGGTTAAGAAGGTATTCTAGAAATTACCATCCCGTTTGATAACCATTTGGTTTTTGGAAATTAAGCTCATAAACACTACTTTCACCTATATACCTATATGTTTCTTTGTTTTGTTATCTACCATCTTCTCATGTTTTCAAAAACCAAGTCAATAGCAGTTTTTAAAAACTTGTTTTTGTTTTTAGAATTTGGCTAAATTCAAATGTTTCCTTAATAAAGATGAAATCTATTGTAGGGAAATTGGAAGAAAACAAGCATGATTTTAAAAACAAAAAATCAAATGGTTATCAAACGGATCCTAAGTTATTGGTTTTTTTTGGTAAAGAAGAGGTTTTCTAGAAATGGAAGGATAGGACGAACAATTAGTTCTTGACTTCCACGTACAGACTGACTACTTGTGATGGACTGTACGATCTAGTATTTCGTCTCATGGAACTTGAAGTTGTGGACAACCTCTGTGGAAGCTGCATGGGAACTTTTAGAACTTGTACCTGTAACATCCTAGAACTGAAATGGCTTTTTCCTCTTGCAGATTGCGTTATTTGTTTCCTCCAGCGATGCTCTAAAAGCAGGGTGGCTTTTAACATATTTGGGGAGTGTTAGTGCTGCTGATATCAGAAGATTGCAACAGAATCTTGCCAAGGTGTGTAGCTCCAAAAGTTAAGAGATTCTAGTACCTTTTTAGTGTTACAGCTTGCTTTGTCCAAGTGTTTGGTATGAATTCATTAACCTTTTTTGTGTGCTACTTTTACCAATTACATCCAAGGCATTCAGCATTTAGGGAGGAGGATCATGCATCCTTCTAGTGCTTAGTGCTTAGATCTTAAATGCTCTGGATTCCTCAACTGATATTACTAATCAGTTGGTTGGTGAGTAATTTTCTCTGATTAATATTAGATCATGGGGCCTTTAGGAATTACAAATACAACAGCTTTGGAGTTTCTTAAACTAACCGTAGGCTCTTCCATAGCACTGAAATCTTTTGACTATTTTTTGGGATCGTGTTATTTTTATAGCAGCTTGGTGTAAAAAATGTTTGCTTACTTGTGACTCTTACAATCTTAGTTATCTTTGTGCCAATTGGAAGAGTATTTTATAACTTTTTGTAATTTCATTCCATCTATTATGAAATGTCTTCCTCTTTTGAGTTATTGGAACTAATTTCTTCTCTTCTCTCATGGTATTTGTCAGTTTTCAAGACATTTCCTTTATTCCAGCCCAGCGCAACCCATGGGTCCGGAAGATTTGGCTTGGAAAATGGTTTGTTTCTTGTCCTTTAGCTCAAGTTTCGTCTTGACCTGCTGGCAATCATCTAGCCTCAGTCGAATTAAGTCGAATGGTTTAACGAACTACTAGCACGTGCGGGCTATTATTACATTGATTGGTCAGCTTCCTGGCGTTGTAATTCTAAGCAGTGTAGTTTGGTCATTTGTGATGTGCATTTCTTTTGAAGGTCAAGTAGATGAATGAAATTGTGATTGAAGTTGGTTTGTTGTGTGCAGATTGCTGGGAAGTTGGTGAATATAAAGCTTCATACGAGGAGGTCGCAGCGTGTAGTGAAAGAATCCAGAAGTGTGTGTACTTGTGAATGCAGGCGTTCAAATTTTACTACCTCCCCTCCTTCCTTATAATCTCTACTGATCGGTGGATAATGAGAGCCAATGATTCGATTGGGAGGAATATTTGCTCCAAAGACACCAAGGATTAGGTTTCTCCAAGGTTGGTTGGAGTTGCACAGGGAAAATTTTCCTTTTCCTTATTCTCTACCTGTAATTCAATTTGTTTTTGTGGGCATTTGTAGTGGATGACTATTTTTATATTTATATTTTGTTTTTCTTTTCCCTTAAATTTTTTAGAATGTCATTTTTTAAATATTTACAAACAGTTTTAAAATTCGTGATGTTAGCTCGTGATAGATACTTGACTCATCTTAGATAATTATAATATAATTAAAGAAAAATGTTTGAATTTGACGATTATTTAGTAGCCAATGCGAGCATACTGCATAGCACAAGAGGAAGATCTAATTGTATTTTTAACTTTTGTTAATTTTTCCTTTCATCTCAATCTTTTTATCACAATTTTAGAATTTATAACAATTATTTTTAATTGTAGAGATTAAAATGAATATTTTTCAAAGGAACCACGATGGACAAAATGATATACTGAAACCAAAATAGATTTTGAACTTTCAACGTTCTAATCAAATTTAAAAAATTAAAACAAAACAATAATATGATATGATACAATTCAAAAGGTGATTTCTTAAATAAAATAAAAGGTGAAATTTTCAAACATAAGTTCTCACATTTTAAATAGTTAACATATGATATAATACGACACTTAAATAACTATAGCTTATTAAACATAGGTCAAGCCATTTGTAACTTCCTTTTGACCCCAAGTTAGTACTTTTATGCTATGAGAAAAACAAGAACTCTACGTAATTAAACTAAGCAGACAACCTCAAATACAAAAGAGAGGAGGCCATGCGAAAAGAAAAAAAAGGCAAAAAGTAATCAACAATCCAACAGACCAAAGGATAACATTACACACTACTGAGTGCATAGACTTTTTAAGTTATGTATATAGGAATTGGGTGGTCATAGGGGACAAACCAACAACACAAGCACAACATCTCACCATTTATACATCATCTAAGGAACGCCATGGCCTCTAAAAGTCTGTATTGGTGATCATAGAGCTCTCACTTAATTAGCGTTTTGACGATTGATTTGACATTGAGTTTCTTGAGGTCGGTATACGACTGTCCACAGCCGACAAACATTACGGGTGCTCCAGATATGTAAACCATAGACAATGCTGCTCCAACCTGCAAGTAACCCCGACGTGTTATATTAACCACTGACGAACGATTGATTAGGATCCCCTAATAAACTAGGAATGTACCTAAATTATTTACCTTGTCGTCGATAGTATCGAACTTTGTGAGCAATATACCGTCGATCAGTCTGGGGCTGGGTGAAGTTGAAAGATCAGCTAGTTTCTGCAGTAACAAAGGCCAATAAGTAAACATGAGAACTCGTCTAAAATTAATACCACTCATAGTTAAACTTATAACTAATCCATGGATGTAGAAACAAAACCTGATTGAACTTTGAAAGTTGATCAACGGCATCATTCCCAACGAGGGCCTCCCCGACGAACAAGACGAGATCTGGATTGTTAAGGTTGATCAGCTTTGAGAGAGCTCTCATGAGTGGTTCGTTATCCTGCGAGTTGCAACATGTTTTGATATGAATGAATCAAAAATTCAGAAATTAAAAATGACATGAAATAATAGTACCCAACACAAAATAGAGGCAGACACAATTGTGCATCCAACATTTAGAAAACTATCAACAGTGTAAGAGTACAAAAAGTTCATTTTCTTTTTATTTCGTTGATGATATGAAATATTACAAAATATAAAAGAGATCCACAATCTCTTCAATTTTGGATAATAAGAAAACAGTTGCATACCTGCATTCTCCCAGCTGTATCAACAAGAACCACATCTGATCCATTACGGGATGCCTCTTGGATTGCTTCTTTAGCTACAATTGCAGGATCTTTCTCATAGCCCTTCTCAAATATAGGGATCTGAAAATGATTGAGGATAAATATAGGTGATGAACTCTGATAAACAATTTCATGATTAATGGAAATTATAATATCAATGTGAAATCATATATACCTGAAGTCTACGAGCATGAGTTCTAAGCTGCTCAACGGCTCCAGATCTGAATGTATCACAAGCGGCCATCATGACACTAACTTTATGCTGCAGAAGCCAATAAGCCACCTGTATACAAAAGTTGAAGCATTTAACACTCTAATCAAAAGCCATTTCAAAGAAAAAAAAAACACTTCGCTGCAGGATGGAGGTGGCCTGACCTTGGCAAGATTAGTAGATTTTCCAACTCCATTGACCCCAACAAAAACTACCACATAGGGCTTCTTTTGTTCTTTTGCAGCATGCACATCCCTCAGAATGTCAATGGAGCGTCTTGGAGTCAGTATACGAACCAGTGCTTCTTCCATTGCATTCTGCAATGGGAAATTAAAGCAAGGTTCTTTGTCACTAACAAAATTAAATTATAAATGAGGTAGGTGAGAATACATAATGGAGTATGAACAAGTGGCTATTCAAAGATGTACCTGCACTGTTGAAGAAATCCTGGTAAAAGAAGCTAGCTTTTTTCCCTCAAGACTAGCTGCTACTGATTCACAAAGTTTTTCAGCTATCTCCTCAGCCTAAAATCCAACAAGGAAATATCTTGTTAACTTGCAACCAAAAGTAAACAAGGGATGATAAGATAAATATGGTGTGGAAACATACCACATTCTTTGTCATAAGCCTGTCCTTGAGAGCCTTCAGAGCTGGTTCCAGGTCTGACTTATCCAAACTGGCCTTGCCTGAAATACTGGAAACACAAAAGCACCCAAAAGATAGGAAGAAATTTAGATCAATAATCCCACATTAACGTAAAATGTCAAAGTAATCACAAAATAAATCATGTCATAAAGAACCAGATGGAATTTCTGGTTGTCAATTTATGATGGTTCTCTCCTGCTTTACGAAAAACACAAACTAACACGATACACTCCCCAGACCCCACTTTCATCTCTAAAATTCCAAATAACACATACACGTAAGTTCATTTCATTATCAAAATTCCGAAAGAGTTTCTATATAATATAACTCACTTTTGTTACTAAATGGCAGAATCAAAGGCTTGTTAGTGCACTCGAAATGTAAGTCACAAGTTTTAAACTCAACAACAAAACCCCAATAAAACCATCCGGCTAAAACACATAAAGTGCCCAGACAACAAACTAATATAAAATTAATAATTCCACACTGAAGAAAAAAGGAGGGGTAACTAATACAATACCATTTTGAACACATACCAATAATTAAGAAATCTGAAATATGGGGGAAAATAAAGTGGAAACAAAAATGGTGGATGAAAAAAATGTCAGATTGATGCATCAGAGAATTTGAAGGTCAGATAGCATAATTGACATTCAGCATAAACCCAAGCTCAAGGAACTAATGAGTGTAAATTTACCATAATGCATAAGTTTTTTTTTACATTGTTAGTAAACTGGTCATGAAAGATGATGTTATGAATGAGAACATGCATGAAAAAAAAAAAAAGTTTACCTCTGGAACATAGATGAAAACCACCCTTTCTTCTTAGCATCGGGCTTATTACCCTTGTTACCTTCCTCCTCATCTTCTTCATCCTCACTGTCACTACTAAAGACCTCTTCTTTGTCCATCATACTTTGGCCCTGATCTGCTGCCAAAACCTCGATGTTGTTGTCCCCATTCTCACCCACGGGATCTGTGAAGTCCAATTTTGCCTCAGTAGGTTTATCATCCCAAACTCTATTCTTCTTTGTTACCTTTTTCTTTGGCTCTTCCTTGGAGCCCTTGTTAACAGTATCAGTTTTCTTCCCACCTTTAGACCTAAGCTTCTGAAGTTTATTTACATCAAAAGCCCCAACATTGGAACTTGCATTTTCTTTTCCATTAACAACAGCGGTCAGTTTAGATTCTATAACATGATTGCCATTGGAGTAACCATTCTCCAACTTATGACCTTTTGTGCGCCCAGCATCACCATCATCTGCCAAACCACTATTGCTTTTCTTGTTTTCTCCAAATCCAGTTTTTTGATCCTGCCCTTGCTTCCTGGCATTGTTCAATGGCTTTCCCACCTGCTTTGATTTTTTCAACTCATTAGCACGAGCCTCGGCCTCCATTCTAAGTTGCCTAAAAGTTTCGTCAAAATCATCATAGACCATCCGCTTTGGATCATAAATCTCAGAAAACCCCTGCTTCACCATTGAAAGCAAATCTTCCACATACAATAAATGAAGGATCCGTTGATACACTGCAACAAATACAAGGCCAAGCTCATTGTGGAAGGTCCACTTGAGGGTGTAAGCAGCACCTGGAGCATCATAATTATATGATGCCGCACCTGATCGTTCCTCTAAAAGACAGGATCTGATTAAAGTGTCAATAGGAGACCCTTTAAGTGCATTTCCAAGCTCCTTACAAGTCCACAAAATCAAACCCCCCCTAGTGAATATCAACAACTGCTCTAACATCTTGATCTATTTCAAATACCCTGCAAATAAATACATTCATATTAATAATTCAATGAAACTTCCTTCAGTTGACATAACAAGGTTCAACTGACAACCTAGAAATACAATGGATTCCAGAATAATTATTAGTTTCAGAAGTTAACTGTAATTCATCCAACAACCCAATATTTGCAACAAGAGACGCATGAATTATAAAAGAAGCATGAATTACAATATTATTACAAGGGAAGAACTTTTATTTTATAGGAAACAAGAAACTTTCATTTTAACCAACCAACAAACAACTGAAAGACCATTCCAACACCAAGTTTATCCCAATAAATCTTTCCAACCAGCCTGATCTTCTCACGGAAGAATGATGATACTGGCTTTTCTCCCCGAGGATAGAAAGTATGTAACTTGTGTGAAGCAATCTCTCTTGTTCCTGACTTTCCGATCCTAATGAAACCATTCCAACACTGAGTTTATCTTAAAACCTTGGAGTTATATGAAATGTTGAAAAGGTAATCTAAAGAGTCAGGTAACCAAAGAACGATATTGGGTTCTAAACGAGTTCATGGTAAAAGGAAGAAATTTTGGTAGAATTCCTTCACGGTTTAAAAAATCAAAAGAAATGATTTTTTCCTTGAAGCTTCACTCGCAAACCGAACATGAGCTCAAGGATAAAAATTTCCAAGACTTCCAGAAAGCAATGTAGCATCGTGGATGCAGTGACTGAAGCAAACAAGAGGGAGAAGTGCACGCCAGCTCAGCAGCGATAGGGAGAATGGGGCTGAAGCAGGTATAAAGATACGACTCCTGGTTACACTGAGAAGGGAATTCTGACGAGGGAAGAGCTTAATCGTGATATTCTAAGATTGATCATATCTTACTGCAAAATTCTAAGGTTCCAAACTTCCGATCCCCACAATCTCTATGCAACCAAACCGACTGTCTGAAATCATAGAGATCTCTATCGACATGAAAATAGTAATGTAATAGATGACGAAAACAACTAGAATCTAAAGACATCTAAAAAAAGGAGAGGACATGGAACATGCAACTAAATGGTTAGGGAAAAACTTTACCAAATCGCGATATTTCAAAAACCCTGACCAAATCACCATTTTCATCACCAAATACTCAAATTCCCGAAAATTCTATAGGCAACCAAACACATAAATCTTAAATCATATAAATTCTACCGAACGCGCAAATAATTATCAAATCGAGGAAGAAATAAAATTCGAAAACAAATAAAAAAAGGGAAAAAAAAATCCACAACCGAGAAACTTCTCATGATGTCTAATTACAGAGACATAATTTCATTCAAGGGCATGGATCAAACGAGATTAACACAGATCGTAACAATTCCAACACAAAAGTGAAATACAGGAAACTCATCAATCGGAGAAAACGAGGAGTAGAAGAAACGAACCTGAAGCGCTGCCTTTCTCGGAAATCTAAATAAAAAAACAAACTACAGAAGAAGAAGAAGAAAAAAAAAGATCTAAAGGAAATATTTAAAAGGAAGAAGAAGAATTCCTACAAGGAAAACGAAGAACAAAGGAATGGAATGGAAGTCCAAGTTTGTCTCCGCCTTTTATTTGAGGCAAAAACTTTTTTTTTTTTTTTTTAAAGAACTGTTATAAAAAAAAAAAACCGCACGCCAGCTCAGCCAGCCATCGAGCCGACGGCGCAAACGGTAACGGTAACGGAGCTTTCTAAAAATATTAACGTCGCGTGTGAACGAGCGGCACGATTTCAACGCGCGATTCGAGCGAACAAGAGGGGGAAT
The DNA here is from genome assembly GCA_017139565.1 of Luffa aegyptiaca. Classification (NCBI taxonomy): domain Eukaryota; kingdom Viridiplantae; phylum Streptophyta; class Magnoliopsida; order Cucurbitales; family Cucurbitaceae; genus Luffa; species Luffa aegyptiaca. The sequence continues at coordinate 43,844,279 of CM029402.1, read as the reverse complement.
TTTGGATCATTCCAAAAAAAAAAGTGAAAAATAAAAAATAAAAACAATAATTTTCAAGAGTGTGTTTTTTTAAAGAATTTTCAAGAGTATTTGGAACATGGGTTGGCCTATGGATTTGGCTTCTTACACCAAATATATGTTCTAAACTCGGATTTGAGGAGAGAAATGAAGTGTGTTGCTAACCTGAGCACAATTCAACTGACACAAAAGTTATACTATTGACCAAAAAGTCTGTGGCTCGAATTCTCCTACTCTCCACGTGTTGTCAAAAATAATAATAATAATAATAAGTGTGTATTTGGTCAATGATCCAAAAATAAAAATTTGAAAAGATTCAATGAGAGTAGATTTAGAAATTTGTTCATAATTTAAACCATTGATCAAAATGTATTTGATAATATATTTATTATACATATTTTAATTTAACAAATATGAACTGAATTTATAACCTAAAATACTATATTTATTAAAAATTTTATTTTTTTAAATATAATTCTTCATTTTAAATTTTCAAATTCAAAATCTAAATACGATCAAAACATAAAAATGTTGTTTTAACAATTTTTCCTATTTGGATCATAGAACTGAAAACAATTTTCAGAAACATATATGCTAAGCACATATTAGCTGAAATAGGTAAATTTGAAAACATAAAACAAAATTCAAATTGTCTACTAAACTGACCCTAATGAACTCAAATAGTAGGTATATTAAGTTAAACACAATATTTCTAAAAATAATACTTGGTTGCATACGGGTGAGTACTTTCTCCTTACCACTGTTAAATTTTTTACAACAAAGATATATAAAGGTACAAAATTAAAATGTAAACCTAGACTTCTTACCCACCACAGTTGGCAAGGAGTTAGTTGAGTCTTTTCATGAAAAAATAAATTGTTAAAATGTATTAACAAAAAAATTGAAGTGTTATTGAGTTATATTCTTATGACATAGTTGGACATCTGGACAAGAACACGTAGACATTCTACTTGAAGAAATGAATTTTATTGATGAATGAGTTAGATCATGTTATTAATCAGCAGTTTAAGTTTCACGAACAAGCAACATTCAAGTGATGTGTCTATATGTCTAAATATGTTAATAAAACAATTATTTAATTACATATACATTTTTTATTAATCAATTTTAACCATTTTCTTTTATGGATTTACCTAATTGAGACTTTTTTATACACTAATGGTAAATTTGAGTATTTCAAGAAACTAATAATTGACTTAAAATTTTAAATAAAATAATAATAATAAAAAAGATTAAGGACCATTTTCCGCACGGAGAAGTATATTTTTAAAATTACTCTTTTTTACACTCTATGTTTTTTATATTTATAAAATTATTTTGTGGTACTTAAGCTATGATTATAAATTTTTATTAGGTTTGAGTTTAGATTTCAATATAGTTATATTCACTTTGTTATATTTGTGATTTAGAGAATCCATTACAACCCTTTATTTGAATATTGAAATAATTATTTGGAGATTATTTTGTGGTATATCATATCACCAATTGGTTTACCTCTTGGAAATTATTATATATTTGTGATTTTAGTAGCAATCTATAATAACCCTTTATTTGGAGATTGTTTCACAAATATTGGTTTCTACTATTTTCCAAATAAGATGTAAAACTACCTCACACCACTTATAGAAAGATATTACACTAATTGGTTACAAGATCTCAATAAGAATTGACATTTTGCTTTCAAACAAATATGGTACACAATTTTTGTTCATCTCTCTAAGTACAACCCACAAAGTTAGAATTAATCGTCAATTGGCCTAAAATGGGCAACAAACAAGTTGTTTCCAATATTGGTGTCTACTATTCTCTAAATATGCTGTAAACGTCGTAATCACTCAATGATGTTAACACTTTCTTGCTTCCAATATATCATAAGATAAGAATCGAAATTTTCTTTCAAAGAAATATAGTACCACAATTGCTTTTCACCTCTTTCCAAACAAATCCACCAAGATAGAATTTCTTGTCATAGATTGACTTAAGAGGGACAAATTGTAATTTCAGATATCCTTGATATCACAAGTTTCAACCACGATGGTCACCTACTTAAGACTTTAAATATCCTTTCAAATTTTTCATCACCAAATGTTGTAGTCTTTGAAAGAAATATAGTAACATTGTTGTTCGTCTCTTTCTGAACAAATCCACCAAGATAGAATTACTTGTCATAGATTGACTTGCGAGGGACAAATTATAAATTCAGGTATCCTTGAGATCACAAGTTTCAACCACGATAGACACCTAGTTAAGACTTTAGATATCCTTTCGAATTTTCGATTGTCAAATGTTGTAGGTTCACAATTTTTCGCTTGAAATTAATCACAAAGTACACTTGAGCTGAGTGTGTACTATAAAACAATAATAATAATGGAATTTCAAGGAAGTCAAGTTTTCCCACCTATGCAAATGAAGGATCCTTTGAATGGCTCTTTCAGTAGGGGAGAACTTCATGCTCTTAAAGCCACTTGATCTTGCCATGAGATCTTCCTTTTTCCTGCTCTGTTTGAGCCATTGCCAACATTCCTACAAATTGATACCATCAAGTCACTGTTCTTCGTATCGTGTTCGCTTCTTATAAAGATATTCTTCGGCTTCTCCTCCGTTTTCAGCTGCTCGAAACCAGCCTGCAATTCTTCTTCCTCCCTCTGAAGCAAGAAACAAATGTTAAAGATCTGAGAGCTGTGTTTGAATGTAATTGGAAATGTCAAATGTCTTTAACTATATGAACCGAGAATCGGAGTCATGGTAGGTACCGAAATCTGGTTAAGGTCGAAAACTGGGGTCATGTTTCTGTTGGCAGCAACTTCATTTGCTCTGTACACTCTCTCTTTCTGACCAAAAACAGGAAAAGAATTGTGTATAGCAACTTCCTTCTCGCTGCACATCCTTGACTTCTGGTTTATGTGAAAAACCGACCGAGATTTTCGAGAGGTGGCTTCCATCCCATTGTAGATTCCTCCCCTTTGGTTTAAATCATGAGCCTGAGCAAGGGGTTTCAAAGAAGCTTCTCTTTTTCGAGAACTCTTTTCTTTCTTCGCTATGGGAGGTTTGATTTCAAGGTTTCGAGGCAGCTCGAGAGCAGCCTTTGGTTGGGTGTTTGCAGGCTGGTTCTTCAAGAATTCATATCTATGCCTCAAAAATCTAAAGGAATAGACATGACTCAGTTTACAACATCTACAAAGCACTGATACAAATTCACAAATAGAGGGGGGAGGAGAAGAATCATGCTAGACTATACCGAACTTCAGCCAAAAGGGTCGACTTTTTCTGCTTCGCCATCAACAATTTTTCCTTCATAACTTCTGTTTCCTGAAATGAAAATGTGAAATTGGTCAAGTTCTATATGAAGGTTTTCTACAAACTACACCCTCATTGTCTCTAGTACTTTAGACTAAACAGGAATTCCATCCACCAACAAAAGGTAGAATCACTTGAACCCTTAAAACAAGACTGAATGTAGGGAGAAAATTTTATAACAGACTAAGAATAGCACCCCCCCAATATATCCGTTCGATATTCATGATTGACCAGATCGTGTTTATGCCAACATATATGATAACTATGAGTATCCAAGTCAACTTACGCGACATTAACTAATTCGCTTGTCAAATGTCTAACCTTATAACTTTTGGTACGAGGATACCCGTAAAATGTTTATTATCTTGTGCAACTAGCCACCGTGATTTGAACACGGCCTAAGAAGTGTCTAAATATAAATATACAACTTGTAGACATACAAAAAACAAAAGAGATCGTAATACTCATGCTAATCTGCACCTCGACTAATCTCACACAACTATGAGACAAACACCTAACCCTATAACTTTTGGCATAAAAAACCTATGACATGCTTAAATCGATTGAAACCGGTATCCCTTTAGTATTCACGAGTGTCCAAGATAGCTTGCCCTTCCATCAAACCCTATAACTTTTGATATAAGAAAAAAAAGAAAAAAAACCCAGAACATGTCAAAGTTTCATATAGCATTGATAGACACCAAACATCAAAGGCAAAATTTCATTTGTTCAAAATTTTCTCAGCAACCAAACAGACAGAGAACCAAATACAATCTCAAAACCTTTTGGGCTCTCACATGTTAAGATCTACATCTTTTCTGAAACCAAATACAAACAAATACAATCTCAAAACTCCCTCTCTAAAACCAAACTCAGCACCCAATCAACAAACAACCAAATCTCCTAAAAGAAAATAACATCAACAATCCATCCAAGAACTCGTAAACATCAAACATATCGATAGAACACAGATCAAAACAGGGGAAAGATTCACAAAAGAACATATTACGTTGTGCAACTTCTCATAATCCTGCAAGAGCCGCCGATGCTTGAATCCGATCTTCGGGCCCTCAAACAGAGCACACGCCTCAGAATCCATAGCCACCCCGATTCGAGCCTTCTTCCTCCGATTGAAAGAGAACAACCGAAGGTGAAAAAAGGGCAATCGCAGAAAGAAGAGGAGACCCAGAAAAGAGAAGGAAGAGGAAGAGGGAAAAAGAGGCGAAAAGAATGGAAGGGTTTTTGTATTTGATGAAGAGGATGAAGGTTTCGACCTAGAAGAGAAGTAAGGAAGACCGAAAAAGCCCAAATGACTGGGGAATTCAGGGAGCTTGTTTTGGAAGAGAGAGAGAGAAATCTAGCCATTTTCTCTGTTTGTTGGGCGTAGAAATTGGTTTGGTCCAACTGGGCCATTGAAGAGATGGAGAGAGAGAAGGGGATTCTTGTTGTTTTGGGTGTGGAGTACAAAATTCAGTGAATTGAGGGAGTGAATTTTATTAAAGGGAAAGGGGATTGGATAATGGGGAAAAGGGATTTGTTGTTGATGATGCGTTTTCTTTTTTCTGTGTTGTGCGTGTGTGTTAATGCGTTTGCAGATGATGGTGTGTGGATAGTGGATTGCTTTGCTTTTAGGCTTTTCTTTCCTCTATTGTTAATCAATCCAAAAAGATTCTTTCTCTCTCTCTAGTCGAATGAATGTACATTTCTTTCTTGCAATACCCCCTCTCTCTGTCTCCTCTTTCCTCTCTCTCTCTCACTCCTCCAAAACCCATTTCTCTCAAAACAAATCTTTCTCCCTCTCTCCCAAAACCCTTCTCTCTCCCTCTCTCCCTCACCCATCTCTCTTCCTCTCTCCCTCCCTCTCCCAAAATCAATTTCTCTCCGTCTCTCCCTCTCTCTCCCAAAATCAATCTTTCTCCCACTCTCCCTCTCCCTCCCCCACCCAAAACCCATCTGCCTATCTCTCTCCCAACACCCATCTCTCTCCCTCTCTCCCTCTCTCCCTCTCTCTCGCTCCCAATCTCTCTCCGTCTCTCCCAGAACCCATCTTTTTCTCCCTTCCCCTCCCTCTCAAAACTCATATATAGACAACAAAACCAGTTGCTTTGAAATTATTTAGATAAATAGAGTTTTTATTGTCTTACGAGTTACGCAATGGACGGTTTTTTTAAATTCAGAACGTCTTTTCAAAACACGTATTCCAGGCCCCATGATAGAGAACTTTAAAAAAACGTTTGGGGTTGATTTTGAAGATGTAAAAAGTGATTGTAGATCCATTTTAACCGTTTTTCGTGTTTGATTAAACTGATTCTTTAATAATCTAAGAAATTCAATTTTTAAATCACGTTGGTTTGCAAAAGCTGTTAGCTTTAGGATTTAGATTTTAGGAAAATTTGGTGTAACTAACTTATTTAAAATTCTTTTTTTTTATCCTTCCATATTTTAGGTTTTCAAATATTATCATTCACAATTTATCTTATCTTATCTCATTTCATTCTTTTTATTTTTAAATTTAATTGGTTGCTTCTAATTTTTTTTTTTTTTTTTTTTTTTTTTGTATTTAAACTAAAATTAGATTTCGTTTGACACAAATTTTTTCTATAATTGATTTTTTTTTTTCAATTTACTTAAAGTAAACAAAATATAATTTATAAAATAAATGATATAAATTTACCTAATTATCTTAGGAAAGTTTTCAATGTAAATATTAATGCAATCTCATGCTAAATTGAAATATGTCTATTTTGGTTTAACTTTTCAAGTGTTTAATTTTGCAAAAAAATCATTTTGAAAAAATTTCTAATGTTTGGCAACCACTAAAAATGAATTATTAGAAAATGAGATTGAGAAATAAACCATTTTGAGAGAAACACTCGAAACCAACTTTTCTAAAAAGAGTTTTTAAGGATACAATAACTTGTGTACAAAAACACTTTTGAGAAAAATGTAACCAAACATATGAGTGTTTAAATTTTAAACAATTTCTATACAAAATGTTTTTTAAAAAATGTATTCTTGAAAAACATTTAAATTAAAATGTATTCCAAATGGACCTTTAATTAGGTTACATAAAGTTAACCCCACGCCTGTTTTGCAACTTTTGGATCCCTCCATCAGTTTTTTATTGTCTCTTCCAATTCGGAAGAGGCCTGTTGCTATTGCTGTTGTTGTTTGTTTTTCCTCCCATTTAAGGGAGGTGGTCGTATCTGATACGTTTCTTTAAAACATATTCCTTTTTTTTTAAAAAAAAAAAAAAAAAAAAAACTACCCATCGCTTCTTTTTTTTTTTTTTTTTTTTTTTGAAAATACCCATGGCTTCTATTTTTATTGTCCATCAAGTACTACTCTCATATTAATTTACACTATGATATTGTTATATTCCAAGCTTTCATACCTCTACTCTTTCAACTAAACTTTTTACCTACCTGAAATCATTACTTGAGAGGGGAGCTAACGAAACAACCCCTTAAAAGACGCTAGCCAACCCTTTAAAGTACAAATATAACAAGAACAATATCGATAGTGTAAAATCAATTCATGCAACCAAAAACCATTTTCAAAATTTGTTTTAACTCTAAAATTCTGAAATTTGTTTTTAAAATGATCCTTGGAGACATTTTGCATTAATTTTTTTTTTCAGGTATATGTTCAAATCTATTCACATAAGCAACAATACGTATGCAAACACATCATTTTCATCCATGAATTTAACCAAAAAAAAAAAAAACCTACAAGGACTAAAATGAAACTTTTAAAAGGTATAATTGAAACCAACCCTTAGTTCAGAGGTATTTTCAATGGTTTAACATACCTTTTTTTTTCAGTTGATCTATGGACCTTCTTTACCAAATGCAAGTCTCCACTGTTTCAAAAAGGGGAAACACAGAGCACTATCTGCCTGGCCATTATTTATTAAAATTAAATCATAAAAAGCCAGTTAACTTTTAACTGGCTTCTTTTCTCAAAATAAATAAAACAAAAAATAAAAAAACTAAATACAGAGTAAAATGAGATTTATTTTACTAACTAAATAAACTAACAAATTACCAAGACTATAAAACAAGTTCTAAGTCTTTTCAAAATAAGATGGAAGTATATGAGCGAACACCATGAAAATTTTGAAAAGTACTTCTGATTAGTTTCACCATTCCAAAACCCATTCTAAACTCTCCGACTAGAGATGGTTAGGTTTCATACCTCTAACTATTTTATTGACATATTTGAAAGCAGATTCCCACAAGTAAGAACATCAGATTCAGAAACAACCCCCACCCCCAATCACCGGACGCCACCTGTCATTGACGGTTCCTAAAGGTCTGTCCATATCTACATCTTCACTCTCAGCTTTCTTCATTACTTTCACTCTGATACAATGGCTGCTCTGTCCCCATCATTTTGACCAACTTCTTGAAGACTTGCCCTGTGCTTCTTCCCATTGATATGATCAAACATTACGCTTGTAGCATGAGCACCAACTTTGCACTTTTTACACCAAAACTTAAAATTCTTTTTCCCCACAGAAACGTTCTCAGTTATCGAGTTTTGCCTGAACACTATCTGGTTCTGCTGCTCGTCCTCTTTGCTGCCTAATTTCAGAAAGTTTGGAATTATTGCGTTCAGATCAAAACTAGCTTCAGTTTTCTCACATTCAAGAGTTTCTCCAACTTTTGGCTCTTCAGTTTTCTCACATTCAAGAGTTTCTCCAACTTCTGGCTCTTCAGTTTTCTCACATTCAAGAGTTTCTCCAACTTTTGGCTCTTCAGTTTTCTCACATTCAAGAGTTTCTCCAACTTCTGGCTCTTTAGTTTTCTCACATTCAAGAGTTTCTCCAACTTCTGGCTCTCCAGTTTTCTCACATTCAAGAGTTTCTCCAACTTCTGGCTCCTTCTCTTCTGCACCTGCAGAGCCGAGCGTCTCCGTTACTTCGAGTATCTTTCTCCTTTTGTTCAGTGCCTGGGAAACGCTGTTGCTCGCCTTTTGAGCCCTCAGACCTGCTTCTTTGCGCCTGTGCTTCTTGCCATTAAGGTGTTGATTAAAAGTCCTTTCGCAAGACACGGTGACTTGACAGAGTGCACAACTCCATTCATCCGTGCGATTTTTCTTCAAGGCAACTGATTGGATGTTATTGGTGGATGTCGATGGTGTCTCGGCCTTCCGCTTTTCTCGAAATACATTCGGGTCGGGTTTTTCCTGCAGCAGCAGCATTCTCAAATCCATGAGGAATGAACTCTTCTAATTCTAATCCCGGGATGTTCAGTAGCATTTTTCATGTGAATGCAAAGAATATGTTTACAACATGACCATACAATATCATGAATGGAATGAAATGAAGCAAGTAGAGAGACAGCTTCAACACACTCATACACACTATTTGTATGTATGAACTATCCAACTCTAGAAGAAATCAAGATCACATTGTAAAACCATTCGACTTCAAGAAGTCAGTTGAGCCACAAAAAAGTTGTTGTGTAATACCTTTTCAATTTCTACATAACGCCATTATTTGAAGTGTGATTTCCTAGAATTCCCCCCTTTTTTTTTTAACTCCTAGAATTCCCTTAAAAATTATTCTTTTGTGAACCTGAATACGACTAGAAAGAATAGTTGTTCAGCTAGTTGTTCTAAAAAAAAAAGAAAGAAAGATTTTGAAATCGGTTTCCATTATAATAGAAACCCAAGAGTTCAAAATGAAAAAAATAAAAATCAAGGGATTAGAACCATATTTAAATTTTAAATATATATATATATAAATCTTATTTCAATGCTTTAAAAATTTGGTTTTTTGAACTGTTCAGAAAAAGAAAATCATATTAGTCATTGTAGTTAATACTTCAAATAAACTACTTAAATTAAAATCTAACAAGAACACATCATAAATGAATTTATATGATCAATAAATGTCTATACAATCACATACTATATTAATTTGTTTGAACCAGGTTTGGAGTGATTTCAAGCCGTTCCTCCTTTGTTACCACTTGGAATAGAATGATTTGAAATCCTAATTTTCCAAACTAAAATAGTTTAATAGCTAATTTAACCTCATCATATTTTACTTTTTTAGTAATGAATGAAAATTAAACATGTAGGTTAGTAAATTTATAATTTAATTTTCTTTCTTGAAAAGATCAAGACAAACAATTTTCAGTACATTTATTTCAAATCTTTACAAAATAAAAAATGTTTTAAAAATTGTTTCCATGGTTTCAAAATACAACATTTGTAAGCATTTCTTGATTTTTATAAGAAAAAGTGGGTAAAATAGTTTTTTTTTTAATAAATAATTAAGACAAAAGCAAAGCAACTAAAACAAAACTTTTGGATAGACTAAAAGTGAGTTTGACATACATGTACTCTAGCTTTTTTTAGATGCTTTTAATCATGCATTCAGTCAATCCATTTAATAAAAGTATTCTTAATAACAAAGCAATTATATTAATTACAAATATGTTTTTTTCTATCTCATTACATATTTAGAAATATGTTTTTATTCATCTATAAACAATGTAGATATAAAAAAAAAAACCATCTAGTCAAACTAAAATCACATAGAAAGCTAAAACCCTGTTTGATAACCATTTGATTTTTGGTTTTTGAAAATTATGCTTGTTTTCTCCCAAATTCCCTAAAATGGTTTTCATCTTTGTTAAGGAACCATTTGAATTCCTTGTCAAATTTCAAAAACAAAAACAAGTTTTTGGAAACTATTTTTTTTTGTTTTCAAAATTTGACTTAGATTTTTTAAAACAAGGAAGAAGGTAGATACTAAAACAAAGAAACTCACGTGTGTGGAGACCTAAACAACACACTAAATTAGAACTTCTTTCAAAAAAGGTACTTATAAAAATGTGATTTTATTCATTAAAAAGCATTTTTTAAAGTATCCCTAAGTTCCCAAACTCACTAGAAAACGTATATACACACACACACAATAAATATATATATATATATATATATATATATGTAAACCCTAAAATAAGTGTTTAAACTTAGGTTTAAATCCTATTTTGGTCCCTAAACTTTAAAGATTATTCTATTTTGGTCCTTCAACTTTCAAAATGTTCAGTTTAGTCCCTGAACTTTCAAGTTTGTTCCATATTGGTCCCTAAACTTTTAAAATGTATATTTTAGTCCTAAACTTTCAAAAAATGATTATTTTAATCCTTACTTTTATTTCAATTTTAACAAATTAATGACATAGCTTTGAGTATGTGTATTAGATTGTTAATATGAGCATGATTTCAAGTCAAATAAATTAGAGACAAACATTAGGGAAAGCAAATTTGGACCATAATGATTATTTTTTAAAAGTATAAGGACTAAAAATTACATTTTGAAAGTTCAGGGACTAGAATAGAACAAATGTGAAAGTTCAATGACCGACCAAAATGAACGTTTTGAAAGTTTAAGGACTTAAATAGAACAAACTTAAAAGTTCAGGGACTAAAATGAGATTTAAACCTTTAAACTTATTTTAAAACTGTAAAATATTTATTTAACATGCTATCACTATTGATCAGGAAAGGAAAGTAAAAGGTTAGGGATAGAGCCAGACCAGTACAATGAATTCTCTTTTATCAGCCTGCAGTACTTGACGCTCCTTTTTGTCATCCGCCATTAATGGCTGAGCCCGAGGCGGCAACGCCACTGCACCAAACCCAAGGCGGTCGGAAATTTTCAAGTTCTCGATCTTCTGCCATTCATTGAACGACTGCACTACCGCCACCGGAGACGGAGACGGCGACGGCGCTGCGCCGAACGACGTTCCCCATCGGTGCTGCTCACGGAAAGAATAGCCCGCCGACTGCCGAAGTCCTCGAATCGCCATCTCCCGTTCGAACAACATCAGCTCTCTCCTCGCTTCCTCTTTCAGAAATCGCTGCCGTTCAATCTCCGCCAGCAGTTTCTCTTCTCTCAATCGCATCAACTCCATCTCATACTGCATCGCCTCGTTGGTATCGAACGGCTTTCTAATAGTTACGATGTTCGTGTTTCGTCTGAGACAGGCGTCTGTTGAATACATCAAGAAATCGAAAATCGAAAATCAAGAAAAAGTGATGAGAGCGAAGAGAAATCTGAGATTCCTCTCTCAAATGCGTTTATTAAGTGCAACCGTTCGATGAGAGAGAACCGAAAACCTTTTGGTATATTCTCATCTGTTTGGTTACCGAGAAAAACGCGGAGAAAGTAGAAACGTGCAGAACTAAACCCTCGCGACTTCTTCTTCCGTAACCGAAAAGACTAAAAAATCCCAACTAAAACAAAAGTAATTTCTCAAAATTGATCCGTAAAACTAAAACCTAGTAGTCCCATTCTTCGCGTCGCTTTACCCAGAAAAGGAAATTCAAACTTCCTTCCAAATTTTCGAATTGCGATTAAACTTCTCATCGAAAAAGCCAAAAACAGGCCAGAGTTTCAATGCATTCACATTAACGAACAGTTAATCAATTCCAAGAAAAACCTATTCACTACTCGAATCATCAAACAAAACCGAAGAAATATTCAAAACAGAGTTGAACACATAAAGGATCACAAAAATCACAATGCGAAAACATACAAACAACACAAACCTGAAAACCTTTGCTTAGCGAAACAGTAAACAGCCGGCGGCCGAGGAGACGCATACTGCGGCGGCGGTGGCGGTGGCGAAGGCGGTCGGTGATCGCCGGCACGGAACTTGAACTCCATCGGATCACACCGCAAAAAAAAAACTTAGAGAAAAAATAAAGACGAAGAAGAGAGCGGTGGTGGATTCCGGCGAGCGGCGGAGGGAGAAGCTAAGAAGAAGGAGGAGAGGAAGCGCAGGAAATAGAATGATATGGAAGAAGAGAAGGGAAAGAGAAGAAGAGTATAGAACGCACCGCCATTGTTAGCGCGTGGGAAGAAGAAGAAGAAGAAGAGTTGAAAAAGGTGAAAAGAAAGAGCAGAGAAAAGCTGGATGTTGATGATAAATTGGCATCCATAGTCATGGATGTGAATCTCGTCTCTCGAAGACGACGAATTTCCTTTTCTCCGGACATTTCTGATTCAAATATTATATTATTTGATTTTTATTCACTACCCCCACCTCAAAAAAAGGGATTCTCTTTTTCCAAAGATTTTTTTCCCCTTTTTTATTTCAAATAATAAATATACAAATAATTATATATGGAAAACAAATATCAATTCTTTTTACCTAACTAACTTGCTGCATACCTCATTAAGAATCTGAAATTCGAATCTCTCACCTCATATATTGTTAAAGAAAAAAGTTTTCTAGCCAAAACGAGCTTAGCGATAGTTGGCATGTATCCTCGACCTTGAGGTTAGAGGTTCGAATCCCCTCATCCTCAAATGCTGATGTATTCAAAAAAAAAAAAAAAAAAAAAAAGAAAGAAAGAAAAAAGTTTCCTAAACTTCGAATAGAAAAGTAGACTAAAATAATTGTAAATATATCAAAATTGAAATCTATTAATTATAGAAATTTATGAGCAAAAAATCTATATCATAGATTTGTCAAAAACTATTTGCAAATATGATAAAATTAAATTATAACAGTGATAGAAGTTTATCAACCATATATTTTAATCGCAATTATAATTATTATTGATAGACTATTCTATTAGTTTTGCAAATATGATAAAATTAAGTTATAACAGTGATAGAAGTTTATCAACCATATATTTTAATCGCAATTATAATTATTATTGATAGACTATTCTATTAGTTTTGCATAAATATGATAAAATTAAATTATAACATGATAGAGTTTATCAACCATATATTTTAATAGCAATTATAATTATTATTGATATACTATTCTATTAGTTTATCACTTATAGACTACATGTATAGTGATTGAAATCTCTAAGTGATTAATGACTATCATTGATTGGTTTGTCATATTTTCAAATTTTTTTAAAAAAATCTATTAATTAATATAATCTATTTAATATATTTTAAGGTGTTTGTGAAAAATATTATATCATACTTAGTTGGAGGCTTGGAGCATTAAATTATAATTTAGGTTTTGCATTTTATTTAAATCTCGTTTTAGATTTTCAAGTTTATTCCATTCTTATCTCTAAAATTTCAAAATTCCAATTCTATTATGGAACTTTTTCTTTCTTGAATTATTGAATCAAATATATAATTTTTTTCCTTTTTTTTTTGTCAAGATTTTATCCACTTAAAAATGACAATATTAAATATATATATTAACTTGTTGACATTAACAAGTGTTAAAATTTAAAATCACTCGAATTCAATATACTATCATTTTAATTAGACTCTATTCTAGCCCAAATAAGAAAAGAAAAGGAGATGGAGGAAGTTGACGATAGAAAAATAATTTACAAATATGACAAATTTTTAGTTTTCCACATGCTCATTTATATCATTGATATGTTATTTTTTTTTACCATGTATTAATAGACATCTATCAACATTACCAAAGCGAACTTAGCTCAGTGGTAATTGGCATGTACCATTGACCAATAGGTTAGAGGTTCGAATCCCCCACTACCAAATGTTGATGTACTAAAAAAAAAATCTATCAACATTATACCATTCTTACATCGATAAGCAATAAATGTCTTTACTAGTAGATGTCTATCATTGATATACGTTTCAGTGATAGATGTCAATCAAGACTTACATCTATGATGATAGATGTACAATTGTGATGTTTGGATGAGTCTTTTAGATTTTTCAATTTTTTTTAATATTCTTTTTTTACTTTTTGAAAAAAAAAATTCTTATTCTGTGTTAGATTTCTTATTATTTTGGTTATTTTTTCCAAATTCAATCACTAAAATAGATATTTCAAGGTTTTCAAAATTAAAATAGAATAAATTTAAAAGTTGATATAAAAAAAAATTGAATTTTTAATAGTGATTCTGTTGAGTTTAATTCTATTTTCAGTCCCTGGGTCCGTTTGGTTGGTGATTTGAAAACAGAAATTTGAAAACAAGGGATTTAATGAAAACAGAATTGTATTTCATGTTTTGAGATATGTGTTTGGTAGCAGATTCAGAAATTGGATCTGAATTTAAATAATGGTTCAAAATGTGATTGATAATATATTTGTAATTGATAAATTATTTGTAGTTATCAACTAAATACTAAGTTGAATATAAAATATTATTAATTTAATTTATAAACATGTTATGTATTATAATTTTTTATTATTATTATTTTAAAATATCATATAATTTATAATACACTATATTATACAAATTTTAATTTCGCAAAAATAAATTAAGTTTATAACATCAAATACTATGTTTATTAAAGTTTTTATCTTTTTTAATTTAATTCTGCATTTGAAATTTTGAAATTCAAAATCTGGATACAACGAAAACATAAAAAAGTTTTTCAAAATTTCCACTATTTGGATCACAGAATCCGAAAACAGAATCCGGATTGCCTACCAAACAGACCCTAAATTTTTGAAATGTCTATTTTAGGCCTCGATTTTTTTAAAAAAAAATAACAATTTTGGTATTTGTACTTGTTTTATTATTTTTTTTTTAAAAAAATTCAAATATGAGTATATGTACTCATATATTAACGTTAACATCCAACCCATTGAATAAATGTATAGTAGGAGAAAAAATAATATTGCAAGGATGAAAATGGTTATTTTTGGAAAATTCAGTGACTGAAATAAATATATTGAAATTTCATAGACAAAATAGTTTTTTTTTTTATTTAATCGAAGGACTGACATAGATATTTTGAAAATTCGAACTAAAATAGAATGTAAACCACATTTTCAATACAAATAATAGAAGTTTTAAATTTCGACAATCATGAAAACAAACTACTAAGACCCCATTTGATAACCATTTGGTTTTTGAAAATTATGTTCGTTTTTCTTCAAATTTCCTACAACGGTTTCCATCTTTGTTGAGGATCCATTTGAATACATAGTCAAATTCTAAAAATCAAAACAAGTTTTTGAAAACTATATATATATATATATATATATATATATATTTTTTTTTTCAAAATTTGACTTAGTTTTTGAAAACAAAGGAAGAAGGTAAATACTAAAAAAATTAATAAAAAAAAAACTTATAAGTGGAAATAGGTGTGTATAGGCTTAATTTTCAAAAACCAAAAACCAAAAAATGAAATGGTTATCAAACGGGGTTTAAATTACAAATTTAGAAAGTTCCAAGGTTGTGCCTAACAATTGAACTTTTAAAAGTATCTAATATGATTGTAAAATCTCAATATTAGGTCAATAGATTTTTGAAATTTGAAAGTATCAGGGTAAATGTTTGGATTTTCAATTATGGGTCTAACATGTTTTTGACCTATTCAATATATTTTAAAATTCACATACCTATTAAATACAAAATTGAAATATCAAAGTCTTATTAGACACATAATAAATGTTTAGAAATAAGATTATTGTATTTGATTCTACGAATGTTATCAGATTTTTGTATAAACAAATGATATTTATATTTGTTTCATGAGTTTAATGTATAACTTTTATGTAATTCTCTTATATTAAATAATGAATTAATGATGAAGTAGACAATATAATAAACATATTACGTCAATATTTTGCAAGTTTGTTTTATGAGAGATATAATGTTTCAATCATATGAAACATCGCTCAAGTAGACAATCATGCTCCACAAATAACGTGCAAATTTATTTTATGAGATTGTCAAAGTGAATATAACTAAACAATAATTGACATGTATGTTCAATCAAGAGGGTTAGGGATTTGAATTACCCACCTTCAATATGTTCATTATTGCTTAGTTACGCTCACTTTGTCAACCTATCATTTTTGTTGTTAAACTTTAAATTTGCTTTAAAACAATCTTCCACTAATTTTTCTGTTAAAATTACGATGAAGATGTGACACAACAATAAACTGTAAAACAATAACACAGTGCCTTCTTTTTTTTAAAAAAAAAAAATAATACGATGGCAAAGTGACAGATTTCAACTGAGAGGATTCAAATTTCAAACCACACAAACCTCTTGGTCATTAGTACAAACTTTATGCCAGTTGAACTATGTTCATGTTGACAATCACAAATTTCAATTATACCCTAAATCTTGTACTCTTGTATAGGTTTCAATTATACCTTTGTTGTTTCAGCAGTTTTATTTTAATCTTTATCTTCGATTTCAACAAAATAAAATTAAAAAAAAAACCATTTCTTTAACTTCCCGTTAAATGAGGTTGGAAGTGAAAAAAAAAAAGAAAAAGAAAAAGAAAAAGAAAAAATCTCAGTCATACTTGAAAGACCATAACAACGACGAAATTTGGGACATTTATGAACAAAATTAGGGAAATCCTCAGATATGGCCAGAAATTACAGGGTAGTTTCGAAAAATGGCCAAACCGTATTTTTTAATGAAAAATGGCCAAACCGGTTTTTCCGGCCTATTTTCGTGCGATACAAACTTACATTTTTACCCTTCTGCCAACCCCCACGTCTATCCTATATTTGTGCAGCCGTATCTGTTTATTTTTTTTTTCCAAAAATAATTCTATAACGTCTCATTCCATGAATCAAGGGATTTTTAGTTACAAGATCAACTCTCTCTCTCCCATACATCCCTACTTTATCGTTTTTCATTTTCTTATTAAACGGTGGGTCCTATTTGTAAGTAAAAAATGTTTCATATCTATATAAACAGAAAAAGTTAGTAGAGATTGAAGCATGCAGACCCTGAATGTCGACAAAACTCGCTCGAGCTTCTGAATGTTCTTCGGCTGTCCGTGTAGATACAGTGTAAGTTTGTCGAGGATCTTGGTTATGAGACGAAGCTTGAAGGGGATTTAGTTTATATGTGAAGAAGTATGGAAGAATCGATGAACGTAGAAGAAGAACGATGGAAGAAGCGGAAGGGTTTCTCTCGAAGGATCGAATGATGGAAGAAGTATGAATGTTTTCTTTGAAATTGGGTATCAATTTTTTCATTTTTTTCTGATTATACTTTAATTCTGATTTGATGTTTTAGGTGTTCATCCCATATTTTAGGTGAATATCTATTTATGCAAGCAGAATGCGTGATTTACTTTTTTCTTCTCTGATTTGGTGTCTGGAATATTTTTTAGGTGAAGTTGTTCTTCATTGTTATTGAATTTTAGTTGCAACTGGTAAGCTTTTTACTTTTTTTCGGATATACAGTGTTTAAATTTAATTAAGTCCTCCTATTTTTTTCTCTCTGTTTTTGAATTCAAATCTCTTGTTTTAAATTTAGGTTGTCAAATTTATATTCCATTTAGTTTGAATTTCTGTTATTGATTTGCTAGATGAATTAATCGATAAGGAAGCTAGATTCCCTCCCTTGTTTGCAGTGTATTTTAATTCTGATTTGATGTTTTAGGTTTTCATCGTGAATATCTATTTATGCAAGCAGAATGCGTGATTTCATTTTTTCTTCCTTGATTTGGTGTCTGGAATATTTTTTAGTTGAAGTATTGAATCTTAGTTGCAACTGGTAAGCTTTTTACTTTTTTTTCGGATATACAGTGTTTAAATTTAAGTCCTCCTATTTTTTCTCTATGTTTTTTAATTCAAATCTCTTGTTTTAAATCTAGGTTGAAAGATTTATATTCTATTTAGTTTGAATTTCTGTTATTGATTTGCTGGATGAATTAATCGGTAAGGAAGCTAGATTCTCTCCCTTGTTTGTAGTGTATTTGGTTTATTTTATTTTCTAAATTAAGATTTGGATAGGGGTATTTTTGTCCACTTTGTTGCCAAAAGAGTTTACTAAAAATAGCCTTTGGCCATTTATCAAATTGGAAATCCGAATGACCCTTTTTCAAAATAGCTATTTTTATTTGGCCATTTATCTAGTTGCCCCAAAAAATTAAGGTTATGATGGGAATTGAGAAGGGGAAACAATAAACAAACAAACCCAAGATAATGAACCTATGAACTATTATTTCTTAATACATATCTTATGTATAGGAGAAAAATCTATCTTTATTTGTAAATTCATGTTTTCCACCCACTCCATTCTTCTACAACCTTTTTTTTTTCCATAAACATATTCATCTCACAATTTTTTTCCCTTTCTCTTGGTCCATCTCTTCTTTGACTTTTCCAATGTTGGGCTTTTAATAGTCAATGAGTTTTTTCTTTCTCTTTTTTTTGGGTTAAATTATAAAAAATATCCCTTAACTATGGGTTTTGTTTAAAAAATGCCCCTAAACTTTAAAAAGTTTAAAAAATACTCGTGAACTTTACAAAACGTTTCAAAAATACCCTTACAGTTAATTTTTAGATGGGAACCGTTAAAAATGTTTCAAAAATACAATTGTCGAAAATCTAGTCAAGCTCTTAGGATGTTGTGTTGAAAGAGAAGAAAAGCACCTAGTGTATGAATACATGAAAATTAGGTAAAACTTCTCATTAATTTTCATGGAAGAAAAATTTACGGTGGGATAAGGAAAAAAAAAAGAAGCATTTTCTAATAAGGTTGTTTTTTAAAATCTTTTGAAAGTTAAAGAGTATTAATGAAACTGAAATTTTTTATGGTTTCCATAAAAAAAAATTAATGACAAGGATATTTTTGAATTTTTTTAAAAGTTCAGGAGTATTTTTGAATCTTTTTAAAGTTCAGGAACATTTTTTAAACAAACCCCATAGTTTAGGGGCATTTTTTTTAGTTATAATTTAGCTTTTTTTTAGTACATAGTCAATGAGGTTGTTGATTTTTACGGACGCATGATTTTTTTTTCATAATACATGGCTGTCCTGACGATTTCAACTAAACTTCTATTTTCTAAATCTTTATCGCTATTAATTGCGATCATATCAAATGTGATTAAACTTCATTTTTTTACAACTCACCATTAAGCATGCTCATGTGTAACCTTCATTTTTCAACTAATCATCACACATATTTTTATCTTTAAGCTAATGAAATTGTTGTCTTAAAACAAGTATAAAACTTTTAAAGTGATAAGGGATCGTTGAAACAGTAAAGGGCCCAACAACCCCAACAAACAACACCTACTCCCCTTCCAACAACACACAATTTTCCATCACGGATGAGCGAGCCTAAACCACCTCCTCCTTATCAGTTGGTTAACAAAAAAAAAAAGTAGTTTTGAAACAAATTTAAAGTTTAGGAGTATAAAGAAAACTTTTGAAAGTTTAAGTAAATTATTGAAGTCCTAAAATTTAAGCACATTTTGTATAATTTTAACCTATGACTCTTGAAAGTGTTATAATGTCGGGGGACAATCTGGTAGATGATGATGTGAAATATATATATATATATATATATATATATATATATAGTTTTAGTACATCAACATTTAGGGGTGGGGGGATTCGAATCTCTGACCTCTTGGTCGAGGGTACATGCCAATTACCGCTGAAATATTTTGAAAACACACTTTATGGAATTGAATAATTTTATAGTGGAACTTATTGTGATTTATGTCCTAAAGCCATGTAATAAATGATTTATAATTTAATATTTTTGATTATTTTATTTGCCTTATAATATTAACCATTATATAAAAAATTAAAGGTTATTAGTGAATAGTCTTGAAAAGTATATGGTTGACATATGAGACGATCATGTTCAAGAAATAACCTAAAAGGTCTATAGTATATGGATAAGGTTGGGTGTTTTATCCTGGTAACACTATTGATACTCCCACTTTGTAATAGTTACAAATGATTTGATCCAAATCATTATGTAGAGACATATGAGTTGAGGTGTCATATACAATAAATTTGTATAAGACCAGACCACAAAATATTTAATATTTCTTTGTAAATCCATTAATTGAAAAGATTAATAATTCAACAAGATGATCATATATGCGATTTAGTCTTAATCTTGAGTAAGTTATGAACTCCTGCCTATGAGACCTCATTCTTTGATTTGCATGGGTGAGGGTGGCTTTCGTAGCCGATTCAATAAGTGTATCATTTTGGAGACTTAACTCAAACAGGGAGCTGTGAACATAAATTTCACAAGATGAAATTCACTACATCTCATATAGGGAAAGTAGACGAGTAATTTCCTTAAGTGTTGATTTCAGGACTAAAACAATGGTGTCCATCCTCTCATTAGTTGGAGAGGGACTTGATTTATGATTGAACCATAAATAGATTGTTTATCAGAGGATCAATGGTACTTAAGGTATAAGATGTAATTATAGGGGTAAAACGAACTTTTTTGACTCAGTTGTAATTACGAACAACTCATGAAATGATCAACTTGCATGTAATGGTTATATCCATGGACACTTGTCATGCAGTGCATAAAAATGCAACTCTAAGTCTATAGTGGAGCGACCCAGAGTTAATGAATGAAAATTAATTGACTAAAGAGTTTAATTGATTAATTTTGTATCATTAGAGCTTATAATCTGTAGGTCCATAAGGCCCTTTGCTAGCTCATAGTAATCCCTAAAGGATCAATTTAGTTGAAATAAAAAATTTGGAATGTTCAAATTAACATTTAATTTGAAGTATTCAAATTAATATTTAATCTATTAGATATATTAAATATTTAATATATTAATATTAAAGAGGGAAATACATTTATTGTATTTGATATATTAAATATTAAAATGACTAATGTATCTTGTTCAAAATCCGGATAGGAAAAACGCACATGGCTTTTATGTGACAACAACAGTAAGTTTAAGGGAGAAGACGTCACCCGAAAGATAAGAAAAACTACACGGTAATGTGGTGCTTGCCACACTGGATCTGATGTTTAAGTCAGCTAGGAGGTTATGAGTGTAGCAAGTAATTGAGAATGAGGAAAAGGTCTAAAAGAAAAAATTAGTACTTAGTTGAGCTCCCCTTCTTTGGAGTTACCCTATTCTATTTATAGTCAATCAACGACTCACTGTTTCCTTGAGGAGAAGGAATTGAAAGAGGGTTTTTTGCTTTCGAGATGATTTAGGATTGGAGTGAACCGAACTGGACCACCAGAAGACTCACAGGGCTAAGAGTATGCATGGCAAATTTGTCTATCATGTTGGGCCATGGTCAGCCTCGGAAAGGTGGGGAATTGGATTTGGCCCAATTCACACCTTTTTTGCTTGGTTTGGGGCTGATCTTTTGGTGCTTCTTCTAAATTGGATTTGTGTTGTCATTGTTATTTAACTCAATAATCAGAATAGTGCAAAATTACCTATAACAATGAGAAAAATATATATTTGAAATTTGAACGAGATTAAAAATATATTGTAGAAGATTTGAATGAGATTCAAATAAATATAATATATATTTTAATACTATATTAAAATATAATACTTTAATTATGACAAAAAATTGCCCTAGTTCTTTATAAATAAGACCCTTGGATTAAGTCATGAAATACATCATCTCCTTAATAGAGAATATAGAATTCTCCATGAAGCTATTCCTCTCCAATCTCTATAGATTTTCTTTCAAAAGGCTCCTACAAGCAAAGGAAAACTTTGTGGAAACCTTGGAGATTCGATCTCGTTGGAGTTATAGCAAGAAGATTAAAAATCTGCCATAAATTTTTCCATATTATTTCATGGTATTAATTTGTTTAACCTATATTTTAGTGTAATTTTAAATAAATCAAAGTCAATTCCAACTCCTCCACTGTGGATGAATGGTTCATCCCAATCATAACTTATATTCATGTCATAATTCACAGGTGGTACATGGCCGAATAGTTTATTTATTTGAAAGATTCTTTCACTTTTTAGAAAGAAAAAAATCACAACATAATTTAAGATTAACATTGTAACACTTGTCAAATTTATGAAGACTATAACACATTTCTAAGTTTAAAGTGCAACTTGGTTACACTAAAAATCTAGAATAAAAATTAATACAATTTATTAAGTTCACAAGTAAGAAAATGATTTTCTTCTAATAAGGAGTATAAAAAGTCCTCGTGGGGCCCTAATAGGACTGTTTGACAAGATTTCAGGAAAGAAGTTTGATTTGTGGAATAACTTCAAGTATGTATTGATTTCTTGTATAAGTATAGTGGAGTACAATCTCTAGTTATAATTCTTTAATGCTTTCTCTCACAAACTCAGGATAGTTTTGATCTTCGAAGTCTTCAAGAAACTTTTAGTTTTCAGAGTCTTGAAGGTCTTTCTATCTTTAGAAGGATTTAAATTCTTTTGGAGGGATTGAAGTAGATTTTAGTCTTCAAGTCTTTAGTTTTCAAATCTTTAGAAAGATAACACTTCAATCTTCAGTTCTGTAGGAGGATTTAACTTTAATGATCAAAGTCTTCTAAGAGCTTTTTGATCTTCCAATCTTCTTTTTTCTTTCTGCCACGAAGGTGGTTCCTTTATTTATAGAGTTTTCCACCGACTTTATGTGGGCTTAGGTTTGACGGATTTTTGGCCCAACCACTTTGGTTTGGGCTTTGGAACAAATTATTCTTTGACTTATTTGATTTGAACCCCAATGAAATGTGACCCAATTTGATTGGGCTCGAATGATGAATACATATGACATTATTTCGGATTTGCCAATTTTTTTCTTTGTCTTCAAATTTAATTTGGGACACATATCAATGTCAATTGATTATAAATTTAATAATATGTAATTGTGTCACTAATTTAAAATGATAAACTCAAAATTCATATATAAAAATAAGTTAAATTATTAAAAATGTCCCTAATTTATAGGGTTGGTTTCAATGATACCCCAAAATTTGAAAAAAAAAAAAATTATTTTAACCCTTGAGATTTTTGTCACTAAATTCGTAGACGAAACATGATGTGTCTACTTATGTGTTGCTTATGTGAACAAATATATACACATATGTAGGGAAAAAAATAATAATAAAGACACATGATGGCCAAGAAAAATTGAAAGAATTTGGAGGTTATTAAGGAAAAATCATAAACAAAAAGACACAAAATTGGAAGAAAGGAGTTGGAAGGAGGAAGACAAAAACATGTATGATCCAAAGTACACATCGGTTTTCATTTGTGAATTTAACGACAAAATCCTTCAAGAATTGTTTTGAAACAAACTTCAAACTTCAATGGTTAAAATGAAAATTTTCGAAATTTAGTGGATAATTGTGTGATATTTTTTAGGCAAAAAATCATTTTTAACACTGAACTTCAGGGGTTGTATCAATTTTAACCCTAAACTTTCAATTTCATCAAATTGAACCCTAAACTTAACAAGTTGTATCAATTTTAACCCTGAACTTTCAATTTCATCAAATTGAACCTCAAACCTATCAGATCATATCGATTTTAACCTCAAACTTGCGTAAGTCTTACAATGTATACCTTTGGTTAACTTTCCGTTTGAACCATGTAATTAATTAATTATTTTTTTTTCTTAATTCACATTGCACCTGGATTGGTTTCTTATAAATAAAATATTGGAAAAACTTTATTTTAGATGACTTTTTCTTGTTGTTGAGAACTCTATTTGTGAAGACTTTTTCTCTGCTATTTAAGATTACGAAAGCATAGAAACTTTGGAGGTTTTTTATCTTCAAATATTTGCTGGTTTTTTATTGTTGCTAAGAACTTTGTGAGATTTTTTTTCTTCTTTTACGGTTTTTTTCTTGTCAATTAGAAGAATGTAGGAAACGAAAATAAAGAAATTTTGAGTTTTTTATTTCTCATATTTGCTGGAGTTTTCTTGTTGTCAATAACTTTGTGATTCTTTTTTGGATAATAATGAGAAGAATAGTTTGAGATATTTGATTTCTCCTGATTTTTCCAAACAAATTGTTACAAAACACTAACTCAGGTGCAACGTGAATTAAAAAAAAAAGGAAAAGGAAATTGTCAATTATATGTTTTGATAACAATTCAAATGAAAAGTTGACCAAAGGTCTACATTGCAACATTTATGCAAGTTTGAGGTTCAAATTGATACAATTTGTTAAGTTTATGGTTCATTTTGATGAAATTGAAAGTTAAGGATTAAAATTGATACAACTTGCTAAGTTCAAGGATCAAAATTGTTTTTTTTTTCCCTATTTTTTACAATTTAACCTATAAAAATATGATTTAAACTTCACTTCTAACCGGAAAATTTCTAGTACTACGATAGTACCTACTCCTTCCATTCAACATTTGCCAAATCATTTAATGATGTAATATTTTATTTCATGTGTCCCACACTATTCTTAAATACTTCTCTTATGGCAAACAATGAATGAAAGTAATATAATTTTTTTTTCATACTAACGTAGTACTAGAAATTTTCTCACTTCTAAGGAAGAGAGTAGGCCACGTGTCTCTTTGATTAATTAATGAATTCCCATCCTTCCCAAAAAAAAGTATTTTGATTTTTAACTTGTAGTTAATGAAATATAATTTTGAAAGAACAAAACTTGCCTGCATACCGGAGGGATCTCCCTACATACCCCATTAAAATCTTGACAAGTAAGAAAGAGGGAGGGAGAAAATGAGAATTTTTTACTGTCAAGGTTACAAACGTGGAAGGCATAAAATTATTAAAAATATATTTAAAAAAATTTATTAAAAATAAAAAACCAAGTGGTAGAAGACTATTGGTTGGTCAATCTGTCATAAAAGCAACAACAAACTCCATAACTCCTCACGGATCAAAATCAAGCACTTCCTTCCACAACTCTCTCAACTCTCTCTTGAAGATCGAAAATGGCGAACGGATGTGAGATCTGCTGCGAGATTCTCATCGCCATCCTCATTCCTCCTCTCGGAGTTTGCCTCAAATTCGGCTGTTGCACGGTAATCTTCACTCTTCTTCCATCTCTCTCTGTAATTTCCCCCAATCTGAACTTCCGGTGACCTAGAACAGCCGAAGAAAGAAATTTCGCCGGCAATCTGATCGAAAATCGACGACCGCGATCGGAATTAGTTTTTGGTTTCAGTTTCGGTCTGATTTTTGTGTGGAAATTGGTGCAATTGCAGGTGGAGTTTTGTCTCTGTTTGATTTTGACTCTGCTCGGTTACATTCCGGGGATCATCTACGCACTCTACGCCATCGTCTTCGTCGATCGCGACCAGTTCTTCGACGAGTACAGGCGTCCGCTCTATTCGCCGGTGACCTCGGTGTAGAGCCAGTTTGAATCTCTTCTTCACTCTGTTTTAATTTTTCGAATAAGGTCTTTAACTGTTTCGTTCATAATGTAGCTTTTGGATATTGGACTGGATTGGATTTGATCTACGTAGATTTGTGAGGCTTTCTGTTCTTGTTTTTGCTTGATTTGGATGTGCGTGTGAGAACTTAGAGCTTTTGAATCACGTTGATGCCGATGAAATTTGAAACAAATCGGAACTCATGAAGTGTCGGCAATGGCGTTTGGATTTTTTTGTGGTTAGAACTGGTCAAGGCGTGAGTTTTTAGTGGAATCTTATAGAAATATGGAACTATAAAATGTGGACAATGTTGTTGGGGGAAATAAATATGTATTTTAGATTTTTGCTGATTATTGTATTTTATATTTTATAGGATAAGTCATAAATCTTATAATTAGTTATATTTATCTTAAATAGAAGAGGTGAAAATCTTTAGTTCTCATTTTATTTTACTACTTACACTTTTAAATGTCCAAATTTAGTCTTTATACTTCCAAAAATAAATTATCAAAAATATCCATGAACTATAAGGTTGACTTCAATTATACACCTGAATTTTCAAAAGTTTCATTTTAGCTCTCGAAGTTTGAAGTTTGTTTTGAAAGGATCCAAGGAGACATTTTCTATTAAATTTATACACGAAAAATAATGTATTTGCATGTGTTTTTATTGTTTTTTCCACGTATATGTTCAAATATGTTCACGTAAGCAACAATTTATATACAAACACATCATTTTCTGTCCATAAGTTTACTGAAAAAATGCTTTCATGAGTTATTTTGAAACAAAATTCAAACTTTAAGGGCTAAAATGAAACTTTTATAGGTTCAGGGGTATAATTGAAATCAACCCCATCAAATGGTATTTTTGATAATTTAACCGACTTTCAATAAAAGATTTATTAGTAAATAAAAGATTTTTTTTTTTAAATAGACAAAAAGAATTCATATGAAAAAAAATTAGAAAAATAAAGATTTTTTTTGGTATTTATTAGGGGTCTCTTTCTCTTAAGAGAGACCCTTATACGAAAATTATAAATGTTTGAGAATAAGATTTTTTTTTTAATAAACAAATGATCTTTTATCTTTCTTTAATAAGATTAATGTATAAATTTTATGAAAGGGTAATACATTAAATAATGAATTAATATTCCAATAAATAAAATATAATTCAATTAATATACTATCATTATAGTTTAGTTAATTATTATTATTGTTATTGTTGTTTTTTTTAGGAGATTATTGTTATTGTTGTTGAGTTCAACATTTGGGATTAGAGAATTCAAATCTTTGACCGTCAAGGTTACATGCTAATTACTGTTGAGCTAGCTCACCTTGACTTATTATTATTATTATTATATCATATCAAATCATATAACATAGTGTAGTATTTTTTTCCCATATTCTTGAAAACTTTGAAATTCAAATAAGTATTATTAATGTAAACATTTTATTTGTACAATAAACGATTACGATAAAAAAAAAACTTTAGGGCAAAAATCAGTTTTGACCCCTAAACTTTACCCATTGTATCAATTTTAACCCTGAACTTTCAATTTCAGCAAATTAGACCCCAAACTTATATGAGTGTTGCAATTTTAACCTTCTGTTATCCTCCCTCCCAACCACCGTTAGAATCACGTGCTTGTCCATTTCTTTTCTTTTTTTATTCATCATTTTTTTCATTTACACGTGTGGATGGATTGAGTTTGCATGAAAGAAAACTTGTTGGAGAAGCTTTTTCTTTGGAAGGGACTTGAAGAGCACAATGAGTTTTCTTCAATCAGTCTAAGAAGAGGGACAAAGAGAAGAAATTCAATCGATTAAGGAGGAGGCGAAAAGTTGTTCAATCAATGTGGGAGGAAAGTCTCGTTTGTGCAAAAGGTGAGAACCAAATTTTCTTTTACGGCTAAGAAGAAGAATATCAAAGAATACGAAAATTTTGGGATTTTTCCTCTCATTTTTGGGGGTTTCATCTAGTATTTCATTTTTGTTAAGATTTTGTTGTTTGTGAGAAGTTATACATGATTTTCCTCTCATTTTTTCCCCATTGTGTTTGTGGGTTTTGTTGCTTTTTTTTAGTTACTCAGGAACATATATGTTCGGATGAGGTGAAAGCATGCTGAATCAATTTTTTGGTTTTGGTTTTATTTCCCTTCTTTGTAGATTTTTCCCTCTCATGTGCTTTAACAGAAATTCTAACAGAAACTTAACGGAGGGTGTACATTGCAACACTTATGTAAGTTTAGGGTTCAATTTGCTGAAATTGAAAGTTCAGGGTTAAAATTGATACAATGGGTAAAGTTTAGGGGTCAAAATTGATTTTTGCCCAAAACTTTAATTACTATATCAAGTTATTTTATGATTTTTTATATAATATTATAATAGATCAATTATAACTTAAATACTAAGACTCTTTTGATAACTATTTGGTTTTTGGTTTTTGAGAATTAAGAGTGTTTGGTTTAACTTTTCAAGTATTTAATTTTGAAAAACAATCATTTTGAAAAAATTTCTAGTGTTTGGCAACTACTAAAAATGATTTATTAGAAAATGAGATTGAGAAATAAGGGTCCGTTTGGAATACATTTTGATTTAAATGTTTTTCAAGAATGCATTTTTTAAAAAACATTTTGTATAAAAATTGTTTAGAATTTAAACATACACATGTTTGGTTGCATTTCCTCATATGTGTTCTTATGCTCATGCTATTTTATACTTAAAACTTTTTTTAAAAAAAGCTGGTTTGAAGTGTTTCTCTCAAAATAGTTTATTTATCAATCTCATTTTCTAATAATTCATTTTTAGTGGTTGCCAAACACTAGAAATTTTTTCAAAATGATTTATTTTCAAAATTAAACACTTGAAAAGTTAAACCAAACACACCCTAAATCATTTTAAGAGAAACACTTGAAACCAACTTTTTTTTAAAGAGTTATTGAGTATACAATAACTTTTGTATAAAAACACTTATGAGGAAATGTGACCAAACATACGAGTGTTTAAATTATAAATAATTTTTATACAAATGTTTTTTAAATAATGCATTCTTGAAAAACATTTAAATTAAAATGTATTCCAAACGGACTCTAAGCTTATAAACACTCTTTCCACCTATGAATTTCTTTGTTTTAGGAGAAAACAAACATAATTTTCAAAAACCGTTATGTGCTGATGTGGATTGAATGACATGGCAATTAGGTTTAATTAGTTGACAAATAAGTTGAAAAATTAATTTTAGAAGTAGGCTAAGCAAAAACTAAAATGGTAAAAATTGTGCCCTAGAATTGCTTCTATCCATAGCATCTTTGGTGGATGTTGCAGCTCTATCATTAGTCGCTGCCGCTGTTGGTCATCACAGTTTCACTGCCCTGTCGTTTGTCAAAGGGTTTAAGTGGCCGTTTGTCGCCTCAGCTTCACAAGGTTGAGAAATTTTAAGTCCAAATTACTGAAAGAAATTCCAAAATTCAGAGTCCAAAATTTCCCAAAGACAGAATAGAGATCATCAAGTTTTTTGGTTTTCGGTAACTGGCATTTTGTTTTGTCTAATTAGTTTCGTTCGGGAAAATAATAATTCATCCTATTAAATCATTGAATTTGAATGATGAAAATTACTCAAGAATGGTTCTCCATTGAAACCCAATCAATTTAAAGATGCATATAAATCGTCCACTCTACATTTGAGTGGGTCGGAGGCCACGGAAATTCTTCTAAGAACTTCAAAACTCTTTGACGAATGGCAGGGTTGCGACATAAAAAAAAAAGGGTAAAATACCTTTTGGTCCCTCATATTTCGAGTCAGTTTTCAATAGGTCCCTACGTTTCAAAATCGGACAATCAAGTCTCTACTGTTCTAGAAATGGTTCTATTGAGTCACTGACTTATGGTTCCGGCTAATGGTTGACGACAATGTTGATTGGGACTGCTGATTGGGCACTGATGACACGCTAATTGGGTTTTCTTTTTTTGACCTGGTGCCCAAATTAAAATTTTGAATTAAAAGTAAAGTAAATGATAATTGAAGGGACACTAGGAGGAGCCGTTTTGCTTTTCATTTTTTAGGAAAAAAAAGAAAGAAAACAAGGGAAAGGAGAAAAAGAAAAAAGAAGAAAGGAAGAGGAAGAAAAAGATTAAAAAAAAAAACTCTGATTGTGGAAGCAGTGACCGGCCGTTGGCGATTGGATTTGAAGAAGAAGAAGAAAGCATGGAGAAATGAAATAATAATAAAAAATAATAATAAAAAATGGTGCTGGAGTTTAACGAAAAATTAGACGGAGGAACCAACAGTGTAACGAAATCCAAACCTCAGGGAAAAGAATGTTAGTTTGAAAATTCATGGACCAAAAGTGTATTTTTCCCTCAAATAAATCATGCAAGGAATAACAAAAATCTCATAGAATAAATTCATACTTACTAACCAAGGTCCCGATTACAGCAATCTAAGCTTAAACGACCATGGACAAGTCTAATCCAAGTCCAAGGCTTGATTACTTGACTCTAATCTACTCTAAACTAAGAGATTACAATGAAATATAAGATAATCGAAGAAGAACAAGGGGAAAATGACTAAATCAGATCTTTCTTGACCTAATTCGAAAAAAATCTTTTTATATCTCCAGGTGAGAGCGTTGAGACATTAGACATAGACGAAAAATGAACGTGCGTGAGGACAACATCTCGACGCTTCGAACAAGATCAGCACGCCAAGAGATCTTCCAGCATCTCGACGCTGAGCCTCGGGTCTATAACGTTGAAGGCTTCAATTCAGAGCGTCAAGACACTCTTTGATATGGTAGCTCACTTTCCCTTCACCCGAATGTTGACTTAAGTTGACCAAGGGCATTTTCGATATTTTTTACTCCTTTTATGCATGACTTAGCTCCCGATCAGTCCCGAACTCATATTTTAGGTTTACAACAATAGTATATTATACTTATTTAAAAGCATTTTTCACATTGAATACAACGAAGATAAGCAAAATAGGAGGAAACAATTGTATAACAAAATGATGCTATCAAATCCCCCAATCTAAATCTTACCAGTCCTTGAGCAAGCCTAAAACTATAGAATATAAAAAGATAGAGATTAAAATGCTACAACTATCATGACTCAAATTTCAATGCTACGTACGTTAAATCTTTTGCCTAAGAAAAACTAATGCATGCTAATAAACAGTGAGACAAATCAAAGCTTTTTTCAAACATTTTTTCGCGTGTGTGTCTAGCCTCTCTTAGAGTAGCCCTTACAAGCCCGAGAACGATTTATAAGGACCTCCATCTATCTTCCCTTTACACTGGCAAATAGATCATGCTATTAAGAAATCAAAACAATCAAGATTGCAATGCAATACTAGGTGCCTAAAATTCAAAATTGGGATCCTTTATCTTGCATTTTTAAGAAGGCACTAACTTTCACACAATTGCTGCAGGGACCCATATCTCGAGTTTAACCATTAGATGACCTTAACTGATCACAACAGAGGTAATTCTTTTTGCCTCAAAAAAAATATTGCAAGGTGCACATAAGAGCGATAATTTTCTTAATCTTTTCTTTTCAAGAATGAATTTTCTTTAAAGAACTAGCAGGCATATTTTTCTTTTATTCTTCCTAAGCAAAGCATTACAAACTTTTTTCGCATAAAAATTACTATCAAGCATTAATCTAGCACCTATCAAGGTGACAACAGACTTATGGAACTTATAAAGCGATCCTAAGCCTTCAAGACTAACAAAAGGAACAAGCAAAATGCTCAAAACATGCAAGAAAACTCAAGAAATTTTAAAAAAAAGGCTCAAATTTTGCTAACATGCATCACTTCAACTAAAAACAAAAGAAATTGCATCCAAGAATATCCTATATAATAATGATTGATCGAAAAAGCAACATATAATCTCATCAATCAAAACTAATTACAAAATGATCAAAAATTAGTCTGATGCTCAGATACATCAAGACTCAACAAAAAATAAGTAGAGCATGAACATAACCTAAACCACCCCCAACCTAAATTCATACATTGTCCCAAATGTATCTAATCATGTAAATTCATGAACAAAAATAAAGGAACAAAAAATCTCCTCTGATTTTTGGCACATCGGTTTGAGTGATTAAGCCAAATCGCCTCAAAATATTTCTTTTCCTTAAAAGGTACCTACGAAAACAAAAACAAAAAGAAACTGTACAAACAAAAAGCAATAAAAAAGAAAAGGAATGAGAATTATTTTTAAAACTGGGCTAGCTCCCAGAAACACAATTTTTTAACGTCGACTGCTCAACGGGATTCACACTGCTCAACATAAACCAATCTCCTTTATTTTATGGACATCTTTCTTTTTCTTCTTAATCAGCTCCTGCACAAATAAATTCAACTTGCACACAGAGTGCACAACATTAGAAATTTTACACAAATCATCAGCCATCCCATGCATACTCATTAAAATCTTTCTAAGCTTAGCAATAAGATGGTCAGCTACTGGAATAACTAAGGCTAACTCATGCAATTCAGAACTACAAAGCTTGGGAGAAATAAAAATAGGCATGGAATGAATCAAATCTAACTCAACATCTTTAATTTCTATCTCTCCTATCTATCATACATGATGAACTACATGATTCAGACTTAGAATCTAAAGTAAGATCAAGTTCCAGCTTACTGACCTCATTATGATTTTCTTCTGACTTACCTTCCTGGTACTGCTCTGGGATTTGACTTTCTAAATCATTGAGGGAGGTGGCAACTTGATTGTTCTCTTGCTCCGGAATTTGATTCAAAGCCTCATCACGAGCTTGCATTGCACTGAGCCTAGAACTCTCTGCCATATTTGAAATTGTTTCCCTTACCTCACCAAGTGGTTTGCCTAGCACACCACCAATGTCTAAGAAAATCCTTCTATCATTAGGTATCAAACCTCCAAAGAAGCTCTTAAGGTAGGATTTCTTTGACATTTTGTAGTGAGGACGTGCACATAAGGCATCAAAACGATCCCAGTGCTCGTGCAACGCTTCCTCAAGTATAGGGTTTGAATGTGCATTTTTTTTTATGTACAGAAAAAATGGATGAGGTATTCGACATTAATTTCCATTACAATGGTCGTATGGTGTTCCTGCCAAGTCTTCACTATATTGGTGGAGGGCAAGCTGTTATGCAACGTATAGATTGTGATAGGGTGTCGTGAATAGAATTATTCTTGTTTATGGTTGAACTTGATGTATTCAATTGTGAGTAGTTTTATTTTGTTAGGCCTGAGTAATACATTGTCTACTGATTTTAAGGTGTTGTTAACTAATGCTGATGTTTTAGAAATGGTTAGTCTAGTTCTTGAAAGAAGAATGACCCATATTTATGTAGAACATAACCCTCATATTGAAGTGTTAGATCTCACTGTACCTCTTGCATGTGAAAGACCTATTTTTTTGGAATGGCACCCCAGTAGTTGTCGAAACCCTGTTGAAAACCAAGTAGACTATGATGATTTTGTTGAAGTAGACGTGTTTGAGGAGTTTTCTCTAAGTGAGAGTGATTATTCTGATCTATCTGGCGAGTCTATTCCTTCCTTGATATCAATGTTGATGTTATTGATGAGGAAGTAGATTCATCTTATGGGTCATATTCAAATCTTCATACACCTAGAGGGTCTGATGAGGAAGGGGAGGTCGGGGGACTTGAATTTAGGCCTGATACTGATCTGAACCATGTTGAGTTTAGTGTGGGGATGAGGTTTACTAGCCCCAAAGTTTTAAAAGATACTGTAAAAGAGTATGCAGTAAAAAAGGCTTACAATGTGAAATTCATCCAGAATGATCAGGTCACGGTCATTGCGGCATGTTCTGGGTAGTGCGAATGGAGATTACATGAAAGTATTATTGAAAATGATAACATTATCCAGATTAAGACATACACGGGTGAGCATAAATGTAGTAGAGAATTTGTAAATAGAAACATGAACTCTAATTGAGTTGTTAGGATGTATTTGGAAAGATTTAGGAGTCAACCAAATTGGTCTCCTGAGAAAGTGGTTGAGGAGGCAAAGAAGGATTACCAAGTAAAAGTTTCTCGAAGTCAAGCATATCGTGCAAGACGTAAGGCGAATAGAAGGATAAACGATAGCCTTACTGAGCAGTATAAGAAACTGTGGTATTATGTTGAAGAGATTAGAGGGTCCAATGTTGGATCAACCGTGAAGATTCAGTGTGATAAGGCGAATGAAGATTCACAACTGCTTTTTAGGAGGTATTATGTGTTTTAAGGCATGCAAGGATGGCTTTTTGGCGGGTTGTAAGTCTTTTATTGCTTTAGATGTTTGTCATTTAAAAGGTCCTTGTCAAGGACAGTTAAAGGTTGCTATTGGTGTAGATGGGGATGATAGTTTGTATCATATCGCATGGGTTGTAGTTGAGGCCGAGACCAAGGATAATTGGACATGGTTTCTCATATTGCTACAGTTAGACATCCGATGTTTCTAGTCGAAAGGATACGTGTTCATCTCAAATCAATAAAAGGTAATATTTATTGTTCTATTTAAAATGTGTTTGGTAGAATCATGTCGATTTAAGTAACTTGTAATGTTTACATTCATATTTTATTTTTATAGGGTCTAGTTTCGATATTTGAGGAGTTTTTTCCAAATGTATCTCATCGTTTTTGTGTGCGACATATGTTTGAGAATTTTCAAAAAGAATTTAAAGGTTTGGGTTTGAAAACTTTGTTCTGGAAGGCTGTTAAGTCTAACAATATGAAGGATTTTAATGACGCCATGACTCATATTGGTAGGTTTAGTGTGGGGGGCTTACCAATATTTGAGTGGTATACCTAGCAAGTATTGGTCTAGGCATGCATTTCCATGTAATTCAAAGTGTGATTTCTTGCTTAATAATTTGTTAGTCATTTAATGCACTTATATTGCTAGCAAGAAACAAACCCATAATTCAACTCCAGATCTTGCAAAGTTTTTGTGAGGAGGAGATCAATGAACGCATCAACTTCTACATTCATGGGATTCAATATTTCTTGTGTAAGTTTATTTACAAATTTATACATGTCTCATAGAATGCATCAACTTACTATATTATTGCCTTGCAAGAACCAATTGGAATACAATAATCTGCTACAACTCCATCTGCTCTAACACCACCTGCTTGCAACTCCATTTGCTGGAACATTGTCTGCTGCAACACTATCTGCTTCACAAGGTTTGGAAAGAGTTTCTAGGGATAATTAAAATTTTTTTTTTGTACTCAAACTCTTAAATAATGAGTTTTTTTTTTTTGGTTGTGCCTTTTAATGACAATATGACATGAATCTTTTTGATTGGTGTGACTCTATAGGACAGTGTGTCAGTCATATATTGGATATAGGCAACTTTTATATTCTTCATAGCCACAACAAATGGAAAATATCACTATTATTCTACAACATTTTGGTCAACACTGTCTTTTCTAAACGAATGAAAATATTAGCGACAACGTTTTGTCTTGTCGGGGACTTGAAACACAACTTTTTCCCACAAACACACTATTTTTCTTCATTTGTACCTTAAATCCATCCCACAACCTCGAGGAACAAAAAAAAAACATCATTGAACAAGCTCCTCCTGTCTGATCGGGGACTTCAAACGCAACTTTTGCCAAGCCCCCACAAATGCACAAGCTCATTTCATCCAAAATAAAACCTTTTCCTATCAAGGACTTCAAACACAACTTTTGCCCACCCCCACACCTTTAGAATCACTTTGCACTAGGCAACAAGTTTTTGGCGCCGTTGCTGGGGATTGAGTTGATTTTTGCTATTTTTAAGCTGAAATTCGGTGAAATTGGTGCTAAAAATAGAGTCTAACTTAGTTGTTTGATTTTGCAGGTGCGGGTAGCTGTGTATGAACGAGTTTCCTGATTTGGAACTCAATTTTGACCCTGAGATTGATAGAACTTTTCATAGGAGGAGAAGGGAGCAAAGGGAAAGAAACAATAGGATGGATCTACCACCTCTTTTACCTCCGGGAAACCAAAGAAACCAGCAGCCTAATCTTGAGATAAATCAACAACCGAGGGTAGAAATCCAAGCTGAGAACCCTGCCTTGATAGCCAATGATAGGGGAGCTATTAGAGCATAATGCTGTCCCTACTTTCAAAGAGTTGTATCCAGGGATAGCTAGACCCGAGATTCAGGCACAAAATTTTGAGATGAAGCCTGTGATGTTCCAAATGTTACAAACGGTGGGACAATTCCATGGATTACCTTCGGAGGACCCACATTTACACCTTAAATCCTTTTTGGGAGTGAGTGATTCATTTAGAATTGGGAAAAATACACTTTTAGTCCATGAGGTTTGGGTTAGGTTTCATTTTGGTCATTGAGTTTTCAAACTCAACAATTTAGTCACTAAGGTTTGATTTTAGTTGCATTTTAGTTCCTCCATCCATTTTTCCGTTAAATACTAACGGTTTGCTGACGTGACACCTTTTTTTTTATTAATTTTTTTTTAATTTTAAAAATAAAATAATAATAAAATAATTAAAAATATATTTTTTTTTTAAATTTCATTTTCCCTCTCCTTTCTTCTTCTTCTCAACCCAACCATCATCATCTTCTTCCTTCAACCAACATCCTTCTTCTTTAACTCCGGCTGCTGGCGACCGCGACCACCACCGGCTTCCGACGACAGTTTTTTTTTTTTTCTTCTCCTCTTCTTCTTTTCTTCTTCTCTCTTCTCCCACTTTCTTTCTTTTTTTTTTTCTTTAATAAAACAATGGATGGAGGGAGGAGGGACCTCCCTTATCTCCTCTTCCCTCTCCGTCCAAAATTTGGAAGATGAGGGCGTGAGGGCTGTTTTCGGCAAGGCACCGCCGCCGCCGTCCTTGGATTTGGGTTTGTTTGCTAATCTTTTTGAATTTGGGTTTGTTTGCCCCTGTTACTTTGAATTTCATTGAAAATTAAGCTTAGGAATAGTGAATTATCTTGCATCAATCCCTATGGAAACGATATAAAATACTTATCACTTGCTGCTGATCGTGTGCAGTTGCACGTATATTTCCCTTTAGAATTCAAGGAGTTTCTCAAGATGCTTTGCGGTTAACCTTGTTCCCTTATTCTTTGAGAGGTGGAGCTAAGGCTTGGTTGAATAACTTTGCCCCCGGTTCCATCACTACATGGAATGAGTTAGCCGAGAAGTTCCTTATTAAGTACTTCCCTCCCACTAGAAATTCCAAGCTTAGAGCGGATATAGTGTCTTTTAGGCAATTTGACGATGAGTCCTTTAGTGAAGTTTGGGAAAGATTTAAGGAGTTGTTGAGAAAATGCCCCCACCATGGTCTACCCCATTGTATTCAAATGGAGACTTTTTATAACGGGTTGAATTTGACTACTCAAAATATGGTAGATGCTTCAGCTAATGGTGCTTTATTATCCAAGACTTTTGATGAGGCTTATGCCATTTTGGAGAGAATTTCCACAAACAGTTGCCAATGGTCTGATTCAAGAACTGTGGCTGGGAAGAAAAATAAAGGTATGCTAGAGGTTGACACAGTTACATCTTTCAATGCGAGGTTTGATTCGATGGAAAGCATGATGAAAAAGTTGAATTCGGGATTTGGGAGCTTGTAGTTGATGAATTCGAATGCAAACTAGACTGCTGCAGCAATTAATATAAATCAGAATGCTACAAATTCATGCATGTACTGTGGAGAGGATCATACTTTTGAATTCTGTCCAGGAAATCCAGCTTCGGTGTGTTATGTTGGGAACCAAAATGCCCGTAGGAATAACCCTTATTCCAATACTTAAAATTCGGGTTGGAGGAATCATCCAAATTTTGCGTGGAGAGGGCAA
Source organism: Luffa aegyptiaca (assembly GCA_017139565.1). Lineage (NCBI taxonomy): Eukaryota > Viridiplantae > Streptophyta > Magnoliopsida > Cucurbitales > Cucurbitaceae > Luffa > Luffa aegyptiaca. The sequence goes on along the minus strand of CM029402.1, from coordinate 43,807,087 downwards.
GGGAGCAACTCCAACAATCAACAAGCCCGAAAAAAAATGAATGGACCTCCTGGATTTGGGCATCAGAATCAACAAAATCAGTTCCAAAATGCTAATATGAACCAACTCCAAGCTGCTTTGATAACTTGTGCAATGGATGGAGCATGCTGGAAGGATTCTCCAAAAACCGAGAAGTCATCCATGAATACTTCCATTATAGTTTCCACTAAATCAGAAAAAATGGCCATCATACACCTTTGAAATGTAGTCGGTGCGTTGCAAAAACCAAACGACATCCTCCTAAATGCAAACGTGCCATAGGGACAAGTGAAAGTGGTTTTCTGTTGATCTTGGGGTGCTATAGTGATTTGGTTATATCCCGAATAACCATATCCAAAAAGCAATAATAATCTTGCCCCGCTAGGTTATCCAACATTTGATCAATGAAAGGTAGAGGGAAATGGTCTTTCTTTGTGGCTTTGTTCAACCGTCTATAATCCATACATACCCTCCAACCCATCACTGTTCTCGTGGGAACTTGATAAGGGTAAAAAATATACCTATTTTACCCTTATATTTAGATCATTTCTTGGTTAAAAGTTGTATGTTGTGATCAATTTATTGTTCCCGAGCTCAAAATATGCTTAGTTTGATAAGTTATGGTGTTGAGAATTGCTTTTGTTGAATTTAATTCATTTGTGCTTAAAAAGACTTGATTTTAAGAGAATTTGACTTAGTTTGCTGTTGTGCAGAAAATCAGAGGAAAAGCTGGAATTCCCTAGAAATGTGACCGCATTTCTGGGAAGGCAAAAATGAAAAGCGACCGCATTTCTGGAAAAACAGAGGTCGTTCTGAGTCGCAAGCGGGTCGTTGTTGACGAGTCTTCTTCGCACCTAACCGATTATTTTGACCCCGAAACTGACTGGGCAACCTTCCAGCACCTATTTCGCAGCTCCTCAACCAATTTCTACACTATATAAGCTCGAGATTCGAAGTCAAATCCAAGCAGAACTCACTTGGAAGAAAAGGGTGGTGACAGAACCCTGGCTCGACGCCAATGAATAAGGATGCCCGAGGTCCTTCTTAGATGATCAAATTCTAACCCGAGAGAGAGTTAGACATCAAACCTTGTGATTTGTAGAGAGTTTCACCCTTTCCCATCTTGTAAAAGTGAGAGAGTGGAGTGTCTTAGCGAACTCTAGAAGAATTGTGTAAACAAAAAACCCACAATGTTTAGCTATCTCCGTTATTTCCAGCTTGTGATTACTTTTCATTATTCTGTATTCTTTACATTATCATTTCAATGAAAATGTGTTCATTTGCTTTTTATCCCATCATGAGTAGCTAAATCCTGTTGAGGGGTTCAATGTGGTGAATTCCCTTAGGGTTTAATGGCTTGAAAGTACTTTATTTGCTTAAGTTGTGTTTAATGCATGTCATTCTTTATTAATCGATCACTTAGACTTTGCATGCTATGTGAGTTTGATCTCGAAAGGGACAAACGATATCGGTTCTCATAAAGGTGATATAGGAGAAAAAGTTCGAAAGAGATTGTTCGGCGGTATAAGGCAAGCTGCCTAAGGCACCCTATATAGACTATATCGGAGTCGAGTCCCAAAAATGGGCATAACGGTACTCGCTTAGCCTTCTAACAGTTTTTGAAAACAAAGGCCAAATGGAAGTTAAATCTGACTCAATGCATTAAATACACTTAAGTTAGATATTGCATAAGTTTCTTCATCAAATCTGAACTTCCAGTTTAGTCCTCGTGGGATCGATACCCTTGGAATACTTCTAAGGTTTTTTTTATTACTACGTGCGACAGTGTATACTTGCACTTAAGTGTTAGCTGAATTATTCTTTATTATTTCATTTATCATCTTAACTCACATCCATCCATTCAGCTAACGACGCACCAGAACTAGCTCATTGGCTTCATTTACAACCACTGTCATTCCCCCTTTTTTCGGCACACATTGAACCGGACTCACCCAATTGCTATTGGATATGGAGTATATAATTCTAGCATCTAGCCATTTGATTATCTTCTTTTTAACCATTTCTTTCATGGCTGGATTTAGCCTCCTTTGATGCTCAATTGACTTGAAATTTCCTTCCTCCAAGTTGATTTTGTGCATACAAAAGGATGAGCTTATCCCTTGAATATCGGCTAGTGTCCATCCAATGGCCTTCTTGAATTTCTTAAGCAAATCCAACAGTGTTTTCTCATCTCCAGGGAGCAAATTTGATGAAATAATGATGGGCAATGTTTCTTGCTCTCCCAAATATGCATATTTCAAATGCGTGGGCAATGGCTTGAGTTCTAACTTAGGAGGCTCTACAATGGACGGTTGCATCGGTTTAATTTTTCTCTCCAACAGCTCCAATGATTCAAAAGCTCTCTTGAAATTAGAAACCTCATGCACCCCTTCTGTTTTCTGCTGCACACACAACATTTCCAAGTCTTCCACTCTGATTTCACCAAACTGTTGTATATGATGCTATAGCAGTTCCTCCTCCCATTTATGCGTGACCAGCTCATCCATCACGTGAATCATAGAACACTCCTCCAATTCGGCTGGGCATTCCATGGCATCAAACACACTGAACTTAACCTCTTGATCGTACACTCGCATACTCAACTCACCTTTTTGCACATCAATTAGAGCTCTCCCTGTAGCTAAAAACGGTCTTCCCAAAATAATCGGCACATCCTTGTCGGCTTCCAAAATAATGAAATCCGCTGGAAATATCAACTTATCCACTTGAACTAAGATGTCCTCAATTTTTCCTTCAGGGTAGGTGATTGATCTATCAGTAAGTTGTAAAGTCACATTGGTTGGCCTTGCTTCACCCACGCCTAATTTCTTGAAGATGGACAATGACATGAGGTTAATGCTAGCTCCAAGATCACACAAAGCTCTTCCCAATTCTTTTCCACCAATAGAAACAGGGATGGTAAAAGTTCCAGGATCTTTTGCTTTGGGAGGAATCCTATTCTTCAAAATTGCACTACACTCCTCGGTCAATGCCACGGTTTCATACTCACCCAATCTCCTTTTCTTTGTCCAAATATCTTTGAGGAACTTCACATAGTTGGGCATTTGCTCCAATGCCCCAACTAGTGGAATGTTTATATGAAGTTGTTTCAGAACCTCAAAGAACTTCTTAAAATTAACCTCTTGATTTTTCTGCTTTAATCTTTGGGAAAAGGGTGGTGGGGGTGGTTTAAATGCTGGGGAAGGTATAGGAACTAAGTTAGGAGGAGTATGAGAAGTTTTCCTAGGGATTTCTTCAACTTCCTTACTCTCGGAACTCTTTTCCACTTGAATTCCAACATCTGTTTTCTCATTTTTCCCTGCTGTCTTTTCCGAATCAGTGTGCAAATCATCAAGCAGTCCAACTGGTTGAGTTGATTTTTACTATTTTTAAGTTGAAATTCGGTGAAATTGGTGCTAAAACAGAATCTAACTTAGTTGTTTGATTTTGCAAGTGCGGGTTGTGTATGAACGAGTTTCCTGATTTGGAGTTCAATTTTGACCCTGAGATTGATAGAACTTTTCATAGGAGGAGAAGGAAGCAAAGGAAAGAAACAATAGGATGGATCCACCACCTCTTTTACCTTCGGGAAACCAAGGAAACCAGCAGCCCAATCTAGAGATAAATCAGCAACCGAGAGTAGAAAATCCAGCTGAGAACCCTGTCTTGATAGCCAACGATAGGGGAAGAGCTATTAGAGCTTATGTCGTCCCTACTTTCAATGAGTTGTATCAAGGGATAGCTAGACCCGAGATTCAGGCACAAAATTTTGAGATGAAGCCTGTGATGTTCCAAATGTTACAAACGGTGGGACAATTTCATGGATTACCTTCGGAGGACCCACATTTACACCTTAAATCCTTTTTAGGAGTGAGTGATTCATTTAGAATTCAAGGAGTTTCTCAAGATGCTTTAAGGTTAACCTTGGGCCCTTATTCTTTGCAAGATGGTGCTAAGGCTTGGTTGAATAACTTTGCTCCTGGTTCCATCACTACATGGAATGAGTTAGTCGAGAAGTTCCTTATTAAGTACTTCCCTCCCACTAGAAATGTCAAGCTTAGAGCGGATATAGTGTCTTTTAGGCAATTTGACGATGAGTCCTTCAGTGAAGCTTGGGAGAGATTTAAGGAGACTTTTTATTCAAATGGAGACTTTTTATAATGGGTTGAATATGGCTACTCAAAATATGGTAGATGCTTCAGCTAATGGTGCTTTATTATCTAAGACTTATGATGAGGCTAACGAGAACTGCATACTTGTTTTTCCATTGGTTTAGAATTACTGACTGATGATGATGAGGAAGAAGAGTTAAATCTAGGCTTAGAGCTAGAAGATTTGCGTATGGATGATGTGAATTTTAATCCTGGTGATGCATTGTTTGAGAATGAATTATTGAATGCTAAAATGCCTGCTGTTAATATTTATGAGCATGATTTGCCTGCACTAAATATAGAAGAGCATTTGATAGAAATTGAATTTGATTTTGAAATTGTTGAATATTTTGAATCTGATGATGAGGAGTCAAATGATAGCGTTTTGGAGTCTGATTTAGTTGTTAGGTCTCACGAGCATGTAGAGAGTATAACTGATGAATGGTTAGTCTTAGTTGATAGACCACCTCAGGACCCGAGACCAGTAGATATTATGATGCTAGGTGACTCGGTAAATAATTCTTTTGTGAATAGAGATTTAGAGAAAAGATTTAATACTGTTATTATGAGAATTTGTTTAATGAAGACAGGTTAGGGAAAAGTTTTTTTACTCCCCTGTTTGTGTTGTGCAATTCGATACGTGATTTTATCCAGGGCCCGGAGGATGACGAAAACTTTTACTTCGAACCTCCATGAGCGTGTCGAGCCTCGTCTAAGGCAACCCAAGGATTAAAATTTTTGTTTTTGCGGTAAATAAATCCCCCTTGCTTCGTGATCCGATTTTGTTTTGCAGGATCCAAATTTTTGTTTTTGCGGTAAATAAATCCCCCTTGCTTCGTGATCCGATTTTGTTTTGCAGGATCCGCTTAGCAAGCCCCGAAAATCCAAAGATGCATTTTCTCGACCCCAAAGGATGAGGACGATTTTCTCCTAAACTCAGGGAAGTCTCAGTACCCCTCTTTATGCTTTCTTGTTTTTAAACATTGGGGACAATGTTTAGTTTAAGTTTGGGGGGAGGCTTTCGCTGTGTTGAGCATGTTTAAATTCTTTTGCATGCATGATTAGATAGCAATGATAGCCGAGGATTTGGTTTTAGAATTTTTGGGGGATATGGTTTATATGTTGTGGAATTTGGGAGCATAGCAGAAAATGTGAAATTTTGAAAATTTGTTACTTAGTTTTAATGTCTAAAGCATACAATAGACTTATCTTTTGAAGATCTTTGAAAATCTAGATTTTTATTATGGTTTTTATAAGTTTGTTGTCACTCCGAGGCTTAGTTCTGACACTAGGAGTTCATGCTTGACTGTTTTAAGAACTAGGTGAAAAAGAAAAAGAAAAAATGTTATGCCTGCAAAAAGAAAAGCAACACTGAAAAAGAATTATCTGTTGATTAGTCTTATGGCTTTTTCCATTTGTTTTCCCCCTACACTAGAGTCCTAATAGGTCGGAGCTACTATCATGCAAACAAAGAAGCTAGGGAGCCTGATATTTATTCTTTTTTAGGGGGAAGCCAAATTACATATATTTTTCTCTTTTTCTTTTTCTTGCTTTTTCTTTTTAGGGATGCTTCCCCCCCCCCCCAAACTTGCATTTTTATGAATCTAATGCACTAGCTTTCACACTACGTTGCAGGGACCCATATCCGAGTTTAACCCTTGATGGCCTAACTGATCACACCACAGGTAGCTCTTTTTACCACTAGTATATTATTTTTCATGCAAGCAAAAAATATTTTCTTTCATTATTCAACAGATATTCTTTTTCAGTGTTGCTTTTCTTTTTGCGGGCATAGCATATTTTTTTCTTTTTCACCTAGTTCTTAAAACAGTCAAGCATGAACTCCTAGTGTCAGAACTAAGTCTATCGGAGTGACAACAAACTTATAAAAACCATAATAAAAATCTAGATTTTAAAAGATCTTCAAAAGATAAGTCTATTGCATGCTTTAGACATTAAAACTAAGCAACAAATTTTCAAAATTTCACATTTTCTGCTATGCTCCCAAATTCCACAACATATAAACCATATCCCCCAAAAATTCTAAAATCAAATCCTCGGCTATCATTGTTATCTAATCATGCATCCAAAAGAATTTAAATATGTTCAACACAGCGAAAGCCTTCCCCCAAACTTAAACTAAACATTGTCCCCAATGTTTAAAAACAAGAAAGCATAGAGAGGGATACTGAGACTTCCCTGAGTTTAGGAGAAAATCGTCCTCATCCTTTGGGGTCGAGAAAATGCATCTTTGGATTTTCGGGGTTTGTGAAGCGGATCCTGCAAAACAAAATTGGATCACGAAGCAAAGGGGATTTATTTACCGCAAAAACAAAAATTTTAATCCTTGGGTTGCCTCCCAAGAAGCGCTTTCTTTAACATCTTTAGCTAGACGACGCTCGGCACGCTCATGGAGGTTCGAAGTAAAAGTTTTCATCATCCTCCGGGCCCTAGATAAAATCACGTACCGAATTGCACAACACAAACAGGGGAGTAAAAAAACTTTCCTCTGACCCGTCTTCATTAAACAAATTCTCATAATAACAATTCATGAAAAAATTCAACAGTATTAAATCTTCTCTAAATATCTATTCACAAAACAATTATTTACTGAGTCACCTAGCATCATAATATCTACTGGTCTCGGGTCCTGAGGTGGTCTATCAACTAAGACTAACCATTCATCAGGTATACTCTCTACATGCTCGTGAGACCCAACAACTAAATCAGACTCCAAAATGCTATCATTTGACACCTCATCATCAGATTCAAAATATTCAACAATTTCAGGATCAGATTCAATTTCTATCAAATGCTCTTCTAAATTTAATGCAGGCAAATCATGCTCATAAATATTAACAGCAAGTATTTTCAATTTGACTAACTGTTGATGCCAAAATTTGGCCAAGCTACTCACCTGACCTTCACGTGACATCAACGGTGAATTTATTTGAAGGGGAAAGACGTGGCTTGCAAAATAAGTGAAAATCGAGCACCGGTGTGGTGCTTCTCACACCGACTCTGATGCTTAAGTCAGTCGGGAGATCGTAAGTGAAGCAAGTAAAATAATGATATAGAGAAAGAAAATAGATACCCAGTTGACTCCCCCTACCTTGGGGTTAGCCTCTCCTATTTATAGTTGAAATTAGGGTTTTCCCCTCTCTTTTAGGAGAAGGAATAACCCTAGAGATTGATTCGGGTCCAATGGGCCTCCTTGAGCTTGTTTATTCTTTTGCCTCTTATCATTCTGACTTTCTTAGAGCTAGGTCCAAATTCACCCATAACACTATCTATATTAACATGAAAAGACTAAATATTTGAATGAAATATATACACATCTAATGTCTAATATAGATATTAAATAATAAAAGTATATTGCTTTCTCAAAAATAAAATAAAAATATATTGTTATTTTCAAAAAAAAAATAATAATAATAAAAATATATTGTTAAGTTAAATCATATAATAATACATAATTTCACAATTATTTTATTCAATTTAGTTTTTAGAGAGGGAAACCACGTACATCGCACGTTCAAAAAATCTAATCATAGAAAATGGACAAAATATAATAAAAATACCACTAATGTGGTCTTAATATTAATCATAAAAAAATTAAATTTAAACTTGTTCAAAAAAAAAAAATGAAATGCTTACATTTTTTAATTTAAATATTTTTTTAATGAACTTTTTTATATTTATAATTTTTTAGAAACATCCATCGACATCGAAATTTTATCGATATTTGCATTGACATTTCCATAAAATTGAGACCTCTAAATCTATGACCTCACCTCACATGTTGAACTAATTTTCTAAATTTCAACATTTTTAAGAATATAATATGATTCGATAATTAATAAAATAATGATATTATCTTTACAATTAAAAAAGAAATCCTTTTGTTTTTAGGTAAAATAATTTTTAGTATTTACTCTTGGCCACGTTTGAGAATGGAGATAAGAAGCTCCATTTTTTAACAGCCCGGTCTTATTACCCAACACCCATTTCCATGAAAAATTATTGAATAAGATTGAGAATCGCTTCTTCTCATCAAAGGGGAAGAGAAAAAACACAACTCTTTTACCAATTCACCTCCGATCCAATCTCTTCATAATAATCCTTTCCTTTCCCCATCTCTGTCTAAGTTCCTAAGCACCCCACAAATGGCAGAGCCGCCGGAATCATCACCGGCGCCGCCGGCATGGGCCGAGCTGACGCACGAGTGCCTAACCAACGTCCTCTCTCGGCTCACCGTCGAGCAGCGGTGGCGCGGCCCCATGCTCGTCTGCAAGCTCTGGTTCCGGGCCGCCACCGACCCCTCTCTCCAGTCCCAGCTCGACCTCGAACCCAGGTTCGACTCCACCCCCACCGAGTCGCCGGCCTGGTGGTCGCCCCAGTTCGAGACCAAGATCGATTCTATGCTCCGATCCGTCGTCAATTGGAGCCTTGGCTCTCTCTCCGTCCTTCGGATCAGGCACTGCTCCGATTCGTCTCTTGATTTTGTCGCTCAAAGGTAATTAATCAACACCTCATTCCTCTTCTTCTTCTCTTTCTTTTTTGAAATTTTAATTGTAATTGACTTTTTTTTGTTGGGAATTTGGAGTTTTGGATGAGGATCCTTATTCAATTAGGGTAGTAAATTTCCTTTCCCCACACTTCGTATAGCTTGTGAATTGCGATCAAGTCTTCAACGTTTGGTGTGGACATTTTTAAATCTTAGATTCTGAATCTTTTGTGAAGCCCCAAAAACTCATTTCGATTTTCTATAATAAACTCACAAATGGTGACAAATTTAGGGTAGGATAGTTTTTACTAGATTAATAAGAAACACGATTTATTAGGTCTATAATCTTAGACATGAATCTACTGATAAATCTGCTATTTTTTGTTGTTACTTTTCAAATTAGAAAAAATATTGTCTGATAACACATTCAGGATGGAGATTAGTTGACCCTAATCCTAATTCTAATCCTAATTAATCAAAATGAATGTGATGTGGTAGGATTATGGTAAATTAGAGTGTCTTGGTTAAATCCTTGATTAATTAGGATTAGGATTAGTTTTCAGTTTCCTTGGTTAATTAGAATTATAATCCGTTTGTTTTCCGATTCTCTATAAATTGAGAATTGTCCTCGTGTATCCATAACTTTGGATTTATAATAAAGATTTGATTGATTCTTGGAGAGAATTTTCCTTTTATCCTCTTAGATTACACACCAGGATGGTTTTGGAAGTTGATCTGTTGGTTGATTCCTTTCTTGTTAGTTGGATATGTAAAATTGTAGCTATTGGCTGTTTTTATCTACAAGTTTGGTTTTTAAGAAGCTTGTTTTGAATTTGATTGTGTTCACATAAGTGAGAATCTTTATAGAATTTGGCTATAATTTTAAGCTGAATCGTTGTTCCAATTATATGTGGTTGAAAATTTCAACTGGTCGACCCATTATGGATCATTCCAGTTGCAAAAAGAGCAATTTCTAAATAGTCTTTGAGGTCATGAGTTGAGGTTTGGAACAACAATTGCTATAGATTCAAGCATCAAGATTAGCTGAGGTGTCTACTAAGCTGGCATGGACACTAGGGATTATCAAAAAGGGAAAAAGGAAATCAAATTTATTGGTTGGCTAAAATTGATGGCCTTCAACTTACTCACATTTTAGGTGCCCAAACCTTGAGGTTCTTTCCATCAAGAGCTGCCCTAATGTTACTGATAGATCAATGGCTATGATTGCTCTTGGTTGCCGAAAGCTCCGCGAAATAGATATCAGCTACTGTCACGAGATCTCGAACGTATCTTTGGCGTTAATTGGCAAGCATTGTCCAAATATCAAGACTCTAAAACGAAACTTTTTTAATACTCTAGACCCTTCCCAACACATGGGAATTGTCCCTGACAGTTATCTAAATGCCTGCCCTCAAGATGTGGATTCAGAAGCCGCAGCTATTGCAAAATTCATGCCCAACTTGGAGCACCTTGAGCTATGTTTCTCTAAACTATCTGCTAAAGCTCTTAGTTTGATCTGTGAAGGATGTCCAAACCTCAAGTACTTGGATCTGTTTGGGTGTGTGAACTTGACAAGCCGTGATATAGTGAAGGCTACATCAAGTCTGGAGAATTTGGAGATTAGGAAACCTAATTTCTACATTCCGAGGTCGGTCTTTCACACGGAGAGGTATGGCCATTGGAGGTTGTATGATGAGAGATTCCAAACAGATGTTTTTCGAATTTGATGGAGGCTACTGTCAAATGTGGTGTTAATGATCATTGCACTCAAAAACCAAGATCAGTGTTGTTTCTCTAAGTTGTACAGTTCTTAATTTACCTGTTCTGTTTCATGACAGTCATAAATCTGTACTTTCTTTTGAACTTGTATGGTGAGTTGATGTGTGTCACAAGGTTTGTATAACTTTTAACAGCATATGCATTTCAGGTTTAACCTTGTACATATCTTCATGTTATGGTTTCAAGCTGGTGGGAACCTTTTTTCTTTATTCCTCAGCCTCTTTACTCCCCCATCTATATCACCAATCTAAAGATCTTTGGTTCAAAAAGTTTTGGTTTAGCTACATTTTAAACTTTTATACCTCGGAAAATATCTATTTCTAAGGTTTTGAGTTCGCCTCAAGTTGAAAACTTTATAATTTAAAATCCTATCCTCCTCAAGATGGTCAAGGATGGGTCAAGACTCAAACCTCCTATCTCATTGTTTTTTTTTTTTTTTTTAATTTTATTAATTTTATATTTTTAAGTTCCCGAGCCAACTTGCATAACACCTCAACCATTCTCATGGATCAATTGTCTGAACCGACAACATTTATTGCAAAGAAAACTAGAAGGATATTAAATCCTAGATAGGTGGCCTCCAGAGTCGGATCTTTATTTTTTATATTGATCATTAGGCCAACCGATACTGGTTACCTCCTACCTCACTACCGTCCATGGATGAGGGCTATTAAGACCATGTAAGAGGTAGGGCTGGATGAATTTCTATTTAGCTCTGGAAATGTTCTTAGTAAAATGAATGATTTCTTAATTCAATGAATGAATAAATCGTGAAAGTTAGAATACTATTGAGTCGATTTATTGTTAATTTTTCTGTTGTCAATATTGAGTAGTCCTCAATTAACTTTTTGGTGTATATGTATGGACTTTCACGTCAGCAGCATCAAAATTTATGGGTAAACCAACCATGTAGCTTACAAAAAAGTTACAGGAGAACAGCTTTACAAACCTGGATTGGCTAGCTTTCAATCAATGAATTAGGTCGTCTAGAATGTCTAGCTTGAGCTCCCGGAGTCTCCGAATGTTGCTTATTTGATTAGCCAACTCGCCGGTGACACGGTCCATGTATAGTACGTAAAGCCCATTTCTGCTTTCCAAGAGTTCTAAAGCTTTCTTCGCATGTAGAATGGATATCACCCACTCTTCAAAGAGCACTGCAATTTGGTAAGTGTCATTTCCAAATTCAACTACAATACGATAAGGAGGCATCAGCGACATGTTGAGTAAACAAATTGTGATAATTGACCAAAAACATACTTCCTACAAATAATTTTGGAGAGGTATTAAATACGCACTTTTCTTTTTAATACTTTTAAGTAGTTTTAAAATTTTCAAAATCCTTTTTATTATCAAACATCATAAGAATTTGAAATGTATTCTTCATTGACTAAAACCACTGCTCATCATTTGTAAAAATACCCTTAATATAAAGAAAATGGGGGTTGGAAAAGGAGAAACTAATGAAGAAGAAAGGAACAAACAACTATCGCAGCAAGGATAAACAATGCTTACGACTGTTGAAGTTTTCATCCTGTGACCAAATCTGCAAGTAGTCCGATATCAGAAACTCAATAAGTTGAATCCTGTTTACCATAAAATGCTCCAAGTCATAATGTGATGAGGACAAGTCTATTCAATAACAAATCCATAAGAAAGCAATCAAATTGGCTCTATGGAACCGCCCGATCATACTAAACCTATTTTCTAAACATGAAACACTAAAACTACAAGGAGACGAACGGAAATTTTTAAAGTGATTCTCATTAACTCCTATTGAATTTACGTAACTTGTAATTATAAAGTTGAGCTTACAACTGGTATTAAATTATACATACCCTAAATTGTGAGTTTGCTAACATCGTGAGGTACATAAATCCAAAACAGCTATGAACTACACAACTCATAAATCAAATACAAGCTATAAAAATTCAGGTTTTGTAACTCATTTTTCCATACAATCCTAATATAAGTTATTTATAGTTAGATTTCCCTATTGCTAGCAATCCTAGTTCGGATTTAAGAGGAACAATAAATGAAGAAAATGACTATGCCATCGAAAAACAGGTTACAGCAGCATTAAGCACAATAGCAGATAACAATTCAAAAAATTCGTCAGAGTACTTACATTATGAACAAGCATTCATGTAAGCTGGGAAATTTTTCATCGAATGGATCCATGAAGAGCAAACTCTCTCCCGCAGCAGAAATTTTTTGGGACACAGAAATTATTGCACGTTGCCCGATGTACGGTTCACATCCAAGCTCGCGGATCAACTGCTGTGTATAGAATCGGACATCGGAGACAGATTCTTCTGATTCTGGACCGAGAGTGAAAGAAAGCAAGAAAGTATAAAAAGAGAAAAAAAATATGTCAAATGGCACTATCATTGAGAAAAAGAATGCATAGCAAATTCATGTGCGCGTCAATGAAACAATCTGAAAAGTGTATACATTATTAAGTGATCCTAATTACAAGAATTGTCGTGACATTGTCATGTAATAGATAAGTATACGAGTTTACCATCTTTCAGAGGAGAACACATCCTTCTGGTTAAACGCATTATCAAGCTGCTAACTATTCCTTCAATAAGATCCACGTTCCTTCCCCTTGGTAGAAGATCCTTCAATGAAGCTTCAGGAAAACAATAACATTTTCTTCAAGGGTCATATAGCACCCAAGAACTCATAATTAATACATTAGAATAAATTGTATTGGTACGATTAAATCATGTATTTGAGCTGTAAATATGATTTTCTAAAAGACCCAAGTCATCAATTACTTCTTTTGATTCATAAATCCTTAAAATCCTGAAAATTTCATCAAAATATATCAAAGGGTTTGACCACCTTGACCCCTTATATAATTAATTAACCTAATAATGATAGGCAATCAGATGAATCATCACCTAGAATGAAGTCAACTGCTTGATGTGCCCAGTTTTTAAAGTTGGCCTCCCCTACCTGTGTATTTAATATCATAGAATAAGATCAAGAAAACGACGCATTGTGTTAAATAAATCTAGAAACAAACAATTTTCCAAGTAGTATAAGAATAACGAGGACACATGCTCTAATTTTTAAAAGTAGAAAAACCAGAATAACAAAATTAAATCCAAAAACAGAAATGCGATTCTCATACTGGAAAAAAAGTGTCGCAAAGCTCTACAAGAAAATCAACAGAAGCTCGTAGATGCTCAACTTCATCATCTTCATTGAAGTCTGAAATTAAAACAGAAAAGAACAAAATAAAGTAAAGCGAGAGAGACAGACACTCATGCATGGTCCTAAGTAACTAAATAGCTCATTATATATGTTAAACAGAAGAACATTTTGATAAACGAGCTCAGCAAAAATTGGTATATATCCTCGACTAAGAGGTGAAAGGTTCGAATCTCCCACCCAAATGTTGTTGAACAAAAAAATAAAAAATAAAATTAAGAAAAAAGATAGAACATAAGAACTTTTGACATGAAACAGATCGCTATGTCCGATCCCCAAAAACTTTAATTACTTTTTAAATATGCTTTGATGCATTAATTTATTGAATACTGAAATCATCACCTTAAATAGCACTTAACATTTTTTCAAAAAAAAAAAAAAAATAGCACTTAACACAGCATATTTTAAAGAAGCAAAGTCTCTAGCCGGTAATGTTGTACCTAAAAGTCGCTTCCGATGAACTGCACTGTCTGATTTTCTCCTCCGTTCCCTATATCGCACTATTTCAACAATTTGTGAAACAATTTCAAAATATTGGATAAATAAGCAAATGACAAGGAAAAAGGCGAGGAAGTTACCTTGTCTGAGAAATCTTCGGCGTAATACGTCGTTAAACCTGTTATCAGTACCATCTTCGAGCCGCTTAGGGTTCAACTTCCCCAGATTATCAAAGAAAAAGCACTTGCAAGTGGCGTTTTGGGAAAACAAATCATCATGCGAAGCATCTAAAGCCAAATCATCATAACAAAACCTAATAAGTTTCAGAAAAAGAAGGAAGACAAGGAGATTGTTACAAACATACCTTCAGCTTGCTTCAGATCTTCTCTCAGTCTAATAAGCTCTTGCTTCCTCTCCTTAGCCTAAAAACTTCCACTGATCTACAATGAGACTTCGCCAACGGAGAACGAAAATAAAAGAAACAAGAAAAGTTGAAAAAGAAGAAGCATATAGAGAGACCTTTCGCTTCCACCGGAGAGCGTCAGAATCGGAAGGAGGATTGGAGACGATAGACGGCTGCTGCTGCTTCTGAATGGCCTTGGAGCGGAGAAGAGAAATAGCAATGGCGAGCTTGAGTGACTGATCATCGATTCCTGCGCTTGCAGCCGGAATTTGGCTCCGGCCATCGACGACTGACATTCCCGGTGGAAAACAACCGAAATGGAGAGCGCTCTGTGACGAAAAGCTCAGCGGATTTTGTTTTAAAATAATGCAGTTTAAAAAATACAACGGGCATAAAATATATCCAATGGTCAATCCCAATTGTTAAAAAAAAAGGTTAAATTTTATAAAATATTTATAAATTGCTTTTAAAACTAAAGAATTTATTTTTATTATTGAAGTTTGAAATTAATTTCAAAAGTACTAGGGCAGAGTTTTTTTCGTTAGATATTGTAGACTATCGATTTAGATAGATAACACACACCTATTGACAAGTATAAAGGAAAATTATCGATAGTCATATCCGTTGACTCAAATGGGCAAATATTTCCTCTTATTTTTCGGTTGTTGAAGAAAAAAATGTTTCTAGTTGGTCATAGTTTTTATATGTCTTATGAGCATTAGTTATCCAATAAGATGGTATTAAAAAAAATATATCTAATAGACATAACAGGCATTCTAGCATTTGTGAATAAAGAAGAAAATGGTTGGAGTAGAGCACACCATTATTACTATCTTCGTCAATTGTTCAATAATTTTAATGAAAAAAATTATAAATCAAAGCATCTCAAAGATTTGGTGTGTCGGGTGTCAACACCAAATGTGCAAGTTTGAACAATGTAGGAAGGAACTAAAGTGATTAAAACTGATGTTATCTTAAAATCCCTTGTTTAAAATTAGAAAAATGCACAGTCGTATGACAAAGGATATCACTATGGATGAATGACAACAAATCAAAGTGTTGGATCGTGGTGAATCATATACAAAATATGTCTTGAATAAGCTTTGGAAGTGGGAAAATAAGTTACTTTAAAAAAAAAAAAAAAAAAGTTGTGAGCTTGGAAGAGAAGATATATATTTGTAGTAAATGTCATTCATTCAATATCATGTGCTCTCATGTAATTGTCGTTTGTAATCACATTCACTTGGAACATTTATCTTTTCTCACGAAATTTGACAAATTGCCACAACACCAACGATGCTACGAATCTCTTTTTCATCTTGTCTAACATCTTTTTTTTTTTTTTTTTTTTTTTTTTGAAAAGATCCTGTCTAACATAAAGATTACTATTAGTCAATAGTAAATTTGATGTTATTCATCCAAACAAAAATTTATTGGGAGAACATAGGCGTCTAAACACTTGTACATTCACAGTGAAACGCATTGGAACTATGAGAAAATAAAGTTGACAAATTTTTGCATATACGGAGTTTACTGTTTATTTAACTACTACATTTTTGCCAATGAGAGCATAGCTCAACTGACATAAAATTGTATTAATGACCATGAGGTCTATGATTCGAATCTCCACATCCCCACATATTGTCCAAAAAAAAAAAAAAAATATGAGAAAATAACGTAACAAACAAGGTCCATTTTTATTTCCGTTTTTTAACTTTTTTTTTTTAGTTCATCAACATTTGGAGATGAGAGGATTTAAACCTCTGACCTCTTGATCGAAGGTGCATGTTAATTACCACTTAACTATGTTCGTTTTGACTTTTTTAACATTATTGCTATTTGATCAATATTGAATTTGATTTAGTTACTTTTAAAAATGGGTACTTTTATAATATTAAATACTCTTATTATACAATTTATACCATGTTTTTAGCTATTTTCTCTTCAAAATACATAGTTTAATTTTAATAGCTCAGTAATAATTGACATATACTCTTGACTAAGAGGTCAAAAATGTGAATCTCTCCTACCTTCAAAGGTCAAAAGTTCAAATTCTCCTATCCCACTAACTCCGACATAAATTACATGTTACTTTTTTCAAACTGTCATGATAAAAAAGCAACTTTGCATTTGATCCACTTATTTCTCCATTTTTTGGATGAGGCAATTATATTCTAACTTTAATTTCTATGGTACTCAAAAGAAAAAGAAAAGAAAAACAAAAGTTTGAGTTATAATTTATACAAGTTAGTTCCCAAACTTTGAAATTTGTGTTTATTTAGACCCCGTTTGATAACCATTTGGTTTTTTATTTTTGGTTTTTGAAAATTAAGCTTATACACACATACTTTCACCTATAAGTTTCTTGGTTTTAGTATCAATCTTCTACCTTGTTTTCAAAAACCAAGTCCAATTTTGGAAACCAAAAAAGTAGTTTTCAAAAACTTGTTTTTGTTTTTAAATTTTGGCTAGGAATTCAAATGCAACATTAACTAGGATGAAAGCCATGATAGGGAATTTAGTTGAAAACAAGCATAATTTTCAAAATCAAATGGTTATCAAACGGGACCTTAGTTTTTGTTTTAAAAAATGTCTAATAAGTCCATGAATTTTCAATTTTGTACCCAATAGATTCCTAAAATTTCACTTTTGTGTCTATCCCTCAAAAGTGTCCAATAAGTCTTTAAAATTTTAATTTTGTGTCGAATAGATCTCAAAATTTTCAATTTTGTATCGCACAAGTTCTTATCGTATTCGACATTTTTTTTCAATTCACAAACATACCAAACATGAAATTGAAAGGGTAGGGTTCTATTAATGATCAATTAACTTTAAAAATTTTGAATATGTTGAAGACATACTAAACATTTTTAAAGTCAAAAGATCAATTAGACACAAAATTGAAAATTCAGAAACTTATTAGACACTTTTTAAAGTTTAAGAACCTTTTAGATACAAACCTCAAAGTTGAGGAACTAAACTTGTAATTTAACCTCTAAACCTTTGATTTTATTGTGCTATTTTTAAACACCAAAATTATTATTATTATTATTATTTTAAAAAAAAGTTGGAAGATTTGTCATATAAACTTTATGCGGAAATTGAATAAAATTAACTCTGAAAGCATAACAAAAGATGAGTTTTAAGCTCACACATACAAATATATATATTTTTTAATTTGATTTAAATTTAGTTCTCATAAACTAGGATTGATTTTCCTTTTCATTTTTCTCCCTTCTTATTGTATCATCTTTTCAAGGGTGAATAAGATGATACAATTTAAATTTTGACTGAAGTTAATGTCGAATCAAACTAACTTATAAGGAAAATGAACTAGCCAATCGACCGAAACCAACTAAATCGACTACAGAATAGGTCAAAATCGAACTAGACTGGTGGGAACAAATCAACATCGAACCAGCCAAATACTTTTCAATTGTGAATTTTATGAAACTAAACCAATCCACATATGTCAAACACCAACTCAATTGAATTGGTCCAATCAAACTTTTCACATTCTTCTTGAACCCTATGTCCTTAACCTTGAATAAAGCTCGTGTAACTGGGGGTAAATAAGAAGTGTTTCGCTACCGAGTTAAGCTTATGCAATTCAAAGTAAAGAAGTTGAGTCTATATTCTGTCCATGAGCTTATTTATCATAGGCAGTAAATTTGTTGGTCCAAATTGAGTTGCACAATCTCTCTTACCATCCTCCGAGACACTGAAAACTAAGGGTCTATTCGGAATGACTTTCTAAGTACTTAAAATCTTTTTTTCCCACTTAAAAACACATTTTTAAACACTTAGAAAGTCATTCCAAACAAACCCTAAGTTTGGAGCATACTAAAAATTGAGCTCAGTGCTACGAATGCTATATGATTTGATGTTTTCAAAAGAATTAGTAACACATCTGATTTCTAAACATTCCACTAAAAAAACAGGATGGACAATAATCTGGTGCATAAGATTAAACAAAACATTATACATTAATCTCTCAAATTTCTCTATGGTAGAAGATTTAGATTGTTGTGACTAACCGTTCTATTTTCTGCTTAAGCTCGATGCTTCCTGAGCTTAAACACTGGCAGAAACTTCATTAACTGCAGGTTTGTCTTTTTTCTTGGGGGGCTCTTGAGCCTTCTGTAGAACAGCCTTGTTAGGAACTAGAACAATAAATATATTCCTGTCTCTGAAGTTTTTGGCCTCTTCAGTTGCAAGCTGTGTATGATAAAATATCGAGCAGGTTATTGGAGAAGAGAGAAAAACAGGAGATCAATTGTGTTTGTTTAAAGTATTGACCAGAAGTACGAAAATGGCATCAAATTTACATTCAGCAAATAAACGAGAGGGATCAGCAGACCCAAATAAGAAAAAACACGACGAACAAGCAATAGGATCAAAACGTTCTGAACAGCTACCAAGCATTCTTCAATAAATAATTTTATAAAACAACCATAGCTTGGCCTAATGGTCATTGGGACAGGTCGAAAAGTAATACCGTAATAGTATTTGAGAAAAAATGGGTGGTCCAAATCCTGTTGTAAGCTTGTAGCCCCCTATCTAAGATATTAAAATCTCAAGAATTGTCCAATGTTCAAATATTGTAAGATTAGATAGGGTGTCTCCTGAGATTAGTTAGGATACTTGTAAGCAGCCTGAAAACTCACAACCATTAAGAAAACCGTTATAATAAACAGTTTTCAAAAACTGTTCACAAGAACAGTTTCTATAGAACTACTAAACATATTTCATTGGGTGATGAGATCAGACATAAAAATAGTTGAAACAAGTGCCTAAAGTTACACTTTCAGTTTTCACTTGAAACAATATGGAGTATCATAATAAGTAACAAGACCTCAATGATGGACAATCAGTTTTTCTCTGATATTGCCATGATGAACAGATGATATTGGCTATGGCACAAAATTGATAGAAAATGAATACCTCCCCAATCTCTTCCTGGAAACGTCTGATGAGCTCAATTGCTATGTTCCTGAACTCATTCTCACGACCTTTCAAGTTCACTATAACTTTAACCTACAATATTTCATTAAAATATTTGAAAAGTGATTCAGACATGCAATAACAATCTATTTGGATGCATGAACAGAAGATAAAAGATATAGATTCGAAAAGAAACCTTGTCTCCATCTTTCAAAAACTTCCTTGCAGCTTTCAAACGGACAGAGTAATCATGTTGGTCGATGTTATAACTGTGCAATAATAATAGCAACCAGAAGGTTGAGATTGAGAAAAGGATAATGTGCAGAAGTGTTTCTGAAATAGCAAACATAAATGAAAAAAGCAAGGAACAAAAGCCTCTCATAGCTCTTTGCTTTGTAGCTTGATTATAGATCTTAGAAGTCACAGGTTCAGGCTTTAGGTAGAGAAGAAAAAGAAAATAAAGGAAACCTCCAAAAAAAAAAAAAAAAGCAATGAAGGAATGTGTTACCCCATTTTAAGCTCTTTCAAATCCATGCGAGTTGCTAACATTTAAAACCACACTTTGTCAGTACCTTTCCTCAAATCTGAAAGATTTGTGAACCAAAGAAAATATGCAGACTCTATTAAGAAAGAGATTCACCAGCACTTTTCTTCTGTTGTCCTCTTTTCTTCTTTTGAAGTTCATACCTATATTTACTGAGAAACAAGAGACAGGAAAAGGAAAATCTCAACATAAAAGTAACAACAATTTAACAAGGAAAAATGATGTGGCCTTTTAATTCTCCCAGTGTAAACATAACAATCATCATATTTGTCATTCTTTCTCCATTACCATCTATTTAGTATTGTCATATATTACTTTCTCGGAAACATTTAATTAAAAATAAAGTATTAATTGAAAAATAAATCATCACAAGATGTTTATTTTAAGAATTGGTATAATCATAAAAGCTAATCACATTGGCATTGGACTTGAGCAAATACAAACTTTTCCACAAGCATAAAGGGAATGGGGAGACCAGAGAGAAAAATGGCATACTTGTAATCCATTATTCTGACAACTGGAGGATCTGCATCGGGTGATAACACAACCTGCATAAAATAGAAAGAATTAGCTAAATCATACACATAACAACACAAATATCTAGATTCCATGAAAAATACTAGCCCACGATCTTCTTTATCCAAGTTAAGAAGTAAACAGTACACAGAATGAGAAATGAGCTTCATAAATTGCACCAGCCAAACTTGAATATGTAGACAACTAAGGCCCGATTTGATAACGGTTTCGTTTATAGTTTTCTGTTTTTGAAAATTCAAAATTATGCTTCTTTTCTCACAATTTTTTTAAAACATTTGAATTCTAAACCAAATTTTAAAAACAAAATCAAGTTTTTAAAAGCTACTCTTTTAGTTTTCAAAATTTGGCTTGGTTTTTGAAAAAAAAAATTAAACAGTAGGTGAGCAAGAAAGAAAATGTGATGTGGAAGTAGTGTTTATAAGCATAATTTTCACAAATAGAAAATAAAAAACAAAATGGTTATCAAACGGGGGCCTAAATTGTCGATTGCTGAAAGAGTATTTTGTTATGAACTCACAGGTTGGGTTGGATGTAAGTTTTTACTCCTATATCTTAATAACAAGACATCACCCAGCATTCATCCAAGTCCTGTTTATTTGCCCGTTTTTACCATATGGGAAGGAAAGTACAATTTTATATCGGAACAAACAGTAAAATTGGCCTAATGCACAACTCTGAAATAAAAATCATTAATCATGTGACGATTCTTCTAGCTACGGATGAAAGACTATAACTTATAACTACAATTCGTTGATAACTATTATTGTAAGCTTTTAATCTCATGCTCATTTTCATAAATAGAACAGTTTACTGAAGATAAAAACCAAAACCCCAGTGCCATTGAACAAACAGAAAGTGGAACAGGAATTATGACAACCATCAAGCTTAAGCTACAAAGGACATTTTAAATTTCATAGTTTCAAAAGAAAAGGCAACTATGTAACTCGTCCTCGCAAGACCATTAAAGTTTGGAGCAAGGTTCTTTGGAATTCCTAGACAAATAATAGACAAATACTTTAAAAACAAATGGTATAAGAAGACGTACCAAATCAAGTTCAGCGTCTTCAGCCATTTGAATGGCCTGGGCCTTCGACACGATTCCAACCTATTCATTTCAAGAAGTTCAACTTTCCAAACTACGACGCCTAGCATACAAGTGTTGCAATGTAGCAAAAGGAAACCCAAAAAAAGAAAACGAACAAAAAATTTCTTTCCCCAAGAACAAACCATCCAGGCAAAAACAAAACACCTACCATGTTCTGTTGTGCATCGATAAGCCTCACATTATTCGACCTATAAAAATCAATCAGAAAAACGCAATCAAAATAAGAACTCCAAATCAAAAAAACAAAATTCATCCACCATACACGTAACTCTTGGAAGCATAAGGCACACACCTGATGGCGGAAACATCGAGACCAAGATCATCGTCAGAGCGCTTAGAATCTGCCGGTCCTGAAGATCGAGGAGCACCGCCGTATCGAGCAAATACAGTACTACGAATTGGACTTGTGAAGACGAGACGCAGAGAGTTGGACTTGTGAAGACGGAATCTGAAGGCATTGGATTTAGAGGAGGAGAGGGGGAGAGAGGAAATTGAGGTTCGGAGATGAGTGGCTGCGGTGGCGGAGGAGGAGGAGGAGGCGGCGGCGGAGGTGGTGGTGGTGGCGGAGGATTGGGATAAGAGAGGTTTGAAAGTGAATCTGCTGGTGAGCCCAGCCATAGCTTTGAGCTGTGGAAGGGGCAATGGAGGGTGGGAGTTTGGCGAAAAAATTTTAAGAAATTGAAAAAGAAAATTAAAAAAAGAAAATCTTATCCACAATAGTTTTGAAGTGGGCTCAACTATTTTTTTTCCTTGAAGATCATTCTTGTTGCTTTTTGTTGTAGCTCTCTTTTTTCTTCTTTTTTTTTTTTTTTTGATAAACTTTTTTTTTCTTCATTAATCATTGTCATTGTAACGAAAAAGATTATCCTTCTTTGAAGGATTGTTATCAAAATATGGTCTTATTTGTAAATAATAATAATAATTCACATCTACCTTGTCGAGAGAGATCGGAAATTTGAATTTCTCCTCTCAAATGTTGTTGAACTAAAATAATAATAATGGTAATAGTAGGTTAGTTCAACTACAATGTAGTGAAAATGTATCAAAAATAAACCTTTTTAATTATTTAAAAAAAAAATTGTGTTACCACAAATATCTAGTTATTTACTCTTTTTTTTTTAATGTTATTTTTCCTTTTAAAATAAAGAATTTGTAAATAGCTCGTGATAACATTACAACTTGTCTCAGCAAAGTTTTTAAAAAATTGTTTCTCAAATAAAGTGTAAAAATGCTCCTCATTTCCAGAGTAATTAAAGATGACATTTTTGGAGTGTTTGGTGGAAGGAGCTGTGAAGTATAACTCCACCCAATTTCAACTTTGGCCTAATGACATACAACACTCAATTGTGAGACCCACAAACTTATTAACCAATTATAACACTCTATTGTGGACCTTACAAACTTATTAATTCTATTCCAACACTTTATTGTGGATCTCACAAAACTGCTACTCCAACTCTCAAAATAAAACTTCAGATTTCATAATTCCAACTCTTTGGACCAAACACTGTTTTTAAAAATTTGGCTATGTTAACACGTTTAGAGCCTGAGAAGATCAATTTGATTTTCCTTTCAAACAAAACTTTTTTTTTTTTGAGTACATCAACATTTGGGGATGGGAGGATTTGAACCTCTGACCTCATGATCAAGGGTACATGCCAATTTCCGTTGAGCTAAGCTCTCTTTGACCCTTTCAAACAAAACTTATCCAAACCAACCCGAGAAACTAACTTGAATACAAATACATTAAAGTTTTAGTTCGAGGAAAATAACAAAAAAAACATCATTTACTCATAAGATAGTTTCCAAATTTCTTGCATGGGAAGATTGAAAACAGAAAACACACCCAAAAAATTTCAAATCCTTCCATATGTTCTTGCATTAACGTCGCATGGAAAAATTGACCCTGATTGGTGTCAGAAGGACTTGCTTTTTGTTACCAATCTTCCAATTCATTGAGATCAAATAAATAAAGCAATTTCCAAAGCTCCCAACCTCATTTGTGTAGCTAAAATCTATCACCATACATCTATAGCTCATTATTTTCATTCTACAACCGAAATATCGCAAACCTTATTCGTGTATACATCGACAACGAGACTTGCTCTCGAAACTAAATAACACAAAAGAGAAAAGGAGAAAAAGAATGAAAATGTCCCCAATTCATACAAATGGAGGAATTACCACCTTCACTTTCATTTTCATTGAAACACTCTTTTTGGGGAGCTATTGGAATTTATCTGCATTTTCTTTCCAATATATATGATGTATATATATATAATTAAATAAATAATCAAATTTACATTTGGGATGGAGAAGCAAATACAAGTGGCACTTTGAGAAAGTAGTATGTTGTTGTTAGCTTGGTTGATGAGGGGTTATGAAGTTGGTGCAGTAGTTGTACTGATAGGGAAGAAGACTGAGAGTTGTGTTTTCCAAAGCTTGTTTCATTTGTATGAGATGTGTCCTAAGACTGTACTCTTCTACCTGTTTCAATACATCAAACAACACATCAAAATCAAATATACACCATTGTTAAGGAATGGTGTGAAATGGCATTTTCACGAAACCAGTTTGAGCAAATAATTTGGGCCTCGTTTGATGACAGTTTCGTTCCTAGTTTTCTTCATTACTATGATTTTTAGCTTTCTTTAATAATTTACTTTTTTTAGTTTTCAAAACTTGACTTGGATTTTGAAAGTATTTTCGGAAGCAGATAACAACACAAAAAAACTCAAAGGTGGAAGTAATGTTAATATGATTAATTTGCAACAACCAAATGATTATCAAGGGAACCTTGGGAATTTGCTATCTACATGAAGGTGGAGGAGTTTTTGGAGGATAAATAGTTGGGTTTTAAGAGAATTATTCAAAGACAGTCCTTTGGTTTTGTTTTCAAAGCAGCTTCTAAGAGTATTTTTTAATGATTCGTGAAAAGTAAAGGATATTGTGTGCTTAAAACTACTGTTCACTGAACCAACTCTATCTGATAAACAAACAAGCCACTCAAGGATGTTTAAGAATACTGTTCACCATCCCATGATTTTAGAGGTATAACTGTATATAAGCAACTTCAATAAGTCTAAAAGATAGGAAATTATGAGAAAACAACTTTAAGAAGAACAGTAACCTAAACATGTCTTCATCCAGTTTCCATTAAGAAAGCAAAAAACTGTTTTCATATCATTTCCAAACAGCTCTTGGACGTTAGCTAGGTCATTTGTCAACCAGTTTTACAGATAGATATCTCCTAAATAGTGATCAAACACATACTAATAATTACTTATAGAAGTTAACAAAAGGTTGTTCTTAGAAACTATTTTAATCTTTATAAAAAGAAAAAAAAAAACTGTTTTTGAGAATAATTGCCAAACAACACTTTGTTCTTAAACTCATTTTCAGTAACCAGTCTAACTCCGGCTTTTGAAAAACATGTTTAGTAAACATTTTCTTTGATGGATTTACATTCAAGAAAAGTTTACAAAAATTGTGCATGAATAATTCGAAAACAGGGTTATGAAGAACAATTTTCCATTTTCTTGCCTTTCATCAACTAAAAACAATTAAGAAAATCAGCTAGGCATTCGACATGTCTATTTTCATAAATCAGATATCTGAAAACAGTTTTTAAGAAATCTGCCAAAACTAATTAGCTTTCAAAGAGGTGAATTCTTTATCCAGTGTGAATCCATATGTCATCTCACCGTGAGTTCCTATTCTCATGCAAACTTATGATTTATATTAAAGTTTTCACAACCTCAAACAATCTTACGGGATTTAACAAAGTATTTTACGTAGCTTGTGTAGTAATTTCTAGTGAGATTTGTGACATAAATTAGCCTTCCTAATTCTAAGAGCAAGAAAATTTTGTTCTCACCTGCATCGCTGTTGTTGAAGCCAACAGTGATTCACATTCATCTAACATTGCTTTCTCTTGTGAAGCTACAACCGCGAGTTCTGAAACCAACCCATTCATTCTCTCCACCTACAGTACAGAAGAAGTACTGTTACAAAATTGAGTCTCAGAAAACAATATGCATTTCAAACTGACAGCGGAATTTAATCTGTGCAGAAACATGCTCAAACCTAAGAACCATAAAGGAATATACTAACTCAATCTATAAGGGTGGAATAGCTAACTCAGCAAACGACATCAACTGAAGTAAATCATTAGATGGCTGAAACGAACCCAAATGAAATCTTCTTTGATGTCAAACATACAATCTAGGGCACAAAGCTATGGTGTCGGTGTGTACGCATAGCAAATGTTGAAACAACATTTGAGGTAAGGGTGTAACTGGTCCGGTTCGGCTGGATTTTAGCCAAAACTGCTGCCCAACCAACTCAACGATTTAAGATAAACTTAAAACTGATGCCCCAAACTAACAACCAAAACCGATCAAAATCAAACGGACCAACTAATTTTGATTTTTATGAAATTGAACAGATCAATATTTTATTGCTCAAACCAACTTGATAAGTTTGGTTGTATTTTGAAGTTTTCTCAAATTTAGCACCCCCACCCCTAATATGAGGCTCATATCAGGGGAGTTTGTTAAAATACTTCCATTCTTCCTTCCAAGGATTATTTCTGACGATGCCTCAATTTGTCAATCGCAGCAGATTATCAGGAATCCAATAGGCTGCCTGCTGCTTCAGTAGTCCAGCCTATACTATCTGTGTTTTTGCCCAGAAGTACTGGAACTTTATCTTGAATGGCTTTGGTTGGAATATGATTATGCCTGGATCTATATAGGATATACTATATGTGGTTCTTTCGGGGAAATGCGGAAACTCTTTGGCTAGCCTTTACCGTTCCTTCTTTTGGTCTTTATGGTGTGAAAGAAATGGAAGGATTTTCAACGATACACAATCATCCTTTGAAGACTTTCTGGATTTAGCTATTTTTAATGCTCTTTATTGGTGTTAATGTTTACATCCTTTTAAGGATTATAGTCTTGCTTCTTTGATTCTTAATTGGAGGTCCTTTTTGTAAGTTGCTCATAATGGTTTGGGGTTTTATCCCTCTGATGATTTCATTTATCAATGAAATCATTATGTTTCTCTCTCAAAAAAAAATGCATCAACATGATGAATTTTCCGAAGGATTCATTTGGCAGCACAATCATGAACTGTACAAGTCCAAGAAGTTTTCGTTTTTAAATATTATATAAGTTTTCTTCCAAATTCGTATCTGTAAAGATCATTGATTATCTTTAAGACTCATTCATAACATAATAATCCAATAAAAAAATGACTCATTACCAAACAAGTAAAAGGAACAGGAGAAGAACTTAAGGAATTATCATTCAGCTTCGGAACAGTCGGTTAAAACCTCACCTGTGAAAGCAAGGAGCATATGGAGGATGCCATTACTTGCATCACGTCAAGAGCTGAGCAGATTGCACCTTTCAGTGATTCAACATCTGCCTGCAGAAGTACAAATCTACTCTAAGAGGCCGAAACTAATTCAATAATCAAATATTTCAAATTCCACAACCTTTTACAACCTAACATACCGTTGCCCCTGCAGTTACTGGTACTCGAAGAGTGCTCGCTTCTAGATCTAACAATGCACCTGACAACGAATTGATATGGTCTGTCTCAAAGGAATCCCATTCATCAAGGTAGGACATCTGGATTTTCATTATTTCAGTAAGTAACATTATATTTGACAAAAAGAAGAGGTAAACAAAAATTAAAAAGGAAAATTAAATATGCAAGTCGAAATTAATGATTTGAGAACCAAAGGTGTTACAAAAGCCTTTAAATCATTGACCTAAGTATAAGCATCAAAATAAATAATATCTTAAACTCCTGACAACGAGTAGATGACTGGCTGATGGAGGGTCTATCTGCGTGGAATTTGAGAGGAAAGGCTAAAGTCATAAGCAGCTGTGCGGTTAGAGCTATTCTTTGGCATATTTGGCTGGAAAGAAACGCTAGAACTTTCGAGAACAAAGCCCTCAAGTTCGATTCTTTTTGTAATTATGTACAAAATACGGCTTCTTGGTGGATATCTTTACATAAGAAATTCTTTTGTAATTACAGCCTTTTTATGATTAGCAAAGATTGGAAAGCTCTTGTTATGTAGTTTGTTTTTTTTTTTTTTTGGGGGGGTATCCTCTACCCTGGCCCTTAGGCTGTCGTCCTTTTTGATTGGAATGATATCTTTTGCCGTCTCTTATCAAAAAAAAAAAAATATATCTTAAACTCCTTGTTTCTCTTTATTTTATACCAAAATATATTACTGTTTTCATCTTTCTAAATTTCCAAAAGTAGCAATACTTCCTCCGTCATACAAATTCTTGACCAAATAATAGGTTTCTTCCTTTTTTTTTTTCCTATAGCTAACTTCTTAACCATTAATGAGTACCTGTACCATCTTTACTTTGGAGATGCAGTAAAAAGTAGTAAATGGTTGACTAGGGCTCCCATGACTTAATTCCCCAATTTGTATTCATATAGCAAGGAACTGTGTCACTTAAAACCTTAACTATATGAACTCGTCTCGCCACAGGTTCCATTTTGCTTGTAATTAGCTCTCAACAATTTAGAGCGTTAATTTCATCATCTTAGATAAAATTAAACACAGGTCTTAAACATTCATGTTATTCAGTGTTGTAGATAGGCAATGTTCTAAAATAATTTGGAGTTACACTCAGGCTTCACGTCATCTTCTCAGATCAGAAGGGAAAACAATATTAATTAAATTTGTCTTCAATCCAACACCTAGCTAAACAGTTTGGAGATCTATCATCAATGCAAGAATGATAAGATAAAATAATATAGCTATTGTGCATCAAATAGCAAACAATGGTTAAACGCCAATCTAAAAGTATGACAGCAAAAAGAAACTATTTCATTAAGAAGCTACAGTTTTCCAATTTCAGTAATATATAAGAGGATGGATCAATTGCAATGATTCAAAGTCCACCATAATAGCTTAATCTTAATAGAAAAGACGATATATGAAATTATGCTGCTGTGTCTACGTACATCTACTGAATCCCAAACAAACTGTGTTATTTAAACTAACAGTAAACAAATTCAGACAAATCAAAGGTTAAAAGGTCACTTTTTCTATCATAGCATCCAAGTTAAAGAAAGGACTTACTTGACCGTTCATGATTTTATTCAGCTTAAGCTTTAGCTTCAGCCTGTGGAGATCAATCCTATTTCTAGTTACTGAATCCCAAACGCGTATCATAGCTTTCCAGACATTACAAAGCATTGTCTGTGCCACCAAAAAAAGACAAAAATGTTAACTTGTCTTCCACAGGGAAGTTATATCACCATTGACAACTAAGAATGAGACAAAAAGCACCAACTCACAGGGAGATCCACGAAAGGTTTAAATTTTTAATTTTATTTGCAATAAATATCATGAGATAAACAAATCATATACAGGATATTTTGATTTCAAAACTAATTTAACTACTTCTGTTTTTATACTTAAAAATTATCTAACACCAACCGGGTAAAAAATTGCCTAATACAAAGTAAATATTACTCAAAGGAGTTGAACCGTTGAAAGCAGAAATGAGAAGTATTTTAGTCACCAACACAAGCTGAACGGCATTTAGTTCTCCTTATGTGGACTTCGACATGATATTGCAATGATTTTAGAGTTGTACAAATGTCAGGAGGATTAGGCATCCTCCAAAAATGGTTAAAGGGAGTTAATCTTAAATAGAGGATAAAATACATCAAATATGAGCAAAATATAATAAGTTTGGCCAACGGCTACAAAAATATTACAAGCATCGCAACATCTAACAGACAAATATTCTTTCATTACATCAATAAGATGAAGGAGAACCATGCAATTGGTTACTAATATAGCTAAACAATTAAAAGAAAATGTCCCTGTGCGCTAGTGAAGAATCTAAATAACTTAAATATTTTTAGCACAATATGACCGTCACATTATGATGATAATAACTGTAACTCGTGAAAAAAAAAAAACTTCAATCAGATAGATAAGAAAGAAAAGGTTACTGAATTCTAAAAATACAAGATGCACACCTCTGCATTTACTTTCTGCATGTCTAGTAGAGCCTCTGCTCGTGCATTGGAAAATCTCCATTGCATATATCTATTATATAATAGCCGCAGCTGGTGAGCATCTTCAATATAATTAGCACCCTTTTTACCCTTAAAGTCTGCAATGAAACTGAGCACCGAAGTTGAACTGCTGGATTGACTGGAATTGGTCGGCCTGATGCGAGATGGACTGACACCCCTAGGAGGAGGAGTTGATGGTCTTGGCCGGACTGGACTTGATCCTCTAGAAACAGAGGATGATGGCACTGAGGTTTTAATTGGTGAAGGTAGACGAGATCCAGGTGATGTCAACGACTGAGATCTGATAGCAGGTGTTGATTTTAACCTATCAGGTAAGCCATTAGAAGCAAGCCTTGGAATTCCTGATGCCTGCAATGAACCATCGTCAACTGAATTTGTTCCATTTTCCATTCTAAGACCATCATCAAGGGGAAGAATCCTCGTAGAATCATTATTAGATTTCTGAAAAAGTTTGTTCATAGAATCAGATGAAGTTCTCCTCAATGAAGATAACCCAATTCCTGGAAGTGGTCCACCTGAATTCCGAATTATTTTATCAGTAAGATCCACACTTCGACTTAATGCATTTAATGATACCTTCCCACCAAGTCTACTCGGCCATCTCTGCTGATCTATGAGCCGGGTATGCAAGCCATCAATTGGCTTAGAATTCTCCAACTGGTCAGTCACATTCTTTCCTTTAAGAGGACTTCTCTTTCTCTCTGGTGTAGGTTTCCTTGAAACCGTAGGCGTTTCAACCTGCTTGTGAGCGAAATTTGAAGACGGCCTCAATGTTCGATCAGATGGAGATGCAGGGACTGGTTTTTCCTTCTTACTAACAGGAATAGAAATTATGTCAGACTGAAAAGAGACACTCAAACTCCGCATGGTCGAAGGCCATAAACTTTCCGCCGAACGACCCCCCGCCGTCCTTCTAGAAGACAATCTTAAATCAGCAGATAAGTCATGGCCTCGAGTTGATGAACTCGTTGGAGAAGGAGGCGTGGAAGGCCGCTTCCTCTCAGCCGATTGGGCTCTCTTCTGCACCAATTGTGAGGAAGCAGCCAGAGTTCTTGAGGCATTGGGCGACGGACAGCGCCGAGGCGTGGAACACGCTGAGGGAGTAGGTGACTTATATCTAGAACTAACTTCCCTCGTTCGAGAGCGACGAGTGGCGGGTACATTGTTTCTCTCAGCCAGAACCAGTGGAGGTCTCGGGGTCTCCCCTGTCGAATGCTTCCTTATTGAATCTGATTCAAATACATCCATCCACACAATCAAAATCAGACCACATCGATGAAAATCTTCATATCAGAACACATCTGGCGGTCATGGATTTCCTCATTCATCCCGCAATCAACAGAATAATACCAACTGCAAAAAGGGGAGAAAGTTCTCTGCATCATTTCTGTCACTGCTGCACACAACCAAAAGTGAAAACGGTACAGATTGCTATAGATTTTGAGAGCAACGAGTAAACCCCACAAACAAAAAGAAAAGAGAAAAAAAAAAAAAAAAAAAAGAAAAGCATACATCTTTACAGACCCCAGATCTAGCTGAACAAAAATTTGGCAATAACAGCAAAACGCAAATGGGTGCTGCTTTCTCTTCAAGTGAACCCCGAACCGAACGAGATCAGGAAAAAACAAGGAGGTCAAGGACGCGTTACAGAACATCTGCTATAATACAATGGGTAGCGGAAAACAGCGAAAACTGCCACAACGTGAACAGGCAGTTACCATGGGAGGTTGATTTTGGTGGTAAACCACATTTAGCGGTTAATGGGGTAGGGGTCCCCTTATGACTTGAGGGAGACCAGGGCAAGTGGGTTCTAGTCTCTTGAGTGGTGGGAGTGTAGGATAAGACTCAAGAGGAAGTTCAGTGTAAAAGACTTCTAAAATAGTTTTCAGCCCATTAGTTTTATCACGAGAAAGCCAAGGTCAGATGGGTTGGACATAGGTTTCACTTAACCGCTACTGCCTACTCATCTTCTTCTCTCTTTTCACGATGAATTGACAGCAACTTCAAAACTGGCAAAACACAACCTTGATATAAAAATTGGGTAAAAACAAGGTTCTAGGTTGTAACTACTTCACCTTTATGAAAAATCAAATTTTAATAGAACTTAGTTTTTCTTTTCCTTATGTTAAAAGAAAAAATATTTTTTTTCCTTTGAAAGCATAGACTTCTAGACTGTAATTCCATTATCTACAAATCACACTTGATTCTGATTTTTGAAATAGATATAAAAATCAAATTTATAGAAAAAAGGTCAAAAAATCTCTCAAACACATAAACCTTTACTAAAATATATGGACATCAATCGCGGGGCTCAATAAATAAATAAATATATGTGAGTTATAAACTCTAACTCTTACCGATTTGTCTGTTTCAAAAAAAAAAATACTCTTACCCATTTGTCCTTATGTCCAAGTTCACAGACAATTCAGCAGATAAAATTAAATAACACAATTTCTTTGTATTCATGAAGTTAAACTTGGTTAATGATTATTATAAAGGCAGAACTTGGAGGTACTGATGTTCTCGGGGAAATGGAGGCCCACGTGCAGAAGAAATTTGCTATCCCCATGAGTTCTACAAAAATTTCCAAACAAAATCCGAGGAAGACAAAAACAACACAGAAAAATTAGTTACATAGGGTTTTAAAAGGAGTTCTAATGAGAATGATCTCCTGAAGTCGATCTAGAATTTGATAAAAGCGCAACAAAAGAAGGGCGAAATTGGAAACAATTTACGGGAAAAAAAAATCTCAAAAGCAATTCCCAGAGAGGAATCAGAGGTGGGGGTGGTCTGTAATTTGAATGTAACAGGTTGTCTTAGATAATGTAGACAAACTCTGGGTTTTCCTACTGTTCATGACGATCTCTCTGCGGGAAAAGTTAAAGAAATCTCAGAGAGATCCTGAAGTGAGAGACAGAATTCGTCCGACTCCAAAAACATTCAGAATCTCTTTACTAAAAAACAATGTAATCGACGGTGAGTACCATTAACCAACCGTCTTAAATTAAAACTTTCACTCTGTCTTTTTCCCCATTCGGTGATCCACAAAAAGAGGACGAAGCAGATGAGCAACTTTCCTCTTTCAATTACAAAATGAATCAGAGAAAGAAAGAAAGAAAAAACCCTCGATTACGACAAAATTGCAATCTCTCATAACCAAAAAGCATTTCCAGAATTTCTAAAATTTCAACCACCAAATATCAAATTATCCATCGATTCACTCAAGAATCTCCAAGCAAAACACAAAAGCGTTTCCAGAAAGCAAGGGAGAGATTTCTCACCTACGAACTGAAGCTCCAAACTCCTCTTCCACTGCACAACAAATCGAGCAAGAAAATGCTGCGGAAAATCCAAATCACTTCGATCTCTTTGGGAATTCAATCAACCAAAACTGTCAAGATGAATCGTCGGAGAGGAAAAGACTGACAGAAAATCCGTCGCCGGCCGTCAGATCGTCGGAGAATTTAAAAATCGGCAGTGATCGGCGGAGAGTGAAAGTAAATCAACGAAATTAATCAAAAAGTTTGATGAAATTTATTGGTAAGAAATGAATTTACGAAATTGATGGGCAAAGGGAAAAAGAAAAAAAATGAAGAAATAATTATAATTATAAGAGGAAAAAAACGGTTTCGGTTAGGAATTTTAACGCGGTGGGGACCCGCCGGTGGTCGTTGTTTTGGCGCCACCAACTTTCTCAAGGCAAGCTTGGAATTATTATCATTTTTGTGATCATTAGGTTAAATTATAAATTTTATCTTCAAATGAATTCAAAAATATATATATAAATTTTATCTCTAAATTTTAAAAGTTATACCTAATAAATCTTTAAACTTTGCCGAACGAGCTTAGTTCAACGAAAATTGGCATGTACCCTCAGGTCAGAGGTTCGAATCCCCCACCCCAAATGTTGATGTACTAAAAAAAAAAATTTTTAAACTTTCAATGTGTGGTTGAATAAGTAACAAAATTTTATAAAGGTTAAATTGTCAAAAATATCTTTTAACTATGAAGTTGGTTTCAATTATATTCTTAAACTTTCTAAAGTTTCATTTTAGCCCCTAGAAGTTTGAGAGTTGTTTCAAAACGACTTTTGAAACATTTTCCGTTAAATTTTTTAACAAACAATGATATGTTTATATGTGTTTTTGTTGCTTTTGCCATGTATATGTTCAAATCTATTCACATAAGCAACAATACATAACATATCATTTTTTGTCAATGAATTTAATGAAAAAAACTTTCAAGGGTCGTTTTGAAACAAGCTTCAAACTTTGAGGGTTAAAATGAAACTTTTGAAAGTTTAGGGGTATAATTGAAACCAATCTCATAGTTTAGGGGTATTTTTGATACTTTAACCTTTTAAAAAGGTATCAAGTAGGGTTTTTTTTTTTTTTTTTTTTTTGTGAAAAGTATCAAGTAGCTAGGTTATTGAACTTTCAATTTTATGATTAAATAAGTATATTAATTGTGTCAAAAAAAAAAAAAAGTATATTAACGTCTCATTAATTATTATTTTATTAAACAAAAAAATTTATTGAACATGTTAAACCGTTTTTGATTCCTAATAAAGAGTTATCAAATATTTTATTGAAATACTTTTTAAAGTCAAACAATTCATTAAACATGATTTTAAGAGTTTGAAACTAAGGGTGTGTTTGATTTAATTTTTCCAGTTTTTAATTTTTTTTTTAAAAAAAATCATTTTGAAAAAATTTCTAGTGTTTGGCAACCACTAAAAATGACTTATTAGAAAATGAGATTGATAAATAAACCATTTTGAGAGAAACACTTGAAATCAACGTTTTTTTAAAAGACTTTTTAAGTATACAATAACTTGTGTATACAAACACTTATGTGAAAATACAACCAAACATATGAGTGTTTAAATTCTAAACAATTTTTATACAAAATATTTTTTTAAAAAATGCATTCTTGAAAAACATTTAAATTAAAATGTATTCCAAAAGGACCCTAAATTTATAATTCAACCTTAATATTATTCTTTTTTTTATATATAAATTAAGAAACATTTTTTTATATTCTTTTGATGGTAATATGATGAAGAATTTGGATGTAAAATTTAAGGATTTAAATTTTAAATGAAGCATTTGAAAAAATATTTTTGTATACAAATATAAAATAAATAAATGTAAAAGTTGAAAGATAATGGTAGGATTTGAACTCTTATTTGAAACATATTCATAAGAGAGTATAATTTAATTTTATAGCAAAAATGCATTAAGGGTTTTATTTTGATATATTTTGTTCAAACAAAAGTTACAATGTCAGATAGGGATGTGTTGCTCCAACCTACCATCTTTAAACAAGATTTATAATATCTTAACTCACTTAATTATTTTCATATATCTTGATTTTGAACATCGTTGATTATGAGCTCAACTATATAAAATTATAATCCAAAACATGATGTTAATTAAACTTAATCTAAATAACATTTTTCAACCGTCATGTTTTGACATATATTTCAAATTGATTTTGCATTAGTTAATTAAATCAAATGCAAGAGGTAATTACATAAATCAAACCTAACGAGTTATTTGTGGTTGCAATTAAAAAAAATGCATTATTAATTATACTCTATAACATAATTGGTTCTAATCCCCTTCAATACTCTACAACAAAATAATTACTTAAATTTGGAAAATACTTAATCTAAGCTATCAATATCACATTATACAGTTCACACGCAATTATATAAATACCTTATCTCAATTTTTTTAATCGTATGGTACCTTCTAACTAAAAAAAGGAAAAGAAAAAAGTTATAAAAGAATAAATAAGTAATGATTTTTTAATTTAAAAAATGAATGACCAAAGTTAACAAAATATCAAGTATAGAGCTTAAAATTGTATTTTTATTTTAAAAAATAAATAAATATATATTAAAAAAAACTTTACTCAACTTCAACATCAAAATGGTAGATAGACAATGATGGAGGGATAGAGAAATGGTAAATGATGGTCATGAGTAGTGATTAATTTGTTTTCTAAGTAATGGAAAAAAACAGTAAAAATGATTTTTTTTAGAAAAAAGACAAACATATCATTTATTACTTTTTGGGAAAGTAAAAACTTTTAGGGAAAAATACACTTTTGGTCCCCGAGGTTTGGGTTAAGTTACACTTTGGTCCCTGAGTTTTCAAACTCCACAAAAATACCCCTAGGTTTGAGATAAGGAGCAATTTGGTGTCTGCCGTCAATTTTTCTGTTAAATTCTAATGGTTGCTGATGTGGCACTATTATTTTAATAAAAAAAATTGTTTTTTAAAATTTTAAAATAAAAAATATTAAAATAAATAAAAATATTATTATTTTTTAATTATTTAATTATTTCTTCTTCTCTCTCTTACTCTTCCCCTTCCCCATCTACTTCTTCATCCTCTTCCTCCTTCTTCTTCCTATCTCCGGCAGCCGGCTGTCGACGACTGATTTTTTTTTTTCTTCTTTCTTCTTCTTCTCTTCTTTTTCTTCTTCCTCCCCTCTTTTCACTGTTTTTTTTAAAAAAAAAAAAAAGAAAAGAAAACAGAGAACATGGAGGGAGGGACTCCCTCCCCGTTCTCTGTTTTTTTTTTTTTTTAAACAATGAAAATAGGGGAGGAAGAAGAAAAAGAAGAGAAGAAGAAGAAAGAAGAAAAAAAAATTCCGACAGCCACCGTCATTCGCCGGTCGCCGGCAGCCGGCGGCGGCTGACTACCGAAGCTGAAGAAGAAGGAGATGGGGAAGGAAGAAGATGGACAGGAGAAAGAAGATGGAGAAGAAAGAGAGAGAGAAAGAATTAAAAAAAAATAAAATAATAATATTTTATTATTTTTATATATTTTTAATTAAAAATGAAAAAATATTTTTTTATTAAAATAATGGTGCCACGCCAGCAGTCCGTTAGGGTTTAACGACAAATTGGACGGGACCAAATTGCTCTTTATCTCAAACCTCAGGGGTATTTTTGTTGAGTTTGAAAACTCAGAGACCAAAGTGTAACTCAACCCAAACCTCAGGGACCAAAAGTATATTTTTTCCCAAATTTGTACTATGAACTTGATGAAATGTATTAACTTTTACCCCAAACTCCCAATTCCATCAAACTATACGTTTAACCAATTTTTTTTTAAAAAAAAATGAATAAGGTTTTGTAATGTTTATCTTTTAATAAAATTTCATTTGAAAATCTTTGAATGTACATTTAATAAATATAAAAACACATGTCTCTTATGAAATTAATGAAACTTGAAAGAATTTTGATAATATAGTTATATTTTTGCGGAAATTTGTGAGTTTGAAAGATTTATTCTTTTTTTTTTTTGAAATAAGAAAGATTTATTCTATCGTTGATATTGTGGATTAACCCGATTTAATTTTGTGCACGTTTGATTTTTGTTTGAAACCAGTAAGTATTAAGGTTTTTTTCTCCACCTGTTTTAAAATTAATCCATAACTTTAGTGAAATTGAATATAGAATAAGAATTGCAACTTAGGTAGAAGTTTAGGGTTCAATCGGATGAAATTAAAAGTTTAAGGTAAAAGATTATAAAATTCGTCCATTTCAAAAATAAAAAAAATGATTTTTAGTCCCTAAACTTTTATGAAGTAACAATTTAGTTTTTAAACTTTAACTTGTAACAATTTAGTCCCTAAACTTTAATGTAAAACAATCTAGTTCATATACTTTTGTAACCATGTAATCCCTGTCATGAAGATTTTCTTAAAAAAAAAAAATGTTGTTAAGATTGAATAGGATTTTTTATGTAGATTGATAAATTAATTAGGGACTATATATGTATAAACTATAAAAGTAAGAAGTTACATAATAAAAGTTAACACTTGATTTTAATGTGACTCAAATTGTTACAAAATTTAAAATATTGAGATTAAAATATTATATATTAAAGTTTAAAAATTAAATTGTTATAAAATTGAAAGTACAAAAACTAAGGCCCCGTTGGATAACCATTTCGTTTTTGGTTTTTGAAAATTGTTCTTGTTTTCTCTCAATCTTCTTACATTTGAGTTCCTAGCCAAATTCCAAAACACAAAAACAAGTTTTTGAAAACTATTTTTTTTTTTTCAAAATTTTGCTTGGTTTTTGAAAACATGGAAAATGACGTAGATACAAAAAAACAAAGAAGTTTGTGGGTAAAAATAGTGTTTATAGGCTTAATTTTCAAAAATAAAAAACAAAAAACGAAAGCCCCATTTGATAACCATTTCGTTTTTTGTTTTTGATTTTTGAAAATTAAGCTTATAAACACTTCTTCCACCTGTACATTTATTTAGTTTGAACTTACAGTCTCCCATGTTTTCAAAAATCAAGTCAAATTTTGAAGAAAAAAAAAAGTAGTTTTCAAAATTTTCTTTTTTGTTTTTGGAATTTGACTAACAACTCTAATGTCTTCTTAACCAAAATGAAAACCAAGGTAAGAAAATTGAGTGAAAACAAACATAATTTTGAAAAACCAAATGATTATCAAACGAGACCGAAATAATTATCAAACCGACCTAATTATTACAAAATTCAAACACTTAAAATTATTCATTCTACGAAAGTCGGAAAGTCAAAAGTGTTTTGTAAATTGTAACCATTTTTGTTTGTGCGCTTTTTTTTTTTTTTTGGTAAATTGCAAAAACCACCCCTAAACTATTGTAATGGTTGCAATTTCACCCTTAAACTTTTGATTGTAAAAAATAAACCCTTCAACTTTTCTACTGGTAAAAATTGGGTCCATTTAGATTTAAAAAAATAGAAGAAAAGTTTGAATGTGACAATGGGACTATGATTGTAAAGCTGCTCTTTTTTTTTTTGGGTTTTGATTTTGAAACGAACTGGGGATTCAATTGGCTTAAAAATTGAGAGTTGGGACTTGGATTGTCACGATAAACTGTTCCTTATTTTATTTTTTAGCCATTGGGTGGGTAAATTCTGATTATTTGTGTTTTGTTTTGTTGGTGGAATTTGTTTGGTTGTTTTAGCTAAATATGTGTAAAAGAGATGGAAAGTTGGAGAGGATGATGAAGAAAAAATGAAAGCAGAAGAAGAGAGAAATATGACATTAAGTCAAAAAGAAACAAAAAATAATAATAATAATAAATATTTTTCTCACCTTCAAACTTTTCTTCTATTTTTTTAAATCTAAATGGGCCCAATTTTTACCAATAAAAAAGTTGAAGGGTTTATTTTTTATAATCAAAAGTTTAAGGGTGAAATTGCAACCATTGCAATAGTTTAGGGGTGGTTTTTGCAATTTACCCAAAAGTTTTTTTTTAACTGTCCACAAAAAGAAGCATGACAAGGCACATAATTGATGTTCCCTTGAGAGGGCGATCCAAATGGCGAAGGTGGGTCCCACACCCTCTCCTTTTGCTTTTGATTCCAAAGAAAGAAAAAAAAAAAACAAATTACTGCTTTGAGATGACCGAGAAAAACCACGTGGCACTTGGCAGCAAAAAAAAAAATAATAATAATAATAAATTAATCGAAATCAATTATTAAAATATTACTTCAGCTAGTTTCAAATATTTATATAATATATATTTTTTTTCAATATATATAAATATATTATTACTTCAGCTTTTTCTTTTTTAACTACTTTACCTCGAGGTTCGATCTCGGCCCACTTTTGTCCTCGATGCTCTCTAAACAATAAAAAGAAAATATATTTTAGTCCCCTTTATTGAAATAATAATAATAATTTGAGAAATTTTGGCAGATAGGCTGTTTTATATATATATTTTCATAAATGTCCATAATCTTGTAGATTTCCAAGATTAGATTTCCAGCCTTTTTCCTTACCATTTTACTCTTCTTGTCATATTTTATAAGATTTTATAAGTTATTAACTTAACTAAATCCTTAATATTTTGAAAATATGATTCTTCAGATTTGATTTCTTGCCATAATGATTCCAACGTATTTTCCTTTTATTTCATTCAAATACTGAAAATTTTCATCCATTTTTGTTCTCTTGTTTGGTAATTTTCGGTTGATCCATTTTTTTCTCTCTTTTTTTTCTTTAATTTTCGGTTGATCCATTTTTTTCTCTCTTTTTTTTCTTTAATTTTCGGTTGATCCATTTGTTTCTCTCTTTTTTTCCTTCTTTATCGATTTATTCCTTCACGTTTTTTTCTTCGTGGCAGTAGTTTTCTATTTTCTTCATTAACCGAACAAAAGCTAATCGATTTTTTTCTTCCCGTTTTTTTCTTCCCGACAACAGTATATATAACATGTTCGCTGGAATATCTAAAAAATGTGTATATATTTCGATTAATATTCATTTTACTGACATAACTATTTCGGTTATTATATATATATATATATATTCCCAGTAATATACCGTTTATAATCTATGCATATATTGCATTGATTATTATATATTCTAGTTAATATTCAATATATAATAGTTTAGTATATATATCCCATAGTCTACGTACTTTTTTTTTAGATTTTTGCATTTTACAGAAAAACATTTATATTCATATATAACTTCATATATACTAGTTTATATATACTATGTACATAAGTTTTCCTTTTTTTACTCATTATTGTAGCCACGTATACCGAGTTTTTTTTCTTGTCTCATTACTATAGTATTAAATATACACTTGTATATTTAGTTATTTGACAATATATATTATATATATACATGTATGTATGTATATTAAATATATCAATGCATTTAGGAGAAATATAGATATTGGGAAAGAAAAACATGTATATAACTATAAAAAAAACCTTATTTTTAAATAATATATACATATGTATATATTAAATATACCACGACGGTGATGAAATTCAACGATACCGGCCACGATAAAACAGCGACAATTTGAGGGCAATAACTGGGCTGGTGGTATCCATTGATGCATGGGTGCTGCTTATTCGAGTTTTCAATGGCGATGGTAGGACGGCGGCGGCGCTTCCGGTGGTGGTTGGTCGTCGGCGGCAAGAAAAGGATCGAAGATGAAGAGGGAAAGAGAGGTCGAGAGACCATGAGGGAGAAAGATCATGAGGGAGGAATGAAGGGAGGAAGAAACCGTGTGTGAATTGGGAAAAATAGTGGGTGGTTTTAGGGATTTTTTTTTTTTTTGAAAAATTGGGAGTGATTTTAGCGATCTTTCAAAATTGGAAAGTAATTAAAAAATCTCTTTCCTTTTCCGTTCACTCTCACTCACCCACGGTTTGAAATTTGAAATTTGAAGGAAATGGTTTGTGTTTCCTTTTTTGGTTTTATTTTATTTATTATTATTTTTTTAAAATAGTTAGTAGTGGATATGAGGGCTGAATCGTAAAAGGGCCATGATTTTTATGAAAAAAAGTTGGGCCATTAGGTCTTTTCTGTAAAAAATGGGAAACTTGGACATTTATGAAATATAGGGT
Organism: Luffa aegyptiaca; assembly: GCA_017139565.1. Taxonomy (NCBI): domain Eukaryota; kingdom Viridiplantae; phylum Streptophyta; class Magnoliopsida; order Cucurbitales; family Cucurbitaceae; genus Luffa; species Luffa aegyptiaca. Next base: position 43,765,965 of record CM029402.1, on the reverse strand, counting down.
CCAAATTTGGGTTATCTATATACTTTTCCCTAATAATTTAGCCTATAAACTTTAGGTTAAATTACAAGTTTAATATTGTTTATTTTTTTTGAAATAAACTTTGGGTACTTTGGGTTAAATTATAAGTTTGGTATTGAATTTTAGTGTATGTCTATTTAGTTTCTAAATTTTAAAATGTATCAAATAGATTCTTGAACTTTTAATTTTGTATAACTTTAAAAAGTATCAGATAGGTGTTTAAACTTTCACTTTTGTGTCAAATAGATCTCTCAACTTTCAATTTTATGTCCAATATGTCCTTGACTTGTTCGATATTTTTTTTTTTATAAATTCACATGCCTGTTAGACACAAAATTGAAAGTGTATCATTAATATTAAAATTTGTAGACTAAATTGTTACAAATTGTTACAAATTTAAAAGTATAGAGAAAGATTGTTACATGCTTTCTTCACTAAGTAAATTGATACTTCAGTGAAACTACATGGACCAAAAGTGTTTTTTAACAAGTTATAAACGAAGTTTACATTTGACACGTGAGCTTACTTTTTAAAGTTGTGGGTTTGCTAAACTTGTAAATTACATCAATTTAGACTTTTTGAGATTTATATCTATAAGACTACACATTTTAACAAACCATAAAATATTTAGATCATGTATGAACTACATAAATTATATTATATATAAATTTAATTCATTCAGTAATCTAAATATCAATTATCTAGATTCATTTTTTTTTAAAAAAATCTAAGCTACATAAATTATAGGATACTGAAAAATCTTAAAAGTTAGGGTTGAAAAATTGAGCTTGCATCTTAGTTTTTCCATTCTTAAAAATCATGCTTGATTATCTAAACCATCATGGGTTGACTTAGTGATCATTAAAATAAATAATTTTAAGAGACTCATAGAAGCTGAGTTCAAGTCCGTACAAGTGTCCAATAAGTACCATCAAAATTCAAAGATTCCGATAAGCTTAGTTTTAAAAATAGAAACTAAAGATAAAATTATTGACCTACATGACCATTTTTTTTTTACTTCAAAAACATAATATTTTTGTAACAACAAAAATAGCTTGAAATGGCATTAAATACTCATGATAAGTTGTTGCTTATCATGTCCTTTCAAAGTCTTTGAAGATGTTTTGTGTTACTCAAATTCATGGAAGAAAACACATGATTTGGTCTCTTCAAGGGAGAAAGTCCACAAGGCTTTAAGACCCTTACCCTACAATAATGTTTGAGCTTTTGACTTCTATATAGGATTGAGTTAACCATTTTATTCATTTTCAAAGAAGAAACTTTAATCTTTAACATTAAAAAAATTATCCCTTTAAGTTTATGATTTTGTTCTTAATTTATGAATAATATTTCAATTTTGTTATGTTATTTAAGAATATAACTTTACAATTGGGTGGTGTCAAATTTTCCTAAGAGACAAGACCCTAGTGTGTATCCTCAACCCTATCTTTGAGAAAAATAATATTTTAATATGTATTATTATTAAATTTTTATTAATTAAAGATAAAGACGAAAAGGTTATCAAACCAATTCAGTGTAACCTTTCCTGTAGGGAAACTCTCTACCTCGATCCTCAATCAATATAATAAAATTGTTTGAAGGAACAAAGAATATTATTTTTTGGAGTGGAGACGACTCCGAGTACAAAATCCTTTCTTAAAAAAAAATAGTAAACTAAATATTGGGTATGAGAATTTGAACCTCCGGCCTCAGAAAAAAAAAATATAGTTCATCGATGCTTACTTTGACAAAATATTTTTAATTTGGTTGATAAAAAAAATAGTTGTTTTTCACACAATTTTTATAAGAACGGGCATGGTAAAGATATTTAAATACCTTCAACCAACAGAAGTCCAATTAATTTTTCCTCAAAAAAAAAAAAAAAAAAAAAAAGTCCAACTAATTTTGCATAATAAAGATATTTATTTGTTGCAAAAAATAATAATAATAAAGATATTTAATTAACTTCAACCAACAGAAGTCCAATTCAAGACTCTTGCCCCTTTTTAATGGCAATAAGCAAAGGCATCTTTTGTTTTCCCCTCTTATTTATTTATTTATTTATTTTTTGAAAAGTTGTTTTCCCCTCTTATTATTTCTTTTAATATTTTTGTGATAAGCATATATATTTATTCAAAGTTAAAATATATAAGCATGTGTCACTATCAAAAAACTCACTTCAACTCCTTTGTTATTGGCCAAATTATTCTTTGATTATTGGGTAGGTTTTGATTTAGTCTTTTTTTTTTTTCCACTTTTTCTCCAATATGGCCTCAAACTCTTCTTTGGAGTGCGAAACTTAACCCTTTTTTTTTAGTTCAACAACATTAGAGTGGGGAGATTCGAACCTTTGACCTCTTGGTCGATGATACATACCAAATACTATCGAACTATACTCACTTTGACGAAGAAACTTAAATTTTGAAATGTGTTCTTAACCACAATAAATATTTTGTCAAATGTATCATATATTAGAATGCTTTAAAAAAATGGATTTTAAAAAAATGTTTTAAAAATTGAACAAAAATGTTCAACTAAATCATAATCAAGGCACAAGTTCAAATCTCGTATTATAAGTTAGAGAACTTATAACATACATGACCAAAAAAATCATTACAAGTTTAAATTTAGAGACTTAGGGCCCGTTTGGTAACGTTCTCGTTTCTTGTTTCCGTTTCTTCATTTTTAATAAAGAAAAATAGAATTTCATGACCCTAACACCTATACATTCAATAATAATAAACTTATATTCTTATTTATGTTTGGAAAAAATTGGAAACAAGAACAAAAAAGGAGAAACTAGTTTTAGTTGTTCCCAAAAGTTCTATACAAATTTTGGGAGTGTTTCTAAAAAATGAGAAACAAGAAAACATACATAGTTATTAAATGCTTAGATTTCTTAATAAAATTGGAAACAAAAAACAAAAAACGAGAACGTTACCAAACGGGTCCTTATATACGTAAAAAAAAATTATTATATTTTATTTTCTCTTTCTTTTTCTCAAACAAAATGAGAATGAGGGAACTTTAATTGGGTTTTCTTTTAATAAAAGAAATTAATTTACTTTAAAAAAAAAAAAAAAAAAAAAAAAAAAAAAAAAACTTTGAAAAGTAATGACAAAAATAAAGCAATTTCAATAGTAGAACATATGCACAATTGAACATAATCTAAATGATAAAAACTAGGTTAAAGATCACTTAGTAACAATTTAGTCCCTAAACTTTGATTTGTAACAATTTAGTCCCTATACTTTCAATTTTGTAATGATTTAGTCCCTGAACTTTAATAAGTAACAATTTAGTCTTTGTATTTTCAAATTTGTAACGATTTAGTCCCTATCGTGAAAAATTAATGTAAATATTTAATGAAATTTCTTACTTAGATAGATTAATAAACTAATTTGGAACCCAATATGTTAATAAGCTACAAAGTTTAATCATTAAATAATAAAAATTGACATTTAATTTTAATGATTTTTTTTGGCAACAAGGATTAAATTGTTACAAATTTGAAAGTATAAGGACTAAATTGTTACTTATTAAAGTTCAGAGGCTAAATTGTTACAAAATTGAAAGTATCGGGACTAAATCGTTACAAATTAAAGTTCAAAGACCAAATTGCTACCTTCATGAAAGTTTAGGGACTAAAAGTGATTTTTAACCTAAAAACTATTTGACCAAATTACCCTCAATAGGCATGACCACTAAATTACTCTACACAATTATGAGTCAATCCAAGCATAATTTAGCAAATAAGATAACTCTCTTACCATTTGAAGAGTCAATGTTCAACCCTCCACTTCAATATTTGTTGATTTTTTTTTTTAAAAAAACCAAAATTATGAATTTGATATATCATGTTAGTAAAAGTGGAATTAATTTATCGTTTTTCCAATTCCAATTGACTTTTATTTCTTATCACTAGCACTAGAGAGTTTTTTTTTTTTTTTTTCCATCAAATTTAATACCCATATTCTAAATATGGTCAACAATTGGAATTTTTTTTTGACTCTCAAAATTATATATGTTTGATAAATGTGAAAGAAAGTGATTTAAATTCAAATTTTCAAGAGTTTCAAGATGGATTGAAACATCAATTTCAATTTGATGTTTCAATTACAAATTTAACATATGGAAGTTAAATTTGATATTATAACTCAATTGAGTTATATTTTTCATATGTTTCAACTTTATTTAATTTTGTTCTTTGGAGTTACTAAGTTGCTAGCCTATAAATAGCAACTTGTTTCAATAATCACATTCCATTTTTGAAGTATTCTTCCTTCTCTCTTTGTTTCTTTTGATCTTGAGTCAAGTTGAGAGCAAGTATCCAAGAGTTCTGCCAGATCCGAGTAGTTCGAGGTTGCTGTTCTACCGGAATTAGTCGTTGTATCCTGTTGAGACGATCGCTATAGCCTGCTTGCAACCTGTGCAGAGCGAATAATTATCTTCGGGACATCGCTTTGTAAGCGTGCCTCGACTATTATTGTCAATATATTTTGCAACATTTATCATATATACAGTGTCTGTATTGTTATTTTCACTATAATTGTTAGTATCCAGTTAAGGAGTAATCAGTTTGCTAGTGTAATTCAGTTCTTATTTAAGCATTATATCCAACATGTTGTTGGTTTAAATAGTATTTTGGTCATTGTATCCTTAGCTTTGGTTCACATTGTACTCTCAAAACGTTCATTTTTTGTCCCTCTAATTTTAACTTTTGTCCAGGCATTGAACTTTCAAGAGTGACCATTTTGGACCTTTGGTCCATTCATATCTTATTTATTTATTTATTTTATCACAAATTCATCACGACACTATACTTAATAAATTTCTTGAAATGTAGTCATAACTTTACTTTAAAGGGTTTTGTTGTATGTAGAATTTTATCAACAAGGACTAAAATAGTTATTTTCTAAGTATAAAGATCAAAATAGACTTTTTGAAAATACGAGAACTAAAATGGGAGAAAAAAAAGGTCAGACGTGTATAAAGACCAAGAATGGACATTTTGAGGGTACGAGACTAGACAAATAGTATTTAAACATATAACATTTCATTTTTAAGAAATGATTCCAAACTTGTATACAATTTTGGAATAAAAAATATATTCACTTGTTTAAAATTTCTCTTAAGTTTTTCAAATACACAAATAAAAGTAGTAGGAAAATCAATTTTTATCCCTAAACTTGTCATTTTTTTTTCCCAAACCTTAACACAACAGGTCCTAAAAACATAAAACAGAAAATAAGAAATAGTAACGTTACCAAAACAACTAATCCGTCCTAGTCTAGCAATTTAACACTTTTCTCATTAGATTTACATGTTAAAAACCTACCGTTCAAACCTTAACACGACAAGTCCTAACATCTCAAAAACGATCGATTTTCCACCTAGCAATAATAAAAATTCCTTGAGAAAAAAATCAAAACAATCCATGAAAATGATTGTTTTATCATTGCCACACATATGCAAATATGTGGCCAACGACAACAAATAAGCACAAAACATCTCACACTCTACCTTCTACATAAAGCCAATATATTTAGGAATCCACTTTCGGTGCAATGCATCTCTCTAAGTTCACATGCTCTTCCAAAACCATTTTCCTTATGGACAATCTTTATTCTTCTATAATCAAAAGCACTTTCAAACCAACAAGTGCTTCATAAAAGCAAAAGAAAAAAAATAAAAAATAAAAAATTGCCCTAATTAGTTTTTCCACATGCCCATGACTTAGACCTAACCTATGTAATGGAACTTTCATCTCACATTGTGGGCCCATCAAAATCTTTAATGGGGTACCAATTATTTTGTTTTCCTTTTTTGGTTCAATAATAATTTTTTTTTTTTTTTTTTAATGATGAGCTAACATGCTTTGTTAGCTAAATGGTAGAATCTTCCATAATTCATTGTTATCTTAAGGGGGAATATCAATTAAAATATAGTAGGGAATAACTAATTTGAGTAGTTCTTACTTTTTGTTTGAATTAGTATACTCGTTGTGTTTGTGGAAATTTTCTATATTAGTTAATTAGTTCGCTCTTCTTCATAATTATTGTAGTTGGTGAAAGATTACTGTTGTGGTTGGTCACTTATAACAAAAGGCGTAATAGTTTTATGACCTGGAGATATAGATAAACGAATATATGTGTTGATCAAGAAAGCTTCAATGGACAAGTTAACACCTTGAATGAGAGAGATTTAGCAAAATGATGAAAAAGTAGAACTTTCAGTGTTAATATACACATGCCTAACTCTCGAGGATAATGTGTTCATTATCTATAGTTTTGAATTGAACGGTCACAGCAACAAAGAGCATTAGGGACTTGGGATAGTTGCTCAAAATGTTTTTCAAGTATTGTGTTAATTTTGGGAATCAACACAAGTTAGGTTAGTTGACTGTCAACTTCCTTACTTGTTACAATGAGGAGTGTTTGGCTCAGATCAAGCTCCTCGATTTGTTTGATCGCATAAACAACATGTCAAATGCATGGTTAAAACATACTTTCACGTCCAAACCATATTTTAAGATGAGCATGAATTGGGCAAACGTATGTCTTGCAAGGATTATCAACCTAAGTTATGTCATACAACCTAAATGCCCCACAATAGACCTATGATATCTCAGGACAACTAGCTCGACCACAATATTATAGTTGTCCAAAATAGATTGTTAAATTTGAAAGAAAGAACAAATATATTTTCTCATAAATTAGTTATAATGAACCTGAATGGAACAAATGCATATCTTGAAAGTATTGTCAATTTGAATTGTGATCATACAATCTAAATGTCCCACAATGGACATGTGACATCTCTAAGATAATTGGCTCGACCACAATATTATATTATAGCCATATAAATAGATCAGTAATTTTGAAAAAAAAGAACCAAATATTCCTTAATGTTTCTCATAAATTAGTTAAATTTCTTCTATGTGAAAAATGGTCATCCTAGATCTTATAAAACCTATGGTTGGAGATGGAAGGAAATCTAGAGATTGATTATACATTTGTGAATGGAAGTCACTCATGCCTAAAGACAAATATATATTTTCTTTGCTTTGCCCATCTAAGATGTCCAAAGCAAACAAAAGCCAAAGACAAATCATTCAAAAATCACAACTAGGTGGCATTTGTTTTATTATAGAAGTCCAAATCTCATCACATTATCATTTTTCAATTGTGTATAAAAATTACTATATTATATTATATTTAAATTAATATAATTAGATATGTTTTGAAAAATTAAGACCAACTTCAATTATTAAACATTAGAGTCTATAAAAATTGAATTAATTAATTATTGTAATTAGTATACACTATTTATTTTCTAATTTCATTGCTTATTTAAAGTTTTTAATTTCCTCCTCAGTGTTTCTAACCCTTTTAGTCAAATTTCTACTCAATTATTTCTTTGAAATTGAAATATAAAATAGGAACATGACATTTTAAATGCCATGTAGTAATATTGTTTTGATAGAATGAAATATGAAGCGCCCTAGTAATTAGAGATTTTAAATTCAAGTTGGTTGGCTTTGTGAAATGGATATTTAACATTAGAAAAAATTGCAAAAAAGGAATATCATTTTTTTTATTAAAAAAAAGGTCATATCATCCCATCGTTATTTAATTTCAATTCTTTATTGCATACGGATGTCGTTGGAAAAGTTGTAAACATTAGATGATGAAATTGGAACTTCTAAACCATTGAAGGTAAAGATGAAAATGGTAAAATTACTCAAATAACTAAGGGACCAATTCAAAGTTTTTTTTTTTTTTAAAAAAAAAAAAGTAAGTTAGATCTACCCAAATAAAAGATTTTACCACTTCAAGAAACAGAGACCCAAATTAGCTTAGTTAAACTTATAATACTTTGTACTTAAAAAAACTTATAATAAGTTTACTAAAAAATAATTAAAAGAAAAGTAAAAATTCAAATTCCAAAAAGCAACTTCATAGCAACATCCCTATATTTAGTTTTTTTTAAAGACTATATTTAGTTCCTTTATTGGTGCACCTTTCCATTATATTATAAAATATAATCTAAAGATCCCAAAAGGTCAAAGCGAGCATAGCCGAACAATATATTTCCTCAACCAAGAGGTAAGAAGTTCAAATAATTAAACTTTAAATTATAAATAAATAACTCTAAAGGGATTTCTCCCATTTATGGTCAAAATGTATAGGCTAAAGGAAAGATTCTAATTCTAAAATTTTAATTCAGAGCACTATCATCAATTATGACTAAGAAGCCACTGTATTTGAAAGAACTGACATTTAAGTAAAAGGCAATCTGTCCATTTGGTTTTAGTTTGGTGGCATTAACTTATTGATTAAGTGGTCATTATTATGCCTAATCATTAGGAGGGTCCCTTCTTTTCTTTTAAAAAATATATAAATATAAATAAGAGGAAACTGATGATAAGCCAAAAACTTAAACTCATGTTGACCAGTCTTATTTATATTAAGATTAAAATAACGGTAATTTATTCCATGGTCTTCGTATTTTTAAATTTAATCTTTGTGCTTTCAATAAATCTTTAAGTTTTTTTTTTTTTTTTAAGAATAAATCTTTTAAGTGAATCCTTATGGTTAGTTTGAAGTTAACTATTATCAAATTTGGTACAATAAAAGTAATAAAAGGGAAGGCTAATAGAGACCAATTTGTTTTTGGAAAAGTTTGACCATAAACTAATAATAGGAACTAATTCTAAGATTTTATTGAAAGTATAAGAAATTAAATGAAACAAGTCTCAACGTCGTCATTATATTTTAGTTCAGTGTCATTATAAAATTAATCTTCCATAAAAAATATATTTAAATATATATATATATATATATATCATTTTTTAAATATAAGTTTACAAGCTACTCTATTTCTTTATCCTTCAGGGAATATAATATATATATATATAAAAGCTAAATTATAAAAAAATACCCCTAAACTTTGAAAAGTTTCAGAAATATCCCTAAACTTTAAAAATTGTTTCAAAAATACCCTTGCCGTTAAATTTTGGATAGAAACCGTTAAAGTTTTAGTTTAAAAAGTACCCTTGAACTTCTAAAAAAATTTAAAAAATACCTATATTGAAAAATGCTTCATCTTTTTTCCTCCTCTCCCGGTAAATTCTAAGGGTTTCCATCCAAAAATAAACGACAAGAGTATTTTTGAAACATTTTTCAAAATTCAGGGGTATTTTTGAAACTTTTCAAAATTCAGGAGTATTTTTTATAATTTAGCCTAAAAAAAAATCTGCAACAATTATGTGGATTGAAATGATTACCAGTCTAACTTATAAAATTCAGTGATCTCATATTTAATAGTCTATTCATATAACCAAAAGTAAAAAGGAAATTTTACTTCACCAAAAATTATTCAGAATAAATGTAAATATTACCCAAGACCAAATGATGGGACTCATGTCCTGAATAAATAATATGCAACACATTTTAAAGTAAATAATCCCACTCCAAATGCTCATGCCTTGTCATGTCCTCTTTGCTCCTAAAATTTCTATAAGGATTGGGTGTGTCCCACTTTCACCCAATGTTAATGAAAAATGTTCAAGAATTTTTCTACCAAACAATGGGTTTATTTGTTGGGGTAAACAAAAATGTCTACAATCAATTCTCTAATTGTGAAGTGTCATATTTCTGGTATATGTAAAGTTATTAATTAGGTAAACAAAAATGAAGACTAGAACCATTTACTTGCATAAAAAAATTGTACATGCATGATTATAAGTTTAGTCTCTTGAACTTTGAGATTTATGTCTATGTGGTCCCTGAAATTTTAAAAATGTCTAATAAGTCCTTGAACTTTCAATTGTGTGTCCAATATAGATCATTGAACTTTAAAAATTGTCTAATAGGTCGATATTGTGTCCAATAGGTCATTGGATTTTCAATTTTGTGTCTAATAAGTCATTGACATATTCAACAATTTTTAAAATCCGCAAACCTACTAGACACGAAAATGAATGTTTAGAGTCCTATTAGACATAAAATTCAATTCTATATCTAGGGGATCAATTAATTTTTAAAATTTTTGAATATGTAAGGACATATTAGACACAAAATTGAAAATTCAGTGATCTATTAGACACAAAATTGAAAGTTTAGGGACCTATTAGACATTTTTAAAGTTCATGGATATATGAGATACAAAGTTGAAAGTTCAAGGACCTATTCGACACTTTTAAAGTTTAGGAACTTTTTAGACACAAACCTCACAGTTTAGGAATTAAACTTGTAATTTAACCAAAAATAAATATGTACTGATGTATATGCATTATACTTTTTCTTCTTTAACAAAGATTCAAACAAGGGAAAGAATTTGATCTATAAATAAAAATTTGAAAGCATATTAGTTCTTAAAAAACTTTTTTTTTATGTTAGATTTTGGCTAAGAATTCAAATGTTCTAAGAGGTGAAAACTCTAGTAAAGAAATTGAGAGGAAACAACCATAGTTTTCAAAAACAAAAAACTAAAAACGAAATTGTTAACCAATAGAACTTAAATTTTTAACCCTTTTTTTGAGCCTTTAATCGAGAGAAAGAGGAGAGTTTTTCAAGACGTTGCGGGACCGTGGTAGGAGGTTCAGAGATCTAGCTCTAAGACTTATGTTTTTTGATACTTCTTCTATGAAAGTTCGGTTTCTTATAAAATCTAACTTCACTGGGTAAAAAAAAAGTAAGGCTCCATTCAAGATAAAATCCTAGTGCTAATATTGGCAATAATATTTGTGTTGTAATGCAGCTATATATAAATTAATACATACCGATAATAATATGCAGAATTTGCAAGTGTTGATGTCCCATAGGATCCAAATGAAACTCTGTTGAGAGTATGTATAAAGTATTGGAGTGGAGACTTGAGCTCTCACTGAAAGCTCCCTCTGCTGCATATGAAACAATCACATGATATTTCATGTACATTTAATTTCCAACCTAATGTAACATGGGAAATAAGTCATATTATTCATGAGATTGTGATTTCTCAAAGATCATACAAAATGAGATTTTTTTTCTTTTGCAAATAATCCACACAACTTTTTTATATTATTAGAAAGAAAATAAGTTTGTTATTTTTATGAGTTGTTTATGTTGGTCTTTTAATTAACTATAAGAAGTTGGAAAGAAGTTATTTCTTTTACCTTTTGCATAACTTAGAGAACCAATTATAACCTTAATCTAAGAAGCATTGACACTTTAGTTTGGTTAGCGTGTCCGTGTTCGACACGTGTCGGACACTTGGACACTCTAACACTTGTTGGACACGTATCCGATACTTTTTAGCACAATTGATATGTGGCAAACACTAGTTGTACAAAATCAATATAGGTCCATATCAAACACTTGTTAAGTATACTAAATTGACACGATACTAAATGACAAAAATAATAAATTTTAAGAGTGAAATACATTAAACTCATTTTTTTAAGCATACAAATGCATGAACTTATTGATTTTGAATTTCCTTCTTATAAAAAAATGATATATATTTTTAAAAGTGTATATTTTACAAAACGTGTCCATGCCGTGTCACCGAGTCCATGTCGTGTCGTATCTGTGTCTCGTGTCCGTATTCGTGCTTCTTAGACCTTAATTTTCCAGTTTCACCTAATTAAATTGATACCCTCAAGTAGTTAACGTCTTTTTTCATTTGATTTGCTATACACATTTTAGTTCAATTATTTTCCTATTTAGACATTTCTGTGGCTAGATTTTGAGTATTCTCTTGGTTGAACTTTGTGCATTTATTGGTTAATTCATAGGTAATGTTCTTATTTGACTTTGAGAAGATATGAATTAAAACTTATTCAAAGTTTTTGACTTAATTTGGTGAAGTTGAAAATTTAATGTAAAACTAACTATCTAAGTACAAAAGGGATCTTTCCTCAACTCTTTTCGAGTAAACTTCATCTACAACTTATTATATTTAAAATTTAAAATTAATAAGAAAAATATGTAAACAAAAATATAAGAACAAAACATATATTTCCAAATAACTTTTCAAAATAAAAGAAGATATAAAATGGATCCAAAAAAGTCTGCAACCTAGTTTTTAAAAATAATTTTTAGAAAATACATCCAAACTAATAGCCTATATTAAGTCACTTTTTCTTGTATCTATTGTACAAAAAGATAAAAAGTCCATTTCAGCAATAATTTTGACGCAAGTTGCCATTGCTTGAAGAGAAAAAGTAGCAATTGTATAATACTTTATTGAAAGAAAATGTAAATCAAAACAGCTGTCACTTATGAGAACCAGAGCTACAAGTTATCCTAAAAACTTTGAAATCTACTTAACTCTAATTCCTAAACCTTGAACCTTAAAACAAATATTGAGTAATTTGGTAGTCAAGTCATTCTCCAAAATGTAGTATCTTGGTTTTCATTTTCTATTTTAGGATCTAAAAAATTATATTATTAATAATAATTTTTGAATTGTTGTAGGCTTAAAATTGCTAAGGTTGCGTTTGATAACCATTTGATTTTTGGTTTTTGGTTTTTGAAAATTAAGCTTATAAACACTACTCTCTCTTACAAGTTTCTTTGTTTTTTCATCTACCTTCTTTCCATGTTTTAAAAAACGAAGTCAATTTTTCAAAACTAAAAAAAGTAGTTTTCAAAAAGTAATTTTTGTTTTGGAATTTGGCTAGGAATTCAAATGTGTCCTTAACAAAGATGAAAAAATATTTCAAAAAAAAAAAAGATGATGAAAATCATAGTAAGGAAATTGGGAAAAAACATGTATAATTTTAAAAAACTAAATGGTTATCAAACAGGACCTAAACAATTATCAATAATAAAAAATAATCTCAATCATTTTAAAAGGTATGTCAAGTAAATAAGAGAAAAATAAGTCAACAAAACAGAGATACTCAAAAAAGTTGTTCTGGAACAATTCCAAACAGCTACGGACACAAAAGCCCAAAATAAGAAAAAGGAAAAGAAAGCCCAATATTTGTATTATCACAAAATAATAAGAATAAGAATAGTAACAATTTTAATTTTCAAAAAAAAAAAATAAATAACAATTTTTTAAAAAAAAAAATCTCAAATTACACATTTACTCTGAGCTTTGAATATTATATCTGCTAGTTTCTTAAATTTTCAATATGTATCCAATAAATCTCTAAACTTTAGCTTTAAAAGTAATAAGTTCATCTTAAACTTTAAATTATGTAACAAATATAACCTATTTGACAATTTTTAAAATTTTAATTTCATGTATGGTCCATGAATTTTAAAAACGAAAATGTCTAATACGTCAAACTCAAAGCTCAGAAATTTATTTCAGAAAAAGAAAATTTAATCATGTGCTAATTCCCGAAAATTGAAGAGAACAAAGCATAGCTACTTAAATTAAGCATTTACCTGGACCAAGTAGAGTCCGCTGGAAATCAGTCTGAATCAACAGCAACAAACGGCCCGAGAAGCTCCTTTAATTGTCACATATTTACGAAATAGAAGTCTGTCTCCAACTCAGATCGAACTACATAATGCAGAACCTTCATTGGATTACTACATTGGAATTCGATGCTTCTTCAAGCTCAAAAGTATGGCTGCTTCCAGAAAGCAAGCAAGTTTTCATTACGTGGGGTGTGCACGAATACAAATTATCACGTAAAAGGGAAGGATTTTTTTTAAAATGTTTTCTTAATATGTCCTTCCTGAAAAAAAAAATTAAATAGTACAATCTGAAAGTAATGAATAAAATTGGATAGTTTTACTTTTCAAAAAAAAAATTGGATAGTTTTACTAAACAACCGTTGTGTCTAGTAAGTAGTAATTATTATACATAATTTGTCATTATTTTAAAAACCATCTATTTTAATCATTACTTTAAAATTTTAAAATTCTATTTTGGTCCATCAACCTTCAAATATTATATTTTACTCCATTAACTTTCAAATGAGTTATGTTATAGTCTCTAAACTTTGCATTAGTATATTATTTGCTTTTACTGTTATTTTTTTTTTACTTATCATATAACAATAACCCAAATAAATTTAAAACCTAACACCTAAACCTAACATCTATTGATCAAACATATGAATATGCTTATGTCAAATTTTTCTTAAATCGTCTATTAAAAAATTAATGATAATAATTAAAAGGTTAAATTATCAAAAATACCCCTGAACTATGAGATCGGTTTCAATTATACCCCTAAACTTTCAAAAGTTTCATTTTAGCCCTCCCAAGTTTGAAGTTTGTTTCAAAATGACCCTTTGAGACATTTTCCATTAAATTTATAGACGAAAAATGATGTGTTTGCATGTGTTTTTATTTTTTTTTCACGTATATGTTCAAATATGTTCACATAATCAACAATACATATACAAACACGTCATTTTTCGTCCATAAATTTAACAAAAAAAAATGCCTTCAAGAGTTGTTTTGAAGTAAAATTCAAACTTCAAGGGCTAAAATGAAATTTTTGAAAGTTCAGGAGTACAATGAAACCAACCTCATAGTTTAGGGGTATTTTTTATAATTTAACCTAATTAAAATGATTTCTTTTATAAATTTCAATCACTAAAATAAAATGACCAAAAAGTTTTCAACCTTCTTTGAACCTAACTCTATTCATGCCAAGGAAAAAGGAGGGAAAAAAAAAACCCTGAAAAAGGCTGGTAAAACTTCATGCCAAGAAACTATTTAGTGCACTTTCGTACCTTTATAGCTAGGTTGAACGTGGAACCTGGTTGATTTAATTGCGCTTGAGGGAATTGACATGCAGAGATTCACCAGATTTGTAGTCATGGGCTCTTCTATGACTGGCAAAAGAACCAGATCAGCTCTAGTACATTATGGACCCAGAACTTTGAGCCTTACCCAAAACCGTCTCAAGGTCACCATCGTAAAGATTGAAATTCTTAGCCACAGCGAAGCCTGCATACATGCCATCGACTGCTGCACTTACAATTCCTCCCGCATAGCCTGCTCCTTCACCAACCGGGTACAGTCCTCTCATAGACGTGCTTTCATAAGTCTCGAGGTTGCGTGGGATTTGAACAGGGGAACTTGTTCTCGTCTGAGAGCAAAACAAACTTCAGTGAATAGAGATTCTACAAAAACGAAAAATTGATATGATGTTTGGTTAGTTAAAAACGTTCCAATTAAATCAAAGGTTTTAGTCCCTAAACTTGTACACTGTCTAATAGGTTCTAATATTTAAGAAAGTGTTTAGTAAGTCCTTAAACTTTTAATTTTGTGTTTCTATAAATTTTGACCTATTCGACATTTTTTTTATGATTCACAAACCTACCTACACAAAACTGATAAGACCCCAGTTTTTCAAAACTGAAAGTTTAGCTATATTTTAGTCACTTTTTTAAGTTTAGAAATTAGAAATATATTAAACACAATCTTAAAAGTCTTGAGAGTGATTCGAATGACTTTCAAAGAAATACATAATTGACACTTTTCCCAAATGCATTTATCATTTAGACCATTCAACATTCAAAGAAAAAAGGGTTAGATAAACAAAGGAAAAACTACCTCCACTCCATGTAGAAGAGCACCACTTGAGAGAAAACCTGGTAACTGAACGCCCAAAATGTGAAAAGAAAAGGGTCAATGAGTTTGGATAATTAAAAAAAAATGCATTCCATCAAAAAGATAATGAGAGAGGACCTCTTGATCAAATGCTAGGATAGATTGCTGTAAAGCTTCTGTTATATGACCAGGGAATAACTCATGGAGATTTGAAGCCTTCACTCCTAACCGGTAACTTGATGGCGGCACAGATGTCACTGAGAAAAGCAAATGAAAAGAAGAAAAGAAAAGAAAAATATCAATGAGATGGAAACAGCTGGTAAAATGAAGTTTAAGGCAGGTAATCATGCTGATATGCGGAGACAATCGTGTAACTAGGTTTTTTTAATGGCCAGCTTGAACATAGGTCAGTGAGTTAAAAACTTCGTTTTCACAATAGAACTTTTTAGTGTTTCACTCAACACTAAGAAGCATATTTGTACGTCGGAAAAATATTATAGATCTGCAGAGCCTAGATTTATTGAGCAGCAGTATCCTTCTCAATTCTGAAGTTTCAGAGAAATCGGTGACTTGACATACCTCTTAACCTTCTGTCCATAAAATCAGTAGCTGCCTGCACAGGTAAAACAAAATTTCCACCTCCCATGACGGCTGCTCTTCGCTCAAGCTCTCTCTGACAAGAAAGTAGTATAATACCAATAAGAGACATCGTTTATGAGAGTCAGTAAGTTGGATAAACTCAATAATATCTCATAACGAAAGTTAATGGCTTGAAGTTATTTTAGGAAAAGATAGATTTATTACGATCACATGAAGGAGATATGTCTGAATGAAATTGACTACATTACTACAACAATTTTTTCCTCAAAACTTTGGCGAGAGTATTATGTTGCCGAAAGAGATAATATGTTCTTTAGGAAAAAGTGGAGAAGACAAAAAAGTTACCTGGAACTCAACCCCAGCAAGAGGTCCGTGGAAACCCAGATCATTAAAATCCTTCGTTGAAACAGTGACAACAAGGGCAGCATTTGCCCATTTTGATGAACGTCGAGAGAATGACATGCCATTGATACACAGTTCTCCAGGGTTTGTACTCGTGAGGACAACCTAGAAATAACATACCAATGATAAAATTCGTTAAGAAACAATGGTGGATTTACGGCAGATGCCAATTTCTTAACGAGGCAACATTTAAATGTGCTAAAATTCTATTTTTCTGTAGTATCAGAAATTAGAGAACGAATAATGTCCGTTTTCTGACATAAAGATATGAATCGATGCAGATTGACTGACATTAGGAAGTAACAGAATTTTCACTCTTCTAAAAAGTGACAGTTTTGTTTTCACATAACTGCATACCAATCAATGCCAACTCACCCAATTGGTGGTGTCATCAGAGACCAGAAGTCGCAACCTAGAGCCACTCTTTAAAATATGCATTATTGGTCAGTGCAATCAATTGAGAAACATACCTGGCCACCAGGACACATACAAAATGAATAGCAACTGCGACTGGCTGCAAGAGACTTGAAGGATGGATCCTGCGTGTCTATGTTAACATACTTGGCAACTTTGTAATCTGCCACAGGTACTTTCCCACGTCCTTTCTCTACCTCATTGGCCAATCCAGAATACTACATTTAAATATGTGAGCAGGTTTACATCTTAAAACAAGGTGAAACATATATGAGATGAAAGATAACAAATCCAGACAGTATGGTCAAGAACAAAGTTCACTTTTTGCGTCCCCCAACCAAAAAAAAAAAAAAGAGTTTCGTTGGCTCTAACAAGTAGAAGATGTAAAATAAAAAGAAAATAATTACAAAAATTACAAAAGAAAGAAAGATAACAAACCCAACTCATTTTGTATGCATGATTGCATAAAGATGTAGATGAAACCGTTACCCAAAAAAAAGATGTAGATGAAACCACGATAATTCTAACAAGTAGTTGTTCAATAGGAATGCATCGAACATAATTTTGAATTTTTTATTCTTTTTAGTTGGAAAATATAGTGAAAAAGCAATCAATTTTAAACAAGGCGATAAAACCAACCTGTATGCTGTTTATTAATTCTTGAGGATGCTCGATCCTTAAACCAACCTATTCAAGCATGGAGTACAACAATGTGAGAATTCATAAAAGAGATCCTGTAAAACCAGCAACAAATCTGGCACAACAAAGTGAATCAAGGTATGTACTTCCAGCATTATTTTAGCATCCATGTATTTAACATTTTTTTGATATAAAGAGAGTATGCATAGATGCAAGAAGCCAAGTTATCCATAAAACAAGAGGAATATAGAAGAAACTAACGGCAAACTCCTTGGGAACCACGGGAATGTTATGAGACATAAGCATTTGATATACATCACGTGCAGAATGACCAACAGCTAGGACAACGGCATCATATTCAAGCTTCTGGTTGCTGAGCTTTAACCTGTCTCTTGAATCAGAAACTTTAACACCCACTACATGTCTGCTCTCTTCAATTAGATCGTCAACCCTAGTCCCGAACTTGATAGTGACCTAGATCAAGTCATAAAAATTCAGGGAAAAGACTGAACAAATGTGGAAGCTATCAGAAAATATTTAATCTTACAAATACAAGGACAAAAATAAGGTAGATACTCACACCCAACATTTCTAAGTGTTGCCGAATGTTCCTAAGTAACGGAATCAACCTGTCTGTTCCAAGGTGAGGCTTTCCATTGAGTAAGATATTCTTTGGGGCCCCAAAATAAACCAAAGATTTCATAACCTAGAAGGAGAACACAAAATTCAGTTGTCCAGGGATATCATAAATAAAGCACATAATATCAATGGAATACATTGTAAATTGAGGTGGGAAAGCAGGTTTTCTTTTTATGATGTTGATTGGAAATGACATGAAGTTCAAAAAAAAAAAGCTTTTAAATTTTAAACCAGAAAAGCTTCCAAGAGTTGAAGCCATGCAAAGGGCGCGGAAATTTGAATAAATGAGTACAGGAATAGAAGATGTGCAGAATGGAACAGAGATAGTGCTGCTATCTGCAATTCTTATTTTAACAATTATAGGAAAAGGCTCAGATCAAAATTCTTGTTTCTCAACACAACTGACAAAAGAAGTATGAACAGTAACGAAGATCAGGCACCAAGAAGAAACTACCTAATAACATTCAGAAAGTCACAAGATTTAGGTCTCTTATTGTAAAAATACAACCAATATTATGACACCTATTTTAGTGTCATAAAATTAAAAAGCTAAATAGATTTATGAGGGGGAAAAAAGTTCTAACCGCTTGCACGCTGCCACTGTTTCTACCAATCCTAGTGACCAACTTCCCATCACTCCAGGTACCTGCACCACCCTGCCATGCATAAGTTCCAAATGAATGACTCACAGAACTGAAGAGCCAAGCATCATGATATCTTGGATGAAAAAAGGAACGCCATCAAATGACCAAGGAAAAAATGCCAATGAGAAACATAAAATATGCCCAATTGCCTGTGCATATAGATCTAGTCGAGAATCCAAAAATGAATAAAAATAAATAAATGACATGCACACGACAGTGAGAATTCAATCATTGACATTTTTTTGGATAAACTGATTCATTGACTATCATACAACCCCAGCTAAAGAAGTTACAAAAAAATCTTTTCAATCAGCACGAAGAGAATATAGCACATAGTTACAAAAGGTTTGGACAATCTGCAACAGAGTCACAAGTAAAATATGCTCCTACAAAATAAATACGATCTCTCTCCTATGAAAATTCTAATGTGTCTTCATAACCAAAAATTTTCTATCCAGATAAACTTTAGCTTCAAGTTTGACTACCAAATATTACATTTCCTAAAAATATGTATTCCCTGGATTTGAAATTTATCTACACAAAATTAGTATTTAATCTATGACATATTTGTGAAGAAATCGCGTAGTTCTAAGACTTTCTTGCCAAGAGATGATTAAGTACAGTCAAAAAAAATTTTGTTCCATTGTTTTCTTTCTATTCTGTGACAAGTTAAGCTAACCTCAAGCATGAATTGGCACCAAAATTATGGAAAGAAAGAAACAATAGAATTTTCAAAGATGCCCACGAGGATGCTCAATTCTTTGAAATGGTTGTTTATAAGGCTTCCAATTGGAGTGCTAATACAAAGCTTTTTTTTTTTTTGGAGCTCTTTTGTAATCTCCAGTTTCTTAAGAGGCTGCATATTGCCCGCATTTTAGACGTAAAGCTTTTCATTCTACTAAATGAAAAGTTAATATTCTAAAAAAATCTATCTTACAAGAAAATCAGCTTGAGGGGTGTGGAGTTAATTCTCTTATCGTTCAGAGGAAATAACAGTGGTTGAAAACATCGAATAAAGCAATAATGTAATGCATAAATAACTTATAACCAAACAAGTCTGTGGAAGGGGTGATAAAAGAAGCAAAATAAATAACCTCCCCAAAGCAAAAATTGCTATCCAGTTCCAGAATCCGCCGAGCTATCAATGCACCAATATCACGCCCTCTTTGTTCCACTGGTTGACCTCTTTCGATCAAGGTAACATCGGCCCCAAACTCTGCAAGGACAAGGGAGGCAAAAAGGCCAGATGGCCCACTGCCAACAACAGCAATTTTTGGTTTGCTATTTGACATACGCAAGTAAGGACCAGAGTGACCGTTAAGTCCATTTTCTCCCACCAATTCGTTATTACTTTTGAGATCATGAACAATACTGATTACATCATTGGAAACCTTTTCTTTTGCAATATGTTCCATCAAACCAACTTTAGGCTCCAAGTCCGAAATGAAATCCCGAGCACGAGGTTCAAGGATCAGTAATTTATGTACATCCATGTCCACAGTATAGACAAACTTGGGTTCTTTCAACATCTGGAAGCATTGGTGAGGCAATTAGCTTAAGATAAGAACCCAGCAACTCCTTGATAATCAATTATTCCTTCTAAACAACAGGCATTGATAAGAGAATTCATAAATGTTAAATGCAGAAGAACGTCATCAAACATACCTTTCTAGCGTCAAAAGATTTACGAGTAACCGAGAAAGCTTCCCGTGGCAGCAACGAAGCGACCTGGAAAATTTACTCGTAGTATTTTCAGAAACATATCCACTCAGTTTCTACTTCTAATAGTCAAGCAAAATATCAACGAGGCTGCCAAAATTACCGGGAACTCAAGCACTTTAGCAATCTCTTGCATCAAAGCATCCGAGAGGCCAAGAAAATCCTTGCCAGGATCCTTCTCAACGGGAATTCCGAGCTTGAACAGCCTCCAAATGCCTTCGAACTTGTTCTTGACGGTCGTGAGGACTTCTTTGTGTTTCAACTTGAGCTTCTTCTTCTCCGATGGATACCTCTTCTTGCCGGTCCGTTTAGCGCACGAGACTCGGAATGGTGGAAGACGGGGAGAAGAGAGCCTGGGAGTTGTAGAGAAGAGTGAATAATTAGGGCATCCGAGAGCGAGCTTGGCGGGAAGAAGAGCCATGGCGGAGGGAGTGGAGTAGCCCACGGAGAAAGAAAGCAGCAGACGACAACTTCTGAATTTGGAATTCGGATATGACCAACAGAACACTGTGAAAGCTCAATCCGTTTGCATTTCTTTCATGTGTATTATCTCCTCGTGGGTGACAAACAAGAATTATATAATTGCAAATATAGCATCCTCTAAAAAAAATTCAAATATAGCTAAATTTATATATTATTGATAGACTTTGTTAATTGATAGACTCTGTTAATTAGAATCCATCTGATAGACTTTAATTATCCTAATTTATCAGCGATTGACTGGTTAATCATAATCT
This sequence comes from Luffa aegyptiaca, assembly GCA_017139565.1. Classification (NCBI taxonomy): domain Eukaryota; kingdom Viridiplantae; phylum Streptophyta; class Magnoliopsida; order Cucurbitales; family Cucurbitaceae; genus Luffa; species Luffa aegyptiaca. The sequence continues at coordinate 43,744,638 of CM029402.1, read as the reverse complement.
ATCAGTCTACTGATTCAGAGTCTATCAGACTTTGAATAATCAGAGTTTGTTAGTGATAGATGACAGATTTTTGGTCTTGTACAATTAATTTTGCTATATATGCAATTAGTTTGCAACTGTGCTATATTTGCTATTATTTTGGTCTCATTTGTCATCTATGCAATTGCCCCTTAATTTTAGTCCTTCTACTTTGAGAAAAAAAAATTGACAACATGTGGGATGAAGGATACAAACACATACTCTGATCATTAGTAGACGTTTTATGTCAGTTGAGCTATGCTCCTGTTGCTTTGAACGTTGAAAAAAAAATTATACGGGAAGAGCAATTATATTCTTAGTTGAATGGTGTGTACTCCAAAAACCCTATCACCACTATTTATAGGGTTTACATAGGGTAAGCGTCACTCGACCACAAAGGAGGATGAGAGAGTCATAGAGATATATAAAGGGAAGGTTAAAATACAAGTTTGGTCCCTGAATTTTCATTGTTGAACTCTCAATTTTGTGTCAAGTTGGTCCCTAACTTTGTCTAACACCATTAGTTAAATGTTTTAGGTTTCAGGATTTTTTTTTTTTTTTTTTTTTTTCTCTTTTGTGGGAGAAGGGGTCAACAGTTCTTGGAACCAATTTCACTTCCCTTCCCTTCCTTTCCTGCTGTTTCCTACTTTTGCTTTTATTCTCACATTTTTTTTTTCTCCTCAATTTAGTTAATTTGCAATGGAGCAAAATGAGTATTTTACCCAAGGCAACCGGAGGTATTGTCTTCTAGTGCCATACAAATGAATTTTGAGAAAATAAAATAAAATGTCTTTTTTTTTCTTTTTTTTTTTTTTTTTTTGAAAATGAATAGATGCCATATAAATTAAATTTGAGAAAAGAAAATAAAATGTCTTATTTACTTTTATTAACTTTTAAATTTTTTCATTGTCAAAAAAAAAAAAAAAAAAAAAAAAGCTTTTAAATTTTGTCTAACAAAATCTTTAATAAATTTCTAAAAATTCAAATTGTATTTAATGGATTATTGGTTTATTCATCAATTTCGAAACCATATGAATCTATTTGAAAAAAATTAAAAGTTAAAGTGATTTATTAAATAAATTTTAAAACTTAAAAAATCTATTAGATATAAAATTAAAATTTCAAAGACTTATTTAATATCCTCTAAAATCAAGGGATTATTAGACACCACTTCAAAGCTCAATAAATAATTTTATAATTTAATGAAATTATAATTATTACAAGTGTGATAATAGTTGTGTCCAAGCTATCATATTTATTTCTGTTTCCATATATTTATCGTGAAAATATATTTATTTTATTCTCTAACAAACCTTCCAAAAATTTTTATTTTTAGTTCTGAGAGCAGATTAATCATAGAAAAAAGAAAAGATACATAATTAATATATATATATATATATATATCTTAATCAACTCAACCATCCAATTGGAGGAATCTCTTTATGATACCCATCATCTCTCCACCAGGAAAGCGCCCAAGACATCCCTTGGCAGCTGCAATCTCATCAAACTCACAAACTGAGTCACCACCACAAGCTTGGGAGTCTTTGCTTCTCTCTTCTTCCACCTTATGGATTTCTCTCCAATCCAAGTCCTCACCGGGTACAATCGTCGGGAGCGGAAACGGTTCGAGGGAAATGCTGGCAATTACCGACTCCCCACCCAGAGCGTCCACAAAGTCTTTCAATCTACATATTGTAAATGGCACTGGCTCAAAACTGTGATCTCCATACTCAACTGGAGTCGAGTGGTCTCCAGTCACACAGAGGTAGTACTGGAAATTCCCAGTAGATTCTACCTTCCAAAGCAGCTTGGCTAGCTGTCCTATTGCTCTATCTACAGCTTCCATTCCCTTAACTTTGAATATAGTTGCCTTATCGTGCCCGGCGTCATCTATTGCCTACAAGATCAGTAGCCAACAACACCATGAGTTCGGACTTCGAATACGGTTGAACATAAACAAAACCGTTATGAAAAGTCTACAAAAATGAAAATTCAAAGAAGAGTATTGCTATATTGAGTTTATGTCATTTGGAAGTTGGTGCAAATCTTCAGGTAGACTGTATTTGATGATCCTCTTCAATAGCCAAAATCCTTGTTTCAAGTGTGTGGCTGGAATAGTTGCATATGAAATGAGAACTTTTGTAGGAGGGGTTCTAAAAATTTATTAACTAATGGGTGTGTTTTTGAGAGTTGAGGAGAAAGTGGACTGACCTTAACATGAAGGAACCCGAAACTGTAACCATCGGCCCGACCTGGTTTGAGTTCATCTTCTCCGGGCACAAACACACTGGGACAAGATTGCAAAGGAGCTGAGAGTCCCTTTGCTATTGCAGTAGCTTTTGAGGTTAAGAGTGTTCGATAATCTCCAGTTGCTCCCGGAGCATCTAGGATATCGATTCCTAGTGATAAGCCTAGACCAGCTATAATTTTAGTGGGAGCCACCATGCATGGCCATAAACCATGTTTCTTCTCGAATGGAGGAACCTGTTATGCAGAATGAAAATTGTGAGAAAGAGTCGGTCCATTGAAGTTCATCAATACACTTGCTGTCATGGAATAGCATCTCATTAAAAGCCAAAAGCTCAATGCAAGATCCCAAGTTGTCTACCCTATTCGAATTATACAAGTTTTTAAAGTGCATGATTTACACACTGCATTGCAACCAGTTATTTTTTTTCATAAATGTAAAAGGGCAATGTTATAAACGTCATTCCCAGAGCAGAGTATATCTTGTTTTGCATTTCGTGGGAGGGGGATCAACACTTGGTGCAGCCAAACAAAAGGAAGCATGAGCAACAACATTGCAATCTTATGAATAAAAACTCAGTGCAAATAGCATAGGTGATAGGAGAAATATATTAAAGAACGAACCTCAATTCGAATGCCGCAACCTCGTAAAAGAACAATGTTGGCTATGTTCTTCCCTTCTGCTGCACGCTTTGCATTGATTGGGTGAGAAACCAGGATTCGCGAGATTTCCTTGGATAACTCATTAACAACAGCTGCAGTAAGCTTTGCTTCATCAGAATCATCTAAAGCCTCTGCTTGCAAAAGTAAGCGGTTGTCCTTCAAAGGGTCTGTTCCCGATATGTTCCCGCTCAAATTTGGTCCTTTCACAACCACGCCACATCTATGCTCTGTGGCATATCTGTAGGGAGGAAAAAGATAAGAGGATGAGATAAATCTTATTATATGGCATTGGAATTAAAAGTCTCAAGCAAATAAGACTAGAGTCATTAGGTCTATTATAATGATCTTTTGTCTTATGAGCTTATAATCCATTTGGACTTTCTCTGACAACCGCTTGTAACTAGAGTTTTTCTTTGGATTTCAATTTTATGATACTCGAATGAGTTGATATAATGAAATGTTTCCAAATAAAGTACGGTTATTTACAAACTGATAGAATGGACCAGACGGGACGAAACATTTGATATTTTAATGATGTAAGGAGTACAAACTACCTGACTCTAACTTCATACTCTGGGAAACTTGGTATCTTCATTCTATCAAGTGCTGCACATAATATTGGCCCTTCCTCCTCAAAGTGTCTATCAGCCCTCCTACTGGTTACTATTCCTGTTTTCTCGTCCAATGTAGCAAAGTTCGACTGCGATTGTGAAGTCACTAGTAAGTTTGCAGACTAAAAATGGGAAAAAGAATATATAATGGTACTCTTTTCACATTTCCCAACAAATATAGCTACAAAATTAGAGAAGATTAAATAAATAAAGCAGTAAGAGGATAAGGTATGATTTTGCGCAGAAAAGTTGAAACTGCAGCCATCCGGAAGGAGTTCACAAGAAGCACACTACTACTTCAAACCAAAAGAGAAATGGATATAGTAACCATCACAAAAAGTCCCAGTTCCAGAAAAGAAATTGACCGGAGAGAAAGTTAAGGGAGCTTGGATTTAATTATATGATTCAGTTACAAAATTTATCCTTAAAAAAATCTAAGCAAGTTAAAAGCACTATGTCATTAAATCATGAGAAATAAAAGCATTTGTTTACATGCCAAATAATAGGGTTTATCTGATCAAATCATATTTGCATAAATATTCCATCACTCGTTAAGTTCAGTCTCCCTAAACTTGTAGAGAAAACATTCACCTCCTCTTTTCATTATTAATATTCCATCTTATGCATTCTAGTTTCAAGAGCCAGTAATAAATAATTAAAAAATGAGAAGAATTTTATTTAGGGAAAAAAGAATAGAGAAATACACCTTAAACGCAATGTCTCCAGGTGACATAGCCAATCCAGCTCCCATGGACTCAAATGCACCTCGACCCCTATAATATACTCTAGGGTCATAGCCCAAAAGTGAAAGATGAGCTGTGTCACTTCCACAACCCAATCCTACTTCGACAGGGTCCATGAGACCATTAACACCAGCAGAAGCAATCGCATCCAAGTTAGGAACTTTGGCAACTTGCAAAGGAGTCTTAAATCCAAATTTTGGTAATGAGACATCGCCCAACCCATCGATAAGCACAAACGCCACTCTTTTCTTAGGTTGTTGGGAAGTAACCATGGTTACACAATCTTGGTGTTTAAGTTAACTCTTTCCTACTTCCTAAATATCAAACAGGTTCAAAAACACAGTGTCAGTGACTAAAGTTGCAATGTAACAAACCCAAAACAGATGCAAACAAAAGTTTGTTAAAAAAAAAAAATTAGATGCAAATAGAAGTTGAAGCCTCATTTATTGACAATCTAATTTTTTGGTTTTTTTTTTAAAAAAATTAAGTTTGTTTAGTTACAACCTTCTTGTTTTGTTTTTCACTTTTGAACTCCTTAATCAAGAAAACTTGTGTTCTTAGCCAAATTTCAAAAACACAAACGAAATTTTTAGGAACTGCTTCTTTTAGTTTTTAAGATTTTATACATTTTTAAAATGCTATAAAAGCAGATAAAATAACAAAGAGATTATGAATAAACAAACTTAATTTTTGACAACATACAACTAACAATAGCCGTCAAACAGGTCCAATAGACAATTTATCTCCCAAAAAAAATATTAGGGACAAAAAAAAAACCTAATGAATTGGCAGGTATCCAGAAATAGTTTAAATATACAGCATAATATCTAAATTCGATCAATTATCCATGCAATGGCAATTAGCAAACAACAATCCAGAGATCCCTAAAAAGATGTACGGACGAAGCCTGTCAATAATGCACAAGCTCATTAATACTTAGAATTAATGGATTTCCCTCCAAAGATCCAAGCTTTAGAAAACGAAGGGCATCGGATCAAGCAGATAGCATCACTTCTAAGCAAATTCAACCCTATATTTTTACATATTTCATCGAAATTGTCGAAGATAGCGAAGGAATTACATACCTCTAGAGCCTCTGCACAACCGTTCTAAATCAAATTCGCAGTTACGTTTGAGTCTGAACCGAAAAGAAAACGGAATCGAAACACTGTAAAATTCCGCTTTGGATGGCCGATAACGAGTTCCGAGCACTTTCCCCCATTGTCACTTTATTCTGCTTTCTGCATCAATGCCGAGAAAGGAAATGTTAAAAACTCCAAAAGCAAAATATGAGATTCTCGAGAATCAAATACACTGATCAACGAATAAATAAAAGAATTATATATAAATACACCCAAATTGAGGCGCAGAATACAAAAACAACAAGAAAGATTGTGGCGAATTGAAGAAGTAAGACAATTACATCGATTTTTAAGGACTGAAAAGATGAAACTAAAGGATCCAAAATTAGGCTTCCATCATACTCTCATTGAAATAAAATTCAGAAAAATGCTTACGATTATTCTATTTGCAGGGTTTACTACTGATTGCTGTGATTCTGTGAAGCGATCTGTTCATCAAGGAGAGGAGAAACCGATTACTGATGGCCGGAGATGGAGAGAGACGACGGCCGGCGGGAACAGAGAGTAAAATTAATTTTGGGGCGGGTCTAAATTGGGCGGGTTTTTGGGATTTCAGATTTCTTTTTTCTTTTTTTTTTTTCACTATGGGATGTATCGCACAACATAATCTTAGATCAAATAACAACCGAGATTTTTGTATGAATCACCCTCTAAAATAGACGGAAATGATAAATGTCTCACATTTTCAAAACAACGATATATGTTTAATGAACACAAGTCGTATAAATTTACACACAACATCTAAGAAATGACCAATGTCTATCTTGTCAAAGTTACCTCACTGAATGACCTATCTAATGAGAAACCTTAATAGGACCTTCTTCCAAGGCCAACCTCTGTCGTTTCATCGCTATTTCCTCTAAATATTCTAGTAATGGTTTCTCCGAAGAAAACGATATTCTGGAAGAATCCAAAAGCAAATTGTTGTTACCTTCTTTAACAACTCCTCCAATTGCATGTTCTTATGTGTTTTAAATATAGTGTTGTCCCATGACCTTCAAGGTTGTAGCTATACATACAAAAACTAAATTATTGAACTCTACACAAAAAATGACCTTATGTATTAATTAAATCAGCATACCAAAATAAAAAAATGAAGTGGCGTGGAGTTTCCTTATTCGACGCGGCGTGAAATCTCCTTATCTGACGTCTTCTCCGTCATGACAGAGTGACGTGGAGTTTCCTTATTCGGCGTCTTCTACTCATGATGGATGTGCGTGGAGTTTCTTTATTCGACATTTTCTCATCAAGACCTCCGATGTGGTCTATTTGAATCTATATGGTGAATCATCCTTTTATAATTCTCTTAGTAGGATTAATGTGGTAATTGCCATTTAAATTATTGATAAAATATTTAAGGTCCGTTTGGAATACATTTTGATTTAAATGTTTTTCAAGAATGCATTTTTTAAAAAACATTTTGTATAAAAATTGTTTAGAATTTAAACACACACATGTTTGGTTGCATTTTCTCATAGGTGTTTTTATTAGGGGTGTAAATTTTTTGGGTCGGATCGGTTGTACGGACAAACCGACCCTACCCGATCCGGGTCGGTTGTACGGACGACCCGACCCGATGAGACTCGAATCGGTTCGGGTCGGGTCGGGTCAATTATTTTATTTTTTAATTATTTTTTTTAAATCTCCAATTCCATACTTAACTGAAATCCTCCTTTTCAAACCCTAGAAAACGAAATCCCCCTTTTCAAAACCCTAGAAAACGAAATCCCCTTTTCAAACCGTAGAAAACAAAAATCTCCAAAAATCACAGTAGCTTCAACTCAACAACAAATGACAAAAACAATCCAGGCCATGTCTTTCAAAACTCAAACAAAATCCAAAAAAACCAAAAACCCACCAACAAAACTCCAATCAAACAAGACCCAGATCAATTATTGCAACAAAATCGTACCAAGGATGAAGATCCACAAGCATTCACATAATCAAATATGAAAACCCATAAAGTAGAGTAGCAGAGCAGTACAGAAAAAGCCACCAACCTTGCTGAGTACAAAGAATCGCTCGAGAATAGCACTTATACACAAATACACAAATCCCTCCTCTTCGATCAAATACACAAATACAGGAATCAGAAGAAATCCCAACCGAGGCGAATCGTTGATAAACTGCTGGTGAGATGGCGACTTGCATGGTCGATTAGCAGGTGGGGGCGGAGGATCCGACGGCGGTTCAACGACTTGTGTGGTCGATTAGCTGGTGGAGGCGGAGGATCCGACGACAGTTCAGCGGCTTGCGTGGTCGATTAGCTGGTGAAGGCGGAGGATCCGATGGCGGTTCAGCGGCTTGCGTGGTCGATTAGCTGGTGGAGGCGGAGGATCCAACGACGGTCTGTGGAAACGACGGAGCTGGGACGAAATATGGAGATAATGACGGCACGAAGAGGGAATCGATTTTAGCAGTGATTGAGATTTGATAGTGACGAGAGAATCGGCGAAGGGGATGAGAGAATCCGCCGAAAAGGGACGAGAGAATCGCGAAGTTGGGAACCCTAACTCACCCCTAAAAGGATAATATACATTTTTCGGTCAAAGGAAAACCGAACCGAACCATGTGGTTCGGTTCGGTTCGGTTCGAAATCTTAATGAAAACCGAACCGAACCGGTTCGGTTCGGTTTGGTTTTTCGGGTCGGTCCGGTTCCTTACACCCCTAGTTTTTATACCAAAGTTATTGTATACTTAAAACTCTTTTTTAAAAAGTTGATTTCAAGTGTTTCTTTCAAAATGATTTATTTCTCAATCTCATTTTCTAATAACTCATTTCTAGTGGTTGTCAAACATTATAAATTTTTTCAAAATTAAACACTTGGAAAGTTAAACCAAACACACCTTAGTTATTTATGTTGATTTGTCAATATTTGGAACCCAAGAGACACTCCCCTAAAATCAGTTAGGAGAAACATGGATGAGAAAAAAAAGGGCAACCATCACTCTAAAAAGTAAAATCTCATTAGTCATAGTTGAAATTTATGAATCGTTTACTATTTTTCAAACAACAGTTTAAATCTAGCGTCAAAGAGAGAGGAAAAGAAATAAAAAAATCTAGACATGCAGTGAAAATTTCCAAATTATTAACCTACGTTTTTTTTAGTCCAACAAGTGGGACTAGGTTTAATGGAGGATTTTGGTATGTGCCTAACTTTAGTTTATTTAATGCATTGTCCTTTAAACAAATATTTTTTATTAAAAAGAAAAAAAATGTTGAATTGGAGATTTGAACTTTATCCCAAAAAAAAAAAAAAAACAAAAAAAAAAAAAAACTTGAACCTCTAAGTTAAATCTAATCATTTGAGCTATGTTCAGATTAACAAATTATTGTCATACTTACCATTTAGTCTCGTATATTTGAAAGATAAGTTTTTTAAATATATATATATATACTTTGAGTATCGGAAACAACTTATGATTGCCCTAACCGCAATGACTGCAACCCACCATGAAATTTGAACTCTTGCCTCTAAAATCTCCCACAAGCTCAATTAGTTTTCTTTTATCCTTTATTTTTGTTAAAAATAAGTGAATTCTAAAAAGAGTAAAATACACACACTAATACCTTAATATATTTTGAAACTTCTTTTGTTTAAAGCATATTTGATAGTAATTTTGAAATAACCAAAATTACTTTGTCATGTTCGTATTTTGTTAAAAAAAGCAAAACATACCTACATTCAGTTACTATACTTTCAATTGATTTTAAAATTAAATCCCATCATTAACTTGATGTTAATTTTTTATATGACTCAATAAGAAAATTAATAAATAAAGAAAATTTTAATTAAAGAAAACAAAAACGTATATTTACCACTATACGGAAAGCTTGGTTAAAAAAAAAAATAATAATAATAATTGTGTAGGTTGAATTCGAACGTTTGGAAACACAGACTAAAATCAAACCAGTCTCGGAGTACTCAGACAAAAGTAGTATTTTAACAAGAAAAAAAGAAAACCAATCCCTCCATTAAATTAAAATTTCCCTATTCAAAAAATATATATATAGACCAAAAAAAATCTCTCCATTAAATAGACCGTTATTTTACAAAACTTACAATAAACATCACAATTATATCAAAAATTAAAAATCTGATTATGATTTCAAAAAAATTAAAAATAAAATCTAATTTAAGAGACCGATAAATATGAGACCTAAAAAAGAGAGGAAAAAAAAAAACACTCGTGTTTAAAAACATTTTAAAACATAAGGTTGTGATTTAAATATTATGCAGACCATGTGAATGTAATAGGTAATTAATTATCTCTTTTCTATTTTCAAAAAAAAAAAATTTATCTCTTTTCTAAAACATTGTGGTATAGGGATTCAAACATACAACCTTTGAAGGTATACGTCTAAACCAATTTAGCTAGACTCAGGTTGGCATCTCTTCTCTAAAATATGAAAACTCACATTTTTAGGATAACTTGAAACAATAACCAAAGTAATGATAATTGGAAGAAAAAAAAAAGGTCAATTTACAACTTAACTAGAAAACTACTCATAGTTTGAGGCCAATTTAAGAAGTCCTATCAAAATCCTCAACTCATATATAGTACTTGTAGCAATACATGGATGAGTTCAATCACCTATGCAACTTTTGGGGGATACCAATTAACAAGGTAACAAAGAGAAAGCATGAGGTTATCAATATCTAATCCTGCATAAAGTTCACTTTCTTTTCCATCATTTTCAATTCCCATCCAACAGATAGAGAAATGATTTAAACAGCACACCTACAAGATTTGATGGCTGAACATCATATACTACTACCCACAGTAGAAGCAAATTTTCATTTCTTACCAATTGCCAGAATCAGCATCACGAGATGGGTAGAAATCGTTTGGCTGGACAATGTCAATCTCCTCGAACTCATTATCATCTACACAGAGGGGGAAAAGATCAAGAAAATGGGTGATGAGACAACGTTACAAATTTCAAATCCAAATCCAACAACAATGAACATCATATCTATGAAGACTCCGAATCTAATTCGACCCCCACAAATAATTTTTGGTCCCTTATCAGAACATAGGCTTTTAAAAACAAGTGCCAGAAGTTACACAAAAAGGAAAAAACCTTTTCGCAATGTTAGAGCCACAACTGCATCATTTTCAACCTGAAAATACATAGCAAATCTTTATTAGAGGTGCAGCTGTTGTATTGCCTTCATCTTAATATTTCCAAAACATCCGATGATCGATGGCCAAATGTCATAAATATAGGAATTTAAGACATACCTTCTGATCAGCTAGTGTCTTTGAATCCTCCAATACTTCCCCACTCCCCACCAGAATCAAGCGCTGATCAACTACTGGTTGGTCAATAAGGGTTTCTAATTTTTGCTTGATGTTTAAAGTTGTCTCAATTGGATCGCACTGGATAAAGTAGGTTGTCTTATGGCGCTTGATTCGGATATACATGGCCTGTACATAAATGGGGCATAGAAAACATACTGAATAGTAACAGACAATTGGAAATTGGAAATCGATTGAAGTTGTTAGTACGTCCATATATAGCATAAGTTTTGATGAAATGAACCAGATTATTTGTTTTGGTTTGATTTGATGCAAGAGAACAAGCATAGCTTACCAAATGCAAGGAATAAAATAACAAACATAGAGCTTACCACATTCAAACAAACACACAACTGACCCCATGACTCAACAGATGAAGAAGAACGAAGTGAGAGAAAATATAGATGTATCAAAGCCAAGAGAAAAGACAAACCCAATAAACACCATAAATTTCTTAACTGGGTTCTCCACGACCTTGGATTTTCCTACTACTTTCTAAAATCCTATCTAACTTGTTCAGTGATAAAAATTACCGAGTTTTGTCAACCATCTACCGTTGCGTCGACAAATTAGCTGTTTCCTATCCCTTATTTGAAAATACTGGGAAGTTTCCAAAAATCAAAATTCTGGGATGGAATGATAGATGAATAGAATCTTGGTTGGAAAAAAGGCTAGGCCAATTTTAGAATCTAAAAATTACAGCTTCCTGATATGCTTTGCTGGTCAAACTTGTGAAGATTTGATTTCTCAGCATTTAATCAAGGAGGCAAGTATCTTCTCACGAAAGGAGGAAGATTACAAAACACACCTAGTCTAAATTGATCAAAGAAGTTGAGTAATAGCAAAGATGACTGTATAAAGCACTACACCTCGAGGCTGTGAACCGTATATGATCACCAACACAAAAAGGCCTATACTTCTCATTATTAAAGAAAGCTCCGAAAGATGTTTGATCTTTCAAGAAAATATATCTCCTGGTTAACTGGAGGAAATAAATCCTGCTTTGAAAGAATTCCTACCCTCATACTGATTAAGTGTGCCAGTGACTTATTAGAGACATTGTAACAGATGTTCTCCACCATATTTCAATGTACAATGCTAGCAGTGAGTTTCCCGTTTGCCCAACAAACTGGCCTCTCTTACACCAAGTTTTAGAGGCTTTGTTCCACAGTTTAATTAATGCTTGCAAGAATAAACAGAACATACTAAATCTTCTAGCTTACAAAACATGTAAGAGAGAAAAGTGTACATTGATAATAAAGAATATATGGATACGTTAGCACATAATCACAAGGTAAAATTTCATACTAAGATAATAATGACTGCCACTTGTTCAGCACAAGTTCAGGAAACAAAAATGAAAGAAAAGTGTACTTCAGATAAGAAAAACAATTTTATGACGGCCTTCTTTGAGTTTTCTGAATCTCTATACTTATAAACTAACCAGATTAATCAGAGTAATTACAATAAAAGAATTGTAGCGAGGTTAAGGTCTGAATCACTCAATTTTTTTTTTTTTTTAAGAAACTTCAAGAGCTTCTCCTTATTATCAGGCAGCTGAAGGAGATTGACCATATGGCGCTTGCGAACATCGCCACCAAAAGTGTTCACAGCCTCAAGAACACTCTTTGTTGACATGGCCAAAGGCTGGACCTTATCCTCGCGACATCGGGAGATATAAGCCTCCCAACTTAGCCGAGTTAGGGTCCGGTTGTCAACGTCGGGGATGGTGGTTGCGGGGGAGAAGGCCAACCGCAGCTCCTCGAGCTTGGCATCCTTAGCCCGCTCAGCTACAGCAAGGGCAGCCCGGGCAGCCGCGATATCTTTGTCGAGACTCAGGACCGCCTCGACACGGGCATTGGCATAATCGGCCTTCTGGATATCATTGATGGCCAGCAATCCAATCTCCTCAACAGTAAAGGAAGGCCCCCCCTTCCTTTGAAGCTTTTCCAGGACATGCATATCCCGGAGGGCAGCCTTCCCAGGGTCTGAGCGAAGATAATCAAGGAAATCATAGAACTGATTCCGAGTGATGGTCCGCGCAGAGACGAAGGACCGGTCTCTAACGCCAATGCTGAAAACAGCATCGACCTGCTCAGGCGTCTGGTAAGGCTGGAAGACCCTAAGCCGAGAGGCGAAGGTCTTTGAAGTATACCCACTACTGAGGTAGTTAGCCTCAAGGAAATGGGCATTAGGCACACCGCAGGTTTCCAGGAACTCAGCCACGGCATCGATATACCCTTTGTCGAGGCGAGTCCTGTCCACCGAGAAATCGCGGGGCCTCTTAGTAGCGCTACCAGAAGCTGCAGCCATAATAGGGACAAAGGGACGAGAAACGGGTGGATGTAATAGAGGACGATTAGGAAATAAAGGGTACGTCGGGAAGAAGGGTAGTCAGCCCTCCTAATGATCGACGATTTGTATTTGTGTAGCTAAACCTGTTAAGTAAAACAGAGTCCAGCTATTAACATACCTGAATCACTCAAATTAAAACACAGCCAAATACAGAGAGAGAAGTGAAGTACTCACCATCGTTAACTTGAAACAACAACTAATGGATCAACACTTCGATAAATCCTGTCTCCCCTGCCGCCGTCTGAAACTCAAAAACATTCATCCGACTCATCACATTACAAATTTTATAAGAAAAAATATACGCCAGATTTTCATCTCGTACATGAAATTACAAACTACTTCTATGATCCATGAGAAAAATAATCGTGTATACAAAATATAATGGCAGTAACAAATCAATACAGAACTTGAATTCCGCTCATTCAAAGACAATCTTCATCAATCCTCCGCATAATCTTAAAGTTCAAAGTTCGAAATACATGGAAGTATGGATACCACACAATAAATTCCCTAAAATCGATCATATGCTATCAAATTGTACAGTTAATCACAGACATGAGTGGAGATGAAAACGGAATCTCCTATTTTGCTTCCAGAAAAAAGTGAAATATGCGAATTCTTGGAACTTCGATTGTTGATTGGGACTCGATTGCTTTAAATTCTAACCTGGAAATCGGCGAGAAGTCCCTTGCTTCAGAAAGCAGAAAGTTCGTTCAGTCCATCGCGATAAAATGAAAAGGAAAGCACGCAAGTACTTTAGACGACTTTGTTGTCGGCGTTTGGAAACTCGGTTGGACTAATCCCACCACGGTTTGGAATAAGGTTTTTTTTTTCCTTTTTCTTTTTCTTCTCCATTTTCTTCCTTCATTTCTTCTCCATTTTCTTCCTTAATTTTAACTCTAATTTTGCTAAACTTTCTAGGTTAAGGATTTGAATTGGTGGAGCTTCAAAAATAATTGTTGGCATGTGTGTTTTAGAGTAGGAAGTGAAATAATGTTTAATAAGTTTAAGTTTTAAAAAGAAAAATTAAATCTTTCTAAAAAAATAATAATAATAATAAATCTATTGTTTAGCGAGATATTTGAACTTCTAACTCTTTGATCGAGTGTACAAACTTTATATCAGGTGAGTTATGTTCACGTTGATCTATTTGTATATATTAATAATTATATTAATTAAATCCTTAAACTTTGATAATTGAAACAATTTAAACTATTTTTAGTTTTTTTTTTTGTTCGAAAACTGTTAATCCATAATTCTCACATGTTTGTAGACTTCTATAAAAGAAGATATTATAATTAATGATTTTGATCGATGTTGATGATCAAATTTCGCTAGGCAAATTACCTTCGCTCCACGTGATAATCGACAGCGAATTTGTTTGAGAGCGGGGGAAGACGTGGCCTGCAAAAGAGTAAACCTGCACACCGGTGTGGTGCTAGCCACACCGCCTCCGATGCTTAAGTCAGAAAACGGAAGAGGAGAGCAAGAGAGTAAGAGAAGAGAGTCGATAATTGAGTTCGGGTCTCTTCTTCAGTGGCGAAGAGGGGTATAAATACCTGCTCATGCTCCTAGGGTTTTTAGGGATTCGGAGGCGTTTCGGGACGAACCATGCTGAACTGGGACGGCTAGGGGTAGCAGGGACCGAGCGGAGGCAAACGAACTCGGGCCGCGCAAGCTGGCCTAGTGGTCGGCCTCGGCCTTGGGCCAAGGCCGACCATATGGGTCGGGCCATTTTGGCACCGCCCGTTGGCTGGTCTTCCTCTGGGTCGCTTCCTGGTCCTATCTCCGCCCGGTTGTCCTCGTCAGCTCCTTGTATATTGTGGTCCAAAATTACCTATAACAACCGATATTATCATTTCTCTACTTATCTTACAACTTTAAATTTTAAAAAAGGAATAAAGCCAATTAGGTAATTTTAGGTTGGTTTAAATGGAGTCTAGTTATGAAGATGTTTTTTAGCGAAAGACGTAGAATGTTTGCTAGGCTCTCTAGACCATGTGATAAATTCGAGTATAGGTTATTTATTTATTACATAAAAAAAAATGTTTGGAAATTTTTGTTTCAAACTTTTTAAATTTTATTATTATTATTATTATTATTTTATATTTGGAATGAGATATTTGAATCTATGATCTCTTGGTCGAGGGTATAAGCTATATGCCAGCTAAATTGTGCTCTTATTGGTCAATTTTAGACGTATGATATTTTTGAAAAACATATATGTATTAAATATTATATATATTTCAGATACGATGGTTAATAATCCATTATAGTATAATTAAGTCACAGTTAAAGTTTCATTTAATGATTCAAACAATTTTCATAATTCAATCAACATTTTCATTTAAGTATTGTCTAAGTTTTTAGATATGATGATTAAAAATGGTTAATTAACGTCTGATTAGGCTCCAGTTAAAGTTTCATTGACTGATTCAAACAACAAAAATTATGGTAGATGGGCTAATTAACCCATTAATTTCGAATTTGTCTAAATGTTTTAATTTTATCAATGGTAAGATTTCATGCATTAATTCAATTTTTATTATTCCCTAAATGCCCTTATTTAATTTTGATTGATATTCTAATAAATATTTATTTGTTTTTTCATGAACCAATCGTTTATCAAATTTGGTAACTCTTATTTATCAATTTATTTTAGTATTATTCTTTTTTTTTAATATTAAACATTCAATTTTTGTTTTTATTCATTTACCTTTAGCGATTTCATTTTCGTTTTTTTTTTCTTCCAATTTTAGTCAACTTCCGTTTTTTCCAAGCTTGTTTCTTTTTCTGTCAACCCGTAAATGAGTTTCTTAAACTCCTTTAATATCCCGTTGTGAGCTGACATACATGTAAAATTATAACAAAATGGACACTTTTGGAATAAATGTGCTACTATTGGCTCATTTGTGTAGTTGCCACTTCAAACAATGTCTATTAATTGCTATGATTTTCATAAATTTTCTCGAAATGTCCATCAACGTTTCTATAAAATCTAAATTTCAATATTTCGATGTAATTAACATGTATCATCGACAAGGAGGTTTGAAGTTCAATTCCTTTTTACCTGAGATGTTATTGAACTAAAAGAAATATATATTTGTTACTATGTCTCATTTTGTTTAACGACTAATGCATGACATGTCACTTTGATTGAGAGCACGTAAATTTGTCATTCCAAGCATAGTTTCATGGTCAATTACATACACTACCTTTCATAAAGTCGAAGAATCAAACATGGTTGATGCTATTAAAAACAAAAAAAACACATCGGTGTTGATATTGTTTTGGTCTGCAAAGAATTTAAGTTGGACTCGATGACAGCGAAAATGAGCTTAGTTCAGCGATAATTGGCACAAACCTTCGACCAATAAATCAGAGGTTCGAATCCTCTCACTTCAAATGTTGATGAACTTAAAAAAAAAAAAGTTGGACTCTCAAAATCTCTAAAATCAGTTACCTCGTTAGGGATAATGATGTTTTGAAGATATTTTAACTTGTTTTCAAATGCAACCACAAAATAACTCGACAAGTTAGATTTTTATTTTTATTTATTTATTTATTTATTTTCATAATTATCAACGAAAATGATGTTTAATCAAATTCTTCGTGATGGAGACGAGAGTTAAACTTTAAAAACTATAAAATGCATTGAAATAAAAGTATAAATGTTATTTAATTATTTAGTTTTGATTGGATTAAAATACAAGTTTAGTTTCTGAAAGGTTTATATTTATTTGGTCCTTAAACTTTGAAACGTGTCTGATAGGTTTTCGAACTTGTAATTTCGTGTTTAGTAAATCTATGTGACATGTCCATTTTTTTTAATAGTTTAGTTTAATAGATATAAATTTAAACTTTATGTCTAATAAAATTCTAAACTTTCAACTTTGCGTCTATTAAGTCTGTGATTTTTTTTTTAAAAAGTTAGAAGGGGTCTAGACCTATTATACATTAAATAAAAAATGAAAAATGACGTACTATTAAATAAAATCATTATTTAGAGTTCACGAATGTAATTGAAGTTTTTTCAAATTTATCTTCTCAAAAAAAAAAAAAAAAAAATTAATAGATACACAATTATAAAATTCATAGACCAAATTCAATAGGATAATCGAGATACATGTAACACATTCATGGAATGAAACTTGAAAGTATAAATTCTCTGTTATATATACCTTTTTTTTATAAATGTCTTTTTATATATACATATGTAGCAGTTTCAAAAATATATATATACACATATGTAGCAATGCTAATCGGACGATGCACGTTATGCATGTTCCATGAATGATTGATTTTTTTTTTTTTTTTTTTTTTTTGAAGAAAGTTCCATGATTGATTGTTGGTTTCTATAATTTAGGTCCCGTCTGATCATTTTTAAATTTTTTAGTTTTTTATTTTTGAAAATTAAGCTTATAAACACGACTTACATCCATAAATTTTATTGGTTTTTTAATATTTTGTTCTCACGTTTTTAGAAACCAAGCCAATTTTTTAACCACAAGGTAGTTTTCAAAAAAATTGTTTTTGTTTTTGGATTTTGACTATAAATTCAAATTAGGGTGTGTTTGGTTTCACTTTTCAAATGTTTAATTTTGAAAAAAAAAAATCATTTTAAAAAAATTCCTAGTGTTTGACAACCACTAAAAATGACTTATTAGGAAATGAGATTGAGAAATAACTCATTTTGAGAGAAACACTTAAAACCAACTTTTCCAAAAAGAGTTTTTAACTAGTGTATAAAAACATTTACGAGGAAATGCAACCAAACATATGAGTGTTTAAATTCTAAACATATGAGGAAATTAAAATGCATTTTAATTTAAATGTTTTTCAATAATGCATTTTTTAAAAAACATTTTGTATAAAAAATGTTTAGAATTTAAACACTCATATGTTTGGTTACATTTCCTCGTAAATGTTTTTATACACAAGTTATTGTATACTAAAGACTCTTTAAAAAAAAATGGTTTCAGGTGTTTTCTCTCAAAATGATTTATTTATCAATCTTATTTTCTAATAAGTCATTTATAGTGGTTGCCAAACACTTTTTTTTTTCAAAATGATTTTTTTTTTCAAAATTAAACACTTGAAAAGTTAAACCAAATACACCTAGTTATTGACAAATATGAAAACCATGGTAAGAAATTTGGGAAAATATAAACATGGTTTTCAAAAACCAACAACAAAAAACCAAATGGTTATCAAATGATGCCTTATTTATTTGTTTGTGTAGTTTAAACCCAATTTAAGTTTGTGAATTTTTGAAATGTCTATTTTGATCTGTATAGTTTTAAAAAGAAACTCTATCTTGTTTTGCTTGGTGTATTCTCAAAATGTTTTTTTTTTTTTCTTTTCAAATACCGAACTTAAAGCAATTATTGTAAAGGTAACCTAGCTTTAAAGATGTGTGTATGTTTTTTAGTTGAACAACATTTAGAGTGGAGATATTCAAAACTTTAACCTTTTGGTAGATGGTAGATGCCAATTATAACTGAGTTATGCTCATTTTGGAAGTTTTAAATATGTGTGTCAATACAAGTATTTGAGTTACATGGGTTGGTTATTAAAACAAAAATCTGGGAGATGACGACTATTAATTAACAAGAACTTGTTTATAATAATAATATTTTTGTTTTCAAAGTTCAAAAATACTAAAATAGACTTGTTTAAAACAAAGTTTTAAATGTTGATATCGATGAAAATGTCAATACCTCAAATTTATGGAAATGCTGATGGAAATATCAATAGAATGTTGAAATCGATGGATATACTTAAAATAATTGTAAATTTAAAAAATAGTAAAATATTTAAATTAAAAAATAAGCATTGAATCATTTTTAAATAAGTCTAAGTTATTTATTATTAACATTAGACTTACAATAATAATAGTGATATTTTGTTGATATTTTTGTTATATTTTTTTTGTTTTCTCTATTCAGCTTCTGTCGAACTCATGGATAGGTAAAAATAAATATAAAAACATCAATATATAGGTATATTATATATACACTTTACCAATATGAGAGGGTTAGGACTTCACTTATTATTATTATTATTATTTTTAGGATTGTCTTAACTAGTTTAACTACATTAAATTGAAAAAAAAAAACTAAAATAATTAATTTGAAATAAAATAAATCTCAAAATTTAGAGAGAAAAAAATGAAAAATCACAAATTGGATGTAATTTGCAAATTGCAAGTCTCTCTCTTTTTTTCTTTTTATTATTATTTTTTAAACTAATTTGCAAGTTCTTTTTTATTGAAGAGGAAAAAACAGTCTATTTAAAAATTAAAAGTAAAAGTAAGAGTGAAATTATGGTCGTGGAGAAATTGAAAAAAAAAAAGAAAAAAGAAAAAATCTTCAAAATAGTCAGCATTGAGCAAGAGGTTTAAGAGGGGTTTCATCGTTCTTCGTCTAGTAGACACCGTTGTCTCTTCCTCAATGCCGTAATTTTATCTTCAAAAAATGACATCGACAGCTTCCTTCTTCCCAACTCTTCAAGCTCCGATTTATGGCGGCAATGCATGGAGGAAACCTACCAAAAGATGCAACTCCGAAAGAAAAACCCATTTATCATTCACCTCAACCTTCAATTCCCTCTCTAATTCCCCCATTTCTTCCGTTTCTTTCCCCATAAACTTCGATTCCACTTCCGAATCAGTCCATCTTCAACCTCTAGCCGATTCAGTTCAGGAGAATTTCACAGAAACCATTGATAGTTCGATGAATTTGCAGATACCCATGAGCGAAATTCACCAGATAACTCGAGGGGAATCTTGCCAAAGAATCTTCATTCAGGATCCGCCATGGATAGCTTCCTTGTTCCTGAAGGGGCTGTACAAAAGCGTGCAGAAGGAAGTGAAGTTAGAATTTATGGAAATTGAGAAGAGGAAGTATAATTTGCTGAGGAGGAGGCAGATTAAGGCGGAGACTGAGGCCTGGGAGAAGATGGTTGAGGAGTATAAGGAATTAGAGAGAGAAATGTGTGAGAAGAAGTTAGCTCCCAATTTGCCTTATGTGAAGACGTTGTTCTTGGGGTGGTTTGAGCCATTGAAGCAGGCTATAGAAAAGGAGCAAAAGACGCAGAGGAGTAAGAAGCAGAAGGCGGCATTTGCGCCTCATATAGAGTTATTGTCTGCAGATAAGATGGCGGTTATTGTGATGTACAAGATGATGGGATTGTTGATGGTGGCGCAGCAGGATGGCTGTGTTCAGGTCGTTCAGGCTGCGGTTCAGATTGGTGGTGCTATAGAGCAGGAGGTGAGCATTGAAGATTTTTTGCTTTCTTTTAAGCTCAAATTTTTAAATTGAGCAATTACACGTTTACACCCACAAACTTATGAAATTGTTGTAATTGAACACCATGGTTATAGTCAGTTAGTGCAACTTGAAAAAATTCTCAACTCATTTTGGACAACTCTAAACTAGTGTACAAGATTGTACCTCAGACTTGTGAAATTGTTGCCGTTAAATCCAACCATGGATGGAGTCATAACAGTAAGTATGTTTAATTGCAGCACTTTCACAAACTGTAAGAGTATGGTTCTATAGTTTAAGAGTGGTTTTAATAATATTTTCTTTTCTGTTTTTTTCGCTTCCTATCAATATCCTGAAAATGCCTCGGTATTCTTACTGGATTTGAAAAGGGGACAAGCACAATTTTTATGGAGTTCTGTTTGACTGGTTATTCATCATCCCATCTACGAGCAGACCGCAGATGTATTCAACTACAGTGTTTTAACAGTGAAGTCCCTGGATATTGGTATAGGTTCAGATAAGTTGTAAACCAAATAACAAATTTTATTTCTCTCTAATTTGACCGTCTTATATTACAAAATGAGTCTAATGTCGATTTAACATGTCACCAAACAAGAGTTTTTGAGTTTAAATCACTGTAATTTGACTTTTTCTCTATTGAGTTCTTGAACAAAAATTCTTGTTCTTTTCTCAGTACTTCCTTAGCCATCATCATCAAATAATTGTGCAAAGGACTTGACTCTTTCTCTCAAATTTAACCCAGGTTAGAATTCAGAGCTTTTTGGAGAAGGCTAGGAGTAATCAGAGAACAAAGGTTCCAGCTGATGCTCAGTGTTTGGACAAGGAGAAAGAAGTATTGAGGAAACGAGTTAATGGTCTAATTAGGAGAAGGAGACTGAAAGAGGTGCAAAAATTGTTGAAAAAAGAAGAATTTAAGGCTTGGGGTCGAGACACTCAGGCTAAGGTTTGTGGCTTCCATTTATTATCTTATATGTTTTGGCACAAATCAATTTAATACCATATTTAAGGAATTTCTGTACCTGATCAAACTTTGCAGCTAGGAAGTCGTCTCATAGAATTGTTAATTGAATCAGCTTTCATCCAACCTCCAGTTAGCCAGTCAGCTGACAGTCCACCTGATATTCGACCTGCATTTTGGCATAGGTTTAAACCTGTTGCCAAAACTCCAGGGTGAGATTTATTTGTCCTGTCCATTTTCTATTTCTTACAGACTGACGGTCAAGCCACCAATTAGGGTCCATTTAACCAACCTCCACAGATTTGGTCATTAGGTTATGCTTAGTAGGTAATGTTTTTAAGCAATGAGTCTTGGGTATTTGGTGCTGGTGCTTGTCATCCTTCTTTGGGTAGTCTTTTCCTTTTTCCCCCTTTCTGGAGTGGGTGAGCTGGGTGGATGGTTGATGATTGGATTTTAATTGTCAAATTGAAGAGATGACCGCTGCTTGACAGGATCAAGTAGCCAACTCTTTTCATGGTAGCTTTTTCTGGAACAGGTTATCATGCTTCTGCATTTTTTGGTTGTTGTAGGGAGAAAATTGTGAAGAATTATGGAGTTATTGAATGTGATTCCATAGTTCTCGCTGGACTTGACAGAACTGTAAGTCTTAATTTTATTTATTTATTATTATTATTATTATCTCTCTCCTTTTCTAACTTATAGCAGATGTCCCCTGAATCTTGTTATGATTTGCTTCGTAGCTACATAGAGATTTTAACCTTACAAAATTAAAAGATTAAGGTGACACAAATGTTCTTTAACAATTATCATTTTTTGCTTTATACATAATTGCAGACTTGCAGCCGATAGTTTCTTCATTTGATTTCAGAAAAACTAATTTTTACAACCCATTGCTACTAGCAGTAATGTTAAAGCAGCAAAATTTTCATCTTACTAAATTGACGGTTGATGACTGAAATTCTATAGACTGTCAATTAACAGTAGACTAAAATATGCACCAGTTATGGCTTAACAACAGCTATGGAAGTAAAAAATGTATGGATCAAATATACGCCTCAGTCAGTAAAGAAGTGAGCCCTTGACTACATCACAGTGAAAATTTAATTATAAGGTCATATTTTGTGCAATCATTTGAAGTGGTATTATTGCTTCTTTTGCATAAAGAATTCCCCTCTACATAGCAAACTCTTTGGTTCTATTCTCAGAGTTCTGCAAACCTCTATTTATAGGACTGTATGAATTCGTGTATTAAATGCAACTTTTTCTGCTCCCTGAATTTTCTCCTCTAAACTATTACTTTGTGTCTTTAATCCCATGCAGGCCAAGCATATGTTAATTCCTTACGTCCCTATGTTGGTTCCTCCTAAAAAATGGAAGGGGTATGAAGCAAATTGAATATACTCTTTATATCGTATATTTTCTTTAGGGTACCTGCTGTGGTTACTGCATCAAAAGATGCTTTAAATTTGGCTAATAAGTGATCCTGGAGTGCTTTAGGGCAACCGTAGGCTGCACCATGTCTTATATTTGCTACTAATCATAAATATGTAATTGAAATGCCTACAGGTATGATAAAGGTGGACATTTATTCTTGCCTTCATATGTCATGCGTACTCATGGATCAAGTAGGCAACAAGATGCCATGAAGAGCATTTCTGGGAAACAGATGCAGAAAGTATTTGAGGTTTGGAAAGCTTGAATTCCCCTTTTTAACGAACTTGAAATTAATTTATTGCACATCTGATTTTTCCCCCTCAGGCATTAGATTCATTTCCTCTTCCCATATTTTGTATTTTTTTTTATTTACATTTGTGAGTGTTCAGACCAACTTATGTACACCGCGATTAATCTCACGAGACAATTGTCTGGCCCTACAATATTTGGTTGTTAGGAATTTTGTAGGATTTTTATATCTTAGATAGGTGAACATTATGGAGTTTGAATTGATTCTTCCAAAATCCCTTTACTTTTCTCATGCCCCAGTCCAGTGCATTGGATAACCCACAGTGATTATTGTGCATTTCTTATTTGAAGCAATGTTTCAATCTACATTTGGAATTTAAATATTATTTTTATATGGTCCAAGCCATAAAGTTATTTGGCAATTTAACATACAACAAGTGCCCGCAATGATATAACTACCTTAGTTTTTGGTTCTTCTAGAGCACAAGCCCATTTAATCATACGTAAGGAAGTATACTTAGTTCTTTCCATATGGAAGTACATTGGTACTTTGAATTTGGCAAGAAACTTTAGCAGTTTTATGTGAAATATCACCATTAAATTTTCTTTGATTTGTGATTTATTTGTGCTTCTATCATATATGTAGTTGAGTCAATCTGATAATGTGATGAAATGGGTTGTTTACAGGCTCTGGATATGCTAGGGAGCACCAAGTGGAGGGTGAATAGAAGGGTACTTAGTGTGGTGGAGAGTATTTGGGCTCAAGGTGGCAATACAGCAGGCCTTGTTGATCGCAAAGATGTAAACTCATGATACTGCCAAAGCCATTCCAACAATTATTTTACTTGTGAACCTGAATTTTGCTTTTGAAACATCATGTCTTATAATAGGGTATCAGTAACAATATTTTTTAGTTTTATGCTAACTTGGATGTCCATTCATAAGTGGCCATGCTTCCTCTTTTCATATTCTCTTTGCCTAGGTATGGTTATGCTTATTAGATGATCAATATTGTACGTAAAATAAAATGTTATATAATGTGAATGGCTGGTAAGAAAATAGGTCCTTAGTGAATAAAATTCTTGGTTGTATTATAACTGGCTATTGTTAGGACAAGGATTCTGCATGATTTTCTGGTTACATGTTTATTATGTGGTTGATTGATTCACTCTTCTTCATTGGCAAGTAGGTTCCTATTCCAGAGAAGCCTCTTGGGGATTTGACAGAACTGCAAGAATGGAAATGGAGCACGAGGAAGGCAAAGAAAATCAACCAGGAGTTGCATTCCCAACGATGTGATGTTGAACTTAAGCTTTCTGTAAGATTTCTTTTCTAAAGTTGGATTAGAGAATAACTTTCCTCAAGTTGAGAAATGTAGCATGCTGCTTTGCCTGTTGACTGGATATGAAGTCTGATTAAACGTGCTAAACTGGTTATGCCCTTCCCCCAATAAATGTCAGTACAGATGTCATATATGAAGATCAGTTATTTTCTTTTTTCTTCAAAATTTTATAAGACATCAATCAACTACAAATCCCACTAACTCTAGAATTATGTTGATTGATAGATTATTTTGAAGGCCGTACCAACTAAACAAACATTAATTAGTAATTATTATAAAAAAATTAATCAGTAACTCTACGAATCCTTCATATGTTTATACTTTTCATCATTGCGGACATATTATAAAAAAACATTAAGCAGTATTTTGCCTTGAGTTAGGTTGCTCGCAAAATGAAGGATGAGGAAGGCTTTTATTACCCTCATAATCTTGATTTTCGTGGCCGGGCATACCCAATGCATCCACATTTGAACCATTTGAGTTCTGATCTTTGTCGAGGAGTTCTTGAGTTTGCTGAAGGACGACCTTTAGGAAAATCTGGTTTACATTGGCTGAAGATACATTTAGCTAATTTATATGCTGGTGGTGTTGAAAAACTTTCCTATGACAGACGTCTAGCATTTGTGGATGACCATCTGGATAGCATATTTGATTCCGCAAGTAACCCAGTTAATGGTGATCGTTGGTGGTTAACTGCTGAAGATCCTTTCCAATGCTTGGCTGCTTGTATCAATCTTTCCGAAGCCCTAAAGAGCTCATCACCACACACTGTCATTTCCCATCTGCCAATCCATCAGGTAGGACTTAATCAACATTTGAAAGTAATAGAATAAGACACAAGCATAAATTTGTCTCAGCTGATGCTATTCTTTTTTTGGCTCAATTTAATTTTCATGTCTATGCATAATTAATTTTGTTAGCTTGTATCTAAATAATCTGTTAGACGATTTTTTTATCCTTCTATTGTATACGTTTTTTTTCCATCATTCTTCTCGAAGGTAAGTATATTCCTGTAAGAGGTTTTTGCCACCTCAGATTTCCTTGGCAGTTTTCATCAAGGAAAATCGTCTATATTTTGTATCTTTTGGAATGAGCTTACTTCTTTTGTTTCTTATATTGTAATTTCAAATGAATTTAAATTAGATTTACTATCTTCACCTTGTTACCTTCTCCTTTTCACAGTTTTTTCTTGATTATTTACTGTCTTTATTTGAACTTGACATCTCTTATCTTTTGTTACATTGACATCTATTTATCAATTTGTTTTTAGCAATGTAATGACAGCTTGTAAGTCATGATTTTTCAGGATGGGTCATGCAATGGGTTACAACACTATGCAGCTTTGGGAAGAGACACTGTAAGGCCAATAATCTATATTTGTGTCACATGATAATCCATTTTTTGTGTTCCTTATTTTATGATCTCTTTCAAAAAATAAAAATTATTTTTTAGTAATTCCTCAACTTCTTCATGTCATCAAACACTATGTTTAGTGACGATGAATTATAATGTAACAATGTTAATATTTCCCTTTGGGCTTCAAAGTTTATTCTTTTTTCTTTCATTTGCAGATCTGTTCTTTTTCAGGATTTTCCTCTTCTTTTTCTCATCAATGTTTTACTTTATAGTTTATGAAAATTGAGGACCTGAGTTGCAATTAATGCTCCGTCTTTCATTAGGATCTGCATGGATGATATATAGCAGGAGTCTCTTATTATCAACATCACATGTTGATGTACTTGCTGAGGTTGAAACTTTTCTATATTCTAACAGAGACTGTGTTTATGGATTTCCAGTTGGAAGCAGCTGCTGTTAACTTGGTTGCTGGAGAAAAACCTGCTGATGTTTACTCGGAAATTGCTGCCAGGTATGTTCAAGTCTTCATTCGAGGACAACTTAGTCATCACTAGGAGCAGTTAGCTCTGTACTTTTGTGTTACAGTAACTGTCATATCAATGCCCCGTATTTCTTTTTTTTGTTTCCTGTAAAAGAATTCCTGTTGCTCGTGCATCATCACGTCAAACATGAATCAAAGATTCAAAGGTCCTGTGGTAATTTTCTGCCAGAGATAGAAGTCAAAAGAAAATTTCACATTTCTTCTAAACTGAAGGGGAACTTTGAGAGACTGTTCGTTGTATTACTTCCTGTTGGTTTTTTTTAATTAAAATTTATTCTATATCTGTTTTCCTTTTTGGTTTACACTAATTGGATTAATTTTTTGTGACTCCTTGACCTGTTTGGTTGATTTTTTTTAATCACCCTTTTTGTAACTTTTGCTGGTGGTCTAAAGAATTTTTAAAGATAAGTGTAAGTCTACAGAATTTCTGGGATTTAGTTAGATTCCTAGCGTTGAGCCTCTGATCCTTTTTGTAGTTTGAACTCCCTTGATATTTTTGCCTAGTGGAGTGCGTTCGTATAAGTTCCTTAGTTGGGAAATTGTTTATCATCTCTTTATACAGCTTTCTTTGATGAATTCAGTCTCTTACAAGAATAGCTATCTTAAATATGTGTGTGGGGATTGGAATTGCATGGAACAAAATACTCTAGTTGCCAAGCATTGAACCTCTTCTGACCCACTTCACCGAATACTGTTTTCTTAGGCAATATCATATTTTGGTGAAAATGTTTTGGTAAAAAATATTAGATTTAATACCTCTGCAGGGCCTTCAGATTCTAAGATTTTTTGTAATTATCAGTAGTTGGACTCCTTGTTGGGTTGTTTTTTTGTATGCCCTTGTATTTTCTTTCATGTTTCTCAATTGATTTCTCCTAATATATAATATATTTTGGTGAGAATGTATCTGTCCTTTTTTATCACTTTTGTTTTACTTCTATTATTGGTCAACAGGGTTCACAATATCATGATCAGGGATGGTAACAAGGATCCAACAACGAATCCAAATGCTATATTGGCTAAGATCCTAATCGATCAGGTTCGTCTTTCTTGGGCTAGCTGCCAAGCTTCAGTTCAATTTTCCCTTGAAATTGGATATTTTATGAAGACGTTGATTTTTAAAACTTTTTTCTTGTCAAACTATTTACTCATTTTTTGAACTAGTTTATCTTTTTGAGGTTTTCAGGTTGATCGCAAACTGGTGAAACAGACAGTGATGACTTCTGTATATGGTGTCACGTATGTTGGAGCTCGTGAACAAATTAAAAGAAGACTAGAGGAGAAGGGCCTCATTTCTGATGATAGACTACTATTTAGAGCAGCTTGTTATGCTGCTAAAGTAAGTAACTTACTGATTATGGACTTGGATTTCATTCTTATACGGAGAGATCACTTTGTTATTTTAGCAATAGAATTTCTTTCATGGATTATCAGAATTTATGAATTTTTTTTGTTGTTATTTTTGTTGTTATTTTTGTTTTTAAATTAATTAATTTAAGAAACTGAACTTTCATTAAGAAAACGAAAAGGGAGAACGAGGACATACAAAAAACAAGCTCCAAAAACAAGATACAAGCTTGCTAACAAAAACCACCAAAACTAACTACAAACATGAATCCCAACGGGTAATTATGAAAGGCCCGATTAACAAATGTCCATAATGAAGAGTTAAATCTAATCAAATTCCAAAGCTCCTCAAAATATGACCATTTCTCTCGAGCCAAATACTCAACAAAATACCAAAGAAACAAGCTTGCCAATGAATCTTTCCTTTGCCACGAAAAGAAGAGTTGAGAAGCACTTCCTCAATTAAGAATTTGCAACCGCTATGATGAGCCGTAGCCACCCCACAAGTACTAAAAAACGATTCCATAGAGAAACTGCAAAAGAGCATTTCGAGAACAAGTGATTGAGATCCTCCTCATGATTACTACAAAGAGCACACCATTGTGGGTGCAACACAAGAGAGGAATGTATTTGGAGACGATCCTGTGTGTTCACTCTTCCATGTAAAACTTGTAAGGCAAAAAATTTCACATTCTTAGGAATTTTAGCCTTCCAGAGGAAAGAGAATACAGAAAACACGTGGGAGGGAGGAGGGGCACAAAGGATCTGGAAGAAAGAGCTACAAGAGAAATCCTTAGAGGGTCTAGGACTCCAAACACGAGATCCCTCCTCCCATGATGTATGGCTTGGTCAAAAAGGATGGAAGGAGTGAATAGAAGTCAATCATCTTAATTTGTTTGCTCAAAACATGGACAATCTTAACTTTCTTTTGTTGTCCCTAGCTTACAAGAGTTTGAATACTTGACCTAGGCTAAGAGAAGAAAAAAAAGAGAAAAAGAAAAAAAAAAAAAATACTTGACGTAGTCTGTAAAGGATATATCTCCACATCACTGTCTCCTCAAAGTTTACCCTAAATCTAACTTGGATGAAAATTTGAAAACTTCTGACCTTGCTCGTCCATTATTATTTTGCCTCTCCTGCTGGTCGATTACTTTCTGGGAAGTTTCAGTTATCCCCTTGTTGTTGGAGATATCTTCATGCTCTTCTCCCCAATATCCTTTGTCTAGTGGTTTTGTGGTAAAGTGAGAGTTGCATGAAGCAATGCAAGTCAGTGCTAAGGCATTTTCTTCTTTGGTTGGGAGAGAAATAACAGAATATTCCAAGATCAGTTTAGAGCTAATGAAGTCTTTTTGTGTGTGTGTGCCCATATATTTTGCAGCATACTTAGAGCGCATTACATGGAGAGTTTTGTAACTTTCCCTCTTTTTAGTAACCTTTGGGGTTTTTCTTTAATGCCCCGTGGATAGATTGAAGCCGGAAGATATTTTATCTCCTTGGTCCTTACTTTTTTACCTCTCCCTTTAGTCAATGGGGATGGTTTGTTTATTTTTAAAAAGATGGTGACCATGTCTAATATTATTGTATCCTTTTCTATAGGTGACGTTGGCTGCACTTGGAGAGATATTTGAAGCTGCCCGTGGGATAATGAGTTGGCTTGGTGATTGTGCTAAGGTAGGCCATTCTGACATGTTCTGAGTAGTAGGGTTGCTTTCTATTTAAAATGGCATACTTAGAAACTTTTGTTGTAACTGTCACTGTAAAGTTCTGATTATTAAATATGTCACTCCTGCAGGTAATTGCTGCAGATAATCAGCCTGTGCGTTGGACCACTCCTCTTGGTCTTCCTGTGGTACAACCTTACTATAAAAGTGAACGGCATCTTGTGAGTAACTGCTCTGTGGAATCTTTTTCCAAACATCAAAACAACTTTTGATTGAAACTATGAAAAGTAGATAAGAGGCTGGAACACCTTCACCCAAAGGAGCTTATGAAAACCCACTTCAGTTGGTAACAACAAAAAATATTGTAACCTTTTTTTTTTTTTAATAATAATAATAATAATAATTTTTTTAACAAAACAAAACAGATTGTAACTAAACAAAATGAGAGAAAAAGTACACCAAGAAGAACCCACAAACTTTTTTTTTTGATAGGAAACATCAAAATGGGGATATATTTCCACAAAAGAGATAACAGCCTAGGGGCCCACCCCGCCCTAGAACTATCTCAAAAGGGCTTTTCAATTGTTAATAATCATGATCAAGCTGAATTACAAAAGAACTTGCGTAAAGTAACCCACCAAGAGGCTGTATTCTGAACCCACAAACTTAACACCACCCCGAATACCCTCCCAACTCTTTCTAATTCCTTCAAAGAAATTATTCTTTGCAACCAACTTTTTCAAAGTTGTGCCTTCACTGCACATGACCTCAACACCTTGCTTTCTTTTTAAAAGGAGTACCACATAGGATATGCTAGATATTTGCTTGAGTGGCCATGCACCAACTCAAACCATTCTCTTCAGAAATCTTATTCCAACTATTAGAGGTACCTTTACGGCTGAAAAACGGGTGATTCACACTTGTAATGGACTCCTGGGATAAGACACTCCCTTTGCTTCGAGATGGGCATAGTGTGTTTCTCAGGAGAGAGGTTCATTCTGTGTTTAGTGATAGTCAGTATATATGGATTGAATGGGATAAGATGGTTTACTAAGAATTCTAATTCTATATCTGCAGTCCTGAGTTTTGTCTCCAAATGTGGAGTTCTAATGGGAAACTTTATTGAGAAACTTTATCTGGTACCCAGCAGGAATAGGTGATAAAGTTTTTTTTTTTTTTTTTGGGGGGGGGGGGGGGGGGGGTTAGGACTCTTGGGTTGATAAGTTTGCCCATCCAGGCTGTTCAATGTTACAGTTTGTCTGAAAATTGTTGGATCTTCAACACTGATGCCCCACAACCCCGAGAGACTTGAATTTGTTCATGCAAAGTGGCAAGTTCAAGTTGTTGCCTGTTACTCTAGGCAACAGCATTGCTATAGCCTATAGGCACTATTTTCAGCTTTTTAATCCTAAGTTGGCAGTGTTGTTCCTCTTATGACTCTATAAGCGTACGGAACCCTGGTGTATTGCCTTCAGTGACGCAGAGTTGGGAGAATACTAGTTTTTTAGTTCCTTAGCATTTGAGTTCGGTCTTTTGTGCTCTGTACATGACTATACTTATATACCAGCACGAATAACTGTGGTAGAAAATTATCTACAATCTAACTGCAATCATCCTCGTTAATAAATAGTTCATATGACACATTAAAGGAAGACACAGTAATCAGTCTTATCTTTGAACTGCAGATTAGGACATCTCTTCAAGTTTTGGCTTTAAGACGAGAGGGTAACTCGGTAAGCTTATGTCACTGGTCTTAATTCATATGAAATTCTTCAGATTTTCACTGAGCTTATTTGATTGTTACATCATTTCCAGGTGGATATTAGAAAGCAGAGAACTGCATTTCCTCCCAATTTTGTACACTCACTGGATGGTTCTCATATGATGCTCACTGCTCTTGCCTGTAGGGATGCTGGCTTACGTTTTGCAGGTTAGTTTCTCCAGCCTATCAAAACAAAGCTTTGACCATTGAATATATTTTTGCATTGCGGAGGGAAAATTGTCAATGATTTAATGGGAATAATTTGGAGATATGACTAGCATAATCTTGGTAGATTAAGGCATTAGCTTGATCATTTAGGAGAGATCTTACTGGACTTCCATTTTTCTTGGATTATGAGTTTTTTCCTGTTCCTGTTAATGCATCAAATCTATGGACTACAAAGGGCACTATCCTGAAACCATAAGAAGCCACATAATTGTGGAGAGATTACACAATGATGTGCACTCCCACCAAATATTATCATATGCTCATTCCTTGTACTATTACGAGCTCATGCTTGTGGGGATAGATGAACTCATAGTTACCATACAATAATTAGCACAGAGCATGTATAATTTTTATTGTAATTCTAAGTGTACTTCTTGTTCATAGCAAGGTATGTTTTAGAATTCATCCAATTCAAAATGCACCAATTTTCGGTGGTATGCTCTTGATTGTTTAACTGCTGTGGACCTTATTGAATTATTCCTCAAACAGTTTATCTTTAAAAAGTTTTTATTGTCAAATATATTGAATATCCAGTAAAGAAAATGAGAAGTAGAACAAACAAGGTGCATGTGCAACATAATAAATTATTATTTTAAGTGAAATGTTGTCACAAAAATACTGGTTCAACTATCTTCTAAAGGATTTTGGAAAACAATATCTATCAAGAGTTAAATCTGTTGATGTACTCTCACCTAGCCAATACTTTTGTTTCAGGGGTGCATGACTCCTTCTGGACACATGCCTGTGATGTGGACCAAATGAATCTGATACTAAGGGAAAAATTTGTGGAGCTTTATAATATGCCAGTTCTTGAAAGTGTGAGTATGCTGTTTTTAAGTTTCTAAATGCCTAAGAAGAACTACCAGCAATTGAGAAAGTCAGTCTATATTTAAGTAGTCCAAACTTATTTTGAGAACACCAATATGCCTACACGTGTGTTAGTGTATTTCAGTCCTAATATTTCCAATAGTTATATTTTGTCCCCTGTCCTGTTATGTATTTCAACAATTCTATGCTTGTGTTAGACCTGTTCTGCAGATATTTTTCAGTACTTTTCTGTGATATTTAGATGATATTCCCCATTCACCTCACTAATCGTCCAGAGGCCATTTTGTTCATATTTTTCACATAAATTACTCATTCATTATGTACATAGCTGATAGAGCTCAAATAGAACTAGAATAGTGTCGAAAAATGAAAGATGAGAATTGTAAGATAACCCAAGTATTTGAGGTACTTGGAATCTCCCATCCCTCAAGTATTCTCACTCAAGCCTAAACCATCTAAAATTCTCAACCTTCACCCTTTCTAACCCACTCTATTTATAACAAATACCTTAGCCAATTACTAACATATCCTTAAATCCCCAACAGCATTCCTAATTGATATGATTTATACATGTTTTTCGATGTGTTAGTTTGAATTTTTGGACTTTTCCCTTGTTGATTTATTTGGGGGGGGGGGGGGGGTGTATAAAGCTTAAATTTGTAGAAATATACTAATCCAGTTTAACTCGAAGATCCTTCCATCCGTTGAAATGGAAGAGGAAGGTACGTCTGATCACCGTGCTTGGTAGGGAGCAGATGCAAACACGTGACAAAAGTTGATATAGTTTACGCTTATTTCTCAACCTGCTAGTTTTTTTTGGACTTTTTACTTGTTGAATTTGGATTGATTAATCCATTCCTAGGCAAAGGAGTTCTTTTTTTTTTTTTTTTACCTTCTTCAACT
Source organism: Luffa aegyptiaca (assembly GCA_017139565.1). Taxonomy (NCBI): domain Eukaryota; kingdom Viridiplantae; phylum Streptophyta; class Magnoliopsida; order Cucurbitales; family Cucurbitaceae; genus Luffa; species Luffa aegyptiaca. The sequence goes on along the minus strand of CM029402.1, from coordinate 43,711,657 downwards.
CCTTATACTGTCGCACATTATTAACCATAGAAGCTACTTTGTTTTCTCGCCAGTTGCTTGAAGGCTTTGAAACAACATATCCAGGATTGACGTTCCCTTCCCTCCCTGAGAGAGGCGATTTTGACTTGAGAGAGGTTCTTAAATCTCCTTACTTCTTCAACTGATTCTTCTAAGCCCAACAGGCAGACATGACATTCTGCAGAAACAGGGTTTAGTGAAAACTTGTATAGGAAACAATTTTGAAAAGTAGATGTAAAGTTGATACCAGAAACAGGAGCGAAGCACAGAGCCGCTTCTATTATGGCTGGAATAGTGAAAGGATTCCGATTCGTTGCTCATCTCCTTCCGCTCTGTAATCCTGTCAGCACACTCTAAATATCCTGTTGTCAGGGAAATGAAGGTTTTCTCAGGTCGCCCTTCTAGCTGATCTCCATGGATACTCATACAAGCTAATAATGGTTCAGCCGAGACCGAGATTCGAGCAGGCGTCTTGTAGTTGGAAGCATTTTTCATCTGGCTTCTTCTGGCTTTGAGGGTTCATTTTCATGCTGCAGATGAGTATTCTTTCCCCTCATATCTTCTGTATAAACTTTTCTTTGTATCCATTAGAAAGGAAAAGTAAGTTGTTAGAATCCTTCATTTTCAATTAGAGAGGAATGTAAGTTATTAGAAGCCCTCATTTTGTGTCTGTGTATAGGTTCCCTAGTAAACTCTTATACTATATTCTTTCAATAATTAAAAGCAAGAAATCTTTTTGACCCCTCAAGATTATGTAGTCATTGGATTTAGTTTAGCAATTCTGGTACAAAGTTTTTAAATAGAAGGTTATATATATATATATTAGTCTTAATTTTTGGATGTTTTTTCAATTTAGTACTTTATATTTAAACATTTCTCAATTATACCCTTTTCTTTTGTTTGATTTTGGATGTCTATCTTAATTGGTGAGCATCAAGTATGAAGAAATGTTTGATTCACCCCTTGTAACTTGTAGGGATGTTTCGGAACTTTAAATGAGGGAAGTTTTTTCTAGTTTTGAAAAGGAAAATTATACTAAAATAAAGGGAAATCCTTAGAAATGGCTAGATACATAATGTAGATTTTAAAAATGGTCGAACAAATTTTTTCAATGAAAATTGGCTAAATCGTGTTTTTAACCTATTTCTGTGCGTTTTATTCTTCCAATTATACCCTCGAGTGAATTTTCACGTCCCACCCTATATTTGAGGAATCCCTATCTGATTTATTTTTTTTTATAGACCGTTTATTCCATGAATCAAGCAATGAATAGTTTTAGCATATATTTTCTCTGTTATCATTTGAAATTCAAATCTAGATTTTATCTTCCTTTGTAATGATTACACAAAATATAGTTTTTCATATTCATTTTTATTTTTTAATCAACAGATTATCATCTTCATCATCTTTTCTAATCATAGTTTGATCGATTTTGACACACCCTGCCCCAGACTACTCCTAACATCTAGTGACGTGGTATGTCGACAATGAATCCTATCCGATTATAAGACTCACTACCAACTACATGCTCTCAACAACTCTTAAGATCATAGTAAATTTCGCAGGGACTTAAATGACCAGAAATTTGGACAGAGTTTCTCCTGAAACTTGATTAAAAACACACCTGAAATAGGACAACATATATTCATACAAACAATATAATCTCTAGGTCATTATATCACACCCTAAAAGCCAGGTTAGAGATATAGACGTCTCAACTACAAAATTCAACCCAACACTTCGACACAAATATTTACAACCAACTAGACCATGCGACATATACTTATTGACTTTCACCCAACGAACTACATACAAAAAGTTACACGGACTCTAGTGGCAAAGTTGGCTCCAATAGGCTTGTCGAAATTCAATCGCTACCTAGTAGAAAAATTTTAAGGAAAAGAATGAGTTAAAGAGCCCAATGAGTGGTATTATTATTAGTAAGTCTTGGAAATGATTAACACAACTAAACAGGAGATCAATGTAAAACATTTACAACTTGATAACTCAAGATCAAATAACTTGTAAAAGGAAATGTGGTAATAACTCTTTTTAAGCACAACTAAAGAATCAACAAAGACATCACTAACTGTGTACCCTAATCTCTAGTCATATCGGCGTAGAGCCTTCTCAATATGCATAGCAAAGCAAACTCTGTCATACTAAGCATAAAATACACTTCACACTTAGTAGACAAATCTATAGTCATCCGTGCACGCAGAACAACTCCTTTCAAGCTAAACCCCCAACATATAACACGAAACCTATATGTACTAGAGTGGGTCCCGAGGGCCTCTCTCTATATGCTATGGAAACACATTCACATAGCACATGGGTAATCACCAAGGGTACATGGATCTAGTGATTTGAAAACCACTTTCAAGCGCAAAACCCGTTACTCACAAACTCATCTAAAACCAATTTCTCTTTACAAAATTACATTTCGTCAACTCGAGTAATCTTTACAAGAATCGTAAAACATTCCAAAGTTCTCGAATAATCGCAAGATATCTCACAATGCTTCAGAAACACATGCCAGCTAAGATCATAAAATTAATGAAACATCATTTGAGATCTCTGAGTCGCCGCATGCCAATGTTGTGTACCAATTTCTCAAAGGTTGTTGTAGGTAATGACTTTGTAAATAAGTCTGCTATGTTATCCTTCGTACAAATTTGTTGTACTGTGATATCACTATTTTCTTCAAGATCATGAGTGTAAAAAAGCTTGGGTGAAATATGCTTCGTTCTATCTCCTTTAATATATCCTCCTTTGATCTGGGCTATGCAAGTTGTGTTGTCTTCATATAATATTGTTGGAAGAATTTTATTAGAAGACAAACCACATGTTCCATGAATGTGCTGAGTTATTGATCTTAGCCATACACATTCTCGACTTGCCTCGTGAATTGCAAGAATTTCAGCATGTTTTGAGGAAGTAGTCGTTATGGTCTGTTTCATTGATCGCCATGATATAACAGTTTCTCCACATGTGAATAGATAACCTGTTTAAGATCTAGCTTTGTGTGGATCAGATAAATATCCCAACTAAATCAAAATTTGATTTATTTGAATAAAATAAACTCATATCAATCGTTCCTCGGAGATAACAGAGTATATGCTTAATTTCATTTCATGTAATTTCTTTTTCCAACTTCTTAATTCATCTCCCTAATGTTGGAAAATTTGTCTCATTAAAATGACAATCAACAAATCGTGCCGTAAATACATCACTCGTCAGGGATTCAAGATACTTAATAATTGATGGGAAATCATATCCAACATATATTCCTAACCTCCTTTGAGGACCTATCTTAGTATGTTGTGGTGGAGCAATTGGAACATATATTGCACATCAAAAAATTCTCAGATAGGAAATATTTGGTTCATGGCCATAAGCTAATTGTAATAGCGAGTACTTATGATAAGCTATTGGCCTAATGTGTACAAGTGATGTTGCATGCAAAATAGCATGTCCCCATACAAATGTAGGAAGCTTAGCTCTCATAAGCAATAGTCTAGCAATTAATTGCAAACACTTTATAAATGATTCTGCTAAACCCTTTTGTGTATGAGCATGAGCTACAAGATGTTCAACACTTATCCCAATTGACATATAATAATTATCAAAAGCTTGGGATGTAAATTCAACAGAATTATCAAGACGGATGGTCTTAATTGTATAATCAGGAAATTGTGCTCTTACCTTAATTATTTGAGCAAGTAATCTTGCAAATGCAAGGTTTTCGACTTGATAATAAGCACACATGTGACCATCCGCTGGATGCGTCTATTAATACCATAAAATATCTAAATGATCCACTTGAGTTAATAGGTCCACATATATCACTATGAATTCTTTCAAAAAATGCAGATGATTATGTTCCCACTTTAGCTGGTGATGGTCTAATTATTAATTTAACTTGAGAGCAAGCATCACATGATAATACATTAGGTTGAAGAATCTTCTGGTTATTCAATGGATGCCCATATGAATTATCAATAATTCTTTTCATCATTATAGACCATGGATGACCCAATCAGTCATGCTAAATTGTAAATATGTCTGGATTCATGAACTTCAAGTTCATCCGTTGCATATGTTTCAATTACTCGTATATGAGTATAATACAATATAGAAGATAAAGCAAACAATTTTTCTAATATACGTTTTTCATTTGAGACAGTAGAGATAATATATAGATATTCCACATTATTCTTACTATAAGTCTCAATATGATAACCATAGCAACGTATATCTTTAAAATTTAGTAGATTTCTCTTTGATTGACTAGAGAACAATACATTATTGTTGGGTTCCTAGAGTGAGTAAAAATATGGTATAAAAAGACTCTAGAATTCCTGTGCAAGTATACACAGTCTGCAGCAAGTAATAAGTATTTGTCAATCCAAGGCCTGAACTAGCTTCCACTCTAGCTATTTTGTATGAATCTTTTAATGGTTTCAAGGTAATAAAAATGATTGGGTTTTATAAGAATTATGCTGAAGCAAAGTAAATGACAGAACAACAAGTAAACAAATAGGCAGACAGATTATAGGCAGACAGATTAGAGGCAGACGCTGGTCAGGATTTAGTAATTGTTTTAAAAGATGCTCTAGCAATATTATTGATCATGCAAACTCTCGCAGTATTATTAGCGGATTCCTCCCGGAACTCCGGATCTTTTGGAATGTGTTTCAACCCCAATGAAGTGCGACCGATCAAGCACTAGGCAACTGGCTATCCCTAGCTCAGTCACTGGCGTTCACCAATACACAATGATCGTAGTGTGGTTATTTGCCACACACTCTCTAAATCATCCCTGAAACTAGGGAGAGGTATTCACACCGGCTGGCCAGGCGGGCATAAAATAGAAACAAGCACAACAATTAACCAAGATGCAATAATCAATAAATATTATTAGAGATGAAGCACGGCAACTACATATTCCTTAACCAACGCCTAAAGCTACTTAGTTCATAATAAGCATGGAAACACGAATTACAATCTGAGTAGGCATGTCCATAATCACAAGATAATAAAGAAAATAATAATCTCCTTAATCAGCTTGCGGATGATGGTCTTCTATTGGTCTCCAATCTCTCTATACTATTCGGCTCCCACAGGTGGAAGGAACTTCCCAAGAATGGAACGTTTTCTCCCAAAAGTGGAATGAATTTGACTTGGGCGGCTACTTCCTTTTATAGAAGGATAGGAGGCTTGAATTAGGTCAACCTGGACACGTGTAGGGCTCTCCTTGCTCCTTTATCCCGAAAATAATTCAACAGAAGTCGGTTCATGAAGTTGGCTAACGAGCTGTGACGTGGCAGTTCTGCTCCCAGTTTTGCTGCAGCACAGAATTTGCTCCCTCAAGTCGCCCAGCAACATATTCTGCATAAAATAACTTCCAAAGCTTCCATTCTTCCAAATGGGTTAAAACATATAATTTACATCTAAAACCAACCCTATTAAGCACAAAAGACACACAAATCCCTATAGAAATGAGGCCTAAATAACTACCTTTTGGGCAGTTATCAATTATCAAGTGTAAATTTTGTTCTTCTAGGCAAAATAATATTTGTTTTTCCAAATCCTTCAATCAGGTTTGCAGAACCTGATATCATATTGACTTTTGCTTCCAGCATTGTCACTTTGGAAGAATATTTTCTACTTGTAAGTATTGTGTGCGTAGTTGCACTGTCTGCCAGACATAGATCTTCTTTGCTCATTTTTTTAATCACCCAACATATGAAAATGATTCATGTTTCTTCATTAAAAGAAAATAATTACAATAAGAAAACAACACTTGGAATAAAAGTTAACATTTACTAAGAAAAACATGAAGATAGATAAAGACAACAACGTTAAGTTTAGATATTCACAAAGTCAAAAGAAACACTTGATGTTCCACCAATTGTGCCGATCTTCTCTTCAGGAGATTAAAAAAAATCTGCCACATCCAAATTTGTCATATTGGATGGGTCAAATATATCATTATCCTAGTATGCAAAATTTGCTTCGACATCTTTTCCTTTTTCCTTCAGGGAGGCTTGATAGAGATCAACTAAGTGTTTTGATGTACGACAGGTACGTGACCAATGCCCAATCATTCCGCATCGGAAACATTTATTTTCAACACTTCTTGAACTCTTATCTTGTGGAGCTTTTCCTTTGTGATCATCATTTGTATGGTTCTTTTAAAATTTGAATGATTAGAACGACCACCATGAAAATAATAATTATTTCTTCCTCTGCCACGGTCACGACCTCGACCATAATTATTATTAAAATTCACAGCATTCACTCCAGGGAATGGTGTTGTTCTAGTTGGTCGAGATTCGTGGTTTTTCATCAATAACTCGTTATTTTGTTCGGCCACGAGAAGACATGAAATTAGTTCAGAATACTGTTTAAAACCTTTCTCTCGATATTGCTGCTGCAGGAGCATATTCGAGACATGAAATGTAGAAAATGTCTACTCTAACATATAAGCATCAGTAACTTTCTCTCTGCATAACAACAATTTCGAACTGATTTTAAATAATGCGGAATTGTAATCACTTATTGATTTAAAATATTGTAGTCTCAAATGCATCCACTCATAACGAGCTTTAGGAAGAATAACTGTTTTTTGATGATCATACCTTTTGTTCAAATTTTTCCACAAGATACGGGGATCTTTTATTGTAAGATACTCCATTATAAATCCCTTGTGGAGATGATGACGAAGGAAAATCATAGCTTTTGCTTTATCTTGACTAGATGTCGTATTTCCTTTTTTAATTGTTTTCCCAAGGTTCATAGCATCCAGGTGAATTTCGACATCGAGCACCCATGACAAATAATTACTGCCATTAATGTCAAGGGTTGCGAATTCTAATTTTGTAAGGTTTGTCATGACAACACTATCACAAAATATTGTATTTATATTAGAAATTTATGTACTAAATATGCAAAATAACATTTAATTTATTAATTATATAAAAAAAATCGACCTACCTTCAGTGAAGAAAGCGACAGGAGCTTGTGCTAATAATGTGTTGTGAAATTGAAGAGCACAACAAGAACACAGAAATAGAGAAAATATAATAATTATTAAATATAATTATAATAGAAATGAAATGAAATAAAACAACAAAGTATGAAATCATAGAAAATATGGAACTGAGAATTTTCACCAATTGGCTCATCCTTTAACATCACCAAATGTCACTATTTATAGGCAATTTGGCTAGTAGGATGTGAACATAGACACCAAGCATCAATAGTTACAAGACACATGGACAACATGAAGATTGACACATGACTTTTTACGACACTAAACAAGCACTAATGATGGACAACATGAAGATTAACACATGGCTTTTAGGACACAAAGCATGCACTAATGGACATCTATCTTATTTATAATATTTATAATACTCACCCTTAGATGTCCATAGATGAAATATGTACTCTTTTTCTTCACTAGGATTTTTTTTTCCCATTTTTTTTTTTTTTTTTCTAGTAAGATTTTTAACGAGGCATATTTCATATATGGGCATCTAAGGGAGAGTATTATAAATATTATAAATAAGATAGATGCTCATTAGTGCTTTCTTAGTGTCCTAAAAGTCATGTGTCAATCTTCATGTTGTCCATCATTAGTGCTTGCTCAGTGTCCTAAAAAGTCACGTGTCAATCTTTTGTTGTCCATGTGTCTTGTAACTATTGATGCTTGGTGTCCATGTTAGACTACATCCTACTTATCAAATTGCCTATAAATAGTGACATTTGGTGTTGTTAAAGGATAGGCCAATTGGTAAAAAATTCTCACTTCCATATTTTCTATAATTTCATACTTTGTTGTTTTATTTCATTTCATTTCTATTATAATTATATTTAATTATTATTATATTATATTTTCTTCATTTCCGTGTTCCCGTTGTGCTCAATTTCACAACACATTATCAGCACGAGCTCCTGTTGCTTCCCTCACGGAAGGTAGGTCCTAAAGGTAGATTTTTTTTTTAATTATTTTTTTTATTTTTATAATTAATAAATTACATGTTATTTTGCATATTTAGTTACATATTAAAATTTTAATATAAATACAATATTTTGTGATAGTGTTGCCATGACAAACCTTACGAAATTAGAATTCGCAGCCCTTGACATTAATGACAGTAATTATTTGTCATGGGTGCTCGATGCTGAAATCCACCTGGATGCTATGAACCTTGGGGAAACAATTAAAGAAGGAAATATGACATCTAGTCAAGATAAAGCAAAAACTTAGTTTTTCCTTCATCATCATCTCCACGAGGAATTGAAAATGGAGTACCTTACAATAAAAGATCCCTATATCTTGTGGAAAAATTTGAAAGAAAGGTACGATCATAAAAAAAAACAGTTATTCTTCCTAAAGCTCGTTATGAGTGGATGCATTTGAGGCTACAAGATTTTAAATCAATACGTGATTACAATTCCACATTATTTAAAATCAATTCGAAATTGTTGTTATGCGGAGAGAAAATTACTGATGCTTATATGTTAGAGAAGACATTTTCTACATTTCATGTCTCGAATATGCTCTTGTAGCAACAATATCGAGAGAAATGTTTTAAACAGTATTCTGAACTAATTTCATGTCTTCTCGTGGCCAAACAAAATAACGAGTTACTGATGAAAAACCATGAATCTCGACCAACTGGAACAACACCATTCCCTGAAGTGAATGCTGTGAATTTTAATAATAATTGTGGTCGAGGTTGTGGCCGTGGAAGAGGAAGAAATAATTATTATTTTCATGGCGGTCGTTCTAATCATTCAAATTTTAAAAGAACAACACAAAATGATGATCACAAAGGAAAAGCTCCATAAGATAAGAGTTCAAAAAGTGTTGAAAATAAATATTTCCGATGCGGAATGACTGAGCATCGGTCACGTACCTGTCATACATCAAAACACTTAGTTGATCTCTATTAAGCCTCCCTAAAGGAAAAAGGAAAAGATGTCGAAACAAAATTTGCATACCAGGATAATGATATATTGGACCCACCCAATATGACAAATTTGGATGTGGCAGATTTTTCTGAATCTCCTAAAGAGAAGATCGACACAGTTTGTGGAACATCAAGTGTTTCTTTTGACTTTGTGAAGATCTAAACTTAATGTTGTTGTTTTTATCTATCTTCATGTTTTTTTTTTTTAGTAAATGTTAACTTTTATTCCAAGCGTTGTTTTCTTATTGTAATTATTTTCTTTTAATGAAGAAACATGGATCATTTTCATATGTTGGGTGATTAAAAAATGAGCAAAGAAGATCTATGTCTGGCAGACAGTGCAACTACGCACACAATACTTACAAGTAGAAAATATTTTTCTAAAGTAACAATGCTGGAAGCAAAATTCAATATGATATCAAGTTCTGCAAACCTGATTGAAAGACTTGAAAAAGCAAATATTATTTTGCCTAGAGGAACAAAATTTACACTTGATTATGCATTGTTCTCTAGTCAATCAAAGAGAAATCTACTAAGTTTTAAAGATATACGTTGCAATGGTTATCATATTAAGACTGATAGTAAAAATAATGTGAAATATCTATATATTATCTCTACTGTCTCAAATGAAAAACGTATATGAGAAAAATTGTCTGCTTTATCTTCTGGATTGTATTATACTCATATACGAGTAATTGAAACTTATGCAACGATGAACCTGAAGTTCATGAATCCAAACATATTTACAATTTGGCATGACCGATTGGGTCATCCAAGATTTATAATGATGAAAAGAATTATTAAGAATTCAGATGGACATCCATTGAAAAACTAGGAGATTCTTCAATTTAATGAATTATCACGTGATGCTTACTCTCAAGGTAAATTAATAATTAGACCATCACCAGCTAAAGTGGGAACTTAATCACTTGCATTTTTGGAAAGAATTCATGGTAATATATATGGACCTATTAACCCACCAAGTGGACCATTTAGATATTTTATGGTATTAATAGACACATCCAGTTGATGGTCACATGTGTGCTTATTTTATGGACCAAGTGGACCAAGTGGACCATTTAGATATTTTATGGTATTAATAGACACATCCAGTTGATGGTCACATGTGTGCTTATTATCAAGTCGAAAACCTTGCATTTGCAAGATTACTTGCTTAAATAATTAAGGTAAGAGCACAATTTCCTGATTATACAATTAAGATCATTCGTCTTGATAATGTTGGTGAATTTACATCCCAAGTTTTTGATAATTGTTGTATGTCAATTGGGATAAATGTTGAACATCCTGTAACTCATGTTTATACACAAAATGGTTTAGCAAAATCATTTATAAAGCGTTTGCAATTAATTGTTAGATCATTACTTATGAGAGCTAAACTTCCTACATCTGTATGGGGACATGTTAGGTTTAACTATGATTTTTCTCAAATTCATAAGTATAGTACTTTTAATAACGAAAAATAATTAATAAAAACAACCACTCACAGTACTATTGACGAGAGAAATTAGGGTCATAGGCCGTCTCGATCTCCGTTTGACCTGAAATATTAATTTAATCTACATATGAGTTCCCATTTAATTAAAATGACCAACTTAGTTACAACACACCTAAAATCACTCTAAATTTTCTCAATTTCCCATCCTAAGTACTCTTTTGTCTTATTCTCGATTTAAATATTACTTTTTGTTTCAAATGAGTCAATTTCCCCCAACAGTTTTTCCTCTTTTCTCTCTCTTCATTATCACAAAAGTACAACTCTCCCATTTTCTATTAGGAAAAAACTTGGCCGCATATCGGTATGTAGATACCATTATTAAAATCTTGACAACTAGAAGAGAAAAAAAATTTCTCATTTTCTCCCTTCTTCTTAAAATCTTGACAACTAGAAGAGAAAATATCCTTTCTTCTTTCTTAGTTGTCAAGATTTTAATGGGATATGTAGGGGATACCGGTATGCATCTATTAACTATATCATTATTATTTTTTATCCTCCTTTAACCATTTCCTTCTCTCTCCACACATGACCGTATTCATCTCATTTTCATTCTCCAAATTTCACCACTTGAAATCAATTGAAAGACCTCAAAAGGGATCATCTCTCACTTCATTGAACTCACACTAGTATTTTCTTTATTATCTTTTTGTTTCTTCTTATTCTCTGCCCTCACCTTTTTTTTTTTTTTTTTTTTTTTTTTTTTTTTTTTTTTTAATTTCTTCTTCAACCAAAAACCCACATCATACACCATTTTTAACATCTTCTTCCTTTTCTTTTCTCCACACAAAAATTCAACATCCAATTCCTTTCTTCTTTCTTCTTAGGAGATTCCAACTACTCCCAATCTAGCCAAACCCCCAAAACAAGCATACCCATAACCAAAATCACAAGAAAACCAAAGAAATTTCAAAAACAACTCACCCAAATTCGTTGAGGGAAACGTTGTACTTGAGCCAAAATCTTCAGACCCAAGTTGCTTTCCTCTAATTTCTCCCTTTCGGTTCTTCTTCTTCCTCTCTCCTCGACGGTTCCCTTCCTTTCCTCTTTTGTTTTTGTTTTTGTTTTAAAAACACCAAAAACACACCCACCTTTTATAGGCAACTAACCTCCACTGCACACATGTCACTGCGCCCATGTTTCCACCGCTTAAATTTTCTTAAAAGAAAGGTGAAGAAAATGAGCTGGGCTTTACAAATTTCTTGATTTTCACACTTCCTTCCAAATACTATAAAGAATATTGATTATAGGTATGTTTCCACATATTCGTATTCATATTTTTTTTATCACAGTTTGATTGATTTTTGTTATCTTCCTTCTCTCTTTCAAATTTCAATTTCAGAACATTACCTTTTCTTTTAAATCTTCAAGGCCCCGTTTGATAACCATTTCGTTTTTGGTTTTTGGTTTTTTAAAATTAAGCCTACAAACACTACTTTTACTCTCAAGTTTCTTTGTTTTGTTGTCTGACTAGGAATTCAAATGTGTCCTTGACAAAGATGAAAACAATGTAAGGAAATTGGGAGGAAACAAACATAATTTTCAAAAACCAACAACAAAAAACCAAATGGTTATCAAACGGGGTTCATTTTCTTTTTTTCTTTTAATTCCAAACTTTCCTCCAAAATTAAGGATGAGGATTAAATTTTCCTAGAGGGATGGAGAAGGCATTTGCAATCCCACTCCATCCCTTGCCATTCCAAATCGATCACAGGTTTTTCAGTCAATCTTCACCAAATTTCAGTTCTTTTATATTTTCACAATTTTGTTTGAATTTATTATTCGACAATTAAAGCATCTACTTCTTCCATTAAAACTAGGGATGTCCACGAGGCGGGGCGGGGACGGGATGGCTTCCCCGTCCCCGTCCCCGCCCCCCATTTAAATCCCCATCCCCGCGAAATTCCCCATTAAATTTCGCGGGGATTCCCCACAGGGAATTCGCAGGGATCGGGTTCCCATCGGGGAATTATTCCCCGTTTCATTTTTTTTTCTTTTATTAATCTCGTTTAAATAACATAATTCTTTTGATAATTAAGCTTTCAATTAGATAATAATTTTTTCATAAATTAGATAGTTAATCATTTACGAGAAAAATTCATTTAAATAGTTAATTTCCTACGAAAAATCTATAAAATTCTTAAACCTCCTAATAAAAAGAACTATTCCATATTAAATTACCTAATTATCCATACATATAACAAATGTATAACTATGAATTCAAACATATCTAATTATCTAAACTATAAAAACTAAAACTTTATGTATATTATATATATTATTTAAAACTATTAAAATATTAAATAAAATAATAAAAAAAACTAACGGTGCGGGGAACAGGGAACGGGGATGGGGAATGCATTCCCCGTCCCCATCCCCATTTAGCTCACGGGGAATTTTTTCTCCCCGCTCCCTCCCCCATTCCCCGCCTAAATGGGGATTCCCCACCCCGTTAGGGGCGGGTCCCCGCGGGGCCCCGTCCCCACGGGAAAAATGGACACCCCTAATTAAAACTAGAAGTTTAAACCTATACGTTATTCTTATTTCCCACCCTCCTGATCTAATGAATAATAAGATAAACCTGATTGAATTATACGAAATAAAAAACAAAATCTCGACAAAATTGATATCAAACAAGACCTAAAAACTACATTTCATCGATCAAACAGTCAAACTTAACCCAAAAATCAATAAAAAGTTGAGATGAAAGCAAATAAGAAGAAATCATTCCAATCTACAGTTAGATTATTGTCTAATCCAATGCCATCTTTATTGATTTGAACCTGAATAAATGTTCAAGTTGAACAAGCAATGGCCTGGCTAAGATTCTCCTCCACTCATTACATTCCAACAATGAACAATGAACACTTTTATGCTCTCTTTGATTGAAGAAGCCAAAAAGAGCATAAAATGAGATTTGAAGTTCTTTAAATGTCACTGTGGAGTTGAAGGGATGGGAGTGAGTTTCCTGCTAGAAAGGCTTTGAAGAGTTGGAGGGCCAGTTTTGGTTTGTGCAAAGGGACTTCATGGCCTGCTCCTCTCACAGACACAAGGGTCAGCCCTTCATATTCTTGAATCCATCCTCCAACCTGCACACAACTAATTTAGTTTAATTTCTATGATCTTTTTTTCCTGCCGACTGAACTCGACGTCTCGAGGTCGGCGGACCGTTGAGTCATTAACGACTATGAGTAAGTAGAACCATATTGCAAGTTCAGGTCTAATAGGGGGCTCCTCAGAGGAGCCTTCTTAAAAGCTATTTATTGTATAGGATCCTTTTTTAACCTCTTCAAACTATGATTATGCTATGCATGTAACTAAAGATTCACATAGAATTAATAAGTTACAGATGGAAAAAAGAAAAAAATGATGATGAACAAGAATTTTCAAATCAACAAGATTGAATATTATATATTTATTTCAAAATCAAGGAAGTGCACATTAGAAAACAAGTCTTGGGGTTTCAAACAATCGAATTGATTGTATTGATTGTATTAAGTTAAATCTCTCTTATTTCACTTCAATGTGTTTTTATGATTGGACTCGTCTTCTTTTTTTTTTAATAATAATAATTGAAATTGTTCTACTTGAGGACACAATTTTTTTTTTTTTTTTAAACAAGAAACGAAACTTTTCATTGATATAATGAAAAGAGACTAATGCTCAAAAGATACAAACTCCATAAGGGAGTGATAGAAAACAAAGCAAACAGAAATGTAAAGATAAGAATTATACATAAGAAATAAAAGCATTCTAATTAAGATAAATGTCCTGAATCGTAATTATCAAAAAGCTTAGAGAGAGAACACCATGAAGAGAGATTTATCAAAAAGCTGAGGACACATAATTCTTAATCTTTATTAGTTACCCCATCATATTCTTAAAATTTTGGAAGACAAAAGCACAAAACCATTTTGAAGACAATCTCCTAAACTAGCTCGAAATTTTGCTTTGTCCTTCCAAAAATAGAATAACTTTACCAAAGAGAAAAAAAGTTAAAACCATAAATGATATCCAAATGCTTTTTAGTGTATTCCTCACTGTAATCGAAGTTGTTGTAAATCATATTATGATGTCTTTTAAATGTTTCTTTATTATAGTTGAAGTTATTTCATTGATAAATGCCTTCTTCCTCAACAGATAAAAACAGAAGGTAGATGAGAATAAGAAAATGAATCCTAAAAGATTTTCAAATTAAAAATAGTTTTAAGATATCATGACCGAAAGTACTTTCTTGAAAACAAACATCGAAAATCAGCAGACCATGAACTATATGCTTATGAAGCTCTTGATAATGATTCTTTACCTGACCATCATCATACCAAGCACGCCAAGGTCCAATCACTGGAAGCTCAAGGGCGTCGATGCTATAACGGGTTGATGTGACTGGGAGTATAGAATCAGTGTCACCACTGTCATTAAGAAACACAAACCAATATTCAAATTCAGAAAAATGAAAAAATGATGGATGATTCAGAAACTGGAGAAGAAATGAAAAGCTCAAAAACAGTTTTTCAGAGAATGTTTCATCACTAGTTTAATAAGAAATATGAGACATCATGGTGGCATTATCAAAATAATCAGGGGTGTGCAGGGATCAGTTTGGTTCACTTTATCATAACCAAAAGCTGAAATTATGGTTTGACATATGTGCAAATTGATTGAAATGTTCTTTTATGTGAAAACACAAATCAATATTCAAATTCAGTAAAAATGAGAGAATGATGGATGATTTAGAAACTGGAGCACCAATAAAAAGGCCCAAAAACTTTTTGGGCATCCATCTGATCGGAACTTTTGTAATTACTCTTTGGGCCTCGTTCTTTTGGGTTGGGATTCTTTCTTGTAAGCAAGTTTTTGGGCCTTGGTTTGTAAGCTTGTATTTTATTCTTGGGACTCGTTTTTTTTATGTCCTTGTTCTCCTTTCATTTTTTGTAAGGAAAGCTTGGTTTCTCATAAAAAAAAAAAAAAAAACAAATAAATAAGCCCAAAAACAGTTTCTCAGAGAATATTTCACCACTAGTTTAATAAGAAATATAAGACATCATGGTCGCATTAGCAAGATAATCAGGGGGTTTGGCATATGTGCAAACTGAATGAAATGTCCTTTTTCTACGAAAAGGTTTAACCGAACTAGTGTCAGTTACAAACAGAAAAAGGGCAAGTTAAAAATGGATTAAGCCAACAGTTAACCAGGTTAAGAGCCAACTAAAGGTGTTAGGTAACATAATGTTGCAGGGCAAAGGAGAAATCAAGAGAGAAAGAACAGAAGGAATATGAGGGAGAGAAAGAAAAGGGTTGTGGTTTTTGGTGATGTGATAGCCTCCAAAATGCTGGAAAATTATTCAATGTGGCAATCCCCTTCTAACTCTGCATGACCAACTACGATTTTTAATCTCTCCCATATATCCCCTAATCCACATTGTTCTAGCTTCCACATATAATTTCTTCCAAATGCCATGGAAAAGTTCCTACAACCAAAAACCTTTGTTGTCACTTCAAAATCTTTTTTCTATGATAGTTTTAAACTCGGCTTTGGCCCTCTTTTGGTGTAAATGTTATCTTCTTTTGGACAACTGGAAAGTTTTTTTTTTTGTAACCCTCCTTGGTTTGGGGCTTGGTTCTCCTGTCTTTTGTAATATCTCATATGATAAATGAAATTTATTTTCTTTTAGGAAAAGAAGATAAAATAAAATCTAAGAGGTGATATTTGGATTATTCCATCATTAAATGATGGATTATTATTAATTTTGACATCAAGTTAAAATATCAAAAATCCAAAATTTTCAATTATAAAGAACTTTTTTTTTTGTTAAATTACATGTTTAGTCCTTGAACATTCAAGGTTGTATCAATTTAGTCCCGAACTTTAAACAGTTTCAAATAGATCCTTGAATTTTTAATTTTGTTTCCAATATGTCCTACCACTTTAAAAAGTATCCTATAGGTCCTTAAATTTTCACTTTTGTGTCAAATAGGTCCCTCAACTTTTATTTTTGTGTAAGTCCTTGAACTATGCAACAGTTTTTAAAATACACAAGCCTACTAGATACAAAATTGGAAGTTTAGAGTCTCAATAGGCATAAAATTCAATTTTATATATAGTAGATTGGTTAATTTTTAAAAATATCAAATATATCAAGAACCTATTAGACACAAAATTGAAAGTTCGGGGACCTATTAAACATTTTTAAAGTTCAAGGACCTATTATTAACAAAGTTGAAAATTCATGGACCTAATTAATACAACCCTGAAAGTTCAGGGACTAAATTTGTAATAAAACCTTTTTTTTTTTCGAGTTCAATAACCTATGTGGTTGGGAATTAGAATCTTGAGCGTGTGGTAGAGGATATATACATATATATGTGTGTGTTTCAACTAGTTGAGCTATACTTAAGAAGTCAAAGTTATTGAGTTTACTCGTTAGAATTTTAACATGAAGTTGAGGTTCATCATTACCTTTTTTTTTTAGGAGATTAGTTTTACTTTTAGAAATGGAAATACTTGTCTATCTCAACCAATTAAAAACTAACTAAAGAAAAACAGGAGTTTGCGATGATGAAAAATGCTTTTAATAATGTGATAATAAAAAATAATTTTCGAAATTCTAAAATACTTCGAAAGCACTATGAAGTGATTCACCTAAAAAAACTTTTCTTCAATAGTCATCTCAAACTAGCAGCTACATGTGTGATACAGTGTAGTATGTAGTATGATTAAAAGTTGTTTATCAATGTGAAAGCATAGACTAATTGCTTTTCTTTTTATGATATAAGACTTTCAATTTCAAGACAAACCTGAACGCCCAAATACGAAGTCCTGCTTGTATCAGCTCCCGGTAAATGTCCAGCACTGAGCCAGCCGAATCCTTCCAGTTAAGGTTAACCAGTTCACTGTGGGTATTAAGAGTTTTATCAAACACTAATAAGAATAACATCCATGCTTGAGAATGATGTTATCAAGGGAAGGCAAGTCTGTCTAATAGAAAACTACTAAAACTTTTAAAGCATAAACACAAGATTTTTGCTAGAAAAATAAATTATTTGCTTTCTATAAGAAACTGTTGGAATTATGTGCAAGTGAACTTTCATCAAACCTGTAAAGTTTCCCATACGATCCCCTTGAAATTCAAGGGGTGATAAAAGCATCATGTGTGTACTTATCTTTCAATTTTTTTGATTGATGAAAAGCAATTCATATTCTGAACAATTTATAGTTTTCCCTCTCAGAGAAGAGAAGGGAGGTTTGGAAGCAATGGGTACTTACCTAAAATTAGCCGAATAAGAATCTAGTTCCAAGCTATTCAAGAGATGACCAACTTGTACATAACTCAACCGGTTAAGACATTATAAACTAAAGATCCAAACTCCACCCTCACATATTGTCAAACTAAAAAAAAAAAAAAAAAAAAGTGTTACCCCCAAATGGCCCTAGTGGAAAAGGCTTGGAATGTTGGAGATATCCTCCAAGATCCACTAGTGAAAAAATAACCATTTTTAAAATCTGTGTAGTTTCCTAGAGTTGCTTTAGAGTGGTCAAAACCTATCCAGGGATTAGTTCAAGTTAGTAGACATATTTACTTCGTGAAATTTATACCCAATCTATAGAGTTTCTTATTATAACTAGTTTATCTGGAAAAATATTTAACAAATGGCATCACAAATTTTATACTTGTTCTTTAAATCTTGTACCTGCAGGTTTCCCATTTAGATGGTGCATGCTTGGGATCAACATGAAGGGCCTGCTGAACTTCAGGTAGATTGAAGTATGCAACCGAGTGCTTCTCAGTGCAAGGATCATAGCGTTCACCAACACGTCCAACCATCTAACAAACACAGTTGCACTAAATTAATGGATGTAAAAATTTCAATAATCAATAACATTTACAGAAGAGCTCTCTCCACTATCAATGAAATTTTCAATGTCGATTATGAAGGGGTACTTAAAGACATCATAACTTGAAATGTACTTACAATAGCTTATACTACTGAAAGATTAAACAAATATTGAGAAATTGCAAACTAGAATCTTAAGCTTATTTCAGGAAATTCCAACTAAGTGATCCTTACCAGAATCTTGAACTTATTTCAGGGTATGGTTAGAACTTAGAAGTGTAAATTTAATGAAGTAGAAGATTAGCAAGTCGCCCATTGGGGCACCATCTAGAAATTATGTGAGATTAGCAATTATGCGCAGCAAGAAGCCTTCCTTCTTGGTGCAAATTTATCTCCATTATTTAGCAAATGAGAAGCCTCTCTGCTTGCCACTGTGTTTTATTAGCAATCGTATGCCAGAAGGAAGGGAAAGACAATGTTATAACATCTATATTTCTTAAAAAAGCTATATGTTAGCTTCAATCCTTCATTCATATTATTATTGTATTGCAATCAAGGAAAATCAAATGATTAAAACATTGATCAGTAAACTCACATGCATTCGTTTTCGAAGCCGATTTGAAGAGAGATCAGAGCATGGAGGGGTGAAGATGCTATAAGGGTCGATGTTTCCAAGTTCTTTATCGACCATATCAAGTATCTTGTCACAAGATTCTGAGGGATGTATAAAAGATTGATTTGCACATAGTACATTAAGTTGCTGGTACGTTTGATCAGAAATCAAACCGGTTGACCACAAAAATTCAGAAATTCCCACGTGATCATGATGATCATCAAAAAGAGCATTGCCCACCTACATGAGTAATGTATAGAAGTGAATATAACAACTTTACATAGAAAATATTACTAAAAAAAATTAATTTTGTGAGAAGAAGATGCAAATACCATATAACCCTTCAGATTGATGGATTTTTCCTTCAATAAAAGGTTGTTCCTTACAATAGCTTGGCTTAGCTGAGGAATGTAATGCCCTACATATTCATTTCATTTAAAATGAAAGGGATATACATCTAAAACTAATGGGGGAGAGCACAAATTGCACAATATAAGAAATTTACAAAAAGAAAAAAGGAATGGAAAGGGAAGATGTCGAGAATAGATAACATCCTTATAAAAACCAACCATTTTGATATGAATACTTGAAGATAAAAACTACTGCCATTTTTGTCATAAATTTGAGCAATGATTTCCTCCTTACCCCCATAGCTCTCTCCTGTAATATAAAAATCCCTTCCTCTGAATTGGGGAAAGCGCTCGAACCACTTCAATAAGAAAACCAGAGAATCCTCGGCTAAAAAACAAGAAGTCCAAACATAATCAAATTAGATGGCCTTGCAATGATATAGTAGGTCCAATCAAAGCAGGTAGAACATGTGGATTAAGTATTACCCGTTCTTTTATCTCCACTATTCACCAAGTCTGAAGATGTGTTTGAATATGAAAAACCAACTCCAACAGGGGAATCGAGAAATATAACGTTGGCAACTGTAAAAGATAATGTAGATAGGTAAGAGAAGTCATGAGAAATTTTATTCAACTATTCAAAAAAGAACATTATGAGGTATTTCTTAGGAATCGACTCTAATATTATCAATGAGCCAAAAGGTATGAGAGAGCCTCACACGAGCACAAGCATAGCCAATTCAAGAGGGCTAGTTAATCTCCTACTAAACACTCCACAAGATACTTTCTACTTCTGTTTTTTTATTCTACTATGAAGACCGAGCTTTACTTTCTACCCCTCGTTCATGACATTCCTAACTATATATACAAAATAGGTATTTAGCTAACCATCAGTTCCCTTTTTCCACTTCCTAACATAAACATTTATTACTGGAAGCCTAACAATATGCTGAAATAACACTAACATAGCAAGTCAACCTCAATAGATCAGTCAGCTACTTGTGATAGAATATTTGTTTAAAAACATCTAATATTTATATTAACCATCTGGATGCGCATACTGCATTACAAGGATGGACAACTAAGCATAAAAAATGGAACGATTTGTTTGATCATAAATGAATATTCTAAATACAATATCTTATACTCTGCCTGCTCATTTGTAATCAGGTAATTTCTAAAATAGGGGGAAGAGGATCGAAGAAGAAAGGGAGAAATAATCCTATATATAAATATATATATGTCTTACCTTCATTCCAGGAGTAAGGGTTCAAGTAAATGGATTTCCCATCAGCATTAATGTGAAATGGACCAAGTTCTTCGGCCTCGCCAAAAGCAATTGATGAACATCCAGGTCCTGGAGAAATAACTCAAGATTTAAAAACTCATTTCACAGTGTATTATATAACCAATATATCTTAGAAACCATCTAAAACCAGTCACAATTTTGAAAATAAGAACAGAGCATATTCTTTCACTCAATGGCATAGGAGATATTGTGGCTTGTTTTTCTCCTCTTTTATTATTTTCGTAAATTCAAACCTGAAATATTATAAATATAATTAACCATTTCCATCACCCTACTCAATCATTTTACATACAAAAAATTCTAATATTATTTCTGATAAATTTATTCTTACATCTATACTTTAACACTCTCGCTCACTTGTTCGCTTGAAAATTTGCATGAGATCCAACGAGGGGTTATCAATATTAATTAGGATCAAACACAGAACTTACTGCTCTGATACAATGTCAAATCACACCACTAAACTCAAGTTTTAAACCGATAGGTTGCAGTAAATTTAATCTTACATCTAATACTCTAACATGATTCAACAACTTAGGAGCTTGAATCATTAAAAAAAACAGAAAGGAGAAAAGAAAAAAACTAATAGAGCTCAAAGTAAACTCCAAAGGAGATAAATTAAGTTGAGAACCTCCATTAAGCCATAAAACAAGAGGTTTAGAAGCAGAGTCCTCAGCAGCCTCAAAAAACCAGTAGAACAGCGCTCTGCCAGACTCCTCATTGACAGTGACATAACCAGAATAGTGAGCAAAGTTCACCTCAAACTTCTGGCCCGGCAGCTCGCCAATCCTATCCAGTTGCTGCTGGAGAAGAGGGTCTTCCAAATAAATTGGAACACAAATACCCAGATGGAGAAAGCCGAAAATGGCGAAGACCTGCATGAAAAACCAGGTGGGTCGAGCCATTCTGATGAAGCTCGATTCACCTCGACAATGGCGGAAGAAGAAACAGTGCCTCGAAATGCGGAAATGGATTGAAATTTCAAAGGGGAAGAGCGATAAAAATCAAGGAAATGGGAAAAGATCGCCTCCCCATCCCTTTTTTGTTGGGGTTTTCTGACAATGCGTTGCTGGTCCTCCAATGAACAGATTTGTTCAGTGCACACCCGGAATTTGGTGTGCCATACGATAATCATTTCTTCAGCTTTTTATGATTTGATTGGGTTTGTTGACAGTGGACGGATGTGATCGAGGAGAGAGAGAGAGGAGAATTGAGAATGGGGAAGAATTTGGATTTGGATTATACGGAGAAATTTCAAATTATCTATAAAAATCAAGATTTTAGGTGGTTTGCAAATGGCCAACAATGAGTGAGTTTTTGCCTTTGTGGCTAAGAATATGAAACAAGAAAACATAAATGAGTAGTAGCTTGAAGTATATATATGATTTTGATGGGGATTGTTGGAAAGTTTATTCGTTGGAATTGTTTTGACACCAATCAAAAGCAACCAAGTGGCCAAAGTGAGCTTAGCTCGATGGTAATTGACATGTACTCTCGACCATGAGGTCAGAGGTTCGAATCCCTCCACCCCAAATGTTGATGTACTAAAAAAAATCAAAAGCAACCACGTGGTTGGTGATATGAAAAAACAGAAGATTCAATGAAAATAAAGTTATATTTCAAGTTTTCATATATGTGTTTGGTAGCATATTCAGAAATTAGATATCTATTCAAAAAATGATTGAAAATGTGTTTGATAATATATTTATAAATCATAAACTATTATTAGTTAATTTATAACCTGTTATATGTTATAAATTTTGTATAATTATTATTTTACAATATCATATAATTTATAAAACATTATATTATACAAATTTTAATTTCACAAAAATGAATTGAGTTATAACATGAAATACTATATTTATTAAAATTTGCATTTTTTTTTTCAATTTAATTCTACATTTAAACATTTCAAATTCAAAATCTGAATACATTGAAAACATAAAAAAATTGGTTTTTTTTTTTCAAAACTTTCACTATTTAGATCATAGAATTCGAAAACAATTTAAAAAAAAAAACACATGGCATATTCACTAAATTCAGTGAATCCGAAAACATAAACATGGTCTACCAAACAGGCCCATAGGTCTTGTTTGATAACCATTTGATTTTTTGTTTTTTAAAATTATCTTTGTTATCTCCAAATTTCCATATTTTCAATATTGTTAACGACACGTTTAAGTTCCAAGTCAAATTCTAAAAATAAAAACAAATTTTTTAAAATTACTTTTTTTAGTTTTCAAAACTTGACTTGATTTTAAAAAACGTAAGGAGATGATGGATAACAAAACAAATAAATTTATAGGTGGAATGGTGTTTAAGCTTAATTTTCAAAAACCAAAAAACAAATTGTCATCAAATAGAACTTTATTAATTTATCTAAAATCACTTTCAAATTTATTTGGACTAATATCAATTCTAAGTATAAGTCAGTTAAGGTAAATTATATATATATACACTTAAAATCATATGGATGACAACTTTTGAAATCATTTTTTCCAAAATCAAGAATCTGAAAATTCAAATTCTTTTTTTTTCCCCCTTTTTTGGCGTGTATCATAATATTCCCTCCTATTTTTTTTTTTTTTTTTGAAAAGTAATATTCCCTCCTATTCAATGAAGAGTTTGATTGATTGTTTGTTTGTTTTTTTTTTTTTTAATAAAATTGTTGTTTTCTAAACTTTTATCAAATAACTTAATTTAAACAAAATAACTTGTGATTTAAATTTTCCCATAAAAAGAACTTGTGATTTAGATAATTATCATTGATGAGTGCAAAAATTCTTAATCGCAAATGTATGAGGCAAGTTTTAATATGGTGTAAATAAATTACTAATATCATCCTTCAGTTTAATATTCAATTCTATTTGGAGAGAAGCACAATGAGTGAGAAAAATCTATGAGAAATGTCTAGGAGTTGATTTTACCAATTAGATTCGTGAATTAATTAAACTAAATGCAAACAACAAACTTGCAACACGATCATAACTATCTCTTCCAATCACAATTAAATTCCCAAGCATATATTTAAACCCAATATATCTAGGTTTATTAACTTACAAGACCTTAAGTTTAATCCTTTTAACAACTACTAAAAGAATCTCTCCCAATCTAAGAACTATACCTCAGTCATGCATTTAGTTCTAATTTAAACCACCCCTCTCAAGTGTAAGATTTAAATACAACAACAATCAATCTATGTCTGGTACATTAAAAGTACTGAGCAAATAAACACATGAATAAAATCAAACTTAAGAATGCATCCAACCAAGGGTCCGTTTGGAATACATTCCAATTTAAATGTTTTTCAAGAATACATTTTTTAAAAAACATTTTGTATAAAAATTGTTTAGAATTTAAACACCCATATATTTTGTTGCATTTCCTCACAAGTGTTTTTATACACAAGCTATTGTATATTTAAAAAGTCTTTAAAAAAAAAGTTGGTTTCAAGTGTTTGTCTCAAAATGGTTTATTTATCAATCTCATTTTCTAACAAATCATTTTTAGTGGTTGCCAAACATTATAAATTTTTGGGCAAATTACACTTTTGGTCCCTGAAGTTTAGGTTTAGTGTCTATTTGATCCCTAAAGTTTCAAAAGCAACACTTTAGTCCCTGAGGTTTGAACCAAACACACCCTAATTAATTTTCCAACTCATTTAAAAATGTCACTTCAGCAAAGTCTCATCACTAATTAACTGCCACATCATCTTTCTGTTAGGTCAACTAACGATCAATTAACCCTAGGGATCATTTAGAACTATTTTTCAAACCTCAGGGACTAAAGTGTTCTTTTGAAACTTCAGGGACCAAATAGACACAAAACCTAAACTTCAGGGACCAAAAGTGTAATTTCCCTAATTTTTTTCAAAATGTTTTTTTTTTTTCAAAATTAAGCACTTGAAAAATTAAACCAAACACATTCTAATTAATTCATAAAAATCAATTAATGACTGCATCAATCCCTATGAACAAAAAGGTTTAACTATGCATATTCAACAAATAACAAAAACTCTCAAGTTAAAATCTACACAAAAAAAAAAAAAAAAAAAAGTGTTACAAAAATAATTGAGAAGATAAATCAGGTTCAGGTTAAAAAAAAACTAATATTTCGTTTTCGTCGCTGTCCTCCAAGCTCCCAAATTTGAACCCTTGTATTTATATCAAAATTTCCTAAAAAGATTCTCCCAAAATGATGTTTGTATTGAAAATATTGTGGCAGTGTTGAGACGCTAGGGGAAGCTTCTCAACGTAGCATACAAATCATACGGTAAATATGGAAAGAAGACATAGATAGAACTCAAATGGCGCGCGTTGTTTGATGGAAAGAGTTGCTGCATACATTTTCGAAGCGTCGAGATGTTGCTCTTGCGACGTTGCGACATTGTCCCTCGGATTTTGGACTTGAAATTATTGTCTTCCTCTCTTTAATTCTTCTATTTATGTTCCACAGACTTGATTTTCTCGATATTTCCTTTAAAAACTCCATTATACTTCATTGCTCGATTTTTTAAAAAAAAAACACATAGTCATTAAACATCCAAATTAGCAATAATTGGCCCCGTTTGATAACCATTTGATTTTTTGTTTTTAGTTTTTGAAAATTAAGCTTTAAAAATACTACTCCCACCATTAAGTTCCTTGCTTTTGTTATATACCTTGTTTCTATGTTTTCAAAAACCAAGTCAAGTTTTAAAAACTAAAAAAAGTAGTTTTCAAAAACTTGTTTTTGTTTTTGAAATTTGGCTAGTATTTCAAATGTGCCCTCAACTAAGATAAAAACCATGGAAAGGAAATTCATAGAAAATATGTTTAATTTTCAAAAACTAAAAACCAAAAACCAAGGCCCCGTTTGATAACCATTTGGTTTTTTGTTTTTGGTTTTTGGTTTTTAAGCTTATAAACACCACTTCCAACTCTAAGTTTCTTTGGTTTTTCACCTACCTTATTCTCGTGTTTTCAAAAACCAAGCCAATTTTTTAAAACTAAAAAAAGTAGTTTTCAAAAACTTGTTTTTGTTTTTAGAATTTGGTTAGGAATTCAAGTGTGTCTTTAACAAAAATGAAAACCATGGTTAGGAAATTTAAGGAAAACAAGCCTAATTTTCAAAAACCAAAAACCAAAAACCAAATGGTTATCAAACGGGGCCCAAATGATTATCCAACGGGGACTAAAAGTTAAAGAAATAGCTCTTTGGAGCATTTTATCGATAACGTATTGGCCAACTCGTCCAAAGGCAAAGACCATGCAACGAATTTCTCATATGTGTAGCAATCAATTTCTAGACAAATGCAAAATGTTATCTTTGGTTGTGAAACAGTCAATTTTTGAGAAGAAATTGAAGAGAAGGAACAATCAAATGGGAAGAAAAAGGAAAAAAAAAAAAAATTAATAGAGTATCATTGTTAAATGATCATATAAACTAATAGAGTATCATTGTTAAATGATCATATAAACTAATAGAGTATCATTGTTAAATGATCATATAAACTAATAGAGTATCGTGTTAAATGATCATATTAACTAACAAATATAATGTATATGTGGGTGTGATTAAACACCACAAAAAACATGTAAAAAGTATGTAAGAAAGCAAATATATAATTTTCATTACTCAAATTCATGCATTGGGAGGTGTAAGGAATAACATGTATTCAAGAGGAACAAAGTTTTTTTTTTTTTTTTTAATAAGATGAACAAAGTTTGATTTGAGATTCTTTGCCGTAAGAAATATCATTTTGGCATGCAAATATACCTTATAACATGAAATTAAATAAACTCATGGTCAAGCAAATAAACAGATAAACTCATGGACAAGCAAATAAACAGAAGAAAATAATTAAACAAACCTTGAGCTCGAGGGTAGTGAAGGACATTAACTTGCTTGGAGGAGAAAATAAGGGAGTTAAAAAAAAAGTAGAACCGGTGGTTGCAAAGAATACAGGAAGGAAGGAGTACTTACTAGAGTAGCTGGGAAGATGAATTGGATCGAGAGAGGTGGATTGAGGTAGGTCCTCGAGGCAATAGGTGGAAACGAGGGCGACGGAGGGGGTTTGGCCGGAGTCGGAGGGAGGAGTCTCGATTTTAACAGGAGGGATTGTAGGAGTAGGGGAAGACGAAGCCGCAGGTTGTTTAGCCTAAGCATCTGTGGCAAAGGATCTTGGACCGGTGAATTAGCCGCCATGGATGTAACAACTATCGAGCTGAGGAAGAAACAAGTGTGACAAAGCTTCAAAGACCCGATCAGAAAAACAAAATTAAGCGTCCCTCAGAGGGACACTGATTGCAGGCTAGGCGACAGAGAAACAATAAATCAGAAGTCCAAATATGTGTTATCGGACCTGAAAATAGGGGAGAGGAGATGAAGTTGGAGAAGAAGATTTGAATCTTATTAGATAAACATAAAATATAAAATATTTTTGCAATCTAAATTTTGAAAAAATTTAGTTGGTTGGGAATAATACTTTAATTTAGGATTTTAGAAGGCATAATTTTATGGACCAATTAGTTTACAAGTTGTGTAGGGGTAAAAATGGGACGCTAGGAAAATTTTGGTCACGTGTGGCCATTTTCCAGTGTTTTTATCTTTTTAAACATATTTCAAAACCGACCCCATATTTTGGGGTCCATACAAATTTCTCTCTCTAAAAAAATATATAAAGAGAGACTAAGCCCATGGGCTGACCCATTTGGGGTTTAGGCCTTAAAAGGTCAGCCTTCTTAATGTGTATGTCTTTTCTTTTTTTAAGTTTTAGAATAGAATTAATTTAGTTTTTTTTTTTCTTTTTAATTCTTGTATGCTCCTACGTTTTTTTTTTTTTTTTTTTAATATTAGATCACATATATAGATGGAAACAATCTCTAAGAGGAGGTAGAAATGCTATGCTATGACATTGAATTATGTGTAGGTAATCAATATAAAACCTAACTTACCTATTAAAAATATCTCATATTTATATACTTATTATTTTTTTTCCCCTTTAAAATGTACATCATACCAAGTCTAACTCCAAATGCCAATTATATTTAATAGTTTTTTTTTCTTAAGTTCAACTAAGGATGGAAGGGATAGAACCTTTAACTTTAGAAATTGTAATAGATGTCATATTTACTGAGCTACATGCAGATTGACATATTCAACCAATTTTAAATTATTCATTGCAATATTTCTTAAACTTTAAAAAATAAACAAGTTTAAAATGGTAAATAAAACTTCGTAGAAAAGGGTATAAATGAATTCTTGAAAAAAAAAAAATTAAGGGTAAAAGTGAAATTAAAGAGTTAATATGTATTGACTTGAATATAGTCAAGTATTAAATAATATTAATATTTTCTTGAGAAAAATAGACTTTTGGTCCCTGAGGTTTGGGTTAGATATCATTTTGGTCATTGAGTTTTCAAACTCAACAATTTAATCCCTGAGGTTTGGTTTTAGTTTTATTTTAGTCCCTCCATCCATTTTTCTATTAACAGAAGCTGACGTGGCATTTTTTTATATTAAAAAATATATATATTTTTTTTATTTTTAAAATAAAGTATATTAAATTAATTTAAAAATAAAAAAATATCTTCCTATCTTCTTCTCTCTTCTCCTTCTTCCTCACCACCACCATTCGCCGCCGCTCGCCGGCTGCCGGCAGCAGACCATTTTTTCCCCATTCTTCCTCTTTCTCTTATTCTCCTTTTGAAGCTCAAATCTGGAAAAGAAATGATCATCAGAATTTTGAAGCTCAGGCGAAAAACCAGCAGCCCACGAAACAGAGCTCGAAGAAGAAGGGTTCCGAATTGTAAGTGAAGGAGGGAGATTGATTCCAAGCCTCGAAGAAGAAGAAATCTACCTCGAAATAGCAATAGGATTAGTCAAAAAGACTAAACGGAGACGTCAAAGAACTCGGTGTGGATGGAGTAAATAGACGAGAGACCTAATCCTTTCTAGCCTTGAGAATTACGGAGTGAAACGGAGCTTCAGGGCCAAAAGCCAATCTAATCATCTCCTTTTCTCCATGGTCTTGAGAAGGCCCATGATTTTGGAGGCATTTTCAGAGTCCAAATTCTGGATCTTAGAGAGCACAATTCTTGTTGCTTCATAAGAATCCATGGAAGGGGAAAAAATATAGGAAAATAGAGAGAAAGTTTGGTACAAAAGAAAAGTTTCACACCCACCAACTAATATGGGTGTAAAACTTTTTTTCTTTTCTTTCTTTGTTTCTCAACCTTTCACCTACCCAACTTGTGACGAACCCGAGCCACGAGGCACGAAGGACTAAGAGTTGGCGTAGCTTCGCTTCACTTTATCTTTCTCTTTCTCTAAAGCTTCTTCCTGAAACAACATACCCAAAAAGAGGCGGTCCACAGCAGAAAATTGGTCCCTCCGTCCAATTCTCAGAACCCACAGATCTGAGCTAAAAATTCCATTTCCAGAACTGATGATGAACAAATACACAACATTTTGTCTAACTTCAAAAACCAAACGATATCTTCTAAAATTTCCCCAACAGATCTGAGATCTAGACCTAGGAAACAAGATGAGATCTTCCTTCTTCACATAAAACAAATAAAGAACAGATCATTAATAACCCCAAACAACCTTTTTCAGAATCAAGCTAAAAGCGTGTTGGTCTCTCCTTTGCTTCGTCGCCTGAACGCCGAGGAGAGCAACAGAGGGTTTCCAGATCTTGGGCGGCGACAACTCATTCCAGATCGCGTGGGTCTCGACGAAAGCGGCATTCTCGTGCGAGACCCACTTCTGTGTGTTTTTTTTAATGAACAGGAAAGAAGATAGAAAAGAGAAGGAGAAAGGGGAGAAGAAGAAAAGAGGAAAAAAAGAAAAAACGGAGACGGCGGTGGAATCGTGTCCCTCCTCCCTTGTGCGGCGCCGGAATCGAAGGAGGGTTCCCCCTTCAGTTTCTTTTCTTTTTTTTTAAATCAGTGAAAATAGGAGAAGAAGAAGAAAGAAGGAAAAGGAGAAGAAGAAAGGAAGAGGAAAAAAAAAAGAAAAAAAAATTCCGACGAGACGGTGTCGGCCGCAACCGGAGAAGAAGAGGAAGAAGAAGAAGAAAAGGAAGAAGAAGAAGAAAGTGAAGGAGGAGGATGAGAGAGAAAGAAATAAAAATAAAAATTTATTATTTCTATTTATTTTTTATTTTTTAAAATTAAAAAAAAAATAATTTTTAATAAAAAAAATAATGACACGTCAGCAAACTGTTAACTTTTAACGAAAAAATGGATGGAGGGACCAAAATGAAACTAAAAACAAACCTCAGGAACTAAATTGTTGAGTTTGAAAACTCAGGGACCAAAATAAAACCTAACCCAAACTTCAGGGACCAAAAGTATATTTTTTCCTATTTTCTTTTATAGGTTTTAAGTTTGACCCTGTGTATTGCAATGTATAATGTTATATTAAAAGAAAGTAAATGTAGAAAATATTTGAATAAATTAACACTTAAAATGTGTATAACATTAAATAGATATTGAAGAAAATGAGCTAAAGTGGTCCATCCTTATCTCCATAGGGTTGTTTGAGTAAAGCAATTTGATTTCAACGGACAGGCACCTTTATGAGACACATTGGTTTTCAAATGACCATGTGTTGAAATTCAAACTTAATAATCATTTCTCAATTTAGTCTTTAATCCTGTTAAATTTGTTGAGGATCCCACATTGAAAAAATTAGTGGAGACCTCACAAATTATAAGGTAGAAGAGTCACCCCACTCATTGTCAATTGGTTTTGAGATGGAAGCCCATGTTATTTGATATGGTATCAGAGCCCATTAAACTCAAACGGGTATTCGGTCCAAGAAAAAATATTGGAGAATGGTAAACCCAAAGAGGCACTATCTTGAGGGGCATGTTGAGGATCCCACGTTGAAAAAATGACCCCATAAAATATAGGGTTATGGCTCATATTAAAATTAAATTTATTAAGTTGTGATTTTTTTTCATAAATAAATGCTTAATATGGTTTTCTTTGAGTTCAACAACATATGGGGTGGTGATTTGAACTATAATGACTTATAGTTCAAACATGCTACATTATCGTCAGAGCGAGCATAGCTCAACGGTAAAGAATAAATCTAAACATCAATATTTAAATAGTTTTCTTTAATTATCTATTATTTTCTTTATAATTTGACATCATGATTGTGTGTGTGTTTTTTTTCCTTCAAGTTTTCTTGACCTTGAAACCTAAGAATTCCAACTTGTTCTATAAGTTAGGGAAGATGTAAGAAATATAATATTTGTGAATTTTCCCCAACTCATTTGAAATATTCCCTTGTTTGTCTATGGCCCACTTCACTCTTGAAATTTCTGGCTAAGAGACAACAATAGTTTTGAAAAAAAAAAAAATTTGATTGTCTTTAGGGGTTTTTTTTTTTTATTTAAAAAAAAAACTTTTTTTTTTGTCTAGAGTAAAAAAAAAAATACTCCTAATTATCTTTTGAACTGATATAAAAACTTATGGAGAGAATTAAAGTAAAGATTTTTTAGAACTAAAACGAGGATAAAGTTAGTTTTTTTTTTTTTTTTTAACTAGAATAACTCTCATTTTTTTTTTAGAACATCATTGCATTCTATCAATCAGAAGCACCATACAGAATCATATAAGAAGTAATAAAAAACTCAGCACACTGTGGAACGGACTCCACCCACACTCGATTACTACACTGAGTTGCTAATGCCAACTTAGCTAGATGATGCGCCACACGATTCCCTTCCTGAAAGGTAAAGCTGAATTTCACCGACCAACCTTCTGGTAGGTCCTCCAGCACCTCAGAAATCACCACGAACAAGTTCGATAACTCCCATCTTGTTTTAAATCATGATTTTGTCACTTTAAAATGAAAAAAAAAAAAGCATTGTATTTTAGTAGTATATATATTGACCAAAGTAAACATAGCTTGATGGTAGTTAACATGTACCCCTTTCTTTGAGGTCGGAGATTCAAATCCTCATACTCATTTGTTGTAATAAAAAAATACAGTATATATATATTGACTTGAATGTAATTCAATCAATATGAAAACATCAACAGCCTTTCTTAAATTTAAAGATTTGAGTCTTCAATGTTTGAAATGCAATATAAGAAAAACACGTCGAAATCATTTTTAATGAAAAAAATAAAAGAAAATAAAAACAATCAAATGTGACCAAATACAATTTATCAAAGTTGGTGAGCTCAACCTTGTGACCTTTAAATAAAACACATGGAAATCAACTTGTGGGATGGGGAATGAATCAACTATATAGAGAACTTTGGAAATAAAAATGGCCAAAAAGTTTTATTGTTTTATACTTTGTCAAAGAAAGCACATGACTTTGATTACTTTGCAATCTCTCTCTCATCATTTTCAATCTAAAATCATACAAAAACCAAGTTGTAAATGATTTGATGCCTTACTCATTTAATTGAATCGGTGAAAAAACTTGCTTTTCAATCTTGTTGTTTCACGTGGATATATTGTTGGAAGTGTGACCAAAGTCTCACATTGACTAAATAAACCAATATCTCAAAACATCATGGTTACTTTTCTCTAAATTCTATGAAATCTCACACAATCTAATGATTGTAGTTGAGATTTTTTTTTTTAATCTCAACATGTAGGGGTGGAAGGATTTGAATCACGGACCTCTTGATCATTAGAACCAGTTAAATGTCAGTTGAACTATGCTTATGTTGTTGAAATTATTTCATATTACAAATGCCTTTTATTGTATGAAAATTATTGTTGTTCTTTAACAAATTTTGATAAAATTTAATTTTAAATGACTAATTTTAAGATTTTTTGAAAATATAGAGACTAAAATGAAATATTTCAAAATATATATGAACTAAAATGAAAGGAAACTCGTCAACATGAGTATAACTCAATTGACATAACTCTTGTACTAACGATCCAGAGTATGTGGTTTGAGTTCCTCCACTCCCCCACGTTGTCAAAGAAAATGAAAGGAAACTTGAATGAAGGAGGATCAATTATTTTAATCTAAATTTTACCTCGGTAAAAATTAATTTTGGAAATAATAAATTTATCTCAGATTGTATGGGAGCCGTTAGATTTGGGGCCCACTAAAAAAAGGGCCGGTTGCAAAAGTAGCAAAATGGCCCAAACTAATTGCAAAAGTAGCAGCCCGCAGAAATATTTGCAAAAATGGCAAAATCTCACCATCTGAAAAGTAAAATTACTAAAATGCCCATCACTGATAGAAAGCTTTTCTATCAGTGATAGAAACTTTCTATCACTGATAGAAAGCTTTTCTACACTGATAGAATCTATCAGTGATAGAAAGACTTTCTATCATTGAAGATTTCTATCAATATATATATATAAATTTACGAGGAAGAAGAAGATGCGCGTGCCAATCAGTTTTTCTATCACCGATAGATTCTATCAGTGATAGAAAAAGTTTCTATCAGTGATAGAAATCTTCTATCACTGATAGAAACTTTATTCTATCAGTGATAGAAACTTTCTATCATTGATAGAAAATGTTTCTACCACTGATATAATCTATCAGTGATAGAAAGACTTTCTATCATAGAAGATTTCTATCATTTTTCTACCACTGATAGAATCTATCAGTGATAGAAAGACTTTCTATCATAGAAGATTTCTATCAATATATATATATATATATATATAATTGACGAGGAAGAAGAAGATGCGCGCGCCAATCAATTTTTCTATCACTGATAGAGATAGAAATCTTCTATCAGTGATAGAAAGCTTTTCTATCAGTGATAGAAACTTTATTCTATCAGTGATAGAAACTTTCTATCACTGATAGAAAATGTTTCTACCACTGATAGAAATATCAGTGATAGAAACTTTATTCTATCAGTGATAGAAACTTTCTATCACTGATAGAAAATTTTTCTACCACTGATAGAATCTATCAGTGATAGAAAGACTTTCTATCAGTGATAGAAGATTTCTATCAATAATAATAATAATAATAATAATAAAAACTGACGAGGAAGAAGAAGATGCGCGCGCCAATCAGGGGCAGGGGCAATTCAGGAATATAAAAAATTAATTCAAAAATTTTGCCATATTTGCAAATATTTTTAAAAATTGTTATATTTGCCATTATTTACCCTCATGTTGCCACCCATTACAATTATCCCTAAAAAAATCATCATACAGAAAGTAGTGGGGTCCTGCGGGTTCGATCAAACCGTTAAGCATACTCCCATGTGAATTTTTAAAGTGGGCCCAATTGATATTGGCTCACACGTGCATGATCTCGATACACGTGTGTGCACTCTCTACCGTCCACGTCACTTGCTTTGATTGAGCTGTTTTCATGAAATCCAAAAAAACCACCCATGTTTGATAACCATTTGATTTAAAAAAATGAAGCCTATAAATACTACTAATCTATGTGCTTAACAAAGATAAAAATCATGCTAAAGAAATTAAGGGAAAAAAATAAGCATAATTTTCAAAAACCAGAAACCAAAAACCAAATGTTATCAAACAGAGTCTAAATTAATCGATTTTGTTCAATTTTTTAAAATATTTTTTTTATCTGGTTTAAATAATATTAAAAAAACCAATGATTTAATTCATTCTTATGAACTAAAAAAAGAATTGCATTTTTGATTTGGTTGTTAAGATATTTCAATCCAAAGATTTGTTTTGATATTTTTTAATCATTATTGAAAATGAAAAATCCAATCGAAAAAACAACATGCCCCTCATGATGGTGCCAATCTTTCTTTGGGTCCCATTGATACATATCATGGGGTTCCATCTCAAAACCAATTGGCAATGAGTGGACTAACTCATCTATCTTATAACTTGTAAGGTCTCCACTAATCTTTTCAATGTGGGATCCTCAACAGATTAATAATCATATCACATCCAAATTTCACGAATGCAATAGTTAAAACTAAATAGACTAGATTTGCAATTTAACAATATATTTAGGGTAACTTTGTAATTTTCATAAATAATTAATATAAAAATAAAAAGACATGCAATAATTTTGCTGAATGAAAACAAAAAACAGTTGCTTGAATTGCAAAGCTTGACAACTAAGACTCTCATGGCAGCTAAGATGAATCTCTCAATCTAGAAAAAAGTTACTTTCAATGTACTTTCATTCACATGGAAGCATTGGCCAAAAGCAGAGCAAACAGCCAAGCCAAGCAGCCATGGCAGCTGCCACAACTTGTGGAATTTCTTTTCCATGGCTTCCAAGAGTCGGGACAAGGAATGAGAATGAGAATCGAGACAAGGACGAGGACGAAGATGGAGATAGGAGAATTTTCTAACACGTGGTTCGTGAAATTTTCATATTTCGACTTGATTTTGATTTTTGGATCTTTATGAATTTTTTACTTGAAATGGACATGTGTTTAAGTACATCTATCTGAATTTTGAAAAATATAAACGTGAATGGAACAAACGTACGGTAAATTAGAGTAATTTTGGAAAAAAGTTTATAAGTATTTACGAATGTTTTGTGAAAAAAACTTACTTGTAAAATTGGTATGACTCAAGTAATTGATGGGAATGCAATTCGAAAACGCTTTCAAGAGTGTGGAACAAAATATTAAAAACGAAGGGTCTGTTTAGTAGGCAATCCGAATTATGTTTTATGATTTTTAAATATATTATCGAACGTATTTTGAACAATTATTTAAATTGAGATCTAATTTATGAATCTGCTACCAAACACATATCTGAAAACATGAAATACAACTTTGTTTTCATTGAATCCGTTGTTTTCAAAATTTTGTTTTTAGATCACCAACCAAACGCACCCGAAATATTTTAGTTAAATATCTTTTATTGATGTGCGAGTAATTAGACTATTTCTCAAGTTTTTTATTAATTACTTGAAAGTTATTTTTGGACAATCTTAATTTTCAAGTTTTTTTTCTTAAATAACTTTTAAATCAATCCAAGTTTTTTTTTTGGTAGTATTATTTATTTATTAAGTTCTTTATAAAAGACTTTAGGGAGAAAATTGAACCTTCGTTAAAGGCACATGTCAATTATCACATACCTATGCTTATTTTGACAAAAAAAAATTAAACTTCTAATCTTAAAAGATAATATATAATTACTTGGATTCGCGACATTTGATATTTTTAGAGTTACTTTCAAACACAAAGACTAAAGCAGCCAAAGAAGATGCCAAGAAATTGGCTTTAAAAAAAAAAAAAATCATTTTTTGTTCTTTGGATAGAAGCTTTATATACAAAGCAAGAAAGTGAAATCATGAATGGAAAGATTTTAACATATATTCCCACCGCTCTTGAGATGATATTATTTTCATGTCTTTTTTAGACCTCATTTTCATTTGCTTTTATCATAAGAGCATGTAAGAATAAAATAAAATAAAGTTAATTAAAAAATACAAATAAGAATCAATATATTATTTCAGTTCTAAAAAAATTGGAATATGGAAACAAAAAACAAGAAAGAGAAATATTACCAAATGGGGCCATGTTTTTTATATATAATTTAAGATATATTATTTTTATGTGAATTATGTGGGATATATTAAAATTTGACAATACAAGCAAAGGCAACTCTATTTTTTTTTATTTGAATTTTTAATTTTTAGGACTTATATTACATTTTGATGTGTCTTACAATTCGAAAGAATTAGAGGAGGGTCGTTTTAGTTTAACAACATGTAGAACAGTGAATTTGAATGTCAGACTTCTTTATCGAAAATATATACATTAACCAATTAAACTATGTTCAAGTTAGTTTAAATGTACAAAATTAACAAAATACAAAAACATAAACAAATCCGGTAATGAATATGTGTATTGTTGTGGGTGATTCTGGACCACTCCAGAATCCAAGGACTAAGCAGGACAACGCAGCACCAACACGAAAGCTTGACCAGAAAGCGGACCTCGGAGGATAGTGAGCCGAAGGGATTGGGCCGTCGGCCCAATCCCATGCTCGGCCCACTCGTGTGGGCCGAGTTTCCTCCCCTTCGTTCTGTCCCTGGTGCCTCTGGCCGCCTCAGTTCCACCTGGTTCAGCCGGAATCGCCTCCGAACGCCTAAAAACCCTAGAGGAGGAACAAGTATTTAAACCATTTTTCGTCACTGAAGAAGGGGATCCCGAAACTCATTCTCTGAACTCTTTCCTCTTACTTTGCTTTTTTGCTCTCCTCCTTCAGCTTTCTGACTTGAGCATCAGAGGCGGTGTGGCAAGCACCACACCGGTGTGCAGGTTTACTGTTTTGCAGGTCACGTCTTCCTCCCTCTCATACAAATTTACCGTTGGTGGCACATGAAGGTCAGGTGAGTTTCTCCTAACCAGATTTTGCCCTCAACATGTATATAATGATCTTTGTTTCTACACCCATGAGCTCGCACGTATTATTTTGATTGACTATATTAGAATTTAGTTAAAGTTAAGTAAAAATTAGAGAAAAGAGATAAATTTTGATAAAAGGTTGTTTACTAACTCGTGACATTTAGCTAAATTATAGATATCTAAATTAAAAACTTAAAATCTATAGAAATCACATTGAAGTTTTTTAAAATATTAGGGGATCAAATTAATGTTAATTCGTGTTCAAACATATGAAGAAATTAAAATTATTAAATTGAATAATTTAAAGTTTGACTTTTTTTTTCTTTTATTTATCTTTTCCCCATTCTATCCACACGTGTCTAATGGGTGCCTTTCTTCTCGATCACGTTTGGCATTTAGGATTAGGGTGCAACTTTGCCCTTTTTTTCAAAAAAAAAAAAAAAAAAAAAAAAAAAATCTTTGCCTTTTCTTTTTCTTCTTTCTTCTTCTTTTTAATTCAAATTTTATTTCTTTTTGACATCTCAAGTAATTAAAAGATTGTAAGAAAAAAAAATTCACAAAAAAAAAAGAGGGTTAATATATCATTTATATTTCAATCTCTCCCCCTATTTTCAAAGTTTCAATGTTGTTCCAATACTTGAGATCATTTTCAAGTATTATAAAGTGTATGATTGGTTCAAAGAATGTCTTGAAGTTTAGACGATTGTAAATGATATAAGTATCAAATACATTATTCCTCATGTGACCTCAATTCAACATATTTTATTGTCTAGGAGGAATTACACTTACTTGCTTTTTAGTACAAGACTTGTACTACAAGTAGCTACAAGATTTGTTATGACTTTTTACTATCATTCGACCGTTTTACTGAAACTTTTGCTTCTGTTTAATATAAAAATGACAGAAGCTAACTTTGGTTGGTTAATCCGATCAGTTCATGGATGGTCGACAAGTATGATGGTCTCAATGATGATCATGCACGTATTTCACGTGTATCTTACTGGTGGCTTTAAAAAACCTCGTGAATTGACTTGGGCGTTACAAGTGTGTTTCTGATTGTATTGACCATATCTTTTGGTGTAACTGGTTATTCCTTACCTCTCGGGACCAAATCAGTCATTGAGTAGTCAAAATTGTATCAGGTGTACTAGAAGCTTTTCAAGTAATGAGGTCGTCTTTGGTAGAGTTATTAGAGGAACAAAAATAATAGATTTTACTTTTTTTTTTTATAACATGTGGGGTGGGATGATTCGAACCACACTCTACCACAAACCTCTCAATCATTATATAATTTCTATGTCAATTGAGCTATGCTCATGTTTGCAATAAATTTTACTTCATACGATCTTGTTTATTTAAAAAAATAATGAATGAAATTAATTGGTGGAACGTATTTAAAGTTGTGGAATTTGATTGTCTTTGGTTTAAAGAACCTAATCAATCTAGTTTATATCCTTTTTCTTTCCTTTTGTGCCCAACTCACAACCTTTTGATTGATTGTTTTATAAGTTTTTCTCTTTTTCCCAAACTAATTTTTATTAACTAATTTTAAGTTCTTAATTAAATTCAAACTAAGCAAATATCAATCAAATTGAAATACAAGGTGGTGGTGACGTGACATCTATAAAAATAATATCTTTGATGAGTTAATCTTATTTTTACATGAGTATAACTCAACGGTAATTGACATATACTCTCAACTTTATGTGTGTATATATATTTTAGAAATTCACTTACTCTTACTTGATTTAAAACCAAATCAGTCATTTTTTTAGGTCGACAATTATAGAGGAGAGATCGATTTATTGACCTTTGAAATGATTATTAGTGTGTCTTATCTAATAAACTATGTCAGATTTTGACAAAAACCTAATTAGTCTCAACTAAATTTAATTTAAGAATATATACTAATTCAATTTGTATCAAATAATCTCGCTTCTTCTATCCAACATTTTATTTCTTGGTATATATTTTTTTTTATAATAATGGGTGTGAAAGAATTCGAACCACAGATCTCTCGATCATTAGTACAACTTTATGTCAATTAAGCTATTGGTCCTCATATAGCTAATTTTGTACGATCATAAATTGTTTTATGATACCACTGAAATTAATTGCAAGTCGGACATTTATGTGGCATTGAAACCATTTAAAAAAGAAAAACCAGCACATACAGTGAATTGATGACACGTGTGCATCAAATTTAAGCTTTATCCAATTATTGCACGAAAAATAAACCATTGATTAAATTACAAGTCTAGTTTTTTTTTTAAAAAAAAAGAATTACTAGTCTAGTTATTGTACTATCAAGTCTGTGTCTATTTGTTGTTTGAACTTTAAAAATTGCAGTTCCTGAATTTTAATAAAGTCTATAATAAATCATTGAACCTTCATTTTCATGTCCAACAAATCCTGAACATATTCAGAATTTTTAAAAATCAACTAATCTATTAGTATAAAATTGAATTTCATGTTTAATAGGGCTCTAAACTT
This sequence comes from Luffa aegyptiaca, assembly GCA_017139565.1. Taxonomy (NCBI): domain Eukaryota; kingdom Viridiplantae; phylum Streptophyta; class Magnoliopsida; order Cucurbitales; family Cucurbitaceae; genus Luffa; species Luffa aegyptiaca. The sequence continues at coordinate 43,672,240 of CM029402.1, read as the reverse complement.
TCAATTTTGTATGTTCATGAATTTTTAAAAAATATTGAACAGATCAAAAGTTTAAATTAAAAATTCATAGATTTATTGGACACAAAATTGAATGTTTAAGAATTTGTTAGATGCTTTTTAAAGCTTAGGAACAAAATAGACACAAATTTAAAAGTTTAAGAATTTATTTGATACTTTTTAAAATTTAAAGATAAAGATTAAATAAACACAAACCTCAAAATTGAGAAATTAAATATTGTTTGTGATAAATGATAATATGTTGTATCGTCGGTATTAAATCAAAATAAGGCTGACTAGATTTTTAAATAATTTAAGAGCGAAGTCAGTACTTAATGTTCACAAAATGCTAGTTCATATAAAATAAAGTTTTTAAAATTCACATCATCATTTCATTACCTAATTTTAATATTTTGATTGATTTGGTACTTGGTTTTTTAAAATTATATGAGATGATATCGGAATTTTAAAATATTAGAGCTGAATTGAAAAATGATGTAATATTTTAAACACCAAATAATTTATCCCTAAAAAAAAGCCACTAACAAATATAAGTTGTCATAAAAAGAAAAAAAAGGCTAGATGACAAATTTATATGCTTAAAGTAAATAGAAAATTAGATCAGTTATTTGCATAAAAAAAATAAATCAGTTTTTTTTTAGTCGATGGTATATGTCAATTATCGTTGAGTTAGGCTCATTTTAACATAAATCAGTTTTGAAATTAATGAAGTCTTAATCAATGTGATATTTCTATCCCTTAATTTTAAATGTTTCAATAAAAGGTTTTTTTTTTTTTTTTTCTTCCAAGTGTTTTCAATAAAAGTTTTACTCTTGACTTTAGCTTATAATCATTTAATCACTTTTTGTGTTGGTCCTTAACTTTATAAGTTCAATTTTTTAGTTGTCAAATTCATTAAATCATATATTTAATCTTTATCATTTAATTAATAATTGAAAATGATATTATAGATAATGGAGGGTGTTTTGTCAAAAAAAAAAAAAAAAAAAAATGGAGGATGTTACATCACATAGTTTAAAAGCTTAGAATAAAATGTATAATATGAACTAAATTAATATTAATAGAAATCAAATTCAATTAATATGAAGTTTTTTTTTTTTTAGTACGATTAATATGAATGAGTTAAAGTGTACATCAAAAGATTAAAAACTCATATATATATATATATATAGTTCTAAAAACTCATATTTTCACCTCTATAGTATTGAACTATGAAAACTAATAGAAATTAAAAAATTTAAACATTAAATAACCAAAATAGAAAATGAAAAGGTTAAAAGGGACCAAGTTTAATTTTATTTATTCAAACTATTAATGAATTATTTAATAATAAAGTCTTCTTCAATTATTTAATAATATAGTCTTGTAATTTGAAGCATAGAAGATAATGATGGATTGTTTTGTCAATCTTTTCATTTTTTAAATCAAAATGTAGTGTATGATGTGAAATGGAGGAGTATTGTGGTCACAAATATATGTGTAGCATTAGCATAGGAGAATTAAGATTGATAGCACTTGTTGGATAAACTAATTATGATATGATAACAATGCTAATTTAATAATTTAAGATATTTAATCCATTCAATTTTTTTTTTTTTTTTAAAAAAATAGCCATAAAATTGTACACATGTGTTTGTTGAAATATTGCAAGATAGTATTAAATTAATGTCATAAGCTGCATGTTCTAAATTTGATATATCAAGTTAAAAATAAGTACATACGTCTATATATATATATATATATATATATATTTTTTTTTTCGTGTGAGTGTTTGGGTCAACTTGCGCACATCTCGATCAATCTTACTAGACAAGACAGAACCGAACCGAACCGATTCGGTTCGGTTTCGGTTTGTCTTTTTTCTGAACCGAGAGTGAATCCCTAAATGGTAAATTGCGCAGTTCGTCTCACGATCGAATCCCTAAATCGCGCAGTCGTCCTCGTCTCCGTCAATCGCGCAGTCGATTCAGTCTCGTCTCCGTCAATCGCGCAGTTGCCCTAAATCGCCCTAAATCTCAAAATCATTCTTCGATTCAGTCTCTTTCGTTCGTCGGTAGCAACCCACGGAGAGCAGCTCGTTTCTCCTTCTCTCTTTCGTTCTTCCCTCGCCGGCGACTCTCTCTCTCGTGTGTTGTCGCCACCAGCGTACAGACCCATGCGTCGCTGCTTCTCCTCTCGCTGTCTCCGTAAGTTTTCTTTTCCTCTTCCTCGCTCTCATTTCCTCTCTGCCGCCACTCCCATGAAACGAAGCTCCCCAAAACCTCCATTAAACTCTATTCTCCATGCTCTTTCTCCCTTCTCTAAGATCGATCTCGCATTTCCTTTTGGGCCTTCTTCCCCCTCTCTGTCGCTGTGTTTCTGACCCTATCGCTGCCCTTCCACCCGTCTTGTCTCCGACCAAAATCGAGAGAGAAGGATTCGAATTCGACCCCCTCAAAAAAACGAAAAAAAGGGAAAAAAAGAAGAAGAAGAAGAACCAACCCGACCGGTTCGGGGTCAAGTCGGTTCGGGTCTTCCGTACAACCGACACGTGTCGGGTCGGGTGGGTTGTCCGTACAACCGACCCAACCCGACTTTTTTACACCCCTAGTTGGGAGTGCAACCAAAGATCCACATTGGTTAGATAAGAGGATGATTATGGATATATAAAGGAAGACAACTATCTCTATTGGTACGAGATCTTTTAGGTGAATCAAAAGCAAAGCCGTCCAAAGCGGACAATATCATACCATATGTCTCGGACGTAGTCATTTTGGGTGGAATCAATGTCAGTTGAACTATAACGTTTTTCCTTTATCCTTAAATTTAAAGAGGTCTTAAAAGTTTATAGACTTTCTCTTCCAAATCATTTCATTAAATGTAAAAGTGACCATTTGGAAAAATTCAAATTTTTTTTGAGTTCGGAAAAAATCAAATTAAATAGACATAATTAGATTAGATTAGATATGGTATTGTTTTTAAGGCCAAACCACTTTGTTGGTTATTGAATTTTCATCGGCCTAATTAATATCTCAAATTTATTTAAACGATTTAGGACCTGTTTAGAATGCATTTTAGTTGAAGTGTTTTTCAAGAATGCATTTTTTAAAAAACATTCTGTATAAAAATTGTTTAGATTTTAAACACTCATATGTTCAGTTATATTTTCTCTTTATACACAACTTAAAAATTCTTTGTAAAAAATTTGGTTTCAAATGTTTCTCTCAAAATGGGTTATTTCTCAATTTCATTTTTTAATGAGTCATTTTTAGTGGTTGCCAAACACTAGATTTTTTTTCAAAATTAAACACTTAAAGTACAACTTTATGCCAGTTGAGCTATGCTCTTGTTGGCAAGTATATAATAACTTGTGTATAAAAACACTTATGAAAAAACTGTAATCAAACATATGAGTGTTTAATTTCTAAACAATTTCGCAAAAGCGAGCTTAGCTCAGCGGTAATTGGCATCTACTCTCGACCATGAGGTCAGAAGTTCGAATCCCCCCACCCCCAAATGTTGATGTACTAAAAAAAAAATAATTTCTAAACAATTTCTATACAAAATGTTTTCTTGAAAAATGCATTCTTGAAAAACATTTAAATTAAAAGATATTCCAAACGACACAAAATCTAATTTTGTGTTTGATATGTTTATAATTTTTTTTAAAATATCCATTTCAAAAAAAAAAAAAATTAAAAATATAAAATATGTCAAGTTCCAGTATTTATAAGGCACTTCTAAAACTTCAAACTTCATTAAACACAAACCTAATAATTCATAAATCTACTGTACTTATGATTTTGTTTGGAATCACTGTAGCTTTTAAAAGAATGTTTAGCAATAACATCTGCGGTGGGGGATTCGAGCCTCTTACCTCTAAGTCGAAGGTACATGAGCTATGCTCGCTTTGTCAAGAATGATTAGCAATTGTACGATAAAATCGAGATTTGTAAATAAAGGTAACAGATTTTAAAGAAAACTAAATTAAAAAATTGGTATCAGATAGATTTTTTTATGTTAGAGTAAATTGAAAACTAGCGTAAATTAATAAATATTTTGTTTTACCAAAAATTAGACTGATAAAATTCACTTCTAAAAGTATTATCAAACGAGACCATAATCTTTAAAGCTTAAATACTAAATATATAGTTTAACGAAATCTTTTAAAACAACAAAAATGAGATCACATCTGTCCTATAACCATAAAAACCAAATTTATAATCTACGGATTACTTTGTTTAGTTAGTTTTTTTGGGGTTAAATTACCATAAAAACCAAATTTATAACCTACGCATTACTTTGTTTAGTTAGTTTTTTTGAGGTTAAATTATCAAAAATACCTCTGAACTATGAGATTGATTTCAATTATAATTTGAAATTTCAAAAGTTTCATTTTAACTCTTGAAGTTTCAAGTTTGTTTCAAAATGGTCCTTAAAATAAGGTGTTTGCATATGTATTGTTACTTATGTGAATAGATTTGAACACATACATGTAAAAAACAATAAAAACAAATGCAAACACATCATTTTTTTTAATCAATAAATGACTTGCTTGGAAACAATAGGGACTAAAACGAAATTTCTGAAAGTTTTAGTATAATTGAAACTAACCGATAGTTGAGGGGTATTTTTGATAATTTAACCTTTTTTTTTTTTTTTTATATTAAAAACATTTATTGCATTTTCATTTTTCCAATAAGACTATTGCGACAGCAAGGCCCTTCTGCTTCGTTTGCTTTGCTTCATTCAAGTTTCGTACGGCGAGACTTTGAAGAGAGAGAAGAAGAAGAAGAAAGGCTCTTCTGCTAGACGGTGGTGGCCGCCATTGAAGAAGCTTCCTTCGTGCTTTTCTTGATATTTAAAGCGATAGAGAAAGAGAGAACCAGAAGCAAATTCGTTGAAGATTATGGAACACACACACAAAAACGTAGATTTCATCTTCACATAATATATATATATTTATATATTTTATAACAAGTATGACAATGCAAGGTTTCGTAGAAGCTTTGTCTTATGCTGAGAATCAAAATTCTCGCACATCCTTCTCCTCACGTTATCGCTTCCAATCATCTTCGTGTTCTTCCGTTGTTGCTCATTTGCTTCAATCCTAGAGTTTAGGCTTTTGGTTTTGATCCGTCGCTTTCCGTGGGTTCGTTTTTTTTTTTTTTTTTTTTCGTGTTTATCTGAGGAAGTTTGGCAGCGAGGACGGAAATCAAGATATCTTCGGCGAAAATTCTGGTTTTCGCGTCGGATTTTGTGGGGGGTGGGTTGGCGATTAGTAGGGTTTTACCGGGACCGGGAGAGACTTTGGAATCAAGCCGATTTTGGAAGTTTTTCGTGGTTAGTTGTTGGGGGTTGGGATCATTGATTGAAGGAGGTTTAGAATTGAGTAGTTTTGATAAACTTTGTAGATGAATAGTGGTTTTTTTTAGGGATTTTAGATAGATCAAGCATATTTAGGAGTGAAGTGGTGATTTGAGATTTGGGATCTTAGTTGAGGATTAAGGTTTAATGCTGGGATTTTAAAGTCTAGCAGACAGGGCGGAACGTAATCTGGACGAACGGTTGATTTGACTTTCCTTGCCGTTCATCAGCCATAGACGACGGAGATAGGTTCATCACTTTTGGGATTGATTCCCCTTTTGTGTGAAAGAAGGGTTTAATTTGGCCGATTAATCTTGTTGGCTTGGAACCTGTGGTTGAGATTCTTCGCTGTGGATAAGATGAGCTCTAGCGTGATAGATGCTGGTGCAAACAGCGGCAAGTTGCTGGTTCATGTTTCTGAAAATGGACACTCATTTCAGCTTGATTGCCACGAGGGTATGCTGGTTGAGGATGTAATGCGCTTGATTGAATCGGTCACTGGGATTAATTGCAATGATCAGCTTATTCTCTCTTTGGATGTTAGACTGGAATCACAGCGACCCCTTTCATTCTACAAGCTTCCAGCAGATGATCGGGAAGTTTTCTTATTTGATCGATCCAGGCTGCAAAGCAATTCGCCACCGCCTCCACCGGAGCAGATTGACATCCTTGATATTGTTGAGCCACCATCACCTTTATCTTCACAAGATTCCCATCCTTTAGATGATGCCTCAGACCCTGCTTTGAAGGCTTTGCCTTCTTATGAGAGGGAGTTTCGTTACCACTACCACAAGGCTCATGCAATATACAGTAGTACGGTGATGAAGTTTGATTACTGTGAGAAGCTTTTGAGAGAGCAGAAGGTTCAAGAGAGAGCTTTAGAGGTTGCAAAGGGTAATTTGGATCAATACTATAAAATGATTAATCAGAACTACACAGATTTCATGAGGCGATATGCTCAGCAGCATCGGGTTCATTCTGATCTGTTGGTGAATTTGGGTAGAGACATTGAGAAATTAAGGTCCGTTAAGCTTCATCCTGCCTTAGAAACAGCCAATCGCAAGTGCCTACTGGATTTTGTGAAGGAGGATAGTTTGCGGAAGTCAGCGGAAAATTGCAGCAGTTCGCACAGTCAGTTTGAGAACAAAGTTTTTCAATTTAAGGTGGTATTTAACGAGGTTAAGAGAAAAGTTGAGGAATTATTTTCCAGCAGGGCTTCTTTTTCTATCAAACATTTGGAATTGAATATTAGGGAGCATCAGCGGTATATCAGTGAACAAAAGAGTATAATGCAGTCCTTGAGGTTAGCTTCTGTTTACTTTTTTCATAGCTCAAGCATCAGACCTGCCATACTACTACCATCTGTTTTTGTCTTTGGCGTGTGAATTCCCCCTCTCAAATAAAACAGTCACCTTTTTCTTTTTCCTTCAGTTCTCTTTTTGTGTATTCAATACTTAATCAATTAAGTTTCTACTTCTTTCTGAGATTGGTGATATTAGTTGCTTTAATCTCACGAATCACTTATTTGGTACAAACGGAATATTGTGCATGTTTACATGTATACTACATAGTTATTAACAGTTGAAGTGTGTTTACACAATGACTCTAAAATTTCGTTTGTGCTTAATAATGCAGCAAAGATGTTGATACTGTAAAGAAACTGGTGGATGATTGCCTATCTTGTCAGTTATCTTCCTCACTTCGCCCTCATGATGCGGTTTCGGCCCTTGGTCCTATGTATGATGTTCATGACAAAAATCATCTGCCAAGAATGCAAGCTTGTGATCGTGCAGTTTCCAAACTACTTGATGTTTGCAAGGATAAAAAGATTCAAATGAACAACTTCTTGCACTATTACATGCAAAAGATTGCTTATAACTCTTATATCATCAAGGATGTCAAATTACAGTTTCCTGTTTTTAAAGAGGCAATGGGGCGTCAGGAGGACCTATTTATGGATCTAAAGTTAGTGCGAGGGATTGGTCCAGCCTATAGAGCTTGTCTTTCTGAAGTTGTGAGAAGGAAAGCTTGCATGAAGCTTTACATGGGTATGGCTGGTCAAATGGCTGAAAGGCTTGCAAGAAAGAGGGAGGATGAGGTTAGAAGACGTGAGATGTTTCTGACTGAACATAGTGGATACTTTCCAAGAGATGTAATAATATCCATGGGATTAAATGATATTCCTAATCCATGTGATGTCCATATAACTCCTTATGATGAGCGTTTAATTGATGTTGATATCTCAGACCTTGACCATTATGCTCCTGAGTACTTGTTAGGATTCCCTTCAAAGAGCGAGAAGCAAGGAGTCCCGAAGGATTCCTCTATAAAGTCAGTTGGAGCTTTGAGTTCTGTCGAGGCTGAAGAAATTTCAAAGGACACCTTTGAGAGTTATGGCTCTGGTGAGCTTGTTGAAGGTTCTGAGTTAGTAGAGATTGCTGGAACCAGCAAGATGGAAGTTGAAAATGCAAAATTGAAAGCTGATCTTGCTTCTGCCTTAGCCATGATCTGTTCATTCTCTCCTGAATATGATTTGATTGATGACGGCAAACTAGACAGTATCTTAAAAAATGCTGCTGAAAAAACAGCTGAAGCCTTGCGTCTTAAAGATGAATATGGAAAACGACTTCAATTAATGCTTAAAACTAAGCAGATGCAGTGTGAATCATATGAAAGACGCATTAAAGAATTGGAACAAAGACTGTCAGATCAGTATTTGCAGGGGCAAAATCTCTCAAATAATGATGTGTCTGATTTTGCTGTTTTGGCAGAAAAGAGTGATGATTGCAAGCCACAAATCATAGGTGGTCCAGAAGCCCCTGCACCTTGTATATCTACTACAGAGCCAATGGATGAGGTTTCTTGCATCTCTAATTCACTGGATGTAAAGCTGGGGCTTTTTGCTGGACAGCCTGCTAGAGCTCGAGAAGCAGTTGATGAAAACATGATGGATTCTCGTGGCGATCAGAATCCTCATTTAGATTCCTCAATGATGGAGCCAAATCGTGAAGAATTTCTAGACAATGATAAATATGTGAGAGATAAAGTAGGACAGATGGGAATATCTCTGACAAACAGTTCCACAGCTGAGAGCATGCCTCGGTCTCTGAATGATTTGCCGTCTGAAGCAGTAGAAGATCCCAGTTTGGAATCTAATCTTCAGAATGGCCTTCTGCTTGAGTTGCAAAATGCACTTGCGGACAAGACCAATCTGTTGAGTGAAACTGAAACCAAACTTAAAGATGTTATGGAGGAGGTTGCCTCACTGAAGAGAGATTTGGAAGCTAGTAAGAAGCTACTTAATGAATCTCAGGTACTAATTTTATTTGTTCCTTTTTCTATTCTCTCCCGTTAAAGATTTCTCTCCCTTGGAACTTTGTTTCTAACTAACGACCAATGCTTTGACAGCCTTCCATTCCATTTTTACCTTTCCTGTGACTGTGACTTATAGGTTTCTTTTGTACGTTTCTCACTTTTATCCATCTAACCATTTCCGTTCTTTTTGATATGCATACCAAGCTATAGAAAAAACAAGCCACAACAAAAAAAAAGGGCTCGTTTTTGCCGAACTCCGGCTTCTTTAGGGCTTGTTTTTTGTATGCCCTTGTATTCTTTCATTTGTTTGATGAAAGTTCGGTTTCTTACCAAAAAGAAAAAAATCATAAAAAAGTCTAAAGACCGAAGCCCTCAAGGGGACATTAAACCTAATCACCTCTCAAACCTCCTCACTCCATCTCTCAACCCCTTTAAAAATTATATTGTTTCTCTCAATCCAAATACCTGACAAAATTGCAAAGAAACTTGCTTGCGACAACATTTTGCCTACCTCCTGGAGGATTCCAAAGCACCTCCTCCACCATAGACTTCACCTCTCTATTGCGAGCCCTACACACCCCAAATGAGCTTTGCCACTGAACCCAAAGGTAAATAGCAAACTGACAATTCCATTGCATATGATCAAAACTCTCCTCATGCCTTATGCAAAGAATGCACTATTGCGGAAACAATACGTAGGAAGAATGTCTTTGGATACAATCCATAACTTCTCCCACAAAAGGCCTGCCACACAAAAACCTTAACATACATTTTTTGGGGAAATTTGTTACAAGCAATCTTTTGAGTCTAGGTGTAACTTTCGATGATAATGGATTTTTGTTTTACCCCACATTCTTTCATTGGGGGTATGGATAGCTAGCGAGTTGTCTGTTTAATCACTATTGCTAGCTGAGGGAAGGTGCCAAAATGTTCATTAGTTGTTGTCAAGGTGAGATAATTTCAGTTAGGCGGGTACCTTTTAGGTTCCTGAATCATCTCCACTCTTACCTAGCATGGCACCTGAGAAAAGAGCCTTGCTAATGCCTCTCTTAAGATCCACATATGATTAGATGAGCTCAATTTGCTGTTGGAGATTTTGCGAGAGTTCATTTGATTTGGTACTAAATCATCCGTAGTCAGACTGACTGAAACTTTTGGATATGTTCTTCATGAATCAGTAATGAAATGTCTACGAAATTGAAAGTATGGTTCCATCTCAACTCTGCTTTCATTACTAAGAAACCTTATATACTTATTTTTGGGATGATCATAGGTGTGAGAAGGTGGTTCTGACCAAAGATATTCTTGCCATTTTTTGCTGGGCGATTTTTAGGAGTGGCCTATTCTAATTGTTGGGAAGAAGACGAGGAGACTGCCAAGTTATGCTTCAGAAAATTGGCTTCTCGGGTTGGGTGGTTATTATTAATTTTTTTTGGTATGACAAGTATATTCTGTCGTGTTTCACGAAAAGCCCATCAAGTCTTCTGAAGCATAAGCTGCAGTCTCCTTGGTCTTCTTGGGTTGGGAATTAACCCTTTAGCTTTTGTTTCAACGCTTGTAAAGCTTGTCAAGGCACACCCTTAATTGAAAAGAAAAGACGGAACTTTTAGGACAACATTAGGGATTTAGTTGACGTTTGGTTGCAACTATTCTAGTTCTTTCATACATGTCAGCTGTGAAGCTTTTCTGCAGTAGCATGGTTGTGTTTGGAGGATACAGTACCTTATCTCTCTCCCCTTTTCTTTTAACCTTTCTTGTTTGTAGTGAAATTGTCCAGCTGACTAGTTTCCCCTCTTGGAAAATGAGGAATTAAGTAAACTTAGTGATTTCCTTTCGTCCATGGGCTTTATCTTTTCTGGAACTATGCCTGTGGCTCTTATTTATCCTTATAAATAGAATCCAACCCATGTTATGTACCTGCGGCTCTAATTTATCCTTACATGATCCGATTCATGTTATGTACATGTGGTTCTTAGTTATCATTGCATCTTCCTTTTCCTTCGTTAACCTTCTCCTTGTAATCTTCATGAATTGGAAGTTCCATCTCAATCTTTTTCCACTGTTATTTCTTTGGGAACAGAGATTGCAAAGAATCTGGAGAACAAACACGAGTTGAGGAAAACCTGCCCATCTGTCATTCTGAAATATTGTCCCAACTCCATTTCTGACCTTTATGGCAGATGATCCCTAAATAAGGAATATAAATTTGGTGAATAACCAAAGAGGAATTATTCGTATTGTGAGTGTAAAGAAACACCCTTGCCTTCCACAGTATAAATACTGCTTATTTCCATTTTCTTCTGTGTATCGGGAAGTCTTTTGAAGTAAAATGAATTTTGTGATATTCAATAATTAAAAACTTCAATGCATCTAGAATCCCATTCAATAATTTGTGATATTTTATCATCTGTATAGCGATGAGGCAATATGATATCTCCTTTTGAACTACCATGATTTTCTGTTGACTGTTAGTCTTCAGCTTCTTTGAGTTGTGAGGTGCACTGCTTACAGCGGAAGCACAACATTAGTTCTACCATACTTACCTGAGATTTGTGAAAGAGTGGTTTTTTTATTTTTACCTATTTTAGTTTTTAGTTTTCATTGTCACGATCAACGATTCTTTTCCCTGTCAATGGAGTTTTTTTTTTTTCCTGGTCTTTGTCGTCATTGTAAATTATTCTTTATCCATCCTTGCAGATGAATTGTGCCCACCTGGAGAATTGTCTGCATGAAGCGAGAGAGGAAGCTCAAACTCATCTTTGTGCAGCTGACCGTAGGGCTTCAGAGTATAGTGCACTTCGTGCATCAGCTGTGAAAATGCGGGGCCATTTTGAAAGACTAAAAACCTATGTTTTTGCTCCGAGTGGAATGGCTGCTTTCGCTCATTCATTGCGCACTTTAGCACAATCTTTAGCCAAGTAAGTTACTTTCGTTTTTTGCTCAGTTGCTGGTTTCCAAACCTTTTTCCTTACCCATTTTAAAAGAGAGGATCAAATACAACTTTGTTTCTCGTCTTGTATTCTATTGTATTTTTTCTGCAAATGAATGAATACTGCTGTTTCAGTTTTTTCTTTAAAATTTTCATGTATTTTTTAGTGCGCTAGTGCTATAGTCAATTCTTCCAACATATTTGCTCTCTCAATCCTTTATTATGGAGCAATATTAATTTTACTTATGCTATTAAATGGATAAACTATTATACGGAACTTTGAAGATAATTTCCTGATATATGTATGTATATTTTTCGTGTACAACAAAGGAGTGCATATCTTACCACTAAGCTATGCTCATGTTAACATCCTGATATTTGTACGAGATGACTTTTCTGAACATATTTTCAGTTATTTATATAACATTCCTCAAGAATCCTCTTAGTTATGAGTGGAGTGTTTTCTTGTAATCCACGTCCACCCTTAGGTGCCTGGGGTTTTTACTCCTTTATTTCATCCATCAATGAAATCTTATTTCTCTTCTAAAAAAAATCCTTCTAAAAAAAATCCTTAGTTACGAGATTAGTTCTATGATTAAGGAAAAGAACTCTAGAGAGATAGCTGGACTTGAAAATGTAATTCCTTTCTATTTTCCATCTAGTTTTAATTATGGATTCTAGAGATTTTCTTGTGCAAGTAATCCATTTTATGAAACGTTTTCAGTTATTGATTTGATTAATGAAACTAACCTAGAATTCTTTTAGTTCTGGTAGTGACAATGAAAATGATGGTACAAATGAATTCCGCCAATGCATCTGGGCTATAGCGGAGAGAATTGGAATTTTTGTCAAACAACGTGAAGAACTGCTCGAGAAATACCCAAAGCTCGAAGCTGCGAATGAACAACTTGTCAAAGAACTGGAAGAAAAGAAAGAGCTTGTTAAAACTTTGTTCGCAAAGCATCAACTCGAGAAGCAGGTAAACTTCCTTTATGAGCTCCCTAATAGTATTCTTAAAAAATTTATAAGGTTTTAAGAATTGTTTATATGATCCACCGACCTACACTGTTCAAATATGTCATTGGTTTATATTCTGGTTCAGATTGTACGTAATCTCGAGCGATTTACTGAATTGCACTCATTACATTTGAGCTTTGATACAGGCAAACAAGGAGAAGATTTCTTTTGGTCGCATGGAAGTCCACGAGATTGCTGCGTTTGTTCGGAATGCAGCTGGGCATTATGAGGCAATCAATCGGAACTGCGCCAACTACTACCTGTCTGCTGAATCTGTGGCTTTATTTGCAGACAATCTCCTAACCCGATCTAACTACATTGTTGGGCAGATTGTCCACATTGAACGCCAGACCGTGAAACCATCGCCGCCTTCTCCTCGGCGTGATCACGGTAGGGTGGATCAAACTGATTGTGTGATCTCTGACTCGGGAACTGACAGGTTGACCTTGAATTCAGGTTTATCTTTGAACCCATACGGTCTCCCGGTCGGATGTGAATATTTTATAGTGACTGTAGCGATGTTACCGGATACTGCTATTCATTCATCAGCTTCCTGATCCCTGCAAACAACAGACTGACATGATGGAAGATCCCAAGTGTACATATCAATAACATTGAAGAACAATTGTTGGGAGGTGAACTTTTTTATTTTCCTTTTGTACAAATGATGGTGGAATGAGTTTTTAACCCCTCACTTTATACCCATCTCTCTGTAAATATTTAACAGTCCAGTGTGGAAACTGTGAATATTATTGCCCCACCTAGTCTTTAGTTTGACTCTACTTGACTTCTCTATATATATATATTAATATAAGAACTTCTGAAGTTTATTAGTTCAAATTGTTAATGTTGAGGGAGTTAAAACTTGCGTGCATACCGGTATGTAGGGATCTCCCTACATACCCCATTAAAATCTTGACAAGTAAGAAAGAGTATGGGAGAAAATGAGAATTTTTTGTTATCTCTCTTAGTTGTCAACGTTTTAATGGTGGTATGCAGGGAGATCCCTACATACCGGTATGCAGGCAAGTTTTTTCCTTTCTCAAATGCCTTGCCAACAATCTTATTCTTTCACCTGGTTTTCACAGGTTGATTACTTCTGTTACTTTTCTGACTCTCCCTATTTAAGAGGTTGGAAGCTTCTTAAGTATAGAGATGTTTTAGTTAGAGGGTGGTTTTGAAATATATTATTTAGAATTTTAGATTTTTTTGGGTGAAATTGATTTAATTAATTACTTTTGTAAAAGTTATTTTCTTTTACTTCTAAAATTTGGATATAACTAGTATTATTGGTGTTTGGTTTCAAGTTATTTTGCATAGTTTTGAAATAAAAAGATTCAATTTGGCTTCTATAGTTTGGTTAAAACCTTTTGAAATGAGTTGGGATAGAAAAGTTAATTATGTTAGTGTGGTTTCAATTTATTCTCTAGTATCAAATCAATTTTCTCATGAAGTGGGATAGAAAAGTTGCTTGTGTTAGTATATTGAAAGCATTTGAGATCAAATAGTCAAAAAGTTGGATCAAAATATTGATAATCATTTGTTTTGTTTTTTTTTTTTTCTTCTTAAAGTATTTTTGAAATTTGACTAAGAATTCAAATGAGAATGATGAAAATTAAAGAAATGGTAAAGAAACAACAAACCTAAAATTAAAGTAATTTAAAACGAAAAAAGGAAAAAGTTGATAAAAATTCCAACTTTTAAGTCCTCTCCTCTATTATCAATTGCAACAAGAACATTGTTGGACCAAACATAAAAGGAGCCAAAATGTTTCAAGTTGTATAAACTCTAAAATAGATTGATTCACCAAAGGATATTCAATTTACAACTCATGTAAGGTGGGCTGTCTCACAACATTACAGGGTAAAGAATTAAAACAGCTGTGGGCATACATAAAATGCCTAAATACATGAATTACACATACAGGGATTCTTCATCAATATATATTTCAGAATCCCATCAAGATTTTTTGTCATCTGCTTTAAACCGTCCTGCTGTCGCTTTCTGACACAATATACAAAAACATTTCAGCCAGACTTAACTTTCACCATCCTCTTCCGATATGTTGAACAAGAACTTTGGGATAGAAGCGATTCGAGGAAGATGCAACAGCAGTTCACCGAACGAATCCTTCCTAGACATACCGACTGCCTGCTTAGTACTAGAGTTATCTTTTACGTCCTCTGCAAAAGCTTTGACATCGCCTCTCAATATGTTACTGACTTTATCACTCTTCCTGTCATCGGGTCCTTCGCCACGACTTTCATCGTTCAACTGTGGATTCTGAGTCGTGGTATTGGTTGGGTCTTTCTGCAAGAGACAACAGAGAGAATTGACCCTTTTCATGAGAGATTTCTCATCAGAAGTTGTAGATTGGTTGTCGTTCAGTAGATACTGTGCAATATCCTCTAGTATGTCCTGGTATTCTGGTCCTTGATTGGCAAATGATGGATTTGCCGCTGTCATCTGCTCAGTAATACAGTGTCCAATGTGATTCACGAGATCGCTCATCGACATGGACGGGTGGAGCCCGGGCACTTTCATTTGTTCCCAATTTCTTGGGCTTCTAGAACTACCAACTTCAAAATTTGCACTTGCTTCGGCTGCACAAGGTTCTGTATTTTATCAGTAAAAAAGGAACAGCACAGATATTTTGGATACAAACAAACGTTAGACTAATTCCTCATAGAATCCTAGAAAAAGGTACAAATCAAAGATTCCACAAACAAATTACAAAGAAATATTAATGACAGGGAATATTGACCATTCAACTCATGATGTCGACACCATGTGATTTTTGGGGTACAGGACACTTCGCATGTAGTACGATTTTGAACCAATAATTTATGTACTAAAAGACACGCTTTCCTTTTGTCCTTTCAATTAAAGAGCAAGAATAATAAAAACATCTTTCAACCATGACAATACCCATAAGTCATAATAAGCAGAAATACGAAGTGGAAAAATCATGTTAAATTCTTCACTAAACTCGTAAGTTTTCACTTCTATCTTTCCTGAATGTATTCCTTTTGAAAGCAAAAATGATCCATTCAAGTCTACAAGCTATATATATATATAAGATATTTGTTGTCAAGTAGGGACGATAGTGTGATCAGGTGGGTAGGTTGCTGGGCCACCCATTTTCCCCCCATTGATCAAAAATTAGAAATAGTTAAAATATCTTCAATGTTAGCTATTCAGTTAAAATATCTTCAATGTTAGCTATTCAATTAAAATATCTTCAACTCTGAAGAGATTCTCTCTATAGGGCCTAATTCTAATTACTTTTAACTTATTCAATAATATTTTAATGACATAATCAAATAATAACAAAGTACTAGAAAAAAAGAAGTACGTAAAACATATCTCCCCTAAAACGGATATAACAAAAAAACAGTAGCATAAATTGTCACCTGAACAAGGTGATGGAGCTTCTTGAGAGTGATGTTCTACTGTCGTACAAGTAGAGTCTTGTTGTTCTATCTTCAAGGATGATTGCTGAGGAGATGGTGAGGCACCGTCTGTCAGAACAGATACAGTTGATCCTTTACTATTTTCTGCTTGGTGTTCTGGATCCTCAAAAACAGAAACCCTTCGTTCGAAATATGGTGAATCCAATACTATCTCTGGTTGTCGGCTTAAGAAGTTAAGACGCATGTCACACTGGATTAGCTTTTCAAAGTGTTTGTTCAACAATCCTTGAGGACATTGCAGAAAATGTTGCCTAACAATCACAAAAATTAGATTTCCATTATAAACATTACCAAAGTCCAAAGAATCTGAGACATGCTTTGTTCTTACATAACATGAGGAAAATAAACAATTTTTGTTTAGAAAAAAATATTTAGTGCAAGTTCATAGCATGAAAACTTCGTATCTATCCAAGTGTATTCAGGCATGCGTATGCATCTAATATGTTCAGGTATGTGCAAGGAATATTTGAATTTTCTCATCCAAGCAAAAAAAAAAGGAGAATAATAGAAAAAAAATCCTCATAAAAACCATTTTATCAAGAAGGTTGTCTCTCTAATCCACATATTCTTCCGTGGATCTACATTTGTTTGATCTTAAGAGATGGAAAGTTGCCAGAAAAAAGAAAATTCCATCGTCAAAGACAGTTTTTATATTTCCAAGATGTGAAACTCCAGTCACCACTCAAAGAAATTGAATAGAAAGGAAAATAAAACGACAATATAATCTAATTCTCTCTCTTGAATCTCAAAATAATATAACAAAACAGAACTTCCTCTACTCAACAAATTAAGAACAAAAGACATGAAGAACATCCATAGGTTGTGAGTATAGAGAACTTTCTACCATTGAATTCCAATGGGAACTAAATTTATAAGGAGAGCACAAAAGAAAAAGTGATTGAGCATAAAATTGGATACTCCAAAGATGGCAAAATCACAAGCATTACCTGTGTATAGTAGCCTGGCCATCAGTAAAGTCAGCAGTTGCCTGCCATAATGTATGTTTTCTTGGTTGAGGGTTTGTCTCGCGGAAGAAAAGGGGCTTCCTAGCCAACTACAGAAAATATAAACAACAAACCAAAAGAGGCTGTCATTGAATAAATACAAGAAGTCCTCCATATAAATACATTCTCATCATGCATTAAGAAAAGAGAAAGCACGCAAGTCAGGCATTAGGCAAAAATAAGAAGTGCGTACCACCACATTCAGAGTACCAGGTCCATTATCAGGGCAGTGTGCCTTTAAGGCCATAATATCAGACCATTGGATTTCTATTTTACTCTTCAACCCACCTTCAAGAATTTCCCATACAAGCTTATGCTTAGCAAAATAACATTTTGCCACCAAATCACCTTCATATCTTGATTTATACTGTCAATAAACAAGACCTAAATTACTTGACATCCACAAAATTTCCAGAAAATTTTCCAATTATCAGACGCACAGGGGAAATCCATTTTACCTCCCAACCTCCAATTCTTAGCAGCGATGCGGGAAAGTTTGAAGCTTTCAGCTTGTCAGTGGAGCCCGGAATAGCAGTGCCTTTATTTTCCTTTCTTATTGAAGAGTTGAAGCTTTCACATTCCGCTACATCACCTGGTGCAGCAGTCGATTGAGAAAGCTTCATTTGAATTAGATCTAACAGTGAAGGGCTCTTCCTCAACCGCAGACCAAGAGGGCTAGGCTCATCAAGAGGATTGTATTGTGAAGGCGGTACAGGAAAATCATCGGTACCATCACTCTGTTGCTTCTCGTTTGACAAGATCATACAGAAATAGCAAACAAAACAACCAAAATCATTTCAAATGATGAGAAAATCACAAAATTTTTTGTAAAAAAAAAAATCATCATAACTCTTCAACAATCAAAAACACATCATCCCGCTCACCATAAAAACAAAACAAAGAGAATGAGCAGAAAATTACATTCCCATTCTCAAATATCACACAACTAGGATTCCCAAAAGAGGCATACAGAAGGCCAATCTCGAAGAGAAAAAAAAGAATCAGGATAAATGTTCATCTTCGTAGGTCAAAAACAAAACATTCATCTTCTCAAACAAATTCCAAGGATCAAAAAAATTCCCTCCCGCACCGCATTTCTCCGACCAAGCAGAAGAAAAACCGATTCCACGTACCGGTGAAAACGTCGTGGCCGTTTTCGGTCGCTTGGAGAACGGAGCATGCTCCTCTTCAAGAGAGTCCTCGATCTCCAGCTTCACCGGCACCTTGTCCCGAAGCGACGCCATATCCGGCTCCAGAGAGCGATTGCCGGATTTCATCAACTGTACCATCAAATTCTTCCTCTTGTTCCCCCTTTTCAGATAGTGAAAACTGAAATCAATGGCGAAAAAATCCAAACAGAGCTTCAAAATTAATACAACAACGAAACCCTAAAACGACGATCTGTGACCGAAATGGATAGGAATGTGAAAGACGACGGAGATTCTGAAAGCTCCACAATTTTTTTATTATTGTTTTTTATTTTTTAACATTTATTATATTTTTAACTTTTTTTAAAAAAAAAAAAAAAAGGAGAGAGAAAGATAAATATAGAGAGAGAGAGAGAGATTTGGGAAAAATCTTAACGCCGTTCGGGTCGGGTTGGCGGAGTCTAATTTGACGGCGACATTCACGTGCGAGGCACGTGCGGTTGGATTATAAATAGATAATTTGTCTTTGTGTTTTTTTTTTTTAGTTCTAATTTGTCTTTGTTTATATATATATATATGGAAAAATATTTAAATTGCACCCCTATTTTTTTTTTCTTGACAACATGTGGGGGTGAGAGGTTCGAGCCACAGACTTCTTGGTTATTAATACAAACTTTATGACAGTTGAGCTATGCTCATGTTGGCTTTAAACTGCACCTTTATACTTGTCATGTTGTAGCAATTTTCATTATAAACTTTTAATTTCATTCAATTATACCCCAAACATAAAAAAGTGTTGTAATTTTAACTTTAAACTTCAAAAATATTGCAATTTTAACTCTCTAATAAGTTTTTGCTTCAAATATCGTTAAAAAAAACTTCTCTCACAACTTCAATGAATTTAGAACTTAGGAATGATACTAAGTTGATAAAAATTTAGACAAAAAGACATTAGAGGCCTAGAGTTTTTTTTTTTTCCTTCATTCCTTCCTTCCTTTAGTTGAAATTTGTGAATTTTGGCTAAGTTATTCAAAGATTAATTTGTGCATTGATCAAACTTATTTTATACTAGCCAAGCGAGCTTAGCTTAGCGGTAATTGACATGTACCCTCGACTATGAGGCCAGAGGTTCGAATCCCCCCACCCCCAAATGTTGATGTACTAAAAAAAACTTATTTTATTAAAATTAATTGGTTTATGAAGATTTTTACATTGTTTTTCATTAAAATTAGTGGACAGATTTAGCAAAAATTGAACCAAGAGTAATATTTAAAAAAAAAAAAACCAAGAGCAAAAATTGCAATGTTTATTTAAGTTTGAGTCCAATATAATGAAATTAAAGCTTATGGTGAAAGTTAATACACCTCCGGACAAGTTTAGAGATAGAAACTGTTTTTTTTTTTTATAGAAACGATCAATTTTAACTTTGTATTCGGTAAGTTGTATCAATTTTTACTCTAAATTCTCAATTTCATCAAATTGCACTTTAAACTTAGATGAATGTTGCAATGTTTATCTTAAATTTTGAAAAGTCTTGTAATATATATCTTATGGTAGGTTTTCAATAGAGAAATCACCGAAGAAAGTATTATCATATGCATCCATCGAATCATAGAACATATATTTGATAAGTGACGGGACTTAGACAAAAACAATGTTTGAGCCGATCTTTTTACTATTGAAATTTGTAAGTTATGTGGAGTTATTTAATGACCAATTTTGTGCATTAATCAACTTTAATTTTGTACAAAACTTGGTTTTAATTAAATTAGTGAGTTTTTCGAAATTATTATTATTATTTTTGTTAAAACTAATGGATAAATTAGCAAAATTTGAATAATAGAAGGTAAAAGTTGCATCACTTATCGAAGTTTAGGATCTAGATGGATAAAATTGAAAATTTATGATGAAAATTAATACAACTTGCTATATTTAGGAGCACACTAGTTTTCAAATTTTCATTTCAACAATATCATATATGAGTCCTATTGCAAGAATGATGATAGTAGACTAAAGGGTATGTTTGGTGTAACTTTTCAAGTGTTTAATTTTGAAAAAAAAAAATCATTTTGGAAAAAAAAAATTAGTGTTTGGCAACCACTAAAAATAACTTGTTGAAAAATGAGATTGAGGAATAAACCATTTTGAAAACAAATTTTTTAAAAAGAGTTCTTAAGTATATAATAACTTTTGTATAAATGAGGAAATGTAACCAAACATATGAGTGTTTAAATTCTAAACAATTTTTATACAAAATGTTTAAAAGAAAATGCATTCTTGAAAAAACACTAAAACTAAGATGTATTCCAGACGGACCTTTAAATAGAGATTTTTAAATAGATAGGAATGTTTTTCTTTTCATCTCTACTTTTTACAACATTCATAAATAGAGATTTTACATGAAAGATAATGTGGTGCTTGGAAATGAAGAGGGAGGAGAGTGATTGTCATAGTCAGTGCATTAAAGGAATCACGAAGGTTGAGTGGCTGTTAACGAGATCTTCAAGTTTTTTAAAATAAATACGAGATCTTTAAGCAGTGATGCATGAATGAAAGAATTTTGAAATAGTACAATGTGTGCATTGGATATAGTTGAAGAGAAAATTTGTAAGAATCTATATGAATGAACTCTCTGGTGGGGAGTGTTTTTTTATTGTCGGTGCATTAGAGGAATCACGAATATCAAGCAACTATTGATGAGATCTTTAAGCATTGATGCATGAATGAACTGACATTGCATTGAAATGAAGGAATTTTGAAATAGTACAAAGTGTACATTGGATATAGTTGAAGAGAAAATATGTAAGAATCTGTATGAATGAACTATCTCGTGGGGAGTGTTTTTCATTGTCGGTGCATTAGAGGAATCACGAATATGGAGCAACTACTGATGAGATCTTTAAACATTGATGCATGGAAACACATTGCATTGGAATGAAGGGAAATTTGAAACAGTGCAAACTATAGATTAGAAATAGTTAAAGAAAATTTCTCAGAATCTATATGGATGAATTATCTCATGTTATACGATTTTTTTAACATATAGTTGAAAGAAATTTTTGCGTTTGCTTGAATTAGGTATGTTGAAGAGTGCTTTTGACATGACAAAAAAGCACTTCTCCCTCAAAAATTACTTTTGGAAAAATAAAAAAAATACCTAAAGAATTTGTGAGAGCTAAGTTATAAGTGATTTTGGCCCATGTACTTGATAGAGAGATACATTATAAGTGCTTCTAAAAATAGAAAACCAAACATCAAAATGCACTTTTTACTAAAATTGTTCACTAACCAAAGCACTTTTGCGAAAGGCGTTTTATTCTACAAAGATTCGCAAGCACACATTTAGTTGAATATGTTACTTCCTTTACTAAATAGCGAGAGGATATTTTGGAATTTAAGTATTGATTTAATCAACATTTGGGGGTGGGGGGATTTTAACCTCTAACCTCATGGTCGAGGGTACATGTCAATTACCGCTAAGCTAAGCTCGCTTTGGCATTTCTATAAGATCTTAAGTTTCGTATTTATTTGACTCAATGACTACCACTCACTTTCACCTTCTAACAATCTAAAACTTTATTATTTTCTCGTCTCCACTCTTTTTATAATCTATCGTGAGATTTTGAACTCAATTTTGTAGTACTAGAGTGATTTAAGTTTAAATTATCGTATCTTGAAATTGAGAAATCAAACGTTTTTGTTTACCCCTTCTTTTTCTTTTTATGTTTTGCAATGCTTATAGATCAATAAAACTTTATAAAAAGACGAGTCTCCTTCGAAAGAACAAGATTCATATGCCTTAATTCAATTGTTTAAAAACTTTATTTTCGAACTAAATTTTGGTTTTTTTCTATTGTTTTTAATTTATTTTTTCTTTGTTTTTTTGTTTATTTGTACTTTCTTTATCATCTCTTTCCAAATTTTATGGTTATAACTTTGATTATAAAATTTAAAAGTATGATTATGCAATACTTTTTTCCCGTTTGCTTTTTGAGTTCAACGAGATAATGCGTAACTTAAATCATTACCAAAGTTATAGATAATGCATAAGTTTATGTAATTGTCGATGTTTTAATGAGAGTGCGTAAGGAGAGTATTTTCCTTCTTTTTATAAATAAAATTGTTATTGACTTTGTTTTTAATTGACTAAAATTCAGGCTAAAAGTAAAATTTCAAAATTCGTTTTTTTATTCAGTCAAAAATTCGTTTTAGAAAAAGAAATTTTAGTTAAGATTTTGAAATGACTATTAAAAGGTAAAAGAACAAGTTGAGAAAATATATATCAAAAAGGAAACAAATCCAACGTACAATATTCTCCTTCTATATCTGATCAATAAGGATATTTCCAAGTTTTCTTAAAAAAATCAAAATCAAAATCAAAATCAAAATCAAAATCAAAATAACAAAAACGAAAAAGGAAAAAAAAAAAAACAAAATTAGAACGAAATGTTGGGATTAAGTAGGATTTAGCATATTTTTATTGATGTGGGCAGTTTTTTTATCACATTTCTTTATTTTATCTTTATCTTTATCTATTTATATAATAAATTTTCTGCTAAAGCGAGCATATCTCAGCGATAATTGACGTATACGTTTGACCAAGTGGTCAGAGGTCCGAATCCCCCCACCCCAAATGTTGATGTACTAAAAAAAATATATAATAAAATTTCTTGTTATTTTGATAGGGTCTTAAGAAAAGATCTTTTTTTTTTTTTTAATGTAATTTTGAGTTGATTTTAAATGGATTGAAGTGAAAATAGCTATGGATCATCTAAATTGATTCACTTATAAAAATTAAACATTTTTTAATTAAAAAAAGTTTATAATTTTAATTGATCCAAAATAGACAAAGTGGTAGAAATTATTTTTTTTTTTCTCTCTCTTTTCTATATTTATGCTTAAAAAACTAACGAGAATCAATTAATTAATCAAGATTCAAGAGTATAATTCTCATTTGAAAAAGAAAAAAATAAAATAAAAGAAAAAAAAAAGGAAACGGAGTTACCAGAATGCACTTGTATAATGGGAGCGGTCAGCCTCGTAAATGAAGATCTTTCAAGGGGTATTTCTGTCATTTCGAAACGTGGTAGTGCAAGGGTGCGCTGGCAGACAAATTCGGATTAATGGATATATGTGGGACCCACAGATTCCCACGAGAGACCGACACGTGGATGGCTTGGGAGCAATCAGATGCGGACGTCATGTGAATTCATATGGTGGGACCTCATCGCTTATTGGTCCACATAAGTACCGATCAACAATCATTGTCCTGTGACCAAGAACAGAGTTTGGATTTATCTGTTTTTGTTTGGATTTAAGTTCTATTTTTTCTTAATTCAAAATATATATACATATATATTCTTTCTACCTAAGATCTTGAATTAGAATCTCTATTTGTTTGCATTGATGGTAAGTTATAACATTGTGATTGTGATGGTGGACGTCGTGAGATTTACTAATATATGACATCTGAGTTGAAGGACATATGAATGAACCGATATTACGTTTGAACAAAAGAGATCCATCCTGCAAGTAACTAATAAGGTTTAAAAAATTGGATAGTCATTGATTATACTAACAAAGTGTATATTCCTTTTCGATGAGTCAATCATAAGACTACAAAGTTGTAAAGCATACTTAACTTGTAGTAATCCTATGTCGGATGATCTAGTTTATCGTAGTTCAAAAAAATATATAAAATACTTTTCTTAATTAACTCTCCAAATTTTATTGGTCCATGATAAAACTTTTGGCTTCATGCCTATGGTAGATGACTCTATACTCTCTTGAAAGGCTTTAAACATGCAACAATTTATGTCAATGTCATAAATTCTAATGCTTTAACTAGTTAGATTGTCAACTCGAACATAGCTCAATTAGTTAAGAAATTATACTCTCAATCCAAAGGTTAGAGGTTCAAATTCAATTCTCACAGGTTTGTTGTTAAAAAATAAAAAAGATAAGGTTAAGTTATGCTCATAATGATCTATCTCTCTCGGAAGGTGAACATATGTAATTTACATCAATGTATGTCATAATTTTTTTTTTTTTAGTTCAACAAAATTAGAGGTGCGGAATTCGAACCTCTGACCTTTTGGTTGAAGGTACATGTCAATTACCACTGAATTATGCTTATTTTGACAATGTATATCTTAATTAATTGAGGAACTTATGTTCATGTTAACTTCCCACTCTCTTGAAAGGCTTAAAACACGTAACTTGCATCATTATTATAATGAAATATTCATCAATGTGTAAATAAATTAGATAAAATATTTGTCACACTATCAACATTTCCATTTTTTAGTCTAACAACATGTGGGGTAGAGATTTGAATCTCTAAAAATATATCTTAATCATTGAGCTATACTCAGGTTGACAATGTTATCGATCATTCAGTATTAGTATTAGTATTATATATATATATATATAATCTAGCTACTCACATATTGTCTCATCTACAACTAGAAGCACATATCAATAAGGTTTGAATGGAAGATTGGCCACCTGAGATTTCCACGGTCATTTCTGAGGAATTTTGTCTTGTTTCTATGGTAATCTATTACTCGTACTTCATCTCAAAAGAAAAAAAAAAAAATTGGACATTTGAAAACAGAGAGGTCGAAATATAACAAGTCTCGTAGTATAGGGATTAAAATAATATTTTAACCTATTTTTCAATCTAATATCCCAGCGAAATCACCACACAAGCTGCATCGGTGAAATAACAGACCCACTCCGAATCAGTCACCCAAACCGGTGTAAAGTAGCCTTCGAAACCAAATGCTGCTGCGATACCGAGACCCATCGACGAGACCAACACCGTTCAGCCTCCAAACCCGAGATCCACAAGAAACAGAGACTCACACTGGCCACACAAAACAAAGACCCACTCCGGTGAAAATACCGTCTCTGAAACCGAGACCCAAACCGGTGCGAAAAACAGACCCACAACAACTTTAGACCTAGACCTATTGTCGTGCTTAATCGAAAAACCACACGGACAGCGCGAAAAACAGACCCACTCCCTCATATTTTATCTTTCTCTCTCCTCCTTCCATATTCTCTCCTCCTTCCACCCGTTGTACGAAAAATGGATGATAACAAGCATAATTTTCAAAAACCAAAAACCAAATGGTTATCAAACGGGGCCGAAGTAATTAAATGGATCCAATTTTTATATTTATCACAGTTTAAGGGTTTAATTTTTACAATGGAAAGATTAAAGGTTCAATTTTACAATTTTTAAAGTTTGGCGGTTTAATTTTTATATTTAAAGTTTAGAGGTGTAATTGTTACAACCACCATACTTCAGGGGTGGTTTTTGCAATTTAGCCTTTTATTTTTTTTGAGTTCACCGACATTTGAAAGTGGGTGTTAATTTGTAGATTTGGATATGAAAGGTCAATTCCCTTCTTATTTGAGTTAATAGTTTATAACTTTATTTAGATGAAGTTAAAACTTCAAGGTTAAATGTGACTCACGTGGTTAACTACATAGGTGAAAATAAAATTTCTTTTCTAACAATTTTTAAATTATCATACCATTGGATTTAAAATGATTCCTCAACAAAACATTTTTTTTTGTTTTGTTTTTTTTTTTTTACTTCCTCAACAAAACAAATTAGTCCATAAAATATTAGATTTTTAATTACTAGAATATAAAACGTGATATAAAATTTTATAGGTTAAATTATAAGTTTAGTCCCTTTAACTTTTAGCGTTGTGTCAATTGGTCTCTAAATATTAAAAAGTGTCAAATAGGTCCCTAAACTTTTAATTTTGTTTCCAATAGGTCCTTTCACTTCAAAAAGTATCCAATAGGTCTTTAAACTTTCACTTTTGTGTTCAGCAGGTCCTTTAACTTTCAATTTTGTGTCTAATAACATTTTTAAAAATCCACAAGCCTACTAAATACAAAATTGGAAATTTAGGGTTCCAGTAGGTATAAAATTTCGTGAAGCTTCTTTAACTCTCAATTTTGTGTCCTTTAACTTTCATGGTTGTATCAGGGACCTATTAGACATTTCTAAAGTTTAATGACCTATTAGACACAAATTGAAATTGTAAGGACCTATTAGATATTTGGGCAAAACGCACTTTTGGTCCCCGAGGTTTAGGGTTAATGTCTATTTAGTCCCTGAAGTTTCAAAACATACACTTTAGTCCTCCAGGTTTGTAAAATCATTCTAAATGGTCCCTGACTTAACTTCAACTTAACGGAATGCTGACTAGACCATTATGTGCTGTGGATATGATGACAAGGCTACCTCATTTGCTTACTAGGCACATCAATTAAAAAAATAAAATAAAAAACTAAACTCTTAAAATGACTAGATATTGATCTCCAATTAGCAACCACAACAAAAAGAAATTGAAAAAATAAAAATATTTACCTTCACTGAACAGTTAAGAGAGAGAAGAGAAGAGAAGAGGAAAAAAAAAAAACCCAAAAACAAGAAGAAAAAGATGAACAAAGAAGAAGAAGAAGATGTCGCTATTAATGCTGTAAAACCAGAACCAAAACCCTAAAACAATTCATCAATGGATCGATCTCTTTCTGCTTCCATGTCTGCTCAACCATCCAAATCCCTTCAAAGCTTTCGACATTTTCACAAGATTCGGTCTCCCCATTCCCAAATTCATCTTCCCCGCCGAGAATTTCAGAGCCTGTAAACAGCACAGTTGCCCTTCTCGATCTTCAAATTCATCTTCATCTTCTTCGATTTTCTTCCCTTTCTTCGATTTCCCATTGATTTTCTCGTTCTTCTGCAGTTTCTTCGATTCACTCTTCTCGTATGTCTCCCACAGCGAATCCATCCCTTCCGTTCCTTCTGAATTGTGCTGTTCTTCGAAGAGCTTACAGGGGAGTGTTCTTCTCCATTCCTTCTCCTTCCTCATCAATCCGTAGCTTCCCAGTGAATACTCTCTACTGAAACTCCCCGACGAACTCCATGGACTCGACTCCGATCTTGAAGATTGGGGAAGAAATGAGTTTCTGTTGTTTTTGTTAAAAAGATGCTCGCTGAGATTGCCATTCGGAATGAAATTTTAGACTAAGAATTTCCTCTTTTGGGATTTGAAATTGGGATAGTTTCTGATGCAACAACCTCAAAGAGAAAGGAGATTTATATGTCTAATTTTGCTGATGATTTCGACTTGGTTGTTGAAATCTTCATCCCTTTTTGAATCTAAATCCATCATTTGTTTCACAGCCACTGAACTTCCATCTGAAAGTTTTCCTTTGTAAACAAATCCATCTACACCTTGCCCAATTAGATTCCTTGGAGAGAATCAACGTCAGCACATAAACAGAGTAAAAAAGGGCAGTCTCATTGACGATGAGATCACTGGAATTCATGGGTATTTTTTGACTTTTTTTTTTTAAGAGTTTAGTTTTTTATTTTATTTTTTTAATTGATGTGCCTAGTAAGCAAATGAGGTAGCCTTGTCATCATATTCACGTCCGTACATAACGGTTCAATCAGCATTCCGTTAACTTAAAGTTAAGTCAGGGACCATTTAGAATGATTTTACAAACCTGGAGGACTAAAGTGTATGTTTTGAAACTTCATGTACCAAATAGACATCAACTCCAAATCTCGGGGACCAAAAGTGCATTTTGCCCTAGATATTTTTTAAAGTTCAAGAACTTAATTGATACAACCACGAAAGTTTAGGAACTACTTTTATATTTAATATTGGTTATTGAGTGAAGGTACTAAAGTCTTAAAACTTTTTTGAATTTGAACTAAATTTCTTTTTTTAAAAAAAAAAAAAAAACTTAAAATTGTATAACTCATAAAAATACTTATTTACTACTTTTAATAACTTATATCAATATTAAGTTTCATGTGATATTTTCATCATCTCTATAAAATTAAGGTAGGATATCACTATAAAATCTCAACTTGAACATGACTCAATTGATTAATACATTGATAATTTCAAAAAAAAAAGTTAGAGGTTGAATTCACCACCCTACATATTGCTAACTAAAAAAAAAATGGATACAGAATGCTTGAATTCAATATTAAAATTTATCTTTCTAGAAAAAAAAAAAAAGTAGAAATAAAAACATTTGATAATTATTCATGTTTCTCGTTTCTCATTTTTTTTAGAAACTTCTTTAAATTTATATAGATTTTTTTTTCTTAGTTCAACAATATTTGGAGGTGGGAGGACTGAACGTTTGACCTCTTTAACTAAAGCTACATGTCAATTACCGTTAACCTATTCTCACATTTACAAATTGAATATAAATTTTAGAAACAACAAAATCAAGTTTTTTTGTTTTTTGTTTTTATTTCTATTTTTTTTTTTTCCAAAAACATAAATAAAAGCATTTAATAAGAATAACATGAAATTTTTGGATATTTAATTTTAATAACTAATTTTCATATAAAATTTTTACATTCTTAATTTAAAATTTTAGGGAAGAAGAACAATAAATGATTACCAAACACGTTTTTGTTTCTTTCTTCAAAAAAAAAAATAATAATAATAATGATATCAATAAAAGTTATCAAATGCAATTTAGTTTTTCTTGGTTTAAAAAGAGAAGAGAAAACAATAAACAAGAAAAAGAGATATTATCCAATCACATTAACGTTCTGGTTTTGCATGGTTCTTGCATAGAAATATTCTTTTTAAACTCATTGAAGGTAAGAATACATTCTTTTTTATTTTCAAAAAAGAAAAAAAGAAAAAAAGAAGAATACATTCTTTTAACCTTTTTTTTTTTTAATCATTTAATTATAACTTCTTTTGCATTGAGAAGGGAAAAAAGTCAAATGCCTTCTGGATGAAAACAATGCTTGGAGGGAAGATCTAATAACCCCAAAACTTCTCCCCTCAGAGTATGGCAACCCAGCAAGAAAGGGATGTTCACGGTCAAAAGCGCATATCACTTGGCTATAGAGCTCCTCAATTCAAATGAAGACTCCCAATCGGACCCCAAAAAAGCTTCTCGTCTTTGGAAGATCTTATGGTAAGCCAACGTGATCCTTCGGACAAAAGTGTGTGCGTGGAAAGTGATTAACGACATCATTCCCAACAAGACAAACATCAAGAAAAAAGGGGATTGACCTTAACTATCTATGCTCCTTATGAAGGAAAAATGAGGAATCTACTACTCACCTAATGTGGGATTGCAAAATTCCAAAGATAGTGTGGCAAAGTTTTGTTCCTAATTCTTGATGACTTCTGTTTAATTTTTGCAAGAAATCTTGGAACCCAATAGATCATTGGAATTGGAGGGTGGATAACCTAAGCAAAGAAGATCTAGCACAAAGGGAATCCTAATCATGTAGAACATCTGGTCTTTTAAAAGCAAATCCAGAAATCCTTCTCAATCAAGCCGAATCGAGCATCACCGAAAGGAAAGAAACTTACCTCAAACTCCAACCATTGAGGCACTGGAAAATGATCACAAACGCCTCCTGGAACCTAAAAAAAAAAAAAAGAGAAATGAGGAATTAGTTGGGTTGTGCGTGACCCGAATGGTTCCCTGATCTGTGTTAGAATATACAAAATAAGGAGAAAATGGTCCATCAAATTGTTGGAAGCCAAGACTATATTGGAAGGAATCAAGTGCATTTTTTATAGTTGGAGTAGGAACGAAATTACCTTCGAGATCGAATCCGACTCCATGGAAGTTATAAGCGCAATGAACGGGACATCGGAAGACCTTATGGAGATGAAGAACCTCGTCAATGTCATCATCTCCACCTCTTCTCTTTCTATATTCGGTGGTTTTCAACTATTGTAGGGAGCACCTTAACACTGTCGCCCATCCTATCAGAAAATTTGCTTATTCTTCTTCGATTTTGTCTATCCAGAGAAGTTCTTTTCGAAGGAATTTTGGCATAATTTTTTTAAAATTAAAAAAAAAAAACTAGACTTTGGCCCAGGGGAAAAAGTTCAAAGGAGCCCACAGTAAAAAAAAACAAAAAGGGATAAGTACATAGATAGCCCAAATATGGGCCTAATATTTTGTAAAGGTCTAACTTTCTCATTTATTTTATAAAAGGGTTGCTAGCTCAATTTTTTTTCACAAAAGTCAGGACCCTTTTACGTTTTAGCCCTCATAGAGACTTCTACCTATTAAATAAAAATAAATAATAAAAAAAAGGTAAATAAGGAAACACATTTCCTTCAAAATACGATTTTCAATGATTTTTTTTGGGTAAAATACATTTTTGGTCCCTCATGTTTCAGGTTAGTTTCCAATAGGTCCCTAGGTTTCAAAATCGAGCAATCAAGTCCCTACTATTCCGAAAATAGTTCAATTTAGTCCCTCCATCGTTAATTTTTTTTAACGGTGCTGACGTGGCAACGTTTAATAATAAAATATTATTTTTTTTCAAAATTTAATTTTTAATTAAAATAATAAATTAAAAGAAAAAAGAAAAAAAATATCTTTGCGCTCTCCTTCCCCAACCCTCGATCTCCTCCCCGTCCCCTTGCCCCTTGCCC
Organism: Luffa aegyptiaca; assembly: GCA_017139565.1. Classification (NCBI taxonomy): domain Eukaryota; kingdom Viridiplantae; phylum Streptophyta; class Magnoliopsida; order Cucurbitales; family Cucurbitaceae; genus Luffa; species Luffa aegyptiaca. The sequence continues at coordinate 43,641,514 of CM029402.1, read as the reverse complement.
TTCTCGCTGCCCTCGCCCTCGCCTTCATCTTCTTCATCTTACCACGTTTCCAAGTCGAAGGGGAAGGGGAAGAGAAATGTCGTCGATCTTCCGCCTGGAAACATTGGCTGGTCGTTTCTCGGCGAGACCGTCGGCTATCTCCAGCCCTACTCCGCCACCACCATCGGAGATTTCATGGAGAATCACATCGAGAGGTAAAAACCCCCACATTAAAAGCTTGACTCTCTGTTTTTTATTCTGTTTTCATTTAGTTGTTTTGGAGATCAAATCTTTCGCATGCAGATATGGCAAAGTGTACAAGTCGAACCTGTTCGGAGAGCCGACGGTGGTATCGGCCGACGCCGGACTCAACCAGTACATACTAAGCTTGCTGTTCGCCGGCCACGAGACATCGTCCATTGCCATAGCTCTGGCCATCTTCTTCCTCTCCAGCAGCCCGGTTGCCGTCCAACAGTTGACGGTAAGTCACTAGAAAAGATTTCCGAAGCCGATTTCCCCTTTTTCTTCCTATTCTCTGATTTCTCAGAGTTCGAAATACAGGAAGAACACTTGGAGATCGCCAGAGCCAACAAGCGATTAGGAAAGACGAAATTGGATTGGGAAGATTACAAGAAAATCGAATTCACACAAGGTGTAATGAATAATTGAAAGAAATTTCTGGTTTTACTTTCTCTGTGGAGCTTCTGATTCTTCTGTTTCTTGAAACTTCTTTTTCTGTAAATTTTGGTTTGGTGAAGGTGATTAACGAGATGCTTCGACTTGGAAATGTGTTGAGATTTCTTCACTAGCGGCGGGAAATGGAAGGGGAAGGGGAAAGGGAAGGAAGGGGAAGGGGAAGGGGACGGGATCGAGGGTTGGGGGAAGGAGAGAGAAGGAAAGATTTTTTTTCCTTTTTTTTAAAATTTTTTTATTATTTTAATTAAAAATTAAATTTTGAAAAAAAATAATATTTTATTATTAAATGTTGCCATGTCAGCACCGTTAAAAAAATTAACGGTGGAAGGACTAAATTGAACTATTTTCAAAACAGTAAGGACTTGATTGTTCGATTTTGAAACCTAGGGACCTATTGGAAACGAACCTGAAACATGAGGGACCAAAAATGTATTTTACCCATTTTTTTTTTTTAAATCTTCTCTCTCCTCATAACCGCACCTCAAAAAAAGGAAACTTTCCTCAAATCTGGCAACTTTTTCCTAGAAAGAAATCTTGCGTTGATGATTTTTTTTTTTTAAATACTTCCTCACTTCTCATAACCGCACCTCAAAAAAAGGAAAACATATCTCTTTCTAATCGTGCAAACGGCAACGCATACATGAACAAGATTATTTCTTATATAAAAATAGAATAATTATATAGTATAGCGTTTATATAATATATATATATTTTTGTGTATATATATATATATGAACTGGTGTATATGTATATGAACTATCGGTAGGTATGGTATGATACAATAAGTGGGTTCTCTATACGGTAGAACTATCACTCAATTGATTGTAGAATGTAATATTTCTTCAAATAATAAATATATACCATGCATTATAATATATAATCAATATACATAATCCATTATATAATATATATTCATTATTGTGTATTCAATTCATAAGCCACCAGAATGATAAATATATATCGGACTGTATATTGTATCATAAATATATACTTAGATTTATATTATATAAACCTCCTTATATAGTAGACATGGTTTATAAAGTTCAAAAGTGAATTTTCATAATTGTAAATATAGGTCATGGAATATATTTTATCTATAAATATATACTTAGATGTATAATATATAAATCTTATTGTTTTTTTATAGGTAATAATCTCATTCACATATGGAGGGTGTATGGTGGTCGTTGGAATGAAATTAATAATTATATTGATTATTATTCATGAAGGAATGTTGTTTACTAATTTGATTGAAGTTGCAATCCAAAAGTTTTTTTTTTTTTTTTTTTTTTTTTTGACAATGTAATCCAAAAGTTAGGACTTGTGTGTTTATCATTCACATATAAAATATAATAGTCATAATAGTTACAGAAACCATCTCATATATTATCAAATAATCACGTGAGTAAATAATTTTTCGATTAAATTATAAATTTTTAAAGTTTTTAATTTTTTGAAAAACTATAAATTTTTAAAATTTTATTTTAGCTCCTGTACTTTTAAATTTGTCATTGTTTTTCTGTCCCTCTAATTATTTTAAAGAATGTTGTGAGGGCAGTTTTTCTTTTTTAATTTTGTTTGATATTCATTTTGTTATTTATTTTTTAAAAAAATTAGGTTTATAAACTCTACCTATGTATTTTCCTTTTTTCAACTTGTAAAAATATAATTCAAAATCTAAGCAAAACTAAAATAAGTAATTAAAAAAAATCATTTTAGAAACTTTGTTGTGCTTTTATGAAAGGTAAAAACATTTGTTAAAAAATGGAATGAAACAAGCATATATTTTGAAAAGAAAAAAAATGTTAACAAACAAGGTCTTATTTGATATTTTTTAAAAAAATATTTTTTAAAAAAAACAAAGGGGTGATAATTTTTCCAAAGATAAAAATTAATGGAGAATAATAATAATAATAATAATAATAATAATTATTATTATTATTATTTTGTGTATCATGATGAGGATGAGCTTCAAATCCATCACAACCATATTTTACAATTTTAGAGATTAATAACATAGTCTAGGTATTAATCCAAATTTGAACCCAAAAGAAACATGATCAACTAGATTTAAGCCTAAACGGAGACGGGGAAGGATGAACTTCCCGGTTTGCTCATATACATACATACATACAAATTCTTATCTCTCTAAACTGTCCAAGACATTGTTATGTTTGAACTATTTTGTTTAAATGTAGGGTTTTATTGTTTAATGACTTTTTTTTTTTTGAAAAGTATTGTTTAATGACTTAACTCAATATGTTTAAACTATATGTAATGATAATGTCAATAGGAGCGTAACTCAACTTAGGAGTATACAAATAATTTGATAACTCGAACAACTCAGACTACTCAACCCGAACTTTTGGTTCAGTTCATAGGATTGGGTTGGGTTAGGGTTGGGTTGATTTTTTTATAGAACCGAAATTTTGGTTCGGTTCATAGGTTCAATTTTTTTTTTTTAGTTCACTTCAACTCAAACCAAATCGAACATGCATTTGTAATATATATATATATATACACACATACATACATACATACATAATAAGTATTGTATTAGTAAAAAAACATAAATATTATAATTAATAAGATCTTTTTTTTAAAAAAAAATTAATAAGATCATTTGAACTTTGAATTTTGTGGATATTAGATATTTGAATTTTATGTGATTTTAGTTATCAATAATGTTATATGTGTTATAAATATAAGTATGAATATTTTTTTAAAAAAAATTAAATAATTAAGGGGAAAAAAAAACCCAACAACCCAACCCGAAAATAAGTGAGATTGAAATAAACTAAACAAAGAATAATCCTCCTCCGGGAAACCTCATCCTCACAAAATTAATCAACAAATTTCTTTCGGAAGAAAAATTAAATGGAGAGCAGGTAGCCCACCCATTAAACTTTCCTACGAAAAAAAGATAACCATACAAGTTGATTCGGCTACACTTTTGACTACTTCTCAAATAAACAAGCTCTAGTTTCAAAAATAAATAAACAAATTAACAAGCTCTAAAAAAGTTAAATAATCTCATTAGTATCCCAAGATTCCGAATATCTTCTAAACCTAAACATAAACTTCAAATGAATTTCTCTCATAAGAAAAAGGATGCTAACAAAGAGTAGAACAAGTAAAATGAGAATCACAAACTATTAAAGAACAATCAACAGACTTGAAAATTAAGTCATCTCGCCCCCTGAAGCAACACAATATAATCACTCCAATCTGTGAACTTGTATACATTTTGCAAAGCTAAATCAAAAGAAAAGATACAAAAAACATGGTTTGATCATCTAAGATGTCAAAGTCAGGGAGAATTTTTCATAACGATCTTTTATCTTCTTTCGACCTTTTGAATCAGAGGTTCGAAAAGGTAAAAGTAATCATAGTAGAGGTTCTCTAAATATAAAATCAACTTTCATCTGCTTTCAACATTTTGAACCAGAAGATCAAAAAGGTAAAAGTAAAACAACCATCACAAGTAATCATCCAACAATCATACTAGAGGTTCTCGAAATTTAAAAACGATTTCTATCGTCTTTCAACATTTTGAATCAGAGTATCAAAAGAGTAAAAGTAAAACAGCCATCACAAGTAATCATCTAAACATCATGGTTAGAGGTTCGAAATTTAAAAACGATTACTATCTTCTTTCAACATTATAAATTAGAGTAAAAGGGTAAAAAGTAAAACAACCATCATCACAAGTAATCATCCAGCAATTGTAGTAGAGGTTCTCAAAATTTAAAAACAATTTTTATCTTCTTTCAAAACTTTGAATCAGAGTATCAAAAGGGTAAAAGTAAAACAACCATCAGAAGTAATCATCCTACGATCCTGGTAGAAGTTTTCAAAAATTTAGATAACAATTGGTTGCTTTCATTTTACTTCAGCCACACTCATTGAACCATAAGTTAAAACAAGGGTATATCAGAAGTGTAAATCAGAAGAACAAGAGTATATCTTCCCCCATTAAGCAATCACTAAATCACAAGCAATGGCTTTTACCCTTTATTCTGTAGGCTTCTGAAGAAGCTATAGGTACAACAAGCCCACGAATCTTGAAAACTGTAAAACAAGGAGGCTACGGCAGTTTTCAACTGCATCACATGAAGAAAACTTTTAGCTTGTGATAGATTGGAACAAATAAAAAAGAAACAGTAATTCCCTACACACCAAAAAAAGGGTCAATTCTTGTTTTAAAAAAATTCTATCCTTCCTTTTTTCCATAGATTTTATTACAGGCCCTGCATGCTAAATACTACAAAGAGTTGTTTGCTCTAAATAGTTCTGAGCCATGCTATATTCCTTGTAACGATCTTCAATTTTTCTAAAGATAAAAGAGAATGTAAAGATAACTACGGAAAATAACATTATGCTCCTATTTCACAAGGTCCCATGTGGGGTTTTAACAGATTGTAAAACTAGTTTTAAAACAACTTTCAGGCCACAGACCAGTAGCCTAGCAATGCTACTGCTTGACTACAATAAGGTGCCAAAAGTTACCTCCAAGGTAAGCAATTCTTATTCTTTTGAAAGGACCAATTTCTTGCAATTTAAGCATACGTCCCAGAAGATTGCTCCTTTCTTGATATATATGTGATGTAGCTTTCTAAATTCATTAGCTTCCTCGGACTGTTTTAAGTAGTCATTTTTCTGGTTTGAAGATGAAGCTTTCTTCTTTTTGAAGCCTCCAAGCTATCTCTTCAGGTATGACCTTCAATTCCAGCTTCTTTCTTGTTTCTTGGCATTCAAATTTCTTTTCCCAACTTCCAAATAGGTTCTTTCTTTTTTTGTTTAAATTTTATAACTGCAAGGATAGAGAATATTGGTTTTGTTAAAGTTTTCTTCTACTTTTTTTTTTTTTTTTTTTTTTTTTTGTGGGGGTTGATTTTCAGGAAGGAAGGAGATGATTCGGAGATAACAATGGAAATCTGTTCTATCTTCTAGCAGATTTCAAGTATTCTTCACCATTTCGAAACATAAAGGGATTATAAAGATACAGAAGGCAATATGTTGGAAATATTTAAAGAACTTTTACCGGGACAAATCAGTCAAAAACTCAATTACCTATGGAGTTACTGGGGCATTGAGTTGCTAGTATTAGCAAACTTCGTGTTCCAAGTTATCTTAACTTTCAATGGATGTCGTAGAAGGCACACACCAGGATATAAGCTCAGCTTAACTGTTTGGCTTTCCTACTTACTTGCTGCTAAAATTGCAACAGTTGTTTTGGGCAAGCTAACAACAATTGACATAGGCCGTGACATGCGCAACACGCACACCCAAGTTCAGGCGTTGTTGGCACCTTTGATGTTCATGCAAATAGGAAATCCAGATACAATCACAGCCTACTCAATTGAAGACAATCAACTAGGAGTGAGGCAAGTTTTCAGTATGGTGATCCAAGTGGCAATTATGATTTACATTCTTGTAAGGTCATGGACAGATTCCAAAACATCGTTTCTTTACTTGCCGATGTCATTGGCTGGGATAATCAAGTATGGTGAGACTTCATGGGCTCTAAAATCAGCACTCAATGGCAACTTCGGCTTCACAATTGCAGATTTCTTCAAATATCATGAAGTAGCTCGTTTGTTCGACAAATTGCCACAGGGAGAGCATGAACTTCCACAGGCAAGATTGATCTTAAGAGCTTATTATAGATTTTGCTGCCTAAAACCTCATCTTGAGAATTGGCTTTACTATCCTCCAACAGATTGTGACGACCAAAAACTATACATTGAAGATTGTGGGTATGAAGATGTGTTCAGAATTACAGATTGTGAATTGGGTTTCATGTATGATGCACTCTACACTAAGGCACCTGTTGTATATACTCGTAAGGGTTTAATTCTTCGTTTTATTAGCTTGCTTAGCTTGATTGCCACACTAGCTGGATTTTGTGTCTTGTTCAAGGATGCATTTGTGTTTAATATTAGTGTTGGCTTTGTCCAGTATGTGTTGATAGCATCTGTGATAATTGAGATTTATCAGATCTTGAGACTACCATTCACAGATTGGGCTATAGTACAGATGGTAAGGCACCAAGAAACTTTTCCTATCCTTCGGGGTTTCTTGCAGTCTCTAGCTCCTCAGTCAGCAACTTGGAGAAGGTGGTCTAACACAATGGGGAAGTTCAACCTTTTAGATTTCTGCCTGCAAACCAAGCATCGGAACTACAGCAGAATTAAAATTCTGCGATCTTGGGGCATGGATATGAAACTCCGAAAGCAATTGAGTTTGGAACGAATTGAAGTCCATCCAAAAGTGAAAGAAATTGTGGTTATGGAACTCAGGGAGATAGACGCGATTAAGGGACAAAAAGAATTTGATGAAAGAGGCAAATGGACAATCCAAAGGTACCAAGATAAACTCAAACTCAATGATCAAAGCAAATTGATCCAATCAATGGAAATGACTGTATCCAAGAGACCTTTCGATAAGAGCATCTTCATATGGCACATCACAACAAATATTTTCTATCACATTCGAGATATTCATGATACTACTGAAGGTACTAAAATGGAAGCTATCATGAATCTATCAGATTATATGATGTACCTCTTGGTGACTCGTCCCCATGTGCTATCATCAACAACTGCACATATTATATTTGACCATTCATGTGTGAAGCTCGGGAAGTTCACAAGAACTGGACGTCTAAACAAAAAGGAAGCCTGCAATGATTTTTTGAGTTTACCAAATGAAGATATCCATCTTGTAAGGGATCCACATGAACCATCAGAAGCAGAGAGAGTAGTTGTAGGGAATTGGAATCTGCTAAAGGATGTAAAAGAGCTTGCAGATGGCTTAAAGCCTCTGAGCAATGAAAACAGATGGAACCTAATTGGTAGTATGTGGGTTGAGATGTTGGGATATGCTGCAAGTCACTGTGAAATGGAATATCATTCAGAACACATCAGACTAGGTGGTGAATTGATTACTCATGTTTGGCTTTTGATAGCCCATAAAGTTACCAAATACAGTAACTATGAAGATTATCTGGGCGGTGGAGATGAAGAGACTCCAGCTACTTCTCGTTAGTTTTTCAACTTCTTTTTCCTTGAGAAATGAAATTCGATTGCTTGTAAGGAAGTTTTATGTATTATCTTTTTTTTTTTTTTTTTTGGTTCAAAGATTTGTTTTGTAAAAAGTATAATGCCTCTGAATTCCCCAAATCGAGGATGCTGTAAGACAATTTTTAATAAAAGAAAATTATAATTCATGGGTTTCTTTCAAATGTGTTGAAGGCGGATAAATCACTCATCTAACCTCAGATTTAAGGGAGAGAAAATTGTCATGAATTTAATTTTATTTTTATGAAAGAAATTAGGCTTACAAAACATAATTATTTGCCTGTAAGAGAAACTCTAATTTGTTCTCTCTACCATCCACATTCTCCAATTCCCGCGCATGTTTTATCTCATTACTCTCTATTACTATTCTCATGTACTCTCACTGTTTTCTCCACACATATTTTTCCACCATCCTCCTCCAAAAAGTTACTTTATATATTCAAAATAAATGATCAAATCATTTATAATAGTCAAATCATTAAAAGCTCAAATAAAAACCAAATTAAATATGAATCTAATTAAAATTTACGTTCCCAAACAAGTTCCATCGCACAATTAAACGGAAATTTTAAAAATGGTAATTAAAAAAAAAAAAACACTATAAAAAATAGTAGAAGATCACATATTTCTTGAATTGTAAAATAAAAGATCCTAAAATACACATATATGACAATTACAAATCATAAACAATGCAAGAATAATAAAAACAACAATAACAACAACGACAAGGAAACCCAACAGCAGTGGATAACTCCAAAATCCTATTCTACAAATATTAAATGATTATGCATATTGCATATCAACATATTTAATCTAATGATAAAATGAAATATCATGGCATAAGTAATTTCTCATAGCTAATTAGCAGGTAAGATTTGTACTCAGTCAAAAGAAAATACTCAACAAAATACCCGCTTCTGCCAATCTATAATTCAATCATAACAACTAATAATGCCAATAAATTTTGGAAGAGTATTTCAAAGCGGTTCGGATGGTCCTTTATCATCCCTAGACATGTGAGGGATCTTCCTTTTGTCATGTTGGGCCATCCCTTCAAAAATATCAAAACTCTTCTATGGATGAACATCACTTGAGCTTTTTTTTTGGGTCTTTATGAAAAGAAAGATACCGAAGAGTTTTCCATGGAACTCTCTTTTGAAGCTTTCTTTGACATTGTTATTTATTATGCTATTTCTTAGTGTAAACTCACTCCTCTACTTGCTTCATACACTTATGCTTCCCTTTTAAATAGTTGGGAAAGCCTTTTGTAATCTCTATGGATCTTGGATCCCTTTTGTAAATTTCATACATCAATGAAATTGTTTTTTATTAAAAAGGAAAAAAAACAAAAAAAAAAACCTAATAAAAAAAATTCAATAGAGCTAAGTACTTTACATTCTGTAACATTAAATTGGGGGAAAAAGTTATTCTGATTGGTATAAAAATTATCAAGTGAAAACCATAAGTTGAGGAGTAGAATGAAGAATAGATTAAATACAATATAAAATACAATGCAAAATTACATCATTCATATCACTCTGATATGGTCGCCGACCAGTATGATAATCCATATCAAAATCGAGTTCCAATTATGTGGTAATCAAACCCAGCTATAGCCCCAAATTCTACGAGCCTAAAACTAAGAAATTGCATGCACTCAATGAGGGGTAAAAAGCTATAGATACAGAAATCCTTACGTCGTCAAAAGGATTGATATAGTGCATTGGAACCAAATGATTTAAAAAAGACAACTTCTGAAAATCATGGTCTTGATAGGATGGCCACGGATTCCCACTCCAAATTACATATCACATCCTGCATAGCATATTTAGAGAGCCTCAAAACACAGTCACCCCCACTTCAACCGTCACAGCACTTATTTTCAAAGCTTTTAAGTTTTAGATAAGACTCTTATTTGCAAAGATAGGGACAATGTACACTTTCAGTTAGAGGTAGTTATTTGACCATCACAACAAATAAAGTAGACAACATAAGTTCGCATAAAATAGTATATGGGCAACTTACTGATGGGTGTTGACGGTCAATGTCAAAGCCATTAATTGCACACGGTTCTGCCAGCAGTTCCACAGGCTGCTTGCCTACAAGTCAAATAAATAGAAAAGTTGAGCCAATTTCTGCATATGGAACAAAATTTTTTCTTTCCTTTTCTTTCTCCCGCCCCCCCCCCCCCCCAAAAAAAAAAAAAAAAATTAGAAGATAGCCAATAGGCATAAGATAACAGAAACAAAAAGAAAACTACTTAAATATTAGCATACGAAGCAACAAAAAGACTTTGGATAAACGATAGTTGGCCCCCAGCCCACCAACCAAACAGGGCTACAGCACTAGTTCATACCTTGCTCAATACTAGTTAAAATCCCGTCCTCAGAGCAGATCATAGCAGGTAAAATCTGCGAAGATGACATGCCACCTATGTTGCCAGACTTAATATAAGGATCATAGTGAACCTCCCAAACCTCACTTTCACATGGCGAAAGATTTGCTGTTTTGCTCCCTTCTAGACCCGAAAGAATGATTGGCTGCTGTTGCCACCTCAAATCCCAGGCAAAGACAGTACCAAAAGAGCCTCCTGCCTAGCATGGGGCATAATAAGCACACTAATATCGTAGCTCATAAATAAGGACAGTATAAGAAAGATGGAACAACATAAAGCGGTGCAACCGTAAACAAGGAAAAGAGAAGCATTAAGAACTTCTATATTGTGATGATACTGAGGTTGGAAAACCAATTTCACTATTGACCTGAACTCAGCAAAAAGTTAACAAATAACAACCATATGTTTCTTTTTATTAAGGGGAGTCTATTTTTATCCCTAAACTTGTCAAGTTGTATCCATTTTTATCTTAAACATTCAATTTTATCAAATTGAACCTTAAACTTAGATAAGTGTTGCAATGAAACTTTAAACATTAAAAAGTGTCCGCAATTTCGGCCCTTTAACACATTTTGTTTGAAAATTAGTTGAAAAAAGTATCCTCATATGCATTCAATGAATTATAAAACATATGTATGATACAAAATTGATCAAATTTGAAAGAAAATAAAATTAGAGCACAATTTTTGTTGAAATTTGTGAGTTTTGAAAGTTATTAAATGGCTAATTTGTGTGATAATCGAACTTAAGTTTGTGCAAAACTTGATTTTATTGAAATTAGTGGGTTTATGGAGATTTTTACATTGCTTATTGCTAAAACTAGTGGGTGAATTAATGGAAATAGAACTTAGGGTGAAATTGCAACACTTATCCAAGTTTACGGTCTAATTTGATGAAATTGGAAGTTCAAAATGAAAATTGATACAACCTCATAATTTTAGGGTTACAATTTGAATTTTTTTTCCTTGAATTAATTAGCTCAATAACTTTTCCCAAGTAATCTACTAAAAGAGTTAGATCGAGAAGACTTAAGAGGAGGTAGGCAGATGCCTCATTTAGCAACTATAACCCATACTGAATTGTAGAGAGTAAAGAAAATATCTCTCACACAGTTTTAGGACAGAAATATTGAAGTTTGAAAAGAAAGCACAAGTTTGAAGTCCCAGATCTTCTGCAGAGTTTATAGAAATACACGTGACTACTGCTTGAGTATCAATGTAAAGATAAGAAAGTAAAGCAACAGATTTTACCAAACAAGTATGTTTTCGTGATGGATGGATGTCAATGCAGTGAACAATACCAGAAGCCCTGCAACATTGCCCCAGAAGAAGGAATTCAGCACTTCTGTTAATCAACTTCGGCACCTTAATCTTTTGAAGATTTCACACTATCAAATTTCATTTCCTAATTTTTCTAGTCAAACCAGAGAACATTTCTAAGAACCCATTATTCTTTAACCTACACTACATACAAGCAGCTACGACTTCTTAATTTTTCTACAATCGTAGTGTAGCGAGGCAGTTTCATACAGCCCACGACCTTTAGTTTACCAATTATAAGCACTTCCAGTTTCAGAAAGCTGCATCTTTCCTACAAGTCTGTCCAAGTCCTAGCTAAACGTTCAAATTTATATGAGAGATGCCAGGGGAATAAGCAAATTCACATACCAGTCGCCCTTAAATTGAGAAACTGCTCCACCGGGCTTCCTCTGATCCCACCATTGCAAGCTAAACCCACAACCTCCAGTCGCAAACTCAGTAGGCGATGCCCATTTCGCTGCAGTATACGACACCAACCCATTACTATCGAATATCCGACGATAATTCAATCCAGATTCCCCAACGCTCACCAAATTCACCCGTCCATCTTCCGCAACAGTCAGACATTCACCTCCACCATCCATCACATCCACACAGGAAATAGGTCCGTCGTGCAACATCTTCTCAGGCACCGAGAGCTCCGAGTCGAGCGACGCATCCATTGGCTCGACGGATAAAACATGAAGAGAACCTGTATAAGTCGAAGCGAAAACGAGAGGGTTTTGGTAGAGCTGAGAGGTTTTAAGGGAGGAGACTCTTGAAGGTGATGTCCAAGTCGAATGAGGAGCTATATCCAGCGGACTTTGAGTAACGGAGTGAATTTCAATGGAGGATGAGTCGGAATCGGAGTCGAACGAGGCAATGACGGCAAACCGGCCGAATGCGGAGAGCGGTGGAAGCCACCGAACGCCATCGACATACTTGAATTGCGGGAACCTGTGGATTTGAGGTTGCTGCTGGTGATTCATGGTCGCCATTGTTAGGGTTTAAGGAAGCTTGGTATGAAGACTGAGAAATCAGAGTGACGTCGAAATTAGAAAACGTGAATTTTGTGGGACGCCGTCCGGCAAGATTAAGTTTCGGGGCATTTTAGTACTTTTACTTTTTTTCTTTTAAATAAATTTAGTACATTTACTTTTTCTTGATTCGTCAATCAAATTTTAATACGTAATGATTTAATCTCTGTAATTTTAAATTTGTAATGATCTAGGTGTGTTTGGTTTAACTTTTCAGGTTTTTAATTTTGAAAATAAATCATTTTGAAAAAATTTCTAGTGTTTGGCAACCACTAAAAATGACTTATTAGAAAATGAGATTGATAAATAAACCATTTGGAGAGAAACACTTGAAACCAACTTTTAAAAAAAAGACTTTTTAAATAAACAATAACTTGTGTATATAAACATTTGTGAGGAAATGCAACCAAACATATGAGTGTTTAAATTGTAAATAATTTTTAGACAAAATGTTTTTTTAAAAATGCATTCTTGAAAAACATTTAAATTAGAATGTATTCCAAACGGACCCTTAATTTCTGCCATAAAAGACATCGTTAAAATTTGATGAGGTATTTTATACATGTTGGCTTTGTAAATGGGTTGAATTGATATTAAAATGGCTTTGTAAATGGGACATGTTGCATTCTTTTCGATTTTATGGCAGGTAAACCGTGTTTATAAGTCACTCTACAATAATATCAAAATTTTCAGTGAGTTCATTTAATTTCCAGGTATTTTTTTTCGATTTTATGGCAGGTAAACCGTATTTATAAGTCACTCTACAATAATATCAATCACTCTACAACCATAATTTTTTTTATGGTACATTAAAATCACTCTACAATAATTTGACATTCGGAAAATCACGTTTGAATGTACTACAACCATATGAACTTGTGATTTAGATCATTTTTAAAAATTGCAACCCAAGCACACGAGGATTTTAATTAAAACCATTTTTAAAAAAAAGTGCTTTAAGAATTTTTTTTTTTTTGTTTAAGTGTTAAAATTAAAAGGTACATTAAAATCACCCCAAAAGTTGATTATCCAAAAAAGTGATATTAAAGTGATTAATGGACTGAAAATTACTTTAAAATCACTTTATGATAATTTGACATTAAAAATCACTTCTAGATGCAGTAAAATCAAACAAAATTAAAATTAAAATTACTTTTTTGAAAAATGTAACCAAGCATATTAATATTTTAAGGTTAAAACATCATATTGGTATATGTACTTTGGGGTTTATTCCATTTTACTTAATGCATTCTTAAATATTCAACTTTAGTTCATATACTTTCAATCACGATTAAAATTTATCCTTATAGTGAGTTTATTGTTAATTTTTCAATTAAGAAAATATCCATTAACTTTCCTTCCATAATTCTTATAAATATGTTTGCATTATGTATTTTTTTTTTATTTAAAGTATTATTTTAAATTAACCAATTTCGATTATTTAAAAAAAATACATTAACTAAAATTAACTAATCTCAAGCTTTATCAAAAATACATTCACTAAAATTGGATGTTTATAGGAAATAAAATGGAACAAAACCCAAAATAAAAAGAACAAAAATAGATCATTTCAAAGAAAAAAAAAAAGTACACTGACAATTTTTGTTAACATTGCAGACACCATTATCTCCGAGCAAGACTTTTCCACCACTTGCTTCCTGAAAGTCAATCAAATATTCTCGATTGGGAGTCATGTGGAATGTGCAACCTGAATCCATGATCCACTCATCTTGAAAATCTCTACTGGATACCATCAAGACCTCTGCTGAATCATACCCATCAGTCACATTGGCTGAACTCGATTCACCTCTCTTACCATCAGAGACTTCCTTGTTCTTGTTCAATGGACAATTTTTCTTAAAATGCCCATCCTTATGACACAAGTAACATTTTTTCCCTTTTCCTCTGGACTTGGACCTGGTTCTCGAATCCTTTCCTTTCCAGATCTTTTTCTCAGTTCTCCCTCTGGCTATAAGTAACTCACCTTCCCTGCGTTCCTTTTTAATTTCGAGATTTCTAGTCTTCAAGGCATCCAACACAATATCCATGGTTAGCGAATCCCTACCATATTTAATTGCAGCCTTTACCTCTCGAAACGAATCCGGCAAAGAATTCAAAAGTATCACTGCTTGATTCTCATCCGACATCTTGATGTGGACTTTTCCTACCGCAAGCGCACGGGTCAAGTAATAATATAGTGAATGTAATTCGAATGTCGTCCTCTGGATTGGATTTTTAAGCAAATCAAGTATTGTGAATTATCTTGCTCAATTTTATTTAGGGAACACAATGTGATGATTGAATGATATGAAAACTAAATCAAAACAAGTAAAAAGTGGAAATTCAATTGGGAACAATACTTAGGGAATTGATTTCGCCGATTTAGTCTAGGATTGATTTTAAGGAGTAAGTTATTATGCACAATGAAATTATGAGCCTAAGACCCTTTAATCACAACTACCTCTCCCGAGTATAATTGATTCTCATGCAAATTAACCAACTTGATATCCCTATGTAAGTTTATTAACAAGCAAGGCAATGAGATCTTTTGACCAATTCTAAAGTTAATCTAAAACCGTCACGAATTAGAGAGTAAACTTTAGTCATGCAATCTTGAGCAAGTCTATATTAAATCCCCCCTTCCGAGCTAGATTCAAAACTTAAATCATTCAACTAATGGCCAATTAATTGAAAGCATTAAATCAAGATTACAAACATAATTAACATTGCACAACTTCAACCATAAATCAATCCATACACAAAATCAACTACATCAATCCCTAAGCTATGAGTTTAGCTACTCATGAATGTAATTACAAGCTCAACTAAACATAATAATGCCATAAACTCTAGCTAAAGAAAAGGAAAGGGAAAAGAAAACTCAATGTAGGCCGAGACCGAACGTCCTCGTCACGATCCCCACGAACGATGGGTTGATTTCCGCTTTTCTCCCTCTTGTTCAGCCTCAATCCTCTGTTTTTGCTCTGTTTACGGCTCCAAGAAGTCCCCAAAATCCCTCAAAAACCTAGCCGAAAGGAAGCTTTTATTCTGATTTTTCGTCGTAGCGTCGAGACGCTATCCAGACAGCGTCTCAACGCTGCCTCTAAAACACGCGCGTCTGGAATGGAAATAACGGTAGCGTCGAGACGCTATTGTCACTCGACGCTGTGACGCTGCCGCCTCTTCTAATTAAGGAAAACCAGCGTCGAGACCCTCCAAGAGTGGCGTCTCGACGCTGATGGGCAGAATGCCCTCTTTTGGCTCCTTGTTGCTTGAACTTTCCGGTTCTTTGGCATATTTTCACGTCCCGAACACCCGATTAACTCCAATTCCACGTTTTAGCTCTAATCATCGCTTTCCTACAAAATAAACAATAAAGCACAATAAAATGGCCCAACAATCATAAAAGACTAGCTAAATTAAATTAAATAAGTAAAAGTAGCTAGCTATGCTCGCTATCACATCTTCTCACCGATGTTATTGAGATCAACTACAATCTTTTGAAATTCATCCAAGTTCTCTTCCAAGCCTTTACTTTGATCCATCTTATATCCAAAGAATTTTTCCTTTAGATATAACTTATTTGGCAGAGACTTTGTCAAATAAAGGCTCTCTAGCTTCTTCCATAACTCAACCGTGGTAGTAACCTCATTCACTTGCCTAAGCACTCCATCTGAGAGATAGAGTATAATCGTCGAATAGGCAATCTCATCCATTTCCTTCTTATCATCTTCTGTGAGTGTCGCCGGAAGGTCCTTTTCGTCACACAAGATTTTAGCTACTTTTTGTTGCACCAAAAGAGCTTTAATCTTCTTTCTCCATAGACCGAAATCACCTTTCCCATCAAATCGAGCAACCTCGAAATGAGTCGACATTGAAGACATTAATCAATATATAACTCACAGAATAACCTGATAAAAGAATAGAAAAAACCAAAAGGCACTAAACCACGAACCTCCAAACTTTGGATCGAACGGAGCTCTGATACCACTTGTAGAATTTTAAGCGAACTTATAATGCCCAATCAGAACGCAAATTTCCAGCAGAGAAATAAACAAGCAGAAAATAAAGAACGAACACAAGGATATATAGTGGTTCAACCTTTCGGTCTACATCCACTTTGAGAACCAGCTTACGAGAGTTTTATTAAGAGCAATATTCAACAATACAAAGTACAATATTCGCACAAATCACACAATGGTGAAATACCTCAAACCTTAATCGATTTGAACCTTTAAGCGAAACACCCACTTCACGTTTCTGCCTCCAATACCGAGACCCACTGATGTACCAGGCCGCTCCTGAATCGAGACCCCAAATCAGTGTCAAACCGCGTCTCACGCCAAGTTGTATCGAGACCCAAAACAACCGAGACCCACTGCTGAAATCAGACCCACACCGGCAGCCTCACGAACCTCGACACTCTGACGACTGCTGAACAATCACCCACGGCGTTTACCCGAGACCCAGAACCAGCGCGAACAAAGACCCACGACGACTGCTGTGATACCCACGTCGGTGTCTGTAGCATTACCCACGCCGACATCTTTTTCTGTCTCTAAATACCGAGACCCACGCGATTTCGAGACCAGCGGCTGAAGCTTCTCTATCTCTCTGTTTTGTGTGCAGCGGCTGAAGCTTCTTTTTTTTTCTCTCCCTTTTACAAATCGTGAAGCAGCCCTAAGAGAGAAGATGATGACTCAATTACCATCTTGCCCCTCTGTATACATAATATTTCAAAATTGCCCTTTTAAAACTTTAACCTTAAAATAACTTGTCATTTTTACATTTAAAAGGTCCATAAGTTTTCAAAATTGACTTTTTTAGTCCTTGAGTTTTGAGAAATAGGTTTAAAAGGTTCCTTGTAAACTCGGGACTTTCCTTGGATCATTTCCTCTTGTCATCTATTGTGGAAGTTGGACTTAAGTTGTGTTGTTTCATTGTTGAAGGAAAATGGCAAGCTTTTAGTTCAAGTTGTTTTTTCTATAATTTTGGAGTTTATTTAAAGAAAGGGAAAATGAAAGGAAAAGGAAAAAAGAAAAGAAAAGAAAAGGAAAAGGAAAAGGAAGAACAAAAAAAAAAGAAAAAGAAAAAGAAAAGGAAAGGAAATGGGAAATGACAACACAAACCCACCACCGCCTAAGCCAACTCCTACCCATTTCAGCCCACTTCCAGCCACATTCCTCATCATTTTCCATCCAAAATTTCAGAGCACTTGAGGGAGAGAATGAAGGAAGAAGAAGAAGAAGAATTTCGGGGTTTTGAGGTTGAAGAAGATAGGAAAAGCTCATGCAAAGCCAGCCATAGCAGAATCTGAGTTCAACCTGTCAACCTCTAGTTTTTTATTCGGTTTGAGCTACACAGAAGGAACTAAGAGGTGAGGTTTGATTTTCTTGAAAGTTAGTTCAGTTTCTAACAAATTTCATGAAGGAAGCTTGAGCTAAATCGTATGAGAAGTTAATGGTTTTTGGAATGGAAAACAGAGCACAGGATTTCCGAGCAAAGCAGGAGGATCTCTGGTTTTCTCTGGTTTTTCGAGCATTCTGGGGTGTACAAGTTGAATCAGAATCTCTATTTGGTATGGTTGGAAAGCTTATTCAATTTCCTACAACTTTCATGAAGAATTTGTGAGCCAAAAATGACTTGAAGTAGGTTTAATTTCAGGAGATAGATAAAGGGCAGTAGAGAACCTCGAATCTGTGTTGTCTGTGTTAGGGGCGTTTCTGGACAAATTGGTTGAGAATCTCGTTTTCATTTCTTCAGGTAAGTTGTAGAGTGTTCAAAAATGAAGAGTTTGATGTATAGTACATTAATTTTGGTTAAGTATTGAGGAAATTATGGGTGTTGGAAGGTGTGGTATTGAATCTGGAAAATCTGGAAAGTAGAATGTGGAGTGAGATTTTTTATTCAAGTGTTTAGAATTCATGAGCATGGAAAGACAAAGCTAATTATGGTTCTAATGCTTGGTTTTGGTTGTTTGACAGGCCAAGAGGAAATAGGTCGGGTCTACAAACCAGGGAACTAGCTAAGACTATAAGTGACAAAACGAATTTCGAAAATTGTTTCCAACAGTTATTCATGTTTAGACGTTTTACATGCTTTTCTCTTAATGGTACATGATTTTTGTGAATGGTTTCAAGCTTAAGTTATGAGCTTAGATTTTCTAATGAGGTTTATAAATGAGCACGTGATTATTGAGTTTCTGAAAAATGGTTGAAATGACATCCTTTTAAGCCAAGCATGTATTAGCAAGTATTGTTTAAAGATTTTCAGTTTTTCACGAGCAAGCTGAGTACGCTTGAGTTTTACGAAAGATAACGATAAGCAAGCATGTTTAAACGTTTTCATGTGATTTTCTGAGATTTCTATTGACTGCATGACTGAGATATTGAGCTCGAGTCTATATGGTACCGTGTGCACAGGTTATATTTCGTTGTTGACGTTGAGCGTACTCCGTGACAACGATGCTGTCGTGAGTGCTGGGCGGGCCACACTACGACGAAGAAGATGGGAGTGCTGGGCGGGCCCCACTACATCGTAGGACTAGTAAACGTTGGTTGTACTGGGCGTGCCCTACACAACGTAGATCGGTCATGTTAGTTAAAACGTTTGATGTACTTGATGTGCCTTGCTAGATTTTTAATGATGAACCTGCGATGTTTTTTAGAAAGCTTTTATCATTGCACGTTTATGTTTAACGCCTTGGTTGAGCAGCTTTATACGTTTAAAGTTTTATCACGTGTTCTGATTTCCGAATCTACAGTTTTAAATGTAGTCACTCACTGGGCTTCGTAGCTCATTCTTTTCAAAATGTTTTCCCACTTTTCAGGTAGAGATCGAGCTCCCGGTGCCTGATACACTGCCAACGTCTGTTGAAAGTTCCAGATCAAGCTCCAGTATGTGGGTGGAGTTGTATATTGAGTCTGTCTATATTGTAAATGTTTTGTAAGGATTGGATAATTTAGTCCTAGAGGTCGTGGTTGTATACACCCCGGTTGTATATGTTTTGGTTGTGATATCGATATCAGGTTATTTTCCAAACCGAGTTATGTCAGGGTTGCACCTCGTGTACGTTGAAAGGTTTTCAAGGATTCCACTATGTTGTGTTTCACGTAGAATATTTTCTATCTAAGATTAGTATGCTTATCAGGTTCAACGTTCCAGGAGGGTCAACGGGTATCGTTAGAGGAGGACGATGTTCGTTGGCTTCACGCCATCTTCCGGACTAAGCTAGCAGGTGGTCCGGGAGGGAGTGTGACATTCCTAATATTACTTTTTCAACTTTTTAAAAAATAATATTTTTTTATTATTTTTTAATATTGAATGGTTTTTAAAATTACAAAAAAAAAAGTTAAAAAGTATTAATTTTAAAAAATTGAAAAAATAATACGATGAACTTTTTAAGCATATTTCTCAAAATTTAGGGACTAAAAAGGTCTATTTTGAAAATTGGGGGACCTTTTAAACCTATTTCTCAAAACTCAGAGACTAAAAGGGTCTATTTCGAAAACTCAGGGGACCAAATGCACCTATTCCTCAAAACTCAATGACCAAAAAAGTATTTTTTCCAAAACAAAAAAGTTTTAAAAAACTTGTTTTTGTTTTTGAACAATTGGCTAAGAATTCAAATGTGTCCTTAACAAAGATGAAACACATGGTAAGGAAATTGAGAGAAAATAAGCATAATTTTAAAAAATCATAAACCAACAACCAAATGGTTATCAAGCGGTTTCGTAGTTTTCAAAAACAAAAAAATTGTTTTTGGAATTTAGCTAAGGATTCAAATGTTGCCTTAACAAATATCAAAACCTTTATAAAGAAATCAGGAGAAAATAAGCGTAATTTTCAAAAATAAAAAACCAAAAATCAAGTTGTTGTCAACCAAATTTTAGTCTTTAAAGCTTAAATTTGATGTCAAAGTGATCATCAAAGTTTGAAATATTTGTGTTAGTCTTTAAATTTGATAATATCATTAAAGTGTACTTTACCTAGAACCAATTTTCAAAATAATTGCGTGAGTCCTTACATTTTTAATTTTATTTAATTTTGAGAAAAATACACTCTTAGTCCTTGAAGTTTGGGTTAGGTTTGATTTTGGTTCCTGAGTTTTCAAACTCGACAATTTAGTCCTTGAGGTTCGGATTTCGTTTCATTTAAGTCTTTCCATCAATTTTTCCGTTAGAAACTAACAGATTTCTAACGTGACACTATTTTTTTTATTAAAATTAATATCTTTTTTATTTTTTACATACAAATATATTAAAAATAATAATAATAAATATTTTTTAAAATAAAATTATTATTATTTTCTTCTTCTTCTTCATCACATGGCCGGCAACCGGCGACTACCACCAGCCGCCGTCGATGACTTTTTTTTTCTCCTTCTCTCATTGTCGGCTCTCTCACCGTCACCATCTCCTTCTCTCTCGCCATCTCTCTCGTCGATGCCGACAATTTCAGTGTTAAAAAAAACAAAGGGGGGAAACCTCCTTCATTATTTTTTTAACACTGAAACCACGAGCAAGAGGGAGGGAAAGAGCCGGAAAGAGAGAGTTCGTGTTTGTTGCATGGGCTGGGTCGAAATCGTCGGAGAGAGAGGGGGTTTGCTCTCAGAGAGAAGAAACGACGAACGAGAACAACAGCCTAGATCTGAAATCCATGAACAAATGGAGGGCCAGATCTGAAACCCATCAACGAGAACGAACAACAGCCGCACGGAGGGGTTTGCTCGCAGAGAGAAGAAACGACGAACGAGAGGGGGGAGTCGACGATAAGCTTGCCGGCGAAAAGAAAATCACGACAGGAAGGGTGATTGTCAGAGGAAAACAGGAGGGAGAAGGAAAGGAACGACACACGAAGGAGATGGGAAGAGAGAATGAGAGCTTGGAAGAAGAAAAAGGAGAAAAAAATTGTGTCAACGGCGACGACCGGTCGTCGGCTGCAGGTTGGTGGTGGGAGCATTGAAGAAGAAGAAGGAGGAGGTTGGTGGTGAGAGTTTAGAAGACGAAAGAAAAAGGAAATAAAAACATATTAAAAATTCATATTTTTATTATTTTTATTTTTAAAAATGAAAAAACAATTTTTTTAATAAAAAAAATAGGTGCCATGTCAACGGTATGTTAAAATCTAATGGAAAAATGGATGGAAGGACTAAAATGAAACGCAATCCAAACCTTAGGGACTAAATTGTCGAGTTTGAAAACTCAAAGACCAAAATGAAACCTAATCCAAACTTCAGGGACTAAAAGTGTATTTTTCCCTTTAATTTTTTTTTCATTAAACTCTCAAAATGTGTATTTTAGAGAAAATATATATATATTTTTAGTTATATTGTTTACTTATTTAGATGGATGAATGATAAAGCTTTAAATTTTGTATATTAATATATTGACGTGGACAAGTATTGGAGCCACATAAGTATAAAGTATCTGTGTTTTTAGTGGATTACTTATATGAGTACTTTACTTTTTTTTTTTTTTAATAAATTTAGTTAAATGTTTCATCTAAAAGCAAGTGTTTTCTTCTTATCCATTTTTATTATTTATCTAAAAAAAAATTAAAAGCATTTTTAATTGGTGAAAACACTTTCAATTACTCTCCTATTAGTTGAAAAAAAAGCACTTGTTACCTATAACACTTCAAAAGACATGTTATATATAATTTTAAAGATAGTTGAATTGATTAATGTATCATTGACAAAAAGTAAAAGATGCACGTAATAGACGAGTGATTATTAGATGGTAGTATAGAAGTTGCAAAATTTTTTAAAATTTTAATAATTAAAAAAGAATTTTTAAAATTAGAAGACTAAAATGAAAATAAAAGTAACTTTTAGTGGATGAACATGGGATTTGCAAGAATATGAAATAATAAAGTTTAAAAAAAAACACATTTGGTCATTAAACTTTCATAAAATAGTCCACAAATTTTAATTTGTAACGATTTAGTCCATGTATTTTCAAATTAATAACAATTTAATCCATAAACTTCAATATATAATAATTTAGGTCCCATTTTGATAACCATTTGGTTTTTGGTTTTTGGATTTTGAAAATTAAGCTTATACACACCTACTTTTACCTATAAATTTCTTTGTTTTAGTATCAATCTTTTTCCTTGTTTTCAAAAAACCAAGTCCAATTTTGATGGATGCTTAACAAGGATGAAAGTCATGATAGGAAATTTATGAAATAAACAAGCATAATTTTCAAAAACCAAATGGTTATCAAACGGGGATTTAGTCATTGAACTTTAAAATTTGTCACAAGTTAAGTTAGTCCTTGTCGTGAAAATTATTATTAAGATTTAATGAAATCACTTACCTATAATGATTGATAACTTTTTTTTTTTTTTTTTTTTTGAGAAATAATGATTTATAACTTGATTAAAATCATGTATGTATTTGTAAACTACAGGGATTAAGTCATTACAAACTAAAAAATTACATTTAATTTCAATAATTTTTTTCACAACAAGGACTACATGATTATTACATATTAAAATTTAAGGACTAAATTGTTACAAATTTAAAAGTTCAAAGACTAAATTGTTACATGCAAAAGGTTAAAGACTAATCGGAGGATCTCACGGAGATCTCTTTTCTGGCAGAGGAAGTGCTTCAGCAAGCGTCGATGTTGGGAGGAATCTCTTTTGGTTTTGGCGCAAGATCGAGAAATGAGGCCGCTCATCGCTTGGCGCGAAGCGCCGTGTTCCCTCCCCCTGATTTCCGTAATCTGGTTTTTGGTTCTTCTTCTTCAGAAGAAGAAGACGTTTGGTTTTGTGTGGGGCCCCCCCTCAGTGGGTGGTTGGGCTCCTTAAGGGTGTAATTAATCCCATCTTTTTTCAGTTTTAATGCAGTTTTTTCCTTTCAAAAAAAAAAAAAAAAATTGTTACTTGGCAAAATACATTTTTGGTCACTGAGGTTTGGAAAATAGTTTTAAATGATCCCGGGGTTAATTTGACCGCTAGTTGACTAACGAAAAAGTGACGTGACATGTTGAGGTCGATAAATTTTATTCTTTATATTAAACTTTTTAGACTACATGACATTCCTTCTTCCCCCATTTTTTCTCTCTCTAAAACATCCACTCTTCAAATCTCTCCCCCTCCTCCAAATCTATCCGTAACAATCTCTTTCTCCTCCCCAAATCTCTCACCCCTCATCTCTCCTTAATTTTCCCACCCTTCATTTTCTCTTTTCCTTCTATTCATCTCCTCCGTTTGTAATCCATGAACTTTATTCTTTTTTTTTTTTTTTTTTGACAATATGGGAGTGGGGGGATTCGAACCACAGACCTCGTGGTTATCAATACAACTTTATGCCAGTTGAGCTATGCTCTTGTTGGCAACTTTATTCTTTTTTATTGTTTGTAATCCATGAACTTTTTTCTTTTTTATTTTTCTTCTCATCTTAGACAACTTGCCAAGTTGGACTTATTGTAATCTCGAATTAATGCAATGCAACCCCAATTTTCTCATTCTAGAGAGATAAAACCTTTAGAGAGACAAGATAGACACAATCAAAACACTTTTAGAGAGAGAATTTTAAGACGTGTAGGGAATTGCACTTTCCTCTCATGGTTTTGTTTGAAAACTGTAACAAACATTAGATTTCTCCCTTGTTGATTTTTTCCTAACATGTTTTTTGGTCTTCTAAAAAACAATAGATAGGATTTTCGACTCTAAGATATGGTTTATTTATTAAACCAGAAATTAAACTTCAATGGATTAATTAAATTTGGTAGACTTTGATTTTTTTTTCTTTGTTGTGTTTTTTGACAAAATGAAGTTTGTTCTTTGTTCAACCATAGATGATTGCAAGTACAATACTAATCTAAAAAGATGAAGAGGAAGAGAATGGAGAAGGGATGAGAGAGAATGAGGATGAAATTGTTGGCCATTTGTTACAAGAGACTTTGGAGGAGAGAGATTGTTGTGGAGAGATGAGGAGAGAGAGATTTGGGGAAGAGGGAGAGATTGTTATGGAAGATTTGGGGAGGAGGGAGAGAGATTTGAAAAGTGGATGTTTTAGAGAGAGAAAAAGGTGGGTGAAGAAGGATGGTGAAGAAAAAAAATGTCATGTAATCTATAAAGTTTAATATAAAATAATAAAATTTATCCATCTCAACATGACACGTCGTTTTTCCGTTAGTAACTCAGGACCATTTAAAACTGTTTTTCAAATCTTAGGGACTAAAGTGTATCTTTTGAAACATCGGAACCAAATAAATATTAATCTCAAACCTCTGGAAGTAAAAGTGTATTTTTAGACCAAAAGTGTTTTTTAAGCAAATAATAATAAATGAGATGGGTACGATGGTAATTAGGAAAGTAAATAAAGGGATGAGAAAGGAGGACGACGGCTGTTTGCGCAGATCTAAACTAAGACCCCGTTTGATAACCATTTGGTTTTTTGTTTTTTATTTTTGAAAATTAAGCTTATACACACATACTTCCACCTATAAGTTTCTTGGTTTTAGTATCAATCTTCTACCTTGTTTTCAAAAACCAAGTCCAATTTTAGAAACAAAAAAAAAAATAGTTTTCAAAAACTTGTTTTTGTTTTTAAAATTTGGCTAGAAATTCAAATGCAACCTTAACTAAGATGAAAGCCACGATAGGAAATTTAGGAGAAAACAAGCCAAATTTTCAAAAACCAAAAACAAAAAACCATGGTTATCAGACGGGGCCTAAAATAATCAAATTAAAATTATTGTTTTTTCAAAAAATAAAAATAATCAATAAATAAATAAAATTATTGTCCATTTTGATTTATTTATTTTTTTTTTTTTAAATAAGAATGTTGTTAGACAAAACTAACTTAGTCGAACTAGTATCGGAAATTATTGTTTTTTTTTTTTTTCAGTAGATCGAATATTATTGTTCAAGTAGTTAGATATTTATATTTTAGTTTCTTATAAACTCAAGATTGGACGTTCAATTATTTTTTAAACCGATGGGTCAATTATGTTTGGTTTTTTTCTAATTTAATATTAGTTGTCTCTTTCCTTTTCAATTTATCACTAATTTTTAAAGTTAAATAATATGTTAAGGTCCTAGATATGTCAATTTAAATAAATAATAATAATGAAAAAATAGAAGAAAAATATATTGGTGGAATATTTAATTCAAACTCTAATTTTCAAAAAATAACATTGTTTTTCACCATTTTTTTTTTAAATAATGTTTTTCACCACTTTTAAATGGGACTTTTTTTTATTAAAATTGTACTTTTTAAAACTTATTACAATAATAGGATTATTTGGAAACTTATTATTACAATATTGTAGTTTTTTTTCCACGTCAATAGGTCGTCTCTTGAAGAGACGACCTGATGACGTGGCACGCCATCTGCCCAATAAATTAAAAAAAAAAATAAAAAAATCAGTAGGTCGTCTCTTGAAGAGACGACCTACATTAAAATTTAAAAAAAAAAAAGCGTAAAAAATAGATCGTCTCTTGAAGAGACGATCTATTAACTCGGGTTAACGCAGGTCGTCTCTTTAAGAGACGACCTGTACACTTTTTACCATTATTTCATTTCTGGCAAGTTGGTGAGTCTCTCACCCAGTCATGTGAGAGGTCCTTGGTTCGAGCTTGGTCATTGGTTTTTTCTTTTCTTTTATTTTTTTTTCAATCGTTTTTTTTTTCCGTTTTTCTCTCAGTTTTTTCCCTTCCCATTTCATTTTTTTTTCAAAAAATAAAATAAACGAGCCTCCTAACCTTTTTTTTCTTCTCATTTTCTTATTTTCTTTTTGTTTCCAATTGTTTTTTTTCGTTTTTCTTTCAATTTTTCAAAAAATAAAATAAACTTCGATCATTTTCTTTTTATATGTTGTTTTTTAAATGTTTTTATTTTTTGTTTCTTTTTTCAATTTAACGGTACCTATGGTTTGCTTAAATTTATATTTAATCGACGGACGACAACTAGTGGTTGGACTCGAAAAAGAAATAAGAAAAGAAATAATAAAAAAAAACAAATAAAAAGAAAAGGATCGAAGTTTATTTTATTTTTTGAAAAACAATTGAAAGGGTAAGGGAAAAAATTGAGAGAAAAACGAAAAAAAAAAAACGATTGGAAACAATAAGAAAATAAGAAGAAAAAAAGGTTAGCAGGTTTATTTTATTTTTTGAATGGAAGGAAAAAAACTGAGAGAAAAACGGAAAAAAAAAGAAAAGAAAAAACCAAACAACAAGCTCGAACCTAGGACCTCTCACATGACTGGGTGGCTCACTCACCAACTTGCCATAAATGAAATGATGGTAAAATGTGTGCAGGTCGTCTCTTCAAGAGACGATCTATTTTTGACGCTTTTTTTTTTTTAAATTTTAATGTAGGTCGTCTCTTCAAGAGACGACCTACTGATTTTTTTATTTTTTTTTAATTTATTGGGCAGATGGCGTGCCACGTCATCAGGTCGTCTCTTCAAGAGACGACCTATTGACGTGGAAAAAAAACTACAATATTGTAATAATAAGTTTCCAAATAATCCTATTATTGTAATAAGTTTTAAAAAGTACAATTTTAATAAAAAAAGTCCCTTTTAAATGGGGTAGCCACCATTATCATGTATTTAACTTTAAAAAAAAAAATGCTCCTTCCAATTTATACACAAATACATTCGACATCTTTCGAGTCTAATTATTGAAATATCAAAGAAATTGAGAATTTGGAGATTACTATTCTAAAGTACATCTAGTTTTCATGTTTCAATTAATTTTATACATTTAGATTTCATCATCTTTATTTTATGTTTTAATTTATTTAGTTTATATATTTTTTATTTATATTATTATAGATTTGATTTGAAATTTAAACGGAAAGATATAAAAAAAAAAAAAAAAAAAAAAAACTGCATTTCCATTCAAAAAAAGTAATGGTAACTCTAGTGGGTAAATTGATGGATATGACTAAAAAAGTTTTGGGTTATCAATGACCCCTCTCTTAAGAAATAGTTTAAATGATCCCATGTCTTCCTTCTCAGCTACGATCTTTGGCGGGAAGGTGATCGGAAAAAAAACCTAAAGAAAAGATGACAACAAAGTCTCGCTCTTTGTTTCCTGGTAACCTTCTCGGTCGGAATCGTGACCAGAAAAATGACAACAAAGTGAAAAATCGCAACCTTGCTACCATTTCTCTTTTTCTTCTTCTAACCATTGGTTTCAAGTTTTAGTAGAAGAAGAGAACCCACATTCATTTGCACATTTATTTGCAAGGGTAGGGTTTGGGAGAATCTCAAAACGATGATACCTTTATTTTATTGAACACGATTCTCATCTATGTATCTTAGCAACGTAAGTCATTTTGTTTTGAAATTTTGGATTTTGGAAGATTTTTAGCATGGTTCTCGTTTTAAAAACAAAAAAAAAAAAAAAAAAAAAAAAAAAAAAAAAGTAAAATATAACTTCATGAATAAGGGAGATGTGACTTTTTCTCCCAAATTATTATTTAAAAAAACATGGTTTAGAAATTAACAAAAAAAAAAAAGTAATAATAACAAGTGATAATTGATAAGCAAAGTTATGGACTAACTAAGACATGTGATTGGCATGTTTATATATTCTAAATATCAAATATTTTCATTTCAACTCCACATTATTGAATTAAAAAAACTGGGATAACCCCACATGTGAGATAATTTACCTAAATAATTGAAAAGAAAATATAATTTCACATAAATTTACATATATATAAAAAAAAAAAGAGGGTAAAAAAAAATTCAAACTCCCAGAACTTTCCTTTCTCCTCCCCACATTTACTCAGCCCCATTATGTTAAAGCCAGAGGTCTTCAGAGCAGAGAAAACAGACCCAAAATTATCATTAAATAAAAATAATTATTATTAAAAAGGAAAAAAAAAAAAAAAAAACTCATTTATTTTTCCCAACTTTGTTCACTTTTTCCCTTCCACTTCACACTCTCTTCTTGTAGACATTTTATTGCAAATTTCTTCCTTTGACAGGACAATGGAAAACCCCATTCACAAGAAAAGAAGAACAAAGAATTCTAGAGAGAGAAATTAGAGAGAGAGAGAGAGAGAGGTTTAAAAAAAAAAAAAAAAAAAATCACCAAAACCCCCAATGTTTCTCTCATCCCTTTGTTGTTTTTTTTTGGATTTTTGTTCCAATTTCTTTTGACTATCATGCTTTTCTCCCTGACCCACTCCCCAATTTTACATTCTATCTTTGAGTGTTTTTCAAGTTTTTTTTTTTTGCTAAAAAATCCCCCAAATCTTTTTTCCCTTTTTCTTTCACCCTCCTCCCCCCCCATTTTTTCCCCCTTCTTCTCATGTCTCATCTCATCCTCTTGCGGCGGCGGAGGCGGCGGTGCTGGCGGTGGCGCTGGCGGAATCCCCTGCGATAGATGGCGGAATGTGGCGGGATCTACGGCGGCGCGAAAAAAAAAATTAAAACGGCCAAATATGAGCTTCTGGGTTTCGTCAAAGTGCGAAAAGAAAACCGCAGGACTCTTCTTCTGGCTTCTCTCCTCCGTGGCTCCTCCCGGCGTTTGATCTTTGAACCGCCGTGGCGCGGCGGCGGTTCTGGTGGTGATATTGGCGAACCGGCTCAATCTCTCTTGTAATTTTTTTTAATTAATTTTAATTTTTGGGTTTTTTTTTCCCTTCCTTCTTTCTGTTCATTTTAGGTACATTTTGCCCTTCTTTGTGATTTTTTTTCTTTTTTTAATGAAATGGGTTAATATAATTTTATTTTACCTTCATTTGTAATTTTTTTTTCTCTAGAAATTTACCAAAAAAATTTAGTCATTTTAGTTATTTCAGTGATTTTACCCTCTTCCTGAGTGAAAAGGTTGAATTTTGGGGAGGAGGGCGGCCAGCACGGCGGTGGAGACGACGGCGTTGGTGGCGGTGGTGGAGGTTTAAACGGCAAACTGTTGTATTACCAATTTAAAAAATAGAAATAAATTGTGAGTTTTTTTTTTGGAATAGAATAAATTGTGAGTTTTTCTTTTTTATATATTTGTTATTTTTATTTAATATTTTGAGCACTGTTCTGTCGCTCTGTCGTGCAATTAATGAAACTCTTGGGAACGGTGGCTCTACAGTATGTCAGTATAAAAACCCTCTTTTTATTTTTTATTTTTAAATTAATTGTTTTATTTATTATTTTTTTATTTATTGAGAAATGATAAAATTATAAAATAATATTGAAAAATGGAAACTTGGCAATGATACCAAAATCGGTATTTGGAAACAACGTAGAGGACGATAACTTGTGGCCCTATCACAACTTTTTGTTACTTTTTTTTTTTTTTTGTCATTTATTATTATAATTATTGTTTTTTTTTTTTAAAAAAAAGAATTGGGTTATCGAAAATGATGTTAATATAATCTATGTTGGTGTGAAGATCGATTAAAATCAACTAAAAATTGATTAGGTGGCAATGATGGATCGATCAATCGAAATTGGAGCAAGAATTTGGGGGTTTCCAATATTTTCTAGTTTGTAATTTTTTATGTTTATTTTATTTAATTTTTTGAAATATTTTAATTTAGTTTTTAGATGGTAAGTAAAAATTTATTTTTAGTCTTTTTTAATGATTTTCCAAATACATTATTTAACAGATGGCATATGTTGAAGGTTAAAATATCAATTTTTTTTATATTCATTTTATTTTGGTATGATTATTTAACCAATTTTTTTTTAAAAAAAAACTTCAAACTAAAGTAGTAATCAATTATAAATGCCAAAAGTGATCATAGCTCACCGGTAATTGACATGTACCTTCCTCGACCAAGAGATAGAGGTTCGAATCTCCCCACCCCTAATTTTTGATGTACTAAAAAAAAAAGTAACCAATTTTAAACTTGATTCAAAGTACATGGCTAAAATGGATTGAAACCCAAAATACATGAACCAAAATGAGTATTTAAAGTTGGAAGTATTGGGCTAATTGTTTAGCTTTAAAATATAAATGTATTATCAATCAAACATAGTTTAACTAGTTAATACATTATAACTTTGACTAAATAGGTTCCAATTTCAACTCCCACTTTCAACTCAAACAAATAAATAATAATAATGTACTCAAAAATAAATAAATAATAATAATAAATAGAAATGTATTATACTAAATAACTAATGAATAATTAACTATGAAAATTTGGATATTTTAAACAAAGTTCGGGGCTAAAACCAACATAGATGGATTAAAATAGATAAAAGAAAGTTTGAAAATTATATAAAAAAAAAATGGAAGTCCAAGTCAACAATGAATATGTAATATATACTTTATTATTTAGATGATGTCTCTATTCTACCCTCAAATGTTGGTATAAATAATTGAAAATTCAATTTCTCTGTCTTTAAATTATATGTTTACTTATTTTTTTTTTAAAAAAACTATATATTTACTTGACGTAGGAGAAGATGACGCATATTTCATCCTACTACTGTGACATATTTGAGAGTTCTGTAATCGCAAGATATTTTGTGGCGAGAACATTTCAGTTGAGATATGATGACAGAGGCTATTCAAACTTCTATTTGAGAGTATTCCTCTTGACTGCTTGTGCGTCAACGACAAACTATCCTCTGAAGGATATGTAGTCTCTAAATTGTGATGTGACTTGGTTAGATGAGGAAGGGGTTGGTGGACTGGGTTGGGTGCTGAGGAATCCTACTGGATTTGTTATCGGGGGCAAGTTGTGAACCTGTTATGTGTCTTCTTGGGGCAACGATGCTGGAGATGCAAGCAATTTGGACTGGGCTATTGGCTATTCACGAGTTGGCGATGCCACAGGTGATGGTGGAGTCAGATTGTTTGGCGGCAATAAACCTTTTGAATGGAGCTGGAGAGAACTTCACCTCAGTTTGTACAATAGTTATGGAGGTTTAGATGCTCCCTTCTACATTGGTGAGAACAAGGTTTTAGAATGTTCAGAGAATCCAAAATTCGATTGCTAATCAGCTGGCGTGATGAGCAATGATAGATGGGTTTCACGCTACTTGGTTTTTCAGATTTTTCGAAATGGCTTCTTGAAGCGGTTGAAGTGGATAAGCAGTCCTTACTTCCAATGTAATCTAGACTTGTTTTCTCCTTACTAACAAAAAACTATATATTTACTTTTTCATATATATATTATTAGAAATTTAAATTCACACTTTCACATTTGATTGAACTTGAACCAACTAAAAAAATGAAAATAAACCTATAGATTAAAGATGATGACTATACCTTTTTTTTTTTTTTTTTTGTGACAACATGTGGGTAAGAGATTTAAACCTCTCATCTCTTGGATGAGGGTACAAGCTTTATGCCATATGACTATACCGACAATTGATTATACTTTAAAAAGACATTATTTAGATTAACTTAAGGGTACATTAGACATTTGTATTAATTGAAAGACTAATGTTAGTGTAGGGCACCATAGGTATGGATCTTTGGGGTATTATGAAAAAAAATACCTAAAAGATTATTTATTTATTTATTTTGAAAAATAGGATTTGATTATTTTTTATTTTGATATATCATACTACCTAAAATATCCAAATAGAATTTAATGTTAAAGTATTAGCAATTTAAGTCGATAGTTCTAATTCTCCGTCTCACATTGGTAAAAGTGAAAATAATCAAATAAAAATTTATCATACAAATTAAAAAGTAAAATTACTTGATATATGCTCTTAACAATGCATATAAAATTGCTATTTTTACGTGGCTGAGCAGAACTATTTTTTACATTTTTTTTTTTTTACTATATGGCACATGTAATTTTGTTAAACTTGGTATTTTTCATGTTTTTTTTTTTTTAAAGTCGTATTTTCATGTTAGGTTTGAAATTGTTTTCTTTTAATATTTAATATTTGATTTTATGGCTCGATGTGATTGTTTTTCCGACTGACTTAAGACTTTCTACCAGCTAGCTTGTGGGTATTTAAAAAAATTAAAAATTAAAATTTAGCTATCTATCACAAAATTTGAGCAATTTCTATTTTTGGTTTTTAACAAGATATTAATTTTACTACTCATTTAAGTAATTCAAATTTAATATTAAAAATTATTGATTGAGCTGAGGGGGTAAATAATGATTTTTTTTTTCCTTTTGTCTTTTTCTTTCGCTCGTTATCCTACCTTGCAACTTATAAATCATGTTTTCTCAAAAGAAAAAAAAAAAAACCTTATAAATCATGTGTTCTTAAACAATAAAATAATATTTTTTTAATACTTAGTGAGCTAAAAATGAAATTAAACTAGTTTTTCATTTAAATATTTAAAGAAAAATTCTCAGATAAGAAATAAAGAAAAGAATTTATTCAAAAATAAATAAATAAAGAAAAGAACTTGCTAAATGATTTTCTATTTTTCTTCGAAAATAACAAAAAGAAACAAAGAACATTATTGGAGGAGTTTGTTGGTTTGTTTGTTTTAATAAAGTAAACCTTAACTTCTCATCAAACTTCCATTCTAAGTTGAATGTTAAATTAATTAATTAATTTCACAACTTCGATAATTAATACTTTATTATTAAAAAGCCAGAATCCATGCATAGACAAAATAAAAAATAACATGGCTAAAGAAAATGAAAATTTAAACTTTTCATCTTAACAATTTAGTCATTAAACTTTGATTTGTAATGATTTAGTCCATGTACTTTCAATTTTGTAACAATTTAGTCCTTAAACTTTAATAAATAACAGTTTAGTCGTTTCTGTACTTTCAAATTTGTAACGATTTAGTTCATATCGTGAAAATTAATGCAAAGATTTAATGAAATTTCTTACATAGATAGATTAATAAACTAATTTTAAGACCCAATATGTTTATAAGCTACAAAGTTTAATTGTTAAACAATAAAAATCACATTTAATTTTTTTTTTTTTTTTTTTTTTTTTTTTGTGACAATGATTAAATAGTTAAAATTTTGGAAGTAAGAGACTACATTGTTACTTATTAAAATTTAGGGACTAAATTGTTATAAAGTTGAAAATACAAGGACTAAATCGTTACAAATCAAAATTCAAGAACCAAATTGTTACTTTCATGAAAGTTTAGGGACCAAAAGTGATTTTTAATCTTTAAACTATCATATATAAATTTGAGGGATAGAGATTCAAACCTCTAACCTTTTAATTGAGAACATCTGTCTTAATTTGTTGAACAAATATATGTTTTAACTGATTGAACTATAGTTTGATGATGTCTTAACTGTTGAACTATATTCATTTTAGTTTGGAGTTTATTTAATAATATAATTTAATGTATTTAATGATAAAGAATTAATGTATTACTAAACTATTGACTTTAGAACGGTAATTTGTATCTTGTCCATTGAACTTTCTTGAACTAGATTTTTTTTTTTTTTTTTTTTGAAGAGCTAGAACTCAATTTTAAAACAAGTTGGTAGGGAAAAAAAAAATGAATATCAAACTTTCCAAAAGCCATAATAAAGGGATGGATTTGATTTTTTTTTTCTGGAAAAGAAATTATGGTTTTATTTGAATTTAATAAAGGCATTGTGACAAGGAAATTTAATCTTCTCTCTACAAGCAAACAATTGAAATAAATAAATACATGTATTAAAAGAATTAAAAATGTAAACTTTTTTCTGATATTCTAAATTGACATGACTGTTCCCTTTTCTCTAGTTGATTGAAGAATTATAAAAAGTATTTATATTTTTGTCTTTATTCTTTTTCTTTTCACATTTTTCCTAGGTTGGTTATTCAACTTTTAAATATTTTATTTTTAGTTTTTTATTTTTGAAAATTATACACATTTTCTCATAATTTCTTTAGTATATTTTTCTCCTTCTCTAAATCCATATTGGTATTATTTTAGTTGACACTTCTTTAAATATTTCATTGACATATTAATATTTTTATGTAATGCTTGTGTTTTAGCTACCCAATAAGGTAAACTTGGAAATGGACTTGAAAACTTTACAAAAATCAAATGGAAAAATCAACATTTTCTCTTTTTAAATAAAAGTTCAGAGACCAAATATTTGGAAAAAATAATAAAAATGGGTGATTTAAAAAGGAATATTTATGGGTTAAATCACAAATTTGAACTAAAACTAGCATTGGACAATATGTTAATATTACGAATATGCCCCTAGCCTACCACAACAAAACAAAAAAAGAAAGCCCAAATGGTTGGGAAAGGATTTCTTAAAAAAAAACCATATGTTTCAAAAGGGGAAAAAAAAAAAACTAATAATGATGTAAGAAATTATTAGAGAGAGAGAGAGAATTGAAAATATTAATGAGTAGAAAATAAGTGAAAATAATATTTATATATGATCAAAACAAATATGAAACAAGTAGGAATGAAATGAGAAAAATGATGCATGACGATAAATGAGTTGTGGAATTGCAAATCTTTAAATCCTATTTTGGTCCCTAAACTTTTAGGATTATTCTATTTTGGTCCTTGAACTTTCAAAATGTTCGTTTTAGTCTCCAAACTTTCAAGTTTGTTTCATTTTGGTCTCTAAACTTTTAAAATGTCTACTTTAGTCTTTGAACTTTCAAAAAATGACTATTTCGGTCCTTATTTTTATTTCAATTTTTGTATTAGATTATTAATATAAGCATGATTTGAAGTCAAATAAATTAGAGACGAGCATTAGCCAAAGTGTATTTCAAGTATAAAAGTAACATAACAAGAATCAAAATGATTATTTTTTAAAAAAAAATTAGGGACTAAAATAGACATTTTGAAAGTTCAAGGACTAAAATAGAACAAATTTGAAAGTTTAAAGACCAAAATGAACATTTTGAAAGTTTAAGAATTAAAATAGAATAAACTTAAAAGTTTGTGGTCTAAAATGAGATTTAAATATAGATTTAATAAATATTATATTAAAAAGAATGAACTAATTTATTTTAAAGTTAAAAATATATATATATATAAAAAAAAAAAAGTAATAATATTTGGTAAAAAAAAATGGGTAATAGTGAAGTGACAAAGCAAACTGATAGGAGGTGGTCAGGGCCTCAGGGACAGACTGAACCAACTGATTCATGGACCCCCAAAGCATTTGAACTTCAAGCACCACCCTATTTTATTTATTATCTTTTATTATTATTATTATTTCAGATAAAATGACAAATGTTAAAAATATAAATAATAATATAGGCTCTAGTTATTGGATGATTTGCTAGATTTTGGGTTATTATTATTTTTTTTAAAAAAAAATTAGTCATATTGTTTAAAAGGTCTTAATAATTTTTAGTTACATCATTTCTTGTTGGTGAATGTTAATACTGGTTGATTATAAACTTATGTGACATGATACTTAATGAGACGTGACAAAATTTTGGTGAAGAAATGAGGTTAACTAATAGAGAAAGAATCAAAATTTCTACCAACTTTTTAGAAATTTGGAGGAATTGAAGCTTTTCTATTTATGATGGCTTAATTCTTTCATAAAATTCTTGCCAATTTAGTAAGTGTCATGTCTTGTGAGTTTAAAATACAACGGATTAACTTGAAAATATTTAAATAATTGGAATTAAATAAAAAAAGAAAATCAAGCCAATAAAATTAAGACAAAAATAATTAAAAACAATAACAATAAAATAGTTAATGCTGACATTTTCCTAAACTTTGGAAAGTTTTCAAATATAACATTGGCCTTTTAGATTCTTTCATAAACAACTTTTTGAGGAAATGCACTTTTAAGAACTTGACAAAAAGATAAAACAAGGAGGTTAATATGTATTTATGCTTTGACTTTGCTCTAATTTTTTTTTTTTTTTTTGTAAAATAAACTTTGCTCTAATTTTTTTTTTTTTTTGTAAAATAAACTTTGCTCTAAAATTGTGAGATTACATATTTGACTTTCAATTATATCTCGGGTTTTAATTTGATCCTTTATCTATGTAAAAAAAGTCATTACAAACAAGTCAATTTAATTTGGACATTGTTTGAGTGGTTAGAATATATACCTCAAATGTTTTTTCAAATTTAATGAGGTGAAACCTATATATTAATTTAAGCTTTATTTACCCAGTATGAACATTTGACTCTTTATTTAGGGACAAAATGATCATCCAACAAAAAATTAAAATATCAACGTTGTTTTGCCCTCAATTTTTTTTTTTAATTTATTTATTTATCACCAACATAACCTTCTTTCATTCACAACCAAGAAGATCGCACATCTGCGACATTACATAAGAAATGAAAACTAAACCCAAAGCGCCACCACACATTAAGAGGACAGTCCAGATGTAATCAGCCTTCCTCAACGTTCGGAGCCAAAGAAAACGCCAAAACCAAGCGCCCTCAATTGGTTGAAGAGTATACTTTCGACGAAAAGATTTGAGGTTCAAATCTCTCACACCCACCAGTAAAATAGAATATATATATATATATACACACATTTTTAGGAGTAAAAAATCTAAGTGTTAGAATGAAACAAGTGGCATTTTATTTGGTGGTTATGATAGATATGGACAGAAATGTAAGGTGATGGAGATTACATGGGTTGTGTCAAAAAAAAAAAAAAAAAAAAAAAAGATTTCATGGGAACATAAGATTTTAGTGAAAATGATGGGTCTTAAGGTTTTGTTATTTTCTATGCATCTATTTTGGAATTTTTCTTCTCACTTTTCTCAAATCTATTTTGTAAATTTAGTACTTGTCTGCCTAAATGCATCATTCCATATTTTCTCCAAAAGAAACAAAAATCTTACTATATTTTCTCCACAAATTTTATTGTTGACTTTTTTTTTTGTTATTTGACTAAATAAATTATTTAGGGTCGTTTGATAACCATTTGGTTTTTGAAAATTATGCTGATCTGATTTTCATTTTTGTTAACCACACATTTGAGGGTCCGTTTGGAATATATTTTAATTTAAGGGTGTGTTTGGTTTAACTTTTCAAGTGTTAATTTTGAAAATAAATCATTTTGAAAAAATTTATAGTGTTTGACAACCACTAAAAATGACTTATTAGAAAATGAGATTGATAAATAAACCATTATGAGAGAAACACTTGAAACCAACTTTTTAAAAAATACTTCTTAAGTAAACAATAACTTGTGTAGAAAAACATTTGTGAGAAAATACAACCAAACATATGAGTGTTTAAATTATAAACAATTTTTATACAAAATGTTTTTAAAAAAATGCATTCTTGAAAAACATTTAAATTAAAATGCATTCCAAACGGACCCTAAATGTTTTTCAAGAATGCATTTTATAAAAAACATTTTGTATAAAAATTGTTTAGAATTTAAACACCCATATGTTTGGTTGCATTTCTCATAGGTGTTTTTTTTACCCAAGTTATTGTATACTAAAGACTCTTTTTAAAAAAAGTTGGTTTCAAGTGTTTCTCTCAAAATAGTTTATTTATCAATCTCATTTTTTAATAAATCATTTTTAGTGGTTGCCAAACACTAGAAATTTTTTCAAAATGATTTTTTTTTTTTCAAAATTAAACACTTGAAAAGTTAAACCAAACACACTCTGAATTCTTAGCCAAATTCCACAAACAAAAATAAGTTTTTGAAAGCATACTTTTTTTAGTTTTTAAAATTTGACTTTTTTTTTTTGTTGAGAAATTTTAAAAATTGACTTGGTTTTTGAAAACATGAAAAAAAGGTGGATGACAAAATAAATAAACTTATGGGTGGTTGTAGTGTTTATAGACTTAATTTTCAAGAACCAATTGATTATCAAACGAAGCCTTAGTTTTTTAAAAATTAAATATTATAAGTGTAGTCCAAAACTTTCAATTTTGTGTCTAATAGGTACTTGACATATTTTACATTTTTTTAAAATCAATGAATTTATTAGACATAAAATTGAATATTTTGTGTCTAATAAGACATTATAATTTCAATTTTGTTTCTCAAAGTCAGTAAATTTTATAAAATGTCTCATGAGCTAAAGATCTATCAGACACAAAATTGAAAGCTCGCATACTTATTACACATAAAATCGAAAATTTAGAAACTTATTAAACACTTTCTAAAGTTCAGTGGCCTATTAGACATAATTTTTTTTTTTTGACAATATATGGAGTGAGGAATTCGAACCTCTAACCTTTTGACCAAAAATATATACTTTATGCCAATTGAGTTATAGTCATGTTGGCCTATCAGACACAAACCCAAAAGTTCAAATATTGAACTTGTAATTTAACGAAAGGTTGAAATATGCTCGGCCTTTTCAATTGATGTTTGATGTTTTGAAAATTTTCAATCAAATTTTTACTCATATGGGAAGTTTGTAATAAAGTACACCATATTGGAATTTTTTTTCCCATTCAGTTGAGTGAGATATTTATTAATTTTTAGTTCAATTATAGTTAATGCAATGTAAATATGCTACGATCACCTAAAAGATGACTTTTTTTTTTTTTATTAAAAAAAATGTCAAATTTAGATGCAACTTTGTGGAAAATTGCAGTGGGTGGCAAATTGGACCAAATTAATAGCAAATATAGCACCATGTAAAAAAAATTTGCAAATATAGCAAAATCTATCAGAGTCTATCTGATAGACTTCAATTATCAGAGTTTATCAGCGATAGACTCTGATTAATCAGAATCTATCAGTCTACTGATAGACTCCGATTATTCAGAGTCTATCAGTGTTTATCGCTGATAAACTCTGGTTAATCAAAATCTATCAGTGACTATCACTGATAGACTACTGATTAATCGAAGTCTATCAACGATAGAAACTGTCACACTGATATACTTAGAATAATCAGAGTCTATCAGGGATAGACACGGATAGAATCCGACAACAGCTTTTTGGTCTTGTACAATTAATTTTACTATATTTGCAATTAGTTTGAAACTGTGCTATATTTGCTATTAATTTGGTCCAATTTATCATCTATGCAACTGCCAAAAATGTCAAACTTATCATATAAGTGATTTTTAAATGGTTCCCAATTAATCATTTTTAAAACTCAAAGAGTGATATTTGTTATCAAACATAGCAGATTTGAGAAGAAAACAAAAAAACAACTTTTAACCCTTTAAATTCACTCTAAGAAGTATGTACCGTCAAAATAAGCATAGCTATAGCTCAACAGTAATTGACATGTACTCCTTCTCCATACCCTACATTTTTTTGGAAGACAATACAGCCTTTATCAATAGAGCTATGTTGGGATTGACCTTTCCCGAACTTAAAGGGAGTCGACATACGAGCTAGAGGTCCGCTCCACAAAATCGAGCTTTGCCCTGGCCTAGCTTGTCTCCAAACGATGATAACATATTTTTCTCTAATGCATTACTGGTAAAGGAAATGAGGCATATTTCTCCCATGAAAAGACAACATATCAAAGAGCTTTGCAGATATCATAAGAATGCAATGAGAGGTATCTTTTCTTTCTTTTTTTTTTTTTTTGAGTACATAAACCTTTGGGGGTGGGGGATTTGAACCTCGGACCTCTTGGTCGAGGATATATGCCAATTACCGCTGAGCTGCTCGATTTGGCGCAATGAGAGGTATCTCATACAAATAAGAAAGGGGCTTTTCTTGTATTCAAGATTTAAGATATCAGATCACTCACTACAGATTTGCAGACCCACAAGCATTTCAAATCCAGTCTTAGCATATGATCAAATTCCCTAAGCATTACAAAACAAAATCTAAGAAAAAAAAGTTCTCAAATCTGCATATTTTATTCTCAGTTGAATAAGTACAAACTGGCTCAATCTAGTAGTAGTAAGAACAACATAACTGGTAAAGAAAGATATAACTGCAATCATCACAGGCATCAAATCATATAAATCAGGAAGCAAGAAAAGCTTCAGATCTTGCAAATTTGATTCAGTCATACAGATTCGTAAACTACAATCACAACAAAAGTATCAAATAGATCAGTGAAAATGATGAACTGACCTGTTTTTTTGTTCATTGCTGCACATTTTGAACATACCATTTGTAAGTATCCACAAGGCCATCCTTGAGAGAAATCTTTGGATTCCATCCCAATTCTGCAAGCTTGTAACTGTCCATCAATTTCCTTGGAGTTCCATCAGGCTTTGATTTGTCCCAAACAAGTTCTCCTTCAAATCCCACCACTTCCTTCACCAATTCAGCCAGCTCCTTGATGCTCACTTCCTTCCCACTTCCAACATTCACATGGCCCAAATCGCTGTATTCCTCCATGAGGAACACGACGGCGTCGGCCAAATCGTCGACGTGCAGAAACTCCCTGAGAGGGCTTCCACTTCCCCAAACCACCACTTCTTTCGCTCCATTCACCTTCGCCTCGTGAAACCTCCTCATCAACGCCGGCAAGACGTGGGAGTTCTCCGGGTGAAAATTGTCGTTTGGTCCGTACAGATTCGTCGGCATTCCTGAAATCGCATCCCAATTGTGCTGAATTCGGTACGCTTGACACATTTTGATTCCGGCGATCTTCGCCACCGCGTACCACTCGTTCGTCGGCTCCAAAGGACCGGTCAGCAATGCGTCTTCGGGAATCGGCTGTGGAGCGAATTTCGGATAAATACACGACGAACCGAGGAACAATAGCTTCTCGACGCCATGGCGATAGGCGGAATCGATGACGTTAGTCTGGATTTGAAGGTTAATGGCGATGAAATCCGCTGGATAGGTGTTGTTAGCGTGAATGCCGCCGACTTTAGCAGCAGCAAGGATAACGAATCGAGGTTTTTCAGTAGCGAAGAACGATTCGACATCGGATTGGCGAGTTAGGTCAAGCTCGGAGTGGGAACGAAGAAGGAGATTCACGAATCCAAGCTGCTGGAGCTTGCGGACAATGGCGGAACCGACGAGGCCACGGTGACCGGCGACGAAGATCTTGGCCGATTTATCGGAGAGGAACGAGGATCCCGATGAAGCTGCAAAATGCAAATAAAAAACAGAAATTTCAGAAAGGATTTACAGTGGATCTGATCTAAGAAACACGAACCGCCATTGATTAGAGAGAGAGAGAGAGAGTACCGTTGTCGGCGGCGCCGCCCATCGTCGGAGGTGGAATATCGAAATCGTCGGCCGCCGGAGATCGGCGAGAGGAGGAGAAAAATGTGAGGGCGTATGATAAACGATAGGGTCGCAGATTCAAATGTGGTTTTAATTGGAGGATTCAACGAATTAATGGAGGAGTTTTCTTCTGATCTCTTCCACGCAATCCTGACAGTTGATTTAAACATTTTATTGGAGGTTGTGTTGACCTTTTTTTTAAAACAAAACAAAAAATTCTTGAATTACTTGTTTGGCAATTCGAACTTTGTTTGTATTTTACGTTTTTATCTTTAATTTTAGGCTAAATTATAAAAAATACTTCTCAACTGTGAGATTTATTTAAAAAATGCCCATGAACTTTAAAAAATTTCAAACATACCCCTGAACTTTACAAAACGTTTCAAAAATTACCAGTTAATTTTTGGATGGGTGGTTACCAATTCAACTTTATGGCAGTTGAGCTAAGCTCTTGTTAGCCTTTTGGAATGATATGTTGAAGAGAAGAAAAGCTCGTAGTATATGAATATACATGAAAAATAGGTAAAGTTTCTCATTAATTTTCATGGAAGAAGAGTTTACGGTGGGATAAGAAAAAAAAAAGTACCATTTTCTAATAAGGTTATTTTTTAAAATCTTTTGAAAGTTAAAGAGTATTAATGAAACTGAAGTTTTTAATGGGTTTCATAAAAAAATTAACGACAAGGGTATTTTTGAAACATTTTTTAAAGTTCAGAGGTATTTTTGAAACTTTTTAAAGTTCAGGGGCATTTTTGAAACAAACTCCATAATTCATGGGCATTTTTTATAATTTAGCCTTAATTTTACTAAACAAATATATTGGACAATAATCGGAGAGGGAACTTTCAATCTTAAGAAAGGTAATACGTGACCTATCTACCAAAGCTTCTCAGAGAAAAAGGAAAAACGAGATCACAGGTATTATGGACGATTCGGGTAATTGGGTGGAAGAGGATAATGAAATCAGCAAGATTGCCACCAAGTTCTTCAAGTCTCTGTTCGATACTTCCAATCCTGAGGAAGGTAGCATCAGGGAGGTTCTAGATGGAGTCTCCAGGAAAGTCTCTGAAGAGCAGAACAGAGAGTTAACCAAACCGTTCACAAAGGAAGACATCGAAAAGACTCTTAAAAGTATCAATCCCACAAAAGCTCCGGGTCCTGACGAAGTGCATGCCATGTTCTACCAAAGATGTTGGGATATAGTTGGTCACGATACTACGGAGATTTGCTTGAGCATTCTGAATAGAGGAGCGGGTATGGAGGGCATCAACAACACAAACATAGCCCTCATTCCTAAATCCTCCGACCCGAAAAATATGTCCAGTTTTAGGCCCATAAGCCTATGTAATGTCATATATGAAATAGTGGCCAAGGCGATTGCTAATAGAATGAAGGTAACTCTGGATAGCACAATTTCCCCAACGCAAGCGGCGTTTGTCCCTAAGAGGCTGATTTCTGATAATGT
The DNA here is from genome assembly GCA_017139565.1 of Luffa aegyptiaca. NCBI lineage: Eukaryota > Viridiplantae > Streptophyta > Magnoliopsida > Cucurbitales > Cucurbitaceae > Luffa > Luffa aegyptiaca. The sequence continues at coordinate 43,598,608 of CM029402.1, read as the reverse complement.
TGTCCTCGGTTTTGTGTGCATCCATTCCTTCAATAACAAGAGGAAGGGAAAGCAAGGGCATCTGGCCCTGAAGATCGATATGAGCAAAGCTTACGATAGGGTGGAATGGTGTTTTATCAGGAAGATAATGGAGAAGATGGGTTTCGAAAAATCCTGGGTGGAGAAAGTGATGGCCTGCATCGAATCTGTCAGATATGCAGTCCTCATCAATGGTGTTCCTCAAGAGTCCTTCACTCCAAAGCGAGGCATAAGACAGGGAGATCCTCTTTCCCCTTATATTTTCCTTTTATGTGTCGAAGGTCTAACCTCCTTATTGAACAAAGAAAAAGGTTTGGATCATTTTAGAGGTTTGAGAATTAACAATCACTGTCCCTCACTTTCGCATTTGTTTTTTGCAGATGACAGCCTGATTTTCTGTAGGGCGTCAGATCAGGATTGCAAGGCGATCAAAAGAATCTTAAAAATTTACGAGGAAGCGACAGGGCAAACCATTAATCAAAGAAAATCCTCTTTCATGGCGAGCAAGAATGTTAAAGAGGACAAAGTGGCTAGAATCAGCAATATTCTGGGAATGGAAGCTGTTCACAAGACTTGGGTTACTATCTGGGCATGCCTTCGCAAAACGGAAGAAATAAAAATCTCTTATTCAGAAGGATTAAAGACAGAATCTGGAGGGCCTTGCAAAGCTGAAAGGAAAAGCTGTTTTCAGCTGGAGGCAAGGAGATCCTTATTAAAGCCATAGTGCAGGCTATCCCTACGTACACCATGAGTTGTTTCAAATTGCCTAACTCCATTTGCGAAGAGATTAACAAATTGTGCGCTAAGTTCTGGTGGGGATCGAAAGAGAACGAGAATAAATCTAAGGCCCACTAGATGAGTTGGCCCAAGCTTTGTTCTAGCAAATCTAGGGGCGACCTTGGGTTTAGAGACCTAAAATTGTTTAACCAAGCCCTATTGGCAAAGTTGAGTTGGCGCATTATAAAAAACCCAAACTCCCTGCTCGCAAACGTATTAAAGGGGAGGTATTTTAAGGGAGGTTCTTTCCTCGAAGCTCCCCTTGGTTCTAACCCATCACTCACATGGAGGAGAATCATTTGGGGGCGTGAGCTTTTCAACAAAGGTTTTAGATGGAAGATTGGCAACGGTAGGCATGTCAGAATTGATAAAGATCCCTGGATCGCTAGGAAAGGCGCTTGTAGTCCGATGTGGGTCGATGAGTCTCTAAAAGGATTGTATGTTTCATCCATTCTTAACAGAGACGGATCATGGAGGAATGATATAATCAGCGCTAATATTAGCCATTCAGACAAAGAGGACATACACAACACTATAGCCGGGGGAGAGAATTTCAAGGACGAGATTATTTGGAACCACGACTCCAAAGGCATTTTCTCCGTTAAAAGTGCCTACCACCTTGCAGTGGACCTCCACAACAATGCCAAAGCTTCCTCTTCTAAAATGGGGGACCCGAGCCCGTTTTGGAGAAGATTTTGAAAAATCAAAACAATTCCAAAAGCGAAAATCAGTGCCTGGCGAATCATACACGACTCTATCCCTACCAAAACTAGTATTAGGAAAAAAGGGATTGATACTAATTCCTTGTGTTTGTTTTGCAGGAAATCTGAAGAATCAACAACTCACTGTCTTTGGAATTGTAAGTTGGCAAAAAATACATGGAGTTATCTAATTCCCCTGACTAGAGATCTGTTTGGTCTGAATAGGAACGAGTGGAAGCCTATTGACTACTGGGCTTGGATCAATGAAAACCTCAATGACAAGGATTTGGAGAAGGCGATTCTCATTCTATGGGAGCTTTGGAAGCACAGAAACAATACCATTCACAATTCTATAAAGCCAAATCAAAACACAGTGATCAGAGCAGTGGAGGTCTTAACTACTGAAGGAGAAAGTTACCTCTCAGCAGCAACACCCTCGGAGTCCTCAAGATCGAAGACCCTGCCGAGTCAAAGCATCTGGGTTCCTCCTCCTCCCGGCACTTGGAAACTCAATGTGGATGCCTCTCGTGATGTAGCGCAAAACAGAGGAGGAGTGAGGTGGATTTTGCGTGACTCTTCAGGTTCTACCATCTGTGAAGGATTTAGAAGAATCAACGAAAATTGGTCAGTAAAGATGCTTGAGATGAAAGCAATCCTTGACGGGTTAGAAAAGCTACCGTCAATCAGAGCTTCTCGCCCAAATCTGAAAATCTCGCCTATTCAGGTGGCCTCTGACGCCATTGGCGTGGTCAAGCTTCTCAATAAGGAAGACGTCGATCAATCGAAAATTTCCTTCTTCGTCGTCGGCATTGAGCTTCTGGTCGTCGAGTTAGGCAAAATCAGTTTCACCCATATCTCGCTTGCTCTTAATGAATATGCCCACAATCTGGCGCGCTTCGCGGTTTTTGGAAATTCTCAGAGTTTTTTTGTGTCTTTTGGATCCTTCTTCCACTTCGGAAGGGGTTTTTTTTTGTATGGGTTGGGTTCTACCCGATATTATTTACTCCCTCTCCAGGGAGGTTGTTGAACCTTCAGTTTCCTTTTAATGCATATCTTATTTCAAAAAAAAAAAACACTTCATTAAAACCTGGCAAACCGATCAATAATTACACCATTTAAGAACCCAACAACCCAACTAGGGGAGACCCAATTCAATGTTCAAATACTTCTTCTAAAGTAGAAGAAGTACCAAAACCAACACCAAAACTACGAAAATCGGGGGGAGTTCTTCACACTGCCGGATGATTTCCTTTGCGAGAAAGGAGTTCTCCAAAATGTCCTCGCCTTCTTTATTGACAACTCTAGCTGCATCCGACTCAACGACGATGGCGGGAAAGGCCAAATCAGGATGCTTCGCTCTTAGGGGAAGGTAAGCTCATCAGCCCTTCCTGAACAACTTTTAATTCAAGTGTCTTCACAAGCCACCGTTTGTTGATTTTCTTGAAACCCAGGCTAATCGTAGACCCTGAAGAGTCACGGAGGATCCATCCTACTCCTCCACAGCCCCGCTTTTCATCTCTCGAAGCGTCCACATTGAGCTTCCAGTTGGGGTCTGACAGAGGAATCCATTTGTTGTGACTCGTGAGACTCTTCGATCGAGCATGGATCGACTTAATCGACATTGCCTGATAATCTTGCTCAACATAAAGATTGAAGGGTCAAAATATTTGATTAGTCGAGAGAGTGGGATAAATTATTATTATTTTTTTGCCCACTCATTTGCCCTCATTAATTTTATTCATCAGTCGACTATATTATAGTATATTATGTCATGACACATCAATATTTAAGTTTTTTTTTTTTTTTTTTGAAATTGGCATCAATATTTAAGTTAATAAAAGAGACTTATTATTAAAATTAAAATGAAAAAGAAAAGTTGAAGTAGTGAATTAAGTTAACTAATAAAATTTAATGTCAAATTTGAGCATAACACAATTGATTACGACATTATATCATTGACCAAGAAGTTAAAAGGATTGAGTTTCTACCCACATATTATTGAACTAGGAAACCATTAAAATTTAATGTATACTTTTTCAATAAAAAAATGTTGAAACTTCAGCTTTACACCATTAAAATTTAATCAGAAAAACTAAAGTAAAGGTTTGAAACTTCAACTTTATAGTAAAAAAGTATATGTTTTTTCCTCTCTACTTTCAAAATTCAAATATTATGTTTTTAGCCTCTAAATTACGCATAAGTAAGCCAACATGAACATATTTCAATTTGATTCCTCCTCCCGCTCCACATATTGTAAAAAAAAAAGATAAATAATTTTTAATAAAATATTCAAAGGCAACTGTTTTTTTTTTTTTGCTGGGCCAAAAGTAAGTTATGTAATGGACCTCTGGCCCAACTTTACTTTCCATTACATCAGGCCCATTATAGTTCAAAACAATAATAAATGTTGATCTGACCAGAAATGTTGAGATTTCAATTTTATGTAAATATGAATGGTTAGTATTCATTTTAAGATATTTAAATTAACATATCAGCATTTAGCCTTTTTTAAATAAGTTAAAATATCTCGTTATGACTTATAAGTATCATGTCTACTTTAGTGATTTTTTATTGATGTCTTTTTATATATATTTTGGTAGTTTCTATAATATAATTGATGTATTAATTTATTTTTTTATGTTGATGTTGAACTGATGAACATATGAAAATATCGACAAATAATAGAAATTTTAATACTTCACTTTTAAAAAAAAAAAAAAAAAACGAACAAAGTATCAAATTCATGAAAGTATTTTACATCTATTAAAGCGAGCTTAGCTCAGCGGTAATTGGCATGTACCCTCGACCAAGAGGTCAGAGGTTCGAATCCCCCACCCCCAATTGTTGATATACTAAAAAAAAAAAGGTTCCATATTTTAAATATTCCTTTGTTTGAAAAGATGATAGCTGGGATACTTGTTCCGATAATTTTTTTATAAAATTTTTGTACCAGAATAGCGAATAATTACGAACATGAGCATGACTCAATTCCCATAAAGTTTATACCTTGACCAAGAATAGCGAATAATTTATATTCCTAAAATTTTTAGTAAATAACTTAAAAAACGAAAGAAGAATGATAATGATTTATATCTTTCTTTCTAAATGTAGAGTATGGGATCGAGATAAAACATTTAGACTCCGTTTAATAACTATTTGGTTTTTTTATTTTTGAAAATTATGTTTGTTTTCTTCCAATTTCTTTATCATGGTTTTCATCTTTGTTAATGACACATGAATTCCTAGTCAAATTTAAAAAACAAAAGCCAATTTTTGAAAACTAGTTTTAAAAAATTAGCTTTGGTTTTTGAAAACATGGAAAAAACGTAGATAAAAAAATAAAGAAACTTATAAGTGAAAGTAGTGTTTATAAGCTTAATTATAAAAAAACGGGGAAAGAGAAGCTCCTCCTCCCTCTCCTCTTTTCTATTAAAAAAAAAAAACAAAGAAAATGGAGAGAAAGGAAAAGAAACGAAGAAAGGAAAGAAGAAGAAAAGAAAAAAAAGTTATCGCCGACAGCGGTTCATGGCTGTTGATGACCTTCACGTGACATCAACGGTGAATTTATTTGAAGGGAAAAGACGTGGCCTGCAAAACAAGAGAAAACTGTGCACTGGTGTGGTGCTTGCCACACCGACTCCGATGCTTAAGTCAGTTGGGAGATCATAAGTGAAACAAGTAAATTAATAATATAGAGGAAGAAAATAGATACCCAGTTGAGTCCCCTTACTTTGGGGTTAGTCTCTTCTATTTATAGTTGAAATTAGGGTTTTCCCCTTCCTTTTAGGGGAGGGGATAGCCCTAGAGATTGATTCGGGACCAATGGGCCTTCATGGGCTTGTTTCTTCTCTGGGCTCTCGTCATTTTGACTTTCTTAGAGCTATGTCTAAATTTACCCATAACAATGGCTACTAGCGGCAGTAGCGGGGTGGTGGTGATGATGGTGGTGAAGAAGGAGGGAGGAAAAAAAATATATTTTTTATTATTTTAATATATTTATATTTTTAAAATAAAAAATTAGTGCCACAACAACAATCAATTAATTTGTAAGGGAAAATTGGATGGATGAGCCAAAATAAAACGAAATCCAAACACGAGCTAAATTGTCGAGTTTGAAAACTAACCAAAATAAAACCTAACCTAAACGGAATAAAAATGTATTTTTCTCTAAAATAAAATAAAGAATAAACAGATATATTTTGAAATTTGAAAACTAATAAATCTATTGTCGAAAACTCAGGAGTAAAAAGATGATTTTTTCTATAAATTTTTAAGTTAAACAATATAAAGGCACACACCCTAAAATGTCTGGTAATCTAACAAAGAAAAATAAATAAAATATAAGAGTGGACAAAAAAAAAAGTTGGACAGGGAATAGGGAGCTCGATATGTTGGTTACAACTATTAAAAACTCAAGTGTTCTTTTTTTTTTTTTTGTTTAAAAAAAAAGAAAAAAAAGTATTTCTCAAAAAAAAAAATAATAATAATAAAAAACTAAGTGTTGTTTCATGTCACCTAATTATGAAATCAATTAATTTTTAGGATTGTACTAATGATCTAATAATAATAATAATAATATATTTTCAAAAAAAAAATAAAATAATAATAATAATATTATTATTATTATTATTATTATTATTATTATTATTATTATGTCTTCAAAATGAACATAGCTCAACGATAATTGACATATTCACTCAAAAAAAAAAAAAAAACAAAAAAACGATGATTAACATATACCTTCGATTAAGAGGTCAAAGGTTCAAATATCGCCTCCCAAATATTGATTGAATTTAAATAACAACAACAACAAAACTAATAAAATTCACCTTTCAATGTTAGAACTAAAATTTATAACGTGAACATTCCTTCTATTTTTCTCACCAAGTCTATTTTTATCATTCTATTTTTCTCACCAAGTCTATTTTTATCATTATATTTAATAACTAATAGAACTTAGGCTAAATATTTAATTAAACCTCTGATATTCGTGTTATTTGTCGATTTTTTCAAAAGCTTCCATTTCCGTAATTTATGTATATTCTTTTTTCAATCTTTTTTTTTTTTTTTTGGAGATAATTACTATATTCTGTTGTGAGAGCTATCAATTTAGTAAAATGCCCTTTTTTTCTTACTTTTTTTTTTTTTAAAAAAAAACAAATTTATTTATACTGCAACCTATTCCAGATTGATTCAATGACTTTGTTTCATCAAATTAAACACGTGATATTTTCAATTCCATTAATAAAATGACTATTTTACTTTTGTTGATTAACTTTGTGTGTCATTTCATTTCGAGAAGAGACTTCACTTTACCATAATTAAATATGATAATTTTGAAAGATAAAATTGAACGTATAAAATTAAGATTAACTCACTACAATCACGGTGCAAGTTGCACTTAAGATGCTTCAATGCTTTTTGGCTTACTTTTTTTTTTTCTCCCAAGTGTATGTAATAAACTAGAAAACAATCTATTGGCTTGGTTTGGATAAAATTTGCTAGTTTTATTGCTTTTAGTTCTAGTTAGTTTAGTCGTTGGTTTTGTTAGCTAAATTACGAAGATAGATTCATTTTCTCTATATGTACAAGAGCATAAAAAATACTTCATATTGTTACACGAACATGAGCTTCAATCTTCCTACCCTTTTCCCTTTACCAAACACTTTATACATAAATTATTTTCTAGTCGAGGTGATTACAAAAGTATTGGTCTAGGTGATAATAATGCATCTGCCCTTGGTAGATTTTTTTGGGTATTTATACAGCATCATCGTCCAATGATCGAAATCAATGCTTGTTCAATTCTAAGCTTTTATGTACATGATTCCTGGTGATGATCACGTGTCCTTACGATCTTTAAGTCGTATTAAGGTAACGATTCCTATACCTCGACAAATTCCTTAGCCTGCACCTTGATATTAGGGCTCATCTCCCCCATGAACTTCAATTCACCCTACAATAATACTCCAATTAGAGAGCTCACAACTTCAAAGGTGCAATCTAAATCCAAGATCACTTCCTTTTTTTCACAAAGTCAAAAGCATATAGCCAATCAACACTTTTCTCAAAGAAAGGCCAAAAGAAAATCTTATTGAGATTTGTAAACATTTAATTAAGCACCTTCTTATTCATGCCCTCCAAAAAGTCTAAAGATTGGGAATCCCACCATTACAACTTTCAAAAAATTCTCTTTTATTTTGATTCTTTTTCTTCATTTCCCAACAATTCTTCCACATTTATTGCACCATACAAAATCAAATGTCTATATCTAAAGGAATAAAGGGAGAGTTCTATATAAAGTTTGAATGAGCCTTTAAATTCACTCCACTATATTTTACTTGCTCTAATTAAGTATTATTTTACTAAGATTAGTCTTTGTTTTAGAGGTTTTCTTTAGTTGGCTCACTAATATATATTTATTTTGTTTTTTTACTTTTTCTAAATATATATCTAATTGAGGTAGATGAATACAACTCTAAAATTAATACTTTAAACTAAATGGATTTTTTAAACATTTTTTAAATCTTAGATACAAACAAAATTTTGTGAACTATTTCCTTTAGTTTCTCTAAAACTAAAAATTGTGTCACTCGGAAGGACGTGGTATCATTTTTTTAAAATTACAAATCAAAACAATTGAGAAAAAATAAGAAGTAACTTTTATTCCTTATATATATATATATATATATATATTTTTTTTTTTTTGAACTTTTTTATTCCTTATATTAAGGTATCATGAAAAATATATTGTACTTTTGAAAAATAATTATAAAAATGTACTACCTTTCAAACTATTTGGGTTGCTAATTATTATTCACCTATAAAATCATATATTTAAAAACGATGATTTCAAGTAGGGGTGATACTCGGTTCGGTTTTGTCGGTTTTTTACCAAACCGCGAACCGAACCGATCCAATCGGTTTTACAAAAGTCTGAACCGAACCAATGTCCAATATGGGGCATGTCCAATGGTTCGGTTTTCTTTCGGTTCGGTTTGTCCAATGGATCGGTTTTCGGTTTTGGGCCCAATGTGGGCTTTTTTATTATTATTTTTTAAATGGCCCATTTTCTCTTCTAATGTCAACATTAATTAATTTATTCAATAAAATTACTTAATTTTCTCAAACTAATCCGTAAATAACAATTTTTAAATATTTGATTTTAAATAAATATACATAATAAAGATAAACATACAAATAATATCATAATTTATACTTTAAATTACATAGAAAAAAGAAATTTCTAGCCAATTTAGGAAAAAAGTGAGATGTGGAGGGAGGCAAGATGCAAAAGGTTAGGGTTTAAGTGGTATATATATATAGTCGGTTCGGTTCGGTTTTTTATTGGTTTTTTGAATGAAAAACCGAACCAAACCGACAATTTTCGGTTTTCCCAAAAATGAAACCGAGATGTCCATATTTTTTCAAAATAACCGAACCAAACCATTGGATCGGTTTGGTTCGGTTCGGTTTTTCGGTTTTCCGGTTTTTGCTTGCACTCCTAATTTCAAGTATGATTTGGAACTTTTTTACCATATAAGATATAAGAAATAGTCCCCGCACGTATCAATTTAGGGCAAGGCCCATAGGCCCAAGCCCAAGCCCAAAGAAGCCCACCAAGCCCGCATTTTCTGAAGAGGGATGCACGCTCCTCGAAGTGGGCAAAGGGCGAGCTGAGAAGTGTGACGGGAAAATTTCTAGTACTACCGTAGTATGGAAAATTTTCTATACTACATCCATTTATTGTTTGCTACGAAATAAGTATTTAAGAATGGTGTGGGACTCATGGAATAAAATATTATATCATTAAATGCTCATTAAATGACGTGTCAAATGCTGAATGGAGGGAGTATGTACTACGTAGTAGTAGACATTTTCCCAGGTGTGACCAACTTCCTTAAAAGGGAAGACCCTATGTAGGGCTCCTGAATATGTTAGAGGGGAAAAACTATATATATGAGAGTCTATTCTCCATTCAAGGTACGCAACCTTATTTGTGCTCACTTTTGTGCAGGAACAACTCAGACCATCTCTAGGTGCTCGAATTGGATCATCTAATGCGATAATCCGACCAGGCCAATCTTGTCGATCACATATCTGCATCAACAAGTCCTTTAATGAAAAAATTGACAATTAAAAGTGAGAAAGTATGTGTATAAGAAAAAAAGAAGGGCAAAATGCGTTTTGGGTCCCCAAGGTTTGGAGATGATGTCTATTTGGTCCTTGAGGTTTCAAAAGATACACTTTAGTCCACCAGGTTTGTAAAATCATTTTAAATGGTCCCTGACTTAACTTTGACTTAACGGAATGCTGATTGGACCGTTATTTGCTGACGTAGATATGATGACAAGGCTACTTCATTTGCTTACTTGACAAATAAATTGAAAAATAAAAATATAAAACTAAACTACTAAAGAAAAGGTTACAAATTAAAATTGTTTTAAATAAATAAAAAATCGTTTAACCTCCTAGCCCTAATCTCGCCATAGAATTCAAACGGCAGTCTCGAGGTCGTCCCTTCCAGATTGCGAAGAAGGATTAGGTTTCTTTAGGGAGCAAGAAGACTTTTTGAAGGCCTGTATTTGAGACTCGCACTTAATACGATCGCCATTGTTTTCCTGCAAACATTTCCTGAGAGCTTCAGCATCGCATGGGGATAGATTATTCGTCACAGCCCTAGATTTTTCCGTTTTAGCATCCATCGAGTTCCAACAAGTAAGCGGAGAAAGTTGTTGGAGAAAAACCATTTTCATATTATTTGTGGGAGAAGAACCATCAAGAGATTAGGGACCAAATAGACAATTTTTTATTTACATCTTATTTATTTGTTTAAAACAATTCTAATTTGTAACCTTTTTTTTTAATAGTTTAGTTTTTTATTTTTTTATTTATTTGCCTAGTAAACAAATGAAGTAGCCTTGTCGTCATATCCACGTCAACAAATAACGGTCCAGTCAGCATTCCGTTAAGTCAAAGTTAAGTCAGGGACCATTTAGAATGAATTTACATATCTGGAGGACTAACGTGTATCTTTTGAAACTCAGAAATCAAATAGACATCATCTCCAAACCTCGGGGACGAAAAGTGCATTTTGCCCAAAAAAGAAACAAGGGACGTTTTATAAAAAACGAAAATCATGTCATGAAATTAAAGTCATTCACTAAAGACACGATTTCATTTAATATAAGTCACCTATATATCCTACTTGGATTTGAAACCATTGAAATTGTGTATTGAAGACACATTCACCATATTTTCATGAAGTTTCCTTTTTTTGTTTAATTACGTTTAAAATTAGGATATCTAAAAACAATTTATTAAAATACAATTTTAATCTAAAAACAATTTACACAAAGGATTTTTTTTATATTCAAACCAAAACTTGGTAATTTCATCTTAAATTCATCCATATTGTCGTGTTTCTTAGACTTATCAGTTTCGTGTTTCTTAGACTTAACAATTTCGAAGGTTGTGTTTCTTGTACAAATTTAATTTTGTAATTTTTTTTTGAATGTATATTGATATTTATAAAATTTCCTATGATATTTATAAAAATTGTTAACCATTTTTCAAATGTTATGTCCAATGTGTGAATTAAAATTTTATGATAGAAATTGCATCTCATGGTAAGAGTAAAAACTAATTTTTCTTTCTAAATCAATATTAAATCGGTCCACTCTTTGAGTTTTTTTTAAGGCACAATATTAAATCGGTCCACTCTTCGAGTTTTTTTTAAGGCACATTGTCAAAATGAGCATAACTCAACAATAATTGAATGTAACGTCGACCAAGAGGTCAGAGATTCGAATCTCTCCATAACATCAACCAACAGGTCAGAGATTCGAATCTCTTCATCCCAAATGTTGTTGAATTAAAAATAAAAAACTGATTAAGGTACATGAAATTTAAGCACATTAAAATGTTTGTTAGAAGTTTAAATCTCCATGGTTGAACAACATCAGTAAGTAAACCTCCATGAAATAGATATGACTAACAATTACTCAACTTTTCAAAGTTAAGTTAAAATAGTTGATTTGAATTCTCTATCTCTTGGTCGAGGTTACATGCCAATTACCGCTGAGCTATGCTCGCTTTGACAATTTTTAATTCACTACCTTAAATGTTATTTTCGACCCAATTTAAAAAATAATTCAATTATTTTCCTCTATTGTAAGGTTGTTTAATAACAATTATTATTATTATATTTTATTATAAGCCTTGAGGAGGTAAAAGGTCCACTGATCATTTACTATGTCTTATATTTTTAAAAAAATATTGATTCCACAAATTTATTCCGAGTTCTAATAAATAAACGAACTTAAGTAAAAACATAGACTTCGAATCTTGTTACATTTTCTAATTTAGAAAACAGGATTAAAAAAAAAAAAACTATTCTCTTGGTCCTTGGAATTTATTAAAGAAAATCTACATATGTCCAAACAAGGAAACAGAAAAAGCATCTTGCACTATCAAACATAAATCAAATTTAACTCAACTTGCTAATTTCTGTACTAAAAACAAAATAAAGAAACAATCTTGCTCATTTCTGAAAACTGCCACTGCCACTGCCACAAATTTTATTCCAAATTAAAAACCAAATGTACATTACAATTACACACACAACCATCACCGTAATACACACACAATCATACTGCTCACAAAACATCACAAACGACACATCGAAATTAAACTCGGTGACATAGCACCCAGCACAGACCGACTTACCATTTATTCAGGAAGAAAAAAAGAAAAACAAAGGCCATTCTCAGACTCAGGATTGGCTGTGACTCACAATCACATCACCGCCCTGTAACCCCAGAATCCTAGACAAATTTCTAGCTCAACGTAATTCTGCTGAACCTACCAGAGTAGCATGAAAAATAAACAGAAAAAGTTTCTGTAACATTCTTCTTAGGCTGGCGACACACGGCGGAGCACCGCCTCTTCCTCCATCCAGCACTGCATCAGCAGCGCCTTGCACGGCGGAGGCTCGGCGTACCTTCTTCTGTCCACGGTGTACGTACGGTAAACTAGCAATTCGCCACCTGGCAGCTCCTGCTTCACCACGTTGTCACACGTGTACCCCTCCACGTCAGCATGGTCCACAGCCCACGTGCGGGAGTCGCGGCCGCACGTGGCGGCGATCGAGAATTCCGCCGGAGAAAAGCACCGGAGCGCCCGACTCACCAGGTGCGAGAAGGGAAGCTCCGCCGCGTCGAAGCCCATGGCCTCGTAGCTGGCGTAGCTGAAGCCATCCTCTGGAGTCACGTGCACCGTAGAGTACGCTGCACCTTCGATCCCGTTCATCGAGTACCCACACGGATCGAATTCGAAGTCGCAGATGGCGTGGTTCGGAATTATCTCAGAGATTCCGGACATTTTCGTCATTTTCTCAGCCGATGAGTCGCCTCCAGATTTTTTGAAAAAGACCGCGGCCTTTTCTTTGTTCAACCCCTTCATACACATCTCCAGAGTGATCAGATCCGTACCGTTCACATTCGGTTGCGATTTTACGGCCGAGTAGATGTGCCAGTTGCGATTCGGAACGGCCGGATCGCCGATCACGTACGCCTCGGAGTTGAGATCGCCAAAGTAGACATTCAGTGCGGTGACTTCCTCAGAGAAGCTCCGGTGAGGAGCAGGTTGATAGTCAGGGAAGATGAAGGTTCCGCGGGAGTATTTCACGGCGACGGCGGTGAGTGAGAGCGAATCAGCGAGTTGGAGAATCACCGGAATGGAGAGGAGAAGCTTGGTGGTGCCGCAAGTTTTGAGGATGATCGTTCGTGGATAAACGAACAGACTCGATTCGGAAAGGACGTAAGAATCGAAATCGGAGTTGGAGAGATGAGAAACGATAGTGCAGCAAGCAGGTTCGAGAATTGAATCGAGTTGAGATCGAGTCAGAGCTCGGAGGCCGAGTCCTTCAGGGTCCTTGAAAATAGGTGGCTCGGAGAATGTGATTTCTAGGCGTTTTTCGAAGCCTTCGAAACCGATTGGAGAAAGAGGTATCTGTTCCGGCGCCGGATGCGCCGCTACGTCGGTGAGTTTGGTGAACACGGTCATGGTTGCAGAGAGAATCGAAGCCTCTCAAAATAACAGGAAAAATCAAACAAAAGCAAGCGAAAGAAATTCGGAAGGTTTTGGTTCTCAGAATGAACAGGAAATTGGCCCTAATTATGATCAGTAAAGCAAATTCGAAAATCGGAAGCTCTATTCTACAGAGACGGTGTCATTTTACAGAAAAAGGTATCAGGATGGCTTCCTCACGCACTGCAAAGAGAGAAAAATCATCACAAAAACACACAATTACAACGCAATAATTCACAAAGTCGCTCAAGAACTCGAAGAAGAAATCGAAGAACAGTCTTACGTTGGAATACGCAGCAGATCGGAACTTCTCAATGCCACCGTGGGGACGAACGTCTTCAATAATGTAACCAAGAGGAGCTTCGTATTGTTGCCTTTTACTACTATTGCCACTACTACTGCTAGACTTCTTCTTACCGCCTTTCGCCTCCATTACAACATCCACGCTTCTTCTCTGCAACCAAAACAGAAAAAAAAAACAGAGATCGAAACAACCAAATTCAGAAATCAGAAATTCCACATCGCAGTTCAGATCAAGATTCTAAAAAACACACCAAAATGCATTAACACAGAAATACCTTTCTTCCAAGAAGAAAAGAAACGGAAAAACAATTACAATAAAAAAAAAAGGAGCCCTAACCTCAGATACTTGCAAAATCTTCGTCAATGGCGGAATAAATATAGGGAGAAAGCAGAAATTCCTTGGCAAATTTCCAAAGAAAGAAAGATTTAGAAAACCACAAGAAAATTAGGAGAATGAAGAAGGATTTTTGGGTTGAGAACGAGAGATGCAGAGCGAACAGAGGACTTTGGCTTTGTGAGAAAGAGAGGGAATCGGAGAGAGGCTATTTATAGAGCCGAAGTGGAAGGTGCCCCTAAGGTTTGCGTCTGCCGTATGGAGTGGCGTTAGTGCAAAAAAGGAAGTGAAGAATAAAGAATAGAGTGGAGAAGGGGTGAGTTTGAGAATTCAGAGTGCTTGTATCCGATAATTTTGTGATAGTGGGAGGGGCTTTCTGCAAAATATTTCCGCACGTGGGATGTCCACGTGGCAGTGAAGCGAGGGGCAGAACTTGGCACGTCGAGTATTTACTTGGCCTGAAATGGAGTAGGGACAGGGAATAAATCTATAGTTTTTTCTTTTGCATATGTACCCCTTTACAAATTTTATTTATCAAAATAACGTAGGTGTCTCTGAATTTTTTTGGAAATATACATTTTTAGTCCTTGAATTTTGAGAAATGGATTTAAAAGGTCCATAAGTTTTTAAAATGGACTTTTTTAGTCCCTAGATTTCGAAAAATAGGTTTGAAAGACTTTTTAAATTTTCAATATAAACCTTTTTAGTCGTTTTTTAGAAATATGTTTAAAAGGTCATTCATATTTTTTTTTTTAATTTTTTTAAATTAATATTTTTTTTTATTTTTTAATTTAAAAAACCATTCAATATTAGAAGATAATAAAAATATTAATTTAAAAAAATTGAAAAAAAAAAAATATGAAGTACCTTTTAAACCTATTTTTTCAAAACTCAATGACTAAAAACATCAATTTTGAAAACTTAAAGAGCCTGTTAAACCTATTTCTCAAAACTCAAAGACTAAAAATGTCTATTTTGAAAACTTAGGCACCAAACTTGTATCTCAAAACTCATGGCAAAAAAGGTATTCCCTCGACCCATTTTTTTGTATGATTATTATGATTATCATTATTATTATTATTATTATTATTATTTTGGAGTTCAACAACAATTGGACAGGAGATTCGAACCTCTAACTTCTGGGTCATATATATGTTTTTTAATGTATGGTTATTACTTTTTTCACATATTGGACATTTTTTTTAATTCAACAAAATGTATATGGAGGTAATTTGATACCTGGAGACTTGAGAGTGGACTTTTTAAACACTAAAGACAAAATATAATTCAAAAAAAAAAAAAAAAAAAAAACACTAAAGACAAAATTAAACAACTATACACATGTTTTACCAACCAAATCATCATATACTCTTAGGACGCTCCATAAATCTTGGTCATTGGTACAAGATTGATGTCAGTTCAGCTATGTTCATGTGTTTTTTTCGACAACATGTGGAGTGGCAAAATTCGAACCAAAGTCTTATTGGTCATTAGTAGAAGGTTTATACTAATTGAATTATGCACATGTTGACATCTTGTTTACGTACTCTTTCACATTATCTTTTGTTAAAATATCTTTTAATATAAATAGTCTTCATTCAAAACACTTATTTATTTTGTTACATATTTTAAAAAGTTATATTAATTACAAGTTTATTTAGCTATAGTACATATGATTTATGACTAACATAAGTGTTGATACCAAAATCTGGTCAAGCAACTCACCTAACCTTCACGTGACACCAGCCGTGAATTTGTTGAGGACGGGGAAGACGTGACCTGCGAGACCAACTAGAACCACTGCACATCAGTGTGGTGTAAGCCACCTGCACTCCGATGCCTAAGTCAGATAAATAATCAAGAGTGTTTTCGCAGTTAATTTTTCGAACCCTTTTTTGGGTGTGGAAGACCCCCTTTTGTCTTCGGTTAGGGTTTTCTAGGCGTTTGGAGGCGGTCTAGGGTTGAACCGGAGCAGACAGGGACCAAACGAAGGCGGAATGACTCGACCCACGCAAGTGGGCCGAGTGGTCGACCTCGGCCTCCGGCCGAGGCCAACCATATGGGTTGGGCCAAGGCCCGATCCCTTCAGCCTTGGCCCGACCCTCTGGCATGTTCTTCTTCCAGGGCCTGTTTCTTGGTCGTCTTCTTGGACTGGTATTACACTGTCTTTCTTAGCTCCTTGCATCTCGAGGTGGTCCAAAACTACCTACAACAATAAGTATAACTCTAGTATATTATGTTCAAAATTTTCTATTTTCATAATTATTGAACCAAAAAAAAATTCTACAAATATCAAGTTATTATGGAGTGATTTTCGGTCCATAACTTTTAGAGGTTGTTTTTTAAAAATTATAAAAAAGTTAAAAACGATAATGGAGAAAACAAAATAAAAATCGAAAGGCTAAATTAGAAAAAATACTCCTGAACTATGGGGTTTGTTTAAAAAATGCCCCTGAACTTTGAAAAGTTTCAAAAATACCCCTGAACTTTGAAAAACGTTTTAAAAACACCATTGCCGTTAATTTTTGGATGAAAACCGTCAAATTTTCAGTTTAAAAAATACCCTTGAACTTTCAAAAAAGTTTAAAAAATACCCTTATTGAAAAAAATTTCTTCTTTTTTTCTCCTCTCACCGTAAATTCTAACGGTTTTCATCCAAAAATTAACGGTAAGGGTATTTTTGAAACATTTTTTAAAGTTCAGGGGTATTTTTGAAAATTTTCAAAATTCATGGACATTTTTTAAACCAACCCATAGTTCAGGGGTATTTTTTTTTATAATTTAGCCAAAGAACATTTTTCTCGTGCATGCATCATTTTATTTTCAAGTAAAGAAAGTGGAAGAAGAAAATAATTACAATTTAGAAAAATGAAATAAGAGAATAAAAACACTTGGAAGAGAAAAATGTTCACTTATTTAATTTTAATTTAAAAAGTGAAAAAATAAAGAGGTCTTCTACGACATGTCGACAGCGGCTAGGCACCTGATCCGTCATTCCGTTTCTCCCTTTACGTTACACGTCGAATCGATCCCCCCAGCCTTCCACGCTACTGCCTGCACGTGCCACTCATGCACCACATACCTTAATACCAACCAAATATTTTAGAAACCAAAAGTGTATCCTTATAATATATATATTGTCTTTTTCATTTTTAGTTTTCCTTTTTTTTGCATAGACAATATGTGGGGTTGGAGATTTGAACTTCAGACGTCTCGATCGAACGTATACAAGATTTATACTAGTTGAATTATGCTTTTGTTGGCTTTTTCATTTTTTGGTAGTTTCAACGATGGTTGTGATGTCCACATGGGCATAGTTCGACTGGCATAAAGTATATATTTTCGATCAAGAGATCATAGATTGGAATCTCTTCACTCCATATGTTGTAAAAAAAAAACAATTGCTGAGTACGACTAAAGTGAGCATGGTTCGACGATGATTGACATGTACCGTCAGTCAAAGAGATCAGAGATTCAAATTTCTCAATCTCTAAATGTTGTTGAATTAAGAGAAAAGAAGAAAAAACAATTGCTGAGTGGAAAATGAACCATCGATTTTTTGGATGATCATTGATGGTCTATTTATTGAGGTTGTACTTGGATTGATGTTAATGTTATAAGCTTAGTTTCCAGATTATTAAATTTTCAAAATTTAATAAGTTCCTGGATTTTAAAAGTACATAATGAATTCATAGATTATAATTATGTGTCTAGTAAACTTTAATTTTTTTTTAATAAATTTTTAAACTTTAAATTTTATGTATAATATATTTATAAGATTTTAACAAAATGTCTAATAAGGTAAGAATTTATTGGCCAAAATGAGCATAGCTCAACGCTAATTGACATGTATTCTCAACCAAGAGGTCAGAGATTCGAATCTCCTACCTCCAAATGTTGATTTTTTTTTTTTTTTTAAAAGATTTTAACAAATGTCTAATAGGTAAGAATTTATTTGACATATATTAAAAGATTATAAATTTATTAGATGCCATTTTGAAAATCTATGAACTTATTAAATAATTTTTAAAGTTTTTAGATCTATTAGACATTAGACACTTTGAAGTTCAAGAAATTATTGGCATACAATGAATGAAGGTAGTAAGGAAAATAACTTCGATTTTCTCCACATTCCGAATAAATAACTTCATCTCACTAACTTAAACAATATTTACTATTGAAGTTTACACATTTATCGAGACACTCCATTTTCCTCTCTCTTAGTCTTTTTCTCTCTCACTCTTCCATGTAGGATTTTAACATATTAAAAAGTGTAAATTATTTATTTCTTAATTTAAATATTTTTTTTGTTTTCTAATTTTTTTATAATTTATAATTATCCATCAGAATCGACATTTTATCGATATTTTTATAAAATGTGAAATGTTCTTTTAAGTTAAAGACAATAGATATGCAATGAAGTTAAAATTAGAACAAAATATTTTTCTCAACTATCTTTATATTAAACATCAAACATTGTCATGCAATTATTTTTTTTAACTAATATATATTATATATACACACAGATTACTTTCCATTTTGATTTTTTAACTTGAAAAAATGTCTAAAAAATTTATGAATTCTTAATTTGCATTTAGCAAATTCTCGAGCTTTCAAAAATGTGTCTAACAAATCATTAAACTATTAAAATTAAAAAAAACATGAATTCATTGGAAATAGAATACGACAAAAAAAATCAATTTTATATCTAATAGATTCATTAATTTAAAAAAATGTAGAACAGATCAGATATCTATTAGAAAAATTGAATATTTAAGAGACCTATTTGATATTTTTAAATTTAAGATAGTATTAGACATAGAATTGAAAGTTTAGGAATGATAGCCAAAGTAAACTTAGCTCAACGGTAATTGACATGTATCATCGACCATGAGGTTAGAAGTTCGAATCCCCCCACCTCCAAATGTTGATGTACTCAAAAAAAAAAAAAAAAAAGTTTAGGAATGATATATATACATTAAATTAGAGACGTATTAGATAAAAATTGATTTTTTAAAAAAATTAAATTTGTAATTTAACATATTTTTTTTATTAAGAAAATGGTAATAAAATAATAATAAATTGTTATCCTATTCCGGTAGTCCCCCAATCGTGTCATCGTGCAAATGGCAGACGACATTCACGTGACCTGCGACCGTTTCGTAGTTGTTTTTTTTGTTTTTTTGTTTTAATATTTATTTATTTATTTATTATTACTATTATTATTATTATTTATTAAAGAAATCGTTTCGTAGTTTTAAAAAGCTAAACCTAAATATATATTTTAATCCGTTCCTAACATATATATATATATTTAATTTCTAAATTTAGTTGGGCTAAATTACAATTTTGGAATTTAGTTTGGAAAAAATTAGAATTTAATTTATATGTTTTTTTGACAACTTAATTTATATGATTTTAAATTAGAATTTCATTCATCTAATTTAATAAAACTTCATAAATAATCTTCACCATTAAAAACCACTATCAGTCAAAGTGAGAATAACTCAGTCGTAATTAACATACACTCTTGTTAATATGTTCAAAAAAAAAATTAACATGCACTCTTGACTAAGAGGTCAGAGGTTCGAATCCTCCCATCCTCAATATTGTTGAACTAAAAAAAAATCAATATCAATTAGATACCTAGTTCTGAAGTCATTAATGGATTGAATATGTGGAGAATAGCTAATTGTCACTCAAGTGAGATAAAAATTCTAATTTTTTAAATCGTAAAGATTAAATTAGAATTTTCTTTAAATCATAAAGATCAAATTTGTAACTTAAACCATTTAGGAGCTGTTTGGGGCGCTGAATTGGTTATAATATCTGGTGGTTATAATAATCTGGGGATTATATTAGTCTGCGGGTTATAATAATCTGTGTTTGGGGTGCAGATTATTATAGTCTGGGATAAAATAATCTGTGTTTGGGGTGCAGATTATTTTAGTCTGGGATAAAATAACCTGTGTTTGGATTGCTGATATGTTTAACATGAGATTCTGAATCAAATGTTCAAGTTGACTGTTTTTTTCCTGACTTTTTTTTTTTTGTTTATTTTCCTCATACAACTTTGTATGTCAAATATTATATTTTGCAAATATCAATAAAAAATTGTTTGGATTTAGTTGTAAAAAAAATAAAGTATTGGGTATACGGGTTAAATGATGTGTTTAACTTAAAAGGAAACAAAAATAACCTGAGGTAAAAGTTGATTTTCTTTGTTTCAGGGTCATGATTTTTTCACAAAATAAGTCATTTTATGATTTCATATTGAAAAACCATATTTGTTTCATTTCTGTATTTTCAACGTAAAAATGGTAAATGCTTATGTACAAAGAAATTATATAATAAAACTTCATATTTAATAAAACTCCATATTTATATATGTAGAAAGACAACTGATAAACTGGTAAGTGCTTCTAACATAGAATGACCAACTGAGAAACTGGTAAGTGTTTCTAACATAGAATGACCAAAAATCGCTTTTTTCTTTTTTTTTTTTCCTTCTTTTTCATTTTCTTCCTCCATCTTTATCTTCTTCCTCCATCTCCATCATCTTCATCTTATTCCTCCATTTCCATATCTTCATCATCTTCTTCCTCCATTTCCATCATCTTCTTCCTCCATTTCCATCATCATCTCCATTTTCTTACTCAACCTCAAACTCCATCTTCATCATTTTCTTCTTCCTCTAACCCTAATTCCGGCAACATTTTCAACGACTTTTCCGGCGGTTGCCGACAAATTTTTCGACGACCAAATTTTTTTTCCTCGTTTTCTTTTTTTTTTCTTCTTTTTTTTTTCCCTTTATTTTCATTTTTTATATTTTTCAAAATGAAAGTGAGAAGAAATATGAAAAAAGGGGGAAAAAAAAGGAAAAAAAAGCGGTTGCCGAAAAAGTCGTCGGAAAATTCGCCGGTCGACGGCGACCGGCGGTCGTCGGAAAAGTCAAAGAGTCGCATGGAAGAAGAGAGGAGAGAGTTACTGTAGAAAATTGATAGAATAATCGGGTGGGTTGAATGATGGTTACTGTAGAGAATGGATAAAATAATCGATGGTGAAAATAACCCACCTCACCATTTATTTTTGTTGATGCCCCAAACACTGAATAGGTTATAATAAAGGGGGTTATTATAATCTATTCAGTGCCCCAAACAGGACCTTAGTTTTTATCCTTTAAATTTTTCTTTTTTTTTTTTTTCTCTACGTTCTCACATTTTTCTATTATGTTTTTTTTTTCTCACTAATGTTGAATATGATATATTTATTTTAATTATTTTTATGTCCATTCTTTAATCATATTGTCATAGGAGATAACATTTCAATAAATTTTACTTGAGAAGATAAATAATGATAGTATGGGAAAAGTTAATTTATAAAATACTAAAGAAAATGAATGAAAACGTCCAAATATTGTTTTTGAAAATGAGTAAGCAAATATGTATATCTATATATTTTTTTCCACAAAATAACTTTTTTTCAATGATTTTAAACACTTACTTCAAACAATCTCTTATTTCCATCTTCCTCCAATAAATTAAGAGAAATTTTATGTTTTCTCATTTTCTTTTTGTAAATTATATATTTATTCATCAAATCATTTACTTTAAAAAATTATAGAATGCTGGCAAGACAGGCATATTCATCTCTTCAATAATCCATCGTATTAGATCAACGGTCAACTTAGTCAAGATTCCACGAGATTTGACCTATGCCATATTTTATACACAATCATACAATAAAAGACACAAATGACAAATATTGTTCAAATTCCTTAAAGAAAAATCATTTTTAAAAGGATTATATTTTGTCTTGTCTTTAAAATTTTCTTATTTGGCTACAATTTAATATTGTAAATTAATGGCATCCTCTTGGGCACATACTCAGCACCCACTTGGCTATACTTTAACTTATTTACATTAATTATTATGATGAGATTTTAAGATAGGAATCAATTCTCTATTGGTATGATTTGCTTTTTAAAATTTGTCAATTGCTATATTTTTCTTTGTCCCTATCTTATATTTTGAAATTCCTATAATTATATGTTTTTTTTTTCAAACATAATGTTTACAAAATTTAATATTAAATTGTTCCAATAGCGTAATTATTATTATTATTATTTTATTTTCTATTGCAAATTTGTTGACACAATAATATAATAGTAAGATTTAGAGGTATATAAGTGGATCAGATCGATGTGGTTGTTGGTCAATGCTGAGTTGAACCAACCAACTATTTTCAGAAAATTAAATAAATCTACACGAAATTCAATTATTTTAAAAATAGAACCAATTATACAAAAAAAAAAATGAAAATATGCCAACATGAGCATAGCTCAACTGACATAACTCTTGTACTAACAACCAAAAGGTTTGTGGTTCGAGTCCCTCCACCCCCATATTGTTGCCAAAAAAAAAAAAATGAAAATATCAAATTGGTAGAAAGTATGCAAAGAACACCGACCAACTCATTATTAGTTAGTTGATTTTTTTTTTTATTTTTTTTATTTTTTTATTTTTTTATTTTTTTTACTTTACTTTACTTTACTTTACGAATGGAAATGACTTTTAAGTTATAAAAAGAGACTACAAAGGATTAGTTAGTTGTAAAAATAATTTTATAGTTTAGGAAAATTACACTTTTGGTCCCTAAGGTTTGAGTTAGGTTTCATTTTGGTTCCTGGGTTTTCAAACTCGACATTTTGGCCCCTGAGGTTTGGATTTGGTTTCATTTTGGTCCCTCCATCCACTTTTCCGTTAAATCCTAATGGTTTGCGGACGTTGCACTATTTTTTTAATTTAAAAAATATATATATTTTTTATTAATTTCATTCCCCCCCCCATTTTCCCTCCATTCTCCTTCATCTTCTCAACCACCATCACCACCTCACTGTTGTCGTCGGCGACCGCCGCTCGCCGGCGCAGACAATTTTTTTTCTTGTCTTCTTCCTCCTTTCATCTTTTCTTCTTCTTTCTCGCCAGAAACACTTGCTATAACCTTAAGGAACTTAAAGACCCACACCACAAAAACTTGTAGGAAGGAAAATATAGGAGATGAAGAAATCCACTACTGCCCGAACCTAACCCACACGATTCCAAGGTACATCACGCCCTCCATGCTTCCTGAACGTCACCCATGGTCGAATAGCTGAAGGATATCGCTGTCACAACTACTGATCGCCGTTCGTCTGAAGAACGCGTTCGTCGCCGTCGTCGAGCTTGTTGGAACCGCTCGAAACCCATCTTCGATCTCCGCCCGGCCTCCAGATCTGAAACGCCCTTTGTTCCAGTCAATCTTCATCATTGGATCTGGAAATGGATCCGCCCGGCCTCCAGATTTGACTCGCCACCGTGGTTCAAATCGGTGCTCCGACGCGACGCTGAGGCTATTCAGATCTAGAATCGTTCCAGATCTGAGTTTCCGTCCTTAATTTTTTTTAAAAATAAAAAACAGAAAGACAAGAAGGAAGAAGGAAGAAGAAGAAAAGAAGGAGAAGAGGGAAAAAAAAAAAAGTTTGTCGCTGCCGGTGGCAGCAACTGGAAGAAGAAGGGGAGAGAGAGGGAAAGAAATAATAAAACTATTATAAAATAATAATAATATTATTTTAATATATTTATATTTTAGAAAATTAAAAAATAATCTTCTTTAATAAAAAATTAGTGCCACGTTAGCATTCTGTTAATTATTAATGGAAAATTGGATTAAGGGACCAAAATGAAACTAAAACCAAACGCTAAAGACAAAATTGTTGAGTTTGAAAACTCAGGTACCAAAATGAAACATAACCCAAACCTCAAGGATTAAAAGTGTATCTTTCGTTAGAGTTTGTTATTTTTTAGTAACATCGCATAATTTATATGATGAAAGTGGAAGTTCACATCTCAACCCTACAATTCTATATTCTTAAAATTTTATTTTAACAATTTTCTAATAGCATCATTTTCATAGTTGACCTTCGAATTTATAATTTAATATTCTTTCATCTTTATCTATGGACTGTATAAAAGCTAAGAGATATTATAATTGTAATTATTGTTGCCTTTCTAATACAATATTCAGGCATTAATGCACGATTACTACTATACAACATAATATAATCATTTAATTTTTGAATTGGAAAATGACGATTTATTTTCTTATTACAAGAATCGACCAATTAAAAGAAATATACACGCTTAAAAATTTCCAAATTTGAAGATGCAAGTGAAATTTAAAGAAATTGATATAAAATTTGGGCAAAAAAACATATATATGCTTAGAATTGAGCTTAGCCTCCACCATGAAATGTCCTTCTAAAAATCAAAATAATTATTAATGCTTTGGCTTGAATATTCACTTGGAGATTTAAATTATATATTTTGTCCATTATATATATATTTTAAAATTTTCTGTTACAAATGCAAACAATTGAGAATTACATAGTGAAAAGATAAGTGGAGACCTCACAATTTATAAAATACACAAGTTACTTCACTCATTGTAAATTGATTTTGAGATGGAATCTCATGTTATCTAATATGATATCAGAGTCCATGAAATCCAAATGGGTATTCGGTCCAAGAAAAAAAAAAGATCCCATATTCCAAAAATGGTGAACAGAGAGACACCATCTTGAGCGAGCATGTTGGGAATCCCACATTGAAAAGATAAATGGAGACCTCACAAGTGTCAATAATAAGGTACAAAGCGGATTTCTTAAATGGGCATTGGAATGAAAACATTTGGATGGAACAAAAAACAAAGCCACGAAGGTTTATACTTATGGACAATATCATATACACCCCACATGTTCTTCGACTCGAATTATGCTTAGTTTATATAATTTCGTATTTGTACTCTCAACCTAAAAGACATGCATGAAATTGAAAATTAAGACGAGAGAAAAGTGAAAAACAAGGACAAAAGTATAATTAACTAATATATTTTTTAAAGATTACGTTACGTTTTTAATTGTCGTGTTTTAACCTTAGTTTGAATATAGTTTATTTGCTTTAGAAGTTTCACTTGCATTGCATCCATACCCTTTAATTAAACTTTATGAAACATCACTACATTGTCACACTAGTAAAAAGTAATAACAATATATAGTTGAAAACTGCAAATTATTTATGGTTGCAATATAGAGTCATAAATTTAATAAGTTATACTTCAAAAAAAAAAAATGTAATTACTTTTTTTAAAAAAGATTATGGTGTGACAACCAGCTAAGCCTACCACTTGAAATATGTGTTAATCTAATTCCATTCAAATACCATTTTAAAAGAAAATAATATTTGTTTATTCTCTAAGGAAAGGCATGCTAATAAATTAATGAAATATCTTAATTAGGATCTCAAGATGTTGGATATATTAATATAATAAACAATTATTTGGGTTAGAACAAAAGGCAGCCCAATCCATATTTGGATTAGGACATTGGACAATAATATAAGAATTATTAGATTGAATTTAGTTTGAATACTTTTTCCTTAAGGTTTGGGAAATATTAAAACCCAAAATATCCACATAAAGTGACAAATTTAATATACATTTTGTGCTAATGGAAATAATTGAATACAATCATGCTTGATTTTAGTGATTTCTTTTGGGCATATGGCATCTAGTTATTTGTAGATTATTTGTTAATATAAAAGTAGTATGTTTTGAAAGTTATGTATACGAATTTATAATAGGGATAGCAATTTAAACTTTTAACTTTTTGATTGAGGATATAACTGTTGGGTTTTATGCCCTAAAACTCGTAGATAGTAAATGTACATTTGACCGAACATTAATAAAAGTGATGTATTATTCAATGTTTGTATTATATCTTGTCTTATTAACCCTAATCCAATTAACTAAACATCCAAGGCTAATAGAATGAGACTTGAACTAGTATGTAGGGACATACGGGGATCAATGTTCAAGTTTTAGCCTAAAGGGTCTGTAGTATAGGGATAAGGCTGGGTACCTTATCCTGGTGACACTATGGATACGGCCCGCTTTGTATATTGATACAAACGTAGTGATCCAACGCGTTCATGTAGTTGACATGCGAGTGGGGGTATCCTGTGCAATGAGTTTGCACAAAGACCGGACCGCGAAATAGTTAACCACTAACTGTAACACCGTTAGTTAGCTCGGTTTCTATTTCACTAGGATGACCTAGGCAACTTGGCCTTAATCCTGAGTGGATTATGAACTCCTGTCCATGAGGGATTGTCCTTTGATTTGTACGGGTGAGAGTGGCCTGTTCGCCGACTCAATAAGCCTACCATTTTGGGGACACGACCGAGTGGGGAGCTGGGAACGTAGTCTTACAAGATGGAATTCACTCCTTCCCGATATTAGGGTAAGTAGAGGTGTGTTCCCTTAAGTGGTGTCTCCGGGTCTTGAACAATGGGCCCTACCCTCTTTATGGCACGAGAGGGATTTCTGTTTGTTGGTTGGACCTCAAATAGGTTGTTCATTAGAGGAGCACTGGTACTTAAGGACGAAGAGGTAGCCCAGGGGTAAAACGGTAATTTGACCTAGCTGGGGTACGAACACACGTGAAGGGCTAACTTGCTGTTGATGGTCGACATCCGTGGACACAGAAATATATCTGCAGTGAGAAGAGTGCAACTGTGGTTCTTTAGTGGATTGAACCACAATTAACGAACATTGATTAACTTGGTTAATGAGTTTAACCAATTAATCTCATATCGTTGGAGCTTCTGATCTGTAGGTCCATTAGGTCCCACCGGTAGCTCCATTGGGGTGTTGAGGTAAATTTTCTAAGGGGAGTTATATATTTGAAAGGGTTCAAATATTTTGTTAAAGTATGAATATGATTCATAATAAAAACTATAGGTTATGACGATTAATGTTCATATGATGAATATTAATACTATAGTTTATCTGAGAGAATCATAATTAAATATATGATATTTAATTAAAAATATTAATTAATTGGTGAATTAATTAATATTGGTGTTTTAATTTGATTTTAATTAAATTATGATTTAATTAAGATAAATTAAAAACTTTGGGTTAAGTGGAAAATGCACATAAAAGTGTTTTATGTGGTAATAATTAAATAAAATATTAATTTAATTTAATTATTTATTATTTGTTAACTGATCAGTTGAAAACTGATCAGTCAAAACCCACTCATTAACCTACACGCGTGAACTGCCTATTTTTGAGGGGAGTGGGACGTTTTCTTGTGGTAGTCTTTTGATTTACAGTAATTTTTTGGGAGTCCCAAGCATCACTCACTACAGAGCTTCACGCATAACCTCTCTCTCAAGAACTCTCTGTACTTCCCAAGATCATACAGAGACAAAAACTTCTCCTTGATCCTTAGAGGTTTTGGTTCCCACAAACCACTCAACTCCAAATCCTAGGAGGATACCGGTGCAACTCTTTTGGTGGTGTTCGTGGTAGATTTGCAGCAAAGAAAGGGTTCTAAGGCTGCTGGAATTTTTCTGCTATTCAAAGGAATTTAGGCGAAACGTTCAAGAATTTCTACAAGGGTAAGTAATTCTTGGCCTAGGATCAATAGGATCCTTCCTAGATTAGATCTAGGATTTCTTCCTCTTGATCTCAGCATGTTTTATATATATGTTTACAACATGTATAAAAAAAATTTTCTGCTGTGAATTATTTTGTCGTCGTATTGGTTTCCCCAATTGATGTTTAAACCGATAGGGTCTCTGACGTCTTCCGCTGCCTAGGGTTTTTATCCCTACAATAACGTCATAAACTATTGAACTTTACCCAGTTTGACATAATTAATAGTAATTTAGTATTATAATTCAAATATAAGTGATTATTTGAACCGACGACTTTCTAAGAGGTTACTAATGCCCTTTTTTTTTCTTTTTTTTTCTCTAAATAGTTTTAACTGGTTGAACTATGGTTAGTCTTTTATAATTGATCTATGTATATATTTATATAAATTTTAGCAAAATGTTAGAAAACATAAAGACAAATGAGAGGAATATAAAATGTTGAGATTCAAATGTAATTTGAGCCTAAAAAGAAACTTAATTATATTATATTCATCTTTCTCCTCCATTATTTGAATATATCTCCATTTTGAGAGGTTGATTTTGACATGGAAAAAAAGCATCTTTACACCCATTTTAAACCTAGCATTCTTTTTGAAAGCTTAATTTTGGTTTGGCCTTATGGGGTTTAATTATTCAATAAAATAATGAAAAGTGATGAGAATAGTTAAAGAAATTTATCACAATTAATATTATTATTACTCAAACCCCACAATTAAAAAAAAAAAAAAGATTAAAAATGTTCAATCATCCATTCCTTTCATCTCTTTTGGCTCCATGAGTTGTTTCCAACCATTTAATATCAAAATGTTACTTTTAAGTTAAATTATAAATTAAAATTTTCAACTTTAGTTATTATATCATTTAGGTTTCAAACTCATGCTTTTAACTTTGAATCATACTTCTATTTAATCATTGATATAGATGATATAACATGCTCATCCAATTATTCATTGAATTACGAGTCAAAACGATGAATTTTAATGAATATGTTAATCATCATTTTGCCAGTAACATTAACACAATAATAGAGATATAAATTGAAGTACAACTAGGATGTGATTAATATTTTTTTTAAAGTTTAGACACATAATTAAAAAATTAAAAAATTCATTTCAAAATTTCGTTGGTAAATTTATAATTTAATCATGTTTTGTATGATATATTTTACCACAATTCGACAAACTTGTAGCATAAATTTAACATTTCATGTATTGTCAATTTCTATTCATTATAGAAATCAAATATGAACTTAAAAAAAGATGAGAAAAAGAAAGATGATAAAAGATTGATTTTGATCTATTAAGTTGTCCTAAAAAGAATTAATGTTACAATTATTCACAAAATAACAAAAAGGAATTCCATTATTGATTTATTGTACAGATGAAACAAAGACAATGAGGACTTATTTTATTTATTTATTTTTTAATTTCATTTTAGTCCAAGTACTTTCAATTGTCCAATTTTAATCAATGTAGTTTCAATAAAACGTAAAATTGATCCATACTTTAAGTTTAAAGTTGATTTTTATTGAAATTGGTTAAATAATAATAATACTTTTTATACAAGAAAAGACACAATAAGAACATATGTCTAAAATTTATAGAAAGAAGGCAAATAAAGAATATTTTTTTAGAAAAATTAATAATAAAATCACTGAAAATGACTAATTTTGAGTTTTACTGAAAGTACGAAAACTAAAATTAGACATGTGAAAGTATATAGAACTAGAATGAAACAAACCTAAAGTACAGGTACAGGAACCGAAATAGTATTTAAACGTTTTTTTTTAATAGATTTTGCTTTTTCCACCATAGAAAAAGGAAATTTAAAATCATATAAAATATGGGCAATGGAGCTTTTGAGTTTTGCGTAGGAATCCACCTATCTCGAACCATTCGTTTCCTCCCAAGTTTATTTTAATCCTTAAAATTTTATAATGATGTTTTTTAATCTCAATTTTTTTAAATAGTATAATTTAGTCTTTAAATTTTATCTAAAAATTTATTTTAATTATTGTTGTTATTTTTTTAATTAATCATTTAACAAAAATTAAATTTTCTTTCAAGCCTTCAAACATTTATTAATCAAGTAAAATGAAAAAAAAAATGCATACATATTAAGTTCACCAAGAAAATTAACAAGAATGATAAGAGCTAACACAAACATAGTTTAGTGATTAAAATATTTCTACTTTCTCTAAGAGATCGTAGATTTGAATCTTCTATTCCATATGTGATGTAATGTTCTAAGAAATATTTACAATAATCTTCTGTATAAGATGTAAAAACTAAAAAAATTTAAAACTCATTAGAAATAAGAAAATTAAAAAGACTAAAATATAGAGATTAAATAGACCCAAAATAAAAAAATATAAAAACAACTCATTAGAAATTTTAAAAACTATAAATACCCAATAGATTTACCATCATCAAACCTTTTGAAACTTTATGGAGTATTTAAAAAGAAAAAAAGAAAAAGAACCAATGATTGGGGATAAAAGTGTCATTCTCTAAAACTAGAGAAGTTGAATAGGGCAAGAAATTGAGAATGGAGTCATTTCAATCCAGCTGGCAGCTGCAAGGCAGCAAAACTCATCCCTCACTTCAAATCCAAAGATTTTCTATTGCATTTTGCACAAATTTTTTCAAGAATTTTTTTTACAATAAATCCAATTTCATTCACCAAAATCTTGGTTTTTTTTTCCTCTTTTTGTTTGATTTCTAAGGCCTTTGATTGGTGGAGGACCATCACCAATCATGGTACAACTTGCTTGTTCTCTTCTTCCAACATGATTTTGTTGATGTTTCAATCGACGATTATGTAATTCAAAAATTTTCAGGTCGATGTGATATAATGATATATATTTTGAAATTCTTGAAAACAATGTTGACGATGTGGATATTGTTGTGTTGTGACAACTTTAGACACGATGACTCAACTTTGATGTGGCAGTTGAATCAGCTCCATATAATTGATGAGGGGATCAATAGCATGAGATTGCAACATCACAATAGTTTTTTGTTTTGTCTACAATTGTAATATTCTTAAGCTATGCGTGTGGGACAAGCGTTACATAGTGAGAGAAAATATCCAACAGCTTGGATTTATAGTCTTCTCCAGAATGGTGAGGATTGAGAATACAAGAGCAGAGAGAGTGCAAGGAGGGGTTCTTTGTGAGTAAAATTATGGTGAGAATTTGTGAGCTTGTATTTTGTAATTTGACTCATTTATAAGAGAGCGTTACTCTGTAATTTTGGGTTTGCACCTGAGTGTTTTGGGAGTCTGTTGAGCTAGAACTATTACCTCTTTGTATTCTTGTTAATGTATGTCATTGGAGCTGAGTTAATGAGAATGACTAAGTGGATGTAGAGATCATCGTTGGATCGAACCACTATAAAATGATCTGTCTTATTCTTTTCTTCTTATTGTCGTTAAACCTTTGATTTTGCATTGAGATTAAGTTTGGTTAATTGATTGTGATTTTGTGGTTTAATCGTTGATTTTTTAATAGTTTAGTTGATTTGTAATTGTTGGTTCCAAACTAACAAATTATATATATGAGTTTAGATTTCAATTCTAACTCATGAATTATGATGATGGTTTGATTTTCAATTTTTGAATTTTTACTTTTTTTTTTTTGTTTTAATCCAAAAAAAAATAAATTATTTTAGTCATTTTCGTTAATTTTTTTTTTTATAAATTCTCTGACAATACACTAATGTACAAACATATTTTGTTTATTTAATTGATTAATTGATGTTTGAATGATTGAGTATTTGAAGCTTGTTGAAGCCTTGAAGACTTGGTTTTCAAGTGGATTTGTGTTTTGTTAAACGATTAACGAAAAATGAGCTATTATGAACTATATAGTTTTTTTTGTGCAAAGTTTGGAGAGTAAAAATTAATTTAAAGATCAAAATAAAATAACGTATTAGATTAAATTTTGTCCATCGATAGAAAAATTTCTCATTCTTACTCACATAGGTAAAATTTGAATTGGTTATAATTTATGGTGTAACTTTACTAGCCTATAAGACCCTAGATAGCTTATATCCAAATGTCGCATGTCTAATCTTAGCGATATGAGATAACTACACTTTTCAAAATACATTTTTATCATCCAATTTAACACACACTGATCTCCCTTCAAGTGAAAATAATGAAAACCATATGAAACTGTAGAGTCAAATCCTTCATTTTATTATTCAAGCACTTGAACATGAGTTTAGTTCAAACATCTTCAATCATTTTTCTGTTTAAGACGTGTCATCAATTCCTTTCAAGACACTAGCACTATTAAAGTTGACCCTTCGATCCTTTAAAATCAAAGTGGCTAAGATAGACTATTATGTCTTTCAATATAGATTTCTATGTGATTCAAATTCTATTGCTTTGATCTGACTCATGTTCGTATTTACTTCCATGCCAAAACAACAAAGTCTAAGAATTCATATTCTAGATTTGCAACTCAATTTCGTTTGCTTCTACAAAAACTCTTCCAATGTGTTTGTTACTCCTTTTATTCAAACACACATTTTTCTTCAACTTCACTTCATGCTTGTTTTAGGAAGCACTTCAGGTTATATATGGTAGACTTTTTGACAACAACATGAGGTGATGATTTATTGATGAAAAGAGGTAGATCGTCAAGTCAATATGATTTTTTTTTTTTGGAATTAGTCAAGTCAATATGACTTACTTGAATAAATTGTCCTACTTGATCAAGTTGATTGGCTAGTAATTAAATCAACTTGTTCACGTTCATTTTTTACTCAAATATTATAATTGTCATCCTTTAACTTCTTTAATTTGTAATATGATAGGAACAAGGTTGCTCACGATGAAAGAGTTCCCTTAGCGATGAAAAATGTCAATGGATAAGGAACTATTTAGAGGAGTATAAAAGAGCGAATTTAAAAGATTTGTTACCTGTTATTTCACCAGAAAAATTTCAGCTGATGAATTTGAATGATTGTTGGATTCCTCCCCCTGCTAATTTCTGGAAGATGAACGCAGATGCATCGTGGAGCACGAATCCTCCTTCAACTGGAATATGAGTCATTTTTAGGGATTTAGCAGGCTCTATCACAAGGCTCTATCACAGGGTCAACATACTCTTACGTTGATGTGGATTATACGGGCCCAAATGCTGAATTATGGGCCATAGTTGAAGGCTTAAAGATGACTGTAAGTTTGGATTGGGAAAGATTGATAGTGGAGTTTGATAGTTTAATGGCCATAAATCTCATTACAAAAAAATCAAATCAATGGGGAGAAGTAGAGGCTTTTCTATAATCAATTTGGGTAATGATTCCATCTTTTAGAGAGATAAGTTTTTGTTACACTTCAAGATCATGTAACATCATAGCAAATTACATAGCTAAGAGAGCTAGATAATTTAGAATTAGTGAGTCTTGAGTTTTTTTTTTTTTTTCTATCCTAAGTTGGATGGTTATGTTGGTCAATTTCGACCGTTTTTCGATTGACCATGTGGCGTAATAATATTTTTCCTTTCTAAAAAAAAAAAAAACTTCTTTGATTTGTAAGAAAACATACCATGAAGTATAATGAGAAATCATGTTTTTTCATTACCAAAAAATTTTGATGATCAACAATTTGATAAATATTTTAACCTAAAATCCAATCAATTAGTTATTTTTTTTTAGTTGAACATGTGATTACAAGTTTATTTAATTCAAACATATCAAACAAAATATATTAAGTTAAAGGCAAAATCGAATTTACTATGAACACATCAAAGACTTTCTCTTAATAGTTTGGTTTTTTCTTTTTCCCTCCTTCCTTCCTTAAAAGTTTTTTTTTCTTCTTCTTTCCAATATGAGCATAGCTTAACTGGCATAACGTTTGTACGAGATCTATGGTTTGAATCTCCCACCCTGCATATTGTTAAAAAAAACCTTTTTTTTTCTTCGAGTTCTTAAAAGCCTTTTTCTTTTTTCTTTTATTTTTTTTAAATTTTAAAATGTTGGAAATCTATACCCCGATTTATAATATATTTTTTTGTTCATGGTTTATATTTTAAAAGATCTTGCTTATCCGCTAATCTTTATCTCCGTTAATTTTTTAAAAGAAAATGGTTTGAAAAACCAACTTTAAGAAAATTAAAAATCATGAGAAAACATGTATAATTTTTAAAAACATAAAATTGAAAATGAAATCATAATTAAAAGGAGCTTTTGCTCTAAAAACTTGTAAAAAAGCATAAAGGGTAATTTCAAACATTTATTTTATTCAAATTTCAAACATTTGTACAACTGTATAATCTAAGTTTAAGCATTAGTTTGAGATTATGAACAGTAAGATTAAGTAAATTATTATTCGATAAATCTTAATTATAAACCTAAAAAAATAGGTCAACTAGATCAATACTAAATTGTTGTGAACTAATTAAAATAATAAAAGTTGGCCTATCATTAAGTATTTTATATTGATATTTAATATCTAATTTATTATAAGATAATTATTTAAAATTTTATATGATTCAATTCCAAGTTATTTGGTTTACTCTAAATTATGTGATAAAATTTTAGAAAAATACTTGTTTTTTTTTTGAAAAATTTAGAAAAATACTTGTTATAAAAAAATTAAATCGATCAAAATATCATCGATATAGATGTAGTTAGGTTAAGACATCATATTATATAATATTGTAAAGATAGAATTGAGATTTTTAATTTTTAGGAAAGCTGAAATTTATAGATTTTGTGATTTTTTTTTTTGAAAAGATAATTTTTTTTTTTGTTTTTTTTTTTTTGTGATTTTGCTGGTCACGGTAATTGAAAACTAATTTTAGATAAATTTAGAAATAATAGTTTTTGACCGTTGCAAAAGTAATCACAGGGGATAATTCACGAAAACAAGATAAATACTTGGTTAAATTATAAAAAATACCCTGAACTATGAGTTTGTTTCAAAAATATCCATGAACTTTAAAAAGTTTCAAAAATATCCCTGAACTATGGAGTTTGTTTAAAAAATGCCCCTGAACTTTAAAAAGTTTCAAAAATACCCCTGAACTTTACAAAACGTTTCAAAAATACCCTTGCAGTTAATTTTTGGATGGGAACCGTTAAAAATGTTTCGAAAATACCATTGCCGGAAATCTAGTCAAGCTTTTGAGATAATGTGTTGAAAGAGAAGAAAAGCTCCTAGTGTATGAATACATGAAAAATAGGTAAAACTTCTAATTCATTTTCATGGAAGAAGAATTTACGATGGGATAAGAAAAAAAAAAGCATTTTCTAATAAGGTTATTTTTTAAAATCTTTTGAAAGTTAAAGAGTATTAATGAAATTGAAATTTTTAATGGTTTCCTTTCAAAAATTAACGACAAGGATATTTTTTAAACATTTTTTAAAGTTTATGGATATTTTTGAAACTTTTTAAAGTTGAGGGGCATTTTTTGAATCAAACCCCATAGTTCTAGACATTTTTTATAATTTAGCCTGAATACTTTATTGAATTGGTTTTCTCATTTATATTTCATCAGAGCCGTCCACGTTAAGTAACGTGTTATGTAAATGAACGGTCGAGATGGAAGCATATGCGTCCAAGAGACACCCAATTACGCACGGGTCTACCTGCAACTTTTTTTGCTTCAGAATAGACAAACATCCGTTTCAATGGATTCCCGTTTCTGAACCTCCGATTCTCTCTCTCTCTCTCTCTCTCTCTCTCATGGCAAATCAACCATCCTCTTACCCAATTCTCTGCGCCTCCTTCAATCAGGACGCCAGGTTTGTTCCTCTCTTTCTCTTTGTATCGATTGGGAGTCTGATCTCATTCTTTTCCGTTTAGGATCATTGTCTGACAGACTAATTCTATTGAATTATATGTACCCTGGAGGTGTGATTACTGGTGAAGCATATGGGGAGGAGGACTGTTATATCATTCTGTTTGTGTTTTTGTGAACTAGCTGGTGATATTATGTAGGTGGGGATTTGGTATCGTCGGAGTCTTTGAATTTCTTGGAAGTTCTATGAATAGGTTGGTCTTTGGTGGCATTGAATTTAGTGTGTGGAGAAGAAAAACAAGGAGGTTTGAGGGATGTGGTTAACTGAATTTGGGTTGATGTGAAGAGTTTGAGCATGGGCGACTTTGTTCGTTCTTAATTATTCCTCTTGTTTCAAGTGCTTGTCACATAATTTAAACAAAGTAGTAGTATTAGAGCTTTAGCTTTAAAAGAGAAAGCAGCAACTTAGCTCGCTGATTTACCCATGAACATTCGTAAGAAGCCACTACTTGATTCACAAGATGCATGGAGATTGTTGGCGGAGGGTATATAGAACTAGAAAAATGAAGCAATATTAAAACAAGCCCAAGTGAAGAAGCTCTACAACATGTTAGTAAGAAAGACAAAAGGCTTTCACCTAATCCATTCAACCATTATCAATGCAAACTAAGTATGATAAATTTTGTAGGTTTCTTTTAAAGGTGTTTATCGAGTTACGAACTTTTCCTGTAAAACTCAGTGGTGACTGTGATGCGCTTCACGTGAAGGAGTTTGAATCAAATAAATAAATGAATATATATACATCCGTGAGTGTAAATTGTGTGGCCCTACTATACTTGGTTGCTAAGGAAACTTGTAGGATGTTAAATTCTAGGTAGGTGACCACCATAGTTTGAATTCATTCCGTTTAAAGTTAGCTAATAGGACAAATTAGGGTGGGTGAATAAAATTGATATTGTACCTAAAGATTATCAGCCATAGAATCTGACACAATTAGGTATAGCCCTCACCCTTTTGAGTGGGCCTCTAGTGGGGAGTCAAAGGGTCTCAACAAAATCCTCTGGAAAGGGATCTCTTCTTGTTTCCCTTCTTTTATTCAATTTGTCAGATGCAATATTGGGAAAAGCTCAAAAGTTTATTTTTGGGATGACCTTTGAGTGGACGACAAACCCTTGTGCGCGTTTTATTTCCTTGTCTTTACTTCCTTTTGGATGAGAGGTTGCATTTGGTGGCCTCAATGTTGCCTTCCTTTGACCTTTCAGCCTCGATCTCTTTAGGTTTTTGTCACCCTCTTACCGATAGGGAGGCAATTGATGCGACAAGTTTTCTTCTTTTGCTTCGTGAGTTCCCTAATTTGGGGAAGGATTGGGTGTCGGCAGTGTATGGTCCTAATATAGGAGGAGTTAGGAGGCTCGTTTGGGTTCTGTGGGAGTTGTTGGTGTTTAGCGGGGGACTTTAATGTTATTAGGTACCCTTCGGAGAAGTCTAAGGGGGGTCAGGTATCTAGATCCATGAAACGGTTTAATAGTTTTATTGAGGAGTGCATTCTCATAGATCCTCCCTTGGTGAATGGTAAGTTTACTTGGTCTAGATTGGGGGAAGATGTTGTTAAATGCAGGCTAGACAAGTTTCTTTTTTCTAAGACTTGGACGGAGTTTTTCCCGAATACTAGACAGTCGTTGGGGCCAAGGTTTACGTATGATCATTGGCCAGTAGGTCTGAGCTTTGGTAGCATTGTTTGGGGTCCGAGTCTGTTCCGTTTTGAGAATATGTGGTTGATCCACCCTTCTTTTAAGACCTCCTTGGCCTTGTGGTGGGATGCGAGAGTTGAAGGAAGATGAGAGGGTTTCAGGTTTCTTGGGAAGTTGAGAAGCCTCAAAGGTGCCCTCAAGGATTGGAATCTCACTGTTTTTGGGGACCTTAGGAGGAGGAAAGCAGAGATAGTGGATAAAATTAGAGCTATTGATGGTCTAGAGGAGGATAAGGGCTTGTCTAGGGAGCAAAGAGAGGAACGCAAGTCCTTGATGGAGTAGTTCCATTCGATTATTCACAGGGAGGATACCAGCTTGAGACAAAAAGTTAAGGTGAAATGAGCTCAAGAGGGAGATGAAAACTCCTCATTTTTCCATAATTGGGCTAGAGGAAGGAGAAACAAGGATAGGATTGACTTCTTGGAAAAGGAGAATGAGGAAATGTTAAAAGGGAGTGAGGAGATTGAGGAGGAGATCATTTCTTTTTTCTCTAATTTGTATGCTCCCTCCACGTTCCCCAGGCCTTTTGTGGAAGGCTTAGATTGGAATCCCATCTCGGCCAGCGAAAAAGAGGAGTTGGAGGCCCCGTTCACTTTAGAGGAGATTTGCAATGTGGTTTTTGGATTCTATAGGAACAAATCTCCTGGTCTTGACAGTTTTACTATGGTCTTTTTTCAAGATTGTTGGGATAGGATTAAGGAGGACTTGTGGAAGGTCTTTTTTGAATTTCATGAGCGGGGTATTATTGATTCTAGAATGAATGAAACCTATGTGTGTTTCAAAAAGAAAAGGCCAACAAGGTGAAAGACTGTAGACCCATCAGTCTTGTGATTAGTTTGTATAAGATTATTGTCAAGACCCTGGCTAATAGATTGAGGAGAATTCTACCTATTGTTTCCAATGCTCAAGGGGCTTTTATTGAGGGTCGGAAAATCTTGGATCAAGTTCTTATTGCTAACGAAGCTATTGAGGATTATAGGGAGAGGAAAAAGGAGGGGGTGATTTTCAAGATTGATTTTGAGAAAGCATATGATCATTTGGATTGAAACTTTTTGGATAGAGTTTTGGGGGCGAAAGATTTTGGGGTCAAATGGAGAGCTTGGATGTGGAATTGTGTGAGATCAGTGAATTTCTCTATCTTTGTTAACGGAAAGCCTAGAGGCAAGATTTTTGCAACGAGGGGTATTAGGCAGGGTGATCCTTTATCGTCTTTCCTTTTCCTTTTAGTGGTGGATGACTCAATAGACTTGTTACGACAGGTGTGGAACAAATGGTGATTTAGGGTTTTAAAGTGGGTAAGGATATGGTTCATCTGTCTCACCTTTAGTTTGCTGACAACACTCTTTTTTTTGCTCTAGTAGGGAAAGTTCTTTCGTTAATCTTAATAGATATTTGTCCTTTCTTGAAGCTATTTCAAGCCTTAAGATAAACATGGTGAAGAGTTCCATCTTTGGTTTAAATTGTTGCCCTTCCAAGTTAGGGTCTTGCGCGACGTTGGTGGGGTGTGAGGTTAGCCAATTTCCTTCCACTTACTTAGGGCTCCCTTTGGGAGGAAACCTCAAAATCCAAGGGTTCTAGGATTCGGTGGTGGAAAATGTTCAAAGAAGGTTGTCTACTTGGAAAAAGGCTTTCTTCTCCAAGGGGGGAGACTTACCCTTATCCAAGCAGTTTGAAGTGGGATTCCTAGTTTCTTCCTATCCTTTTTAGGATCCCAGTTTCTGTGAGTAAAAAGCTGGTGAGATTGATGAGCAACTTTTTGTTGGAGGGGGTTAAAAAGGGGGAGGATCCCATTTGGTTAAGTGGGAGTCTATGTCTAAGCCTGTGGATCTTGGAGGTTTAGGAATTGGAAACCTGAGACTACGTAACGAGGTTCTTTTGGCTAAATGGTTGTGGCGGTTCTTTTTAGAAACTGACTCTCTGTGGTATAGAGTTATTGTGAGTAGGTATGACCCTCACCCTTTTGAGTGGGTCTCGGGCAGGGAGTCGAGGGGGCTGACCAAAAACTTCTAGAAAGCTATTTCTTCTTGCTTCCCTTCCTTCTCTCAGTTTGTTATATGCGATGTGGGGGAAGGCTCAGATGTTTATTTTTGGGAAGACACTTGGATGGGCGATAAACCTTTATGCATCTGATTCCCCTATCTTTATTTCCTGTCAAAGAAGAAGTTGCATTTGGTGGCCTCTATGTTGCCCTCCTCTAACCCAACTTCTTCGATTTCTCTTGGTTTTCGTCCCCCTTTTTCTGATAGGGAGGCGATCGATGTGGCAAACCTTCTTTATATTCTTCGAGATCAGTTTATTTATTCTGGTAGGTGGGATGTCAGAGTTTGGTCCCTTGACCTATCTAGGGGTTTCTCTAGTCATTCGTATTTTCAGTATTTGTCCTTCTCTTCTGTTTCCCATGCTGCTCTCAAGACTTCTGTTTTTTCCTGTCTCTGGAAGATTAAAATTCTTAAAAAGGTCAAATTTTTTGCTTGACAAGTCTTACTTGGGAAGGTTAACACTTTGGATCGTGTTCAAAGGCATTCTTCTTTAGTTTATCCCAGCAATGGTGCATTCTTTGCAAAAGAGATGAGGAGGATTTGTATCATTTGTTGTGGGAGTGTCAGTTTGCTAACCACCTTTGGGATCATTGGAGGAGCTCGTTCGGTGTTAGTGGTCCGCGTAACAGAGACGGGCGAGGGTTGTTGGAGGAGGTGCTCTTGCATCCTCCCTTTAGGGAGAAAGGAAATAATGTGTTGTGGCAAACTTGTTTTTTTTGTTGTTATGGGGGTGTTTGGCTTGAGAGGAATAATAATATTTTTAGGGAGAATGAGAGATCGGGTGAGGCAGTTTGGGAGGTTGTTAGGTTTAATACTTCCTTGTGGGCGTAGGTTACGAGACATTTTTGTAATTATGATCTTGGCATGGTGCTTTTGGATTGGAGTCCCTTTTTGTAATTTTGTCGGACTCCATCTTCTTTAGGGCTTATTTTTTTTGTATGCCCTTGTATTCTTTCATCTATTCAATGAAAGTTCAGTTTCTTATCCCAAAAAAAAGTATTAGAGTTACTTTAGGAGTCCAGAATTCTTATTTGAAGTCCTGCAAATATGTTGATCCTTTATGTAGTTGAAGCAAGTATATGGAGAAGAAAAACAGAGAAAGTTAAAAATTGAAAGAATTGAACCAAGTTTGTATTTTTGTAAAGATTTTGAAGGCAAGTGACATCGTTTTTTTTTTTTTTTTCTTTTTTGTTCTCAATTATACCTATCTTGGCCTTTTGGCTAAGATCAAGTGTGTGACATTGCTTTTACTCTGTTATTTTTCTTGTCTCAATATCCTCTCTGAGTGACCACCCCATGCTTTGAAGAATTAGAAGCAAATAATAATAACAACAATAAATAAATAGATAAAGATTTGTGAAATTGGATTGGTTGGAATTGGCAGTTTATTTGCAATAGGCACAAGAGAAGGTTTCCGAATCTTTGATTCCAACAATGGAAGGCTCTGCTATGAACGAGGTATGTTTTTGAGCTAGTTTCTTAATCTTTTTTCCTAATTTTGATTTTGGCAGTTCTGCTTTTATGATGAATCAAATAACAAAAAAATGAAAAACATAAATGAATTTTTTTTTAATTGTATTGTGATTAATAGAACCCCTTGTGCTAATTTAAAATGACTAGTTTTGCAACCTACTTGGGCTTGGTAATTTTTGTGATAAAGATACTCAAACTTGTTAATTGAAGTAGAGTTCTTCTTGGAGCCTTGAGTTGTCCTAACAAATGCCACAATTCTTTTTTATAGATTTAATACATGGTTAAATTTATAGATAACCCCAAAAATTATGAAGTGTAGTCTTGAAATATTTGTCTGAAATAGTTTTCATGCACAAAACATGTGTATAACCAAAGTGAGCATAGCTCAATAGTAATTGGCATGTACCCTCGACCAAGAGGTCAGAGGTTTGA
Organism: Luffa aegyptiaca; assembly: GCA_017139565.1. Classification (NCBI taxonomy): domain Eukaryota; kingdom Viridiplantae; phylum Streptophyta; class Magnoliopsida; order Cucurbitales; family Cucurbitaceae; genus Luffa; species Luffa aegyptiaca. Next base: position 43,557,396 of record CM029402.1, on the reverse strand, counting down.
ATCTCCCCCACTCCGAATGTTGTTGAACTCAAAAAAGAAAAAAAAAACATGTCTACAACCAGATAATAGTTAATGAAGTGTTACTATTAAGGCATGGAATCAGAAATGTTACATGTTTGCAAAAATTTAATTCTCGACATCTTTCTCTTATTTTCACTCATATGAGTAAACACGTGTACAATATTCGATTTTTTGTTGAGGTAAAAATAACTTTGATTTTTCTTTAAGGAATTGATATCTATTGTCATGAGACTCTTTGTGCAATCAAGTTCATAATTTTTTATTTAGAAAAGAATGAACTTGAAAGTTTTGATTTCTGTCGATTTTAGTATTTGGAAGCAATGAAGCTCTTGAGTCCACTATGTGTTTGATCTTAAACTTTCACGTCCTCTCTTGCTAGCCCTTGGTGCATTCAATATTGTTGAGATGCTGTTTAGCTCTAATCTTGTTGCCATTGTTGGAGCTGGTGAACAGGTGATTTTGAAGTTAATTATATGCTACAATCCAATATTTATTTATTACATGCAGTATCTCTCATTTTATGCATCTGGTTGCTAATTAATGAAAAAATATTTTTCTTTGATTGTCCACAGCCATCTTTATCCCCACGTCGTCTTTGCTTGTTTAATACAATGAGTGGAAATGCTCTTAGAGAACTGAACTTTTTAACTTCAATACTAGCTGTTCGCATGAATAGGAAAAGGTAAAGAGAAAAAATCTAGCTATTAAGTTGCATTATTTTAAAAAAATGGATATGATGTATTATTTGAATATTATTTTTTTATTTTATTTGAATAATGTATTTTTTTAATTTTTTTAATTGTAAAAATATATATATATATATATATATATTTTTTTTTAACAAGAAACACACATTTCTATTACTATATGGTAAACACAAATTTTTATTCTATTTAGTATCATATAAATTAATTTTTATTCTGAAACTGCTGATAGTAACTTGAAAAAGTTTGTATCAGAGGCAGCTTATATGCTAATTTTTAGACAGAGTTTTTTTAAATGAACTTGAGAGAAGTAGCTGGGTAGATGATCTGGATACTGATAATGGATCCATATGTCTCGGATATTTTTGACATTTTCTTATATTACATCGATTTTACCTACCTTTCAAATCTAGTATCTATGTATCAATCCTGTTTAGTCCAAGAAACCTTCTTTCTATAATTTGATTTAAGGGGGTAGGTTTGACATTTTGGTTATCCTCTAGCTTCTACCATTACTTTTGAGCAATATCCTGTAATTTCCTATTTGGTGGCTCCAATTCTTGAGTTCAGCTTGTGTTTTTTTTCCCCTCTTTTTGGTTGTACTAGCGTTGTTATACGAACAAATTACAGATTTGCTATGCAAAATGTCGTTTTGCAATGTTACTCCACCTGAAGTCAGTTCTTGATGCGACCTGCGGGGTACTTTTGGACTATTTCTTCTAATTGGAAATCCAATCTCAGTGGTCTATTATTGAAAATAAAAGTACCTATCTTTAAGTAAACTAAAACCATCAAACATAATTGATTTACTACTAACTAGAAGGAAGTTCGTTTATGGAAATGGTGGCTGAATTAGGCACTCCCTTCTTCAGAGAAGAGGAATTAAAAAAAAAAGAGAAGAGGAATTCATAGTTCATCGAGACTATTAACAGACTAGACTGAACTTGGCAAGCATGAACTTTTATTTTCAAGTAAAGTTTTGACTAATTGTGCCAGTTATTGTAGTAAAATATAATTGAAACCTATAAATTTTTCTTTTTGTATTTCTAACCAGTATTTAAGCTCTGCTGACTCTAAGTTTTGATGAAAAATGCAGACTTGTTGTACTACTACAAGACAAGACTTATATATACGACATAAATAGTCTCACAATCTTGGACACGATTGATACAGTACTAAATTTAAAAGGTCAGGTTGGTATATGTTCCTGTATGTATGCTATGTCCGCCATAATAGGTTCATTGCTACTGGAATTTGTCCAATTTTCTGCATTTCTTTACATTGCTGTTCTATTCAAGAATTGTCATTTGCACGTTGCTGTGCTTGAACTTGGTAAAGAACATTTAACTCTGTTTTGTTTATATTTTTTTGGCTCATTACTACCATAAACACAATTGAGCAAAGGCTTACATGCTTAATAAGTTGGCTTTTCATTCTGATGAGTTACAAATACTTGTTAACTGACTGAGGCTTCTTTTCAAAAAATTAAAATTCTTAGGAATCTGTGCGTTCTCCCCCAGTTTGGATGGTTGCTTCTTAGCTCTTCCAGCCAGCATCACTAAGGGATCTCTGTTGTTGTACAACGTCATGGAGCTTCAGTTACACTGCGAGGTTTGGGCTTGAATTTTCTTTGTTTTTGGAAGAAAAAGCTATAGGGTACAATCATAAATTGCTGTCTGACATGACCAGAACTTTTTAGAAATTTCCAGGGTTCTTTTTCCTTTTTATATTTTTTTTATTTTTCTTAACAAAGAAATTTCCATGGTTAGCAAAGCAAGTTTGTAAAGGCCTACTTAAACGTGCATCTGTGAGAATGGGTAAAAGTGTACACACTCCTTTCAGGAATATTTGGGAACATGCATCTTATCGAGAATCAAACATCATTGATGGTTTCAGTTTTTCTATATTTCCTAATTCCTATTGGTACTCGTGATTTGGGTTTTATTTATTGACCATGACCTTATATGGCAATAATTTATGCATTTCATCTCTTTTAATTTTAATTGACAATATTCTTATTTCATCCATTTGTAATTTTACCATATTGTTTTGTGGAAATTTAATTGCAGATAGATGCTCATCGTGCACCGCTGGCCACAATGGTCCTTTCTTCAAATGGGATGTACGTAGCAACAGCATCAGAACAAGGAACTATGATTAGAGTGCATCTGGTATCAGAAGCAACTAAGGTGGAGAATTCTATACCATGCACTCAAAAGTCTCTGTACATTTATATAGTGTTAAATCACCCATCAATTCAAATACTTAAGTACGGCAAATTTAATTATCAATGACACTCCTCCTTGTGGGCCGGGAAATTTGTAAAAAAGGTCCAACCAGTGGAATTCAATATTAATGGGAGAGGAAATGACATTGTGGGAGTTTGAACTCAGATCTTTTCCATGTTAAATCACCAATGAATCCAAAAGCTTAAGCTGATGGGTATGACAAATTTAGTTATATGAATGCTTTAACATATAAGTTATTTACTACCAACCATTTAAGATGCTTTTAATGATTCTTGAATCTTGATCAGAAAATGGGTTCTTACCATCCTATCCCTTTTAAAACCTTATAGTAAGACAGACTTCTGCGACAATTTTTGGACTGGTCAGAACAAACTTCAATTATCTGCCAGGGAAATTTATTGGAGCAAAATTGGTTTGAGATCGGTAGCATTGAATGTCAAGAAAATTTGCGCATTTGTTGATTTGTCAAGCTTATTCATCTTGAAAAGCAGTGAACTACTTTTTGTTTTTGTTCAGCCTGTCTCTTTGAATCTTTGGTTTTCTTTTTTTCCCCCCTTCTTTAAATGGTACCTAACTCATTTTTTTGGGCAGTCATATAGTTTCCGCAGAGGATCATATCCGTCAACCATATTTTCCTTGTCCTTTGGGCCATGTTCTCCAGTTCCGGAAATTCTGGTGGCGACTAGTTCCTCCGGTTCTGTTCATGTTTTTCCTCTGGGATTTGCTATAAACCAAAGGTGACTATTATGCATCTGTTTACTCATGCTTGTGGGATTTTTTAATTGGCAATCTTTACGGCAAGGTCTTAGTTTTAGGCACGTCTGTTCTGCTTCATAGTTATTCCGTCCGTCAATAGGCATTATTCATGTTCCTGATATTTGTATTTCCTAATCTTTCAAATACAGAAAACACCTTTGATTTTTTTTCTCTAGTACATTTTTTATAATATTTCATAACAGGTTATTAACAACATATAAATCTTTCAGTCTGTTGGATCTTGAATCCTAGTGAGATGCAAGTTAGATTCTTCCAGGTTTCTAGCAAGATTTTCGATTGTGGGTTAGTCTCACTTTTGTTTTGTTACTTTATTGTTTTATTTATTCTTTAGTTGCTTTTCTTATGCAAACCTCTAGAGTGCCTTAGCCCTTAGGTTGTTTCTCCTCATTCTGATTTCATCTCTCTGATGGCTTTTTATCCCCCCCCCCCCCCCCCAAAAAAAAAAAAAAAAAATCGCTAGTGTGATTAGTATTTAATCTTTTTTAGTTTTAGAAAATCATCTACTATAATGCATCTTGGCATGTAGATCACGTGTTTGGACATGCCTAAAACTTGGGTGGGGTGTTTAGAGCATGTTCGTGTTATATTCAAAAGGCAGATATTTTTTTCTGTATCTTGCTTCATAGAATGCATCTGCTACCCTAAAGTAATTCAAAACCCTTAAGTTTTCAGATACCAAAATCTTCCCTTTATTGCTGTAAGCTCTTCATAGTATTGCATAAACATGGAAGTGGTTCATTCTCTTTCATCTTTTTTAAGCAATAAATTTTATGCTATGGAGATTTTAGTGGTGATCTGATTGCCCCTCTGCTGATTAGCTTGATCTTATCCGGTTCCTTTTACCTCAGAAGCAGCAGAAGGTCAGGTGGCTTTCTTGGATCGATAATGCCGGACTCCATCAGTGATGCACTGGATCCAGCAAATCACCACATATTTCATAATGCTGTACCAGCAGGAATCAAAAGGTATGACATGTTAATTGAGATAATAGTTTTGTAATATCTAACCATTCTTGTACTTTTGGATTATTCAAGTCAAAAGAAGAAGAAAAAAAAGAGATTGAAGCTGATCGACAAGTTTTTTTTTTATTGTTTAAGCTCATCCTGAATCTTTTTTGATACGGCATGTGTAGCTTTCTTTTAGAGTATCATCCTAGTTTGTAGAAGATTCTAAGTTTTTGCTAAAATTTCCCAATTTGAGGTTCTTTGCTATCAAGTTCATGAAGTGTTGTTTTGCAGCTATGCAATGATACGCAAGGTCGACAGGGTTGGCGATGCTTCTAGTTCTGAAATTGTAGCTTGCAGGTGAGTTGTTTGTAATTTACCTCTTTGACATCTTAGCACTAATGACTAACCAATAAAGCAATCCTAAATAGACACCGAAAATAACTGAATCCTAAATAGCACTAATGCTTCAATTTTTGACGTCCTGCCATCCCGTCCTTAAAAAGAAGAACACCCTTTCTGTGAAATGCCAACCAATCTGCATGTAGGTAGTTTCCATGAAATGAACCGCTTACTCCACATCACAGAAACTTTTAGACTTATTGGATCCGTTTGGAATACATTTTAGTTTAAGTGTTTTTCAAGAATGCATTTTCTTTTAAACATTTTGTAGAAAATTTGTTTAGAATTTAAACACTCATATGTTTGGTTACATTACCTCATAAGTGTTTTATGCACAAGTTATTATATACTTGAAAATTCTTTTTAAAAAAATTGCTTTCAAGTGTTTCTCTCAAAATGGTTTATTTCTCAATCTCATTTTTTAATAATCCATTTTTAGTGTTTGCCAAACACTAGAAATTTTTTCAAAATTAAACACTTAAAAAGTTAAACCAAACACACCCATTGATTGTCGACAAAAATCGTTTCTGGCGTTTTAAATGAAACTATATTTCAATTGTGGTGAGCTACTTATAAATGTGATTTTTGAAGGACTGCAGAAACAAACTAAGTGAAGTAAATAACTTCTTGATAATAGTTGTTTTTCTAGTAACGAGTAATTTTTCATTGAAGTTTGGATTTTGATGCAGGGCCACATTATCAATCATAACCTACAATGGTTACTTCCAGGAGTACAACTTAAGTCTCAATAACCAGAACGAGTTCTCGAGAACTTTGGACCGTGAATTCAATCTTATGACCGCGATCTCCGATAACGATGTTAGGTTATGAGTTTCCTCCATGGAAGCCAAGAGAGTTCATCAACTTTCAGAAAGGTTGTCCATTAAGACAACAAATGTCACCATTGCTGACATATTGAAGAACAAAACTTGGCTGCATACCATCCTACATACTCCATTAAAATCTTGACAACTAAGAAAGAGGAAGGGAAAAAATGAGAACTTTTTTGTCTCTCCTAGTTGTCAACATTTTAATGGTAGTATGTAGGGAGATCCCTACATACCGGTATACAGTCTAGTTTTTTTCATTGAAGAAACTAAAGCTCCCTCGCTTTTATTTTCCTGGCACAAATGGTCGGCGTAGGTAAAAGTTTTTACAAAATTCCGTAAATATAAAAGAAAATACAACAGTAGAATTTGAGTAGTTTGTTAATTATGTTATTTTTTTTTCCCTAACCTATGGTAGAGATTTGAATCTCTAATCTTTCCGTCAAAGGCATGTGTCTTAAAACTATGCTTAGGTTAGCTTATTAATTATGATGAATACTCTATAGTCATGACATGAAGTATGTAAATTAAAGTGAAATGTGCTCTATTATTTCTCTAAGTCATCGATTCTTTGTGTTCTTCCACCATTCCCTCACACAGTCCTGTCGAACCGGAGATAATCATATCTTGTATTTTGATTTTAATTAAAAAAACTGGTTGAAAATCATTTTTTATAAATAGTCAAATGCTTACAGTATTTTTTCTTTAATTTTTAATTTTTTTTAATAAAAAAAATTCTTTTTAAGAGAGAATTCAGAACCCTATTATACATCCGAACATCCTATATTTAAGTAGGGTGGTGGGCAAAAGGACCTGATCGAGCCAAGTTTGTGCTTTTTGAAATACAAATTGAGCCAAGGATCTTGGTCTAGCTTTGTCATTTGAAGGGTTGGGTTGAGTTAAGTAGAGGCTTCGGATTGTTTTATATTTCTACTATTTCATTTCAAGTTTTTGAAAACATGTTTGGAAAAAAAATCAATTTATACTATAAATACTTTAAACGTCATGGATTCAGTCAATTAAAACCTAAACTTGTCTTAATGTATATCATTCATTAGATTCTGTTACAAGATTGTTAGTTAAATTGAGAATGCATAGATGAAGGTTCTCATTTATATTTTATTTTTCAAAATAATGGAAGAAGAAGGAAGAAGGGAGGGAAGTAATAAAAAGAAATAAAAATAATATTTTTTTTATTATTTTAATATATTTTTAATTAAACAAATAAAAAAAATAGTGCCATATCATCCATCTGTTAGTTTTTAACGGAAAATTGGATGGTGGGACCAAATTGCAACTAAAATCAAACCTCAGGGACTAAATTGTTGAGTTTGAAAACTCAAGGGACCAAAATGAAACCTAACTCAAACCTTAGTCATTTTTCCCTATTTTAAATAATGAAATGATTAGTTTTGAGTTTTAATCACTCATATCCCTAAATTGAGATTTAGATTGATTTTTTTTTTCTTTAGAATGAGAAATTATTATATAACTTTTATTTATAAATTATATATATTTAATTTACTTAAAATATAAAATTCACTTTACATTTGTGAAAAATATTATGAAAATATATAACAAAGGCCAAGCCTCCAAGACAAAAGATTCAAAGCCATAGGCTCAAGTTCCCTCATCCTTTTTGCCACCCGTATTTCAAAATAATCCTAAAACTGGACGGTATAGATTAGAGAATCAAAATAATTCTAAATTTCGAAAGAGAATCTTTAACCAGTAAGAGTGTTTTGAATTAAAAGTAAGCTTGACTTTTCAAGAAAAAAAAAGAGTAAAATACGCTTGAAATAACTTTTCAAATGACAGAGTTCAACAACATTTGGGAGTGAGACTTTTTAAAAAAAATAATAATAATAATTGGGAGTGGAAGAATTCAAACTTTTGAACTCTTGATCGAGGATACATGCTAATTACAGCTGAACTATGACTGTTTTGGCTGAGTTCAATAACATTTGGGGTAGGGGTGGGGAAATTCGAACCTCTAACAAATATATACACTATTGTTGAACCATTTTTCAAAATTTTCATTATCATGATTTTGAAAATTAAAAAAAAAAAATTAATAAAAATACTCAATCAGTGCTCTCCATCCTTATAGAAGTATTCATCCCAAACTCGCCTAGAATGTTCCATTGGTCAGCATTACTTTAAAAGTCTTTGCACACCTCCAACAAAATCAAACTATATCATAATTAAATGGTCCTTGTAATTTGAGTGAAATCTTTGGATCCACCCACATGATGCATAAAGCCTAGCTGATACACTCTTTACTTGCAAGTCAGAGCCCTGAGCTAAATAAACAAAATCAAATTATAATATCATATCTTTGGAAGGCAGGGAGAAACCAGTTGCCACCACCATGATGATTAGTTTCAAAGGAAGGGGAAGTAAGTGCAATAGGTAAGGTGGCTGAGCTTTAGATTATCCAAATATCATGGGACCAAAATCTAGAATTGGTAAGCAAAAATGTATAGAAACAGATTAAAAAAGGATTCAAACTACTGCCTTTTCATACCCCTCTCCTAGATCTGTCTCTTTTAAATGAAACCAAAGCTGCAAAAGTTCTGTACCTGTGATGTCAATTTGAAAGAGGAAACAGGGACTTTTAAATTCTCAGTTGACAGAATGGAGGTTACAGTGATATACTTCTGCCCCTTATTCCTGTTATAATTAGTCAGATCAATACACAAACTTCTCACTCAAACTAACATTAAGTGGGTACCTAAGACTTGACTGTGTGCGCGGTCCATCTGCTCGAATTTGCATCTGATAACTTAAGTTGATTGCGCCCAGTTGATTCCGTTTAATTTTGAAGGGAAGATTATCTATTCTTGGTCTTCACAAACTTCACCCTTGAAGCTCTCTTCTCCATCTTTTCCCTCTTCTTGCGAGTCTTATCATCCTCAGCCTCATCCTAAATGACACATGGGTATACGCATAAATGCAAAGAGAAGACCGGGCCTCTTTTTAGATACAGAAATCATGTTTGGATTAGGGTTAGATTACCTCTGAACCTTGCGACAATAATCCCCTAATTAAACCAGAAGATTTGTATATCCCAAATGCTGGAATCTGCAGAGCAACATGACAATGAACATCAAATACTAGTGAGATAGGGCCAAAGTGAAGCATAGCTTAGTGGTAATTAACATGTACTTCTTCCATTGAGGTTGAAGGTTCAAATCTCCATGCCCACATTTGTTGTACTAAAAAGATACTAGTGAGATCTGCCTACTCTAATTTGTTGGTTGCCGGGCGAAGTATTTTGAATTTTCAATCAGATGCACAAACTTTTATTAATACAGGTAACAATTAAAAAAAAATGTTTAGAGATACACAAGCATTTATAAATAGATGTACTATTAAAGTCATTTCAGAAAGATACATAATTGACATTATTTCACACTCAAATATCAGGGTTGGCCCTAGTATACTACACTAAATATGTCCAAATTCAACTTCAAAAGTATTTGGACCTTACCACAAGATAGGTATACCAAAACTTCCCTGAGAGGATTGACATTATTTGGACAAAGCTTGTAATGTAGATCACGTCATGCAAGTAGCTGCAAAAAGCAAGACAACCCATCAAGACGTTTCAACTAATTATTGTAATGCCAAGAAACCATTTATGGATGGAAGGCAAGACATAGATATAATACAGATCGGGTTTCAACCATTGGGGAGGGAGGGGCATTAACCCGAGGGCAGTTTTGTCTATCCATCTCTCACTATGACAATGGTAACTGTCCTAGGTGAATCTTTCACCCAATGTCAGTACCGTGAGGCTTGAAAGAACTTGTAGCCATATGAACATTTTTTTTTTAATTACAAGCCATATGAACATTTTTTTTTTAATTACAAGCCATATGAAACATATTCGTTCACAACTGATGTAGCTTTAAAGTCAATTACTTTATCTGTATTATATATATATAAACCATCCTTGTTGCTACAATGAGATTTTCCAAGTTGGAATCCCAAAGAGATTACCATGTAAATTACCAGGACACACATAAGAAACAACATTCATTTATGAGTCAGATGGCCTGAAACCTAGTCCAGCAAGCACTACATTGTATTTCAGTCATTAGGATTCCTGCCCTTCCTTCAGAGGAAAAAGCAGTGATACTTGGAAATTCAACACATTTTCAAATTCAGAGATATAGACATATGGTTAAATTTAGCTTCTTTTACAACCCTGACTGTTGCAAGGTCAAAAACATTAGCATGGATTTATCCATCAATTTGATGATATAACGCACACATCAATTGATCAAAAGCAATCAGTGGAGCAGGACCATTTCCCAAAAAACTTAAACCCAATACCCTTTTAAGCTGCAAGCTTGCTTATATGCCGAAATCAAGTTTGAAATTTCCTCAAGAAAGACAAAAAAAAAAAAAAAAAAATCATCAACCATGGTATTTATGCACATTGCCCTTATCAAGAACTATTAAGCCAATTGACAAGTATACTAAATCATCAATTTACAATGGTATAAATGGAAGTCGATTTAAGTCATGAAATCCAGGAGGAAAGGTAATATTCAGAGAGTGAACTGAAATAGAATAATATGCTGCAGTTGTAGATCAGTAGATCCAATTAGCACTTCACATCACTAGTCATTTCCATTTAAGCATTTAGTACCAGATTTTGGAATAACAACAAGTAAAAATAGCTTCAGCTTCCTCAAAAAATTTGATCTATGGTGAACAATATCATACCAATTTCTTTGCAAGTTTCAGAGCTACAGTTCACTTAAAATTTGGTCACAGAACAATTAAATATGTCAGGTCTGTATTCAACGATTATACTCAATATAAAGAATATGAAAACCTGCATAAAACTGACATGTAATGATAAACATTAAGAAGACTGAAGACATACCCACAAATTCCACCAGTACTCATATCAAATCCACCATCTAGAAGTTCACCATCATCACCATAGGTTGGGTTTGCCATTTGGGATAGTTGGTTGTATGGAACATAATAGGCTGCAGCCGTGACAATCAGACCAATCCAATGTTTCCAAGTGAAACTTGAATGAAAAATCAGCATCCGAACCAAGATATAGATAACCTGCATAAATAATTCAAGTTAAGTAAAGTAAATAACAAATCAACGAAGTCATACCAGTTCCACTAAGCCACACAGCGCTCTTAGGCTTTATGAATCATGGTTACAGTACAGTTAAAATAAATGACATGATGAAGTTTTAGGATATGCTCAGAAGAGTGCTTATCCCTCTGGCAACTCTAAAGAAAAGATTTAGTTATCCTAAAGAAGAACTTACAAACCAAAAATAAACTCTGAACTTACTGCATGTAACATAGATAATTAAAATGAATTCTCCATCCTTAAATTTTTCAGTCATCTCATATTGCTCAGAAGAAATTACTCAAGATCTTCCTCAACCAAACATTCCTATGTTTCTCGAGCATATAAGTTGATACCTGCCTCAAATTTGAAGGACAGAAGTCTGAGTTGGAAAACGTGCATTTGGGGATGTTTATCGAAGGAAAAAAAAAAAAAAAAACTGTCTTCACTATTGGATGTTACAGTATGAATTTTTCTTTGCTTCCAACAGAATCAAAGAATTGGAAATCTATCTGCTAAATTAAATTTTTCAGTAGATGAACAAGGACGCAATCGATCGTTGCTTCTGTGTGAAACAAGCACATCATCCCACAATCACGTCCAGCTCAAAATTCCAAGTCAAATCTCAAAAATTGAAACACGTGATGCATAGGAAAATTTCAGGACGTAACTCCAGAAATCTTCCAACAGGAAAACCCAACTATCAACACGAACACTAAATTACCAACAATAATCGCTAATGGATATAATAGTGAACAAAAATCGAAAGAAATGATGGAATAGAAGTCCGTACGTTGCAGGCAATGATGAGGCGGCGGAGATTGGCCATATGACGAGCGTTTTCTTCCTTGCGCTTCTTTGCACCTTGGTTGGCCATCTATGTCGGTCGATTCCGAAATTGGTTGTGAAATTGCAGCAAAATCTTGCTCAGTTATGGCTGGGTATCTGAATGAACCGAAGAGGAGGAAGAAGAAGAACAATGGCGCAGGTGAATCCTAATCGCTGTGGGTTGGAGCAGAACCGTAGGATGTAAAATCATCCGTTAAATTACTGAACTTACAGGGTGTTATTGTAAATTAAAATTAAAGAAAAAAGTCTTATAAATGTTTTTTAAAAAAAAACGTTAAAAAAAAAAGTGTTACAAATGTTAGTGTAGAAGGTAGATATTATAACTTGAATTTTCTCGTCAAAGCGAATATAGTTTAGCGGTGACATGTACCTTCGACCAAGAGGTTAAAGGTTTGGTCGAAGGTTCGAATCTCCCCTTTGAAACAATGACTCTCGCCATATGAAAGCGATACTCTATCTGCTGAGTCAAGTAGATTAAGAGAGGACAAGTCGATTCGAGAACCCGTTGGTCAAAGGAAAGGGGAGGTCCTTATGCCAAGATGGAGTCGTATGTCATTAGACTCTCTCACTCTCCCCTAATTATGTAAAATTTAGCTTGCAACATAGTTCTTCCTAATGTTAAATAGGGATGATATGAAACATTTGTAACACACAATCGAATTGAGAGCGTCCTAGAAAAAGTAATTAATCTAAGTTTAAATTAGAAGTTGTACTATAAAAAGGTTTCAATTGGAAATTTTAGGTTTGCATAAATATGTCTTTGAACTTTTTAAAAAAAATTATCTAATAAGTCCTAAATGTTTGATTTTGCATCTAATAAGTATTCTGGTTTTCAATTTTGTGTCTAATAGATACTTGACCTATTTAACATTTTTTTTTAAAAAAAATTCATGAACCTATTATACCCAATATTGAAAGTTTAAGGTCATATTAGATAAAAATGCAGTTTTATGTATAATAAATTCATTAATTAAGAAAGTGTTGGATATGTTAGAAATCTATCAGGCACAAAATTAAAAGATCATAGACCTATTGCATATTTTAAAAATTTAGAGACTTTTTTTTTTTTTTTTTTTTTGAGTACATCAACATTTGGAGGTGGGGGATTCGAACCTCTGACCTAATGGTCGAGAGTATATGCCAATTACCGCTGAGCTAAGCTCGGTTTGGCAAAAAAAAAAAAAAATTTAGAGACTTATTAGACACAAAATTGAGAGTTTAATGATTTATTAGATACTTTTTAAAGTCTAAAGGACCTATTAAACGCAAATATGAGAGTTTGGGACTAAACTTTATGATATATTCTTTTTTTAAAAAATAAACTTTATGATATATCCTTAAACTAAGTATATATAGATAAGTTGAAAGTTTGAGGACCTATTAAAAAATTCATGAATCTATTATAAACAAAATTGAAAGGTCGAAACTTTATTAGATACAAATTTCATAACTTCATGATTAAAATGTTAAATAGGTAAGAGATTTGACACTTAATTTAGAAACTTAGATAGACACTAAGATTTTAAGGACGTGCAATTTAATAAAAAATAGATTTTAATAGAAAAGTTATTATTTCTATTTACGTTACGTTAATTTTAAGATTAATTATAGTGCCTAATTAATATCCTTCTAGATATATTTACATTTTTTTAAAACCAAAAATCTACTTTCTCTGTATGGGATATGAAGTAAATTATTTTTTGTAAGAATAAGTTTTCAACTTCCCACTCAAGATTCTTTTACTTGAATTTAGTTATAAAGTATATGGTATCACCAAAGCGAGCTTAGCTCAGCGGTAATTGACATCCTCAACCATGAGATCAAAAGTTCGAATCCCCCACCCCCAAATATTGATGTATTCAAAAAAAAAAATAATAAAGTATATAGTATCGATATTGTTATCAAGACAAGACACTATATACTATAGACATTTTGGATTATAAATTAATTATAAATTATGAGACTTCATGCAAAATTCTCAATTCTCAAGAGTTTGTCATTGACCATCAAGCAACTTTCCCAACCTTGACCATCCTTATAGATTTATGTCGATGTGTGTGATGGCTATTTGGTTAAAAATTTCACTAATTTTATGCTAAGAACTCTATCCTTCCGGTTGGAGTTCGATGTGTTCTCGACTCGACTTATCAATCTCACATCTGATCTCCTCATAAATGTTTGTGCTAAATAAGAGATGAAATATTAAATATCTGACACTCTCATGAACTCAAAAGAAAGATAATAGAGTTTGAAGACATTCTCTAAGAAATATATATATATACACTTTTTCCACGTGTTATAACTAAATGACATCGTCTAAGAAAGTTTGGAGAGCAAAAATGAACTTTGGAACCTTAAGTACACATAATGTTATTGGGAGTTCAATGTGGCAGAAGTCAGGAGATCATAAAGTGTTCGTTAACTAGGCATAAATTGAATTTTGTGTCTAATAGAATTTTAGATTTTCAATTTTGTGTCTAATAAAACCGTTAATTAAAAAAAATGTCGAATAACTACATATAAGACACAAAATTGAAAGTTTAGAGATTTGTTAGGTTACTTTTTAAAGTTCTGGGACCTATTAGACAAACAAATCTAAGGGTCTGTTTTGAATACTTTTTATTTTAAGTCTTTTAAACATTTTGTATAAAAACTGTTTAGAATTTAAACACTCTATGTTTGGTCACATTTCCTCATGAGTGTTTTTATACAAAAATTATTATATACTTAAAAACTTTTTTTTTATAAAATTTGGTTTCAAATGTTTCTCTCAAAATGGTTTATTTCTCAATCCCATTTTTTAATAAGTCATTTTTAGTGGTTGCCAAACATTATAAATTTTTTTCAAAATTAAACACTTGAAAAGTTAAACCAAACATACCCTAAAAATCTTAAAACTAATTAGACATTTTCAATTTTTAATATTTGTTTAAATATATGGTATGAGGTAAAATTGTAGCAAGTATTTGTTCACAATTTCTAACCAAATGAAGCTTAAAACAACAAGCTTTTATATTTTTAGTCGAAGAGATTTTTGTAACTATTTAATATTTAGTTAATTATCATTTATATTTTAAATATATATTTGTTAGCATTTTTTTTTTTTTTTTGTCTTTGACAACATATGAGTGAAAAATTTGAACCATAGACCTCTTGATCATTAATACAAATTTTATGTCAGTTGAACTATGCTCATGTCGACATTTTATTAGTATAATTCAAATTAAATAAATATCATTAAAAATATACATCATATGAAAATAGGACATCTTAGATTATGGGGTGTTTGACAAATCAATTTTGAATCTTCTCCCTAAGCATTTCCCAATTATCATAAAAAACAAGATTACCATCTTGATTGTTCAAATAAACTCCATCTTGTCTTGCACTCCAAATGCAGATTGAGTTGTTGCAATAATTCTCCAACAAGTTAGCATCATTCTTAAAAGCATCATATTCTAAATACCCGAGTTCCCACTCCAATCTACAATGGAAATTCGTGGTGCCAAGCCAATTCCCATTGAATGACCAATTTTGTTGTTGGTCAGGGTAGAGCACGTGCAACCCTAAATCGTCATCTTTCGAATAGCAATGGACGTCCAACAAGTACATGTGCAAGTCATTGTGAATCTCAATACGGAAATGTTTGAAGGCGACAAGAGGGTCGTTCGGATTCGGTAGTTTGGGTTTTGGGTTTTTGTTTTTTCCCGGCTTCTTGCTTACAACCATCGAGAAGTTAGAAGAGGCTAGGAACAAGACCGTTGCCAATAACATAAGTCGTGGCAATGCCATTGTTAATATGCAAGAGAAAGGATTGGAATGTTTTTATTTGTGATGAGAATGTATGCATTAAAAGGGATCGGTATCGATTTATTTATATTGTATGTTTGTTTCGTGTTTGTTGTAACATTTTAATATTTAATTGTAATTTAAATATGAGTTTCAATCTTGGATGTTAAATTTTGGAGGTTTTCTTTTTTAAAAGAGTGAAAAACGTATTTGGCAAGAGAAGGTTTTAATTTGAAATTTGGTTACTTTTTCTTTGTATTAAATTCCTAGATCTAAAATTATTATATAAATACCTCTCTTACCTGTTACCACACTTTCTAACATAACAATTTCTATCTTCTCTTCTTTCTACTTTCTCATATTTCTCTCATTTGTTCTTTTGAGAGCAATTGGCCAAAAGATTGGTGTTGTTCTTTGTTGTGGAGCTTTGAGCTTAACCTTTTAATGCAGAGTGGTTTAAGCTACACAACATTTCAGTTGGATTGTTGTATCCTGGAAGGGACAGGCTAGAGAATATCTGCTGCATCGGTGATTGATAAAGAATTATATCCCGTAGAGGGCTTGAATCTCCTTAAAAAGAGCGAGATACCCGTGCCTCAACCTAATTGTTTACGTGTATATTTCTCAATATTTTCTCCAATTTCCTCTGTTATTTGTAATTTCCCCCAATAGTGTTTTGGAATGATGATTGTAGGTTGTTTCTCAATTATTCTAACGACTTTAAAACATCTTGTATTATGTGTCTACTAGTTATGGGCAACTCTGACACGACTTTTTTTTTTAAATTTTTTTTTATAATTGAAAATTTTGCTCAAATTAATCAAACATTGAAATTCCTCACTTTGGAGTTGACCAATCTCAATCTTAACTCAGTTTGTTTAACATGTGCTTGAAATGAACCTGTTCCGAGTTTTAATATTTTTAGAGTCCAACAATTATGTGTTTATAGTTAAGATTTATGGTTTTACAGCTTTGAGGTTTAAGGTTAAAAATAATTCTCAACAATATATAATGAAATGGAAGTGACAAAGCGTTTTAAAAAATGAACCAAATGGCTGTTTTTAGAAATCAACGAAATACCTTGGTACACAATTTTTTTCGAAATTTTTTTGTTAAAAAAATTGGCTCTCAAATTCTAAATCCTTGATGTTTTTAACCTGTGCTTGAAATGAGTGTGTTTTCAGTTTTAATATTTTAGGATCTAAAGATTTGGGTTTTAAGAGCTTATAATTAAGGTTCATGGTTTTACTGGAGTTTCACGTTAAAAATAGTTTTCAACGATATATAATGAAATGAAAGAAAAAAATGACTTTTTTAAAAAATGATCAAAATGGCCATTTTTAGAAATAAATCAAATACCCAGTACACGAATTCTTTCGAAATTTTCTTTCTAATAAAAAATTGGCTCAAATTCATCAAACATTCACATTCCTCACTTTGGCATTGATCGATCTCAATCTTAACTCAATTTGTTTAACATCGGCTTCAAATGAACCTGTTTCAAGTTTTAATATTTTAGGGTCTAAAGATTTGGGTTTATAGGGGCTTTTTTTTTTTAAATAGGGTTTATAGGGGCTGGTTTATGGTTTTATAGCTTTGGCGTTTAACGTTAAAAATAATTCCCAACGATATATAATGAAATCAAAGGGAAAAAGAGCTTTTTAAAAAAATGAACAAAATGGCCATTTTTAGGAATAAATGAAAAACCGAGGTACACGATCTTTGTAACGCCGCGTAAATTCAGGTAAACACAATTTCCCAAGTTATGATTAAATAGTTACAAAATTGAAAGTATATGGACTAAATCGTTACAAATCAAAGTTCGGGTACTAAATTGTTACTTTCATAAAAGTTTATGGACTAAAAGTGATGTTTAACCCATATTTCTTAAAGAAAATGCACTTAGTCAGCTAGGGAGATAAGAAGAAGAGAGAGCAAAAACCTAGGGGCCGTTTGGTTTAAGGTTTTATAGATGCCTGAGAATAAAGGATGCTTGGGAATACTATGCCTGAGAATATGATTGCTGGGAATCAAAGATAACTGTGTTTGGTTGTGCATGAGAATGTCATCAAGATTTTATGAGAACGAATTATGTTTGTATTTATTTTTTAGAATTAATCAGGTAAATTTTATGTAATTTTAATAAATTAATCAATAAAATAATCAAAATTAATTCAAACTATTAATAAAAATTAATGAATTAATAATCATGAAATAATTTTAATGGGATAAACTATGTTAATTTAACTTATTAAAATTATTTAATTAATTTTTTTTAATAAATATCCTTACCTACAATAATTTAATATATTTGTATTCATAAAAATTAATTAGATAAATATTTTAATAATAATATGATTATTTATTTATTATAAAGAAATCCAAAAAAATAATTAATTGATTATAAATAATCAATAAGTAATTAATTATAATTATTGAAAAATGAATTTTTATACTAAAATCATTTAAATACTTTTAATTCAATAATCAAATGTATTTTCGATAATGTTAACTAATTAATTATAATTTTAGTAAATATGTAATTACATCCCTTAATAAACTTGGACTAAGTATTTGTTTAAAAAAAATTGAAATTCTTGACAAATTATTATTTAATCTAATTAATTTATTTATTATATTATTTTTTAATTTAGTATCCATTAGTTAATAAAATTGCATATAAAAATAAAAAAATAAGAGATGGGCAAAGAGAAAACTCATGCTTTTGCAAGGGCGTAGAAAGCCCTTGCTTATGGGCATAAATGATGTCTGGGAATCCGTTATTTCCTGGGCCCACCACAGAAACTTTGAAACAAACAAGGGTATCAAAAACTCTTGCTCATTCCCATCTCCAACCCTTGCACCAAGCGGCCCCCTAGTGATGACAAAATAGAGAAGAAGAAGAAGTTGGGATTTGCTGCCACAAAGGATAGAAAAAGAAGCTTCATTCATCTTCTACACTTTTTTTTTCTTTTTTTTTTTATTTATTTTGTATTTATTTATTTATTTTAAATCTCAAATCTTATATACATTTCTTAGTTCTTACATCTTAGCTTGTCCATGTTGTAATATCCTTGGTCTTTTTAAGTACACATAATGTTATTGGGAGTTCAATGTGGCATAAGTCGGGAGATCATAAAGTGTTCGTTAACTAGGCAAAAAACTGGATTTTGTGTCTAATAGAATCTTAGATTTTCAATTTTGTGTTTAATAGGTCTTTTGATCTTTTAAAAAAAATGTCGAAGTTACCTGTAACTGTAAGACACAAAATTAAAGTCTACTGGCTCATATGGCACAAAATTGAAAGTTTAGACACTCGTTAAGATACAACAAATCTAAAAGTTCTAAGACCTATTAGACATGTTCTTTTTAAACAAAGTTAGAGACCTATTAAATGCAAATTTGAAAGAAAATAAAACTTGTACTTACCCAAATTTTTAATATTTGTTTAAAGATATGGCATGGGGTAAAATGCTAACAAAGTAATTTGTTTACAATTTCTAACAAAATGAAGTGCTTAAAACGAGATTTTATATTTTTAGTCGAAGAGATTTTTTTAACTATTTTTTAAGTGCATATTTGAGAGTGATTTTGAGAGGGTTAAAATCACTTTTGTCATATTTGAAATTACCTCGAAACATGGTTTTAATAATTCAAAATGGGTAGAAATTTGAACCAAAGACCTTCTTATCATTAATACAAGTTTCTGCCAATTGAGCATAATTCAAATTAAATAAATTGATTAAAAATAGCTTCTTAGATTGTGGGGTGTGCCAAAGCGAGCTTAGCTCCGTGGTAATTGGCATGTACCCTCGACCATGAGGTCAGAGATTCCAATCCCCCCACCCCAAATGTTGATGTACTAAAAATAAATAAATAAATAATAAAATAAAATTGTGGGGTGTTAGACCATCAATTTTGAATCTCCTACCGAAGCATCTCCCAATAATCATAAAAAACAAGATTGCTATCTTGATTATTGTTCAAATAAACTCCATCTTGTCTCGCACTCCAAATGCAGGTTGAGTTGTTGCAATGATTCTCCAAGAAGTTAGCATCACTCTTAAAAGCATCATATTCTAAATACCCGTCTTCCCACTCCAATCTACAATGGAAATCTGTTGTGCCAAGCCAATTCCCATTGAATGACCAATCTTGTTGATCATCAGGGTAGAGTATGTGCAACCCTAAATCGTCATCTTTCGAATAGCAATGGACATCCAACAAGTACATATGCAAGTCATTATGAACCTCAACACGGAAAGGTTTGAATGATACAAGAGGGTCGTTCGGATTCGGTAGATCAGGCTTTGGGGTTTTATTTTTTCCAAACTTCTTGCTTACAACCATCGAGAAGTTAGAGGAGGCTAGGAGCAAGAGCATTGCCAATAACACAAGTTGTGGCAATGCCATTATTCTTAATATGTAGGAGAAATGATTTGAATGTTTTTATTTGTGATGAATGTATGCATTAGAAGGGATCGGTATCGATTTATTTATATTGTATGTTTGTTTGCTTTGTGAATGTTTTGAGGTGGAGGGAGTTTTGGATGGGTGGCTATATGAAACAAGTTGCAAATTAAGCAATGCCAAAAATAGAAGTATCTAACTATGTCAAGTGTTTGTTGTTTTTGGATGATTATTGTAGGTTATATTGACAAGAACTTTTCTTGCCCTTGGTTAGAATCTTGGTATAAGAAATTTTTTACCTCTTCTTATATATAATATATATTTTTTAAAAATATATCTTTATTGATTTAAAAAATATTTTTAAAAGTCTTTTTTCAGTTAAACTAAATAACTTAGACTTTAATATTTTGTATATTTACATTGTACATCATATTTTCTTTAAGGGAAAAATACATTTTTGGTCCCTGAGGTTTGGGTTAAGTTACACTTTGGTCCCTGAGTTTTCAAACTCAACAATTTAGCCCTTGAAGTTTGAGATAAGGAGCAATTTGGTCCCTACCATCGTTAAATCGGGTTGCTGACGTAGCACTATTGTTTTAATTAAAAAAATAATAATTTTTTTATTTTTTTAAATAAAAATATATTAAAATAATAAAAATAATATATTTTTTTAATTCTTTCTCTCCCTCCCTCTTCTCCTCATTTTTCTTCCCATCTCCTTCTTCATTCTTCCCCATCTTTTTTTTCTTCAACTCCGGTGGCCGGCCGCCGCCGACTGCCGGCGAACAGCAGTGGCGGCGGCGGCCGGATTTTTTTTCTTTATCTTCTCTTTCTCTTCTCTTCTTCCTTCCTTCTTCTGTTGTTTTTTTTTTTAACAAATCAAAATATCACAGGGAGGGAGGGAGGGACCGTCCCTCCCCGTGATATTCTGATTTGTTTTTTAAAAATAGAAAAAGGAAGGAAGAAGAGAAGAGAAAGAGAAGATAAAGAAAAAAAAATAGCCGCCGATCGCCGGCAGCGACCGGTTGTCTCCGACGGCCGGTGTGGTTGAAGAAGTAGAAGAAGATGAAGGAGTAGAGGAGGAAGAAGAGGAGGAGAGAGAGGGAGAAAGAAATAATAATAATATTTTTTATTTAATTTATTACCATTTTATTAAAAAAATCAAAAAAATAAATTTTTTAAATTAAAATAAAATGGATGGCAGGGAGGACCAAATTGCTCCTTTATCTCAAACCTCAGACTAAATTGTTGAGTTTGAAAACTCATGGAAAGTGTAACTTAATCCAAACCTCATGGCCTAAAAGTGTATTTTTCCCTTTATTTAAATAATTCAAATCTATACCTAAAGTATCTATGAATATAGACATATTACCAAATATATAATATTATAATTTTCATTTTAGACTTCAATATTTTGTACATTTACATTGGTCACAACTTATATGAACACATAAGATAGCTTAAAAGGATTTTAGCCACTTTACACAACCAAATGTATATTAATCCTGAAATTAAGAGCTCACATCACACTGACTCTAAAACTATGTGTATTAGTTATGCACAACTCTGACCTATATCATAGGTTCCTAATTTAAGATGTGTAATCAAACCTACTCAAAACACTAACATGATTTTGTTTCGTAAAATGTACAAATATATGAACATATATTAGCACTCGATAAAATAGAGGTAAAAAAAGTATATTAAATTAGCCTTTTAGAAACTCATTATTATTTTAAAAAGAAACGTTAACACTTTTACTAATCCAAAGGTATTAAAAAAAAAAACTTATAAACACATATCAAAATTGCAACAGATATATTTGGTTTAACTTTTAAAGTGTTTAATTTAAAAAAAAAAAAAAAAAAAAAAAAAAAAAAAAAAAAATCTAACGCTTGACAGCCACTAAAAATGACTTATTAAAAATTCCCTCGCAACCAAATTTTTGTTTCAAAAGGAGGCTCTTGCTTTCAAAGTAGAACAGCAAATCGGAGTCTAGAAGAAAAGGCCTGCATGTAGCATATCACCCTTGGACTAAAAATGAGTTAAAGAGTTCACAATCATAAGGTAACAACAATAAATGAAGTACCATCCACGGGAAAGCAGCAGCATCAGAAGTAAACCATAGCCCAAAATTTAAACACTACCATCAGTTTATGATCATTAAACCCAGGAATAAACAATGCCCATTACACATACAGGTATCGGTTTTCGTATACTTTTCTCTTACGATCGTCTTAAATACAAATCGAGTAAAGCCAAACTATCGTTGGAATGAAATTGAATAGGAACCAGTATTTGGGTCTTTGACAGCCTTGAAGTTGTCCACGCTCATACCAAAACGACCCAACAAAGAATTGCCCATGTCTTTCAACTTCCCTGCTCAAACAGAAAATATCATTTCAAATTCATGAAAAAGGAACAAACTACTGACTTAGAAGACGGACAATGTCCAATGTATATTCGCTCGTCTAGATTCAAATGTTGCTCGGTGAACAATATATCTTTGCAGATGTATGCAGTAGGCTCGCATGTCACTCCCAGGCAGAGCCAGGAAAGGGAGCAAGGATAGGTAATTGCCCAAAAATTTTACATAAAAAAAATTTAAGATTTAGAAGTTTTTTTTCTAGAAATGAATTTGAAAGATAAAGATTATATATATAAAAAGTTGGTAGAATGTAAAAATTTGTTTTGGCTCTGCCGCTGTTATCTGTTAGTGCATGCATTTGTAATATCCATCAAGAAATAACGGTGGCTAAATTTTTAATGGCATGGGAAGCTCTAAAACAGAGAAGAATGAAATATGATACCAAAAAAAAGTTTTAAAGCAGAACAAGGCCTACCAATCATCTCTTCTTTCATCTTTTCTCGTTTTTGTTCGGCTAGTGGTTCAAGGCGACCGATGGCCTTCTTAGCTTGGTCATTTGATGAATCCAATTCCAATATTTTTTTCATATCTGCAAGTCAATAAAATATATATGACCCCATGTGTTGGTAAACAAAAATTGAGAAAGAGAAATTAGGACAACAGTTCCAGAACAAGAACATACTGGGAAAATCTAAAGAAAACAACTGACGTCAAGATTTTTTTTTTTTTTTTTTTTTTTATGAATAACCGAGCTTTCATTGAGAAAAAATGAAAGAACAACTGCCGTCAAGATGGACCATAATAACAGTAATATAGGTAAATCAAAGTAAAGTCTACCATTAATAGCCTCCTCAAAGTGTTCAAGCTTTTCATGAGCCTCTCCTCTTCTAGACAAAGCTTTGACGTATGCAGGATTCAGTTCAATTGCCTTTGAGCATGCTTTGATCGTGTCATCATATTTTTCCTTAAAAAAATTTATGTTCAAGATAATTAGTACGTGATGCAAACATACATTATCCTGCTGATGAGAAGAAAAAAGATATGTGGAATTAAAGCAAAACCTCACAAGAAAATTCTAGTTTCAATTCATCTTAATTGAAAAAGGGAAGCAATCAGACCAAAATAATGTTTAGTGAACAAGTTAAGTTTAGAAGACAACCATTTTTTTTTGTGGCAACCAAAAATGAAACCAGAGAATGCAAGGTTTTCCCCATGTAACCATGGCTCAGATGCCAAATTTGACCATTCCATTGACAACATTGAGGTGGGGATTGGGAATCTCTGGACAAGGCCAAGGGCTACTAGTATAATTATATTGAAACTGATATAACAGTTAAAAGCAACATCAACAACAGTATGCATAACGAACAACCACATCGTCTGTAGTGAGGTAAGCTCAATCCATCACCCAGGACAATAAGTTTAATTAGATTGCAAAAAAGTTTCCTACAAGTTCGTGCACAAGCAGCAACATTCAGATGCATACACTAAGAAGTTGAAATATCCATGCATAATATTTACTATTTAGTGACTGATATGTAAAAGAGAAATTTTAGGCATATGAACAGAACAGATACCATATTAATCCCCAAGGCCCTGGCTTTTTGAAGGATCATAATTTTCATGTGATAATCCTCGTGACTTCAATTTATTTATATATATTTATTTTAAAGGGTAAGAAACTAATATATGGAAATCATTTTTTTTTATAGAAAATATATTGAAATCATTAATGCCAAGGGTAGAAGAGGCGTCTACTTGAAATTGGGAAAAAGGATTACAAAAGACCTCCCCCATGCAAAAGTCATACAGTAACTATAAAAATACTTGTCCATCACCCCCCAAGAAGAAGTAGCTAAGAGTATCCTAGAAATAAAAGTAGCTCCTATCTATCCCAATAAAACGCTCAATTCCTTTCTAGCTCAAAGAGAAGGCATTAATTTTTTTTTTTTTTTTTTTGAATAGAAACATAATTTCATTGATAAATGAAATAAGGATACACACCAAAAGGTGGATTACAAGAAATTATTCCAAGTAGCAATCAAAGAAGAAAGACTATAAGAAGCAAAAGGGTGTTGACATTTACACCAATACAGAACCTTTTCAAAAAAAGAATCAAAAGACCTCCCCCATGCAAAAGTCATACAGAACCTTTTCTATAATATATTTTTTTGTAGAAAATATATTGAAATCATTAATGCCAAGGGTAGAAGAGGCGTCTACTTGAAATTGGGAAAAAGGATTACAAAAGACCTCCCCCATGCAAAAGTCATACAGTAACTATAAAAATACTTGTCCATCACCCCCCAAGAAGAAGTAGCTAAGAGTATCCTAGAAATAAAAGTAGCTCCTATCTATCCCAATAAAATGCTCAATTCCTTTCTAGCTCAAAGAGAAGGCATTAATTTTTTATTTTTTTTTTTGAATAGAAACATAATTTCATTGATAAATGAAATAAGGATACACACCAAAAGGTGGATTACAAGAAATTATTCCAAGTAGCAATCAAAGAAGAAAGACTATAAGAAGCAAAAGGGTGTTGACATTTACACCAATACAGAACCTTTTCAAAAAAAGAATCAAAGGTTGAGGATACATCCCTAAAAATTCTTCCATTTCTTTCGTTCCAAAGAAACCAAAAGAAGACTCTATTAAAAGCCAGCCATAAAATCCTCTTTGTTCCTTGAAAAGGATGACCAACAAAAATAGACGCCAGAAAGTCATGAATGTTATTCGACATCGGTAAATGCCAACCGAAAGCTTCGAGCATCAAATTCCAAAACTTGGTAGAAAAAGAACAAGTGACAAATAGATGGCCCGAATTCTCCATATTTGATGAGCACATAACACACCAAGACGGCGAAAGGGAAAAATGAGGCATTCTACGTTGAAGACGATCCGCTGTATTGATAGCCCCAAGGCTAAGCTCCCATAGAAAGATTTTTATCTTTTTAGGATAATTATCTTTCCATATCACCGAATATAAATTATTCAAAATAGTATCAGAACCACCCAAAAGATCAGCAATCAAGGATTTAACAGAGAATAATTTGGATGCTTCAAGGGGCCAAGACCAAGAGTCATTCATATCCCGAAGTCGAATAGGAGACAGAAGATAGGATAAATTTGCCCATTCAATTATCTCAAACTCATTAAGGTGACGACGAGGACTCAGATTCCATGCTGATTCTGTAGAGTTCCATACTTCTGCAACCCTGGCGTTTGGATTGGTAGTTAACCGATAAAGGCGAGGGAAGAGATTTGAGAGAATCACTCCATTCAGCCAGGAATCCTTCCAAAAAAATGTGCTACAACCATTACCAATAATTCGATGAATACGACTAGTAACCTTATCGATAGTAGTACAAATAAAGCGCCAAGGAGATTTGAAAGATCCCCTTTGAATGGGAATAGGCCAATGTCTAACATCCTCCGAGTTGTAATATTTAGCAATAATGAGATTACGCCAAAGAGATCCTTCTTCGTGCAAAAATCTCCAAATCCATTTAGCTAACAAGGCTATATTTCGAAGCTGAAAATTGCCAATGCCAAGACCTCCCAGTAATTTCGGAAGATGAGTCTTATCCCAATTAACATTATGCATACCACCATCCCCTTGAGAACCTTCCCAGAAAAAATCTCGCACTAGCTTGTCAAGAGATTTAGCAACCTTACTTGGAAGTTTAAACAAAGACAGAAAATACGTCGGCATACTCGAAAGAGTAGCTTGGATGAGGGTATGCCTTCCTCCTTTGGGTATAAAGGCATATTTCCAACTATGTAATTTATGCTGAATCTTCTCAATAACTGGTTGCTAGAAAACAAAGTTTTTCGGGTTACCACCCAAAGGAAGCCCAAGATATATGCTAGGCCAAAAACCACGCTTACAACCAAATTTAGCAACCATTTCTTCCAACTCTGTATCATCAATATGGATCCCTAAGATTTCACTCTTGGCAAGGTTGACATTTAGACCAGAAGCCAATTCAAATATATTGATAACTTCAAAAAGCTTGTTCAAAGCATCTGAATCAAAAGAAGAGAATAAAAGTGTGTCGTCTGCAAATTGTAAATGATTCAGGCTAAAAGATGAAGCACTTGTGTCTGAAAGGAACCTGATAACTGAAAAATCTAAATCCTTCCGATGGAGAGGTGATTTCAGATTTTCACTTTCAGGTCATCTAAGCTTCTTCTTCCAATTTAAAAGAGGGATGAGAGAGAACTCATTATGTTTTTTCATTTAAGAAAGCAACGTCATATTCCCAAATTAATCAAGGTCTTCACAAAATTGCACATGTTTCTATATTTACAGACGGGAAGTTTAATCCATCGGTATCTTTTGGGGTTAGTGATTAGTGAAGCCACTCATAACAGCCTCAAAGACGTACAAAAATAGGAGTTGGGACAAACAAAAACATCCGCGAAGAAATAAAGCATGCTATCGTAAGATCACATAGAATACTAAAATTTGACATGTAACCCTCTAGTGACATTTTAAAAAACATTAAAAATATGGCTATGCAACGAAAAAATGGAGAAAAATGTCTAAACAAGAAAACACACTGCAGTTTTTTTTTTAATTGAGGATCTAGCAAGGACATACTAGTTTCAGAAAACACACGCCACGGTTTGCATGGCATATGGACCGTAACTCCACTGCAGAGGGCATGTCCTGAGAAATATTCAATGCACGATCATACTCTATTATTGCTTCCTCATATTTCCCTTCTCCAAACAGTTTGTTGCCCGCCAACTTTGCATTATTTGCTTCAGCCAAGGCTTTCTGCCAGATATATAATAGAAAGATTTAGATCCATACGACTCAAGAAAAAATGAGCCAAGAAAATTGTAAGTCTGCATAAAGAAGGAACATATCATTGATAATTACAAAATTTTAACAGCTTAGATGACCATTTACCAAATAACTTATTTCTAGAAAAAAAAGAAACTCATTTCTCATAATTAGAAGGGAAAAAGAAAATCTACGACAGAGATATAAAAGAATTATTTCAGTAGGTCATGTAGCCACTTATATTGTTACAACCAACTAGGAAAAATAAGATCCTAAACAAATCACAAACTGTCAACAGTTCCCTTGGCTCCATCAAATTTTATCCACAGCTTAAAATTTCCTACGATCTGAAGTTCTTTCGAAACAGGTTTTTCTCGTCGCAAAATACAAAATCGCCCGTGATATAATGTTCAAAGAGATGTGAAGGCTATTCATTTCCAAGCATTCATCAATTCTCATTCAAACAGTTCAATATAGAACTAACGTCGCCAGCAGAGTAAATGATCCTAGCGTCGAACATCATTACCATTCAGGGAAAAAAAATGAATAGGCAACTTCGAATCAATTTGAAATTGATGAAGGAGAAAAACATACGCGAACTACTATAAAGTTAAAATGGATACCAGAGCAAGAAGAACTGATCAATAACGTCAGCACCGATAATGCCGATCGCACAAAGCAAAAGAAAACAATCGCGACGCATAAAAACAGCAGTAAACAAAGCTTAGATGAGGAAAAAACCTCTTTAATCTCATCCTCACTAGGCGTGGCAACTTGTTCCTCCTCCTCTGGACGTTGATCAGGATGCTCTTGACGCTCATCGCCACTGTCACCAAGCTCCCCATCGCTGGCAGTCTCGTAGCCATCGGAAGGGTCTTTGTTCGCATTTGATGTTGACGCACCGCCGCTTGAATCCGTCGCCTTTTTGGTCGATGCAGAGGCCTTCGGAGGACTGGGAACTTCGTTCTCAGCTTCCTCCATTTCTATCCGAACCATTTTCTTCTACAAATCAACAAACTATCGAAGAGATTTTGAAATGATTTGGTTCTGAGACTCTGGGTTTTAGGGAGAGAAGAAGAAGAGACTCGTGAGTTCACAAAATTGGAAGAATCACAAAGAACATTTTGCTTCCAGAAGCCTCTTTGTAGATTCGTTTGGGCTTTTGGGCTTTTGGGCTTTTGGGCTTTTCTGTATACTTCGATGGCATATTGGGCTCAGTTAGACCCAACTAAACTTTTTTTTTTTTGCAAAATGATTTTTTTTTTTTTTTAGAATAAGTAACTTAAATACTACATAATTTTTTAAAATAATAAATAATGTCGTACTTAGCTGGTCCCAGTCATGGATTGATAGCATCTCTAAGTCATAGATTTGAATTTTAAGATAAGAATGTGTAGATGATTAAAACATTATTAATTCATTTATAAAGTTGTAGGTTCGAATCTTCATCTCCTTATCTATTATGTAATATTTTAAAATAAGTTATATATTTGAATTTTCACCCCTTTGAATATGACTTTGTTGTAACTTTTAATTTATTCCAATTGAGACTTTGTTGTAACTTTTACATTATTCAACCTTTTGTTATATTCACCTAGTAATTTTAGAGAAACAAACATTGTAAAAGTTTTTTAGCCAGATTCACCGTTTTCGGCAAAACTCAAAATTGGTAAGAAAATAAGCTAGCTATGTGATGTTCATGAGAAATTATTGTACGTGGCATCATATTGTAACCAGTGATTTTATATTTATAGATATATGAGAGAGAAAATATAAAACATATTTCAAATCTATCTAGTAGTAAAACATATTTCGAACCTACATCTCAACCATTTTATTATATATATATATATGTCAATTTATATCAATCTCGTATGTCTATCAATAATAATGATCTATCACTAATTTACATTGATTAGTGAGATACATTTAATATGGATGGACACCAATAACAAACATCGAAAAGCGTACATCGCTATTCGTCTATAGCGTTCTAGGATGGACGTATATTAATAATAAACACCTAATAGATATCGGTCTATTAAACATATATCAATAATATCAATAATAAACGCCTCTAAATAATAGATATCTATTAAAAATGATTAGATATAAGGGATGCAAAAATAAAATTTACATAAAAATATATAAATAATATGAAAAGAAAACTTGATTATTTATTTATTTTTGAGTACATCATCAATATTTGGTGTGGGTGAATTCGAACCTCTGACCTCATGGTTGATGGTATATGTCAATTACTGTTGAGCGCTTTGGCAAAACTCGATTATTTATAATAATATGTTTTTTTATAAATAAATAAATAATAATATGTTTTTTTTTCATATT
Source organism: Luffa aegyptiaca (assembly GCA_017139565.1). Classification (NCBI taxonomy): domain Eukaryota; kingdom Viridiplantae; phylum Streptophyta; class Magnoliopsida; order Cucurbitales; family Cucurbitaceae; genus Luffa; species Luffa aegyptiaca. The sequence continues at coordinate 43,527,803 of CM029402.1, read as the reverse complement.
ATTATATTTATTTATATATTTATTATTTATTTATTTATGTTTTTTTTTTTTGAAACTATTTATTTATTTATGTTATGTGTTTAGAAATTGGAAATCGGTCCCAGTTGTTCTACCGACCGTCTTCTCTTCTGCACTCAGCCGGAGCTTCAACTTCGTTTCAATCTCAGTCTTCTTCTCAAATCGCCTCCTTCGTCGATGGCAACTGAAGAAGCTCCTTCCTCCTCGACGCCCGTCGACGGCGGCGCTGCTCTTAATCCTCCTCCTTCCACTGACATAGCAGCTTTTGCTTCTTCGGCTATTGATTTTCTCACCCTCTGTCAGCGCCTTAAGGTAACCTCAAATGCTGCCCTTTATACCATTCATTCTCTCCTTCAAGTTGTTTGATGCGTGGGTTTGTCGCTGAAAATGTGAGAAAATGGGATAAAAAGAAAAAAGAAAGAATAAGTGGAACCAGAGTTAGCGGAGTACTGGCAATTTTGGGGGTTTGAATCATTAACCAATTAGTTGTGGTTCTTGGTCTTTCTTTGGATGAATATCTGGGGCGAACGGTATTGAGTTTTCTCTATCCTATTGCTGCCAAACAGTGGATGAAGTTCATTCCCAATTTTCCGTTTAAATGTTGGGGTTGAATTTCCCTTATTCATTTATACTTCCTTAATAGCTAGACTCCCAACAAACCAAACTGATAATCTGGTTTGTGTTATTTCATTTCCACTTTTCAACTGTTGATTGATTATGTTATTATTTTTCTTTCAATATGATTTAGACAACGAAAAGAACTGGATGGGTTAATAGAAGAGTCAAGGACCCGGAATCCATAGCAGATCATATGTATCGAATGGGAGTAATGGCGCTCATTAGTTCGGATATTCCGGGCGTCGATAGAGACAAGTTTGATATCTGTAACCTTTTACTTTTTAGCTCTTATGATATGTTTCATTCTTCATTCTTTGTTTTTGTTTTTGGCCCCTTGCACTGGTGTGTGGAAGACGTTCTTCATATTGTATTTGTATGTATCTTCAGGTGTATAAAAATGGCAATTGTACATGACATTGCAGAAGGTGAGATATACTTTGTTGGCCCGTAATTTATTATTATATCATTTATGTTTCAATGTCATTTGGACTTACAAGAGACAGTGATAACATTTTGTATCTCAAGTTGGGTTAGAACGATATAGATATTGCTTGTATATTTTGCTGAAACGAACTTCATGTTATTGGGATCTTAATTTTTCTTGAACTCCAATTCTGATATTTCTTTTTTATAGTTTGACAATATCCTCAAAAGTGTAATATTGAAATGGTAGATCAATATATATAGCCTTGTAATGGAATAGAAGTTGACCTATTTAAAGTCTTCTGTTGGAATCTAACCGTATTTATGTTGAATTGTTGGGACTGCTGTTATTTAATGAATTTTGTCCATGACTTGTAAATCATTTGAACAGCAATTGTTGGTGATATTACCCCATTTGATGGGGTTTCGAAGTTGGAAAAGAGTAGACGAGAACAAGAGGCATTAAATCACATGTGCAAATTGCTTGGTGGTGGTTCAAGAGGTATGCCTTTCAGTCAATTATTTATTTTGGTTTCTTATTCCAATGGCCAGGCTATATTTTTCCTGCATATATCATGATTTGGCTGCCAACAGCTTCTCAGAAAAATATTTGTGAACATTGCAGCCAAGGAAATAGGTGAATTGTGGATGGAGTATGAAAATAACAGTTCACCAGAAGCTAAAATTGTGAAGGATCTCGATAAGGTAATAAGCTATGTAAGCTCAGCATGCTACGTAACTAAGCTTCATGCTTAATATTTGCTATGTTTTATCTCTTCTTGACCCCTGTTATGTTATTTCTGTAGTTCTCTCAAACTAGCATCTTCACATATGCTATATGCACTCTACGCAATAGTTTCATCACTTGTTATCAAAACTATTTAAAAAGTACAAAGTTAAAAAATTGAAATGTTAAGACAAATCAATTTTCATCTACCTTAGCTGGTTATTATTGGCAGTAGACAATGAAAGCTAGCCCATAGCTTATAATGGAGAAAAAGTGGCAGGCAGCTATGGCAATAGTTGTTTGATGAAATTTTGTGTGAAAAGTGGGGTAGAATAAGTATGATATTTTAAGTGTCCCATGTGAGCATGATTGAAATGTATTTAGCTGTGTAACCAGGGGAGTAAACATGGTAGGTGTATTTGAGAAGTATGCTTGACTGCAAAGAACGTGCTTACCACGGTTAATTTTTATTTATTTTTTTATGGTTTTCTCCAGGTGGAGATGATTCTTCAAGCTTTAGAATATGAAAATGGTCAGTCTTCTTTTCCTGATATCTATTAACACACGTTTTTACCTGTTTGAATTATTTCTCGAAAGCAGCTGCATTCTTTCATGGATATTATATGTTGAATTTGAAACGTAAGTAATGAGAGAGGAGGAAAGCACAAATTTTGTTACGATATTTGTTCTGAAAAGTAACAGAGCTTTTTTGAAGTCTTGAGATCAAGGGTTCATGATTGGATCAACATGCTTACAAATACATAATTGAAATATATGGCATTTAAGAAAATCGATTAACTACTGAAAGTTGGTTAAATTGGGTTCAAGAAGATGATGATTTTGTACTCTTTTCCTGTCATATTTATAGTCGGTTCATCTCATAAACGGTGTCCATCAAATAATGAGAATAAAGGAGAAAGAGCAAGTTTTCTTTCCCACATTTGTGGAACTATCAACAATCTTAGCTAGGATCAACAGGAAGGTTCGTCTTGTCATTACTTTGAAACATAATCTAAGCAAGCAACTAACACCTTCACCTGCCAATAAACTTCTTACCCACTTCAATTCAGTGATGAGTATCACAGTTAGATCTGAAAGGGGGCATATGAAAAGAACATTTCAGTCTTGTCACAGTATTTTTGCTTCTTTCATTCACGTTCTTAAGAATGTTGTGCTAATATCACAGACAGGCAACTGATGCACCTAAAACTTTTAATTTAGTTTTACATCATCTTTCAGATGACTCTCTGGTTTTACTTTTTTTAGCCTCTTGCTGGACTGACATTTCTTGGAGTTAATACTTCCCCGACTTTCAATAGGTTTATTAGTTAATTTTATTCTTAAATAGCTCGTCTTATTAAAGTATTTTACTACACCATTACTAATTGATGAAGCTAATTAAAGTTATTTTTCTGTATGCAGAGCAAGGAAAGGACTTGGATGAGTTTTTTCAGTCAACTGCCGGTACTTTTTTTTTTTTTTGGTCTTTCATTCTGTTAAAAGCGTGTGTTTGATATGTCTTTTGAAAAGAGTGATTTTAAGTGATACTTATTATATAAGCATTTTCGAAAGAAAATTAGTTAAAACAGTTAAATGTTTTTATCTAAAAGTATTCGAAAGAAAATTTGTCTGTGTGCAGGGCAAGGAAAGGACTTGGATGAGTTTTTTCAGTCAACTGCCGGTGCCGGTGCTTTTTATCTGTTTTTAGAATTTTTTAAAACCACTTTTGATTTTCGAAATTTTTGAAAAGAGCTTTTAATTGGTCAAAAGCACTTCTTACCTCTCTCTAGAATTTTAACTACACTACCAATTTTTAGAAAGTACTTTTATTCATCTATAAGCACTTCAAAGGACATGTCAAACACACACCCTAAGTCTCCTCTACTAATTTATTCCTTTTGACAAATTAAATGATTATTACTTTTTGATATAAAAGTAGGATCTCAAAAAAAAAAAAGAGGTATCAGGAACATGAATACTTGTTCTTAAATGTGGCAATCCACCATTCACGCATGTGCATTTTTGTTGGCTTCATATTATCAATCCTGAAGAAGATTCTTTGCCTGGAACATGAATTACTTATTCTTGCCCAACCTTTCCTGTCTGTCTATTCAGTTATTGTGATCTAAACCATACGATTTAGACCCTAGTGGGGCCAACCCCATTAATGGTCAACGTACTAAGTGTTTTTTTTTTTTTGGGGACAAAACCAAGTGGCATTTATGTAAACCCCATTATTAGTTAGTTGCCTAAATATGTTGCCTTTGTATTCTTAAAAAGTAGAAAAATATATGTTTCAAAATTGCTTTCAAATAGTCCCAGGTTTCTTTGCGTTGGCCATTTCTTATTTCTTCTCTTTCTGTGGTGCCAAATGTAGAATACTACTTATTCCACTGATCTTCACGCAGGAAAGTTTCAGACAGAGCTGGGACGAGCTTGGGCGTCTGAAGTAGTATCAAGGAGAAGAAGGGATGTCAATGATGGCGTGACAGCCAAAATTTCAGAGAATTAACGTGCCAATTCACAACCAAAATTTGAGGTTACAGTTTGTTTGGCAACACGTTTAATTTCTTATATTCAATTTTCTATTCTCATTGATCATTGTAACCAAAATCGCCATAACTCTCATCACATTATCATTGTAAGCAAATTTTTGTTCAATTGCTAGAGATCATGTTTGCATCATGCTCAAAGGCTAGCATCTCTAAATTATGGTATCAGTAAAGCCTACTCAATGCTCAACCTAGGATGCTGTGTGGTGGGTAAGGTATTAGGGAAAATTGCACATTAGCACAAGTAGTAGAATGTGGTACATGTCTCTAGTGTGAGGAGTAACTCTATTAGATAGGTAGCCAAGGTCGAGATCGAGATTTTTCTTTGTATATGGTACGTGCCTCTGTTATAATTCTGTGATTCTTCTAATTTCTTGCTGTTGAATAAGAAAATTGGAATTGGGTCCTATATGGAGGAACCTCTCCTTGGCAGAAAGGAATGTTTCCCTTGGGAGACTTCATATTCTATAATATAAAGTATGATTATTCCCAAGTTAAGCATGACATTTGCTGACGTTTCGAGTGAATGGCACGACGAGGACATGATTGCACGTAGATCGTAAAGTGTGGACTATATGGCGGAAGGGGGTGGATTACACTTTGATCAGTAGATGCCTAAGAGGGCGTTTAGGGTGTATTCGGCTTCGTAAGCCTAACCCTATTTGGGGTAAGGGTTTGCAGAGGTGGACTAAAGTTTTTTGATTGCCATGGTTATGATTGTGAACGTTAATGGTCCACCTCGCTTGAGTTCAATTGAAAACAACCTATCTATCTCTTTATCTCTCATCCTATTTGAGGTGAAAGTTTTCCAAGTTTGGGTTTGCTGGGCAAACTTATGGGTTTGAACAATAACTCGATGTTCGAGCTCCCACAGTTTTTCTAAACTCGAACTTTCGAAACGTGCTCATAGAATACAATTTTCTTAAATCCAGGCTACCTAAATCCTCAATTTATGGGTTGGAGGCATCATGGCAACTGAGCTAGAACGGTAGATGCATTCGAGGTCGAGAAACACTTGTTCATGCTCATAAGGGTTCGTTTGGAATACATTTTAATTTAAATGTTTTTCAAGAATGCATTTTTAAAAAAACATTTTGTATAAAAATTGTTTATAATTTAAACACTCATATGTTTGGTTGCATTTCCTCACAAATGTTTTTATACACAAGTTATTGTTTACTTAAAAAGTCTTTTTTTAAAAGTTGGTTTCAAGTGTTTCTCTCAAAATGGTTTATTTATCAATCTCATTTTCTAATAAGTCATTTTTAGTGGTTTCCAAACACAAGAAATTTTTTCAAAATGATTTTTTTTTCAAAATTAAACATTTGAAAAGTTAATCCAAACACACCCTTCACCTACTATAATGCTTGTTCTGAGTTTTTTAGAAAGGCCCCTTTGGAATTATGTTTGTGAGCATAAAAAGCGATCATGTGAGAATCTTAACTGTTTAGGTTGTTTGGTAAAACAAATTATTTATTAATCTATTAACAATCACTTTTCAATTTATTGCAAAAGCGAATAGATACCAACTTTAAAAATCTGCCACATTCTCTAACAGTTTACAAATCTCAAATTTAACATTTCATACATATAAAATAATAAGTCAACTTTAGTCACTAAAATTAAGTCATGACAATTTAGTATTAATTTACCAAACACTATTTTTACGTCATTTCAAGTTGATTTTTCTACCGACAATTGTTCTAGAAATGAATATAGTTCTCCAATAGAAGAGATTGTTAATGTCAAGACAATGAATGGAGTTCAAACTTGTTTTTTTTTTTTTTTTTAAACTATTCAAACTTGTTATTATAGACAATGGAAGATCTACAATTTCAAGCAAAGAGATAGAGTTCACATATTGCCAAAAGTTATAACTATCCATTGACAAGACAATGCAATGAAAGTTGAATAAGTCAATGGATAGGGTTTTTTTTTTTTTTTTTTTTTTTTTTTTTTTTTTTTTTTTTAATTAAAATTTAAAACTATACCTAAAAGGCCATAGCTCCAAGAGTATCAAACTCATTAGCAAATCAGATGGTGCTTGAAACAATTTTAAAACATAAAGCTACAACTTGTAAAATAGGAAAACTTGATATGTATAATTCTTAATTTTCTCTATATTAAAAAAATAATAAATTTTCTCATGTTTCAAAAAAAAAAATAATAAATTTTCTCTAACCTACCGATTTAAGTTTTAGGTTAAAACTCACTTTTTGTCCCTGAACTTTCACGAAAGTAACAATTTAGTCCACGAACTTTGATTTGTAACAATTTAGTCCATGTATTTTCAATTTTGTAACAATTTAGTCTCTGGGCTTTAATAAGTAACAATTTAGTCCTTGTACTTTCGAACTTGTAACAGTTTAATCCCTGTCGCAAAAAGTTTCATCAAAATTAAATGTCGATTTTTATTATTTAATGATTAGACTTTGTAGCTTATAAACATATTGGTCCCAACTTAGTTTATTACTCTATCTATGTAAGAAATTTCATTAGATCTTAACATTAATTTTCATGATAAGGACTAAATCTAAATCGTTACAAATTTTAAAGTGTAGGGACTAAATTGTTACATATGAAAGTTCAAGGACTAAATTGTTACAAAATTGAAAGCACATGGACTAAATCATTACAAATCAAAGTTCAGTAATTAAATTGTTACTTTTATGAAAGTTCATAGACCAAAAGTGATTTTTAACCTAAGTTTATTAGGTTTTTATTAGTGATTCCTCACCCTTGAAATAATTATTAATAAGTCGAAATCTTATTTTAGCGTATACACTTTTATTTAAACATATGTCTCGATTTTTATAAATTGCACTACAAGAAAAATTGGTTCTGCTGACAAACTCTCTCTCGACGTCAGAAGATGACGTTGAGAGAACCTATTTCTCCCGACGCCGAAAAAATCACGTCGGGAGAAACATGGTGGGATGACTCTCTCTCTCGATGCCACCTTGACGTCGTCTCGACGCTGTTAAGATGGCGTCGAGAGAGATACCGCTGTCATAAGAAGTTTCTTGATGTAAATTTTATATATATGGTCAGTAGATATCTCTATTTGTTTGTGATTTTTTTAAAGGAGTTTTTCACCTAAGATCAATAAAATATATGCTTTTAGGGTTTAGGAAGTAAAATCCTTAGTCAATTAAAAATTTTGAAGTGTATGAGAGATTGAGTGTTGAGATGAGAGTGACATTAGCAAAAGCAACATATAAAGAATAATGCAAAGAATTTTTAGAGAGTTAGGTGAAATGTATCCAACGTTAGGGATGTGAACTTTTAACAATTTTTAGAATCATAGATAGTAGGCCAATAATTTTTGGTAAATGTCACTTTTACTTGAACCAAAAATTATTGGATGTGATTTTTCTCTAAAATTTTGATGGGTAATTATCAACAAATGAAACGAGGCATCTCTTCTAACTTTCACTACAATAAATTGCATACATTCTCATACGGTTTTCAATTTACTCTTAATCTTTTTAAATTTTAATTGTTTGCATGTTAATTTTTGTCAACTAAGTCCTTAATATATATTTAAAAAGATTATGCGACATTAAAATGCGTTTTACTTGGTAAACTGAAAATATTATGTGAACTTTAATAATGGATCTATTTAATTCTTAATTGATGATATGACATATCTATAATTGAATCTGAATAAATTTTTAATAAATTCTATTACCGAAAAAAGAAAAAAAAAAGTTAAATGAATCGGTAATCTTTCACCTACTTGATTGATTTAGATGTTCCTTATGACTTGCATCCATATTTACACCAAATTAGAATAGGATCAAATTAGGGTAGCTAAATGACATAACTCACTCATTTCTCACTTTTCTCCTCCAAACTTAAAAAAAATTCTCTAACACCAACCATCATTCATATATTCATATATATATATATATATATATATATATATATATATATATTATAAACTTACTAAATTTAAGTATTCAATGATAAAAGTTCTAAATTTCAAGTAGATTTTGTACTTTATCCTCGAGATTTATAATTAGTGGTTGATTCTATCCTCTCGTATATTACTATTTATGTTTTATGATGTGTTGATTATTTATATCCTCAAGATTGTTTTTTAGAAGTTGTTAGAACAACGTTATCACGAAATCAAATCAAATGAGGTCGATTAGATAATAGATACTTTCCTCCTCCAACTTAAGAGAATGCTCAACATCAACCATCATTAATAATATTTGAAAAGAAAAATCACAAACTAAAAAGTCAGGGAGACTTTTCCGATAAGAACAAAAAATTAAGAATATTTCGTTACAAAACTTGTATATAAAGAAGAGACAATTACATTTGACTATTTTACTATTCAACATATTAATCCACGTAGTTTGGATTACGTCAACCATCATTTTGGTCACTGTACTTCGGATTTCCTTGCATTTTAATCCACGTAGTTTCAAATATCCAAATTTAATCCATGTACTTTCCAATAAAACTTAAAATTAGTCCTTATTGTGGTTTATTGTAACTTTTCTTTATATATATATATATATAGTTTCTATTAGCCTTTTCTCTAAATTTTGGAAACATGTTCACATTACATCTTTTCTTGTATATTTAACCAATTTCGATTAAAAAAAAACTTTTAACTAACCGTAAGGACCAATTTTAAGCTTTATTCAAAGTATATGAATTAAAATAGAACAAAATCCAAAGTAGAGAGACCAAAATAGTATTTTAACCTATCAATAAAATAAATACAAAATATATAGATTTGACAAGACAAATAATTTTTTTTTCTTGTCGATTTCGAAATTATTAAGTTTACATTTTGGCTTTTTTTTTCTTGATTGCAATAAAACAAACTTCATTTTCAAATTTTATTACATAAATCGTTAATAAAGTAAAAACGTCAAAGGAATTCTTTTTTTTCTTTTTTTTAAATGGCAAATAGGAAATGTTATTTTAAATTCCCAAAAATCATTGCGGTTGTTTTAAGTCTTTTAATATGCTTTTTCTTTTTTCTTTCTTATTATTAAAAAATTAAAGAAAATCCCACATTCGGCCTCCCCTCATTGGTTGGCAAACAAAAGATATTACATTACAATTATAAAAACAAGAAATTGTAATCTAAAATATTTAAAAGAAAATTTTCAAAATATATATATATATATATTTAAAAGAAATCAGATAAAATGATAGGGCAAAAAGAAACAAGAAAATCAATCAAAAGATGCCACGTTCGAAATATAAACAAAAGAAAGAAGTGGGCCCCACACATGTTTTTGACAAACCGGCCAACCACGTTGCCGGTGACAAATTTGTCCTATTATTATAACTATAATTAATTAAAAACGAGTTGTAAAAAAAAAATAATTAAAAACGCGATAAGCATTACATTAATTTTTTAAAAAATGGTTGTAAAAAAAATTTATATAAAAAATGAAAAATGAAAAAGGAACATTTAGACCCCGTTTGATAACCATTTGATTTTTGGTTTTTAAAAATTAAGTTTATACACACCTACTTCCATCTATAAGTTTCTTTGTTTTAGTATCTACCTTCTTTCTTGTTTTCAAAAATCATGTCAAATTTTGAAAAAAAAAATAGTTTTTAAAAACTAATTTTTGTTTTTAGAATTTGGCTAGACATTCAAATGGATCCTTAACAAAGATGGAAACCATCGTAGGAAATTTGGAAGTAAACTAGCATAATTTTCAAAAACCAAAAACAAAAAATCAAATGGTTTTAGTTATTTAAAAAAAAAAAAAAAAAACGACATAATGCTTGTCCATTTTCATCAAAAATATTTTTTTCTCTCTCTCATTCATTTTCAACTTTATTAAACCAATGAAAATATTCCACGTGTTATTCTAAAATAGTCATTACAAAAGTGTCGGTGGGTACAATGTGTGGTTTTTTTTTTTTAATTAAAAAAATTAATAATGTTTTGCTTAATTTAAACTTCTTCTTATTATAAAGAAATTATTTAAATATCAAGAGCGTGGCAAAACACTCATAATTGAGTTGAATAATTTAAATAAAAAAAGATTGAGTTGAATAATAATAACAATAAAGTTATTTAATAAGCCTCTCACAATGTATGACTTAGATCAAGGAAGGTTCAAATTTTTGAAAACAAAGTTTTTATTTATTAAGTTTAATATTTTTAATAAAAGATAAAGAAAATAAATATTTGAAATAAAATGAAAGGATAATGATGAAAAATTTGACATCATTTTCTCTTTTTATGACAAGCTATCTTGTTGGTTACTACTTTAAAGAGGGAAATAAAGGTTCTTGGAACATATGCTTCTATCTCATAAAAGTTTTCATACACAATGAGAGAATATATACTAAGTAGTATTGTTTTTTGTTTTTTTTTTTTTTTTTTTTTTTTTGCTTTGTGATACATAAATACTTTCAAAATTGAGATGACTAAAGTATAGAGTTTTGAGTCGTTGGACATGGTACTATAAAAACAGTAGAGTTTCATGAATAACGTATAAATTAGGTTTTATGAAGATGAAAAGTCTTTTAATTCTATTGGACAGAAATCTTTTAATATAAGATCTGACACATCTAGTTGAGCGAAGCTGATAAGGTTAGAGAAAATGACATGTCCTTATGTTCAAACTAAGCTTCATGATTTGATAGTGTGGAGTGAACTAAATTTAATATTTATTTTCATACAAATACATTTGTAATGACAAGTATTATTGAACTAGTAGCGTTGAGTAGAAATCACTGACATACCACTTATTAAATTCAGAAAAAAAAACATATTACTAGAAAATAATAACCTTGTCTCAATATTATTAAATAAGTTAGAAAAACACGTTTGATTTGTTTACTTTCATTGAAATAACACCTAAATCTTTGAGGTTTGTTTATAACAAGTTAATCTTTATATTTTCAAATTTGTGTCGATTCAATCAATGCATGTTCATAGCTATTATCAAAACAAGGTGTCAACGTAACAAATTTTAACAACATTTTAGAAGATAAAAGCTCAATCATAGCAAATTTAAAAGTATAATGACAAAACTAATACATACAAAAGTTCAAAGAACTATATCATTACAAATTAAAAAATATATATTTAGAAATTAATTATTATTATATATTTAATTATTATTAAATGATTACTTCAAATAAGAAGTGTTTTCTAACCTTTTTTTAACTTAATTATTATATAATAAAAGGATTGAATTAGAAATTCCGGAGTTTTGAGGGAGGTATAAAAAAAAAATTACCACGAGAAACTTGGGTGTCGGCAAAGGAAACAAAATCTCGCGGCGTGTGGGGACCACTCTGCCAGCTGGAAAAACACCGGATCTGACTGATTAAATTTCTTTTCCCAGCCGAATCCAACGGCTACCGTACCACTTTATTTTTCCGAAAGCGAAAAGTGGGTCCCACTCCCAGCCGTATATTACGGTTCTCCGTCGTCGCACCACACCAAAAAAAAAACTGTCTTCATTTCTCGTCCCCTTCCCCCTCTCTTAGCTGTCTCTTCTTTTATATATTTAATTACTAACGGCCCCACTTAATTATCTCACCATCCCCCACGCTCCCTCAACGCGCGTGCACTCCACGCTCCAAAAAGAAAAAAAACAAAAATCCAAAAATAAAATATGGTCACCATTATCATACTTGAAGAGCTTTCTTTTCCTTTACACAAAAAGAAAGAAGTACACAGTGAGAGGGAAAAAAAGAAAAAAAAGAAAAAGAAAATAAAATAACAGGGCAAGCTCATCTTCAAATTTCACTGCCCCTCAAAGCAAAGAATATTCTTCTTTTTTTTTTTTTTTTTTCCAAAATTTAAAAAAAAAAAACCCATCTTTTACTTTCGCCCCATCTCATTCCTAAAAAAAAAAAAGTAAAAATAATTTTTTTTTTTTTTCCTTTTTTAATTTTAATTTACAGGTTTGCCGTGATTATAGCCATAATACGACAAATACCATCTAACGAACTTCTTCAATCCGGTCTGCAAATCCGTGGTCGGTTTATACCCGAGCTCCCTCCGAGCCGAACTGATGTTCGCATGTGTGAACGGAACGTCGCCGTTTCCGGGCATTTCCACCACATTCTTCTTCGCCTTCACCTTCAAATGCCTCTCCAATATGCTCACCAGCGTCGGCACCGTCACCGGCGACGTATTCCCCAGGTTAAATATCCTATACGCCGCCGGTCCGGTTTTCTTCCCACCCGAACCGGTACTCTTCCCCGAAGTATCCAACGACCCCAAACACCCCTTCACAATATCGTCAATATACGTGAAATCCCTCGCCAAATCAACCCGGTTCTTCCCTCGAAAAACCGTGATCGGCTTTCCTTGCAGAATGTTCCGGGTGAAGGAGAAGTACGCCATGTCCGGTCGGCCCCACGGCCCGTAAACCGTGAAGAATCTCAACCCGGTTATCGACAAGCCGTAGATGTGATTGTAAGTATGGGTGATTTCCTCACCGGCTTTTTTCGTGGCGGCGTAGAGACTCGCGGGCTGGTCGGTCCGGTCGGATTCAGAAAAGGGGACTTTCTCGTTGAGGCCGTAAACCGAGCTGGAGGAAGCCCAGACGACAGCCGGTTGAGGATTGGCGGATTTGCAAGCCTCGAGGAGCGTGACCAAACCGGCGATGTTACTGTGAACGTAGGAATTGGGATTCTCCATGGCGTAACGGACGCCGGCCTGGGCGGCGAGGTGCATGACGTGAGTGAAAACGACGACGTCGAAGAGCTTGTCGAGCAATCTGGCGTCGTTCAAATCGCCCTCGACGACGAAGATTCCATGGCTGGAGAGAAGGGACTTCCGGGCTTTTTTGAGAGACGGGTCGTAGTAGGAGTTGAAATTGTCGAGGCCGACGACGCCGTCGCCGCGTTTCTTGAGAGCGAGAGAGACGTGGGAGCCGACGAAGCCGGCGGCGCCGGTGACGAGGACGGAGAGAGCAGGGGAGGGGCGGTGGGGTTGGGCGGAGTTGCGGACCTGTTTCTCCCATTGGATGCCGCCCCAGGAGGCGGAGAAGTAGCGGCTGCCGGAGTCGACGAAGGATTGGAAGCTGAGATAGGACGCGGTAAGAGCGATCAAGAAGAGGGCCCACAAGAACATGGTGCTGGTGGAAGCGAAGCAGCGGTGGAATTGGCGGTTCATGGGGTGGTTGCGGTCGATCTTGAATTTGCCGGGGGTGGAAGGGAAGAGCTCGTCTTCGAGAGAGGGCATTGTTGGAAGGAAGAAGAAGGAAGAAGAAATTGGTTGAAGATGTTTGGAAAGAAGGGGAAAGGGGAATGGGGAATGGGGGGGCTAATTGAGGAAGGGAGAGAGACGGGGGATATATAGTGGTAACCCACGGCCGCGTGAATACGCGTTAAAAAGGACTGCCAGATTGGATGGATTTCAAATAACTAAAAACAAAAAATAAACAAAAATAAAATGGGTTTATTTTCTTCAGTGACAGACAGGAGGAAATTAAAATGGAGGAAATTTTGTTTGGGAAGGTATGAAAATTCAACCAATTATGACTTTTTTTCAATTAAAAAAAAATAGTTAAAATGTTTACCTCTATTTAGTTCTTGAATTATTATTATTTTTTTTTGTCTAATAATTCTTGGACTTTTAAGATTCTATCTAATAAGTCGTTTGACATATTTGAATTTTTTTTTATAGATATAGACTCGAAAGTTTATGGATTAAATTTGTAATTTAATCTAAGAAACTATTTAGTTACATTACTTAGATTTATTTGAATTTTTTTTCTATATATTAGTTACAAATTTAATTGTCCCTCTTTAATGGTTTTGTTTAGTTAGTTTTGATTTTGGTTTTTATCTAAAAAAATTATGTTTTATGATTTTTTTACACTTTACTTGATGACATGACTTTTTTTTTTTTTTTTTTTTTTTGGAGGTTGGGAGGATTTGAATATCTAATATTTTGATAGAAAGTATATGTTTTAATCAATTGAGTTATGCTTATATTGACTTAACATTATTGTAAGATAACTAACTCCAATAAAAAAAAAAAAAGAGTGTGAGTAGGATTATTTTTTGGAATGTTTAGGGTTTTTTTTTTTTTTTTAACAACATGTGGGAGTGGGAGAATTGAACCACATACCTTTTTGGGAAGATTCGAACCTCTAACTTCTTGGTTGAAGGTACATGTCAATTATTGCTAAACTATGCTCGCTTTAGCAATTTTACTATGTTATTTGTATGTCAAAGTGTCGCATAATTATGTAGTTAACCGAATATCCAGGATAGTATAACTCATGGAATTACATTTCCAATTTTAAAAAGCGAATTAGAACTTTTTAAAGCATAAATATTGAGTAGACTCAGTCATCGTGGGGTAAGGACTACAAACATTTTAATTTAACATATTTTATATTTAATTACTAGTAACATGACGTCAGAAACATGAAATTCTGTCCAATTTGGAAAAGGCGTCAATTGAAGGGGGGGTCATTTGCAAATATGATAAATAATAATAATAATAATAGTAAGGGAATTTTTTTAATTCTAAAAAAAAAAAAAAAAAAAAAAGAGAATTTTTTAATTTGATTTTTTTTTGGGAAATTGTGGGATGGGCATTTAAAGTAGTGTTTGAAAGGGACAATAACATGGGCGCCGTTCCGATTGGCTGTTTTATTACACCAAAAATAATAATAATAATAATAATATTATATATATTATTATAACATTATCACTCACTTCCAGGAAATCGATAATAAAAATTTCCAAGTGTAGAAAAAAAGGGTTAATCAAATTACCAACGAATTTGGAGAAAACAAGAAATGGATATTACCGATAACCGGAAGAAGCTGACACGACTGAAGGAGAAGTTACCAGAGTTGACCGGATGGGACTAAATTTGGAATGACCTGTACGTACCGCGTAGCCGGTGGAATGGGTGATTTACTTTCTTTCTCTATATTTTCTTTTTTTAATCGCTATTTTTAGAATTCAATGGCCTACCTTCCTTTTTCACACTTCATACTCCAAAATAAAATAAAAAACAAAAAAAAGATGAAGAACTTTTGTAACATGTGTATTATTAGTTCTTTGATTCAATTTCAATTTTCAAAACTTTTAATTTTGTTAAATTGTTTGAATTTAGGTAAGTAGCTAAATTAATATGGGCAACTATTCAAATTTTCACTTTTTTAAATGAAGTTTGTGGCTAGTTACAATTGTTTTTTTTTTTAACCAGAAAATGCTATTTTTGTAATCATGTTGGATTTTTTTGTTTTTGACAATATATGGGAACCACATATCTCTTAGTCATTAGTACAATTTAATGTCAGTTGAGTTATTCTCTTGTTGGCTGTAATCATATTGGATTGATTTTAGTGAATTATCATTTATTTATTTATTTAATTTTAACTTTGTTAGTGTTGTAGAGTTGAATTGTCTATATATATATATATTTTTTTTTTTTGAGTACATCAACATTTAGGAGTGGGGGATTCGAACTTCTGACCTCATGGTCGAGACTACATGCCAATTACCGTTGAGTTATGTTCGCTTTGGCTGAATTGTCTATATTTTTATAATTAGCAAGTAAGACTAAAAATTCTAAAATAAAATAAAATAATGAACAACTCAGCAAATAGAGGTGGTGGGGTCCACAATGTGAAACAACATGATTGATCTGATATATAATAATGTATTTTATGTTTGTTTATTTCTATAATTTTATTTACAAATTCACCATTTATAGATAGAATGGCTGGCAGCTGCAGATCATGGGAACATGCTCTCTCTCTCTCTCTATATCTCTCCTCAGTAGATGGAAGTTTCTTGGAATTTTCTTTTCTAATATATTTGTTGGGATGCTCAAAACTTTCCTTCTAAATTCTAAATTCTAAATTCTAATCAATTTATGGAAGAAAATATACTTTTTGTACTGCCATGTGTTTTGTTGAATAAGTCAAAGCTTTCTTCTACGAAATATTTGACTGCATAACAGTGTGTATGATCCATTAAAATTTTGACAATTAAGAAAAAAAGCTAGAGAAAAATAAATTTATTTTATCTCTTTCTAATTATGTTGTTTCAATCGTGGTGTGTAGTAAGATCCCTACACACCGATATGGAACAAAATACTCTTCTTTTGCTGTTTAGGTTTAAATTCTACTATCGTTTCTAACTTTTCCAAACTTTTAGATTTGTTTTACTGTGGTTTATGGGTTTTTAAAAATTTTATTTTAATCTTTGAATTTAGAATAATTATTTTGGCACTTGAAAGTAATTATTTTAGTTTTTAATATATTATTTTTTCCATTAATATTTATTTAGCGTCTTCGATGTATGTAATTTGAATATATGTTCATGTTAGTAGGTTAATTTACCTACCTGAAGCCACAATATTAATTATTTAAAAGAAAAATTATGGTAATGGCTAAAATTGCTATTTTCTCAAAGTTTTTGGACTAAAATATAGCTCTGTAAAATTTAGAAATTAAGGACCCGTTTGGTAACGTTCTCGTTTCTTATTTCCATTTCTTCATTTTTAATAAAGAAAAATAGAATTTCATGACCCTAACACCTATACATTCAATAATAATAAACCTATATTCTTATTTATGTTTGGAAAAAATTGGACACAAGAACAAAAAAGGAGAAACTAGTTTTAGTTGTTTCCAAAAGTTCTATGCAAATTTTGAGAGTGTTTCTAAAAAATGAGAAACAAGAAACACACATAGTTATTAAATACTTAGATTTCTTAAAAAAAAATTGGAAACAAGAAACAAGAAATGAGAACATTAGGGCCCGTTTGGTAACGTTCTCGTTTCTTGTTTCCGTTTCTTCATTTTTAATAAAGAAAAATAGAATTTGATGACCCTAACACCTATATATTCAATAATAATAAACCTATATTCTTATTTATGTTTGGAAAAAATTGGAAACAAGAACAAAAAAGGAGAAACTAGTTTTAATTGTTTCCAAAAGTTCTATACAAATTTTGGGAGTGTTTCTAAAAAATGAGAAACAAGAAAAATACATAGTTATTAAATGTTTAGATTTCTTAATAAAATTGGAAACAAGAAACAAGAAACGAGAACGTTACCAAACGGGCCCTTACCGAACGGGCCCTAAAATAATGGACACTTTGATAAAGTTCAAGAACCAAGTTCAAAATTGAAATTTAAACTTAATTTTATTTTAATTAAATTTAATCCTTATTTTTTTTATAAAAAAATTGAATTTGCTACCTACACATGTTATTAATTTGTTGGGTAGTTGAGTTATACTTGTCATTTACTTTAATATTAAATGAGATTTTTAAAATGAGATATTATGATTGTATTTGAGGGATCATGCATTTAACCAATTATCTTTGACTTACCTTGAACATAGTTCAATTAGTCAGGCACGTGTTGTTGAAAAAAAATTATTTTGTGATTGTTGTGCTTGATTTTTTTTTCTTCTTTTTTTTTTTTCAGTATTATAATTCAACGCTGATTTTGCCAAAGTGAACATAACTCTATGATAATTGACATATACGCTCTTGACCAAGAGGTCAAAAGTTCGAATCTCCCACCTCCAGATGTTGTCTAACAAAAAAAAAATGTTAGATTTTGATTTTTCTCCCTTCATATCGAGGTTGAATGAGAGTACTTTCTGTTGGATGGATTTATTTATAAGAAATCTAAGCATTTAATAACTATGTATGTTTCTTGTCTCTCATTTTTTTTAGAAACACTCTCAACATTTGTATAAAACTTTTGGGAACAACTAAAACTAGTTTCTCATTTTTTGTTCCCGTTTCCAATTTTTTCCAAAACATAAATAAGAATATAGGTTTATTATTATTGAATGTATAGGTGTTAGGATCATAAAATTCTATTTTTCTTTATTAAAAATGAAGAAACGGAAACAAGAAACGAGAACGTTACCAAACGGACCCTAAAGTGTTTTGTTTACTAGATTTTGAGTGGTTGATCAGTTGATTTTAGACAATATTAAAGGTGAGCTTGGATTAACTTCATAGATGATATTTGAAAATCAAATTTTTATTTTTATTCTTTTAAATTCTAGAGTGTTTGGTCAATCCATGGTGGCCACCTACCTAGGATATTTAATATTCTACGAGTTTCCTTGGCAACCAAATGTAGTAGGGTCAGGCGGTTGTCCCGTGAAATTAGTCGAGGTGCGCATAAGCTGGCTCGGACACTAACGGATATCAAAAAAAAAAAAAAAATTCCAGAGTGTTTGGTAACAAATAAAATTCATTTTTTAAAATAATCAAATTGGTTTAGAATAACAATTTTTTAAATAATCACAAATTTATCTAAAAAAGTAATTGACCAGGAATCACTTTATAATAACTTAACGCCACTTTTAAATGAAGTGCATCCAAACAACTTGTAATTATAATCACCCTTGGACCAAAATGTAGTTAAACACACAATGATTTTAATTAAAAATCATTTTATTTAAAAAAAATAGTTAAAAAGATGTTTATATTAGAAGGTATATCAAACTTAACTCTAAAGTTTGATTTTAAGAAATATTAATTTTAGGGAAAAATACACTTTTGGTCCCTGAGGTTTGGGTTAAGTGACACTTTGGTCCCTGAGTTTTCAAACTCAACAAAAATACCCCTGAGGTTTGAGATAAGGAGCACTTTGGTCCCTGCGGTCAACTTTTCTGTTAAATTTTAACGGTTGCTGATGTGACACTAATATTTTAATAAAAAAATTATTTTTTTAAATAAAAAATATTAAAAATAATAAAATAATATTACTCTTATTATTATTTATTATTTCTCCCTCTCTCACTTCTTCTTCTTCCTCTCCATCTTCTTCCTCTTCATCATCTTCCTCCTTCTTCTTCCTCCTATCTCCGGCGGTCGACGACTTTTTTTTTTTTTTTTTTTCTTTCTTCTTCTTCTCTTCTTTTTCTTCTTCCTCCCCTCTTTCCACTGTTTTTCTTCTTCTCTTCCACTGTTTTTTTTTTTTTTTAAAAAAGAAGAATGGAGCGTTTCGCGTCGGAAACGGAGGAGGAGGGAGGACCTCCCTCCTCCATTCTTCTTTTTTTAATTAAAATATTAGAGCCACGTCAGCAACCGTTAAAATTTAACAGAAAAGTTGACGGCAGGGACCAAAGTGCTCCTTATCTCAAACCTCAGGGGTATTTTTGTTGAGTTTGAAAACTCAGGAACCAAAGTGTCACTTAACCCAAACCTCAGGACCAAAAGTGTATTTTTCCCTTAATTTTACTACTTATTTCAAATCTATGTTGAATTTAATAAAATTTAAAATTTAAGGTTAAAATTGATTAACTAAACTAAATGCACTAGACTCTAGTCAATGTGAACATAATTCAATCGGTCAAGATATTTACTTACCTCTCTAAAGAATGAAATTTTAAATCTCAAAAAAAAAAAAAAAAAAAAAAAAAAAAAAAAAACATATTGATATTAATTTGAGCATCACTCAATTGGTAACTTTTCTTAAGCGTGGTAGGTCTGAAATATACACTTTTTTGTTTGAATAATAACATTCTAGGAGAAGGCACCATAATTGTACAATTGGGTCTTTTAGAAAATCTAATTTTCTTTTATCGATTATTGTCTTTCTACTTTTGTATGATTAAAAATTCTAGATATTTATTTTTATTCATGGACTATTTCTAAACCTCTTTCATAATATAAGTAAATAAATATAAATTAAACATTATTTTATAATAATAGGATCGAGGATATGATCTCTGACCTATTGATCAAAGCTATACTTCAAAAAATATATTAAAAGTTTAATCAATTTAAATATAAGAAATAACCTCTTCTAATTTTAAAATTTGAGCCAAAATAGAATAAAATCATTATCAAGTAAATTTACCTTAGAAAAGATAAAGCTAAAAGCAATATGATTACTAGAAAGGACCTTAATGATTTGATTTAACATGCTTTAAATCTTTAATAAATACAATTTTTCATAAAGTGAATTGAACCATTCATTGCAATGTTTGGTACCTTTATTAATCCATTATTATTTGTATAGAATATTTTTGTTTTTTGTTTTTTGTTTTTCTTTTTTTCACATTTGCCTCCCAAAATAGCTCAATTCAAAGTCAAGACCAAGAGACATGAGGCCACTTCTCCAACTCAATGGTCCATTTCCAAAGTTTATAATCTTTATCAATGTTAGCTTTAAAAAAAAAAAAAGAAAAAAAAAACAAAGGT
The DNA here is from genome assembly GCA_017139565.1 of Luffa aegyptiaca. Lineage (NCBI taxonomy): Eukaryota > Viridiplantae > Streptophyta > Magnoliopsida > Cucurbitales > Cucurbitaceae > Luffa > Luffa aegyptiaca. The sequence goes on along the minus strand of CM029402.1, from coordinate 43,507,303 downwards.
TTTTCTAGTCGGTCTATTAATCATTATTTATTCTAACTTAGTAATGAATTAGTGATCGTTTTGATTTTGCACGTGAAAGATGGATAGAAAACAAATTTGGAAGAAGCGCCCTCTAATTTGATTAGAGAAAATCAAGGATTTTGAAAAATTTCAACTATTTTCATCGTTTGGGACTTTTGCTATCAACACATACATATACCAACATTTTGGTCGATGGTACATGCCAATTACCGTTGAACTATGCTCATTTTGGTAAAATTTTCATTAATTTGTTATATATAAAATAATTAGTAAATAAACATATTTTTCAAAAACAAAATCATTATCAGATAGAATTCTATTTTCTCTTAAAGAAAATAAAGATGATGTGAACAAAGAATATTAATAATAATTATATATAAGGAATAAGAATAGAGTCAACTGGTGGGCATTCTAGAAAGTGGTAATATTCAATTATGTGTATAATTTATTTTTTTGGTGGGGTGTGTGGTTGACCTCAATGGAGTATTTCTCATATCAATGGTTAGAATTAATATTTAATTTTAATTTTACGTAATAAAAGTCTAAACAAGAATTTCAATATTAGTAATAATTTTCAATTTGCATTTAACATTGTAATTGCAACCAAAATGATATGTCAAGAGCTTCTTCTAAAGTCCACCCCATGTGATTTGAAGTTGAAATTGGATTATTTTTGTAAAGACTAATTTGCAAATAGAACACTTGCATATTTCTTTTCTTGAAACAAGAATTTTAAAATTTATTAAAGATTTAAGGCCGAAGTAGCTGGTCAAATTGAGAAACATCTGTTTCTGGTCATTAAGATAGAATGTTCAAGTTTTCAATGATGACTATTCTAGCCACTAAATCAACAACTCAATTTAAATTTTAAGAGAAAAAAAAAGGGAGAAGGTACGAAAAAAAACTTAATATTAGAAAAAACCGTATCTAAGTTTGTGGAAAATTCAAATTCACATTTTAGGAGGTTATTTACTCATCAACAATGTGGAAAGATGGTCAAAGTGAGCACAACTCAGCATAATTAGCTTGTCAGTAGTTTGAATCCCCCACTCTCAAATATTATTGAATTCAAGTATAAGGAAAAAAGAAAACAATGTAAAAAGATGGAAATAGAATTCAACCCAAGCTAAATCTACCACAACTTCCTCTAACACTATTAATACTTTGCATTTTAGATTGTTTGTAAATAGTTACCTTTTATAAATAGATCAAATTACAAGTTTACTTCCAAACTCGTTCTTCAACTTTAACAAGTGTTTAATAAGCCATGAACCTTTCAATTTTGTGTCTATTAGGTCCTTGATATATTTGAAACTGTTTAAAAATATTAAATGATCTATTAGATATGAAATTAAATTGTATGTTTAATAAGACTATATACTTTCAATTTTGTATTTAGTAGGTTCGTGAATTTTTAAAAATGTAGACGTACACAATTGAAAATTAGGAACTTTTGATACACAATTGAAAGTTTAAAGATCTATTACAACTTTTCAAAGTTTAGGGACCTATTGAAAATGAAATTGGTAGTTCATTGACCTACTAACATACTTTTAAAAGTTCAAAAACCAAATAGATACAAACTTGAAAGTTAAAGGACTAAACTTGTAATTTAACCTATAGTTATTTATGTGTCAACCTATACACAATTCAACTAGTTTAAGATATTGCCAATAAGAGCATAGCTCAATTGGCACAAAGGACTGAAAACTTAAAAAATATCCGACTCAATTGATAGTTCATTGACCTACTAAAGTTAAGATATAAACCACTTTCATGGCAAATAATTTTGTTTTTTTGAAAAAGAAAATTCATTAACTGCCAATAGGAAAAGATACAACCACCTCCTCATTAATATTAGGGGAAAACCACCTAGGAAAATCAGAATCCCAAAACCATCTAACTTCATCTTCCAAAATGGAAGATTGATTCTGACCTAAACTACCAAAAAAAACCCGTTACAAAATGCGTGATGTAGTGCGCCAATGCATTGATCGATCTAGGGCAATGGGAAAAGGATATCCCATTGAAAGACGAAGCTAACTTAGCAATGTTGTCGATGAGGTTCTTCACCTCCATAAAATCTTCATCGACCCTGGTTAGGAGATTAACAATTGAGAGAGCATCGGATTCCACACAGAGGGAGTTTTGGGGGAAGATCTTCTTAGACGCCAGAGTTTCCAGCCCCTCCCTGATCGTGCAATTCTCCATCCACAGGGGAGGCTTTCATGGCAAGTAATAAATTTTTTAACCAAGAAAAATAGATAAAAGATAAACAAGGTTCAAATATTAGTCTTCCAACGTAGACTCAAATGTCAAATACTCCTCAAAAAATAGTGAGTTTAGTATTGTTGATATGCCTTGAATTTGATATTTGACACTCCAAATGACCAAATATGGGGGTTTCGTTGGCACTTAAGACGCGTGCCTTGGTTGTGCCTTCCTCACTGCGCCTCGCTTCTAAGGGGGCGCCTTGCGCCTAGGCGCACGCCTTTTAAAACTCTACATGTTGTCCAAAAAAAAAAAAATAGTTAAGATATTATATCTTCAACCAAAAAAATTAGAGAACCCAACAATCCTCCACTCAATAAAACATCCTAAAATTCTTTGACTTGACTAAACATTTGTTAGGAAAAAAAAGGACTGAAAACTTATTTTGATAACTATTTTTAAAGTTGTTTTTTTCCCATATATAATTAATTTCCCTGAATAATAACTAAAGTTATTCTCATTTTTCAAAATTATGAGTTTTTTTTTTTCATAATGATATCTAAATTTACAAGAAAAAATTGTTCTTACTTCTTACAAGTCATCCAAAAACTGTTCTTAATGTTTGAAAAACAAAACAAAAAAGAGTTTTTCAAAATAATTATCAAATTAAATACTCTCATTTTCTTTTCTCTTTCTCACCAAGTTTTTGAAAAGAGTTGCCAAATAATCTTTTTTTTTTCTTCTTCTTTCTTTGTCACCAATTAGGTGAAGTTCGAAAAAAACAATATTAAAAAAAGGAAAAATCTTGACCTAAATTGGTTGATTATTTTATTATTATTTTTTTTTTTTGGCGAGAGCATATTTTGAAGAAGTACTAATCGTAACACTTTTGCAAGTTTAGAAATAATGATGAACTCAAAATAAAATTTTGAAAGTATATTAATGATAGGGTTGTAACCCCTAACTTTACAATTTTTTTTTTTTTTTTTTTGACAATATGTGGGGAAGGGGATTCAAAAAAAATTCTTAGTTTTGAAAATAGTGAGCTTTGGCCAAATTTATAAATTACCATTGAAAAGCAAAACTTTCCGTTCATGATGCATGAATGGTCCTTGGGAACAAATGAGAGGAAATGAAGTTTTTTTTAGTAGATCAACATTTGGAAGTGGAGGATTCGAACCTCTGACCTCTTGGTCGAGGGAACATGCCAATTACCGTTGAGCTAAGCGCTTCGACAAGGAAATGGAGTTGTACACAGCATAAAATAAATAAATAAATTAAAAAAAAAAAAAGGGCAAGATTGGTGTTGTTTTTTTTTTTTGAAAAAAACAAGATTGGTGTTGTTAATTCACTCATTTTCTTGAGGATTTGTCACTTTATCTTTGCTTCTTTTCCTTGCTTTCTTTTTTCATTGTTTAATGTTTATTAATTTAAGTCAATTTTACTTAAAAAAAATCAAGTCAATTTTCAAATTTTCCTTTGCTTTAATTTTTCTTTATTTTTCTCTTTAATTTTGAACTCTAACTCTAATAGCCAATATTACACGGACATATATATTTGGTTTAAATCCTATGCTTAACCCTTAAACTTTTTGCTAATTTGATTTTGGTCACTAAAATTTTAAATGTTTTATTTCAATCTTTGCATTTTTTTTAATTGAAACCCATTATATTTCAGTAAGTTATTTAATAAAATTATGACAGCTGTTCATTTACCTCATCAATAAATGCCTACATGAACAAGTGTTTAAATGATTAATAAACTAATTAAAATTTCAGAAAAAAGTACAAAAATAGTTGAAATTATTATTTGAAATATCAAGATAGAAAAGGGAGGGAAAATAAAAGATATAAAGGGCCATTTCTATCATATTTGTTGATGGTCAAATTTGGTCGGGAGGAACTCACACCTGACCTTCACGTGCCACCAACGGCAAACTTGTTTGTGAGGGGGGAAGACGTGGCCTGCAAGACAGAAAACCTGCACACCGCCTCCGATGCTTAAGTCAGAAAACGGAAGGAGGAGAGCAAGAGGAGAGAGTAGAGAATCAAGTTCGGAATCCCCTCTTCAGTGACGAAGAGGGGTTTAAATACCTGCTCATGCTCCTAGGGTTTTTTGGAATTTGGAGGCGTTTCGGGACGAACCAGGCAGAACCAGGGCAGCCAGAGGCAGCAGGGACCGAACGGAGGCAAACGAGCTTGGTCAGCGCAAACGGGCCGACCATATTGGCCCGACCCTTTGGTCTGGTCTTCCTCTGGGTCGGTTTCTGGTCCTATCTATGCTCGGTTGTCCTTGTCAGCTCCTTGTGCATCAGGGTGGTCCAAAATTACCTATAACAATATTTATCTACGATAGGTAATTAAATCAAATAGTTGGATGTGAGACACATGATATTTGAGTGTCATTGTATATAAAAAAAAAGTGTCATATAGAAATTTTCTATTTAATTTTTTTTTCTTCTTGCTTTATCATTGTAATGTTGGTAGAAATTAAATGCATGTAAATTTTAGCTGATTTAAGATTTCAATAAAATCAAATGAAGTAAATATAAATGTTAAATTTAAACAAGCTAGTTAGCTGATTTAATTTATTTTATTTTTGTTAAAAAATCACAAGACTCACGTACATTCAGAAAATTTAAATTTAGTAGATAGAACGATTTACCTTCATAATCATGCGCGTTACTTATTCATATTTTCACTTCGAGTAGTGTTTTAATAGGATTGTTGACTTTATTTTATATGGAGAAGCAGTGAAATCACTTTCAGTTTTCTTCATCTCACTCGAGCCATTTTTGAGCCTATAAATGATTATGCTTCTTATTATGCTTCTGGATTAGATCCAGTTTTAGATGAGGAATGTTGAGTTTGAGTGTGAGCTTGCTCTTGAACCTGAATTAGATCTAGATGAATAATATGAACTCGAGCTCAAGCTTGAATTTGAATTCGAGCTTGAACTCAAACTCGAACTAGAGGTTGACCACCAACCTGAACCACTATCACTAGGAAGCTTAACTCCAAGACCTACTTTCAGTCTTATCTCCTATTCCACAAAAGTTTATACCGAGGTACTTCATGGCCACTCGATTCGATCTCAGTAATAACACAAGAAAAAAGTAATAAAAGAACACAAGCAAATGGTTTGAAGCTTCTCACCTTAAAAGCAAAAATTAAAAACTTCAAAAACAAGAGGCGATGAGTACAATTTCTTAGAAGAGCCTAATTTATAGACGTTGATGGTAAGAACAAAGGAAGTTTTTAATGGAGAAATAATTAAACCATTAACCATTTGTTTAGTGTTTGTTCCACTCAAAAGTAATTGGAGGAGGATTAGTTTTGCACAATTAACCTAAATTATAATTGAAGATATGAAAAGTCCAGTGGAGGGTGTGATTAGGTTTTAATATAAAATTAGTGTTAAAAAAAAGGTTTTAATATAAAATCTTAGAAATTAATTCTTTAATCTTTATATTAAAGGTGAAAAATGAGATTATGCTTTTCATTCTTACCACCAATTAAATTTTAGAATATGGAGAGCACCAAACTAAAATTAGTTCATTAGTCTAATATAATGTTGCCTTTTAGTGGAGGATTTGCAACCACATGTTTCTTGAAAGAAAAAGGGTTTCTCAACTATATACCATATAATTGGAGTTAGTGAATTTCACTATTTGATAGTACTAGAAAATTGATAGAACAAATAATGTATTAGAACTATATATATAACCCTAAATCATCATGTGAAACCTATAGTTTTTTAATCATATCTTTGAATCAATGGATTGATATTTGCGTGGAGGACCAATCTAAAATAGGTGAAACGTGATAAGAAATGAAGAAGTAGCTAAGACTCTATTTGATTCATGATTTGAAAATTGTTTTCAAAAAATAAAAAATTCAACAGAAAACGAAGACTTTCTTTTTTAAAAAAAAATTTCCACAATATCTGAAACACACGTTTTGTTCCAATTTAAAAAAATTTAAATTTGAATTCAAAATTTGAAAACTATGTTTTGGTTATGAATTTGAAAATGCAGAAACAATTTTAATGTGTTTGTTATAGGTAATTTTGGACCACTCCAAAGCACAAGGAGCTGACGAGGACAATCGAGCAGAGATAGGGCTAGGAGACCGACCCAGAGGAAGACCGGACCAAGGGTTGGGCCAATCGGCTCGCTTGCGCAGGCCGAGCTTCTCCGCCTCCGTTCGGTCCCTGCTGCCCTTGGTCGCCTCGGTTCCACCTGGTTCAGCCCGAAATGCCTCTGAATTCCTAAAAACCCTAGGAGTATGAGCAGATATTTAAACCCCTCTTCATCACTGAAGAGAGGATCCCGAACTCTATTCTCTACTCTCTCTCTTGCTCTCTTGCTCTCCTCATTCCGTTCTCTGACTTAAGCATCGGAGGAGGTGTGGCAAGCACCACACCGGTGTGCAGGTTTTTTGTCTCGCAGGCCATGTCTTCTCCCCTCTCAAACAAATTTACCGTTGGTGGCACGTGAAGGTCAGGTGAGTTCCTACCGACCAAATTTGACCATCAACAGTGTTCAATAAAATTCAATTTTTAAGAAAAGTTAATCAATATTGATGAATGAATACTTTACATATACATACACACATATATATGTATGTAAATGATGTACAATTTAACGAAGCCTAAAAACAAAAGTTGTAATTTATAAGAGGAAAATCTTATTTCTTAAAATACAAGTGGTACAATTTATAAGATGAAGAATAAATCCTTTAATGACAAGAGAAGGAAAGAAAGAAGAACTATTTTACGTAAGAGAAAGGAAAATAAGTATTTTTGATGAGATAAAGGAAAATAAATTCTTCTTTTTGTTGTGAGTTGGATTAAATTGGTTACTATTTTTTTTTATAAAAAAAATCTAAATTTCATTAAGGGAAGACATTTCCTTGATCGATTTTTATTCATTTTTAGGGTGATATTAAGAATCAATGTTGTTAGAATTTATTCTTAAAAAATGTTGGAATTGAAATTATAAAAAAAAAAAAAAATACAAGATAGTTGTTTTGAATGAACTTTTGATTTGCAGTGGGAGGAGTACATCAAAATTGATAGGATTATGTAAAACAACCAAAACATCACTATCAACTATACACACTATTTACCCAACAGTAATTTTGTATTTTTTTTTAGAACTTGGTAGAATTTAGATATAAAAAATAAATAAAAATATTATTTGTGGATAATATAACATTGTTTGACGGAAAACAACTATAATATAACATGTTTTGTGTTTTTATTATTTTGAAAACAAAATTTAAAAACAATGAAAACAACATTTCATTGTTTTTTAAACAAGCCATTTGTTGGGTTATTTTCAAAATTGTTTTTAAAAATAGGTATACGGCAAACATGTTTTCATGTTTTCCTTGTATTTTTTATTTTTGAAAATATAAAAATGAAAAAAAAATGAAAATAGATCATGAACCAAACAGGGCCCTAAAGGCTTTATTTCATAACCATTTCAGTTTTTGGGTTAAAATCATATATGTTGGATAACTAGTTTTTGTTTTATGTTTTTTAAAAACAAAAAACCAAACTTGTTTGGTAATTGTTTTTGGTTTTCCGTTTTTAAAAAATTAGAAAGATGAAGAAATGTTTTAGAGAGAGATAAATGTGTAGAGACATTGAAATAAAATTTAGAGACATAGATATAAATGTTTTCAAAGAAAAATTAAATTTAGAGACATGAAAGAAAATAGTTGGAAAGAGAATATTAATTAGATTCCATAAAATATATTAGTTAGAGAAAAAAAAAAAAGTTACAGAGAAAGAGATAAATTTTAGAGAGAAAAAAATTAAATAAAAAGAGAAAATTTAGAGAAATAGCAAGATTAAAAGTAAAAGATATGTTAGAAAAATAACGATAAATTAGACAAATAAAGATAGATTGTAGCGATAGAGAATTAGGGAGATTTTTTTTTTCAAAAGAAAAGTGAGAGATAAACATATCTGAAGAAATTTTAGGTAAAAGCAAAATATTTAATTTTTTGAGGGAGAAATTGGAGAAAAATGTGAGAAAATAAATACAAATGAAAGTTAAATAAGATAAACATTTTAGAGAGAAAAAAAAAAGTCAGATAGAGATGAAAAGAGAGGAGAGACATTTTGTAGTGAGGAGTTTAGGGAGAAAAAAGAAGTTAGGAAAAGGAATTTGTTGGTGAGAGATGCGAAGAAAATTTTGTTTTTAAGAAACAAAATTATGTTTTTAAAAACTATTTTATTTGTTTGGAAAAAGTTACATTTTTTGTTCCTGAGATTTGAGTTAGGTTCTATTTAGGTCTTTGAGTTTTCAAATTCAACAATTTTACTCTTGAGTTTTGGATTTCGTTTCAATTTGGACACTCCATCCAATTTTCTGTTAATTGAATGTTGATGGTTGATAGCAGAAGTCTTGTGGAATATTAATATCTGAGCTGTCATTGCTTAGCTGAAAAAGGGAAAATGATGCGCCATTAGAATAATAGATTCTCAGGTGTTATGTTCCAGCTAATAAGTGATGCATTGCTTGCATTATTTCTATAATTGATTTTAGAGATGAAACGTTAGATCATCAACATTGTATTTAGTGAGTAACTAATTCGATTCTCTTGTGTGAGAGGAGTGATTGTGAGGGAAGATTGAGTGAGTGAGAGAGGTGGTTTTAAAGTTCCTTAACTTTGCTTTGTTCTTCGACTTGAGATCGAACCTTTAAGCTCAAGAGAAGCTATCTTTGGCTGGGATTTCAGGTTTGAGCATTTTATCGCCGAGAGTACTATTGTACAAAGAGTTACCTCTACTGACATACATTAATGAGAATGATTAAGTGGATGTAGACCAAATTTTTGGGTTGAACTACTATAAATTTGGCGTTCTTTCTTCTTCTCTTTATTCTTCCATTTGTTCTGACTTACAGGTAGTTTGGTTAATGGTTGCTTGTTTTATCTATTGACTAATACCTACTATCATTTGAGTTGTTGGTTGGAGGCATTTGAATCAGTGTTATTGATTTCATAAACTTTTAATTTCATTTTAGTTTATAAATTTCACAAAAGATATAACTTGTTGTACTAAAAAGGATATACACGAGCTTGGTATACATTCATAATTTGCTCCGAATCTTTAACAAATTTGACATAAATATTTCAGAGTAAAATACCTTTTTGATATGGTACTAAAAAAAAAAAAAACCAAAAACCAAACCTTTCTCTCATGTTTGAGGTCAATGTCTGTTGAATCACTGAATTTCGAAATCGAATAATCAAGTCTCCAAAATTTATGAAATAGGTCTTTTGAGTCCTTGGACAATTAATTACCTAAATGGAGGACTGAAGTGACAACATTTTAAAATAAAATAATAATTTCAAATTAAAATAATAAAATAACAATTTAAAGGTTTAAATCCTATTTTGGTCCCTAAACTTATAGGATTATTCTATTTTGGTCCTTGAACTTTCAAAATGTTTGCTTTAGTCCCCGAACTTTTAAGTTTGTTCCATTTTGGTCCTTCAACTTTTAAAATGTCTATTTTAGTCCAAACCTTCAAAAAATGACTAATTTGGTCCTTACTTTTATTTCAGTTTTAACAAATTAATGATATATTTTTGAGTATGTGTATATTAGATTGTTAATCTGAGCATGATTTCAAGTCAAATAAGTTAGAGATGAGTATTACACCAAACAAATTTGAAGTATAAAAGTAACATAACAAGGACTAAAATTATTATTTTTTAAAAGTTAGGCCCCGTTTGATAACCATTTCGTTTTTGGTTTTTGATTTTTGAAAATTAAACTTATAAACACTATTTTTACCCACAAGTTTCTTTGTTTGTTATCTACACCATTTCCCATGTTTTCAAAAACCAAGTCAAAATTTGAAAAAAAAAAAAAAAGTTTTAAAAAACTTGTTTTTGTTTTTGGAATTTGGCTACGAACTCAAATGTCTTCTTGACAAAAATAAAAACCATTTCAAGAAGATTGAGAGAAAATAAACACAATTTTCAAAAACTAAAAACAAAAAACAAAATGGTTATCAAACGGGGTCTAGGGACTAAAATAAACACTTTGAAAGTTTAGGGAGTAAAATAAAACAAATTTAAAAGTTTAATGATCAAAATAAACGTTTTAAAAATTTAGGGCCCGTTTGATAACCATTTCTGTTTTTGGTTTTTGGTTATCAAACGGGGTCTAGGGACTAAAATAAACACTTTGAAAGTTTAGAGAGTAAAATAAAACAAATTTAAAAGTTTAATAACGTTGTAAAAATTTAAAGATCAAAATAGAAGAAATTTAAAAGTTGAGAGACTAAAATAAAATTTAAATTCAGTCGAAAATAATAATTAAAAAAAATCTCTTTCTTTCTCTTCTTTTTTCTCCCCCACCCGAACCCTCCCTTCCTCTTCCCTCCCCTCTTCTCGCCGATGACCATCATCGACGTCAATCGCCGGTAATTTCTTCTTCGTTCATTGTCGCCAATCGTCGACACAAAGCATCTTCTTCTTCGGCAAAGTCGAACCCTGGTACTTTTCGTTTTAGGGTTTTTTTTTTTTTTGAAAAAACGATCCGATTCTTACTATTCAGAATGTTGAATCGTACGTGTCATCTCCTTTCCGATTCAAATGAACGATCTAACTCGTTTTACCCTCTTTCAAAACAAAGGGAAGTTTCTTTCGAGAGAAGGATTCTTGGCGGTTCTTTGGAATATCAAGTAAAATAATAGAGTTTCCAAGGGTGTTGAAGGCTATTACGACCTTACTTGAACAAGATCGGTACTATAGGTTGTACAACTGTGTCCTTGAATTCTAGGGTGTTGAGGGGTATCGAGAGGCTGTTTGAAGTTTGGAATCTGTTAATGTCTCTTTTTAGGCCATCAAGTCAAGATTTTTTTTCTTTCTTTTTTGGTGATAAATGTATATTTTTTATAGAGATTTTTATTTTTATTTTTGTGGCTACATTGCGTGTTTGGAGTTTGTATTATGCCTTTGTATTGTTTTAAAAAATCATTTATTTATTAGTTATAAAGAGAAAACTAGTTGGATTGAGGACTTAGATACATCAACATGAAGTTTCTGTGCTTGTCTTTCAATTGTCTGGCTGGATATCTAAGACTTGTTTATTTGTCTTTACACTCTCGAATTTTAGAAACAAGTTTCTTGTCTTAACATTATTAAGTACTTACTTGATAAATTTATAAATTTCTGTCCATAAGTTTGCATTCTGTTCTGTTTTATGTATGTTTTTTTTAGTTCAAGCATCTAGCTGTGTATGAAAGTGTGCATATCATTTTGAATTTGTGCAGTGTTTGACAAGAGCATCAGGTAAATTATAAATGTCCACAAGAGGCGCACTTCAACCGCTATACAATGGCCGACCAGTTAAGGCTCCAGGGTTGATGCGGCATGGTCCGCTTCCTGGATCAGATTCTGCTGTTGGCCACAAGTCTCTTGAATTATTAGAAGATAAATTAGCTGTTCAGACATCTGACATAGAAAAGCTTGCAAGGGAAAATCATAAGTTGGCCGCCGCTCATGTCACTTTAAGGCAAGAGCTTGTGGCTTCCGAGAAGGAAATACAAAATGTTCGGGCACATATCCGAAGCATTCAGACAGAGAGTGATATTCAGATGAGAGTATTGCTTGATAAGATTGCAAAAATGGAAGCAAGTATTGAAGCTGGAGAGGGGCTGAAGAAGGACTTGCAACAGGCCCACATGGAGGCTCAAGGCTTGGTCAAGGACAAACAAGAATTGACCTTCCAAATTCAACAAGCAACTCAAGAGTTGCAAAAAACGGAGTCTGATATTAAGAATCTACCCAATTTACATGCTGAGCTTGAGGATTTGAGGAAAGAACACCAAAGGTTAAGGTGAGTTTTGTTTCGACATTTGCTGCTTTTCTTTACAATTTTTCTGAATTTCAGTATTTATTACATTTACAACTATGTAGCTGAAATTTGAAGCAAGAAATATTGGACTAGAACTTTGTGCTAAAATCAAAATTTCCCCTTTTACTTTGAAATCTTTTTTTTTTTAAAGAATGAGAAACCATATTTCATTAAGATGAATGGAAGTACATGGAGGCCCACACACATAAAAAAGAAAAAAAAAACTGACCAAAAGCAGAGACAACCCAACAACAAGAACAAGAACAATTTTGCCAGAAAACTCCCCAAATTCTGAAAATGAAAAATGAAAAAAGTTTTTCTTTTGAGTTCAACAACATTTGGGGTGAGAAGATTTGAACCTCTGACCTCTTGGTGGAGAATACATGCCAATTATCGTTGAGCTATGCTCGCTTTGGCGAAAAATAGAAAATGTTCCTATGGGGGACATTTGATAATCAAGAATAAAAGACAATTAAAGTCTAGAATTAAGAGGTGAAATAGATACATTAAAATGCATCAATCTTATACTTCTTTGGATGACCTATCTATCCTTAAGAAATTTCTCCTATTTATCTCCAGCTAGATGAACCACAAAAGGACTAAGAATCCACCTTGACAAAGCACGGGCTTCCTCCAAATGAAACTAACTTCCTATCCCTCAAATGTTTTACCCTTGAAGAGATACCAAAACTTTGTAAAAGACACCCTACACCTTCGCAGAAAAAGGGCATAATCAGAAACGATGTTTTAGACCCTCAGCACCATGCTTACACAAGACAATAGTTTGGTCCAAGAGCAAGAGTGGAGGCTCTCTGCAAATAGTAGTATAGCTAGACCTCCCCTAGTATGGTGTGGTTAGGGGATGAACCAAGTAGATGTTATGTTAGTGAGTACGTGATGCCTAAGTGAAGAGATTCATGAATGAATCAACATTGCATTAGAATGGGAAAGATCTTGAAATTGTACAAATATGCGATAGTATAGTTAAGGAAAACTTAAACGAATTTATAGATCCTACATATACCCATATAGACAAGTTGCCCCTTTTGGTAGTCCATTCACTAGGAATTTCATAGTCATGCATGCTTGACTTAGAGAATTTTTAGGTTGGTGACTTCCTATAATTTTTTTGAGAGCATACTCTACAAAGCGTGCTGAATGAATTTGTGTTGGCTCGTAGGAATAAGTTTTAATCTCAAAAGCAACTTTATATTAAATGTATGCTCTGATTGCAAAGAATGCAGGAGAATGTTAAGGTTGCTTGGTGCCTAATTTGGATTACAAAACCTTGTCCCAAGTCCTGGATCTTCCATTCTTTTTCATTGATAGAGTGACATATTACAAACGAAACCAATTTTCTTCCCTTGAGTTTATGACAAGGCATCCCGATTATGTTTAATTACAAAGGGTGAATAGTTACAAAAAGCATGACAGGAAGAGCACCAAGAACAGTGATCCTTGGCCAAAGTCATGTACCTTCTCCTAGTCACCCCGTTTGAACCTTGAAACAGTCACGCCCCTTTCATTTCATTCTTATATGAGGTAGTTTGACACCAAATTTGACAAACTTTTCCAACTATCTCTATCCACCTTGTTGCAAATGCCAGCCTTCCTCTCTCCCTCCATAATCCTATTTGGTCATTTCTATCACCTGTATGGTAGGAGGGACGTGGAGATGTAAAAAATTGGATCATATCAACTAGTTATATGACCGAGGATAAATAAGCTGATTAGTTTAGGCTTGTGAAATGAAAGAAAACTTCCATCTCTAAATCTAGTTCAGATGTTGCCCAGTTCTTTTTTGGTGTGAACTGTGAAGTATGAAAACAAAATACCCCACAAACATTAGCTCTCCTTGCAAAAGAGATATCCAACTGCAACTTCTAGGATACATTGTTACGACTTTTAGTCACTATTCCTGCCTTTGGCATCCTTCTTCTTGCAATAAGGTAATAGAGTGCTCTTGATCTACCACCAACTCTGTTTGACACCATCACAGCGACCTTGATTTTCTTATGACCCGATGCTGACTAAGCAGAGACCACCATCCTTCAGTCCCCAAAATACCCTCGACCTACATCTACAATGCATACAACTGCACAGGTTGTCCCCGACCATACTGAAGAGAATTTCTCCATCTTGATCCAATTTCAATAGGAGTGAATAACATTACTCCTACCATGAATCCCTCAATTTATTCAATTTCCCCACCTTGACTTAAAAATTATTAATTCAACCTATCAAACAGCACAATCTTGTTGCATCTCCTACATTTCTGAAGGGTTTGGTCACTGAAAAAGGGTGGAGAGGGTAGTACATAATGTTGAGGAGGAAACTGATATCATTGATTTCATTGATGAATGAAATGTACTGGGGAGGAAAAATCTCCCAGCCAACATTGGTGGATTACAATAAAAGATCTCCAAGTAGTAACTAGAGTAGTAAGAATGTAAGACTATAATCTTCAAACGGATGTTGGCATTTACACCAATAAAGAGCATTGAAAAGAACTTGATCCATGAAGCTTTCAAAATGAGAGGTAGTATCGTTGGAGAGGGCATATCATTAATGTATTATTAGGAGGCTTCTCCAATAGTAACCGATTTATCATGGAAGCATAATCTTATAATAGTTATTCTGCTCTCTCAATCAGTTTCTAATGAAGAATTTCTCCGATTCTTGACCTAATCCATGAGCAAAGAAGATACTATACTTCCCTCTAATCCTCTCCTGGACAACCCTTGCAAACAATCTGTTCATCCTCTCTTACACTTTGTCTAAACTTTTTTCTGCTGTTTGTCCCCGCCCTGTAAACCATTCTAACATATTAACTTATTAAGAAAGTCTCTTTCCCATCCACAGTAAGGCTACTGCAATTCTCTCCTCTTGTCGAGAATCTCAAATAAGACAAATAAGATTTCAATTTTTTTTCAAAGAGATCTTACTAAAAACTTGGAAAATCATAACCTAAGTAGGCCCTGCTTTAAAAGACAATGGGTGGGATAAGTTTTTTTATTGACCGTTCTTTTTATTGATTAGATAGTAAGTAAGTCTCTTGGTAATGCTGCTTTAGAGTTAAGACTATCTACTGTGTTCCTTGGGACATACTAGGTTGTTATTATCACTGCATGATTTGTTACATGGCAATTGACAGCATAATGGTGTTATGTGAACTGTGGCAACATTGCTTCTGTTTCTATCTTGATGAAATTCATTATAGATATTTGAGTAACTACATGAATTTTCAACTTCACGTGTCGATTCCATTTTATATTTATCAATTCGGTATGCAGAGCCACGTTTGAGCATGAAAAAGGTATGAATATAGAACAAGTAGAGCAAATGAAAGCAACAGAAATGAATCTGATTGCCCTGGCAAGGGAAGTAGAGAGGTTGCGAGCCGAGGTTTTGAATGTGGAGAAAAGGGCATATGGTACATTTCTTTTCCCCTTCATTATTTTTCCATCAGTTAATCATCTTTGGATGTCTATTGACACTTGCAATGAAACTATCTGCTTCTGTAGCACCAAACGCATATGGCGGCGCATACGTGAATTTGGATCCTTCGTACCCACCTCACGTGTCCGGTGCCAATGGCTACGTCGATATGTATGGAAGGCCGCATGTTGCAATGACTTCTGTGGCTCCAGGAGAAGGTCAAATCCCTCATCCCATCGATAATGGCCTGGCCGCTGCTGGAACGGTCGGTGGTGTGGCTGCCCCCACCGGCAGCAGTGCTGCCTGGGAAGCAACGTTTGATCCCTCCATTGCTCGGAGATAAGTGTGTGAAGAAGCCATGATTACTGCTTTGTTCAGATTAACTGCCATATTTTGTTAGTAGAAAGTAAACTCAGCATCTTTAGTTCAAAGTTTCTCCCTGTAACATTTCAAGTATTATTGCCAACACATAAAAAAGAATAGCATCATGTTAACAAATCATTCATGGCAAACCTTGATGTAAATTTTGCCAAGATACAGCTCTCTCTCTTGTTGGTTTCTACTTAACAAGTTCAGTTATGTTTTATATTATAGAGCTCAACTTCTTCATTTGGGTATAAGTTGATGATTGTCTGAAATGAAATTGGTGAACTTGGAAGAAAAATTGTCTTCTGATGTGGAGACATTGAAGCAAGTGTTGTATGCAATGAGTTCGTATAAGATTGGATTTTTCGTCATCTATTTTAATTTGGGGAGATTTCAAAGTGTTCTGTAAACATATTGAGTAATGACATCATCTATAAGATTGGACTATTTGGTATCATTTTGTAATTATGTTAAAGGAGGATACAATTATATCACTAAGATGATCAAATGTAATCCGATTTTAATTTCAAGTGAGTTGTGCACTCTCATTTATAACAGTACTCTGTCTAATTTGTAAGGATGAGAGTAGTTTGAAAGTCTATTAATACTTTTAAATTTAAATAAGAAAATAAATTATATTTTTTAAATGTAGAAAATTGACAAGTTGGAATGACAATACAGACTTAAAGATGTTTACGGAAAAAATATTTAGTTTATTTTATTAATTTTTTAAATTCAATAGGAAAATTTATAAAAATATTCCAATGTAATTTGATGTATAAAATGGCCTATATATATAGTTAAGAGAATTTGCAGCGAGTGACAAATAAGAATTATATAATTGCAAATATAGCACAATGTAAAAATAATGACAAATATAACAAAATCTATTAGAACTTATTACTGATAGGCACTGATAGACTCTAGTTAATTAGAATCTATCTGATAGACTTCGATTATTCAGAGTCTATCACTGATAGATTTTGATTAACCGGAGTTTATCAACAATAGACACTGATAGACTCTGAATAATCGGAGGCTATCAATGATAGATACGGGTAGAATCTGACGACAACTTTTTAGTCTTGTACAATTAATTGTGTGCAATTAGTTTGCAACTGTGCTATATTTGCTATTAATTTGGACCAATTTGCCATCTATGCATGCAACTGCCCCTATAGTTAATCCTTTTATAATAATTTCTTAATTGTAAATTAATGGGCTGTCTTGGATGGCCCAACGAAGGCCCATATAGATCTGGCCCTTTCATGAGTTTTTATATGATTTCTTTGGGACAAAACGAGCACTTTTTGTTCAACTTAAACTGCGCCTTCGTCCACGTTTCATTACAGAGTTTTCCGTCTGATCTCCATTTCTTGGAGCTTGATTCCGATCAGTCATGGCCGAAGTAAGCTTCGTTTAGCTCTCTTTCTGTGTTTAGTAGCAAGGAAAATCATTGGTAGTCAATCAATTTTTTCTTTTCCTTTTGATATTTTGTATTTATCGTTTCCTTTTTCCAATCATAAGCGGCCCCGATTTGGATGCAATAATCTTTTTCTGTCTGAACAATATGTTTCCGTAATGCTTGTTTCGATATCTGTTTCTTTTTTTAACTATTTTTTTTCCTGTTTGGATTATACGTATAGGATGGATTATAGCTTAGGGGAATGGTGTTGCTGCTTTTTTTTTTCGTTGCTTTCTACAAACCAGCTTCACTGGTCACAATTTTCGACATACTTGTAGGATAGAAATTTCTTTATAATTTTGAAGATGGATTGTGTTCTAAAATGGATTATGTTCTGCTTGACCTTTTTTTTTTAAAAAAAAATGGACGCAACTAGACACTGGAAGCTACAAAAGTTTTAGGATAAACAATTATTATTTTTATTTAAATGAGAAGCATTGGTTAGAATTAAACGGGCGGAAAACAGAGAAGAAGAATGTTTATTTTTGTGGATGTCGCTGATAAATTTGAGAATTGAAGTTTGAGAAGGATTTTTCTTGTTTATAATTGAAAAAACTATAAATCCCCTCTTTGAATGGTCCCATCATTACCAAAATTAAGATTCACATCATGATCAATGCTCGTGAGAGCAGAGAACTCAACACGCCAAATCTCACTAGAGTTACTTCGAAGAGGCAGATCCCATTCATTGATTTGATAAGAAAACAAGGATTCTAACCCAATGTTTTTGATTGAAAGATAACCGACGTAATTGTGGAAAAAAAACTTCAAAAGAGGAGATGCAACACCATATATTCTGTCAAATACAAATTCTTTGACCATTGCCTAAGTAAGCTTCACACTAGGGGAGCATGAATCGATGGTTTTTGAAATGTATTTTCATTAGAATAGTAGAAGATATATGGGAAGGATGAAACATCATCTCCATTCACATCTGAAAAGGATAGTAAATAAAACCCCCAAGAAGCAATTATAGAAGAAAGATCAGAATCACATCAAACCGTGTCATTTGAGCATAATTTTACACATGAAATACATTTTTATGTTTAAAAAAATCTGTTTTTCATGTATATATTGTGTCCATCCATGCTTCAGACTTGACATTGTGTATGTAGATATCAGTTTGTTTCTTGTTGTTTTCCATACATTGAGGTATAGAAGACACAAAATAATTTGTAAAATGTTGCTATGTGCTGCGGCCATATCGGAAGGATGTTATTAGGAAAATGATTACTAACTCATATCTGATTGGATGAAAATTTAATAATATGTATCTCTTTGTCGCACTGGCAAACAGATCTATTGAGTATTTATAAGTTGAGTGTAATCCTTCATCAAGATGATCCTCTTCAATGTCTATTCTTATTTTTTTTCTTGTTCTATGCTTTCTTGTTTGTCATCTCAGATTGAGCTGAAAACAGCACCTGCTGACTTTCGATTTCCTACAACAAATCAAACCAGGCACTGCTTCACTCGTTACATTGAGTTCCACAGGTGCATTTTTCTTAAAACTCGGGTTGAGAGTTAAAATGGAAAACAAAGGGGTCTACAGTCTTCTCTGTTCTCATTGTTAGTTTTCCCCTTAAATATGCGAAACTTTCTGCAGGTGCCTGACAGCAAAGGGTGAGGAGTCTGGTGAATGTGAGAGATTTGCAAAGTATTATCGGGCTCTTTGCCCTGGTGAATGGGTGAGTTCTTTGTTTCATTTGGTGTTGTTGAAAGTATATATAATTTTTCTGATCCTATTTTTCCTGCTGATATTGATACAGTTCTGCTAACTTTTAAGCGCATAGCCGCAAGAATTCCTTTTTGCCTTTTCTTCAATATATTAGTGCTGCTTGAATAATTTACACTCTAGATTGCATTCTAAGTTTCAATTATAAATTATTCTCTATGGGCCAGGAGAATTCTTCTTTTGATTTCTCTGCGTCCTGTGGCATCAGATTAAATGTTTATACTAGTATCAGCTACTGAAGTTATTTTCACCTTGAAATTCATATATTTTTTACAAGTAGACGGCTTTTAATTCTATTGTACAAATATGATTTATCTTTGAGCTCTAGATCTCTCATATTCTTGTAATAATGTTTGAAGTGTTATATTAGCCAATTGTAAAGTTTGGGTTGATACTCTTCCTCACATGTGAGGCATAAACTATTCTGATTAATGAGTCTCGAGGTATTAACTATTATTCTTGAAATTGAGAGAAGATTAAATGCCGGAATTTAAACAAAATGTCATCATAATCTAAAATTATCTGAGAATTTTATTTCATAATATTTATTGTGCACTTATAAAACTTGTGGAACTTTTAGTTGATTGTGTTGTTTGCATAACATTGTATAAAAAAGCCAAACTAATAGAACAACTAACAAAATATTATTTAGACCTTTATGAATAAGAGCACTCCTAACAAACTCCCTTGTAAAAGAAAGATGGAGCTTTCTCTAGGTCACATTTCTCTTCAGGCACTCACGTGTAGTTTCTTGAGTAACATAAGTTCTCGATGGGTGATCAATATAGGAAAATTCTTACATTTACAAAATGTGCTGGTAGGATCTAAAGTAAGAAATTCAGCTTAGAATTCCGGTTGGACTTTAAAGGAAGTTTTGTCTAGAGGAAGGGGTAAGACATAAAGTTGATTTTTTTCTTGGTGAGTTGGAGATCTTGGAATGGTTCGAAGCCTCCATCGTACTGCTGAAGGTCTGATGAACCAGAAAATTCATGTAGAAATTAAGAAGTGTCATGTGGTTAAGAAAGTGATAAAGACCCAACGCGAATATATTGAATTGTCATGGGTGGCAATAAGTGGAAAAAGATTTCTGCTGATTGTTCTGGCGAGTGAATGGGAACTTGGGTGGAAATCTTTTACTTGGAAGAACTCTAATTTCTCAGAAATAGTGTGAGAGTGAAAGGAAAATTGGTGGATGATAGAATTGTCGTCAGGGTAGAAGTTAGAAAAATTATTAGGAACTGGGTATCAAGAGTCTATTAGGCAACGAAATTGGTCATAAATAGAGGGAGTGGGAGGAGATGGAGATTTGCAATAGTGTAGTTGGTTTAGGCTTGAGTGAGGTGAACTCAAGAGGGGATGTCCAAATACCTTGAATTATTTGGGAGTTCATTGTAGTTCTTTTATCTTTATCTTTCAATATCATTTCAGTTCTTAGGTTTCTATCAGGTTGGGCTCTAATATGTTAATTTTAGTAGAACTTGAAACTTGAAAGATTAAAATCAAAATTTTAGTAGTCTAGGGACCACAAGTTTAAAATGGATAAATTAGATATTTAGGAACCAAAACTATATTTGAACCTACAACTACAAGTTTTGTTCTAGGTGCCACGCGCATGAATGTCTGTACGATATTTCTATTGGTTGTTGAGTCTATTACCCATTGTTACTTGACAAGAAATGGGAATATCATCTCTGTAATTGGTTTAGATCATACATGTGCTGATTTTCATTTCCCACGAATTCGTCTCCTTTTAGCATTTTATTTTTCCTTGCTTCTATTCTAAATATTATACATCTAATTCAGAAAAGTGCAAATTCTCTTATGAACCTCTGCCTGTTGATATGCTTAAACTTAGTGGATACTGGATAGTAGTCTTGCTCGAACAGGATGAAACCTAATAAACAAGTTTCTTCCATACATGCACGAGAATAACTGCATCTTTTCTGCAGGTCGAAAAATGGAATGAGCAGAGAGAGAACGGCACTTTCCCCGGCCCTCTTTGAAAGAATGTTCATCACCTGGAAAGCACAGATTGTGAATTTATGTTTGTTCTTAAGTTCAATCAAGAAACTGTTTAAGAGTTCCATAACATTTCATTGCATCTCAGAAAATAATAAAGGATAGCATTTTGTTTCAAGTCTTCTTGAGTAGTTATGACTCAATTGTTGATTGTGGACAGGCTGAATTGATCCGATGCACCTTGACATTGGTCGACCCTTTCTCGTCCATTTGACTTTGGTTCTGAGTGAATCGTTTTCAATCTTCTGTGTAATTAGATCTTCATGCTACCTCACTCTGCATCATTTTATTGTTAGTTTCTGAGAATGGTTTCTTTCAATTTGAGTTTAGAACAGGTGAATACCATGGATGTGCTCTAAACTGGACAGAGTTTCATTAGATGGCGCGACTAAGCTGAAGGATTGTAAGTTCGATTAGCCGAAAATGAAAATTTTATCATATTACATATTTTTTGTTTTTAATTTTAGATTGATTGATTGAGTGCACATCATATTAGTAGCATTACTTATTTGACCAATTCCTTTGCTTGCATAGGCAGGTCTTGTATGGCTGCTTGCCTGTTAATTGTTAATATAGAAAAAAGGCTGTTGGTAGAATTGAACAAATGTGAAACTTGATATTCCTGCGGTTGAAATCAGGGGTTGCCATTTGCCAAAAGAATTTCCATGTTGGTTGAGATTTGGAATGGAGTGGAAATTTTTCTATTTAAAATTAGAATGAGACAAGTTAGGAAGGTAGTGAAAAGGTATGACCTTTTGGATTGTTCTCTTTCAATCTAAATTACAAGAAATTTGAGTTTTGTGTCAAATAGATTTCTTGAAATTTAAAAGGTATCTTTTAGGTTCGATAACTTTTAATTTTGTCTTTGACAAATCTCTAAACTTTTGATTTTGTTTGATAAATCTTTGAGCTTTTAATTTTGTCTAATAGGTCATTGACCTATTAACATTTTTCAAAATTCACAAATCTATTATACACAAAGTTGAAAGTTTAGGTTCCGTTTGATAAATATTTGGTTTCTGAAAATTAAGTTATAAACACTATTTTTTTTTTTTTTTTTTTTTTTTGAATAGGAGTTATAAACACTATTTTCACCTATAAGTTTATTTGTTTTGTAATCTATCTTTTCATGTCTTTAAAACCAAGTCTAGTTTTGAAAACTAAAAGAATTAGTTCTTAAGACCTTATTTGATAACCATTTGGTTTTTTGTTTTCTGTTTTTGAAAATTATGCTTGTTTTCTCTCAATTTCCTTACAATAATTTTCATCTTTGTTAAGAATATATTTGAGTTTTTAAGCCAATTTTAAAAACAAAAACAAGGTTTTCAAAACTATTTTTTTTTTTTCAAAATTTGTCATGGTTTTTGAAAACATGGAAATGATGTAGACATCAAAAACAGAGAAAGTTGGAGATGAAAGTAGTGTTTATAAACTTAATTTTCAAAAACCAAAAACAAAGAACGAAATGGTTATCAAACGGGGCCTAAAAAACTTGTTTTTGTTTTTGTAATTTGGCTAGAAATCCAAATGTGTCCTTACCAAATACTAAAACTGTGTTAAGAAAATTGGGTGAAAACAAGCATAATTTTCAAAATCGAAAAACCAAATGGTTATCAAATTGAGTCTTGTTTTATTAGACAAAATTTAATTTTATGTCAATAAGTTTGTGAATTTTAAAAAAATGTTGAATATATTAGAAAGGTATTAAATACAAAATTGAAAGGTTCAAATACTTGTTTGACATTTTTAAAGTTAAGAAACATATTAGATTTTTTTAAAGTCCAATGACCAGTTTGACAAAAATATGAAAGTTTAGAGACTAAACTTGTAATTTAATTAAAATTTGCTCTCTCAAAAAAAAAAAAAAAAAATTAAATTAAAATTTGCTAATGTGGTGGACATTTATAAGATAAAAGACTTTAGCCAAAAATGTAAAGTATTTAATGATAGAGTCTATCTTTTCGTCGAGGTAGATTTTGAGAATTTTGTGCAGATAACCTTATATGTCATCATCTTAGCAGAATGATCATTTTCTCGTTTTTCAATTTTTTCTTTTCCCTTTTCTCTCTCCAAATAGCACACAAGGAGAATGAGAGACAGGAGCGAGAGCTGGAGTAGAGAGTGAGATTAGAGAGAGAAATGAGAGAGAGATTGGAGAGAGAGTGAGAAATGAGAGAGAGCAAGACTGAAGAGAAAGAGAGAGATTGAAGAGAGAAATTGGAGAGAGAGCGAGAGGTTGAAGCGAGAGCGAGATTAGTTAGAGTAAAATGGTAATTTTATTAGGATGCTAACCCAAGCAAGAGGACCTATAACCTTAAATTGAAAAGGTACGACATTTCTCATTTTTGTCTTTTTCAATAGGTCATATGTACGAAAAACCCGTAGATTTTCATAGTAAAATCAATCTCAGTTATTTATATATTATCAATGTAGTCTATCACCATGGGTGATAAATTAGTTAACAAGATTGTTCAATATTTCAACAAGCACCTTAGAAACTTTGCATAAAAAAAAAATCTTTGCAAATATACTGTTTTTATCCGTGGTTAATATAATATTTCCTATAACTATTAATATAAAGATTTTTCACATAAGAATCAAAGTTGTATCTTTGTATGCATCGATATAAGTGTTTGTCTAGTTCATGTCAAATAGATCGAAATATGGAATCGATATCCACTAGTTTTGCTATTATTTGAGGGCAAAATAGGGAAGATTTATATTGCATTTAACAAAACTAGTTATTTCGAAACTAAACTATGAATCTTAATTTGTTTAAAATAAATTGGATAACATTTTGGTGAAATGTGTTGGATAAGTTTCTTCCATTTGCAAAATGAGAATCAAATTCTTGAGATCTAAAAAAAGTCTGAACAGTTGAACTCAAAACTGAGTTTCTACCCTTTTCAAGGAACTGGAAGTCTTCAGCTTAAATGTGGTCAAAAGGTTACAGAGAGAGCCCCAAGGTTTCAATTTCCCATGGCAATCTCTTTAATATGCTTTTTTTTTGGGGCTTTGTGAATTGGTTTTAAAATCAAAGTCAGAAGAAAGGCATGAGTTGATTTTGTTTTTTGAACTGTCATTGTTGAGTTGAAGACAAGAGAATTGCATGAAAAGAAGAGCTTCTCAATTCCTATTGGCTCAAATTCAAACTTAGAAAGTTTGAAACTCTTTTGGGAGATTATGACCAAAATGAAGTAAACAACAAATTAGAGTCTATGTATTATGTTGCTTTAAAAGGAAGATTTCATAAGTTACTTTAAAAAGATGGTTTGTTACTAATGCTACACTTTGTCATATAACTCAACATTAATTTGTTCACCAACTATATTACGTTAATGTTACACATTTTAAAGTTTAGAGATGGAACTTAACCTTTCTAAGGTTTAGAGATTAAATAGACATATGTCCTTGGATTTTCAAATTTGTGTCAATTGGTTCTTGAACTTTAAAACATCTCTAATGGGTATCTGAACTTTTTAGTGAAATGTCTAGTAAGTCTCTAAACTTTCGATTTTGTGTCTAACAAGTCATTGAGCTTTTAATTTTGTATCTAATAGCTCATTGACCTATACAACATTTTTTTTAATAAAATTCACGAACATGTTAAAAACCCAGAAACGAAGGTTTAATATATCCTATTAGACACAAAATTCAAAGGATAAATTCAGTAATCTATTTGACATTTGAAAGTTTAGGGTTCTATTAAACACAAAATTAAAAATTAAGAAATTTATTAGACACAAATATAAAAGTTCAAAGACTAAACTGATAATTTAACCTAGACATAACTATTAAAATTGAGATTTAAATTTGTAGAGACTTAGTACATTACTTTGAAGTTACTTAGTGTCTTTTGCTTTTTAGTGGAGTATAAGAAACTTTATTTTCTTGTTCTTCTTTTTTTTTTTTTTTCATCAATTTTATTTTTATCCCATAAGAATCCCCTTAAAGTTAAACATAGTACTAAGTTCTCAAAAAAATATTTATCAATGAGCATTTGAGTTTTTCCTTAAAATTTTTAGTTAATTTTCTTGGTCAATTTTAGATATATATTATAAAGGAAAAATATTTGGATTAAGTTGACTTTTAAGCTTGGACCATGCTTGGATCTTCTAAGAAGACTTAAATTTTTAATTGTTATATAGTCATCATATGTTTTTTTCAATGATAATTATAAAATTGAAATTTATTTATTTATTGTTTCTTCCATCCATACACCATTTGACAAAAACAAAAGAGTTTAATTCTTTGAAGAACACTTGTGAGTTTATCCTCCTCCTCTTGAAAAAAAAAAAAAATAATGTGATGGTAAAAATTTTCATTTTAATCACATATCTATTAAATTAGAAAATAGTATTAAATTCATGGGGCAGTTGCATAGATGGCAAATTGGACCAAATTAATAGCAAATATAACACAGTTGCAAACTAATTGCAAATATAGCAAAATTTATTGTACAAGACCAAAAAACTATTGTCAGTTTCTATCCGTGTCTATCACTGATAGACTCTGATTATTCAAAGTATATCAGTGTCTATCGCTGGTAGACTTCGATTAATCAAAATCTATAAGTGACTATCACTGATAGATTTTGATTAATCAAATTCTATCAATGATAGTCACTAATAGATTTTGATTAACCAGAGTTTATCAGCGACAGACACTGATAGACTCCGAAGTAGATTGATAGATTCTGATTAATCAAAATCTATCGCTGAGATAGATTCTAATTAACCAGAGTCTATCCGTGTCTATCAGTAATATACTCTGATAGATTTTGCTATATTTGTAATTTTTTTTTTACAATGTGCTAATTTGCTATTAATGTGGTCCAATTTGCCACCCACTGCAAATTCTCTAAATTCATCTTTAAAATCAACCATGTAATATGATATTGTCCAACATTTAAAAGAAAAAGATATTTTTATTAATTTGATCACATTCACTCAACATCTTTTTGTTTAAATATTCTCTTTTCATCATCAAAAATAAATAAATAAATAAATAAATATTAAATGATACATTACAATATATCAAAAGCAATTGGGACATTGCTTAATTCCCACTTGTTAATTTCTCTCCAAAAAGGAAAAAAAAAAAAATATCCACTTGGTGAATATATCATATTAATTGAAAATAAATATATATTTATTAAAAAGGACATCTTTTTTTAAAGTAAAGAATTTGACTTTCCTAAATTACTTAAATATCTCATCTTGCTGAACCAATAAGATAACATTTGGTGAGACAGCCAAAGCCCATCGGTTAGGTAATATAATAATTAAAAATAAAAAGGTAAAAAATTTACAAAGAAAAAAAAAAAAAAGGAAGGCAAATCCTTTTGTTTGGCAAAAGGGAAATGATGGGGAAAAATAAAGTGGTTGAGAAATTCAAACCAACCATTTTAATATTCTACCAAAAAAAAAATTAAGATATTATTCTAAAGTAAGATATTTTGGTGAACATATTTTCTAAATAATAATAATTGGATACTTATATATTGTTTCTCAATTAAATATATAATTTCAACTTTTAATTCCTTGAGTATTATGTGTTTATTTAGTTATAAATATTTAAGAGATTTCAATTACGATTTTGACAATAAATTTTGCAATTATTTAGTTCCTTAGTTACCAATAATAAAATATTAAGCAATTATTTAGTTCCTTAGTTACCAATAATAAAATATTAATCCATATATATATATATCGAATAGTCTTAGTTTTAATTTAATAACGCGATCAACTAAAAACATTATTTTAAATGAGTTAGCGAAGAGACTAAATACATAATAAAAGTTTGAATACAATACAAATCAATATCATCTAAAAAGGTTATATCCATCACTAATAATGGAAAATCAAGCAACTCACAAGTCATATCCTCAACAAAACTTGCATTGTCTTGATAATTTCATCCAACGTGGTTGAATAAGTGACTAATTGGAATTACAAGCTTCATTGCTTAGGGACGAGAGTTAACTTATTGAGTTTTCATATATATTTTTTTTAATTTGATTCTTTTTTTAGTTCAACAATGTGGAATCAAAGATTCAAATAATTCACCTTAAAACATATGTATAATGGCTACAACCATATTCAAGTTAAAAAAAAAAAAGTTAGTATGTTTACAAATATTTATGACTAAAAAAATAGATGGTAACATTTGTAATTTTTTTTTTTTTTAAACTACAAGTTTGATTCTTGAACTTTCAAATTTATGTTTAAAAGGTTCTTAAACTTTATAAAATGTCTAATTTGAGTTTTCAATTGTGTATAATAAGTCTCTAAACTTTTAATCCAATAAATCTCTAAACTTTCAATTTCATGTCTAAGAACTCTATGACATGACCATATTTGAAATTTTACAAATCAATTAATCTATTAGATATAAAATTAAATTTTTGTCTAATAGAACCCTAAACTTTTATTCAAAAAAAAATTCCTAAACATTCCATTTTGTATCTAATAGGTTCATGAATTTAAAAAAATATCAAATAAGTAAAAAAATTATTAGATACAAAATTAAAATTTTAGAAACATACACAACATAAAATAGATTTTTTTTTTTTTATAGAAAATTTAAGGATCTATTAAACACTTTTTAAAATTCAAGAATATATTCAACCAAAAATCGAAAGTCGAACGATTAAACTCTAATTTAAGGTAAAGTTTTATACATTTAAGTTAAAAAGCAAAAGGAAAAAAAAAAAATCAAAAGTAGTATTGTTGATTGTTTATTTTTTTTTAAAAAAATTAAATTAAATTAAACATTTTTTTAAATTTAAAGATAAGAGAGAGAAAAGATTTGACCCAACTAACAAGAGAGAGCTACCCTAAATTCAAAACCTCCCTAAAAAGCAAAGAAACAAAAAGAAAAAAAGCAAAAAGCAAAATTAAATTTTACACGTGGCATCCATTCACAGCGAGTTTCCAAAACGCCCAAGCGCGTGAAGCTACCATTATATAGTCGCTCAAATTCAGTCCGTTTTCACTTCTTCTTCTTCTTCTTCATTTCTCCTCTTCAGCTTCCACTCCGATTCTTCACAATGTTTCGAATCAGCAACAACCTCGTCGGAATCCTCAATTTCATCACCTTCTTGCTCTCGATCCCAATTCTCTGGGCCGGCGTTTGGCTCAGCAAACAAGGAAGCACCGAATGCGAGAAGTACTTGGACAAGCCCATCATCATAATCGGCGTCTTTCTCATGTTGATTTCTCTCGCCGGTCTTCTCGGTGCTTGCTGTAGAATCTCTTGGCTTCTCTGGGTTTACCTTTTGGTTATGTTCGTTCTTATTGTCGTTCTCTTTGCTTTCACCATTTTCGCTTTTGTCGTCACCAACAAGGGCGCGGGTGAGGTCTTGTCCAATCGGGGTTATAAGGAGTATAGGCTTGGGGATTACTCTGATTGGCTGCAGAAGAGGGTCAATAATGCCAAAAATTGGAACAAAATCAAGAGCTGCTTGATTGATGGGAAGATCTGTTCCAGCTTTGCTGATAAGTATGTTAAGGATACTGTCGAACAGTTCTATCAGGAGAATTTGTCTGCTCTTCAGGTATGATGGGAATGGATTTGAGTTTTGAGATTTGGTCTGAATTGGGAATTAGTTTAATTTCAGAACCCTGTTGTTTGAATTTTGTTTCCGTTTCAGCTTGATTCTTAGTTTTGAATCTAGATTTTGGGTGATTATCTCTTTTTTTGGACATGGTTGTTGGAGATCTCTTATGTTGATCATAAGGACATGTTGATATCTGTTGTTTACTTTGAATTTCTCTGTCTTTTCTTTCTGGTACTGAATATCACTTGTGATGGGAGCTTTAAGTGGGAATCCACAAGCTTGTTGTCTAAAGTTTATCACAAGTTTATCTCATTCTCAAAAGTTTTGTGCCCTTCCTGAGCTGATTTTGTATAAACAGCTACTGTTTTCTGAAACACCGTTTTGCACAGTTTTATCGCTCGTCTTTCTTAAAAAGTTAATCATCTTTTGGGCATCCTTTAAAACAAAAAGGGTCTTGTAATATATTTATTCTTTGTCACCAATTATGTCTGTCATACTCATATCACCTTTATGCTTTGTTGACTTTTTCGTTTGTTGATTTGCCACTTTATGGAAACTTTCTTGGTATAGATCTATCATCTGAGTGCCTCCTTTTAATCAAAATTAGTTTGAGAAAATTCAGTTTGCATTTTCCCACTGGACATGGAACTGTCCTTTCGGTAGTGCTGTACTTATGCAAGATATTTGTGGGTTAAGTCTGTGTGCAGCCTCTTTGCTGAATACAAAACTGTTTGCATGTAAACAAGATTGGGGGCTTATGATATTTGGTCATTACATGCATGTGGTATTCATAGTTCTAATAATGGAAATGTTTTCATGGGTTAGTTTGCTTGTGATTTTCCTGAATTTGGCTGTTAAATGGTGTTATTGAGGCACCTTGTAGGCTCTTGAAATTTGAATCCATTAGGAAGATAATGACTTTTGCAATATTGTCATAATCGTTCTGTTTTTCCTTTGGATGTAATGTGACATACCTCTGATAGAAATTTCTATGATTGATACATACTTGCAGAGAACTGCTTGAAAATCATTCCTTCCATTCATTGATATTCTTGCATTTGGGGTTGACTAATCAACTTTGACTCGAGCAGTTCTGGACTTGAACTTTCTATTGGTGGATTCCGGTGGAGGCTTGATAGTGTGCATATGCATATTCTTGTTTTATATGTGTTGTTGAATATCAAGCTCCATGAAAACCAAGTCTTTTTCTTATACTTACCATTTCCCCTCCATTTCTTGTAGTTACAAGAATTGACATTTCATTTTTGTAAAGTTTAGTCCTGGGCCAAATTAGACTAGTTTGACTGTTCTAGCTCTTGGATCATGTTCTTCATATGTTGAATGGAGATCAACTTCTAATTTTCTTTCTAACGTGCAGTCTGGTTGCTGTAAACCTTCAAATGACTGCAATTTCGGTTATGTGAGCCCAATATTCTGGAACAGGACTGCTACAACCTCAACCAACCCCGACTGTAATTTGTGGGAAAATGACCCCAACATTCTGTGCTTCAACTGCCAGGCCTGCAAGGCTGGCTTGCTGGATAATATTAAGAGCAATTGGAAGAAGGTTGCTGTTGTCAACATTGTATTCCTCGTCTTCCTCATTATCGTCTACTCAGTCGGCTGCTGTGCTTTTCGAAACAACAGAGAGGACAATGCCTATCAACGGCAATGGAAATGATATCAAGTCGAACCGATAGTTCTGTAAGCATTCTCGTTGTTTAGTTTGCCTTTTTCGAATTCCCCTCTATGTATATTGTTTTTCCCCTCCCTATACGGGTCGTGATCTTTTTCATATGACTTTGATCTGCTGTTCTCTTTGGAGATATTCATGATGATTTGTAGTGCTTACATTTATTGTCTCTCTTTCTCTCTGTTCTTTCCCTTTGTGAATGTTGCTTAGATTTTTCTGGTTACTGTAACATGAAGTTTTGGCATGAAATTTTGCTGTTATTTCATCTCTCCCTTCATAGCCCTTTTGTTGTCTGTAATGTCTTGGTGAAATGCAACCAAACAGCTCCACTCCCAAACAGAATTTCATGACTGGAATCCAAATAGAATATATATATATACAAAACCGAACTTTCATTAGGACGAATGAAAGAACACAAATGGATAGAATGAAAAGAGGAAAGCTCGAGCCTGTACAAAAGAGACACCTTACGATTACGAAAATGGCTCTTCTAGATTCCAAGAATAAAAGATAGAAAGGATAATTAATAAGTTCTTACACACGTCCTTGCTAGGATTTTCGAGCTCTCTAGAGATTCTTCTATTCCTCGGTATGATATTGTCCACTTTGGACATAAGCTCTCATGACTTTGCTTTTGATTCACCCTGAAAGGTCTCATACTAATGGAGATACTTGTGTTTCCTTATATACCTATGATCATCCCCTTATCTAGCCAATGAAGGAATTGGTCGCACTCCCTTAGCAAAAGAAACTGCATGTCAAAGTATCCCACCCTTATCTCGAAAGATTGGATAGAACAACCCTTCTTTTTATCATTGACTTTCGCGATTGTGAACCAAAAATATCTCTTTATCATTTACATTTTAATGGCTTATGAATTTTGCTAGCCTTGCAAACCCTAAGTCTCAACTTTTCTTCCTCATTTTCTTATTTGATATTGACATTTACCATGAAAATCTTTATTGTCTCATCTCATTGGAACTACCTCAGAAATGAAAAGGATGAATATTGAGAAAATTGCAAAAAATCATCCTTCAACTATCCATCAGGTTAGTAACAATCACACTCTTGAATTTTTAATTTGATCGGTCAGCCCTCTAAACCTACAAAATTGTTGCAATTAAAAGTTTGTAAATTCACAAATTACCTTTTGAACTATAAAAGTTTTCAATCAAACTATAAGGTTATTACAATCAAATCCAAAATCATTTTCTTGTTTTCTTAAATCGAGATGACAACTCAACCTTCATTGAAAACCAATGTTTTAAATGTTTAATGTTAGTTTTCAAATTATATACATTTATAAAGAATTGAGTTAAATTGTAACAGTTTTACAATTTAAGGGTTTAGAATTCATCAGGAATTTACTCGATTGTTAGCATTTAATGATTTAGACCTTGATAACTTTTTTTTTTTTTTCAAATTAGGTTTATAAAAACTAAAAAAATGTAGTTTCAATTTTTTTTTTTGGAATTTGGTTAAGAATTCAAACGTGTCTTCGACAAAAAAATGAAAACCATCGTAAGAAAATTGAGAGAAAACAAGCCAAAGTGTCAAACATGAGGGACAAAAATGTATTTAACCTACTTATATATTATTAAAAAATGTTATATATGAATATATGGGTTTGGATCAATTTTAAATTCGTTACGAGGACCCAAATATTGATCCAAATTCAAAATGAGAGATCCATATTCAAT
The DNA here is from genome assembly GCA_017139565.1 of Luffa aegyptiaca. Classification (NCBI taxonomy): domain Eukaryota; kingdom Viridiplantae; phylum Streptophyta; class Magnoliopsida; order Cucurbitales; family Cucurbitaceae; genus Luffa; species Luffa aegyptiaca. Next base: position 43,475,209 of record CM029402.1, on the reverse strand, counting down.
TTAATGTATAAAATGGGTTGGGCCAATATGGCCCAATCAAATGTTAAACTTTAGGTTGGACATGAATTAAGCTTAAGCCGAGCATGGCAAACAACCTTAACCATTTCTCTGTTTGTGTGTTTCTTTAATAGTAGTATTTATTTTAGCATTTTATTTTTGGTTTAATTACAAGTTTAGTCTCTGAACTTTTAGAGCTGTGTCAATTAGGTCTCTGAACTGTAAAAAGTATCCGGTAGGTCCTTAAACTTTCACTTTTGCGTCTTATAGGTTCCTAAACTTTCAATTTTGTATCTAAGAAGTCCTTGATCGACATTTTTAAAAATCCACAAGCCTACCAGATGTAAAATTGGAAGTTTAGTGTCCCAATGTGCATAAAATTCAGTTTTATATCTAGTAGATTGATCTCGAATATGTCATGGACCAATTATAGACACAAAGTTGAAAGTTCAATGACTTATTTGACATTTTTAAAGTTTAGAGACCTATTAGACATAAATTGAAAATTCAAAGACTTATTAGACATTTTTTAAAGGTCAAGGACCAAATTGACACAATCCTGAAAGTTCAAGGACTAAATTTGTAATTTAACCTTTATTTTTTACAAAAAAAAATATATAATTAAAAATAAAATTAAATTACAAATTTCATTCTAATACCTTGAGGATTGTTTCTATAATTAAATTTCTAAATTATTTATTATTTTTAGTCATTTACTTCAAGTTCATACAAATGTTTAACCTAACCTTTTTTTTTTTTTTTTTTTTTTTTTTTTTTTTTTTTTTTGTGAAAAGAGAATATTTAACCAACTTTATTAATGCATGAATACAAAAGTTAATAACAGAAAATAATTAAAAAAATTTCCAGGATAAGAATGAACGATAAAGAAGAGGTGGGATTGGAGTGGGAATTCCTCGTCCAAAAAAATTAAATTGAAAACAAAATTCTGCAACTAAAATGATATTGAAAGAACACTTCTAGGCCACGTTTGTTTCATTTTGAGATAGGTTTTGGTAATATATAAAAAATCCATATTTGTTTTATTGAAGTTTACTTTTTATGGATAAAAATATTTCATGAACCAGGAGACTTTATTACCCTTCTTGAAGCCAATGTATTAAATTTTCATCATGTCGATTTTTCCATCAACATTTTCACATGTCTATAGGTTCGATATCGACATAAGAGTGAATCGACATTTCTATTATACCGTAAAAAAATTGATAAAATATAAAGAAAATAGTCCTGAAATGTAGCTAATATGAAGATAATATTAATAATAAGTATTTTGAATTATTTTAAAAATGTAAAATTTTTATTTATTATTTTTTTTTTGTTTTAAATAATTTTCTAGAAATATTTATTGACATCAACATTTTATCAATATTTCCATCAACATCGACATTTTAACCCTTGCTTGAAGCCGAGATTTTTTTACTATAGACTTTTTTTTTTCTTGGAAAATAGAGATGAGAGAGGAGAGAGAAGAGAAAAATTAATCATGACTAGAGATTTATTTATTAATTAATCACCTAATATAAATATTTTAATTAAATCAACCACTAAAAAGACACACATATTTAACTCTCAATATTAATTATCCTATCTATCTAAACAGAAATATTTAGTGTCCTAAATTTTAAATCCAAGAATTTTAAGCAAGGATTTTTGCCCTTCTTTTTTACAATCATTTTAAACAAGGAAATCTTATTTATCTTGTTGGAAAAAGGAAAAAAAATGTTTTTTTTTTCCTTTTCTTTTTACAATTATTTTAAGCAAGGAAAATGTGTGGTGTAATTAGGAGAGAGAGTACAAGAGAGAGTAAATAATAAAGGAAAATTGAAAAGGGGAAAGATTCACATTTTTTTCCTGTCTTATGAGATTTAAATAATTGAATGTGGGAACAAACTATTCAAATAGTAACTTCTACTCAAACTCAAATTTTAAATATAGGACTAGTTAATCAATATCTTCATTCTACCCTAAAATATAAAAAAATTAACAAAATAAAGGTAATAATCAATTTTGTAAAGTTCAATAATATGCGAGATTAGAGATTCAAATAAGGATGTTCACTAGGTGAGATGTGAGAATTGGGATGGTGTCAATCCTCATTCCCGTCCTCGCCAATCTTTTAAATCTTTGTTCCTACAAAATTTTACATTAAGTTTCATGGGAATCATGTTTTTCATGGAGAACTATTATCTCTGGTTATTTTTTTTTTTTAATCTCAATTGAATTAAATAATTCTTTTGATAAATTTTCAATTAGATAGTCAATTATTCACAAAATCTTCATTTAAATAGTTATTTCTCTATAAAAAATTATTTCAATTTAAAGATAAAATTCTTAAACTTACAAATAAAAATAAAATAATATTTCCTATCAAATTATCCATACACATAATTGAAATGTTTTTTTTTTTTTTAGTTCAACAACATTTGGGGGGTGAGGGAATTCGAACTCATGACCTATTGGTCATAAGCACATACTTTATGCTAATTGAGCTATGCTCTTGTTGGCACACATAATTGAAATGTCATAACCATATAACTTAAACATATCAATTATCGCCAAAGCGAGCTTAGCTCAGCGGTAATTGGCATGTACCCTCGACCAAGAGGTTAGAGGTTCAAATCCTTCTACCCTCAAATGTTGATGTACTCAAAAAAAAAAAAAAAAAAAAAAAAAAAAAAACTTAAACATATCAAGTTATACAAATCATTGCTATGTTTGATATAAATAAGAAACTTTTTTTGGACAATATTATCCTTCAATATTAATTTAATGTATTTTTTGTCCTTTCTTTTAATGTAGTTTGTGACTCTTTAATAGATATTATTTAAATATATTTAAATAAAATAATTAATTAAATATTTGAATATCTTACTCTTTAATAGGACATGACAATACTCAGTAAATGTGCTTAAATGTTTAGCATTTCTAATATTTAAAATTAAAGAAAACAAAAGGGAATTATTATGGGTTGAAGTTGGAAAGTCAGGGGTTGAAGAATCATCGTGCTTTGTAACATTTTGACCAAAAGAAGTATTAATTAATAACCTATTCAACTTCTAAAATAACTATATTTTATTTTGCCTTTTGATATTTTTCCAGGAATGAATTAAGTTTTTTTTTTTTTTTTTTTTTGAAAAAGGAATGAATTAAGTTTATTGCTATAAATTCCTTTTTTTAGTTCAATTCTTTTGAGAACAAATTGAGATCTAAACTCTTTTTCAAAAAAAAAGAAAAAAAATTTGAGATCTAAGCTGAGAACAAGGTTGAAGATAAACTTCAATTCTAGGACATGGAGAAAGAAAGCAAGTAAAGAGTATAAGAATTTTAAAAAATTTCTTGCATCCATATGTAGATAAGGTCCTTCTTTTACTAATCAATGACTTTTCTTTCTTGAGAGATGTTGAATTTGGAACTCAAACTAACTATCAAATGGAAGAAAGAATACCACGTTGGTAGGGGTGGAGTGACGAGAAGAGTATAAGGTGAGCATTGATTTGGTTTTGATGGTTTTCAATGGTTTCTTAATATCTAAAATTTATTTCCATTTGAGTCATTTGAATTCCATCATATCTGACTATGTAATTTATTTCTTTAAAGATGTGTAATTGTAAATTTATCTCTTCTACTTTTTTCGACAACGATTTAGCTTTCTCATTTTGATTTTTTTCTTTATCTTTTTTTCTTCTTCATCTATTAGTTCCTTCTTATAGTTCTAGATAGATAGTTTTAGAAGATTGCATTGCATATTGGTGTAGTGCCAAGTTGTAGGAATTGCAAAGTAGTGTTTTTTGTAATTGGATGTCGTATCTTGAAAAATGGTTTGATCTCCTACGAGAAACACCAATCAAAGGCGAATCTCTTTTCAGATAATCGTATGAATCAAAGGTATCAATATTTTACTTCTTATAGATGATTTATATTATTTTATAAATAATTTTCTTATTGTTTTTGTTGGTTATGTATCACCATTTTTTTTAAAATTTTATTTCCAACATAATTCTTTTTATCTAATTAAAATCATATATCTTTTTTCCTCTTTTTTTTTTATCTAATTAAAATCATATTTTTTTTTTTTTACAATCTTACCATTTAAAAAAAATGGTAATAATAATAATAGTTTTTTTTTCTTACCATTTTACCATCTTAAAAAAAAAATTGTTAAGGAGGAGAATCATTTTTGGTCTATTTTACTCTTTGGCCAAATCTAAAATTTACCAAGCAAATTATAAAATTTATCTATTAAATTTAATTTAACTCATAAAATAGCATTTAAAAAGCTAAAATATGAAAAGTTTTTAAATTTATATAATTACTAATTTTAATTATATATATTTAAAATAACAAAGATGGAATATGAAATGTTTTATTTTAATATTAAATTAGTTTCTCTCTTTATTTAATTAACAATAATAACTCCTATTAACTCATAGCATTTTTAAATAAGGCACTAAAAAACTAATGATGGCAATTTTAAATTCTATGAATTTAAGGGCCCGTTTGATAACCATTTCAGTTTTTCGTTTTTGGTTTTTCTGTTTTTGGTTTTTGGTTTTTGGTTTCCTGTTTTTTAAAAACAAAAACCACGTATGTTTGATAACTGTTTTTTGTTTTCTGTTTTTTAAAAACAGAAAACCAACCTTGTTTGATAACTGTTTTTGGTTTTCAGTTTTTTAAAAATTAGAAAGATGAAAAGATATTTTAGAGAGAGAAAAATGTGTAAAGACATTGAAACAAAAATTTAGAGACACAAATATAAATGTTTTCAAGAGATTTTTTTTTTTTTTGAAAAGACGAGAGAAAAGTTAAACACAGAAAATTTAGAGAGATGAAAGAAAATGTTTAGAGAAAGAATATTAGTTAGACTCGAGAAAAGATATTAGTTAGAGAAAAAATAGAAAACAAGTTAGAGTAAAAGCGATAAATTTTAGATTAAAAAAATTAAATAAAAAAAGAAAATTTAGAGAGATAGAGAACTAACGATAAATTAGAAAAATAAAGAAAAGTTGTAGCGATAGAAAATTTTGGTGACTTTCTTTTTCCAAAAGAAAAATTAGAACATGTTTATCCAGGAGAGAAAATGTATTGACAAGTTTTTAGAAATAGACAAGTTATAGAGAAAAAAAAAAGTTTTGAGAGAGAAAATTTTAGAGAGAGAAAAAAATAGAGAAAGAAATTTGTTGGAGAGAGAGGTAAAAGAGGAGAAAAGTAAGCATTAGAAGAAAAATGAGTTTTTGAAAAACAGAAATCTGTTTTTAAAAACTATTTTTTTTTGTTTTTGAAATTTACTTATAATTTCAAAAACGTTTTTAAAAAACAGAAAACAGAAATGGTTATCAAACACCCTTGTTTTTAAAAAATGAAAAACAAAAACAGAAAACAGAAAACAGAATGGTTATCAAACGGGCCCTGTTAGGTTTTTGTTTTTGTTTTTCATTTTTTTTTCATTTAACATTCTTTAACCAAGTTGGTATTTATAAAGTCTTGATAAATATTTCTTCGTTAATGTTGTAACAAGTATTTATTTAGTATTTATTTAGATTTTAAATTATATCATGCACATAATATTTTTATTTTAAAAAAAAAATTCATAGTATATAAAGTTGGTGTCAAATTCACAAATAGATAACTTATTTGCATAGAAAAAACAATACTTAAATAAGTTCATTGTTTCTATTCAACCAAGTAATCAATCTTATCAAATATATTATGAAATTTAGTAACATGCAATTTTTCTAATAATAGTAAAAATTAGCCAAAATTTTATTAAGATTTTAGGTCCCGTTTGATAACCATTTGGTTTTTGGTTTTTGGTTTTTGAAAATTATGCTTGTTTTTCCCCATTTTTCTTATCATGGTTTGTATCTTTGTCAATGACACATTTAACTTCCTAGCCAAATTCCAAAAACAAAAACAAGTTTTTGGAAACTACTTTTTTTAGTTTTCAAAATTTGGCTTGGTTTTTAAAAACATAAGAGGAAGATAGATAACAAAATCAAGAAACTTATGTGTGGGGTAGTGTTTTTAAGCTTAATTTTCAAAAACCAAAAACAAAAAACCAAATCGTTATCAAACGGGGCCTTAGTTATCAAAAAGTATAGTTTTATAACTTTAGCTTTTAATGAATGAAAAATCAAATGCACCGGTAAATTCACAAGTTTTAGAATTTAATAGGCTTCAATATGAAAAGTTTTGTTTTTTCATTATCTAAAAAATTAACTATTTATCTTTAATAACAATTTATTATATAATGTTAAATGAGTTAAAGAATTTCCAAAGTTTCTTAACTTTTTAGCTCTACAACTACAATTATAAAAAGATGTAGGAAACAAAATTTAATAAATCAATAGAAAACAAAATATATTCTTATATATATATGATGAAATGAAAAGAAAATATTATCAACATTATAAAGTAATTGGAAATACCACGTGCAAGGCACGTGTTAAAAAACTAGTATTTAAAAAAAAAAAAGGCAATATGAGGACTACTTTTTAGCTCGTGGAGATTGTTTTTCTCACTCCCTTCTCTTTTTTCCCATAAACGGGGATTCTTTATGGAAAAATAGACATCTCTAAATTCAAACACCATTGGATCGAACATATAATGCTAAGCAATACTCACATTAGTAAAATTTCAATAAAATATAAAAAAACAAAATAAAGGTAATAATTACTTTAAGGGGCCGTTTGTTTCGCGGTAATCCAAGATTCCCATGGAATGGGCATCTGGATTACCCCGTTTGTTTTGCGGTAATGTAAGATGTCCAGGCATCTCGGGATGTCCACACGGGAGGCATCTAAGAAGATTTGGATGCCCTTCTGATACATGGATTTCTAAGATTCCCATGTTAAGGGAATCAACCATTGACGTTTTGGTCCTTCGTTTTTATATTTTCTTTCATAAATTTTCTTTATTTTTTTTTAAAATTAGGATTTTAAAAAATTAGTGTATTCATTCACTAATAAACAATTATATGAAATTAACTATATTTATATGTTTCATTACATATAAAATAAACTCCATTTAATTTGTATAACATATAGTTGAATCTATTTTCAATTGAAATTTGTAGTGAATTTTTTTATTTATTTTACCTATCCAATAACGATTATCCAATATCTTTTTATTAAAAAAAAATACAATCACAAATTGATATTATTTCTCTCAAAACTTTCTCTATTTTGATAATTTATAAATATAATCCACTAAAAATTGCTATCAACTATATAATTGTCTTCTTTTAAAATAAGTTCAAGTAGTTCAAGTTTAAATTGAAATTAATATTTAATTCTAATTTTTTTATATGAATCTTAAGACAATAGAAATTAATTTTTTTTTTTACAAAATAACATATAAAATTAATACAAATTGAATTGATAACAATATTAAATTATTAAAGTAAAAAATGTTATAAATTTAAATTATCATAAATTAATATATAAATGATTTGAAGATAGGAGAGGGTATTGTTGGAATAATACATCATTTTAAGACATTCCTGTCCAGAAATTCTACAAAACAAACCTGAGTTATCTCTAAATATTTCTGAACATCCCTATAAATTTTCCTGCAAAACAAATATGGTTATCTAAAGATGCTAGACATTTATATTTCCAGACATATATAATTCCAGACATTTGAAAATTTCGGCTATCTTGATTACCAAAAAACAAACTGCCCCGAAAAATATATAAAGAATTAACAAAATATGTGTAGTGTAAAACAATTATAAATCCTTGAATCAGAATGAATTATTTCGTCCCTATTTTTAGATATTATCAAATATGGACCAAAGAAAAGGCCACATGGAGCCCTCAGAATAAAGTGAAGGAAAATGCAAACAAAATTTGAACTCTAATTTATATAATTATTTATTGGATTCTCTATTTCTCTTTAAAACTATCTAATATAGATTAAAACTATGGGAGGTAGATTTTAATGTTTGTCTGCTCGAATAATCACACTTTGTAATTTCTCTCTTTTACATTCAGTTTCATCAGGAGAACATCACAAATAATTTATCGTTTGGGTCCCATCCCCACTAATATGTCTTTTTAATGCGGGACAACAATTCTCCGATCCTTTCTTTCTCTCCACACATTTAATTGTAACTCTTACCCACAATTTTTTTTTTTTGTAAAACTTCTTCCACAATAATATGCTTTTTTCTTCTTTTTTTTTTTTTTTTTTAAAAAAAGAAGCTTTTTTCTTCTTCTTTTTATCTCAATATGTACTCCACACATTCAATTTTCTTGTGATTTACATTGCATTTCTTTTTCTATAAACAAAAATCACAACCATGCTTTTAGTACCTAAATGATAATTTATTTAATAATCCTTAAATGATAATTAGTTATTTAGTTCTTGAATTCACTCCAACAAATTCGACTTTAGATGTCAGTTTTGTACCGTCATTGAACTCGTATAATGACGGTTTTACATTCGTCATCTTTGTGGATGCCATTGTAGGATATGAGACCATTGTTCAATAATAACTTTCAAAATTGTGTTTAATAGATAAATTTTAGAAAGTATTTCAATAAGGGTGCGTTTGGCGTTGATTTTGGAGGAGGTTGAAGTGATTAAAAAAGAATCTTAACCGTTTTTAGCATTTGACAAAACAGATTATAAATTAATTTTTATAAAAGTACTTTTCTGATCTGCAAAATCCTTTTTAGTTTAGTTTCCCTAAAAATCTAATTTGTAACTAACTATTTATCTCTCTACACGTTGTTGAGACGTGATTCATGTCAATCATTTTTTTTTAAATTTAAGTTAAATATTTTTATTCTATTATCTTATACTCAATTGAAATTATTTGTTTTTATTTTTATTTAAATTGAAATAATATTTTCTTTAATACAAGTAGAAAATTATATTTCTTAGCAAAATATAAAAATATCTTAGACTAAACCTAACATTATATTTTAAATCATATGAAATTTTAAATAATTATCTTATATGTGTCAAAAAAAATAATTATCTTATAATAATTTTGAAATTATCTCATAAAACTTTGAAATTAAATATCAACATTAAATTTATTTATTGAAAAAATATAGTTAAGCTACAACAATTTAGAATTTTAATTTACCAAACACCTCAACCTGTTTTTTCATCCATAAAACTAAAATTTATCAAACACTAATTTATTTCATAGTACAACGCTGATTTTCTTAAAAGCATAGTTAACATTAATTATTTTAGAAACTACAACAATCCCAAACTAAGCCTAAGTCTCCTAGACTTTAAAAGATGTCTCATAAATTAGAGACTTATTATGCACCAAATTTAAAGTTTAGGAATACATTAGATAGAAAATTGAAATTTTAAAGGCTGACCTATTAGACATTTTTTAAAATTTAAGGACCTATTTGATACAACATTAAAAGTTTAGGAACATATTAGACATTATTTAAAGTTTTAGAGTCTATTAGACACAAGTCTAAAAGTTTAGGAGTTAAACATGTAATTTAACCATTATTCTATTTTAATCCTTAAACTTCACGTTAAAAAAAAATCAATTTAATGCATGCCTTAAGTTCTTTTATCCTAAGCCAACATGAGCATAGCTCAATTGACATTGTACTAATGACGAAGAGGTCTGTGGTTCGAATCTCTCCACCTCCACATATCGTAAAAAAAAAGAGTTCTTTTATCATAAACGAGACAATTTGAGTATCTACATGACAATACGTGTTCTAAGTGAGAGTTTGGTTTCTAAATCGAGTTAGAATACTGTTAAATGATTAATGAAAAGTTATTCATGGTAATAACTAAAATACGATCATTTGACATATTTAGCTAAAATTGAAGTGTAAACTGAAAATATAAAATTTATCTTTAGTTTTAATATTTACTTAATTTAAGAAAACTAAAACAATACATTAAAAGAAAAAAAAAAAAAAAACAAATGGGCTTGAAAAAGAAGAGAGACAAAATGGGGAAAAAAAGTTTCTCTCTTGCATCTAATTTATATATATTATAAATGTAATGTTAATATAACATATACATAGGCCAAATTCTAATTTGTATAACGTATACATAGGCTAAATTCTAATTCTTTACTTGATATAATTCATAATAGTTCAATGAATTTGAAATGAAACTCATTTTCTTTTAACATTTGAAAGTAATAATTGGCTATGTAGTTAACAAATGATTTAAGGATTCAATACATACATATATATATATATATATATTTATATCGAAAAAAAACTCTCTTTCTCATTTAGATTTCTAAAAGAATAAGCATAGCCTTTGTAATGCCTCAGGTTTTCCAACCTTTAGCCTAGGGACACTACCACAACCCTTAACCCTTAACTCTGGAACTGAACCACTTTAAATCGGATGTACCGAAAATTTCGGCAGCATAACGGCGTAAAATGGCCTGAACCAAAATTTTTCTTCACCTGATAAGCAATTAAACACTTCAAAACACCACAGCCCAACTCCACCAACTACAATTCAGATACACGACCTACTTCACTATACGAGTCAGGTCTCGTAGCAACACGCCTTAACTCAAATCATGCAATGGAACACAATATTCACTAGACTTTTAATAACACCAGCACTTAAACCCAAAAGAGTGATAACTGACAACTTTAATTCAAAAATGATAAACCAATGGAACTAAACTTAGGATCATAAACAAAACAACTAAACCAAGTCTCACCAACAAATCCACAATCAACGAAACTAAACTAGTCTACTCAAGCATAGCAAAAATGGAACTATAACCAACTCTAGCCTATCAAAACATAGGAAAGAAAGCCAAACGCCCTAGGGTTCCTCCTCGAAGTTCTCCTCTTCCTCACCAAGGTCCAGCTCGTCATCCAAACCTGCAACATCTAAAATGTTGGGGGAAGGTGGGGAAGGGGGTATCAGTACAACCATGGTACTGGTAAGCAGCTCACACTTACCAAACCACAAACAAACAACCAATACAAGCATCATGCTCAACACACGCATCCAACAGGTTACACAACCACAATAAGAAACATGCTTTCAAGTTAAAAACTAACCACATGCTTAAAAACATCAAACTCATGCAATGCATCTCACGCTATGCAACGCACGCACTAGACCCCACATGATTTCCGCGTCATGCTCCGCAACTACATGATTTCCGCGTCATGCTTCGCTACACATGAATTCTGCGCCATGTGCTACGCTTCTCACATGATTTCCGTGTCATGCTCCGTTACACATGAATTCCGCGCCATGTGCTAGACTCCACATGATTTCCGCGTCATGCTCGCAACTACATGATTTCCACGTCATGCTCCGCTAATACATGATTTCCGCGTCATGTTCCGCTAATACATGATTTCCGCGTCATGCTCCGCTACCTACCCCACATGTATTCCGCGCCATGTGTTACGCCACTCATACGTGATTTCCGCGTCACGCTCCACACTCACACCCACGTGATTTTCGTGTCACGTTCCGCTACACATGAATTAATGCACCATGTGTTGTGCCTCACACCCGACTCATGCTACACTTTCCCCACGCAACATGCAAGCCAGACTCAACATGCTTGACTCAACAATAACCATGCTTAAGACAAGTACTTAACATGCTTATACTCCTTAAGCGTACACATCTCAAGCAATGCAATAAGTACGATTCAAGATTAACACAACCATTTCAATGTTCACAATACAACAGTGTATACATAGCAACTCATAGTTAACACAAACATAAGTAAAGCAGATAACAAACAACATACTTCAGGCAGTCAAACAAGCTTAGTAAGTAGAAACTACTTACCAAACACGCTTCCAAATACCAACGAGGCAACACTTGCACCAAGCTCTACAAGCACCTCGAACAACAACTAAAAACGTTACCATCAAAGACTAAACTAAGAGAAAACGACCTAATAAGCTACTAGGGGCCAAAACCACTTTACCCAGCTCATTTCTTTGCTGGACAGTCTTTAACGTACCCCAAACTGAAAGTCCAAAACCTTTAGACCATGGGCAACCATGTCTAAGGCACAACGGGCAATGGGTGTTCGCCAAACTGCTCCAGATAAGGCTTTTCAGCCGCTGGACAGCAAGTATACGACCCACATAAAGTGCACTAAGAACTCCTAAGGACCGGGTACGCTACCAAACCTAAAACAACTAATGGGGATCTAATCTAACATGCTTTATAAGCTACAAACAGCAACCTAAAGCTCATTTAACTCATGCTTTAAGAACATATAAGGGTCAGAAAACATTCTAAGGCAACGAGACTTAATGGGCATGAAAGAACTACTTGATTTTCAACTAAAACGACAACGACAACCCATTTTCAAACATGTTCTAGGACTTATAACGGCTGGGCAACACTTAAGAACCTAGATATGCAAATGGGTCACGATCCACATGCTTTGAAAGCTAAGACAACTAATGAGCAACCTAACTAAAAGGCTATCGAACAGGGGACAACAAGGAACTTACCCAAACGGGCCCGTTTTCACGCTAGGCGGGTTATTCTAACCTCTAACAACGCGCCAGGAGGATCTTTGAGCAGTGAGTGATCAAGCTTAAGTGATTCGAACTCAATCGATCACCTTTTACGGCGCTGCAGATCAGAATATCGAACACCATTAAACTTTTCAGCACAAAAAACTAATGGGCATTCTACCAAGGCTCCAAACAAGAATGGGTAAGGGCCAAAACTTACCGGAAACGCTAATTGACGCCGGAAACGCCCAATGACGCTGCTGGACAGCGGCGAAAATGCGAGGAAAGGAGACTCCGAGCTGCTGTCCGCGCGAGATCTAACCAATAAGGACTCAAGGGAGTTAGTGAAGGGATAAAAACCCTAGGCAGCGGAAGACCTCAGAGACCCTATCGGTTTAAACATCAATTGGGGAAACCAATACGACGGCAAAATAATTCACAGCAGAAAAAACCATTTTATACATGTTGTAAACATATATATAAAACATGCTGAGATCAAGAGGAAGAAATCCTAGATCTAATCTAGGAAGGATCCTATTGATCCAAGTTCAAGATAACATTACCTTTGAAGAATTTCTTGAACGATTCGCCAAAATTCCTTCGAATTGCTCCCAAAAACAGCAGCAAAGAGGGTACTTGATTTCGCTGGAATTTAGCCAAGAACACCACCACCAACGTTGCACCGGTATTCTCTTGAAGGATGTACGTTAGGGGCTTGTGGGAGCTCGATCTCTAAGGGTTTTTTGAGAATTGAGTTCTCTGTATATCTATTTGGGAGAGAATTCCAGAGAACCTTTCTTCGAATTGAGAGATTGGGAGAATTCTTCTTCAATCTCAGAGAGAGAGAGGGCCAAAAACTGAATAACCAAGCAGTACCGTAAAATTGCCCAACCTCCTCCTTAAAAAACTCCCATTCACGCAATGATAAGAATATCATGGAGGACATGTTCCCATCAGTTACCTTAACTGATGGGAAAATAAAATTAATATTAATTAAATAAAGATTAATTAATATTAATTAATATTAATTAATCTTTTAATTAAATTAACCATTAATTTAATTTAAATGTTATTTGTATAAACTTATTTATACAAAATAAACTCCATATATCCCATAGTTTTAATACAGTTTAATTAAATCAAATTTAATTAAAATTAAAACCAAAACATTAATTAATTCACCAATTAATTAATATCACAATTAAATATCATATATTTAATTATATATATATATCTCTCAAATTAACTATAGAATTAATATACATCATATGTGTATTAATTATAACCTATAGTTTTTAAAATGAATCCAATTCATATTTAAACTTAATATTCGAACCACTTCGAATATTCAAATCACCCTTAGAAATTTACCTCAACGCCTTTATAGAGCTACCGGTGGGACCTGATGGACCTACAGATCAGAAGCTCCAACGATATGAGATTAATTGGCTAAACTCATTAACCAAGTTAATCAATATTCGTTAACTGTGGTTCACTCCACTATAGAACCACAGCTGCACTCTTCTCACTGCAGATATATTTCTGTGTCCACGGATATCGACCATCAACAGCAAGTTAGCCCTTCACGTGTGTTCGTACCCCAGCTAGGTCAAATTACCGTTTTACCCCTGGGATACCTCTTGGTCCTTAAGTACCAGTGCTCCTCTAATGAACAACCTGTTTGAGGTCCAACCAACAAACAGAAATCCCTCTCGTGCCATAAAGAGGGTAGGGCCCATTGTTCAAGACCCGGAGACACCACTTAAGGGAACACACCTCTACTTACCCTAATATCGGGAAGGAGTGAATTCCATCTTGTAAGACTATGTTCCCAGCTCCCCACTCGGTCTTGTCCCCAAAATGGTAGGCTTATTGAGTCGGCGAACAGGCCACTCTCACCCGTACAAATCAAAGGACAATCCCTCATGGATAGGAGTCCATAATCCACTCAGGATTAAGGCCAAGTTGCCTAGGTCATCCTAGTGAAATAGAAACCGAGCTAACTAACGGTGTTACAGTTAGTGGTTAACTATTTCGCGGTCCGGTCTTTGTGCAAACTCATTGCACAAGATACCCCCACTCGCATGTCAACTACATGAACGCGTTGGATCACTACGTTTGTATCAATATACAAAGCGGGCCGTATCCATAGTGTCACCAGGATAAGGTACCCAGCCTTATCCCTATACTATAGACCCTTTAGGCTAAAACTTGAACATTGATCCCCGTATGTCCCTACATACTAGTTCAAGCCTCATTCTATTAGCCTTGGATGTTTAGTTTATTGGATTAGGGTTAATAAGACAAGATATAATACAAACATTGAATAATACATCTCACTTTTATTAATGTTCGGTCAAATGTACATTTACTATCTACGAGTTTTAGGGCATAAAACCCAACAGTTAGATCGGGCCTCAAAACACCTAGATCGAGAGAAAGGAAACTTACCCACAAGGTTTCCTTGCTGCAAACAGAAGGAGAAGAGAGATCTGAATCACGAAACCCACCCAAACAAACACAGAACCAGCTCGGACTGGGTAGCGACGCGACTCGACAAATGACGACGACGACACTCGCTCGGGCTGGACAGCTTGACCCACGACCTCACGAGAGAGGGAGAGACCGAAGAGAGAGGGAGAGCTCGCAGAGAAAGGAGAAGACAACGCGAAGAGAGGGAGAGCCCGCGGATGGAGACGACGCGATTTGGACGGGGACGGCGGCGGGGCTGGCGGAGGCTAGATGCGAACGGGAACGGGGCAGAGAGAAGGATCCGCGAAGAGAGAGTTCGCGGGGGAAGAAGGACCATGTGGCGGCTTGCTGCGCTGCTTCAGACGGCGGCGACGCGACAACCACGAGCAGGGCGGCGGCGGCGGCTGGGTAAGGCGGCAGCGGCTGGGCTCTAAAAAAGGGGGGCTGCTCACGAGAATGAAAGAGATGGAGAGAGAGAGAATAGAAGGGTTAAGGTTTTTTTTTCCTCTTTTCGTTAAAATTCCTTTCTTTTCCTTGTTTTTTTCATCTTTTCTTTTCTCATAAACCCATAAAACAAACCACCCAAAAATAGGATTACTAAGAATATAACTCCAACTTAAATCCCTTTGATTAACATAAACTTTTCAACGCTCCCACCTTATAACAACGGTAACTTGGAATTTAACGAGCTTTAGGAAGGAAATTTAATTACTTTAACGCTCATATTACCTGAATAATTTCCCAATGCCTTGGTATTAAAATTTAAATCCCTAAGTTCAAGCCGAAATAGCATTTATATTCCTCTTGACTATATTCATGGAATTTAATTAACACCAGAAAAGCACGGGGTGTCACAACCTTATCTTTAAAGTTCCAAAATAAATGCCAGGCTTCCATAAAACACAAAAAAAATAAAAAAAAATCAAATCGAATAAAATAATAAATAAGAAAAAACAAAGGTTAAAGGCTAAAACAATAACGATAATAATATTGTCAACTTGAGCATAGCTCAGCTGGTATAAAATATGTATTCTCTTCATCGAGAGATCAGAAGTTCGAATTCTCCACCCACATATATATATATATATATATATATATATATATTAAAAAAAACGATATATGATAAATTTTTTTAATGGTACTAAGATTAGGACTTGTTGAAAGAATGATATACCCATAATAATAGAGTGGCATGATTGAATGGGGCCACAACCACTGCATTATTTTACTTGAGAATAAAGCAAGTGGGAGAACAACATGTGACTTTGATTGAGCTTTGTTTTGAAGTGATCCTTGGTTTTTGGAACTGTGTCCCCACACATTTACAAACACCATTATTTAATATATCTTTAGAACACTTTTCTAGATTTGTTTTAATAAAGATCATTGGTATATATTATAATATAAAACTTTAATTTTGCAATTTTATTTGTATACACACACACATGAACATACTAAATTCTTGTAATATAATATCTGCAAAAGCAGGCCCTTGGATCTTTATGTGTATATTATAATACAAATGCTATCTATATGTTTCATCAAAACCATAATATATATAACTTTATTGATTGAGGATTTTTCTTTTTTTTAATGGTTGGAAACACAATTGTGTGTTCACAAGATAATTAAGGTTGTTTAATTTTTAATCTCTAAGTTAATTCCTTACTAAATTTAGGATGTGTTTGGTTTAATTTTTACACCGGTTTAATTTAAAAAAAAAAAAAATTCTAGTGTTTGGCAACCACTAAAAATGACTTGTGTGTAAAAAGAAAATGTAACCAAACATATGGGTGTTTAATTTTAAATAATTTTTATACAAAATGTTTATAAAACAATGCATTTTTAAAAAACACTTGAATTAAAAGATATTCTAAACATTGATGTGGTTTATGTATATGTGCACAGGATTTCATGAGTACTGACCAATAATATTATTAATTGAAAAAGAAATGACAATATATATGAGATAAAAATAGAATATGTTGTTTTGACATTCTATATTAAATCATTGTTAGGTCCAAAATTTTAAACAGATAGTTTAAGATATATTTTTAATTTTTTAATACATTGTCTTAACATTCATTTGTAGTATTTGTGGGTTTAAAGTTTAGTATAAGATCCAACAGGTGACTATCAATATTTATTGGAGAAGATGTTAATGACATGCACTAGACCAAAAAAGTAAATATGCTATGTAGTCTCTTTCGATACTTGAAAATCAATGAATATTGATTGAATTCTTAATAAACAAGAGTTTCTACTAAAAGTTTGAAATATTCTAAATGAGAATCATTGATATCACACATATATTTGCTAGTATTATATTGTTATATTAATCCATCTCTCTCCTTATAAAACTTATGTTTCTTTTGTCCATCCATACAAAACTTAGTGGCGGATAGTAAGAAATTTTCGCACGTTATCTTTATATAATATAAGAAAATAAAATGATAAGTAGAAATGAAAAAATTGATTTTGATGAGTTGTATAGAAAATGACACACATGCCTCTACGTCATTGACAATTGAATACCTTTATAATTGACAACTCATCTGCAAATTTATTAGTGAGTGCTCCTTGTATTCTCAAACTCTAAACCACTAAACTCCAATGATTTTCTTTTTTTGATATGTGGAGGTGAAAGATTCGAACCACGGATCTCTTGGTCATTAGTACAAACTTTATGCCAGTTGAGTTATGCCATGCTGACTAAATTTCAATGATTGTTTTCTTGAGATTTTTCATTTCCTATCGAGATAACATAATTGGTTAAGAACCTTAATTATTTAATTTTATACCGATATAATAGAAATATTTAGTTTTATAATATTTTGAATGACATGGCGAAAAAAAGAAAAAAAAAAAAACAATCTATCTCTACCTTTTCGCCCTTGCCCCAACTCTCTCTTTCCTTGTTAATTCCATTCTCAATAATTTGTAAGTTTTTATATTTGTCTTCCAAATCTTTAGGAGCGTTTGGGGTGAAAAGCTATCAATAAGAGTTCACTTTTTGGGTGAAAAAATTATATTTTCATTGATAATTATAAGACATAGGGATGAAATTGAAAAGTAGAATGAACAAAACTTGTCGCATACCGGTATGTAGGGATCTCCTTACACACCCCATTAAAATCTTGACAACTAAGAAAGAGGAAGGGAGAAAATGAGAATTCTTTTTTTATCTCTCCTAGTTGTCAACATTTTAATGATAGTATGCAGTCAAGTTTTTTTCAAATAGAATATAATTTAGAAATTGCATACATTTAGCCTTTAATTTACACTACATACATTTATTTATTTTTTAATTAAAAAACCATATTTCGATCTTTTTTTTTTTTTTTTTTTTTGAAAAACCATATTTCGATCTTTAGTTTTATTGTTTTAGTCTTTGAATTATTATAAATATTTATTTTTTATTTTTAATTTAAATTTTGTATTAGATTTAATAGAAATCTTAAATCACATATATTTTTTTTATTGGATTGCAAACTCATAATGTAATTTCATTGAGTCGGCAAGATGCCACGACAAATTTTTGGTAAATGTGTGGTACAATAATATAAAAGTAGGAAAAAAAGATGATTTTTTTTTTTTTTTTTTACATTATAAAAGAACATATTTCCCTCAGTTTCAAAAAGAAAAAAAAAAAAATATATTTCCCTTTTGGTTTAAAAGTTGGGTGGGGAATCTAGGGGAGGACCCAAATTGGAAAAAAAAAATGAAGGGCCAAAAATAAATTTATTTAAATAGTTTAATAATGATTAAATTTTCATTAAAAAAAAGTTTGACAAAGCTTGAACTATATGGTTATATTAAGAATTACTCTTCTAAGTCGAAGGTCTAAATCTCATTTCTAAAAAAAAAAAAAAAAAAAAAAAAAAAAAAAAAAAAAAAAATCTAAATCTCCCACTCCACAATTATTATACCATAATTTATATATATATATATATATATATATATATATATATATATATATATATGATAAAAGAAAAGAAAAAACAAAAAACAAAAAACAAAAGAAAAGAAAAGGTATGATAAAAGTTTAATGTATTTTTTTTTCTTTTGAGTACATCAACATTTTGGGGTGGGGGATTCAAACCTCTTACTTTTTGGTCGAGGGTACATGCCAATTATCGTTGAACTAAGTTCGCTTTGGTAGTTTAATGTAATTTATTATTTTTAAATAAAAATAATAAATTTTATAAAAAAAAAAAAAGAAAAGGTATGATATATATATATATTTTGAGTACATCAACATTTTGGGAGAGGGGGAATTCAAACCTCTAATCTCTTGACAAGGTTATATACCAATTACCGCTGAGTGAAGCTCGCTATGGTAGTTTAATATAATTTATTATTTTTAAATAAAAATCAGAAATTTTATAGTAAATTAGTAATTAAAATTGCTGATCCCGTGAAGTTGAAGCCCTAGTTTGCAGTATAGTTTTGCTCCAAACATGATTGTATTTGGTCTCAAAGTATCTAAATTTGATGTTTATATTTATTTTATAATATTATATTATAAATAAAGAAGTAACATTTTTTAGTTTAAAAAAAAAAAAGAAGTAACATTTTTTTTTTATTTCAAATAAAGATTTGACTTAAACCTATCATCTTAATGGTTTTTTTTTTTTGAGTTCATCAACATTTGGAGGTGGGGGATTCGAACCTCTGGTTGAGGATACATATTAATTACCGTTGAGCTATATTCGTTTTGACTACCATCTTAATGCTGGAACTATATTGAAATTGGTCAAAATTTCACCATTTAATTATGAAGATTTGAGACAATAATTGATTTTATTTTTTTGACAAGAGACAATAATTGAATTTTATACAAACATGTGACTAAAATGATTAATTATCTTATTTTTCTATAATTCTTCATCTTTTCTCTCTCCAAGGTAAACTCTTTCAATTGTTTACAAATGAATTTTTAATGTTTTTCAATTTATAGGTCCTGAAAGATATAATTCACGTTTAATTTGTCTCACCCATTTCTTTTTCAAATTTGGTTCGTTGCTTCTTTCCTTAAATTTATTTTTTCTTTATATATATATATATATATATATATATATATATATATATATATTAAATTGTAATAACATTTTGTTTGGTTGTCAAACAAATAATAAAAAATAAATAAATAAAAAATAACGTTTCGTTTGATAATTTTTTATAATAAAGAAAATTTCCTTAATATTTTATAAATAATATAGGAAAAATGAAATATAATTTGCAATTTAAATAATTATCTTATAAAAAATTTTGCAATCAAATATCAACGGAGCATTATGATAATTGAAATTCAGTGTATATTCCAGTCATTATATATATATATATATATATATATATATATATATATATATTTTGACAATATGGGGTGGAGGATTCGAACCACAGACCTCGTGGTTATTAACACATCTTTATGCCATTTGAGCTATGCTCTTGTTAACCCAGTCATGATAGCTAAACCACAATCTTTTTCAAAATATATATATATAGCTAAACCACAACTATTTAACAAACAATGTGACATGTTTTTTCATTTTTAAACTAAAATTTATTAAAGACCAAAAAATTTACTTTATTACAACTTACGCTTTTAGAATCACTATGGAAACCAATTATTTTAAAAATCATATTTAATCACAAACTAATTAAGTCAAATAAGAACCAATCTGAACATAATTCAATTGATTAAGGTATATATACCATCGATTAAAAGGTTAGAAATTTGAATCTCTCTAGAAAAAAGAAAGAAAAAAAAAACAAACTCAAATTAAACCTCAATAATTGAGGCCTCTATGATTTTAGATTTTTGGATCTATGAAAGGGAAATAAAGAATTATATTTTGAGTAGGACATTGTGGTGACCACTTTTAATAGTTTTTTCTCCCCATCTTCATATCCAACCATCCCTTATTATTTCAACTAGCTTTCTCTCTCTCTTTTCTTTTATCTCTCTCCCAATTTTTAATTTCCTCTAAAAAAACTTAGATCTCAAAGATTATTTGAGGGATTAGAACAATATAACTGACGATTATATGTATGAAAAAAATGATTAAACTACAAAATTTGGTTCCTATAGAGTTTGGAGAAAGTTAGAATTTAGTCCCTATGGTTTTAAAATTAGAATTTCGTCTTTATGGTTTGAAGAGTCCCGATCGCATATTCAATTGGTTAGAATTTTGTCCATATCTTGTCACGTAGTATTCAACTCGTGAGTGGATGAAATTCTAATTTTAAAATGATATAGAGACTAAATTCTAACTTTTTCCAAATCATGGAGACCAAAATTTTAATTTAGCGCAAAGAGAATTAAAAATTAATTGTATTACCAATTTGTATTTAACTATTATTTGAAGCAAAAAGATTTTAAACGTCATCAAATAGTTATCAAAGGAAAATCACAAGAGCTAATCCAAAAGTATAGTTCAATAGACAAGATCACCTATTTGACTATCTTAAATGTCGATGGCTCGGTACTTTATTTCCATATAAACTCGTTCAACTAAAAAAAAGACGATCACATAAAAGGAAAAAACAAAAAAAACACTACAGTATTATTCACCATTAATGGCTATTAAGAACACTAGAACTATCGTCATGTAGGGCCTTTCACAATTAAGCATTGAAGTGCCGTGGGGTTGCAAATTATTGTTTGTTTCTTTCGAGTTGCTTCTTTGTGTATCGATCTCAATCAACGTTAACATCAAGTGGTTTAGAGGAAAAAAAATGAAAAAAAAAAGAAAATATTTCAAAATAAAAATTTGAAACGCAAAGGAAAAATGAACCTTGTGTGGTCGTTTTCAATTATATAATATGATGATTAAGCATATGAAAAACGAGGGTGTGAAAAGATTTATAATGAAGATTATAGAAGGGAAAAAATTATTTAATATGTCAGCACTACGACAGCTATTTCTTTAATAGCTGCCAAAGCGAGCATAGCTCAAATGGTAATTGACATATATCCTCGACTAAGAGATCAGAGGTTCGAATCTCCCAATGTTGATGTACTAAAAAAAATCTCTTTAATAGCCACTTAATTATCGTTGGATGTACAAATTTGTTTGGTCTAATACATTTAATGTAGAATAATTGTGATATGATCATGAAAACGCAAATCTTGATAATAATATAAGACATTCATTGCATCTCCATGATGTGCTAGGTGTCCTTGCGTAGCACATCTCACTTCTTCGTGATCAACTTAAAAGGTAATATGTCTCTTTTAAGTGATGGACCTAAAGGGTGATCTATATCTAATTCCACTCATTGTGAGTTGATTGATATTGACATTTTTGGTAGGGAGATTCGAACGTGTGACCTCTTGATTATAAACAGCATACACTTTATGTTAGTTGATCTATGCTTTTGTTGGCGGGTTTTGTATAACTAAGGGCTTTGATTTTAGACTAATTCACTAAAGTGTTCTCATATTAATTAGTATATGAGTATCTTTGTTATTGTGTCATTCGGTTATTCGGTTTCAGAGCTATCAATATGATCATATCAAATTGTCAATCGCATCGTTCTAATATCTTCATGAGAGAAATTCTAAGAGGTAGAGAGAAAAATTATTGCATGTGGGTGGCCTACCTTTTAATGACATCTAGATGCACTTCTAATGGTTTGATATAAGTTGAGGTATAAAATTGTCAATTATATTGTATCCACAAGTTTCTAATAATATTTCTTGAGCTTTTTTTTTAGAGAGAAGAATGAGATAATGAGACCGAGAAAGGGAGAAATGAGAAATGAGAAAGAAGGGAAGAGATGGGGGAGGTTTTTCTTTCTTTTTTATTTTAGAGAGAAACTAATTGAGAGAGAAAACGAAAGATGAGTTTTTTTTTTTTTTTTTTTTTTTTTTTTTTTTTTTTTTTGTGTTTAGGGAGTACTTTGTTTTATTACAACGCAAATATTGAGATTTAGGCCTTTGAATCTCCGACCTTAAGAAAAAGAGTACATATCAATTACGATTGAACTATGCTCATTTTGACCGTTTAAAAGAGTGATAATAGAGATGGAACATTTTTAGAAAGACAAGAAAAAAGACATTAGAAAATTTCAAAAAAAAAAAAAAGAAAAAAGACACTAGAAAATAATATAAAATTGATAAACATGACAAAGATTGTTTTGTAATTTAAAATCAGCCATGTGGATCCTAAAAAAAAGCCACGTAATTGGAAAGGGATTGATTTTTTTTATTTTATTTTATTTTATTTTATTTAATTTATTTTTTTTTTTTTTTTTGAAATAAGGGATTGAATTATTTCTTAAATCTAAAGTGAAGGGTTTTAAATGAACGGACCAAATAAAAGGGCTATTTACATAACTACACTCTTACAACCATATATTTACAAAGCTGTATCAAGCTTTCAAATATTTACACTTATATCCCATTGATTGACATTTTATTTTGTTGAGCGAAAACCACAACACAAACGGGATAAATTATTCAATGATACTGCTACAATTAATGAAGTTGGTAGTTTTGTATTATTCGATGTAAGAAAAAAAATTATAAAAATACCTCGATTTTGTATCTAAAAGTTATTAGGAGACAAAAAAAAAAAAAAAATCAAAATCTATATCCGAATCCAACGATTTTAAAGAGATAGCAACATTGTAGCGGTCTCATTGAATAATTTATCAACCAAAGTAATTCCAGATTCATTTGGAAACGGCCAACGAGGTGAAATTTCACATGCTTCTCTTGCGACTCTCGGAGTATTGAAACAAACGTTTTTTTTTTTTTTTTTTACATAATTAAAGGAGAGTTGGGTGAAGTGAAAAATATTAAGAATTAAAATAATTTTTTGTATGAATTATTTTTGTTTAAATAAGCTACATGTCTAACTTCTTAAAATACATTAATTTTAATAGTTTTTTTTTTTTTAACAAATATTATGGATAATTTATGAATATACATATAAATAAATGTATTAAATAGATTTGAAAAATACTGAGAAACAGTGATATACTTGTTTTTATATACAGTATTACGGATTTAAGAAAAGAATATAAGCTAAATAAAATAATGAAAAACATAATCAAATTAAATAAGAGTATTTAAGGGGGAAGGATAATAAAATATAAAATAATAAAATAATAAAATAATGTGTCAGTATATATTTGAGAAATATTTAAAACATACAAATATATTATAGGAAAACTTTACTTAAATTATTAAAAATATTCATGGACTTTGATTCAAAAAAATATTCATGGACTTATTGTAACGCCCCAGGCCCAGGATTCGGAATCCGGGTTCGACACCTGACAACCCCGACATTCCCCTGCGACCTGGCCACGCCACCATACTTGTCTACTTCTAAGATTGAAGACTGTCCCCACAAACCAACACGGGGTTCTTTTAGCATGATTTGTCCTCACTCACATGCTTCCTAAGAAAATTCCCAGGAGATCACCCAACATAGAACTTCTCCAAGCTAAGCACGCTTAACTTCAAAGTTCCTATGATTGAGCCATCGAAAAGGAAGGTGCACCTTGTTCGTATAGGTAGTATCTATCAATTCTTTTAAGCTTATCTTGACCATACTTTCATGTCCTCAGGATCCCTCTCATTCGGATGTGATCTCGGTTCATTCATGTACCCCTCCTAACTTCGGACGTCACACTTATGGTATTGGTCTTAATTATTATACCCCAGATTTTAAAATGTTTCCTTTTAACCAACCTTTGATATTTGAAGTTATCTCAATCTCCTAAGAGCTATCTGCCACGTCATGCCAATTAATCAACTAACATAAATTCAATCAAACATAAATTTCACACCATTACCAAACTAAAAAAAAAATAGACTAGATTCATGATTTAACCTACAATTTAGATATATATCTCAATCGGTCAATCTTAAAAAAATTCTATTAAGAGTACAAAACAAAGTTTCTACATTCACCTGAAAAAAAAAATTCATGGTATATAAATGAGAACAATGCATGACTTCTATCAGTATGAGACCTTTCAAGTGAAATAAAAAAAAGGAAAAAAAATACATTTTTTAGTTTCCGAGTTTTGAGAAATAGGTGCATTTGGTCCCTGTGTTTTTAAAATGAACCTTTTTAGTCTCTAAGTTTTGAGAAATAGGTTTAAAAGGTCCCTATGTTTTCAAAATAAACTTTTTTAGTCCTTGAATTTTAAGAAATAGGTTTAAAAG
The DNA here is from genome assembly GCA_017139565.1 of Luffa aegyptiaca. Taxonomy (NCBI): domain Eukaryota; kingdom Viridiplantae; phylum Streptophyta; class Magnoliopsida; order Cucurbitales; family Cucurbitaceae; genus Luffa; species Luffa aegyptiaca. The sequence goes on along the minus strand of CM029402.1, from coordinate 43,450,069 downwards.
ATCCTCATATTATTTTTTCAATTTTTTTAAAATAATACTTTTTAATTTTTTTAATTTAAAAAACCATTCAATATTTAAAAATAATAAAAAATATTAATTTAAAAAAGTTGAAGAAATAATATGAGAAACTTTTTAAACCTATTTCTCAAAACTCAAACACTAAGGTCAATTTTGAAAACTTAGGGACTTTTTAAACCTATTTCTCAAAACTCAGGAACTAAAAAGGTCTATTTTGAAAACTCGGAGACCAAATACACTTATTCCTCAAAACTCAAGGACCAAAAAGGTATTTTTTCCAATAAAAAAAATAAAGTCATGAGAAACTAGTTGGATAGTGAAGCCTTATAGTCCATAAAAACTTGTGGATGAATCGTTAGATCAAACAAAAAGTGCTCTAATTAAGTGAAAGCCAAATAACTCGATAGACGGATACAAAGATGAAGAGTTTCCATCATTGGTCTACCTAGATTTTCAATTAGCTTCGATAAGCACAAGCTCTCGTTGTTAGTCGAGAGTAAACAGATGAGTATGACTATTCAAGAAGAGAGACTCAATGGTACTTTGTTTGAAGGAAGAAGAATTGTTAGGAACACAAACAAAGCCCCTACGGATCCGTTTGATAACGTTCTCGTTTCTTATTTCTTGTTTCTAATTTTATTAAGAAATCTAAGCATTTAATAACTATGTATGTTTCTTGTCTCTCATTTTTTAGAAACACTTCCAAAATTTGTATAGAACTTTTGAGAACAACTAAAACTAGTTTCTCATTTTTTGTTCCCGTTTCCAATTTTTTCCAAACATAAATAAGAATATAGGTTTATTATTATTGAATGTATATGTGTTAGGGTCATGAAATTCTATTTTTCTTTATTAAAAATGAAGAAACGGAAACAAGAAACGAGAACGTTACCAAACGGGCCCTATATGACTAGAAAAATAAAAAGATAATCCATGATATATATAAGTAAGAGAGAAAACCTCTTAACTATCACCGAAGTCATGAAAACTTACGTCTAAAATGGACAATATTAGAGAAAGATTCCGTTTTGGTAAACAAATTCAAATGTACAATAATGCAAAAACATAATTCAAAAAGTTCACAAGTGTGAAAAAACCAAATTAAATAACACTTGAGTTGGCAGTACCATCTTCAGCTGCCTCTCTCTCTCTCTTTCTTCTTCACCACACAAACAGAATTATTCCCTCCCACGTTCCCTTTGCCAAACATAGCCAGCAATTTAAATTCTGTATCCTTCCTTTTTTTTTTTTCTTTTTTTTTTTTTTTCCTCTCTTTTAAACATATAAATTTGAAAGTTTGAGGACAATTTCAGATCGGAGAAGACAGAGGAAAAAGAAAAAGAAAAAAAAAAAAAAAAAAGAAGCCATATGGGTTTAGTTGAAGAATACTTGCCAGCAATGGCGATGTTTGGGCTTCAAGTGACCTACGCCATTATGGCTCTCATCTCCCGGGCTGCCCTCTTGAAGGGCATGAGCCCTAGAGTCTTTGTTGTTTACAGGCAGGGCATTGCCACTCTCTTCATTGCACCCATTGCTTATTTTTCCAGGTTTAATTCATTCTTTATTTTTTCATTTCTTTTAATTTATTTTTGTTTATGTTTATGTGTCTTATGTTTTGAGGGATGATGGCAGGACGAAATCCAGGAGGGTGTCTTTGGACTTGAAGAGCTTTTCTCTAATCTTCCTCGCTGCTCTTGTCGGGTACGATTTAGAAGACTCTCAGAAGACTCGTCTTTTTTTCTTATTAGAGTAAAATATGTCGAATGGTCCCGGAATTATGTACTTCTCAATTTCATTCTTTAATCTTTTGAAATTCTCTCCACTTGTGTTCTTGAAAATTTTTTATTCGCTTTTTTTTTGGGGTTAAAAAATTACTCTTGAATACTACTTGTCCGTTTGTAAAATTTGACCCACGTATCAACAAACTCAATTTCTTCCACATAAAAAAAAAAAAAAATCGATTCGTCCTTCGGTAAAATTTGACCCACCCATCAACAAGATGACACATAATTTTTTTTTGTGAATTATCTAAAAATAAGTCCGGACCATTTTGTATATTTAGGTTTCTATTTTTATTCTTCTAATTTTGGTGGACTTGGACAGTGCAACGATGAACCAAAATGTTTACTTTGAGGGAGTTTTCTTAGCAAGCTCGTCAATGGCGACGGCAATGACAAATCTGATTCCCGCGGTGACGTTTGTGATAGCGGCAACTGTCGGGTAAGTTGATCGTAAAGTATTTTATTATACAGCTTTTGAGTTGAGTGATGATTAAAAGGTTGTAACGGGAATTTGCAGAATGGAGAGTTTGAAGATGAGAAGGTTGAGGAGCTTGGCAAAGATAGGAGGGACAGTGGTTTGTGTGGGTGGGGCCATGTGCATGGCCTTTCTGAGGGGTCCAAAGCTTCTGAATGGGACACAAGGTTTTGGGGTGAAATCTGTGATATTTGGTGTGGAAAATGGAAGTGATGAGGCTTGGTTATTGGGTTGCTTGTGTCTCTTTGGGAGCTGTTGTTGCTGGTCAATTTGGTTGATTTTGCAGGTATATATATTCTCAATTCATTGGTAAAAAAGTAAAAGATAAAAATAACAATCTTGGTTTTAAGGGGGCAATTTGTTTTATTTATTTTTGGACAAAAATCAGGTTGTTTTAGTTATCAAACTGTTTTTGAAAGTTGCTTTATAAAAAAAAAAAAAACAAAAAGGTGAATTTATGTTTGAGTTGTGTGAGTTGTTGCTTTTCTTGGTTTCTTTATTCTTAATTAACTTGCTTTTGCTAGTGGCTTATCTATTTTAACCTGTTATTAGAGGTTGATTGGTTTTCTTTTATTTTGGGTTAAAATACAATTTTGGTCCTGTATTTTGGGTATTTTATTCTATTTTAGTCCTTTCAATCGTTGAAATTTAGTCTTCGTAGCTTTAATAAATTTTAAAATTGGTTTCTACTATTAGTTTATGGTTCATTTTTTTTCCTCTTTTTGTCTCTATGAGATTTCTCTCTATAAATTCTGGAAAATATATTTACGTTGTGTTTTTTTTTAAATAAAAATTATTAATTTTATTTTATATAATTCGATAAAAATTTACTTTAAACTAATGATAAAAATTAATTTTAAGATTTATTGAAAATACAAGAACTAAATTTTTATAAGGATGAGTCCTAAAGTAGAAGAATTGAAATAATATTTTATTGGTTTAAATCTCATTTTAGTCCCTGAACTTTTAAGTTTGTTCTATTTAAGTCCTTAAACTTTCAAAACGTTCATTTTGGTCCTTGAACTTTCACATTTGATCTATTCTAGTCCCTGAACTTTCAAAATGTCTATTTTAGTCCATATACTTTTAAAAAATAATCATTATGGTCCTTGTTATGTTACTTTTATACTTCAAATTTGCTTTCTCTAATGTTTGTCTCTAATTTATTTGACTTGAAATCATGCTCATATTAACAATCTAATACACATACTCAAAGCTATGTCATTAATTTGTTAAAATTGAAATAAAAGTAAGGATTAAAATAATCATTTTTTGAAAGTTTAGGGACTAAAATATACATTTTAAAAGTTTAGGGACCAATATGGAACAAACTTGAAAGTTCAGGGACTAAACTGAACATTTTGAAAGTTGAAGGACCAAAATAGAATAATCTTTAAAGTTTAGGGACCAAAATAGGATTTAAACCTATTTTATTTTATTTTCAAGACAGTTGTATTTTATGTTTTTTAATCAACCCAAAAAATTATGCTAATGAATTACGATAGATTTAATTATACCAATACTTCAATACAATATACATAATAAGACTAACATTTCACTGGTCAGTCAATCATAATTCAAAAACAAATTTTCTAATTATACAAATCAAATCTCCATCAAAGTTTCCAAAAAAATAAATTTTGCAAATTACTTCCTTCAAGTTGTTAAACTTTGAGTAAGATTCAAACACGAAGTAGATTACGAAACAAAGAAACTGAGTCGTATTATGAAATAGGTACCAGCTTCAGCAAGCTATCCAGACAATCTATCTTTATCAGCATGGATGTGTCTCTTTGCCACAATTCAATCAGCAATTGTTACTCTATTGGTAGAACCAATCAATCTAGAAACATGGAGAATTCATTCAAATATTGAACTCATTTGTTACCTCTTCTCAGTAAGTAATGTTGATTTTTTTTTTTTTTTTGGCATTTAATTTCCCAATTTTAAAGTTTGAAAATTGAATATTGAGTGTTGTTTTTGTGGATTGTTCTTAGGGAATTGTTGGCTCAGGAGTTGCCTTCTTTGTTCAAGCTTGGTGTGTTTCAAAAAGGGGCCCTGTCTTCTCTGCAATGTTCAACCCTCTTTGCACCATTGTTACAACTATTTTGGCTGCTATTTTTCTTCATGAGGAGATGTATACTGGAAGGTAAATTATATTTGCTTCATTTTACATCCCTTTTCTTTTCCTTTTTAACACCATCAAGCCACAAATTAGGGTTGGCAGTTTTCTCCTAACCCGACCGGGGTGGAAATTTCTCGATTTGATTGAAAAAGGAAACCTCAACCCCAGCCTCTATTCCTGATTTCAAAAATTTTAGGCTCATTTGATAACCATTTTGGTTTCTGGTTTTTTAAAATTAAATTTATAAACACTACTTCCACCTACGAGTTTCTTTATTTTGTTATCTACTTTTTACAAATGTATTCAAAATCCAAACCGAGTCCTGAAAACTCAAAAAATAGTTTTTTTATTTTTTTATTTTATTTTAATTTTTTTTGGAATTTTACTAAGAATTCAAATCTCTTAGTGAGAAAGATGAAAATTATTGTAAAGAAATTGTGAGGAAATTATACCAGCATAATTTTCAAAAACAAAAAAATTTTTTTAATGAAGTTGTTATCAATCAGGGCCTTGATTATTTTATCAAAGTTTGAAATTTTTGGGAATTTCTCAACTTTTTTTCCTGGGTTAATCTTGGGGAGGAGAATTGAGGACGGTATTTTTGGCCCCAACCCCGATCCCGACCCCGACCTCGACCTTGTTTCTATCTTCTCACCTACAGTATGATGTCAAAAGATTCATGTTTAATTTTTCTTTTATTTGCATCACTTTCATAGTCTTTATATTAAAAACGACAAATTTCAAACAAAAGTCATGTGTGAAGATTCCTCTTTTAATTATAAACTTTTTGTTTTTTTGAAATAATTTTCAGCTTGTTGGGGGGCTTGGCTGTAATTATTGGATTGTACATTGTTCTTTGGGGAAAAGCAAATGATTATGTGAAGGAAGAAGGCACAGAAAAGCGTAGTGTTGAAACACAAGAAGAGGGTAATGAATCAGCTTCATTTGAGACAAACAGCTGTAAAATTGATTTGAAGGAACCCCTCTTGTCTAAAGAATGTATTGACAACTAGGCAAAATCATTTAGTGGTCTCTACTCCACGTGGCATTTATGGTCCACTTGTCCTTTAGGGAAAAAAAAGTGTAAGATGTGTTTTATATTTTTCTTTATTCTTGAACATTTTTGTTTTCTTTTGTTTTAGTCTTTGGGAGTTTTAAGCTTAATTAAGTTTTGTAAGTCTTTGATTTATAAGAAGATCATGCATGTATAAGTGAGTGACAATCAAAATCGAAAGTGGTTGATAATCGAAACCTAAAAATTTGATTGATTAGTTAATTTACAAATCAGTGGCAAAAACAAAGTAATTTGAGAGGAGAGAGCATCAATCACAAGTGCAGTCAAGATTACAAGTTCTTCCTCCCAAACTTACACTCCAGCAATCCCTTGATACACCCAATTTACAAAGGATCAATGCTAGGGTTAGCAATATTGTAGAGGATGTGAATCAGAAAATATCAATCAAAGTAAAACAAACCATGAGGGCTTAGATCCAAAGTAGACACAATATCATACTATTGTAGAGATATGTGGAGGGTTTGTTGTCCGCAACAATTGATATCAAAGGCATGCCCCAAATTAGTAGGGTTGGTGGAATCTTCAAGTGTCGAGAAAAGAGGTGGTGATTAGCCTCAATGACTTAGTCATGTGGAGATTCATGATTAAGCTCTATCGAACATATGGCGTGCTCCGTGGTTACGAAGTTGACTTGGATAAGAGTGGAGGGGTAGATGACTATTTGAAGGGAGGCTCGGTGGTCCTTTGTTTGAGAGGAGGATTGTTAGGAATTTGATCAAAGTTCTATATATCTTGACTAGAAAAGAGAAAGATCATGGGTATGTAAGTGAAAGACAACATTCTTCATTGGTACCAGACCTTTTGAGCAAAACCAAAAGCAAAGCCACGAAGGCTAAAGTGGACAATGTCATACCATTATAAAGATGTTTAGAGGGTTCTCTGTCTCTGACACCTTTGTGATTAGTTGCCATAATAACAATGATGAGATCAGAGTTCGCCAAGGATGATGCACTTATGAAATGAGGAGGAAAAACTAAATACAACTTGTGGAAGGTGGATCCTCACCAAGGGAATGAACTAGAGGATTTGAACACCCATAAGAGCATAAATATTAATCGGTTATAAGGTGCCAAAGTGAGCATAACTCAATGGTAATTGACACGTACCCTCGACCAATAGGTCAGAGCTGGTTCGAAACCCCACCCCCAAATGTTGTTGAACTAAAAAAAAAAGGGTAAAATATTTTTTTGGTCTTTCATGTTTCAGGTCAGTTTCTAATAGGTCTCTAAGTTTCAAAATTGAACAATCAAGTCTCTATTGTTTCGAAAATAGTTCTATTGAGTCCTTCCACTGTTAATTTTTTAATGGTACTGACATGGCAGTTAACAGATGTTGACATGACACATTTAAAAAATAAAATAATATTTTTAAATTTAAAATAATAATATAATAATAATTTAAATAAAATAATAATTAAATAATTAAATAAAATCATTCTCTCTCCTCTCCCCCCGAATCTCTATCTTCCTCTTCTCCTATCTTTCTTCCTCCTTAGCTTTTCTCGCCGTCACTCGCCGCCTGTTCCCGTCGATCGTCGCCGCCGCTTGGAGTGGGTGGGTTTTATTTTTCAATTTTCTTTTGTTTTGAAGAAGAAGATTTGGGTGGGTTGGGTTTGGATTTTTTTGTTTTGAATTCGGGTGTTTGGGAGCTGAAGAAGAAGAAGAAGAAATGGGTGGGCTTGAGGAGGATGATAAGAAAAAGAAGAAAAGAAAAATGGGTATTCGGTGTAGATTTGGGGTTTTGTTTAAGAAGAAGGAAAAATGGGTAATAGAGGTGGGTTTGAGGTTTTGTTTAAGAAGAAGAAGTAAGGGTGGGTTTGAGTAAGGCGGCGTAGACGGGTAGGGGTGGATTTGTTTGCGGGTGGGGGGTGGGGGGTGGGTTTGTTTGGGTGGGTAAGAAGAAGAGAAGAGAGGTGGAGGGTGGCGGTGGCGGGGGCTATCGCCGACGAGAAGGGGAAGGGTGGGGGAGAGAGATGAGAGAAAGAGAAGAGGAGAGAGAAGGGAAGAAAACTAGAAGAGAGAGGGAAGGAGTTCGTGGATGGGGGAGAGATAAGAGAGGGAGGAATATTTTTTTTTTTAATTTTTTTATTATTTTTTATTATTTTAATTTAAAAATTAATATTTCAATATTTTTAATGTGCCACGTTAACACCGTTAAAAAAATAACGGTTGAGGGACTTAATAGAACTATTTTTGAAACAGTAGGGACTTGATTGTCCGATTTTGAAACATAAGGACCTATTAGAAACTGAACCAAAACCGTAGGGACCAAAAAAGTATTTTATAATAAAAAAAAAGAAAATAATGAGGTCCATGTAACCTCATATTTTACGGGTTTTTACTTGTATTTTTTTTTTGGATAACAACAAAAATAGCCAAATTAAATAATACACTTTGATAAATGGCTAAACTTTTTAACTAATGCAAATATGGCCATTCACATATAGATAGGGTATTTGATTATTTTAATATGACTAAAATACCCCTAAACAGAATCTAAGAAAATTATAGTATTTTATAATTCAAAATTCAAAACTAATATCCTAACTAAATCTAAAAAAAAAAAACAAATAAAATAAATAATAATAAAAAAACTAATAAAAAAACAAAATAAGTTCTTAAAAAAATAGTTTAAGTTAGAATTAAAAGGAAAAATCAAAAGAGGGGCCATGATTATTAGAGTTTAAGGGATAAATCCTATGTAATGTTTTTTTTAAAAAAAAGTATAAATCAAAGAGAATAAGGGGAGAGGTCAATAAACAAAAAATAAGGTGCATATTAATGGGACTAAAAGTAAAAAGTAAATAGAAAAATTGGGTGTATAAGTGAAAATTAAGTATTGTGTTTACTGTAAAAACTAAAAAGTTCATAGTAAATAGTAATCTAGAAATAGTAAATAATACAATATAATCAAAGTTAAGTATACTGTAAATAGTTCTATATTTATCTTGCAGTAAATAGTACAATAGTATCAAAATTAAGCATAGTGTATATGGTAAAAAGACCCTAGTAAATAGTAATCATCTAGAAGTGATAAACAACACAACAATATCAAATTTTAGTGTATATAATAGTAAATGTACTAATTTCCTAATATTTAGATAGTAAATAATATAATAGTATGGTGTGTTGTAAAGAGTTTCTAGACTATTTAGAGGGAGTAAATAATAGAATAATTGTAATGGGTAGCAATTTATGTTTTCCTATTTGCAAATACAGCAAATTTGAAAAAAAAATTGCAAATATGGCAAAATCTGTTAAATGAATTATTATTATTTCCGTTTTGTCCTTTATTTTATCAGTGATAGAAGTCTATCAGTGATAGTCACGATAGAAGTCTATCTGTGACTATTAGTGATAGAATTCTATCCATGATAGTCATTGATAGACTAATATCATTTATATATAAATGAATGATTTGGTTATTGTAATTTGGATGTCATTTGGAGCTCAACTAATAATTTAATAAGTATGTGGAGAATTTTGTTATTATGGATGTGTGAGGGTTGATGAAACATTCCCAGATCGAAAGTGTGAAACGTGAATAAAACAGCATGCACAGTTGTGTGTCAGCTAAAAGGGGTTTAAGTCTGACGTACATTGAGAGCGAGTCCGAGAGCAGCGAGAGCGTGAACCGAGAATTCGAATGTATTCGTGAGTCATGTGTAAGAGAAAGAGGGTTCAAGTGTGATGGACATATAGAACGAGATCGAGAGCATTGGGATTGCGAAACGTGAATAAAATAGAACGCAACCTTCATTCATATAGTGAATATATATATATAATTATTATTATGGACATTCGTACAATCAATGAATCGTTCATGCTTAAGCCTACAATCATAATACATAACGATAACAACACCTATCCGAGATGCACATTCTCGGTGGGTTCACTAGCCATGCGATTTTGAATCACAATAGTCTGGTTGATCCGAATTGAATGACTCCACACGTTCGGCATTTCCGGTTCATCCGAATTGAGTGATTCCACCTTCAGAATTTCCGGTACGTACACGTCCTCACGAGTTCGCTCTGCTGTTACAAACAATTGAAGAGTTCCAACGTCATCACGGTTTAGAATGAAATTAACGTCATTGTCATTTCTTATGAAATGTCGAGGCACTTCAATCGACAGTTTGTACTTCACCCACAATGTAATCTCAAACTCCCCTAAGTTTGTGTTCAAAATTTCACGTACAATATCTCTCAGCTGTGCATATTTCAGTGTCATGGGCACGTGAATACCCGCCAATTCACCTCCAACGTAACAACCATGTACCTTATCCCATGAACCACCATATTTGACAAGTAAGCGTTTCTTCATCTCCATCCTTCAAACAAGAGTACGAATAAAACAAATAAGCTAAATGGGAAATCTAAAAAAATTAGGGAGAGAAATTATCAAATAAGCCGTTGAAAACTCGTAGAACCGTGTCCAAGCTCAGAAGAATCGTTCACACCACCATAGAAAGAATGAATGAAATTGTTCCACATCTTGTTGTTGAAGCTTACCTTTAAGCTTATCTTAGATGACTTCCATTAGAAGTAATTAATTTTAAATGGATTTGATGTTAGACATTGACTAGCCGTGTGTTATTGGGCTTAGAAGCTTCGTAAGTTCATGACAAACGTACCTGAGATGCAATCATTGTGTGTGTGACAAGTTATTTTGGAGGGAATTTTGATGCAAGAATCGTGAGCGTGAACTGAGACTTTCTCGCCGAAAGCGAAAACAACAAGAGCACGAACCAGGAACCCACAATCCATCAATGAGAGCGAGGAATGGAATCGAGAACCCTTGAATGGGAAGCGAAAGCGAGAGCATGAACTGGCGAGCGAGAATTGGATTTCATGAATTTTGGGGATTCTTTTGTACCAAATTTTATTATTAAGGGAACACACGTCCACACTGACATTTGTTCTTCACACATATAATTATCTGATTGCAATAACCAAATTTTATTCATGTACTAATAATTGAGGTCAGTTCTCAAAACTACATCGATCACAAATCAGATTACTTGCGTATACATATATATTGACTACTACAACCTATTGATTGATATATTTAGAACCCTAAACTATGGTTCCGAAGACGACTTCCTTCCGTGATTGTTTCTGGCTGATTCTGGAGAGTTTCTTAGACTGGATAACATGACTCGTGAATCCATGCTCGAGTTTCTCGATTTTGTCATTTTTCGCCCCTCTCTTCCCAGCCAATTTTGAATTTTTGCACTTAGTTCCTGCTCGATTTTCATTACCAGTTCTATTGCACATTCGAGAGCGTGAACGAGAGCACGAACCGTAAACGAATTAAAAGCGATTAAAAAAGGAGGAAGACGTTCGAGTACGAGAGTGTTAAGCGCGATCAAGGATGAAAATATCGATATCGGTACTAATATCGGTAACTCAAATTTATGGATATATCGACGGATATTCCGGTAAAAATGACGGATATCGCGAAAACTCATAAAAATATTCTGAATTTTTTTAAGAAACCTTGAACTAAGCTTATTTAAGTATATTAGTTTAAGCATATATATCAATAATTATAAGCTAAATATGAATAGTAATACAATAATAGATAACATTGAAGATCGAAAAATGAAAGATAAAAGAAATTGAAGATGAATTAAATCAAAGTTTAAGGAAAAAGAGGATAAAAATTTTATCTACAAACAAAATTTAAAATTATCAAAGATAAACAAAATTAATACAAATATGCTATTTATTTATTAAAAAATAAAAATAATAAGTATTCTATATAAATTAAATTTAAAATTATATTATAGTATTAAAAAAGTATAATATAAAGTACAAATGTGGTTTTAAATTATTGTAATATAAAGTATAATATAAAGTATACTTTAATGTAAACTTTATATTACAATAACCAATTCAATAATTTAATATTATAACAAATGTGGTTTTAAATTATTGTAACATATTTTTCAAAAAAAAAAAATTATTGTAATATAAAGTATAATATAAAGTATACTTTATATTATACTTTACATTAAAATTGTGGTTTTACCATAATCTGAGAATGTGGTTTTACATTAAAATCATATTTAAAATTATAAAGAATGTGGTTTTGCAATAAATAAAATGATGAAAGAGAGAAGAGGGAAAGAAAAAAAAAAACAAAAAAAAATGTACAATATTAGATTCAAACTCATGCATCGAAGGATCCTAGATGTGCTAGCAAGCCAATGGAGCAGAATTTCCCATATTTTATAAAAGATCCTATTAAATAATTATCTTCGATTCTCGACCGAAATATCTGCGATTTTTCCGCGATATATCTTCCAATCTCCGCGTTTTTCTTTGGTTCCATCCGATATATTGTGAAAAAGATATATCCATGATATATCGGCGATATTCTCGATATATCCATGATATTTTGGTAAAAACGATCTTACCCCCCATATCCATATCGCACCCTCGAAAAATTGGATATATTGGCGATATATCGCCGAAATATCGCGATTTTTTCATCCTAGGATATATAACAAAACAAAGAAATTTTATAGGTGGAAGTAGTATTAGCAAATTAATTTTAAAAAATATCAAAAACTAAAAACCAAATGGTTATCAAACAAAAAGTCTGAGTTATTCTTAAGATCTTACAAGTTATCTAACGTGTTGTTCTCATTCAACTTTGAATTGTCGCATGTTACAAATGTTCTTCACAACGTCTATTTATAAAGACGGTAGTTTACAAGATCTAACATAAATACAAATTGTAACTCATGAGTGAGTTATGAGAGTATATCGAAATATTAGTGGAGATCTAATTAGAATATTCCTAGTTAATTAAGGTCCCATTTGATAACCATTTGGTTTTTTAAAATTAGGCTTGTTTTCTTTAAATTTTCTCACTATGGTTTTCATTTTTGTTAAAGACATACTTGAATTCCTAACCAAATTCTAACAACAAAAACAAGTTTTTGAAAACTACTTTTTATAGTTTTCAAAAATTGGCTTGGTTTTTGAAATTTTTGAAAAGATGGGAAGAAGGTAAGTGAAAAGCCAAAGAAATTTAGAATTGGAAGTGATGTTTATAAGTTTAAAAACCAAAAACGAAAAACAAAAAATCAAATGGTTATCAAACGAAGCCTAAAACATTCAGGTCTAATTCATGTTGAATCATATATCACCATTATTAAATTAAAAAAATTAGGTTGTTGCTTCTACCATTAAATTTATTTATTAGCAAGATTTTTAAATAAATATGTAATCTAAAAATTTTAAAAGATTAAACAATTATCATATAAAAAGATTGTGCACGTAAGTATTAACCATAATTGAAATATGATGCCAATTTTGATCATTATACCTAAACCACGGTAACATGTTTCTTGAGGTTTAGAATTATGATTTATAAAACACTTGACCACTATTATTTACAACTCATTTTTTAAAACCACAAAAACCACATTTAAACCACTATTATTTTAAGTCAAAAGAGTATAGCTCATCAGTAATTCACATGTACCCTTAATAATTTCCCACCTCCAAATATATATATTGTTATAGGTAAAAATGGATCACCACGAATGTCAAGGAGCAGATGAGGTCCCCGGGCTTATGCCCGGAGCATGCTTGGTGCTCCTGGGTCAAGCCTCTAAGGTTGCAGGAGAGTCCAGTTGAACTGGATCGGATCTCGAATAATTGTCCCAGGACGAAGGAAAAATCTTACTAAACTGACTCAAGTATAAATACTCTTCTTCACGTCTGGAGAATGGTTCGAAACCTTGATTCTTGACACTCTCTAGTTCCTATTTGCTGACTTAAGCATCGGAGTAGGTGTGACAAGCACCACACCGGTGTGCAGTTTCTGCTGGTTTTGCAGGTCATGTCTTCCCCAGCCTCTACAAATTAACTGTTGGTGTCACGTGAAGGTCACGTGAGTCTTCTGTTAAGATTTTGGCATTAACATATATATTATAACAATCACATCAATCTAAAGTTCAGTTGAAAAAATAATGATGCCTAAATGTGAGAGTGATAATGTTTTTACTTTAATGAGTTGAGTTATCTTCTTCTTAAAAAAAAAAAAAAGTTATCATCTCAAATGGACTATATTTTCATAATTTTGGATGAGAAACTAACCATTATATTTTGAGCCCTACATTATTGTGTCGGCAAATCTCTAATAATTTTTCTCTTCATTCTCACCACCTTCCTCTATTATTTCAACTTCTCCTTTTCCTTCTCTTGCGTATTTTTTTTTCCTCTAGAAAATCTAGACCTTAGAAATTTGTTATTATAGGGAATTTTTTAAAAAAAAAAATTTCCTCTATTTTTTTTTGTGTGTTCAAATCTGTTTATATAGGGAAAATTTCAAGTACTACGGTAGAACCTACTCCCTCTATTCAGCATTTGACACGTCACTTAGGGAACATTTAATGATATAATATTTTATTCCATTGGTCTCATACCATTCTTAAATACTTCTTTCATTGACAAACAATGAATGGAGATAGTATGAAAAATTTTCCGTTCATATAAACGACACATAAGCTTTCCCATATGCACATTTTTTTTATCAAAACTAGCATAGCTCAATGGTAATTGGCATGTAACCTCGATTCAAATCCCCACCTCCAAATGTTGATGAACTTAAAAAAAAAAAATAATAACAACCAATCCAATAGTTCAAAGGTATTTTTAAATTGAAATTCATACGCCGACACAGAGACCACGTTTTCACGTTTTTCACCATCCACGTTGGCCCCTTTTCCAATTTAAGCATTGGGTGGGGTGGGGTACCATTCCTTTTATTGGCATGGATCAATCAGCATTAACTCACATCAATTAAGAAAGTGGACTTTCGAGCTTTATTAATGATATCTGGTGTGTTTAACTTTTCAAGTGTTTAATTTTGAAAATAAATCATTTAAAAAAAAATTCTAGTGTTTGACAACCACTAAAAATGATTTATTAGAAAATGAGATTGATAAATAAACCATTTTGAGAGAAACACTTGAAACCAACTTTTTAAAAAAGACTTCTTAAGTAAACAATAACTTGTGTATAAAAACATTTGTGAGGAAATGCAACCAAACATATGAGTGTTTAAATTCTAAACAATTTTTATACAAAATGTTTTTTAAAAAATGCATTCTTGAAAAACATTTAAATTAAAATGTATTCCAAACGGACCCTTATTCCAGTTTAAAAAAAAAGGACTTTCGATGTCAAAAAAAAAAAATAATAATAATAATAATAATAAGAAAGAAAAAAAAGTGGACTTTCAAAATGAAATTCCAAACGCAAATGAAAAACGAGATCCAATGTTTGGTAAAGTTTTTCTGTTTATCGTTTCCTTCCACTCATAAAATTATATGTTTGATAACGGTTCTTTTTTAATACCTCGTTTCATTTGAGGTCGGGGATTCGAATTCATGACTTCTTAGTCAAAGAACACTGTTGATGGTCAAATTTCGCTCAGGAATTCACCCCTCGCTCCACGTGACGGTCAACAGTGAATTTGTAGATGAGCGGGAAAGACGTGACTTCAAAGACGAGCAAACGCTGCACACCGGTGTGGTGTAGACCACACACACTCCGATGCTTAAGTTAGCCTTGGCCGGAAAACACGTAGAATGTATTTAGGGTGCAGTTTTTGGCATACCTGAACGTGCGTGTGGTCTTTCTTTTTTATAGGCTTCCCCTAGGGTTTTCACCGCTGTCGGGCTTCAAGTAATTGCCGGGGAAAAAATTTGGGCCTTTGGCCTTAGTCGGCCTCGGCATTGGGCCGAGGCCGACCGTGACCCTTGGCCTCTCCCTTGGGCCGAGGCCGACCGTGACCCTTGGCCTCTCCCTTGGGCCGAGGCCGAGGGTCATCACACGGGGCTCCGGCCCTTTGTCCCGTTGGCTTGATCTCTTCCGCCTTTGGGCCCAATGGGATTGAGCTTCCCTGCATTGAACACTACGGGCTAATTTTGCCCATAACATTAAGCCCCCACTCTCTATTGGAGTTCATGGTCTTCCCTTGATTTTCAATGGAGAGTAGTAAGTAACTCAGAAAATTAACCTGCAAATAAGGTGTAAAAAACGGAAAGATTCTTCCGCATCCCTCCATCAAGCAAGTAACTATTTGGTTACCTTTTTGTGGGGTATAATAGTTGAATTACTGCCATAAGCTTTTAAAAAGTAACTTTCCTGTTGGTTAGGAACCACCCTTGGAACTAGAAATATTAGAATCCAGTTGGGGTCTTGTTAGCAAACAAGACAAAATGGAAAAGGCAAAAAAGGGGGGCTGACCGCCCACACCAGGCGCATGCTTGGCGCGGCAGGTACCTGCTGCCTGGCAGCAGGTACGCTCGGCCCCATTGGCCGAGGCCGAGCAGGCTAGGCCTACCGGCAGGCCTAGCATTGCCTTGTCCCATCCCTCTTTTGTTTTGTTTTTTTTTTTTTGAATTTCAAAATTCAAAATTCGAATTTAGAATTCCTTCCAACTTTCCCTCCATTTTGGCTTTATAAATAGGCCTTTCATTTTCCCCATTCTACTCACCAACTTTCTCTCCGAGTTCTCTCCAAGGTAGCAAATTTTTTCTCCTTTCTGCCCATTTTGAGTCGTTTTTCCCTTGTCATGGCGAGTGAGGAGTCCGTTCATACTGAATTTTACTCCGAGAGTGGCTCGAGTTTTTACGACGGGTCTCCCTACTCGGAGGGGGAGGGAGATGCCGACGAAGCTGAGGACACCAGGCCTTCTGCACTTCCTTCGGTTACGTCATCCTCGGTGACCGAGGCTCAA
Organism: Luffa aegyptiaca; assembly: GCA_017139565.1. Taxonomy (NCBI): domain Eukaryota; kingdom Viridiplantae; phylum Streptophyta; class Magnoliopsida; order Cucurbitales; family Cucurbitaceae; genus Luffa; species Luffa aegyptiaca. The sequence continues at coordinate 43,433,829 of CM029402.1, read as the reverse complement.
CTGGAGCCCCTTCGGTACGAGTATGGCGTTCCTGACGACGTGCATATGAGGATTCCGGATCCGAATGAAAGCTTCTCCCACCCTCCTATGGGCGAGGTGGCCTTTTATAGGGTCATGTTCAAATTTGGAGTTTGCCTCCCCCTTCCCTTACTTCTTCAACACTTTCTGACGATCACTGGGTTAGCCCCTGCCTAGATTGTACCCAATGGGTGGGCTCATCTTATTGGTTGCATTCTTCTATGGGCATACGACAACCCAGATGCAACTATGGATCCAGACATTTTCTTTTCTTTACACTCTATTAGCCGAAGTCCCAACCTGGGACACTTGTTTTATTATATAAGCGCCAAAAAGGGAATCATTGTCAACACTCCCACGTTTGTGAAAAATTGGAGGAGTGGATGGTTTTTTGTTAGGGGAAATTGGTTAGAACGAAATCCGGATGGCAGTCATTATGCCGTTTCTACAATTTTTCGAGAGTACGGTGAGTATTTGCGTACTTATTGCTTTAACTGATTTCTCTAACTCACCTCTATATTCCTTTTGGTTCAGTTCCCCGGAAAGTCTGTCGCACTGCTGAAGCCCGCTTGTTTGTTGAAGTTGTACAACAGATCCCACTTTGTCATCGCTTCGGTCCCGATCTTGTTAATCAGGAAAATCTTGTGTTCCTCAGACTCGCTCGCCCTCTCTCCAGTAGGTTTCTCTTTATCACCTTGCCAATGTTTTACTTTCTCTTTTCCGGTGTTGCTGTGTCATTAACTTTGTCTCTTCTCTCCTTGTACTCAGCAATGCCTCCACGCCTAATCTTCAACGAAAGCCGCAAGTCCAAGAAAAACAAGGGTGTGGCTGGAACCTCCCAGGCAAACATCACGGACCTTACCGAGGACGAATCTGATGCGCCCTTTGTCGTTGCCCGATCTTCTACTACAGGCCTGAGGAGATCATCTCGCAACCGTCCACCTACTGCCCCTACCTCCGCCAGAGAAGAGAGGACCTCCCTCCCCGTCTGCGTCCTCCCAGAAGATTATTCTGGCACAGGGGACCAAGTGGACATGTTGGCTCATGACCTCCGCTGCTGGCAAGGTTTGCAGTCTCACAAGCCCAAGGGGGAGCTGGGCTACGACGATCCGACAGAAAGCTTCCAATCTGTTCATCGCCACCTTCACGAGGTAGGTTGCGCACGCTTACTTTTTACTTGGTCATCTCTCTTCTCTTGGAACAATTCCTCACCAAGTTCCGCTTCTTTTGCAGGCCTTTACCAAGGTCACTGTCTCTGCTATGAGCTTAACAAATAAAATAAATGAGCTGCAGTCGAATAGCGTCCCGAGGCAGGAGTTAGTCCAGGCTCAAAACAGTCTTAACCGCGCCAATTGCTTACTTGAAGAAGTAAAAGCTGACCTTGAACTTCATAAGGCAGGATGGGATAAAACCAAAGCTCAGCTAGCTGAAGCTCGGGCTCACCTCTCTGATGCCAAATATCTTGTTGAACTATACCGAAAGACGGATGATTATATCACCACCAACAATCAGATGTGGGAGGACGGGGCGAAATGGGCCGTCCGACGCATGCGGAAGCACTTTCCCGACATTAACTATTTCATCATGAAGATCGAGATTTCAGCTATGATAGTCGACCCTAGCACTTATCTAGCCTCGGAAAGCTCGTCGAGTGGGCGCGAGGACATGGACTTCTCTGGGGATGACCGCCGCTAGATGACTCGGATACTCTATTGATTTCTCTGATCTCACGCATTTTCAATTCCATTTTCTCGAGTTCTATTTCTGTGATACCTACAATGTACTTTCTTTCCATGCACTTGTACTTTCCCTTTCAATCAATGAGAAATCAAGCCTCCTATCTTTTAACACTTCCTTTGCCATGTTTCATGCAATCTTGGTACTACATAAAAATCTCGTCCAACATGGGAGAGACCATATCCTTGAAAAAGATATTACTACCATTTATGAAGTAATCCTATCTCAAATAAGCAAGGAAAAAGGGGTGAAGCTGTGCAAAAAAACATGCAAGCAGTCATCATTATGAATAAGAAAAATCTGAGCAATAGGATGGAATGGCCTTAACCTATCCCGATCCCCAGCCCCCACTCAAAACATGTGCATACAAGAGTTGCATCTTTTTTTGAGTAAGAAAAAATAATCTCGTACCTGGTCTTTTGATTACAACAAAGGAATGGAATGGCCTTAACCTATTCCCAGCCCCCACTCAACGTATGCATTTATTACTTCAAGGGTTGCATTTTTCGAGTAAGAGAGACTAATTTCATACCTGGCCTTTTGAAGGTGGATGGTCGGCCTCGGCCTTAGTATGAGGCTGACCAGCTCCTCTGTGCTGTTTGCTTGCTCGCTCCACGGTTAGGCTTATGTATAGATTTGTCTGGCCCTACCTTAAGCATCTCCCTACGGCTTTGAGCGCTTCGGCTGTGCTAAAAAGTGAAGCGACTGAGAACTCGAACTAGTCATGCTACTTTGGATGCGTGCCTGAGGGCTAGGCCTTCGAGGGTGGAGTTTGGCCTTGGCCTTTGGATGGTCGGCCTCAGCCTTAGCATGAGGCCGACTAGCTACTCTGTGCTGTTTGCTTGCTTGCTTTCCATCCCAAGGGTGTCTGCACTTAGTTGGGGACTTGGGGAGGTTGAGGGCATGCGTCAACCTCTCTTCAAGTGTTGTGTCCATCCCAGGGGTGCGTACACTCTTTTGGGGAAGCTTGGGGAGGCCTAGGGAGTCCCTGGGCCTCTCTTCAAGCTGTTGTGTTCATCCTAGGGGTGCGTACACTCCTCTGGGGAAAGCTTGGTGAAAGCTTAGGGAGGCCTAGGAAGTTGCCGGGGCTTTCTTCAAGCTATTGTAAACTTCTGAAACGAAATTCGAAGTACTTTATTTCAAATGAATCAAACGATTACATTCTGCATAACACGCTGCTAAAAATAAAAGAAAACTGAACATGGTCCTAGCGGACTGGGAGACATAATCATAAGAAGTCAATGTTCCATTGGAAGGGGATAGCTGATCCCTCAAATGCTCAGCCTCGGCCATCTCCCGAGGCCGACGTTGCTTGAAACTTTCTATCGATGTTCCTGAGCGCCATAAAGTAACATTCCCTCGACATCTTCTGCTCGCCGTACATCGCTCCTACACCTTCTTCGGTTGGGAATTTCAGGACTTGGTGGTAGGTTGAGGCTACAGCTTTAAGTCCATGCAAGGTGATCGTCCCAAAATGGCATTATATGCTGGGACACAATCCACCACTAGAAAGTTGATCATTCTTGTTACTGTCTACTGTCCTTCCCCAAACGTCACCGGCAGTTCGACGCTCCCTCTTGGGCTTACTTTTTCTCCTCCAAATCCCACCAACGGCGTGAGGCTCGGCCTCAGGCGATCGCTTCCCAGCTTCATGGCGTCGAACGCAGTGGTTGAGAGAACATCAGCGGAACTCCCCCCATCAACGAGGATCCAGTGAACTTTTGCGTTGGCAATCGTTAGGGTGACCACCAGCGCGTCATTGTGCGGATGACGTATCCCCGCGGCCACTTTCTCTGTAAACTCCAACTTTGGTGAGTTTTCATCGAGTAGGAGTGAGTACATACCTTGCTCTCCGGACTCTTGCTGTGCCTCTCGAATTGCGGACTTTCGCTTTCTGCCTGACTCTCCTCCAGATGGTCCTCCTAAAAGTGTTCGTATCTCGAGCGGTGGGTTGGCACCGCCCTTACCTTGATTTGCTGGCAATGGCCTCTTGCCTATGTTATTTCCCACAAACTCCTTGAGGTAACCTTCTCGGATTAGGGCTTCTATCTCGTCCCTCAACTGTCTGCATTCCCGAGTTGCGTGACCGTGGAACATGCAGTACTTGTTTCGATTCCTCCTGTCTGGGTCCGACCTTAATTTTTCTGGGCGTCTTAGCAGGTTTGTGTCATGTATTGCGACCAAGACCTGTTCAAGTGGAGCTGTTAGTGGTGTATACCTGTAAAATCTAGCTTTTGGTTCCGCACGGCCCCGAGGCTCATTGTTCTCTGGTCGGCCTCGGCCATTGGCCGAGAAGTGCTCTTGTCGACTTCGACCTTTCTCTTCGACCCGATGCCCTTTTCCTCTGTCTTCTCGATGCCGGTCGGATACAGACACTCTTCGGCTCTCTCTCTCTTCCTACTTGGACCTCAACAGTTCCTCGACGCTTATGTACCTTTGTGCTCGGGTCATGAACTCCACGTATGTTCGTGGCTGGCTCTCACCGATCGAGTTGAGCAGTCTTTCATCCTGCAGACCTGAGATCACAGCAGTCAAGGCAACTCCATCGTCATAGCCTTCTACCTGCAAAACTTTGTTGTTAAATCTGTTAACATAATCTCTCAAACTCTCCCTTGACCCTTGCTTGACTGTCAACAAATTAATCTGCGACTTTCGTCGATCTCGAGCTCCCAGGAACTGCGTGACAAAAACGCGTGCCAATTCTTTGAACGAACCGATCGACCTGCGCGGTATCTTACCGAACCACTGCCTTGCCAAGCCCGTCAATGTCAATGCGAAAGCTCGACATCTGGTGGCCTCGTTTGCTCCGTAAAAATCCATCCAGGTTAAATACGCGTCTAGATGTTGCTTCGGGTCTTTCTTTCCGTCATACTGTGGGAAGTTTGGTACCTTAAATTTATGAGGCACCTCCCCTCCCATTATTTCGTCGGTGAAGGGTGGTTCCATATCTCCAATTAGCCCTTCGATGTCTTCATTTTCAGTTCTTCTTTGGGAGTCGCGATGGCCGTCTTCCTCTTTCAGCCACTTTGATAGCTCCCGCTCTCGCCCCTTTTGGCCCTGCTCGGTCTCGGACCTTGCCCGAGCCTCCAACTTTTTCCTGTCATTATTCCCTGTATACATACCTGGCGCCGGTTCCGGCGGCGAATTTCTGCGGATCCTTTTGTGGCTGGGTCCAACCTCTTTCCGGGTTCGACCATCTACTGGATGGTGCATCCGGCTGGTTACACTCTCCGAATCTCCTACCTCCTCATCCGCTACTCCTTTACCCTTCTTGGGATCTCTGCGCAGATGCTCTTCCCCGTGCTCCACAGACTCGGGCTTCTTCAGCAAATTAAGGATTTCGGCCAAGTTCTGCCCCATCTCGTTCATCCTCCCCTTAATTGCTGCAATCTCAGTCTCTTGGGCTTGGAGCCGGACCAGGGGATGCGCCTCGTCTATTACTGGCTGATTTTCGTGCTCCATCGCTACTGTACTTTATCTATCGAAAACAATGTTTGCTAGTCCGCATCTTCCCCACAGACGGCGCCAACTGTTGATGGTCACATTTTATTTCAGTTGAGCTACGCTCTTGTTGGCTTTAATACCTCATTTCTAATCTTTAGAAAACATTCTAATTATTATTATGATTTTTTTTTAAAGATTAGAACATTTCTAAAGATTAGAAACCTTCTATTAAAAAATTGTATACAAGTTAAAAAATTATATTTCTTGTTTTCATTTATAGTTTTTCAAAAACATTATAGTATATTTGTTGTTTTATCATTTTTCACTTATAAAATGCATGCTAAGTATTAAAACATAAATATAACATATATTTTCTTATAACTTTACTTTGAAAAAGTAATTTTCATGTAAAAATTTTATTTTTATTTAATACTTGAAATTACAAGAAATAAGTTACCAAAAAAAAAAAAAAAAGTTTCTTCTTGGAAAATAAATAAATAAATGAGAAACAATTAAGAAAAATGAAACAAGAAATTAGGACCCGTTTGATAATGTTATCGTTTTTCGTTTTCCTATTACTTGTGTCATGTTTCATGTTTCCTGTTTCTTATGTCTCGTTTTTTCTAAGAGGAAAAAACTTGACTGCATACTGGGATCTCCCTACATACTACCATTAAAATGATGACAACTAGGAGAGATAGAAAAGTTTTCTCATTTTCTCCCTTCCTCTTTCTTAGTTGTCAAGATTAATTTTAATGCTGTATGTACGGAGATCCCTACATACCGGTATGCAGCTACTTTTTTTTTTCTTTTTAATAACTAAAATAGAAACACGTTTGATAACTTTTTTTGTTTTATGTTTCTCTTAAAAAAAAGAAACGAAAACAGATAAATGTGTTTGATAACTATTTTTTGTTTCTTGTCTTTTAATTGAAATAAAATTTAGTACATATAATATAAAAAACATATATAACACACATTAAAATAAATATTAAATTATTATAAAGAGTTTATAGTATTTATTTAGTCCCAACACAAAATAAAAATAATTATAAATTTTATCCTTCAAATGTTGTTCATATTTGATATGCAATGTCATCTGCCACTCCAACCAATTTACCTTTAACGATGTTGGCTTACACGAGTTAGTTCAATTAGACTATGCCGATGCGAAATGGGTCTACGCCGACGCACATTTGCGTCAGCGTAGACCAAAAATCTTATAGTGCTAATTTTTTATTTCTCTGACAAACTTTGTAAATTTTCAATGATCATTAATTTATTGTACAACATGCTATTGATATATATATTTTCTGTGTGTTTGTGGTAGTGAGACATTTATTTAAGGCTAAACAACCGAGCATATATACCCACATTTCTTGAATTGAATAATAATTTTTTTAAATTTTTTTAAAAAATGCATGTATTTTGCATTAGCCAATGATTTTGACTCGTAAGATTAGAAATGGAGAGAAAAAAATTGACCATTAATGATAAATGTGAAATATCTTATTAATTAATTTATTTAATAAAAATAAATTAAAATCCTACGAAAAAAAAATAATAGAGATTTAAATAGAAAATAACAACTAAAGGTTTTCATTAATGAAAAGATTAAAAAAAAATTAAAAAAAAAGATAGAAAAAAAAAAAAAACACATAAACATCACATTTTTGCCTCATTTCTAAAAACGTTTCTAAAAATTTAGAATCAAATAACATGATGAGTTATCAAAACATATCGGTTTCTTAAAAAATGTGAAATAGGAAATAAATATTATCAACCAGAGTCCTAAGAAGCCAAAGTGAGCATAGTTAATTGACATATACTCCCGACCAAGAGGTTAGAGGTTTGAATCCCCGTACTAAAAAAATAAACCAAGAGTCCTAAGAAAATGTGTACACCAAATCACCCTTCAAACACTTTTGTGGTTGTTTTCACTTTTCAGCCCTTTATTAATTATGTTGACTTTATCACAATCATTTTGATCTGCAAAATCCAGCAAGTGACAGGCTTGATAATTTGCTTTCATTTTTTTGCTAAACAATTTGTTTTTTGTACATAATTTCCATTTTATCCTTCCATATCTACCGCTGTCTTAAACAACGTGAATCATCTACAACTCCTATCTCACATTCTCATTAACTTTTTTTTTCTTAATCATTTTGTAATTCAAGAGTATATTTCAAGGAACTTTGAATTTCAGATATTTTGTTCGAGAATATTATACATATTATCCAATTCAACATGTTTTAAATTTAGTTCGTTACATCATTAAAATATTTTTTAGATAGATAATATTACTAACTCATCTAATTTTTTTTTTCTCCAACATAACTTAACAAGAGCATATAATTAGATTAATTTTAGTTGAAAAAAACTTGACTGCACTGTAGGGATCTCCCTACATACCACCATTAAAATCTTGACAATTAGGAGAGATAAAAAAAAGTTTTATCATTTTCTCCCTTCCTCTTTCTTAGTTGTCAAAATTTTAATGGAGTATCCCTACATACCCAATCAAGTTTTATTCATTTTAGTTTTGCATAACTTTGTACTGCTCATTTTAATATTTATAGCAAAAGGTTTAAAGGAAAATTGAAATATTTTCTTTGTAAAAAGAAAAAGAAAAACAGGTAAGAAGAAGAAGGAAGAAAAAAAAAAAGAAGGGAATTTATGAAGTTTTGTCACGAAAAGTGGAAACATTCTCTCATTGGCTTTTTCAAGAGAGTTTTTGCATTTAGGCGGAACTTTTTATTTATTTATTTATTTATTTATAAAAAGGTTAACTGTAGGAATAGCTAAAATAAAAAGTTAGTTTTGAAAAAAATACAAAAAAATCTTTTTTATTGCGAAAATGGCAAAAGGATAGAATTGAATATTTACTAATTGCTTCAAACTGACCAAAATGCCATGAAAAAAAACAGTATTTTCCTAATTTTAAGGAGAAAATGATTTTTTTAATGTCCGAAGATTTTCATATAATACTATCTTCAAAATCAAAATAAACTAAAATCTTGGATAATAATGTTAAATTAAAAAAAATCTAAAAACCTATTGTTCTAAAATTAATTAAAATCCAAACCAACTAAAATCTTGACGAGTACTATTAAATTAAAAAAAAAATCTAAAAATGTATTATTCTAAAATTAAATAAAATATTTAAGATATAGAATCATGAATGTAAAGCAAAAATCTGCACATAAAGAATACAACAAAAGCATTTTTCAACAACAAAAAAAAAAAAAAAAAGAAAAACAAAACGTAAAATTATTCTGTAATTCGAGTATTAAAAAAAATCATATAAAATAACAAATACAATGTATATGTGGGTGACTAAGTTGTGTTTGTCATGTGTAAGACATTAGAATTTTCTCAATTAAGGTCGTCGAGAATGTTGTAATTAGTATCTTTGCAGTTTGAGAACAACAAAATGGGTGACCTTTTTTCAATGTTTTTTTTTTCAATTTTTGGACATTTTTCAAAACCGTCCTCCGCATTTTTACATCCTGCCAAAATTATCAAAAAAAAAAAAAAAAATCAAAAGATAAATATCCATACATATTATGTTTTTTTTTTAAACAAAACTTTCATTAATCATTAGAACATCCGTTTGAGGTATAAGGAGTGATTTCTCACTAAGAGCAACAATTAAGAGCCAATTAGGAAAATCATTAAAGCCATAGCATGGGTATCAAGGTTAACCCCATTTTGGCTAATATATGAGCGATCCCTACTTACATGATTAAATTGGATACTTTTAAAACTACATCTGATCCGACGATGAATATCTCAGATGATCGAATGTACTTCAATTTCACCTTCCACCAAACCATTCAAAATAGATACCATAGTTAGTGAATCAGACAAACATCTAATTTCACGAATGTCTATTCTGTGGACTAGCTCCAATGCATTAAGGAATGAGGAGTTAACATTAGACACATAACAACAACTGCATGACCTCCTGTATTCTGAATCACCACTCCGATTCCCATTTTCTTGTCCTGTAGATTACAAGCGGCATCCGCACTTTTTATGTTAGGTTTTCCGAAATTGGGAGCTTTTAGTGATTGTCTCACTTGGCTGACATTAAGGGGCTGTTTGGGGCGCTGAGTTAGTCTGTGTTAGGGATGCATATTATTTTAGTCTGGGTTAAAATAGTATGTGTTTGGAGTATTGATCTGTTTAACATGGGGTTCTGAATCAAAGGTTCAAGTTGAGTGTTTTTTTTTTTCCTGAATTTTTTGTTTATTTTCCTCATACAACTTTGTATGTCAAATATCATATTTTACAAATATCAATAAAAAAATGTTTGGATTTAGTTGTAAAAAAAATAAAGTTTTGGAGTGTTCAACTTAAAAGGAAAAAATAAAGTTTCAAATATCATATTAAATTATGTTTGGATTTAGTTGTAAAAAAATAAAGTTTCAAATATCATATTAAATTATGTGTTCAACTTAAAAGGAAAAAAAAATAACCTAAGGTAAGAGTTGATTTTCTTTGTTTTAGAGTCATGGGTTTTCACAAAATAAGTCATTTTATAATTTCTTATAGAAAAATCATATTTGTTTCATTTCTGTATTTCCAACACAAAAATGGTAAATGCTTATTGAAAACTTATTTTACCTTTCATTATCAAAAGAATCAAATAAAATAGAAATCACATAAAATAAAAACTTGAGTAGTATTTTTTTTTAATTATTATTATCACAGTAAACTTGAATACGATAAGTATGATTTGGAATGAAAAATATGGTACGATGAAGGTAAACATTCATATACTTCATTATCAAAAGTAATTAGGTAATAAAACTTCATATTTATATATGTACAAAGGCAACCTAGTATCTAACTCCCTACAAATTTTCTGACTTTTCCGACGACCACCAACGAATTTTCGGGCGACTGAAATTTTTTTCCCTTTTTTCCCTTTCTTTTCTTCTACCTCTTTTCTTTTTTATTTTTTCTTTATTTTCATTTTTTATGATTTTTGAAATGAAAATGAGAAGAAAGATTATAATAATAAAAAAAAAAAGCTCACCGGAAAAGTCGTCGACAATCGCCGGAAACGTGGCCGGAAAGTCGACGGCGGTCGCCGGGAAAGTCGTCGGTCGTCGCCGGAAAAGTCAAGGAGTCACATGGAAGAAGAGAGGAAAGAGTTACCATAAAGAATTGATAGAATAATCGAGTGGGTTGAATGGTGTTTACTGTAGCAACACGGGGGTAAAAGTAACGCACTTCACCCCTTATTTTTGTTGATGCCCCAAACACTGAGTGGGCTATAATAGCCCCTACTATTATAACCAACACAGGAGGCCAAACGGTCCCTAAGTGACTATAATTTTTTTTTTTTTTTTTTTTGAACAATGCAGAGAAGTGGCTATAATTTTTGAAGAGAGAAAAAGTTAATGACTCGTAATACTTTTTGGATGTAGATTAGAATATTAATTTAGAGACACCTACTTTGCAGCAGTTTCATTGAATAACTTTTAACTTTTCGTCCAACCTCTTCCAATAGTTTTTTTTTTTTTTAAAAAAAAAAGAGATGTGAAAGACCACTTTCCTTTTAAAGAGAAACTCATGAGATAATGGAGAGAGAGGAATGATGAGAGAGGGACTTTTTGAGAGACGAATGTAAGTGAGATAGTAGAGTGAGAAAGTGAAGGATGAGAGAAACATTTCTTCTTTTTTTTTTATAGGTAGAAAACGACAAGAGAAAATATAATATAAAACTGATAAAAATTGTTAGGTCATCTAAAATTGACCACGTGACCTATTCGGAACAAATTTTCCAATGAGGCAGCCACATTACTGTCAAATATATATAATATATTAATATTCAAAATCGAGATACTTTTACAATTTTTCTTTTTTACATCCAATAACACAAAGCTACCGACCTGATTATAGCAGCTTCATCCAATAATTTCTTCATAGTCAGGGATTAAAGTTATTTCTCAAACTTTATGAATCAGGTTTAAAAATAAGTGATTGGATAAAATTTTATTTTTCTCAAGAAAAATAAACCAAAATTTAAGTCAAATTCACATGGACTATTATAGTTTTAGCCTAATTGAAATAAATATTATAAAATTAGAAACTAAAAGATTATAATCATGATAAATGATAAATTAGACGAAACAATTATTGTGTGATTATAATTAATCAAGATTTACTCAATCCAAACATGGCTTAACTATTTTTTTAGAGATTAAATGTTTAAGTCTCCATTCCTCAGTGCTAAGACTCAAAAAGAAAGAAAAAAACATCAAAATCTAAAAATTACTATTTTTTTAGTTTAACAAATGTAAAGATGAGGGGTGAAAACATCAACGTTGGGGAATTTATAATTATTACGTTATACCTTTAAAAAAAATCTCAAACTCTCATCTTTCTACATACCGAGTAGTTTACTTTTCTTTTTTGAATTCAACAACATTTAGAAGTGGGAGATTCGAACCTCTGACCTCTTGATCAAGAATACATGTCAATTATGGTTAATTTGACAGGTGAGTAGTTTACTTAAAAGTATGAAATTTAGATTTTGAATTGTACATTTGCAATCTCTTCCATTAAACAACATCAATTAATAAAACGGCTACCTATCTATTTTAAAAACGTTGGTCAATTTTTTTTTTTTTTTTTGACAATATGTGGGGAGGGGGATTCGAACCACAGACCACAAAGTTATGCCAGTTGAACTAAGCTCTTGTTGCCAAAAAAAAAACGTTCGTCAATTTAACGTGATGTATAATAGACTAAACATAAAGTGGTAGAGTTGAGAATCATTATTTTTTAACCAATTCATCTTTTTTATATTTTTGAAACTTCAAACATATTCCAAATTATGATACAGCTATTTTTTTTTTTGAAAAAGATACAGCTAATATTTTATTTTGAGTTGAATTCGATCAGTTGATTTTAGAACCTGATTCATCATTCAATGGATTTGACAAATAATTAAACCCCTGACTATGTCACGTGGTCAATTAATTTAAATGTCATAACAATAATTTTCTCTCTCCTTCTCTTGTGAATATATAAATTTGAAAGTTTTGAGGACAATTTCAGATCGTAGAGGAGAAAGAAAAGAAAAAAAAAGGGCATATGGGTTTGGTTGAAGAATACTTGCCTGTAATGGCGATGTTTGGGATTCAAGTGACCTACGCCATTGTGACTGTCATCTCCAAGGCTGCCCTCTTGAAGGGCATGAGCCCTAGAGTGTTCATTGTTTATAGGCAGGCCATTGCCACTCTCTTCATTGCACCCATTGCTTATTTCTCCAGGTTAATTCATTCATTCTTATTCTCAAAACTACTTTTTGTTTGTGTTTGTGTTTGTGTTTCTATGTCTTACGTTTTGGGGATGGCAGGCCTAAATCCAGGAGGGTATCTATGGACTTGAGGAGCTTTTCTCTTATCTTCTTTGTTTCTCTTCTCGGGTACGGTTTAGAAGACTCTCAAAAGATTCGTCTTTTTTCTTCCTAGAGTAAACATATGTAGAATCGTCTTTGGTTATTAACTCAATTCTGCTCGGATGCTACTTGACCCAGAATCTCAATTATATTTTTAGAAAAGTGATACTTTATCAACGACGGCCTATGTGAGAAAAACATACATAGAGATTACAAGAAGGCCTTTCAATTTATGACAATAGATGCCTAGTCATAATTTGTGAAAAATTTAGATTTTGTAGACCGAATAGTTGCTAACGATAGAGAGTCCTCCCACAGATGCATAAAATTACGGGCCTTCTCCTTATTCTTCTTCTTCATCTAATTTTTCGACTTGGACAGTACAACAATGAACCTCAATTTTTACTTTGAGGGAGTTTCCTTAGCCAACTCGTCACTGGCGACGGCGATGGCAAATCTCATTCCAGCAGTGACTTTTGTAATAGCGACTATTGTTGGGTAAGTATGGTGGTAGGGACTATATATCATATAATACTTAAGCTTTTGAGTTTAGTGATGTAACCGTCGAAATTTGGAGAATGGAGAGTGTGAAAGTGGGAAGCTTGAGGAGCTTGGCAAAGATTGGAGGGACAGTGGTTTGTGTGAGTGGGGCAATGTGCATGGCTCTTCTCAGGGGTCCAAAGATTCTGAATGAAACAAAAGGTTTTGGTGTGGAAAGTGGAAGTGATGAGGCTTGGTTATTGGGTTGCTTGTGTCTCTTTGGGGGCTGTTGTTGCTGGTCAGTTTGGTTGATTTTGCAGGTATATTATTTTCATTTCATTGGTAATAATAATAAATTAACAATCTTGGTTTTAAGGGGCTTTGTTATTTTATTTTAGAAAAAATAATTAGGTTGTTTTGTTCATTGGACTGGTTGAAAGTTGTTTTTGCTAAAAAAAAAAAAAAGAAAAAGAAAAGGTGAACTTATATATAAGTTGCTTTTCATATTTTATTTCCTTCTTTATAATTGGCTTTTGCTTGTGACAAATTTTTTTTTTTAATCATAAATTTTGAAATGAAGGTTCTGTAAGTGTAAATATTTGAATTGTTTTCAAAACAATTTGTGATGTGTTTTAGAACAAAATTTTAGTGAATAACATGTTTGAAAAAAGGTTGCTTTTTACAAGGTTTAGAACAAGTGATGGATATGTATGATTTTAATAGCTTGAATATGCATAATAAGACTAATATTTTACATGTGGACACAATTCTTAAAATCCATTTTTCTTTATCAAATAAACTCTAATTATCCACCCTACTCTTATGGTATAGACCAAGTTATCAATAAGTTCTTGAAAATTACCTTCTTCGAGTTTTTTAAATTTTAGGTACAATTCAAACAAGTGTAGATTACAAAATAAATAAATCTTTTAATTTGTTTCTTAAGAACAAAAAGCTTAAAAATTAAGTTAATTAACCATCACATATTATGAAACAGGTACCAACAATAGAAAGATATCCTGACAAGCTATCTTTATCAGCATGGATGTGTTTCTTTTCAATGATACAATCAGGCATTTTCACTCTGTTGGTAGAGCCAACCAATCTTGAAACATGGAAAATCCATTCAAGTATTGAAGTTATTTGTTACCTCTTCTCAGTAAGAAATTTTGATTTTTGCCATTTCCCATTTTTGAAGTTAAAGGATTTTGGTAAACTTTTTGAGAATTGAATTGAGTTCTCATTGTGTTTGGTTCATAGGGAATTTTTGGCTCAGGTGTTGCCTACTTTCTTCAAGCTTGGTGTGTTTCAAAAAGAGGCCCTGTCTTCTCTGCGGTGTTCACCCCTCTTTGCACCATTGTTACAACTATTTTGGCAGCTATATTTCTTCATGAGGAGATTTATATTGGAAGGTAAAATTATGTTAAGTTATACAAAACACTTCGGAATTTTGGGTAGGTTTAAATTATGCCTATAGACTTTGAAAAGTTTCGTTTTTCCCCTTGAGCTATGAACTCCTGAACTTTGAAATTTTTTCAAAAAATATATTTTCTATTAAAATAAAGGATAATAATTGATGTGACAGTTGACGTGTAAAAATTAGGTGTACGTGATATATTTACAACTATTAAGATCGTTGTTGTCTTGTCATTTATTTCATCTCAAAAGATATCGTTAAAATCATTTATATAATCAATTTTTTATACATCAGTTGTCATGTTAATTTATGTATGTTGAATAATGATGTCACGTATGTCTTTCAATTTTTTGGCATTAACCGTTACACACCAATTTTCATCTTATTTTAACGAAAATTAAAACTCTACAAGGATACTTCAAAATCTAGGGACATAATTGAAGCCTAATTTTGGTAGCTTTAAGCTAAAATTATGTGCTTCATTTTATATACCTTTTTATTTTAAAAATTGTATACATCATGACACCACGAGTTATTAGGGTTGGCTTTTTTTTTTTTTTTTTTTTTTTTCTCTTTTTGTTGGGTTAATTATCAAGATTGGGGATAAGATAGATATTTCCCCTCTAGACTCCAACTTTGGAAAAATTACTCAATGAGACCATTACGATGTGATTTGTCCCTAATAACCATTTTAGAGGGAAAAATTAAAAAAAAAAAATCTTAAATCCTGATCCAATCATATAAAACAACTAGCTACATTGTGGTGGCCTCCTCTAATAATTTCTCATTTCTTTTTCGAATAATTTTTCAGCTTGTTGGGGGGTGTGGCTGTAATTATTGGACTGTACATTGTTCTTTGGGGAAAAGCAAAAGATTATATGAAGGAAGAAGGCACAAAAAAGCAATGTGTTGAAGAAGAAGATTGTGAATCAGCTTCAGCTGAGACAAGCAGCTCCAAAATTGATTTGGAAGAACCACTTTTGCCTAAGCAATATATACATCATATTGACAACTAGGCAAAGAAAAATTCATTGGTGTATTCATGTGGTATTTAAGGTAAAGGAAAAAAAATAAAATAAAAAGAAGAAAGGAGCACTTTGAGATAATGTTTTTATATTTGGAGGAAGTTTGAGAGAAAATGTTTGACAATATATAGTGATCTCAGCTTGTTTATTTTTGCCTGAAGAATCAAGGTATTATTATTATTATTATTTTACTTTTGGTAAGAACAATTTGAGACAAAATGTTTAACTACAATGATTATCTGGTTTATTTTCACCTTTATTTTGTTGATCAACATCTATCATAGAAGTCATATAACAAATTATCCTTGTAGTAAAAAATGAGCAGATTTTTTTTTTTTTTTTTTTTTGGTTCTTTTAAAGCCTTTGGGATGGATGCAAGGAAAATTTCACCCAAATAGAGTTTGATAGGTTCATTTAAAAGGAATTTTTTGATTTATACATTGATTATCTCAATTGAATCATATCAATGAGCTCATTTGAAAGATCAAAAGTGACATTATTTTCATCTTATCATTTCTCTGAGTTGGTTCAAGACCTTTGAGAAAAAAAAAATATATATAGTTTAAGCTTCATGTTGGAGTGCGACCAAAATCCCACATTGGATAGATATGGAGAAGACCATGGATATATAGCGGAGAACAACTATCTCTACTATTAGTATGAGACTTTTGAGTGGAACAAAAAACAAAGCCACGAGGACTCATGTTCAAAGTGGACAATATCATACCATTAAGGTCTGCCACCGACACTTCAACTCATGCTCAAAGTGGACAATATCATACCATTATGGCCTACCACCGACACTTCAATTATAGATAATGTGACTCTATTCAGTTTTTGCTATCTTGAATATGAAAAAAAATATATTTTGTCCTAACTTGATGAATCTTGTATACATATTTAATTTATCTTAGGAATCTTGTAAGACATCCTTGTTACTTACATTCACCGCTCCAGTTATATAATATTGATCTAGTCACGACCTTTTCTTTTTCTTTTTTTTTCCCTCTTTTATTTGTTTTTTTAGACCAAACACAACCTTTTGTGACAAAAAAAAATTAGGATGTAATCATGTAAAGAATTAATTATGTGCATGTGTCACCTATTGCAACTCTAGCATAACCATTTTGATAAGGAAGCCCATATAATCTAACATGGTATCAGAGCCCATTAAACCCAAACAGGTATTCGGTCCAATAAAAAAAATTGGGATCCGATCCAAGAATGGTGAACCTAAAGAGGGGCATGTTGAAGATCCCACATTCAAAAAATTAGTGAAGACTTCACAAGTTATAACCTACAAGGGTCACCCCACTCATGGCCAATTGGTTTTGAGATGGAAGCCCCTTGTAATCTAATATGGTATCAGAGCCCATATTAAACCCAAACGGGTATTCGATCCAAAGAAAAAAATTGGGATCCGACCCAAGAATGGTGAACCCAAAAGAGGCATCATCTTAAAGGGGGCATGTTAAGGATCCCACATTAAAAAGATTAGTGGAGACTTCACAAGTTATAACCTACAAGGGCCACCCTCATTGTCAATTGGTTTTGAGATGGAACCCCATCTAATTTAATAGAGCAAACTTCATTGGAAGAGATTAGGATATATCCAAGATTATATACCTCTCAAGTTATACTACCTTATCCAATTGTCAAATTTATTATCCAAAAGATAAGGTTCACCCTTATGGAACCTTATTTAGATAAATAGAAAATAGAAGGATAAATTAAGACATATATGAGTCAAAAGAGAGAGTTAAGATATATATACACCACTATTGAACTATGGAGTCTTAGTTTGTTTTGTTGTGTCGGCAAACCCTTAATAATTTTTTCTTCTCTCCATTCTCACCCAATCATCTCTCTTCGCCTCATTTACATCCTCTCTTTTACAACTATTATTAGACAAGAACTCAATTTAAATCTTTTTCTTTAGTTCAAAAGCATATGAGCTGGGTGGATTTTAACCTCCGATCTCTTTGTCGATGTTTCGTGTCAATTATGAATGAGCTAAGTTTAATGGCCTTTTAATTTTTTTTTTCTTTGAGTTCAAAACATATCAACTGATTGGATTCAAACCTCTAATCTCTTGATTGAGATTATATGCTAATTACTGTTAAACTAAGTTCATATTGGTCATTTAATTCAAACCTCTAATCTCTTGATTGAGATTATATGCTAATTACTGTTAAACTAAGTTCATATTGGTCATTTAAATCTGGTTTAATAGTTATAAAAAACGATAACCACATAAAAAAAATAAAATACATACGATTTAAAAAAATTTTTAAAAAAAACCTGACACATCGGCCACGTTTTTCTCCGATTACCATTAATGACTGTGAACACACCAGCTTTCGTCACGTAGGCCCTTTCCAATTTTAGCATTGAAGTGTCGTGGGGTAGCAATTTATTATTTTGTATCGTTCAACATTGAAGCTTTCGATTTTTTTCTTTTTTTGATTTTAATATGGAAGTGAAAAGATTTGAACTTCTAATCTCTGGACCCATGTTTTATGCTAGTTGAGATACGTTGACACTACTGTATATGAATTTTTTGTTTTGTTATCTATTTCTTGTGAATGTTTTCAAAATCCAAATCTAAGTTGAGAACTAAAAATATGTTTTAAAAACTTATTTACGTTTTTAGAATTTTGACTAAGAAATGTTTTCTTAAGATGATGAAAACCATCGTAAAAAAGTAGTGAGAAAACAAGTAGCACAGTACTTTTCTAAAAAGAAAACAAGTAGCACAGTATTAAAAATCAAATGACTGTCAAACAAAAAATCTAAGGGGGTGTTTGGGGCAATGAGGTGGAGTTGTGAAGTCTAGGGAGTTGTGAAGTCTGTGTTTGGAATGCAAAGTTGTTAAGTCTGGAGTTAGAAAGTCTGTGTTTGGGGGTAGAGTTGTGAAGTCTGAGTTTATATTAGCTGTTTTTTTAAAAGAATTATATTTTTTTTTTCAAATTAAATTAATAAAAATATTTTCCCATCAATTGTAAAATTGAGATTTTAAGTATGTTTTATCATTTTCCTTTTAAGTCAAACGTTTAATTAAAACAAACATTTTTTTTTTTTTTTGAAGAAAACAAAAAAAGTTAGATTTGTAACATTCAAATATTGTAAGAAAATAATGGTAAGAAAATGAACCATACAAAAAAGAAACCATTTTTTTAAAAAAAATCCTTTTAACACAAATTTAATTAAGAAACCACTTTTTTTTTAAATCCTTTTATAATCAAGAGAGAAAACTATAAACATAAAAAAAAAATAATAATAAAATATTAATATTAATTAATAATTAAATAAAATAATAAAAACAATAAAAAAAATCTCCATCTCTCACCTCCCTCCCCCATTTCATGATAACCCATCTTCCTCCCTCCTCTGGTTTTCTTCTCACCAGTCACCATCACCACTGAACCCTCTCTCACCTCTCCTTGTCAGTTACGCCGCCACCGCCGTCGCTTTCTTCTTCATCGTCGACAGCCGCCGCCGCCGCCACTTTCTTCTTCACTATCGATAGTCGTCGCCGCCGTCGCTTTTTCTTTATCGTCGATAACCGTCGCCGTCCCTTTCTTCTTCATACTCAACAGCCGCCACTTGAGTCGCTTTCTTCTTCAAAACCAAATCTAAAAAAAAAAAAAAAAATCGACGCGTGAAACCAGGCGACTTCAACAGTTTTACTGTTGAAGTCGGCCGTTTTGAACAAAAGAAATCCCGGCATCGGAAATCGACGGGCCAAACGATGACTTGAGGGATTTAGGAACTCGAGGTTTCGGAAATCGGCCGGCCAAACACGCCCTAACACTCTTTTGAATAACCATTTGGTTTTTGAAATTAATACTTAAAAATATTATTTCAACCTATAAGTTTCTTGGCTTTTTTATTTACCTTTTTCCTATATTTTTAAAAACCAAGCCAATTTTTTTTTAAATAAAAAAAAAAAGTCGTTTTTTCAAAAAATTTGTTTTTGTTTTTAGAATTTGGCTAGGAATTCAGATGTGTTCTTAACAAATATGAAAACCATGATAAAATTGGGAGAAAACAAGCTTGATTTTCAAAAATAAAAAACCATAAAGCAAACGATTATCAAATAGGATGTATAAAATTTCTATTTTTCATTTCTTTTTAGTTCTAAAAGTGCAAGTGTTTGGTGCCTGTTTATATATTCCTTATTTTTAATTTCTAGGAAACGTCCTTCTATACAAAATTTAGAAAATATAATATATATATTATTTCTTTTTTTTTTAGATTAATATATATTATTTCTTGTATTCATCTATAGATTTTCAAAAACATAAATAAATTTATTATTTTACTATTTTATCATTTTTTACTTATAAAACGCAGGCTAAGTATTTTTTTTGAAAAAAAAAAACGCAGGCTAAGTATTAAAACATAAATATAACATAAGTTTTCTAATGTTTTACTTTGAAAAATCAATTTTCATGTAACAATTTAGTTTCTTTAATTATTTAATACTTGAGATTACAAGAAATAAGTGACCCAAAAAATTTTGTTTATTTTTTTCCAAAATAATAATAATAATAATAATAATATAAATTAGAAACAATTTTGAAAAAAGCAACGAGAAAATACGAACATTACCATATAACCTTTAAAAAACTTTTTTGAGAAAAATACACTTTTGGTCATCGAGGTTTGGGTTAAGTTACATTGGTCCCTAAGTTTTAAAACTCAACAAAATTACCGTTGAGATTTAAGATAAGGAGCAATTTGGTCCCTGCCATCCATTTTGCCGTTAAATACTAACGGGCTGCTGATGTGGCCATATTTTTTAAATTTTAAAATAAAAATAAATAAATAAAATAAAATATTATTTTTTTTTATTTTTTATTTTAATTATTTTTCAATCTCTCTCTTCTTCCTCTCTTCTTCATCCTCTTCCCTCAACCTCTTCCTTTTTCTTCTTCTTCTTCAAATCTCCGGTGGCCGGCGACTAGCCACCGACGAGTTTTTTTTTCTTCTTCTTCTCATTTCTTCTTCTCTCTTACCTCATTTTTCTTCTTTACATTTTTTTTAAAAAAATATATCGAAGAGGGAAGAGGGACCTCTTTGTTTCCGCTGCGAGTTGAACTATGCTCATGTTGACAACTAAAACTAAATTTGTTACCAAACATACTTGATTTTTAAAAAGAAATTGGTTATCAAACAACCCTTTAGGCCCATTTGATAACCATTTGGTTTTTTGTTTTTAGTTTTTGAAAATTAAGCTTGTAAACAGTACTCCCCACCTATTTATTTCTTTGGTTTTTATCTATCTTTTTCCCATGTTTTCAAAAACCAATTCAATTTTTGAAAACTAAAAAAAGTAGTTTTTGTTTTTAGAATTTGGCTAGAAATTCAAATGTGTCATTGACAAAGATGAAAACCATGGTAAGAAAATTGAGAGAAAAAAGCATAATTTTCAAAAACCAAAAACCAAATGGTTATCAAATGGGGCCTATTTTTTATTTTTGGTTTTCGAAAATCATGTTTGTTTTCTCCCAATCTTCTTACAATGATATTTTTTTAAGAACACATTTAGATTCTTAGCCAAAATTCTAAAAACAAAAACAAGTTTTTGAAACTACTTTTTCTAGTTTTCAAAACTTAATTTGATTTTTGAAAACATGAAAATGAGGTAGATAACAAAACAAATAAACTTATAGGTTGAAGTAGTGTTATAAACTTAATTTTCAAAAGTAAAAATAAAAAATCAAATGGTTATTAAATGGACCCTAAAAAATTGTATTTCAAACTTGTATTAAATAATGGTATAAAAAACGATAGATTGAATGAATGGTTATTATTAATATTTTTTTTTTGAAACAAGAACATAGCTCAATTGGCATAAAGTTGCACTGATGACCACGAGATCTGTAGTTCGAATCCCCCCACCCCACATATTGTAAAAAAAAAAAAAATGAATGGTTATTAAAAACAATTGTACCGTTGAAATTATTGATTATAATTGGACAGAACAACCACAGTAGTCACCAACTCACCAAATCACCATTAATAAATGGCTAAGAAGAAGGCAAATAGCTTTCTTCATGTCGCCCATTTCAGAGCATTGAAGCGCCATGGTTTAGCAAATTAGTGTTTGTTTTTTTTTCCTAGTTTCTTCTTTGGGCAGCAATCTCAATCAACATCTGCATCGTGTGGATTAAAAAAGTAGGACTTTCGATATGAAAATTTGAAACGCGCAAATGAAAATTGAACAACTTTTTTGTGGTTGTTTTCAATTATTTTATTGGAGATGATTGGTCATTAAAAAACGAGGGTGTGGAAGGCCAAACACATATAGCTCAACTGGCATAAAACTTGAACCCTCGATCAAGAAGTTCAAATCCTCCACCTCACATGTTGTCATAAAAATGAGGGTGTGGAAAGAAACTATATTAAGACTTAGTTTGACGTTGCTGTAGCTTCTAAAATAATTGCTATTAACTGTGCTTTTAAGAAAATCAGCTGTATTACGAAGTAAATTAGTGTTTGGTAAATTTTAGCTTTATAGACGAAAAAGCAAGTTGAGGTGTTTGGTAAATTAATATTATGATTGCAGCTTAACTATATTTTTTCAATAAATAAATTTAATATTGATATTTAATTTCAAAATTATAAAAGATAATTTCAAAATTATTTTAAGATAATTATTTGTTGAAACATATAAGATAATTGTTTTAAATTTCATATGATTTAAAATATAATCTTATGTTTAACCTATGATGTTTTTATATTTTGCTAAGAAACATAATTTGCTACTTGTATTGGAAAAAATATGATTTCAATTTAAATAAAAATAAAAACAAATAATTTCAAATGAGTATAAAATAATAGAATAAAAATATGTTAAATTTAAAAAAAAAATGATTCACATGAATCAAGTCTAAAAAACGTATAGAAGATAAATAGTTAGTTACATATTAGATTTTTAGGGAAGCTAAACGGAAAAGCTATGATTATTGGATTTCGCAAATGAACGTGGTTGAAAAAGTACTTTTATAAAAATTAATTTATAATCTGTTTTACCAAACGCTAAAAACTGTTAAAATTCTTTTTTAATCACTCCAACCGCCTCTAAAATCAACACCAAATGCACCCTAAAGGTCATGCTAGGAAGAGGAAGAAGAAGGGTCCAAGGAAAATTTTACTTAATTTAGCCACTATTACAGACTCTTAATGATCGTCTGATGTATTTTAAATTCTCATATAAATCTAACGTAGAATTATTGGTCACATTGTTCTAATCTCTTTAAATAATTCCCCAAAAAGGTTGGTAGAGTGATAGTTTACGAGGCGACTTATGTTTTTGGTTCCACTCAAAAACCCTCATACCAATGGAGAATGGAGATACTTGTCCTCCCTTATAAATCCATAATCATTCTCTTGTCTAGCCAATGTAGGGCTTTGGTTGCGCCTAACTGATCAAGTCCAACTGGATTAATTTTAGTTTTGAAAAGCTTTTTCAAAGTATTGTTAATTAATTTTAATAATAATTTATAAGCAGTATACACATTATTGTTAATTAACAACGTTCTATAGGCTGTTCAAAGAAAAAAAAAAAAAAAAAAAAAACAACGTTCTATAGATGTAGAGGAAATTTTAGTTAAAACTGCGATAAATTAGTTAATAAAATATATTTATAGCGAATGGGAAAGTTTTAAGGAAAATTGAAATATTTTCATGGTAAAAAAGAGAAAAAAATCAGGTAAATTTATATACCAAATACTCTCCAAAACTTTGAGGTATGTTTCGATAATGTCTCTCGATTTTGAAAAATTTCATTTTTACCATCCATCTTTGAAATTTATTAATTTCCAAAGAAAAATCCTTTATCCTTTAAAAACATTGAAAGTACTAGTCCAAAAAATTATCTTTTTTCATTATCTTTTTTAAATATTTAATTGATTCTTTCAAAATATATATATATGTATAATTGATTATCTTAAATTTGAAATTAAAGTTATAATTATAAAATAAAATTTGTTATAGGCAATTTTGGACCGCCCGACACACAAGGAGCTGACGAGGACGTCCGGGCAAAATTAAGGCTAGGAGACCGACCCAGAGGAAGAACCGACCAAAGGGCCGGGCCAACTTGGCCCGACCCATATGGTCGGCCTCGGCCTAAGGCCGAGGCCGAGCATTATGGTCGGCCTCGGCCCAAGGCCAAGGCCGACCATTCGGCCCGCTTGCGCGGGCCGAGCTCGGTCATCTTCTCTCGGTCCCCAATGCCGCTAGCCGCCTCGGTTTCGCCTGGTTTGTCCCGAAACGCCTCCAAATTCCTAAAAACCCTAGGAGCATGAGCAGGTATTTATACCCCTCTTCGCCACTGAAGAAGGGGACCCGAACTCAATTCTCAACTCTCTTCTCTTGCTCTTTAGCTCTCCCTTCCGTTTTCTGACTTAAGCATCGGAGGCGGTGTGGCTAGCACCACACCGGTGTGCAGGTTTTCTCTTTTGCAGGCCACGTCTTCCCCCTCATCTACAAATTTTGTAGCGCCCCGGCTAAAGAAGGGATAAAAGATACAAAGGGGGTCGCTACTACATGCATGAATACGAAAACTACAAAGCGGAAAATAACAAAGTTTTTCATTTAGTTCAAATAGGGCCCAATACGTGAAAAAGTTCCTCAATCAAATAATGCAATGAAAGCATCTGAATGAATCCCGAATGAAAACAAAACAATCGTTTAAAACTAAATTTCAACATGAAACTGATGTTAGAATGAAAGGAATTGTATTCCTAAGGAAAATGACAAAATTTGCAGCTGCAGTCCCATAGCCAGCCAAGCCACTACTCTCGCCGATCGCCAACGCTCTCAAGTACCACCTGAAAAGGAAAGATATGTAGCATGGGTGAGTATATAAGAATATACTCAGTAAGTAGTCCACTCAAGGGTCGAAACTGAAATCATGAGATCTATAACTTGAAACTGAGTTCCTGAACTTCTGGGTCTTAGCGATATAGGGACCTAACTGGAATGACATCTGGGTTTCTAACCCTAGGGCCACAGCTGATCACATAAACATGTTTTGTCTAGGGTGTTAACCTATCCCCAACCTGTGCCAACTAGAGTGTTGTGTGGGTCAGTCGGTTAAGGTAAGTAAACTAGAGGCTAGCTGGCCACCTCTAGCAGAACTACACCTATCCCAACACAACACCCCTGAATGTAAAGATAAAAATACGGTGGAACAACTGACGCATGTAAACATGCCTGGTGCCAAACGGCGCACGAGCAACGTGCCTGATCATAAGCTCAACACCGTCCTGAACTGAGAGAGCGCACGCTAGGGTGCCTGAAACTGAGCTCTAACAGTCAACTGATAGAACGCACGTAAACGTGCCTGGTAACTGAGTTCTATCAGTCCTGAGATGGGGAAGGAACACACTCTAGCTATGAAAGACTTAAGGAGACTAATAAGTCTTCCTGAGGCCCTAAAACGAAGATGAGGTCCCTATTATAGTCTTTCCTTGAAGACACTTCTGATCCCTAAACCACTTGTATGCTATCGAAATTTCGGCAGCATAACAGCATACATATAGGGAAACCAAAATTTTTCTTTGCACCTGGAATAAGAACAAAACACTCCTATAGACACAGCGAGTCAAACCTCGCATCCAGGCTTCAACCACAACTACAACAATATTCAGCCCATCCTCCAAAGCCATAAACAAACATCCAGTACATTCATGCGTCAATCAATCCAAACATGCTCAGTAATGAAACAACAAACGCCACCGAAACTAAGCAGTTCTCATATTATTGACATGCCTCACAACTCAGTATAAACTCCTAAAAACATAAACGACTCTTAAGGTTTTGCCAAAGAAATCAATGCTTGATTCATGTCCACGTAAACAACATTTAAGTCACGCCCAAGTAAGCATACAACGCTCCAAGAGACACATCAGACCAAACATACAATTCATCCCATGATTAACTTTACTACCCTTATGCACATAACGGATCCAAGAGCAACTACACTTTATCCAAAAGCTACTTACATTAGATAGGAAACTTGCTCAACAACAAAGTAGAGTGTCCCTTAACTCCCAAGCCCCTATCCAATCCAACTAAGAACCGATTGAAGCTTGCTGTCCGGGTTCACAATTTCGCTCCAAAACGACGATTAAGGTTCCGAACGCGAAGAAAACCCAATGTCAATAGTGCCCAACTACACAGAAACTTGAAGACTCTCTACTTGAACCGCCGATTATGAAGAGAACGCTTGCTGAACAAAGAGAATAACGAAGGGGCATTCGATTAAACTCAAAAATCAGCCATGAAACAACTTCTAAGCACTTACCCACTAAACGATACGTCGGAAACTCACCCCGATAGTCGCTGAGACGCCGCCAAGCCCTGCTGGACGCGCCGAACGACGCCACTGCCGGAAAATGCAATAATCTCGGCCCTATCCCACGCTGCTGCAACAAGAGGAATAGAGAAGGGAGAGATGGGGAGTGAGAGATCGACGAGGGAGTAGGGGTTTGAGAGGGAGACGCGCCAAAGAAGGAGAGAACTCACCCGATGGTCGAACACCGAAGCTGTCGCCGCCGGAATTCACGAGCTGCACTTGACGCTGGCGTCGGAGCTGCGGAGGTCGATGAAGAAGAGGGGAACGGGACCAGGCGGCGGCTGCTACGGTCGAAGACGAAGAAGAAACGCCGGAAAGTTGCTGAGGTCGAAAACGAGAAGGGAGATGGGGAGCGGCTGCAACAAAGAGAGAAACAAAGTTTGAGAGATTTAGGGCAACCTCTCATTTCAGCATATTTACCAAAAGGCCCCTTAGCTCTACCACCTCCAAAATCTTTAATTCAAAAAGCCCAAAAGAGAAATAAAAGAGAAAATAGGTTTCACCTTGACTTGCGGCGTTACAAATTTACCGTTGGTGGCACGTGAAGGTCAGGTGAGTTTCCTCTGACCAAAATCGACCATCAACAAAATTTATAGAAAAATTCATTATGATATATTATATAAAAAATTTAGGCTTTCGAAACCTTAGGCTATTGTACTAAAAAAAAACCTTAGGCTATTGTCTCACTTGTCGCTTCCTAGTAATTTTTGGATGTAGATTAGAAATATGTATCCTCCTTAGCAACCATTTCATACGATTGAAAGTATACATTATTTTGTAATTTCTTTCCTACATGCAACAATGTAAAATTACTAGTTAGGTTGTACCAACATCCTCCAATAATTTTTTGAAGAACCAATGGTTTTTTTTTTTTTTTTGAAAAAAAACTTGAAAGAGAAATAAGAGAGAGAAAATATGGGATAAGAGAAAAAGTTTTTTGGGCAAATTGCAAAAACCACTCCTCAACTAATATTGATGGTGGGATTTCACCCTTAAACTCTTAATCATAAAAATTAGACCCTCCAAAATTTTGTATGTGTAAAAATTGGACCTCCAACTTTCATATGGGTAAAATAATTTAGGTCATTTTGTTAACCATGGTTCAAAATATGGATGAGAGAAAACTTTTTTTTTCTTGGTACTTTTTTCTCACCCTCCTCTTCCTTCTTGAGATTTTTTTTTATTTTATTTTATTTTACTCTTTTTTTTTTTTTTTTTAAGATCTCCTCTCTTCCTTCTTTTCCTTCCATAAAGAAAGAAAAAAAAAAGTAAACAAAAATACTAAAAGAATCAAATTGATATAGTGTTTTAGGTAGTGGTGGATCCAGAACTTTACGTTAGGGCACAAGTTCATATTAAGTTAAATTTCAAGCTTAGTCCGTGTGTTTTAGATCTATGTCTATATAGTCCTTAAACTTTTTTAAAAAAATGTCCAATAGGTATGTTTTAATTTTGTATCCAATAAGTCCTTAGCTCATTCGATATTTTTTTCAAAAACTAAATGTTCTATTAGACATAAATAAAACTTATTTTTTTGTAAAATAAGTCTTTAACTAATTCAATATTTTTTAAAAAATTAATGTATTTAATAGTTACAAAATTGAAAGTTTAAGGTTCAATTAGATACGAAATTAAATTTTATGTGTAATAAAATAGTTATTATTATTATTATTATTATTTTGTTTAAGACTCATTAGATACAAATTGAAAGTTTATGGATCTGTTAGACATTTTTAAGTTAAAAAGACTTATTAAACAAAAAGTTGAAAGTTTAAGGACCTATCAAACATATTTTAATATTTAAGAACTAGACTTGTAATTTAAGCTTCATATAAATATAATTTTAAATACATTGGTATAATATTTAGATTAAGTAATATTATTTAAAAAATTATAATAACCCTAGAACTATTCATCTAAATATGCAAGTAAAGAATGAAAATTGAAATATTTAAGAATTTTCAAAATAGGATAAAGCTTATTTTTCTAAAATAATTTCATAATGATTTTGCTTTTGTTTTTTGTTTTTATATTTGTATACGGTGGGTAAAATGAAAAAGATAAACTAAATTATAGTCGAATTTAATTAATATATATTCTAATTTAAAAATTGAAAATTGAAAAAGAAAAAAGAAAGAAAAACCAAAACAGAAAAAACATTTTAAAATAACACCATTTTTTTTTTATTAAAAAACTATTTTCAAAATTTTTAAAATAAAATAATAATAAGTTAAACCCACTACACACAGTTTCACCGCCGCACGCCGTCACTGATTGCCATCAACCCCCCGCCGCAGCTCCGATTCCGAAGACCCACATTTCTAAGGTGAGATTTGGGGGAGAAAGGAAAAGAAGAGAGGAAAGAAAGTGATTGGAAAAAAGGAAAAAAAAAAGTGAAGAAGAAAAAAGGGGAAGAGAGGAAGGAGAAGGCTTCCGGGAGAGAGAAAGAAATTGGGGAAGGTGGAAGGAAAGAAAAAGAAAAGTAAAAGAGGGGAGCCACACTTTTATTTATTATTTATTTTTATTTTTAATTAAATCTTTATTCTATTTATTATTATTATTATTTGTTATTATTAATCCCCTCGTTTTATTTCACATCTACTCTTTACCAATTTTATTTCATTTTTATTTTTTAACTTTTTAATTTAATCTTTTATTTCCTCTCTCCAATTTGCTTTAATTGAACTCGTATATGTATTTGATTTTTCTTAGTCAATTTCAATTATTAGTTTTAAAATTAATTTCCTTTTAAAAGGGATTAGGAGAACTGAGTAATGTGTCTTTCTGGAGTTGACTCTGCAGCTATGAAAATTCTCATTTCCTTTTTAAAAAAAGTTACTTCTTAAAATGACTCTTTTTTTTGTTTATCTTTTTGCTAATTTGTTTATTTACTTTATTTAAATTTATTTATTTATTTTTATTATTATTATTATAAAGAAATACAATCATGTATTGTCTAATATGATGGAGTTAAAATTCTTTAAATTCTTGAAGAACAAATTTCCTTTGAATAAAGGAAAATTTTGCATCATTTATATTAAATGGTTAACCCAACTCATAATATCTAATCCTTGCTTTATTTCTAAAGTTAAGGTAAGAACAAATGAGACATCTTGTTTTTATTATTTCATTTTAGTTTTAATTTTCATTTATTAGGATTACCATTTTTTAGGAAAAATAAAAAATGAAGGACCATCTTTTTAATCGGACAATATAAGATAATGTGGTAATCGTTTTTTTAAAAACGGGTGTTGTAGGGGTGCTAATACATTCCCTACACTCAAACAACTCTTGAGCCTAATTTTGGGTTTTCTAAGACTAATTTTTATTTTATTTTAAAGGTGACCAAACACACCTTCAATGATTGGTGGCGACTCCAATTTTCTTCTTAAAAAAAATCCAAAATAGGATGTCGACCGCCCCGTGTCGTGATGACGTTGTGACACGCATTAAAAATAATATTGGCTGATATTTAACATGATAGGCAATAGACTAATGTCTTAACTAATTTTATTTAGAAGAATTGTCTTAACAGTTGACATTTCATAATACATATTTAATACTATGCTAATTATGTAAATACCTCAAAAGAATTTGACCCAGTCCGTTTGCTTCAAATTAAAGACACAAACATCTTCTCGCGTCCCATAGCTCAATTGGCATAAAGTTGTACTGATACCCACAGGGTCTGTGGTTCGAATACCCCACCTCATATATTGTCAAAAGAAACAAACATCCTCCCTTGTCTTTCTCAAAAAAAAAAAAAAAAAAAAATCCTATCTTATCATGTTTAATTCAATCTCTATCTTCCACCAATCGTTAGCTGCCTTTTTAACTCAAATCGCCAATAATGCAATGCACAATTCAAAAGGTTCCCAAGATTTGCAAGTTTGAAATTCAAGTGAAAGAGGAAGAAGAAGAAAAAAATCATATGGGTTTGGTTGAAGAATACTTGCCAGTAATGGCGATGTTTGGAATTCAAGTGATCTACGCCGTTATGACTCTTCTCTCCCGGGCTGCCCTCTTGAAGGGCATGAGCCCTAGAGTCTTTGTTGTTTATAGGCAGGCCATTGCCACTCTCTTTATTGCACCCATTGCTTATTTTTCCAGGTTCATTCATTCTTGTTCTTAAAACAACGTTTTTTTTTTCTTCTTCTCGATCTCTTCTGCTCTTTTTGTTTCTCTGTCTTATGTTTTGGGGACGGCAGGTCGAAATCCATGAGAATATCTTTGGACTTGAAGAGCTTTTCTCTGATTTTCCTTGCTTCTTTTGTCGGGTACGATCTAGAAAGACTCTCGGAAAATTTTAGAAAATTGTAAACGAAATTGAGAATTATCTAAAAGTTAGTCGGAAATATTTTATCTAAATTTTGGAGGGCTTGGACAGTTCAACGTTGAACCTCAATTTGTACTTTGAGGGAGTTTTCTTAGCCAACACATCAACAGCAACTGCCATGGCGAATTTGATTCCAGCAGTCACGTTTGTGATAGCGGCAATTGTTGGGTAAGTTTGGTAGTAGGATGATTATACACCATAATATTTAAGCTTTTGAGTTTAGTAATGATTTAACTACCGATGAAAATTTGCAGACTCGAGAGTGTGGAGATGAGAAGCTCGAGGAGCATGGCTAAGATTGGAGGGACAATGGTTTGTGTGAGTGGGGCCATGTGCATGGCTCTTCTAAGAGGTCCAAAGCTTCTCAATGTCACACAAGGTTTTGGGGTGAAATCTACAATATTTGGAGTGGAAAGTAGAAGTGATGAGGCTTGGTTATTGGGTTGCTTGTGTCTCTTTGGGGACTCTTGTTGCTGGTCAATTTGGTTGATTTTGCAGGTATATTGTCATTGTAGTAGTAATAATGATAATAATATTAAACTAGAGCACAGGTTTCTTAGGGGTCGTTTGATAACCAATTGATTTCCTGTTTTTGGTTTTTGGTTTTTAGTTTTTAAAACACACAAGTTCATTTGATAACAAATTAAGGCCCCGTTTGATAACTATTTGGTTTTTGGTTTTTCAAAATTGTAGGCTTGTTTTTTTTTTTTCCAATTTTTCTATCATGGTTTTCATCTTTGTCAATGACACATTTGAATTCCTGGCCAAATTCTAAAAACAAAAACAAGTTTTTGAAAACTACTTTTTTTAGTTTTCAAAATTTGTTTGGTTTTTAAAAACAAAGAAAGAAAGGTATTAGAAAAACAAAGAAGCTTGAAGGCGTGGAAGTAGGATTTATAAGCTTAATTTTGAAAAACAAAAAACCAAAAACCAAATGGTTATCAAAGGGGCCTAAGTGTTTGGTTTTTAAAATTTTAAAAATGTTTTTGAATTTATAAAGAAATATGAAAAACATAGAATTTTGGTCGTTTTCAAAAACGTGATTCTGTTTTTTAAATCCCACTTAATCATTTCCTGATCCTTTTCCTTTTGTATTTCACGGTCTCTTTATTGCACTGTTTTTTCTTTTATTTTCTTTTTAACTTTTTAAAACTGTACTTTTTTTTTTTTGACAATATGTGGGGTGGGGGATTCGAACCACAGATCTCGTGGTTATCAGTACAACTTTATGTCAGTTGAGCTCTTGTTCGCAACTTTTTAAAACTGTACTAAAAAAAACTTTTTAAAACTGCTTTTTGTATATGTATCTTAAATAAAACCTTTTTTTAAGAAAAAAAAAATTAGTTCTTTGGTTAGAAAAATACTTTAGTCTCCCTATGTTCAATTTTATAACAATTTAATCCTTGAACTTTAATAGGTAACAATTTAGTCGTTGAAACTTTAAAAATTGTGACGATTTAGTCTCCGTTGTGAAAAATATTATTAAGAGAATTAATAATATTTGATGTTTGATAACTATTTTTGGCTTTTCAGATTTTAAAAAACGGAAAACCAAAATTAGTTACCAAACATGTATCATATTTGTTTTTAAACCTGAAAACCAAAAACAGAAAATCAAAAACCAAAAACCAAAAACTGAAAACTGAAATGGTTATCAACGAGGCTTAGAAGTTAGGTTTAGAGAACAAATGATGTGTGTATGATTAATAGCTTGAATATGCATAATAAGACTAATATTTACATGTTGACCATTCTTAAAATCAATTTTGCTAATTAAACAAACTCTAATCACCATGTTCTTAAAAAACTATTGTATGCAACACGTCTGCGGATAAGTTTTTGAAAGCTACTTTATTTGAGCTTATTAAATTTGGGTACAATAGGTTACAAACTAAATAAATTGTTTTGTTTCTTAATAACAAAAGACTAAAAAAGCAACAATCATATTATGAAACAGGTACCAGCAATAGCAAGGTATCCTGACAAGCTAGGTTTATCAGCATGGATGTGTTTCTTTTCAATGATACAATCAAGCATTTTCACTCTATTGGTAGAGCCAACCAATCTTCAAACATGGAAAATCCATTCAAGTATTGGAGTTATTTGTTGCCTCTTCTCAGTAAGTAATTTTGATTTCCCAATTTTAAAGTTTAAAAGATTTTGGTATTTTTTTTTCAGTATTGGATTGAGTTCTCATTGTGTTTGGTTCATAGGGAATTTTTGGCTCAGGTGTTGCCTACTTTCTTCAAGCTTGGGGTATTTCAAAACGAGGCCCTGTCTTCTCTGCAGTGTTCAACCCTCTTTGTACCATTATTACAACTATTTTGGCAGCTATATTTCTTCATGAGGAGATTTATACCGGAAGGTAAAATAATTATATATACTTTATTTTTATTTTTAAAGCTTGAAACATCATTGACACCGCGAACTAGATTCGGTTAATTTTCGAGATCGGGATGAGAAAGATATTTTCCCTCCAGACCCCCAACTTTGGAAAAATTATCCAATAAAATCGTCACTACAATGATTGACTGATCCCTAATAACCACATTTAGATACGTAGCTTTGAAAACCTACAATATTTTTGTAGTCTCTCTCCTACATCAAGTTATCTAAACACTGCACGTTGTCTCTATTCTTGATTCCAAAAATTTCAATTATTTTGGTAGGGTTTGGAATTTTTCTCCAAATCCAAATTGGATAAATATTTCTCAACTTGATTGTGTGCCCAAAAAATCATCCATGGGGGATAATTTTAGGGATGGGAATTGAGGAACGCATTTGATATCAAAACTTATATGAAAAAAAGACAAATTTCAATCAAAAGATATTGGATGAAGATTCCTCTTTTTCTCACAAGTTTCTTTTTCAAATAATTTTTCAGCTTATTGGGGGGCGTGGCTGTAATTATTGGATTGTACATTGTTCTTTGGGGAAAAGCAAAAGATTATGCGAAGGAAGAAGGCACAAAAAAGCAATGTGTTGAAAAAGAAGAAGGGAGTTGTGAATCAACTTCAGCCGAGACAAGCAGCTCTAAAATTGATTTGGAGGAACCCCTTTTGTCTAAAGAATGTATATATCATATTGACAATTAGGCAAAGGAATTTATAGGTGTACTCCACTTGTCGAGTAGAAAAAGAAAAAGAAATAAAGAGGAGTAAGATGAATTATATATATTTGGGAAATTTTATACACCTAAAACTTTGTAGGTTGAATAAATTAAACCCTAAATTAATAGTTGTATCAATTAAAATCCTAAGTTTTCACAAGTGAATGAATTTAGACGGTGATTCATAACTATTTTAAATTGATTCAATTTAAAATCAACTTATAGTAACATAAATAAAATTATTCTTATTCCAAAATCTTGGCAAAGTAGCAAGAAAAAACTTCATGTAATTCTTCTTAACCAAGTAGAGAAAAATAGATGAAGAAGAGATAATGAAAACACTCTAAACTTTGGAAAGTCGCGACAATCCATTTGATTCCAATATTTCTATCTAATATTACCTTCATTTGATTCATGGAAGGTAAACGAGGTACTAAGGACCACGTACCTTGTTCTTGAAGGGCATTAAATTCCTCACACATAGTGGATCTCCATTCTGGATACTTTGAAGCAACAGAATATGAAGTAGGATCTGTTGGAAATGAAGTGGTTCATGGTGGAGACAAACGCCTTTGGCTTGAAAATTCCTAACTTAGCCCGTGTTTGCATGAGATGATTATGCTTGATAATGTTCCTTTTGATAATGAAACATTGCATGTTTTATCACGTGGTACAAAGCGAAAATTTAATGAAAATTCTGGTACATTATGGCACAAACGTTTAGGACATATCTCTAACAGTAGAATTGAGAGACTTATCACTGAGGGAATTAGATTCGTCTCTTGACGTAACAAACCTTCAAACTTGTGTCAATTGTATCAAAGGAAAGGAAACAAACAAGGAGAAATATAGGTGCTGAAAGAGCTAAAGGAGTCTTAGAACTGATACATACTGATATAAGTGGACCATTCCCTACAACTTCATGGAATGGACAACGGTATTTTATCACGTTCATTGATGACTACTCAAGATACTGCTACCTATATTTTAATTCATGAGAAATCTCAAGCTTTGGACATGTTCAAATATTTTAAAGCTGAAGTTGAACTTCAACTTGAAAGGAAAATTAAGGTCATTAGATCTGACCGTGGAGGAGAATATTATTATGGCAGATATTACGGATCAGGTGAACAATGTCCAGGACCCTTTGCGCTTTTCTTTAAAGAATGTGGGATAGTTCCTCAGTACACGATGCCTGGGAAACTTAGCATGAATGGAGTTGCTGAGAGACGTAATAGGACTCTTAAGGATATGGTAAGAAGTATGGTTTGCCATTCTTCTTTTCCGGAGTCCCTTTGGAGAGAAGCGTTGAAAACCTCAGTATACATACTTAACAGAGTACCTAGCAAAGCAGTAAACAAAGCCCCATATGAGTTGTGGACTGGGAAAAGACCTAGCCTAAGGCATTTACACATTTGGGGTTGTCCAGCAGAGGCAAGACCTTATATAGGCCAAATGAAAAGAAGCTAGACTCAAGAACCATAAGCTGCTACTTTGTTGGGTATGCTGAGCGTTCTCGAGGCTTTAAATTCTATAATCCCACTTCAAGAACTTTTTTTGAGACGGAAAATGCTCGATTCCTTGAGTATAATGGTATCAAGCCAAATAATAATGGGAAAATATTCTCTAATAAAAGTTAGGCAGGACTATTTTATCGAAATTTTGGAGGGCTTGGACAGTGCAACATTGAACCTCAATTTGTACTTTGAGGGAGTTTTCTTACCCAACACATCAACATCAACCGACCTGGTGAATTTGATTCCAACAGTTATGTTTGTTATAGTGTCAATTGTTGGATAAGTTTGACAGTAGAACAACTATACACCATAATACTTGAGCTTTTGAGTCTAGTAATGATTTAACTCGTGTGATGAAAATTTGCAGACTCGAGAGAGTGGAGATGACAAGCTTGAGGAGCATGGCTAAGATTGGAGGGACAATTATTTGTGTGTGTGTGGCCATGTGCACGACTCTTCTTAGGGGTCCAATGCTTCTCAATGTCTTGTTGGAAGAAAAATGAGAAACAATTGTTGTGTCGTGGATGAAACCACTGCCTTGAAAACAATTTCGGCACCACCACGGTGCTAAATCGTTTTTTTCGGTTGCTCCCCAAGGTTAACACAACACCCTCCTCGTTCGTGCACTCGAGAGAGAAGGATTGGAATCAAAGGAAAACGCAGGAAGAAAGAAAATGAATTCGATGATCTTCCACTTTGCTCAGAGCTGCTTTTATAGGGAAGGAGCCCAACAGCTTTCCCACAAAAGGTGTGCCACGTGTCATTGCAGGAGCGATCGAAGAAACGTGTGGACGCGAGGATGCCACGTGGCAGAATGTGGACGATCAGCTCGGTCAATGACTCAAAACTCGATCAGCTCACGCGAGTGAGGTTACCCGAACCCGCCCGTCCGACCTGTCGATGGCGGCGCGCACGTGTGGGAGGAAGCCTTGGTTCCACCCTTAACCACATTTACAAGAGCAAGGAAGAGTGATGTTATAAAAACACACTTCCCAACTCAAAATTTATCCATGTGGGACAAACTACTTCCATGCTTTACTTCTAAAGGCCAAAATCAAGTCATTCCCAACAATCCCCCACGAATGACTGTAAACAATATTTTCTGAGCAAAGGAGGAAATAAACTTAAGCATTAATATCTTTTGATTTGAATTAATGCATAGTGAAGTAAGGCAACAACCAACATAGAGAAAGTAAGTTACCTTTTAAGCTTTCAATAGTCATGGTTTAGACCCCCACAACACGTTTGAATCCTTATGTTTTCCTTGATTCCGTGATACAATAGTAGAACAAGTGCTGTTTAAGGCCATGCACAAAACACCTTGGGTCATCGTGAAAGCTCTAGAAAGAGATCCATTACACTCTTTCATAGAAGGCGACCACACCTTCACAATCACGAAATGCTTCATCAAGTCTATCACAGATAAACCACTCAAAATCTTGAGCTATGAAGACTTTTCAAAATGTGTCAATCAAGTCCGTACTTGGACCACCCAAATAAAGGGCTATGGACTCATTTCAACAGTTTGAGTCCTATACATGCTGAAGACTCTAGAATTACTCTTCTTGTTAGGCCTTTGGTGAGAGGATCTGCCAAATTCCTCTCAGACCTCACATACTCCAAGGAGATAACTCCACTTTTCAACAACTGTTTCACAACTCCATGTCTCAAGCGTACATGCCTTCTCTTGCCATTATATACACTGCTTTCAGCAATTCCTATGGCTGCTTGTGAATCACAATGCAAGGAGACTGGCACTGACGCCCCCTCCCCCCACAGTGGTACGTCTTGAAGTAAACTTCTCAACCACTCCGCCTCTTGCCCTGCAAGCTCAAGAGCTATAAACTCTGACTCCATGGTGGATTGCGCAATGCACGTCTGCTTTGCAGATTTCCATGATATAGCTCTTCCACCATAAACGAACACATACCCGCTAGTTGAACTTACTTCATCGTTATCAGTTACCTAGTTTGCATCACAATAACCTTCTAATACTGTAGGAAATTTATTAAATTGCAAACAGTAATCTATTGTACCTTTAAGGTACCTCAACAAACAATGAAGTGCAACCCAATGATCTTTATTAGGAGTATGTGTATACCTACTCAATCTACTTACAACATATGCAATATCAGGTCTAGTATAATTCATCAGGTACATTACGCTACCTATAATTTTTGCATATTCAGATTAAGAGACACTATCCCCTTTATTTTTCTTAAGATTCATACTAGCATCATAAGGCGTTCTTAATTACAGGTATATCATCAAAACAATCAAATCTCTTTAGCAACTTTTCAACATAGTGTGATTGACTCAATGAATACTCATTTTCGGTTTTTCTCAACTTAACACCAAGTATCACATCAGCCTCACCTAAATCTTTCATCTCAAAGTGTGAGGAAAAAAATAACTTGGTATCATTTATTACTTCTAAATTTGTATCGAAAATAAGCATGTCATCAACATACAAGCAAATAATCACATAATCAACACCAAACAATTTCGAGTAAACACATGTGTCAGAAGAATTTACCCTAAACTCATTGTTTACTAAGGTGTTATTAAATTTCTCATACCATTGTTTGGGAGCTTGTTTAAGACCATAAAGAGATTTTTTAAGCTGACATACCTTGTTTTCTTGACCAGAAATTACAAAGCCTTCAGGTTGTGTCATATATATCTCCTCTTCTAAATCTCCATTGAGAAATGCTGTTTTCACATCCATCTGATGTATTAACAGCCCACGAATAGCTGAAAGAGCAACCAGACATCTAATGGTAGCTATTTTAGTCACAGGAGAATAAGTATCAAAGTAATCAATACCTTTTATTTGCGAATAGCCTACAACCACTAATCTAGCCTTGAATTTTTCAATTGAGCCATCTGGTCTAATTTTCTTTTTAAAAATCCACTTACACCTAATAAGTTTATTCCCCTTAGGTAAATCTACCAAGTTCCACGTTTGATCCATAATTAAAGAATCCAGTTCACTTTTAATGGTCTCTTTCCAGAAACTAGAATCTACAGATTTTAAGGCCTCTTGGTAGGTTTTAGGATCCTCATCTATTAGATACATGCATGCAAATTGATCGTCTATTTTATCTGAGTTTTCAATAAGAAAAACAGTTAAAAAATCTGATCCAAAATCTTTCTCAGTTCTCTTTCTTTTACTCCTCCTAGGTTCAGATTCATGCACAATATCAGCAGTAGATGGAGGACAAACAGACACTTGACTAGAATGTGAGATAGTATCTGACTCATTAACAGGCTTAATCATAGGAAAAATGTGTTCGAAAAATTCAACATCTCTATATTCACAAATTGAATTATCATCTAAACACATAAACCTATATCCAGCGCTATTATGAGCATACCCAATAAACACACAATCAAAGGTTTTAGATCCTACCGTAGGTTTCTTGAACACTGGATATGCAACTTTAGCTAAGCATCCACATACCTTTAGATAGCTCAGGTTTGGTGAATATCCTTTCCAGAGCTCGTATGGTGTCTTATCCAATTTTTTGTGAGGAACCCTGTTAAGAATGAAACAAGCAGAAAGCACAGCTTCCCCCCACATACTGTTAGGCAATCCAGAACTTAGTAACATAACATTCATCATTTCCTTTAATGATCTATTCTTACGTTCAACTATGCCATTTTGTTGAGGGGAATATGGTGCAGTACTCTCATGGATAATACCATTTAATTCACAAAATTCCTTGAGAGACTTGTCACTATATTCACCTCTCCTATCGGATCTTAACCTTTTAATCTTTTTATCTAGTTGGTTTTCTACTTCTGCTTTGTATTTCCTAAACATGCTACTAGCCTCATCTTTTGATTTCAGAAGATATATTTTCGTGTATCTAGAGAAGTCATTGACAAAAGATATATAATAGTTTTTGCCACCTCTGCTAGTAGTGTTTTTGAAATCAGCTAGATCAGAGTGAATTAATACAAGTAGTTCAGTACATCTAGTTGTAACAGGCTTAAAGGGTCTTTTTAGCAAATTTTGCCTCTACACATACAAAACATCTACTATTTTCAGGTGTCTCAGATACATTGAGAAGATGCAATTTTTAAGCCTTTTAATGGATGCAAAATTCACATGACCTAGTCTACCATGCCACACATCAACAAATTCAACAATATAAGCAGAACGAGGCGTACTTTCATTCATCTCAGCAGAAATAGAGACAGTATTTAACACAAAAAGACCATCAGCTAAATACCCCTTACCAACAAAGTCACCATTTTTAGTGATGACAACCTTGTCAGCTTCAAACACAATTTTAAGTCCCGCCCTGTTCAACAGACTTCCATACACCAGATTCCTACGCAATGAAGGGACATACAACACATCATTCAACGATAAAGTTTTTTCTAGAAGTAAGTTTCAAGAGAACCTTCCCTTTTCCAAGTACTCCAGTTGTGGCTGAGTTCCCCATGTATACGCATTCGCCATCAACAGTGTCCTGGAATTCGTGGAACATAGGCTTCGGTTTGAGCAGAAGTGTCTTGAAGCACCAGTGTCAAGAATCCAGTCAGACTTATTCTCCACCAAGTTAGCCTCCACCACCACTGTAGCGATGATATCGTCTGCTTCAACAACGTTGGCGGCTTGTGCACCAGCAGGCTTCTGATCTGGTTTCCCTTTCCTCTGGTTGCACTGATAGGATTTGTGCCCTGGTTTTCCACAAACGTAACATATCAGCTTGAACTTTTCCTTCTCTATTTTCCCGCTAGGAGACTTGAATGGATGGTTCTTCTTCTGCGAGGATTTATCTTTATTTTTATTTTTAGACCTGTCTTTTGATGCAGCAGAATATTCAACTAAGTTAGCATTTAACTGAATTCAAAGACTTAGATTGCAACTTATCCTTTTGCCTATTGGCTTCTTCAGTTCACATGTGGCTGATCAATTCTTGTAACGTCAGATCCTTCTTGTTGTGCTTTAAATGGTTGTGGTAGTCGCTCCATGAAGAAGGAAATTTCTCGAGCAAGACATTCGCCTGGAGAATCTCGCACATCTTCATACCCTCTGTCAGAATGTTTTCCACCAGATTCTCGTACTCGTGAACCTGGTCCATCACTGGTTTGTCATCCACCATTTGGAACTGCAACCACTTACCGACCACGTACTTCTTTCTGCCTGCATCATCATCGCCATATCTGGACTCCAGAGTGTCCCAGATAACCTTAGTTGACTTGTGAACAACGAACAAGTCGAATAGTGAGTCGTTCATGTGGTTGAGAAGATGACCGCGAACCGTCTTATTGTCTTTCTCAATTTTTTCTAGATCAATGTTATGATCGCCCTTTGATTTTTGAGGAACTGTTTGAACCTCCTTAGAACTGTGTGGATCAGGCTGGACTTCTTTGGATTTTTCCAGATCAGCGGCGGGTGCTGCTGGTTTCTCCACATAATCGTTGGTCAGAATGTAGTCGACCTCCAGTTGTTCGAAGAAGATGAGCAGCTTCAGAGACCAGCGACGGTAGTTAGAACCATCCAGAGGTTCTAATTTGGATAGATCTGGAAGCACCTTCTCGGATTTGATGGTCATCTTCAAATTGCTTTCAAATTGTTGGAAGAAAAATGAGAAACAACTGTTGTGTCGTGGATGAAATCACTGCCTTCAAAGCAATTTCGGCACGACCACGGTGCTAAATCGTTTTTGCCGGTTGCTCCCCAAGGTTAACACAACACCCTCCTCGTTCGTGCACTCCAGAGAGAAGGATTGGAATCAAAGGAAAACGCAAGAAAAATGAAAATGAATTCGATGATCTTCCACTTTGCTCAGAGCTGCTTTTATAGGGAAGGAGCCCAACAACTTTCCCACAAAAGGTGTGCCACGTGTCATTGCAGGAGCGGTCGAAGAAACGTGTGGATGCGAGGATGCCACGTGGCGGAATGTGGACGGTTAGCTCGGTCAACGACTCAAAACTCGGCCAGCTCGCAACGGCTCGGTCAGTTCCACAGCGTGAAGTTCGGTCGGTCAGCAGTATGAATCGGTCAGGTGGACTCTTGCAACGACACGTGGCGATGAATACAGTGGTGACACGTGACGGGAATAAAATAAAAGAATAAAAAATATTTTTGCCCAAAAAGTAAAACCCATCTCTTTATTACCCCCGAACCCACCTGTCCGACCGGGGGCGGCGGCGGCGCGCGCGTGGGAGGAAGCCTTGGTTCCACCCTTAACCACATTCATAAGAGCAAGGAAGAGTGATGTTATAAAAACACACTTCCCAACTCAAAGTTTATCCATGTGGGACAAACTACTTCCATGCTTTACTTCTAAAGGCCAAAATCAAGTCATTCCCAACATGTCTCACACAAGATTTTGGGGGTGAAATCTACGATATTTGGTGTGGAAAGTGGAAGTGATGAGGCTTGGTTATTGGGTTGCTTGTGTGTATTTGGGGACTGTTGTTGCTGGTCAATTTGGTTGATTTTGCAAGTATATTTTCATTGGAGGTAATAATAATAATGATAATATATAAAACTAGAGCACATATTTCTTGGAGTGTTGCTTTATGGCTAATACTTATCTTAGAAGGTTTAGAACAAATGATGTGTGTATGGTTAATAGCTTGAATATGCCTAATAAGACTAATATTTACATGTTGACAATTCTTAAAATCGATTTTGCTAACTAAATTTTG
Organism: Luffa aegyptiaca; assembly: GCA_017139565.1. Taxonomy (NCBI): domain Eukaryota; kingdom Viridiplantae; phylum Streptophyta; class Magnoliopsida; order Cucurbitales; family Cucurbitaceae; genus Luffa; species Luffa aegyptiaca. The sequence continues at coordinate 43,392,285 of CM029402.1, read as the reverse complement.
TGTATGTTTGGGAGTGATTTTGAAATGGCTAAAATCACTTTTGTTATGTTCGAAACCACCCCAATGTTGGGTTTTATGCCCTAAAACTCGTACATAGTAAATGTAACACTTGACTTGCTTTAATGAAGTATTATTTCTATATATATTTGTTTTGTCTATATATAACCACAAATCCAATAAACTAAGAACCTCTGGCTATATAATGTATACTTGAAGTTTGTGTGTGACATAAGTATGGATCAAGTTCAAGTAAATAGCCTAAATGATCTATAACATGGATAAGGCTGGGTACCTTAATCCTGGGGATACTATTGGCGCGACTCGCTTTGTTTTCTAAAGACAAACGATGTGATCCTAATCGTTCATGTATAAGACATGTGAGTGAGAGTGTCCTATGCAATGAGTTTGCATAGAGATCGGACCAGGAGATAAGTCACTTTCACTTTACAACATCGTTTACTGCTGTGAAACTGAATATCTCATACAATGACCTAGGTAACTCGATCTTAATCCTAAGCTAACTATGAACTCCTGTTTATTTAGAATTGTCCTTTGATTTGCATGGGTGAGAGTGACCAATCATCACCGACTCAATAAGCCTACAATTTTGGGGATGAGACTAAATAGATAGTTGGGGACACAACTTTGCAAGACGGAATTCATTACTACCCGTTTTAGGGTTAGTAAGAAGGTTGTTCCCTTAAGTACTAACTTCGAGTCTTGAACAAGGGGCCCCACCCTCTCACAACCTTGAGAGGAACTTGGTTCAGTGATTGTATCACGAACTAGTCGTTCATTAGAGGATCAGTGGAACTTAAGGAACAAGATGTAGCTATAGGGGTAAAACGGACATTTGACCCAACTCTAGTTACGAACAACCGGTGAAGGGTTGACTTACTAATCATGGTTATTTCGAGTGGACAATAAATATATCTAGAGTGAGGGGAGTGCAGCTACGGGCTATAGTGGAGTGTCCAGGAAGCTAACGAACGTTGAATGACTAGGTTAATGAGTTTAACCGGTTATACTCGTATCGTTGGAGCCCATAATTTGTAGGTCCATTAGGTCCCTCTACCAGCTCAATAGGAATAAAACTTGGAACAATATGATAGGTTCATATTTGAAAAGTTCAAATTCGGAATAGGATACAAAAGTCAGTTATATACGATATTTAACGGCATATTGGTTTAATTTTGAATTAAACTTAAAATGAGAGTTGGTTGTATTTAAATATGATTTAAATATTAAACACGTGAATAGGGATTCGTGTTCGAGAAATTTCGTTTGAGAAAAATCGGGATTGAGCAAATAATATTAATTTAATATAAGATATTAAATTAATTAATTTTATTATTATTTTAATTAAATAAGATTTTATTTAAATTAAAATAAAATTAAAATTAAAATTAGAAATGGGGAAATTTCATGTTATTTAAATTAAAAAACAAAAATTAGAATTTTTGAATTTAAGAAATTAAAAAATGCTTAATTTTTGGAGGTGGTGGGTTTTGACTAATCCATGGAGTTAAGCCCTTCTTAAGACACCTAATTTATCTCCTAATTGGTGTCAATCTTGGTTGAATCATTTTTGCATATTTTCTTCTATATATACATGCTTGAATGGTGAAGAAATGATGGATGGTCATTACTGAAATGCTGCGGAAATTCTCCCAAACTCTCACAACACTCAAACCCATTATTCAAGCTTGAACTTCAAGCTTTCCTTTCCAATTTCTATCAACTAAGGATCCCACAATCTGTTTCAAGGCCTGAGGATATAGTAGAGAAGATCCAAGTGGTTGTCCAAGATTCATTGGTGTGAAGATTAAAGCCTCAGATTACACGAATTGGGAGCTACAACAGGTAGGTGCATCTTTGCTCTGTTTTACCTCTTATGACAACATGTCTTCTAGGATCAAATTGATGAAATTGTGTGCCTCAGATCCAAAATTGCTTCCACATGTTTGATATTAACTCCTTCACCCAAAACATATCTTTAATTATTCAAAATCACTTTCATGTTTCATTTTCCACTGTTAAACGTGATTTTCATATCATCAAAATTAATTTTGAATTTTTAAAGGCATGTGTGGGAGTGATTTTGAATAGGTTTGATTTTACATTGTTAAATGTGATTTCAATGTCATCAAAATTGATTTGGAATTTTCAAAGGCATGTTTTAGAGTGATTTTGAGTATGACAAAAGTAATTTTAATCATTTCAAAACCACTCCCAAGCATGCACTAAACTCTAATCACCATGCTCTTGAAAAACTATTGTATACAACACGTTTGTCAATAAATTTTTGGAAACTACTTTATTTGAGGTTTTTAAATTTGGGTACAATTTAAATGCAAATAAGTTACAAAATAAATAAATTTTTGTTTCTTAAGAGCAAAAGGTTAAAATTAACAATAACATATTATGAAACAGGTGTACCAGCAATAGCAAGGGTATCCTGACAAGCTATGTTTATCAGCATGGATGTGTTTCTTTTCATTGATACTGTTGATGCCAAAATTCGGGTAGGAAACTCACATGACCTTCACATGACATCAACGGTGAATTTATTTGAAGGGGAAAGACGTGACCTGCAAAACGAGAGAAAACTGTGCACCGATGTGGTGCTTGCCACACTGACTCCGATGCTTAAGTCAGTTGGGAGATCATAAGTGAAACAAGTAAATTAACAATCAAGAGGAAGAGAATAGATACCCAGTTGAGTCCCCTTACCTTGGGGTTAGTCTCTTCTATTTATAGTTGAAATTAGGGTTTTCCCCTCCCTTTTAGGAGAGGGAATAGCCCTAGAGATTGATTCGGGCCCAATGGGCCTCCGTGGGCTTGTTTCTTCTCTGGGCTCTTATCATTTTGGCTTTCTTGGAACTAGGTCCAAATTCACCCATAACATTAAGCCTCCACTCTTGAATTGGGATTTAGGGGTGGCCTGTTGCTATAAGTCAAACGTCTTAAGCCCAATTTAAGAGTATAATTCTCACTTGTGTCGATTTGTGTGCTGATTTCCTCTTCACTTCACTTGGACATCTACATAATCAAGCCCTTCTGAGTTCAAATATTCCAAGGCTAGCCCTGGGTGCTTTATCGTGAGAATCTCTTTTAGATAGATGAAAATCGATTTCTAGATGAGTCTTTTTTTATCACTAGTCGGTATCTGACTTTTCGCTTGTAACTAATTCAATATCCTGCAAAAGAGATTGTTCTGGTTTTTGCCATTTGCTTTGCTTGTGTGAAATGACTTAGGTCTTAACCTCAACTACAAGTGTAGTTTACTATTTTGAAGCCCTCTGTGTAGGTGTTTTTTTTCCATTATTCATTTATGTGATTAACACAGTAAGATTATAGTGTTGTTCTCAGGCTCTTTTCATACTATTGCAAATTCTGAGTTCCTACAACAAAATATCAATTTCTTAGTGTACTGATCGACCTTGGCTCCTTAAAATTTGACTTCCAAGCATTTTGCTTTATCTAGCTTGTAAGTTGTAATTCTGACAGAGAAATGCGAATTCTTGAATTCCTAACTTTGGTGTTCGTCCCACGAAATAGATTGATAATGACAACTTAACCAAGTAAGCTTGATGACTTTGCCCCAATTTGATTCTTTTTTTTATTATTATTATTTTTTATTTTTCTCCAATTTGATGAATCTTTTTTTTAATTATTTTGTCCCAACTTGATGAATCTTGTACACATATTTAATTTAGGTTAGGAATCTTTTAAGACATCCTTGAAAGGTAGTGATCAGTTTACTTACATTTACTGTTCCAGTTATATAATATTCATCTCGTCTCGACCTTTTCTTTTTCTTTTTTTTTCCCTTTTTTATTTGTTTTTTAGACCAAACACAACCTTTTGTGACAAAAAAAAAAAAAAAAAAAAAAGATGCAATCACGTAAAGAATTAACTAATTATGTGCACGTCACCTCTTGTAACTCTAGCAACCATTTTGATAAGGTTGTATCTTAAGCAAACTTCATCGAAAGATATTAGGATATATCAAGATTATATACCTCTCAAGTTACTACTTATCCAATTCTCAAATTTATTGTCAAAGCACACATAACTCATCGGTAATTGGCATGTACCCTCGATTAAGAGGTTAGAGGTTTGAATCCCCTTACCCCAAATATTGTTGTACTAAAAAAAATCTTCAAATTTATTATCCAAAAGATAAGGTTGACCTTTATTTAGATAAATAGAAAATAGAAGGATAAATTAAGACACATGAGTCAAAAGAGAGAGTTAAGATATACGCCACTATTGAGCTATGGAGTCTTAGTTTGTTTTGTTGATTCAACCATTAAATTTATTTTTTTCAGTTAAATTAAAATAATATTTAGTTTGTTATAAAAAATAATAATAATAATAATATTTAGTTTGATATAATTTTAGCATAATAATATTTTTCTTATTTGTTTTTTTTTTCGACAACATGTAGGGATGGAGGATTGAACCTCTGACCTCTTGGTCAAGGTATAAGCTTTGTTAAGCTATACTCTTGTTGGCATTTTTTTTATTTGTTTATTAAATAGTTTAGTAAATAAAAAATAAAATTTTTAATTAAAAAAATCTTATAAAAACTTTTGTAAGTAAATATCAACTAAATGATTATGCATAATTGAAATATGATACCTATTCTGGTCAATGTAGCCAAACCACAACAATTTAGTATTAATTTATTAAACACTATAACATATTTCTTCATTTTTAAAACTATAATCATGCATATGTTTTTTTCTGGGTTCAACGACATATGTGAAAGATCAATTAACAATTATATAATTGTTAATAGATTAATTGCCAACAAGAGCATAGCTCAACTGACGTAAATATGTACTGATAACCACGAAGTCTGTGGTTTGAATCCCCCACTCCCCATATTGTCAAAAAAAAAAAAGATCAATTAACAATTATATTTTGAGCACACATCGTGTCGGCAAACCCTTTAATAATTTTTTTCTCTCCATTCTCACCCAATCATCAATCTCCACCTCTCATTATCATTTTAACTAGCTCTTTCCCCCTCCTCTTTGGCTAATTATTCAATATGGTCCCTCTCGAAATCACGTTATAAATGAACGGTGGAACCATAATTGTATAAAATCATCATCATTATTATACATTTACATCCTCTTTTAACTATTATTAGACGAGAACTCATTTTAAACCTTTTTCTTTAGTTCAAGAGCATATGATCGCTGAGTAGATAAAACCTCCAATCTCTTGGTTGATTTTACATGTCAATTACCAATGAACTAAATTAACTTTGGCCATTTAATTTTTTTTTCTTTGAGTTCAAAATATATGAGCTAAGTGGATTCACATCTCTGATCTTTTGGTCGAGATTGTAGACTAATTACCACTAAACTAAGTTCACATGGGTCATTTAAATCTGATTTAATAGTTATAAAAAATGACGACCACATAAAAAGAAAAATTAAATACATACAATTAAAAAAAAAAAGAGCTGACGCAGCGACCACGTTTTTCTCCACTTAGGGGCTGTTTGGGGCACTGAATAGGTTATAATAACCCCCTTTATTATAACCTATTTAGTGTTTGGGGCATCAACTAAAATAAATGGTGAGGTGGGTTATTTTTACTCCCGATTATTTTATCCATTCTTTACAGTAACCATCATTCAATCCACCCAATTATTCTATCCATTTTCTTCAGTAACTCTCTCCTCTCTTCTTCCATGCGACTCCTTGACTTTTCCGACGACCGCCGGTCGCCGTCGGCCGGCAAAGTTTCCGGCGACTTTTCCGACGGCCGTCGACCTCTTTTCTGACGACTTTTCCGGCGATCGCCGACGACTTTTCCAGCAACCACTTTTTTTTTCCTTTTTTCCATATTTCTTCTCATTTTCATTTTGAAAAATATAAAAAATGAAAATAAAGAAAAAAAAAAGAAGAAAAGAAAGAAAACGAGGAAAAAAAATTTAGTCGTCGAAAAATTTGTTGGCAACCGCCGGAAAAGTCGTTGAAAACGTTGCCGTCATTAGGGTTAGAGGAAGAAGAAAATGATGAAGATGGAGTTTGAGGTTGAGGAAGAAGATGGAGATGATGATGGAAATGGAGGAAGAAGATGATGAAGATGAAGATGGAAATGGAAATGGAGGAATAAGATGAAAATGATGGTGATGGAGGAAGAAGATAAAGATGGAGGAAGAAAATGAAAAAGAAGGAAAAAAGAAAAAGAAAAAAGCGATTTTTGGTCATTCCATGTTAGAAACACTTACCAGTTTCTCAGTTGGTCATTCCATGTTAGAAACACTTACCAGTTTCTCAGTTGTCTTTCTACATATATAAATATGGAGTTTTATTATATAATTTCTTTGTACATAAGCATTTACCATTTTTACGTTGAAAATACAGAAATGAAACAAATATGGTTTTCCAATATGAAATCATAAAATGACTTCTTTTGTGAAAAAATCATGACCCTAAAAAAAAGAAAATCAACTCTAACCTTAGGTTATTTTTGTTTCCTTTTAAGTTAAACACATCATTTAACCCGTATACCCAATACTTTATTTTTTTTACAACTGAATCCAAACAATTTTTTATTGATATTTGCAAAATATAATATTTGACATACAATGTTGTATGAAGAAAAAAAAAAAAAAGTCAGGAAAAAAATAGTCAACTTGAACATTTGATTTAGAATCTCATGTTAAACATATCAGCAATCCAAAGACAGACTATTTTAACCCAGACTAAAATAATCTGCATTCCAAACATAGCTTATTTTATCTCAAACTAAAATAATCTGCACTCCAAACACAGATTATTATAACCCCCAGACTATTATAATCCCCAAATTATTATAACCACCAGATATTATAACCAATTCAGCGCCCCAAACAGCCCCTTAATGGCTGTGAACACACCAGCTTTCGTCACGTAGGCCCTTTCCAATTTTAGCGTTGAAGTGTCGTGGGGTAGCAATTTATTGTTTTTTTCGTTCAACATTGAAGCTTTCGAGAGATATATATATATATATTAATAATATGGACTACAGTGATTTGAACTTCCAACCTCTTGATCGATATGACACTCGTTTTTTTTTTTAAATATATGACACATGTTTTATGCTAGTTGAGGTATGTTTATATGTTGACACTCCTATGTATGAATTTTTTGTTTTGTTATCTATTTCTTATGAATGTATTCTGAATCCAACCTAAATTGAAAAACATGTTAAAAAAGTAGTGAGAAAACAAGTAGCATAGTTTTAAAAAATCAAACGATTGTCAAACAAAAAATCTAAGACTCTGTTTGATGACCATTTAGGGGTCGTTTGATAATCATTTCATTTTTTTTTTTAACAGAGTTGTTTGATAACTATTTCTATTTTTTTGTTTTATATTTTTTATAAACGTTTTTCAAATTATAAGCAAATTTCAAAAACAAAAAAAAGTGGGTCGTTTGATAATCGTTTCGGCCCCGTTACCATTTGGTTTTTTGTTTTTGGTTTTTGAAAATTATGCTTGTTTTCTCCTAAATTACCTACCATGATTTTCATCCTTGTTAAATAACCATTTGAATTCCTAGCCAAATTCTAAAAACAAAAACAAGTTTTTTAAAACTACTTTTTTTTGTTTACAAAATTGGATTTGGTTTTTGAAAATAAGGAAGAAGATTGATACTAAAACAAAGAAACTTATAGGTGGGAGTAGGTTTGTATAAGCTTAATGTTCAAAAACCAAAAACCAAAAACCAAATGGTTATCAAACGAGACCTTCATTTTCTGTTTTCTATTCTTGTTTTTCATTTTTGAAAAACAGGGTTGTTTGATAACCATTTTTGTTTTCCGTTTTCTGTTTTTTAAAAAACGTTTTTGAAATTATAAGCAAATTTCAAAAAAAAAAATATAGTTTTTAAAAATAAATTTTTGTTTTTCAAAAACTCATTTTTCTTCCAATGCTTATTCTTTTCCTCTTTTTACCTATTTCTCCCCAACATATTCCTTTTCCTTTTTTTTTTCTCTCTAAAACATTTTTCTCTCTACAATTTTTTTTCCCTCTCTCTAAATTTTTTTCTCTCACAACTTTTTTTTTTCCTTTATAACTTACTTATTTCTAAAAATTTATCCATAACTTTTCTTTTGGAAAAAAAAAATCTCCAAAAATTTCCTCTCGCTACAACTTTCCTTTATTTTTCTAATTTATCGTTATTTCTTTAGCATATCTTTTACTCTTATTCTTACTATATTTCTAAATTTATCTTTTTATTTAATTTTTGGGAAAAATACACTTTTGGTCCCTGAGGTTTGGACTAGGTTTCATTTTGGTCCCTGAGTTTTCAAACTCAACAATTTAGTCCCTGAGGTTTGGTTTTAGTTTCATTTTGGTCCCTCCATCCATTTTTCCGTTAAAAACTAACGGATTGCTGACGTGGCACCTATTTTTTTTATTTAAAAAACAATTCTTTAATTTTTAAAATAAAAATAATATTAAATTAATAAAAAAATATATATATTATTTTTACTTTTTCTCTCTCACTCCTTATTCTTCTTCTTCTTCATTGGCGACCACCGTCACCGTCGTCGACGGAGATTTTTTTTTAAAAAAAAAATTCTTCCCCTTCATTTCTTTCTTCTCCTTTTCTTATTTTCTTTTCTTTTTTTTTTCCTTCGTTCCCCTGTTTTCTTCTCCATCATCACAACAGCGGAACCAAAGCATGAACGGGCAGAAACTCCTTGCCGGCGACGACCGAGAGAGAGACCCACGCGACCGACCGAGAGAGAGAAGAAAACAGATCTGGGATTCCACCCGACCGACCAAGGGGGTTTGCTATTCGAGGAAGATGAAACCCAGGAGGCTCGCTACTCAGATCTGTTCGAGGAAGAAGAAACCCAAGCGGTTCACGGCTAGCGGCTCAGATCTGTTCGAGGAAGAAGAAACCCAGGCGGTTTGCTACTGTTCGAGGAAGAAGACCCCCGTGGCTGTTCGAGGAAGAAGAAGACGACGGGGCTCAGATTTGTTCGATGGAAGCGCTTGACGGCGACTCGCGACTGTTCGAGGAAGAAGAAGACGGCGGCTCGCGGCTGTTCGAGGAAGACAAGAAGGGAGAGGAATGGCTAGGAATTCCGGCGAGCACTCTATTGCGGTGTTCCTCTTTGATTTAAAAAAAAAAAAGAAATTTTGGGGAAATGAGATAGGAGAATAAGAAGAAAAGCAGAGAAGAAGGAAGATGAAAAAAAAAAATGGTCGACGACGGCCGACCGCCGGCGAGCGGTGGTCGTCGGTCGCCGGCCGCCGGCCATTTGTTGAAGATGTTGAAGAAGAAGAACAAGAACAAGAAGGAGGGGGAAGAGAGAGAAGAAATAAAGAAGAAATAAAAAAAAATAAAAATAATAATATTTTTATTATTTTAATATATTTTTAATTAAAAAATGAAAAAAAAAATTTTAAATAAAAAAATAGTGTCACGTCATCCACCCGTTAGTTTTTAACGGAAAAATGGAAGGAGGGACCAAAATGAAACTAAAATCAAACCTCAGGGACTAAATTGTTGAGTTTGAAAACTCAGGGACGAAAATGAAACCTAACCCAAACCTCAGGGACTAAAAGTGTATTTTTCCCTTAATTTTTCTATCTAATTTTTTTGGATAAATTCTATCTAAAATTTATCTCTTCTACTTTGACTTTTTTTTTTCCTTTTTTCTCTAACGGAAATCTTTTATGGGGTCGAACTAATATTTTCTATCTAAACATTTTCCTTCACGTCTATAAATTTTCTATGTTTGACTTTTCTCTCGAAAAAATTTATATTCGTGTATCTAAATTTTTGTTTAATTCTACATGTTTTTCTCTCTCTAAAATATATTTTCATCTCTCTAATTTTTGGTTTTTGAAATTAATGCTTATAAACATTTTTTCCACCTATAAGTTTCTTTGCTTTTTTATTTACCTTCTTCCTATATTTTTAAAAATCAAGCCAATTTTTGAAAACTAAAAAAGTAGTTTTCAAAAACTTGTTTTTATTTTTGGAATTTGGCCAGGAATTCAAATGTGCCCATAAAAAATATGAAAACCATGATAAGAAAATTGGGAGAAAACAAACTTGATTTTCAAAAACCAAAAACTAGTCTCGTTTGATAACCATTTTGTTTTCTATTTTCTGTTTTTGTTTTTCATTTTTTTAAAACAAGGTTGTTTGATAACCATTTCTGTTTTTTGTTTTCTGTTTTTTAAAAACGTTTTTTGAAATTATAAGCAAATTTCAAAAACCAAAAAAAGTAGTTTTTAAAAACAGATTTCTGTTTTTCAAAAACTTATTTTTCTTCTGATGCTTATTTTTTTCCTGCTTTTACCTATCTCTCTTCGACAAATTCCTTTTTATATTTTTTTTCTCTCTAAAACGTTTTTCTCTCTACAAAATTTATTTTTCTCTCTCAAAACCTTTTTCCCTCTATAACTCATCTATTTCTAAAAATTTATTCATAACTTTTCTCTCCCTAATAAACATATTCTAGATTTTCTTTTGAAAAATAAAAATCTCCTAGAATTTTCTCTCGCTACACATTTTCTTTATTTTTCTAATTTATCGTTACTTTTTTAGCATATTTTTTAAAATATTTTTTTAGCATATCCTTTACTCTTAACTTTGCTATCTCTCTAAAATTTCTCGTTTTATTTAACTTTTCTATTTAAAATTTATCTCTTCTTACCCTAACTTTTTTCTTTTTTCTCTAACTAATAACTTTTATGGTGTCTAACTAATATTCTCTCTCTAAACATTGTCTTTCACGTCTCTAAATTTTCTATGTTTAACTTTTCTCTCGAAAACATTTATATTTGCATTTCTAATTTTTTTTTCAATGTCTCTACACATTTTCTCTCTCTAAAATATCTTTTCATCTCTCTAATTTTTTAAAAGCAGAAAACCAAAAACAGTTATCAAACAAGTTTGGTTTTCTGTTTTTTAAAAACAGAAAACAAAAAACAGTTATCAAACATATATGGTTTTTTGTTTTTAAAAAACATAAAACCAAAAACAGAAAAACCAAAAACCAAAAACTGAAATAGTTATCAAACGGGACCTAGTTTTTGGTTTTTGAAAATTAAGCTTAAAAACACTACTTCAACTATTTTCTTAGTTTTGTTATACACCTTCTTCCATGCTTTCAAAAACCGAGCTAAGTTTTGAAACCTAAAAAGAGTAGTTTTCAAAAACTTGTTTTTGTTTTTAGAATTTGGCTAGGAATTCAAATGTGCCCCTAACAAGGATGAAAACCATGTTAAGAAAATTGAAGGAAAACAAGCTTAATTTTCAAAAACCAAAAACCAAATGGTTATCAAACGGGGCCTATGAAGGGTTGACAGAGAGGAACAAATGTTTTTTTTTTTTTTTTTTAGAGACACTTGGTGAGATAGTTGAGAGAGAAACTTGAGTGTGATAATAGTTTTCTTCTTATTATGTTTCATTTTATGGAGAGAAAAACTTGAGAAGAAATATGAATGCCCTGCATTTGTAATTATTATTTCTTTTGTAATTTCTGTTATACATCTATATCGTTTTTTAGTTCCAATAGTTGTAGAGAGGGATTGAACCATCAAAATTTGAGATAATAATTGATATTTTATTCTCTAAGTTTTGTTTCGATTAATTTATATATCTATATTATGTTTCACATAACATTTTATTTTATTTGTTCAATATGGTTGGAACAATGTAACCGATAATTTTACACCATTCAATCCTCGAAAGAGTAAAAAACAAGATATTTTTTTGGACCTATATGGATGGCTATTGGGGCAGACTGCATGCAATTTTTGGGGCCACCAAATTAAATTTTTGGTCCTTTTTCTCCGTCTAATCTCACACCAATAATTTTTTATTTTTGGTTTTTTAAAATTAAACTTATAAACACTACTTCCACCTAACTAAGGGTCCGTTTGGAATACATTTTGATTTAAATATTTTGCAAGATTGCATTTTTTAAAAAACATTTTGTATAAAAATTGTTTAGAATTTAAACACACATATGTTTGGTTGCATTTCCTCACAAATGTTATTATACACAAGCTATTGTTTACTTAAAAAGTTGGTTTCAAGTGTTTCTCCCAAAATGGTTTATTTATCAATCTCATTTTCTAATAAGTCATTTTTAGTGGTTGCCAAACACGAGAAATTTTTTCAAAGTGATTTATTTTCAAAATTAAACACTTGAAAAGTTAAACCAAACACACCCTAAAAGTTATCTACTTACTACCAATGTTTTAAAAAGCTGAACAAAAATAGTAGTTTTTAAAAATTTATTTTTGTTTTTAAAATTGAAGGAAGAATTCAAAGAAAAATGGTGAGAAAATAAGTTTAATTTAAAAAACCCAAGTGGTTATTTTGTATAAAATAATTGATTGAATATAATGGTTGGAAATTACAAGACAAATTTACGGTTGAAATTGATTATAATTGTCTGTCATATTCTGATGACGAAACCACCACAGTAGTCACCAAATCACCATTAATAAATGGCTAAAACTGCAAGAGCTTTCTTCATGTCACCCATTAATTTCAGAGCATTGAGGCGCCATGGTTTAGCAGAAAAAAATCATATGGGTTTGGTTGAAGAATACTTGCCAGTAATGGCGATGTTTGGACTTCAAGTGATTTACGCCGTTATGACTCTTCTCTCCCGGGCTGCCCTCTTGAAGGGCATGAGCCCTAGAGTCTTTGTTGTTTATAGGCAGGCCATTGCCACTCTCTTTATTGCACCCATTGCTTATTTTTCCAGGTTCATTCATTCTTATTCTTAAAACAATGTATTTTTTTCTTTTTTTTTTTCCTTTTCTTTGTTGCTCTTTTTGTTTCTCTGTCTTATGTTTTGGGGACGGCAGGTCGAAATCCACGAGAATATCTTTGGATTTGAAGAGTTTTTCTCTGATCTTCCTTTCTGCTCTTGTCGGGTATGATTTAGAAGACTCGTCTTTTTCTTCTCCATTTCGTTCTTAATTCTTGAAAATTCTCGGTTATAGTTCTCATCGAGTAAGAAGATCATTTGGATTCTATTTGATCTAGGAACCAATTTGTTATTATTTTGAAATATGTTAATGAAATTTAATGATACATATGGATTAGATCGGAAATTAAGATACATAAAATAAAAAAATTTAGAAAATTGTAAACGAAATTGAGAATTATCTAAAAGTTAGGTGGGCTATTTTATCTAAATTTTGGAGGGCTTGAACAGTGCAACGTTCAACCTCAATTTGTACTTTGAGGGAGTTTTCTTAGCCAACACATCGACATCAACCGCCTTGTCGAATTTGATTCCAGCGGTCACATTTGTGATAGCGGCAATTGTTGGGTAAGTTTGGTCGTAGAATAATTATACACCATAGTATATACTTAAGCTTTTGAGTTTAGTAATGATTTAACCCTTGCGATGAAAATTTGCAGACTCGAGAGCGTGGAGATGAGAAGCTTGAGGAGCATGGCTAAGATTGGAGGAACAATTATTTGTGTGTGTGGGGCTATGTGCATGGCTCTTCTAAGGGGTCCAAAGCTTCTCAATGTCACACAAGATTTTGGGGTGAAATCTACAATATTTGGTGTGGAAAGTGGAAGTGATGAGGCTTGGTTATTGGGATGCTTGTGTGTCTTTGGAGACTGTTGTTGCTGGTCAATTTGGTTGATTTTGCAGGTATATTTTCATTGTAGGTAATAATAATAATGATAATATATAAAACTAGAGCACATGTTTCTTGGAGTGTTGCTTTATGGCTAATACTTATCTTAGAAGGCTTAGAACATATGATGTGTGTATGGTTAATAGCTTGAATATGCATATGAGGTCTCTACTTATATTTTCGATGTCGGATCCTCAACATGCGGGTTTTATAGGCTAGCTCTGATACCATATTAGATAACATGGGGTTCCATCTCAAAACCAATTGACAATGAGTGAAGTAACCCATCTATCTTATAAATTGTGAGATCTCCACTTATCTTTTCAACGTGAGATCCACAACATTGACGATTCTTAAAATCGATTTTGCTAACTAAATAAACTCTAATCACCACGCTCTTAAAAAACTATATTCTATGCAACACGTTTGTCAATAAATTTTTGGAAACTACTTTATTTGAGGTTTTAAACGCAAAGTTAAGTTACAAAATAAAGTAATTGTTGTTTCTAATTTAGAACAAAAGGCTTAAAAAAGAAACGATCATATGATGAAACAGGTACCAGCAATAGCAAGGTATCCTGACAAGCTATGTTTATCAGCATGGATGTGTTTCTTTTCAATGATACAATCAAGCATTTTCACTCTATTGGTAGAGCCAACCAATCTTCAAACATGGAAAATCCATTCAAGTATTGAAGTTATTTGTTACCTCTTCTCTGTAAGAAATTTTGATATTTTTTTTTTAATTTTTCCATTTCCCATTATTAAAGTTAAAGGATTTTGGTAAACTTTTTGAGAATTGAATTGAGATCTCATTGTGTTTGGTTCTTAGGGAATTGTTGGCTCAGGTGTTGCCTACTTTCTTCAAGCTTGGGGTATTTCAAAAAGGGGCCCTGTCTTCTCTGCAGTGTTTAGCCCTCTTTGCACCATTATTACAACTATTTTGGCAGCTATATTTCTACAACTATTTTGGCAGCTATATTTCTACAACTATTTTGGCAGCTATATTTCTTCATGAGGAGATTTATACCGGAAGGTAAAATTATATATTGCTTTATTTTAGATGCTTTATTTTGATTGTAAAAGATTTAAAGATCATGACACCATGAACTAGAGTTTTGGTTAATTTTCGAGATTGGGATGAGAAAGATATTTTCCCTCAGACTCCAAGTTTAGAAAAATTATCCAATGAGATCACTACAACGTGACTGGCCCCTAATAACCACATTTAGATACGTAGCTTTGAAAACCTACAATATTTTTGTAGTCTCTCTCCTACACCTAATTATGTAACACAACAATATTACAACACGTTGTCTCTATTCCTGATTCCAAAAATTTCAATTATTTTGGTAGGGTTTGGAATTTTCTCCAAATCCTAATTGAATAAATATTTCTCAACTTGATGGTGAGCCCAAAAAATCATCCTTTAATTTGGGGATCATTTTGGGGATGGGGAATTGAGGAATGCATTTATTCTGACCCTACCTAGCAAGTTCCTATCTCTTCACCTATGATATCAAAACTTATAAAAACGACAAATTTCAATTAAAAGATATTATGTGAAGATTCCTCTTTTTCTCATAAGTTTCTTTTTCAAATAATTTTTCAGCTTATTGGGGGGCGTGGCTGTAATTATTGGATTGTACATTGTTCTTTGGGGAAAAGCAAATGATTATGTGAAGGAAGAAGGCACAAAAAAGCAATGTGTTGAAAAAGAAGAAGATAATTGTGAATCAGCTATAGTTGAGACAGATGATATAGAGGAACCCCTTTTGTCTAGAGAATGTATACATCATATTGGCAGCTAGGGCAAATGAATTTATAGGTGTACTCGATTGGGATTTATGTCCTAAAGCTCTTATTATTTAATTATTACTCAACAATTATTTGATAATTTTTAATTGCAACTTACATTATCCATTATATGAAAAATCTGGGGTTATTAGTGTAATCTTGAACAGTATATAGTTGACATACGAGAGGTTCATGTTCAAGAAATAATTTAAAAGGTCTGTAGTATATGGATAAGGTTGGGTGTCTTATCCTGGTAACACTATTGATATGACCCAATTTTTAATAGTTACAAATGATTTGATTCAAATCATTCATGTGGAGACATGTGAGTGGAGGTGTTATATACAATGAGTTTGTATAAAACTAGACCACGAAATATTCAATCTCTCTCTGTAAATCTGTTAATTGAGAAGATTAATATTTCAACAGGATGAGATCATATGCGACTCGAGATCTTAACCTGAGTGAGTTATGAACTTTTATCTGTGAGGGTTCATTCTTTGATTTGTATGGATGAAAGTGACTTTCGTTGCAGATTCAATAAGCCTACCTTTTAGCTGGGAACACACAAATTTCACAAGATGGAACTCACTCTTTTCCATATAGGAAAAGTAGATGAGTAGTTTCTTTAAGTGCAGATTTCAAAACTTGAACAATGGGGTCCCATCCTCTCATTCGCCTGGGAGGGACTTGGTTTATGATTTGGAGGAACCCCTTTTGTTTAGAGAATGTATACATCATATTGCAACTAGGCAAAGGAATTTATAGGTGTAATCCACTTGTCAAGTAGGAAAAAAAAGTAGTAAGATGAATTTTATATATTTGGGAAAATTTATACACCTAAATTTTGCAGGTTGAATAAATTAAAATCATAAACCTTTATAAGTGAATATATTTAGATTCTTTGTCTGTCATTCATAACTATTTTAACTTGATTCAATTTAAAATCGACTCAGAATCACATAAAAATAAAATTGTTCTTATCCCAAAATTTTAGAAAAGTAGCAAGAAAAAAAAAATCATTTAATTCATTTCTAACTAAGTAGAGAAAAATATAGGTAAAAGAGATAATGCCCTGAGCTTTGAAAGTGGTTGCAATCCATTTGATTCCAACATTTTTCTCTAATATTAGATTCATTTAAAGAAGTTTTATACCAAGTCAAAATTATGTACTAATAGTTTTAAAATGAAATATTAACAAAATTGTCTAATTATGAAAGTTTAAGGTTTTAACGGACGACCCAAAGTTTAATTGATTTATTCTCTATATATATTTTTTTATCCTTTGAACTATTTAGGCCCCATTTGATAACCATTTCAGTTTTTGGTTTTTGGTTTTTTGCGTTTCTGTTTTTGGTTTTTGATTTTTTGTTTTTTTTAAAAAACCAAATTTATTTGATAAATGTTTTTTTTTTCAATTTTTAAAAAATTGGAGAGATGAAAAGATGTTTTAGAAAGAGAAAAATGTGTGGAGACATTGAAAAAAAAATTTAGAGACATAAAGCAAATATGTAGAGAGAGAATATTAGTTAGATTCCATAAAAAAATATTTGTAAGAGAAAAAAGAAAAAAAAAAAAGGTTAGACTAGAAGATATTAATTTTAGAGAAAAAATTAAATAATAACAAAAATTCCAAAGAGATGGTAATGTTAAGAGTAAAAGATATGTTAAAGAAATAAAGATAAATTAGAAAAATAAAGGAAAGTTATAGTGAGAAAATTTAGGGAATTTGTGTTTTTATCAAAAGAAAAGTTAGAGGTGTGTTTATTAGGGAGAGAAAAGTTATTGAGAAATTTGTAGAAATAAATAAGTTAAAAAAAGTTTTGAGAGTGAAAAGTTTAGGGAAAATATCAATATTTGATTTTTAGAGCGAGAAATTAGAGAGATAAGTTAGAAGAGAAATAAAAATGAAAATTAAATAAAGATGAACATTTTAGAGAGGAAAAACTAGGCAGAGATGACTTTTTTTAAGAAAGAGAAAGAGAAATAAAAAAATTATATTGAGATCAAAATTTGAGAGAGAGAAATTTTGTAGAGAGAAAAACGTTTTAGGGAGAAACGAACATAAAGATTATTTTTTTTGGGAAGAGATATGTAAAAGAAGAAAAAAAATAAGCATTAGAAGAAAAATGAGTTTTTTGAAAAGCAAATGTCTATTTTTAAAAACTACTCTCTTTTTTGGGTTTTGAAATTTGCTTACAATTTCAAAAATGTTTTTTAAAAAACTGAAAACAAAAAACAAAAAATAAAAGTGGTTATCAAAGAACCATGTTTTTCAAAAATGAAAAACAAAACAGAAAACAAAAAACAAAGGGCTTGTTTGATAGCATCTCTGTTTCCTGTTTATTGTTCATGTTTCTCATTTTTCTAGAAATATACATGTTTGATAACTCATCTTGTTTCTTGTTTCTAAACTTCTAGAAAAGTTTCCAAAAAAGAGGCAAAATTTGAGAAACTACATCAAATTCTGTTTCTATTTCTTTTTTCCATCTTTCATGCATGTACCCACATCTCTCTCACCTTTTCTCGTCAGCTCCTCATTTCTCTCTCTCTACCACTTCTTTATTTTTTTTTCTTTCATTTTTTCTCTTTTCCGTTATTTCTTTATCTTCTTTTTTTTTTAATCATTGCTTCTCTTTTCCGTTATTACTTTCTCTTTGTTTTTTTAATCTTTTTTTTCCTCTTATCATTCATGAGCTTTGAGTTATTATTTTCTATTTAAATCTCTATTATTTTTTGTTAATTTTGGTAGGATTTAATTTATTTATATGTTTGCCATTAATTGTAAAAAAATATATATTTTTCTTTCTCCCTTTCTAATCTTACGTGTTGGGGTCCTTGGCTAATGAGAAATACATGCATTTTTAAAGAAAAAAATTATTATTCAATTCAAGAAATGTGGGTATATAAGCTTGATTGTTTAACCTTAAATAGATGTCTTGTTATAGGTAATTTTGGACCACCATATGCAAGGAGCTGACGAGGACAACCGGGCGGAGATAAGACCAGGAAGTAACCCAGAGGAAGACCAGCCAACGGGCCGGGCCAAAATGGCCCGACCCATATGGTCGGCCTCGGCCTTGGGCCGAGGCTGACCACTCGGCCCGCTTGCGCAGGCCAAGTTCGTTTGCCTCCGCTTGATCCCTGCTACCCCTAGCCGCCCCGGTCCAGCCTGGTTCGTCCCGAAACGCCTCCGAATCCCTGAAAACCCGAGGAACATGAGCAGGTATTTATACCCCTCTTCGCCACTGAAGAAGGGACCCGAACTCAATTCTCGACTCTCTCCTCTTACTCTCTTGCTCTCCTTCAGTTTTCTGACTTAAGCATCGGAGGCGGTGTGGCTAGCACCACACCGGTGTGCAGGTTTACTCTTTTGCAGGCCACGTCTTCCTCCGCTCTCAAACAAATTCACTGTCGATTATCACGTGGAGCAAAGATAATTTACCTAGCGAAATTTGATCATCAACATGTCTCAATAGCACAAACACACAAAAAATATATATATATATATGAATAGCATGTCGTGCAATAAACTAATGATCGTTGAAAATTTACAAAGTTTGTAAATAACAGATTAATCTAATTGAACTAACTTGTGTAAATGAACATCATTAAAAATAAATTGGTTGGAGTGAGATGACATTGCAAAATAAATTTGAACAACATTTGAAGGATATAATTTTTTTTTTATTTTGTGTTGGGGCTAAATAATACTATAAACTTTATATAATTGTTTTATATTTATTTTAATGTATGTTATATATTTTTTTACATTATATATACTAAATTTTATTTCAACTAAAAAACAAGAAACAAGAACGAGTTATCAAACACTATTTTTCGTTTTTTAAAAACAAGAAACAAGAAACAGGAAACAAGCTTTTAAGGGCCCGTTTGGTAACGTTCTCGTTTCTTGTTTCCGTTTCTTCATTTTTAATAAAGAAAAATAGAATTTCATGACCCTAACACCTATACATTCAATAATAATAAACCTATATTCTTATTTATGTTTGGAAAAAATTGGAAACAGAACAAAAAAGGAGAAACTAGTTTTAGTTGTTCCCAAAAGTTCTTTACAATTTTTGGGAGTGTTTCTAAAAAATGAGAAACAAGAAACATACATAGTTATTAAATGCTTAGATTTCTTAATAAAATTAGAAACAAGAAACGAGAAACGAGAACGTTACCAAACGGGCCCTAAAAAAATAGAAAACAAGAAACGAGAAATGGGAAATAGGAAACGAGACCATTATCAAACGGGCCCAAAATGGTTATCAAATGACCCCTAATTTTTAGTTTTTAGTTTTTTTAGTTACGGATGTTTTTAGGCCAATAAAGTCCAGTCCTCTTGTCTTTGATTGATCTCCATTTGGTGTACGTTTTTAGAAACTTAGAATTAAACAAAAGAAAAATAATAAAAAAAAAAAAAAAAACAGAAAATGAATAACATTTTCATGGCTTAGGATGCATTTAGTTGGTGATTTGAAAAATAAAATTTTGATTTTTGTTTTTTCAAACTCACCACTTCTCTCCTCTTTTTGTTATATTCTTTAAAGATTTTTAGTTGACTAAGCCATATATATTTTTTTTAATCAAGATATTACGACATCTCTCTTACTTTCTGGTTTCTTTTTTTTTTTTTTTTTCCTTTTTCTTACACTGTGCCACGAGCTTCCATCTTCCAGTGCCCCTCATATAGATGAATATTGCATGGAAATCTTTTGATGGAAGCCAAACTTTCAGAGACATATTCTTATCCAAGCGTTTTTTGGAGCATCCTTATGGACTCTTTGGAACGAGAGAAATAGACGCATCTTTCAGGAGATTTCTTGCAACAACACTCAAATTAGGGAGGATGTCTTTGCTCTTGCTGGGTTTTGGGCTTCTTCTTCGAACCTTTTTTGTAATTATGAAGCCTCTTTGATCTCCCTTAATTGGGAAGATTTCATGTAGCTCCCCCACATGTTTCTCACAAACATGTTGAATAAAATATTCCTTTTCTAAAAAAAGAAGCCTTTTTTTAATGTTAAAATATCGTTTTTCTACTCTTTTATTTTTTTTTTGTTTGATAAGTCTTCCTTTTGTATTGAGAAAAATATGGTCATGATGAAACTAATTTAAACATTTTTTTCAAACCATTTTTCATAAATTTGTTGATTAAGTCAAAATTTAACTTATAAAATGTTATGTGTTTAGAAAAACAATATTTAATAAATTATTTAGTTGACAAAAATCAAATATGACAATTAGTTAGAATAATATTTAAAATTTTAGTTAGAGCAAGAACATTATCTACCACAATAACTTGCCACTATAATAGTTCATAAAAGCCAAAATAAGGAAAAATTAAAACACACTTTTAGTCCTTCAGGTTTGGGTTAGGTTTCATTTTGGTCCCTATATTTGAAAACATGGACATTTTAATTTGGTCCCTGAGATTTATATTTTGTTTCATTTTGGTCCACTCCATCCAATTTTCCATTAATTAGTAACGGATGCTATTGTCAGAGCCACCACTCTGTGTCGCATCCGCCGTTCACCGTCTCTTCCATTTCCTTTTTTCTCTCTCTTTTTCCTCCTCTTTTCTTCTTCTTCCCTCTCCCCATTTTTCTTCTCCTTTCTCTTCTCTTCCTCCCTTTCTTTCACTGTTTTTTTTTTAGAAAAAGAACCACGAAGGGGAAACCCCTTCGTTCCGACCCGAATTGAAGGAAACGATTCCTTTTTTTTTTTTTTTTTTTTTTTTTTTTAGTGAAAGAAAGGGAGGAGAAGGGAGAAGAAAAAAGAGAAGGAAAAGAGAGAAAAAAAGGGAATGGGGTGGCGGTAGATGGCATCTCCGGTGACGGCGACGAATGATGACACGTGGTGGTGGTGGTGGTGATGAAGAAGAAAAAAGGAGAGAGAAATGAAAAAAATAAAAAATAATTTTTTTTATTAATTTAATATTATTTTATTTTTAAAATTAAAAACAATTTTTTAATTATAAAACTAGTGTCATGTCAGCAATCCATTGGTAATTAACAGAAAATTGGATGGAGAGACCAAAATGAAACAAATCATAAACCTTAGAGACAAAAATGTAGAGTTTTCAAATTAAGGACCAAAATGAAACCTAACCCAAACCTCAAGAACCAAAAATGTATTTTTCATTAAAGCAATAGCTAGAATAATATTAAAAATTTTAGTTAGAGCATTAACATTATCTACAACAATAACTTACCACTGTAATAGTTCATAAAAGCCAAAACAATTATTATAAGCTGAAAATATATGGAATAAAAATGGAAAAGAAATATATAATGATTGGCAAGTTTCAATTTAAGAAAGAAAAAAAAGATGTCTTTAAAAAATTAACCAACATTACAGTTTAAAAAAAAAAAAAAGTTTTGAGAATTGGCAAAATCTTGAGGGAAAAAATTAAATACGTTAAAAAAAATGAGGTTAATGGGGCAAAATCTAAAACAGAAAGGATGAGAGAAGTGACTCTTGATTAAAAAAAATATGGCTTAGTCAGCAAAAAAATTTAAACACAAAAAATAATGTATAACAGAAATATGAGAGAAGTGGTGAATTTGAAAAACAAAAACATTAAGGGACTGTTTGTTTTTTGGGAATGTAGATGCCCGACATCTTTAGATGTCTGGAATCTCAGATGACCGGAATTTTAGATATCCGGCATCTTCAGATAGCCACGTTTATTTTGTAGGAAAATTTATAAGGGTATCCCGGAATATTTTGATAGTTTTGAAGGATTTATTCTTGGAAATGTTGTAAATTTGTGTAATGTTCCAAAAGTGCCCTTATTAATATATTAATATAATTTATATATTGATTTAATATAATTTATATTTATATAATATTTGTTTTTATAATTTAATTTTTTTATATTAATTCCGTGTACATTAATTTTTGTATATTATTTCGTAGAATTCATATAATATGACTTTTTTTTAATAAAAAAATATATTAAATATAAATTTTATTTTTAATTTTAATATTTTTCTAAAAGACAATTATATAATTAATGTTATATGAGGTGAATTTTATTTATTACATTATAAATGATATATACTTCTAAGAAGAAAAATAACAAATGTATGTTGGTCGTTAAAAAACGTTGCTTTAAAATTATTTATATAAGATAATAAATATTATTGATAATAATTCGTTCCAAATATTAAAAATAAATAGATATATTATATAATTTAATTGAAGTCTATTTTATATGTAAATGTAATATATAAATATACTTAACTATATAAAGTTGTTTGTTAGACATTAACCTATTTAAATCATAAAATTAAAAATAAAGATAAAGAAAAGTGATGGAAGAAAATATATAAAAAAATGAACGAAGGCAAAAAAGTAAAGAGGGGATTTTCTCAAAAAAAAAAAAAAAAAAAAGATGGCCGCAACATGGGAATCTTAGAAACCCATGTTTCAAAAGGGCATCCAAGATTACCTCCTGTATGGGCATCCTAGGATACCCAGACATCTTGAGATATCCGGATATCTTACATTACTGCAAAACAAACGTGGGAATCCAGATGCCCGACTCATGGGAATCTCGAATTCCCACGAAACAAACAACCCCTAAAAAAAAAAAGTTTAACTAGGTTGGTTAATCAGCCACATGCCATCCTATGAGGAGATAGCCTCGTTCTGGCACCATCACCAAATAATTTCTCCTTCAATAGAAGGCTGTAACAACCAGTGTAATAAAAAAAAAAAAAAAAAGAAATGGGGGACAAACGGGCTATGCCCGGTCAAAAAGGAAAGACAGAAAAAGGGGGGGAAACTTCCCCCCAAAATCGGTCAATTGACCATTTTTTTAAAAAAAAAAAAAAAAAAAAGGAATATCAGAATCCCCCTCTCCCTCACGCAACCCTCTCTCTCCCTTTCGGTCCTCTCTCTGTCTCAGCTCTTTCTCTCTCTCCCTCTCTCACTTCCTCTCGGCGTCGCCTTCCTCCGCCGCACGCAAGCCGTCGACGCCGCCGCAGCCCGCACGCCGTCGCCTTCCTCCGCCGCACGCAAGCCGCCGCCGCCGGTAAACGTCCCTCTCCCTCTCTCTCTCTCTCGGTTTTTTTTTTCTTCTTCTCTCTCTCGTCTCCTTCTCCCTCGATCTCACTCTCTCTCACGCCCATCCCCTCCCTTCTCTGTCTCATGTTGTAGCAGCTTGGGTGGGCGTGTTTAGCATTGTTTTCCGGCAGCAACACTGTAGGCGCGGACAGCAGCGATGAGGGACCATTTTTCCGCGTTTGTCGGGTGTTTTAGGTGAGTTCTCGCAGTGGGTAAGTTGGTTGAGGCTTATGTGGGTTAGTTCTTGCATTTAAACAATTACCCACTCACTTCCCTTTCCATTCAGCAGGCGTTTCTCTTCATAACCGACGTTCTAGAAGCGGATCTTCAAGTGTCAGCCTCTTTGAGCGAGTTCGTCATTGGGTAAGTGAATTAAGTCAAGTTTTGGAATGATTTATGTGTGTTAGATGAATACCCATTGATTTTGGCCATTGAATTTAAGATGCCCATTGCGTTTGGTGATTAAATTGTTGGATTTAGGTGGATTTGAGAGCCCGGACAGCAAGCTAAGTTTCTGCTTTGGTTGCTTGAAGTCTTGGAATTTAAAGGAAAATTGGTTAGAAGTCGATCGAAGATTTGTTGGGCTAAGGTAAGTAGTTTTTTTTTTTTGTTTATGTCGTATGTCTTGGACCCATGTATTTATTATGTCACTATGCTAGCATGGGATAAGTATGAATGGTTAGCCTTAGAATTGGGGAACATGATTGTTTTACTCTTTTGGAAGCATGAGTTGGATTTAAAATCTAAGTCTTACCCTTGGGTTCCAATAAGCATGATTGATTCACTTGAAGCAAGGGGATAATATGAAAATGTTAAGGTTAGTTGTAGCATGTTGAGTTAGCCTTAATGTAAGTAGCTTGCTGCATTGGGATGGAATGTATATGTTCTGAAATGTTTGCTTACTTCTGGCATGAGAATGGGTATAAGTTATTCGGATTGTGACTGAGGTGATATGTTGCGTTAATCTTAAAGATCATGGTTACGGCATATATATATATATCTGTGTTGTGTAATAGAAGCGAGTGTATGGCTGTTGCATATTTTTAAGGCTGACTGACATTGTTTGTGGGCAACGAGAAGTTGTGGTTTTCTCTGTTGGGAGTATCAGTTGTCGCCTCCATTTCTTTGTCTTGAGATATGACTGAGTTGGGATGGTACCTATTAGTTAGCCTGTCAGTAATTTGAGAAAAGAAACCGATGTATTAAACAGGGTTGCAGTTAAAAATAGCAAGAGTTAAGGGGTCCTAAAAGGGAAAGGAATAGGCTAGTGCCTTAGACGAGGGTCGTGTCAATTAAACACCTAGGACTGAGATGTGATAGACCGAAATGAGGGGCTTAATGGGCGGGACTTGGCTTCGCAGTCTAGGTGTCATTTACTAACTGTGGAAGTTAATTCCCGACTTAAACCCATGAACGCCCCACCAGTGAAATGGTAGTTTAGAGCGCTGCGCGCCCATAAGTGCCTTGAGGGACGAGACTTAGCTCCACTGACTGGGTGCCATCTACCATCAGTAGGAGTAGAGACCTCCCAAAACTCCCACTTGTGCACTGTCAGTGAGTTGGCAAACTTATATGTATATAGGTGTACTAATTGAACACGAGACCCGAACTACAGATAAATGAAATGAAATGAAATGAATGAGAATGAGATGACCTAACCCTTAGGCCCTTAACTCGAATAAAATGTTTAAACCTTGATTGCTACTTACTGAGTATTTTCTTAAATACTCCCTTTCATATAACTGCAGGTAGAGGTAAAGGTGTACTGAACGCGTGACGGAGTGCTGCTGAGCCATGGGTTTTCTTTAGAATAGTCTTCCGCATCTTTATGTATCGAAATTCTTCTTTTGAACTTGTACTGCGTTGTTTTAAGGTCATTTCCGCGTTAAGTTTTGTTTTGAATAACTAAAGGTTTCGTTTGTTCTGTTTTAACTGGGATCCCAGGTTGAAAAGTTTCGCAAAATTTCTATGTATGCTTTCTTTAAATGTTATTTCCTCGCTGTTCTTAGAAGTAGGACGAAATGCATGTAGTAGCGGCCTTAGGATCTAGGCATGAAAAGTAGGGTCGTTACAAGGCCACCCAACAACTTTGACCCTAAGTATTAGAATATTTGAACAATTACAAATCTATAGGTCCAACTTTCAATTTTGTGTGTAATAGGTCTCTAAACTTTAAAAATGTCTAATGTAACGCCCTAAACTTTCACTTTTGTGTCTAATAGGTCCCTAACATATTTGGGATTTTTAAAAATTAACCCATCTATTAGATATAAAATTAAAAATTTATGGCCCTAAATTGAATAATATACCTAGTAGGGCCATAAATTTTCAATTTTACGTCCTTAGGCCTGTGAATAATTTTAAAAAATGTCGAATAGGTCATAAAATTGAAAGTTGAGGGATCCATTGAACATAAAAGTGGAATTTAAGGACCTATTAGATACTTTTTAAAGTTTAGGGACATACTGGACCAAATTTGAAAGTTCAGAGACATAAAAGTGGAATTTAAGGACTTATTTGACATTTTTTAAAGTTTAGAAACTAGATAAAAGTTCAAAGACTAAACTTGTAATTTAACCCAGAAAAAAAAAATGGAATGAGGAATGTGTTCTTTCCTCCAAAGGGCTTTCTTATTTGTAGAGATTTTTAGTCGTGTTTTAAGAAGGAATTCTGTCTAAAAAGAATTTTAAAATAATTTGGGGGATCATATTCTAAAAAGGATTATCTATAAGCCTTAAAAAAAAAAAAAAAAAAGGTCTAGTTTGCGAAGATTGAATTTCCATTAAAAATTGTTATTTTGATTTTTTTAAATCTTTCTTTCCTTCTTTGGCTAATCACAAAACACTAAATTATAATTAAATTCAAATATTTAAACATAATTGATTAATAAAATAAAAAGATAAAAATAGTTTGTTGATAAAACACAATGATAAATAATTTAAATGGTTAAGATAAATGATCCACATTATTCATAATTTTCCAGCTAACGAGACTTGTCAAATCGTCATGTTACTAAAATAGATATCACATGATAAAAATCATATACTATATCTTCAAATAATTTGTCAATTTAGATTTGTTACTCTCCTAATGGCATGGATGTAATTATTTTAAATTCAATCAAAACACAGATCTATATCTATGTGTGTTAGAGAACAAATTAAAACTAAATTTAAATCCTAGGATTTAAAAATAAACTATAAATTAATCTCTAACCATCACTTTTCTTTAACACCGTGTTAAATATGAGTGACTATATGATCATTAGATTAATAAGTTGAAGTACATAGTATATATATTTTTTTTTTAAGTTTAATAATAGGAATGGTGAGACATCGAAATTCAACCTTATCTGTTGAGCTTTTTTTTTAGTTCAAGGGAGTGAGAAAATTTGAACCTCTGACTGCCTCTTGGTCAAAAATACATGTTAATTACTGCTAAACTGTGTACCTGTGTTCACTTTATCATCTTTTATTTATTGAACTATGCTATCAAATTGAGGCGTAAAGACTATATTAAAACTTTAAAAATTACTTCGAGACAATTCTCCTCCTAATAAAATATTAGCTAGAATTGACTAAACCAAAATTTTGTGTGAGAGATCTACATTGCCAAATGAGTTGTGAAGTGTGGACTTCCTCTCTCACATAAAAACATTTGCACATGCAAAAACTTCCAAAAAGAAAATGGAGAGCATGTGGCCATGGCCCATGGCTTTAGTTTTAGCCAATACATTTTTTTTTTTTTTTAACAATATGGGAGTGGAAGATTCGAACCACAGATCTCGTTGTCAAACAGTACAACTTTATGTCAGTTGAACTATGCTCTTGTTGGCCAACACACAATTACAAGTATCATGAGAGTTACAAATATGATAGGTGTTTGGAGGGTGAGAACTTGGGGAGGTAAAACCTAATTTGGAGGGGCCAATTATACATTATATATATATATAAAAAAAAGCTAATAATTGAGGAATCTTTTTGCTACACTTTTTCATAATAATTTTGTTTTTATTTTCTTAACGTTTAAATCTTATTTTGATAATTGAGTTTTTAAACCTTCAAATTTAAATTTTGTATGAAAAGATATTTCAGCCATTACAAGTAATTTCTTTGATAGATTATTTAATAGAAACTTCACATATATAGTTAATTGTTTTCGTCCATTGATATATAAATACATTTGAATAGACAAAATTCAAGTCATTTGTAATCAGTTATGTCTCTCTGTTTGATAACCATTTGACTTTTGATTTTCTGTTTTTAAAAGTTTTGCTCATTTCATCACCATTCGAGTTTTTCACATCCTTTAAAAATATAGTTGAATTTCAAGCCAAAGCTCAAAAACAGAATATTCACTTTTTACTTTTATTTATTTATTTTTTAATTTTGACTTCGTTTTTGAAAAGTAGGTGATAACAAGGGTTATAATGTCGATGTTGACGGATATTATTTCTGAAATACATTTAAACCTAAAAAAATAAAAAAAATATTTAAATTAATAAATAAATATTTTACATTTTTTAAATAAGTTTAAATACTTATTCTTAATATTATCTCCATATTAATTAAATTTCGTTACTATTTTCTTTATATATTTTTTTTTTATTTTTTTGGTAATTTAATGAAATTTTCAATGTCAAACCCCACCCATGGAAATGTCAACATGTCAACGAAAATTCAATACATTGTTGATAAAGTGGGAAAAATATATGTGAAAGTAGTGTTTCTTAGCTCAATTAAAAAAAAAAATGGTTATTGGACAAGACCTTAGATGCTGGTTTTCAAATATATTTGAGTTCTTGTTATTAAAATCATTAATGAAAATTTAGCAATATGGATCAAAATAGTTTTATATTAATTCTAAAATTCAAAGGGCTAAAACAAAATATTTGAAAATTGAAGGATTCAGAAAATTAATTTGAAAGTTTTTTTTTGACAACAAATTAATTTGAAAGTTGAACGACTAAATTAAAGTGAAACATTCAATTATTCATGGATTAAAATTAAATAAATATAAAACCACATGAACAAGTATTTAATATGCAAAGATTCAAATCTATCATATGGGTTAGGAGTGAAAGTCAATTAGAGGGCATCTATTTTTTTTTTTTTTCTTTTTGCCCTTAAAAAAATGAATGAAATTGATTGATGAATGGAGAAAGCAACACTAAAGAGGGTGGAAGAGAATACTAGAGGATGACATTAATGAAAGAGAAAGAGAGGGAGGAAGTAACATGGAAGCCATTAATAAAAGGGGGAGAGGCCCATATGTAGGGCATTAATGGAAGAGAGCTTGGAGAGGTAGGAAGGACAAGGTCTCAATTTTATAGAATTGTGGATGAAAATATCGAAATGTTGATGTCAATGAATATTTCTAGAAAAATTGTAAAATAAAAAATTATTTGAATTAAAAGACGTTTTACCCTTTTAAATAAGTTTTAGTTTCAGATTATTAATATTAAGTCCACAATAGTAATATTTTATCGATATTTTAGTTATATTTTGTTGACTTTTCTATGACATACTACCTACTCAGTCCCATCCATGATTTGAGACACGAGTTACACAAAACTTAAAGTTGATTTTCTTAGGGTTTCTTCAAACAAATTTTGAATACAATAGTTGATGTTTCCTCCGCAATGTCTCTTATAACACGATAATATATATCGTTTAATCGATAAGTTTAGATATTTTACTACAATATCTCCCAAATTCCATATAGTTTTGTGCTAAGGTTTTCCTTTAAAACAGAATTTCCTAAGACATTCAGTCAATCTAGCTTGTTTGAAGTAAAGAATTCAAAGGGCAGAAAACATGGAGGAGATGGAGAAACATATATAGTCTTAAGAGCTCTTTAGATTAATTAATCAAACCAAGTCTCCTACCTTTAGTCTTGGACTTTTACGACAACGAGCTTCTATCAACATGATCATAGCTCAATTGACATAAAACTTGCATCTTTAACTAAGAGGTCAGAAGTTCGGATCCTCTATCACCACATGTAAAAAAAAAAGAAAAAAGGTGAGAATCTTGACTATAAAAACTCGTGAAGAGAGAGAGGCCCAATTTGTTAGATAGAAGGAAGAGGTTGGACCATAAAAAAGCCCAATATTGGATCGTGGATCATCTCAAACAGATTGACCCCTGCAAGTTGGCTTTGGACATGGCCATATACCAATGCCTTGGTAGCTTAAATGTGTCTCCAACCCAAACAAGATTTTCATTTTGGAAAATTAGAAGTAATGGCCAACATAAATACCCTCCTTCTCAAAATGGCCAAAACAAAAAATTTAAAAATTGTGGCAAAACTGATATTCTGGTTCAAATTCGATCGACACTTTTCTCCCATTTAAACTAGTTTGTAAACATAGCTCAGCAATAATTGACATGTACTCTTGAGTAAGAGGTCAGACGTTCGAATTCTCCCACCCCTAAATGTTGTTTTCGAACCACAGACCTTGTGGTCATCAATACAACTTTGTGTCAGTTGAGCAATACTCTTGTTGGCACCCCTAAATGTTGTTGAAGTAAAAAAAAAAAAAAAAAAACTAGTTTTTTTCTAAATTTTTAATTTAATTTAAAATTGTTATTCTTTTTTCAATCTTAAAAGATTAATTTATTTGTTTTTAAACATTTAGATTTTCCATTTTTAAACTATTTGTGATTCAATTTAAAATGGTTAGTTTTTGTCTTTTCAATCTGTAAAGACTAATCTGAATTTTTTAAAAACATTTAGATTTTCCATTTTTAAACTACAAATCTACATCTTTATCAATTTGGTCAAAGCTAAACAAAACAATTAAGCAAGAAATCATTGTTGCTACATTTTTTAAAGTTGATCGAAGAGTTCTAACCAACATGGTGAGAGAGAAGAATTATGGGTGTTTGATTTGGAGGAAGATGAACGAATATAATTTCTGTTATAGGTAATTTTGGACCACCATGATGTACAAAGAGCTGACGAGGACAACCGGGCGGAGATAGGACAAGGAAACTGATCTAGAGGAAGACCAGACCAACGGGTCGGGCCAACTTGGGCTGACCCATATGGTCTGTCGAGGCCGAGCATGATAGTTGGCCTCAGTCCGAGGCCAAGGCCGACCACTCGGCCTACTTGCGCGGGCCGAGCTCGATCGCCTCCGTTCGGTTCCTACTGCCTTTGGTCGTCCCGGTTCTGCCTGGTTCGTCTCGAAACGCCTCCGAATTTCTAAAAACCCTAAGAGCATGAGCAAGTATTTAAACCCTTCTTTGTCACTAAAGAAGGGATCCCGAACTCTATTCTCAACTCTCTCCTCTTGCTCTCTTGCTCTCCTCCTTCCATTTTCTGACTTAAGCATCGGAGACGGTGTGGCAAGCACCACACCGGTGTGCAGGTTTACTCTCTTGCAGGCCATGTCTTCCCCCCTCACAAATAAATTTACCGTTGGTGGCACGTGAAGGTCAGGTGAGTTCCTCTTGACCAAATTTGACCATCAACAATTTCCATTTTGTTTGGAATTTTTGGAAGGATTTTGTCATGTGATGCGAGTATTAATACTGTGAAGTAGAGAGTAGTGGAAGATATGGTAATTGATTCTGAGTTTGAAATGTGCCCTGTTCTTGTTATTCATCTTTCTTATATATTCTTCTGTAATTGATTTTGATTTGGCTTTCGATTATATGTTAAAGTTGTTCTTTCACTAGTTTTTTTAGCATGCATTAACTTCCTTCTCATTGGAATCACCTTCATTGCTTCATTTTTTTATCTTTCTCTTATTCTTTCCATCTTTCTTATTTTAGATTATGATGTCTCGTATTGATTCCAAAATTCATTAGCTTTTTTTTAGTATAGAACTGACCTTGTTGGTTGTTGCAATTTCCTAGGGTTTAGGATTTAGGATCTTTGGTGGGTCTATACTTTGTTTCGTCAATGCTACAATAGTAGTAGACCGATACAAGATTGATATTGTAAATGGAACAATAACGATAGCATTTTGCACCATTCAACAAGTAGTCAACATTTTACAAATATTTCAATTTGTATTACAACAGAATATGCATACACAATATAATATTTTTTGATGCAGCGGTAAGTGTATCAGGTTACTTATCTTATCTTTTTGTTCATACAACTACACCATATTTGGTAGTCAATTATTGTCACATGCTTGCGACGCGAAGCGACCGACATCTTCAAAAAGGGATATTTTAAAAGTTTGTTATGGTGTGATTGGATACCAAAATAAAATAAAACTATTTTTTTTTTAAAAAAAGAATAAAAACGGTATGTGAAACCCAGTTTTGGACTCAGGAGTTGTTTATGTGTGCAAAAGGTATTAGCACCCACAAAACCTATTAAAAACGGTGGCCAAATTTTTATATTGTATTGAAAAAGGATCTTAGAAAATTAGTTTATTTAGGGAAAATGATATTTTAAAATAGTCTCTCTTATTTTACCCATATTCCTCCAATATCTGAATAAGTGAAAATTATCTATGTTGAATCATTCCCAAAATTAAAGGAAAAATTCTTCACCTAAGCTTTTTTTTTTTTTTTTTTTTTTTTTTTTTTTTTTTTTTGAGAACGACAATTTGCAATTCCTCAATTCTCATCATTGCTATTGGACTCAGCAAAAATCAATCCCAAACATGTTCTAATTTTTCAAATTGATTTGTTTGAAACAATCCTTGAGGAAAATTTAGTATTCATTTACCAAATCATTGTACCCTGCATTTTCTGATTCAAAACCAAAATTTATTAAACACCAATTTACTTCATATTACATTTGATTTAGAAAAAGCATAGTCCCAAGAACGTAGACTATATAAAAAATAGATTATAACAAAAGAATCTTTACATTTCCATGTTGTCCTTCACTTTTTAATATATATTTATGTTGCTCTCTAATTTTTAATATACATATACATTATTTTCATTATTAATTATTAATAGTTAATCTTAAAGGGTGTATATGTCAAGTAGATTTTTGAAAGGTATAACGCTCCAGGCCCAGGATTCGAAATCCGGATTTGGCACCTAATGGCCTCGGCATTTCCCTGCGACCTGGCCACATCACCATACTTGTCTGAAACTGCTTTTAAGATTGAAGACTGTCTCCACAAACCAACACGAGGTCCTTTTAGCATGCTTTGTCCTCATTCACATGCTTCGTAGGAAAATTCCCAAGAGGTCACCCAACATAGAACTTCTCCAAGCCAAGCACGCTTAACTTCAAAGTTCCTTTTCTTTTTCAAAAAAAAAAAAAAAAAAAAAAAAAAAAAAAAAAAAAAAAAAAAAAAAACTTCAAAGTTCCTATGATTGAACCACCGAAAAGGAAGGTGCACCTTGTTGGTATAGGTAGTATCTATCAATTCTTTTAAGCTTTTCTTGAACATACTTTTATGTCCTCAAAATCCCTCTCATTCGGATGTGGCCTCAGTTCATTCATGTACCCCTCCTAAATGGGATCCGATCCAAGAATGGTAAACCCAAAGAGGCACCATCTTGAGGGAGCATGTTGAGGATCCCACATTGAAAAGAGAAGTGGAGACCTCACAATTTATAAGATAAATGGGTTACTCCTCTCATTGTCAATTGGTTTTGAGATGGAACCCCATGTAATCTATCTTGAGGGGTGATAGCGAGCATAGCTAGCTATTTTTCTCTGATTAATTAAGCTAGTCTTTTACAACTATTTGCCCAAATTTATGCATTTTTATGTTTTATTTGTAGGAAGTATGTGTTTGAAGCTTAATTCAGCAATTGGAGTCAAATGGAGTCTTCAATCTAAAAAAAAAAAAATAGCGTCGCGACTCTATGACCAGCGTTGCGACGCTATAGGCAAAATTTCCATAAATTCATCTTTTCATGCTACGGCCAAGGGGAGTCCAATTGGTTAGATTTTAGCCATAATTTCGACTAGAGACCTTTGGTGGGAGCTAAAGCAAGGCCAAGGAGCGGGAATCAAGCGAGAAGACGTGGAGATCGTGACGGGGACGTGTCAGTTTCGACGGATTCGAGTTTTCCTTTCTCTTTCCCTTACCTCTTGTAGTTTTTATGGCTTTTCTTTCAAGTAGTGTTTGTGGTTTAAAGACTATGAATTGCTAATTGTTTGTCTTAGGGTTTGATGTAGTTGCTTAAATTGTTGGATTGAATTTTGGGTATGAATGTGTTCTTATTCTATGCATGCAATTTTATGTGTAATGCTTTCAATTACTTGATCACTAATTGAATGATTTAAGTGTTGAATCTAACTCGGGAGAGAGGATTTGGCCTAAGACTTGCTTTGTTCAATTGCATGACTAGAGTAGAAATTCTAAGTTTGTGACGGGATTTAGAATATCTCTAGAAGTATAACAAGGACCGAACCGAATAATGCCTTGCATGTTAATGAACTTAGATAGGGATATCAAGTTAGTTATATGCATGAGAATCAATTATACTCGGGAGAGGTAATCGTGATAAATGTTTCCTTGGCTTGTAGAATAATTGCACGGTCAATTCATTCCTATTAATCAATCCTCAATCTTAATCAACGAAATCAATTCCCTAAGAGTCTTTCCATTTGAGTCTCCACCTTTATTTTATGCTTTTTGTCTTTAGATTTATCTTTTTCATGAAGTTTTGCTCCCTAAATAAAATTGGACAAAAGTATTCACGGTACTTAATTTGCTAGAAAACCAATCCAGAGGACGACACTCGTTTTACACGAAAACACTATATTATTACTTGACCCGTACACTTGCGGTTAGCAAATTGCGCATCAAGGGGGCAATTGGTTTTGAGATGGAACCCAATGTTATCTAATAAGCAATACCAATCAGATTTTTTTGGGTGATTTGGTAACCATTTCGATTTCTATTTTTTATTTTTAAAATGTAGATGTGTTTAATAACCAACAATGTTTGTATGTTTCAAAAAAAAAATAACCAACAATGTTTGTTGTTTTCTATTTCTTTTTTATCAATCTTGTTGAAATTATATATAAGCAAATTAAAAAAAAAAAAAAAATTTAAAATAGATTTTTGTTTTTCAAAAACTCAATTTTTTTCTAATACTGATGCGTTTTTCCTATTCAACATATTTCTCTCTAACAAATTCATTTTTCTAGTTTTTTTTCTTAATTTTTGTCTCTACTAAATTTTTCTCTCTCTCTCAAATTTTCATATCGATATAATTTTCTATTTCTCTTTCTTAAAAAATTATCTCTCTCTAAAACTTTTGTCGTTTGAAAGTTTAGAGACTAAATGGAACAAAACTCAAATTCTCTAACTATTTTTTTTATTCATATCTCCACAATGGTATGATATTTTATGGGCATAAGCTTTCATTGCTTTGTTTTTGGTTCCACCCAAAAGGCCTCATACTAATAGAGATACTTATCCTCCCTTATATACCTATGATCGTCCCCTTGTTTAGTCAATGTGGGACTTTGGTCGTCGCACTCCCAACACTCTAACATAGTTCTCTCAAAATATTTTCTTTCATGTGTTTAAATTTACTATGTTCAACATTTCGCTTGAAAACCATCTATATCATTATCTCTAAATTTTAATCTCAATGTCTCGAGACATTGTTCTCCTTAAAACATCTTTTCATCTTTCCCATTTTTTTAAAATTGAAAATTATTAAAAACAGTTATCAAACCATTTTAATTTTGTGTTTCTAAAAAATAGAAAACAAAAACAGTTATTTTTTGTTTTTAAAAATAGAAAATAAAAAACAGAAAATAGAAAATTGAAAATTGAAAAGGATATCAAATGGAGGATAAAAGTGTTTAGAGTGGTTTGAGGAAGATTTGACAGAGATAAAAAGATTCACTACCAAAGCTCATTCTCATGCCAGATAATTTTCATTCTCATTCTTTATTCTAAAAGTTGCACCATTTATTTATTTTTTCTTTTTTCCTTTTTTTTTTTTCTATGCTTTTCATTTGAATCCAAATCAATTTAAATTTAATTCTCATTCTAAATACTAGTAAATTATTATTAATGATAATTTTCTTTCATTCCAATTCTCTTTTCTATCATCAATAATTGGTTTTACTCCAATTCTCTTTTAATTCCAATTATTATTAGGGATAATTGTAATGGGTGGCAACATGAGGGTAAATAATGGCAAATATAGCAATTTTTAAAAATATTTGCAAATATGGCAAAATTTTTGAATTAATTTTTTATGTTCCTAAATTGCCCCTGCCCCTGATTGGCGAGCGCATCTTCTTCTTCCTTAACAGTTTTTTTTTTTTTTTTTTTTTTTTTTTTTTTTTTTTTTTTTATATTGATAGAAATCTTCTATCACTGATAGAAAGTCTTTCTATCACTTATAGATTCTATCAGTGGTAGAAAAATTTTCTATCAGTGATAGAAAGTTTCTATCACTGATATTTCTATCACTGATAGATTCTATCAGTGGTAAAAACATTTTCTATCAGTGATAGAAAGTTTCTATCACTGATAGAAAGTTTCTATCACTGATAGAATCTATCAGTGATAGAAAAATTGATTGACGCCCGCATCTTCTTCTTCCTCGTCAATTTTATATATATATATATATATTGATAGAAATCTTCTATGATAGAAAATCTTTCTATCTTCTATCAGTGGTAGAAAAATGATAGAAATCTTCTATGATAGAAAGTCTTTCTATCACTGATAGATTCTATCAGTGTAGAAAAATTTTCTAACAATGATAGAAAGTTTCTATCACTGATAGAATAAAGTTTCTATCACTGATAGATTATATCAGTGGTAGAAACATTTTCTATCAGTGATAGAAAGTTTCTATCACTAATAGAATAAAGTTTCTATCAGTGATAGGAGATTTTTATCACTGATAGAAACTTTTTCTATCACTGATAGAATCTATCAGTGATAGAAAAACTGATTGACGCGCGCATCTTCTACCCTTTCGTTAATTTTTATATATATATTGATAGAAATCTTCTATGATAGAAAGTCTTTCTATCACTGATAGATTCTATCAGTGGTAGAAAAATTTTCTATCAGTGATAGAAAGTTTCTATCACTGATAGAAAAGCTTTCTATCAGTGATAGAAAATATTAATGATAGAAACTTCTATCACTGATAGAAAATTTTTCTATCACTGATAGAATCTATCAGTGATAGAAAGTTTTCTATCAGTGATGGGCATTTTAGTAATTTTACTTTTCTGATGGTGAGATTTTGCCATTTTTGCAAATATTTCTGCAGGCGGCTACTTTTGCAATTAGTTTGGGTCATTTTGCTATTTTTGCAACTCGCCCTTATTATTAAGTGTTAATATGCCTTGAATCTGTTATCTAGCCCTCCAAATGACCAAGTACGGAGGTCTCGTTGAACTAAATTATGTATAGAGATTAGATATGTAATTTTCGTTTTGGACTTTATTTTGGGCCTATTCTGTTAGGGTTAAGAGTGGTCATGTCATATATAAACACTCTTAAAACTAATCTGCCCTAATATGTGTAATCTGCATATGTTTTCTCCTCCACAATAAAACTACTCTCTCCCTCTG
The DNA here is from genome assembly GCA_017139565.1 of Luffa aegyptiaca. NCBI lineage: Eukaryota > Viridiplantae > Streptophyta > Magnoliopsida > Cucurbitales > Cucurbitaceae > Luffa > Luffa aegyptiaca. Next base: position 43,355,261 of record CM029402.1, on the reverse strand, counting down.
TCCGTGGATGTAGCTAACACACCGTTAGTGAACCACATAAATCTGTGTTGCTCTTCTCTCTTTCATTCTTATATATTTCGTTGAATTTTCGATTACAGTCATATAACATTAAGTAATAGGGCCTTAATAGACTTGGTGGGTTACTTTCTTTAGTTTGTTTACTTAATTAGAATTAGAGTACAAAACGATGAGGATAAATAATAATATTTATAATATTCTAACATTAACCAATCTTCTCTTAAAAAATAAAATAAATAAATAAAATTGAAAACTACATTATTGTACATACCTAATATTTTGTGGTAGATTGTGATTTTTTAAAAAAAGTTAATATAAAATTTCATTTCTCAACTTTAATAATCAATTTTATTTCATTATTGAATCTAAATTATATGGTACATGTAGTTGAATAAAATATCCTCACATTACTTTCTTTCATCATTCATTCAAAGCATTGGCTTCAGAAAGAGAGGTAGATGTACTATCTAAAGGCTCAATCATTTAAATGTTTGTTGTTGTCCAAACGAAAAGAAAATTTTAAAGATATTTCAAATATTGCTTTTAGACTATAATGTTTAAGATTATAATATATGAAAAGAAATAAATCAATTGAATGTCTCGTAATCTCTTGACTTAACTGAAAACTAATTTTTTTTATATATGTTTTTAATCTTGAGAACAATAATCATAAACGATTCGATTCGACTAGGCAACTAATTAGTTTAGGAATCAAAATCAAATTAGTTTTATTCAAATGTGATTATATAGTCTAGGTCTCACATTTAGCATTAGAGATTTCTTAGTAGTTATGCTGTTTTTCCCTTTTTAAAATACTTATGAAATCATAAATTAAATAAAAAAAAAATAGAAATGTTTGTAAAACGGGTTTTGTGGTTAAGATTGTGGAAACGTTTTTACAAGTAGATTTTTTTTTTTTAAAAAAAAAAAATGACTTTGACGGACCCATAAATTATAATTCCAAACGTTGTAAAAAAAAAAAATAATAAATTACAATTCCAAACAAAGAGAATTTTATCCTTTAATTACATAGTATGCATAAAAATCATAGGTTAATATATAAGACTTTGACTTTACCATTTCTATGGCTCAATTTTAGTGTAGGAGAAGGTTAAGGTTTTTGCCAACAAGAGCATAGCTCAACTGGCACAAAGTTGTACTGATAACCACAGGGTTTGTGGTTTGATTCCTCCACCCCACATATTGTAAAAAAAAAAGGGAGGGGGGGGGGGGGAACGAGTAGGGACTAAAACGGAATATTATCTTCTTTTTTTCCTTTCCTTTTAAAGTTGAAAATAATTTCGATAAGTATAGATTTGAATTGTCAAAGATATAAAACATTCACCCTAATCTTTATGGTCCATTTTTTGTGGTGTTGGACAATATGTGGTCTTAATTCTTATGTGAAAGGATACACAAATAGAAATGACTTCTCCAACTTTCTTACTTCACTCATGTCTATGTTTTAATTATCGATGTTAATAGCGAGATGCGAGCTCTCAATTATATGAAGATATTGATGAGTAGTTGTGACAAATAATATAATAAATAAATAACTCATAAAAAGTATTTAAATTAATAAATTAGTATTTATATATATACTTAAAAATATGAAATTAATTAACTAATGATGTTAACACATGTTTGTTCCAACACATTTTTTACATTAAAAGTTGTTTGATATGAATTAGGAGATCACCTTAATCAAGCTTTAAATGTCCAACATTCAAAACCAAAGTCCAAACTATGGAGTTCATAAACTTATTCCTTTTTCATGCATAATGAGAGAATTTGTTGTGACGCCCCTGTCTTTCGATGTATTTAAATTCCATGAATATAGTCTAAAGGAAAATAAATTTCTATTTTGGCTTGAACTTAGGGATTTAATTTTTATGCCAAGGTGTTTGGGAGATTATCTTGAAATTAATCATTATATTAATTAGTTTTCTCCCTAAAAGCTCGTTCGATTCGGTCTATGTTGGTTGAGAAGCTTAAGCATGAAAATTTAATTTCACGCTGATTGAAGGGTGTTGGTTAAAGGAAATCCTATTCTTGGAAGATATTTTTGGGGTCTTGCTGATTAATGGGTTTAAAGAAAAAGGAAAAAAGGAGTTAAGGAAAAAAAAACCCTAAAGCCCCATCTCAGTGGTGCCGTCACAGCCAGGTCGCGCCGCCGTCGCCGTGGGTCGCGTCTCCCCTCTGCCACGGCTCTCTCTCTCCCTTCGCGCGTCTCCCCTCTCCCGCGACTCTCTCTCCCTCAGTTGCAGCCCGAGTGTCGCTGCCAGCCCGAATCCTCCGCCTCTTCGCGCGATTCTCCGCCGTGGGTTTAGATCAGTGGCCCCTCTCCCTTTTTCCTTGCGTTTTCAGCAAGAAAGATCGTGGGTATGTCTCTACTCCCTCGATCTAGTTGATTTGAGGTCCGATCTAACTCCCTTGAGTCCTTATTGGTTAGATCTTATGCGGACAGCAGCTCGAAGTATCGTTTCCTCCGCGTTTCAGCCTTAGGAATTGTGGGTAAGCCTTTTTCCTTCCTTTTCCATGTGATTTAAGGCTTGATCTAAGTTCCTCTTGGTTTGGTGTTGTTACATCTCGCGTGTCTAGCGATTCGGAGTCCCGTCGACCTCGTTTCAGTCAATTTCGCCTCTGTCCAGCAGCGTTTTGGGTGTTTTCGGCACCACTTGACTATCTCGGTAAGTTTAAACGCTTACCCATGTTCAGTTAGTGCTTAGGATTAAATACTCATTCACTTAAGTGCTGGAGTTTAAGCTTTGATGTTGAAATTCTGATCTGCAGCGCCTTCTTTGCTCAGTTCGTGAGTGGTTCGACGTCAATTATCGTTTCCGGTAAGTTTAGCCCTTACCCATCCTTGCTAGAGCTTAAAAAAAATGCCCAATGGTTTAGGTGCTGAATTTTAATATTAGCATTGATTTTTTGTTCTGCAGCGCCGTTGAAGTGTTCGATTGAGTTCGATACACTCCAACTCGAATACCCACCACTCAAGGATCCTCCTAGCGCGTTGTTAGAGGTTAGAATAACCCGCCTAGCGTGAAAACGGGTCCGTTTGGGTAAGTTCCTTGCTGTCCCTTTATCTATAGCGTTGAGTTTGCTGCTCCTTTAGTTGTTCTAGCTTTAAAGCATGTTTTAGATCATTGCCCATTAGTTTCTAGACTCTTAAAGTGTCACCCAATCTTTATAGGTCCTAGAATATGCTTTAAAATGGGTTGTCTTTGTTGTTTTAGTTGAAAATCATGTAGTTCATCAATGCCCGTTAAGTCTCATTGCCTTAAAATGTTTCCCAATCCTTATAGGTTCTTAAAGCATGAAGATAAATGAGTTATGCTTGCTGTCCATAGTTTAAAAAGCATGCTAAATAGGTTTCCATTAGTTATCTAAGCCTTAGTTGCATTGCCTAAGCTTTAGGAGTTCTTAGAATGTCATTCTAGTGTTATTTGCTTGCTGTCCAACGGCTGAAAAGTCTTGAATATGGTCATTCGGCGAATACCCATTGCCCATTGAGCCTTAAACATGGTTGCCCATGGTCTAAAGGTTTGGGTTTTTAATTTGGGAATTTTGAGTGGCCGTTCAGCAAGGAAATTGGTCTTTTCTTAGTTGAATTAGACCTTTTAAGCTTGTTTAGAGTATCTTTGAGTTGGTTCTAATTCGGTAGAAATTATCCTTGTGTTTAGGAGCTTTCTTGGACTACCTTGGATTACTAAGGTTGCTTTGGTAGCATTATAGGTAAGTAGTTTCTACTTACTAAGCTTGGTTGATTGCATGAAGCATGATCGCTTGTTTATCTGCTTTCCTTATATTTGTATGAAATGTTATATATATAAACTGTTGTGTTGTGATCCTTAAAGTGCTTTGTATGAAGCATGAGTTGTATCTTCTGTGTTGCTTGAGTTGTATTCGCTTAAGAAGTATAAGCATGATAGGTACTTGTCTTAGGCTTAGTGACTGTTGAGTCGAGCATGATGAGTCTGGTTGGCATGTTGCATGGGGGATGTGTAGCATGAGTGGGGTGTGAGGCACAGCACATGGTGCGTAATTCATGTGTAGCGGAGCGTGAAGCGGAAATCACGTGGGTGTGAGTGCGGAGCGTGACGCGGAAATCACGTAAGAGTGGCGCAACACATGGCACGGAATTCATGTGGGGTAGGTGCGGAACATGACGCGAAAATCATGTAAATTGCGCAGCACATGGCGCAGAATTCATGTGTAGCGGAGCATGAGGCGGAAATCATGTAGTTAGCGGAGCATGACGCGGAAATCATGTGGAGTCTAGTGCGTGCGTTGCAGAGCGTGAGATGCATTGCATGAGTTTGATGTTTTTAAGCATGTGGTTAGTCTTTAGCTTGAAAGCATGTTTCTTATTGTGGTTGTGTAACCTGTTGGATGCGTGTGCTGAGCATGTTGCTTGTATTGGTTGTTTGTTTGTGGTTTGGTAAGTGTGAGCTGCTTACCAGTACCACAGTTGTACCGATACCCCCTTCCCCATCTTCCCCCAAACATTTTAGATGTTGCAGGTTCGGATGACGAGTTGGACCCTTGTGAGGAAGAGGAGAACTACGAGGAGGAACCATAGGGAGTTCGAGTTCTCTTTCCCTTGTTTGGAGGGATTGGTATTGTTATGGTTTTATCAGTTGGCTTGAGTAGTCTAGTTGGAGTCAGTTGTTTCTGTTTCTGTTTTGGAGAGTTTGGCCGAGTGGTCTCTATTATGAACTGAAGGTCTAGATCCTTTGTTTCTCATTTATGGAATAAAAGTTGAATAACTAGCATTCTTTTGGGTTAAGTTGTTGGTTTTATAATTGGTTAATTAAACAACTTGTTCTGTTGCATAAAGTGAAAATATTGCATGTTGCTACGAACTCGTATAGTGAAGTAGGCTGTGTATCTGAATTGTAGTCTGGTGGAGTTGGGTGGACTGTTTAGAAGTGCTTTAATTGCTTATCAGGTGTAAAAAAATTTGGTTCAGGCCATTTTACTCAAGTTACATTTGTAGAGATAAATTTGTGTGAGAATGTGTTCAAAGCAGATACACACAAGTGTTTTAATAGATTATATATAGGATTGAAGTTAGTGAAACATGATAGCTATAGAGAGTTGTTAGTTTGACACAATTAATGCTTGTGTATAGGATTTTTTTTTTTTTTAGTAAATCAACATTTGGAAGTGGGGAGATTCGAACTTCTGACCTCTTGGTCAAGGGTAAATGTCAATTACCACCGAGCTAAGCTCACTTTGGCTGTATAAGTCTCAGATGTATAATGTACATACTATATTTAAACAAATATTATATTCAAAGGCTTAAGGTGATAAATTAGAATATACTCAATATATTATATATACGTATGTGTGTGTGATTTTATATTTTAAACCATGTCGGCATCGACGCTTATTTTTATATTATTATTCTTCACTTATATGATCTTATTAATTCTTTCTCAACTCTCTTTTTTACTGTCATTTTCTCTTTCACTTTTCATTTCTCATTTTTTGCTATAATAATTGAACTTTGAAAAACTTGAAAGATTCAAAACATGAGATGACCTAATAATCAGTAAAGGACTAAATGTAAATATAATAGTCTCAGACATGTAACTTATAATAATAGTCGAGATGCAAACATTAAAATTATATATATATAAAAAAAAGAAAGAACACAAAAGAAAAGTGGTTTCTTCTCCTCCCTAATGTCATCTTCTTCCCCTTATCTTCTCTTTTTCAAAGTTCAACGTTAAAAAATAAAATAAGAAAAACGACAAGAAAAAAACAGCTGCCTTCTACGTAAGTCCAAATGGGTTTAATACCTAGTATCCTCCTCAAGCTCACATGCTTCCAATCCCATTTTGCCACATAAGTTCAAAGCCCTGACCTGGCACCATCAGAGCCGTTGATGCTCAATCATGTTGTGATTTTGACTGGTTGACTAGGATGGAGGCCCCACTTTCAGAACATCCAAACCCCATCGCACGTGGCTTCCCATGGTAGGGTTGGTGTCCTTGTAGCCACAGGGTAGCCCATCCACATCCATCTTTTTGTTCTCTTTGTAACAACAATAAAAAGTCTTTGGGTGAGGAGGAAGCCTATTTTTCATTCATTTTCCAAAGAGAATTTGAGATAAACATGAAGTTTTTCTTCTTTTTTTTTTTTCTTTTGGAGGAAATTAAACCAAGGGTTTCCAAAAAAAAAAAAAAAAAAGATTTAGAATAAAAGAACTTGGTGTTGGTGATGTAATTGCATTTCTAATAATTATACCTTCCTTAAATGGATAAACAATTGTTATTGTATATGAATGTTTCAATTATTTTGTTTAATCATTCCATTGTTAAATTCCCTTTTCTATGACTCTTGAAGGTTAGGTTTGTAAACTAGAATTGGGTGCGGTGATTATATGAATTGTAGTCAAATTTCACTAAAAAAATATAATTAAGTGCCTTAGTTATTGAGTTATGCTTGAATTGATTAGTCTCGAATTAAGTACTCCTAATTGGAAGAAGAAATTAAGATGCTAAATAAATTATTCTAGCTTATCCTAACGGTTGATATGCCTTGAATCTGTTATCTGGTGCTCCAAATGACCAAGAAATTTATTTTCGACCAAATCTATTAGGGTTAGGAGGAGTGTCATATATAAACTCTCTTATTCTAAACTGCCCTAATTTTTGTATCTGTATCTAGTTATTCCTCGATAATCGAAATAATCTCTCTCTGTCCGTGGATGTAGCTAACACACGGTTAGTAAACCATGTAAACATGTGTTGTTTCTTCTCGTTTTTTTTATTCTTTGTTTGTTGAATCGATTGTTGTCATAACACTAACAACTCGGAATTTTAGTGAATGTGTGACCATAAGTTTGAATTTATAAATCATGAGGTTAACGATCTTGACTTTTTAGAAGCTATTTTTGGATCATATAAAAGAAAAGGTTATAGAAACTTTTTTTTTAGCACAACAAATCTAAGGCATTGACAAAATAATATTATAGAACCTTGAATTTGTGTATCACATATTTAACTAGTTAATGAATTGTATAAGATCAACTCCTTGATCTCTCTCAAGTTACTCAAATCCAATTTGTAAATCAAACAACACCATTTTAAATTTAATAACACAAAACAATTGGATCAAACTAAATGATTATTCGATCCATTTGATATTTGAAATAATATAAAGAAAAAACAATATGAGGAAGAAACCAAAATGAGAGTTTGAAAAATCCATGTATGGTTGAAAAGAGTGTGAACACACAAAGTCGCCATTGGAAGGATGACCTACAATAATAATGAAATAATAATGAAAGTTAAAAATAATTAGAGAAAATGAAATTGAAGAGAGGAAAAAAATAATAATAATAATAATAAGAGTAAAGAAGAGCCATATATATGTTTCCAATCATCGACACAAAGTCTTTTTGAAAAATTGAAAGAAAGGCCACGCACGTGTGGCATTAAATGCAAAACCCCACATGAAATCGACAATAATAATAATATTAATAATCTCTCATATTTAGATACCAAACAAATTAATAATAATTCAAAAGTTCATCACCATCCAAGCAATAGCTAGGCTGGTTTCCTTTGGACTCTTTCATTTACTACCATAGGATATGATTTCTTGTGACAAAACAACACCATATAATATGTCAAAAATGTTTGAATATATGTGTATAAAATATTGTGGGAGTTTGTTGGATTTCATATCATATCATATATATATGTGTGGCCAAAGTGTGATTGTACCAACTTGGACTCAACAAGCCAAAATAATGGGTGGCAAATTAATTAGATTATTCAAGGTAGATAAGGCGATAGGAAGTATTTTCAATACGAATATTTCATGTGGCAATGTGTGTGTATGTTGGGAGTATTAAGTTGTTTCGGTGCATCTTTTTTTAAAAAAAAAAAGTAAATGGTTTATATACAAACAGTTAAGTTAGAGAACATCTAAGAAAATACGTTAATGGGACAAAACATTGTTTTTATTGTATGCTTTCTTCTGTCTTATGAAAATTCTTTTAATACTACTTGTTAGACAATTTTCTTTTGCATAATTTTCAAAAGAATTTTAGTAGTGGAAATTTGTTTTATAAATACTACTCCCAAACATCTTTAGCCTTGACATTAAAAAAAAGTTTGTATAGTAAATATTTTAAAAATTATTTTTGATGAGTTGTTCCTAAATTAGGTTTTAAATTGCATGTGTGAATGTATGTATCTATGAATTAGGTTTTAATTTTTTTTTTTTTTTTTTTTTTTGGTGTCATCAATGTGTGAATGTTACATATTTTCTAAAGTGGAAGTTCTTGATTATATTATTGAATAGTTTGGATAATTAATCTATCAACAATTTTGATTAGTCTCTTTCAACTTAGATCAGACACCTACATGATACCGTGGCTGAGCACTTACATTAGTTAGATCCTGAATGAAAATTTGATCCTACAATTATTCAACCTTGTTATTTAATTTACCGCCGAAAATTTTCCCTTGCTAAGAAAAAAAATTAAACTTGGTGTCATATCCATCAAAATTTTACTATTACCTTCGTAATGGAGTGTCGGCTTTGTGTGTCAAATTAGAAAGATTTTTAAATGGTAGAATTTGGATAGAGATTACCAAATTCAACTTTTCTTAATGGTGGCTTAGAGACCACTAAAAGAGGAAAAAAATAATTATCAAAGTAGGGTATATTTAGCTCACGATTTTAATAGATCTATATTCATATAGTTAGGATTATTGGAGAATCTTGATTTTGTATAGTTAATGTTTTTTAGAGTATATATCGGGACCATATGTTATAAAAACGACAAACATTCATATGTAGCATATAAAAGAATAGCTTTATGGATTAAACAATCATTAGACCAAAAGGTTTAAACTTATATAGGTTTTATTTATACTCCTAGAACTCTCTTTTACTCTTTCGTACAGCGATCTTCAAAATTAATTATCATGCACAAAGTTTAACGAATGACTATCAATATTAATTGGAAAACAAATGATAGTAGTTTGATCACAAAACTTCATATATGCTTTGATATATGTTAAACCATTGCTAGACCTGGAAGCTACCGACCAGATCAAGTAAGTTTCAACCACGCCTATGAGAGAACAAAATTCATTAGCTACGTTTATAAAATTCAAAAAAAAATAAAAGATTAGTCGGTCAATTCGATTTTGACTGTTTCAACTTATTCAATTTCATTCTAAGTTGATTTAATCGACTTCGATCGATTTTGCTCGAGACAGGATAGACTTTAACTAGACATGGTTATGTTTCTTTCCGAATTATATATTATTGGAAGATATTTGAAATTTTCTATTCATAGGAAAAGAATCAGTCAAAAACAATGGAATAGGCCAAGACTATTGAAACCCTTGGCTGTGCTATTTGGGTAGCAGGGATGATTCTCTCTTGTCAACATTAAATCAGTCCTCATTCAATTGATGAATTGATTTTGTCAACATCTAAAACAGTTCACTCTCAGCTGTATAAAAACGTTTTAAATTTGTAGGGTTCTTTTTTTTTCCCCTTTATAAAACTCTCCACTCTATTATTAATTTAATTAGTGAGGTTTATCTTTTTATTTTCTATCATGTTAAATTATTGATAGAAGTTTTTCAAAGCTAGTTTGGCAACCATTTCGATTTTAGTTTTCATATTTTTAGAAATAAGTTTGTTCATAAAAATATTTTACTTTTTTAATATGTAGGGACGGGAATTCGAACACAGACCTTATGGTTATTAGTACAACTTTATGCCAGTTGAGCTAATACACAAAATATTTTGTTTTGTGTATTAGTATTTTAAATACGTTTTTAAATCTTAGCTAAATTTTAACAAGTGGGAAAAAAGTGGTTTTGAAAGTTTATTTTTTGTTTTTTAATTGGATTAAGATTTAGAAAATTGATCTCAAAACTAGAAAACGTAACGATTTGATTTGTAAAAATTAAACTTATAAATACTACTCCCACCTATAAGTTGTTTGTTTTGTAATCTATTTCTTTCATGTTTTAAAAAACAGGTCAAATTTTGAAAATTAAAAAAAATAGTTTTCAAAAAATAGTTTTTGTTTTTTTTAAAATTTGGTTAAGAATCGTATATACATCTTTAACAAAGATCAAAATCATAGAAAAAAAACTAGAAGAAAACAAACATTGTTATAGGTAATTTTGGACCACTTTGAGATGCAAGAAATTGACGAGGATAACACAACACCAACCCGAAAATATGATCAGGAGGCGGACCCCGAAAGAGAGGCAAACCAAAGCTTGGCCCAACCCCCATGAGCCATAATGGCCAAGGCCAACCCTTCCCCCCTCCGCATGGTTCCTGGAGTCCTTTGGCCGCCTCGATTCAACCTGGTTTAGCCTGAATTCGTCTCCAAACGCCTAGAAACTCTAAAAAGAAAAAAGGTATATAAACCCTCTTTCAACCTTGAAGTGGGGATCCAGAAACTCTATTCTCAAAACTCTCTCCAGTCTTACTCTTGCTTTCCATCTTTCTCCTTACTGACTTAAGCATCGGAGGTGGTGTGACCAAGCACCACGCTGGTATACAGGTTTCCTTGTTGCAGGTCACGTCTTCCTCCCTTCAAACAAATTTACCGTTGGTGTCACGTGAAAGCTAGGTGAGTTCTCCCTGCCCGAATTTTGACATCAACAAACATAATTTTCAGAAACAAAAAATCTTCCAAATGGTTATCAAACGGAGCCGAAACAATAAAAATTTATTTGAAAGTAGCTTCGTTTGAAAATCATATTTAGAAACAAACATCTCTATCATGGTAAAAAAAAAAAAATCTACAATAAAAAGGGTAAACTATAATCATCTTTGTCCATCATTATATGGTCAAATTTTTAAAAGTATAGCATCATTCACTCTCATCATTTCCACACGTGAAATTTAGAGGTTGCCATTAAAAATATGATTTATTTTAGTGTGGAGAAGCTAATAAATCTACGTTATAGAGACTGTCATTAAAGGTCTAATTCATTTTAGTGTAGAGAAGTTTGTAAATTTATAAATAGGAACATTAATTTTATTGATACAAAAGCTTTTGATTTTTATTAAAATTATTTTTCTTAGAACCGAAAAGCTTTTGAATATACAAATTTGATTTTGACCTTCATAAATCATAATATTTATGAAAAAGAGAAGTGAGCTACCACATTCATTGTCCTATATATAGAGAGAATGAGATGCAATGTTTACAAAATATAATAATTCAATTTCCATTCATTCTTATTTTAGTAAACAATTTAGAATCTTTCATTTCAAATTTGATTGTTCCAATTTGAAGTACATTGCATAAGGACTAAAAGAACAAGTGTCCATCAACACCCCAAAATGTAAGCTTGTTATTTCCAAATTTGCATATCCCTTTCTCCAAATCGAACGTTTTGTTTGAATGTAGCTTTTAAAAACAGTTCCCTATTTTTAAAAAAATTATTAAAAACAAAATTTTAACATAAAACTTATTTGGCACAGTGATTTTTTAAAATGATTTTGAAAAATAAATATATATTAGAAAATGAAAAAAATTTTATATAGTCATCCATTTTCTTTTTATTTTATATAGTCATCCATTTTCTTTTTATATAAAACTTGATTTGAAAGACGAGAATAAAAAAATATTTTTATAAATATATATAGATTTTAAATTTTAAAACAACAGAATACACATTTTTTTTAAAAAAATTGTTTATAAGATAACCATCTTTTGGATTTTTCAAAAAAAAAAAAAAAAAAAAAAACCATCTTTTGGAGTATAATTCACATGAGGTCAGTAGGATGTGTCAACCCGCTATAAATATATATATATATATTTTTAGTACATCAATTGAAAGTGGGAGGATTTGAACCTCTGACCTCTTGGTCGAGAGTACATGCCAATTACTGATGAGCTAGACTCGCTTTGAAAAAAATTTCTATTGTCTTGAATGCAACTTTTAAATAATCTCTTAGATCCATATTTATACTCTATATATTATAAACATAAATAAGGTTAGGGACTTTGAATTTTAAGTGTCCATTTTATTCTTAGTTGATTTTTATTTTTTAATTCAAACAAAATGTCTTTTTCATTTTAAATATTTATCTATTTATATATAACGAAAAATATCCTTTTTTTTCATGAATTCGTCGTTTTTATATATGTATCTACGTATTTTTCCTTTGCACAAATACATTTTGATGCTTAGACGCAAATGTAAGGTAAGATAATATAAACTTTACTGCTCTCAAACACGCAATAATTATTAAATGAATTTGAAGGAGAAGATAGTCAAGATTAACTAAGAAGATGTTTAATTTGTGATTTGAGAAGACTAGAATGAATATATAGTTCGAGATTAAAATACTATTGTGTAGTTTTATTGTTGAGTTATATAGATGAATAAGTTTAAATTTTGTTTTTCTAAATCTTCCTAGTTTTTTATTTAGAAATTTGAAATTTACAAAAGTTAATGTGCAATCTAAGAGGCATTTTTATAGAATTTATGTGGATGAGAGCAAACTTTCATTAATTTTAAGGGAAAAAAAATCAATCTTTTATATATTTGAAAGTAAATTACTTGATGTACCAAAAGATGATAGAAATCTAAGAGGTAAGCTAAGTACCACACAATATTAGCTTAGGGCTTGAGATTTTGAAACATTGAAATCTTTTATGGAAGATTTTGGGGAGCCCTTTTTGTTAGCTAGCAACAATTATTTGAGGATATGTGTGTAGTTGTTAAAAACACATTGTACGATATCTCCTTCTATATTATCCATTTTCATTTTAATGCTAAATCCATCACAACTCTCTCTCTCAATTACAACTCTCCCGAGGAAAAATTATTAGTTGTTCTCGATGCAATGAGACCTCCTTTTTAAAACCGTCGGATGTAAATCTTCAAATTTGTCTGCCACTAATAACCGTTGGATACAAAATCGAGGTACTTTTGTTATTTCTCTCTCTTACATCTAACAATGCAAAACTACGGGCCTCATTGCACAGGGAGCACCTAAAAATTTCTACTCTCTAAGACCATCTCTCTCTTGAAAAATTGGAAAAAGTTATATCTCTCTAAATGCACACCTCTCACTCTTTCAGCTTTCTCTTGAAAAATTAATCAACGTGTCAATAGCATATAGCTAGTTGGAATATTATTTTATATAATTTTTTTACATCAAAGACAATCTACGAGTGCTAACTGCCTTGGTCCCTTCCTTTCTTTTTTTCTATGTCCATGAATGTAACAATCGTATCCTGACTATTCTCTCTATAAATCCGAAGATACAAAAGTTAAAAATGTGACCACCATATTATGGTTGACCCCTCCAAACTCCTGAATGCATAGCTAAACTATAACTTTTAAATTCTCTCTCCTACATTCCACGGTATAAAGATATCGGTCTCATTGTTCGACCTCCTAAAATAATTTCTCGACCTCTCCCTCTCAACCCATCTCTCTAAGACCATATCCTCTTTCTCCCTTTCTAAAAGCCATCTCTCTCTCCTCTCTCTCTCTCTCTCACTCTCACTCTCCAACCATCTCTCTCTTCATACACACACGCGTGGGATCTCGAGCTCCTTTGCCTATTTAAACACTCACTTCAACCCTTCACAAATAACCCATCTCTCTCTCTCTCTCTCTCTCTCTCTCTCTCTCTCTCTCTCTCTCTCTCTCTCTCTCTCTCTCTCTCTCTCTCTCTCCATATTAGGAAGCAAACTAAGCCACGCAAATGAGAACTATCCACACATTCCGATCAAGAAGGCCGTCCACCACCATTCCCAATCTCAAACCCACAAGAAAGAGAAGGCTAAAGCTTCTTCACCTCCCCAAAAACACCTCCTCCTCCACCGTCTCCACCGCTGCCGGAACCACCCCGTCCGCCGCCATGCACAAGAGGCTGAGAGATCTGCAGCGGCTGGTCCCCGGCCACACCCATGAAGCCGACCTCAACCACTTGTTTCAAAGAACTGCAGATTACATCTTCGCTTTACAACTTAAGCTCAACATCCTCAAGGATCTCACTTCTTTCTATGGCCTTTGAATCATCATTTGCCCATATTATTATTGTTATTATTTAAATTAGGTTCTTTTCCTTTATTATATTAATTTTGTATTCTATATAAATATATATAAATATATCTTTTTTTAAGTTCTTCCTCTTTCTTAGCCTTGGAGAAGATGGCCAAAAAGTTTATCTTGGGGAAAATAAGAGGAAGAAAGTGTTATATTTATGCAATTATTATTGTTGTAAATGTAATATAATACCTTTTATATTTTTACCCTTCTTTGTTCTCCACTAATTGTTGTTCAAAGGACAAAAAGATATATCCTTGCTGAAGATTGTTTTTTTTTTCTTTTTGTCTTTTTCAATATTGTGTGAGAAAAAGGATGTTTAGTTTAATAGTGATATGAAGTTAAAAAAGAAAAAAAAGTTTGATGATGATTTTTTTTTTTAATAAATTTGGAACTTATGTAGTTCCAAATTTGTTTGTAGTTTTTGAGATTCCATTTTAGAATTCTAATTAAATTCTGAATTTTTGGTTAGGAATTTTGAGAGTCTTCTTGAAAGATTTAAAATTTAGATGGAGAAATTTGATTGTGGAAAAAGCTTATATTGTTTTTAATAGCACTTTCATTTTTTTTTTTTCCAAAGAACATGTTTGGATATTACTCTCAATTTATTTATTTTTTCTTCTGTCACCCTTTTTGAGGAAAAGAAAAATACAATTGAATTTCTTAGCCAATTTATTTTTTATTAAAAAAAAAAATCTTAATTTTCAAGATTTAGAGATTTTTTTTTAAAAAAAATATTATTAAAAGCTAGATGAAAAACCAAATAAAGTTAAATAAGATTATCTCTTCTCAAAAAAAAAAAAAAATTAAATAAGATTATCTTGCATAAACTATCTTTAAATAATAAAAATAAAAACAAAATGATTATCAAACTCACTCTCAATTTACGTAATATCAAACCTTTAACTCTTGAGTTCAAATCTTTACATTATATTCTTTTACTCCAATATTAATAGCCTTAGTAAATCAATATTATTAATATGCGAGTATGGTGTAACATTTTTAGAATATTTTCTCAAGAAAATAATTATTAGAATATTTGAATAATAGAGTAATTAGAAGTATG
Source organism: Luffa aegyptiaca (assembly GCA_017139565.1). Classification (NCBI taxonomy): domain Eukaryota; kingdom Viridiplantae; phylum Streptophyta; class Magnoliopsida; order Cucurbitales; family Cucurbitaceae; genus Luffa; species Luffa aegyptiaca. Next base: position 43,340,099 of record CM029402.1, on the reverse strand, counting down.
GAAAAGAAATTAATAAGCAAAGAGTCTAATAATTAATGGTTTTAATTATCATGAAAAATGAAATTATGAAGTGGTGGTGGCCTAATTATTATTAATTTTGTTAGCAGCATTAATGAGCTGTGGGCAACTTTTTCAAACTTTTTCAGGTAATCGATCAAATCCACATATATAATAGTCTTTTTAGGCATAATGAAGGGACATGCATCTCATTAATTTTATCTTCTCATAACTATTAATTGACTAAGCAGCTATTTGAGTTGCATTATTAATAATAATACCCTAACCAAAATAATTAAGTTCACACTTGCTGCTGATAAATAAATCCCATAATTAATGATCAAATCGATGTTTAATTATATTATAATTTCCTACATCAATCAAATTGGATTTTGATAGGTTAACCATCAACCGCTAACGAGTCATTCAGTTAATGATAACGAAATTGTTTAGAATACGACGTAGATAAGATGTTACTTGTAGGGGTTAAATCAAACAATTTAATCATGTGTTTTGTATCTTAAGATTAAGATTAGTATTAGTAGTACTTCAATTATTTGTTCATTGATAATTGCATATGATTCTTTTTTTCTTTTTCTTATTTTCAAAAGTTATGTCTGTTTACTGTTTTTTGTTTTTTTTTTAATCATGGTTTTAAAATCTTATCCAAATTTTTAAAACTAAAGAGAAAATAAAAATTAAAAGGTTTTTTTTTTTTTTTCTAATGAAAATTTGACTATGATTGCGAAAGTAATTTTAACAAGTGAGAAAAGGTCTTTCAGTAACATTTTAATTTTTTGGTTTTAAATATTTAAATAAAAATGAAAAGTTTTTTCTTATTTGCTTCCTAATCTATTTCCAAAAAAAAAAAAAAAAAAATTGAAATTCTTGTCATGTTTTAAAAGAAAAACTATTAAAAAAAAAAGTCTATCATTTGTTTTTAGATTTTGTTAAGATTTCAAGAAAGATAAACAAATAAATAAAATGAAAGCTACATACTTTTTCAAAAAAAAAAAAAAAAAAAAAAAATGAAAGCTACATACACCCAAACAAGTTAACCTCAACCACTTGTTGATGGTTGGTTCTCACATCCTACAATTGTTGAATTAAAAAAATTATTATAATAAATAATTTTAAAGATAAACTACAAATAAGTTTGGTCATCAAACAAACTTTAAATAAAGAGAATACAACAAAGAAGCGGTATTCTCAAAAATACCAAACTAAAGATGAAATCATTATAGGTTGTCCAACGTGAGCATAACTTAGAGATAATTGATATATATTCTCGGCCAAAAAGTCAGAATTTCAATAAAAAAAAAAAAAAAAAAACAATCATTATAAGCTAATATATCATCATTATCTTTTCTTTAAAAAATATAATTTTAAACACATTTCCAAAGTGTAAAAAAAATAAATAAATAAAAAGTTTCACATTGTCCAATAATGGAAGAACAAAGATAACATTGAAATGATAAAATCCTACATTATCATTTTAAAGCTCTCCAGCTATGAGAATCTCAAAGGGAACAAAACTTAATGAACAGGATTTTGAATGGAGACAAACGAATGGCCGAAAGAGTCACAAATTGATACAAAAACGAGCTTCTTTCATTGGTTGTGCAAAAAGACAACACTTGGCATCTTAAAGCATTTTTACCATCTTTTTTTATGTTTAATTACGTTTTTAATATTCAAAAAGCACAATTTATATATTAGTCCCTGAACTTTTCGGTTGTGTCAATTTAATCTTTGTACTTTAAAAAGTTTCAAATAGGTCCTCAAACTTTCAATTTTGTTTCTAATAGGTCATTGAACTTTAAAAAGTATCGATAGGTCCTTAAACTTTCACTTTGTATCTAATAGGTCCCTCAACTTTTAATTTTATTGTCTAATAAGTCTTTAATCTATTCAATATTTTTTTTTTTTTTGAGAACGAAAACTATATTAGAAAGCGTATGTAAGAAACATACGAAGAAGACTACAAGAAAGAGTTAGAAGTTTTAAATTGGAACTATTCAATATTTTTTAAAATTCACAAGCCAGCTAGGATATAAAATTAGAAGTTTAGAGTCTCAATAAGCAATAAATTCAATTTTATATATAGTGGAATGATTAATTTTTAAAAATATCAAATATACCAAAGACCTGTTAGACACAAAATTGAAAAGTTAGGGACCTATTAGATATTTTTAAAGTTCAGGAATCTATTAGAAACAAAATTGAAAGTTCAGGGAGCCATTAGAAACTTTTTAAAGTTCAAGAACCTAATTGATACAACCTTAGAAGTTCAGAGACTAAACTTGTAATAAAAAATTTTATACATATTTTATTGAACTTTAAATAAAAATTTATTTTTATCTTTTTCATAAAATATAGAGAATGTATTTAACAAAAATATTATGCGACACTATATAGAATTTTGTTTAGAGGCACATGTGTCAAATTTGGTATCACATGTTTATGAAGATGTGATATAAGATATTTTTTTAGTTCAACGATGTAGTAGTGAGAGATTCAAATATCTGACATTTTTAGTCGAACGTTAGTGTTTTAACCAATTGTACAATGGTCACAAGTGGACTTTGATATAAGATTTATGTTAAGTATAATATAGAAAAGTTGATGGCAATTATATCCCTGTACTAATTTTCTTGATGGATTAGTTTTAGCTTAATCTTTTAATTTCATTAAATTTACCTTGATGTACTTGAATAAGCTATGTGCAACTAATATTCTTAATTATTTTAGCTTTTGATTTTTTTACAAAAAAATTAATGGCTAGCAATGAGCAACAATAATCTTGTGGCATCACAAGATTTATTTATTTGAATATTGATTCTTCTAGTCATATGTAATACATTCCAAGTTGAGTTTAAGTTGTTTATACTCAATTTTGTAGCTAGATTTAGGTATTTTCATGTGATTTGATTTGGACCATTTTTTCGGACTTGATTTTGAATATTTTATTGGTTGAATGTTGGGTGATTTATCGATTTCTTTGTCATTAACTCTTTTAGATGAGGTATAATTTTATCACTTATATAAATTTATTATTGGTTAAATTACATGTTTAGTCCCTAAACTTTCAGAGTTGTGTCAATTTAGTCCCTAAACTTTAAAAATTTTCAAATAGGTCTTCGAACTTTCAATTTTGTTTCCAATAGTTCATTGAACTTTAACTTTTGTGTCCAATAGGTCCTTCAACTCTTAATTTTGTGTCTAATAAGTCCTTGACTTATTCAACACTTTTTAATCACAAACCTACTAGATACAAAATTGGAAGTTTAGAGTCTCAATAGGCATAACATTCAATTTTATATATATTAGATTGGTTAATTTTTAAAATCTTGAATATATCAGGGACCTTGTTAGACACAAAATTAAAAATTTTGGGACCTATTAGACGTTTTTAAAGTTCAGAGACCTATTAAAAACAAAATTGAAAGTTAAAGGACCTATTAGATACTTTTTAAAGTTCAAGAACCTAATTGATATAACTCTAAAAGTTCAGGACTAAACTTGTAATAAAACTTTTATTATTTAATTTAGATGAATGCTCTCTATCTCACTAAAGCTAAGTATTGGGGTAAAAAAAGATTTTGAAAAAAAATCATTTTTAACCCTAAACTTTGGGGGTTGTATCAATTTTAACCATGAACTTTCAATTTCATCAAATTGAACCTCAAACTTATCTGATCGTATCGATTTTAACCTCAAACTTGCATAAATGTTACAATGTATACCTTTGGTTAACTTTCCATTTGAACCACCATACGTAATTGATTATTTCTTCATTTTTTTTCTTAATTCACATTGCACCTAAATTGGTTTCTTATAAATAAAATATTGGAGAAAATTTATTTTAGATGATTTTTTCTTGTTGAGAATTTTAATTATGAGGGCCTTTTGGCTGCTATTTCAGATTACGAAAGCAAAGAAACTTTGAAGGTTTTTTATCTTCAAATATTTGCTAGTTTTTTATTGCTGCTAGGAACTTTATGAGATTTTTGTTCCCCTTCTTTTACGATTTTTTTTCTTGCTAATTAGAAGAATGTACAAATGTAGGAAACGAAAATAAAGAAATTTCGAGTTTTTTATTTCTCATATTTGCTAGATTTTTCTGGTTGCCAATAACTTTGTGATTCTTTTTTGGATAATAATGAGAAGAATAGTCTGGCATATTTGATTTCTTCTAGTTTTTCCAAAAAAAATCTTACAAAACACTAACTCATGTGCAATGTGAATTAAAAAAAAGGAAAAAGGAAATTGTCAATTACATGTTTTAATAGCAATTCAAATGAAAAGTTGACCAAAGGTCTGCATTACAACATTTATGGATGTTTGAGGTTCAAATTGATACAATCTGTTAAGTTTAGGGTTCAATTTGATGAAATTGAAAGTTTAGGGTTAAAATTGATACAAGCCCCTACATTTAGGGGTCAAAATTGATTTTTTAGATTTTTCTCCTTCAATAATCAGAATAGATTTTTATATTTAGCAAGTATAAAAATACAGTGCCAAAAATAATAATATATAAAAGTTTTCTCAATATAATAATATCACAATGTAATAGTATTAATATCTTTTGCAATTATATGACATGTTATCCTCGTTGACTATAGACTGATATGTGTCTTACTTTCATTGAACCGATTATGTAATAAAATATTTATATATTAAAAAGACTATTCATCATAATTGAAGTAAATAATTTTGTTGATAAATATAAAGATAGAGATCATTTTTTTTTTTGAAATTTAAAGATAGAGATCATTATAAAATATACCCTTGTGGATTAAAGTGCATGATTGAAAACACCCCATTTGAATAATCAATATAGTCTAAAGAAAATCAATCCCATGTAATAATTGAAAAAAAAAAAAAAAAAAAAAACTCTTTTTCCCCAATTTCCATTTGATTGGCATTGAAATTCATTACTCAAAAGAGAAATGCATACCTAATTTGTTTTCAACTGCCTCATCTACTTTTCAACCTAATAAATAAAAGGAAAACTACACAAACTATCCTGAATTATAGGGTTCGTTACCATCACACTTTTGAACTTTTAATTTGATCAATCAACCCCTGCACTTTGTTAGGTGTTAAAATCACATTCATGAATTTTTAATTCGATCAATCAGTCCTTTGTACTTTGTTAAATGATGCAATCCACCATTCGTTTATTTTTTAAAAATATACAACTAATAAAGAGGTTGATTACAATATTTAACAAAGTATAGGGACTGATTGCAACACATAACAAAGTACAGGAGTTGATTGATCAAATTAAAAGTTCAAGGGTGTCCTTGTAACAAACTCCATAGTTCAGGGGTGGTTTGTGTAATTTTTTTTTTTTTTTTAAAAACAACAGGGAAGAATTTTGGGCCATTTTCCTTTTCTTCTCCCTCTCCTAAATTAGATTTGAATTTTGAGGAGATGAAGGCCTCCATTATTGAAGCTTTGTAGGGTTGTAAACCTAAGTTTTAGGACAGTACTATGGGTCCTATCCATGTGTGCACATGCATGTGTTAGCTAAGGCTGCGAGCGTGTGCAAGCAAGACTCCTCACTTTGCACATTTGACTAAAGAAATCTTTTTCAAAGGACATGTAATTCTCTATTCCATGTTTCTTGCATTATTGTATTATTGCTAGGAATGCCAATAATGTTTGTATGATTATTCTAATGGCTAGGAATTTGATGGGCTGTGTGTGTTTTTTGGATTCACTTGATATTAAGAGTGAAAAAGAAAAAAAAAAAAAGGTAAAAAATGACAAATCACATAAAATTTTATACATTTAGTTAATTCTTGAATTTCAACCTCAGATGAAAAGGAACGTATATGTTGGGTTGTAAAGTCTAATCATCAAATAGGAGGTTAAAAATTAAGATATATCTCAAGAACGAACTTCAATAGAATAAGAAAGATGTTTCTAATGCAGCATGAATAACTCTGGTCTTTATTGAAAAATAGGAGCCTTGGTTAATTAAAGTATATTTTGTATCAGGATCAACACATGTGAAAGCAAGATGATGACCTTTGTAGACGAGATTCAAAATGTTCTTGGAGAAAGGATATAAGGGAAGTAGCTAGTTATAAGCAAAGCAAGTTGTAAGAGTTTTGAAATTTCCCTTTTTGGGAATTCATTTTAGTTCTTGAGATTTTGATTAGGTTTGATTTTGGTTCCTGAGTTTTCAAACTTGACAATTTAGGCTCCGTTTGATAACCATTTGGTTTTTTGTTTTTGGTTTTTGTTTTTTAAGCTTATAAACACCACTTCCAACTCTAAGTTTCTTTGACTTTTCACCTACATTCTTCCCATGTTTTCAAAAACTAAGTCAATTTTTTAAAACTAAAACAAGTAGTTTTTCAAAACTTGTTTTTGTTTTTAGAGTTTGGTTAGGAATTCAAGTGTGGCTTTAACAAAAATGAAAACCATGATGAGAAAATTTAAAGAAAACAAGCCTAATTTTAAAAAAACCAAAAACAAAAAACCAAATGGTTATCAAACGGGGTCTTAGCTCCTGAAGTTTGAATTTCATTTCATTTTAGCCACTCCATCCATTTTTCCATTAAAATCTAACGGTTTGCTGACGTGATATTTTTTTTATTAAAAAATTATTTTCTTATTTTTTAAAATAAAATAAAATAAAATAATAAATTTTTTTATTATTTCTTTTCTTCTTCTTCTCCATTATCCTTCTTCTTCAATTCTAACCCTACCTTCGATAATTTCCGACTGCTGTCGATCGCCGCTCGTCGGTAGTCGGCCGACGGTGGCTAAAAAAAAGAAAATAGTCGTCAGCGAGCAATGACTGTTGGTGGTAGGGTTAGGGTTGAAGAAGGGATATGGAGAAGAAGAAGGATAATGGAGAAGAAAAAGAAAGGGTAATGGAGAAGAATAAGAAAAGAAATAATAATAAAAAAATATTTTTTAAAATTAATTTATTTTTAAAATTAAGAAAAATAATTTTTTAATAAAAAAAATGATGTCACGTTAGTAAACCGTTAGTTTTTAACCGAAAAATGGATGAAGGGACTAAAATGAAACGAAATCCAAACGTCGGGGGCTAAATTGTCGAATTTGAAAACTCAGGGACCAAAATGAAACCTAACCCAAACCTCAAGGACTAAAAGTGTATTTTTCCTTTTTTTTTTTACAATTTGTAGGGGTGGGAGATTCGAACCACAAATCTCTTGGTCATTAGTACAACTTTATGCTAGTTGAACTATGCTCTCGTTGGCAGAGTTTTGGAACTTGAATAAAGGAAAAATATTATATATATATATATATATATATAGTTTCTCGTTATAAATTTCATCAATAATATAGTAGAATTTGCATTTATATGTATGATATAGGTTGTAGCTGTCGAATTATTATTTTGTTCATCATATATGTGAAAGATATGTAATGCTTCAAATTTTTAGTTTTGAAGTGAGAGAAATTTTGACTCATAAAAAATGTAAATACAATTATGAAAAAGTCAAGGCAACAAGAATTTTTATGGCAAGCAATATAACAAATAAAGATGCAAGTATAGGTTTTTCTATTTGGTTTATGTTTGGCATGTATAGTTTAGTAAGGACAGCAATGACAGGCAATTAGGACTTTAAGGTTGTTGTACTCAGTGGCCAATGAAACAAATTTTCCCTTAGTACTATACATTTATAATAAAATGATATTGTACATTTAATTAATGATGTAAAGGACAGTGAGAGAAAAAGGCATTATTCACCCAAAGTTTTAAAGATAAAAATGCATAGCCAACAAGAGCACGATCCAACTGACATAAAGTTTATACTCTCTCAAGCAAGAGGTCTCAGAGGTTCACATTTCCATTCCATATATGTTGTCAAAAAAAAAAAAAAAAAAAAAAAGAAAAAGAAAGATAAAAATGCAGAGAGAGTAGTTTTAACTAGGGTTTAACTTTTCAAGTGTTTAATTTTGAAAAAAATTAGTGTTTGGCGACCACTAAAAATAACTTATTAAAAAATGAGATTGAGAAATAAATTAAACCATTTTGAGAGAAACAATGGAAAGAAAATTTTTTAAAAAGAGTTTTTTAGTATATAATAACTCGTGTATAAAAACACTTAAGAGGAAATGCCACCAAACATATGAGTGTTTAAATTCTAAACAATTTTATACAAAATGTTTTTTTAAAAAATATAGTCTTAAAAAACATTTAAATTATGTTTCAAAAAAAAAACATTTAAATTAAAGGTATTTTAAATGAGTCCTAAAAATCTGAGTTTGCATTCTATCACTCCATTTTGCTCACAGATTTGTGAGGACACAAGAGGCTTGGTGAATTATACAATATACCTTAAACCCTACAAAATATCATATTGAAATATTTTAATAGTGAGACAAATTTCTTTTCAACTTGTTTTTTGAATTTATGTAAAATAGAAAAAGTTGGCTCACATTTTACTTCGTGGGGGAAACAAATTAGGTAAAATGATCGATTAATAACGAATACAACAACAAAAATGTTGTGTTGAGAAAAAGGTTAATAACACCTTTGCATAAGAACTCAAAATAAATAAATAAATAAGATCCCGTCTCATAACCATTTTGTTTTTGGTTTTTGGTTTTTGAAAATTGTGTTTGTTTTCTCTCTTTCTTCTTACCATGGTTTTCATTTTTGCTAAGGAGATATTTTAGTTCCTAGCCAAATTCCAAAAACAAAAACAAGTTTTTGAAAACTATTTTTTTTTTTTTTCAAAATTTGACTTGGTTTTTGAAAACATGGGAAAGGATGTAGATAAAAAAAAAACAAAAAACTTGTGGGTAAAAATAGTATTTATAGGCTTAATTTTCAAAAACCAAAAACAAAAAACGAAATGGTTAGGGCCCGTTTGATAACCATTTTAGTTTTTGGTTTTTGGTTTTTGGTTTCCTGTTTTTTAAAAACAAAAACCACATATGTTTGATAACTGTTTTTTGTTTTCTATTTTAAAAAAACAGAAAACCAACCTTGTTTGATAACTGTTTTTGGTTTTCAGTTTTTTAAAAATTAGAAAGATGAAAAGATATTTTAGAGAGAGAAAAATGTGTAAAGACGTTGAAACAAAAATTTAGAGACACAAATATAAATGTTTTCAAGAGATTTTTTTTTTTTTGAAAAGACGAGAGAAAAGTTAAACATAGAAAATTTAGAGAGATGAAAGAAAATGTTTAGAGAAAGAATATTAGTTAGACTCGAGAAAAGATATTAGTTAAAGAAAAAATAGAAAACAAGTTAGAGTAAAAGCGATAAATTTTAGATTAAAAAAATTAAATAAAAAAAGAAAATTTAGAGAGATAGAGAACTAACGATAAATTAGAAAAATAAAGAAAATTTGTAGCGATAGAAAATTTTGGTGACTTTTTTTTTCCAAAAGAAAAATTAGAACATGTTTATTGAGAAGAGAAAAGGCATTGACAAGTTTTTAGAAATAGACAAGTTATAGAGAAAAAAAACAAGTTTTGACGAGAAAATTTTAGAGAGAGAAAAAAATGGAGAAAGAAATTTGTTGGAGAGAGAGGTAAAAGAGGAGAAAAGTAAGCATTAGAAGAAAAATGAGTTTTTGAAAAACCGAAATCTGTTTTTAAAAACTACTTTTTTTGGTTTTTGAAATTTACTTATAATTTCAAAAACATTTTTAAAAAATAGAAAACAGAAAACAGAAATGGTTATCAAACACTTCTATTTTTAAAAAATGAAAAACAAAAACAGAAAACAGAAAACGGAATGGTTATCAAACGGGCCCTTATCAAACGGGGTCTAAATAAATAACACCTTTCATAATTTTTTTTTCTAATTTGATTAAAAATGAAAAACATTAAACATTTTAATCTAACTATTAACACCAATATGCCAAAATGAGAATAGTACAACTAGTTAAGGTATCTGTAACTTTTTAAATTAAAACTTCGAACAAAAAAATAGTAGTCTTTTAAAAAGTCCAAAAAGTCAAGGGTTAAAATTTTTATACCTACCTCTTGCGCTAAAAGCTATAGAATTCTCTTAACTAGATGTCCAAGTTGTGGTTGGTATCCAATGCTCAATGATGTTGATTTTTCTTGATAGGCAAAAAGTGCTCCCATATTTTGATCTTGATCAAGAGCATCAAGGTTGCCATGTCTATTATTTCCTTTTGCTAGGAATAATGTTTTTTTTAATGAGAAAAAGCGAAAGTTGTAGGAAGTGCGACCAACTTCTCACACATTGACTAGATAAGGAAAAGATATCATCGGTATATAAGGAAGGATAATTATCTCCACATTTGTATGAGACTTTGTGGATGGACTGAAAGCAAAGTCACGAGAGTTTATGTCCAAGATGGACAATATCATACTACTATGGAGATACGTTGGAGGGGTTCGTGTCTCTGATGAGAGTTAAAATCTAAAATTAAAGAAAACTGAGAGTTTAGATGTAAGTTGTAAAGGTAGAATTTGTTATTATTTGTTCTTTTAGTTTAGGAACAACTAAAAGATTATTCAAGCCATAATTCTTTATCAAAACTTTGTGTAAAGCTAATGGAATCTATTGAAACTAGGTAATTAAGTATTTCTTTTTTCAACTTTTTGCCAACATCACTACATTAAATTTTCCATACTTTGGAGATCTCCATAATTGTTCTTGATTTGATACAAAAGTAATTTTCAAGCATAATTCTTTTTCTCTAGCTTTGCAAAAAAAATTGATCTTCGAATCGATATTCCTCCGATTCATTACATTCTTTCAAATCATGTCATTAACAATTCATCATTGTTCTTTCAAAAACTTTGAAATTTATGATGACTAATTTCCTAGGTATCAACATTTATTTTGAATCTTGGTATGGCTTTTCCTTTTCTTGTAATATGCTTTTAGGTGAGAAGAAAATTTGGTTGATGATAGTTTGATTGAAATAAGATTTGCACCATCAATCTTAATCCATAGCTCTTATATTGAGAAAATTTTCTAGTCTACAATTAGTATGGGAGGTACTCTAAAGCTCTACCATTTATATTTGGCCATTTTTTTTTTTTTTTGAGTACATCAACATTTGGGGGTGGGGGATTCGAACCTCTGACCTCATGGTCGAGGGTACATGCCAATTACCGCTGAGCTAAGCTCGCTTTGGCATTTATATTTGGCCATTAATTTGTAAGATGTGTGTTCTTCCATTGCCATATGGTACATAGACATGAAGCTTGATAAGGCAGCTTCTATGATTAAGCTAAAGGTGTTATTAATGAGCTGACTTGTAAATTAGAAGAAATCAACCAATGGCCATAGTGATGAGCTGTTGGATTGTTGAGATTTGATTAGCTGATTTTTTGGGTTGAGTGATTTGCTTATGTGTACTTGTATGTAGACCAAAAGTTGACTACATTAAATGCATGCTAAAATATTTACTCTCAAACACAAAATATAGCAATTATAGTGTAAAACAATCTCATTGAATAATATCTTCTATTGTGTCAGCTCAATTGATAATTGAGTTAAATTACAAATTTGGTCCATATTTTTTCGAGAAAATTAGAATTGACAACCTTACGGTTTTAAAAGTTAGAATTTCATCACTATTGATTGATTAAATTATCTCACATAAATAGTTCATACCATTAGAAGCCATTAACGAATTGAGTATGTAATCATTAGTCATTCATGTGTCGAATGTTAGCTGATATGAAAGAGCTAGAGAGGGTGAAAACTAATAGAAGAGAAAATCGTGAGACATGAGGTGAGATCTTTTAAACCCTAGATCCCAATTACTATCTAAATTAAACTCTTAATTCAAAACCATTTTATATTCCAACCTTTTTTTTTTATCCCGTCGACTACTTACCCACACAACTAGCTATTTAAATACAAAATGACCACCTCATTAACACATCGATAGTTAACTTCGAATCAAATTAAGAGTTTTGAGTGTAGTGAGTGAATGTGATTTTAATTTATATCCCTATAGCCATGTTGTCAAGTTGCATGTATTTAAACACTTAAGATATTTGTAATCGTGCTTATATAGATTTAAGATTCAAACTTTTGTGAAAGTGAGCATAGTTTTTAACCGTAATTAGTATGGTCTTCCTTTCATTAAGGTCAAAAGTTTAAATCTACATGTCTTATGAAAAAAGGAAAAATAAAAATCTACCGCATGACCTTACCTTACAAATGTAATTGGTGGCTCAATTCTTTTTGTTCCTTTTCTATTTTGCTAGTTTTAATTTCAATTCTAAAGATTTAAAAGTCATTGAATTTTTTTTATGATTTATGAAGAAAATACTTTCAAAGCTATAATTAATTAGGCCCCGTTTGATAACCATTTCGTTTTTGGTTTTTGGTTTTTGAAAATTAAGCCTACAAATACTACTTTTACTCACAAGTTTCTTTGTTTTGTTATCTACATCTTTCCCTTGTTTTCAAAAACCAAGTCAAAATTTGAAAACAAAAAAAGGTAGTTTTCAAAAACTTGTTTTTGTTTTTAGAATTTGACTAGGAATTCAAATGTGTCTTTAACAAAAATGAAAACCATTGTAAGAAAATTGGGAGAAAACAAGCATAATTTTCAAAAACCAAAAACCAAATGGTTATCAAACGGGACCTGTATTACAAATCTAGACCCTCCACTGAATCAAAACATATAATTGAAGCTTGTCAAGTCAGATGCAAGGAGCTTGAAGCAAGAACCAAATAAACCTATTTGTACTTTTTACCCAACACATTTTACCCTAAAATCACTATTTCATAGACAACTACATTCAAATCACCATTTAAAAATGTGTTCTTAGTAGGTTAATTACATGTTTAGTCTCTGAGCTTTCAGGGTTGTATCAATTTAATCCCTGAACTTTAAAAAAGTTTCAAATAGGTCATCAAACTTTCAATTTTGTTTCCAATAGGTCCCCAAACTTTATTAGTATCCAATAGGTCCTTAAATTTTCACCTTTGTGTCCAATAAGTCCCTCAACTTTTAATTTTGTGTCTAATAAATCCTTGACCTATTCAACATTTTTTAAACTCACAAACCTACTAGATATATACAAAATTGTAAGTTTAGAGTCTCAATAGGCATAAAATTCAATTTTATACATAATAACTAGATTGATTAATTTTTAAAAATATCAAATATATCAAGGACCTATTAGACACAAAATTGAAAGTTTAGGGACCTATTAGACATTTCCAAAGTTCAGGGATCTATTAGAAACAAAATTGAAAGTTCAAGGACCTATATTAGAAACTTTTTAAAGTTCAGGAACCTAATTGATACGACCATGAAAGTTCAGGGACTAAACTTGTAATAAAATCTTCCTACTAATAGATTGTTAACGTTGTATATCACATAAACTATTGGTGTTAATTTTATTTTAAATATCACATCACAAATACGAAAAATGAAGAGTCTAACATACGACCCTTTAGAGAGGTTAAAATACATTAACGAACAAGTTATATGCTCAAGTTAGCATTATTATTATTTCATCAACAATTTATTAAAGGTATTAAAAGTTGTAACGCCCCAGGCCCAGAATTTGGAATCCGGATTTGGCACCTCACGGCCCCGGCATTCCCCTACGACCTGGCCACGTTACCATACTCGTCTTAAACCGCTTTTAAGAGCGAAGACTGTCCCCACAAACCAACACAGGGTCCTTTTAGGATGCTTTGTCCTCACTCTCTTCCTAGGAAAATTCCTAGGAGGTCACCCAACATAGAACTTCTCCAAGCCAAGCACGCTTAACTTCAAAGTTCCTATGATTGAACCACCGAAAAGGAATGTGCACCTTGTTGGTATAGGTAGTATCTATCAATTCTTTTAAGCTTATCTTGATCATGCTTTCATGTCCTCAGGATCCCTCTCATTCGGATGTGATCTCGGTTTATTCATGTACCCCTCCTAACCTCAGACGTCACAAAAGTAATCCAATTTGTCAACATGATCATAGTTCAACAGTCCACTCTCTTGGGAAGATTTGTAGGATTTGAGCTTCACTCTCAACATTGCAATAATTCTAAGAGGAAAAAAAAATCTAGAAAGTTGCATTAACATCTTTGCAAGAAGAAATTAAATATCAAAGAACTAATTGGAACTCAGCATTGCAAATAAGAGAAAGTTATGGGCCATACCTATTTTTAATCAACAATAAATAAGATATGAGAGTGGTGAATAAAGGAGATCAATCAGAATACTTTTTGATTAAACTTCTCTCATCCCATTGAACTGTTTGGTAGAAATAGTATAGAGATGTATACATTGCACATTATGAACATTGAGCATGAAAATATTAAAAAAAAAATACAAGAGACAGGTTTAATATAGTTAATGCATGGTTGCTCCAAAATTTAAGCAAAATTTTTCTTTTTAAATGTGATTATCTCGTGGTTATCAGTACAACTTTATGTCAGCTGAGCTATGCTCTTGTTGGCGATGATTTAAGAATAAGTTACCTTGTTGTTTTAGCACAAAATATCAAATATATATCATAAATAACAACATTTATAGGTCTTTAGAGTGTTAAATTGTATTAAAACAAAATATGTCATTGAACATTATCTTTTAACTTTAATAGTGAAAATATATATAATATATTCTTATAGAAAATACTATCATTTTCCTAATTTATTTTTATAAAATTTAGAAACAAATGACCAAAACAACTCAATCTCGAATATTATATATATGGTTGGTTTTAGGTCACTTTACCTAGTTTTGAAAAATTTTACAAAACTCCCCAGAGTTGGACCAAATATTTTCATATAATCGCTAATAAACTCATAAACACTTTTAATTTTAAATGTTAAAACTGTTTCTTTCTTACTTTTTTTTCTTAGTCCAACGTAGTGGAGTATGGAGATTTGAACCTCTGACTTTAAGGAAAGGAGTACATATACCAATTATCGCTAATATATGTTCACTTTGACATTATTATAACTATTTCGAGAAATGTGATAATATATTTATGAACAATTAATACTTGTTAAAAGAGACTTGAACTTGTTAAAAACAAAAATATTCTTAAAAAAAAATAAAAAAAAGAAAAAGAAAAAGTACCACTAGGACAAACTCAAACAATGTGTAATAATCAAAATAATTAATTCATATCATCCAATCAGCAATGAAGAAGTTACCAAATGAAGAGAAATATTGTTAGCCAATCCTCAGTGGTTGTTTTACTTTGATTATTTCTATTAATATGTGGAATCATCCATGCACTTATTCATCTTACAGACAAATGGATTGGAAATTCACTTTTGCTTTTACAAATCTCAAGAAAATGGATTCCCCAGTCTGTTCAAATTAGCTCAATAATGAAGATTCTTCTATTGTACTTCTGTCCCTAAGGAGTATTTATGATTTAAAAAAGGAACATTAATTTTTTTAAAAAAAAAATCTCTAAAATGTATCATTAATTTACTGTCTAGTAATCAAGAGAGTTATTGTCAAAAATAGCCTAAAGCAATAAATTAATCATAAACTAGTAACTTAAAGTTTTAGCTCTAAATTAAGCGTTGAAATTTGTCAATTCATATAATCAATAGTATATGCATCGAATCTCATCCATTAAAATGGAATCCAAACCGAGTCGTGATAGCCTAAAATGATCAATATACACATGCAAAGCACAACATACATATGAGTGCTATTGGATTCTCGTCTGAAAATTTCAGCCTACTTTGATTAAATAATTGTGAGCGAGACTTCCTGATGTGTTCTTAAATAATCTTGCATTGTATGTGTTTTTTTTTTTTTCATAATTCAATTTTTGTGTTTCACATGCAATTATGAATGTCGAGGAAAATCAATAAGACCTTTTAAGGAATAGTTTTATTTTATTTTTCTTTCAAATTATGAATTTAAATCAACAAAATAGGGGAGATGGATTTGATTTGTATGTTCATATCTAAGTCAAGAGCACTGATTCCAAAGTTCCATATCTGTTCCACCCTACTTCTTAAAATAATTCATTTCAAACTTAAGAGAAAGAAAAAAAGGCAAGAATTGGAATGAATGATTGGATGTATTTGTGTTTGAAAACTTACTTTTAACAATACTATCTTCTCTCTTTCTCTCTCTTTTTTCATTCCAACCCAAGCCAACTCCATGGGCCACAACATTCATATTGATTGTGTTAAAGTTAGGTGATCTAAATTCTTCAACATCTAGATCCAAAAATGTCAATGTAATTTTTAAAGCAAAAGTTTATAGGGCGTTTTTAGTGGTTGTACAGCTAGTGCATGTGTGATTGATTTAAGTTATATCAATGCAAAGATGATAATTTCAGAACGTAAATCCATAATTTTCCTTGTGCTAGTCAATTCGTACGTTTTCTCTTGTTATCTCGCCTTCGCATCCATCCTTTTTAAGCAGATCAAATCGTCGAATCGCCCTCATCTTCGTCAACTTTGTTTGCATTCATAACCCACTATTAATGTTAGGTTTGCATTGCATAAAGGGGCAACCCATTTATTTTTATTCTTTTTTTACTATAATTCTAAACAGTGTAGCCACATTTTTTTCCAATGGTCTCTAGGGTTGATTTGGGTGTGGTGGGCCTTATCCTCCATGTGCTTCCATGTGCTGTGTCTTTCTCTCAAAGCCCCACCATCCTTTCTTCTCTAACACACATAAAATCCCCTTTCTTCTCATCCCTTCAATCTCTCATTCTTTCCTTCTTTTTCTTTCTCTCTCTCATGCAATAACCCTAGCTCTTTTTTAAACCCTAAATTCCACTTCAAAATTCAATCTTTCCTCCACTATCTTTCTTTCTTCAACAAAATGCCCAACCCCAACAAGCTCAAACAAAAATTTCTCAAGAAATGGCTTGTGGGTCTACAAGCCATCACCTCTTCAAGCACAAACATGGACTTGTTAGAGAGAAAGAAAGCCATAAAAATGTCTGCCGACTTTGCCATGGCTGCGACCAGAAACGGCGCGACTTTCTGGAGTCGTGCCATCATCGCCGAATCCATGAAAGGCCGTGCAGGCCAAGCTCCATCTCGGGCCATCTCGAATAGTCGAACCATTCACACGAAGCTTCGAAGGAAGACGACGACGCTGCGAAAGATACGTCGGGCGAGGAGTCGCTTGCCTCCGACGAAGTCGTTAGCGAGCTCAGTGTTATGACGAAAACAGTAACAACGTAACAAGAACGAAAGGGCGAAGAGAAACAACACACAGATATACGTGGTTCACTAACAGTGTGTTAGCTACGTCCACGGGCAGAGGGAGAGAACGATCTTATTATGTGAGGAGTATTCAGAATACAGAGAGATTAGGGCAAAGAATAGGTTAAGAGGGTTTATATATGGCACCACTCTTAACCCTAACATAATAGGCCCAAAATAAAAGCCCAAAACGGAAATATCACATCTAATCCCTATACATAATTTAGCTTAGGGGGCGTTGCCCCCGAACCCCCACCGGGCGCTTCGCCCCTGGACCCCGACTCGCTGACCGGGCAGCGAGACCCCCGTACTGGGTCGTTCGGAGCGCTTCATATCAGATTCAAGGCATATCAACAAATCTCCACCTTGACTTGAACTCTCTCACACATAACAGATGAACCAGATGTACCCAAAGAAAAGTACCAGATGCAACTTAAAAAAAGTCACCAGATTCTCCCTCTGCTTCATAAGGTCCCCTAGGGACCACTTAGCAATTCAGAACATTTAGCAAGTCCAAACAATGTTGGAACTTGCCACTTGGGACTGCCTTGGTGAAAATATCAGCGGGGTTATCAGCTGTCCCAACTTTCATCACCTTAATCCTCTTCTCATCTCTCAGGAAATGATATCTAACATCTATATGTTTAGTCCTCTCATGATGAACTTGATCCTTGGCTAAGCATATTGCACTCAAACTATCACAATATACAACAGCCTGATCATGATGAAGACCAAGGTCACCAACTAGTCCTTTCAACCATATTGCTTCTTTAGCAGCTTCTGTTAGTGCCATATACTCAGCCTCAGTAGTAGACAAAGTAACTGTAGGCTGTAGGGTTGCCTTCCAACTAACAACAGAACCACCAAGGGTAAACACATAACCAGTCATGGACCTTCTACTGTCAACATCCCCAGCATAGTCAGAATCAGAATAACCAGTCACTAAACATTCTGTATCACCTCCATAAAGGCCTTCTTCGTACCAGACAGCGGCGCCCATAATCCCTGCTGCTTTAGCAGAGATCGCATCTTGATCTGCCACAGACCAAAACTGTTCCTCCCGGTGAATTTGTCGATCTTCACGTTCATAGCTGACATCCTTGTACGCTTGAAAAACTGTTGCGGAAAAACACGAAACCGAGGCTCTGATACCACTTGTTAAGGACGAGGACACGACACAGATCTCCACAATGGTATGATATTGTCCACTTTGGGCATAAGCCCTCATGGCTTTGCTTTTGGTTCCACCCAAAAGGCCTCATACCAATGGAGATACTTGTCCTCCCTTATAAACCCATGATCATCCCCTTATCTAGCCAATGTGGGACTTTGGTTGCACTCCCAATTCCCAACAATCCTCCCCTCGAACAAAGTACCACAGACGAGCCTCCCTTCAAATAGTCATCTATCCGTCCATATCTCCTTTCATAGGGAGGAGTTTTGCTCTTAGAGCCAGATTACGGATTCTATCCGTCCATATCTCCTTTCATAGGGAGGAGTTTGCTCTTAGAGTCAGATTACGGATTCTATCAGTCCATATCTCCTTTCATAGGGAGGAGTTTGCTCTTAGAGTCAGATTACGGATTCATTCCGTCCATATCTCCTTTCATAGGGAGGAGTTTTGCTCTTAGAGCCAGATTACGGATTCTATCCGTCCATATCTCCTTTCATAGGGAGGAGTTTGCTCTTAGAGTCAGATTACGGATTCATTCCGTCCATATCTCCTTTCATAGGGAGGAGTTTGCTCTTAGAGCCAGATTACGGATTCTACATATGAATATTTCTTCAAGGCTAACAAATTCTTTGTTCAACACTCGGGGATTCTACCGACATGGCTAAGTCAGGGTCTAGCTCTGATACCACTTGTTAAGGACGAGGACACGACACAGATCTCCACAATGGTATGATATTGTCCACTTTGGGCATAAGCCCTCATGGCTTTGCTTTTGGTTCCACCCAAAAGGCCTCATAACAAAGTCCCACATTGGCTAGATAAGGGGATGATCATGGGTTTATAAGGGAGGACAAGTATCTCCATTGGTATGAGGCCTTTTGGGTGGAACCAAAAGCAAAGCCATGAGGGCTTATGCCCAAAGTGGACAATATCATACCATTGTGGAGATCTGTGTCGTGTCCTCGTCATAACAAGTGGTATCAGAGCCTCGGTTTCGTGTTTTTCCGCAACAGTTTTTCAAGCGTACAAGGATGTCAGCTATGAACGTGAAGATCGACAAATTCACCGGGAGGAACAGTTTTGGTCTGTGGCAGATCAAGATGCGATCTCTGCTAAAGCAGCAGGGATTATGGGCGCCGCTGTCTGGTACGAAGAAGGCGGACGCTGATGAAGAAGAATGGAAAACCTTGGAGGAGAAGGCCCATTCCACGATTATGTTATGTCTGGCCGATGACGTCATCATCGAGGTCGCGAATGTGGATACTGCCGCCGGGCTCTGGTCTAAGCTCGAGAGCCTCTACATGACGAAGTCTTTGACTAAGAAGTTGCTCTTGAAGCAACGTCTGTTCAGTTTGCGAATGCAGGAAGGTACGCCCCTTAGAGATCACATAGACCAGTTGAACTCTATTCTGTTAGATCTACGTAATCTTGAGGTTAAGGTAGATGATGAGGATGCTGCTTTGATTCTGTTAGTATCTTTGCCGTTGTCGTATGAGAATTTTGTAGATTCTTTTATTAGTGGTAAAGATAAATTGTCTCTAGAAGAAGTAAAAACTGCCCTTCTGACTAGAGAAGTCCGTCATAAAGTAGCAAGTTCGGTTACAGAAAATCAGGCATCTGGGTTGGTTGCTTCGAGTAGTAAGGGACATAGGAAATCTGGTAGAAAGAAGTCCAATGGTAAGAATTCGAAGCCTAATGAAGCTAATCCTAGAGCGAATGACATCTGTAATTACTGTAAAGAAAAGGGGCATTGGAAATATGACTGTAAAAGGAAGGGTAATATGTATAAAAAGAAGGAAGGTTCTGCTGCTGTGGCAGATGCTAATACTGATTCAGATGATGACTTAGCCCTAGCTGTAAATGAAGAACCGTGTCTTAAAGATCTGTGGGTTCTTGATTCTGGGGCGTCGTATCATATGTGTCCAAATAGAGAGTGGTTTTCGACTTATCAGCAGGTAGATGGTGGTAATGTCACTATGGCTAACAACGCTGTCTGTAAGGTAGTCGGGATAGGCTCAGTCAGGATACGGACACATGATGGTTTTTTCTGCACTTTGGATGAGGTTAGACATGTTCCACTAATGACCAAGAGTCTGATATCTTTGAGTGTTTTAGACAGTAAGGGTTTCAGTTTCAGAGGTGAAGGTGGAGTTACTCATGTCTGTAAGGGTTCCAAGGTGGTTCTGAAAGGTGTCAAGCGTGGAACTCTGTATTATCTGGCAGGTTCTACGCTGACTGGTTTTGCTGCTGTTGCATCCTCTACAGTTCGCAGAGATGATATGACTAAGCTGTGGCATATGAGACTTGGTCATATGAGTGAAAGAGGGATGCAAATTTTGTCAAAGAGAGATCTTCTTTGTGGACACAAGGTGCAGGATCTGGGATTTTGTGAGCATTGTGTGTTTGGAAAGCTTCATCGCAGTAAGTTTCCAAAGGGTGTTCACAGTACGAAGGGAACACTTGATTATGTTCACTCTGATTGTTGGGGTCCTTCTCAAGTTGAATCTATTGGAGGTAGTAGATATTTTCTGTCTATCATTGATGACTACTCAAGAATGACTTGGGTTTTTATGATGAAGCACAAAAGTGAAGCCTTCAAGAATTTCAAGCAGTGGAAGACCTTAGTAGAAAATCAAACTGGGAAGAAGATCAAAAGGCTACGAACTGATAATGGTCTGGAATTCTGTGGGTCTGAGTTCAATGAGTTTTGCAAGAATGAGGGGATTGCCCGTCATCGCACCGTTAGAGATACACCACAGCAAAACGGGGTGGCAGAACGAATGAATCAGACACTTCTTGAGAGAGCAAGATGTATGCTTTCTAATGCTGGGTTACCTAGAAGATTTTGGGCAGAAGCAGTAAGCACAGCGTGTTATTTGATTAACCGAGGACCTCATACAGGTATTGATTGCAAAACACCTTATGAGGTGTGGTCTGGTAAGCCTGCAGATTACTCTTTGCTGAGAGTTTTTGGTTGTTCAGTTTATTATCATGTAAATGAGGGTAAATTAGAACCTAGAGCTAAAAGAGGTATATTTGTGGGATTTGGTGATGGGGTCAAAGGTTATAGGATATGGTCACCTTCTGAAAATAGAGTTATACTCAGTAGAAATGTTGTGTTTGATGAAAATTCTATGTTTAACTCTGTTGTGAAGCCCGTTGTTGCAGAAGAAAGTAGTGATGTTGATAAACAGGTGGAGCTGCAATTCACCTCTGGTCAGGATGAATTACAGCACCAAGGTGGAGAAGATCAACATGCTGCTATAGAAACTGCTATAGAAACTGATGTGCCAGTTGTTGATACAGGTACAAGAATAGATGAGCCAGAGTCTTCTAGTTCAGAAACAGCACGTCAGCCAAGTATAGCTCTTGATAGAGCTAGGAGAGTTGGCATTCGACCCCCACAGAGGTATGGTTTTGAGGATATGATTGCTTATGCACTACAGGTTGCTGAAGAGGTGGATCCCCATGAGCCGTCCACCTATAGAGAAGCTGTTTCGAGTAGTGAGTCTGCTCAATGGCTTGCTGCAATGGGAGATGAGATTGAGTCACTTGACAAAAATCAGACTTGGGAGCTAGTCAGACGACCTAAGGAAAGAAAGATTGTTACTTGCAAATGGGTCTTTAAGAAAAAGGAAGGAATCTCACCTACAGAGGGTATTAAGTTTAAAGCTCGAGTTGTTGCAAGAGGGTTTACACAGAGAGAAGGAGTTGACTACAATGAAATATTTTCACCAGTGGTCAGACATACTTCCATCAGGGTGCTTCTAGCCATGGTTGCACATCAGAATTTAGAACTTGAGCAACTAGATGTGAAGACAGCTTTCTTACATGGAGAGTTGGAAGAGGAGATTTATATGACCCAACCAGAGGGGTTTCAATGTCCTGGTAAGGAAGACTATGTTTGCAAGTTGAAGAAGTCTTTATATGGGCTCAAGCAGTCTCCACGACAGTGGTATAAGAGGTTTGACAGTTATATGATTGAGTTAGGCTACAACAGAAGTCCGTATGATTGTTGTGTGTATCACAACGAGCTTGGTGATGGATTGAAGATTTATCTGGTTCTGTATGTAGATGACATGTTGATAGCTGCTAAGTCCAAGTCTGATATTATGAAGTTGAAAGACCTTCTCAGTGCTGAATTTGAGATGAAAGATTTGGGTGCTGCTCAGAAAATTTTGGGTATGGAGATTTATAGGGAAAGAGATAAAAATAAGCTTTTCTTGTCACAGAAAGGATATATTCAGAAGATATTGTCCAAGTTTGGGATGTCTTCAGCTAAGCCTATAGATACTCCTAGTGCTGCAAGTGTTCGTTTGTCTTCTGTACTTGCATCACAATCTGAAGCTGAGAAGGAATACATGGCTCGAGTCCCATATGCTAGTGCAGTAGGAAGTTTGATGTATGCTATGGTATGCACTAGGCCTGATCTTGCACATGCTGTGAGTGTTGTCAGTAGGTTCATGGGGCAACCTAGAAAGGAACATTGGCAAGCTGTGAAGAGGATTTTTCGTTACCTTAGAGGTACATCTGATATAGGTCTCGTTTATGAAAGGAGATATGGACGGAATGAATCCGTAATCTGACTCTAAGAGCAAACTCCTCCCTATGAAAGGAGATATGGACTGATAGAATCCGTAATCTGACTCTAAGAGCAAACTCCTCCCTATGAAAGGAGATATGGACGGATAGAATCCGTAATCTGGCTCTAAGAGCAAAACTCCTCCCTATGAAAGGAGATATGGACGGATAGATGACTATTTGAAGGGAGGCTCGTCTGTGGTACTTTGTTCGAGGGGAGGATTGTTGGGAATTGGGAGTGCAACCAAAGTCCCACATTGGCTAGATAAGGGGATGATCATGGGTTTATAAGGGAGGACAAGTATCTCCATTGGTATGAGGCCTTTTGGGTGGAACCAAAAGCAAAGCCATGAGGGCTTATGCCCAAAGTGGACAATATCATACCATTGTGGAGATCTGTGTCGTGTCCTCGTCCTTAACACTCAGTTGCAAAGAGATTGGTTCGAAAAAGGACCAACGTTCTGAGGAGTTTGGTTCCTGGGGGAGAATTTATGGAGGATGAAGTTTTGTTGATTGAAGAAGCCCTAGATTACATATCGTTTCTTCGAGCTCAGGTTGATGGAATGCGATTTCTTGCTAATTGAAATGAGAATTATTCAAAATTCATAATTTAATTAGGTACTTAATTACTTTATGATATCTTTTCTTTTCTAAAGGCTTGTTAGGGAGAAAATTGTATTCACTGATGCAAAATATTGTACAGGTGAAAAAAAAATTATACATTTAAGTGAATTTGAAGGGTTTTTTTTTTCTTTTTTTATATATGTTTTTTTCCAATTTTAATGTTGATCTTTTGCAATGATTAAGCTCAAAAAGACATGCAGAAAGATCCATTTTGTAAATCTGTCCAAAGCTGTTAAAGCAATTTCCTTCTTTGTTATCTTCTTCTACTCATTAAGGGGTTTTTAATTAAGTTCACTTTTTTATACTCATATAAAGAATTGTGCAAACATTAATTTTTAATTTGTATAATTTCTAAGTTCATAGCTAATTTGAGTAAAGTGGAATAAGATAAATGAATTTCAAGATGAGTACTTTAAATTGTATGTTTATGAAATAATACTTTTATGTTTTGTAATTGTTTGGGATACTTGATATCATAGAATTATCAAGAAGATCAAATTAATTTAGGCGGGTTGTTTATGTTGACTTTTCAAGTGCTTAAAAACACTTTTTTTTAACTTAAAGAACAATTTTTCCAAATAGTTCTTCGGTTAAATGTATAAATTTGTTTTCAAAAACAACAAAATTTGGCTGCATACAAATCTTAACAAGAAAGAGAAAGGTAGAAAATGAGATTTTTTTTTTTTATCTCTCCTAGTTATCAAGATTTTAATGGTGGTATGTAGGGAGATCCCTACATATCGGTATGCAGCCATGTTTTTTCCTTTCAAAAATACAAATTTACCAATATGAAACAATTTTAACTCTCGAAAACAAAATAAAAAACCAAGATAGTCTTATCAAACAGATAGATCTTACCTAACGAACGAGCGAGTCTCACCTTAGAAGTACAAAAAGAAAATAAACCAAATGTAAGCAAACATGGAGTTTGATTGAGTACTAAAGAAAACACTTTTGGGGAAACCATTAATTGCAAAGAAATGTAAGATATGTCTGGCTAAAGATGAAAGCACATGGGTTGGTTTTTATACACAATCCAAAGCATGCAATATGTATAGAGAAAAAGAAAAAAAAAAGTTGGTGATAACGATGATAGAGGGCCAAGGGCTGCACACCCGTGTGCATGAGTATGATTTGAGGACAACAACAACAAGGCCAATGTGCCCAAAATTAATGCTACAATGGCCACTAGTGAAATTGAATAGACTCAAGAACAATACCTCATTAATATTACTTCCAATCATATATACATATGCACATGCCTAGCTACCCTTTTTAATTTCTCTTCTTGCAATGAACCTAGCTCAAAACAGACTTCATCAACACAAATATATATATATATATATATATATATATGGCACTTTATTGAAAATGAATGAGAGTTGTTGAATATATTGTAGTTTATATATATGTGTTGAATCAGCACTAAACCTAAAAAAAAAAAACTAGAGGTGTTGAATTGAAGGGAAGTTTAAGCATTTAAAATATAAATTTTATCAATTTTTTTGTGATATGATGTGATGTTTGGGACTTTTGATGGACTTTTAGATAAAGGGACATGGAAATGAAGTGATGTCATCATATATTAAAATAATATGAATTATGAGATTGGGAAAGGAGGAAAGTATATAAATTACGGAAAGCTTGAGAGAATGGATAGATGTGTAGATGAACTGATAGCGTTGTACGTTAAAGCAAGCAAGATGAATTATGTGATTGTGTAAGTATGAGAGATTACATAATTTAAAATTTAAAAAAATAAATAAAAGAATTGATATATCGGTATTGGCAAGATACGCACCTTCTTTAACTTTTAAATTGCTCGTTGAATAGGACTCATAAAGTTTAGGCTAAATTATAAAAAATATCCATGAACTATGAGGTTTGTTTCAAAAATGCCCCTGAACTTTAAAAAGTTTCAAAAATACCCCTGAACTTTACAAAACGTTTCAAAAATATCCTTGTAGTTAATTTTTGGATGGGAATCGTTAAAACCGTTGAAAATACCATTGCCGAAAATCTAGTCAAGCTCTTGGGATGATGTGTTGAAAGATAAGAAAAGCTCCTAGTGTATGAATACATGAAAAATAGGTAAAACTTCTCATTAATTTTCATGGGAGAAGAATTTACCGTGGGATAAGGAAAAAAAAAAAAAAAAGATGCATTTTCTAATAAGGTTATTTTTTAAAATCTTTTGAAAGTTAAAGAGTATTAATGAAACTGAAATTTTTCATGGTTTCCATCCAAAAATTAACAACAAGGGTATTTTTGAAACATTTCTTAAAGTTCAGGGGTATTTTTGAAACTTTTTAAAGTTTATGGCCATTTTTTAAACAAACCCCATATTTCAGGAGCATTTTTTATAATTTAGCCTAAAGTTTAACTTGCTTGGCATGAAGTTATTAGATTACATGGGGTTCCATCTCAAAACCAATTGGCAATGGGTGGGGTGACTCATACATCTTATAACTTGTGAGGTCTCCACTTATCTTTTCAATGTGGGATCCTCAACAGAAGTAATACTATAGTGAGGTTAAGGGCATTACAATACCTTATTTAAATTATAGGGGACAATTTGAGGAAATTCAAAAGTGTTGATAGATGCTTCATTTTTTTTTTTCTGAGATAAAAGAAAATAAAACTGCCTATTGCATTGAGATGCTGCAAATTCAAATTTAAATACAGGGTATGATATGTTTATACATGTAAAAAAAACTATAATAATATTACTTTTTTTTTCAAGATTCATTTACATAACTATAAACATAAAAGGAGGAAGAAACAATATTATCGTAGATATTTTGAATACAACATTTTGACATCAGGTACAAAATCACTATGCGCAAAACTCAAAGTTAAATATAATCATTTTTCTCGACCTACAATACAATTTCTATGCACCAAAGAAGTTGAGTTCCACATAAATATTTCCTAAATACAAATATGACCTTAAAAGATTAGTAAATCGATTAGAGATCACTATGATCAAATTTTATTCACTTATGAGAAACAACTAGATATGAGTTAGGGATGCTTCGTAAAGAAAAATTCACTTGAACAATCAAGTTAGTAAGAAAGTTTTGGGGTTTAATTTAAAAATGAAGAGAGAAAAGAAAGTGATTTATGAGACTTGAGAGTTACCGATACACATGAAAAGATGTTCGATGTCAGCGAAGCAGATCCAAGAAGTTGAAGAGAAGCTGGAGCAACTTTACAAACACAACATGAACCCTAAAATTATTATAGATCTTCTCCAATTATTCTCATTGAATGAAAGAACACACAGAGCAATACCAACAATATTTTTAGTTGTTTAATTCTATTAGGTATGTCCTCTCTTTTAATTAAGAAAAATAAATTAAATAACCTAACATGGCATAAAATTAGGTTTTTTATTAAATCAATTATTTATATACTATTATACTCGTTATAATATGGATTTATATCTTATTCAAATGTGTTGCATAAAAATCAAATAGGTCCCTATCCTAGAAATATGGTTGATTATGTGTTCCATTAATTTTTAAGACTATTCTTTGTTTAAATAATTTTTTTGACATGTCTTTTTAAAATATTAAAATCAAACTTATCTTGATAAACTATTTGAACTATGCTTAAAGTTCTAACTTTCAAGACTATTGAAAAACGTCACCGCCAATTTAGAATATAGTTTAATTGGTCAAACTGATGGGTTACTGTAAATTTATAATTATATCAAAACTCTAATAACACTTCCTCTCATATGGTTTGAAATTTAAAGAAATCAATATTATTGGAGAGAAAATTACATTTAAGAATCTTTTGCTGCATTTCAAAAATTTTAATTATATCAATACTTTAACACTCCTCACTTTAGACTTGAAAATTTATAGAATCCCTAATTAGTGGAAATCAATAATAATTGGAGAGAAAATGACATTACAGGGGTTCATACAAAGTACCTTCGACTCTAATGCCATATTAAATCACCACTGTTATGGGTGAATTTGGACCTAGTTCTAGGAAAGTCAGAATGATAAGAGCCCAGAGAAGAAACAAGTCCACGGACGCCCATTGGGCCCGAATCAATCTCTAGGACTACTCCCTCTCCTAAAAGGAAGGGGAAAACCCTAATTTCAACTATAAATAGAAGAGACTAACCCCAAGGTAGGGGGGACTCAACTTGGTATCTATTTTCTTCTTCTATATTATTATTTTACTTGCTTCACTTATGATCTCCCAACTGACTTAAGCATCGGAGTCGGTGTGGCAAGAAATCATTTGGAAATTATATTCAATTAGTTGGGCTTTTCTTTGGAAATTATATTTTTTGGAAATTATATTCTACTGTCAAGTTGTGTGATAAGAAATCCTTTGGAAATTATATTCTATGGGCTTTTCTTTGGACTATTTTTTTTTTATTCATAGTCATGTCTTAACTGTTGAGGATCCCACATTGAAAAGATTAGTGGAGACCTCACAATTTATAAACTACAAGGGTCACTCCACTCATTGCCAATTGGTTTTGAGATGGAACCCCATGTTATTTGATATTAACCACTTGAGTTATATTTTGGTTTGTCACTATACTCTATATATATCCCGTTTACACTTTTACTTTTTTTACTCATGTATTAATATCTCTCTGATGTTGTAATATCAATTTAGTTTTCCACATTTATTTTATAATTTGTTCAATTTATAGCACAATAATCTATTATCATCTTATCATCCAACAGTTGAATAAGATTTTGTTTTTTTTTTTTTTTTTTTTTTTTTACGGTTTAACTTAATTCACTTGCATGTACTAATTATTAAATAAAGAGGGTCAATCTAAGCATATAACTTTCAACTGGTTAAGATTTTGTATAGAAACGAAAACTAAAGAGTAATATGATTTGCAAATAAACTTGAACAAGTTGAATAGAAGTGCATTATTTGAAACCATTTTTACAAAATAAATAAATAGACAGTAGGAAAAATCATGGAAACCCTAATTTGGTAATAAGTATAACAAAATGTCATTTGAATTTGATTGAGAAAGAAAAAGAGAGGGAGAGAAAAAAAATCATTAAATAACAAAAATTTAACATGTATTCTAGAAAAATGTTATAACTTTTTAAAATATAGTATAAGTGTTACCTTTTTTAAAATTATATATTTTATATTAATTTAATTTGAATGATGCTATTTTTGTCAGATTTTAAAATTTTTGCTATATTTAAAAAAATATATATATTTATTACAATTTACACAAATGCTTTCAAAACCGAAGGTATAGAAACAAAGGAAAATGAACAACTGGAGTGATTGGATATGAAAAAGACTGAATGAATTGTTGTTATCTGATTCAGACCAGCTAGCACACAGCATGTTTTTCATCGAATTTGTATACAATCACTTCATTGCTATCGCTAGCTACCCCACTGCATTAACACCTTCTTCATTCCTAATATTTTATATGTATGTATGTATATATATATATGGTTAAATTTACCAACTATATAGTCCCGAACTTTTTCGAGTTCTGTCGTATAGACCTCTAAATTTTAAAAGTTTCTAACGAGTCCTTGCACTTTTAATTTCGTGTTTGACGAATCCTGGACCTGATCAAAATTTTTTAAAAATATGGATTTATATTAGATACAAAATTGAATGTCACCCTTCAATTTTGTGTGTCTAATAGGTTAAGGATTTATTAGACACAAAATTAAAAGTTTAAGAATTTATTAGACACTTTTTAAATTTCAAAGACCTATTAAATTCGATTCTTTCCCGTGTTTAAGTAAACAAAAATGAAAATTAAAAAAATTTAAAAGAGAGAAATATGTTTGAAAAAAATATTATATACATGTAAAGAGATGTTTGAAAAAGATGTTGGTGAGAGATAAATAAGTTTGTGAGGGAGATTAGTTGGAAAGATATGTTAGAGAGAGAGGAGGTTGCCTAGAGGCCCTAGCTATACCTTGGTGTCTACAAGTAAAATGGGATTTTAAAAAATAAAAACTTGTTTAATTTTTTTATTTAGTTTTTAACATTTTTACTAAATATATCAAATGGTTTGTAATATTTGAATAATCTTCAAGTTGGTTCTTTTTAATAATTATCCATTTGGTTCATAATTTCTAAAAATTCTCAAATTTACCTTTAATGTAAAAATATTCAACTAAATTCTTCTAAAAAAAAGGTTGACAAAAATTGTTAATATTAAAGCCAAAGTGTAATTAAAATCGTTGTTTTATTAACATATTTGGACAAATAGGCATGCTTCTAGTTAGATATTGTTACCTTTGGAAGAAATGAGTTTTATTGATCAACTTATTGGGGGTTTTCTTTTTTCTTTTTTTAAATTCAACAACTTAGGGGATTTGAATCTCAACCACTTAGTTGAGAGTATAATTAGTTGACTTGTACTTAGGATGTGTTTGGTTTAACTTTTCAAGTGTTTAATTTTGAAAAAAAAAAAAAAAAACAAGTCATTTAAAAAAAAAAATTCTAGTGTTTGGCAACCATTAAAAATAACTTATTAGAAAATGAGATTGAGAAATAAACCATTTTGAGAGAAACACTTGAAACCAACTTTTCTAAATAGAACTTTTAAATATACAATAACTTGGGTATAAAAACACTTATGAGGAAATGTAAGCAAACATATGATTGTTTAAATTCTAAACAATTTTAATACAAAATGTTTTTTTAAAAAATGCATTCTTGAAAAATATTTAAATTAAAATGTATTCCAAATGAACCCTGGGTGTGTTTGGTTTAACTTTTCAAGTGTTTAATTTTAAAAAAAAAAATCATTTTGAAAAAATTTATAGTATTTAGTGATCACTAAAAATGACTTATCAAAAAATGAAATTGAGAAATAAACTATTTTGAGAGAAACACTTGAAACCAACTTTTTTAAAAAGAGTTTTTAAGTATACCATAACTTGTGTATAAAAACACTTATGAAGAAATGTAATCAAACATATGAGTTTTTAAATTCTAAACAATTTTTATACAAAATGTTTTTTAAATAATTCATTCTTGAAAAACATTTAAATTAAAATGTATTCCGAAGAGACCCAATTGGTAGTTGGTTAGCTTTTGTTAATGAGTGAATATTTTATGCTAGTTGAATTATGCTCTTGTTGGCCTTTTAATTCCATTTCCCTCATTAATTCTTTTCTTTTTTTATTCCCAAATTAATAATCGTATGAAGTAAAATTCTAAAACTTTCATATGTAAGTTAATTTAGACTCACTATTAGGATTCTGTTTTAAAAAATGTTAATACATATTTTTTTTACATGTGTTTAAGACTTCTTTAAATGTTATTAGAGAAAAAAGTCGGAATCTAATGGAAAATAGTTGTTTTTCTTTAATATATGTGGATATGGTATTGCATCTTCTCATGATATGTTATTCTATTTTTCTCTACTTATTTTGAAAGAATTAAATGATAATTTTTCCTTGCTATTTTGTTAGGATTTTGAGAGAGGAATAATTTTGCTTAGGTGATTTTGAGGAGGTGCTTTTAAATTGAATCAAGTGATTTTTTTTTTTTTTTTTTTTTTTTTTTTTTTTTTTTTTTTTTTTTTTTGAGAAACAAGTGAAAATTGTTATAAATGACTAATGGATGATCTAAATTAATTCACTTACCAAAATTTAGGGTTGAAATTGAAACAATTATTAGTTTGAGGTTTTAATTAATACATTCTCTAAATCCTACTTCCACCTACAAGTTTCTTTTGTTTTTCTAATACCTTTCTTTCCTTGTTTTTAAAAACCAAGCAAATTTTGAAAACTAAAAAAAGTAGTTTTCAAAAATTTGTTTTTGTTTTTAGAATTTGGCTAGGAATTCAAATGTGTCATTGACAAATATGAAAACCATGGTAGGAAAATTGGTAGAAAACAAGCCTAATTTTCAAAAACCAAATGGTTACCAAACGGGGCCTAAACAATTCGAGTAAATGGTCACTAATTAGTAACATTACTAATTTGTAATGCAATTAACATGGTTTTTTTAGTTCAATAAATATGAAGGTAGGAATCAAAACTTTTTCGTGAAAAATGTATAGATACTTCAACTACTCAACAATACTCATATCGGCAATACAGTTGATTCAGGAATAAATATTTCGTCGAAATGTTGATATAATCAAATTTATCGTAACTCATCAACTTAAACTTTTGGGTTGATCGGTGATTTAACATGATAAGAAGTCTTGTGTTGATCTAAAAATCAGATATTTGAATCCCCACTCCAACATATTGTTGAACAAAAAAAAAATGATATTACTATCGGTACTAAATTTTTTTCTCAATGTATCATATACTTCTATAATGCACATTTTATTCAATAAAGTATGCATCACAATGTGTCAAATTAAGCTACAATGTGTGAATTCTCATTCAATAATTCTGGAACTAATTTTCAGAGTTGTTGAGAGGGCTCGTTTGTTAAATGATATATCAATCAATGAATATTTGAGTAGATATGAATGTGTGTTCAGTCCTTGTTTTATGGTATCACTATCAAGCAAAGTAAGTCGGCACGGCGCCATCCCATTCAAAAGCTTCTTCTTCATTTGGCTCTTCTTCAACCCTTCAATCTCTTAACTCTTAATCTCACAATCAATTCCTTTCTTTTTCCTTTCTAGAGTATTGTATTCCCCTATATTATTGACACTACTATACCTCAAATGTCGTAGGGCCAGATAAATATTCTCGACCATCACTCTGATTGAAGTTTTCTAAAGACCCATTAGGTAACATTTCAGTCTCGTTTTGCGTTTCTTGTTTCTTCTATATATTTCTATGTAGGGCCAAATAAATTATTCTCAACCATTGGTTTGATTGGGCATTCGAGAACCAATTGGTCAATATTTCGTTCTCATTTCATATTTCGCGTTTTTATTTGATTTTTTTAAATAAATATATGGACCCATTTGGTAACTCATTTATTTAATTGATTTACAAATGTGTGGATGTTCGAGAAACACAATATTTATTTTATTTTATTATTTTTTTTTGTTTATATTGTCTTTTCAAAATATCAATTAAAGTACTATCCTATCTTCTTTCTTTATCTTTTTTTATTACTTAGATGCATAATGACTATGTGTTTTTTTTTAGTCCTATGGGTTGTCAATTTTAATGGAATGGAAAATATCATTTTTGTCTCTATATTACTTAACTCAATGAGTCTATTTTTAGACTTAAAACTTTCAATCTCATCAACTTAAATCTTAAATTTAAAAAAGTGTCTCAATGCTTTTTCAAAATTAAATTACCAGATCTCCTGTTAACCAATCAATAAATCACGTAAAATTCAACTAACAAATAAACACTCAAATTGCATGAGCTTAACGAGTTAATTAAGATATACCTACTTCTTATAAAAGATTTATGTTAAAATAGTCTCAAACCCCATGTGATGCAATATTCTGTAAAACTCTTTAAAAAAAAAAAAAGAAAGAAAAATACACCCAAAATCATGTCACACATAAATGCCCAAAACCTAATCATGAAAATATTCAACCCGGCCACAAAACAAAGCAAATAAAAACCTATGTTCAAACTAGTATCATCCAACCATTAGAATGCTCATATATTAGCTTTAAAATAAGATATAATAACAATAATAATAATAATAACAACAGCAACAACATAAACTAGTCAATGGGCTAAAGTGAACTTAGCTCAGCGGTAATTAGCATGTACCTTCGACCAAGAGGTCAGAGGTTCGAATCCCTCAAACCCCAAATGCTGATGTACTTTAAAAATAAAAAATTTAAAAAAAAAAAAAAAAAAAAAAAAAAAACTAGTCAATGGTATATTCAAGTGTATGGTTTAAATTGTATCACTTAAGCAAATGAAGATTTAAATGGATGAAATTAAAAATTGATACTCTATTTAGTATGAGGTAAGAATTTAACTTTTTTTTTTTTTCAATTTTAACATAGATCAATTTGTAAAGGTATTTATGTATCTATCTTTTAAAAAACAAAATGTCATATGAAATACATATAATTAGTTTAATTTAGGGTCCGTTTGGAATATCTTTTGGTTTAAATGTTTTTCAAGAATGCATTTTATTTTAAATATTTTGTATAAAAATTGTTTAGAATTTTAACACTCATATGTATAGTTACATCTCCTCATAAGTGTTTTTATACACAAGTTATTATATATTTAAAAACTCTTTCTAAAAAATTTACCTTCAAGTGTTTTTCTCAAAATGGTTTATTTCTCAATCTCGTTTTTTAATAAGAGTCATTTTTAGTGGTTTCCAAACACTAGAATTTTTTTCAAAATTAAACCCTTGAAAAGTTAAACCAAACACACCCTTAATTTCTTAATTATGGAATTGATTGTTTGTCTTCATTATATTATTCTCAATCAATGGGGTCAATTAAACCATTTTTCTTACTTTTTGTATAATCTTATATGTTTTGTCAAAGAAATAATAACATTTCTTTTCATAACAAATTAGAGTTTAAACCATTGGGGAAGTGATATTATTTTTTCTTATATAGAAATGACTATATATTTTTGTTATACGTTTAATTACAAGTTTAGTAACTTTTAGGATTGTGTCAATTTAGTTCTTAAACTATAAAAATTTACAAATAGGTCCTCGAACTTTCATTTTTGTGGATCTTTAAACTTTAAAAAATATTCAGTAAATCCTTAAACTTTCACATTTTGTGTCCAATAGGTCTTTCAACTTTTAATTTTGTGTCTAATAAGTATTTGATTTATTCAACATTTTTTTAAAATTCACCAGCCAATTGAATACAAAATTGGAAATTTAGAATCTCAATAGGCATCAATTTTATTTCTAGTATATTGGTTAATTTTTAAAGATCTCGAATATATCATAGACCTATTAAACACATTTTAAATTTCAAAGACCAAATTGATAGAGACTTTTTTATATATCAATTTCTAATTGAATGTAATCCGCTCATAAATATTAGTTTCAAATTCAAATTCTAAATTGAAACTTTTCCTTCTTAAGTTGTTTTTAATTAAATTCAGTTTCTTTATTTGATCATTTTCCTATCTCGTGTCACTCGTGTAGTTGAGGATTATTTGTCATCCATATTGTGGTGGGTTTGCCCTTTTTAGTTTTTATAATTTGAATCAAATTATTTTTCTATTCAATATACCTTTTCAATTTTTTTCAATGATTTTTTGCAACTAAAAATCAATTTTTTTTTTTTTTTTTTTTTTTTTTTTTTGTGTGTGTGTGTGTTTGTGTAGAGCTAACATTTTCTTATAAAATGCCAATAATTTAAAATTGATTTTTTTTCTTTTTTGAGAAAATGCAAAAGCTTCCAATTACCTATTTGTCTTCATGAAAATTAGATGGATGATTGTTAAATTTATTCCAAGCAAATAAAATTCTTCGCTGAGTTCTTATGTTTAACGTTTTGTCTCAAAATATTCATTTTATTTTGAAGACAGATAGTAATTTTGAATATGTGTGATTCTTGATAAATATTTTTTATTTCGTATGCATAAAGATTCTTAATGTCTATACAACTAAGAAATGTCTTTACTTTTGCTCTTAAATTCTATCATTCTAAATGTAATTGGTTTGAGTCTATATGGGATGGGAAATGTTGACTTTGAAAAAAAAAATTAAAAATATCCCTACTTTTACTCCTAGAATGTAAGGTTTTTCTCTTTTTTTTTAAAAGTATAGCATTACAATAAGAGAGGAAATAGAGATTTGAACTTTTTTTTTAAGAGGCGTAGATATGTATTAGTTAAAGTGAGCATAGCTTAGTGATAATTAGTCTATACTCTTGACCAAGAGATAGAGATTCAAATTTCCTCCTTCCAAATGTTGTTGGACTAAAAAAAATGTTTTAACTAAGACCATTATTTGGAATTTAGGAAAGTTTCAACGATTTTTTATTTGGGGTAACCATATAGATGGCCATATTTAAATGCCCAAGTGACTTTTATTAGATAATTAGCCAACAATAAACTTACGAATTAATTGATAATTGAGATAATTCAATTGACTAAAATCTTCCTATCAAATTAGATAAAACCAAGTCATAAAATTATGGGTTAATAAATAAAACAGTAAATCAAAACAACCAAATAATGAGAAGATTTAACCAATGAGATAATTAAGCAACCAAATTCTAAAATTATGAGATAATTAAAAATGGATTCAAAATGGTAGCACATTTTAACCTTGAAAAATGGAGGGAAAAGAACTTCAATTTGATTGTTGGCAAAGTCAAACTTTCAAATAACAAGAAGATTTAGTTGAATTTAGAAACTTTTGGAATTTCAAACACGCAAGACCTTGTAATTTTGAAGAATTTGAACTCTAGCATAAAGTAATCATGATACATCTCCCCCATGTATCACTCGGATCATAAAAGTTAATATCTTTGTCAGACTGAGCCATACAAATACCTTATACTACAAAATGGATAAAATCTTCGTCAAACTAAGCCACATATATACGTTTTCTTGATTGACAGACAGAGATAGTATGACAATGAGAGTGTCAATCTCCTCAAACATCAAAATTTGTGTTTGCTCCCACTCTCTTCTATCATAAACTTTTCTTCTTCACAAAACGTAAGAATTATAGTATATACAACATCCAGCCATACAAATACCTTGTACTCACAAAGCAAAAGAGTCTCCCGCAAATACTATGTATTTATGTATAAATACAAAGTACATATATTCCCTCTTTAGGCATTTTAGCTTCCCATTTATGGAAGACTTTCAACACTCACTTCCACCTCCATCGCCATCTAAAAGCAAAACAATCGGTGTATCATTGAAAGCTTCAATCACAAAACTCGTGAATATTATTGGCTCTAATTTTTTTTAATTAAATTATCCTTAGTGGCACTAATTTTTCCGTTGACTTTGGTTTCGAAAAGATCAATCAATCCTTTAACACCCCCAACTAGTCCAAACACTCATAATTCTTCTCTCTCACCATATCGATTGGAACTCTTCGATCAATGTTAAAAATGTAGTCATTCTCCATTGTCATTTATAAAGTTTTCGCCATAGTTGAACATATCCTTCACAATCAACTTCAACTATCTCATCATTTTTTTTCTATACTTCTCAAGGTCATGTAAGCAACTGCCATATGTGGAGTGAGAGATTTGAACCATTGTTCTTTTGGTCGAGAGTACAAGTTTTATGTAGTTAAGTTATGCTCTTCCATTAGAGAAAATTCAATGATGAAAACAATTGATGAATAAATAGAAACTAAAAAGATGGAACAAAATTCATGTAACAACCCATATTTCTTTTATGGAAAAAAAAAAAAAGTATTCATGACAACAAAAATTGATGGAATCTCCTCCGATTCGAACTCTATGAAGGACATTTGGAATTCCATATGGAAACTATATTCCTCCTAAAATAAAACACTTTTGTTGGAAAGCTTTGAACAATACCCTACCATCTAAAATTAATGGGAAATTGTGCTAAATGACTACAAAAAAAAAAAAAAAAAACATTCTTGATTTTTGGCTACGGAAGTTTGGATTTTGTAGGCGTGGCTACCGAAATTTTAGGAACCGTTTCCTGGCTTTTTTTGGACGTTTTTACCCTGGTATAAACGGCTATATACAAACGCCGTTAACAGTCTTTTTTGTTGCAAACGTCCCCTTTTTGCGTGGTGGATGGATCCCTACTTACATGGGATCGATTGGCGGTTTGTTTTGATCCTGATTTACCTATTTTTCAGGCTTAGGCTTTCTAACGGTAAAAAATTATCTTTTTCAACGGCATGAAGCAGTCAACAGATGGATTACCCCAAAAAAAATACATCAAACAATTCC
The DNA here is from genome assembly GCA_017139565.1 of Luffa aegyptiaca. NCBI lineage: Eukaryota > Viridiplantae > Streptophyta > Magnoliopsida > Cucurbitales > Cucurbitaceae > Luffa > Luffa aegyptiaca. The sequence continues at coordinate 43,302,758 of CM029402.1, read as the reverse complement.
ATAGTTGTATGTAACAGTTCAATCTACACAGACAACAGACATACGATATCATAGATGTATATACTAATACATACACGTTCACAGACAGACAATGGAGGGTATATAACTGTTCAAACACACGTACGTACGAGCATATATGTATATAGATGTACGAGATAGTAGTTGCACACATCAGTATATAAATGTATGAGATCATGGATGTATATACTAATACATACACGTTCACAGGCAGACAATGTACACAGGCTTGCCAATACATAGATTGTAAGGTGCAGGGGGGGTATATAACTCCTCTCACACACTTTCATATGACCACACCACAACATACTTTCCAGAGGAGTTTGCAACAATGATGGAATAGTATTTATCAGTACATACCGCTCTGGTGGGTTCGACCTCCTCACTTTCATCCCTTTTTGTCCGTCTGTCCTTCCCTTTGGGTCTCTTCGCATCCTGGATGTTAATTAGGGAGTTTAATTCTCTAATTTGTAATTCACAAGGGGGATGATATGGGTGATCTTTTTTACCTTTTTGTCTACCGTTTTCTTTTTCTTGCTATCTCCTTCGTCTCCGCTATCACTTGAGGAGTAATCATCTTCAATAGAATGGTCTTCCCCTGTATCGGCGCTTGCGTCAACTTCTTCCTGTTTTTTAACACAATTACACGAGTAATTACGGTATGTTTTACACAACCTAAAGAGTAAATACAGAGTCTTACCTCCACGGGCTTAGTCTTTTTTGGTCTCTGCTTACAATAGAGCGTAATATTCTCGGATTGCATGGAAAAAACAAAATCCCTAAAATCTCGAGGGAATGTTTCAGTTTATTGCTAATATAAGGGAATGGGAATGAAGTCGTTACCTTAGTTTGAATTTCTGAGAAATTGTACAGTCCTCGTGCAGAAAGAGAATCGATGGAGGATGTGGGGCGAGCAAGAGTCTCGACGACGCGGAGGAAGAAGGTCGCCGGCACGGCAAATGTGGGTCGTCGGCGCGATTCGAGAGGTAGGGATTGGTATACACTCTGTGTTGGGGTGGAAAATGGTGGGAAATGGAGGATTAAGTCTTTCAAGGTTTTCGAGGGGAGGGAGACGAAGATGGACCGACGGGGGGTGACACAATGCATGGTGGCGTTCTAGTGGGAGGGTGGGCGGTGATTTGACAGGTCACAATGGCAGCCTTTAAGGTCCTTTTTTTGTTAGTTGTTTCATGGCCAATTTTGTACAACATTTACTAAGTTGTTTTCTAAGGTTTTCTTATTTGCAGGTAGTATATCCTCTTATTGAGAGGACTGTGTTTTCCAATTAACGTAGTCCGAAGGTGTTTCTCTCTACTGGGGGAGGTTGAGCATTGTATTCCTTCCCCAATAAAGGTATCGACTCCTTTTTCCGGGAAACAATTTTTTTCCAGTAGTAACAATATGATACAACTTTTTCTAGATTTTGAAACTAGTTTTTGTTTCTTTAATTTTTGAATTTCAAGCTTCCTAAAATTTCTCCAACTTATTTTTAGGGGTGTATTTTATCTCTCATAAAATCTAATTTTAATTTTTAACGTTAGGAACACGTTAGGCAGTTTGTTGGGGGGCATTTGTGTCTTTTACAAATAGGATTTTATTAATCAGTAAAACGTTTAGCCATCTATTTAATTTATAAACTTTTGTAGCCATTTTTCAAGCCATCTATTTATTTTTAGCCATTTTTCTTGTTGCCCCAAAATTAATCTAAAAAACAGATGAATGGATATCAATGTTGTTATGGGCAAAATTAGCCCGTAGTGTTCAATGCAGGGAAGTCTAAACCCATTGGGCCCAAAGGCGGAAGAGTTCGAGCCAATAGGACAAAGGGTCGGAGCACCCTCCGGCCCCATGTGGTGACTCTCGGCCTCGGCCTAAGGGAGAGGCCGAGGGTCACGGTCGGCCTCGGCCCAATGCCGAGGCCGACCAGGGCCAAAGGCCCAAATGCTTTTGAAGGTGACAGACGGGGGTGCAACCCTAGAGATACCTATAAAACAGGAGGCCGCCCACACTCTCAGGTATGCGAAATCAATCTCTAAATACACTCTACGAGTTTTTCGGCCAAAGCTAACTTAAGCATCAGAGTGTGTGTGGTCGTTTGCTCGTCTTGCAGGTCACGTCTTTCCCGCTCTCTTACAAATTCACTGTTGATCGTCACGTGGAGCGAAGGGTAAATTCCTAAGCGAAATTTGACCATCAACAAATGTTACTTGTCTCTGTTGTACAAATTTTCTCGAATTTACTGCCTTATTTCAATGTTTTCGCGCTAAGGAAATCTGGAAAATTACCTTCAACCAAGTTTTTCTGGAGTCCGATTTCAATGGAAGCATAGTGGACAGATGGTTGGAGATCAGCTCTAAATGCACCTCGAAGGACCTGAAGCTTGTGGCAGTTACCTGCTGGGCGATCTGGATGGACAGAAACCAATTAGTCCAGGGAGAAGCTCTTCCTCCTATCGACATGAGGAGCAAATGGATTTCTGATTACCTGTCGAATTTCGCAGAAGCAAACTATAGAAAATCTTCAAGAATTTCCAATCCCTCTCCTTCTCCTCCTATGATCAGGTCCTGGTCTCCTCCGGATGGCCTCTAGAAAGTCAATGTAGATGCGGCCTGGTTAATTTCCCCTCCTGAATCGGGTATTTGAGAAGGCCAAATGGTAGAATCGTGGGCGCTTCCTCTCGCTTCTTCAACATTTCTTTCGAAGCTCCTGAAGCCGAGCTTAAAGCTATCAAGGAAGGGATTGATTTGGCTTACTCTCTGGGATGCGAAAACCTCATAGTGGAATCTGGCAGTTTTTAGCCATCAATTTTTTAAATAAAAAGACAGAGGTGTGGTGCAATCTCGAAGGCCTAGTTGTGAGCATCTGGAGTCAATCTCTCTCTTCAAGGAGATCCATTTTCAGTTTATTCCTAGAATTGCTAATAGAGCAACAGATACTATAGCTAAAAGAGCTAGAATTTCTAAATTGTCTGACATCTGGGTGGAAAATTTTCCATATTGGATTTGTTCTTTGGTCGAGTATGACCGTTCTCATATGGCCCCTGTGGCGTAATAATAATTCCCGTATTTTCTTTTTTTTAAAAAAAAGTTATTGACATCTTGGTCATTAATTCAATTAGGAGGGAGAATGAAAAGACTGGTGTTAACCTATTTGACACTTCTAAAGTTTAATGACCAAATTGACACAACTTTGAGAGTTTCAAGACTAAACTTGTAATTCAACCAATATATATTAATTAAGAGGGTACATACCAATTACCGCTGAGCTAAGCTTGCTTTGGCTCAAATTAGTAGAGTTGTTATATGCAATGTGTGGAAATAATTCTGATTTATGATTCTTGTCGGCTTTGATTTTTCATCGTTTTTCAATCGAAATTTTATATGCCCAATCCAACGTACCAAGTTGATCCTAATTGGGTTGTCAATAGAACATATTTTAATAACTTACAATTACAAAACATAAGAATACATTTGAAAATATTCTTTGTAATCAACAATGAATTAGATTTATTTTTAATTATTTTGTATTTTCAATTTTTTTTTTAGATAATGATTCCTTTATTTAAAAAATTTATAAATGAAATTATTTGATTTTATTTGATTCATTGATTTAATTTAACTATCCTATAATTTCAAATTTTCAGTTATATTTGTTGAATGGTTTGATTTTATTTGAATCATAGATTTGATTTAATTACTTTATCATTCCAGACTTTCGATTATATTTTTTTATATGGAGTACGTTACTTGATAATTAATATTTATTAATTCATAAAATCTATTAGACATCATTTTTTTAAAATGTGCTTCTAAATATGGTCATTTTTGTCGTTATTCCAACTAATTTTCTGATGGGATAACAACAAGAATAGCTAAAAATAAACCATAGATTTAAAAAAGAGCTAAAAATATTTTTTCTTGTAAAAATGGCAAAAGGATAAAAATGGAAATCTACTATTTGCTATAAACTGACAAAAATGCCTATATGGAAAAAAAATGTGTATTCCTAATTTTAAGCAACCCAATTGAAACAAATCTCATACTCAAATATAACAACCTAAATCTCGAATTAAAAAAAAAAATCAAAACCTAAACTTCAAATTCAAAACAAAACTCAAATTCAAATCTAACAACCTAAATCTCGTAAAACTAAAAATCTTTTTAACTAATAAAATCAAAACCTAAGTTCCATAAAACACAAAATCTTTCCAACTAACAAAATCAAAACCTAAATTCAATAAAACACAAAATCTTTCCAACTAGCAAAATCAAAACCTAAATTCCATAAACCAAAATAATATTTACAATGAACAAAATAAGAATAAAAATAAAAAATCAAAAGGAACTTGAACAAAAAAAAACAATCCAACAAGAACAAGAACACTAAAATCTTGTAATTCAATATATAGAAATATCCTGTATTTGAAAACAACAAAAATGCTTACTGATAGTCTGAGACATGTAAATACTGTGTAATTCCATAAAACACAAATACTGTGTAATCTCATAACGATTACTCTTATAAATGCATAAGACGATAAACAACCCAAAATTAATCCTCTTAATATATTATATTTCAAGTTTTCTTTTTAAAAAAATAATTGGTCATATTTGATAACAAAGAGTGTAAATACTATTTTTACTAATTTATAGTATTTAAACCAACATGGGGGACAATACAATGTCTTTGCAGTTTGAGAACAACAAAATAGGTGAGCCAAATACGGTGTCTTTGTAGCTCGAGAACAACAAATCAACCTTACAACACAAAAGCAATAAAAAAATAAAATAAAATTATTGACTACATGTTGATCTCCTGGCATCTTTCGTTCCACTTGGATAAGATTCGTACCTATATTGAGAAGGAGAAGACAAGTTACCGGAGGAAGAAAACGATAGAAATAGGGGAGGAAGTTGGAAAATTTGAATCTTATCAATAAATATAAAATATAAAATACTTTTATAATCTAAAATTTGAAAAGACTTAGTTTGTTGGATTCACCTAGCCTAAGTTTAAGGTTTTTGTATAGATTCAGTTTGTTGGGATTCAAATACGTAATTTTAGGAGTTGGTTGGTTTACAGGCTGCAACAGGGGTAAATATGGAATATTAGGAAAAGTTTGGTCATGCCTAACTCACGTGTAGCTTTTTTTCAATGTTTTTATTTTTTTGGCCATCTTTCAAAACCGCCCCCCATATTTTGGCCATACTCCCAAATTTCTCTTTTGGGATTAGAAAGGCCCAACTGAATATACTGTTACTTTGATAAATGTTGGCCCAGGAAGACCCTATGTAAACTTCCAAAGTAGAAGCCCCATAAACCACATTTAAATGGGCTTCACTAAAATTAGCCTCCTACTGAACTTGCTTCTTTAAGCTGATTTGATAGGCAGATATCTGTGAGCTTCCCACATTATTAGTCAGGTAAATTACAAATTGTCTTTAAATTTTCATTCTAATTATGCGTATTTAAGGCTTGTTTGGAATGAATTTTTAAGTAATTAAAAAAGTGTTTAAATGTAAAAAAATAAAATGTTTTTAAACAATTAAACATGTTTGGGAGTGATTTTGAAATGGTTAAAATCACTTTTTTCATATTCAAAATGAGTCCGAAGTATGTCTTTAATAATTGAAAATAAATTCTTGTCAAAAAAAATAATTGAAAATAAATTTTGATGATATGAAAATCATGTTTAAAAGTGCAAAATCAAACATAAAATTGATTTTGAATAAGTAAAGATATATTTTTAGATGATTTCAAACATGACCAAAGTGATTTTTGTCATTTCAAAATTCACTCCCAAACATGCATAAAAATCATTAAAAAAAAAGTGTTTTCAAACACTTAAACAATCATTTCAAACTAGTACTTAATTAACCACTAAATTATTTTTTTTATATAAAAAATCCAATAATTGCATCACTTTTTAACAGTTATTCTATGTAGCCACCCGCACGACATATCTATTAAACAAATGTGAGCTAGTTAATTTCATAATGTGGTAAATGTTTGGCAAAAACCAACAAGAACATAGCTCAACTGACATAAAATTGTATTAATAACCACAAGGTCTGTGGTTCAAATTTACATGTGTGTTACTTTATTGACATGTGAAAGAAAATATTAGATTATGTTTTTGAACTATGATTCTACATGATTTTTTTCATTGACATCATAGTTAATGATGAAGCGATAGGTTCATTAGACAAACATTAATTGATTTGGCATCATGCACCAAAAGCATGATATCTTAATAAAAAAATTTGATAGATTGCTTCAAACAAGAAAATATTGTCGATGTCATTGTATTAATCAACATTTCAATAGATATTTAGCTCATGTACAATTGTTTGATAAAGAGAACAATTCGACAAAATATGATAATAAGCCTCTTAGACAAACAATGAAAAATAAATAGTAACAAAAAAAATTAGAGAGAACTAGATAAAATAGAATGACGTGAACTAAAAAAAAATGGATACATTATTTTAAAAATAATTGTGCATGGCTTTATTGACATGTCAATAGATGTCTGCTAGTTAATTAGACATTGATCTAACAAAATAGAAATAACAACGTCTCTTGCACAGAGAGCACCTAAAAATTTTTTCTTGGACAAACAATTAACTGATTTTTAAGGAATGATGGACAACTACATTTATTGACCTATCGATATATATTTAGTTCTTAGACATTGTATCAAAAAGAGTACAATCTGGACAAAATACAATAGAAAAACTAGTCAAATTAAATAAAATAAAACAACAAAAATTATTTTTAAAAAATGGTTAAATTACAAGTTTAGTCTATGAACTTAAAATTTAAAATGTGTCTAAACTCTTAATTTTGAACTTAAAAAAAATGTCTAATTAAGTCATTGAACATTTATGCCCCGTTTGATAATTATCTGGTTTTTTATTTTTAAAAATTTTATTTGTTTTCTCCCAATTTTCTAATCATAGTTTTCATTTTTGTCAATGATACATTTGATTCTTAGCCAAATTTCAAAAACACAAAATAAGTTTTTGGAAGCTACTTTTTTCTAGTTTTCAAAAATCGGCTTGGTTTTTGAAAACATGGGAAGAAATTTGTAGATGGAAGTAGTATTTATAAGCTTAATTTTAAAAAACCAAATGGTTATTAAACGAGACCAAAATTTATGTCTAAGGTTCCTAAACTTTAAAAATGTCTTATATATCTTCGAACTTTTAATTTTGTGTCTAATAAATTCCTGACACATTCAAAAATTTTAAAAATTAACTAATCTATCAGATATAAATTGAATTGTGTCCAACTTAACCCTAAACTTTCATTCTAGTAAGTCTGTGAATTCTAAGAAACATTAGATAGGTCAATGACCTATTAAACACGATATTCAAAATCCAAATACCTATGAAACACAAAATTAAAAACTTATTAAGCATTATTTTTCAAAAGTTCATACACAGAACAAATCTAAACTTAAAAGTTGAAAGACTTATCAAATATTTTCTAAACTTTAAAAACTAGATAGACTTGAAACGTAGATAGACACGAAACATGAAAATTTAAAGACCATACTTATAATTTAAAGTTGAAAAAGAAAGAAGATAATAGAATAGAATGAGAGAGATGTCAGTTGATAGAGATGATGTTTAATTCTCTGGCTGTTGGAAGTGAGTCGTTTTGATGGTCTGAGGTCCAGAATGTGGTAGTAGTGGCCATGTTCACATACCTTTTCTTACGTAGGCTTTCCTGCAACCATCACCTTCACCACAGTTTTCAATTGAATTAGATAACTGAAAGAGAAAAAAAAAAAAAAAACTGATGAATTCGCCATGTGTTGTCCCATCATCAACCTTGTGATGATTATCAAATATTCAATTCTCTTTAATTTCTCTCTTTTATTTCATCTCCCACGCTCTCCTTTTTCACATTCTCCTTCACGCTCCTCCTTGTTTTGTTTTTTCTCTTTCGAATGGACAATTTATTGAGATTAGAAACTCACACCGGGATTAACTTCAAGACAATCAACCAAACAATAGTATTTTAATACACCTCAAATTATTTACCAAATAATCACCATGCAATCTCAACCAATAAAATTTAGAAGACTAAAATGCAATTAACACACAAATTATACGTGGGCTCTCTGCGATGTGAAGAGTAAAAACTATGGGACTTGTGAGGAGTCTACTCTTGTCACATTCTCTTATTAGGATGAAATTGAGGAAAAAAGAACCCAAATTAGTCATGTAAAGATTCACAACCCACCAATATTTTCATACATAGAGATTTGTTGGGAATTGGAGAGTGCGACCAAAATCCCACATTGGCTGGATAATGGGATGATCATGGGTATATAAGGGAGGACATGTATCTCCATTCATATGAGACTTTTTGGGTGGAACCAAAAGCAAAGCCATGAGGGCTTATGTTCAAAGTGGACAATACCATACTATTGTGGAGGTTCCTTGCTTGTGCAATAAGTGGACTAGACACCCACAACAATTTTTTTGTTTCTTATTTTTCAAAACCTTTTGCAAAATTATGTAAGTAGTAACAAAATCAATATTGTTGTCGCTTGTTTTTTGCTTTTTATTTTTTTCAAAAACATAACTAAAAGCATTAATTTATCATTTTTTACTTTTAGTATGCATGATAAATATTAACAATATAAGATTTTGAGTATTTGATATAAAAAATTAATTTTTGTAAAAAGATCTTAATTTTTTTTATTAAAAGATCTAAAAAACAAATAGCAAGAAATTGTTACCCAAACATTTTTTTAATAAAAAAATTATCAAATATAGTTTTTTTTTTTTCATTATTTAAAAAGATGAAACAAGATACAAGAACACAAAATAGGAAATGAGAAATGAGATAAGAAAAAAATTAGTGGAAGATTTGAAAATATAGTGATCTAATTGAAATAAATATAAAAATTTCATGACTTGAGTTGGGTTAGATCTACAAAATTTTAAACTCAGCCTACCTTTTGTAAATATGTTAATACTAATTCAAATGAATTAATAGATGATTGATTTTTTTTTTAAAAAATGAGATTGTTGTGAGGTGGAGATTTGAATATATAACCTAAAATTATATTTATATTATTGTAACTAATTAAATATATGTTATTAAATATATCATGAATTCTTTCTTTTAATTAAATTTTATTAAATTTAATATATCATGAATTCGTTTTAAAATTTTATTAAACATATCATGAATTCTTGTAGTTTGCCTTTTTATTCTTTTGTAAGTGTAATGATTTACTATAGATTTGGGTCATGTTTGAATCTATCAATAGCATTCAACTATCAACTTGACCTTATTTCATGCTTCTTAATAAAATTTAAATCTTTTTTTTTTATTTGTTCTTGATCGTTGTATTAATTTCTAAGAGTGTTAGAACTAAATTGAAACAAATAAAAATAAAAGGATGGATGCCAAAATTTCTCACCAAAAGTATCTTAAATCTTAAAACTTTCATCACAAAGATTTTAAGAAAACCTAACATGTGGAGATTCGAATCCAACCTCTTAATGCAAATTTGACCCCTTTTATTTTTTAGTTCGACATGTGGGGTTGAGAATGTAACGTTTTGACCAATTGAGTTATACTTAGTGTTGATGATCAAATTTCGCTAGGTAAATTACCTTCGCTCCACGTGATAATCGACAGTGAATTTATTTGAGAGCGGGGGAAGACGTGGCCTGCAAAAGAGAAAACCTGCACACCGGTGTGGTGCTAGCCACACCGCCTCCGATGCTTAAGTCAGAAAACGGAAGGGAGAGCTAGAGAGCAAGAGAAAGAGAGTAGAGAATAGAGTTCGGGTCCCCTTCTTCAGTGGCGAAGAGGGGTATAAATACCTGCTCATGCTCCTAGGGTTTTTAGGAATTCGGAGGCGTTTCGGGGTGAACCAGGCGGAACCAGGGCGGCTAGAAGCAGGAGGGACCGAGAGGAGGCAAACGGACTCGGCCCGCGCAAGCAGGCCGAGTGGTCGGCCTCAGCCTCGGCCCAAGGCCGAGGCCGACCGTACGAGTCGGGCCATGTTGGCCCGGCCCGTTGGTCCGGTCTTCCTCTGGGTCGTCTCCTGGTCCTCTCTCCGCCCGGTTGTCCTCGTCAGCTCCTTGTACACCATGGTGGTCCAAAATTACCTATAACACTTAGATTAGTAATGTCAATTTGACTATGTTCAATAGTTAAGGGTGCATTTGGCTGGTGATCTGAAAACAGAAATTTCAAAACAATAGATTCAATGAAAACATAATTATATTTTTTTTTAGATGTGTGTTTGGTAATATAACTCAAAATATGTTTGATTTAGAAATGAGATCTCAATGTAAACATGTTTGATAATATATTCATTATCCATAAAACTAGTTGTAGTTACCAACTAAAATAGTTGGATATAAACTATTATTACTTAATGTATGTTAAATTATAAGTTTAGTCCTGAACTTTCAGGTTTGTATTTATTTGGTTCTTGAACTTTAAGAAGTGTCTAATAGGTTCCTGAACTTTCAATTTTGTGTCTAATAGGTCCCTAAACTTTAAAAATATATAATGAGTCATTGAACTTTCAATTTTTTGTGTCTAATAGGTCCTTGACATATTCGAAAATTTTAAAAATTAAACAGATATAAAATTAAATTTAATGTCTAATTAATTAAACCCTAAATTTTCAATTTTATGTCCAATAGACTTGTGAATATATAAAAAAAATGTTGAATAGGTCTAAGACTTATTAAACACAAAATTAAATGTTATTAGACACAAAAGTAAAAGTTCAAGTGTCTATGGGATACTTTTTAAAGTTCATGACCTATTAGACAAAAATTTGAAAGTTTGAGAACTTATTTCACACTTTTTAGAGTTTAGGGACCAAATAGACACAACTATACTTTTTAAAATTCAAAGGCTAAAATTTTAATTTAACCATTAATTTATGAACATGTTCTATGTCACAAATTATTTTTGTATTATTATTATTTTACAATATCATATAATTTATAATATACTATATTATACATACTTTATTTTAACAAAAATGAATTGAGCTTATAACATGAAATATAAAAAAAAAAAAAAAAAATCAGATTGCATTACAAAAATGTTGTTTTCTAAATTTCCACTATTTTGATAACAAAGGGTATGTTTGGTTTAACTTTTCAAGTGGTTAATTTTGAAAAAAAAAAATAAAAAAAAAAATCTAGTGTCTAGCAACCACTAAAAATGACTTATTAAAAAATGAGATTGAGAAATAAACCATTTTGAGAGAAACACTTGAAAACAAATTTTTTAAAAAGAGTTTTTAAATATATAATCACTTGTGTATAAAAACATTTATGAGGAAATGTAACCAAACATATGAATGTTTAAATTCTAAACAATTTTTATTCAAAATGTTTAAAATAAAATGCATTCTTGAAAAACATTTAAACTAAAAGGTATTCTAAATTGTCCCAAAATTTGAAAAAGAATTTTGTGCCAAACGAACATTCTCTTCGAACTTAGTGAATCTAAATTACATAAAACAAAATTCAAAAGGCTTATCAAAAGTGTGGTATTAATAATCTACTAAAAGCTCTATTTAAAAAAGAACACTCCTAATTAAACAAATAAATCTATTTCAATTAAAATTTTCTCTATCCCTATAAGGGTTTTTTTTTTTTTTTTTTTTTTTTTTTTTTGACAAAATCCCTATAAGGTGTTAATACAAGTAAAAGAAAATTTTCGAATAATTTTAATTTTTTGAAAAGTGAGGAATGATTTTCTTTTTTTAATCTTGAAATAAATAAATATACTGTTTTTATTCAGCTTAATTCTTATTTCTTAACTCATATTCTTTAAAAAAAAAAAAAAAAAAAAAAAAAAAACTTTATTTAATTAAGAAAAAACCTATTTTTTTTCCTCACGTAGTTTTAGATTAGATCATTAAACAAAAATATATATAGTTTACAACATTGTGAGATCGAAACTAGCATTAGAACTATGAATTTAACTTGGTCCAAATTTTGTTAACCTTACACACCAAACGAATCAAGATTATATAAATAAGAGTTCAACATTATTTTAATTTCAATTTCCACAAATCTAATTTGTGATCCAAATTTCTCTCTCATAGATTCACTTAAAAGCCTATTTATTGACTAGAGAAGAAAAAACCCTATTCTAACTCTCAAGCCTCCACCACACATATATAAGCAAAAACCAAGCTAAAAGTTTATGCTTGGACACATCTTAGTTGCTAAACCCTAAACATTTTAACTTGGCATCTAAGCCAATAGAAAATTGCCACATGGGCAGTTTTGAATTGGTCTTTTGTGTCTTAAAAAGAGCAGAAACAGAAAAATGGGCATTGATGCAAAATTGAAGGGTGGAGTGTGAAAGTGGGGAAGAAAGTAAGTTTGGTGTTTTGTATTATTTTACAGTTTTGTCTGTGAAAAGTTATTGGAATAATTGGTTCAGTTTGGATCAGTGGACCTCTCGTTCATGAATGAACAACACACGATCAGAAAATCAAACCTTTACCTATGTATATGCTTCCACAGTCCCACTGCAACTCTAAAAAGCACAGACAGTTTCCCAATGCCATGTTGAGGAGAGAGAAGAAACTTAAAAGAGAGTTTTTTAATATGCTTGGTTCTATCTCTTAGGACGATATCAAACTCATAGACGTACGAGAATAGGTTAAAAATCACTTATAGTCTCTGAACTTTCATGAAAGTAACAATTTAGTCTTTGAACTTTGATTTGTAACGATTTAGTCCAAAAACTTTCAATTTTGTAACAATTTAGCTCTTGTACTTTCGAATTTGTAACAATTTAATGTTTGTTGCAAAAAATTTCATTGAAATTAAATATTGATTTTTATTATTTAATGATCTGACTTTATAACTTATAAACATATTGGATCCTAAATTAGTTTATTGATTTATCTATGTAATAAGTTTCATTAAATCTTAATGTTAATTTTCACAATAGAGACTAAATCATTTGGAGTGGTTTTTTGGTCTTTTGGCAATCAGAAAGGTGAGTTGTGTTTTTTTTAATGTAAATAACTCTGAAAAGGCAAATATTAGAAAGATCTTTTTTGTGACAACCAATGTACCAACATTGAATATTGTGTTTTCCAATATTTGATTGTTTCAAGACATGGTAGAGTAGAAGAGAGAGAAGTTAATTTTGCGACCATGCATGCAACTTACGGTACATTCAAGTTTGCTTCTTCACCTGTTTTTGTTTTGTTTTTTGTTTTTGTTTTTGTTTTCAGTTCAGATAATCTTGCAGCTCTGCATAACCCTTCTTCCCATTCCTTTGCTTTTTCTTAACTCCAATCCTCCTCTCCTTCTTCTACCTTCTTTTTCACAGGTTTCCAAATTTTATGGATAAAGACACTTATATAACTAAAACTAATAATAATGAAAGTTTTCATACTATATACGAACAAAATTAAAATTGAAGTGTCAATTCGAACATAACTCAGTCGATAAGACATCAATTATCATTTCCGATGGTTCGATTTGTCACACCTTCACAAGCATTGAAATTTGAAAAAAAAAAAATCAAACATAAACTATATGAACTAAAATAGTAATTTCACCTTTTTCTACGTTTTCTTTTATATATGTAAGTGTCCAGACCCTACACCTCTACTATTCTCATGGGTTTGTTGCTCGGATAACCAGTAGGATATTAAATGGGCCGGTTGCATAGATAACAAAATGGGTCAAAATATTAGCAAATATAGCAACCTTGAAAAATAATTGCAAAAATGACAAAAAAAAATTACCTTCAAACTATCTAAATGACCAAAATACCCTTTTATCAGTGCTAGAATTCTATCGCTGATAGAATTCAAATGTTTTTAATGATTTTTTTTAATTCCCGTTTTACTCCTCATTTGATTTTAGCACGCATGTTCTCCTTCTTCTTCATTTTTTCTTCTTCTGTTTTTTCCTTTTCTTTGATAGACTTCTATCAGTGATGAAATTTAAAAAAATCATTAAAAATATTTGAATTTTATCGTTGATAGAGTTATATCAGAGAAAAGGAAAAAATGAAGAAGAAAGAAAAAATGCACGCTAAAATCAAATGAGGGGTAAAACAAGAATCTAAAAAAACAATTAAAATATTAAAATTTTGTCGGCGATAGAAGTCTATCAGTGATATAATTCTATCACTGATAGACTATCAACAATAAAATACTATCACTAATAGAAATTTATCAGCGATAGAATTCTATCGTATCAACAATAGAATCTATCGCTGATAGAAGTTTATCAAGGAAAAGAAGAAGTGGAAAATGCACGCAAATGAGGGGTAAAATGGGAATTTTAAAAAATCATTTAAAATATTTGTCATATTTACAATTTCTTTTAAAAGTTGCTATATTTACTATTTTTCTTATTTAATTTAGCCACCCATTACAATTTTCCATATTAAATTATAGGTAGATGATCAACATGACTTAAACTAATTCCCACCAACTCCTTTATTATATTATTTACATGATTTTTATTGATCACTAGGTCAACCCATGGTGATTGTAATTTAATCTATTAGATATTAACATCTTCTTCTCCAACTCAATCCAAAATTAATAATTTCTTCACTTAACTATAATTCAGTTAGTTGGTGCATTAGTAGCTATAATAATATTTTTCTATTCATAAGTAATAATTTAAGAATTTTAATGTTCAATCAAATCCCAATAGAAATTGATTATATTTCATTAAAAATTTCAACAAGCCCACTAACATGTGCATATATTCTTGTTTGTACATAATCCTCTCCCTTTTTCCCTTCATGCAACACGCTTTTTTCTGTTCATGCAACCAACCCCCTTTTTTGTTCTCACGACCACTTCTTTTGTTCGTGGTATTTTACAAATCGTCGGTAGCTCCATTGAATTCCACCTCTACTCTAACTTGTTTGTTCAATTATCGATATCTCTTCATCTATCGTTAAAGTCATCCATGTACTTGAACACTCATTTAATGGAATGGATACTCAAGGTCATTACCTCACTCTAATATGACGTACGTCGGTAGAATCAACTCTAACACACCTCTTTTCTATTTAGTCAAAGATCGGTGGTCGTTGCAAGAATAGCGCCTAGTTAAGGCATCAATTATTTAGTCATATTCCTGCCCTTCTCCCTAGAGTGGAAGAAAATACTACCTACTACTTGGACTACTTTGACTATGATATTCTTTCTAAAAAAAATCCCTCGAACATGATGAAGTCGACGTATTCTCGAATCAACCTACTACATTTCATTCTTTTCTTTTGTTTAGGCTGGATTGGCTCAATTTTTTAGTTAAAGTGGATAATAAGATATTCAAGACAATAATCTCATAGACCTCGATTCTACTCTACATACTAATTTTAACTTGAGTGCTAAAATGGTTGAACTTGCACCACACTAACGCACAACTTATCTTTGATTGCAAGTATTTGAGGAACTAAACCATAATAAGTAGATTAGAACACGAGAGGGCCAATTCACATGTTACCCTTCTACTTTATCAAGATCTTGCAACAATAGAAAAGCATAGCGACAAAAAATGAAACGAAACCCAAACCAAATTGAAACTAAGCTCAAATCTTAAAAATTAAATCGGGGTAGGAATCAAAATTTTAATCTACTTGTTTTTGGGAATTAAAATCACATAAGTTGCAAGAGAGAGACAGAGAAGGATTGAATAATGTTGTTAATAAATGTGGTATACTCAACACATTGTTACAAGTAAGAAAGAAGTTCCCTTTCTAAGAAAGTTGTGAAAACTCCGAGTCCCCATGCCTCCTCTTTCAGTATCCCTTTGCTCATTCTTTTCAAATTTTACGTGACTGAGAGGCTAAAAGATGTGCCTCAGACACAGTCATATCATAGTTTATGCTCTCTCTCGTCATGTCACATTCTCTCCCTCTCTCTCTCTCTCTCTCTCTCTCTCTCTTCTCCATTTCCTTTCCCTTTCTTCTTTATATAAACCCTAATTCCATCCCTTCACCATGTAGGTATCTTCCTTCCTTCCCTCCTCTTGCATTTTTACATCACTTCATTCTTTCCCTATCTCTACTCTCTCCCATGTCTGTCATTTCTTCTCCTCTTTTCTTTTCCTTTTTTGCTCCTCAACTACCTCTCCCATGGATCCTCTTTCTCATCATTTCCCTTTCCTTTCGACTTCTAATCTTGCGTTCGTCCTCGACACTACTGTCTCTTCTTGATATGGATGTTAGAATCTAACAACGGTTGGCGATATCTCATCTGAGCTTTTAATGTCATGTTTTTTTTTTTTGGTTTAATTTTAGTTTTTTCTTGACCTTGCAGGACTTGTTGAGTTTTGTTTGTTTTGATTAGTATTGTAGTGTGTTTTCTCTTTTGTATTTTTTTATTTTTATCTTGTCCAATCTTCCCACCTTAGCTAGTCTTTTCTATTCCTCCTGAGCTCGATATGAATGTATAATATATGTACTCTTTTAGTTTTTGATGTTTAAATGTGAAGCGTTGTCATTATTATTCTCGACCAAGGATAATGGCTATTTTGAGAAAAAGAGTAGATTGATGTATGATTTGTAACTTTTACAATCACGGGAGCACGACAGTTAGTTTTATGATTTGCGAGTGATATGATTTGCAATTTCTTTAAAGTTGGTATATATATATATCTAAAATGGAATGATTATGATGATCTAACTTCAATTTTAATACAAGGGTGACTTTGTTTTATGAACAATGAAATGTATTACAAAATTGATAAAACCTTGAAGAGACAGTAAACAACTTTTAAACTATATTTTGAAGCAATAGATGTATAAGAATAAGAGGATAGACCATGAAGGCAAAGCATGGGTCCAAAATGCAGTGTTGGCAGTTAGCCAAGAAAAGAACATGTACTTCTTCAATTTGAAAGACCAATCAAAGCAAAAAATAAATTACATTTAGCTTATAATAATCTTCCATCTCCATGTTCATAAAAAATTCTCTGTAGAGAGAGAGAGAAAAGAGATACAAGAGAGAGAATTTTGGACTCTTCTTCTGGTACAACAATTTTTCATTACATATTTACAACCCATTCATCAACATTAACCAAAACTTAAGCATTCTCTTCTTTTCCATGGAAGGGCAAAAACAAAAAAAGCTCACATTAGAAACTAAGTGGAGCTTAACATGTTACACAGCATCAAAATCATCATATATAGGATCATTTTCAGAATATGATCCCTTTTTCTTTTTTCATTTTTTAAACTTTTTTTTTTTGTTTGGGGTGAATATATGGACATTGTGAACACAAAGTAGAAGGAAAAAGAAAGGTGAAAAGAAAAAAAAAAAGAAAAAGTTTGAAGTAAAAGTTTTCGAGGCGATCAGAGGTGTTGTCATCGACGGTTTTCAGCATCCGCTTCCAGTTGTAACATATTGATTCAGTGCAGATAACCAAGATCTCCTACCTTCGGATGCTGTTCGTCGAAAACCTGATCTCGAACACCTGGCGATATTGTTCCTCGTGTTCCTGTCAACATTGCAAGGGACCAAAGAAGAGCTACCGTGAGGATCTCCCATACAGAGATTGGAGTTGAGTTTCATTGAAGGAAACCTCTGACAGCTGAGGGATCGAAACGATGCTCCGAGCGGAGAAATTCGGGAACAAGTGAACTCGGGCTTGCATAATGGGGTGGTTAATGTGGGAGGTTCCGGTGCCTCACCAGAACAAGTGCAGAATGATAGAGACAAACTTGTTCTGGCAATCTCTTTGGCAATTGGTTTTGTTCCGGGAAGTTTAACAAAGGAAACTATGCCATTTCGGCAGAGCGGGCACGCAATTGAACCGGGCGGACCATGAGAAACAGACGATGTGGAGTTTGTAGAACAGAGGTACAGTGCACAGCTCGTGCAGAACTCATGATCACAACCTGCAACGTTCGAGATAATGTGCGTTAACTTAATCAACTATAAGGCGCTGAAACCACAAGCAAGTCTTCCTTAATCGAACCTTGTGCAGCAACTGTGCATGCTCCCTCCAAACAGACAACACATGGATCTTGGCATGTAAGTAAAGAATCACAACTTCTCCATCCACATTCTCTGAAAAAAATCCAGGGGGTTCTTGAGTTAGTAATCGTAAAATTTTCTATCGAATCGCACCCGATTGGAGAAGAAAAGAACACTAGAAATAGAAATGGTATCAAAAGAGCTATAACATACATTACGAAATCGCTAAATGAAAGTGGGCGGATATTGGATATATCGAAATCAACTACACCGATAACAGCTAAAACAGAACATAGGCACCGTCACTTATACCATATTTGGGTAAAATATGGTATAAAAACTGAGTAAAGAACGACACGACATCAACAGATATTTTGATAATTTGGGTCAGGCATGACTCACCTTGCAATTTTAACAATGCTCATGAGCGGAAGAGTCAAATATGGTGAAGGGACAAGATTTGTTGCTGGCGCGTCTGGCTCTTTGCTAAGAATTTCCTCGAGCCAATCTCGGTGCCACGAACGAGCAACCATCAAAGGAGTCCATCTTCAATAAGATAAAAGTAACATAGGATGATCTGACAACTTCAAGTTCATTGGGTAAGACAAATAGACCTATATAATACTCAGAAACAAAATAATGGATTGCTTCATTTATGATCCTCATTGTGCATCATAATCATGAGAACTATAAACAATTTAAAACAAATCTGTCACATAAAGAAGAGTAGAATTAGTGAAACATTCTCGACATGGCAATTTAATTTGGGTCATAGGTTATAAGCATGCCTTCTTGTATTAGAAATCACTGGTTATGTTCTTTGATTGCCATAATTTAAAACTAACAAACAAGACAGTCGGATCGGTAAAAATGTTGTCAACTTGAGCTGGCTCAACTGGTTAAGACATTATAACTTCAACCAAAAGGTGAAAGGTTCAGATCTTTACACTCATATATTGTTGAACTAAAAAACAAATTGCTAAAAATATTTGAGCACGTATTATTCCCAGTAACCGTACGGCGTAAAGCTAAGAACAAGCTTTTCTCACCCGACTAGCCTTCCATTTTTACTAATATAAGATCCAAGGTCACCATTTTATCCATCCAAGGGAAAAGTAAAATCACCATGTTGCTACATTACATTGTTGTCCTGTTCCTGCCTTATAGTTGTAGGATAAAAAGAAATTACTTTGATCTTGGGGTGTGCAAACCATATACAAAATTAGCAAGCCAAGATTCTACCGACTAGCAGTTGGCCAGAGTCTGAGGTCCTGTTTATCAGGAATGGGAATGACAAAGAATCGAAATGAAAATCAATCAGAGAAACTAACTGCGTTGGGATGCAAAGGCCACGCTAACTACAAGTCGACAGATCTTAAAAGGACTTGATCTTCAGCTAGGTTGAAAGTAACAGTATATGAATATGAATACTTGAGAGAAGCATACCCATTTGCATTTTGAGCAGCAAGACAGGCTCCCCTAGCAATCAACATCTGAAAACAAAACAATCACAAACAATCAATTCAAGTACCATATAGAATTACGAGTCTGAATTATGAGGAGTTCTTATCGTTTTCCTTTGGTCTTCAAAATCAAGGACTTACTTGGCAGCATTGTGCATTCCCGCCGCATGCAGCATAATGAAGGGCTGTGCTTCCAGCACCTAAATATGACACCATAATCATCTTTAAGTGAAATAAAATCCATCTTAAGAAAAAAGCCTCAAGAATCAATATTTTTCAGCTACTAACAGACTAATTCTAGTTGACCTCTGTAGAAAGAAAAGCGTGACCGACCAATGAATATATTTAAGAGGATATGATTGCCTTCTAGGAAATTACATACCCAACTCCAAAATATAATGACACGGAATTCTAAGTGCAAAGTAACGATTGCCAATAATGTAAAGTTCGATGCAGCAAGGTAAAGAGCAGATGATTTTTTGTGATTTAGGATAGTAATGACCAGATCTTATCATCACATGGATCTACTCTGAATCAGCAGTCTGATAGAACACAAACTAATGAACAGGGCATACTTCAACAACTTCAGACTTTTCAGTAACGAGAAACAATTAAAAAAAATTAGTTATGTTAACACTTCTGTAATAGCACAACTTCGAATCACTAAGAACTGCATAGAGAAGTGAAAAACAGGAACTAAAAAGCAAGTTACCTATTAGATCAATGGTGGTTCCATCTTCTACTGTAACCTGAGAAGCACAGGCACCTAAATCCAAAAGTAATTGCACACTATCAGCATGCCCATTTAGCGCTGCCATATGCAGAGCTGTGATGCCTCCATCCGCTGTTCTGTTAACTAACTCCTTCAGAGCACTGATGGATGAGATGCAGGAAAATGAATCAGTGACTTGACGTACCAGAATAGAGAAGTATATAACTGACCAGGATTAGATTCAAACAACAATACCTAAAGTCGAACTTAGAAACCGGTTCTTCATTGCTATTTAACATATTCCAAAATTTTGGTGTACTTGGTACATAATCAGCAAGCAGAAGTCGGATGCACCGAGAATGACCATTCAACGCAGCCAAATGAAGAGCAGTACCTCCATTCAAATAATCTGCTCTGTGAATCTGATGTCTCCCAAAAAAATGTATGACAACATTATCCAACATATCCCGTGAACTACTTGATAGAGAAAATAGAACAGGTGGGAATTAAGGCAAGAGGAGGTAGCTCACATTGGCTTTAAAAAGTATAAGAGTCTGAACAACCTCCCAATGACCATGCTGACAAGCTTGCATCAAAGCAGTCTGTTGGCGATAATGAAAAGTTCAATTCGGAACTCTTAACAATATCACACACACGACAAAGAAACTTCCAGCTAAACTAAAGGGTCTAGTCTAATCATAATTTCGGTAGTCGGAGATGGATAAAACAAAACATCACATTGAGGAACAGACCAAATGAAACTAAATGAAAATAGAGAGCAACTAATGACGACATTGCTCGTACCTGACCCCGGTAATTCCGTAGATTGATCTCAACCCCAGATTCAAGCAAGAGAGAGACAATCTGCAGAAATAAATAGTAAAGTAAGTTGAGTCCTAATAAAAAAAGACATTTGGACAAATCTCTAAGTTGAAGAGAGAGATCAATCACTTCAAGAGAGCAAAAATGAAAAGTAATATACCTCATGGTGGCCATGAGCTGCAGAGTAATGGAGAGGGGAATTTCGAACACCAAAAGTAGAATACCTCGCCAAACGAGGATTGTATTCCAATAGAGCCTTAGCTTCTTGCAAGTCTCCATCTCTTGCAGCTGAAACTAAACGTTCCCCTGATGCAGAACATCCAAAGGAATTCCCAACAATGCTAAGAAATTTCATATTTCCCCAGAGATTACACTCACAAACTATGGTATATCAACGCCCAAAACACCTCTCTACCTTATAATCTCACCTAAAGTTTTGTATGTGCAACAATAAACCCAAGGATTTACAAGCTAATCCAACCAAATTCACAGCAAAATACAACCTAATTCCCACCAATCAATCAGGAATGTCCAAATTGATTGGTTGCAACAATCTAGAATTTTCAATACATAAAACAACCTTACATAATAATTCCCTAAAGTGAAGAGGAAGACAAGCAAGCGGCCGGCTATGGAAATGCCGAGGTGATAATCAAGCAAAGAAGGTAAAGTACAAAAGGGAAAACCCAAGACCACAATTTCTTTAAGAATTTTTTCACTTCCTTCACCACCAAGACAGACCCACTTTCAAATTCGGCGGAAATCGACGAACCCCACTTCGAAATTCTTCAACAAGAGTCTTGAATCGCCAAAACCCAACTCAGAAATCAATCGACTGATCGAAAACAGAAACACCCACTTAAGAATTTGAAAGGAAAAAGGGCAATTGCCAGTGGAAACCTTCGATTGTTTTCTGCTTCATCCAAAAGTGATCCAATTCCCAAAGAAATGGAAGCAGAAAAGAATCGAAGGCACGAAAATCCGGATTGAAATCCCCCCTTGTCGGGGTAAAGATTAGTCCCAATGAAGAAAAAGGGGAAATGGGGTTCAAGAAAGAAAGGAAGAAGGTGGAAAGGATAATGAGAATGACGGTTTGACAAAAGGGCGAAGAACGTTGTAACGAAAATTTGCCAAAAACGAAGGGTGAGCAGAGAGAGAACTTTTACAACACAAAAAATTGAGGATTGTGGGTGGATGGAGATGGATTACTCTTGATCGAAATTGAAAACATATTTTTGGGGAATTTTTTTTACAAGAAGCTCAACCAAACAAGAATAGTGTGTGAAGGGGAAAGCGTGTATTAATGATTGGTAATAATTAGGCAGTGAATATATTAGGTGGTTGTTTTGTTCTTTTCTTGGTTCAGTCTTTGTCTTCCTCCCTCTGCCCTCTGCTCTGCTCTCTGTCTTCCATTCTTGCCCATGCCAATTTTTGGTTGACCATTGATGTAAACTTCTCCAAAATTTCACATCTTTCATAAATAAAGTTTGAAACTTTCCTCCTTTTTTTTTTTCTTTTCTTAACTTGTTTACTTTAATTTTGTATTTTTTTTCCTCGTACGAAGCATTTGTAACATGAGTTCCACATCTTAAATTTAAGAATGTCAAATCTAAGGATTTAAAGGGATGTTTTAGCTTTTCAAAAAAAAAAAAAAAAAAAAAAAAGAGAGAGAGAGAGAAAAAAAAAGAAAAAAAGGAAAAAAGAATGATTTAGGGTTTTTTTTTTTTTTTTTTTAGTTCAACAACATTTGGGGTGGAGGTATTCGAATCTCCGACCCCTTGGTCATACATGTCAATTACCGTTGAGCTATGTTTGCTTTAGCGAATGATTTAGAGACTTGTGTTTAGGAGGTTTTAGATTTTTTTTAATACAATATGTGTGATGAGAATTCGAACCTTTGATCGAGAATATGTCTTAACCAGTTGAACTATATTGAGATTGGTGTAGGTTCAACCTTTAGGAAATTTAAGTTTAACAAAACTATCTAAAAGAAGAGAAATTATTTAAGGAAGCTAAATATGACTAGCAATTTTATATCATTTTATGTAGAAGAGAGAATCTAAAAATTATGGTTTCACCCTCTGTTATTTGAGTGTTTAGAAGGGAACAACCACGATGTAACAGCTCATAAAATGATTTTCTCTTTTAGTGGATTCAGAGAGAGTAGATTTGAGGTATCATTAAGATTTATAAAACAACCTCCAAACTTGACAAATTCATGGCCTAATACATAGTTTCGATATTTTAATCAATATCATTTGGATCTAAACTCTCACCCTAAACGTTTAATTTGTGTCCAATTAGATTTTAAACTTGAATAAGTGATGAAATTGATATATTTGATAAGTGAGTGTTTTTTTTAAGATTTAAAGTTAGTTTTTTTTTTTTTTAAGATTTAAAGTTAGTTAGTTTTAGTATTAATGTTGTTGGATAGGGATGAACGACCGTAGGCAAAAATTACCATTGTCACCATGGGTTATTCTAGTTGTGTTGATACCTTTTGGTTGACCAAGTATTTTTATTGTTGAGTTTTGAGTACTTTTTTTACTTCGTTTGATTTTGTAGCTAGGGTTTTTAAGGCCCTATTTGATAATCATTTGGTTTTTAGTTTTTGAAAATAAAACTTATAAACACTCATTCCATTGTTTTCTTATCTATCATCCTCTCATGTTTTTTAAAACCAAGCTAATTTTTGGAAACTAAAAAAAAGTAGTTTTCAAAAACTTATTTTTGTTTTTGGAATTTGACTAAGAATTCAAATGTGTGATTAACAAAAATGAAATCTATGATAAGAAAATTGGAAGAAAACAAGTATAATTTTCAAAAACCAAAAACTAAAAATCAAATGGTTATCAAACGGGACCTAAATTATAACGGTTGGATTTACGAATTATTGATTTCACAACTCATTCAACCTCAGGGTCCAATATAGCTGGCTAAATTAAAAGTAGGGACAAAATTAATTTTTCAATAAATAAAATTGTAGTTTAAATTCTATTGTAATTCTTAAATTTTTATATTCATTCCCTTTAGGTGTTTTTTTTTTCTCATATTTATTGTTTATTAGTTTATACTTCCCCAATTTTGATGAATTTATATTTTTATTCTTATATTATTGGTAGGAAGTCAACAACCCTAGAGAAAATTTGTTTTAACAACCATTGTTAAATTTTGTTTGATAGTAAAGTAGGAAAAAGAAAAAAGGAACATCCATACTAAAATGACTAGGCAGCTAAAAATAACTAATTTAATTTTTATTTCTATTTATAACAAATCTACAATTATTTATGGTAAATAGGCCCTGAATTAAACCCACTTCTTGATTCCCATTTACTTGATAAAGCCTAAAATTACACCTAGCTAGCTTTTTCTAACTTTGCATTTAATTATCAATCCAACAAAAGCAATGTGGAATTAATGATTGGAAAATGGAACAACTAATAAACAACTATACACTTCATTAAAAATAATCAAATTCACTATAATTAAATTCATACTCAAACTATAGAGTATATTTAAAATTAGAGAAATATAAGGTTGAGAGTATGAGGATGATGATGAGAAATCAGCTTAAAATATGGAATACATGTGTTTGGTGGGTGTTGTTTGGAATCTTATTTAGTTATTTTTTTCAATGGTTTGATGCACTAGTGAACATGCAACCCACTAAGATCCCTATTTTTTTTTAAAAAAAAAAAAAACTATCATTATTTTTTTCTTTTTATTAACGAAGCTTTCACATTGAAAGCCAAAGCGAGTTTAGCTCAGCGGTAATTGGTATGTACTCTCGACTATGAGGTCAGAGGTTCGAATCTCCCACCCCAAAGGGGCCGTTTGGTTTAAGGTTTTATAGATGTTTGGGAATAAATTATGCCTTTATTTAAAAATAAAAAAGAAGAGATGGGCAAAGAGAAAGCCCTTGCTTATGGGCATAAATGATGCCTGGAAATGCAACAAGGACATCAGAAACCCTTGCACCAAACGGCCCCTAAAGATACTTTTCAATTCAAAGATCTATTTTAATTGTAAATGAAATTTTAGTTTAATAAGTTTAGAACATTACAATAAAAATTAAATATTAGGGGGAAATTATAATGCATATTTTTGGTTAGTTTTGTATATGTGTAATGTGGGACTTTTTGATGACAAATGAAAGAAGAGGTTTGAGGGATGAATGATGAGGAGACCATTGAGCTTAAATGAGCATCAAACTTTTTTTAAAAGGGCTTTTCTTTTTCCATCTTTTTCCTGGTTTCATGGCACTATGTTTCAATTTTAAAAAAAATATATATGGATAATATTTTAACATTTTTTTTTCCCAAAAGCAACAAAAATATTTAAGATTGTGTTTAATAGGATCACGACTGCAAAAAAAATTACCATAAATTATGGTGGATGGGCTCCTTTAACCCATTAATTTCAAAGTTGTCTAAATCTTCTAGATTTATCAATGGTAAGATTTCATGCATTAATTCAATTTATATTCTTCCCTAAATGCCCTTATTTAATTTGGTATCTCTTATTTTATTAATTTATTTTAGTATTATATTTTTTTTTCTGTCAACTAGTAAGGGAAAATACGTAAATGAGCTTCTTAGACTCCTTTAATATCCGGTTGTGAGCTGAAAAAAATGTAAAATTATAACAAAATAGACACTTTTGTAATAAATGGGCTACTATTAGCCCATTTGTGTAGTTACAATAAATCTCTAATTAAACTTTCAATTTTATATCTAATAGGTCTCTAAATTTTCAATTTTGTATTTCATAGATCCTTGAACATTAAAAAGATCGAGTCTAATAGGTTAGGGATCTTTTAGATATTAAATTGAAAAATTGAAACTTCTTAGATAATTTTTTTTAAAAAAAAATTAAAGGTAATTAGACAACTTTTTAAAATTAGAAGCCTATTATAAATAACTCTCGAACTTCATCCATTAATTTATAATTTAATTGATTAAGTTTTGTTCACTAAGGAGTAGAAATAAACAATTTTTTTTTTTCAAATTTTTTTTTTTCATTCAATAAGAATTATAGGTTCTTTTATATGATTAATATCTTTTAAAAATAATTTATTAGAAATCAAAAATATTTTTATTATTTTCATCTTTATTTGACTTTAAAAAATCAAGTTTTAAAATGAAACTAAAAATATTTTTTTTTTGCATCTATATTTATAGATACTAAAGATAAATTTAAATTATTTATCAATCCGAAAATAGTTCAATTAGTTAAAGACAAATATTTTCATCCAAATTTTTTTAATTTGTCTTGACTAATTGAACTATGTTCATTACAAAAACTTTGTCAAAGAATTATTTTCATTTTTTTATTTCTAAAAAGAAAAAAGTATTTCTTTTTAGTTCAACAATATTTAACAGTTAGGATTCAAACTTTTGAACTTTTGGTTGATGGTATATGACTTAACTAGATAAGTTGTTCGAAAGTTTTTTTTTTTTTTTTGAATTTCTAAAGTATTTTTCAAAAGGACTTAATTACGAAAATAATACACGAATATTCATTGCAAAAATATTCTATTTTCCAGTTCAACAACATTGGCGATTGAAGATTCAAAACCTCTAATCTTTTGGACAATGGTACATGTCAACTACCACTAAGCTATGTTTACTTGACCATTGCAAAAATATTCATATGTTTAATTTGTTAGTATATCAATTTTTTTTTATACATTTAGTTTCTTTTTAGTTGTAAATTGATTTTAGTAAGATTTTATTGTTCATTTTAGAACTAAGTTAAATCTCACCGTGGTTTAACCCTTTGTTTGGAGCAGGAAAGTTTAAGAAATGATTTTAAATCCTGTGATTTGAAATTCGAGAAATGATTTTAAATTATTTGTCTTGTTTGGAGCAAGAAAGATTTAGAATGAATGTATTTAAAATTTTGTGTTTGGATGGTAATTGGAAAAAAAAAAGAAAGTAAAGGAATTTACTGATATAGACTTTTAATGTAAGTTATTAATAGAAAATTAAAAGATGATAAGGATAAATAAGTAATTTAACTCTCATCTCCCTAAAATCCTGCAAAATCCAATAGTTTTAGTTGGAAAAAAATTTAACGTAAAAACACGATTTCAAATCATTTTAGATTTCAAATCATTCTCTTTCATTAGATATCAAACAACGTAATTCATTTCAAATCTATCCTGATTTGAAATCCTTCCAAATCAGGAGGTTCCAAACACAGCATAAGAGAGGAGAACACGATTTTTTCTTGTTTTGCCACTTACAAAAGAGAGAAATGTAAATTATTTTAAAAATAGAAATGTAAGCTAGCAAAATTCTAGACTGGATTTGTACTTCTTTTGAATTCTTTTCATTCTTTTTATTTAGGAAAAAATGAATGTTGTATCAATTTTAACTCTAAAACTTTCAATTTCATCAAATTGAACCCCAAACTTAACAAATTGTATCAACTTGAACCTCAAACTTGCACAACTGTTGCAAGGTAGACTTTTGGTAACTTTTCTTTTCTTTTCTTTTTTTTTTTTTGAGGAACGGTAACTCTCTATTTGACTTGACATTAAAGCATGTAATTGAAAATTTCTTTTTTTTTTTTTAATTCACATTATACCTGAGTTGGTTTTTAGTAAGAAATTTCTTGGAGAAACTCTTTATCAAAAGAAATCAAATTTTCCAAACTATTCTTCTTATTGTTTAAAAAAAAAAAAATCACAAAGTTATTGACAACAAGAAAAATCTAGCAAATATGAGAAATAAAAAACTCAAAATTTCTTTTTTCTCGTTTCCTACCTTTATACATTCTTCTAATTAGCAAGGAAAAAAACAGTAAAAGAAAAAAAAAACCCCACAAAGTTCTTAGCAACAAGAAAAAATTTGCAAAAAAATTAAAGATAAAAAACCTCCAAAGTTGCTTTGCTTCCATAATCTTAGATAGCAGCAAAAAAAAAAAACCCTCATAAAGTTCTCAACAACAAGAAAAAGTCATCTAAAATAAAGTTTCTCCAATATTTTATTTATAAGAAACCAATTTAGGTGCAATGTGAATTAAGAAAAAAAAAAAAAAGAAATAGTCAATTACGTATGTTGGTTCAAACGGAAAGTTAACCAAAGGTATACATTGTAACACTTATGCCAGTTTGAGGTTAAAATCAATACGATCTGATAAGTTTGGGATTAGGGTTAAAATTGATATAACTTGCTAAGTTTAGGGTTCACTTTGATGAAATTGAAAATTCAAGATTAAAATTATACAACCTGCAAAGTTTCGGGTTAAAAATGATTTTTTCCAATTTATTTACTGCATTCTAAACTTAAATGTTAGAATTTTATAAATATCGTACCATCCTCTCATTGTTAAAGTATGATTACAAATGTGAAATCAATATAAATCAAAACACAATTAACTCAATTTATTTTCCCCAGCCAAAAGGTCAACAAAATGATTTGATTTCGTGAATCAATTACATATCAAGCAATCATATATGATGGTAAATATCATGGAAAATCTATTTAATCACATTAATTTATCCCCCCCCCCCAAAAAAAAAAGAAAGAAAGAAAGAAAAAAAATATGAAGATAAGTTGTGTTGATGCCAAAATCCGAACAGAAGACTCACTTGACCTTCACGTGACACCAACAGTGAATTTGTAGAAGCTGGGGAAGACGTGACCTGCAAAACCAGTAAGAAGCGCTGCACACCAGTGTGGTGTAGGCCACACCGCCTTCGATGCTTAAGTCAGAAAACCGAGGAGAAGCTAGAAAGTAAAGGAAGAAGTCGGGAATAAAGTTTTCGAACCCTTTTTCAGTGATGAAGAGAGGTTTAAATACCTGTGTTTTACTCCTAGGGTTTTTAGGAATTCAGAGGTGTTTCGGGACGAACCAGGCGGAACCGGGGCGATCAGGGGCATCAGAGACTGAAAGGAGGTGACCGAGCTCGCCCCGCGCAAGCGAGCCGAATGGTCGGCCCGACCCTTTGGTCCGGTCTTCCTCTGGGTCGGTTTTCTGGTCCTACCTCTGCCTATTTGTCCTCGTCAGCTCCTTGTTCATCAGTGTGGTCCAAAATTACCTATAACAAGTTGCATTCTTTTTCTTTTGTAAAACAAGATAAGTTGCACTTAAATACATTTTTGAAAGGAAGATGAATGAAAAAAAAAACGTTTTGCCATAGTAAACCAAGAGTAAATTACAAATGATATTCTTATACTTTTAGATTGTGTGTAAACATTTTTCCTACATAGTTTGTTTCAAAATCATAAAAAAGATTTGTACTTAAATCGAGAGGTAAACACTTTAGAAATAATATCTAATGAATTAAATCTGAACATAACTATTAAGACATTATATTTTTTCACCCTAAGATTAAAAGTTTGAGTCTTCATTTCTACATGTTAAACTCTCTCTATGTATAAAAGAGTTAAAATGTAGGGATGCGAACATTGTAATTTATCTTTAATATGAACTCTTTCTTTTTGGTTGGTAATAACAAAATAGTGTTTCGATTAAAAAAAAAAATAGTGTTTTTTTAAGTTGAACAACGTTGGGAGGTGGAAGATTTGAACCTTTAACCTATTAGTCAATTAGTCAATTATCAAATTTATTCTATGGATAAATGTAAAATTTCTTAGAAGGTAAGAATTTATGATTTCAAATAAATTAATACGAGAAGTAATCAAGCACACGATTTTGAGTAACAAAGGGACAACTTTTCTAACTTCTTTTTCCTTTCTTTTTTTGAAGGATTTTGTCTTTCAGTTGACCTGAGAAGGATAACATCTTTCTTCTTCTATTGTTTTTATTTTTCCTTTAATATTATTGTTCTTGAATTTTTCCAAACCTCAAAGTTCAATTTAAGGGGTTGCTGGATGACTATTTCGTTTTTTGTTTTCTTTTTTTTTTTTCATTTTTTAAAAATAGAGTTGTTTATTAACCATTTTTGTTTTTTGTTTTCTGTTTTTTAAAAACGTTTTTGAAATTATAAGCAAATTTCAAAAACCAAAAAAATAGTTTGTAAAAACAAATTTCTATTTTCAAAAACTCATTTTTCTTTTAATACTCATATTTTTCTTCTTTTACACATCTCTCTCCAACAAATTCTTTTTTCTAATTTTTTCTCTCTAAATTTCTCTTTACAAAATTTCTCTCTCTCAAAATTTGATCTCAATATAATTTCTTTTATTTCTTTTTCTTTTTCTAAAAAATTCATCTCTACTTAAGTTTTTCTTCTCTCGAAAATGTTTATCTTTATTTAACTTCATTTCTATTTCTCTTCTAACTCATCTCTTCAATTCTCTCTCTAAACATCAAATATTTTTCTTTTCCCTAAAATTTTTTCTCTCAAATTTTTTTCCCTATAACTTATATCTTTCTAAAAATTTCTCCATGACTTTCCTCTCTAATAAACATATCTCTAATTTTTTTTTTTAAAAAAATCTTCCTAAATTTTTCTCTCGCTACAACTTTTCTTTATTTTGCTAATTTATCATTATTTCTATCTCTCTAAAATTTCTCTTTTTATTTAATTTTTCTGTCTAAAATATATATCTTCCACTTTAACTTTTTTTTTTTCCTTTTTGCTCTAACTAATATATTATTTATGGAGTCTAACTAATCTTTCCTATCTAAACTTATTAGGCTTAATTTTTCTTTCTAAAACATTTCTAAATTTTTGTTTCAATGTATTTACACATTTTTCTTTCTCTAAAATTTATTTTCATCTCTCTAATTTTTTAAATTTGAAAAACAAAAAACAGCTGTCTTTGTTAAGACAAAACAAAAAAACACTCATCAAACATATATAATTTTTGTTTTTAAAAAACAGAAAACCAAAAAATAGAAAAGAAAAAACAGAAAAACCAAAACTAAAACTTGAAATGGTTATCCAATGGGCCTAAATTTTCACAAATCTTGGTTTAGTTTTTCTCAAAGTGAGAAATTTAAGTTCAGTTTTTTTATCTTTAAATTCTTTTATTATTTTTAGTGTTATAGGTAATTCTGAACCATCCCGGAATCCAAGGAGCAGTCGAGGACAACGCGACCCGAGATCGAAGACACAACCCAAAAACGGACCCCAAAGGGGAAATGGGCCATAGGGTTGGGCCAAGGCCGAGGCCGACCCTCGGCCCGCTTGTGCGGGCCGAGTTTCCTCCCTTTCGCTCGGTCCTTGGAGTCTTTTGGCTGCCCCGGTTCAACCTCGTTCAGCCCGAATCATCTACCAACGCCTAGAAACCCTAAAAAGGGCAAAGGTATATAAACCCTTCTTGAACCTTGGAAAGGGGATCCGAAAACTCTCTATTCTCTTCCTCTAGCTCTCTGGTTTTGCTCATATTCCCTCCGATTACTGACTTAAGCATCGGAGGCGGTGTGGCAAACACCACACCGGTGTGCAGGTTTCCCTTGTTTTGCAGGTCACGTCTGCCTCTTCAAATAAATTCACTGTTGGTGGCACGTGAGGGTCAGGTGAGTTCTCTCTGTCCGGATTTTAGCATCAACATTTAGTTTTCCAGAGGGGAGTGATTCAAACTTCTCATCTAATTAAATATTTTGACCAATTAAACTAAACTCATGCTTATCTCGGTTTTCTATTTTATATATTTATAAAATTTTATTTTAGTTATTCCCATTGGTTTTCTATCATTTATTGAAAATAAAGTTGGGTCTATTTCAAATAATTCACTATATCTAACTTATATTGGTTAACACGAACACACTTCGATGGTTAAAATATCTCTACTCTTTTTCAGAGAGGTTATATAGGTTCTAATCCTCATCTTCCTTGAGGAGAAAAGTCAAACATTCTAATCAAGCAACTACTTATATATATATATATATTTTTTTTAAAAAAAATCAAGATCTAAAACAAAAGAAGCATACAAGTTCAAAGATAATTTACAAGAGTGTCTAGGAATACTCAGATAACTAGATTTGTTTTGCAGGATTTTTACATGGGAATGCCTTTAGATTATGTACTGTACCAATAATGCACTTAATAATTTTTAACTAATTTACTTATTATTTTAATATAAATTAAATTTATATAACGTTTTTGTCTTTATTAATTTAATGTTTTTTATATCAATTTAATTTATACTAATGCATCGTGTTTTGAGTGGATTATAATGATCACATTGTCAAATTAGATTTTTTTAGAGAATAATATTTATTTATAATAGATTTTAGGTGTGTTTTGAAATGTACCATTAGTATTAATTTTAGGTTAAATTATCAAAAATACCCCTCGACTTTAGGGTTTGTTTCAATTATACCCCTGGACTTTCAAAAGTTTCAATTATGCCCTTGAAGTTTCAAATTTGTTTCAAAACTACCCTTGGAGACATTTTCCGTTAAATTTATTGACAAAAATTGATGCGTTTGCATGTGTTTTTATTGTTTTTTCCACGTATGTGTTCAAATCTATTCACATAAGCAACAATATATATGCAAACACGCATTTTACATCCATGAATTTAACAAAAAAAAGCCTTCAAGGGTAGTTTTGAAACAATTTTGAAACTTCAAGGGCATAATTGAAACTTTTGAAAGTCTAGGGGCATAATTGAAACAAACCCTAAAGTTTAGGGGTATTTTTGATAATTTAACCTTAATTTTATGAGAAATTACATAAAAATAACTAAGGGGTCGTTTGGTTTTTGGGAATTTAGATAGCTAGAATATTCAGATCCCTGAAATTATAGATATATAGTCGGAAACATAGATACTCGACATTTTAGATAACCGTATTTGTTTTGAAGGAATAATTTATAAGAATGTCTGGAAATATTCAGATAACTATGTACAGGAATTTTGCATGGGAATGTCTTTAGATTATGTATTGTACCAACAATGTCCTTACTAATTTTTAAATAATTTACCTATTATTTTAATATAATGTTTTTATCGAATTTAATGTTTTATTTTTATATCAATTTAATTTATACTAATTTTGTTTTGTTATTTTGTAGAGCAAGTTTATTATATTAGCTTAAGGTTTTTATAAAATATTTACTATTAAAAATTAATTTCAACTTTAACTTTACTTTTTCCGATCAGGAT
This sequence comes from Luffa aegyptiaca, assembly GCA_017139565.1. Lineage (NCBI taxonomy): Eukaryota > Viridiplantae > Streptophyta > Magnoliopsida > Cucurbitales > Cucurbitaceae > Luffa > Luffa aegyptiaca. Next base: position 43,269,733 of record CM029402.1, on the reverse strand, counting down.
TTTTTAGAGAATAATATTTATTTATAATGGATTTTAGGTCTGTTTTAAAAAAATGTACCATTAGTATTAATTTTAAGAGAAATTACAGATAAATAACTAAAAAAAATCATTTTAGTAGATGCATAAAAGAAAAAAAAACTCACTAGATACAAAAGTATTAGGCAAGTATTGAAAAAGTAAAATAAAATGAATATCGTATTTTAAATTTCAACTGAAAATAAATCAAAATATATATTTTTCAATGTAGCTATCATTTATTTTATATCTAAATGTAAAAAAAATGGTTAATTATTAATTACATGTAGTCCTTTATTAGGGTATGAATAAATTAATTTATTCTTAAATAAAAATAAAAATTATAAAATCAAGAAAAAATATTATTAAAGAAAAATAGAGGGTAAAAACGTCATTAGAAGATGCTTTCATCTTGGGAATCTTAAAACTCATCTATCAAGAGGGTATCAAAAACTTATTAAATGCCTCCCGTATAGGCATCCTTGGATGCCCAAACATCGTTCATTACTCCAAAATAAACAAGGTAATCCAGATGCCCAGCCATCCCATGAGAATCTTGGATTACCACCAAACAAGTAGCCCCTAAATAGATTTTCCCAATAGTAAAATCTCAAGTTTAGCCAAAAACATTATTGTTAGTGTCACAAAAACACAAGTAAATTACCAACAGAAAAGCATAGATACACCTAAAACAACATACAAAATACATCATTAAAACCTGTGTTAACCAAGAGATGGATCAAGTAGGTACGTTTGTGAAGCTCTGGCCAAAGGAAGAAGTGCTCGGTTCATTGTCGATTGTTGATCGCTGATCGATATATATAACCAACATGAATCTGCTGGCAGGTGGTGAAACTTGTTCAACACATGCCTCCTTCTTGGAGCTCCCTCAATCTCTACCTGATAAGCCACAACTATCTCTGCTAAAGTTTCATTTGTCTTTGAAATTCATGAATGCCTTTGACAGGAAGGGATCCTGCACCCTATGATCGTTGCTCGAGTCATCGTCGACGGTCCTGGGACGGTATGCTTGCTTGTAGGTGTTTCACCTATGGAAGTCAATCCATCATCCCCGCACACTGCTGGCTTTTCCATGTTGGAATGTCTCCCTACATTCCTTGATCAAATGACATGGCTATTATAGTAACCATTCACTAAAATCTTCTCAAACATGCCTGCACATATTTGAAGTAAATAAAAGTTCAAACTGCAGATTCAACTTACAAATTCTAGAAGATATGGCAAACCAGGCTCTAGAGTTTGTGTTTTTCCCAAAGAAACTATCACTATCAATCATTTATGATAATTTTGCCTATCATTTTTCTATTCATTCTTGAGAATAGAGGGTCTTCCACTTTTCTTAGTTAATATGATGTTCACTAAGCTAGATTTATCAATGTGCCTATGAGAGCATTTCAATGTTTGTTTCTGCAGCTTCCAATATATCATATAAAATGCATCACTACTTCTAATATCATATAAAATATTTATTTAATGCATACAATTCTAGTTGCTGGTTAGGCCGGTTCAATGGCGGCCCTATACGAATTAGCAGTTTTTTATCCCTCTGATTTAGTTCTTGATCCAATGTGGAGACAATGTAGGTTTGTTACACCCTTCATGACTCGTTTAGAATTCCAATTCATGAAGGGTTGGAGTATCACAGGAGGGACTATAACGAATCCGGATATTTGGAGGAGTTATGAAGGTGTGGCCCGAGCACATATTGTGTTTTCTGGATTGTGCTTCTTAGTAGCTACCTGACATTGGGTGTATTCAAAAAGTGAAGGTGATTCTTCACTCAAATCGTACTCGAAAGATCTTGCACCGATGCATTTCTTGTTCGGAATGCAAACATAATGCCACATTGATGTAAAGTAAGAATGAACCTAAAAGTAAAGTAAGAACATTATCACCATTTGTATGCAGCCAGAAACCAAAACAAAATCAGAGAGTTTAACCCAAGTAAACAATTTCATACCATTGCCGACCCTCCCAACATTTATTCCCAATCCATATAGGAACAAAGCACACTGAAATTAATCTTGTTGTGGTTCTTCTAAAGTCTAAATGGCCTTCTTGTTCATACATAAAGATCCAAGTATGAAACAGGGGGAAAGATCTCTGCCAGAAGAAGCAATAAGGATGGGGTAGTAGCAGCTCTTTTAGATGGAAAACCCATTACTCAAATCCTTCAGGCTTCAGCCTCATTGAAAAGAACTTACTATAACTATAAAATATTCACAAAAAGAACACAAATAGATCACAAGAAACCCAGAAATTCTTTCAGCTTTTTGAATTTTCAGAACACCCAGAAGAGAAATTAACAGAACAAACATGATATTCCAAGTTTCCAACCCCATTTGACAAATGTCAAGAAATTGAACGTATAGAAAAAATATATTGTTTGAATGAAACGGAGGAAGAAACAACTGATCATGACCCTCTATTCTGCTTGGGAGTGTTCATGGGCGGGGACGGAGATGGCTTTCCCATCTCCGTCTCCCATTTCAATCTCCATCCCCGTGAAATTATAGTTAAGTTTCATGGGAAATGGAGCAAAGATTATATTCCAAAAATACAAGAAAAATATTTATTCATGGGAAATAGTTAATTTCTTAAAAAAATAATATTTATTTAAAGATAATGTACACACCGTATTTAGTATGACTTAATTTGTTTAAAATTAAAAATAATAAAATTAAAATAAAAAATAAAAAATAAAAAATAAAAAAGTAATCTTTGATAGAAATTTTTGTACATTTTAATTGATTGATTTGATATTGGTTTTCAAAGTTGATTTAAAAAAAACGAGATTAGTTTGAGATAAGAAGTCTGAAATTTAATTTTCACAATTAGAAAAAGTCAAATTAAGGTTTGATCCATAGATTAATTGGGTTTAATTGATGAATAACAAGATAATTGATTTTAGATTTTCGATCAGAATTAAATCGAATTTCAAAATTAAATTTTATGAAATCGAAGTTTAGATCGGTTGTTTTGATTTTTAAAATTAACTTTTACATAAAAATGAAAATTTTAAAAAATCAATCCACCTTCAACTTCTTAATAATGTCATATTTAAAGTTTAAAGTTTCAACTTTTAAATATTAAAAAAAAAGTTTTAACTTTTAAGATAATATCTAAGGCCTTGTTTGATAACCATTTGGTTTTTTGTTTTTGGTTTTTGAAAATTATGTTTGTTTTCTCCCAAACCCCCCACCATGGTTTTCATCCTTGTTAAGAATCCATTTGAATTCCTAGTCAAATTCCAAAAACAAAAACAAGTTTTTGAAAACTACTTTTTTTTGTTTTCAAAATTGGACTTGGTTTTTGAAAACAAGGAAAAATGTTGATACTAAAACAAAAAAACTTATAGATGGAAGTAGGTGCGTATAAGCTTGATTTTCAAAAACCAAATGGTTATCAAACGGGGCCTAAATTATTCTTATTTCATGTTTTAAAAAATACTAATAAAATTAAATTCTCTTCCCTACCTCTCCAAATTCTTCATTTGAGTTTCATTTTTCTCTCTCTCACTCCTACTTTCTCAAATCTATCCCTAAAAAAAATTGTTTATCTCAATCTTCTCATTATTTCTCTCTCCTTCATTAAATCCAGAGAAAGTATTATTATTATTTAATAAATGACAAAAGAAGTGTGTCAACCATTAGAACATGAATAATTAAAATATGAAAAGTGTGTCATTTATTTTTATAAATTAATTCTAAAAATATATGATTTTATCTTTAATTATAATAATAATGAAATTTTAAAAATTGTCTCAAAAGTTTTGTTAACTCTCTTTAACCTTTACAACTATATCAATAGTTATCTCATACTTTTCATTTTCACAAAAGCTTAGGCCTCGTTTGATAGCCATTTGGTTTTTTGTTTTTGGATTTTTGAAAATTAAGCTTATACACACATACTTCCACCTATAAGTTTTTTGATTTTAGTATCAATCTTCTACCTTGTTTTCAAAAACCAAGTCCAATTTTGGAAACAAAAAAAAAAAAAAAAAGTAGTTTTCAAAAACTTTTTTTTGTTTTTAAAATTTGGCTAGGAATTCAAATGCAACCTTAACTAGGATGAAAGCCATGGTAGGGAATTTTAGGAGAAAACAAACATAATTTTCAAAAACCCAAAACAAAAACCAAATGGTTATCAAACGAGGCCTTAATGGTCACATATTTTTTTTTCTCTCTAAGGGGTCGTTTGTTTTTTGGGAATGTAGATGCCCGACATCTTCAGATGCCTGGAATCTCAGATGATCGGAATTTTAGAGCCTGTTTCGTAGGTAATCCGGATTCTGTTTTATGTTTTCAGATTCACTGAATTTAGTGAATATGCGTTTGGCAGATGTGTTTTTGAAAACTGTTTTCAGATTCTATGATCCAAATAGTGGAAATTCTGAAAACAACTTTTTTATGTTATCATTATATCCAAATTTTGAATTTGAAAATTCTAAATGCAGAATTAAATTAAAACAAGATAAACTTTAATAAATATAATATTTCATTTTATAAACTCAATTTATTTTTGTGAAATTAAAATTCCTATAATATAATGTATTACAAATTATATGATTTTGTAAAATAATAAAAATAATAAAAATTATAACACATAACTTGTTTATAAATTAATTAATAATATTTTAAATTCAACTTAGTATTTAGTTGATAACTACAAATAATTTATGGTTTATAAATATATTATCAAACACATTTTGAACAATTATTTAAATTTGGATCAAATTTCTGAATCTGCTACCAAACACATATCTGAAAACATGAAATCCAACTCTGTTTTCATTGGATCCCTTATTTTCAAATTTCTGTTTTCAGATCACTAACCAAACGCACCCTAAGATATTTGGCATCTTCAAATATCCATGTTTGTTTTGTAGGAAAATTTATAAGGGTATCTAGGAATATTTGGATAGTTTTGAAGGATTTATTCTTGGAAATGTTGTAAATTTATGTAATGTTCCAAAAATGCCCTTATTAATATATTTATATAATTTATATATTAATTTAATATAATTTATATTTATATAATATATTTGTTTTTATTAATTTAATTTTTTTTATATTAATTTCGTGTACATTAATTTTTGTATGTTATTTTGTAGAATACATATTAATATATGACTTTTTTTAAAAGCTAATTAATATTAAATATAAATTTTATTTTTAATTTTAATATTTTTCTAAAAGACAATTATATAATTAATGTTATATGAGGTGAAATTTATTTATTATATTATAAATGATATATACTTTTAAGAAGAAAAATAACAAATTAAAGGTATGTTGGTCGTAAAAAACGTTGCTTTAAAATTATTTATATAAGATAATAAATATTATTGATAATAATTTGTTCCAAATATTAAAAATAAATGAAGATATTATATAATTTAATTGAAGATTATTTTATATGTAAATGTAATATATAAATATACTTAATTATATAAAGTTGTTTATTAGACATTAACCTATTTAAATTATAAAATTAAAAAATAAAGATAAAGGAAATTGATGAAAGAAAATATATAAAAAAACGAACGAAGGACAAAAAAGTAAAGAGGAGATGTCATCGACATGGGAATCTTTGAAACCCATGTTTCAAAAGGGCATCTAAAAATACTCAGATTACCTCTCGTATGGGCATCCTAGGATACTCGGGCATCTCGAGATAGCAAAACAAACGTGGGAATCCAGATGGCCAGCTTATGGGAATCTCGGATTCCCACGAAACAAACGGCCCCTAATTTACTTTTTTCTTTCATTGTTTTGTTCTAACTTATAACTTTTGTTGAAATGTTTGATCTACCATTGATCTTTAGTTTTTTTTAAGATGCATTGCTAATATTGTATGTATGTTGTGGATAGTTATAGATTAGTTTTGATACAATCCATCTTAATGTATATTATATTTAAAATTCATCTTTCTTTCTCCTATTTTGACCATTGTTTTTTTTTTTTTTTTTTTTTTTTTTTTTTTTTTTTTAGAATAATTACTTTATAACAAATTCATAGTTTACTTTTTCTTTTATAAAATTTTTACTTTAAACTATAGTATCAATTATTTCAATAAAATTGTAAGTTATTCAGTTTAATAATTATAATTGAGCTTGAAAAATTATAACTACCAAATTCTACTAAAAATTACTTATATATATAATATAAACAAGTATAATAACTATTTAATATACGAATAATTTTTTAAATTGAAAGTTAATTCAAATATTTGATAAAAAAAAAAAAAAGAAACTATCACGTGTGGAGCACGTGTTAAAACATTAGTAATATTGAAAGTTCAAAAACTTAATTGACACTTTTTTAAAGTTCAAGACTAAATAGATCCAAACCAAAAAGTTTAGGGTGCGTTTGGTTGGAGATCTGAAAACAGAAATTTGAAAACAAATGACTCAATTAATGAAAATGAGTTGTTTTTCATGTTTTCAGATTTAGAAATTGGATCTCAATTTAAACGATGGTTCAAAAAAATGAAACGATCACGTGTGGAGCATGTGTTAAAACACTAGTAATATTGAAAGTTTAAAAACTTAATTGACACTTTTTTAAAGTTCAAGACTAAATAGATCCAAACCAAAAAATTTAGGGTGCATTTGATTGGTGATCTGAAAACAGAAATTTGAAAAAAAAAATGATTCAATTAATGAAAATGAGTTGTTTTTCATGTTTTAAGATTTAGAAATTGGATCTGTAATTAGTACAACTTTATGCGAGGTAAGCTCTTGTTGGTTGAATACAAACTATTATTAATTAATTTATAAACATGTTATATGCATGTTATAAATTTTGTATCATTATTACTTCACAATATCATATAATTTATAATACATTATATTATACATATTATAATTTAACAAAAATGAATTGAGTTTATAACGTGAAGTACAGTATTTATTAAAAAAATTTTAATTTTATTTCATATTTTAAATTTTCAAATTCAAAATGTGGATACACTAAAAACATAAAAAAATAAAAAAATTGTTTTAAGAATTTTCACTATTTTGATCACAAAATTTGAAAACAGTTATTAAAACATATTCGTCAAACATATATTCACTAAATTCATTGAATTTAGAAACATAAGATAGAATCCAAATTGCAGGAGTTAGGAACTAAACTTATAATTTAACCGTTCTTTTTAACAATAAAATTTTACGGTAGGAAGATTTGTATTCAAAATTACAAGTACAATTTTTAATATTTTTCTCTTTCGAACTCAACATTTCTTTAACAATGCTGTCAAAGTCATGTCCAAGAGTTAGTGAAGGGAGGACCCCAATGATTATCCACAAACGAAAATTCTTGGTGCTTTCCATAAAAACAAATCAAAAATTTTTTAAAAGGGGGTTTTGAAAAATAGTTTTTTGTTTTTGTTTTGCAAATAGGTTTTCTGAAAATCATGTTTGAACTACTTTTAAATTTTAATATTCTAGTAATCATTTCAAATCACTATTCACGAAACTTCATGATTAAGAAAAAAAAAATGCCATTTTGTTTTTGAAAAAGTTAATCATCCACACTAAAAGAAAACAATTAGAAAAGAAAAATTACTGCCCCATTTGATAACCATTTCGTTTTTGGTTTTTGGTTTTTGAAAATTTAGCTTATAAACACTATTTTCACTCATACATTTCTTTGGGTTGTTATCTACATCCTTCTCATGTTTTCAAAAACCAAGTCAATTTTTGGAAACAAAAAAAAGTAGATCCCGTTTGATAACCATTTGGTTTTTTGTTTTTGGTTTTTGAAAATTATGCTTGTTTTTCCCCAATTTTCTTATCATGGTTTGAATCTTTGTCAATGACACATTTAACTTCCTAGCCAAATTCCAAAAACAAAAACAAGTTTTTGGAAACTATTTTTTTTAGTTTTCAAATTTTGGCTTGGTTTTTAAAAACCTAAGAAGAATGTAGATAACAAAATCAAGAAACTTATGTGTGGGAGTAGTGTTTTTAAGCTTAATTTTCAAAAACTAAAAACAAAAAACGAAATGGTTATCAAACGGGGCTGTAGTTTTCAAAAACTTGTTTTTGTTTTTAGAATTTGACAAAGAACTCTAATGTCTCCTTAACAAAAATGAAAACCATGGTGAGGAAATTGAAAGAAAATAAGCATAATTTTGAAAAAACAAAAACCAAAAACCAAATGGTTATCAAACGGGGCCTACATATGCACATTAATTTTATAGAATTTTCAATTAAAAGAAAAAAAAAACAAAAACAAAAACTATTTTGAAAACCATATTTTAAAAAACAACCCATAGAATTACAAAAAACAATCAATTCTCAACAACCTTAACAAAATTATGTGCTTCTTCTTTTTGCATATAATATAACACAAGGAGAAAATGATGGAAGAGAGAATCCAAAATAGACCAAACAATTGAATGCCTTCCAATGGATTCCCTTGTTTTCATGTGAGACAAACATAACCTTGTAAAAGATGAGAGAGAGAGAATACACATCTTTTTTGTATTTTGAATTTAAAGGTCCATTTTGAGCCACATTTACAATCTCTCTCCTCTAATTCAACAAGTTCCATTACTTCTTCCTTCTATATATTATCTTGTTTCCCTAAATTATTAGGCTTTGTGTTGGATAAGATTTTTTTTTTTTTTTTTTAATAAGTTAGTTGTTAGAATACAAAGTTATTTTAGTAATTTTGATTAAGTTTTAATACATTATTTTAATAACTTGACATCAACCAAAGTTATTTACTTGATCATTTTATTTCTATATGGATAAGTGTTTGAAATCATGAATAGATAAGTAGGTTAGAAGTTGTGAGGATTCAAATATGGATCATTGTTTAAGTTAATGAAAAATTTATAGGAAGGGAAAAATGGTTTTGGTTCAATTATTATTTGTTTGGTCTATAAATTTTCAGAGTTGTGTTTATTTAGTTTCTATATGTTAAAAAGTTTTCAATAATACCTAAAAAAAATCTAATAAACGCTCATAACTCTTCAATTTTATGTTCCATAGATCTCTACTATCAAACTATGTTGATTTAACGCCAAAAAGAGTTTAGCTCAACTGACATAACCTTTAATCGATAACCACAAGGTCTGTGGGTTGAATTCCCCTCCCTACATATTGTCAAAAAAATATATATATATGTTGATTTAACGTTTACACCACTTTTTTTTTTTTTTGAAAACAAACGCTTACACCACTAAATATTATTAAACCACTGAAGTTATGATCTATGAAACATAAAACTACAAGTTTAGGGATATATTAAGAAAAAATTAAGTATATAAATCAAGTAGAGGTAATATCACATTATCTCTAAAAAGAAAAAGATGTAATGTAACCTTAAAAGTTCATAGACATAATAATTAGAAACTTTTAAGGAAAATACTTTAGCTACATACCGGTAGGTAGGTGCTTCTCCATACACACCATCATTAAAATGTCGACAATTATGAGGGATAATTTTTTTTTTCTCATTTTCTACCATTCTCTTTTAGTTATCAAAATTTTAATGGGTCCTTACACACTCTTATGCAACCAGTTATTGTTTCACTTTTAAAGTAGCTTAATAAACCAAACTCTCAAAGTCTAAAACGATATATGTAATTTAACCACTTGTTTTTTATGCGAAGTTTAGAAACTAAAATGGAACAATGGAAAATTAATGTGTTAAAATAAAATATTTGAAAATTATGAATTAAAATAAAATAAGTATGAAATTTTATAGACCAAAATTAAAATTTAAACCTTCTTTTTATTTTAGTTGAATTGACCTAAAGTAAAATGCAATTAGGTAGACTCACAAATCTATCACATCATCCTTTTATATTAACTAGAAAACATTAACGTGCGTTGCACGTGCAAAGATTATTCCGTAATTTTATTTTTTAATACTATTTTTAGAAAATATACTTTTTAATGAGAAAACTTAAGTATAGCTCAACTGGTTAGAGCATTATAATCTCAATCCAAAGGTTAGAGATTTGAATCTCAATCCAATATATAACATATTTCTTTTATAAAGTTATTTTGAAAATGTTGTTGTATTAATTAGGGATATGGAATTGTGTTTTCATGCAAAATAAAATAGGATTTCATTACTTTTATTTCTCCCTCTCTTTTATTAAAGTCTTTTTTAGAGTTATTGTTTTTCTCCCTCTTGATTCATATTCTTCTCACCTTCACTCTCACACTAATTATATTCAATACCCTCCATCATTTTAGACATATTTATCTATATTTCCATACATTCTCTCACTTAACTTTCTATTTTTTTAAAATAAAATTTAGTTAGATAGGATAGTAGCCCAACACAATTTTAGAAATATTTAGTAAATCTTTGTTTTAAGCTTTCATTTAAAAAAAAACTATAAAAAGAAACTCTAACATTTTCTTATTTCACTTTTAGTCTTTTCTTAGTTGTTGTATTGCCCATAGTGTATCACATGTCTCATTCTCTCACCAAGTAGTCTTATTCTCTTTAAATCTCTTCTCACCTCACCCTCGATTTGGTTAGTTTTAAGGATTTGTTATTTATTATTTGTTTTTCTTAATTTTTTCCAATTGCTTGCATATATATAGAGTTGATATAGTTTTTTTAATGGTTCATTTAGTTTTCATGAATACATATATGAAAATATTTTTGTAGTAAAAAATATGTTAATATGGAGTTGATATAGTTTTTTTTTTAATGGTTCATTTAGCTTTTTGCTATGTTTTGCATTTATATTAACTAAATATATAAAATAATATTAATTTTTTTAATAATATAATATTAGTTTTAATGGGTTTGCAAAAAAAAAAATCAAATACATACATATCTCTAAGTTATTACAATATTGTTAATACTGCTGTTATTAAATTACATGTTTATTAAAGGAAAAAAAATGTTGCAACATGCTTTTTCAAAAAAAAAAAATGTTGCAACATGATAACTATTAAACAAAAAAAAAAGAAATCTAGAATTACCTTTTCATCATGATAATGAGTTGAACAAAAATATTGAACAAAAAATGTTCTCCTTTCTTAATGTGATACTTTTGAACAAAAATCTTATGAATAAGACTTGATTTGAAACTCCAATTATTTTGAAAATGTAACGGATCATGTATTAGCATATTTCCCGTTATACTGTAATTTTTCAACAATGCATTATCAATAATAGTTTAAAATGTTATAAAGAAAAGAATAGTTTAAAATAAAATTTAAATGAACTATTATAAATCTAAATGGTGGAAGAATAACAAAGATTTAAAAAAAAAATTGACAAAGTGCAACACAATGCAACAATTTAAATTTTAAAATAACATAAAGGGAACAAAAATTAAAATTAATAGATTGAGATTTACCTTGAATCAATCCATTTGACACAGAAAGAAAACAATCATTCTCTTGCTTAACAATGAGCTTCTTCACAAATGCATGAACATATTTATAGGGAAGACAAAATGTATATTACAATGGACCATTTATTTGATGGTTATGGAATTTGAGAAGATTAATAAACATATTAAAATAATATAAATAATTTTATAATTAAAAATAAATAAAATTAATTTACAAAATTTCACATTCGTGAACTTTCCACATTCCACAGATCTAAAAAAGAAGAAAAAAAATCCACATTCCACATTTAATTTTGGGTTATGGAATTTGAAAGGAAATCAGTTTTTGTTTGTTTTTTTTTTTTTTTCTTTTAAAGCGTCTTTATTTACAAAATTAAAATTTAAACCTTTTTAATAATTGAGGGGCATATTTGAAATTAATAAGTTAGCATTTGGACAAAATAGTCCAAAAATGATTCCCAAAGTTAGCCACTTTTAAGATAGTAAGATAAGATGATGTTAATGATAGGAACTAAAAGAAGTATAATTTAAAATATCAGAGCAATTAAAACTATTTAATTAATGAAAATTGTAAATAAATTTTTTGGTACGAAAACTATTTAAAAATTCATAAATCAAATAGATACAATAATAAACAATTATAATGACGTCTAGAAAAAAGACTAAATTTATAATTTAACTTAAAACATTGACAACATAAATGTCTAGTCGTTATAGCAATTACGCCACCAACTTTTCATTACCTTTAAGATCATTTATTAACAAGGGACCATCGAAGACCATCTAGAGACGATAAAATAGAGTATAAAGACAAAAAGAGGAAATCTAAAAATACAAAAACAAAATAGTTAAAGACACACAAGTATAGAAAAAAAAAAAGGTCTTTTTATAATCTAACCTGAAAATTGCTTTAAAATGAAGGGCATGTTTGAAATACCTTTTAGTTTAAGTGTTTTTCAAGAATGCATTTTCTTTTAAACATTTTGTATAAAAATTGTTTAGAATTTAAACACTCATATGTTTGGTTACATTTTCTCATAAGTATTTTTATACACAAATTATTATAAACTTAAAAACTCTTTTTAAAAAATGTGCTCTCAACTGTTTCTCTCAAAATGTTTTATTTCTCAGTCTCATTTTATTGGTTGTCATACACTATAATTTTTTTCAAAATGATTTTTTTTTTCAAAATTAAACAGTTAAAAAGTTAATCCAAACACACCCTAATACGCGAATGTCAAAAAATCATTATCAAAATCCATTGAAGAATATGTAAAAACAAAGAGTGGCTTTCTCAAGGAAAATTTGACTAGGCCACTTTTGGCCCTAAGAAATATTTTATCCCAAAATTGGGCTGTCATAGAAGAAGGTGACAGAGGTGGGGAGGTTAAAATATAAGAAAAAGACATGGTTTCACATTTTCCCAAATCAAAATGGAGGATTTGTTTGTCTCTAGACAGATTGTTTTTATGTTTGGAAGGTAAGTAAAGAATTTCTATTGGTATTGTTGATGTACAAATTTCTTGGTTGTAGTTCCTCAAAAGTCAAACCAAAATTTGCCTTATTCTTTTCATCAAACCCATTCTTCTAATTTTAATTTGTTTTTATATCTCAATTATATGTTCATGACAGAAGGTTGCCATTTTAAGTTTAAATAATACTTCATTGTATTATTATATTTAAATACTATGAATTTTGTAGGAAAAAAAATCTTACATTATTGATTAGAACTTGTCTATGTGTCTTGAAAATCAAGAAAAACCCAACATGAAAAAAAAAATTCTACATGGGATGATATTTTATTTTGATAATATGATTTTGACAGGTCACATTTGTTGAAAAATGTTAATTCAAATTAAACTCTGAAAATAAAGTTAATTGTATTTAACATTCATTGAATTTTTGTGTCTCTTTATTGAATTCCACTCTTTTTTTCCTTGAAATGGAAGTGCTTCATTAAATTAAGCATCTCGTGCCACGTGAACTGCACGAAGCGAAATTCGAAACCTCTACAATCAATCAGTCGAGATTTTGTCCATCATGCACGAAGAAGATCGCTTCAAAGTCACCAACCATGGAGCAAATATCATAAACCAAGGTACCAAAACTCATCCATAACCTCAAGATCTCCATTAATGAGCTAAACCATTTGAAGGGAATCAGATTCCACCATCAACTAGTCAACCTCCATTGATGAGCAAATATAGAATCACACCCACAAGCCATAAAAAAAAAAAAAAAAAAAAAAAAAAAAAAAAAAAAAAAAAAAAAAAACTTTGTTATGTATGTCACATTTAATAACTTTAATTCAAAGGATAGAGATAGATAACCCAACCTTTAAAATATACACATAACCTCCATTAAATTCAAAACTAAAGTACCCAACAAAATATATATACACACATACATCTATATATATATATAATTCAAATCAAACGGTCTAATTAGCTAAGATTTTTTGTGCTGTTTTCTGATTTTCTTTTAATTTCTTTCTATCATTGATCTATTTGTTGTTATCTGTCATTCTGGCATCATTTATTTCCCTTCTTCTCTTCTTCAACCTAAATATTTTAATTCCTTCTTCTTTCTCCAAATGGGACTTTCAACCTTCTAAAGCTTCATCCATGGCTACTCTCTCAAACCCCATTTCTCCACCACCTCCGCCGCCATCTCCGCCTCCGCCGGTGACCCAATCGAACGGGGGTTTCAATCTAGACAGCGAAGTGAGTCCCACAATTCTCTTAGCCATAATCATCCTCGCCATAATCTTCTTCTTCTCCGGCCTCCTCCACCTCCTTCTCCGATTCTTCCTCAAGCCCCAAATCAGAGCAGATCCCGAAGGTTCCGCCGGCGGTGCAGCCGTCGACGGCGGCGCCTCCGCCTTCCAAGGCCAGCTCCGGCAGCTCTTCCATCTCCACGACGCCGGCGTCGACCAGTCCTTCATCGACACGCTCCCTGTTTTTCTCTACAAAGCCATAATCGGCCTGAAACTAGGCCCGTTCGATTGCTCTGTTTGTCTCTGTGAATTTCAGCCCAATGATAAGCTCCGATTGTTGACCAAATGCAGCCATGCTTTTCATATGGACTGTATCGACACTTGGCTTTTGACCCATTCGACTTGTCCTCTCTGCCGTGCGAGCTTGATTTCTGATTTCGCCGCCGTCCATGGCGGATTCTCGTCCCCAATTGTTGGGGTTCTTGAATCTGCAAGTAACAGCTCGAGAGAAATTGGGGAAATTCACACCGGTTCCTTTCTGGGTTTTCTTGGGGATGTGTCAGATTTTACCGAACGGAAACCAGACGAGCCGCCGCAGCTGCCGTCGGCGGCGGAGACGGTGGTGCCCATCAAATTGGGGAAGTTCAAAAGCTTGGAGAGTAATGGAGAAGGGAGTAGCAACAATGGCAATGTGGGTTCGAGGAGGTGTTTTTCAATGGGGTCGTTTGGGTATGTAATGGATGAGAATTCGTCTCTGCAAGTTCCGATCAGGACGCCGGCGGTAAAGAAACCGGCGAGGAAGAAGAGGAATCTGCCGTTGACGCCAGGGAGCCGAGCGGCGATGTCGGAGTGCGATTGCGAATCGAGACGAGAGTTCAATTTCGTGGAATCGAATAGGAGAGTTGAGAGTTTCCGCCATGGGAGCTCGAAGGATAGTTTCTTCGAAGAGAAGGTGGCCGGCGGCGGAGGGGCGGTGACGGAGTTGGCTAGAAGGGCGTTTTCGTTTCATTTTCCGGCGAATCGGAACCGACCCAGATCGGAAAATGGGATGGGAATGACGGATGAAGAGAATCAGAGGAGAAACAGCATGGAATTTGTTGAGAATCGGCCGTCATTTGTGAGGAGAACGTTACAGTGGTTGATGGGGAGGAACAATAGTAGAATTGTTCATTCATCTTTTACACCCAATGATGGTGATTCTGATTCTTGATTTTTTTTTTTTCTCTTGTGATTAATTTTGGTTAAATTATAAAAAAATGCCATTGAACTATTTGATCTCAATTATACCTCTAAATTTTCAAAAATTTTATTTTAGAATTCAAAGTTTGAAGTTTGTTTCAAAATGACTTTTGGTTGATGGGGAGTAACAATGATGTGTTTGCATGTGTTTTTATTATTTTTTCAACGTATATATTCAAATATGTTCACATAAGCAACAATACACATGCAAACATGTCATTTTTCGTTCATAAATTTTACGAAAAAATGTCTTCAAAGGTTTTTTTGAAACAAAATTGAAACTTCAAAGGCTAGAATGAAACTTTTAAAAGTCCAGGGTATAATTGAAACCAACAGGATATTTTTTATAATTTAACCATTAATTTTCAAATTCTGTTTTTTTTAGGTTTTTGAGCAAAATTTAATGGAGGATTTGATTTGATTGGAGATTTTATATGTGCAGTGTTTTTTTATGGATGATGAATTTTTGGATATCAAAAGAATAATACATCACCATTTTTTGGGCAATTTAGATGGCCAAATTAATTCCATGTGTGTTGAGGCAGGATTTGGGGATATTTGGATTTAAAGGTTATTTTTGATTGTTTCAAAAAAAAAAAAAAAAAGGTTATTTTTGGTGATTTTTTTTTTCCATAATGCTTTTTGCAAATTGAAAGTGATAATTTTGGTAATCTATATCAATAAACACAACTACCTTATAGTGATTGGTTCATAATATATTGAATGAATGAGGGAATTTTATTCCATCCAACGCAAAATTTGAATAAGTTCTCATATTTCTTTTAGATTTAAGGTGCAAACTATTTTGGAAGTACGAATTATCCTGGTCGTGTTGGACCTAGGTTCAAGTCTTTCTTGTTAGATTTTTTTTTTTTTCTTGGACAACAAGTAGAATGGGTGATTTGAACCTCTAATGTATTAGTGAGAATACAAATATTATGTCAGTTGAACTATGCTCTTATGGGTAAGTTGTTTGGAATATTCAATTCAATAATACTTTCTTTTTGTATGTTAATATTTTGAATGAGAATTTTGAATTGCTAATATAGATGGTCCATTGGAGGAAAAAGAAAAAAGCAATAATATAATAGAAAGGGTAGGTGTTGAATTCAATTTTTCTGAGGCATTAATGTGGTGTTGTTTAAAGTGAGCATTGTGAAAGCAGTTGGAATGGCCAATTTCAGGTTTTATTAATCCCACCAAACTTTCTACAACACAATAAATAAACAAAAACTCCCTTTCTCAAATCTTAGGTCACAATAACTCAAAAAAAAAAAAAAAAAAAAAAAAAAAAAAAAAAAAAAAACTTAAGTCACAATTGTCAGGTAATTTACTTCAATTTGAACATAGTAATCAGAGATTGGTTTGTGTTTTATGTTTTAAATTAAAGATTTGAATCTTCCTACCCATTTGTAATCTAATAATTAGGTATGTTTAAGTAATAAAAATTTATAGTTTACGAAATTATTGTACATTTGTATACATAATTGATATAATACAAGTTAATGATCTTTTTAGTCGTTTGTATATAAAGTTTATAATACATCACATATTATTTTACCAAAAATTCATATATAGTTTTTGAAGTTAATACTATAAATAAAACATTAATATATCATAAACTATCTACTTAAGTTTTGGAATTAAAGAGCCAAAGCGAGCCTAGCTCAACGGTAATTGACATGTACCCTCGACCGTGAGGTCAGAGGTTCGAATCCCCCACCTCCAAATTTTGATATATTCAAAAAAAAAAAAAAAAATTGGAATTAAAGGTGATTTAACACAATATCATAGTCAAAGTTCTTATGTTTAAAACGATTGAAATGTCATTTTCTCTTCGATTTTGCTTTTGTGTTTATTTTATGATTCAACTTTTGAGAGTAGAAATATGCATTGTATGAGGAGAAATTCATGGTGCATAATTTTCTTTTTAAAGTTTCAACTTTATTTATTATTATTTTCTTATGTTCATCCAAATTTAATTATCACAATTCTAAAATTTTTAATCTAAAGGTCGATGTTCTTAGAGTTGTCTAGAACACAGGACAATTTGACTTACTCATATCTATTGAATTATTATTACACCAAATATTTATTTTCAATAGGTTGGAATTGGGAGTACGACCAAAGTTCCACGTTAGCTAGTCGAGAGAAAAATCGTGAGTATATAAATAAGGACAATAACTAACTTAAAACATTTTGAGAGGAATCAAAAGCAAAATCCTAAGAACTTATATATATGTTCAAAGTGGACAATACCACACTATTGTGCAAAGAGCTGTGTGAAAAGGCCTTTTGAGAGATTGTTTGGTTCTAACGTAATTTATTAAATTATTAATGCTCCTTAAGGATTAATGAAGCGAGATTACTTTTATTTTTATTAATAAAGCGATAGGATGTCTTTTGTCAACAAATTAAGACAACAACAATTTATGAGCATAAGATTCAAAACTCTATAAAGGCTAATAATTGTCGATTTTAATGATATACAAGGACTATTGTGCATAAAATCTAACTTTGAGATATGGAAGAAAAAAAGGCTGAATATGATGAATTATTTTCGCATTGGGGAATCACATCATAACCAATATAGTGAGACTTATAAATGCATAAAATTAAATGTTATGGTGATGTACATATAATGCAACTAAAAGAGAGAGAATGATTGTATGTAGTTAATTAAAACAAGTCTATCCCATCTAAAATTAGTGATGCCTAAAGAATAATGTAACGTTCAAACTTTCTGCATTAATAAATACACCAGATGAGAGACATGCAACATAGCATAACATGGATGAAGAGGTCCAATATGTATAGATGGGCCATTTAGGGATGTCCATTTATCTCAGAAGGATGGAGTCCTGTGAGGACCCGCCCCTTTAGGGGCAGGAAATGGTACAGGGAGTGGGGGGGGGGGGGGGGTTCCAGTGAGCTAAATGGGGACGGGGATGGTGAACGTATTCCCCAATTCCTGTTCCTCATTTCCCACCCTGTTTATTATTTTTATTATTTTATTTTCTTTTATTTAAAAAATATATAAATTTAAAGTTTAATTGGATATGTTTGAATTATATGGTTATAGTTTTGAATTATATGTATGGATTATTAAAGTCCCGTTTGATAACCATTTGATTTTTAGTTTTTTTTTTTTTTTTTTTTTTTTTTTTTTTTTTTTTTTTTAAATTAAGCTTATAAACACTACTTCCACCGATAAGTTTCTTTGTTTTATTTTATACATTCTTCCCATGTTTTCAAAAACCAAGTCAATTTGTGAAAACTAAAAAAAATAGTTTTCAAAATCTTGTTTTGGTTTTTGGAATTTTGTTAGAAACCCAAATGTGTCCTTAACAAAATGAAAATCCATGGTAAGAAAATTGGGGGAAAACAAGCGTAATTTTTTTTTTTTTTTTTTTTTTAAATCAAATGGTTATCAAATAGGACCTAAGTAATTTGATATGAAATATTAGAGTATGTTTGGTTTAACTTTTCAAGTGTTTACATTTGAAAAAAAAATCATTTTGAAAAAAAATCTAGTGTTTGGCAAAATTACTTATTAAAAAATGAGATTGAGAAATAAACCATTTTGAGAAGAATACTTGAAAGCAATTTTTTTTAAAAGAAAGTTTTAAAGTATATAATAACTTGGGTATAAAACTACTTATGAAGAAATATAACCAAACATACAAGTGTTTAAATTCTAAACAAATTTTATACAAAATGTTTATAAAACATATATTCTTAAAAAACACTTAAACTAGAAGGTATCCCAAACGGGTCCTTATTTTGCTTCTATTAGGAGATTTATGAATTTTGTCTTTAAATAGAGATTTTTTTTTTAAATAAAAGAAATTAGGGAAAAATACATTTTAGTTCCTGAGATTTGGGTTAGGCTTCATTTTGGTTTTGTGTTTTCAAACTCGACAATTTAATCCTGAGGTTTGGATTTCATTTTATTCTGGTCCCTCATCTAATTTTTTGTTAATAACTAACGGATTGTTGACGTGACACTAAATTTTTATTTACAAAAATAATTTTCATTTTTTAAAATAAAATAGTATTATTTTTTAATATTTTAATATTTTATTTATTCTCTCTCTTCTTCTTCAACACCATCAAACCAACCTGAAGAGAACAAATTTTTTTCCCTCTTCTTCTTTCTTTCTTTCTTTTTTTCTTCTCCTTTCCCTTCATTTTCTTCTTTTCTTCGTCCGCCACTCCTCTCACCGCTGTTGCCACTCCTCACACCCAGCCATCATCGTTGCCTCACCATCTTTCTCTCTCCCGCGCTTTCTCTCGGCCAAAAACTCACGCCTAAAACGAAGGAGAAATCCCCTTTGTTTCAAGCTTGAATCGAAGGAGATTTCCCCTCCATTTTTGGTGGGCTCATGCTGGATTCGAAGGGGTTCCCCGTTCTTTTTTTTTTTTTTTTTGAAAAAATAGTGAAAGAAGAAAGGGAAGGGAGGAAGAGGGAAGAAGAAGAAAAGAGGAGAAAAAAGAGAGAGAAAAAAAAAGAGGAATGGCGATTTTCGGCGATGGCGGTGGCACGGTGGCCGCTGGTGGTGGTGGTGATGATGAAGAAGAAGACGAAGAGAGACAATGAATAAAAAAATATATTTGGTATTAATTTAATATTATTTTATTTTAAAAATTAAAAAATATTTTTTAAATAAAAATTAGGTGTCACGTCAACAATCTGTTAGTAATTAATGGAAAATTGGACGTAGGGACTAAAATGAAATGAAATCCAAACCTCAAAGGCTAAATTGTCGAGTTTGACAACTCAGGATAACCGAAATGAAACCTAATCCAAGGTCTCAGAAACCAAAAGTGTATTTTCTTAATAAATTAACTATTTAAATTAAGATTTCCCATAAATAATTAACTATGTAATATTTCCCATGGAAAATTAGCTATTTGACTATTTAACACAAGAATTCTTTGATTAAATTGATATTCAAAAAAGGAAAAAAAAATTAAATAGAGAACTCGACCCCACGAATTGCCTGTTGGGAATCCCCGCTTTTTTCCTCACGAAATTTAACAGAGAAGTTTGCGAAGATGGAGATTAAATCAGGGGCGGAGAATGGAGATGGGGGAAAACATCCTTGTCCTTGCCCTGTCCCGTTGACAACCCTAAGACATTTCAAGAGACAGAGGGGCACGAGGCCCCCATATATCTCTCCCTTAGTTAATCTTGGCTTCGATCGTAGGTAAGTTTGACTACGTGCACAATTGCTTAAAAGAAGAAAAGATTGAGCAATATAGACTCTATAACACAAATTCAAACATGATGGAAAACAGTTGTGGTTATGGTTAAACCTTCTTCATTGCAACGTGTGGGCACATAGAGCATATACGTACACATGAATGCAAGTGAGAAAGGGCAGATGCACTTACAATAACAAGAGAGAATCAGTATGTGTTGTGTTACCACCCTTGCCACAAGCTAATTCCAGTTCAACACAGCAAACATAAACAAACTCACAGCAGCACAAGAACAAAAATAGAGCAGTATAAACTGCACTCTAACACTCAGCCAAAGAACTTGTAAAGAATAAAAGAAGGATAGGGAAAGATAAGCACACCAGAAATTTATAGTGGTTCAATCCCAATGAGGGATCTACATCCACTTTAGGCACTCTACTAGGTAAACAATGAACTTGTAATGTCAATACAATGGTCAGCTTAATACAGAGAATATCCTCACCAATTCTCTCGACTAAACACTCTCAATTTAGCTGGGAATGAAACAGAGCACTTCAACTTCACCTCAAGGAAGATATTCAGCTCTCTAGAGAAGTTCCCCAATCGAGATTCAACTACCCCTTACTCAGAAAACCACCGAGGAAGAAGAAGACTCAGAGAGGATGAAATCGCACCTCTCTTGGCTGAAGAAAACGCTCACTGAACCCTTTCTCACTCGCTGCCACTTTCTTACAAAAAACCATCCTTTATTCCCGTGCACTGAGGAATAACAGAAAATCGTTATGCAGCACATGACCCGAACGCTGATGACCCGAGATCAAATTATTCAAGTACACCTGACTCGAAAACCTGCTGACATAATAAACAGCTACAAAGAAAGTGCTTTTGAGAATCCACAGTGGCAAGAAAAATGCAGGTGGCAAGCCCACAAAATCAGTTGACTTTTAGCTGGCAACAAAGACCAACAGTATGGATCATGACTCATGAAACAGTGAATACAAAAAAAAATTAAAAATACATAAAAAATATGTAGAAATCTGTCAAGATCAGTTTAATAAGTTCATGCAACTTTTAGTTAATGTATGAGTTTTATGGAGGTGAATGACTTTTTCACCACTTTGCTTGTGCGTACATGTATTTGGAATCCATTACGTATTTGAATTTAGGATTAAAAATTAAAGGGCAGCCTATTAGACTCCACCTTCCCTTGAACTAAGGTGGGACACAAAAACATGTGTCATGATCAAAATGTCGACATTTTCATCAATATTTTTACATGTTCACGAGTTCGACATCGACACGATGGATGAATCAACATTTTCATTATACCATAGAAAAATCGATCAAAATAACATCACAAATGTAACTAATGTGGAGATAATATTTATAATAAGTATTTTAACTTATTTTTGAAAGGTAAAGCATTCATTTATTACTTTGATTTTTTTTTTTTTAACATTTTTCCAGAAATATCTATCAATATCGACATTTTATCGACATTTCTATAAAATTAAGACTTCGACATTTCTATCGATGTCGACATTTTAACCCTTTGTCTTGATGCAGGTGAATATATTTATTATATTGGAAAAAATACACTTTTGGTCTCTGAAGTTTGAGTTAGGTTTCATTTTGGTCCCTGAGTTTTCAAAGTCGACATTTTAGTCCCTGAGCTTTGGATTTCGTTTCATTTTGGTCCCTCCATCCATTCCTCCGTTAATAAATAACAGATTGCTAATGTGACAACTATTTTTTATTTTAAAAAATAATTTTTGAATTTTTAAAATAAAAACAATATTAAATTAATAAAAAAATAATTATTTTATTATTTTTGTCCTTCTATCATCATTCCTCATCTTCTTACTTTCTTTATTCTTCTACCAGTCTTCTTCTTCTTCCAGTCCGGTCGTCGGCTGCCGTCAGCCGCCGCCGGCGTCATGTTTTTTTTCCCCTTTTCTTCTCTTCCTTTCTTCTTCTTTTCCTCCTCCTTATTTTCTTTTCTTCTCATCCTCTGAAAAAATTTGAAAGCAGAAGACCCACCCGTAGCGGCGGTGGATAAATCTTCCGGCAACAACAATACGGCGGCGTAAATCTCCCCAAACTCAGTCCTCGTTTCAGCCTCCCCCTCGCCGGAAATCTCCCCAAACTCATTGTTTTTAAAAAAAAAGGATCGAAGGGGGCTTTCCCCTTCGAATCGCGACTGGAACGAAAGGGGAAAACCTCCTTCGTTCCACCCGTGGGTTCGTTCCAGTCGTGATTCGAAGGGGGAAGCCCCCTTCGATCTTTTTTTTTTTTAAACTTAAGGATCTCGGCGAACGGAGTATGGAGGCAGCGACGAACAGAGTTTGGAGGTGAACGACGAATGTGCAAACCACGAAGAAAAAACTCACCCGCAAACCACGAAGATGGGGAGAAGAAGAAAAAATGAAGGAAAAAACTCACCCGCAAACCACGAAGACGACGTCGCCGTTGTTCAAACTTGTGACGCCCGGGTTAGGAGGGGTACATGAATGAACCGATACCACATCAGAATGAGAGGGATCATGAGGAGATGAAAGCATAGTCAAGATAAGCTTAAAAGAATTGATAGATACTACCTATACCAACAAGGTGCACCTTCCTTTTCGGTGGCCCAATCATAGGAACTTTGAAGTTAAGCGTGCTTAGCTTGGAGAAGTTCTATGTTGGGTGATCTCCTGGGAATTTTCCTAGGAAGCATGTGAGTGAGGACAAAGCATGCTAAAAGGACCCCGTGTTGGTTTCTGGGGACAGTCTTCAATCTTAGAAGCGGTTTAACACGAGTATGGTAACGTGGTCAGGTCGCAGGGGAATGCCGGGGCTGTCAAGTGCAGAATCCGGATTCCGAATCCTGGGCTTGGGGCGTTACAGATGGTATCAGAGCGGAACCTCTCCCAGTAGGATGTGGTTCGGGGACGAACCAAGGCGGAAGCCGGTAATCGATGCATAAGCGCATAGATCCCCAAGGTGCAGATACAAGAACTCCTGGACAAAGGTTTTATTCGTCCTAGTGTTTCACCTTGGGGAGCTCCAGTTCTTTTCGTGAAAAAGAAGGATGGATCTATGCGCTTATGCATCGATTACCGGGAGTTAAATAAAGTGACGATTAAGAATAAGTACCCACTTCCTCGCATAGATGATTTGTTCGACCAGTTGCAAGGGGCGTCAGTATTTTCAAAGATTGATCTGCGATCCGGCTACCACCAGTTGAGAATAAGAGAGGAAGATATTCCCAAGACTGCATTCAGATCTAGATACGGGCATTACGAGTTCACGGTGATGTCTTTCGGGCTAACAAATGCACCTGCAATATTCATGGACTTGATGCACAGAGTGTTTAAAGAATACCTTGACACCTTTGTGATCGTGTTTATAGACGATCTTCTGGTTTACTCCAAGTCAGATGAGGATCACGAGACACACCTTAGAAGGGTTTTGACAACCCTAAGACAAAATCAGTTATATGCCAAGTTCTCCAAGTGTGAGTTTTGGCTCCAGCAGGTGTCCTTTTTAGGACATGTGGTGTCGAGTGATGGAGTTTCAGTTGACCCAGCAAAAGTGGACGCAGTTACCCAATGGCCTCGTCCGTCCACGGTCACTGAGGTTCGTAGTTTCTTGGGGTTAGTAGGATACTATCGTCGTTTTGTGCAAGACTTTTCCAAGATCGCCACACCACTGACACAGTTGACCCGAAAGGGTAGTCCGTTTGTGTGGAATAGTGCCTATGAAGCCAGTTTTCAAAAGCTCAAGCAGATATTGGTTTCAGCTCCAGTGCTCTCCGTTACAGATGGTATCAGAGCGGAACCTCTCCCAGTAGGATGTGGTTCGGGGACGAACCAAGGCGGAAGCTGGTGGGCATGTGACGCCCGGGTTAGGAGGGGTACATGAATGAACCGATACCACATCCGAATGAGAGGGATCCTGAGGAGATAAAAGCATAGTCAAGATAAGCTTAAAAGAATTGATAGATACTACCTATACCAACAAAGTGCACCTTCCTTTTCGGTGGCTCAATAATAGGAACTTTGGAGTTAAGCGTGCTTAGCTTGGAGAAGTTCTATGTTGGGTGACCTCCTGGGAATTTTCTTAGGAAGCATGTGAGTGAGGACAAAGCATGCTAAAAGGACCTCGTGTTGGTTTGTGGGGACAATCTTCAATCTTAGAAGCGGTTTAACACGAGTATGGTAACGTGGTCAGGTCGTAGGGGAATGTCGGGGCTGTCAAGTGCCGAATCCGGATTCCGAATCCTGGGCTTGGGGCGTTACAAAACTACTCAGAAATCGCGCCACCGCTGCCGCTTTGCTGTTGCCAGAGAAGAAGAAGTTGGCCTTGAAGCTCGAGAAAAAACGAACTTTAAAACAAAATTAATAAAAAAATAGTGCCACGTCAGCAAACCGTTAGTTTTTAACGGAAAAATGGATGGAGGGACCAAAATGAAACGAAATCCAAACCTCAGGGACTAAAGTGTCAAGTTTGAAAACTCAGGGACCAAAATGAAACCTAACCCAAACTTCAGGGACTAAAAGTGTATTTTCCCTATTATATTTAAAGACAAGTAGGTTTTCGGGGATTCTTTTAATTCACGATTCATGCCCTTTGGAATAGTAAGATTTCTAAGGAACGGTATTCATGTGGGTGAATATAAAGAAATCGACATTTTAAGCTACCTTCTTCTCATGTTTTAAAAACCAAGTTGAGTTTTGAAACTTAAAAAAAGTAGTTTTCAAAAACTTGTTCTTGTTCTTGTTTTTGGAATTTGGCTAGGAATGCAAATGTATACAAAACAAAGATGAAACTCAATGTAAAGAAATTGAAAGAAAACAAATATAATTTTCAAAAACCAAAAATAAAAAACCCAATGATTATCAAACGGGTCTAAATAGCTTTTACATTTTCCCAACCTAACCCAATGGTGACCGAGCCCACACTAGGCAGAGCTTAGTCCAATGACTTAGCTCATTGCTCAAAGTCCCTTTAGATTTTTTTTGGGTTTTTAATTTTCTAACCCTAAAACATACATATTCTCGTTGGTTTAGTTTTCTCTCTTTAGAACACAAACTCAGGAGTTCGATTCAGTCATCAATTTCAGCCAAGGCTAGATCAAACTGAACCAAACACGAGTATCCCAATTCTAAGGTCCTTAATCCAAAGGTTATATATACACATTCTTTCTACAGCTTTCTAGAACTCATATATAACAATTGACCTTTTAATATCTATTATTATTTCAAATATAAACTTCCAACACGGGGATGTGACCAAAAGTCTCGTATCGACTAAAAAAAAAGATAAGATCATTGGTATATAAATGAAAACAACTATCACTCTTAGTAAAATCTCGGCTAAATTATAAAAAATACCCCTGAACTATGGGGTTTGTTTCAAAAATGCCCCTGAACTTTCAAAAGTTTCAAAAATACCCCTGAACTTTGAAAAATGTTTCAAAAATACCCTTGCCGTTAATTTTGGATGGAAACTGTTAAAGTTTGAGTTTCAAAAATACCCTTGAACTTTAAAAAAAAATTCAAAAATACCCTTATTGAAAAATGCTTCTTTTTTTTTCCTTCTCCCACCGTAAATTAACTCTTCTTCCAAAAATTAATGAGAAACTTTACTTATTTGTCATGTATTCATAATCTAGGAGCTTTCTTTCTCTTTCAACACATCCAAAGCACTTGGCTAGATTTTCGTATCGAATCTTCAAGATGACTTTTGTTTTGTTCTTGAAATTCTACATGTGTTGGTAGTCTTTTCAATATTATTTCCTAGCTTTCTCTATATTTCTATTACGAAAAATAAATGAAACTATTGTTGTATAAGGATTCTAACAATTCTTAAATATCAATAAGAACAAAATCATATATAAAACTTTTGATTGATTAATCTTATAAATTGGACTAAACTCACCGTCTTATAAACATTTCTTCGTCTTATCATTAAGATACACAAACAAAGAGAGAGCAAAAAATGAAATAATATATATACATATATATGTTGTTTTCTCACATTTATCTTCTTTACGCTTTTTAAAAGAGAAAACTTGATTTCAAAGTCTTTTTTTATTTGGTATTGAGTTGCACACAACCTTTATAAGCAAAGTTTTGCATTAATTTTCATGGAGAAAAAATTTACGGTGAGAGAGGAGGAAAAAAGAAGAATCATTTTTCAATAAGGGTATTTTTGAAATTTTTTTGAAAGTTCAAGGGTATTTTTGAAACTCAAACTTTAACGGTTTCCATCCAAATTAACAGCAAGGGTATTTTTGAAACATTCTTCAAAGTTCAGAGGTATTTTTGAAACTTTTGAAAGTTCAGGGGCATTTTTGAAACAAACCCCATAGTTCAGGGGCATTTTTTATAATTTAGCCTAAAATCTCATGAGGATTCATGTATGAGACATTTGAAGAGAAACTAAAAGTAAAATCATGAGTAATAGAGCGAATATGTAATTAATATTATTTATCATTTAGAAAAGAGTCTATTATATTAGTGTGGTTAGCCTTTTATGAGTCACTCGTGTATGTATATAAACTCATATCTCTCTCAGTTTAAGGTTCATGAGAAAATACACTGAGTTGTTGACTCTCTCTCAACTGTTATAATGAGGATTCATGTCCACAGTAGACATACCTTTAACCACTATGGAAAGCAAAATTACGAGGGCTTTTGGGAGGTTGTTTGTTTCTAACACAATAACATCGACCAAAATTACACCTTTATTTTTATTAATTAATAATTGAAAGGATTTCTTTAACAATGTGGAAAATAACGATTTATGGGTATAAAATTCAAAATTCTATAAAGGCTAATAATGATCAGTTTTAATGGTATACAAGGACTATTGTGCATGAAATCTACTTTGAGATAGGTATGAAAAAAGTTAAAAGGAGATGGAATTATTTTCTCAAAAAGGTATAATTGGAGAATCACATTATAACCATAGTGAGATTTATAAATGCATGAAATTAAATGTTATGGTGATGATGTACATATAATGTAACTAAAAGGGAGAGAATAATTATTCTATGGAGTTAATTAGATCAACTTTGTGACATTTGAAATGAATGATACCTACAATATAATGTATCATTCAAAATTTTCAAAAAAAAAAAAAAAAAAAACAGTGTTTGGTTTAACTTTTTAAGTGTTTAATTCTGAAAAAAAAATCATTTTGAAAAAATTCTAGTGTTTGACAACCACTAAAAACGACTTGTTAAGACCCCGTTTGATAACCATTTTGTTTTTGGTTTTTAGTTTTTGAAAATTAAGCTTAAAAACACTACATCCACCACTAAGTTTCTTGGTTTTGTTATATACCTTCTCTCCATATTTTCAAAAATCAAGTCAAGTTTTGAAAACTAAAAAAAGTAGTTTTCAAAAACTTGTTTTTGTTTTTGGAATTTGGCTAGAAATTCAAATGTGTCATTCACAAACATAAAAACCATGGTAGGAGAGAATTGATAGAAAACAAGCTTAATTTTCAAAAACCAAAAACCAAAAATCAAATGATTATCAATCAGGGCCTAAAAAATAAGATTGCAAAAATAAACCATTTTGAGAGAAACACTTGAAAGCAAATTTTTTAAAAAGAGTTTTTAAGTATATATAACTTAGGTATAAAAACACCTTATAAGGAGGAAATGTAACCAAACATATGAGTGTTTAAATTCTAAACCATTTTTTATGCAAAATGTTGAAAAGAAAATGCATTCTTGAAAAACACTTAAACTAAAATGTATTCCAAACGGGCTAAGGTGGAAATTTAACCAAACATATGAGTATTTAAATTCTAAACCATTTTTATGCAAAATGTTTAAAAGAAAGTGCATTCTTGAAAAACACTTAAACTAAAATGTATTTCAAACGGGCCTATAGACATATATTAGTAATACACAAGATGAGATATAAAACATATAGCATAACATGAATGGAAAGGTCTAACATGCATTTGAGTGGACAATGTAACATAAAATCATTTTTAGACTACAATGACAAAATCATTGCAAACTAAATATCAATACTTCATTTTGATTAGACTTTTCATTTCAGAGACTCAAGCCTTACAAATTTTAAATTATAAGGATCAAGTTGCTAAATGCTTAAAAAAAAAAAAGAGTTGATAAATACTTAAAGTTCAAAAAATATACGTTACAAATTTTAAATTAGAGTGACTAAATGGTGACATTCTAAAAATTTTGAGACTAAGTCCTTTACTTTAATAAGATTGAAACTTATTAAATAAAAAGACTAGAAATGTGTAGGAACTAAACTAAATTGAATCGAGTTGATCTACGAGATGTGTAGGAAGTATAATAAATTGAAGGGGAAAATATACTTTTAGTCCATGAGGTTTGGTTTAGGTTTCATTTTAGTCTTTGAATTTTCAAACTTAACAATTTAGCCCCTCAGGTTTGGTTTTAGTTTCATTTTGGTCCCTCCATCTATTTTTTCGTTAAAAACTAACGGACGGATGATGTGGCACTATTTTTTATTTAAACAATTATTTTAAAACTTTTTTGATTAAAAATATATTAAAATAATAAAAATAATTATTATTTTTAATTATTTTTATTTCTTCTTTATTCCTTCTCTCTCTTCTGCCTTTTTCTTCTTCTTCTTCAACACCTTCAACCCATGGTCGGCAGCCGGCGGTCGGCGACCATCGCTCGCCGGTGACTTTTTTTTTTTCTCATTCTCTTCTCTTCTTCTCTTTTCCCTTCTTCTCCAACTTTTTTTTTTAAATAAATAAATAAATAAATAACCAAGGAGGGAGGAGGGAGGGAGCCCTCCCTCCTCGGTTTTTATTTAACAGAAGAATCAACTTGGCCATGTAGCTTTTTTTTATGGCCATATTTCCTCGGTTTCTAAATTTCATTTATGACCATGTAGCTTTTTTTTTTAACAGAAGAATCAGTTTGGTTTTTTGATGCGCAAATTGCTAACCGCAAGTGTACGGGTCAAGTAATAATATAGTGTTTTCGTGTAAAACGAGTGTCGTCCTCTGGATTGGTTTTCTAGCAAATTAAGTATCGTGAATACTTTTGTCCAATTTTATTTAGGGAGCAAAACTCAATGATAAAGATAAAAGTAAAGACTAAAAGCATAAAAATAAAAGTGGAGACTCAAATGGAAAGACTCTTAGGGAATTGATTTCATTGATTAAGATTGAGGATTGATTAATAGGAATGAATTGACCGTGCAATTATTTTACAAGCCAAGGAAACTTTTATCACGATTACCTCTCCCGAGTATAATTGATTCTCATGCATATAAACTAACTTGATATCCCTATCTAAGTTCATTAACATGCAAGGCATTATTCGGTTCGGTCCTTGTTACGCTTCTAAAGATATTCCAAATCCCGTCACAAACTTAGAATTTCTACTCTAGTCATGCAATTAAACAAAGTAAGTCTTAGGCCAAATCCTCCCTCCCGAGTTAGATTCAACACTTAAATCATTCAATTAGTGATCAAATAATTGAAAGCATTACACATAAAATTGCATGCATAAAATAAGAACACATTCATACCCAAAATTCAATCCAACAATTTAAGCAACTACATCAAACCCTAAGACAAACAACTAGCAATTCATAGTCTTTAAACCACAAACACTAATTGAAAGAAAAGCCATAAAAACTACAAGAGTTAAGGGAAAGAGAAAGGAAAACTTGAATCCATCGACACCGCACGTCCCCGTCACGATCTCCACGTCTTCTCGCTTGATTCCCGCTCCTTGGCCTTGCCTTTAGCTCCCACAAAAGATCTCTAGTCGAAATTAGGGCTAAAATCTAACCAATTGGACTCCCCTTGGCCGTAGCATGAAAAGATGAATTTATAGAAAATCTGGCGACAGCGTCGAGACGCTATGGACAGCGTCGTACCGCATTTTTGGAAAATTTGCCTATAGCGTCACGACGCTATTTTTTTTTTTTTTTTTTTTTTTTTAGATTGAAGACTCCATTTGACTCCAATTGCTGAATTAAGCTTCAAACACGTACTTCCTACAAATAAAACATAAAAATGCATAAATTTGGGCAAATAATTGTAAAAGACTAGCTTAATTAATCAGAGAAAAATAGCTAGCTATGCTCGCTATCATTTTTTCCAAAAACCATTCTTCAATATTAGGACGATGCTCGCATTTCCAGTAAGATTCGAGTTGGGTTGTTAGTTTGTTGCAAATATTTATTTCTCTTTCTTCATGATAAAACTCCAGCATTTTAGATTGTATTTGTCTCTCCCAAACCCTAAACTAAATGTTACGTTCATCTTAGATTGTGTGTTTCTCTCTCCAAAATTCCAAACTGTTTGTTTGGGGCAATTTCGTCTATTGCAATTAGGAATTTATTAATTAAAATCACGTTTAGCCATTTTATTAATTTCTAAACATGTTTAGCCATTTTTCAAACCCCCAATTAAATCTATCAATTTTTTTGGGATATCCTCAGAAATGGCCAAAAATTATAGTGTAGTTTTGAAAAATGATCAAACCAGATTTTTTAATGAAAAATGGCCAACCGTCATTTTTGACCTATTTTCTTGCAATTCAATCTTCCATTTTTACCTTTGAGTAATTTTCCATGTTTCCCCTATATTTGTGCTGCTTTTATCTAATGAAATTTAAAAAAAAAAATCGTTAACTTTCAATCCCATGAATCAAGGAAAGGATGGTTACAGAATCAATCATCTCTCTATTCCCATTTGCAATTTGGGAA
The DNA here is from genome assembly GCA_017139565.1 of Luffa aegyptiaca. Lineage (NCBI taxonomy): Eukaryota > Viridiplantae > Streptophyta > Magnoliopsida > Cucurbitales > Cucurbitaceae > Luffa > Luffa aegyptiaca. The sequence continues at coordinate 43,238,461 of CM029402.1, read as the reverse complement.
ACTACCCAAAATATATGCCTTTTGCTTTGGTTTTCGAGTAGATTTTTACAGTGATCCTCTCTCTCTGGATCATCTTTTGGGAGAAGGTTGATCGATTTGTTGGTTCACAGTTTCTTCCAACACCGTAGGCGGATCATAGGTATGGTTTGCATGATTGTATTCATTTTTTTAAAATCACATTAATTTTTTTGTTCATTAATGTAATCCTAACTAGATGTCTTCTATTCTCCTTTTTATATGGTACGATGGGTTGTGGGATAATTGCAATCAATACACTGGATTCAAGGTGTTAACAGTGTGTGTGGATTCAAATTGTTCATTCGAACAACTCATCGACTGCATAAAATAGTGAGTAATGATTTCTTCTCGTTTTTTTAGATGATTTGATGTTTACCCTACTGAAATTATTTGCATGTTGTCTAGTAGGTTAGTTAACTTTTTTTTTTTTTTTTTTTGAGAATAGTAGGTTAGTTAACTTATATACACTGTATTTGCAAAATTTGTTTACTGAATACATTGTATTTGCATAATTTTTCTTTTTATAAACTTAATCTTTTTTATTGTTCTAGTAACATTTGTGAGTAATGATTTTTACTCCCTTTTCAAGATGATTGAAATTATCTGCAAATTTACTAAATACACTTTGAAGTTAGGTTATTGAATACCTAACAAGACAATATCTAGTAAAAGTTTGGAAAATAAAATAGGGTTTTGTGTGTAAATGAACTTAGTAATGTAAATACACACCAAGTTAACAGATTTTTTTTTTTTAACTCTACAACTCTCTCCCTTGATTCATGCTATTTTGGTTGATTTTTTTTATCAATCAACCCTCTCCCTTGATTCATGTTATTTTTAAGGTAAAAGTTCAACAATATATTTTTTTTAATTCTACAACTATCTCCCTATGATTAATTCATACATTTAAGCTATTTATTTGTTATGTTTGTTAAATTTGAATTTGACTGATTTTCAATGTTCACTTAAATTAAGTGTAAACCTTAGATTTTCTCCTACATTTACGCTCTATTTGAATTTACGTTAACAGATTTTTTTTAACCCTACAACTCTCCCCTTGATTCATGCTATTTTGGTGGATTTTTGTTATCAATCAACCCTCCCCCTTGATTCATGTTATTTTTAAGGTAAAAGTTCAACATTTTTTTTTTTAATTCTACAACTATCTCCCTATTATTAATTTATACAGCTATTTATTTGTTATATTTGTTAAATTTGAATTTGATTGATTTTCAATGTGCACTTAAAATAAGTGTAAACCCTAGATTTTCTCCAACATTTACGCTGTATTTGGAAACATATGGTCATTTTTCAAAATGCTCAATTAAAAATGGTCATTTATCTAGTTGCCCTTTTTTTTTTTTTGTTCCCCTTCGTAAATAACTTCAGCTCAACCCAACTACTTAACTCACAACCCAAAGCCCAATTAGATTTTTAGGGTTTTTATTTTAACTTTATCACCCTAAAACTCACCTCTTTTCTATGTTCTACTTCTCTCCCTCTCCCTCTCTCAACCTCAATCTCCTCCAAAGCTCTCTTTTTTTCTCACACACATCCACCTATCATATAGCATGATTTTAATGATGCCACTAGTTCTCCCTATTGCTCTCTGGACCCTTCATCAGTGGCGTCGAGATTACCATTGCCTCTCACCCTCTCGTCACTTCCTTAATAACAATCACTATGTTTTCACGTGACTCATTGAAGTCGTGCTAGTGTCATGCTTTTCTCTTCTTATTGTTTGGAGTCTTTGCATTTCTCCTTGCCATCTGTCGCCTCCCGTTTCTACCCCTTGCTCTCACTCTGCCCAGCTTACCATCATTAACTAACAAAAAAAAGTATAAAATTTGTTTAAAACCAACTAGTCTAAGTCGAAAACTGAAATCTATGAAACCATCATTTTTTTCGGTTTAGTTTAGTCATCAATTTTGGCCAAAATTGAACCGAACCAAACCAAACCAAACCAAACCAAACCATGTGCATCCCCACTAAAGACGAAGTTCTTTCATTTTTAACTTAAAATATATTGAACACGTGTCCCCTCATGTTGAATATATTTCTAATTTCCACCCCACCAAGCCACAACAAATTTAACAATTTTTTTAATAAATAGATTAGATTGAAGTGAAGTGTATCCTAAATATCAAAAACACCAAAATCAATGGCCCTACTTCCCACACCCTCCAAAACCCACAAGCCCACGGTTTCCACTTTCCATTTCCATACCCTTTTTCTCGAACTCCTACATCATTCAACCATATCCCAATTCTCATCTCTTTCTCTTCACTTCCTTACGCCGTTCAAATTCCTCAATTCCCCCAAATTTCCCACCGCATAACGATCCCCAAATGCCCCTTCAAGATTCCGCCGCCCCCCACGGCGGCGACTCGGCGCTGCAGCCGAAGCCCGAGACCAGAGTCCTGTCTCTGCTCCTCAAGGTCACCATCATGATCCTCTTAACCACCCTCTTCTTCGTCTTCCTCGGCCTCGCCACCGCCCTCCTCCTCATCCACCTCTGCGTCGCCAGCGCCCTCCACCGCCGCCGCCGCCGCCATCGCCGCCATTCCCAATTCCCCGATTCCTCATCTGGGTTCTCCCCTCGTGACCTCAAAAAGCTCCTCCAGTTCCGATTCTCCAATTGGGTCAATCCCCACTCGCAAATTGACTGCCCTATTTGCCTCGATGGCTTTAGAAAGGGCCAGTGGTGTAGAAAACTCGGTGGGTGCGGCCATGTTTATCACCGGAAGTGCATCGATTCGTGGTTGGTTAGGGTTTCTGCTTGCCCCCTTTGCCGGAGCTGCGTTCGATTGGATAAGGAAGAAGATCAGATCGATCGTGTAAGTTCCAGGAATTATGAGATTTTGTATGCTCTGTAACTGTAACTCTAGTTTAGTTTCTTCTTCTTTTGGTTTCTTTTCCCTTCTTAGATGTATATATAGTTTAAGCAATGTTTGAAATAAAGCTTTCTTTTAGTTATGTTTTGATATTGTGGTTCTGTTTTGCTGCTGCTATAATGCCTCTGTTTTTTGTTTTGATTTTTGATCACTACTTTTGAGTTGACCAACACGAGGATTGGAGATTCGGACGATATAATGTCTTAATCATTTTGAGCTATGATGTTCATTATCTTGAATTCAATGTAAGGGGGAGTTTTTTTTGAAAGTTTAGAGATGGGTAAGGGGAAAGGAGAACAGGCGTTTCAAAGTTTATGGATTTGGAAAGGATATAATGTTCTAGTGTTCGTTCAATTGTGTTGATTTTTACTGGGTTTATGGATCATTAGATGGAGCAAAAACTTCTTGTTCAAGGACTTGTATGGATAATGATTTGGTGTAAATGTAGCATGGTCATGTGGTTGTGTCTCGTGCAGGTCGTTTGAACACTCACAGATATTAAAAAATAATAATATCGTCAATGTTTTAAAAGACTATTGCGGCTTACGCCCGCCTCAAGGCAAACCTCTAACTTTTAGCCTCGAGACTTACGCCTTCTTTGGACCATAAGAGGCTTACGCCTTTATAAAAATGCACCGAGGCTTAAAGTCTCTACGCCTCTTATAATGGTTAAAAGAGTAGTATTAGTTTTCCATTCCTTAAAAATATAAAGGTTAGAGTTGTAACAATTTGAAATATTATACTAGTTTTACCACTTAGCTTTAGAAACATTGAAAATAAAAATTGATAGAAGAAGTCAATCCTATAAGTGATAATAGTAGTGATGTTAAAGATCTACCGGTAGAATTTTTGTTCAAGTAGCAATTCAAGGGGTGACTTTTTTTATACTTTTATATAAGTATTATGTTTAGCATTTACTTATTCACACAAATTTAGGATTTATGTGATTTTTTAATTAAAATTGCGGCTTACGCCTCTTACCGTCCCAAGGCTTGCGCCTCGCCTCTTCAAGAGGAAAAGCTTCGAGGCCGCCTTTAGTCTTTTAAAACATTGAATATCGTCATCTCCACGGGAATTGAGTTGGTTTGATTTGAGTATAAGTTTGGTTCAAAATTGAAAATTAGTTCCAAAACTAGTTTGCGTGCGAAAGTGGTGAGTTGTGAGTATTTGACTTAGTATTGGTCAAGTTTTTGATTATTGACTTGGCCTAATTATGATCCCCTTTTATAGAGTGTTGGACAACCGCAAGATATTTTTTGGGACTTAATTCAAAAACTAAGTCAAATATGATTTTTTTTGTTTTAAAAAATCAATTCAATTGATTATATTGAACTTTGATGATTAGAGGATAAGGGTGAGTTTTAAGTGCCTTTTGAAAAGAAAAAAAAGTGTTTTAGGCAAAGGGTCTATTTGGTGTCATTAAAAATAAATATGTTTGTGATTGGGTAGCACTCTTTAAAATTTTATTCATACACTATAAATTTTTTTTTATTGAAATCACTTTAAAAACGGGTGAGCACCCATTTGATACCTTTTCTTTTATATATATATATTTTTATAACATTGGGAGTGGGGGATTTTTTATTAATTACTTTAAAAGTTATTTTTGGATAATCCATTAAGTGTTTTGTCAAATAAAAGTTTTTAAATTGATTCAATGTTTTTTAATCACTTTTTATTTATTAATATTTTCTAAAAAAAAACACTCAATAAAGTATATTAAACACAATTTAAATTATTAACGTTTGATAACCATTTGGTTTTTTGTTTTTGGTTCAATAAAGTATATTAAACACAATTTAAATTATTAACGTTTGATAACCATTTGGTTTTTTGTTTTTGGTTTTTGAAAATTATGCTTATTTTCTCCTAAATTCCCTACCATAGCTTTCATTATAATTAAGGTTGCATTTGAATTCCTAGCCAAATTTTAAAAACAAAAACAAGTTTTTGAAAACTACTTTTTTTTGTTTCCAAAATTGGACTTGTTTTTTTGAAAACAAGGTAGAAGATTGATACTAAAACCAAAAAACTTATAAGTGAAAATATGTATGTATAAGCTTAATTTTCAAAAACAAAAAAACCAAAAACCAAATGGTTATCAAACGGGGCCTAAGACACCGTTTGATAACCATTTGATTTTTAGTTTTTTGTTTTTGAAAATTATACTTCTTTTCTCACAATTTACTTACAATAGTTTTTATCTTTCTTAAGGAAACATTTGAATTCTTAGCCAAATTTAAACAACAAAAACAAGTTGTTGAAAACTATTTTTTTTAGTTTTCAAAACTTGACTTAGGTTTTGAAAATACTAGTAAAAAATAAATAACAAGATTTTTATCAGTTTAATTTTCAAAAATCAAATATTTAACAGACGAGGTCTAATTTTTCCAAAGTTACCAATAGAAAAATTAATTTTGCTCAAAAAGACATTTTTGTCACGAGCTATTTCAAACACACTCTAAGGATATTTTTGAAATATCTTCTAGTTTAAGCACTTTTTGAAAACTTATATCTTCAATATAAAGGTTTCTATATCTTGTGTTTTCTAAGAGGTGCTTTATATAACAATTTTTTTTTGTTGCAATTTATTTAAAAATAATGATAGTTTTTTTTATACATAAAAAAAAAATAATAATGATAGTTACAAATATGTTTTTGTTTCTTACTACCAAATTTGAAATTTTTTTATTAATCATCATTTCCCTTTAAAATACATTTTAGTTTAAATGTTTTTCATAAATGCATTTTATCTTAAACATTTTTGTGTAAAAAATGTTTAGAATTTAAACACTGATATGTTTGGTTACCTTTAAACATTTTGTATAACAATTGTTATTAGAATGTAAACATTTTGTATAAGATTGAGAAGTCATGTTTTGCCTACATTTATGATTGAATTCCCTCAATACTTAAAAAGATGGTTAAGTTAGTCTATAACTACTCCGGTGTGAGTTTGACATGTCTTCTAAATAATTTATTATATAGCCACCTTCTTTAAGAATATTAAACCACCGTAGGTTGGTCTAGTGGTCAATAAGAGCCATGAAAATAAAAAAAATAAAAAAGAAAATTGGGCTTATAGCCATTTCGGGGGGGGGGGGGGCGAAATTGAAACGTAGCCAGCAAAAAAAAAACTGGAAGATGGCCACACGTGAGGTAGGCGTGACCAAGGATGAAAAAATCGCGAAATAACGGCGATATATCGCCGAAATATTGAATTTCTCGCGGGTCCGATAGAGATATGGGGGGTTAACATCGTTTTTACCAATATATCGCGATATATCGCAAATATCGTCGAAATATCGCAACAATATCGTTTTACCGAAAAATCGAACGGAGATTTATACATTCGCGGATAACGAACGGAATATTGCGGAAATATCGTGGAAATTTCGCGGAAAAATCGTGGAACTGAAATTGAAGATCTAAAATAAATGAGCGCTTTTTATCTTATCTGGTAACATTGCATTCTTGGCTTCGCGCGAATTCAGTTCCTTCTTACCTTGTGTCATGGCCTGGGTTCAAGTCCAATGTTGGACAAACGCCCCCTCATATTTTTTTTTTCCTTTCTCTCTTCTCTCTTTCTTCATTCCACCACAACTCCACTCTCTACCTTCTTTTTTTGTTTATTTTTATTTTAACATATATAATGTTTATTTTTTAAATATTATAATATGATTATAAATTTAATTTATACCGTACTCTCCTTATTTTTAATTTTTAAAAAATCAGTAGCATATTTCTAATAATTTTGTATATCTTTGATAATTTTAATTTTTGTGTCTAGATCAATTTTTTATTCTTCATTTCTTTTAAAATTTTATTTAATTACTCTTCAATTTCTTTTTGTTACATGTGACCGTCTACAATTTTTTATATATTTTTTTTCTATTTCCCACACTTCCTCTCATTTCTTTTTCATTGTTTTTTCACTTCAAACATGACATTGGGAGTGAGTTTTGCTTGTTTGACTTGAAAAGTAATTCATTTCCAAAGATTGTATTTAAAAAAACAAAACAAAGAAATCTTCCAAATTTTACCTCTAAACAATTTCCTATATATTTTTTTCTATTTTCCACACTTGATTTGAACATTTTCATTGTTTTTTCACCTCAAACGTGACTTTGATGTTGTATGACTACAATTTTTTATCAATGAAATATTCAACTTCATGTTCATTTTTCGGTCTTTAGTGTTATCTATTATTGTATTACTATTCATATTTAGTTTATAATTATTGATATATATGCTTAAACTAATAGTTTATCGCTTAAATAAGCTTAGTTCAAAGTTTCATAAAAAATTTCAAAATATTTTTATGAGTTTCCGTAATATCCGTGATTTTTCCGGGAATATCCGTCGATATTCAAATATCCATCGATATATCCGTAAATCTGAGTTACCGATATTAGTACCAATATCGATATTTTCATCCTTGGGCGTGACCAAGATGAACCTGTTATACCCGTTTTACCCCTGCCACAATTTCAAACACCAGGGAGGTCCTACAATCGCGTACGGTGTATCTAAACCTCCTACCCAACAAAATCTCCCTACTTTTCGTTTAAAATTCATTTGGCAGATTATTCAAATCTTTTTCAAATTTAAATGAACAAACTTTCATATATTAAATTAATGTTAAGATAGTTAAATACTTTTGTTCAAAATTCATCGGAAGATAACAGAAACAGTTTTTTTTCTTCCACCGATGAGTGTATTGTTCAATCTACACCAAGTATTTTCGATTTTCTAGATTTTGTTCACTAAATGCTTCAATCTACACCAGGCATTTTTGGTTTTCCAGATTTTGTTCACTGAATGCTTCACTTCATACCAGATGCATTCCACAGCGCAAATTGGTCTGCTGAACGTGGTGGTACTATTCGATGGAAGGTGGGATGAAAACAATAGGTACAATGGGTTCCAGTCTGCCAGTGTGCCAGTGTCGGAGGGGTGCATAATACAAGACTTCACTGAATGCATTCGGAGCAAGGTGTTTCCATCTGGCGAGCACATGATCACTTGGTTAACCATGTACAGGAATGGTATCAACAAGTCTAACATAATCCGAATCAGCGATGACAGGGATGTTACATGGCTCATGTCCTACATTGGCGATGGGATGGCTACTAATATATGTATTGTGGCTGACCATTGTGAAGTAGATTCACATGCAGAAAATACAATGTATTTACAAGGTGGAAATCACGGATCAACGTTGCAGCAGAAGATTAGCAAAAAAAAATTACGCAATTATTGATTATGTTGATGTTGAAGATTCAGTACCGGTTATGGAAGATTCAGTTTTTCAAGACAAGGACCAGTTGAGGAAAGCAATATACTTGCTTGCTTTAAAAAACAGTTTCTAGCTACGAACCATTAAATCAAACCAGAAATCTTTTGTTGTTGGATGCAAGGACGTTTCGTGTTGTTGGTACATCTGGGCATCTCGTCATTTGGATGGGGGTTTGTGGATGGCTTGTAAGTTCGTGGATAGGCACGAATGCCCCCTTGATATTGTAAAAAATGATCACAAGCAAGCCACAGCTTGGATTGTGGGGGAGAGCGTGAAGTGATTCTTAAAAGTAAATGACAAGGTCCAGTGTCGCCCGCACGATGTTATTAACTACATGAGGAGGAAACATGGTGTCAACATCGGTTATGACAAGGCATGGAAGGGGGGAGAACTTGCACTCACAGCCATCAGAGGTTCGCCCGAAGTGTCATATGCACTAATTCCAGCTTTCTCGGCTGCCTTGTGTTGGCTTTTTGGCCCTTAATCTCAAATTAATTAATTTTAATTAATTAATTAATCGATGTTTTGATGATAACAAACCCAATTTTTAATTACTGAAAATTTTAGTGTTTTAATGTGCCCATAGCGTAGAGCTCGGAACAACGATTTCAACGCCTCTTGAATCACTCAAATCGGAGCTAAAACGAAGAAGTTATAGCCGAAACAAGCTTTAACGAAAAATACTGGTAGCGATGACGTGACGGCCAAGTCAGCATCAATGGACCAATCCGAAGCTGACATGTGGACCAATTAGAGAGCAACACATAGACATTTTTTGGTTATTTGAATATATATATATATATATATATATATATATATATATATTATTTTATTAAAAAAAAAATTTGTGAGTAACGTTACTTTAAATTAAACAAAAAAAAAAAAAATACAGAAAGCATTTAATGCTTCTGTCCGTTGGGAGTACAGATTTAAAAAAAAAAATGTTAAATTTGTTTTACCGTTTCTCACATTACATATATATATATATATAATTATTATTATTATTATTATTATTATTAAATTAATATGTTTTTAAAGTTTTTTTTTTTTTACCGTTGGGTTGTTTTGAATTTTAAAAATTGTTTTACTTTTTTTTATATATTTTATTTTTATTATATATTATATTATTATTTTAAATTTCTTTTTTCTTTTAATTTCTTTTAATCTCCACCCTTTATTTTTCTTTATCTTCAAATCCAATGGTCCAAATTTAAACTCAATTTTTACCCTATTTCCCTCTCTTTTTAAACTCATCTTCCTCCCCAAATTTTTTCTAACAATTTTACATTTTTACAATCCTCCCAAATCAAAAAGTTTCCATTGTTGCTCTCTCCAAGCTCCCAATTTTTTTTTCTTTTCATCTTATTCTTGAGAGAGTATTATTGTATTGTGAGGATACATTTGTTGAGTGCTCAAATTTGTAAATCCACTCTATTGAGAGTTGTATTGTATTCTTCAAAAATTCCAACGCTTGTAACGGTTTGATCCTAACCCGTGAAAAGGATCGGGTTTGCTCTTGAACCCGTAAAAGGAGCGGTGGTGTAACGGTTGGGCTCTAATCCGTGAAAAGAGTCGAAAGGTTTTTATTCAAATTCCCAAGAGGCGCTTGGGGAGTGGAGTAGGTCGAGTTTGACCGAACCACTATAAAAATTACGGTGTCTTCTTCTCTAACTCTTTCCTTTTTATTTTTGCAATTAATTTAAGCAATTTATTGCATGTTTTAGTTTGTTCTTATTTGTTGCATAAATTGAAATTTTCTTATTGTTTATAAAAAGTGTATTAATTAGTTTAATTGGGCCCACTTTAGTAAAAAGTTTAATTAAACCCTATTCACCCCCCTCTAGGGTTGCCATATCGATCCAACACCTTGATCGAGAAAAACTCAGGTTTGATTTTTAGTCACTATTCAAAGTTAGGTCAGCATTCACACATACAATGTATTTTGATATTATGTATAACGAATAACATACATCACTGTGGGGGGGGGGGGGGAAATGCATACATTGTTTTTTGTATTCTCTACAATCACATAATCTTATATTATTGCAGGCACATACACTGCTTTTGATGTTGATGATCAAGGCAGGTTCAGGTATTTTCTTCATGTGTCCCTTTGCGTCTATACATGCATGGAAATACTGTTTTCCTGTTATGTCAGTTGACGGTGCAACGCTAAAGCACAAATTCTTTGAAACCATGTTATCTGCTTGCACTGTGGATGAGAACTCTCAAATTATCCCATTGGCTTTCGCCATCGTAGATTCAGAGAATGATGCTTTATGGACGTGGTTTTTCCGTAACTTGAATGCCAAACAGTCACAGAGTAAGCCTTCTTTTCTCATCAATTCGGGCTGACACAAGGGTTTTGGGGAGGTGGATATCTACAATTAATTGTGTGTTTTTTAATTCATTATTTTTTTGCATTTATCAAATGTATGGGTGTATTCTTGTTATTGGTGGGGAATGTTTTTGGGGAAGTCACTGGGTACAGAATTTGGAAATCATGTTTTTTTTTTAGGGGGAATAAGTGTTCAGTTTTTTTTTTTTAAAAAAAAATCAAACGTTTTCCCGATCTTTTAGTTAGATTTGTTGTTTAGAGATACACCTCCATACCAATATGTTAGGAAGTAGGAGTACGCTGTGTTTTTTAAACCTAAGAGTATTTTCGTCAGTTCATAGTAATTAGCGTTTTTCTCATTTTACTCTTTGGCCATTATTACAAGGAAAATGAATTTTGGACTTTTTTCAAAATCGGGATTTTTTTTTTCCATTTTTGCTGTTAGCCCAAAAAAAATGTTTGGAAGGAATCAATTCAATCCACCTTTGAGATTATAAAAAGTTTATTTAAAAAAAAAAATACTTTTGACAACATGTTGAGGGTGGAGGAATTTGATCAATAGTACAACTTTATGTCAATTGAGTTAGGCTCATTTTGGCTATTTAAAAAAATACTTTTAACTAGTGAGAGTGTTGGGAATGACTTGGCTTTTGGCCCTTTGGAGGTTTGTCTCACATGGATAAATTTAGAGTTGGGAAGTGTTTTTATACAACTACTCTTCCTTGCTCTTGTAAATGTGGTTAAGGGTGTGATACTAAGACTTCTTTCCATATGCGCGTCGCCACCGCCGTCGGTCGGTCGGTCGGACAGGTGGTTTAGGGTAACCGTGCTCGCGCATAATATCGGTTTCAGGTTCCTCCTATAAAGCAGAGTGGCAAATCATTTGAATTCAATCTTCCTATCTTGTACACTTAAAAAACATTTTTTAAAAAGTTGGTTTCAAGTGTACTCTCAAAATGATTTATTTATCAATTTTTTTAAAAAACATTTGTATAAAAATTGTTTATAATTTAAACACTCCTATGTTTGGTTGCACTTTCTCATAAGTGTTTTTATGCTCAAGTTCTTGTATACTTAAAAACTCTTTTTAGAAAATTTGGTTTCAAGTGTCTCTCAAAATGGTTTATTTCTCAAATTCATTTTCTAATAAGTCATTTTTAGTGGTTGTCAAACATTAGAAATTTTTTCAAAATTAAACACTTGAAAAGCTAAACCATACACACCCTTAGATATTTTTATGTTTATCTAACAAGTTTTAGATTTTAGATTCGTGCGTTCAAAACTTTAAATTCGAAATACCAATGTCAATAGGCTTTACAAAAGTTAGTTAAAATATCATTTTGGTTTTTGTGCTCTTATTTCATTTTAGTCACTATACTTTGAAATGTCCAAATTTAGTCACACTTTGAATCAATTTTAAATTTAGTTCTAGTTATTAGATTCAAGTCAATTTTTATCAAAACTAGTAAAATAATAATTGAGAAAATTTCTAGTCCTACTAATATATACTCCTTCCATGTTCGGCATTTCATACATCATTTAATGATATAATATTTTATTTCATGGGTCCCACAATATTCTTAAATGCTTCTTTCATGACAAACAATGAATGGAGATAGAAATTTTCCATACTACCGTAATATTAGAAATTTTCCCTTCAAATGGGACCTAAACTATCAGATTTGTGTTCGTTTGGTCCTTGAACTTTAAACAATGTGTAAAATAAATCCTTAAACTTTCAATTTTGTGTTCAATAGGTTCATGAATATTACATTTTTTTTGTCTAATAGGTCTTTGACCTATTCAACAACATTAAAAAAAAAAAAAAAAAAAAAAAACAATTCACAAACTAGATACAAAATTGAAAGTTTAGGGTTTTATTAGATATAAAATTCAATTTTTTTATATAATAGATCAATTAAGGTTTAAAAAATTCTAATATATCAGGGATCTATTTGACATAAAATTGAAAGTTTGGGGATCTATGAGACATTTTTAAAGTTCAACAAGAACCTACTAGAAAGTTAATTAAGGGACCTATTAGACAAATTTTCAAGTTTAGAGACCAAATAAATACAAAAGTTCAAAAACTAAACTGTAATTTAATTAAGGTTAAAAATCACTTTTGGTCTCTGAACTTTCATGAAAATAACAATTTAGTCCCTAAACTTTGATTTATAACGATTTAGTCCCTGTACTTTCAATATTTTGTAACGGTTTAGTCCTTGTACTTTCAATTTTGTAACAATTTAGTCTCTAAAATTTAATAAGTAACAGTTTAGTTCCTGCACTTTCAAATTTGTAGCGATTAGTCCCTATCGTGAAAATTAATGTAAATATTTAATGAATTTTTTTACATAGATAGATTAATAAACTAATTTAGGACCCAATATGTTTATAAGCCTACAAAGTTTAATCATTAAATAACAAAAAACGACATTTAATTTTGATGATTTTTTTTGCTAACAAGGATATAAATTGTTACAAATTTGAAAGTACAAGGACTAAATTGTTACAAATTTGAAAGTACAAGGACTAAATCGTTATAAATCAAATTTTAGGGACCAAATTGTTACTTTCATGAAATTGTTCAAGGACCAAAAGTGATTTTTAACTTTTAATTAACCTATATTTTATTTAAAAATTGGTCAACATTTTGATCATTTTAAATCGAAATTTGAAGTTAATCCAAACATAGTTTAGTAAGAAATACACCAATTACCACTCCAAATGTCAATGATTCGTCCCCTACCCCACAATTATTGAACTAAAAAAAATTGACAATACATTATTTATATATATGAACTTTTATGAATTTTGTTGGGTGAAGAAATTTTCACAAAATAATTTGAGTTAAATTGAATAAACATTTCTTTAATAGAGAAAAACTTTTTTTTCTTTGTTAAGGAGAGATTAAAGGGAAAAACTTTGGTTCTGTTTGGTAGACAATCCGGATTCTGTTTTATGTTTTTAGATTAACTGAATTCAAAGAATATGCATTTGACAGATGTGTTTTCGAAAACTGTTTTCGGATTCTATGATCCAAATAGTGGAAATTTTGAAAAACCAACTTTTTTTTTTGTTTTCAGTGTATCCAGATTTTGAATTTGAAACTTTTAAATGCATAATTAAATTAAAAAAAAAAAGATAAAGACCTTAATAAATATAATATTTCATGTTATAAACTCCATTCATTTTTATGAAATTAAAATTTGTATAATATAATGTATTACAAATTATATGATATTGTAAAATAATAATTATTATACATGATTTATAACATATAACATGTTTATAAATTAATTAATAATAGTTTATATTCAACCTAATATATTTAGTTGTAACTACAAATAGTTTATGGTTTATAAATATATTATCAAACACATTTTGAACAATTGTTTAAATTGAGATCCAATTTCTAAATCTGCTGCCAAACACATCTGAAAACATGAAACACAACTTTGTTTTCATTGAATCCCTTGTTTTCAAATTTCTGTTTTCAGATCACCAACCAAACGAACCCAAATTGTTTTTTTCTTCCACAACATGAGAGGAAGATTTGAACCTCTGATCATTTAGGGGCTGTTTGGGGCACTGTGTTGGTTATAATAGCAGGGGGTTATAATAGTCTAGGGGTTATAATAGTCTGTGTTTGGGGTGCAGATTATTATAGTCTGGGATAAAATAGTCTGTGTTTGGGGTGCAGTGTTTGGGATGCAGATTATTTTAGTCTGGGTTAAAATAGTCTATGTTTCAAGCTGCCTGTTTTTTTTTTCTGACTGTTTTTTTTTTTTTTCCTCATACAACTCTGTACTTCAAATATTAATAAAAAAAAAAATTGGGTTTAGTTGTAAAAAAAAATAAAGTTTTGGATATAGGGGTTAAATTATGTTTTTAACTTAAAAGGAAACAAAAATAACCTAAAGTAAGAGTTGATTTTCTTTGTTTTAGAGTCATGATTCTTTCACAAAATAAGTCATTTTATGATTTCATATAGAAAAACCATATTTGTTTCATTTCTGTATTTCCAACATAAAAATGGTAAATGCTTATTCAAAACTCATTTTACCTTTATTATCAAAAGAATCAAATAAAATAGAAATCACATAAAATAAAAACTTGAGTAGTATTTTTTTTAAAATTATTATTATCACGGTAAACTTAAATACGATAAGTATAATTTGGAATGAAAAATATGGTACGATGAAGGTAAACATTCATATACTTCATTATCAAAAGTAATTATGTAATAAAAACTCATATTTATATATGAACAAAGAAAACCTAGTATCTAACTCCCTAGACATTTCCGATTTTTCCGACGACCACCAACAAATTTTTCGACCACCGAACATTTTTTCCTTTCATTTCTTCTACCTCTTTTTTTTTCTTTATTTTTCGTTTTTTATATTTTTTCGAAATGAAAATGAGAAGAAACATAAAAAAAAAAAAAAAAAAAATCTTCGAAAAAGTCGTCGGTGATCGCCGGAAAAGTGGCTGGAAAGTCAACGGCGGTCATCGGAAAAGTTGTCGGTCGGTCGTCGGTAGAAAATTCAATGAGTCACATGGAAGAAGAGAGAAGAGAGTTACTGTAGAGAATAGATAGAATAATTGTGTGGGTTGAATAGTGGTTACTGTAGCAACACAGAGGGGGAAAATAACCAACTTCACCCCTTATTTTTGTTAATGCCTCAAACACTGAGTGAGTTATAATAGCACCCACTATTATTATAACCAACACAGTGGGTCAAACGACCCCTTAGTAGTATGTCCAATGCCTTTTAACTAGATAAACTATGATGTGATTAATAGAACAAAGTCAACTTATATAAACTTCATAATCATTATATCTTTTTTTAATGGGAAATTGCATGAGGTGACAATTAGGGTTTTTCTAATTGCAAATATAACACAATGTAAAAATAATAGCAAATATGACAATTTATTAAATAAAATTTCACAATTTGTGTCTACCACTGCTAGACTTTGATAATCGGAGTCTATCAGTGTCTATCACTGATAGACTCTGATTATCAAAGTCTATCAGTGACTATTAGTGATAGACACTGATAAAATATCAATAGACTCTATATAATATTTTCTATCAGTTTCTACCACTGATAGACTCCAATTAATTCGGTGTATTATTGATTATCAATTATAGACACTGATAGACTATCATGCTGATATACTTCGTATAATCCTTTCTATCAGTGTCAGTCATTGATAGACTCCGATTAATCGAAGTCTATCAATGACTATAAGTGATAAACACTGATAATCATTTCTATCAGACGAAAAGAGTATTTTTGTAACTTAATGTCATTTTGTGCTATTTCTTACTATTTGCAATATGTTAGTGTTTTTTGTTATTTGTGCAAATGTCCCTTTTTTTAATTATATTATATTAAATCTTTTTTTTTTAGATATTTCACTTCTCTATATATATATATAATTATATTATATTGTTATTTGTGCAAATGCTCCCTTTTTTAATTATATTATATTGTCTATATATATATATATATATATAGACAATTTCTTAAGTCTTTTTTTAATGCATTTCTTAAGTCTTTAATCTATAATTTCCATGGAATAAAATTGTACTTCGAAATACTTGTTTCAATTCAATAGTTGATAAGAGTGTAACATTTTTACTATATTTTAATTTTTATTAAAAAAATTAAATGACTTGAAATTTTAAATGAATTCAACCCTAAATATTTGATAGTGCATGTCTTTTAAAACAAAATGCTTTCACGTAAAACATTTATTATCTAAGCATTTAAAAAAAAAGTGTAAAAAAAGCATTTAAAAAATAAAAAATAAATGCTTCCTTTAAAACCACTCATCTATATGTGAAAGTTCTGAGTTTTTTAAAACATGATTATAATTGGTAAAATCACCTAAAATTTTAACCATGCATAATCACTACAATTATTTTTAAAGAGTAGTTTTAGTATTCTAGAACCATGTTAAAAGGCATGCCTAGAATTAATTAGAAATGAAACCATTGCGTGGATGACCCATTTTGAGAGGTCAAAATGAAAAATGTCCTATCTTTTCAGAAGAAGGATATATGTTCTTTTGCTTACGTCATCATCCTAGCAAAATTACCATTTTACTCTCTATATGAAAATGCGCATTTAAGGCATTTAAGATCGAGAGCAAGAGATTGGAGAGAGAAATTGGAGGGAGAGCGAGAAGCTAGAGCCAGAGTAGCAAGAGAGAGGTTATAAGGTGGGACATTTATCATTTCTGCCTATTTTAATGGGTCATCCGTACAAATATCCCAAAAACTATGTAGTAAACCAAGAAAAAAGAAAAGAAAAGAAAAGAATCTAGTTTGAGATTAATCCTATACGAAAGTATATATATAAAAAAAATGGAGTTAACCAACTTGAATATAACTTAACTTGTTAAGACATTACACGTTTGTCCCAAAAATTAGATACTCCAATCCTTACTTCCACATTGCTTTGCAAGGAAATGCTTGATGTGTTTATATATATATATAAGAAATAAATTAAGTGGATGCTAAATAGAAGTATAGTCCAATATCTAGAAAAAAAAAAGATATAGAGAAACCATTACCTATTAATTTAATGGTCATATCACATCGACGTTTCATTAATGATATTAACCATGTGAGGAACGATGAGCATCCTACGCCACATTCAGTTTGTTTCAACATATTTCCTATATACTCCATTAAAATCTTGACAACTAATAAGGAGGAAGGGAGAAAATGAGAAGACTTTCTTATCTCTCCTAGTTGTCAACATTTGAATGGTGGTATGTAGAGATCATTACATTCCAATATGCACCCAAGTTTTTTCCGTGTTCATGGCTAACCAAGAGTGGGAGAATGTTTCTCATAAATAACACTAATTCAAACTAACCACGAGACGTCACAAATCACACTAAAATTATACTAATAATTCAACTGGTCAAGACATGTACTCTCGACTGAAAGTAAGGACGTCCAAATCCCACCCAATATTTCAATTGTTGAACTTAAAAAAAACTCTTGAAGCCTAAGGAGAGAGAAATAATTTAGAATCCTTAATCACTCAAATCATTTCATAAAGCATGAAGTTTATGGTGTCCTTCAATCCTCAACCTCACACCTATCTCCATCATTGACATTCTCCACTGCTCTCTTTTCATGTTCTTCATCTTCATCCTTCTTCCTTGAGACTCCATTAATGGCCAATCTCTTATCAGCTCTCATTTTCAAAGCTTCCAAAACCCTTCTCATCGCTCTTCCTTTCTCCCTCCTGTTCTTGATCAGAATCTCACTAACATCAGCAGGGCTCATCTCTGCTTTCTCAATGCTCTGTTCCAATTCCCCCGAAACCCATCCATCCAAATCTTCATCTTCATCTTCTTCATCCCAATCCAAATAATTTCTCAGAAGAATCTTCAGCGCCGGAAACGAACAGAAGCTCATGAAAATGTGCATATCCATTCTCCCGCTCCTCACCAATGCCGGATCCAGCTTCTCGATGTGATTCGTCGTGAACACGAAGATCTTCTCGCTCCCACAACACGACCACAATCCATCGCTGAAATTCAACAAACCCGAAAGCGTGATCGAATTTCGATTTCCCCAATTTTCGCACGCCGAATTCGATTCGTTGTTTGCGTTCTTCCTGTTCGAGAGGTCGATCGAGCAATCGATGTCCTCGATTACGATGATAGATTTGGGCGTCGTCTTCATCAGAAGCTTTTTGAGCTCGGAATTGTTCTGAACTTCCGTCAATTCGAGATCGTAAATGTCAAACCCTAGAAAATTCGCCATCGCCGCGATTAAGCTCGATTTTCCAGTTCCTGGAGGGCCGTACAGAAGGTAACCTCTCTTCCAAGCGCGTCCTGTTTTCTGGTAAAACGATTTTCCATTAACGAAATCTCGAAGATCTTCCACGATCTGCCGTTTCTTGATCGGATCTATGGCGAGCGTTTCGAATGTGCTCGGATGCTTGAACGGAACGGCCTCCCACGGATTGCAACCCTTCGAATCCAACGAACCACCGCGAGGATTCGTGAACAGGAACCGATCTTGATTCCTCCGCCGAATCTCGTTGGCCTTTTCGAGAATGTGATCCAAATAGGAGTTGAGGATGAGGAATTTATGCTGCTTCTTGAATTTGAGCGTGAACGCTCTTTTCTCATCTGGAAATATTCGCCACGGCAAGCCGTGCTGCTGCCTCGGCGTGACGGTGTGCTCCCATTGCACGGCGACGCCGTTGAACTCGTCGAGGATGGAGTCGTTGTTCGATAGGGCGAAAGTGGTGGCGGTGGAATTGAGGGGTCGGGTTAGGGTGAGACGGCGGGTGGTGGTGGTGGTGGTGGTGGTGGAGATGGCGGAGCTGAGGTAGAGTTGGACGGCGTTGTAGAGCTCGTTGGTGTTGATGCCGTCGAGGTCAGTGATGTCGAAGTAGAGGTAGGAAGAAAAAGAAGAGAGAATTTGGGTGGAGAGTTTAAGAATGGCGATGCGGAGTTTTGGAGGGAAGATTGTTTGAATTAATGCCAAGAGGCCTAACAAAGAGGCCATTGTTGACCAATACTCCATTTCCAAGAGAATGAAGAAACAAGGCAAAGTTTGTACAATGGGAAAAGATAAGTTGGTGGATATAAGAAGAGAAGAATCAATCAAGCTCTCTCTCTCAAACCGTCAGATGTATATCTTCAAATTTTTGTGTTCCTAATAGTCGTATACAAAATCAAAGTATTTTTACAATTTCTCTCTCTAAAATCCAACGATACTATCCGCCTCATTGCACTCGGAACATCTGATAATTTCTCATTGAAGTGGGAAAAGAGCAAGGTTTTTTTTGGAATATTCCTACACTACATGTTCTGCTTATTGTTCGTTTTCTTTTTAAAATAACAGATAATATACTTAGGATAGTGTTGACAATTAGGAGAGATGAAAAAATTTTCTTTGTCTTTCTCTTTTAGTTATCAAGATTTTAATCGAATTTGTAGGGATAAAGTTCAGTATTGATATTTTTCAAATTAATTACTACTCAAGTATTTGTCAAGAATAATGTAAAATTATACCTAATTCAAAAGTTAAAGATGTAATTGTAATAATTCAAGGTCTAAATTAACACCACTATCAAAATTTGTGAATTAAATTTACTATTCAACCTAATCTTAACTATAATAAGATTTTGAGAATAGTTATTAAACTATGTTCAAACGGTTTTAAGACATTCAATGTTGAGAATAATTAGTTGATGAGAATGGTTATTTGTACCTAGTTGAAATGAGCAAATCCTTTGCCGATTTGTCTAACTAATAATTAGTTTAAAAAAAAAAAAAAACGGTTACGGTTACTTATTCTAGGTATGCTATCAACTCTCTTTTTAATAATATTTGATATTTGATTAAGATATTTACTCTACCATTCAACAACGATACCCATTTAGGGATTTGATAAGTTCTGATATCATGTTAGATAACATGAGCTTCCATCTCGAAACTAATTGGTAATGAGAGAAATATAACTCATGTATCTTATAAATTGTGAGATCTTTACTCATCTTTTCAATGTGGGATCCTCGACAAAAATGTATATCTCAATAATTATTAATGCGTATGAAGGCAAATATTATTATTCTTTAAGCCTTGCATCCAAGGTCTATTAAAACATAGCCACTCAATAATTTCCCCCTCGTTAAGACTATTTAACCTTTGTTCCATTTTGAACTAAAAATAAAAGAAAGAAAGAAAGGAGAGAGTTGGAGAAAAGAAAAAAGAAAAAAAAAAAACTATTCCATTTTGCTTTCTTTGTTATTGTCAATGTTGGAGTGGGAGAGACCTATGGGATCATTGTCGAAGGCTTTGGTGGTGAAGTCCCATTCACCCTACTATTCCTTCGATTGATACAACACTGCACCACATGAATAAATTTCTACAAAAGAAAAATGTTTTATTTACTACTTTTTATTTTAGAAAAAGGAAAAGAAAATTACAAAACTGAGAAACGATTAGGAATGCAAACAAAGTCCTATATATATGAACTAGAAAAGGGGAAGATTATCATAGGTAATACTAGTATAAGAGACAAATTAAAAAAAAAAAAAAAAAAAAAAAAAAAAAAAAAAAAAAAAAACTAGTATAAGAGACAACAACTTCATTGATATGAGGTCTTTCGAGTGGAACCAAAAGCAAAGATACGAAGACTTATGTCTAAAATGGACAATATCATACTATTGAAGAGATATGTGAAGTTTTATTTGTTGTCCCTAAACCATCCATGATGTTATTGATTAGGAATTTCATTTATTTGTTCTAATTAGATTTAATCACTTATACCTCTAAGTGAAACCCTAATTGAAACGTGGATCCAACTAAGATTCTATGTGGTAATAACGACTTGTTACTCATTATCAAATTGAGCTTAAAACCTTTTATCTTTAAACGAGGATTTTCTCGACATCAAGTTTCTTGATATTTTTCATGATATGATATTGTCTGGACTTGAAATTGACTGAATTTATTTTAATTTGATCTAAAATACACGTACTTGCGATCTAAATTAAACTAGTGGAGGCGAGGCGAGACTGTGTTTGCAATAAAAATATTTTTTTTTTGAAAAGAAAATAAAAATAATAATAATGGATAAGATTGAATCCTTCTCAACAAAACTATTTTGGCATTCATGTCATGGATAGAAAGATAAGATTTCATAGAAATTTCCAAATGTCTCTCATCAAAGGCAAAGAGAATACATTCTAAATCCCAGCATGATCTATCAAACTAAATCTTCTGCCATGTGAATCCCACGTGTGCGAGGTTATGATTTTCATTTGGATTTTCTATCTAATTATTTGACCAATAATTATTTTCTCTTCCAAGAAGGAAGATTACAAATATGAAGGAACATAATAATCCATTTATACAGTCGCAATATATTTTATTAAAATTTGTCAACATTTTTATCATTTTATATCTAATTTTGAAAGTGACAATACATTATTAATTTAATTCAACTTTTATGAATTTGGTTGGTTCACAAACTTTCCTTGAATTAGTTTTTTTTTTTTTTTTTTTTTGAAACTTGAATTGGATTGGACAGACTTGAATTTACTATTAAATAAAATAAAATGCATCTTGTACTTGTGATGGAATTCCACGTTTTATGTATTATTTAAATTTATTTTATTGTGTCATTGTTCTTAGATATTCAAGTTTTTAATAATTCTAGAAAATAAATTTGTAGGTCTTTGAATTTTAATTTTCATAAAATAAAATTGCTTAAAAATCACTTTTGGTCTCTAAACTTTCATGAAAGTAACAATTTAGTTCCTAAACTTTGATTTGTAACGATTTAGTCCCTGTACTTTCAATTTTGTAACAATTTAGTCCTTGAAAGATTCAATCTTATTCATTATTATTTTTACTTTTAAATAAATTTTAGTCATCGATGGATATATATTAAAAAAACATATGTCAAAACACACAAACATAATCAAAAGACTAAAGAAAGAGAAAAGAGTAGTCATGAAGTCAAACCTACCTCTTTTAAAAGGAGAGGTAAATCTTTAGGAATGTAAGAAAGAAAAGAAATTAATTGGGTACTAAATAGAAGTATTATATCCAAACTCCAAAAAATTAGAAGATAGGAAAACCTCTTTTAAAAGCTCAATTATTGCACCGTAGAGAATAAAACTATTGACCTATATGATTAGTAATAAGTGTCTTATCTATCAAACTAGAGTTGAATTGACATCAACATTAACACATTTCATTAGTGGTGTTAAACATGTGGAAGACAAACATGTTACTTTAACTAATCCTTTACAGTTTTGTTTGATTCTATGAAATCATTAATTTTTGTTTAAATTTCACCTTATCTTTATAACTTGTCATGTTTAAGAAATCAAACATACATACAAATTTTGGAAAAATATAAAAGTACTAACATATTTGTAATACATGTAATTTTATTATGTCATTGAGTAGGGATTCATTATTCTTTTCCCTTAGTTGACCTAAATGATAGAATTTGAACCCTAAATCAAAACTTTAGATTCAACCAGAACTCTATTGGGAACAACTTTTTACTTGTTAAACTTGGCAACTTTAAGCTAGGATTTGTTTATTGACGAACCTTTTTATATTTTCACAATAAAATGACATTGTCCATTTCGAACCAGAAATTGGATGCATAAATTTATTTTTAATTTGAACGAAAATGAATCATACCAAATAATCTTCTTATTTATACATCATAAATTTTTTCATTCTAACTAATGCGGGACTGTGTATCTATAAAATTAAAAAGATCAGTTTTGTTGATGCCAAAATCTGAACAGGAGACTCACCCAACCTTCACGTGCCACCAACGGTAAATTTGTATGAGAAGAGGAAGATGTGACCTGCAAGACAAGCAAACACTACACACCAGTGTGGTGCTTGCCACACCGACTCCGATGCTTAAGTCAGAAAACTGATGGAAGAGCAAGAAGAGAAGTAAAGAGTTCAGAGAATGAATTTCGAGATCCCTTCTTCAGTGATGAAGAGGAGTTTAAATACTTGTGTTCCTGCTCTAGGGTTTCGAGGCATTCGAAGGCGATTCGGGACTGAACTAAGTGGAACCGGGGCGACCGAGGGCACCAGGGACTGAACGGAGGCGAAAGAGCTCGGATCGCGCAAGCGGGCCGAATGGTCGAGGCCGACCATATGGGTCGGGCCAATTCCTCTGGGTCAGTTTCCTGATCCTATTTCTATCCGGTTGTCCTCGTCAGCTCCTTGTGCATCGAAATGGTCCAAAATTACCTATAACAAGGTTAACCCCTTAAAGAAAAAGGAAGATGAAGATAAGATTAATTTCTACAAATTTCGAAATGTCCCGAATTATATCAAAGGCAAAGACAATGACATACAGACATTCTAAATCCCAGCATCATCTATCAAACTCAAGCCTTCTGCCATGTGAATCCCACGTGTGCGAGCTTATGATTCGTTGGATTTTCTTTGAAATTATTTGACCAATTATTTTCAGTTCCGACAAGGAAAATTACAAATCTGAAGGAACACAATAATCCATTATTAATCACAATATCAAATTTTATATCTAAAATTTGATCCACGCTACCTTCCTAGTCGAAGTGACAAGCTAAGCATCGTACTGCCTTGTAAATTAAAGGAGATACTCACATTAATGTGGTGTTGTATTTGTTAGCCGGAAAGGAGGGTAAAATAGGAATTGAAAGGCAAAATCGTTATGCCGTGGAAAGAACCACTTCCTTGAAAGCAAAACTCGGCACGACCTCGGTGCTAAATCGTTTAACTGCCGGTATGCTCCCCAAGGTTAACACAACCTCCGAAACAGACGTGCACTCGTCGGGATGGAGTGGAATCAATCTCGTGCTCAGGAAAGGAAAATGAACGCAAAGAGGAGAAGGAGAGAGAATGAGATGGGATGATCAGGAAGGTAGGGGAATGGCTCTATTTATAGTGTAGAAGTGGCCAAAATTAGAATTGGAATATTTAAAATTAAAAAATCCAAAAAAACAGTGGCCACACACGTGTCCTTTGACTAGCTCCTTTTCCTCTGTCGATGCCACGTGTCTTGAGAATTCTTCAGCAAAGACTTAGCTAAAGTATGAATCCTTCATTTCCTCCGAGCCTGCCACGTGGATTTGACTAAGCAAGAAGAAGAAGAAAGTCCCAAAAATAAGCCCAAGCCCGAGGCGGACGGTGGCAGTGCGCGCATGGGCCTTGGTCTTGGCTTACCTCACATCAAGTTTATAAGTTTAATACACAACAAGTGCTTTTAAATTAGCTTTCCAAGAGCTACACTTCCGATGTGGGACAAAACTATTTGTCATTCCCAACAATCCCCCACGAATGCAAAATAGTAAAGTAAAGAGGATTAAGATGAAAGAAAGTTTTCCTGAGCAAGGATAATAAACTTAAGCATTAATATCTTTCGATTTGAATTAATGCATAGTGAAGTAGGGCAACAACCTAAAGGGTGAAAGTGAGTTGCCTCTTGAACTTCCAGTGTTTATAGTTGAGACCCCCACAACACGTTTGAATCCTCGATTTTGATTCCGCGATAGTTATCAAGTGCTTTTAATGGCCATGCACAAAACCTTGGGTCATCGTGAAAACTCTAGAAAGAAGCTCCTCAGCTCTTTCATAGAAGGCGGCCCCACCTTCACAATCACGTTACTCCTTGTCTATCATGGATAAACCATTCAGACTGAGCTAAAAAGACTTTGAATACTATCCATCAAGTCCACGCATGGACCACCCCAAAAAGGGCTATGGATTCACAAGCTTCACTATATCCATCAAGTCCAAGCATATAGACCACCCAAAAAGGGCTATGGATTCTCACAAGCTTCACTATATCCATCAAGTCCACGCATGGACCACCCAAAAAAGGCTATGGATTCATGCTAGTGAGAAGCATCATGGCTTGAGTCCCATACATCTTGAGGACTCTAGAATTACTCTCCTTGTTTGTCCTTTGGTGAGAGGATCTGCCAAGTTCCTCTCGGACCTCACATATTCCAAGGAGATAACTCCATCTTTCAGCAACTGCTTTACGGCTTCATGGCTCAGACGTATGTGGCGTCTCTTGCCATTGTACACGATGTCTTTTGCAATCCCTATGGCAGCTTATGAGTCACAGTGTAGGGACACAGGTACAGTCTTTCCTCACAATGGCACGTCTCCAAGAAGACTTCTTAACCATTCGACCTCTTCACCTGCTAGTTCAAGTGCTATGAACTCAGATTTCATAGTAGAACGAGCAATGCAGGTCTGTTTTGCTGAATTCCACGAGATAGCTCCTCCACCAAAGGTAAAAACATACGCACTAGTGGAGCTTACCTCATCATTATCTGTTACCCAATTTGCATCACAATATCCTTCATGCATAGCAGGAAATTTGTTAAAATGCAAACAGTAATACATTGTACCTCTAAGACACCTTAACAAGCGAAGTAGAGCAGTCTAATGTTCTTTACCAGGGCTATGTGTAAATCTACTCAGTCTATTAATAGCATATGCAATATCAGGTCTAGTGTAATTCATAAAAAACATGAAACTACCTATGATTTATGCATATTCAGATTTAGATACACTGTCGCCCTGGTTCCTTTTAAGACTAATGCTTGCATGATCAAATTTCTTTAGCATTTTCTCAATGTAGTGTGACTGTCATAAGGAATACCCATTGTCATTTTCCTTATTTTTATACCAAGTATTACATCAGCCTCTCCTAAGTGTTTCATTTCAAAATGCGAAGAAAGGAGTAACTTGGTCTCATTAATGACATCTAAGTTCAAACCAAATATAAGCATGTCATCAACATACAAGCAAATAATCACACATTTTGCTTCAAACAATTTTGAGTATACACAAGTATCATAACAGTTTACTTTATAACCATTAGTTATTAAAGTGTTATCAAACTTTCCATACCATTGTCTGGGAGCTTGTTTTAGACCATAGAGAGACTTTTTAAGCTTGCATTGCATGCTTGTTTTGATATTCCACTAGATTCATTATCAGTTTTAATCATAGGGAAGATATTTTCAAAAAACTCAGCATCTCTATACTCACCAATTGATTTATCATTTAAGCACATAAACCTATATGCAGAAGTATTTTGGGCATAACCTATGAAAACACAATCAAAGGTTTTAGAACCAACCGTAGGTTTTTGAATGTCGGATATGCCACTTTTGTCAAGCACCCCCACACTCTCAAGTTGCTTAGGTTTGGTGAGTATCCCTTCCAGAGCTCGTTCGGTGTCTTATTCAGCTTTTTGTGAGGAACCCTGTTAAGAATAAAACAGGCAGAAAGAACAGCTTTCCCCACATATCATCATATAAACCATTTTAGTGGCCCCCACATTTTGAGATATATCGCATTTATGTTTTAATCTCTCAAACATATAATTTATGCACACATGCATAATTAAGAACACCACAATAAAATTGATATATACTATGGACATAGGAAATGCATCACAAATTAATTACTCTACCAATAATTAATTAAATTTCACATAGTTATATCAATACACTTCACCAATACTGTCCATAATATATCTTCTAAATTTTCTATTTAAATAGCCAAATCATATAAAGCCATAAATAATACATGGAACAACTCAATAACATGTATTCACAATTTACCCCATTAAAGCTTGTGTCTATGAATCTTACTAAGGACAATTATCCACTATTTAACTCCCAATTTTATTTTTATTTTTTCAGATCATAGACATGCTCAATAAAATATTCATTATGAATAAATAACACATTTTCAACCAAATGAAAATATACACACATAATTAGTTATCAAGATCTATGTGATCTAACAATACCCTTGCTTTTGCAACACACTTTGCATTGATTGGCAAGATCTTAAACTACTACCAATTTCTATATGCTCCACATGCAATTGAGGTTTTACTCATTTTTATACTTCCAACAAGTAATAGGCAAAGAATAGTATATGTCAAACTCAATTAATAGCAATAGTTTTAATTTTCAATTTCATGAAAATGAATAGAAGTAAAATACTTCTCTTAAACATTGTAATTTGAGATATAGGGTCATACACTTAAATTGTCAATATACCTCACTACCTCAACCTTCAATAGCTTCACAAGTTCAAGTTGCATAACTAAACAACTTTAAACTTTATCAGTATTTCCAAAATTATTTTAAATGCCACATGGGCTTCAGTTTACAATATATCAATAATATTCCAAAGAAACATTATTCATAGGCTTCAGTTTACAATATATCAATAATATTCCAAAGAAACATTATTTCCATACATGCTAACATGATAATTAGGCTTCCTTAATATATCACTATAACCGCCTATATACTTGAGATTTGCACGATAATGCAATAATAATTCTTATCTCACTTCATGATGGAGAAACAACTTGTTCAATGAAAGAACAAATATATACACATATTAGATATGTATTGAATATCATGCTTAAAAATAGCAATGGAATAAAATTGCTAAATTTTCAAGACATATAAAATTAAACATAATATCTTGAAAGATTCAGTCTAGGAGACCCAACGAGATATCAATATCTTCTGAATATGAGAAGATATATATATATATATATATATATATATATATAACAAATCTCAATACTAATAATTTGTCACCTTATATCTCACAATGTCAACAAATGTATTACAAGGGAAAATCAATTCTCCAATTTGAATCAAATCAAGAAAATCTAGAACCATAATATATCATACAATTCTAACATATAGCTAATATAGTAATAACCAAAGGATTTGAATCAAATCCCAAATACTTCCCTTTAATATCTTACCAAATAGAAGTTTGGGTATCATCCACTTAGTTTTGCTTTCAAATTGTTAGCCGGAAAGGAGGGTAAAATAGGAATTGAAAGGCAAAATCGTTGTGCCGTGGAAAGAACCACTGCCTTGAAAGCAAAACTCGGCACGACCTCGGTGCTAAATCGTTTAACTGCCGGTATGCTCCCCAAGGTTAACACAACCTCCGAAACAGACGTGCACTCGTCGGGATGGAGTGGAATCAATCTCATGCTCAGGAAAGGAAAATGAACGCAAAGAGGAGAAGGAGAGAGAATGAGATGGGATGATCAGGAAGGTAGGGGAATGGCTCTATTTATAGTGTAGAAGTGGCCAAAATTAGAATTGGAATATTTAAAATTAAAAAATCCAAAAAAACAGTGGCCACACACGTGTCCTTTGACCAGCTCCTTTTCCTCTGTCGATGCCACGTGTCTTGAGAATTCTTCAGCAAAGACTTAGCTAAAGTATGAATCCTTCATTTCCTCCGAGCCTGCCACGTGGATTTGACTAAGCAAGAAGAAGAAGAAAGTCCCAAAAATAAGCCCAAGCCTGAGGCGGACGGTGGCAGTGCGCGTATGGGCCTTGGTCTTGGCTTACCTCACATCAAGTTTATAAGTTTAATACACAACAAGTGCTTTTAAATTAGCTTTCCAAGAGCTACACTTCCGATGTGGGACAAAACTATTTGTCATTCCCAACAGTATTCAACCGTTACAATGTTTAAGCCAATGCTAACTAAAAGTAATAATGAGTTGAGGTAGAGTATTATTCTTTATCTCTCTTGTGGGATGAGTCCCACTATTTATAGTCTTCTACTTGACAAATTCATACTTTACTTGACAACAGGACGAATAAGGTGAATAGTTGGTTTGAGCCTCAACTCAGTTTGTATTGAGTTCAGTAGGCTATGGTTGGCCTTATGAATCCTCAATCGTATGTCCTTAGCTTGACAAGCCTCAGCAGGGGCATTGTGTATCATGCGTGATCCACATGGCTCCTAATAGCTGATAAGTACCAAACATGTCATATATTTATCCCTTAATTAAGTAACCTATTCCTTATAAATTTAAGCTTATTTTGATCATATTTGTGACTTCTCCAACTTAATTGTGCAAAAATGTACAAGAGTCATTTTTGTTGGAAATTGATTGAGTTTTGGTGTTGGGTAGGAAAACAATTGTGAAGAACACAGATTGCAGTCGTAATTTGTCCAAGGCAAAAATGCTATGGACTGTAATTTCTGGAAAAACTGCTTCTCCCAGATTCACGCAAGTTAGCAACCACCAAGCTATTTTCGCACCTACCCCCACTGTTTTCACTTCGATTCTTCCTAGACCACTTGGGGGAATCAATTTCGACAATAACCCAACCACACTCAAACTATAAAAGGAACTCTAAGGCTGTGTGAAGCAAACAGAACTCGTGGGAAGAGTTTGGGGTCCACGTGACAAACCTAATTCAATCTTTGGAGTCGTGAAGCACCATTCCCTCTCAAGAGCTTCAATTCTTCACTTAGATTAGCCTTTGAGAAAGGAGGAATTATGTGTCGAGAGAGGCATTGAGAGTGAAATCCTTAGTTTATATTCTACATTTCTACACCGTTTTAAATTTCTAGCTTGTAAATCTTTAATTCTTTTGTAATTCATGATTTTATCTTCAATGAAAAGCTATTTTTTTTTTTTATTTTATCATTTTTTTAGGAATGTTATTTATTTTATCATTATGTGTAGCTAAATTTCATGGAGGGATTCAATTTAGTGAATACCCTTGATGAACTAACTTGAAAAGTTAACTCACTTGTGTCAAAGTCTATTCACGTACGTGTTTCTCTCTTTACTAATTTGAATGCTATCTTATTGATTTAAACTAGCCATTTAAGTTTAATATGTAATGTGAGTTCAATACCGAAAGGGTTGGACAATATTGGTGTTCGTAACGGGGATATAGGAGAAAAGCCTAAAAATAGGGATTTGGTGTTACAAGGAGTAACAACTACAGGGTCTTAATTAAGGTTGCATGCCTATTTATCTAAGATTGAGATTAACCGTAGAAATATGTGTCTGGCTCGCTTAGCCTCCAAACGATGCTTGAAATCAAGGCTAAATAGGATTAAACCTAACCCAACACATGAGTTAGAACAAGATTGTCAAGTGAGCTAGTTTAATGGTTAGTTTAACTTAGGCTGAAACTAAATTAGATCCCGACTTTTATCATTGGTTATTTTCCTTAAAATTAATCACTCAAATCAATCTCATTTTACTTGGTTACTTTGTCATGCTTTGAGCAGATTCTTCTTCAAATATGAGTTTTAATCATAGTCTCTGTAGGATCAATACCTTGGAATACTTTCAAGTTTTTATTTTACTACATGTGACAGTGTGTATTAGAAACAAATCAATTTGTTAATTAGTTTCATAGTTGTTACTCAGTTTCATAGTCGTTATTTAGTTTGCTAGTCAGTTTTTATTTGTTTCCTCTATAAGACAAGTGTTGGGTTTTATGTCCTAAAACTCGTTTATAGTAAATGTAACACTTGACTTGTTTTAATAAAGGGTTATTGATTCTATATATATATATATTTGCCTAAAATAACCAAAAATCCAATAAACTAAGAACCCCTGACTATATTATGTATACTTGAACTTTGTGTAGTAACATAAATATGGATCAAGTTCAAGTAAATAACCTAAATGGTCTATAGTATAAGGATAAGGCTGGGTACCTTAATCCTGGGGACACTATTGGCGCGACTCACTTTGTATCTAAGACAAACGATGTGATCTCCTAATCGTTCATGTATAGACATGTGAGTGAGGGTGTCCTATGCAATGAGTTTGCATAGAGACCGGACCAAGAGATAAACCACTTCTTTATAACGTCGTTTACTGATGAAACTGAATATCTCATACGATGACCTAGGTAACTCGATCTTAATCGTGAGCTAACTATAAACTCCTGTTTATTCAAGGTTGTCAGAGTGGCCTATCATCACAGACTCAATAAGCATACCATTTTGGAGATGAAACTGAATAGATAGCTGGGGACATAGTTTCGCAAGACGAAATTCACTACTACCCAATTTAGGTTTAGTAAGAAGGTTGTTCCCTTAAGTACTGACTCCAAGTCTTGAATAAAGGGCCCCACCCTCTCATGACAATGAGAGGGACTTGGTTCAGTGATTGAATCACGAACCAATTGTTCATTAGAGGATGAGTGGAACT
The DNA here is from genome assembly GCA_017139565.1 of Luffa aegyptiaca. Taxonomy (NCBI): domain Eukaryota; kingdom Viridiplantae; phylum Streptophyta; class Magnoliopsida; order Cucurbitales; family Cucurbitaceae; genus Luffa; species Luffa aegyptiaca. Next base: position 43,207,337 of record CM029402.1, on the reverse strand, counting down.
TAGGGAACAAGATGTAACTATAGGGGTAAAACTGACATTTGACCCAACTCTAGTTACGAACAATCGGTGAAAGGTCAACTTACTAATCATGGTTATATCGAGTGGACAGAAATATATCTACAGTGAGGGGAGTGCAGCTACGGGCTATAGTGGAGTGTCCCAGAAGTTAACGAAGGTTGAATAACTAGGTTAATGAGTTTAGCCGGTTATTCTCGGATCGTTGGAGCCCATGATGTGTAGGTCCATTAGGTCCCTCTTCTAGCTCATACAAGAATGAAACTTGGAACAATATGATTGGATTGTTTGAAACGTTCAAAATCGAAAAAGGGTATAAATGTGGGTTGCATACGACATATTGGTTTAATTTCGAATTAAACGAAAATTGAGAGTTGGTTGTATTTAAATATGATTTAAATATTAAACACATGAATAGAGATTCATGTTCGAGAAATTTCGTTTAGAGAAAAGTCGGGATTCAGTAAATAATATTAATTTAATATTAGATATGAAATTAATTATTATTATATTATATTTTGATTTTAATTAAATTTTATTTAATCAAAATAAGAAAATTAAAATTAAAATCTCATTTTTGAAATTCAGAATACGCAGAATTAAATTTGAGATTTTTGAATTTAAGAAAATAAAATAAAAAATTCTTAATTTTGGGAGGTGGTGCTTAATGACTAATCACCATGGCTAGTCCTTCTTGTTACACCTCTCTAATGACTCAAATTAATCCCATATTGCTGGCTAATTCTTGTGCATTTGGAATGCATGATATTCCTCTATAAATGGAGGAAGAGTTGATGGAGAGAAAGATGTAAATTTTCAACCCTAAAATGCTGCCAAATTCTCTTTCGAACTTCCATAGTTCAAACTCTCAAAAACACTTGAACCCACAAACCTTTTACTACAATTCCTATCAATTAAGGATCTCACAATCTGTTCCAAGGCCTAAGGATAGTAGAGAAGATCCAAATGGTCGTCCAAGATCCATTGGTGTGAAGAAACAATTCATGAATTGCATTAATTGGGAGCTACAAGAGGTAGGTGCTTCTAAACTCTGTTTTTCGAAATATGAACAACATGCCTTCTTGAATCAAATTGATGAAATTAAGTAGTGCCTAAGATCCTAAATTGCTTTTGCATGTGTTATATTAACACCTTCAACAAGTGTATATATATGTGGCAATATCTTGGAATGCAATACACACATATAGGGGCCAGTGAGAGGTTGGGGTGTTATTGTTCAAATCTTGAAATCAACACTTCAGGGAACTACTTATCTACTTTCCCTATATGGGAAGAAGTGAATTTCATCTTGTGAAATATATATGTTTTCACCTCCCCTGTTTGGTCATATTCCCGAAATTGTAGGCTTATTAAATCGGCTAAAAGTCACCCTCACCCATGCAAATCAAAGGACAAGCCTTCACAAGCAAGAGTTCATAACTCACTCAAAATTCAGATCGAGTTGCATATGATCATCCTGTAAAATATTAATCTTCTCAATTAACGAATTTATAAAGAGAGATTAAATATTTTGTGGTTCAGTCTTATACAAACTCATTGTATATGTTACCCCACTCACATTTGTCCACATGAACTATTTGAAAAAAATAATTCGTAACTACTTACAAAGTGAGTTGTCACTACTACAAAAATGACATTCTATGACACCATAACTAAACCAAATAAATGAAAGGGAGAAAAAAAATTGTCATAACTGTCATCTTCTCAAATACATGTATTAATAGTGTTACTAGGATAAGGCACCTTATCCATATACTACAAACTCTTTAGGTTATTTCTTGAACATGATCTTCTCATATATCAATTACATATTGTTCAAGAGTACACTCATAACTCTAGATTTTTCATATAATGGATAATGTGAACAGTAATTAAAAAATTATCAAATAATTGTTAAATAACAATTAAGTAATAAAATCATTCATTATGAAGCTTTAGACAGTAAATCCCTATATAGAACTAAAAAAAGAAAAACATAGTTGAACTAGTTATAGTATATATATCCTCGACCATCATATCAGAGGTTTTTGTCAACATATCAGAATTAGAAATGCATTTTCCATTTTGTTTCTCTCCCTAAACCTCAATTTAAATAAATCAAAACTGTTATGGGAGAATCCACATTAGGGATGAAGGTTATTCATCATCAAAACCTTTCATATTTTTTCTCTCATATTTAATCTAAGGGAAAAATACATTTTTGGTCCCTGAGGTTTGGGTTAAGTTACGGTTCTTGAGTTTTCAAACTCAACAAAAATACCCCTTAAGGAGCAATTTGGTCCCTCCCATCTAGTTTGCCGTTAAATAATGCTGACGTGACACTATTATTTTAATTTTAAAAAATTAATTTTTAAATTTTTTAAATAAAAATATATTCAAATAATAAAAATATTATTATTTTATTAATTTTTTAATTCTTTTTCACCTCTCTCTTCCCCTTCTTTCTCTTCTCCCTTTCTTCTCCAACTTCTTCTTCTCAAACTTCTTTCTTCTCCAACTCCAGTGGCCGGCGGCCACTGCCGTTCACCGGCCGGCCGCCGACAAGATTTTTTTTTTCTTCTTCTTTCTCTCTTTTCTTCTCTCTTCTCAACCAACGATTTAATGAACAAATCAATTAACAATCAAACTCAAATGAGGTCAATGATCATTTTGACTAGAAAATCTCCCCCGACAAAAAATTTCATTCTTAAAATTTTAAGGACCAAATTAGATTTTGGATACCAAATTCAAACCTAGAGAAGCAAAAGTATATTTGATCCAAGTAAAAGTATTTATATTATTTACACATTTAAAATAATTAGTTACTAATCGAAATATAATTGACTTAATAAGACATTTATTATTTTGATTACCTACCATATCTACGTTTAAGCTAAAAAAAATATATGAATTAGTTTTTTTTTAATAATATTTTTCATTAAAAATTGATATTTCACTCCAACAATATCTTCAAATTGAAGCATGAAAAGAAGTCCATAATTTCCTAATTAGATAGGGATAGGGAATTTGTTACTCTCTATATAAATAAAGGACACTGCCACCCTAAACTATTGTTCTCTATTCTATTCAGCGACAAAACTTCAGGTAGCTATCGTGGGCTCCCTTCACCGTCGTTGTTTTTCGCCGGAATTTCAGATGCCGACCACCGTCGCCACCGTCTCACCCTCTGCCAACGTAAGAAATGTTTGATGACAAGACTGAAATTTAATCTAGTATGTATCCTTATGAAAAATTAAACTCGTTTCTTTTTTAATCATCAGGAAGAAGAAGAAACCATGGCAATGGCAGACCAGGAGAAGGACGACGACGACATGTACATACCAGAGGAGATAGTAATGAAAATTCTTCAACTCTCATCTCTTACATTCCTAGCCAAAGGAAACTGCGTCTGCAAGCTCTGGCGATCCCACATTTCCTCCAAATCTTTCCTCCTTCAACCCTCCCGGACCTCCCTTCCTCTCCAACATGGCTTCTTCGTCCAGCTCCGAGTCCCCACCTTCCTAACATTCGGCCTCTCGATTCACTTCCTTCCCACCTCTTCCGCCACCATTCTCCACAACTCCCTCTTCCCCGATCGCCTCATCCTCGCCTCCAGCAACGGCCTTCTCCTCTGCCTCAACCGCTGCCAATTCCCCGCCGTTCAATACTCTGTTTGGAACCCCATCTCCAATTCCCTCATTCCAATCCCCTTGCACCAGGATCACTTCGACGCCGTCAACATCGCCTTCCACTCCCACGATTCCGTTTCCTTCCTCATCCTCCGATTCGGCTATTTCCAATTCCGTTCCTGGGGATTCGAGGTTTTTTCCTCCGAAACAGGGCAATGGCGCCGCCAGCTCCTCAATCCCGCCGCCGGTTTCTCCTTGCGCCTCTCCAGAGGCCCTCCCGCGGCGGTTCTGAACGGGGTCTTTTACTGGTTGCTGTCGCCGTCGATTGTTTGCTCTTTGGACTTGCTCAATAACGAGTTTTTTGAATTTCCGCCGGAGGAAACAGAGTGTCGTTGCGAAGTGTTCTCCCGTTGCCTGGCCGTCGCCGGCGGGGCGGTTCTGATGGTGTCCACCGATGGGGTGGTGATCGAGATCTGGGTTGTTCGGGAGAGGGCTCGTTCGTGGGGTTTGAAGTGTAGATTGAGCGTTGAATGTCTTATTCACGATAACGCAGACGTCTTCCGTGCGAGCTCTGTGGCGACGGCGACTGACCTGAGAATTCTGGGGATTGTGGGGTTTCAGCCGTGGGATTCGGAGAGGATTTACTTGAACACGACGGACATGGTGGTTTGTTGCGATGTTGGGAGCGGAAAAGTTGAGATTGTTCAAAGATTTGATGGGGATTTTCGATGTGCGGACGTTAGTGACATGGTGTTCTTCCCTTATCAGTCCAATCTCATTGAGTGACAATGAGATTTTTTTTTTTTTTTTTAATCAAAATCTTCAAGTTTTTTATCTAGGAATTGGAAAGAAATGTGTATGATTACGATAATGTCATTTTATATTTTTATTGACTATTAATCGCCAACCTAAGTATAGTTCAACTATATAAGATCTCTATATTCATGAAAGTTCTGTAGTTTGAATCCCTCCAACCTCACATGTTGTAAAAAAAATACATTGGCTAAAGAATACCTCGTGATCACTAGTACAATTTTATGCCGGTTGAGCTATGCTCTTGTTAGCTTCCAATTTTATAAATATTTTTATTAGAGGAAAAAAAAAACTCACTATGATTTCTCATTGAGATCATGCTTTTTTAAAAAAAAAAACCAAAAAACAAAATCTGCGGATTTATATTTGATTTAATAAGATAATATTATTTGATTTATTTGAAAATTGATATTATATTATTTAATTTTTTAAAATGATATTACTTGTATCTTTAGGTAAGTCTCGTTATGATAGGCTCTAGTTTTAGTTCTACCTCTAAATTGTTCATCAAATTCTTTTTCAAAAAAAAAAAAATTGTTCATCAAATTCAAATTTGAAACTTAGAAAAAGAAAGTTATAAATATTTAGAAATTTTGGATTTTTATATAAATTCAGAGTTCAAAACAACGATAAATTGTTTTTGTATAATAAAAAATGTTATCTCTTCGCACCAAAAAAGACGAAAATGCAAACCAAAAAAATCTAAAATTATTAATTCGTCAAATATTTTCTCTTTCTTCCTTTTATAAGTGTTAAAATAACCCAACAATTTTAAATAATTAGATTCAATTACAAGTTTAATCACGGAATCTTCAAGGTTGTGCCAATTTGGTCGTTGAACTATAAAAAGTGTCAAATTGGTCTTCAAACTTTCAATTTTATGTCCAATAGATTTCTGAACTTTAAAAAATATTCAGTAGGTCCTTAAACCTTCACTTTTATGTCTAGTAAGTCCCTAAACTTTTCAATTTTGTGTCTAATAAGTCCTTGAACTATTCGATATTTTTTAAAATTCACAAGTCTACTAGATACAAAATTGGAATTTTAGAGCCTCAATAGGCATAAAATTAAATTCAATTCTATATCTAATAGATTGGTTAATTGTTTAAAATCTCAATATGTCAATGACCTATTAGACATAAAACTAAAAGTTTATAAACCTATTAGAAATTTTTAAAGTTCAGGAATTTATTATATACAAAATTGTAAAAACGGGAGGACTGAAACGGAGGAGGGAGGAGGAGCTGCCTTGCAGCCGTCCAGAGGACCAAGGAGGGAGAGCTGACGATGGGAGGAGGGAGGAGGCGCCGGCGCCGGAAAGAGAGGAAATCCTCCCTCTCCCTCTCCCTCTCCCTCTTCTTTATTAAAAAAAATGGAGAAATGGAAGAAAAGAGAGAAAGAAAGAAAAAAAAATTCCGACCGCGGCCGACCACAGGAGTTGAAGAAGAAGGAGATGAAGAAGGAGAAGTAGAAGAAAGAGAAGAAGGAAAAGGAAGGGAGAGGGAAAGAATTAAAAAAATATTTAAATAAAAATATTTTTATTATTTTATATATTTTTATATAAAAAAATTAAAAAAATAATTTTTTTATTAAAATAATAATTGTAACGAAATCTAAACTTGGGGTAATTTTGTTGAGTTTTAAAACTCAGGAACGAAAGTGTAACTTAACCCAAACCTTAGGGACCAAAAGTTTATTTTTCTTTTTTTTTTAATACGAAATTTGTCTGTTTTTTTTTTAAAAAAAAATCCTTTTTTTAATAAAAACAAATAGAATTAGATTTTTTTGATCTTTTATTTTTTTAACTATAACAATTACAAAATTTGATTTCTACTATTTGATTTTGTTATCTTTTATTATCATTTTGGTTTGATAACCTAAAATAATATTATTGTCTATATATTTTATCAATCTATAGACTTTATCCAAAATCTAATCAAATTAGAATTTGAATATAATCTAAATTTCCTCTATAAATTGTTTTTTTTTTTTTTTTTTTTTTTTTGAAACTATAAATTGTTCACCTCCTCCCATTAGTTTTCACATCAATATATTCATCTCTTCCATTGTTGGTTTTAGGTACCTCTCTTGAATTATAATTATAATATTTTTGTTTAATTTTATCAATTTAACTAGAAGAAAGTCATTCTCAAATATTTTATGTTATAGACTGACTTTAATTTTTTTTCCCTCGAACTTTATTTTTCAAGTCTAAAATTACATCTCTTTCAATTGTTCGTGTATTTCAGGTATTTTTTTTTTTTTTTTGACTTTTAATAGTTTATTTATTAAAATACAAATGTAATCTTATAAATTTTACTTCTATAATGTATATCCATCTTTTATTTATTTAATAATGTTTTGTTGTATATAAAATATCAATAATGATAATATTATTTTCTAATATACGCAAAGAAACTATAATATAATTGTGTATTATCTAACAAGAAATCATCATGGATTTATAAATAAATAAAAAATCATCATGGAATGTTGTCAAAAAAAAAAAAAAAAAAAAGATATCGTCATGGAAGTATAAAAAATAAAACTTATATAAAAATGTACTGAATTAATCTTAATTAGTTTTTTAAAATCATTTTACTAAAATCATTACACGTGCAAGGCACGTGGTAAAAACCTAGTATTAAAAAAAAGTAAAAATCATACAAAAAAAAATTAGATAGAAAGAAATATGTATATAACTTTTAAGAATAGAAAACAAAAATTGAATGTGCATTTGGTAACAGTAACCATTTGATTTTTGAAAATTCTACTTTTTCCTCTCAATTTCTTTACAATGATTTTCACAAACATTTGAATTCTTAGCTAAATTTAAAAAACAGTAACTAATTTTTTTTGTTTTTAAGAACTTGACTTGATTTTTTAAAACAGGGGAATAATATAGATAACAAAACAAAGAAATTTATACTTAAAAAGTAGGCTTGATAACTTAATTTCAAAAACAAAAAATAAAAAATCAAATGGTTATTAATTACGTCGAAATCATCCCATTAAATTTAAAACTTTTTAGTTAGATGATGTGGAAGTTTATGCGCCCTTCATTTTTTTTTCTAATATTGTTTATTGATTTCTTGTAATTAGAAAAATTTTAATTAATCAATTAGTTGAATGGACCTAGATTATATTTAATTAATTTAATAAAGTTGTTGATAAACTTGATATAGAAATTAGTTAATTAAATTCAAAGAAAGATTAAAATAACTCATAAAAGTTCTTGTCAAAAAAAAAAAAATAACTCATAAAAGTTTATTTATTATTTTTTAAATGAATTAACTAACAACAATTTAACTGAAAATTAAAATAATAAATAAATATTAAATTAGGAACAAAATTCCGTCAAATTGCCTTAGGGTGGCGTTGATTTTGGAGACGGTTGAAGTGATTAAAAAAAAATCTTAACCGTTATTAGCGTTTGATAAAACAGATTATAAATTAATTTTTATAAAAGTACTTTTTCAACCACGTTCATTTGCAAAATCTAATAATTGTAGCTTTTTCGTTTAGCTTCCCTAAAAATCTAATCTGTCACTAACTATTTATTTCTTCTACGTTGTTAGACTTGATTCATGTGATTCATTTTTTTAATTTAACATATTTTTATTTTATTATTTTATACTCATTTGAAATTATTTTTTTTATTTAAATTGAAATAATATTTTTTCCAATACAAGTAGCAAATAATATTTCTTAGCAAAATATAAAAACATCCTAGGTTAAACATAAGATTATATTTTAAATCATATCAAATTTAAAACAATTATCTTATATGTTTCAAAAAATAATTATCTTAAAATAATTTTGAAATTATCTATTAAAATTTTGAAATTAAATATCAACAATAAATTTATTTATTGAAAAAATATAGTTAAGCTGCAATAATTTAGAATATTAATTTACCAAACACCTCAACTTGCTTTTTTGTCTATAAAGCTAAAATTACCATGCAAACACTAATTTACATTGTAATACAGTTGATTTTCTTAAAAGCACAGCTACAACAATTATTTTAGAAGTTACAGCAACCCCAAACTAAACCTTAATATAGTAATCCTCTCTTTTGGAGGAATTTAATAATTAATAAGCAAATTAAACCAAGTTACGTGGGATGCACGCATTTTTTAAAGTTTGAATGATCTTGATTTTTATATCAGGAAAACTAAGGTCTCGTTTGATAACCATTTAGGCTCCGTTTGATAACCATTTGGTTTTTAGTTTTTGGTTTTTGAAAATTATGCTTGTTTTCTCCAAACTTCCTTACCATTTTCATATTTGTTAAGGACACATATGAATTCCTAGCCAAAATCTAAAAACAAAAACAAGTTTTTGAAAACTAAGGGCCCGTTTGATAACTATTCCGTTTTCTGTTTTCTGTTTTTGTTTTTCATTTTTAAAAAACAGGGGTGTTTGATAACCATTTCTGTTTTCTGTTTTCTGTTTTTTAAAAACGTTTTTGAAATTATAAGTAAATTTCAAAAACCAAAAAAAGTAGGCCCCGTTTGATAACCATTTGGTTTTTTGTTTTTGGTTTTTGAAAATGATGCTTGTTTTCTCCTAAATTCCCTACCATGGTTTTCATCCTAGTTAAGGTTGCATTTAAATTCCTAGCTAAATTTTAAAAACAAAAACAGGTTTTTGAAAACTACTTTTTTTTTGTTTTCAAAATTGGACTTGGTTTTTGGAAACAAGGTAGAAGATTGCTATTAAAACCAAGAAACTTATAGGTGGAAGTATGTGTTTATAGGCTTAATTTTCAAAAACCAAAAACCAAAAACCAAATGGTTATCAAACGGGGCCGTAGTTTTTAAAAACAGATTTCTGTTTTTCAAAAACTCATTTTTCTTCTAATGCTTACTTTTCTCCTCTTTTACCTCTCTCCAACAAATTTCTTTCTCTATTTTTTTTCTCTCCCTAAAATTTATTTTTCTCTCTCTAAAATTTTCTCTCTCAAAACTTTCTTTTTTCTCTATAACTTGTTTAACTCTAAAAATTTGTCAATACCTTTTCTCTCCTCAATAAACATGTTCTAATTTTTCTTTTGGAAAAAAAAAGTCACCAAAATTTTCTATCGCTACAACTTTTCTTTATTTTTCTAATTTATCGTTAGTTCTTTAGCATATCTTTTACTCTTAACTTTACTACCTCTCTAAATTTTCTTTATTTATTTATTTTTTTTAATCTAAAATTTATCGCTTTTACTCTAACTTGTTTTCTATTTTTTCTCTAACTAATATCTTTTCTCGAGTCTAACTAATATTCTTTCTCTAAACATTTTCTTTCATCTCTCTAAATTTTCTATGTTTAACTTTTCTCTCGTCTTTTCAAAAAAAAAAAAAAATCTCTTGAAAACATTTATATTTGTGTCTTTCAACGTCTTTACACAATTTTCTCTCTCTAAAATATCTTTTCATCTTTCTAATTTTTAAAAAACTGAAAACCAAAAACAGTTATTAAACAAGGTTGGTTTTCAGTTTTTTAAAAACAGAAAACAAAAAACAGTTATCAAACATATGTGGTTTTTGTTTTTAAAAAACAGGAAACCAAAAACCAAAAACCAAAAACAGAAAAACCAAAAACCAAAAACTGAAATGGTTATCAAACGGGCCCTAATTTTTTTAGTTTTCAAAAATTGGCATGGTTTTTGAAAACATGGGAAGATGGTAGATAAAGAAACAAAGAAATTTAAGGTGAAAGTAGTGTTTATAAGCTTAATTTTCAAAACCCAAAAACCAAAAACCAAATGGTTATCAAACGAGCCGTTTGATAACCATTTCAATTTTTTGTTTTTTATTTTTGGTTTTTGGTTTTCTGTTTTTTAAAAACAAAAACCATACATGTTTGATAACTGACATGTTTGATAATTGTTTTTTATTTTTTAAAAAATCAAATGAAAAATTGATAAATATTTTTTTTGTGTATGTGTGTATATATATATATTTTATAATAAAACGAACCATTTTTACAATATTATTAATAAAAAAATTACAAGATATATACCTCTTTTGAGGATTGGAACATTATTTGTAGGATTTCATTTTTAGAAGACCACGTCCCATCATATTTTGTTCTTAAATATTTTGCAAACATAGCGATAACAATTTTTTCACAATAAACTCCGTAAATATTGAATTGTAAATATATTTAATACCTAGACTCAAAGTATATATATATATGATCTAGTTTATTTTAAGAAAGAAGAAATAATGATATTGATATTTACTTTAAAGTAAAGAATGAAAGTGCCAAAATAAATGAAAGGAAAAAAGTTAGATGACATATCAAAAATACAAACTTCAACATATAGATTATATTATTTCTAAAAAAAGTAGATTAATTATAGTATTTATATTGTTCTCAAAAAAAAAATAGTATTTATATGCCGTAGACAAATCACGAAATTTTGAAGTTGTTCGCCTGAGGTGGAGGCCAACGTTCTTAAAAAAATAAAAACCCATGCGCGTGTTTTTGAAAACTGAAACCCGTTTTTGAAAACGATTTTTTTTTCGTTTTTGAAATTTCTTAACCGTTCTAAAATTGTTTTCAAAAATATAAAAACAAAAAACTCAATTGATTATCAAACAGGCCTGTTTTTCGAAAATAGAAAACCAAAAACTAAAAACAGAAAACCAATTGGTTATCAAACGGGCTCTTAGTTTTTTATTTTTGGTTTTTGAAAATTAAGCCTATACACACCTACTTCCACCTATAAGTTTCTTTGTCTTAGTATCAATCTCGGTTGAGGGTATATGTCAATTACCGCTGAGCTAAGCTCGCTTTGGCAGGAGTTTAGTTGTTTAACTTGCAAATTTGTATCTCTTAGATATTTTAAGATTATTAATCTCCGAGTAATATTTGAACTTTATTTAATAAGATCGAATTTGATTGAAGATTTATTATTAGAGATATTTATAATTAATGTATTTTTTTTAGACCTAATCCAATTAGTTAGAATGTCGATTTCTCCGATCCAAAAATTTCCATACAAAATGATGTACCTAACCCAATTATTAAATACTTTGGTTAGATCAAATCTGATTGTAGAGGTCATTTATTCAAAATTTTGTAAAAAAAGAAAAAGAGAAGTATTAGTTGTTTAGAAATTTTGGGTATGTTTGGTTTAACTTTTCAAGTGTTTAATTTAAAAAAAAAAATCATTTTGAAAAAAATTAGTGTATTGAAAATAAACCATTCTGAAAAAAAAAAAAAAAAAAAAAAAAAAAGAACTTGAAAGCAAATATCGATGGAAATGTGAATGTCAAAGAAAATTTTGAAAAAAATATGGCAATGGATAGAAATGATTTGAATTATTAAATGAAGCTTTGGTCATGATGACTTAAATTTTAAAATTAACCTTACAATTTTATTGAAAAAAAAAAATGTGTTTGCATACATAAAGTTGATTATAACCGATAAATTGAACAATTTTATGAATTCTCATTATAAGTAATATTAAATAACAATACATAATAAAATATGCAATAAACACTCAGCCTATTTGATATTAAACATTATTTAATAAGGAGAGAAATAAAAGATTATATGCCAACAAGAGCATAGCTAACTGGCATAAAAAATTGGCAACAAGAGCATAGCAACTGACATAAAGTTGTACGGATAACTACAAGGTCAAAAAACTGGCATAAAGAATTCTATCGCCGATATAAGGATATTTTGGTCATTTAACAGTCTGAAGGTAATTTTTTTTTAGTCATATTTGCAATTATTTTTTTAGGTGGCTATATTTACTAATATTTTGTCCCATTTTGTTATTTATGCAACCAGCCCAAAAAAAAATTCCATAACCTGTTTGATTTGTTTTTGTTATTGAATTCATATCTGGGAGTTTCTTTCCACCATCAAAGAATTCTCTTCTCTAATTGAAACTCTAATGGTATTCAACTTGTTCAATCATCATCAAACTTCAATTATCAATTCGGCAGTCATAAAGAGGTATTCACAACACCCCTAATTGATATGTTGTTCAACTCATTATTTTTTTATGATGACTATTATTCCCATTCGTTTTGTTAGCCAAACGTTACTTCAATCGGTGAAAAATTTGGTGACCGAAGGCCGAAGAGGCGATTTGGGAATAAGGGGTTTACGCTAAGGTTGTGGAAAAATTGAATGAAAAAAATTTTAAATGTTGTCAAAATACTTGGTATTTGCATGTTTGAAATTTAAATTTAAAGTTTTTTTTTCCTTTTTTTCTTTTTTAGGTTTTAAATTTGTGTATGAGATTTTTTTTTAATCTATTTTTAATTACTCATAATTTTGTATTTTGTTTAAAACTATTTTAAATGCTTCCGAAATACTAGGTATTTTTGTGTATGAGATTCTAAAATTTTATAAATTCGACTAAATCTTCCTACTCTTTGAAAGTTCGATTTAAAAAAAAATAATAATTTAAGTTTTTTTAATTTTTTTATTTTCAAGTTTTAGATATATCTCGATTTTGAATAAATTTTAATTATCTCACAAAATTTACAAATTGTTTATTTATTTATTTCTGTGTATGAGATTTGATTACCCATAATTTTAGGATTTGATTTAATGCTATTTTAAATCTTCCTGAAACACCACGTATTTGTATATATTAAATTCTAAAATTTTATAAATTCAATTAAATATTCATATTATTTGAAAGTTTGATTTTGAAAAAAAAATTAAATCTAAGTTTTCTTGGTTTTGGAATTTTAAATATACTTCGATCTTGAATAAGCTTTTGTTATCTCCTAATTTTAGGAAATCTCATTTATTTGTGTCGATGAGATTTAGTTTTTTTAGATTTGCTTTTTGTATCTATTTTTAATTATCTAGAAAGTTGTTGATTGATTTCAGTTGTTTTAATTTAAATTTAAAATTGTTCTAATTATCCTCTAATTTCAGGATTTTTTTTCCCATTTTTTAAATTCTTTACTATTTTCAGATTTTTTTTATAATCAACAATCCCTGAAATTTCAAACTAATTTAGTTTATTTATTTAAGTAAATTTCAAACTGATTTAGTTTGATTGGTCTAACTATCCTGTAATCCCAAAACATAAGAGTATTTGGTAAGTTGACAGTTTTGATTTTTTAATTCAAAAACTGTTTTAGTCATTTATCTGAATAATATGGATTGTTTCTATTTTTCAAAACGAACTTTTTCTTTTGTCTATTCTTGCCGTTAGACCCTTTTTCTTCGAGTCATTAGAGATCAGACTGACTCTTCTTACTTTATTTTGTGGGCTTATTTCAAGGCTTTGGCCCATATAGAATTCAAATTCCCTTTGATGTTCGACCTCTCGACATGGTGACATGTTGCTATGTCGAGCAAAATTTTATACTATAACCGTATAACGTCACATTATATTCTAAAAAAAAATCACATGCTATATAATATTATATTAAATGAATGACATTTTGATTTTTACCCTCTTGTAATTTCCTCACTCTTTCTTTTGTGAAGAAATAAAGAAGAGCTAGAACAAGAGGAAACTTAAAAGTGTATTTTTCTTTATCGTCCTGTTTTGTCGTTTTTCTTTTAGCAATTCTCAAAGTTGGTGGGATTTGAATGTTTTTATTTCTACGAGTTTAGCTTTCAGCTTTTTTCTCTCTCTTTTTTTTTTCTCTTACGATAAATACATGTTAGGGAGTGATTTTTAAATAGTTAAAACCACTCTTGTCATATTCAAAATCACTCTGAAATATATTCTTAATAATTCAAAATCAATTTTGATGAAATGTGCTTAAAAGTGTAAAATCAAACATGAAATTGATTTTGAATAATTAAAGGTATGTTTTGGAGTAACTTCAATCAGCCATTTCAAAATCACTCCCAAATATGTATTTGTTTGTTTGTGAAAAGATGCTTGGTTTTTAACATTGTTGATAACGTGCTGGTGGTTGTGGACCGATTTTAGTTCCTTTATTCCCCTTATCTTGAACCTCAAACTTTTTCTTTTTCGCTCTCTTTTGTGTCTTTTGGTGGTCAGCAGCGAGAGACGAACGACGACAGTGGTGGTGGAAAAAGAAGATGGTGAAGTTAAAAGAAAATATAAAATATATATATTTTTTACTTATATTATTTTTAATAACGATACTTTTTTAATAAAAAAGTGCTACGTCAGCATTGTGTTAGTAATTAATGAAAATTTGATGAAGGGATCAAATTAAAACTAAATTCAAAATTCACGAATATAAATTGTTGGGTTTGAAACTCAATTAACGAAAACCTATTTCTTCAAATCTCATAATCAAAAATATTATTTTTCCTAAATTCTATTATGTTTATTAAGATATTTGATTAATATAATTAATTTCCCCACTCTCCAGCCTTTTATTTAATAGAATTCTGAAACGTAGATTGGTATTTAGAAAATGTATTAGCATATACGTTTTTATAATAAAAAAAATTACAGAAAGAAATACATGATATATATGATATTTAATCAAATAAAAGTATTATTTAAAAAAAAAACTAATAAAAGTATTAGTTGTTCTGATTTATTTTAAAACTTTGCACATTATATAATATTGCCTCCAAGAAAATTCAACTGGAATCTTTGTTTTTTTATCATTTTATTTTTTTCAACAAAATATTATCGATGACGAAATTGAACCACTGACGTAAGTAGAAAAGTCAAATTACCGTACAAAAACTAACTCGTTTAAACATCTCAAATTAATCCTACATTCGCGATTTTTCTTTTTTTTACAATACGTAAGATAGGGGGATTCGAATCCTATTCCTCTTAGTCATTAATACAGTCTTATGTCACTGTTGGTTTTTTTTTTTTTTAAAAAAAATAACATTCTTGAATATTTAAACTCGAATATCGTATTTTAGTTACACCTCTAAACCTTTAATTTTATGTTTAATATAAATGCGTCCAAAGTTAATTTTTGAAATTTAAAGACAATTGATTTGATTGAGTCTTAAGTCTTAAATCTATTATATTAAATACAAAATTGAGGGTAAAAAAAGTAATAGAAACGTTTTAAAGTTTGAAGATCGAATAAAAACAAGCCGAGCGATACCGTGATCAAACTTCCAATTTAACAACTCTTAATCCAAATAACAGTTATAGTGTTGGAATCCCAATACTCTTAGACCATTAATCAAGGAAACCACACATTAATTAACAAAAAAGGGAAGGAAGAAGAAAATTTGTACAAAATTTTGTATTCTACGTGATGAAAAGTGAAAGAAAATAAATTAAATGTTCAATTATAAACCACATAATATCCATGCAGAAAACAATATACAATTTTGGTGATGGATGTGTTTTTTCTCTTTTGAGTATAACGACATTTGAAGGTGAAGAGATTCGAGTCTCTAACTTAATCAAAAGTACATGTTAATTACCGTTAAATTATGTTCACTCTGACTGTTTAGGATTTTGGACTTACGAGACCACGTCATTTTCGACACTTCTTCTAGTAGATGGGAGTAGGTGAGAGTCCTTCCTGGTGCAACATGTGTGGCTTTCGTATAAACGTTGGCTATCTCTTACCAACTACGGATTTTGAATATATAATATAATATGTTTTTGACAATTTTATTTATTAGACTTTTACATGATTGAATTCAAATTTTTATACATTTTAAATTGATATAGCCTTATATATATATATATTAAAAATCACTTTTAGTCCTTGAATTTTTATGAAAGTAACAATTTAGTCCCTAAACTTTGATTTCTAACTATTTAGTTCTCGTACTTTCAATTTTATAACAATTTAATCCATGAACTTTAATAAGTAATAATTTAGTCCTTGTACTTTCAAATTTATAACACAATTTAGTCTATGTACTAAAATTTGTGATCTTTCAAATTTGTAACTATTTAATCCATGTCACAAAAAAAAATCATCAAAATTAAATGTCGATTTTTTATTTTTTAATGATTAAACTTTGTAGCTTATAAACGTATTGGGGTCCCAAATTAGTTTATTAATCAATCTATATAAGAAATTTCATTAAATCTTTACATTAATTTTCACGATAGAGATTAAATCGTTACAATTTTGAAAGTACAAGGACTAGATTGTTACTTATTAAAGTTCAGGGACTAAATTGTTACAAAATTTAAATTAGTATAGGGACTAAATCATTACAAATAAAAGTTTAAGGACTAAATTGTTACCTTCATGAAAGTTTAGGGACCAAAAGTGACTTTTAACCTTCTTTTCTTTTTTTCTTTTTTTCTTTTTTTATTTTTTTTAGAAACAACCTTCTTTTCTTTTAAAATGACTTTTGGGCATTGAAATTTCAATTTTGTAACAATTTAGTCCGTGAACTTTGGTATGTAACAATTTAGTCCTTATATTTTAAAATTTGTAACGATTTAGTCACTATCATGAAAATTATTGTTAAGATTTAATAGGATTTCTTACCTAGATAGATCAAATATAAACTAAATAGGGATCCAATATATTTGTAAGCTACGAAATCTAAATCATTAAATAATAAAAATCGACATTTAATTTTAATTAATTTCTTAACGGAAGGGATTAAATTTTTACAATTTTGAAAGTATAGAGACTAAATTGTTACAAATTGAAAGTACATGGACACAAAATTATTACACGATAAAGCTCAAAGACTAATTAAATTGTTACTTTCATTCAAGTTTCTGAATCAAAAGTGCTTTTAACTCTTTTTTCTTTTAACTCATGTCATCAAAATTGAGTACAAGTGAGCAAACCAAGCTGACAAATCGAATCGATTGAACTGACATTGATCAATTGGCGAGTTCAAGGACTCAAACCGACCAATAAAAAGGTGTTAAAGTCGTACACACGACTATGCTACTTTAGTAGCTACTTAGAAAGACCATCACCGAAACTACATGGACTAAATTGTTACAATTATTAATTTTTTTTTTCTATTTTGCCCTTTTTCAATTTTTACTCTCGTCCCCTCTCCCTCTTCTCTCTTTCTCCCTTTCTCCTTCTTTTCTTTCTTCTTTTCTTCTTCTCCTTTTCTTCTTTTCTTGTGGTTGGTTGGCCGGTATAATCCAACCTCTCCAAAACCAGTAGTTGGCATTAGTTTAAGTCCAAAACCGACATCGACTAACCAAAATGATCACTCCTACAATTGAGGTACATTATTTCGAGATTATCAATTGAGGTACATTATTCCAAGATTATTTGCCACCTACTCCTTAAAAAAAAAAGCATATTGGTTTATTTTTACAAGAGTTTTTTTTTTTTTTTTTTTTTTTTTTTTTTGAAAGATTTTACAGAAGAGTTCTTAGCGAAATAAATTTGTATAAAAACAAACTTAGGTAATTATATGACAATACCATCAAACTTTAAATTTGAGTAACTACCCTATAAAGTTTTTGTTGTTAAATCTTGTGGTTATAAGTTATAACGTCATTAACTTGCACTTAAAAAAAGTGTTATATGTTATTACAATTAAGTTTTAGATTCTAAATCATTCCTAAACTATACGTGGTTCTTATAGTTTTTTTTTTTTTTTTTTTTACAATATGGGAGTGCGGAGATTTGAACCACAGACCTCGTGGTGATTATCAGTACAAGTTTATGTCAGTCGAGCTATGCTCTTGTTGGCGTGGTTCTTATAGTTATACCTTTAAATTTATGAAAAAATAAACTCAATCACGACAGTAAAATTTAATTATCATTTGAGCCTCATTCAATAGTTTTTTTTTTTTTTGGTAAAATACATTTTTTATCCTTGAAATTTGAACTTAATTTTTATTTGATTCACCAATTTTTTTTTTTTTTTTTGAAAAATGATTCACCGGATTTTTAAAACCTTATATATTTCGTTCTTGAGATTTATATTTTATTTCTATTTGGTTCTTGAGGTTTCAAAAGTGGCATGTTGAGTCTCCAAAGTTTGAATTTGATTTCTAATTAGTTACTGAAGTTTGAAATTGGTTTCTAAATGGTCCCTAGTAAGACATTAATGGACCTAATGGAATGATAACATGGTAGTTAACACGCGCTAACTAGACTATTGATGATGTATTTTTAAGTAAGTTGAATTTTTTAAATATATATTTTTTTTCTTTTTTATACATAGGGTCCAGTTAGGAAACCAGTTTCAAACTTTAGAGACAAACTAGAAATAAATTCCAAAATTTAGGGATCAATATCAAAAATCAAATTAAAATTCTGAGAACTGAACACATCATTTTTTAAATCCCTAGAGTCAAATGGAAACTAAATTCAAATTTCAAGGATAAAAAATGTTAGTTTTGAAAATTTAGAGACTAAATAGAAACTACGTTTAATTCTAGGAACCAAAAGTGTATTTTACCTTATTTTTTAAGAGTTAAACAACATATAGAAGTGGAAATATATGAATCTTTGACCTCTTAATTGGTTGATAGTATATGCACCAATTTAGCTTTTGACCTCTTAATTGGTTGATAGTATATGCACCAATTTAGCAATATGGTCAGGTTAACAGTGTAATTCGATAGTTAAATAGAATTTAATTGTAAGGAATTTTTGGAATTTCAAGGAATAACTATATTCAAATGTAAAGTTTAAAGAATATGGTTTTTAAGAATTTTCTTGGCATTTTGGAAAAGAAAAAACAACACAAAAGTAACTTCCACTTTGCGTAGCTGAAATATTGACAACAAGGTGCTAACAACTATTTCAAAAAAAAAAAAAAAAGTTTCTTTCTTTTTTTAAAAAAAAAAAACTATAATCCTTTCATTTTTTTTTTTTTTGGAAAAAATTATTTTTGACCCTAAACTTAGCAAGCTGTATGAATTTTAACCCTAAACTTTCAATTTCATCAAATTGAACCTCAAACTTAGCAAGTTGTATCAATTTTAACCCTGAACTTTCAATGGTAAAAATTTTTACCCCAAATTATCAATTTTTAACTCCAAACTTGCATAGTATTGCAATATAAACATTCGGTTACTTTCTATGTGAATCATCTTTAAAGCACGTAATTGAGTATTTGCTCATTTTTCTTTTTTTTTTTTTTAATCATATTGCACCTGAGTTGGTTTCTTTGTAAGAAATTTATTGGATAAACTTTTTATTTGAATGAAATTTTGCTACTAAGTAGTTGTATATGAGTTTTCTCTCATTTTCTTTTTATGTGTTTGTGGGTTTTGTTGTTTTTTTTAGCTACTTAGAAAGAACTTACAACTGTGGGACAATAGGAAAGTATAACTTGGGAGTTTTTTTTTTTTTTTTTTTTTTTTTTTCTTTTTATGTAAATGACTTTTCTTGTTGTTGAGAACCTTGTGAGTTTTTCAATTTTGGAGTTTTTGTCATCAAATGTTTTCTTTTTTTTTTTTTTTCTAAGAACTTGGTGGGGTTTATTTTTTTTCCTTCTTTTCTTTCTTTTTTTTTTTTTTTCTAATTAGAATATGTAAGTGCAGGAAACGAAAACAAAGCAATTTCAATTTTTTTTTCTTATATTTGTTGGATTTTTCTTGCTACTAATAACTTTGTGAGATGTTTTTTTAGGTTGATAACAATGAGAATAATTAGTCTTGAGTGTTTGATTTTTTCGAATAAAGATTTATCAAACAAATTTCTTACTAGGAAACCAATGTAACTCAAGTGCAATGTGGTTATATTTTTTTAAGAAAAAAATGAGGAAACTTTCAATCATTTGTTTAATGGCGATTCAAATGAAAAGTTAACCAAAGGTTTACATTGCAACAGTTATGCAAGTAGTTTGAGGTTAAATTGATACAATCGACTAGGTTTTATGAGTTCAATTGGATGAATTTGAATATTCAAGGTTAAAACTGATATAACCTGCTAAGTTGAGGGTAAAAAAAAAATCCAATTTTTTTAAAACTATTTTATTATTGCTATTTTTTAATTCTAAAAGTGATAAGTAAAGTTATGTTTCATCCTGCACTCTATATGAGCAGCAAAAATATTTATTGAACAATACTTGGTTGTACAACGGTGTATAGGGAATTCCATTAAAATCTTGACAACAAGATAGAAAATGAGGAAAAAAAAATCTCCCTCATCGTTGTCGAATTTTTAAGTATTGACCATATTTATTTCTCTTAGTTGTTTTTCATAGTATCCAATCAAATAAGTATTGAACAATAAGGGCTCGTTTGATAACGTTCTTGTTTCTTGTTTCTTGTTTTTTAAGAACTAAAAACATAAACATGTTTGATAACTATTTTTGTTTCTTGTTTCTCTAAAAAAAGAAATGGAAACAGATATGTGTTTGATAACTGTTTCTCGTTTCTTGATTTTTAGTTGAAATTTTTTTTGGTACATATCATATAAAAATTATATATAACATACATTAAAATTATAGTCAAAGGCCGCTGGTCGGTGGCAGTCGGTAGTCAAAGTCAACGGTGGCGGTCGGTCAACGAAGGTCGGCGGCGGTTGATAGTTAGAGGTTGATGGTGGCGACTGGTCGGCGGAGGTCGGCGGCGGCTGGTAGTCAGAGGTCGACGGTGGCAGTCGGTCGGTGGAGGTCGGCGGTGGCAGTCGGTTGGCGGAGGTCGACGGTGGCCAGTAGTCAGAGGTCGATAGTGGCGATCGGTCGGCAGAGGTCGGCGGCGGCCGATAGTCGAAGGTAGATGGTGGCGGTCGGTCGGCAGAGGTCGACGGCGACCGGTAGTCGAAGTCGAAGGTGTCAATTGATCGACGAAGGCTGACGGCGGTCGATAGTCAAAGGTCGATGGTGGCGGCCTATCGGCGGAGGTCGGCGACGGTCAGTAGTCAGAGATCGACAATGGTGGTCGGTCGACGAAAGTCGACGGTGGCCAATGGTCAGAGGTCGACAGAGGTCGGTGGCGGCCGGTAGTCGGAGGTTAACAGTAGCGGTAGGTTGGCAGGGGTTGGCGGCTGCTGGTAGTTGGAGGTCGTCGATCGACGGAGGTCGGTGATCACGGTCGATCGACAGAGGTCGGTCAACGGCGACCAGTAGTCGGAGGTCGACGATCATGGTCAATTGATGGAGGTCGATCAGCGGCGACCAGTAGTCGGAGGTCAGGGGTGGTGAGTGGTCGACGATGGTCGGTAGTCGAAGGTCGATAGTGGTGGTTGGTCGACGACAGTCGGTAGTCAGAGGTCGACGTTGACAGTCGGTTGACGGAGGTCGGTGACGACCAGTAGGTGGAGGTCAACGGAGTTCGGTAGTGATTGGTAGTCGGAGGTCGACGGAGGTCGGCGACGACTGGTAGTTAGAGGTCGACAGTGGCAGTCGATCGACAGAGGCCAATTAGCGAAAGTTGACGACCGTCGGTAGTCAGAGGTCGACGGAGGTGAAAAGAAAAATAAAAAAAAGGAAAGAAATAACAGAAAAAAGAAAGAAATAATTAAAAAAAATTAAAGAGAAAGAAAAAACGGAAAAAAAGAGAAAAAGAAAACAAAAAGGAAAAAGAACGAAATAACGAAAAAGATAAAAAAAAAATAAAAAAAGACAAGGAAGTGGTAAAAAAAAATAGAGAGAGGAAGAGAATGGTGTATGAATGAGAGAGATGGATACATGCATGAAAGATAGGAAAAGAAACAGAAATAGAATTTGAAAAACAATTTTTTGTAGTTTCTCTAATTTTGCCTCTTTTCTAGAAATTTAGAAACAAGAAATAGATATGAGTTATCAAACACGTCTGTTTTTTAAAAAATGAGAAACGGGAACAAGAAACAGGAAATAGGAATGTTATCAAACGAGCCCTAAAATGTCACTTTTCTTTTATTTGTAAGCAGAATTTTCAAATGTGGATTCTGAACTTCGACGAAAAAAATAAAACAAACATATTTTCAGAAAAAAAAAAAAATTAATTGAATTTTTGCATAAAAGGTAACCCCCCAAAAAAAACTTATTAGTGTCCATGTTTGAAAGATATATATTCTTTTTCTCTGTTAGTGGCCTGTTTTTTTTTTTTTTACACACGTGGGGTGGGATATTTGAACTTCTAACCTATTGGTCGAAGGTACAAGCTTATTGTCAATTGAACTATGTTCTTATTGGCTCCATCCTACCTGATTAACGTTGTGGAGAAGAATTTTTTTATAGCCCCATGTGACATTCATAATTTTTTTTTAGGAAACAAAAACATTCAAAAACAGAATGTTTTAACAAAATGTATTTTCCTTAGCCACCCACTAGCCCATTAAATTTGGAAGTCAGTGAGTTTTTCCATGTTTCAATATTATTTCGATTTGAATAATCAATTTCTTGATACTGACATTGTCAATATGGAAACAGATTTGAAAATGAGTCTAAAAGTGTGTTTGGTTTAACTTTTCAAGTGTTTAATTTTGAAAATAAATCATTTTGAAAAAATTTCTAGTGTTTGACAACCACTAAAAATGACTTATTAGAAAATGAGATTGATAAATAAACCATTTTGAGAGAAACACTTGAAACCAACTTTTAAAAAAAAAAAACTTCTTAAGTAAACAATAACTTGTGTATAAAAACATTTGTGAGGAAATACAACCAAACATATGAGTGCTTAAATTATAAACAATTTTTATACAAAATGTTTTTTAAAAAATGCATTCTTGAAAAACATTCAAATTAAAATGTATTCCAAACGGACCCTAAAAATACTCATATATGAGGAATGACAAAAATCACTACTACAAATCTTTAAAAGTGCAGTAAAAATCTTTGTTTAATATAAACTTGTACTTTATACTTTACCTCCTAATTGAGATGTATAGAAATATGTGTGTGTATATATATTTTATGAAGAATGATCCTATTTATTAAAAAGAAAAAAAGAAAAGAAAAGAAAGTGAAGTTTAGAATTAAAGAGAGTGATTTAAACACGCATATGTAAATAACTATATTCTTTTCTTTAGCATGTTAGTTAAACTAAAGGTTTTTTTTTTCTTCTTTTTTAAAAAAATGAATCAAACTTTTGATTTGATGAAATTGAATTCTAAACATAAATAATTATAAAATGAATAATGTTGATGGCAAAATCTGGACAGGAGGAACTCACCTGACCTTCACGTGCTACCAACGGTAAATTTGTATGAGAGGGGAGAAGACGTGACCTGCAAAACAGTAAACCTGCACACCGTTGTGGTGCTTGCCACACCGCCTCCGATGTTTAAGTCAGAAAGTTGAAGGAGGAGAAATAGGGTTTAGAGAATAGAGTTTGTGGCCCCTTCCTCGATGACGAAGAAGGGTTTAAATACCTTTTCCTACCTTAGGGTTTCTAGGCTTTCGGAGACGATTCGGGCTAAACCATGTGGAAACAGGGACATCCAGGGACACTACAGACCAAAACGGAGGAGGAAGAACTCGACCGAGTAGGGGTCAGGCCAAGGCCCGGTCCCTCCACCCTTGGCTCGATCCTCTGGCCTATTTTGCCTCTGGAGTCCGTTTTCTGGTCCTATTTTCGGGCTTGTGTCGGGTTGTCCTCATCAGCTCCTTGTACATCGAAGTGGTTCAAAATTACCCATAACAAATAACCCTCCTTAATATTAGAATATTGCGTGGATAAACTAGCCATTTGACCTAACCAAAAGAATTAAGATTACTTTGCAAGTTCAATTTTTAAAATATCATTGTGTGTCTTATACTTTCAAAGTTGTAAATGAGTTTTTAAAACCTCGTTTGATAACTATTTCAATTTTTAGGCCCCGTTTGATAACCATTTGGTTTTTGAAAATTAAGCTTATAAATACTACTTTCACCTACAAGTTTCTTTGTTTTTCTAATACATTCTTTTCATGTTTTCAAAAACCAAGCCAATTTTTTAAAACTAAAAAAAGTAGTTTTCAAAAACTTGTTTTTGTTTTTGAAATTTGGCGAGGAATTCAATTGTGCCCTTGACAAAGATGAAAACCATGGTAAGGAAATTGGGGGAAAAACAAGCAAAATTTTCAAAAACCAAAAACAAAAACCCAAATGGTTATCAAACGAGGGCTTAGTTTTTCTATTTTCTGTTTTTGGTTTTTGGTTTTCTATTTTCAAAATACAAAAACTATATGTGATTGATAACAATGTTTCGTTTAAAAAAAACAAAAATGTTTGGTAATTGTTTTTGTAATGTTTTTTAAGCCAAAAATAGAAAAACGAAGTAATTTGATATCTATTTTTTATTTTATATTTTACAGAAATAAAATTTAAACTATTTTATAATATATTTTTATTTAATTTATTGTTATGGTTAAAATTACAACTATTTTGAATGTATTAACTATTAACTAATTGATTAAAAGACAAATAACAAAATAAACCTATCTAAAACATCCAAGTAACAATTATGATCGATCAATTAATAAAATAATAAATTGTACCAATGCAATATGCGTGCAAGGATGAAAAAATTGGTCAATATGTCAATATAATGATAATTGGAGGGTTTCAACATGGATATAGAGGATTGATTGATATCTCCAATAATATCTTTTATAAATATCTATAAAACATAAAAAGATATTATCTATTAACTCAAAAATATAAATATAAATACTAATAACAACATCTATAATTTAGTTTGGATTAAACTAAAAAAAAAAAACTTAATGCTCCGTTTGGCGTGTGGAATTAGCAAGAAATGATTTTAAATTTCAAGATTTTAAAATATGGAAATGATTTCAAATTCTTATTTGCGTTTGGAACCAAATTGATTTGAAATCATTAAAATTAAAATCTCTTGTTTGGATGCTCACAAGAAATGAAAAGAAAGTATAACATTTTACTGTTATGCCCTTATAAATTTGTAAGAAATAATTTTAATCAATTGCAAAATATTTTAATATCAAATAACAATGTTAAGCACATATAACTATGAAAACATGTATTTGTTTTTAATAATTTCTTCTTCAATTAATGTATAAAAACATGTATACATACAAATTATGCTATTTATAAAAAGGACCAAGAAAAAAATATATTATTCTCATCCAAATCCAAATCAATAAAAAGTGACTTAAGAAGTTGAATAAAGTAACTAAAACGAAAAAAAAAAAGTTTAAGAAGATGAACACATGCATAAAGGGAAAAAAAAAAACTTACCTCTAGTATGCTAGGCTATTATTAGTTTTTCTTTTAAAAAAAAATTATTATCAGTTTTTAAAAAAGTACAAGAAGAAATAAAATAGAAATCTCTAGTTTCAAAAAAAAAAATCTCTAACCTTGTGAACGGCGTCAAATGGCTTTGAGTCTGGGAAGAGATAGGGAGAGTCGATATGATGTCGATATAATAGAAAACTTATCGAATAAAAGAAAGGGGTCGAGGGTTAAAATTGGAATTATTTTTTTAAAGTTTGAAATCCTACCAAATCCGAGCTATTTGGAATGAAAAATTTATTTAAAAAAACTGATTTCAAATCTGTTGTTTTTTTGTTTCTTCCAAACAAGTGAAATGATTTGAAATCCTAACTGATTTCAAATTCAGGGGTTCCAAACAGGGGGTTAGTTTGGATATAAAAACAACCTAATTATTAATTTAAACAAATTTTTTATTTTTTATTTATAAAAATATTTGTGGATATCAATATTTTATCGATAT
This sequence comes from Luffa aegyptiaca, assembly GCA_017139565.1. Lineage (NCBI taxonomy): Eukaryota > Viridiplantae > Streptophyta > Magnoliopsida > Cucurbitales > Cucurbitaceae > Luffa > Luffa aegyptiaca. The sequence goes on along the minus strand of CM029402.1, from coordinate 43,181,411 downwards.
ATCCATAACATTTTTTTGAATCACTTTATATCCATAACATTTAAATCTCGATATCAATATTGACATAAATATTTTCATCCTTGGCTATATGTATATTTTCTATGCGCCTTATAAGATATAAAAACATTTGCCTTAAAATATATGAGATCAAACATTTAATAGCTCAAAACATCTCTCGATCACATTGCAAAAATGTGAGTGTATCCATGGTAGAAAACTCTCTTTTCTACCCGGGTAATTGACATCTATCACTTTTAAACTCACGTAAATGATATACTTCTGCATGATAAAGTAATAGAAATTCATACATTCTTGAGTAGCCAAAATCAATAAAATCAAATCAATTCAAGACAAGAGAGTTTGAAAACATATATTACTTTTTTTAGATGCTAGAAAAAAAATCTCTTCAATCAATCCTAAAGATTGTTCAAAATAGTTGCACTTTATTTTTTTTTTCAATAATGCCCAACGCAAGTTTTTTGTTTTCTTTTAAATATTTGTAGTAAGGATTCTAACTTTGTTAAAACAAAAAAAAAAAAAAGGAAAAAAAATATACTTTTGATCCCTGAAGTTTGGGTTAGGTTTTATTTTGGTCCATAAATTTTAAAACTCGACATTTTAGTCCCTGAGATTTGGATTTCGTTTTATTTTGGCCCCTCCGTCCAATTTTCCATTAATTACTAACGGATTGCTGTTGTGGTACTATTTTTTTTATTAATTTTTTTTAATCTCTTAAAATAAAATAATATTAAATTAATAAAAATAAATAGAAAGATGAAAAAGACTCTGGAGAGGTGTTACCAGGTCGATGTATAGTATGTGACCGTTGGAGTAGTAGGAACTTGAAAACCAAAACCGGTTTTCAAACCTTTTTTTTTTTGTTTTCATTTTTCCTTCGTAATTCAAAAAATGTTTTTCAAAACTAAAAACTAAATTGATTATCAAACTAACTCGATTTTTAAAAATAAAAAATTAGAACACAAAAAAACATTAAACAAAAGGGTTATCAAACATATCCACTTTATTTGATTTAGTTTATAAACTTTCAATTTTGTATTTAATAGATTGTTACGTCAACTCCAACACATTAATGTTTATGCCATACACTCACTTCATCATTTAAATATGACGTGATGAGTTGATTTTAGACATGTTGAAGCATATAAACGTTAATCTGCCAAAGTCGTCAACAACAACCAATTAGAAACAAATTTCAAAATTTATAAGTCCATTCGAACCAATATTAAAATATATTAACTAAATAGACACAACTTTAAAAACTTCGGTAACCAATTAATCTTTTAAAAATACAAAAACTTATCACAAGAACGCTACAGAGGACCACACTGATAATTTGACCAAAAAAAATTCAAGAAAAATTATGGCTGCATAACTGTGTATAGGAATCTCCCTACACCCACTGTTAAAATGTTGACAATTAAGAGAGAAAAATAAAAAACTTCAGCCCCATTTGATAACCATTTGATTTTTGGTTTTTAAAAATTATGTTTGTTTTCTTCCCATTTTCATACCATGGTTTTTATCTTTGTTAAGCATACACTTGAATTCTTAGTCAAATTTCAAAAAAAAAAATAAGTTTTTGGAAACTACAGGCCCGTTTGGTAACGTTCTCGTTTCTTGTTTCTTGTTTCCAATTTTATTAAGAAATCTAAGCATTTAATAACTATGTATGTTTCTTGTTTCTCATTTTTTAGAAACACTCCCAAAATTTGTATAGAACTTTTGGGAACAACTAAAACTAGTTTCTCCTTTTTTGTTCTTGTTTCCAATTTTTTTCAAACATAAATAAGAATATAGGGTTTATTATTATTGAATGTATAGGTGTTAGGGTCATGAAATTGTATTTTTCTTTATTAAAAATGAAGAAACGGAAACAAGAAACGAAAACGTTACCAAACGGCCGTATGCACCAAGTATACTTTTTTTAGTTTTCAAAACTTGATTTAGTTTTTGAAAATATGGGAATATGGTAGATGACAAAACAAGTAGATTAATGGGTTGCAGTAGTGTTTATAGGCCTAATTTTCAAAAACCAAATGGTTATCAAACGGGCCTTAATTTTCTGCCTCCTCTCTTAAATAAATATTTTAATATTGATATGTAATGAGATCCTTACCCATTGTATGCACCTTAATTTTCTGTCTTCTATCTTAAATAAATATTTTAATATTGATATGTAAGGAGATCCTTACCCATTGTATGCACCAAGTATAAGGATAAAACTTCCTTGCATAACGGTGAGTACCACCACTATTCTTTTGACATGTGTCACTTTTTTATTTTTTATTTACTTTTATTAAAGGTCAAAATCTCAACAAAATCTCATCAAAAATCTCATCTAACAAATTTTACTTTTTTATTAGATTTTTTTTGTTGTTAAACATGTTTTTCCATTTTGACCCTTCAAATTCCTCTTTCCTCTTTTTTTTTTCTTTTTAATTTACTGTATCTTTTCAATACACATCTCACCATCTCTCTCCTTTCTCTCTCTATTTTTCTTTACTTATTATAGTATCTTTTCAATACACATATGAGAGCTCATACAATTTTTTTTTTTAATTTATTATATCTCTTCAATCTACAACCAAACCCATTTTTCAGATATGGTAAAAACAAAAAATAAAACTTGTTTTTCTAATTATGAATCCAATAATTCAAAATCAAATATTGGGTCACTTCGTTAAAAAAAAAAAAAAAAAAATCAAGGTTACATGAACATATCTGAAAATTAAAAAAAATGAATATTGATAAAAATATAAATTAATGAAATAAAATAACAAACTCACTTGTTTCAAGCGAGTTGTTTATTCTGGATTATGAGATTGTCACTCTCACATGATTCCTTTAGTCATCCCAATTTAGTTGAACTATTGAAAATAGATGATATTATTTCATTTAAAAGATACTATAAAAAAATATAAAAAATACACAATATATTAAAAAAAAAAAACAAAAGAGTTTAACTTAGGTTACCTTTAGCTTGTGCAAAATCATACTGAATTTTTTTGTGGAATGATAGAGGAAAGAATGAGAAATGTGAGAAGATGAGAGATGATGAGGTGTATGTTGGAAGGATACAATAAATTCAAAAGAAAAAGAGAGAGAAGGGGATCTGAAGCATTAAAAATGAAGGGAGAGAAGAACGTGTTTTAAATTAAAAAAATGGAATAAAAAGTAAAATCTGTTAGATGAGATTTTGATGAGATTTTGTTGAGATTTTGACATTTAATAAAAGTAAATAAAAAATAAGAAAGTGACATATGTTAAAAGAATAGTGATGGTAAGTAGGAAATTGCTGCTCACCGTTGTGCAGAGAAGTTTTATCCAAAGTGTAATCTCATTCAATCATCATTCACAAAAGAAGAAAACTTGGACCAATCAAAAGCATTAATGTTCTTACTCATCCAAATTTAATGTCCAGGTAAAATATAAATAAATAATTTTCCAAAAACTAAAAATAAAAGATCATATTCATAAATGATCATTCTTTTTTTTTTTTTTTTTTTGAGAAACCGGAACGTCCATTAAGAAACAAAAGATCCCCTAAGGGATTTGGACATATAGAGCTCACTAATTGATAAACTGACCATCCATTGAGAATAGTTCCGCAGCCACAAATTTGGCGTAGACGAGAGGCCTAGTTTGGCCATTTTATGGGCAAATACATTGAAACTACGACTTACAAAATTAAAAACCACCTTTTCAAAAGAGGCTGCAAGCGCTTGGATATCCCAAAGCGTCGTAGAAATGCTTGCGTCACCCTGCATCTCACCTTTTAATGTCTTGATTAAATTCATGGAGTCTAACAACACCGTAACCTTTACTCACCCCCATCAATTAGGCCAAGCGAAGACCTTCAAGGATAGCAACAGCTTCCACCCCCAAAGGAGATGTACAAACCGCTGTAGCTAATGATTGCGCTGCCTGTAGTTGTCCTAATTTATTCCGAAGAACTAGACCAACTCCACTACCACAAGAGCCACCCATGAATGCCGCATCCGTATGAAGAATGAAATCTTCCCCATTATAAATGATGTTGGAGATGTCCTCCTCTGTTTGCACACATGGATTCCCCTTTGGGTTTGCCTGCCAATATTCTTCCAAATAGGAATTTATCCATTCACATCGCAAATTGACAGAAGGGATTGGACGATTGTGCACCAGATTATTTCTATCATTCCAGATTGCCCAGGCACCAACACAAATACGCTCTAAGAGCGGTCCATTCGCCCTACTCAGCCACATCCATTTGTCTTTAATCTCCATAGGATCAAAACCAATCCCAAACCCTGTCGGAAAACGAGTCTTCCAAACCTCTTGGGCTCGATTACACAAGAAAAGGGCATGATCCGTAGTTTCATTCTCCTCCTTACACATTGGACAAACCCCATTGACCGGAACATGATGATTCAACAGATTAACCATGGTTGGAATTGAATTATTGAAAGATCTCCATACAAAATGTTTCACCTTACTAGGAACTCTCAATTTCCATAGGTTAATCCACCAACTATACTCCACCCCACTATCTGATGACGACGCCTCTCGACCATCCCTTATACAGAGCTTATAACCACTTTTCACCGAGTACTCTCCTCTCCTATCATAATGCCAGATCCATCTGTCTGGAGCATGACTACTTATCGGGAGACTTTTGATCACATCAACATCCACCCTATCCAGGTGTTGGTCCAGTTTCTCCAAGTCCCATTGGCCGTTATGCTTTATAAACTCCACCACTACCACATTCTCCATAGTCGGGCTAGGATATGAGATTACCTTAAAGGTCGTTGGTCTCGGAATCCAGGGGTCCCTGTACATATATATTGATCTCCCATTCCCCATGTTCTTTCGAATACCTTTTTTCAGAAGTTCCATTCCCCAAACAAAACCCTTCCAAAAGAAAGAGAAAGACGAACGAGAAGTTGCATTTAAAACCATTGAATTCGGGAAATATCTCCCACAAAGGACTCGAGAAATTTTTAGCTGAGGGTTGCACAACACCCTCCAGACCTGCTTAGCAATCATCGCCTGGTTGAAAGAAACCAGATCACGAAAGTTTAAACCCCCATCCTCCTTTGGTTTGCATAGCTCTTCCCATCTAATTTTCCAGTGCATCCTCCTCCTATCCCCCTTGGACCCCACCAAAATCTGGAACAAAAGGTCATGATCTTTGATAAGATTCCTTTGGGGATCTTGAAACATCCCATCGCATAGGTAGGAATCGCTTGAATCACACTTTTAATCAAGACCCCTTTCCCTCCTTGAGAGAATAACTGACTCTTCCAACCCTGAAGTAAGGACCACACTTTATCCATAAGGAATTGGAAATCCCTTGCTTTACCCCGATGAAAAGAAGATGGAAGACCAAGATATCCTCCCAAGGAATCCGACACCTTCATAGATAGTATATGACTTAAATACTCCCTCGTGTCTGTAGGAACATTTTCGGAGAAAAAGATCATCGATTTGCTCGCATTAACACACTGACCAGACGCCTTCTCATAGTCATACAATAAATTTTTAAAAATACCAAACTCATTCGCCGTGGCTCTGAGAAAGACAAGACTATCATCTGCGAAAAACAGATGCGAAATTTTCGGACATGATCTCGCAATTGAAATACCTGCCATATTTCTCCTTCTCGCCGAGTCCAACAACGCAGACAACCCCTCCGTACATATAAGAAAAAGATAGGGCGATAGAGGATCACCTTGGTGAATACCCCGCGAAGGCTTAATACAACCAACTTGTTCCCCATTTATTAGAATAGAAAAAGTAGGCGTCGTAATGCACTTCATCACCAAATTAATCCATCGCTCATGAAACCCAAGTTTAGCCATAATCTGGCTCAGGTAAAACTATTTCACCCTATCGTAAGCTTTACTCATGTCCAGTTTTAAACCCATTTTGCCTTTCCTCTTTTTCCTTAAAAAATGTAACATTTCATGGCCCAGAATCATATTATTCTAAACGAAATTGTTTTTTTATTTTAATAAAATCATGTCAAACTCCATTTCATCAACTCCACCCTAACACCAACCACTCCACATTTCTTGCACGAAACACATCATCTCTCATAAATTATTACAAAAAAACCTAAAAATCTTCAAAAACTTAAAAACCCATCAAACCAAAATCCCTCCCCACAAAAAATTTTCCCTCTAATTTTCTCAGCAACCAAACACCCCAAAGAAAATGGATCCCCAACTAATCAACGGCCACGATTTCATCTTCCGATCAAAACTCCCCGACATTTACATCCCAAACCACCTCCCTCTCCACACCTACTGCTTCGAACGCCTCTCCGAATTCCACGACCGCCCCTGCCTGATCAACGGCGCCACCGGCGAGGTCCACACCTACGCCGCCGTGGACCAGGCGGCTCGCCGGGTGGCCGCCGGGCTGAGCAAGATCGGCGTCGGACAAGGCGACGTGATCATGCTTCTGCTGCGGAACAGCCCGGAGTTCGTGTTCGCGTTCCTCGGCGCGTCGTACGGCGGCGCCATTGCGACGACGGCAAACCCGTTGTACAAGCCGGCGGAGATCGCGAAGCAGGCGGCGGCGGCGAGGGCCAAGGTGATCGTTACGCAGGCGGAGTTCGTGGAGAAGGTTCGGGGATTTGCGGAGGAACATGGGGTGAAGATTGTGTGTACGGACTCGGCGGCGGCGGGTTGTTTGAGATTCTCGGAGGTTTTGGAGGCGGATGAAAGTGAGATTCCGGCGGTGAAGATTAATTCGAATGACGTTGTGGCGCTGCCGTTCTCGTCTGGAACTACTGGAATTCCTAAAGGGGTTATGCTTACGCATAAATCTCTTGTCACTAGCGTTGCTCAGCAGGTTTGAAAATATTTTCCCAGGTTTTCAAAATTTTATTTATACTTTCATTTTGGTTACGTAGCTATTATCTTCAACTTTGTAAAAAAAAAAAAAAAAGCTATTATTTTCAACGATATTTAGTTGTATATTTGTACGTAGAAATTTTAATTGTCAATGTTTTAATGGTGGTGAGAAAATTATTTTTATCTTTCTTGATTATCAACATTTTAACGATGGTGTGTTAAGGAGATCACTAGATACGGTATGCGGCCAAGTATTTTCTTATTATTTTAGTCAGGGTGTTCTTTTTCCAATGAAAAAATTCCGTTTAAGTGGGGATAGAGGAAAGATAATTTTTTTTTGGAGACTATAATACTCTTTCTTGTCTTGTTTTCATCTTGTTGAACATCCCTAGTTTTAGTCTCTATATTTTCAATTCATTATTCTAGTTCCCACTCTAAAAGCTATTCATTTTAATTTTTATCCTTATTTTGTTTTTTTTTTTTACCACATCTAGGACGGAGATCGATTTAAACCTTTGAACTCTTGATCGAGTATATAAATTTACTACCAGTTGGCTTTTTTCCTTCATTATAGTCCATGACATATCAATTCTTTTTTTTTTTTTATCCTCAAAGTTTCAAAAGGATATATATGTTTTAAAAAAAAAAGCTTCAAAAGGATATATATATGCAAAAAGAAATAGATTTTTAATTTTTTTTCAAACAAATAATTAGGGTTCAAAATTGTTAACAATGGTCAACAAGAAAGATTATTCTTACCAACAAACCATGTTTATTTATTTATTTATTTATTTTTCATTTTCATCCTTTGAACTTTTAACCATTTTGTATTTTGGTCGTGGAATAACTTTTGAAATGTTTTACTTCGTTTCGTAAACTTCTAAAATGTTTATTTTAGTCCCTAAACTTTAAAACAATATCTATGGTTGCCCTTCACTATATTTACTTATAGGGAAAAAAACTTACTTGCAGTGACAATTATGAGAGATAAACCTTTTTTCTCATCTTCTACATTTCTCTTTCTTAGTTGTCAAGATTTTAATGAAGTATGTAGGGAAATTCCTACATACCCGTATACAGCCAAGTACTGTTCTTACTTATAACAAAATGAACAACTCAAAAATGCATATTAATATACTAAAATAAACTTTAAAAAGTATATAACTTTGAAATAATTGTTTTTGAAAAGTAAATGAAAGTGTGAAAATGCAGGTGGACGGAGAGAATCCAAATCTAAACTTCAACAGCAAGGACGTAATAATATGTGTTCTTCCTCTGTTCCACATCTACTCTCTCAACTCCGTTCTCCTCTGCGGACTACGTGTCGGCGCCGCCATTCTCATCCTCAAAAAATACGACATGTCGTCTTTGCTCCCCCTCATTCAAACCCACAGGGCCACCATAGCCCCCTTCGTCCCTCCCATCGTCCTGGACTTCGCCAACAATCCCCACCTCCACCGTTACGACTTGTCGTCCATCAGAATCGTCATGTCGGGCGCCGCCCCCATGGCCAAGGACCTCGAGGACGCCGTCAGGGCCAGGCTCCCCAATGCCAACCTCGGACAGGTAACTTCACCATTTTTATATAAAAAAAATAATATTATTTTTTTTATTACATCAAGATTTGGAAGTGGGGGATTCGAACATCTGCCAATTACCACTTAGCTATGCTCACTTTTGACAAAAAAAAATAAAAATTAATTAGGTCAATTTCTAAATCATTATTTATAATCATAACAAGCTTCTAAGTTACACAGTTTTGAATTTTATCGGTACATATGGCACACGTAAAATAAAAGTCAAAAGGATTATAGGCTTAATATATTCAAAGGTTACTATTTGTTTTTAAGGTCCCGTTTGATGACCATTTGGTTTTTGGTTTTTGAAAATTAAGCTTATACACACATACTTCCACCTATAAGTTTTTTGGTTTTAGTATCAATCTTCTACCCTGTTTTCCAAAACCAAGTCCAATTTTTTTTTAGAAAATGGATACTTTATTGAGGGAGTATGTAAGGCACATACAAGCTTGCAACAACAAGATTACAAAAAAGAAGCCCAATTAAGAGCAATAGAAGCAACATCATAATTTGCAAAAGCCTTAGAATTGGTAGACCAAAGAGCAGCATAAGAGATTGAATCTTCCCAGATCTGACCAATAGTGCGACAGGTCCCCTGAAAAACTCTAGCATTTCTCTCCTTCCATAATATCCATAGAGAGGCTGCAAAGAAATTTCGGCAAAAAACGTCTCTTTTCGTTTTGGCTCTAACCTCGAAAGCTTCTGCACAAAGATGATCGATCGAAGGAGGGCAAGGAGCTTGGATGCCAGCAGTGAAATTAAATCTATTTCGGATGGAGGAAGCCCAATTGCAGTGGACAAAGAGGTGGTCTAGAGATTCTGCATTTCTTCTACACAGAAAACAAATATTCGGGTTAAGCGCAGAGCCACGAAATTTCTTTTGAAGCCTGTCAGATGTATTCAGATTCCTATGCATCATGGTCCATAGGAAGAATTTACACCTCTTTGGGAGGTTAGCTTGCCATAAGTTGTTGAGAGCAGATTTCCCTTGATTGGAAAAAGAGAAATTTTGGCTTCTTAAAACATTTCGAGCTGATTTAGTTGTAAAAACACCCTCTTTGGACGGTAACCACCTGAGAAAATCTCTGCCTTTAGAGATGTCTGGCCTAGGCAAATCATTGGTAATGGCCGTCCAACTTTGAATTTCTCTTTCAAAAAGGGGTCTTCTAGGATTAAAGTTCCATCTTTGAGCTTCTGGGGACCAAGCATCAGAAACCATTAGGCGTTTTTCTTTTGATAGTTGGAAGAAACGATTGTTTGTGGTTTTGGAAACAAAAAAAAAGTAGTTTTCAAAAACTTGTTTTTGTTTTTAAAATTTGGCTATGAATTCAAATGTAACCTTAACTATGATGAAAGCCATGGTAGGAAATTTAGGAGAAAACAAGCACAATTTTCAAAAACTAAAAACAAAAAACCAAATGGTTATCAAACAAGACCTAAATGATTGAAGATTGACTTACGAGTTATATATGAATTAGCTAGTTTGGTTTCATAAAATATAATAATTCTAAAACCGAGTTGGTTGGTTTTATTATTATTATTTTTAATCTGATTGGTTTAGTTTGATAAATATAGTCATTTTCGAGTCAATTCAGAATTTAAAAATGTTGATTTCAATATATATTTTTGTAATTTTTGTAAAAGATGATAAATTGAAGGTGGTGTGATTTGTTGTTTTTGTTGTGTGATGGTCATAAAGTTTTCATGTAAATAAAATAAATTGTAGACTAATATTAAAGTCGTCAAAGCGAATATAAAAACAACAAATATAGCTTAGTGATATTTGGTATATAATCTCAATTAAGAGGTCAGAAGTTCGAATCCCTCACTCCAAATGTTGAACTAAAAAAAGCGTACTAAAATCAATATACATTTACCAAAATTCAAATTAGATGAGAAAATTAAATAGACATATTTGTTTTTTTTTTGTTTTTTTTTTTGAATTTAACAACATTTGGGGTGGGAGATTCGAATTTTTGACCTCTTGGTTGAGGGTACATGCCAACTACCTCTCAACTATGCTCGTTTTGGCCAATAGACATATTAGTTGGCATTTGACAACTTGTTTCTCATAATGGTATAAACGTTCTAATTTTCTTTTAAAAACACAAAATCATTTTGAAACGGTTTTGTATATATTTCAAAGATATTCTAATCTTATTATACTTAAAAATTTTGGATACTTTGTCATGTTTTGGGTTTTTCTTCTTCCTTTTTATATGTAGTTCTTATTTATTGTTATTTTTTTAGTATATATTTTATTGTTAGTTTTTTTTTTGAGTTCATATATTTTATTGTTAGTTGGTACCTTAAACTCTACATAAAAAATTATATTGGAATTTACTATATGTCTCATATCCCATGAATTTTGTATTTTAAGTAACAAGCGTCATGTTTATTAATGTTAACTTTAGAAATGAATTTTAGATTTTTATCAAATCCCACGTCCTAAATTTCATGAAAATTGTTATGAAACAACCCTAAACAACAAATACAGTGTAATTGTAATTCAGATTAAAAGAACAACACATCAAAAACCCAGAAAACAGCAAAAGAAACAAAAGAAAAGAAGAAAAATAATACGAGATTTAAAGTGGTTCGACAATATAGACTAAATCCACTATGAGAAGCATTCAAGATTTCATTCCTTTACAGGTATTCAATGCTAAACTCCATTTCTCCCTGTACAAAAGCTTTCCTCACTGGTCTTCAATGGTAAACCCCATTCCTCCCTATATACTCAAGCTTTCCGAAATCTTCTTCCCACTTTCCCTTGTATTCCCTTTGATTTCCCAAGAATTCTTTATGATTTTCAGTTCTAGAGATTCACACTCTCTCTCATTCCCATGATTTTTCTCTAACCGTCCCCCAATTAAATGTACAAACATTTTTCAGCAGTTATACTTTAACTGTCAGTTACAAGTACAACTCACTCTTAGCAGTTTTTTAGCCGTTTTCAGTAGCTTACACTATTACCCTTATACTAATAACTATAAGAATATAACTTACTTGGATAACAAAGAAATACAAAAGTATTGGAGCTTTATAATTTCGTGACTCGTTACAAACAAAAATATCAAAATAACAAAATAATTAACTTTTTAAGAATTTGAATGTTTAAATTTATTCTAAAAATAATGTTAATACATTAATCAATTGAACACCAAATAAGCCATTATTTTAGGTGTATAAAAGGAATAATCCAAACGAGAATTATTTCGATCGTGCTGGCCTGCTTAGCCACTACTTGTGCGATATTTATTTATGAACAAAAGGGTTTTTTTTTTTTTTTTTTTTTTCTTTTTTTTAGAGCAAGTGGGATATTTATTTATTTCTACGTAGACTTGGGTCAAGTCAAATTTTCTTATGGTTTTTCGTTAACATATATACACACATATATATTAGGTGTACTTTGAGATTAATTTTATTTGAGTCCCTCGTTGTCAAAAAAAAAAAAAAAAAAAACAAAAACAAAAACAAATAATAATAATAATAAATAAAATAAAATTGAGTCCCTCAATTCTAAAATGTCTCAATAAATCTTGGAAATAATTGAGACTATTAAATTGATGATGAATATCAACTAACTTGGTAGGAAAAAAATTACATTTTAGTCATGATTTTATTGGTAGTTTTACTTCTATTTTAGTTCACATCCACTTAGACTAGTCTACAAATCTTTAGTTATTTTATTTTAATCTGATATTTTCTCCTTTTTATAAAAAAAATTACTTGAATTCAACCTCTTAAATTTTTCAAGACTCATGAAATTTTTATTTGTTCAAGATTTTGAAAGATTTCAAATAAATTTTATGGGTGATGGTCATTTGAACAAATTCTTTTCTTAAAAAAAAACATCGAATTTTGCAGTCCATTAGTGAATTATTATTATTATTATTATTATTATTATTATTATTATTATTATTATTATTATTATTATTATTCCAAAGTAGTTGGTTTGAAATATTTATATAATAAGAATAAAAATAGGTAGAGAAAAGTTAATAAATTTATAGTGAAATAAAATTGTAAAAATGTGTAGGGGTATGGAATGACGGAGGCAGGGCCGGTGCTGTCCATGTGTTTGGGGTTTGCAAAGGAACCTTTCGAGGTGAAATCAGGTGCATGCGGGACCGTCGTAAGAAATGCTGAGATGAAGATCATCCACCCTCAAACCGGTGCCTCTTTGCCACGTAATCACCCTGGAGAGATCTGCATACGTGGCTCCCAGATCATGAAAGGCAAGTCCAACCCTCCTTCTCCCCAACTACTACTTTTTTGCACACGTGGCACACACTCTATCTTGTCTTTTAATCAAAGGGGGAAATTTTCTAGTGCCGCTCAAGAGGGAAATTTTTAGTACTATGGTGGTACATATTCCTTCCACTCAGTATTTGACACGTCATTTAATGATTATTTATTGATATAATATTTTATTTCATAGGTCCTTCATGACAAACAATGAATGGAGGTAGTCTGATTTTTTTTTGTTCATACTACTGTAGTACTGGAGATTTTCTCATACTCTATGAAAAACTTTTCATACTACTTCCACTCATTGATTACCACAACAATAGCATTCAACAATTGTGTGGTTTCCATGAAATAAATTAATATATTCTCTAATAACGTGTCAAACTATGAATGGAAGTAGTATATACTACCGTAACATTTTTTTTTTTTTTTTTTGTCATGAAAGAAACATTTTAAGAATGATGTGGGACCCATGAAATAAAGTGAGAGATTCAACCCACAGACCTCTTGGTCATTAATACAAATTTTATGTCAGTTGAGTTGTACTCATGTTGACTATGAAAATTACTTACTCTTTTTTTTTTTTTTTTTGAAAAGTGAAAATTACTTACTTAAATATAACTTATCTGGTTAAATTAAAATAGTTAAAATACTATTTTGTTACTTTTATTTTTAATTGTCCAAATTTAGTCCATTTACTTTTAATAAATCTTAAAATTAATCCTTTTTAAGTTTTTTTAGTCGAAATTGATTAAATAATAATAAAAATTTTCATTTAATAAAAGATTGAATGTGAATATATGTTCTCAAAATTTATAATAAGGAAAAGCCTAATAGAAACGGTTTTTTGGAAAATTTAATAATAAATTAACAGTATAATTAATTTTAAAATTTATGAAAAATATAGAGATTGAATTTAGACATATGAAAGTATATAAACTAAAATGAAATTCAAAGTAAACGAACCAAAATAGTATTTTAATCAAAATACTTGAAATGCTATAATGCAACTCACAAGTATTTTTTTAAGAGAACTACAAACATCTTATACAATTGAAAGTCTTGACTAAGAACTTACTTGGAGAGAATTAATTCTACCACTTAATACCAACAAGAGCATGACTCAACTGACATAAAGATGTACTAATGACTAAGAGGTTTGTAGTTCGAACCTTTCACCCATATATTGTAAAAAAAAAAAAAAAAAAAATCCTCCCACTTATTTGATCAATGATATAATTAATTTATTATTGTTTTCATATAGAATCCTTCTCCTAACAATCAATATGAATATTTTTCAAATGAGTTGTTTACAACCAAAGCTAAGACAACGTGTAAATATAATATAATCATAGTTATATTAATTATAACAATGTCAACAAAATTAAACAATTAATTCTTCTATTTTTCGTCACGACTCACATGTATCTGTCCTTACTTAACTAGACATGCCCAATTTATTTATTTATTTATTTTTAGAAAAATGTGCCCAATTTATTAAATTAGAAAAGAATATTCATCTAATCATTCACTATATGTTATAATCAAACTTTATTAGAGTCTAACAATACATATCATTTAAATTAATAATTCCATTATTGAAAGATAATAATTCAAACTAAATAAAAGTCCAACGCATTCATGTTAAGTCACTCAATGAAATTTTGGGAGAATTTGACATGCATATACGCAAACACTTAAAAACATTTGTTTTTTCATACCATTCTTTTCATTAAAGTAATTTTAATTCAAAGACGTGTGTGTTATGGTAACATTTTCTTAAAACTAATTTTAATGAAAAGACGGTATGTTTGGTTACATTATATTTTTTTAAAACTCCACATTTATCCCTACCATAAAAATTATTAGAAACTTACTTCTCTGTATTTTATTATATGTCAATTCAATCTATTTAAAAGTTCCATTTTAGTCTATAAGAATAGATTAATTAAATTTCAATAGAAAAAATCTATATCAGTTTGATTAATGGTATCAAAGTAACATATTTAAAAGAAGGTAACAAGTCTTATCGAATTTATACAAATACATGAATGATCCCACGCGACATTTTCAATAAGTTAGAATAAGATTCTAACCACATGAACTAAACTTACAGTTTGATAATAACAGTCAAGACGTGTTTGGCAGGTTACCTTAACAACGAAGAAGCTACGGAGAAGACCATAGACAAAGATGGATGGCTCCACACAGGAGACTTAGGGTTCATCGACGACGACGACGAGATCTTCATCGTCGATCGACTGAAGGAACTGATCAAATACAAAGGTTACCAAGTGGCCCCAGCTGAGCTTGAAGCTCTCTTGACTTCAAACCCTAACATTTCTGCTGCTGCTGTCATACCGTAAGTTTCCATGAGCATTCTTGTAGCAGATCATACATAAATTTCTTCTTCTTCTTTTGAAAAAAAAAAAAAAATTGTTTTGATTCTTCACAGTATGGAAAATGAAGCAGTAGGAGAGATCCCTGTGGCATTTGTTGTGAGATCTGAAGGTTCCAAGATTAGTGAGGATGATATCAAAAAGTATATTTCAGATCAGGTTGGTATTTTTATTTTTATATTTTTCTCTCTCTTTTAGATATTTATTACTTACTTCATATGTATCGAGACATATATACTCGAACAAGAAAGTCAAAAATTCAAATCTCTAATCTCCACTTAACGTCGTTGTTGATTAACTCTTATGAAATTACATATATGACTGATTTTACCTGTGATATGTGTATCAAATCCTACTATAATTAACTAATAGTGGTGTGGTCTCAATCCGTACCTAACTTAGTAGGTAAAACATCTATTACTACTGTAAATATGTCTAATTAACTCTCTTTTTATTTATTATCAAAATATCTCATAGAAAACCAATCTATATATATATATTAAGTATAATACAAAAGACAACCCTAATGCAAAATTTTCTCTGGTATATACTTATGTGTTCTAATTTTGTTCTTTTTAATTTTTTTTTACAATTTTTTTTTTGGGAGACTCTAATTTCAAATAGACACTTACAACTATGTTTTTCTTTTTAATTGAGTTCAACAATATATGGAGGTGGGAGATTCAACCTGATAAAAAATATATTGACCATAGCCAGTTGAGTTATGCTTAGATTGACAATGGGTCTTGATTGTTTGATATTAATAATATAAGTAATAACATGGGTGGAATAATTATGTGGGTGCAGGTGATATATTACAAAAAGATCAGAAAGGTTATCTTTGTGGACTCAATTCCAATGGCTCCTTCAGGCAAGATATTGAGGAAAGTTTTAAAAGCTAAGTTGGAGGCTGGTGCCTTTTAAATTAGCTTGGTCACTCAATCAATATAATGGGCTTACAAGTTATAGCCCTCCACATATAACTTTGGGTTTCTTTCTCTCTCTAAAACAAATGTTATGAAAGAAAGAGAGATCACAGTAGCTAATGTCTAAAGACGTGGGGTTGTTTGTTCATTTGTTGTGAATAGTAAATCATTTATATATGTGCATTTGTTACTTTATTATATATGTTGATTAACCTGCAATGGAAATGTTTATTAATATAATGTGTATTGAAGATGGTTGAAACATCTTATCATTGTCTTTTCTATGCCAAGAAATAAATATATGAAATAGAATTATTTCAATACACATTGTGAAAGAAGGCTTTAAATTATAATATATTTAAGAGTAAGAATGAAGCTTTTTTTTTAGTTCAACCATATTTTGGATGGAGAGATTTGAACTTCTGACATGTTGATCATCTAGGATACATCATCATATCTCGCCACAATGGTATGATATGGACAATATGGGCATAAGCAGCCCTCATGCTTTTACATTTAGTTCCACCAAAAAGGTCTCATATACCAATTGGAATAGGGGTAACCGCAAGAATGACCCCGTTTAAAAGTGAATTTTGAAAAAATGGCAAACCGTCTTATTTTTTTGGATAAATGGCCGACTCAAATTTATCAATTAATAAATTCGAATTATCGAGTTACCAAAATATCCTCAATCAATAAAATTAAAATAACCAATTTAGTACTTTAACAAATTCTATGATTTAAATTAAAATCAATCAATTTTGAAATAAAGTACCCTAAAAATAAAGGAATTCAAATTTAAATTAAATTTAACGATAAAAAAATATATTTAATGATATCAAACTTTCATAATTTTGAGCAATATGAATTAAGTGAACTAAACACAAATACTTAGTATGGACACCATGTTTGGGAGTAATTTCATAGTTTATATAATAAATTCACTAGAACAAAGCACTCTAAATCAAACTGTCAAAATTTTAAAGCCGACTATAAATCTATAATCAAATCCCAATTAATTGACATTACAATTACAGACAGAAAGATAAAAATAGTGCAAACGCGTTCTGCCCAAGAGATAAAAGAGAGGGAAGAATAAAAAAAAAAAAACCTTTTCACTTACAACTATCCAGAGGCCTTTTAGTTCCTGAGATCCTTCGAAGCTGAGTTCTTTGGTGCGATTCAGACGATACTTAGGGTTTTTTTCGCTGCAAAGCTTAATCGTCTGCAGTTTCATATATCATTTCATTTTGTCGACTGCTAAATCGATCTCCAGGTATGAATACATTGTATTTTGCATGTTTTTGTTGGGGGCTCAGTTCAACCTACAAATTCGACTTAGAACTCTAGGGTGTGTTTCCCTTCGATTTGTTTGGGTAGGGACCGAAAACGAATTAGGGAATAAGCAGAGGAGAGGGAGAACTGAGAAACAAGGAGACGAAAAAAGGGAGGAGATAACAAACTACGATTGTGATCCATGAGTTTTGGTTCTCCACCAAATTGTGGCGAATCGAGATCGATTTGTACTTTTTCTACTACGATTGGTACAAAAGAGGTTGTGCCCAAAGCTTCATTCAACGATTTCAACATTTTTGATGTCGATTCACCCTCTCCGCCAGCTTCAGACTCCCAAATCTCCCTTCTACGAACACTGATAATTCCAATTTTAGTAGTTTGTTGTGTCGATTGAACATCTCAAATGAAACCCTAAGTTAGTATTCTTCCCCAAATCCACTCTCGTGGCGACATCGCACACACATCCACCTCCAACGACCACCTTCCGCACTGCCAGCAACCGTCGGCGCATCACCAAGAGAAGGATCATCCACAACCATGAGTCCTTCAACCACCTAATTAACCACAATCTCACATTCTCCTCGTTGTTCTAGTCCAACCACTTCATTTTCGTGTTCGATGCTCGATGTTTCGCTTCACCTATACTCTCTAATCTATTCATGAATCACTAGGATATGCTGGTCTTCTTTATGTGTTGTGGATCTTCAAATGAAGAAGTAATTCAAAAACTCATTCCAACCCAATTCGAAAATATAAGGGTTGAGTTGGGTTGAGTGATTAAATGAGGATCATCAAGTTAAAAAACTTGGTACAAAAAAATACTCTTAATCCCTTTCAATCCAACCTGTGTACACCCCTTACTGAATTGCAAGGTGATATATTAGTTATTGAATAGTCAAATGAAGTGATATTATCCTTCAACTGATATATTGCAATAACAAAGTTAAAAAGATTTGTCCCAAAATGTGATTTTATGATATATTTTAATTTCATCATTGCATGTAGGAGAGTATGCCGAAGATCCTACTTAGTTGGTGTGTGTTGAAAATTTTTTCTTTTATTATAATGTAGATACTTTTAAAGGTTCCATTTCTCATGTCTCTGTATTTCTTATCTTTGATTAAAATCTACCCTAATGGGGTTCACATAACAATTCTAGAGAAATTTAGTTGGTAGGAAGTAAACTTGAATTTGTATTGATTTTGTACAAGTGTAGATTTCCAATGTGTGATTCTCTAGTGTTAGTTGGGAGTGCGACCAAAGTTCTATATTAACTAGATAAAGGGATTATCATGGGTAAATAAGGAAGGACAAGCATTCAATTAGTATATGAGACGACAAAAGTTTCACAAAAGTTTCACATTGGCTAGATAGATAAGAGGATTATCATGAGTGGAGGACAAGTATTCCAATGGGTTGACGACAAAAATAGTCAGAAGAAAAGGCCCATTTTGAAAAATGGCCAAGAGTGAAGTGGTCACTCCCAAAAGAACACATATTAATTAGTCAAAAGATAGCTAGAAGAAAAAAAAGAGAAGGGATAATGGTTTCCGTTGCTGATGCAATGAAATCATACACCAATCTACAACACCTCTTTCCTCTGTGTTTCCTCTACTTTCCTTAGTTTCATAATCTCTAAAAAACCTCCAAAGTAAATTCACTTCTCGTTAATGGCAACTTTGTCTTCAACCCCAATCATGCCCACAAACCACCGCCATTCACTCAACAATTGTCCCAATTCGCTGTATCTGAAACTAGAAATCCAAGGAGTTTGATTTGTAGCTGCTTTCATGCGATGGCTTATGCAGTTTGGTGGATTCAAGGAGCAGCTGTTGGCGGATGATTTGTTTCTAGCCAAGGGTGAAAACGATTTTGCCAAGGGTATAAACGCAACTCTAGGATACAAATACACTCACGTGATTGTCACATTTTCGCCATTTTCCTCTAGTTTATTTTTTGTCTATCTATCTAATTCGATTATTTTATTTTGTTATTTAGAAGGATTTCCCCTTTTAATAAGCTAGTCAATAAATCTGTTCATCGAACTTAATTAAAATTTGATCTCACTACTACCAACAAAAGCAAAACACAACTAAGTTAATGTATATGCCTTCCACAATAATTTGTTTGAATCTCTAACTTTGTATTGTTGAATTAAAAAAAAAAGAAAAGAAAAAGAAGATTCATCAAAGTTTCTTTCTTTTAAATAAAACATTGATGTTTTCTTTCTTTATTTCTCTTCTTTTTATTTTGTAACAATTTAATCTACATCATGAAAAATATTATTAACAATTGACAAGATTTCTTACCTATATTTAATTAGGTATCAAATATATTTATAAATAACAATGAATAAGTAGCTAAATAATAAAAATTGCCCCTTAATTTTGAAGGAGGTTTTCATGGTAAGGTTACGTTGTCATAGATGTTTTTTTTTTTTTTTTTTTTTTTTTTTTTTTTTTTTTTTTTTTTTAAATTACATTGTTATAAATGTTAGAGTTTAAGGTCTAAATTGTTATATATACTAAGTTTTAAGGACTAAATTGTTATAAGTTTGAAAGTACAAATACTAAATGGTTACTTTCATGAAAGTCTAAGAACGGATGTTTTTTAACATATTAAAAAATTAGGCATAATTTTTATTGAACAAACTAATTTTAAAATTTGTCAAGTCCGTCAAAGTGAGTATAGTTTAGCGGTAATTGGCATGCGGTATGGCCAAAGGTTCAAATCCCTTGCCCTCAAATATTGTTGAACTCAAAATGGATATATATATATCAAGCCCCCCTAACAAAAATTTCTGGATCCGCCACTTATGGAAATACATTGCCTATCCTATGAACTAAAATAGTAATAATGCATATTTTCTCAAAATAAAAAAATAATAATAAATAATAATAACAATAATAATGCATATAATAAGTAGCATATTCACTGGCTCTACTTTTGCACGTGCTTATTAATAACTAACTAATTTTATGTTTTTTTTTCCAGTGTCATTAATACAATTAGGTATTTTTTAAATGTTTAGAATTGAAATTTAACCTAATTTTGTTTTCTTTTTCAAATTTCCCATCAAAATAATTTTTCCTTAAATTTTTAGTTTGAAAATGTCTTGTATTTAGAAGCCTTAAAATCTTAAGTAAGTAATTTATTTGTGAATTTAGAACCTAAAATTGGATAATGGCAATTATACAAAATCACTAATTATATTTGGTGGATCCAAGAATTTTATAAGAACACAATATACATACAAATTCAATAAAAGAAATTAAAGAATCTATAATGAAATTTCTTTTTTTAAAAAAATATGCATATCTCTCCGTTTCAAGTTAACTCTACACAAATATTAATTTAAAAAATTAATGACAATTTTCTAAAGTAAAAATTATAAAAATAAAAAGTCTAAAAAGGATTCTAATCTTATTTGTCAACGGTATATTATGTATATGACGAGCAATAAAAAATATTCCTCCTACTATTAATTTTAAAAATAAAGAAAAATAGTCAACAAGTTCAACTGACACAGTTGTATTCTTAACCACAAGGTCTGGGGTCGAATTTCTCACTCCACGTATTGTCAAAAAATAAATAAAGAAAAATAAAATATCAATCTTGTGAATCGAAATTGCTTTGTTTAGGTAGAAAATCAAAATAAAATTACATCTAGCTAGTTTTGAATGATGTGAATTACTCGGTGCCCTGACCAACAGTCGAAGGTATCATTTTTAATAATTTGTATGAATCTAATATATATTATACAATAGTACTTATAATATATCTTAAAAATATAAAAATTATGGACAGTTTGGAATACATTTTAGTTTAAATGTTTTTAAGAATGCATCTTATTTTAAACATTTTGTATAAAAGTTGTTTAGAATTTAAATACTCATGTTTGGTTACATTTTCTCATAAGTATTTCTATATGTTATAGGTAATTTTGGATCACTCCGAAACGTAAGGAACTGACGAGGACAACGTAACACCAACCCAAAGACACAACCAGGAAGCGGACCCGGAGGAGAGATAGGCCGAAGGGATTGGGCCAAGGCGCAATCCCATGAAGTGGGCCGGGTTTCTCTCCCTCCACTCGGTTCCTGGTGTTCTTGGTCAACCTGGTTCAACTTGGTTCACTCTGAATCTGTCTTCAAACGCCTAGAAACCCTAAACACAGGAGAAGGTAAATAAATCATTCTTCAACCTTGAAGAATGGATCTCTGAAACTCTATTCTCTTAACTCTCTTCTCTCTTGCTCTTGCTCTCTGTTTGCCTCTCATCTTTCTCCTTGCTAACTTAAGCATCAGAGGCGATGTGACAAGCACCACACAGTGTGCAGGTTTTCTTGTCTTGCAAGTCGCGTCTTTCTCCCTCTCAAACAAATTTATCGTTGCTGTCACGTGAAGGTAAAGTGAGTTCTCCCTGTCCGGATTTCGGCACCAACATTAAACACAAGTTATTATATACTAAAAACTCTTTTTTTAAAAATTGCTATCAAGTGTAATTTCTCTCCAAATGGTTTATTTCTCCATCCTATTTTTTTAATGAGTCACTTTTAGTGGTTGACAAACACTATAATTTTTTCTTTTATTAATATATAATATAATATTTTTCATTATTACATATTGATGAGTTAGTCATTCTATAGTTTAAATTGAGAAGGATTCGGCTAGCATTGGAGTTGAGCCTGGATCAGTTCATATTTCTGGAAATTGAATGTTGATGCAGCTTAGAATTATTTTTTCCCTCTTCAACTAGTATCGATGCTATTTGTAGAGACTCGATTGGCGATTAGGAGTGAATTCTCTAGCGTTGACAAGCAAAGTAAAAATCATTATAGAAAAAAAAAATGAGTGAAATAGCTATATATATATATATTAAAAAACAATTCTCTAGCGTTGATGGGCAAAGTAAAAAATCTTTTTCCCTTTTTTCTAACCATGAAAAAAAAACGCTTCTTCATCATCAAAATCATCATATATTAATGAGAAAATATAAAACATTCAAAATAACATTTCTTTTATTATTTTTTTTTTTTGCCAACGTGAATATAGCTCAAATGTATTAAATTTCCATCGACATGTCGACATTCCCATCGACATTTCCACATTTCTATGGGTTTGACATCAACATACAGGGTGAATTGACATTTCCATTATATCGTAAAAAAATTGATAAAATGTAAACAAAATAATAACAAACTGTAACTAATTAATGTGGCGATAATATTTATCATAAGTATTTTAACTTCTTTTAAAAGTGTAAAACATTTATTTGTTAATTTAAATATTTTTTTGAATTTTTTGTTTTGAATATTTTTCCCGGAATATCGATCGAAATCGACATTTTGTCGATATTTCCATAGACATTTCCATTAAATTGAGACCTCGACATTTCCGTCGACATCGACATTTTAACCCTTGAGCTCAACTGACATAAAACCTATATTAATGTCTATGAGGTCTGTGTCCAAATCCTCCACCCTCACATGTTTATTTTTCTCTCTCTCATATGTATGCGTACTATTCATTACCCAACAACAAATTTAGTGAAAAAGTTATATTTTTAAAAAGCCTATTTAATGAAAAATAATAATAGAGAAAGGTTTCTAAAAATAATAATAATAAAAGTGAAAGGAACTCATCATAATCATAACAAAATTTCACATGTTCAAAAGTAGAAGAGAGCTTAAATTTTAAAATTCCGTACAATTTGGTCCCCATTGATACAAAGATAGATCTCTTCAAATAAAAATAAAAGAGTTATATTCTATTTTTAATCTTAAATCTTAAATTAAGTAAAAGGATTCAATATAAACGTTATCGATTGCACTATAAATCAGGATTAGCAATACTAAAAAAATTAGGATTAGTTTTATCCCCTCATTATACATATTTTCAATCAAAATAATGTTTCAAAACCTATCATGTGTCCCTCTACCAACGTGATTTGTTAGTTCGATACATCATTAAGATGAAATGTCACATTATTAAACTAATTTTTACACCGATAAATTACTTCAGAAGTTAAGTTTTAATTAACCTTCTGATAAGGAAATATAATTAAAGGAAGAAATAAATTTAAAAAAAAAAAGATAAAAGAAGACTTTTAAAATTTATATATAAATTTATATATAAAAAAAGTTAGAAGTATAGGACTAATTATTAAATTTTTAGTTTAATTAAAGGAAAATTTGTATATAACTTAAGTATAGTACACAATAAATAAGAACATTAAATTTATAAGAGAACTACTTGAAAGCTTTGAATGCAAAGCTAACTACCAAATTTAATGGTAACTTATCACTTCCTTCATAAAGCATGTAGGCCATTATGCCACCTTGGCTGTCATTGGCTTAACTAGGGATAATTTAAGGAATTTTTCTTTTCTTTTTTTCTTTTTTTTAATTGTCTCTGGAAATAGTGTTTTTTTTTTTCTTTTTATGTTTAAAAGAAAAGGTTAATAAAATATAGGTGTAGGAATTATTTTGATTGTTAACTTTCTTGTATGGAGCTTGATTCTATTGCAGTTTTTAAATTGTGGATAAACCCTTATTTTAGCTATTAATTTTTCATTGACTTTTGAACCATAAATTTGAATACATTTTGAAATTTAATACATAATTAGCTTGATTTATGTGGCCCCAAATATTTTTTCTACGTAGACATCTATTCATTAGGTGAATGAAGAAAACACGTCTTTTTGTTACTTTTCTATTATATATAATTTAAAGTAATTAATAGAAATAACAAAAATGAATTATTTTTTTTAATGTAAAGTTTAAAGACTAGAAATAGACCTCAACGTTTAGTCAGGATAGAAATAGAAAAAAAAAAAAAAAAAAAAACAAAAACAAAAGATTTATGAATGATTTAAATCTAAAATACAATTAACTTTTTTTAAAAAAAAAATCGGCAACTTATATATATATTTTAGTTCAATATGTAGAGGTAGGGATTATAATATTTTTCTTTTTGATCGAAAATATATGCATTGACCAATACAAAAAAGTACGAGTATCAATGTTATTTTTATTTTTATTAGTAGTAATCAAAATGAGGATCAAGAAAAATAACTTTCTAAAGTATTTTATATTCTTTCAAATATATACATATAAAATGTAGGCCCTAAATTAGCATTGAGTACCATATAAATGTGATTTATATAGTTGAACTGCGGTTGCTCAGTCTTTGTCTAAAGAAGAGAGTAAGTTCTTGATGTAATGGTGGGGGAGAGGATTCAATAGATGATTTTTAAATAAATTAAATAGATTACTATTATTAAAGGAAGACTTTATGATGGTTTAATTTAATTTTTTCTTAAAAAAAGGATGGTTGTGGATCTCTACCATTTAAGTTCAATTAATTAAATAATATAATATCATATATGGAGTGATTCATTGTTTTAATACTTTCTTTAAAGAATGTGGATCATTCGAACCATAAACTTTTTGGTCATTGGTACAAGTTTTATATCAGTTGAGCTATGTTCATATATTTACTGATTCATTGTCTTAATACTTTGTTTGAAATTATGTTAAAATAAATGAAAATATAGTAGATATTCTTTTTTTGTTCAATAACATTTGAAGTGAGGATTCAGACTTGAACTTTCAGTTTAAAGACATACAACATTTGTAGACATAGTTTTTTTTTTCCTTTCTTTTTAATTCAACCCATAGGGATGAGAGAGTCCAACCAATAACTTTAAAGAAGATATAAATATATTTATTGACATTGACAATAAGATCTATATAATGTGGAAATGTCGATGGAAATCAGCGGCGGAGGTAGCATGGGCCCGGGGGCTCAAGCCCCCCTCAACTTTTTCAAATACTATATTTATATTATAAATCGGAACCGAATACTATATTATGGAAATGTTATAGTGGCACAAGCCCCTCCTGGTAAACTTCCAATCCCGAGTTCAGCCCCATGCACGCTTGTTGTCCCTTCTTTCCGTATTTTTGTTTTTCATATGTATTAGAGTTCTTTCTCAACTTTATTTTGAAATTTTCTTTATATTTTTGAGTCAAATAAAGATGGAATAATACAAATATTTTAAAATTTTAGTAATAGGCTTTTGAATTAAAAAAAAAGGTTTAATTTAATGTCTAATAGATATGTGACCTAATAAACTAATAAACTGTGTGCCTTTTTATTTCAAAATTCTATTAGATACAAAATTACAAATTCAAAAACCTATTAGATAGAAAAGTGATAGTTTAGGCCCCGTTTGATAACCATTTGGTTTTTTGTTTTTGGTTTTTGAAAATTAGGCTTATTTTCTCCTAATTTTCCTACCATGGTTTGCATCCTTGTCAAAGATACATTTGAATCCCTAGCCAAAATTCCAAAAACAAAAACAAGTTTTTGAAAACTACTTTTTTTGGTTTTCAAAAATTGGCTTGGTTTTTAAAAACATGGAAATAAGGGTATTAGAAAAACAAAGAAACTTGTATGTGAAAGTAGTGTTTGTAAGCTTAATTTTCAAAAACCAAAAACCAAAAACCAAATGGTTATCAAACGGGGCCTTAGAGATTTGTTTTTTTTTTTTTTTTTTTGAAATTGAAAGTTTAGGGATTTATTAGAAACTTTTTAAAGTCAATGATTTATTATGCATAAACTTGAAAACTTAATGACTAAATTTATAATTTAACAAATTTAATATCAAAATATACGAATTGATATTAACATATATCAATGTGTTTAAAATCTTATTTTAGTTGTTGTACTCTGAGTTTTGTTTCATTTTAGTCATTGTACTTTGAAATGTCCAATTTTAGTCTAAGTATTTTCAATAAAATTTAAAATTGGTCTCTATAGTGAGTTTATTGTTATTTTTTCTAAAAATATTGGTTTCTATTAGTATTTTTTTTCCTATAAAGTTTAGAAATATATTCACGTTGTGTCTTTTATTGTATGAAAATTATGTTTAACAAATTTTGATGAAAATTAACTTAAACTTATGGTATGACCAATTTTAAGCATAGACTAAAATTATTCTATACAGCGTCCTCTCATATAAAGTTCTGGATCCGCCACTGTTTAGAATCATAGTTCAATTGGCATATAGTTTGTATTAATAACTAAGAAGTCTACAATTTGAATCTCTCACCACATGTTGTCAAAAAAAAAAAAACTTCTTTAAATAGTTTTTTTTCGAGTGAAGCCAATTGCTTGTCTCACATAGTTTTACCACACCCACATTTCTAAGATAATCGAGCCATACGACTTTCATCCAACTTCCAAATATTCCATCCATATAACATTAATATAGAACACAACTCTAATACCATTTATACAATCGTTGGTATCACATATATATATCTTGTCATTCAGTATAAACTCTATTCAAAAGATCTCGTACCAACAACAATATTGCTTCGGTCGGTGTAATGCACCCTTCCACATATGTAATATTCAACTAAAAAAAAATAATACTTGAAGATACAAATACACAATTCATAGAGTTGAAAAGTTACTAGCTGGTTTCAAAGACAATATCGATCGGAATAATTCACTTGTAGGATTTTAGTCGCAAGAAGTGGTTTGGAGAGTAATGCCTAAACAAATTGAAAGCAGATATGAAGGAAATGACAAGCATTGCTAAGAAAGCTGCATAGCCACAAAGGAAAGCTCCGCCAACTTGGTAGCAAAATCTGCGGAATCTGTTGCAGAGCTTCATCCATTGAAAGTCGTATGCGCCGGTCACCGCCAGAAACGCCGCCTCCATCCCCGCCGTGTTCGCCGCAAATACGAGGTACGCAGCTGCCTGTCAGTGCCGGTGCAAATTCAAACTACTTTAATGGCAAACTAAATTTATGCCACTTCCCCAACTTGGAAGAATTTGACACACATTAAACATTTTTGGGGCCCTTTGGGACCAATAGATAAGTTTTTTTTCGTCGGAATTTAAACTTCTGACTTTGATTTAGATAAAATATTTTAATTTCTTTATTTTTCCATGTTGGTTAATGGCGATTTTTTATGAAAGAAAAATTCTTATACTAGTACTTTTTTTTGTTCCAATTTTGAAAAGCGTTTACTTTAATTTTAGAATTTCGTACTTTTTGAAAAGGGTTTTGCTTAGATAGAGAAAATGTTTTTGAGTTTAATAGTTGTGAGGTGGGATTAAATTATTGGCTTTTGGGATATTAATAGGTTTGTCTTATTCATTGAATTGCGTTGAGTTGACTTTTTGATAACTATTTAGGTATCGTTTATAACTATATGATTTTTGGTTTTTTTGAAAATTATGCTTGTTTTTTCTAAATTTTTTTACAATGATTTTTATCTTTGTCAAGGACACACTTGAATTATTGGCAAAATTCCAAAAACAAAAACAAGTTTTTGAAAACTACTTCTTTTAGTTTTCAAAATTTGACTTAATTTTTGAAAACATGAGAAGAAGGTAAATAATAAGACAAAGAAACTTCAGGTGGAAGTAGTGTTTATATGATTAATTTTCAAAAACCAAAAACCAAATTGGTTATCAAATAGGGTCCAAGTAAATGAGCGTGATTTAAAAAATAAAAAAAATAAATAAAAAAAACAAAATCACGTATGGTATGCTAACTTCCTCTCCTATTATTTCTTTTTTTTAAAAAAAAAAATCCTAAGTTCAAGTATTTTTTTTTGGGCAAATTACAAAAACCACTCCTGAAGTATGATGTTTGTAACAATTACACCCTTAAAGTTTCAATTGTAAAAACTAAACTCTCCAACTTTCAAAAGTGTTAAAATTAGAACACTAAACTTTTGAATGTTAAAATTAAACCCCCAATCTATCATAAATGTAAAAATTGAGTCCATTCCATATCTTTCCTCTCTCTCCTTTCTCCTTCTACCTCTTCATCCTTTCCACCACCCTCTCTCTCTCTCTGAGGAATAATAATGGATTCGGTGATTAATTGGCTTTCTTTGTTCGTCTTTTGCATTTAAATTTCCTTCTCTTTCTTTGATCTCAACCCTTCTTTGAGCTTCTTCCATTAGCCTTTTGTACAATTTCTCCTCTGCATCTCTGAGAAATTTGAACTTGGGAGGAGGAGATCTCAACCTGTTCAAATTTTGCTCCAATTCTGCCAACGATTCAAAGAGGGGATTGAATCCATGGAGCTTGTACGAGTCTAAAGAGCTCAGAGGAGAAGCCTTCAATGGCAAAGAAGCCATTGGAGTGAAGAACGGTGTTTGAATCGTTGTGATTATATCACTCGAGATTCTGTTTCTCGACCCTTTTCCGCTTATATCGCCTGTAGATTTCACATGATCTTCAGATTCCAAATCTTCCTTGGTTTCCTCTTTGATCGTGAAGAGAAATCTTGGCTACCCTGCGAGATTGTAAATCCCCATCAGCTCCAAATCCTCTACCTCATCTTCGTCGTTTTCCTCGACCGTCTTCAACAACAAATCTTCACTGTAGCCGAGCTCGAGGTCCAATCCATGGCAGTCCTCAAGTGGGTTTCTGATAATTTCGCGAGTGGTGTTGGTTTCAGAAGGAATCAAATGAAGTGGCCCTTTTGTTATATTCATCGTCTTCAACACCTCTGTAATGTTGATTCTCTTTTTCTTCCGCCATAGCAGATGGTAAAGCTCTGCAACTATACCCACAAAGAGGAACCCCAAAATCACCCGTCTTTAGAAAGAGAAGAAAGGATGGAGAGGTAGAGGGAGAAAGTAGAGAGAGAGTGGGTGATGGGAAGAATGAAGAGGTGGAGAAAGAAGAGAGATGAAAGAGGAGAGAGAAGGAGAAATAAGAGATGGACCCAATTTTTACATTTATGATAGGTTGGGGTTTAATTTTAGCATTCAAAAGTTTAAGGTTCTAATTTTTACACTTTTAAAAGTTGGAGGGTTTAATTTTTACAATTGAAACTTTAAGGATGTAATTGTTACAAACATCATACTTCAGGGGTGGTTTTTGCAATTTGCTCTTTTTTTTTTTTGAAACAAAGTTCAAGTATTTAAAAATATATAATTTAATTGAGAAAACAAATATAGGGAAATTGCATGAGGTGGCAATTAGGGTTTTTTTAAATTCCAAATAGAACACAATGTAAAAATAATAGAAAATATGGGAATTTATTAGAATAAAATTTCATAATTCCCGTTTTACCCCTATTTAATTTTGAATTGTACGCGAATTCTACCAATTTTCGTACATTCCTTTCTATCAGTGTATATCACTTGATAGATTTTAATAATCACGATTCAAAGTCTATCAGTGACTGTCGGTGATAGACACTGATAAAATATCATGCTGATAGACTCTGTATAATCCTTCTATCAGTATTTATCATTGATAGATTCTGATAATTAGACTCTATTAATGTCTATCATTTGATAGACTTCGATTAATCGAAGTCTATCAGTGACTATGAGTGATAGACACTGATAAAATATCAATAGACTCCGTATAATCTTTCTATCCGTAAAAATATTAAAATGTAAAGAAAGATATTGAAACTTTTTAAATAAATGAAAAAAAAGAGAAAGAAAACCACTAAAACATATATATTTTGCCACAAATTTATAATTTTATTTTGGATTTGGTTCTTTAAAAAAAAATCTCTAAACCATTATTTAAAAAAAAAAAAAAAATCTCTAAACCCAACCTAGAACTTTCGGAATTTTTGGCTAATTACACGAGCTGGTTTCTTGTGATGGTGCACTTGTCAGTGTCCTTTTCCTCCATAACCACAGGTCGGGCAACTCCATTTACTCCCTCTTGCTCAGGGAAACTAAAACTATTAGAAGCATTATTTTTCTTCTTTTCACCAAAAAAAAAAAAAAAAAAAAAAAAACCCTTATTTTTCTTGATTTTTTCATTATTTTTTTTAATTTTTTTTATTTTGGTATAAATAAAATGACTCAACATAAATATCATAAAAATAATTAACAACTGTATATATTTATTTATTTATTTATAAAGTATAACACAAGTCAACTAGTGGTGGCTATAATAATCCTCCTGATCAATATCTAAGCCAATATATGATTCATCAAATAATACGGTAAAAAGTTAAAACTGGACAAATTATTATTATTGAGTTAATCCATGATTAAATATTTTTTTAACCAAATAAAGGTTATGCATATTGAAATATCAAAAATTTCAATTCATTTAGGACTTAGGACATGTGTTTAGGAGTGATTTTGGAATGACCAAAATCGCTTTTATCATGTTTGGGAGTGATTTTGACATTATAAAATCACCTCCAAATATGTCATTACATAAATTACAAAACACAGATTTCTCAATCTAATATAAGAGAAAAGGTAATATATAAAGAGAAATTAGGACATACCTGGTCAAGAAAGAAAGAAATCCAAAATAGGTATATATTAAAGTCAGCCCCTAATTTGGAGGCTCCTTTTGGCTGAGTTGAAATCCAACATTTGCAGAGTTGAAGAATGTTGTAGGCAGCTGCCATAGAGTCCACATACATAATTACTCTGTCACCAAAAGAAGTAAAAAAGTAAAAAAAAAAAAAAAAAAAAGTAATAATGATAAATATGTATATATATTTAAAAATCACTAACTTAAACCTAGGTCAACTGAGTCAAACATACATCTATCCTAAAAGTCGGATGATCAATTGAACTATAGAAAAACTATATATTTGGAGGTAAAAAATTTACCTTCTAATTTTGTATAAACATATCATAAATTTTAAAGAGATCAAATCAAATTAGAAATAATACTTCAATTTTTTTTTTTTTAAACTAAAGTGAATCTTTCCCTCTTTTCTTTTTTCTCCACCCAGAAAGAGCGTTGAAAATTCTGACTCAACCAATCTACATATTTAAGGTTAAATGTTCGAATCTCTCTATTCAAAACTTCGAAAAGAAAAACTCGGGGGAGACTCGACTCGAGAGAGAGAGGGGAGGGGGGCTTACATGAGAGCACGCAAACTTCTGAAAGAGGCTTTCTTGTCAACATGAAAGATTTGGGTAGTTTGCTTATCAAAAGCGAGCAGAAGAACTGTCAAAAGCAAGGCAATAATCGCAGAGAATCTGAGGAGCCCTTCAGTTCTTAGATCCCAAAACCCCATTGGCTTTCTCTTGTTGTGGAAAAAGCAGTGATGAGAAGTGAGAATATCCAAAATAAATCAGAAGTCGGTCGGGTGTTTGCGGCAGCTGCATATATTTATGATAGCTGGTTGGCCAAAACACACGACTCATTCATTATTGAGAGATGGCAATGTTCCCATCGGTCCACAAACCTCCACGCAACTTGCTGCTATTTAATATTAGGTTTAAATACTATTTCTTCCCATCTCTCCTCTTTCGAAACGTTTATTTTGATCCGTGTACTTTACGTTTCGTTTGAGGTTTTTCTTTTTGAAGAGAGTTTAATTTAGATCCAACTTTTAATGAGGGACCAATTTGATTTCTTCATTTTCGATTAAAATTTTGGCATAACACTATAGTTAATAAATTTCTTGAAATATTGTCATAACTTTGTATTAAAGAGTTTTTTTTTTTTTTTTTTTTTTTTATTTTTTTTTTTTTTTTATTTTATTTTATTTATGGAATTTGTATTAAAATTTTGCAACAGAGATTAAAATTGTCGCTTTGTAAAAGTACAAGACTAAAACAGACATATTAGAAGTATAGAGACTAAAATGAATAATAAATCAAATTATTATTAGGTTCAATTACGAGTTTAGTCCCTGAACTTTCAGGGTAGTGTGTCAATTTGGTCCATAAACTTTAAAAAAATATCAAATAAGTCCTCGACCTTTCAATTTTGTGTCAAATAGGTCTCTGAACTTTAAAAAGTATCTGGTAAATCCTTAAACTTTCACTTTTGCGTGTCTAATAAGTCTTTCAGCTTTCAATTTTGTGTCTAATAAGTCCTGACTTATTCAACATTTTTTTTAATTCACAAGCTTACTAGATACAAATAGAATGTTTAAGGTCTCAATAGGCATAAAATTCAATCTTATATCTAATAGATTGGTTAATTTTTATAAATCTCAGATATGTTGGAGACCTATTAGACACAAAATTGAAAGTTCAAGGACCTATTAGACACTTTTTAAAGTTCAGGGACCAAATTGATACAACCTTAAAAGTTCAAGAACTAAAAATGTAATTTAATCCTTTTTTTTATTATTTATTACTATTATTATTATATGGTCGTCTAATTTCATTCCAAACCCACCATAATCATTGGTATCTTGATTTTGTATTTAGAAGTTATTAGGAGTATGTATATTTTCAAATCCACATCCAACGATTATCATGAGACAGTCACATTGTAGCGGTCTCAGTAATCTCTTTAAACTCAATTAAAATTTGACCTCTACAATCATCTGGACTTTCAGAATTTTAATGCTCTTGTTCAAAGAATGTGATTACGTTTTTTAATCATAGATTTAATTATCAATTCTATTTAGGGTGTGTTTGGTTTAACTTTTCAAAGGTTTAATTTTGAAAAAAATTCTAGTGTTTGACAACCACTAAAAATGACTTATTAAAAAAATGAGATTGAGAAATAAACCATTATTTTGAGAGATACTTGAAACCAAATTTTTTAAAAAGAGTTTGTAAGTATATAATAATTTGAATATAAAAACACTTGCGAATAAATGTAACCAAACATATGATTAAAAAAATGCATTCATGAAAAACACTTAAACTAAAAGCTATACCAAACAAACCCTTAGTCTTTATGAAAATTTTGAGATTATAATTTGTGGTCTTTGTTGTCATTAATATTAGGGAAAAAACCATTTAAAAAAAATTAGCAAATTGTATCAATTTTAACCTCTAACTTTCAATTTCATCAAATTGAACCTCAAACTTAGTAGATTGTATAAATTTTAACCCAAAACTTGCAAAAGTGTTGCAATATAGACCTTTGGTCAACTTTTCATTTGAATCATCATTAAAACATGTGATTGACAATTTTCTCCATTTTCATAAAAAAAAAATCACATTGTACCTAAGTTACATTGATTTCTCGTAAGAATTTTGTTGGAGAAACTCTTTATTTGAAGAAATCAAACACTTTAGACTGGTTCTTCTGCTTGATATTAGCCTTCGAAAAAAGAAAATCACAAAGTTATTAGCAATAAGAAAAATCTACAAAATATGAGGGACAAAAACCTAAAATTGCTTTGCTTTTGTTTCCTACCCTTCATGTCCTAATTAGCAAGAAAAAAAGCAAAAAAAAAAAAAAAAAATCTCACCAAGTTTTTAGCAACAAGAAAAAACTAGCAAACATTTGAAGAAAAAACCAGCTAGCAAACATTCGAAGAAAAAAAACTCCAAAATTGTTTGCTTTCATAATCCTTGACAAAAAAAAAAAAAAAAAACAACAACAACAACAAGAAAAAGTCATCTAAATGAAAAGAAAAAACCCCCAAAATTGTTTTCCTATCATTCTATAATTGTATGTTCTTTTAAGTAGTTAAAAAAAAAACCAAACCTACAAACACAATAGGAAGAAAATGAGAGAAAACTCATGTACAACCGTTCGGCAGCAAAAGTTTATTCAAATAAAAAGTTTCTCCAATATAAATTTCTTACAAGAAACCAACTCAGATGCCATATGAATTAAAAAAAAAAAAAAGAAAAATGAGTAAATATTCAATTGTATTCTTTAACGGTGGTTCAAACAAAAAGTAATCAAATGTCTACATTACAACACTTATGCAAGCAAGTTTAGGGTTAAGATTGATACAAAGCTACTAAGTATGAGGTTCAATTTGATGAAATTAAAAGTTAAGAGTTAAAATTGATACAACCCGCTAAGTTTGGGGTTCAATTTGATTTGTTTAGAATTAAACTGGATATAACCCCATAAGTTTAGGGTTAAAAATGATTTTTTTCCCTTAATATTATTAAGGAAATGATGGGACATCCCTATTAAATAACTTCTGCTAAGTTGGGGTGGAGGTTGTAGATAGTAGGACGTGGTATATCAAATATGTCAAGAATATAATTGAAATTCATTAAAATTTAGAGGCTTAATAGATTTCCTTATCAAAGTACAATAGTTAAATTTATAATTTAATCAGAAAAATATTTCCTGTTTTTGAAAATGTGAATAAGTAATACGTAAAAGTTGATGCTGCTGTACTTTTGAATTATTGCTCAATTCCACCTCAAATTTATTGTTTTGCCAAAAGCGAGCATAGCTCCGTGGTAATTCCAAATGTTGATGTACTAAAAAAAAAAAAAATTAAGAAGAAAAATGTCATTTATGAAAATATAATGAAAAGAAAGAATAATATTTAAAAATACATATAAAACAATTGTTTTGGAAACAATTTCTAAACAACTCTACGTGAACCAAAGTCCTCTTGGTCATTAGTACAAATTTTATGCCAGTTCAACTATACTCATGCTAGTATTAGGGATATATCTTTCAATATCTTAATTTTGGATTATATTTTTGAAAGAAAATGTAAATAAAAGATACTTAATGTCACTATTTCAAAAAAAAGATACTTAATGTCACAGTTGGGCGGGTTGCGTAGGACATTAAATACTATGCATTATAGATATATATACATACATATATGATATTAAATACTATGAGCTATTGTAGCCCACACAATTTTTTTCGATTTAAGTCAATAATTTCCACTTTAATTGCTACAGAAAAGTAGGTTTTTTTTCTTTAAACTTTTTGAGGAAAAGAAAAGTTGGTATTTGATGGTGACCTTTCTATTTTGAGTTTCATATTCATTGGTTGTATATAGGGAGAAATTAATGGTAACTAATTTAGTTTCAAAAAGAAAAAAAAAATGGTAACTAATTTTTATTTTTTATTCTCTCTCTTTGCTTTATTAGGAAAAATATGTGCAGGTCAACCGTATATTCTTTCTTTGTTAAGAGAAATGGAAATTTTACTTAAAATTAAAATTTAAAAAATCAATATTCAAAATTGTATCAGTTTTAATTAATCTTCTTGATAATGTATGTGGAATTTGTGAGAAAAAAATACAAATGAAAATTTTACCAGCATTGCTGAAAATTATTAATTAAACAGGAAAAAAAAGAAATAATAAGAAACCAAGGCCCGTTGTCGATAATGATTTTGTATCCATTAAAAAAAAGTTATTCCCAACTCACTACAGGAAAATGGATATATTTTAGGATAAGTTTTTAGTAACATATTTGTTGTTGCCAAAATTCGAACGAAAAAAACACACTTGACCTTCACGTAATAATGAATTTGTTTAACCTTAGCTTCTGTATTATCGTATGGCAACATTAGAGAGAGGGTAAATAAGGTTGTTGCAGACGAAATTCAAGCGACAACAAAAACAAATATACGGAGATTTCAAGACCGGTCTCGGTTTCTTGGAGTTGTCCCCTGAGAACTGGGGTTACGTCAGTCTGATTGCTGGGACGGTGTGACGGAAGAACTCCATAGTTGTTTCGAATACAACATTGGTACCTGCAAGATGGACATGGAGGAATTATTGAATGAGTGGAAAAACTTTAACTTGATGGATGGAGAAAAAGAAACCTTCATAGTTCTGGGTCGAGAGGAAGAAAAAGACATAAATGGAAAATTGGAGCGATGTTTAATTGGCAAGCTCCTGTCTAGTCGTGTTATTGCTGCATCAGCGAACAAGAATCTCCTATCTGATAGGGGTGATCACGGTTCGGTTCGGTCCGATTTTGACCAAGACTAATGACCGAATCGAACCTCTGGGTTTTAAGATGTTCTGAACCGAAAAAATCAAACGTCCTCTCGGTTTCGGTTCAAAACCGAACCATTCGGTTTGGATTTCGATCAGTTCGGTTCGGTTTTAACCGATCCTTGTTTCTTTCCTGAGACGCGCGATGAAAACTAAGATCTAAGAATTTTTTTTTAAAAAAAAAAACAAGAAAAAAAGAGAGAAAGAAGCTGAGAGTGATGGGCGGTGAAGACTCTGAATCGACAATATGAACAGTGACGACAACAAAGACAACTATAACGATTACGTTGGAGAGGAGAGATGAGTGGTGGGTGCCGGTGGTCGACTAAGATTACTGATAGCACCAAATTGGTGTTAATTATTTCTGTAAATTTTGCTTATCCTAATGCTATTATTTGTGAAAATTGACTAATTCTGAGTCTTATTGATGTATAGATCAATTTGATGTTCTCGGGATCTAGAAGGGCATTTTCGCTACCTCACGGCGTCTCGATGCTACGAATGCAAGACGTGGCCAATTTAGCGTCAGCGTCTCGACGCTACCTCACTGCGCCTCAACGCTACGAATGCAAGACGTGGCCAATTTAACGTCAGCGTCGAGACGCTGGCCACGACGTCTCTACGCTGTCGCATTTTTATAAAAGGGACCTTTTCGCATTTTAGGTCATTCATGTTCGTCTGTAGCCGATTTTCGCCGCAACACCTCGTCTCTCTCTGTATTTTTCCAGTTTCCATTGTATTTGCATTAGATTAGATTAGTTTTTAGATATAGGAATGGCTAATCGAGCCCCAAGACTTAGTTGGAGCATTGCAATGTCCGACTAAGTGTAGATCGTCGTAGTTGGGGACTCCGAATGTAAGTTTTGGCATTCCTTTGAGACCTTGTATCTAAGATTTCAGTGTA
This sequence comes from Luffa aegyptiaca, assembly GCA_017139565.1. Lineage (NCBI taxonomy): Eukaryota > Viridiplantae > Streptophyta > Magnoliopsida > Cucurbitales > Cucurbitaceae > Luffa > Luffa aegyptiaca. Next base: position 43,144,525 of record CM029402.1, on the reverse strand, counting down.
TTATTGTTTAATTGTGTTCTTAATTCCAATTTATATTACAATTGATTTGAATCATTGGATTGTCAACCTATTGTGTTTTTATCAATTGCTTTTCTAGAATTGGTAGCGAATAACTCTATTGTTAATCTTGATTAAAAGACGTTTTATCCCAATTGATCAAAATTGCATGATAGATTTAGGAGTTAAGGCTTAGAATCGTATGAATTTAGGCTTTTCCTAGTTTATGCATTCTATCTAACGCTCCATCATTCTTATGAGATTAAATTCTAATTAGTGAGACGTCATTGGTTAGATTTTTAATTAGGTTTTGGCCTCGATGCTTTTGTCGGGTTAGAAAATAATTGGGATCATTAATCTCACTGGCTTTTCCAGCGAGATGTTAGACAATTAGCTAGTAATTCGTTAATAAAGAATCTATGATTTAGAATTGTCAAACTGAATTCGGATAACCAATTGCACGATCCCGAGGTAAGATTAGTTAGTCCATCCTTTTATTTTCATGTTATTTTAATTTTGGTAATTTAATTTCTTGTATTTTAATTTTTCATCCTCAAATCTTCTTCCATGCCAAACCCCCCCTCCGGTTACTAATTGAAAATTTTTAAGTTAATTTAATTAATACAATTGTTCCCTGCGTTCGACCCCGAACACTATTTCTACAAAAAAATAGTTGTAGTGCCGCGAAATTATAGATTTATTTGATACGACCCTCAACAAGTCGTCTATCAAATACGGTGGTGGTGAGGGGAGGGAGAAAGGAAGAAAAGATGAGAGAGGGAATGCATGAGCGACGGAAGAGATGAAATGAGGAGAAGTGAGTGAGAGAGAGATGAAAGAGGGAGGAAAGAGTGAAAATGGCGGTTGAAAGTTCGATGGGTAAAGAAATTTAGGGTTAAAAACTTATATGGGCTGTGAATTATTAATCAAAGGGAAAAGATAAGTGACTGGATTTTAAAAAATAAGGTGGGTTGGACTTGGCTGGAAATTTAAGAAAAATTTGGATTGGGCCTAGATAGAAATTTAAGAAAAGCTTGGACTGGGCCTGACGGTTGGAGGATATTTTTTAATAATTTGTATTTGTATCGGTTCGGTTCGGTTTTCTTTCGATTTTTTAAAACTCAAACCGTGAACCGGACCGAAAATCACGGTTTTTTTCAGTATATAAACCGAGGGAACATATTTTTTTAGAATAACCGGATCGAACCAGTCGGTTCAGTTCGGTTCCTCAGTTTTTTCAGTTTTATTATCACCCCTACTATCTGGAGCATGGAAAACAAGAAGTAAGATAAATATTGAAACAGTCGGAAAGAATGTGTTCTTGTTCAAATTTGAAGATCAGTTGGACAGAAATTGGGTGCTAAAAGGTAGACCATGCATGCATGGTTCTTTGATAAGCATCTTATAATTCTTGAAGAGCCAAGAGTTAATAGAATAATAACAGATATGGAGTTCAAAGAAGCGACGTTTTGACTTAGGCTAATAAACTTACCAATAGGCTTTCGCAATAATTCAGTAGCTGAAAAGATTGAGAATATTCTCGGTAGTTTCCTTGAGGTGGACAGTGAAAAAGATGAGTTTTGTTGGGGCAACAGTATGAGAATCAAAGTTAAATTAGATATAACCAAGCCCCTTCAAAGAGAATTTATGTTAAAATTAGCAGTACGAATAGAAAGGGATTGTTGGGTAATTATACGATACGAAAGACTCCCCGATTTTTGCTTCAAGTGTGGATGCATTGGACATGTGGCAAAAGAATGTAAAAAAAAAAAACCAATGGAAAACGGAAATTTTGAGTATGGAGCATGGTTGAGATTCCAGGAATTTTCAAGACCAGTAAAGAAATCAGACTCCCCAACAAAAAATGATAAAAAAGCAGATGAGGGAACTATGGAAGGAGAAAAAGAAAATAATCAAGCAAATGAGCTAAGAAAAGGAATCTCTGTTGGAAACACTTAGGGAAATGAATTTGTGCAGGAAGATGCATGGAAACTCCAGAAGGCTGAATCATAAAATGACACCATATATAAATTTAAATGAAAAGTTTGAAAATAGAAGAGAGGTGGCTGAAAATATGTTTGTGGATGAGAATCTGAATGATAGGGGCAATGGAGGTAATAGTTATGTGGACTATGAGATTTCAGCAAGGAAAAAGATGAGTTGGAAGAGGCGTGCTAGAATGGGCCTAGTAGAAGAGAAGAAATTATGATACATCAGTTTTACAGAAGAGGAAAGGGAAAGAAATCTTGGGAAATGAAGGTAAAAGAGCTAAAGTCAGAGAAGAAACTGTATTGGAGGCTGTGAATTAGCTCTGCCAAGGATTATGAAAATCCTATGTTGGAATGCTCGGGGTTTGGAAAACCCAAGAGCATTCTGCGCTCTTAAAAATCAAACCTTGTCGTCTCAAGGAATCCCCAGATTTTGTTTATTTCAGAAACCGGAGATGAGATAACGAATAAAATAAAGATCCAATATAAATTTGATGAATGCCTTACGGTTAAAAGCTTGGGAGCTAAGGGTCCGTTTGGAATACATTAATTTAAATGTTTTTCAAGAATATATTTTTTTAAAAACATTTTGTATAAAAATCGTTTAGAATTTAAACACTCATATGTTTGGTTGCATTTCCTCACAAGTGTTTTGATACACAAGCTATTGTTTACTTAAAAAGTCTTTTAAAAAAAGTTGGTTTCAAGTGTTTATCTCAAAATGGTTTATTTATCAATCTCATTTTCTAATAAGTCATTTTTAGTGGTTGCCAAACATTAGAAATTTTTTCAAAATGATTTTTTTTTTTCAAAATTAAATACTTGAAAAGTTAAACCAAACACACCCTAAAAGAGGTCTTTGCTTATTATGGAAAGAGGCGAATAATCTAATATCTATCAAATATTTTTCTCAAAATCATATAGATTCTATGGTTAGTCGGTGCGGGAAAGATTGGAGATTTACGGGGATTTATGGCTTTCCTGATACAAATAAAAAATACATGAGGTGAAACCTAATAAAGAGGCTTAAAAATGTGGGGGACTATCCATGGCTTCTTGGTGGGGACTTCAACAAAATTCTTAGTGACAATGAAAAGATGGGAGGCCCTATGAGAGAGAGGAAATATTTAGAAGACTTTAGGCAGATATTAGATGAATGCGAATTAAAAGATATCAACCCAAGTGGAGATAGATTTACATGGCACGAAAACAGAAAAGGAGTCTAGGTTTGGGAAAAACTTGATCGTTTTCTTTGTAACTCATCGTTCAAATATATGTTTAATTTTGAAGGAGCTTATAACTTGGACTGGTTGTTCTCGAATCATCGGCCCATTGAGATCCGACTGGAAAATCATCGCTCCAAAAGGTTTGGGAATAAAACCAATTTGTTTAGGTTTGAAGAGGTGTGGACGAGACATGAAGGGTGTGTTATATGATCTCAAAAAATGGTATTTGGGACGGTAACGTAGTATCTTCTCCAACCCTATCTAATAATTTGCATAACTGTTGTAGAGTTCTATCAACACGGGGAAAGAAATTGAACTTAAATAGAAAGAAAAGAATAAATAAATGTAAGGAGGATCTTAAGAATGCTTATAGTAATAATATATCCAATGTGAATTTTGAATCCATTCATGAAATAGAATTTGAGTTAGATAAACTTTTAGAAGAAGAAGAAATTTATTAGAGGTAAAGGGCCGGGAAGATTGGATAAAAAGGGGAGATAGAAACTCTAGATGGTTTCATAAGAAAGCCTCAATAAAGAAAAAACTAAATAAAATAACAGGAATTAGGGATAAAAAAAGTAGGGGAATTGCAATGGGTAGCAAAAAATATTAGGATATTTGCAAATTTAACTATGATTTATTAGGTTTGCAAATATAGCAAAATTTTAAAAATCTGATTTCCGTTTTTTTTATTATTCCAATTTTACCCTTGTTGGTATATCAATAGGTATATTAGTAGTATATCTGATATATTTTATATTTACTGATATACGAAATATAAAGTATACCAAATTTGATATACTCGAATGAATACAATGATATACCTAATATACTAATGATATATCTAATATATACTTGATTTGATAAACATAATATTTGATATACCAATGATATACTTGATATGTTACTTTCTTTACTTATATTTGTTATATTTTCTTTTCTCTTTATTGAATTATGTTGTATTATTTACATATTTTAAATGAAATGTTTGTCTTTTATAAAATAAATGTTTGTCTTCTATACCTGTTATGAAAGTTGATACACCGTTGATATACCTCATTTTTTTTACTAGTCAAATAATTAATAAATATACCTGATTATGAGTAGCTAAATACATCAATGATAAACTTGTTATTAAAAAAAATCATTGATATATACACATTCAACCGAGAGGTTAGATGTTTAAATCCTCTCCCACACATATTGTCCCAAAATAAAGCTAATATATCTAATTCTTTATTGATGAAGTATATCAAAAATATCTAAACTAATGAAAGCTCATGTGTAAAGTATATTATATTCACGAAATATACATCTGATATACTATATATTTAGTATATGAATTGATTGATATACCAAATATCTAATACATTATATTCACGAAATATACATCTGATATACTATATATTTACTAGATATTTGGTATATCAGTGGACGACGAGCTGAGGTTATTTTAGTCTTTTTGCGTTATTGTCTGGGCTGGGCCAAACGTTTTTTGCTATATTTGCAAACCCAATAAATCAAAGACACGCCTGCAATTATTGATTTTTTTTTTTTTGCTATTGATGCAAATGCCCCAAAAAAGTAACTGGTCTGAAGATATTATAACCATTGAAGAGACATTTGTTTCCTATATTTTAATAACATGTTCAAGACTACTAATATAATCTTGACATATCTAGTATTAATTCAGCTCTAAGGTATATGCAACCTAGAGTAACCCAGGAAATGAATAATAGACTTTTTGTCCCTTTTTCCTAGGCTGAAATAGAAAGAGCAATTAATCAAATGTTTCCTATTAAGGCTTTGGGTCCTGATGAATATCCAGCCCTCCTTTACCAAAAGTATTGGAATATTGTAGGCCAAAACACAGTTGTGGAATGTCTAGAAATTTTAAACAATAAGAAGATTATTGAAGAATGGAACAAAACGAATATTGTTCTAATTCCTAAAGTCTCTAATCCTAGTGAGGTTGGTGATTTTAGACCAATTAGCTTATGTAATGTCAATTATAAGATAGTTACTAAAACAATAGCTAATCGGCTAAAAGGTGTGTATTAAAAGGCATAATTTCAGAGTCCCAGTCAGCTTTTGTACACAAGGTAGACTTATTACTGATAATATCCTAATTGGACATGAATGTATTAATGCAATTAGAAATCACAAATACATCAACAAAGATATGGCAGCATTGATGATATAGATCTAAGTACGGCCTATGATAAGGTTAAGTGGATCTATCTAAAGGAAATCATGCTAAAATTGGATTTTAATTACTCTTGGGTGGAGCTGATTTCAAGCTATATATCTTCTGCTAGTTTTTTTGTTTTAATATAAATGGTGAACAAAGAGGTAGTTTCTCTTTGAGTAGGGGCCTTGGAGACCCTTTTATCTCCTTATTTATTCCTATTGGGTAGCTGAAGGTATATCCCCTTAATTTCCCACTTATTGTTTTTAAAGTGAGAAAAAAAAATCAAAATGTTTACAAGATATTGATGCTTTTACCAAAACAAGACTAATTTTAAGTTTAGTTTCTTAGATTTATCAAAAACTCTTGAATAAACTCTTTTTAATACATTTTTTCTATTAAAAAAAAGGGGTTTTAAACACTTTCTCCATTTATTAATTTAACAACATCAATACACTTGTTTTTAAAGTAGTTACTACTCTTACCAAACTAATTGAACTTCCTTGAGTTTCAAAAATTGGTTTTTTGGGCGACTTAATTTATCCAATACACTTTTCAATAGTTTTTTTCTTTGTTTTTTTTTTTTTAATTATTATTATTTTTTTAAAGTTGTAGCAACTTAAATAAATACCTTTCAAATTTTCATTTTTAATAAAAAAAAAAATCTTTCCATTAAAAGCTATATTTTCTATATATATATAAGTTGACCTCTTTAAATTGATTGAGTAATGCAGTTGAGTTAAATTCATATTACTCTCAAGATGCATGAAAATTCTTTACTAAAATAATTAAAATAAACAAAAACAAAACAAGTTTAAAATAGTTGATGGCGGATTTGACAAAAAATGTAAATTTTCTTAAACTTTTGAGGTGATGAATTTTCTCATTGATTAAGAATAATTCTAAAATTGCATCAATTGATGGCTAACAACCCCACTCAAGTCAGTAAAATGTTTGCTTCATTCTTAAAGTTTAAGATATGACAAATTGAGACATTTTAAAAATAAAATCGACAAAACCATTTTTATTTAATCTCAAATGGCTATTTTTCTTTAATTATGATTAATTGAGATAATGTGAGAAAATTGAGATTTTGGTAACTGTTTCTTTTACCGGTGTTGTACGGTGCTAATACCTTCCCCACACGCACAAAAGACCCACCAATCTAAACTCCATGTTTTGCCGACCACTTTCTTTTATAAATTGATGACCAATCACACCTTAATAATGGTTGGTGGCGAATCCAAATCTCTTTCTATAAACTCCACCTTTTGAGAGGACATCAGCCGCTCCGTCACGCGATATACTAACTTTGGAATTTTCTTTTTTGATGTTTGAAATGGGGATTCGTTGATTTTATGGTTTGTGGTGAATGTTCGATTTTTTGTTTTTGCAAAAAATATATGCAGACTTTGTTATTATTTGATTTGTGCATAGTGTGGGTTTTTTTTAATTTTTTATTTATTTATATAAAATTTTTGAGTTGGGTTTTGTGTGCTGATCTTGTTCAGTTAAAAAAGGATATATATGAAAGGTTGGTTTTTTAGAAACAATATATTCAGCAGGTATATTTTGATTGTGAAAGTTCAACTTAACTTCTAATTTAACCTTATATACAAAAAAAAAACTTCTAATTTAACCTAATTGATTTGTTTCACCTTCTTGAGAATTACATTTACCACAACCATGCAACTCATTGTACTTAAAAATGTATGCATTTTCTTCATTATATAACTTAATATCTCTTGATGTACTTAAAAATCTACAAGTCAACTATTCAAAGAGGTTTGATGGGGATAATTGGACAAAATTGTTTCTTTGATTTATAGATAACTATGGGTTGGGTTCAATTTCTAACCCAACTGATCAAATTAGTTAGTAGTTGTATGATCTATCTATACAATTTGAGAATTCAATGCAAAATCACAAATGAAAAAGTGGGACCAAAAATAACCATGGTAAAATTAGGAAGGAAAAGTGTCATTTTTGATATAGACAAATGGGCTACCTAAGATATATAGACATGGATTGAGAACCATTAACAACCTATGAAATTGGGGACCAAACATGGGAGGGTTGAAACCCATTAACACCTTATGCAATTTTGGGGACCAAATGTTTTAGGTTAAATGAAAGTGGTTGTCCATTATGGTCACTCTCTCTAATAAAGCTAATTTAAACAAGTTAGACAAGACTGGAACTCCATAATTATATAGGTGTACATTTATGTTTGTCACTCTCAACTCTAACTCTAACAATGTGACTAAGGATAAAGTGTCAATACGAACATAGTTTATTGGATAAGTCGCGTCAATTATCATTCTAAAGATTGATTATTCGATCTCCTACCCTGCAATTGTTGAACTAATTATGCTCAATTTTATATTTGTTATTATTGCTAAAAAAAGGTCTACTAATAATATGTAAACAAAGTCATTAATATTTCATTTAATTACTTTTAGTGTCACATCATTTGCCGTCATGTTAGGTTTGCATTCACTTGTGAGTATTTCAATATTGTAATATTATTTGATTTACTAATTGGGACTTAAGCGAAAAGTGTCTCCCCCAACTCAATCAATTCGATTGCTATAAATTATCTAATTTTAAGAGTTAAAAAGAGAGAAGGAAAGGTATAGTTTAGCTTAAGAAGCTATTGATAAGGTAGCCCTATTGTTATTTTGCACTTATATAGTTGATTTTTTCATTTTTTTTTTCAAAAAAAACTTATAATTGAATTTATTTGAAGGTAGGTCAAACTATCTATGAAAATTAAAGATAGCTTCAAAAGTTTAGATGGAGAAAAACTATATATATATCCATATGTGTGTGTATTTATATCTCAATTTTAAAAAGATACACATTGATAAAACATTGACATCATTAGATATAATTTTCTCAAAAAACAAATCATAGAAATCAGCTGAGACTCAAAAATTATTTGAATAAACAAATAAAGAATTCACATTTCTTAAATCATTATTAGCAATTAATCTTTATTATTAACATATACATCTATAATGTGAATATTAAAAAAAATCAACATATCTTGATATTTTTTTATTGGTTAAATTATCACTTAATTCAAAAGTTTAAACTTAGAGATCGTTTAGAATGATTATATCAACCCCTCTTTCGTACTCAAAATGTTCAAAAATTACTATAAATCCACGTAAGTGAATGCCAATATCAATTTGAAAACAAATAATATTGAAGAAAGTTTTAACATAAGATCTTCTACTCTTATCTTGTTTATTCCAAAATTTTAAGTTGATATTTATATATATTCATAACGTATATTTGATAGAAAACAACACAATTGATTCTTCAAATATCAAATCTTAAAAAAAAATAAAGAAAAAAAAATTATAGAAGTAAAATGCTACATAAAAAAAACAAACTTTAATTTGTTTCATACCCAAAATTCAAAAAGAAGAGAAACATGACTTCAAAAGCAAATGATATCAAAGAATAACAGACATAAAAAATGAAGACAGACAAACTCATGAGACATTTGTTTTGTTTATTTTGTGTATTTTAAGGTTGGTCCTCCTAGGAGTTGTTGAGGTAGCACTCAAGAGGGAAGCCTTGAGGGAATCTGTTTGTGTCTTGACAGTAATTGTAGATCATATAGTTATCTTGTGCCCATTTCATTTGGCCTTTCTTTGCATATTCATAATCAAAATTTTGCCAAAGCCATGAATTTGAATTGGGAGTGCAAGAAGAGTAGCCATTGAACCAATAGCAGCCATCTTCATTGAAGTTTCTGTAATAAGCCTTGAATGGAGCTTGGCTCCAATCTGTCTTCTCAAGACCACCTCTTGTGGCCCAATTATCAGCATCCCATAGACTTGAATGTAATCTCATGGCTTGGTATTGTGGGAATGGGACTCCTTTGTCTTGGAAGTTCTTGAATTCTCTTATGGGGATCTCATCTACATAGAAACTGCAATGCATGAAATATGATTAAATAGGTTTGAATTGTTCTTCGTTGCAACTTCCGTTTTGAGTCACGCGTATCGAATTTATTATAAAAAAGAATGTGACCTATGATCTATGTTTGATGCAATAGAGAAATTTAACAATAGGGACCAGAATATCGTTTTGTCAAAAGTGTTTAATGTATGACTTTTTTGTCTTATAAAATAAATTATAAAACAAAGTCATATACAGAAAAACTAGAATTACTTGTATCTATGATATAGTCAATATGAACATAGCTCAACTGATTATTAAGACATTATATCATGGATCAAAAGCTTAAATGTAATTTGAATCTCTTATTCAACAAGGAGTGAGGTGATTTGAATCTCTGACCTCTTAATCGAGGGTAACATACCAATTACTGTTGAACGATGCTCACTCTCACAAAAACAAATACCTTTGCTTATATAAAATCATTTAGGAAACCTATGCTAAACACATTCTAAATTTAGTATTTCTTCCAAAAGGACCTATGAAGAAAAGGTTTTATTTGAAAAGGCACTTCTTTGAAAAAGCTATCCCAAAACACACACATACATGGAAGGACAGTGGTTTGAAGAAAAATAGTATATTATTGGAGGTGGTAACTCAATAACATAGTATTCATTTTAAGGCTTTCTATAATTTTCAGTATTTGCAGCCTCTCAATTGGTATCTGTTTAATGGCCATATATATATTATATTAAATGAAAAACTCATCATCCCATATTAATATATATGGAAAACTCATCATCCCATGTTAAAACTTCATATGCCCATTAAATGGTTCAAATCTAGTTAATTATTTTTCACTTATGAAATTAATTAGATATTAAATGAATTCCCACCTCTCTCTTGTGAAAGTTATAAAAAATGAAAATAAAGTTCAACAATACTTGGTTGCATACGGGTTTGTAGGGATCTTCCTACATATTATCCTATTAAAATCTTAATAACTAAGAAAGAGAAAGATAGAAAAATGAGAACTTTTTTATCTCCTAGTTGTCAAGATTTTTATGATTCATGGTATGTAGAGAGATCCCTCCGTACCGGTATGCAATCAAATTTTTTTCCAATAAAGTTTCTAATAATTAAAAGGTTACTTACACAATGTGTTGGTGATTCCAAAGAATGGTGTAGGTGTGGAAATCAGCAGTTGGGTCAAACCATAAGTAGAATTGCATTTCTCTTTTGCCAACTCCTTGGCAATACACATTGGTGTGAAGGATGTAAGGATTTCCACTTGTGTTTCCCAAGAATTCAAAGTCTATTTCATCATGGTAATCTCCTTTTGAAGATAACTAATAACATTTCAAAACATATGTCAAATTATTAGATTTTACAATAATCTTAAAAGTTTAGCAATAATATAGTTTAATATGATTATTAAAATAGAAAAGTTGTAAGGTCAAAAACCATCCTCACATTCAAACTACAACACCAAAATGTAATGGGTAGTGGCTAGGGTTTAAGATTTTCATAATTTGATAGATTCTTATTTTATCTTATTTTCCATTTTTTAAAAGTTTTAGACAATTACTTGTCATTAGACTTCTTTCTATCATAGAATTTTTAGAGCTATCAAATATAGCCTATACATTTTTCACCAAGAAAATTGCACCTACTTAGTATTTCCATTGAAGTTAAAATACCATATTTTGGTCCCTATATTTCAGGTTTCATTTTATTTTATTCTTTGTACTTTAAAATGTCTGATTTTAGCCCCATACTTTCAATAAATCTTAATATTAGTTGTTGAAAGTTAATTTTTTTCAAAATGGGTTACGTTTTCAGCTTTCATCAGCATTTCCACAAATTGAAAGGAGTAAAGGTTCTAAATTGACATTAAAAAGATTGTCCATTTTTTATTATTATACCGTAAAAATATGAACAAAAGATTACAAAAAAGAATATCAATAAAAGAAGACGGTATAATATTAACATAAACATAAACGACATTAACCATTAAATTAAAGGATAAGCAACTTAGATACATAGACAGGTATCTTGGCTACACACCACCATTAAAATATCGACAATTAGGAGAGATAATTTTTTTTTTTTTTCCATTTTTAACCTTTATGTTGTTAAGATTTTAATAGAAGCAGCCAAATATTGTTCTAAATTAAATGCTAATATAAAAGGAATCTAAACCACTCATTTATTAGTTCCAATGCATTTTATGCTATTAAAAATATATGAACTAAAATGGAATGAAACTCTAAGTATATGGACTAAAATGATATTTTAAGCTTTCATTGGTCTTTCCACAAATTGAAAAGTCAAGAAAAGGTTCAAAATTGACATGAAAAAGATTATTCATTTTTTTATTATTCTACCCTAAAAATATGAACAAAAGATTAAAAAAAATCAATAAAAGAAGACGTAATAATAATATTAACATAAACATTGACATTAAACATTAAATTAAAGGATATAAGTAACCTAGATGCTCTCCCCTACACAACACCGTTAAAATGTGGACAAGATAAAAAGAATTTTCTCATTTTTTACCGTTCTCTCTTAGAACGGTTATGCAGCCAAGTATTATTCTAAATGCTTATTGAAAAGGAATCTAAACCACTCATTTACTAGATCCAATGCATTCAACGTAACGAAATATCCATCGACATCGATATTTTAACAACATTTTCTTCGAATTTCTATAAATAGGGTTTGGTTGGAAACTTACAAAGAATGTAGTGACGGTGCCGGCAGAGTTTCCAGAGACAAGTTTGATTTGCATTTCGAGCTTTGCAAACAAGTATTCATTCTTGGATTGAAACCCCGAGCCCGAGGTTCTATCGAGGCTGAGCGTCAGAAGTTCATTATTGTCGAGCATCTGACCTCGCCCATCTCCCCAGCTGATGTCGATGGATTTTGCCAAGTCATCGGCGACCGAAGCAGATAGACAACAAAACAAAACACAAACAAACAGAAACTTTGTCGGAATATTCGAAAACGACGACAAACAGGAAGAAGAACAAGAACATTCATGCTTCATGGTCGTCGGTGGGAAACCATGGAACAAAAAATGACCGATTGGGAATGGAATTTATAAAACGAGGCAGAAGGGTTTGAGGATTCATGAGCTGTAATCTTGAAGAAATATGGAAAAAAACAGCTCTCTTTTTTTCTTTTTTTTCTTTTTTTTGCTTTTGTTTTGAGTTCTAATTAAATATCTGGATGTTAAAATAAGCATTTTGACTTTTAAAAGGCATATTCTTAAAAACTCCATTACAGATGTTGCTGTATTCCATTTTGCTCGACGTGACGACCACACAATTTTGAAATTAGATGCATTGGCTCTCGCGGCTGCGGCACCGATTATTGGATTGGACGGCAGCCGTATCAAAGGTGAATAATATATGCAAAGACGAGAGGGAAACAAAGGCAAGGGCTCCTTTTTATTAGTGGTTGTATTATAAATTTAGTCAACAAATTTTAATTTTAGTGGTTAAAATTGCAAATTTGGTTGTAGAGTTTGTGTATATTTAGTCGTGGTTTGAAAAGTTTTCGTATGTCTCTAAACTTTTTAAGGTTGTGTTATCAATCTTATAATAGAGATGTAACTTCTCATGTCTAGGGTTTGGACTAGGATTCGGAATTCAGATTATTTGACACCTGAAGGCCTTGACATTCTCCTGTGACCTGGTCATGTTAATTACCATACTTGTCTTAAACCGCTTCTAAGAGTACGTGAAGACTGTTAAAGAACAAAGTGCAACTGCTAAAAAATCAAATAACACATAATTGGGACAACAACAAATTGTGACAACATCACTTGTTTTCTCTAGTGACAGAGCATGTGTCCAATGAATCCTTCAAGTTCAATTGGAATAATTCTCCCAATTACTCCAGATCCATAATTACAACAGTGTGATTTCTCTTTATTAGGAAAAAGTAAATAGACTACCATTGGAGAAATCATTATTTTCCATTTCTGGATAAAGTTTCCTTATTTTTTACATGATCACTAATAATCAATTATTCATTTTTTTAGAGTGAAAATACAACAGAATAATTCTTGGTGTGATTGTTTTTTTTAAAGACTATCCTCACATACCAACACGAGGTCATTTTTAGCATGTTTTGTCTTCACTCATATGCTTCCTACGAAAATTTCTAGGAGGTCACCCAACATAGAACTTCTTCAAGTCAAGTATACTTTCATGTCCTCAGGATCTCCCTCATTCGGACGTGGTCTCGGTTCATCCATGTGTCTCTCCTGTCCTCAAGCGTCACAGGAGATTTGAACTTTAATAGGTGTTTGTTGTCAATGCTTTGGATATGTAGATGAGAGGTTGATTTCGGATAGGTTTGGGCATCTAGTGGTGTGACCATGCAAATTAATGGTAGAAACTTTTTAGACACAAAATTAAATTTAAAGTTTAGGAGTGTATTAAAATTCTAATTTTTAAAATATATATAGAGTCTAAATAGATATATATAATAATCCTAAGAGTTTAGAGATGTATTAAAAGAAATTATAATTAAATATAGTAATTATATCAACCTAACTTTGAAAGTTTAGTCCCTCAGAAAAGAAAAGTAAAGAAAAAAAAAACTTTGAAAGTTTGGAAACAACCCTTACAATTTAACTATTTTAATAAACAATTATGGCTATTTTGTTCTTGGATTTTGAATTAATTACCAATAATTATGATTTTATGTGTAGTTTTGCCGTGAACGAAATGATGATGGGATATGTCGTCTCCTAAACAAATATTGGTTGATTTGTCACAACGTATGACAAATAGATGGTAGTGTTAAATCATTTCTCAATACAAAAGCTTCGGCTAATTTAAGGTTAAATTTTAATTTTTGTCCCTAAACTTTCAGTTTTTTTAAGATTCACGATTCTACCTAGATATTAAATTGAACATTTAGGGTTCCATTAGACATATATTTCAAATTTATATTTAATAGAGATCAGTTAATTTTTTTTAAAAAAAAATTGAATTTCCAAAGGACATATGAGACACAAAATTGAAAGTTCAACAAAACCAAATAAACATAAACTTTAAAGTTAGGGACTAAACTTATAATTTAGGGGTAGTTGCATAGATGGCAAATTGGACCAAATTAATAGCAAATATAGCACAATTGCAAACTAATTGCAAATATAGCAAAATTAATTGTACAAGACCAAAAAGCTGTCGTTAGATTCTATCCATGTCTATGACTGATAGACTCTGATTATTCAGAATCTATCAGTAGACTGATAGATTATGATTAATCAGAGTCTATCGTGGATAAACTCACTATTAGATTCTAATTAACCAGAGTCTATCAGTGTCTATTAGTAATATACTCTAATGAATTTTGCTATATTTGCATTTTTTTTATATTGTGTTATATTTACAATTATATAATTCTTAAGATTGGTTTCATCAAAATAGTATTTGAAATTTTTCATATATTAAAAAGAATGTTTCTTTCCATAGTGACATTGTGCTGTCTCGTTGACTCACAAGTTTTAGATTTTATATTTAAAGAGTTTGGATTGACCTAGTATGGCGTGTTAGGCACCTCTTTATATGTATGACTACGTGCAATAGATATTTGTTCATATTTATTAATCAAAGGCTTTTATTATTATTATTTTGGAAAAAAATACACTTTTGGTCCCAGTGGCGAATCCAGAACTTTATGTGAGGGGGGCTATATAGAAATAATTTGGTTAAAATAGCATCTCGACCCTATACGGAGTTTTGTTCCATTTTAGTCTATGTATTTTCAAATGTCTGATTTTTAGTTCCTATGCTTTTAATAAAGCTTAAAATTGGTCACTGTTGTAAATTTAAAGTTAAGTTTTATCAAAATTGTTTAAATAATAATAATAGTTTCGACATGATAAAAGACACAATGCAAACATATTTCTAATATTGAAGAAATATTCATAGAGATCAATGTTTTTCTTTTAAAGAAAAATTAACAATAAACTAAGTATATGAACTAAAATTGAACATTTGAAAGTGCAAGTATTAAAATGGCATAAAACTTAAATTAGAAGAATCAAAGTGATATTTTAATCAAATAATTTAACATATTGATATGTGATGATATTGGTTCGTATATTTTAATATTAAATTGGTTATATTACAAACATCACTTAAAAAAAATGGAGAAAAAAATGTTAAAGAGGGGGGAAGACCTGGAGAAAAATTTAAAAAAAAATGAAAAAAGAAAAACGAAAAACGAAAAGAAAAAGAAAAACGTAAATGGGAACAAAAGACACGGAAAAAATGAAAAAAAAAAAAAGGGGGGAAAAAAAAAAAGAAAAACGGAAACGAAAAAAAGAAGAGGAAAAAAGGGGAATCAGCACGTGCAGAAAGACTTGATCCAGGGACCCAAAGATATCAGGAGGGGCTTGAGACAATCAGGCAAGCAAATAACTTGTTTATTACTTACAACTTTTATTATAAATATAATATTGTTAAAAGTTGAGGGGGGCTCGAGCCCCACGTACCTCCGCCGCTGTTTGGTTCCTGAGGTTTGGGTTAGGTTACACTTTGGTCCCTGAGTTTTAAAACTCAACAAAATTACCCCTGAAGTTTGGATTTTGTTACACTTTTGGTCCTTCCGTCCAATTTTCTGTTAAACCTTAACAGTTTGCTGACGTGGCACCATTAATTTAATAAAAAAATCATTTTTTAAATTCTCTAAATAAAAATATATTAAAACAATATAAATAATTATTTTTATTACTTTTTCCTTCTTCTTCTTCTTTTTATTATTCTTCCTCTTTCTCCTCCTCTTCTGCTGCAAATGGTCAGCAACCGGCGGCGGACGAAGGCAGGCGACCACCGCTCGCCGGCAGCCGGCCGCCGTCAATAATTTTGTTTTTAATACGAGGTTTCCGTTTGCATAACCCAAAAAATCGAGTCCCACGAGGACCCATGGCAGCAGCAACCAGACCCGAAAAACTGAGACAGAGAGACGTAGACACGCAAAAACAGAGGGAGAAAGAAATTCAGCCGCCGTCCTCGTGGGTCTCGGTTTTTCAGAGGTAATTCACCGTTGGTGTAGGTTTTCGGGTTAAGCTGTCGTAGGTCTCAGTATTTGAGGGGTTGAATCGCCATGGGTCTAGGTTTCCAGATTTGAACGAGGAGGTCCTCTATTTTTTTTAAAAAAAAAGAAAAGAAGAAAAATGGGATAAGAGAGAGAAAAAGTGGAGGAAAGAAGAAGAAAAAAGGAGGAAAAAAAAAGTCGCTGCCACCGGAGCGGTGGTCGCCGGCCGCCGGAGATTTGAAGAAGAAGAAGAGGAGGTTGAGAGGAATAGGATGAAGAAGAGAAGAAGAAGAATAATAAGAGAGAGGAGGAGAAAGAATTAAAAAATAATAAAATAATAATATTTATATCCTTTTAATATATTTTTATTTAGAAAATTTTAAAAATGATTTTTTTTATTAAAATAATGGTGCCACATCAGCAAACTGTTAGGGTTTAACAGAAAATTGGATGGAGGGACCAAAAGTGTAACGAAATCCAAACATAGAGGTAATTTTGTTGAGTTTTACGAACCAAAGTGTAACTTAAACCCAAATCTCAGAAACCAAAATAGTATTTTTTCCTATTAGTTTTTAGAAAACTTTTATCCTTTCTTTGGAGGAAGTTCAAGAAATGACTTTGAATCTTATAATTTTAAATTCAATAAGTGATTTTACATTCTTTATCTGATTTGGAGAAAGCAAAATCTTCGGAAAGGAATGTAATTTAAAATTTGTGACAATGTTTAATGAGTAATTTAACTTCAAATTATACGAATCCAGTACCATTTGAACATTTTAATTAGATTTTACATTAAAAAAATCATGATTTGAAATCACATGATTTCATTCTTTTTCACTCTCTTTCATGTGATAACCAACGAGATTGGATATGTAACAGCCCAGTTTTTCTTTTAAAAAAACAAAAAAAAAAAAAGGAAAGAGGGAATGGGCTAATGCCCAGTCAAAGGGGGGAGTGGGGGGAAACTTTTCCCCCACATTTTCGGTCATTTTGACCGGTTTTTTTTTTAAAAAAAAGAAAAAAAGAAAAAGAAATCTGAGATTTCTTCTTCTCCCTCGTGCTCTCTCTCTCCTTCACCGCACTCTCTAGCTATCTCAGCCCTCTCTCTCTCGTCTACGCAAGCCGCCGCCCTCCACCCGTCGCTCACCGCCGCACGCTGTCGCCCGTCGTTCGCCACGCCGCCGTCCCTCGTCGCCAGCCGCCGCTCACCGCTGTCGCCCTCAGTCTCCTCTCGCTGCCGCGAATCGCTACCACCGTCGTCGTGAATCGCTGCCATCGCCGCCGCTACAGCAGCCACGAGCGGCCATCGCCATCCTCGATCTCGTCCGTCGGTTCAAGTCTGTTCGTCGCTTTTCGGAT
The DNA here is from genome assembly GCA_017139565.1 of Luffa aegyptiaca. Lineage (NCBI taxonomy): Eukaryota > Viridiplantae > Streptophyta > Magnoliopsida > Cucurbitales > Cucurbitaceae > Luffa > Luffa aegyptiaca. The sequence goes on along the minus strand of CM029402.1, from coordinate 43,126,790 downwards.
CTGTGTGTCGCTTTTCAGATCTGTCCGTTGCCGCCGTTCGCTTTTCCAGCTTTGCTTATAAAGAATTAGTTGGGTAAGGCATTCAATTGGTTTAAGCTTTGGTGTACTTGATTTGGTCACACTGTGTTGGGATCTAAGTTGTTATTAAAATTGTTAGGAATTGTGGAGTTGCTAGAAAGACTCGTGGGTCAAGTTGTTTCGTTCTGTATTGAGCTTTAAAGGTGAGTTAACTTGCTGAAAAATTAAACTGTAATTATGCGTTGATGTGGTGGTTGTGTTTCTGGCATGTGATATGGCGTTATGTATGAGTGGAGACTGAGATGATGTGTACACTGTTGATTTCATGAATATGGATGTCGTGTACTCGTGCTATGAGACGATAGGAATGCCTTTGTTTTCAAGAGTTTAACTACTGTGTATTTATGCTATGAGATAGGTGGGAGTGCGTGAATGTGTTGTATTAAAATTGGCTGGCAATGTATGTAGAGAGCGGGAAGAGGTGGTTTCTTAGTTCTGAAGTGTAACTCCCATAATTTAAGAAATTTCCAAATTTATTTAGTTTGGAAGTTAATTGGAGTTGGAGGGAGATTGAAATGTTTGAAAATTTGGTGAATTTTAAATATGTGAGCTGGAGTGGCATTTTCGTAGTTATTGGGAAATTGGAGCCAAGCCCAAGCCCATTTTCTTTTTTAATTAAAACCCACGCAGCCCTAGGTCAATATTTTTCATCTTTGTTTTTCTTCTCCACGACCCCAGCCGACCAGCAACCCCTTCTTCTTCCTTGCTGCAGTCCGGCCACATCTCCTCACCGGCGGCGGCGTCTCCTTCAAGATCGACGGCCACGAACAGACGCGGGCGAGCAGCGGCGTGGGTCTCTTCGTGCGGCGGTGGCGTCTCGTCTCAGCAGCGGCGACATCTTGTTCGCACGGCGGTTGCAGCAACCTTGTCGACGGTGCAGCAGCAGTGCTACATCAGTGCAGCGGTGTCCTCTCCGAGCAGCTTCAGGCGCGGCGGTTTCCGGTGGCTTTGGCAGTGGGGCGCGCGGACAGCAGATGGTAGTGGTCATTCCTCTGCTTTTCCGGCGTTTCGCGTAGTGGGTAAGTGTTTAGAAGTTGTTTCTTGGTTAAATAATAAGTTTAAAGGATTACCCACTGATTTTCTGAAACCCATTCAACAAGTTCTTGGCGTAATCGACGAGTTGGAGTAGTGGGTCTAAGAGTTTTAGCGTTTGCGAAGCAATTCCGTCTTTGGGTAAGTTTTGAGTGCTAAACCTTCCTTAAATCGATTGGTGTACCTAGAAGAGCAATGGGTTTTAGTCCTATTTAGTTTAAAGGAATCTTCCTTCTAATTTGTAGCTGTAGCTTGCCAAAGTCTTTAAATCAAGAAGTTTTGAAGAGGATTGATTTGGCGATATTTAAGTCGAGGTAAGTGAACTTACTATTGAACCTTTTAATTGGTGCGAATAATCGAGTTCCTAAAATTCTCGTGTTTAGAATAAATAATTTTCTAAAATATTTGTGTTAGGAGTTGTTCTTGAATTTTCTTATTATTTATTAAAAGTATGAAAGTTGAGTATATTTCAATTATGCATGAGTTTATGAAAAGTTATTGAAAGCATGAAAATTTTTATTATCGTTGCATTTGTTCATATTTAAAATAGTTGAGTTGGTGGTCTCTCAACATCCCATTAAAGGGATTGAATTTAAAGTATTTATGACTTTACATTTCATTAAAGGAATGAGTTTAAATTAGTGTACATGAAATTGATGTACATTCGGAGATGCCTACACAGGGCTTAGGGACATGAAATTGATGTACCTAAGTCGAGGTTTGTGAAATTGACGACCTCGAGGTTTCGTGAAATTGACGGCCTCCGTAGGAGACATATGAAATTGATGTGTCTAAGATATGCATGAAATTGATGTATATCTTCTCTCCAATTAAAGTTTAAAAATAAAGTTTAGAGCCACCAAATTTATATTTATTGTTGATTCTAAATGTTTTTAAAGCGTGACCCAACCTCGATAGTAGGGTCACTTACTGAGTATTTAAAATACTCATTCTTTTCAAAAATAATTTTTTTCAGGTAAGGGCAAGGGCAGATGAAAGGCGATTGATGAGAAATCGATAGATGGCCATGTGAGGACTTGAGTTCATAATTTATTTTATTCCGCATTAAGAACCATGTTTCACTTTTGCAAATTGTTTAAAGAAGATTTTTAGAGGCCTTGTACATTTATGTTTTAAAAATTATTTAAGCTTATTTAAAATCTTTGAAACTAGGGATCCCGAATAAAAGTTTTGCTTTAAAGTTTTTGTTTAAATTAGTGTTTCTGTTCCAAATTATTTTCATTTAAAATTGTCTCCAAAGTATGCATTGTCGTAACGGTCCCTTTAAGGCTTATTAAGAAGTCGGGTCGTTACATGAAGTGTTGAATGTCTGGTAGGTTATTTGCAATTGACTGAGTTGGAATGGTACTTGTCGGTTTAGCCTGTCAGTAACCTGGGAGGGACTGATCTCATTGGTTAAGTTGTGGTTAAATTAGAATGAATGCTAGGAGGCCTTAAAAACGGAAAATAATGGACTAGCTACTCTAGTAAGGGGTCGTGTCAAATAGTCACCTAGGATTGAGATGTATTAGACTGAAATGAGGAGCTAAATGGGCGGAACTCGGCTTCGCAGACTAGGTGCCATATGGAAGTTAAATTCCGACCTAAAACTCATGGACGCTCCACCAGTGAAATGGCAGTTTAAGCGCTACGCGCACATTAGTGTCTTGATGGGCGAGACTTGGTGTAACAACCCGACTTCTTAATAAGCCATTAAGGGACCGTTACGACACTGCATGCTTTGGAGGCCTCTTTAATTAAAATAATCATAAACACTGATTTAAACAAAAACTTTAAAACAAAACTTTTATTCGGGATCCCTAGATTTTAAAAGTTTAGATAATTTTAAAAATATAAATATACATGGCCTCTAGAAAATTTCTCAAACAAATTTATAAATCAATAAAGTAAAACAGAGTTCTTAAAGCAGAAGAAAAATATGAAACTCAGTCCTCTCATGGCTGTCTCCCGGATTCTCATCAATCGCCTTCCATCTGCCCTTGCCTTTACCTGAAAAAAAATATATTTTTGAAAAGAATGAGTATTTTAAATACTCAGTAAGTGACCCTACTATTGAGGTTGGGTCACGCTTTAAAAACATTTTTAAAATCAACAATAAATATAATTTTGGTGGCTCTAACTTTATTTTAAACTCAGGATATACATCAATTTCATGCATATCCTAGACACATCAATTTCATGTGTCTTTCCACTCAGAGAGAATATACATCAATTTCATGCATATTCTAGACACATCAATTTCATGTGTCTCCTACGGAGGCCGTCAATTTCACGAAACCTCGAGGTCGTCAATTTCACAAACCTCGACTAAGGTACATCAATTTCATGTCTCTAAGTCCTATGTAGGCATCTCTGGATGTACATCAATTTCATGTACACTTATAAAACTCATGAATAATTCCTTTAACGAAATTTTAAAGTCATTCCTTTAATGGAATTTCAAGAGACCACCAACTCAATTAATTCAAGCATCAACAAATACAAAGCAAGAATAATAAAATTTCATGCTTTCAACGATTTTCATAAACGCATACTCTACTAAAAATAATAAATTTTCATGCACAATTCTCATGCTTTTAATAATAATAATAAATTCAAGAACAACTCATAAGCACGAGAATTTTAGAAAATCAAACACGCGCACCCAATTAAAAGGTTCAATAGTAAGTTCACTTACCTCGGCTTAAACATTCTTAACAGAACTAAATTAATTCTTTAACTCTAAGGTCCTTAACCACACAAAACAGAATGTCGCTTGTTGTTCGGGGTCTCAAATCCACTCCAATCCTCCAATTGAATCACCAACACGCTAACGGCCTTGAAACCACAAGGCAAAATCAATTGGTATTTAATTAAACCTTAAAATCCATCCTAATAAACTTGAATCTCAATTACCCACTCAAGATTTTGCCGGAATTTAAGCAGAGAACTTGACGAACGAACTAAACGATGGATGGGTATTAAATTAAAAACTAAAATCAAGCAAAGCAACCTTCAATCTAACTTACCCAGTGTCGGAATCGCTCAAATCCCGCTTAAACGTCACTTACAACTGCTGGTCGGGTAACAAAGTCTGTCCAATTCCGTTAGTTCGACTCCAACAACTTGGAAAACCTTGAATCAAAGCTAAACTTCAATGGGTATTCATGATTTAGAAATAAATAAGCCAAAAACCACTCTAAAACTCACTTACCCTCACAAAGCTTGCTGAAAATCAAAGACCCATGCTGAAAACGCCCAAAAACGACGATACCCACGTGCGTCTGCTGCTGTACTACGCACAACTCGCGAGAACCAACTGCTTCCCACCTTTGCCGGCGACCACCAACTCGCGAATGACACCAACAACCGGAAAACGGGCTGAACTCACCGGAGAAGACGCCGTTGCGACCTGCACGCTGCCGCAACACCGCTGCTCTGCAGGAAGGAACCCACGAACAAGCTAATGTTGCGCGCCGCCGTCTGAAACTAGCGTCGCTGCTGTCCAAGGGCTCGCCGGGGAGACGCCGAAGTCGCTGCCGCTGCCGGAGGAGACACGCTTGCCGGAGGTACCACGCCGCTGGAGCAAGAGGAAGAAGAGCTGCCGGAACAAGAGAAAGAAGAAGAACATCGGGTTGCTCTTCGACTGTAGCAAGGAAAAAGGAGAATAATGGCTACCTAGGGTTGTGTGCAACCTTTTAAAAGGCTTGGGCTTGGCTCCAAAGACCATTTAATTACGAAAATGCCATTCCAGCTTTATATTTTAAAAATTACACCTAAATTTCAAAATTTTGAATTCTCTCTTAATTCAAAATAACACCCAAACTAAATAAATTTGAACTCTCATTAAATTACGGGTGTTACACTTGGCTCCACCGACTAGGTGTCTTCTACTATCGGAAGGGGTAGAGATCTCCCAAATGCCCACATGAGCACCTTTAGTGAGTTGGCAAATTATGTAGATGGTTTTTAATTGGTCACGAGCCCCATGCTATGGAATGAATGAAATGAAATGAACTAGAATGAGATGACATTATCTTTGGGCCCTTAGCTCGTTTAACCTTTGAAACATTGGTCGTTGCATGTTTAGCAGTAATGTTACTTACTGAGTATTTTTCTTAAATACTCATTCTTTTTCCCTAACATGTAAATGCAGGTAAAGGCAAGGGTGTATAGAATGCGTGACGGAACATTGATGGATGAGCCATAGAATTCCGTAGGATAGACTTCCGCTTTTACATGTTTGAAACTCGTTTTATTTGCATTTTTGTGATTTTATGTTTTGATGTCGTTCCCGTTTTCAAGATGTTCAATTGAAATGTTGAAAGGATTTTAGTTGTTTCTGTTTTAATTGGGATCCCAGGCTGAAAAGTATCGTTGTTTTTTTTTTAGAACGTTTTTATTCTAAATGTTTGTTTCATCTTCATTATTTGAAAGTTAAAGGAAATGCATGTGGTAATGGCCCTAGGATATAGGCATGAAATGTAGGGTTGTTACAGGATATTTTATATTTGATATATCACTCTAAATATGGAGTAACCAAACATAACATTGGAGAAGAGAGAAAGTTGTGAAAATTTAGGGCAACAAAAAAAATATTCACTTGAGAAAACGAATTATATGTTTATTCCAGAATTTGGTACAAATGATCAACAATGAATTTATATTGATATAGGGAAATCGAACGGTGGTTGTCCTGCAAGAAAGGAACCTGAACACCAATGTGGTGGTGAGGCACCTACCCTCGACGATCAAGTTAGAAAACGAATTCGTAAGTACCTTTTGTACTGATTCTCTTATCTTGTTGAGCATTTCAATCAATTGACTATACTGAGTCTGATTGAGGCTGGAGAAAAAAATCGACTGAGGTTGAGTGACTGCATTGGCTTCAACATGTTTAGAATTAGAAGCCTCGGAGTTTCTAAACTTGTAGCCAGGTGGATATCTGTGCAACTTATAGCATTTATCCACTGTATGACCTTTAATATTGCAATGAGAACACACAGGCCTTTGATTTTCATTCCTTCTAAAACAATTATTGTTCTGTTTCTTAGAGGCTTCAGCAGCAAGAAGAGTTATCTGATCAGAGGAAGTAGGCGGAATAGAATTACCCGCAATTCTCTGACGTTCTTCTTGTATAATCAGAGAAAACACCTTAGTAATGTTAGGAATAGGATTCATTAGGAGAATTTGAGCGCGAACAGAGGAATAGGAATCATTGAGTCCCATCAGAAAAATCATCACGAACTCAGACTCCATATGTTCAACAATCGGTTTGATGCCTCCACAAGAACAGTCACAGGTCGGTCAATAATCAACTAAATCTTGTCAAATCGTTTTTAATTTGGTGTAATAGGTTTCAACTGACAAAGTACCTTGAACAATGGTGATCAAGTCTTTACGAAGCTGATAAATGTGCGGTCCATTACTTTCCTTGAAACGAGTGTGGAGTTCATCCCAAACTTCTTTGGCAGATCCAGCATAATTGATGCTCGCAGCGATCTCCTTTGAAACGAAATTTAAAATTCAGGAAGTAATAATATCATTATTACACTTCCATGCAGCTAGCGGATTTTCCTTCTAGTTTCTTGATGCTGCCATCGACGAATCTTTCTTTGTTTTTTCCCTGACAAAGCGATTAACATTGTCTTCCTCCATGAGTTGTAATTACGGGCACCAAGTAATGGTTGGGTAACCAATATAACAGAAGAACGGTAGGAATGATGAAGATGAAATGGATTCAATTGTGCATCAACCGTCAAAGAATCACCATTTCCCACCATGAATCGAAGAGGAAATCAACGAAGACAAAGAATACAACGAAGACAAAGAATACAACGAAGAGGAAATCGCGAGAAAACGCAATTAGCGCTCTGATACCATATCACACGAGTTCGAGAGAAAGTGATAATTTCATCTTATTCACAAATGAGATAAAACTCTCCTTAAATACAAATACAATCAGCTAAAGGTAATAACTGATAATAACAGAATACTAACAAATAATATTTACAATATATGTAATATGAGTTCCAATTACTTCTGCAAGTTAGTGAGTAAACGTGAAAATCTTTAACATTTTTATATACTTAGTTTCCTTCATTATTTTAATTTTAGAGATCTTTATGTTCAAGTTAGGCTTTTGTTTAGAGTTGCTTAAAAGACTTAATTACCAAAACAGTAAAAAGCTTATCATGAGGTATTGTAATGCACACCAATAAGGAAAAGAGAATACTAACAGCTAAGCCCAAAATTAAAACCCTGATTATGGAAAAGAGAATGAAAAGAACCTTAATCGAGTTGTACACCATTAACTTATTTGCTTTGTTGTGTGATTATTATTGATTGGCTGTACGTATCAATAACATATAATTAGTAGTCATAGGTTTCTCATTTTGGTTAGTCTAATACCACTTAGGGCCCGTTTGGTTTAAGGTTTTATAGATGCTTGGGAATACATGATGCCTGGGAATACTATGTCTGGGAATAAGATTGCTGGGAATCAAAGATAACTGTGTTTGGTTGTGCATGGGAATGTCATCAAGATTTTATGAGAACAAATTATGTCTGTATTTATTTTTTAGAATTAATCAGGTAAACTTTATGTAATTTTAATAATTTAATCAATAAAATAATCAAAATTAATTCAAACTATTAATAAAAATTAATGAAATAATAATCATGAAATAATTTTAATGGGATAAACTATGTTAATTTAACAAATTAAAATTATTTAATTAATTTTTTAATAAATTTCTTTAACTACAATAATTTAATATATTGTATCCATAAAAATTAATTAGATAAATATTTAATAATAATATGATTATTTATTTATTATAAGGAAATCCAAAAAAGTAATTAATTGATTATAAATAATCGACAAGTAATTAATTATAATTATTGAAAAATGAATTTTTATACTAAATTCATTTAAATGATTTTATTTCAATAATTAAATATATTTTCGATAATATTAACTAATTAATTATAATTTTAATAAATATGTAATTACATCCCTTTAATAAACTTGGACTAAGTATTTGTTAAAAGGTCCTAAAAAAAGTATTTGTTTAAAAAAAATTGAAACTCTTGAAAAAGTATTATTTAATCTAATTAAATAATTTATTATATTATTTTTAATTTAGTAGCCATTAGTTAATTAATTAACTATATTAAAAAAAATTGCATATAGAAATAAAAAAGAAGAGATGGGAAAAGAGAAAACTCATGCTTTTGCAAGGGCATAGAAAGCCCTTGCTTATGAGCATAAATGACGTCTGGGAATGCGTTATTTCCTGGGCCCACCACAGAAATCTTGAAACAAACAAGGGTATTAGAAACCCTTGCCCATTCCCATCTCCAAAAACCTTGTACCAAACGGCCCTTAGAGAATCTTAAGTTGATCGATTTTTGAGCGTTTTCTACGAGATCGATAGCACAATGAATCTTTTTTTTTTAAGAATGCATTTTCTTTTAAACATTTTGTATAAAAATTGTTTAGAATTTAAACACTCATATGTTTAGTTACATTTCCTCATAACTACTTTTATACCCAAGTTATTATATACTTAAACACTCTTTTTAAAAAAATTGCTTTAAAGTGTTTCTCTCAAAATGGTTTATTTCTCAATCTCATTGTCATTTTTAGTGGTTGTCAAACACTATACTTTTTTTTCAAAATGATTTTTTTTTTTCAAAATGATTTTTTTTTTTTCAAAATTAAACACTTGAAAAGTTAAACGCCAAACATACCCTTAATTAGTTATATTGATTTCATAACTTTAGGAAAATAATTTCTCACATGGTAATTTGAAAGGTCTAACCATAATCACCTAGCTCTCTACCTTATGACAAATTATTCAATGAGGCCGCTACAATGTGACCATCTCCTTAAAATCGTCGCATGTAGATCATCAAATTTGTTTGTCCCCTAGTAACCACTAGATACAAACTCGAGATAATACTTTTACAATTCCTCTCTCTTACATCCAACGGTGTGCGCAAAACTACCAGTCTCATCGAATAATTTCTCCTAACTTAGGGATAATGTTTTCACCATTTTCGAATCCACCTACCTTAATTTTTCAAAGTTTTAACAGTGATCAGCTACTTTATTCTCTCTCTTTTTTTCAAACTTATAAAGATGTAGATTCAAACTTTTAACAGTGATCAGCTATGATCAGGTTGGCAATAACTCCATTGCTACTTAAAACACCACAAACACACCGAAACCAAACAATTAAACTCGAGAGAGGCTCGAACCTACTTTATTAGTTATTACAGGAGCAAATGCGATCAATACTTTATAAGGTAGACATGATGATAATCCAGAGAATGTCAAACAGTACACTCGGGAGGGAGGCCAAGAGGGAACCTCTTGGAATCAGCGCAGTAATCATAAACCATGTAGTTTCTCCGCACCCACTTGAGCTTCTGGTAGCCAGCCGAGTCCAGCTGCTGGGACAGCCAAGAATCGTCCTTGGACGAGCCGCCGCAAGAGGAGGATCCGTAGAACGACCAAATGCAGGCCCGGTCGGCGTTGAAGTTTCTGTAGGCGGCGGTGAAAGGAGCCTTGGACCAATCGGTCTTCACTTGGCCTCCCCTTGTGGCCCAGTCGTCGGCGTTCCATAGGCTTGACTGCAGCCTCATTGGCTGCCTTTTGGGGAATGGAATGCCAATGGACTCCTTGTTCTTGAACTCTCTTATGGGAGTCCCATCCACGTAGAATCTAGTAAAGGGAAAAAGAGAAAGAGAGTAATATTTATTACGCGTTACATTTTTTAAAAAATTTGGCTGCATACCCGTATCTAGAGATCTCCCTACATAGAAAATGAGAAAACTAAGAAAGAGAAGGATAGAAAATGAGAAAACTACAACTAAGTAAGAGAAAGATAGAAAATGAGAAATTTTTTTTATCTCTCCTAGTTGGTGCTAAGTAGGGAGATCCTTATATGCTGGTATACAGCCAAGTTTTGTTCATCTAGTAAATACGTTTGATATAAGAGTTTGAAATATATGTTTTTAATTTTCTCTCGTGTACCCAATGGTGTAGAATTGTCAGCCACATTGTTTCAGCCTCCCAAATAATTTTTAAAATAGTCTTAGGAAGGATTCTAAACTCTTGCATCCTATAGATGAAAAATACAATATTTTTATTCACATAATTAGTATATATTGTTGATATTATAAAATTAATATAAAAGAGTCAAGTCTAATTAATGGAAAAATTAAAATGTTATGAACTAATGAATCATCTATTTTACAAAACTTGGGTTAAATCATGGTTTTCAAAAATTTAAAGAAAAAATAGATGCAAATGAAAAAAAAAAATGATGAGGACTAAAAGTTTAATTGACGTTTATAATTAGTCCTTTTTTTAAGAAGATATAGTTAGTCTTTTAAACTTTGAGCATTGCTTTTATGTATTTCTAATTCTAAATTATATGCTTTGAACTTTGAGCCTTATAGGTTTTGAATTTTACTTCTACTTAGTTCATATGGATAGAAAACTAATCCAAACTTGTCAATTAAGCAAAATCCTAACCTAAAAAAATGTTAGTCGCAAATAGATAGCTATACAAAACAAAAATTAGGAAGGTGGGACAAGTTAGAACAAAGAGGTTAAGGGCCTGTTTGGTAGACAATCAGGATTCTATTTTATGTTTTCAGATTCACTGAATTCAGTGAATATGCGTTTGGCAGACGTGTTTTTGAAAACTGTTTTCGGATTCTGTGATCAAAATAGTGGAAATTCTGAAAACAACTTTTTTATGTTTTCATTGTATCCAATGCAGAATTAAATTAAAAAAGATAAAAACTTTAATAAATATAGTATTTCATGTTATAAACTCAATTTATTTTTGCGAAATTAAAATTTGTATAATATAATGTGTTATAAATTATATGATATTGTAAAATAATAATAAATAAAAATTTATAACATAGCATGTTTATAAATTAATTAATAATATTTTATATTCAACATAGGATTTAGTTGATAACTACAAATAATTTATCGTTTATAAATATATTATCAAACACATTTTGAACCATTATTTAAATTCAGATCCAATTTTTGAATCTGCTACCAAACACATATCTGAAAACATGAAATACAACTTTGTTTTCATTGAATCCCTTGTTTTCAAATTCTTGTTTTCAGATCACCAACCAAACGAACCCTAAGTTATTAATTACAATCCAATCAATCTTCAATTAAGTCTATTATATAATATTTATCTAATAAACATGTCACATCATCATTTCAGAGATTAAAAACCAATTTTCCCAGTCTAATAAAGAGATTAATGACTAGATAGAGAGGTTATTTTTTTTTTAATTTAACTATTAATATAATTAAATGTAGAAGAGAAAAGAGTGAAGTATTTTTACATGATAGTATGAGGATTCCATAGAAAAGAGTAAGTGTGAAAATCAGCCGTTGGATCAAACCAGAGATAAAATTGTTGCTCTCTATCACCTTTGCCTTGAGTGTACACATTTGTATGAACAATGTATGGCTCACCGCTAAGGTTTCCCAAGAACTCAAAATCTATCTCATCCCACCTTGACTCTTCTGAACGTAGCTGCAATAATAATGAATTACCACTGAGTCATACTCACTTTAACAATTGATATTGTTTTTGATATCTATATATTCAAAAACCTTAAACTCTACTTTAAATAGCCTTTAGACTTTCACATCTTTTATTTTTTGTCTTTGTGTGTTTTCCATATATTTATGGTTTGCAAAGTCATCACTACTATTAATGAGTAATGACGAATAATATGTATAAATTCAATGTAGTAAGTTAAAATGGTTGACTTACATCTTAATGACTTTAGACTTTACTCAAATTTAAAATTTTTAACCCAAGATGGACTTTTTTTTTTTCTCTATAGAAATTAATGTGAACTATTGGACCTCATCTTAATGAAGATGTATAAATTAATGTTATATTGTAGAACTCATCTACTACATCTACATAAATACAAGTCTTCATTGATGGCATAGATGACTAGTAAAGTTTTATTCAAAAAATATAAACTATAGTGACAATTTTAAAAAAATATAAGGATGAAATTAAAATTAAAGAGATTCAAAAAAAAAAAAAAAAAAAAAAGGATGTGATTAACCTGGGTTTTTGCCCAACAAATTTGATCCATTAGAAACAAAACTTGATTTTTATTATAAAAACAAAACAGAATAAATTTTGAAACTATGCCTTTAAAAGTGATTTCCAAAAAACATTTGTTTTCTTATGAATTTTCAATGATTTTAAATCTCCATAGATTTCAAATGGATTTGGTAGTTTGCTTATCCAATGAAATGATTTATGTCAAAATATTATCTTGGCCATGTAATTTTGAACTCATGTTATTTACTTCTTATATTTTTAAATGTCCAAATTTAGTCTTTATACTTTCAATAAAGTTTGAAACTAAACCCATTGTTAGTTTAGAGTTAATTTTTTTTATCTAACTTGACAAAATAATAATAATAGTTTCCATTAAAAAAGACTGTACGCGGATATATTTTCAAAATTTATAAAGGAAAACCTGGCCTACTTTTTTTTTTTTTTTTTTTTGAAAAGTTAACCATAGAAATTGAGAAACAAATTTTAAGATTTATTGAAACTATGAAAGATTAAATTTAGGCATTTAAAAGTACCATGGACTAAACAGAATGACCCAAGTACAAGTACATGAACTGAAATGTATTTTAATCAATAATTTATAAAACGATTTAAAATTCCCTATTTTTATATTAAAAAAAATAGCTAGATTTTGGAACATTTTACAAAATTAATTTTAAGTTAAAATATTAATATAACTGGGTCAAATTTTAAATTTTATTAATAAGTTAAGATTGAAAGACTAACATATGTAAGCATTTTAATTCTTTTTATTTTTAGCTAACATTCAAACAAAAAAAATAGTTAATCCTATTTTTGTCCCTTCTCACTATAACCTAGAAAAGTCATCATTTTGGTTTGTTTGCAAAATTTTAATACAATTATACCCCATGAAAATCTTTTAATACAAAAATATGACAATATTTCATGAAATAGATCTTGAGTCTATAATAGTGTGAAAATTGTAACTATGAAAAATAAGATACATAAGAAACCAAAGGGACCGAACTGATCCATTCTTAAAAGCACAAGGATCAAAACGGATATTTTGAAAATAAACAAAACTTAAAAGTATAAAGATTAAAATAGATATTTTAAATTGACATATTAAAGTATACGAATTAACTAAGTGGAGCATAGTTACAGCAGTCTCATTCAATAATTTCTTTTCCTTTTGGACCCATTAGAGAGCTTACATAATAAGCCGTGACGGTGCCGGCAGAGTTTCCAGGGACGAGTTTGATCTGCATGTCAATCTTCCCAAACAAATACTGATTCCTTGACCGGAAGCCGGAGCCGGAGCTTTTATCAAGCGACAGCGTCAGCATCTTCCCTCCGTTCACGATCTTGGCCCGGCCGCCGCCCCACGTGATCTCCAACTCCCTGTTCAAATCACCGGCGCCGGCAAATCCCAACAAACAAAACACCAAAACCACCCAACACAACGGCGGAGCTCCGGCCATTACCGACGGCGGCTTAATTTGACTGCTCCTTTTTTTTTTGTTGTTATGAGAAAAGGCATAGAGAAGAAAATATTTATATAGAAGCTTTTGAGGAGAGAGAGAGAGAGAAGTGTTTGACGTGAGGACAAGCACTTCAGTCTAAAGCGGTTAAGAAGAGATCAAAAATTTTGTACGTTTGATGAATTAAAAAGTGGGATCATGATTTTCTTATTTCAAAAGAAAAAAAATAATAATATTAATAAAATAGAAGTGAGATCATGAATTAGAAATTAAAGAAATGAAAGAAAAATTATGAAATTGAAATATGTCAATTTCATAAAACTATATATATGCATGTAAAATATTTTATTTTGGCTTAGGAAGTTGGTTGGGGAACTAGGAAGAGAGAATAAGTTGCAAATATAGATGAGTGAATGAATTCAAGACTCAAAAGCAAAGAAGGAAATGGATACTCAGGCTAGATTACCATCTTTAGGTTTTCTTAGACCCGGTTTGATAACCATTTTATTTTTATTTTTGGTTTTTTTTAAAATTAAGTTTATAAACACAACTTTCTTTGTTTTGATATCTACATCTTTCCTATGTTTTCGAAAACCATGTCAAATTTTGGAAACAAAATATATAGACCCCATTTGATAACCATTTGGTTTTTTGTTTTTGGTTTTTAAAAATTATGCTTGTTTTCTCTAAATTTTCCTACTATGGTTTTCATTTTTGTCAAGGACACATTTGAATTCCTAGCCAAATTTCAAAAACAAAAACAAGTTTTTGAAAACTACTTTTTTTAGTTTTCAAAAATTGGCTTGGTTTTTAAGAACATGGAAAGATGGGTATTAGGAAAAAACAAAAGAAACTTGTAGGTGGAAGTAGGGTTTATAAACTTAATTTTCAAAAACCAAAAACCAAATGGTTATCAAACGGGACCTTAGTTTTCAAAAACTTGTTTTTGTTTTTGAAATTTGGCTAAGAACTTCCCAACAAAGATGAAAATTATTGTAAAGAAATGGAGAGAAAACAAACATAATATTCAAAAACCAAAAATCAAATGGATATCAAACAGGACTTTAAGTGTTTTAGATTGTATTTTATAAATATATATTTATATTTGAATGTAAATTAGTTCAACTTAAAAAAAAAAAAAAAAAAAAAAAAAAAAAAAAAAAAAAATCAGCTTAGTGTGATGGTAGAAGATTGAACCAATGACTTTTAAGGAAAATAAAAAGTGTTTTACACATGCACTTAAAAACTTAAGGTATAACATGTGATCATGTCTTCTAATTGAAAATTAGTATTGTATTCGGTTATGTTTGTTTTTTGGTATTATCTAGTTGGATAAATAATATTAGGGACCATAAACCAATATACAATTGTAAAGTGGAGAGAGAATTATAATTATAGATTCAAAAGGTTAAGTTAATAGTCATAAATTCAATATTTTAAATATATTTTAAATATTCACCCTCTCTAACATATAGACTTATAGCTTGGGAAAATAGTACAAGATTGAATATGTGGATTGTTATATAAAACAAGGAGGATATACCGACTATACTATATATTAAATCAACCAATTAAGATTCAATGACTTGAATTAACCAGGCATGATAAATTTTATTTTTTCGATATATTCTTACAAAATTAACAAAGTATATGAAGACGGAACAAAATATTTATAAAAATATATTGGAATTAAAACAAAACAAACGAAAATGAAAGTATAGTGAAAACTACTAAAATGTTTAGAATTATATTGTTGAATCACCACGAAAGACAATACGAAACTATGAGAATTAAACCAAACAAAAACAAATAATAAAAGTGTAAGGAAACTAAAAGTTAATATACACAAAATTTAAAGCACGTTTGGAATGACTTTTTAAGTACTTAAAAATAAAAATATTTTTGTTAGAATAAATTTGATTATCTCTATAACAGAAAGTTAAACTTATGGACTATTATATCAGTCAAGGAAGAAAATAACATGGTAAATGTTTGAACTCAGAGACCAAGTTCTTGGTATTCCATGTTAAATGAAATAAGAGAGCATCCAAATGGTTGAGCTAATAAATTAGAAAGTCTTTACATTTTAATATCTTCCATATGAAAATAGGGAATACAAGGGGTTAAAATTATAATGTCACAAGTCATTTAATTCCAACCAACTGCAGACCATAAAACTCTAATGGACCCTTTTTATAATCATTTGACTTTTTGTTTTTGATTTTTGAAAATATTGTTTTTTTTAAAATTTCCTTATAATAATCTTCATCTTTGTTAAGGACACATTTGCATTATTAGCCAAACTAGCCAAAAAAAAAAAAATATAGGTCTCGTTTGATAACCATTTGGTTTTTGAAAATTAGGTTTGTTTTCTCCTAAATTCCCTAACATGGTTTTCATCCTAGTTAAGGTTGCATTTGAATTCCTAGCCAATTTTTAAAAACAAAAACAAGTTTTTGAAAACTTTTTTTTTTTGTTTCCAAAATTGGACTTGGTTTTTGAAAACAAGGTAGAAGATTGATACTAAGACCAAGAAACTTATAGGTGAAAGTATGTGTGTATAAGCTTTTCAAAAACCAAAAAACCAGATGGTTATCAAACAGACCCTTAGTTTTCAAAACTTAACTTAGTTTTTGAAAACATGGGAATAAAGACATGAAAAGTCAAGAAACTCCTGAGTGGAAGTAGTATTTATAAACTTAATTTTAAAAAACCAAAGGGTCATCAAACGAGATCTAAGTATTTAAAGCATTTTTTTAACCATTTAGAAAATCATTCTAAACCAATCCTAAATTTAAAAATTATGCTTCTTTTTTTTTTTTTGTTTTTTTTTTTTGTTTTTGGAAGGCAATGGGAAAGCAAAAGATGCTTTATTGTTCTGCAGCTGTGCCCACCATATATGTACTGGTTTCCAATGGGTCATTGTTGCATTCAAGGTAAAGACAGCCATTAAGTCAAGTGCCATGTCAGCTGCCTGCTTCTTTACGCCACCAAAAACCAACCTTCCCTTCCCCAATTTTCAAAGCTTCGTTGCATATGGATCTTTAATTTAAATGTTTTTTTTAAGAATGTATTTTATTTTAAATATTTTGTATAAAAGTTGTTTAGAATTTAAGTATTCATAGGTTTGGTTACATTTTCTCATAAACATTTTTATACACGAGTTATATATACTTAAAAACTTTTTTAAAAAAAAATTTGCTTTCAAGTGTTTCTCTCAAAATGGTTTATTTCTCAATCTCATTTTTTTAAAAAGTCATTTTTAGTGGTTGTCAAACACTATAATTTTTTTTCAAAATTAAATACTTGAAAAGTTAAACCAAACATACCCTAAAACATTCTTTCTTTTACATCTAAATACACTTTTTTAAGCATTTAAAAAGTCATTTTCTAAAAAGATTTTTTAAGTATATAATAACTTGAAGATTTTTTTTTTTAGCCAAAGCGAGTTTAGCTTAGTGGTAATTGGCATGTACCCTCGACCAAGAGGTTAGAGGTTCGAATCCTCCGCTCCCAAATGTTGATGTACTTAAAAAAAAAAAGATATTTTTTTAAATGAGATTGAGAAATAAATCATCAAGTGTTTATGATCGGTATTTAAAAAGTCTTCGAACACTACATTTTTTAAAAATGAATATACTGATCATAAATACGATTAGTTTCCTTTCTACCTAATTTGAAGATTCTTTTTTTATTATTTTAATTCTTAATTTGATAATCTAAAATCACTTAAGAAACTATACATATTTTTTGGATGACTATAAAATTAACTTTTTTCATGTCAATTTTAGTTATTTTGAAAACGATAAAAATGAACTTCATCATTTTGAAATCAGTCTCAAATATATCCTAAACCAATTATAAAATAATAAAGATTCTTTCAAAGTGCTTATACAAAAAGTAATTAAAAACGAAAGAAAGAAACTCATTTTTAAAAGTCATCCTAAACATGCTTGAAATGTGAGGCATTTAGAAGAGTGCAGGTTGTAAGCACTTTGTAAAATTAGGGATTTACGTGTGGAGGTAGGAGAAAATATAGAGGAAAATTATTGTTGGAAATTGTCTGAGAGATTTGTGTTAGAATTCTTTTAAAATTGTTCTTTTCTAATTCTTCAATTTGGCTGTGGATCCAAAAAATCTGCAAAATATAATAATAACCCAATCAAAATGGTGAACATGTTTATAACTTGTAGCTTGTTTTTTTCTTCCACTCTTCCACTTTTTGTTGTTTATACTTTATCATTCTTGGAGAAAGCTAATTTAGGATATTCGTAACCCTTTTACATTTTAATTTCCGGAGGAAGATACTTCGTTCAAGAAACGGAACAAGTATAAAGGATAGGCTAAAAGAGAGCCTTCCGTTTAAAGTAATGATAAAAGTATCATAATTATATTGCAAAAGTGCGTAACCCTTTACATTTTCGTGTAATTGAACAAATCTAAGCAAAGTTTAGAATCTTGCTATAAAGACACACTATAAAGAAAAAAAAATAAAGGAATTATTGAGGAATTTGATATAGGTAGATTTTGTTGGGAGGATGTCGATGGAGGAATTATTTGTGTATGTTTGGTTTAACTTTTTTCAAGTGTTTAATTTTGAAGAAAAAAAAAATCTAATGTTTGATAACCACTAAGAATGACTTATTAAAAAATGAGATTGAGAAATAAACATTTTTTAGAGAAACACTTGAAAACAATTTTTTTACAAAGATTTTTTTTTAAGTATATAATAACTTTGTATAAAAACAAATGTAACCAAACATGTGAAAATTTAAATTCTAAACATTTTTTTATACAAAATGTTTTTAAAAAATGCATTAGAAAACACTTAAACTAGTATTTCAATGGGTCTTACATTAGAATGGAAATTGGTGAGTAGTCTTTTTCGCACTTGGAATATAATCCGTTGGAGTAGGTTCACCAAAATGGTTAAAAAGATGTTGATAAATGAGAATTAAAGATTGTTGATTAGTCACGGGCTGAGAGATTGTTCATTAGAATTACAAAACCTAATTATATGTTCTTGAAAACTTGTCTGAGAACTGTGTTGTAATTCTTTTATAACTCGAATCTGTGATCTGATACTATGTTAAGTTAATGATGTTGGAATATTTTATATATTCTAATAATCAATTTGTGGACAACATATTAATATTATTATACTTATATTATTTGGCTATTTATTGGGTCGATTAAAGTGATCTATGGTTAATTAGACCCATGGACTTTTATGGAATTTATTAGGTGGATACCCAATAACTCTTACTAGGCTTAATGGGGGTTCAGTGAAGAGTTTATAAATAGGATGCAAGGGTTATGGTCTCCGATATACTAAACATATTCAGTTCTCTTGTTTCCCATGTGACTGAGAGAATTCTAGAACTCTGGTGTGTTTAGTTGAGGAAGATCTTTCCTGAAGAGTTGAATTGCTGCCAAATTTAATTTGCTGAAACAACATCAATGGATCCAGGTTCGATTGTTCTTAGTTTTGTTCTTGATTCTAATAACTCAATATACATGATTTTGGTGTTATTGCTTTTATATAGCAATCCATGTTAACAAATGAACCCTGTTATAGGTAATTTTGGACCACCCTGAAATGTAAAGAACTGACGAGGATAGCACAACACCAACCCGAAGTCACAGTCAGGAAGCGTACCCTAGAGAAGAAATGAGTTAGGGGATTGGGCTTGGCCCAATCCCATCTTGGCCTCGGCCTTGGGCCGAGGTCGACCCTCGGCCCACTCGTGTGGGTCGAGGTCCTTCTCCCTCTGTTCGGTTTCTGGTGTCCTGGGTCAGCCCGATTTGACTTGGTTCAGCCCCAAATCGTCTCAAAGCGCCTAGAAACTCTAAAACAAGAAAAAGTACATAAACCCTTCTTCAATCTTAAAGAGGGGATCTCGAACTCTACTCTCTGAACTCTCTCGCTTCTTCCTCTAACTCTCTGGTCTTGCTCATCTTCCTTCTGCTTTCTGCCTTAAGCATCGGAGGGGTGTGGCAAGCACCACACCAGTGTACAGGTTTCTTCTGTCTTGCAGTTCACGTCTTCTCCCTCTTCAAACAAATTTACCATTGGTGGCACGTGAAGGTCAGGTGAGTTCTCCCGGTCTTAATTTTGGCATCAACAAACCCAAAAGCTTAATTATATATCAATACTTAAACACGTTTGCAGTTGTATTACTGTGTATACGAATGTACCTTCTTCATTTTCAAATTAAAATTCTATATTGTGAAATTAAGACCCTAACCTAAATATCTGAATTTCGAATAATATACATGACGAGATAGAGTTTTCCTAATTTAATTTTATCAATTGGCAATGATATGGAATTAATTCAAAGAAAAAAAAAAAAAAGAATCTAGTTCTATTATTTTTGTACCACATATATATATATATATAGAATCTAGTTCTATTTTTGTACCCCATATATATATATGTAAACTTTATTTGAAGATCACTTCATGGACATAAAAACCACACCCAAATGGCATTATTAATCTAGAGATCTAACCAGACCAAAAATAAATAATTACCACAAATGTGATTAAAACCCCATTTTTAAAACACAAGTATATGCATTTACCTAATTAGACAAATAAGAAAAGTGTAATTTACAATAACAATTTCATCTTTTAACTTTAATGTGGAAATGGTGCACATAACTTATTCTACAAAATGTCACTCAAATAAATTAAAGGATAGATATATATATATATATATATATATATAGTACTCATATTTTTAAAACACTACATATTCTCAGTTAATTATAACAAGGGAAACAAAATCATTAAAGTCTCAGAAAAGAAACATGGAACAAGTAGAGATGGAATGATCCAAAACATGAAGAGTGCTTCTGTCAAAAAGGCTAAGTTCAATTATATAATTTTTTTTTTTAAAAAAAAAAAAAAGCTAAGTTCAATTATTATATATATATATATAGTTGTATGGCATGCATCCCACCTCAATTCACATCCATTTAATCTAATAATTCAATTTTCATTTCTTACTCTTCTTTGCCCTTTGTCTATAGCTAATTTTGATTTATAAGCTTCATTTTAATCCTTACTCCACCCTTTTCCTCCTTTTCTTTCTCCTCTTTTATGGCAAAACTTTCCAAAGTTTACTTTCATGTAACTCAAACAAAGCATATATCCGAGAGTAAGATTTTCGATCGTTTAATTTGCTGACTAGAAGCATTTTTCATTCAAAATCATCTTTTATTAAAATAATATATAATAGGATTTTGTGAGGAAACTCTAAGTGTTCGTTTTTTACCTAGTTGTTTTATCGAAGCTCACTCCAAAAAGCACTTTTAAAAATGTAGATTCCAACCTAACAAAGTAATTTACTATTGACACTTCTTATTGGAGTGTTTATATATATAAAAATAAATTACTTTGTACTAAAATATAGTTTACTATAGACTTTTTATTTGAAAATATTTTGATTTCATTTTCAAGTATAAATATTTACATATATTTTTTTTTTAATTTGTATATATTTCTGTTTATTTTGTAACTATAAATATTTAATTTTTTTCTTATTATTTTTAAATTGACATATGTAAATCAGTTATAAATATTAAGATTTTCTAAATTATAAATATGTAGAGTTTTTTCAGTTATAAATATCTATATTTTTCTCCATGGTAAATTTGAAGATTTTTTTTTGTCAATCCAAGCATAACTTTGTGAATAAGGCATCATTTACTATTTCAAAGGTCGATGATTTGATTCTCCACCCATGTGATGAACTAAAAAAAATATGTAGATTTCTCTTTTAATTTCAATTATAAAATATCTATAGTTTTCTTCAATTGAAAATATACATATTGTTTTGTGAATTATGACTTGGTTAATGTAGGTGTAGTGCAGTTAAGTATTGATACTGAACAATTTTGAGAATGAGAAGCTTAAGACCTCGTTTGATAACCATTTGGTTTTTTTTTTTTTAAATTAAGTTTATAAATACTACTTCCATCTATGGGTTTCCTCGTTTTATTATCTTCCGATCTTTACATGTGTTTTAAAAAACCAAGAAAAGCTCAAAAACTTAAAAAAAAACGTTTTCAAAAGCTTGTTTTGTTTTTGGAATTTGACTAAGAATTCAAATGTTTTCTTAAGAAATTAAAAATAAAATCATTGTAGAGATATGATGAGAAATGATTTTTGTTGGTAATTAATTAGTTGAGTATTAGATGTTATGTTTATAAGTTTTGAAATGTTTTAAGTAATTTTGGTCGTTATGTGTTATAATTTAGGATCTCATTAGACATAAAATTCAATTTTATATATATTAAATCAATTAATTGTCAATCTAAATATAGTTCAGTAGATAAGACATCAATTATCATCTCAAAGATCGACGGTTCCATCCTCATCCCCACGATTAATTGTTAAAAAAAATAAAAAAAGATTGATTAATCTTTAAAATAAAATTAATATATGAGGAAACCTATTGACAAATTGAGTGTACATGGTGTAAAAAGTCAAGATTTCTAGAGGGAGGGACACTAGTTTTGTTCTTTGGTGGTGATTAGCTAAGCAACTGTAAGAAAAGAGGAAAATTTTGTATGAATAGAAGTCAAGTCTTTTATGGCATTGTACTTTATTTGGGGGAGTTCATTTGACTTTTCAATACAACTTTTAATTTCATTAAGTATTCAAATTTAGAATTTAATTTTGTCTTTGGTTAAATTTCCTATATGTTTTATATGGTTTTGGCTTGGTTGCGGATAATTTTTAAAGTTTCAATATGGTTTTTATATAGTTTTAGTTTAGTTTTAATTCAATTCTTTCAATTGAGTCGTTCTTATAGGTTGATTAAATCTCACAAATTGTCCCACTATTTATAAGATATTATTCATATGGAGTGCATAACTTATTTTATATTTATGTGATAATGGATTGATGTGTTAGCTAATTATATTAAGGTTTAGGACTTAGCAAAAAAAAAAAAAAAAAAAAGGATAAAAGTGAGTTTTTTCATGTAGGTAAAAAATGGTTTAGGGATGATTTATGAAATTTAGTCAAACCATATATAAATTAAATTGAAAGAATTAAAACCATAGAGATCAAGTTGAAACTAAGCTCGAACCATAGAAACTAAGGGTGCGTTGGTTGGTGATCTGAAAACATAAATTTGAAAATAAAGTTTTCAGATATGTGTTTGATAATAGATTTAGAAATTGGATCCCAGTTTAAAATCTATTATCAAACAATTGTTTAAAATATGTTTGATAATATATTTATAAACCATAAAACTGGTTGTAGTTATTAATTAACTAATTATTAGGTTGAATATAAATATTATTAATTCATTTATGAACATATTTTATGTTATAAATTTTATATAATTATTATTTTATAATAGAATTAAAAAATTATTATTTTATAATATCATATAATATAGGTTAAATTTTAAGTTTGGTCCCTAAACTTTTAGGATTGTGTCAATTTGGTCCCTGAACTTTGAAAGTGTCAAATAGGTCCTCGAACTTTCAATTTTGTGTTTGATAGGTCCTTGAACTTTAAAAAGCATCTCATATGTTCTTAAATTTTCACCTGTGTCCAATATAGGTCCTTTATTTTGTGTTTAATAATTTATTGACCTATTCAACATTTTTTAAAATTCACAAGTCTACTAGATATAAAATAGGAAATTTAGGGTCCCAATAGACATAAAATTCAATTTTATATCTAATAGATTGGTTAATTTTTAAAAATCTCGAATGTGTCAGGAACCTATTAGACACAAAATTGAAAGTTCAAGGACTTAGCTATTAGAGATTTTTAAAGCTCAATGACCTATTAGACACAAAATTGAAAGTCTAGGGACCTATCAGACACTTTTTAAAGTACAGGAACCTAATTGATACAACACTGAAAGTTCAGGGACTAAACTTGTAATAAAACCTATAATATAATATAAGGAAAAATACACTTTTAGTCCCTGAGGTTTGAGTTAGGTTTCATTTTGGTCATGGGTTTTCAAACTCGACATTTTTACCCTTGAGGTTTGGAATTCACTGTTGGTCCTTCCGTCCAATTTTCCGTTAAACCCTAACAAATTGCTGACGTGGCATGCATTTTTTTTATTAAAAAATATATTTTTGAATTTTTGAAATAAAAAATATTTTATTATTATTTTATTATTTTTCTTTCTTCTTTTTCTTTTTTCTTCTTCATCTTCATCGTCACACATCTTCTACCTCCATCTTCAACTTCTTCTTCCTCTAACCCTAACGCCAACGACCACCACCGCCGACCGCTGGTCATTGGCCGCTGCCACCGTCGGTCGCCAGTCGTCGGAAAATTTTTTCCATTTTTTTTCTTGTTTTATCCTTTCCCCTTCCTTTTCTTCTACCTTTTTTCTTTTAGTTTTTCATTTTTTTAAATGAAAAGCAGAAAGAAGAAGAAGAAAAAAGAAAGAATAAAATAATAATACAGTATTATTTAAAATATTTTTATTTAAAAAATTAAAAAAAAATACTTTTTAATAAAAAAAATGCATGTCATGTCAGCAATATGTTAGGGTTTAACGAAAAAATGGACGGAGGGACCAACAGTGTAACGAAATCCAAACCTCGGGGGTAAAAATGTTGAGTTTGAAAACTCATGGACCAAAATGAAATCTAACCCAAACCTCAAGGACCAAAAGTGTATTTTTTCCTATAATATAATATATTATACATATTTTAATTTAACAAAAATGAATTGAGTTTATAACATAAAATAGTATATTTATTAAAGTTTTCATATTAAGAATTTGGATACACTAAGAATATAAAAATATTGTTTTCAATATTTTCGTCATATCCAAACGCATATTCGCTTAACTCATGGAGTAACCCCCATGTATCTTATAAATTGTGTTTAATGGAGTAACCCCATGTATCTTACAAATTGTGTTTAGAAATTGTGAGGTCTCCACTCATCTTCTTAATGTAGGTTCCTTAGCAGGTTTTGAACCTTTGACTTTTTAGTTGAGGTACAAGTTTTATGTCAGACAAGTTGTGCTTTTGTTGGTAGGGATGTTCACGGGACGCGGCGGGAACGGGAAGCCTTCCTCATCCCCTAAATCATTCCCCGTCCCTGCAAAATTCCCCATCAAAATTCCCCATTTAATTTTGTATGGATTGGGACGGGGGAATACCCGCAGAGAATTATTCCCTTTTTTTAAAAAAAAAATTATTAAATGCCAATCAATTGCAATTTTTTTTAAAAGAGATCTATGAAATATCCTAATGTAAAGAACAATGATATTTTAAGTATAAATATTTACTATGGAATTACCAATTTACCTAATGAATGATATTTAAATTCATCAAAATATCCTTCATAAATTTATACTTAATTCGACCTTGATATTTTAATTCATCAAATAGAGTACCCGACTTAAAGTTGAATATTAAACCTGTAATTTAACAAAAGGAAAACAAAAAAAAAAAAAAAAAAAAAAAAGAAAAAGAAAAAATATCTTCACTATGGTAAATTGGTAATTCCATATTCTAAAAACTCTTCAAAAAAGAAAATCTATATTCTAAAAATAAAAAAAAAGAATTAAAAATCACTTTGGTCCCTAAACTTTTATGAAAGTAACAATTTAGTCCCTGAACTTTGATTTGTAACGATTTAGTCCCTATACTTTCAATTTGTAACGATTTAGTCCCTATGCTTTCAATTTTGTAACAATTTAGTACCTGAACTTTAATAAGTAACAATTTAATCCTTGTATTTTAGTCCCTATCGTGAAAAATTAATGTAAAGATTTGATGAAATTTCTTACCTAGATAGATTATTAAACTAATTTGGGACCCAATATGCTTATTAGCTACAAAGTTTAATCATTAAATAATAAAAATCGACATTTAATTTTGATGATTTTTTTTTTGCGGCAAGGATTAAATTGTTACAAATTTAAAAATATAGGGATTAAATTGTTACAAATTTGAAAGTATAGGGACTAAATTATTACTTATTAAAGTTTGGGGACTAAATTGTTACAAAATTGAAAATAGAGACTAAATCGTTACAAATCAAAGTTCGGGGACCAAATAGTTACTTTCATGAAAGTTTAGGGACGAAAAATGATTTTTAACCCAAAAAAATTCAAATTTGATGGAGTATTATTCTTTTTTTTTTTTTTGAAACAAGATGGAGTATTATTATTCTTTTCTTCGTAACAAAGAGCCGAAAAGGTATAAATGCGAGAATATGAATACCAGAGAAAGGGCGGCAATCAAAGCTTTTGTACCAAAGAGTAAGCATTTGCAGGAGCGAGCAAGGGATCTTCAATGGCTTCCGGTAGTGAAAATCTCTTGGTTTTTCGTGGACCTCTCGGGAACTTCCTAGAAAGGTAAACACCATGTGAGCTTTATTTCTCAGTCTGCTTCATTCTCAATTTGCAAATCGTCGTGCACCGTTCTCCAACAAAAACAAGCTTCCCTCGTTGCAATTCTCCTTTTCAAATTAGCCTGTGCTTCAATTTCTTGTACTGCAATCGATAAAGTTTGGTTTGGTGAGATCTTTTTGAATTTTAGTTTATGTTCATCTGAGGTGGAGAAGTTATTGGTTTTCTTTGAATGCCAAAAGCCATTTTAGAAATTGATAATATATTGTGAAATTTTTCGTTGAAAATCGGAAGACATTCTTTTGCCAATTGTGTAGAATTGAAATTTTCTTTGAGATATTAGTTTTTTAGTCACTATAAACTTGATGTTGGGATCTCTGGATGTGAGGTTCATTATTAATGTTTGCTCTTAGGATTAGATATGGTTTGGTAAATTTGTTATTAATTGAAATTTGATATTTCTCATAGGAATGGCTTTTCTAGAGGTAAAACAGAAACTTCTAAACGAGATCGAAGCTTTAGGATTCCCAAGGGCCCGAGTTGTCCGAGCACTTCATAATACCGGTGAGAATAATTGATTGACATTCATAGCTCGACTGATCAATCACATGCTATTATTTGTTATATACCAAAACATTTGAGTCGTGTTGATTAATCTACATATGTCTTTGTTTCTTCCTCCCTTGTAGTCTTACTTTTTCAGTTGTAGGAACCATTTCACTCTTTTCATTTTTTTTAATTGGGTGTGAATGGTGGTAATAAACGTTTGAGAATGACAAACAATACACTTTATTTACTTTTGCATTCCAAATGTACAGCTACAGCTAAAGATTGATGAATGAGGACTGAGAGCCTCTCATCTACAACATCAATTATTCCATCTTTCACTGCACTTTAGAGTTAGAATAATGGAATTGTCTACAGGTTCTCAGAAAATTGCTTTCTTTGTTCTTCAGGAAATGTCAGCTCTGAAGTTGCAATAAATTGGATCATTGATCATGACAATGATCCAGATATAGATCAAATGCCCCTGGTATAATTCTTTATTCGTATAGACTTCTTCGATACATTCCATTTATTCAGCTGGATTTCTAGATAAATTTCATGTCTAGTTTATGGCCAAAATATTGTTGAAATTCAAGTGTCAATGTCATATTGTTTTTGTGTTTCTCAATTTAAGGACTCATATAGACTATAGTTCTGAAAGACCATAATACTAGATTTTTGCTACTAAAACTGGTAGATGGACTATATTTTAGTTTCACGCTGATAATATAACCAAGGAATGTTATGCAGGTAGCAATAGACATTGATATTGAATCTCCTGAACCATTTCATAACACAGAGGAAATGAAAAGGAAAGCTAGTGAACTAAGGTATGATGTCAGAATTTGTTTATTGTGAATGACTTCAATCCTTTACACTTTTTTTTTTGTTTAAATAAATTAATCACTCTGCCATTATCTGAAGTGCCATCATATTAAATTCTTCAATAATTCCCTTAAATTCTTATTGGCTTTTCTACGTTTAGGGATCAAATACAGAAAGGAAAGGAGAAAGAAGAAAAAAAATTAGAAAGACAAAGGGAGAAGGTATTGCATTCAAATCTTTGATTTATCCCTCTTATTCCTGTTAAGTTTTAGCTAGTTGAAGATTTATTTTGTGTAAATGTAGTAGGTTAGCAATAATTACATATCAACAGAAATGGTAGTGGTAAATGAAAGAGTTGTAAGTTGAGCATTGATAATGCCATTGCCAGAAAATTTACCATTATACCATTCATCATTAAAATTTTATTCCTTCACTATTTGGTTACTCTAGTCTTGGAATTGTGGGTAAAAAATTTTAAGCATTGACTACTTGGTGGGTTGATTGAATTTGATTATTAAATTAGTATGCCTCCAGTCTCCAGTCATGAGTATATGTTTTGATTTTGTTTCCATATGTTGGATTTGATGCTATTTGCAAGCTTAACTGTTAGTGAATTTTCATTATTTAGTGCTTCCAAATTCTATAGGATAGAATTCGTTCTGGTAAAGAACTGCAAGAAGCAAAAAGAATTGCAGAAGAAACTGAAAGGAAACGGTGTGTTTTCTTTTCCAATCTTGTTTCTGATATTCTTCTCTGTCACATAAAGCATTATAACTTTCTGGGTGAAGTGAAAGTTTTATTCGTATTTGCTCAGCTATATAGATGCTAGGCAAGCTGAGAAACAGGAGGAGAAAAGAGCAAGAGAGAAAGTTTTACAAAAGCTTGAACAAGACAAGGTTTGCTTTCCCCACCACTTCTTTATATCTTGTATAACCAATTTTCGTTCTCAGAATTTTCCTTGATTTACAGTCAAATATCTTATTTTTATTTCCAACATGTGATCACTTCATCAAGTCAGATTTCTGTCTGGAGATTATGTTCTTCATGCTGCAGCTCTTTACCAGTTGTTACTATCTTGTGTAGTTCCTGTAATATAGGTGACCTTGCTACTTAGTTATGTTGTAGTCTTCAACTAGGAGGTTGCTGCCTATCTGATTGTGTCAAAGGATTAGTAGGATTACAGGTTTGAGGTTTGCTTCCTAAGATTTTGTTCTTCTCTGTTTTGGTACTAACGAAGGTTGTATTCTGTTTTTGGGTAGTAGTCTCAAAGCCTTAAAAGGGATAGTTTCCAAGTCTAAATTTTTATTCACTTCAAGAGATTTCTCGTCTGCAATCTTCAAAATTAAAATATTTTTTCTTTAAGTTTCCAAAAATCTCATTTTCCCTCGATCTTCTCAACTATCCACATTTCTTCTCGTCTTAAAATTTCCAAATTCCAAGAATCTTCACGAGCATGGAGCTGGCCATTCAGTTTCCAAGATGTGAACTTCGCCCTGATGCTAATGTCTGGCCTTCTTCACATTTGTTGAGACAACCACGCAGAAATGTCACTTTTTTATTGTCAGAGCAGAAAACTATTCCAATCATTGTAATGTTTAAAGCTTCCGCCAATTGCTGTTGCATTACTTGTTAATTTTAACTAAGATCATATCCTGGATAAATATCACTGAGGCTTAGTATATGCTGTATAACTATAGCTATAACTATAAGTCTATAACGGGCCTTTTGCCAAGAAGGCTGTTATTTTATTTCTTTTTTTAGCTAAGAGAACTGCTGTCATCAGGAAGAATTAAAATACAAAATGGTGAAAGAGAGGCACAAACCAAAACCAAGCAAAGGAGCCTCCAAAGGAAAGAAAAATGCCTAGTGCAAAGAAATTCATTAACTATAAAACATGGCTTACAACTTTTTTTTCTTTCGTTTTTGTTCTTTTTGGGTATTGACAGAGACACGCGTTATAGTTAATTGTATACTATATTTTCTGTGAAGACACTTGGTTGATCTGTGGGAATTACATCAAGTTGTTTCCTGTCTATATCTTTCCATTATAGAATCGTATACATTATAAATATTTAATGCACGTCTGTGCAGATAGAAAGAAAAAGGAATCTTGGAATGCCCTCTGAAAGGTCTGAAAGCCTTGCTACAAAAGCTACCACAACCGGAGCAGGGGAAAAGGATGAACTTAGATCACAGAATTCACTGCCAGCAACTTCAGTTAGTAAAGCAGTCTCTATGAGAGAATGTTTAAGGTCTCTTAGGCATCATCAAAAGGTAACAATATCTATGGGAAATGTGTGGGTCCTTTAATGATGAAGCATTTTTTAACATTTAATCATGGTTACAACAAAATGTCATGATTTAGTCTGATCCCTCCAAAATCTCCTTTATCAATCTTGCAAGTATAATTCATGATGCTGTCATCGTTTTCTTCCTGATTATTTTTTTTTTTTTGTTACTTTTCTGTGGCAATGATAGACAGTAGGAACGTGGAAATCCAATAAAAATTTTCTTTCTTTAGGAGAAATTTCTGAGTCGTTCCAAAATGGAATTTTCTTTTGTTGCATTGGTTTTGCATCCCACACATGAACTGATTATGTAAGAAAAGCTGTGCCCAGTTTTCCTCTTCACTTTTGGAGTAAAAGACCAGTTAAACTCACTAGATTTAACCCTTTCCTAGAAAACTGTATTTGCAGTCCCAAGCTATTTCTTTTATAATTTCTAGATCAACATACTTTCCTACTCCTAATTGTTCTATTTCTGGGTTCAAGGATGATTCTGACAAAGTGAGAACTGCCTTCCAAACCCTCTTCATCTATGTCAGAAATGTAGCAAGAAATCCAGATGAGGAAAAGTTTAGGAAGATTCGACTCAGTAATCCTTTATTCCAGGTAAAGTTTCCTAATCCAATACGTTGATTATGATACATACCTCATAGTGATAACGCATGTAAATTTCTACAAAAATTTGTATGTATTCACCAATGAGGCCCAAAAGTTTCTTGTAATTCCTCGGCTTTGTTGCCGTAGTTTGAGCATTATAGTAAAATTAGTCTTCATAGGAATTCAACTCATTCAAATTGATATGTTCGTTAGAGCACAGGTAAGCACGAACTGATCATTACTAAATTATTGAAATCACGACTTTGGTTATCATGAGATCTCATTCTATTTGCTCGTTTTTCCTCCTAGCATTTCCATGCTTTGTTGCAGTTTGTGCCTTGTGAAAATTCAGAATGAGATCTAACTAAATTTTCATTTTGCAAGCCTAATATTGAATGACAAGACTTTAGAAGGTGCATCTGTTATTGGAATCAATATCAGCATCTTCTTTTTATCAATGGCTTCTTGATATCTTTGTTAAAATAAGATATATACTTCATACATCTCTCATTGTTTTTGTACATCAACAGGAAAGAGTTGGGAATTTGAAAGGAGGGATCGAGTTTCTCGAGCATTGTGGCTTTCAGAGAGAAGGAGGCTTTCTGTACCTTCCCCGTGATAAAGTCGACCCGGGAGTTTTAGTCACTGCTGGATCACTGTTGGAATCTGCATTGACAAATCCCTTTTTTGGTGTTCTATAATCAGCTAGAGCTTATTACAAGGTTAGAGCCCGTTGATTGAATCCGTTCAAAGCCGAAAAGAGAAGGCACATAACCTTCTAGCTTTGGGCTTTGAACTTGTACTTAAGAATAATGTACATGATGGAATTACTATCATAAGTTGAACATTTTGGCTGAATCTTTCTGCCATGTTGTTACCCAGTAGCATCATTGCCTGAGATAATTATGTCCAACTTTCAAATTTTATATTGTTTCTATTAGTTCAGACTAATGCTATGTAGCCATATTACCCTTCCGTCAGGGTCATCTGGAAGTTCATAGGAAATGTTAAGCCATTTCCGAGGAGAAATTTTTTGAGGTTAGAACATCGCGCTCAGCAATTTTATATCGTTGGATGTAAAAGAGAATTTAAAAACTGCGTATTGACTTGTACTCAATAGTTAAGAGGAGGGCCGCCATATTGTAGCAGTTACATTTAATAATTTTTCTCGTCAAAACAAGATCAAGAGATATTCTTGTGTGACTAGGAATTTGATGTGTGAAATTCTAACCAATCTATCCTAAAACTTAGATACCTATCATGCAATCACTAAGGTAACAGAGAAAGATCATGAAATCCTCTCTGATTGCATTTTAATACCAATGCTTCTTCTTGGGTTCCATTGTTTTTATGCTACAGATGGGAAAGTTTTGCAGTTCTTCATTCGAATCCTTGAGAGCTGCGACCTTCAATCCTGCAATCACTAAGGTAAGGTCCATATAGATTACACGGTATGCTTTGGTTCTTGAGATTGTTTGAAATGGAATCCAGTCCTACCACTAGCAATGAATGTCTTCTGAATCAATGGCTTTTGATTACTGAAAATGGTGACTGTTTTTTGGGTGGGTTTTGAGGTTAGAGCATAGATATATCATAGTTAAACACAGTGACTAGGTTTAGGTTGTTCTTGATTGACTGGAAATGGTTACCAATCATTTGAAGTGACTGAAGCAGATGCAAAAAGTACTTCCATGAGAAGCAAGAGTTTGTCTTCTTGATCCATATTGTCTTCACCATCTTCATTCCAAAGAGCCTATAGTATCTTCAAACTGACTTGTTTGTCTGCTTTGTCTCGCTCTCTCAAAAGAAAGGAAAAAAAGATGTTGATATTTGCTAAGGATACAATTTTTGAATTGCAATCTAGGAACATATGGTTTGATCGAAGTTGTTCTCAATTATTCCATACAACAATCTTAGACAATATCTTTGCTCTACATTAAGACATATGCTCAAAGTCATGTTTTCCATTTATTAAAAACAAAATAAAGATAGAGATTGAAATAGTTATATTTTTAAAGCTCAAATAGTAAGGAACAAAACTTAGGGACAAAATTGGACATTTTGAAACTTTAGATACTAAATAAAAAATTTTTTAAAGTTCAAAAACCAAAATAAAAGTTAAAGTAAATTTAATTTAGATTATATTACAAGTTTAATCTCTAAATTTTTTAAGGATATGTCTAAAATAGACCGTGAACTTTAAAAGCGTCTAATAAATCCGTAATTTTCAATTCTGTATCCAATGGATCTCTAAAACATTCAACAATTTTTAAAATTCACATTTAGACACAAAATTGAAATGTGAGAATTCTATTAAACATAAAATGTCGATATATATATATATATGGCTAAATTATAAAAAATGCTCCTGAACTTTGACCTTTGTTTCAAAAATACCCTTATTCTTTTGAAAGTTTCAATAATACCCTCCAACTTTCAACATCATTTCAAAAGTGCCCCTGAGTTAAAGTTCCGTTAGATGGAAGACGGAAAGTATACCTGTAGTGGCAATAGAGAAAAAATTTGCCCATTAAAAAAATTCAAAAAGATTGAAAAAAAGGAAAAAATGTTTTTCAGCTCCAACACAACTTTAATAGTTTTTCATCAGCCCCACCTCTCTGCAACCTCTTTTTTTCAACACCCAACTTTTGTAGTTCCTCAGCCCCAACACCATCAATGCCGCAAATTTCATATGCAAACTTCTTCGACACCTAAAACGCATTCGACAACACCTACCTCGACTTTTTCCATGCTCTCACCAACTTTTTCGTGCAAAAAACACCTTAAACATCATGCTCACCACCGTTCTCGATGTCATTGACGACAACCTCTCCTACTAATTCTTACCTTCAGCTCTGAATAAGTGTAAATGGAATGGATCCATTTTAGTAATTTTGAGAATGATTAGTTGATAGAAACCTAACTGAAGACATGATTTATGCAGCTTCAACTTCTTCCCGACCACAGCCGCCGATTAAAAGTGTCTTCCTATATACCAAGAAAATTACAAGATAGAGAGAGGGAAAAAAACCCCAATTATGGGCATCTCACATTTCTTCCAACCCACCATAGTAAAAATAATTTTCCCAAACTCTATTAATCCCACCTTGAATATTATAGCAATTTGAATGATCTGCCAAACCTTCAAACTCGATAATGGAATCAAATTGTTGTCCCAATCTATAACTTGCAGATTACGAAAATATGAAGTTTTTCCAAATCGTCGCCAGGAAAATGGCCACTGCCCATCTGCGTCACCGTGTGAAATCTAGAAGCTCTTGAATTCACCACCTCCCCCACCGAATTGAATCATCGTCCTTTGAAGGTGCGTGAATAAGAACGCCGCCCAGTACCCGACCCGAATTCCACCACCAATTCTCATGCTTCGGATCCTTAGAAACCCCAAACAAAAAACCCACTTCAATTTTGGACTCTGGTTTATTTTTTTCTTTTTTCTTAAAACTTGAAGAAGAAGCATGGAATTGAAATGGGTAACCCTCCAAACCAGTAGACTGATGTCGATTTGGCCACCATTGGACTCATAATATGCTACCTCCACTTTCCGTCTCTCCTCTAACGGAAATTTAACTTGGGGGCATTTTTGAAATGGTTTTGGAAGTTGGAGGGTAATATTGAAACTTTTAAAAGAATAGGGGTATTTTTTAAACAAAGGTCAAAGTTCAGGGGCATTTTCTATAATTTAGCCTATATATATATTAATCATTTAAACACATTTAGACATAAGTTAAGCCCTGTTGTGTGTGTGTGTATATATATATATATATATATATATATATATATATAATAAATAGTTAAAATGTTGATGTCGAAATAATTATTGTTGAGTTTTTTTTTTTTTTTTTTTAATATGTAAGGGTGGAGGATTGAACCTTTGACCTCTTGGTTAAACTATAAGTTTTATGCCACTTGAGCCATGTAATTACAATTGAATTATGCTTACTTTGTTAAAAAATCAAATAGTTATTAAGCGGAGTCTAAGGACTAAGCTCGTAATTTAAGATCCGTTTGATAATCATTTAGTTTTTAAAAATTATACTTGTTTTCTTTTAATTTCCTTACAATAATTTTCATCTTTGTTAAGGACATGTTAGAATTATCAGCTAAATTCAAAAAACAAAACACAAGTTTTTGAAAACTACGGCTCCGTTTGATAACCTTTTCGTTTTTAGTCTTTGGTTTTTGAAAATTAAGCTTATAAACATTACTTTTATCTACAAGTTTCTTATTTTTTGTTATCTATGTCATTCCCTTGTTTTAAAAAACCAAGTCAAATTTTGAAAACTAAAAAATGTAGCCCTCGTTTGATAACTATTTGGTTTTTGGTTTTTGAAAATTATGCTTGTTTTCTCCAAAATTCCCTATATGACTTTCATCCTAGTTAAGGTTGCATTTGAATTCCTAGCCAAATTTTAAAAACAAAAACAAGTTTTTGAAAACTAATTTTTTTTGTTTCCAAAATTGGACTTGGTTTTTGAAAACAAGGTAGAAGTTTGATACTAAAACCAAAAAACTTATAGGTGAAAGTATGTGTGTATAAGCTTAATTTTCAAAGACCAAAAACCAAATGGTTATCAAACGGGACTATAGTTTTCAAAAACTTGTTTTTTGTTTTTAGAATTTTGTTAGGAATTCAAATGCGTCCATGAAAACCATGGTAAGAAATTTGGGAAGAAACAAACATAATTTTAAAAAAAAACCAAAATACCACTATCAAAGGTAAATAACAAAAATTAAGTAGTGTTTTTAAATTTAATTTTCAAAAATCAAAAACCAAAAAATCAAAGGGGTCCTTAGCTTTTAATTTACCTGTATATCAATCCAACGTGAACAAGTTCGTAACCAACTTAATCCATACCGTTTGGATTTTGACTGGATTGATGCATTCAAATAAATCAAGAATCGTGCACAGAAGTAAAAATTGGGTCCATTTTTACCAACCAAAATTCAATTAGGCCCATAAGTTCCAATTGCCCCAAACGTTATTAATGCCCTAATTTACAGAACAGGATTGATATGATCTGAATTATTAGCAGATAAACACAAAAAAAATCCAGATTATAGATACGTCACATCCACGGGCAAAAGAAAAATGTCCGCCAGTAGAAATTCCTGGTCCGAGACTGCTCCATTGCTCGGTCAGCAGCATCGCTTCCAATCCCTTCCTGCTCGACTCCCTTCCTCCGTCCTCAGAATGGCTTCTCCAACCGACGCCGTCATTCCCCGTCAATCGGTCTTCCTCGGCGTCGACGTTGGCACCGGCAGCGCTCGCGCAGGTTTTGTTTCTTTTTCTTCCATTTCCTCGCTTATCTTTATTCGACTTACCAATCGGTATTGTTTTCATCTGATTTTGTTGCGTTTGTTTCGAGTCTTCAGTTTGGGGTCCGAATTGGGATGCATTGGAACAGCGTGTGCGGTATTGCATGCGTTTATGAACTCTGGAATGGAGGATATTGATTGTCTATTTTGGTCCTATGTACTGAGAAATGTTACGGTATTGGACTGTGGGAGAGAAAGTGTTATACTTATATGGGTGATCAACTCGAGGTTAGTTAGCCAGCCATTGGAGATTTATGTTGGCATTTTGTTGGCCAAGTTGTGGCGGGAGAGAGTGTTGAGTAGAGAGGTCAGTTTTGGGCCAGATGTACTATTCATTTCCTGCATTGTTTGCTTGGTTGGGGTGGGGACTCGATTGGATGCTTCTCAATCGTTGATAAATACTTGAAAATACATTTTTGGCTTGTTTTGACCGCCATCAGGTGAGGTACTTGATAAAGAATTGTGGGTTCAGGGTTTTACTTACAATTAACTAGTAGTTGTTAGTTTATAGGCGTATGAGTTAGATAGCAGTTTGTTTGTTAGCCTAGTTTAAGAGGAAGAGAGTTTATTACACATAGAGAGGATTGGGAATTTGGACAGTTGGTAGATTTTGGGATTAGTTTGTGCAAGAGCTAAGCGTCTTGAAGGCTTAGATATCCTTATATATGTTTTCAATCAACAGTA
This sequence comes from Luffa aegyptiaca, assembly GCA_017139565.1. Lineage (NCBI taxonomy): Eukaryota > Viridiplantae > Streptophyta > Magnoliopsida > Cucurbitales > Cucurbitaceae > Luffa > Luffa aegyptiaca. The sequence goes on along the minus strand of CM029402.1, from coordinate 43,090,450 downwards.
AAATATTGTAGTCCATGTTTTGCTAATCTTCCTATCCAAGTTCTGGTTCCTCCGATTGCCTTCTTTGTTAAAAGTTTTTTCTTTCTTTTTTTGGGTTATGGACTTCTATTTCAGGTATTTTTGATGAGACTGGGAAGCTTTTGGGTTCTTCCAGCAGCCCAATACAAATTTGGAAAGATGGGAATTTTATAGAGGTAATGTTCATAGTGAGTTGAGCTCAATTGGTAATAGGCGGATCAAAAACCAAAATAGCATTATATGTAGCCAATATGAACCCATATGGCAATACATTAACTCAACCTGTCAAGCCATTGTCAAAAAAACCCGTCAAATTTTGTAGAAATCTTAGAATTGTATTTTAATTGGAAATTGAGTTTCAAAATTTTATGACGGGTTGCTTCGGCTTAAATAGCTCTATGACAATCAACAGAATAAATGCCCGCCTAAAGTATGTGGGCATGCATGATTATTTATGAGCTTTCTATTTCAAACCAGCAATCCTCGACAGATATCTGGCATGCAGTCTGTGCTGCAGTGAAATCGGCATGCTCCAAGGCAAACGTCTCGGGGGAGGAAGTGAAGGGTCTTGGATTTGCTGCTACCTGCTCACTTGGTCTGTATGCTTTTAGTCCACCATTTTATCTTGCTCTATTAAAGACTGACCGACTCGCCAGATAATAGTTCTTTCTTTAATTGGCATTTGATGGAGCCTTTACAAATTTTCATTTCAAATGGTTTGGCTGCAGTTGCAGTCGATGCTGATGGTTCACCAGTTACAGTATCTTGGAGTGGTGATTCAAGAAGAAATGTGATAGTGTGGATGGATCATAGGGCAGTAGAGCAGGCTGAAAGGATCAATTCTTTCAATTCACCAGTACTACAATATTGTGGTGGATCTGTTTCCCCTGAGATGCAGCCACCGAAGGTACCGAAATAGATGTTTGATCCCATTTTTATTTTTTGTGCTATACTGCTATACATATTTGCTTCAAAAAGGAACCATTTTTGGTTTATTTAGTGAAAAATATATCTGAAAATCTATGCTCCTTGGATTTTGCAAAAATGCCCCTATCTGTGTTAATTACTTAAGGTGTATAATTACAGAATTAGAAAATGAAAACAGAAAGGGATGATGCAATTTTGCTAAAATAAAACATTTATTCTCATGATCTATCTTCATCATTGAATGTCTGTGATTTCACTCATACAACAAGCTTTATATGATTGTCTTAGTTTTTCTGAGTGTAATATATGCTGTTAGATCGTAATAACTTTCTTTTAGCTCAATTCTCACGGTTCCACTTTCTGCTGTTCTGTTTTGTATGCTTGTGTTTGACGATTGAGAGGAAGTGCTGATACACCTTTTATTACTACTTCATTCACTTTCTGCTTCTTTTTTTTTTTCCCTTTCCTGTTTCCACTTTCTACTTTTCTGTTTTCTAATCTGGTCTTTGACTATTGAGATGAAGTGCATGGTATGCCTTTTTTTTACAGATTCACAGTCATGGAATATTCTATGATAGAAATTATTTTTGCAGCTTCTCTGGGTGAAAGAAAATTTACCAGATACATGGTCGATGGTATTCAGGTGGATGGACTTGAGTGATTGGTTGTCATACAGGTAAAGAGACAGCCCAACCTCTTCTTTTTGTTTAATCTTAAGTTTCAATATCTTTCTTACCTTATGGTCGTCATCTGCATATTCTAGGGCAACAGGTGATGATACACGCAGTCTTTGCACTACTGTATGCAAATGGACCTATCTTGGTCATGCACACATGTCACAGTACAATGAAAAGGATTCCCGAGATATGGAGGCTTGTGGATGGGATGATGATTTCTGGGAGGAAATTGGATTAGGAGATCTTGTTGATGGTCATCATGCGAAAATAGGTTTGAATGAATTAAATGTAATTTTTTTTCTTTTTTTTTGGGAGTTTGAATTGATGAAATACATACAATTTCCAAATTTGCAGTTAGGCATTCTGAGAGCAGAAATACCTTTTACGGAGCTTGAACTATTTTTCCCTCTGTACCCATAAGTCTCCTTAGGGAAATTTCTAAATTTTTTTTCTTGATATATTTTTTGCATTGAACTCTCCTGTATAAAATTTCTTCTGAAAGAAATAGAATTTTCTCTCTTATAATTACCTTCCGATTGCAAAGGAAGTTTCTCATCAAATGCGCATGTGCATGTGATTGTACTCAATTACTCTATAATTTTTGTTTATTGTACCAATACCATAAAACTGGTTTAGTTGTTACAACTCAATTACTGATTTTACGAAGTTAACAATGTATGATGTCATTAGGAAGAAGTGTAGCATTCCCCGGTCATCCCTTGGGTTGTGGTCTGACTCCAGTAGCTGCAAAGGTAAAAAATATTGTACTCAAAATCTTGACTTGGTTTGAATTATGAAAATTCCATATGTTAGCGAACATGCATGTATAATCAATGATACTGAGGGGAAAGGATAACCTGCTCTGGTGTGGTAAAGTGTTAACAAAAAATTTAAGTCATTTTTAATTTGATTGAATTGTTTTTTCTTCATGTTTATCAGGAACTGAGTTTGGTTGCTGGAATCCCTGTTGGTACTTCATTGATTGATGCTCATGCAGGTGGAGTTGGGGTGATGGAAAGTATACCTGTGCAAGATTCTGATTCTAAAGGTTGTGGCTTATCCTATATATTTTTATCCTTTTCCTTATTGAATTTCATTCCTTCATACTGAAAATAACTGTTGTAGAGTTCGATAAGGAGATGATATTGAATCGTATGGCATTGGTTTGTGGAACATCTACCTGCCATATGGCTGTCTCAAAGGATAAGCTCTTTATTCCTGGTGTTTGGGGACCGTTTTGGTCAGGTATGATTGAACTTAATTCCAACTGTTTTGTCAAGTTCTTCATTTTAAATATTAGCCTGTTAAGGAGGAAAGGGGCAGCTGGACTTTGTTCCAACTGTGAAAAACAAAATGCTTGTACCATCAAAATTTACATGGATATGTTCTGTGCCAATTATTCCTGATACCAAACAACAATTTGTTATTTTCCTGTGATTGTTTCTGAGTTTAAAATCTATTATATTAAATATCTATTTCTTTCATAGCTCGGGAAAGATGGAACTTTTTATTGCAGTATTCCTTTCTAATCCCATAACTCTAGTTTGTACTAGAAGTCAAACATTTTTTTTTTCTTGTAACCATGTCATTGCTATTTTTTCCATAAAGTACATAATATCATATTTGATTTTTCTGAATGTCAGCGATGGTACCTGAATATTGGCTCACTGAAGGTGGTCAGAGTGCTACTGGTGCTCTACTTGATCACATAATTCAAAATCATGTTGCCTCTCCTCATCTTGCAAATCGTGCTGCTTCGCAAAGTAGGACACTTATTTTATTTTAATGTTTACATTGTCACTTTGGTATTTTCGAAATACGCAGCTGGAAAAGGCTAGACACAAGCAATAGAAGAATGTGACAAGGTATGGGCAAAGAGTTGTACCTTGGGGTGGATGACCAGCACAGCAGCATGGCAGACGACCATGGGTGGCGGGCAAGCGTGTAAGGCAAGCACGCAAGGCACAATAGTCGGACGTGGCCATAAGTATGGGTAGGTGGGTGCATGCCCAAGCAAGTGCAGCACGCACAAGGGGCACGTGCCAAGCACTAGCGTGCACGTGTGCATGCGAATAACCGCACAGCATGCATGCACACACAAGCCACACAGGCGCGTGCACAAGTTGCCCAAGTAGCACGCACAGGCAACATGTAGGGGTGCAGGCAAAAACACACACAAGCAACACGTCACGACAACGCAGGCAACATGCATGTATGGGTGACTTTGTGGCTTCCAAGGTATTCGAGAGCGGAATGTTTCTAAGTGTGATAAAGTAAAATAAGACTTTAGAGGGGAGCAACTTACTCCGTGAGTAAAGAGCACAAAGTGAAGAGTGATAATAGGACCACTAGTGGATTCTAAAAATAGAATAGTTACTAAAAATAGGTAAGTGTGAACCTAAAGAATCTCAACTTCCCATGAGTAGTGGAAGGTAATTAAGTGTAGAGTCGTATATAATTGGAGACACACAATCCCATTCATTACACACGCTTGTAAAGAGATTCTAGTGATAAAAGAGATCAACTTTAGAGAACCTTTTCTTTACCATTATGTTGTGTTCTTGTGTTGCTAGCTTCGTATAGTGTCGGGAGATCTTGGGAAGGTTGAAAGTTGACTAGGATGAACACTTTTAGGCTGCATGGGACAAAAAATTCATAGTCGAGTTTTGATCCTCTAATAGTTGGTATTAGACCTTATGAAAAATTCATAGGACCAATGATATTGATCTTAGAGGTTGTTCTTTTCTCTGTTGAAGGTCCGCCTTCAATAAATGTCCTCTAAGGTTTGTCATACATGAACTGTGCAATCAGGTCTTCCCGTTGCATTGGTTGACCCATTGAGGTACGCCAAATTTGATTTTCTACCCTTAGTACCATGACCTCCTGGTGCAAGATACTTATGCACTGAGTCACTTGCTCATTCAATTTCACCATGGTCTCTGCGATCATGTTGAATGAGTTGGCCATTCCCTTTGTATTGTGGTCAATAGACGTCTCCAACGCTCATACCCTTTGGTAATGGTCCTCTGTAATGAACCAAGGTGCTTGGTTAGAATAGTTTCTCAAAGCATCCACATAGTTCTGCAACATGCGCACCAAACTATCCTCAGGAAGTAAGCCACATATCACGTTCGATTTGGGCGATTAATTGCCTCTAGTGATTTGTCCATCTATATAAGACAAAAAGAACACATTAGGATCGATCAAAGGATAGTTTGCGCATTCTCATGAACTGAGCAACTGACTTGGGAAGGGTGAGCCCATGGCACAATTTCTAAGGTTGAAAACTTGTCGTGCCATGATCGTTTATCTATCACAAGATAATAACTGCACTCTGATAGCAACTATCACAGGGTCAAAACTCGACTATGAAATTTTCGTCCTATGTGGCCTAAGAGTGCTCCTCTCAGGCAACATTCACTCTTCCTAGGATCTCAAGACACTTTAGGAAGCTAACAACACAAGAAAACCACAAAATGGTAAAGGGGAGGATCCCAAAGTTTTATTTTCCTTCTTTTTTCTAGAATCTCTTCACAAGAGTGTGTGTAATGAATAGGATTGTGTCTCTAACAACTTGGGAGAATCTCTTTATATACTATTCTATACTTAACTACCTTCCACTACTCATGCGAGGTTGAGATACTTTTGGTCTACACTTGCCTATTTTTAGTAACTCAACCAACTTTCCATTTCTTTAGGCACAAGACTCCCGACCACTTGGCCTTTACTATTTTTAACATCCACTAACTCCACCACGTGAGGCACAAAACTCTCACTAGTCTATTTTTAGAATCCACCAATTTAGTGGTCTTATTTTCCCTCTTCACTTTGTGCTCTTTACTTGTGGGGTAAGTTACTCAATTTTTCTCTTTAAGTATTCCTTATTAGATAAACATGTGGTTCCATCTCAAAACCAATTAGTAATGAGTGGAGTAACTAATTGTGAGGTCTCCACTTATCTTTTCAATGTGGGATCCTCAACATGTCCCCTCAAGATGGTGCCTCTTTGGATTCACCATTCTTGGATTGGATCCCAATTTTTTTTTCTTGGACTGAATACTCGTTTGGATTTTATGGTCTCTAATACCATATTAGATAAACATGGGGTTTCATCTCAAAACCAATTGACAATGAGTAGAGTAACTCATGTATCTTATAAATTGTGAGGTCTCCACTTATCTTTTTAATGTGGGATCCTCAACATTCCTCTCTAAAGTCTCATTTTACTTTATGACACTTGGAAACATTCAACATTCGAATGCCTTGGAGAAAGGACAAATTTCCATGGAGTCGCCCTTGCATGATGCTGCCTGCACTGCCCCCACCTACGGCCCAAGCGCATTGCTTGGATAGTCTGTTCATGTGCGCGTCACTTGTGCATGTTGCACTTGCCTAGGTGTGTGCCCACCTGCACACACCACTGTTGCGTCGGCCTATGCCAGCACCCACTTGATGAGCATGTTTGCCCATACTTAATGCCCACGTCCTACTGCTTCGCCTTGTACAGTTGCTCGCTTGCCATGCTACCGTGTTTGACCAGGACACACCCTATGGCCATCGGCTACTGCATGCACTCAGTGCCTCATGGTACGACTCTTTGTCTTTGTCTCATTCTTATGTTGTTCGCGTCTAGCCTTTTCCAACTGCATATTTCGAAAATACCATTGTGACACTGTCTTCCCTGGTTAAAGTAGGGTACATTTAATGATTGTGTCTTATCTGAAACTTTCTATCTTCTTTTTTTTTTAACCATCCAGATATCTCTGTGTTTAATATTTTGAACAAGTTGTTGGAGAATTTGATGGTTGATTTGAAGAGTCCATTTCTTGCTGCTTTGACTGAAGATATACACATACTTCCTGATTTTCATGGAAATAGGTGAATTGATGACTGAAACATTCACTGAGTAATTCTTCCAAGAGTTGTTTTTCTTCCTTTCCCTTCTAGAGATTGTCAATGAACTTAATTGCATCATGGATTAGGTCCCCCATTTCGGATCCGAGAGCAAAAGGAGTGATCTATGGCTTAACACTTGACACAAGTGAGCAAGAGCTGTCTATTTTGTACCTTGCCACTGTACAGGCTATTGCATATGGTACACGCCATATTGTGGATCACTGTAATTCCCATGGTCATAAGGTAAGGTGAACTGATATTTTTTTCCTAGACAAATGGGATTAGATACTTGCCAATGCTGTAATTAGTTATGTATGCGTATTTAATTAGTTGTGTGTAGATTATACTTTCTCTTCCATTTGACTTCCTTTCATTTTGTTTAATGCTTATAGCCTTTTAAGTTGTGGAGTTCTCTGCATTTGCTCATACATCCTTCACATAACTTTCTGGTGATCTCTTGTTATGTTAGGAAGATTTCTTTTTTTTTTTTTTCAATAAATTATGAGTTAGACACCCCACCCATCCCTTTCCATGTACCTTGATCAACTCCTCATAAATAAACTTCAACAATTAAATTTCACGTTAATGTCATCGCTATTTCATTCTCTTTACCCACTGAATACTAGCACTTTCGGATGGGTTGAAATAGCAAAGAAAGGATAACTACAAAACTCATCAGAGAGAGCTATCCAACTTGAAGCATTGCACTCAACCCAATCCAAAGCTTCACTATGTAGAGAGGTTTGCTTGTATTTGTAGAATATCTTTATGCAAATGTTTTTGTGTATTTGATGTGGTTATTGGGAAAAAGTTATATATTTGTCTCAGCATTATGCCTTCTCAAATGTAATTTGAAGTATTTCTCCTTATTTTTGTTTCTTCTCCTCCAACAGATTAACACTTTACTTGCATGTGGTGGCCTTGCAAAGAATTCAGTGTTCATTCAAGAGCACGCTGATATTATTGGTTGCGCTTCATCTCTCCCTCTTCATAATATTTTCTTAGATTTTCTTCCATTTGCATCCGAAAATATTAAGCATTTTGGACTGCTCTTTTTAATAGGTTGAGATAAATCTAATTTTACAGGAAGTCTAGAAGTATATCCACAGAAATATTCATGACAAATTAAAACCTAATGTAGAAGGCTATTGGATGTCATTTAGATCTTATACCTTTGGAATTTTGGTGATTGAGAGCAGGTTGTCCTATTATTTTACCTCGGGAAAGCGAGTCCGTGCTCTTAGGTGCAGCAATTCTCGGAGCCGTGGCTGCTAGAAAATATTCTACTCTACAAGAGGCCATGAAAGCCCTCAATGCTGCTGGTCAAGTATGCATCAATTCATCTTTCCCGTTTTCTCATGATCTCATTCTGCATAGTTATTTTCTTTCAGTAACAGAATGAGCAAGGAAAATAGTTGGATCACTTGAACAGAGACCATCGAATCCGTTCTACTATAGGGACTAGAGTTAACCATTAACATTTTGCTTCAAATGGCAGGTGATTTATCCGTCTACAGACCCAAAGGTGAAGGTATACCATGACGCTAAATACCGTATTTTCCGAGGGCTATATGAGCAACAGTTGTCTCATCGCTCCATAATGGCACAAGCTCTATCTTAGCTGGTGTTGCTCGGTACGAATTGCGAACACTTCCATCTTGTTATTCCATTTGTTTCTCTTTTTGTTTTGTTTGTCAAGCTCTCGCTTGCTTTGCTTCACCAGCTTCTAGCTTTCCCTCTCTGGAGATGGCTGGACGGCATGGGAAGTGAAATAAGGAAACATTTCCACAGTTACAATATTGTTATTGTCTATAGAATGAGCAAGTCAAGATTCTTGCACAGCTCTCTCTCTCTCTCTGCTGCCTATAATTATTCTTTCATTGAAATACTCTGTGCCTCTCTCTCTCTACTGCTTATACTAGTTTGTGTGCAGGAGAACTGAATTGGTTAACTTAGAAGTATAGTGATTAAAATAATTCAATTGAATTTACAATCACAACCAAAATGTTAGTTAACTGAAAATTATAAATATCAATGAGTGTGGCTCCGTGGATAAAATTATCATCTCAAAGGTTGACTGGTTCAAACCTCCACCCGTACAATTGTTGAGCTCAAAAAAAAAAAAAAAAAAAAAAAAAATATATATATATATATATATATATATATATACACATACATATTCAAAAGTCGTATATGTAGTGAGTCAAACACGTGTTTGACTCTAAGGAAAAATTTAAGGATTTGTTGTATATGTAGCAAAATGGAGCAACCCAAAAAACAAAAGTGGGAGAAATTGCTCAAAGGATCCTTTTTGACAACTACCCCTCTTCTCTCACAACTCACAAGATAGTCTCATTTGAATTGAAATATTACCGTCCGTCAAGAACTTGTTGCCGTTTTTCCTTTGCACAAACAGGCATGCTACCCTGCCATTTCCTTTGATGTAATAAATTGAAGTGTATACAATATATCAATGGTACCCAAGTACATATTCACACAATTAAATTGACAAATAGAATAAAATATATATATATATATATATATATATATATATATATATATATATATATATATATATATATATATATTATTTGAGTGTGAGCATCTTGATTGACTCTATTCTACGACAACACAACCATCTAATCCTACTACACTTGTTAAGAAAACTCAAAGGATATTGAATTTCACGTAGGAAACCACCATAACTTGAATACATTTCCCTTAAACCCTACCATCGATTTTCACTAAACTTTAAAAAATAACCATTTTGACACTTGTGGTCATTCTACTTTCAATCAGTTGAGAGATAACCTTGTTCCAAATAGATGTATTTAAGTGTTGGCATCATACACAATGTTGATACATGCACCGTCTAAGGAAAATGTTCAGGCAAATGTTAGAACTAACAATATATATACTCATGTCAACCTGTCTGTCAACCTAGACTCAATACATGCCTACATTGACACTGTACGTCTATCTACCCCACGTTTCTATTATAATAGTTTTAAAAAAATCAAAAATTAAAATAGACATTTTAGAAGTTAAAAGATTAAAACAAAACAAATCTAAAAGTTAAGGATAAATAAAATAAAATGAAATTGAAAAAGAGATTTAAACCTAGGTAATAACTATTAAAATAACGTGCAATACATCTTACCCAAGCCACTTGAAACAAGCACACAACTATCTGAGTGTTCAAGATTTCTTGACTAAACAACTCTTCAAATCTTTAAAACAAACATCTAAATTCCCTACCAATATTCAAGTCCAACACTTTTTTTTTTTTTTTGTCCATACAGAGCCACTATTTTTGTTGATATAAAATGGAATATCAAGAAGTACAATCTTGAAGACTACTTTTAACATAAATCTCTCCCTCTTCCTCTTAGCAACTAAAAGAATCTTCTCTAATTTGCTTTGGAACTGGATTTTTCTTCTCCCTGTTAATTTCATTCCTTGATGAAATTTGTTTCTTCTAAAATGAAATATATTAGAAGAAATAACTCGTTACCAACAACCAATCTCCATCATTAAAGTTGCAAAGAACAGAAAAATGAAGCAAGTTTGTGGCTGATACTACCTTCCTTGCTGAAGACTGTACTTGTCTCAAAGCTGCATTAAAAATTCAAAGGGCCCATTCTTTTAACAAAAGGATAGTCACCTGATTCATCTCCGATGAATTGTCGTGTATAAAGCATTTAAAATCTAAAAAGAAATGTCTCGACCAGGGTGCTAAATCGCCAGTGTTCCACATTAATGATTTAAATAGGGGAAAAATGAAGAATAAAACAAGCCCATACAATAGAGATGTGTACACTTTGCATCAGCGTCCCGACTCCATTACATGTAAAGTCCTTCTGGAACACCCTCTTTCTTTTTGAACATAACCTTCTCTTTTGCTTTCTTAAAGTCTGCATGAGTCACCTGAAGTACAAAGCAAGTTGGGATACGTCGATCATGAAAGCATATAACACCAGCATTTTAACAAGTATTTCATAGATAATCAACTTTATCACCAGCTAAAATGCACTGCGTTCATAGCTAGAGAATAAATTTCATGTTCAAGTTTACTAGTTGTTATGTACAACAGTATTACCTTCATTCTGCGTTCTCTTAAAGCAAGCAAGCCAGCTTCTGTGCAAATGGCTTTGATATCCGCCCCAGAAAATTCATCTTTGGTCATTACAAACTCTTCTAAGTTCACATCATCAGCAAGCGTCATCCTTGATGTATGAATCTACATAATATGCACAGCAGCAATAAGTCAAACTATATGATAAAAGAAAGCCAATTGCAAGCAAAGTTGTGTGTGAGGGAGGGTGGGTGGGGGGATCAACGACCCAGGTTTCTTCGTGCAAGAGGGCATTGGTATCTGAAGTACCTGAAAAATGCGTCGTCTTGTTTTTATATCTGGAAGGGGAAATTCAATTTTTCTATCTATTCGTCCAGGTCGTAAAAGGGCAGGGTCGAGGCTTTCAATTCTATTTGTAGCAAGAATAACCTTAACATCTCCTCTTGAGTCAAATCCGTCCAATTGGTTCAGTAATTCAAGCATGGTCCTCTGAATCTCACGCTCACCACCAGAATGTGCATCATACCTGGCCAGCATGAAAGGCGTGCAATGCAATTGGAATACTGCTTACATAAAAGATACAAAAGATCAAATGTCATAATAATTTCCATTAGAATAAACACCTCTTTGTACCAACTGCATCAATTTCATCAATGAATACGATTGATGGGGAAAGATCATCTGCAACTCTAAAGAGCTCCCTGACCAATTTAGGTCCATCTCCTAAGTACTTCTGGATCAATTCACTTCCAACCACACGCAAGAAAGTTGCTGAAGTGGAGTTTGCCACTGCCTGAAAACAATGAAGTTAATAACACAGTTAAAGTCGAGCAAAACCTATGCAGCAAAGACTCCACTGCAAATTGACAGCACAGAACCCACTCATTAATTGACATCTAACCAAGAATCAGGGAATGAATCTAACTTGGTGAGCAAATACAAAACTTCTACAACCATTTCACTTGCGTGAGGGTTAGAATGGATATGACACGGTTGCTAAATCAATACTCATCCTAGTTTTCATAGTAATACAATTTTGTGTGTGTGTGGGTGGCTAAGTTAATAGATACCTTTGCAAGCAATGTCTTCCCTGTCCCTGGCTCCCCATAAAGGATGACTCCTTTGGGGGGTTTAATTCCAATGTCTTCATATAATTCAGGATGAGTAAGAGGAAGCTCTACTGCTTCTTTAATCTCCTGGATCTGAGCATCTAAACCACCAATATCAGCATAGGATTCCAGTGGAGCCTTTTCAACCTTCATAACAGATACCATGGGATCGACCTCATCTTGAAGAAGCCCAACAACAGAAAGAACCTGAGTAAAGCAAAAATGCATCCACATTTCACAAATCAGAAGTGATTCTCAACAAGACGCAAAATTTCACTTCACCATAGACGAAGTCCAATTTTCTCAGCTCAGTGTCAACATAAAGCCTCCTAGGGCTCATTTTTGTTCAATTTTTCTCAAAACGAACCAACCCTAACCTGAGATTGTCCTCCTTGAGAAATTGATTTGTAAACATATTAAAAATATACGAACGAGAAGAATGCAACACCCTAATGACCTAGAAACGAAAGAGTAGAGAAAAATAAACAGACAAATTGCAACAATCGCTAGAACAAACGCAGGATTATCCAATTCTTCAGCATTTTCTAATTGCATCAACGAAGCATTGCCAGATTAGGAACCGAAACAAAACCTACCTTGTTATGCATAAGAATGGCACATCCAGGCTCCAACTGGTCTTTATCGACAAACGACAAGATCCCCACATAGTACTCCGGACCGACAGACGACGACACAATCGCATGATTCTCATCAATCAGCTCCTCCAGATTCCCAACGCTCATCGGCGACCCACGAAGGTCATCCACCTTAGATCTATCTTCTTCATTCTTCTCCTCCTGCGGCTTCAACCGCTCCTGATTGGTAACAAATTCTTCCTCCATGAGCAAATAGTCCTTGACTCGCTCGAGCTTCAGAAGGCGGAGCTTGCACTTAGTGTGAGGGGTGACCGTCGGGAGGCGGGCGGCGGCGTCGGGACCCTTCTGCTTTCTCTGTTTCCGGCCGACGCGCGACGGTGGCGCCGCTGGTTCGAATTTCTTGTCCTTCTTGTTGGGGTCATCTTGCTTCCGGTCGCCGGGAAGACCGCCCTGCCGGTTGAGTCCGCCGGGAGTGCCCTGACCCATTTTTGGTGAAGAGAGTGAGAAGTGAGAAGAGAAATGAAAGAGGGGAGAGTTTATAAGACTGAGAATCGATGGATTGTTGGCCAAGAATCTCAATGTGTTTTGGGGTTTTTGCAACAAATATGAGAGAAAATTTCTATTTCTACAGCTGCCTTTTCCCCTTTTTCTTTTGAAGTGAAAAATGGGAGCTTAGAAACTTTTTGGGTGGGTAAGCAAATGTAGCAAAATAGGTCAAAAAATAATGGTAAATATAGCAAAATTTAGTATCCAACCCGAGTAAATGACTAAAAAATCCATAAAATATGCTATCACTTATAGAAGTCTATCAGCGGCTATCGGTGATAAGCGGCTATTAGTGATAGAATTCTATAAGTGATATCAACGATTATCACTTATAGAATTCTATTTGTATTGAAGTCTGTCGATGATTATCACATAAAATTTAGTTCAATTTGAGTATCTAATTACATATTAATGTTTTCATTTTATATCTTCTTTTCCTAGAATGTTCACGAGCTCACTTCTCAAAACTAACATCTTATTGAGGTATTGAAATCTATTAGTGACTATCATCGATAAAAGTATTTGATCTATTAAATAATAGAAGTCTACTAGTGACTATCATTGATAGAATTCTATATGTATTGAAGTCCATCAATGATAATCACTTATATGATTATATTTGTATTGAAGTTTTTTAGTGACTATCAACGATAGACTCAATGCAAAAAGAATTCTATTTGTGATAGTCATTGATAGACTTCAATAAATAAAATTTAGTTCAATTTGAGCATTACTAATGTTTAGATGATAGATTATCATTTTGAGCGAAATCTATTAGTGATAAAAAAAACCTAGACTTTAATCACAATTGCAATTATCATTGATAAGTAATAACTAAACTGATAAACTTTCAATACTATCAGTTATAGCCATTGATAGATTTCAATACAAGTAAATTTTATATGTGATATAGATTTTAATACAAAAAAATTAGTTCAATTTGAGCATTTCAATTTTTTTTCATTTGGATTCCTCCATTTGCATTTTTCATCGGTGGCCATGACAAAAAATAAATAAAATTATAATAAATGATATTAGTCTCGTATAGAATTCTATCAATGAGCAAAACAGAATAATAAAAATTCATTTAACAGATTTTCCATATTGTCAATTTTTTTTTTCAATTTTGCTATATTTGTAAATAGAAAAATTTATCCATTTCATTATTGAAGATTGCGGATCCCTTAAGAGTTGAAATGAGATGTTGAGGTTGAAATTGACAAATTACAAATAGGAAGCCCAAATACTAGCTTCGGTGATTTTCAAAAAAAAAAAAAAATAATAATAATAATAATACTAGCTTCAGAGATCTTAGAAAACCAAGAACCATCTGTTATTAAAGCTTGGGAAGAAGAACAAGAGGCTTTGCTTGAATTACTATTGGAAATTGAAGAGTAGAGAGATGGAAGCTGCATGAAAAAACCCTTAGATGATGTGAGCAAAGTTTTTAGTTTAGCTAGAGGTTTGGGAAAGGAATTTAGGAACTGCATGCTCTCAAAAGCTCCCTACCCACTTTCCATCCATTTGTTTTAGCCTTGAACACACATGAGCAAATGAATCTATTAGAAGTTAGAAGACGAAGAAGGATCTCTTCCAAATATTAATCAAGCATTTCTCAATCGGAAGAAGAAGGAGAGGATAACATTTTAAAAGACAAGGAAGTGGTTACCACTCTGCTCAAAATAGAACAACAGAGCTATTCTTGAGACAAATGAATCACTCTCCTTCTCAAAACATAAGACCTTCTACTCTGATATCGTGTTAAATCCAGCCAACCCAAAAGTTTGGCTTTACTTTTTTGTGATTTAACATGATATCAAAGTAAAAGAGATCTCGAGTTCGAACCTCTGTAAAATGTCATTTTCTTCCCCCAATAAATATTGAATTCCTCCACTTATTGAGTCATTCACAAAATCTCCAAGTCCACAAGTGAAGGAGAATGTAATGACATTGATATAATTAAATTTGCTATAATCAATCATCTTAAGATTTTGGGTTGATTATTAGTGATTTAACACACGTTCAAATCTTTTGCTCACACACAAATTTACTGTAATGTGTCCTCCATCCCAATGGTTAAAAAGGGAGTTGATCATAGATACAAAATTTTCTTTAGTTGTTATCTTTTACTAAGGATTTTTATACTTTGATCGTCTACTAAGTATAGAATAAACTATATATGAGCAAGTAACAAAATAATTAGCCATGATAGAAAAAGAATGTTGAAAGAATAATTCTCCCATCTTAAATTTTTTTTAGATGATGAAATAGTAGTTTCCATGAGGATGATTCTTCCTATCTTTGGTCTTATTGGAAATCCTTAGATTTTTTTAAGAAAGAACGGGCCAAACTTACAAATAAGAGATGCATCTTCCACAAATTTTTTTAGAAGAAAGCTAAGATACGAAGAGGGAGTGTCGTAAATGTTCTCATTAGAGACCTTGTGATTTTACTTTGTAAATCCATTTGCTATCAAAAAGCCAAATTTGAGTGTCACCATACTTGAAGCGTTGTTTAACTCAATTGAATGATGGAAAATATAGAAAGAAATATAATATCATTCTTTTTGAAAACCTAATGAATGAGATTTTATTTTTTTCTTTTCAACTTTTATTTTCATCAACAAATAGAGAAACTTTATAGAGGTTCAAATATAATTGTAAGAGGATCTTAAAAATATGCTTTCTTTGTACCCATTTAATCTCTTAGATACATTTTTCATTGTCTACTTTCCAATTCAAAATTTTAAATTTTTTATTTTTTATTTTTTATTTTTTTATTATTTTTTTATTTTTAGCGTAGAGTTTTGATAGAAATATCAATTTTTCTTGTGGGGACAGGGGAGGGAATCCCCAATTCAATCGGTGATGGAGACAGAGATGAGAGAACTTTCCTTGATTTAGTTTTGGAGATAGGCTAAAAATTTAATCATATATATTAACATTTTTTATAGATTAATAAACATAAATAAAATATTTATATCAAATTAATTATTAGAAATAAAAAGTAATCTAGTGAACTAATTTTCTCTAAATTTCAATTTAAAAATGCATATATATTATTTAATATTTAATAATAATAATAATAAAAGCGAGGAATTTTCCTCATAGCTAGAATCTCCAAAGTCACCCTGATCCTGAAAATTGGGGACGAGATTAATATTCTCCATGGGACGAGGATGAGGAATACACATCTCCCTCTCTTCCTCACCTCATTTACCTTCCTAAGTTCAAAGGAAAAACTTGCCTTTTGGAACTTTACAAATAAGAAATTAGGGTGTTTAAGGGCATGTTTGGTAGGTCATCCGGATTTTGTTTTATGTTTTCAGATTCATGAATTCAGTAAATATGCGTTTGACATGTGTGTTTTTTAAAATTGTTTTCGAATTCTGTGATCCAAATAGTGGAAATTCTGAAAACAACTTTTTTATGTTTTCATTGTATCTAGATTTTGAATTTGAAAATTTTAAATGCGGAATTAAATTAAAAAAGATAAAACCTTTAATAAATATAGTATTTCATGTTATAAACTCAATTTATTTTTGTGAAATTAAAATTTGTATAATATAATATAATGTATTATAAATTATATGATATTGTAAAATAATAATAATAATAATAAATTTATAACACATAACATGTTTATAAATTAATTAATAGTATTTTATATTCAACTTAGTATTTAGTTGATAACTACAAATAATTTATGGTTTATAAATATATTATCAAGCACATTTTGAACCTTAAATTCAGATCCAATTTCTGAATCTACTACCAAACACATATCTGAAAACATGAAATACAACTCTATCTTCATTGAATCCCTTGTTTTCAAATTTATGTTTTCAGATCACCAACCAACCGTAGGCTTTTTTGTCTAGTGCTTTATTAAGTCGAGAAATCCCTAAAGCCCAAGTCACAAAAGGCTCTTTGGCTTATAGAGATTTTTCCAACTTTTTCAATGAAAAAAATTATAGATCATTCTAAAGAGATCGTTACAACACTTTTATGGAGACAATTCATGGTGTACATAAACTTGAGTTGCAACTCAATTATGGTTGCCAACAAGAGCATAGCTCAATGGACATAAAGTTGTATTGATAATCACGAGGTCTGTGGTTCAAATCCCCCACCCACATGTGTTTTTCAAACTTGCATTGCATTTCAAACTCTAATTTTTTAGAAAATTCCCAACTTCAAAATTTTCTTTTTTAAGATAAGAAACGGGTATTTCTTAAAAGAAGGAAAATTTAGAGCACAATGTAGGACAAGGGTTGAGAAAACTCTTCTCTTTAAAAACTAGGAATTTTCATAATTATGAAGAATTATAGACAAAGTATAGTTACAAAAGAATTTTCAGTAATTAAAACACAACCAAGCGGAGGTGAGTCGTACACTATTACAAAATCAATCAAAAGGGACCTACTTGTCTTCCAAAGTTTCTAAGGTTTCCCTCATTTCAAAGACTCCGATAAAGAGCTCTAGCTCTATAAAGATTCCATAAGATTTTAACAATACCTTTAAAACTCCAACGACCATAGAAAAAATTCCTCCAAAAGTCGATTGTCCATTGGTTTAGTGTTAGGGACAACGACACTCACATGGTATGATATTGTGCACTTTAGGTATAAGCCATCGTAACTTGACTTGACAACGACACTTACATGGTATATATGAAATTTTAAAACATCACTTGTCCTTATCACTAGCAAAACATTTGACTTTTTAGGAGTAGGTTCAAAAAGCTTGAGGAAGACAACTTGAATTTGAATTACCCAAAAATTCAAGCATCCAACGAACTTAGAATGAGTTTGGTTTAACTTTTCAAGTGTTTAATTTTGAAAAAAAAAATAAAACCCTCTAGTGCACTACTACAAAATTGGGAATTCATGACACCAAGGAAAAATGAAATAAAGTTAAGGGAGCGAAAAAAATGTCATAAAATGTAAGAGGCGCGTTTTTTGGGGGAAAAATGGAGATTCTCGTATTTTCGAAAATTTATGACATTTTTTCAACGTCATAAATCTATGACTTTGATTAACTGTCATTAATTAAAAATAGTTGAAACGGGGCATTAAAGTAATTATGTATGTAACAACCAATTAAAAAAAATAAAATCAATTTTTTGAAAACCCTCAAATCTCTATCTCTCACTCCCCCTCACGATCTCCCTGTCTCTCAATACCCTCTCTCCCTCACTCGTCTTTCTCTCACTCTCTTGTCGCTTTCTCCCTCTTGGTCACAAACAGGGAGCATCACCATCACCCTATCCTCTCCAATCACATCGTCGATGCTGCCTGCAACCTCCGCCTCCGATCCCATCGACGAGTGCCACTGCCTCTTTTCTTCTGCAGCTAGTCAGTCTCTCTCTCCCTCTTGATTCGATTTCTCGTCTTGATTCTATGGGTTTTTTGTTTCTTTGATTGATGATGGTTATTATCGTAGTTTGTGTGTATCTAGCTATGTGATGTCTTGTTCGCATATTACTATGTGATGTCTCTTTGTTTGAATTTTTGTTTGTTATTACATATTTAATATTCATGAGTAGTTGTGTTTGACAACCACTAAAAATAACTTATTAAAAAATGAGATTGAGAAATAAATCATTTTGAAAGAAAAACACTCTAAAGCAAATATTTTTAAAAAGAATTACATGAGTGTTTAAATTCTAAACAATTTTATACAAAATGTTTAGGAAAAAATGCATTCTTGAAAAACACCTCTCTAGTTACACAATGTCGATGCTTTGGTCAACTATTAAATCCCAATCTTTGCTGCCTATATTGTTCCAATAGTTCACTATAGAAGCATTCTTATTCAAAGAGATCAGACTATATAAATCAAGGAACTCCGTGGTAAGAGTTGGAGGATTCGAACCTCTAACCTCTTGGTCGAGGGTACATATGTCAATTACAGCTGTGCTATGCTCTCACTTTGATGCCATAATTGGAACATTGAATGTATTGACAATGTCCTCCTTAATCTTTTAATGAACACATGAGACTTTAGTCGCACTCGTAATAGTACGTTAGAACTAAAAATTAATGTCTACTTTCTTTTTTAGTTAACATTTTGACTGGAGACTTTCAAATTGGTAGAAGGAAAAAACTTCCTTGCATACCGGTATGTAGGGATCTCCTTGCATACCACCATTAAAATGTTGACAACTAGGAGAGATAAATTTTTTTTCTCATTTTCTCCCTTCCTCTTTCTTAGTTGTCAAGATTTTAATGGGGTATGTAGGGAGATCCCTACATACCGGTATGCAGGAAAGTTTTGTTCTTGGTAGAAAGCAGATTTCTTTAATTACTTGACCATCCTATTTACTAGATTTGAAGAATTTCTTTAATAAATTGATCCTCCTATTTACTATGTTGAATAATTTTTTAATGACTTGGTCCTCCTAATTTACTTAACTAGAAGAAGATGGGGTATAGTTTGGCCAACAAAAATGTGGTCAATATTAGAGGAGGCAATAGTACAAATAAGGGAGTGGGAAGAGGAGAGGAGGCCACCCTACTTAATATTAAACAAATTTAATTCAATTTGTGTAATTTAAAATTTAAAAGTAAAATTTGTGTTTATCATAGGCCTATTATTGTATAGTACAAAACTATACAAATTATCTTTTATGCTACATATTAATTAGTTATATGTAGTTAGGTAGGTTGTACAGTTATTTAAATGATAAGAATAAAATGACTAAAAAGACTAATTTAAAAGATAATATTATAGATGATAACATAACTATTGTTATTAAAAAGGAAAAAGAAAATCCTCCCAAAACATTTTTTAATCTAAAGATCCAACAAGGAGGTTTTGTCGCTTTGTGTCATAAGTAAAATTTACACCTTCGCAAACTACTAAAGTCTCTATCATTTATGCACAATTTGTAGGTCAAGATAAAAAAAAAAAAAAAAAAAAAAAAAAAAAAAAAAAAAAAACCTATTTGGTCATTGAATGTTTAGTTACCCATCAGTTTTTGTCTCTAAATTTTTAATAGCAATCATTTTAGTCTATGAGCTTTGAGAAATAGATTAGAAAGATCCATTTACTAATAGCAATCATTTTAGCCTATGATCTTTGAGACTTCTATATGCCGTTGAAAGTCACTTTTAGCGACTTATTTTTTCCGTGTCACTAAAAACTTGTCGCTGAAAACTTATTTTCTTGTAGTGATGACTCTTTCCCATTATAATAAAATATTAAAATCAAAGGGGAAAGAAGGACAGCAGGGACCAAAGTGCTCCTTATCTCAAATTTCAGGAATAT
Source organism: Luffa aegyptiaca (assembly GCA_017139565.1). Lineage (NCBI taxonomy): Eukaryota > Viridiplantae > Streptophyta > Magnoliopsida > Cucurbitales > Cucurbitaceae > Luffa > Luffa aegyptiaca. Next base: position 43,070,335 of record CM029402.1, on the reverse strand, counting down.
TTTTGTTGAGTTTGAAAACTCAGGGACCAAAGTGTAACTTAACCCTGACCGAAGTTGGGGAAGAAAGTGGGGAAGAGGAAGAGAGAGAGAGAGGGATAAAGAATTTAAAAAAAAACAATAATATTTTTATTAGTTTAATATTTTTTATTTAAAACAATTAAAAAATAATTTTTTTTATTAAAATAATAGTGCCACGTCAGCAGCCGTTAGAATTTAACATAAAAATGGACGGCAGGGACCAAAGTGCTCCTTATCTCAAATCTCAGGGGTATTTTTGTTGAGTTTGAAAACTCAGGGACCAAAGTGTAACTTAACCCAAACCTAAGGGACCAAAAGTGTATTTTTCCCTTTATAAAATTATTATTTTATTATTAAATGATGCCACGTCAGCATCGTTAAAAAAATTAACGGTGGAGGAACTCAATAGAAGCATTTTCAAAACAATAGGGACTTGATTGTTCAATTTTGAAACCTAGGGACCTATTAGAAACTGAGCCGAAACAGTAGGGACCAAAAAGGTATTTTACCCAAAAAAAAAAACTTCGCTGACAGTGACCGGCCGTCAACTGTCGGGGCTGCCGGCTGCCGACCGCCAGAGTTGAAGAAAAAGGAGGATGGGGTGGAGGAGAGAGAAAGAAATAAAAAAAAAATTAATAATATTTTATTATTTTTATTTAAAAAAAATTTTAAATAATTTTTTTAATAAAAAAAATAGTGTCACGTCTGCACACCGTTAGTTTTTAACGGAAAAATGGATGGAGGGACCAAAATGAAACTAAAACCAAACGTCAGGGACTAAATTGTTGAGTTTGAAAACTTAGGGATCAAAATGAAACTTAACCCAAACCTTAGGGACTAAAAGTGTATTTTTCCCAATACAATTTTTTTTCATTCTATTTCTAAAACATAATTATAAAATTTATGAATTTATAAATAATTATATAGTGAAAATTTATATCTTATATATATATATATATATAAACTTCTACAACTATATAAAAAATTATCTCCTTTATAAGTTTGTGTCTCTCTACTTTGCTATTTTGCATGCTCTCTCAATTTCCTTCTTTTGAAGATCATAATAGTCCAACACACTAAACTTTTTATATGAAAGGTAAGATATTGTCTATAAAATCATTTATGTTACTTATAAATAATATTGTAAGCATAAATGATCGGAGTATTTGATACATAAAATTTTTTTACTATAAAAATTAATTTTAATATATAATAAAACGAAAATAAAAGAATTGGAGATGTCATGTGCAAGAGACACTGCATTTTCACATGCACATTTTTAGGGTATGCACTAATAAAATGCTTCTTCTAACATTTTTAACTTTATGTGTGTATATATATTTTTTCTTTTGACAAAGTAAACCAAACATGTCATGAAAATTTTGTAAAGTAGTTTAAATGGTTAAAAACACTTTTGACTCCTCTAAAAATCATATCCCTCTTGGATCTAGTACTCCTCCCCAAATATAAATGTCTAACCCAACTAGGCAATTGGATGGTGGCCAAGTTGCATCCACTTAGACCTTTACAACATAAACAGAAATATAAATTAATGTAGTGAGAGATAAAACTCACATGGTTTGAGGAGAGTGAACTTTATGAGTGAAAATTTGAAGATTTGATCTTTTGGTCGAAGTTTATATAAATGTCTTAACCAATTAAACTATGTTCAGGTTGGTGAGAAGATTGATCTATTTATTCTTTTTGGATGATTTGTGTAGAAAGTATTTCTTTACCCAACTACAAAAACCATTTTATGATAATGATTTATTATGTGTATGAATAATTTGTGAAATTTAACTCAAAAAAATTGGTAGAACAAAGTAAAACTAAACCTAAATTATGTAGAAAAAAATTAAGGTAATTTAACCAATATATATCTAAAAGTTTGGGTATAGTTATTAAATTAAGGTTAAATTATCATTTAAAACCTATAGTTTCAATTTTCTTATAATTTAGTAAAGTTTTATAATATAGTCTCTATGGTATGGTTAAATCTCCTATACCGCTAGGGGTGTAAATTTTTCGGGTCGGGTCGGTTGTACGGACAACCCGACCCGACCCGGGTGTACGGAAAAACCGACCCGGTTCAGTGCCTACCGGGTCGGGTCGGGTTTTTTTTTCCATCTCTTCGAAGATTTCAACCACTTCTCGTTCATTTCATCCTCAGCCAGAGAGGGAAAAAAATCCCCAACTCTTCAACATTAGTAGAGAACACGGAGGCAAATTCAGTATTGCACAAAAATTAAGTACTAACATTAGCAGAAACACATCTCTTGAGAAAAAAAAGGGGGACTTCTCATTCATTTCATCCTCAGCCAGAGAGAAAAAAAAAAACTCCAACTCTTCAACATTAGCAGAGAAACAGAGGCAAATTCAGTATTGTACAAAAGTTAACACAACTCTTGAGAAAAAAAAGTACACACAAAGCAATACAATCCAACAAACAAACAAGTATCCATTTCCTTGCACTCCAAATCGTTTCTGCGCACAATTCACACTTCAATTTCAAACAAAAACCAACAAACCCACCGTAATCCTTCCTTTTTCCTCCTTCCTTGCAACCCCTTTTCATCGTTTCTTCTTTTTTTCCTCAATGGCGGATCTGTACGGAACTTCCCCTTCTTCGGATGTTGTTGGTTTGCCCCATGACCCATCGCGGCAGCCAGACTCCACCTCTGTTGCCGGAGTGTCCTGCATGCTTGATTTTCCCGAGGATCGGCTTCACTCGAGTCGTGTTTTGAACCACGCTTTGTCGGATTGTAGTGTTAGGGATGTGAGATTTGCCAATGCTTCGTATTTGGCTGTGAACTCCACTTACGGCGGCGTGAAATTGTCCGATCCTGGGGATTTTGTCAAAGAAATTTGATCCTCTTTTGAAGGGTGGCGATGTGCCTGAAGTTCCGTCCAGTACTGATCTGCCTCGAAGTTCATCGAAGCGAAGTAGAAGTGCTGGGGTCCATAATATGTCGGAGAAGGTCAGTTTCAAATCTAAGATTCGAAGACGAAGACGAGGAGGTGAGAGACGAACCCTAGATCTGAGATTCGAAGGCGAGGAGGCGAGAGACGGAAGATGAGGAGGCGGAAGACGAGGACGTTTGAAACCCTAAGTCTGAAAAAAATAGAAAAATTTCCGTATATATTGTGTTTCGGTTCGAGCAATGAAGAAGCAGGGAACGAACCGAACCCTCGGTTCGGTTCGGTTCGGTCAGGATTTAAGTTGAAACTCGAACCAAACCAAACCGAACCGATTCGGTTCATCGGTTCGGGTCGGTTTTTTTCACCCCTAATACCGCTATCAAATATATTACAATTTTCTGAACTATGGTATGTTTTCATTTGATGTGGTAGATAGAAAATGAAGGTGGGATTTTTTTATTTATTTATTTTTAATTTAAGATATACCCTAAAATTTACTCCTTTTCCTATGCACAAACGTGAAACATATTTTCTCTTCATCCAAAGATTTATTTGATTTTGTATAAGTTTACCAAACTCAATACAACCAATCAAATTAATCTTCAATATACCTTACACTAAACAAACAATAACCTACCCAACAATGCGCAATACATTTCTACTTTTAAGAGATCATAAATTCAAATCTCTACCTTCATATATGTGATATGATATTCTAAAAATAAAATATTGTATGGTAAATCACCAACTTATGTCTCTCTAATACATCAAAGAAAACATACCACTTAAAAGTCATCAACATTTAGTAATGGAATATGCTTTAGAAGATTTAATGAAATCAAGAGACTAAAATCTTTCTTTTTATAGTCCAACAAATGTAGCGATGAGAATTTGAATTTCTTACCTAAACAAATAAGTAGATACTTTAGACCCTATTTGATAACCATTTGGTTTTTGAAAATTTAATTTATAAACACTACTTCCACCTATATGTTTTTTTCTTTTGTTATTCATCTTTTTTTCGTATCTTCAAAAATCAAAGTTCAATTTTCTTTTTGGAATTTGACGAGAAATTCAAATGTGTCCTAAATAAAAATGAAAATCATTTAAAATTTTTTTGGAGAAAACAAGCATAGTTTTCAAAAACAAAAAATTAGTAACAAAATGATATTTTTTAGTACAACAACATTTGAGGTGGGAAGATTCAAACCTCTAACCTCCTAATCGAAAGTACATGTCAATTACCGCTGAGCTGTACTCACTTTGGCAAATAGTAACAAAATGATTATTACTTGCTCGGCTATGCTCATGTTGACATGAAAACGGTAATGAAAGATTAGAAATTACATTAAAAAAAAAGTGACATAAATAAAAGTATAGAAAAGGAGAGACATAGTTAGGGAAAGATGAAAGTGAGAGTTTATGAAACGCCAAATGTTGAAAAACTCCAAAAAATGCGGGTAAATGGGTTTGCAATGCCAATACGCCGTCGTGGGAAGTGAAGGAAAAAATGGCAATCAACGGCAATGGCATATCCTTAGAGGAGATAAATAAGATGCTCATACGAACGCAGAAACCAGGTGGTGCCACGTGGGACGCTACCTGGCGAACAGGCATCGCATCTTCGCTTGGAACCATCCTCCTCTGAATCAGAGAGAGAAGAGAAGAGAAGAGAAGAGAAAGAAGAAGAGAAGAAGAAGAAGAAAATAAGAAAAAACAAGCCACCATCTATGGCGGTTCTCTTTTTCAATCGCCATCTCTTCCAATCATCTTCTTAGTTTCATCGTCATATCAGACACTTTTGTCTGGGGATGGTCACTCTCTCCCTCGGACTCCCCAAATTCAGAACCCTGTAAGTTTTTTCGTTTCCGGAGAAGGAGGGGGATTATGCGTTTTACTTCTAAACGAATACACTCTAGGCTCGAATTCCCATCTGGGGTTGTTAGTTTGTCATTACCCTAGTGCTTCTTGATTCGTTCTTCGGGTAACCAATTCCCGCTTCTTTGTGAATACGAAGATTTGAATGATCTTTCGATCTGTTTCTAGGATTTCTCCATTTTTTTTGGGTTTCTGGGGCTGCTCGCAGGTGTTGTCTTTTAATGATTCAGGACATTTTTGGTTGATTCGTTGCTATTTTTATTTTTTTTTTAACCTTTTAGAATGATTTTGTCGGGATGTTTTTTTGATTCCTGATGATGTATCAGATGGGTATGGGGAAACCGAAGAATTTGTTTCGTTGAGAAACTTGGGAGTTGCTTTCTGGGTTGATTACGAATTTTTGGTTTGTATTAGGTTTGCGTGAATTTTGTTGTCGTCTGTGATTAAGAATTCCATGTTTGGGCAAGACTAAGAACTGCATCGATTAGTGACATTGATATATTAGGCTGTAAGCAGATGGATAGCGCTATGACGATGCCGAGCTCAGCCCCTAATTACTCACCTATCTCAAATCCTGGTTCAAATGAAGAAAACCCGCGTGTTAAATTCCTGTGCAGTTTCTTGGGAAGTATAATGCCTCGGCCCCAAGATGGCAAGCTCCGGTATGTTGGGGGAGAGACAAGGATTGTGAGTGTTGCAAGGGATATTTCATATGAAGAGTTGATGACTAAGATGAGGGAACTTTATGAAGGGGCTGCTGTATTGAAGTACCAGCAACCAGATGAGGATCTTGATGCTCTTGTGTCTGTTGTCAATGATGATGATGTGATTAACATGATGGAAGAGTACGATAAGGTGGGTTCGGCCGATGGGTTCACTAGGCTCAGGATATTCTTGTTTTCGCATCCTGATCAAGATGGTTCTTTGCCCTTTGTCGATGGGGATGAGAGGGATACTGAGAGGCGATATGTAGATGCCCTTAATAATTCAAATGACATGAATGATTTTGTTAGACAGCAGCAGCCAGATTCCCCTGTAATCAGTGGCATAGACGATGTGCACGGGTCAGAACATTTTTTTAATCCAATGAATATTGAAGGTAGTCTTCACACCCAGAGGAGTTCTGAGCCCTTGTCACAATATCATCTGCATCAGCTCACAATCCCTCATGGATCTGGGCAGCAGCAGCAATCTGTAGCTCAAAGGTATAATGAAATGGAACCCTCATGGAATCCTGCTTTTGTGTCACCCAGGCATCATGGTCCATATGATTCAAGACAGGTAGGAGAATATCCATCTTCTCCATCTGGTCGGTACCGTATGCCATTCCCAGATTTGCCAGATAAATATTTGGAAAGAATGCCTGAAGACTATGCAAGGCAGCAAATGAATCACCAGCATATATATGAACATCAACCACAATATAATGAGAATGTTGTCTGGCTGCCAAATGGAACAACTACTGAAAAGTCAGGTTTCCCAGGTAATATATTTCATGGACATGGTGTTCCTGATGGGAATAGTTCTTGTGAAAACTGCCGGGCAAATTTTCATCGGTATCAAACACCCGTGGAGCAAGTTAATATATTAAATGGACTTCCCCCTGAATACCCTCAGAATAGGGATGCCTTGATGCAAAAGGCAGACGTGAAGTTCCATCATTGTATTTTCCCAAGTGAGCAGAATATTGATCATCGATCTGCTTATAATGAGACACCATCCCATGAGAGAGGATGGATTGTGCAACATCAGATGAATGTGCAGGGGGATGACACGAGAGCACATGTTTCTGGGGCTGGTCGATTGAATGATCACTACATCGTGGATGGTTCTAACTCAAATTTTCCTCCTACACAAAGTAATGTAACTGATGGCTACCATGCTTCCCTGAATTTTCATGATGACGTATTTCGTGACCAGGTTGTGCCTATGTGTGTTCCTCCTGAAGATCGTGGTGTTGGTTATATGAATATGCCTTATGGATATGGAGGAGATCCTCAATATCCTCCAGTGGCGCCCAGGCATATGCCTGGAAATGCCTTGTGGCGAAATGTTCAGAATCCATTACATGTTGCTCCTCCCCCTTATGAAGCATCTGTTTCCCTTCAGCAAGGGAATGCGACCATGAATCCAGGATATATCAGAGGCATCCAGGAGGGTAGTCCACGGATTCATATTGGTATGGACCACCAAAATCCTTGGCATGAATCCTCACAGAAAATGTTGTGCATTGAGGGAGCAACTGGTTCAGATCATTTACCTGCACATGTTTTGCAGACTAACTCGACCACTGTTGGCCATGACAATCAACACTTCCCAAGTTTAGAACATATCCAACCACATCTAGGTAAGATAAACCTTGTTGCTTCTCCCATGCAGAGGTCAGATTCATCTTCAGCATTTATTCATGAACAAATTGTTGCACCTTCTCATTCTAGCCAAAATCCACAACCAAGGGCTGTTAGTGTGGTTAATGAAGCTATGATGATGGAAAGAAAAATCGTGCCTGGGGAAGGAAATGGACACCTGGTAACCGATATGGGGAAAGTTGATGTTTCTCATGCAGAGCAGAATAATACTAATGATACCTATTCCAAGGTCGCACCCCCTGAATCATTAAATTCAAATGGCATGAACACTCCAGTACAGAATGGTGATGACTTGAAACCAGCTGAAGAGACTCTTGAAGAGGCAAGACTTTCTGTCAACTGTCTCAGATTCTTACCTGAGTTGATTGCATCTGTGAAGAGAGCAGCATTAGAAGTATCTGAAGAGGAAACCACTACAGGGATACCCGAGTCAATAGGCAAAAAAGAGACAGCAAATGAACCAGACTCCTTGGTTAGGATTAAGCAATTAATCAATTTCCTGTGTCATTCGACAATACTTTTTCATTACACTTGTTTATGTTTTTGTTTTCTTTTTCATATAGAATGCCCATGGGGAACCTGAGTTGGAAACTGAGAGTGACCAGCAAAGCTCCGAAATTGAGCCAACAAAGGCTGAAGCGGAAGCAATTTCAAGAGGATTACAAGTAAACTTATAATTATGCTTATCTTCTTTCATCTCATACTTATGTTCGATTTCCTGGAAGGCTCTTTGGCTATTCCTTTTGACTTTTCTTTCTCTTCACTTATATGCTTTGATTCTTTATTCCTTATATTTGTTGTTCAGACAATTAAAAATGATGATCTGGAGGAAATTCGTGAACTAGGATCTGGGACTTACGGTGCTGTTTATCATGGGAAATGGAGAGGTTCTGATGTTGCAATAAAGAGGATCAAAGCTAGCTGTTTTGCTGGACGGCCGTCGGAAAGGGAACGTCTGGTAGGATCTTAGACTTATTGCTCTTCCTTCCACTAGGCATTTATGGCTCCATTGAATGAATGACTTGGTTCATGTCCTGCCTTTTGCTTGTTATTTGTCTGTGCTTCAGCTTTTTGACACCTCTTTGCATATTAATTTGTTACTAAATCTGTACAGTATTTTGGTGGAATACACATAGTTATTGATATTTACTTCTTTCCTGTAACAGATTGCAGACTTTTGGAAGGAAGCTTTGATATTAAGTTCTTTACACCATCCAAATGTTGTTTCCTTCTATGGTATTGTTCGTGATGGTCCTGATGGGACTTTGGCAACAGTGACAGAATTCATGGTAAATGGATCATTGAAACAGTTTTTGCACAAGAAGGACAGGTAAATTCTGGCGTAGTAGTTCTTATGTTCACTTTCTTAAAGATCTTTTGTTCTTTAATTGAATGCATTTCATGTTAAACTGTTTTGATAGTTAGTCTTATTGGGATTGTGATATGACACAAATACTACCTTTTCATAGGACCATTGATCGTCGTAAGAGACTTATTATAGCTATGGATGCTGCATTTGGGATGGAATATTTGCATGGAAAGAATATTGTACATTTTGATTTGAAATGCGAAAACCTTTTAGTGAATATGAGAGACCCTCAGAGGCCTGTTTGCAAGGTATACTGTGCTAAATTTGTTTGTGAATATTATTACCTGTTCTGTTCTGTAATATCCTTTTTTTTTTTTCCTGTTATTCCTGTTGGGACCTATAGGCTTTCTATAAATGCATTGTTTTTATTCTATTCTTTGCTTTTAACATTTTGGATGTTTAGCTTATTAGATATCTATTGTTTATGAGTCTAACGATTCAAGATTTTTTTTTTCCTTACAACTAAATAACTACAAAATTCCTCCCACCAACCACGGCTTAAAAGTGAAAAGGATTGGTTGGTGGGAACTGAAGTTGGGAAGAATTTTGTGTCTTGGAAAGGACCTGGATTCTTAGTTCACATGCTTTGTGCATGATTTTCTAGATTGGTGATTTGGGATTGTCAAAGGTGAGACACCACACGTTAGTATCAGGAGGGGTTCGTGGAACTTTGCCCTGGATGGCACCGGAGCTTCTTAGCGGGAAAAGTAATATGGTGACAGAGAAGGTAGAATCACCCTTTTCTTAATCTTACCATTTTGTTTTAGCTAACTACATTTTTAAAGCTTATCTATAGATTGAACAATTTTTATTTTTTGAATTCAACAACATTTGGAGATGGGGGATTTAAACCTATGCTAGGTGAGCTATGCTCTTGTTGGCGACTGAAAATTTTTTATTGGAATACAGATTGATGTTTACTCATTTGGGATTGTTATGTGGGAACTGCTCACTGGAGATGAACCATATTCAGATATGCATTGTGCTTCTATAATCGGTGAGCACTGAACTACTAGAGTAAATTAATGCTCTCTTATCAATAAGCTATGCATTTTTTATTTTGAGCAATTGCTCTATTCATGGTTCGGTGCAAGTGTGGAATGACCATGAAGCTGTGAAATAGATATGATTTATTTTGAAATTAACATTTGTTTGCTATAGTGATGCCAGTGATGAGATCTAGTATAATGTATGCACATATATGATATTGGAAAAGTACATATATTATTTTCCATACTTCTAACAATTTGCAATGATTTCCTGAATTTTTTATTTAGTAATGAAATCATATCTTAGAGATATTAAATCCAACTAATTGCTCGAAAATTTGGTTAAACGTATCTGGTGATTACTTCTGTATTTCTCACGTGAACAATATATATTAGATTTGGGAGGCAACAGAACAGCCTTCTTATTGTACAGCTACTTCCCAAAATTTTCATGTCAATGTTCGTAGACTGTAAGGCTAATCTTGCGAACGTTTTTTTTTCAATGTTTTATGATATGATTTTAACTTACTTGAATACATCGTTCTTCATAGTAGAACTTTATTACCTTGATAGGAGGACCAATGAATGTGTCAAGAAAGAGACTTGGGCCCCTGATATTTTTCATTTTCTTATTTTATGATTTTCTATTTCATATATTCTATCTTCTTGTATTCATTTTTCTTTTAAATCCAAAAAAAAAAAATCGTTACATGGTCGATACATTTTCTTCAATAAAGGAGCCAAACAAATCTTTCACTTCAAAAGTTCTTGAAGATAAAAGAAAGAACTATTTTCATTAAGTGTTATGACATTTGGAATGTAATTTAGGTTAAATATATTGAATGTGGACTTATTGTTCACTTTAGTATTTGGACTTTTCAAAACCTCTTGAACTTCTTAATTTTCAATCTTAGTCTCTCACATTTAGTTCCTGCCATGGAATTGAGGAAACCCCACCTTCATTTATAGTGAAAAAACAGAGCCAAAGTGAGCATGACATGTAGTCTCCTTGAGGTTGGAGGTTCGATTCCCCATACCTCATAGTAGAAATAAAACAAAAAGAACTTGTGAGATGGAGCCAAACAAAATGTGTCTACAATTCCTGGCTGGTAAAACTAGAGGGTGAATAAATTAAAGATAGGATGTAAATAAGGAATTATCAAGACTTGAAACTGGCAAATAGTTCCATAGTTTACCAGTCTCTTAATGTTTGCCTTCTTAGGTATTAAATATATGAAAGCTTAATATTTAAAGTAGGCCAATGAAGATCTTGTTCTATTGAATCTTCCTAATTCTTGTTTGCAGGAGGAATCGTGAACAATTGCTTGCGTCCAGAAATCCCGACCTGGTGCGACCCAGAATGGAAGGCTTTAATGTCAAGCTGTTGGGACTCGGACCCAGCTATGAGACCATCATTTTCAGAAATTTCTCAGAAGCTAAGGAATATGGCAGCTGCAATGAATGTGAAATAGTTGTAAATCTTGACTCCAACCCATCCACTCTTCCATTCATAAGCTAAGCCAAGAATTGGCAAAAGAGATTTTTTTTTTTAAAAAATGAAGCATAATTTTTGCAACTTTGAGGCCACATGCTGGTTCTCAAAGTGTAAGAAGGTTATTAGATGTGATGTCATTTTCTTGTGGAATCCTTTTCTTTAGCCTATTACCTACAGAGTAAGGTTATATGTGTGCTCTAGACTGCATTGCTGGGAGCCTACAAGTACAGATATGAGGGAGATCCATGATAGGCAATGGGAATGTAAGCTGCCTTTTCTTTCGATACCGTGAATATTCGGGCCAGTTTAATTTGGTCGTACTTGTTATTTCCACTTCCTCTTGGGGATGTGCATTTGAGTTTTCCTGACATGTCTTCAGTGATTCTTTGCCTCAGGATTTCACTTGGGATTTTGCCGTTGAAAGCGTACGGTACGATACATTACATATATATTTTGGTTCTGCTATAATTTTGTGGAAGACTTTTTTTTTTTTTTCTTTTCTCTTTTTCACTTCTATATTGGGAGTATTTGTACATAGGGGGAATGAAATTGAAGAGGCACATCATCTTTGGGAAAGGGAAAGATACTGGTACAAGCCTACAATGTACTCCATATCTGAGATGAAACTGAATTAAATTTATTATACATGTAAGTTTTGAGAAGAAAAGATGTTGGTTTTGGATGAGTTTGGTAGGGCCTCATTGGACTTGTTTGATTCAAAAAGAGACTGCTATTTCAAATTCCTGGTTGACTTTGTTATATCTATTTCTTTTAGTATGTGCATTTTGCATAAGGACAATGATATGCATTTGAATTTGCCAATGATTATTACATCATCTAAACTTTCTTTTCTATGATTTGACTCTCTCCAACATACCTAATACACAGACAAGGTAGGTCTTAGCCATCAAAGTCAAAGTTTTCTTTGTCATGATGGTCTTTTTTATGTTTTATGTAAGGTTACTTGTCAAGTATTAGCAACGAGTCATTTCACTAAATGAATTAAAGTTTGTCTGATAACCATTCTCGTTTTTGGATATTTGAACTCACAACTATGTTAACTTTCTTTTTAATGGTAGAAAAGGGCTAGAAAGAAAAAGAAATAGGAAAAGGGTGAATTTATGGGTTTGGTAGAAAGTGTGGGAAAGAAGAGAAAAATGAGGATTGTGAATGGTTGATGACTTGAGAGGAGCAAGAGACATGTGAGCTCATCAAGTAGTGAATGGATATGTGCAATTTGTTCAAAGGGAAAATGTGCAGACATGACTGGCAATTACTTGGTAGGATAGTTTTTTTTTTTTTTTTTTTTTTTTTTTTTATTATTATTTTTTTTTTATTTTTATTTTTTTTTTTTTTTATTTTTTTGACATGTGGTGGTGAGAGATTCAAATCATAGATCTCTTGGTTATTTATACAAATTTTATGTCAGTTGAGTTATGCTCATGTAGAGGGTTTTTTTTTTTTTTTTTTTTTTTTTTTTTTTTTTTTAAATAAAAAAATTTAAAAGTTCATTTTTCATATCTTGGACTTAGTTAAGTTTAATGTAACAAAATTTTAATTTTTTTTCAAATCAAACTAAATTTAAATAATGGGTGACACTTATATAGTTGGGTTAAATTTTTTTTTTTTCTCTTTTTCATTTTTGTGAATAATTAGGGCCAGGTTTGTTAAGGACATTTTTGTAATTTGCATAGATGGTTCTTTTGGCAGTGTCGGGTGGTTTTTATTGGGTATGAATATTTTGATCTTTTGAGTTTCAAGTAATTTTCTACTCGTTTGATTTTGTGGTTAGGTTCAGATAGTTGAATTTTGAATTTTGGCATTTATGTAGATTGATTTTTTTTTTTTTTTTTTGGGTTTATATTTTTTTGTGTGATATATTTTGGTGGGGTTGATGGGCTGATTTTAGTTTGGCTATGAAAAGGAATCATAAGTTTTTCACTCCTGGAATGAATTTGAAAGTTTAAGTTAAAATTGATTAGGTGGATCAACCCTGGAGTAAAAACGAAAAGATTTATCCAATATAAAAGAAGAAAAGAATTTATGTTATTAAAAATGATATATCGATATATCTATTAACAAAAGTGGTTGAAAAAGAATAGGTTAGATAAACAAAATGTTACCGTCACATTACAACTCAAAATCCAAGTACTAAACAAAACAAATTCGAAATTCAGGACAAAATCTATAATTGAAACATAATAAAAAATATCGTTTTCCTTCTAAACTATCTAGTCAAAGAGGATCATTCCACCGAGTTTCATGTTTCCCAAATTTAACTAAACCAACCCAAAATCTTAAAATCAAACAAACAAACACATGAAAAAGTTACAATAATCACATTGGAAAGCACAAAAAAAAAAGTTGGTTTGGTATACAAATAATCCAAAGTAGTGAAGTTAGTAATACAAAACTATGCTATACATATTCTTTTATCAATCATCATATAATACAAACTTTTTTCTTAAAAAAAGAATATTTAGTATAAGGAGGTGGGTCAACTTTTAATTAAGAAATTAATAGTGATAATCAAATTTGGTTTAGTTTATGGGGTATAATATAATGCTTATCTTTTGAGAAGGACCAGTCTTTACCAGCTCGCACTACTTGACCAAATTTTGCAATGTCAATGCCTTGATTCTCTGCTCAAGAAAAATGACAAACACAAGAGAATTGTAATTTCTTGATCTTGGGGATCCCAATGAATAATTTTTATTCTTTTTTTTTTTTTTTAATGGGGTTTGAATTTGCTTTTGGGGATTTAATTGGGGATAATCTACTTTAATTTCCTCTAGGAATTAATTAAGTTTGTTGGGATTAATTAATTCATTAGTATTAGAGAGCTAGCTAGCTTGTTGGGTTTTTTTTTCCTTTCTTTCTTTCTTTTTTTTTTTTTAAAAAAAAGATTTTTAAATATTAGGTTTAGTAAAAGTCAGAATTAAATGTCAATGAGGGACCCTTTTTTCCCTTTGGTTTGGCTTGATTTGCGGGGTAATTAAGATAAATTTAACCAATTATATGTAGTTCTACAATAGAAAAATACACTAGGGGAAAAACTTATATGTTAATTACCGCTGAGCTATGCTCGCTTTGACACGAGGATTTTAACCTCTAACCTTTTGATCGAGGGTATATACTTTATGTCAGTTGAACTATACTCTTGTTGGTATGTAGGTAAAATTAAATATTTTATTAAAAAAGAGAAGTGTATATATATAGGAAAAAAAAGTATGTGGGATTTTTAATCTGCTGTCGGCACATAGTAGGAAACTTAAATTTAAGGTTAAATTACAAGATTAGTCTTCAAATTTTTATAGTTTGTGTCGAATAATAAGTTCATGAACTATAAAAATTGTTTAATAAATTTCAGAACTTTCAATTTTGTGGAACATGTCCTTAACTTATTCAACATTTTCTAAAATTCATACATCTATTTGACACCTAATTTGAATTTATTGTCTAATATGATCATAATCTCTTTTTAATTTTGTATCTAATAGTTTCGTGAATTCAATGTTTTTTTTAAGTTTAAAGACCTATTAAATACAAAATTTAAGGGTGCGTTTGGTTGGTCATCTGAAAACAGAAATTTGAAAACAAGAGATTCAATGAAAAGAGAGTTGTATTTCATGTTTTCAGACATGTGTTTGGTAGCAGATTCAGAAATTGGATCTGAATTTAAATAATGGTTCAAAATGTGTTTGATAATATATTTATAAACCATAAATTATTTGTAGTTATCAACTAAGTACTAAGTTGAATATAAAATATTATTAATTAATTTATAAACATGTTATGTGTTATAAATTTATTATTATTATTATTTTACAATATCATATAATTTATAATACATTATATTATACAAATTTTAATTTCACAAAAATAAATTGAGTGAACAACATGAAAAACTATATTTATTAAAGTTTTTATCTTTTTTAATTTAATTCATTTAAAATTTTCAAATTCAAAATCTGGATATAATGAAAACTTAAAAAATTTGTTTTTTAGAATTTCCACTATTTGGATCACAGAATCCGAAAACAGTTTTCAAAAACACATCTGCCAAATGCATATTCACTGAATCCGGTAAATCTGAAATCATAAAACAGAATCTGAATTGCCTACCAAACAGGCCCTAAATTGTCAAAGCAAGCATGACTCAGCGGTAATTGGCATGTACCTTCGACCAAGAGGTCAATTTATGACTTGTTATATACATTTTAAAGTTCAAGAACGTATTAGACACAAATCTAAAAGTTGAGAAAAATATAATTATGTATGCTCGATCAATTTGTTGCCACATATCAAAAAGTTTTATTCATTAATCATCGTGAGCTTAATTTCAAACTAAGAAACGAGGAAATACAATGTTTGGTTGCATTTACTCACAAATGTTTTTATACACAAGTTATTGTTTACTTAAGAAGACTTTTTTAAAAAGTTGGTTTCAAGTGTTTCTCTCAAAATGGTTTATTTATCAATCTCATTTTCTAATAAGTCATTTTTAGTTGTTACCAAACACTAGAAATTTTTTCAAAATGAATTATTTTCAAAATTAAACACTTGAAAAGGTAAACCAAACACACCCACAATAATATTCAATTAATAAAAAGAAAAAAAAAAAACTTTTTGATCTGCACATTTTGAGAAGCTAAAGATTCCTGAATTTGCAATAAAGATGGCTATAGAGGTTAACATGTGTTGAGGTTAATTTGGGTTTTTAGTCAAACAAAGGACTTTGATTTTCTTTAGAACCTTGAAAAAATGGCCAATTGATGATGAAAAAGAAATGTGTACATGATTTGATGATGCAAACTAAGAAATGAGGAAATATATACAATAATTTACATTGTAATATATACTTTTGTTGAATGGGTTAAGCTAAATTTATGGTAAATGATGGATTCAAAAACCTCTTTTAAAGAAAGGAAAAATCTTTTAATTCCGAAAGGATGTTTGGTTTATGTTATTAGTGAGATTCAAGTTTTGAAACTCGGAAAGAAATTATTGGAGGAGACTGCTAAAATATGGCTAACAAATTTAAATAAGGTTAGATGTATGAGACAGAAATTACAAAAGTATTTCTAATTCATGTCTAGTGGTTATTATGAGGCTTGCAGATTTTCGAATTTACATTCAACAACCTTCTTGTATAATATCTTTCCACTTAGGAATGTTCGAGTTTGTACATCTATAAATCTTCGAATTATGTAAGACAATTGGGTTTTAAGATTTTTTATTTTATTTTTTATTTTTTTTTAATTTCAATAACATGTGGAGGTGGGGAGATTCAAACTTCTAACCCCTTGGTCGAAGGTATACAGACATGCGTTAATCAATTGAGTTATTCTCAGGTTGACTTGAGAATCTTAATTTGTGTAACATGTGTTTGATTTGTGAATTTATAAATAGATAAAAGTAATATGAAAGATACATTTCATAAACTTAAATTATATATAAATCGCAATAAACTGAGGATAGCTCAACTTGCCATTAAGACATTATAACTTTCGCTAAAGTTAAAAGGTTCAAATCTCCTCCCTCCTAAACTAAAAAAAAATTATATATAGATTCTCACAAAGGTTAAAATGTTGATGTCCACGGAAATGTCGAGGTCTCAATTTTATGGAAATATCGACAAAATGTTGATGTCGATGGATATTTCTGAAAAAAAATATTTAAAAAAAAAAATTGAAAGAATATTTTAAATTAACAAATTAATGTTTTACATTTTAAAAATGAGTTGAAATACTTATTATAAATATTATATCCACATTAATTACATTTTGTTATTATTTTGTTTATATTTTATCAATTTTTTTTTACAATATAATGGAAATATCGATTCATCCCGCATGTTGATGTCAAATCTATGGACATGTGGAAATGTTGACAGAAATGTCGAAGATGGAAATTTAATACATTAGACTCTCATAGGATTAACAAACTCATAGTTTAGTATAAGCAAAAATATATACCTAGCTTCTTAATTTTTGATTATACAAAACCAAATATGCAAACCAAACACCTATTAAATTGCTTGAATCCATGTTTTCTCCTTTTTAGTATCACAATTCAAATATTGAGTGAGGATTTGAACTGATCATCTCTTTAAAAAAAAAAATTACTAATTTTTTAACTTAATTGAGCTACACTTAAACCTACAAGTTGGATGTTAATAATTAATTTGTTTACACAACATTAATTAATAAAAGACCATGAAAGCAAACAAATTAACCAAAATCGATACCCTAATTAATTAGTGACCACTTTTGACTTTGTCAATAACAAATAATCGAGTTAAAGATTATTGAATATACTAATTTGATTTTAAAATGGAAAAATATGTTTAATTGATATAAATTTATTCTTGTATCCAAAATGTCAAAGTTTGACTACCAGAAGATTTTGAGGTGTTTTAGGTAAACTGCAAGTTTTGAATTATAGCCATTTTTCTTTATAAGTCATTAATGAAAAATATAAGGGGAAATCTTTCCATCAAAACCTTCACCATCTATCATTTAGGTTCTGCTTGATAATAATTTGTTTTTTAGTTTTTGTTATTTTAAAATTAAGTTTATAAACAATACTTCGATCTATAAATTTCATTATTTTGTTATCTACCTTCTTCCAATGTTCTAAAAAACTAGGTTAAGTTTCAAAAACTAAAAAAAAAAGGTTAAATTATAAAAAATACCCCTGAACTTTGGGGTTTGTTTAAAAAATGCCCCTAAACTTTAAAAAGTTTCAAAAATACCCCTGAACTTTACAAAACGTTTCAAAAATACCCTGGCAGTTAATTTTTGGATGGAAACCGTTAAAACCGTTAAAAATGTTTCAAAATTACCATTGCCGAAAATCTAGTCAAGTTTTTGGAAATGATGTGTTGAAAGAGAAGAAAAGCTCCTACAGTATGAATACATGAAAAATAGATAAAACTTCTCATTAATTTTCATGGAAAGAAGAATTTACGGTGGGATAAGGAAAAAAAGAAGCATTTTCGAATAAGGTTATTTTTTAAAATCTGTTGAAAGTTAAAGAATATTAATGAAACTGAAATTTTTAATGGTTTCCATCCAAAAATTAACGACAAGGGTATCTTTGAAACATTTTTTAAAGTTCAGGGGTATTTTTGAAACTTTTTAAAGTTCAGAGGCATTTTTGAAACAAACCCCATAGTTCAGTGGCATTTTTTTATAATTTAGCAAAAAAAAAAAAAGTAGTTTTCAAAAACTATTTTTGTTTTTTTTTTTTTAAAATTGAACTAAGAATTTAAATGTGTCCTTAACAAACATGAAAATGATAACAAAGAAATTTGCAGAAAACAAACATAATATTCAAAAATCAAAAACAAAAAAAAAAAAATGGTTGTCAAACAGACCTTAATTTTTCTAAATTATTTGGAAAAAGAGATTATAGTTTGTTTAAATAAATTCAACACAGTTTTATGACTTAAATTATTGACAAATTACCAAGAAATTAAATCATGATAGAATTCCTAATTTCAAATTGAAGAATCTACTGTCTTTGGTTTGGTCTCTTCAAACTAATTTATAGAGTTTGAAGAAGACTTGATGTTGCAATCAGTTGTTTATCTAATCTTATAAGTAAATGAGTTTTTTTGTGGGACGATGAGCATGCAAGAATTAAATGATTTTTTTTTTTTTTTCGTGGAGTCTTTTCTCTTATATAAACATTAATCCTAACATGTTTAGTTTTGATGATAAAAATTATCAAAGTAAAATTTAAACTCATATGCATAGATACACGTATATGAATTTATGACTATTTTATTATTAACTAAATAATGATAAGACATGTCTATCAGACAAATATTGACTAATGTGATAAGACATGAAATTGAAAAAATAAATAAATAAAATGACAAAATAACTCAAGGCATGTCATGTGATCTTCTTTCTAAGCAATATTACTTCTTCAATTTATTTCTATAGACGATCATCACTTTTGTTTTGTTCACATGAGTATTTTTAGGACATCTAGGTAATCAAATCAGCTTTTTTTTTAGTTCAACCGGTCAAAAGAATCACAACCCTCTAGCCCTCTTGATTGAAAGTATTAGGCTTTAACTCATCGAATTAAGTTTACATTGACAATCTAATTTTACGGTTTTTAGTGACAATTAATCATACAAAATAAACATAAGCATATATCAATATTGTCAAACATATACTTAAGGAATACATCAAAAAAATCGACAAAACAAACAAAATCACATATGTTCGGTTTTCGGATCTTAAAATACTTAAACATTTAAATTCTTAGACATCTAATAATACTTAAAAAAAAAAAAGAATTATAGAAAGCCAGATCAAAATTGAACATAGAATTAAAGGGTTTATGGTTGGCAAAATGGAATAACATTATAGGGATAATAGAGACAATACAGAAGAGATTGAGATGCTTTTAATTATGTTGAAATAATTTGGGCAATAATTCCAATCCCAATAAACTAATTATAAACCCCAAAAAGCAATTTAATTTAATATGCAAAAAGTTTGAGAAAAATTCGTGTTGTACTTTGTCCAGTTGCATGCATTTTAAGACAAAACCAAAAAGTTGGACAGATGAGAAAGAAAGATGATAGGTTTACTTAACTTTAATCATTTTTATTTATATTATCAACCATTTTTTATTTGAAGTTTGAAAAATAAGCACAAAACTCAACGGATGAGACTATCAATATATTAATTGAAAATTATTATGTGTATATATTTTTACCTAAATGTTTATACATTTATTTGTTAGGATAAAATATTTTATAAATCTATCTTTTTAAGTTATCTTATAGTTGTCAAAAAAAAAAAAAAAATAATCTTATAGATTCCTTTAAAAAAAGAAAAAAAAAGAGAAAAAGAAAAAAAAAACGCGTTTTTAAGTCTAAATAAAATAATTAAAATAAGATATTTTTCAATTTTTACTATATCTTTTTCTTTTTTAACTTTTTGTTTTTCTGGCGTTGTAGAAAATATTCTCATCAGATTTAATTTATTTTTTCTTTTGAGAAGTAGAATTTTGATTTCTAATCTTTTTTTTTTCCTAACAAATAGCAACCAATTACGTAGGTTGCACAAGCTAGTGCAGCAGTATCGACCTCTCTTGGTGTTTCTTTCAGAGACTAAGGTACGTTCTTCACGGTGTGAGTTGATTAAAGTGAAATTGGATTTTACTGGCTGTTTTAGTGTTGACAGTGCTGGAAGAAGTGGTGGCCTAACGTTGTTATGGGACTCCTCGGCCAGTTTTAGTCTCATCTCCTTCTCCCCCAATCACATTGATGGGTGGGTGGAATGGAACTCGATCCAGTGGCGGCTCTCTGGTATTTATGGGCACCCTCAGGCAGAGTTGAAATCGATGACCTGGGCTCTCTTGAAGCACCTTCGTGGGAATCCTGACACTCTATGGCTAGTGGGTGGGGATTTCAATGCAGCGTTGTTCCAACATGAGAAGGATGGGGTCAGAGATAAACCTGAGGCAGAGCTTAATGGTTTTAGAGATGCAGTAGATGAGTGTAACCTGGTTGATTTGGGTTTCAAATGGGAGAAGTTTACCTGGTGTAACAGGAGACTCGAGGATGAGATAGTGTGGGAACGGATCGACAGGTACTTTGGTAATATGGCCTAGCATGACTTATTTCCCCAGCAGGAGGTAACCCATCTAGATTTTAGCAGGTCTGATCACCGACCGATACTTCTGTCTGTGTCTCCTCTAGCTATTGTGGTGGAAAGTATGGGGAGTAGAATTCGTCGGTTTGAGGATGCCTGGCTGCTACTCCCAGAATACAGGGAGGTAGTAGCTGGTTCCTGGCAGTCAGGGGCAGCTAGCGCTTCTCCTGCAGGTTTGAGGATGGCCACTGAGCAGTGTTTGGCTTCCCTAGGCC
This sequence comes from Luffa aegyptiaca, assembly GCA_017139565.1. Classification (NCBI taxonomy): domain Eukaryota; kingdom Viridiplantae; phylum Streptophyta; class Magnoliopsida; order Cucurbitales; family Cucurbitaceae; genus Luffa; species Luffa aegyptiaca. The sequence goes on along the minus strand of CM029402.1, from coordinate 43,049,400 downwards.
GGTGGGGTAGGGGGAAGGTTGGGAGGTATGGTGATCGTATCCGGGAGGCATCTGCGCAGGTGCAACTAGCCCTGAGGAACCGAAGCAGGGCAGGGTCGAGGTTGGATTTGCAGGAGGCTGAAGCCAAACTAGAGGTTGTTTTCCTCGAGGAGGAAGTGTATTGGAGGCAGAGGTCCCGTGAGCACTGGTTGAGATGGGGGGACAGGAATACTCGATGGTTCCATAACCACGCATCTCACAGGAAGAGACGCAACACTATTCGGGGTCTTGAGGATGGAGTGGGTGTATGGCGACAAGATCCGAAGGAGATCCTTGAGATGGTTTTTGATTACTTCACACATATTTACTCGTCGAGCAATCCATCTGTGGATGACATTGATAGATGCATTGCCTGTGTTCCGGTGATTGTTTCAGAAGGGATGAATGGGCAGCTGACTAAGCCTTTCACTCGAGAGGAGATCCTTGTGGCCCTGGGGCAAATCCACCCAAATAAGGCCCTTGGGCCAGACAGAATGTCAGGAGCTTTCTATAGACAGTCTTGGGAGGTGGTTGGGGAGGATGTGGTGAGATGTTGCCTGAATGTTTTAAACAACAAAGAGTCACCGGAGGCCCTAAATGAGACAATGATTGTGCTGATTCAGAAAATCAAGAACCCCAGGCGAGTTTCTGAATTCCGACCCATCTCTTTGTGTAATGTTGCCTACAAGCTGGTGTCGAAGGCACTAGTTAACAGAATGAAGGGGATTTTGGGCAGACTTGTGTCTCAGAACCAGAGTGCATTTATATCGGGTCGATGTGTGGTGGATAATGCCATAGTAGGGTATGAATGCATTCATGCCTTGAAAGCGAAGGGGAAGGGGAAGGTTGGGCGGGCCTCGCTCAAACTTGACATGAGCAAGGCGTATGATTGGGTGGAGTGGGTGTTCTTGGAACAAGTTATGTTGAATATGGGTTTTACCTGTGAGTGGGTGGAGTTAGTTCTCCGTTGCATCTCGTCTGTCAGGTTCTCCTTTAACATTAATGGAGTTCGATGTGGCACTGTGACTCCAAGCCGGGGCCTGAGCCTGAGCCAAAGGGACCCCTTATTCCCCTACCTGTTTTTACTATGTGCAGAGGGATTGTCAAGTATGTTACATACAGCTGAGGCAGGGCGGTCCACTTCGGGGTTAAAGATTTCTCATCATGGGCCTTTTTTTTCTCACCTTTTTTTCGCTGATGACAGTCTGTTGTTCTTCTAGGCAAAGGTGGGGGAAGCTCAGGTCATTCAGGATATCCTCCAATGCTATGAAAGAGCATCTGGCCAAACGGTCAACTTTGACAAGTCCACGATTGCTTTTAACCCCAATACAGTGGCAAGTGTTCACGAAAGTGTGAGTGCAGTCCTCCAGGTGAGGGTAACTGCTTGCCATCAGTGGTATTTGGGCCTCCCAACCTTTATGCCCAGGAATAGATCGAGTTCCTTGAAGTTTATCAAGGATCGTGTGTGGAGGAAGATTCAAGGGTGGAAGGGGAAACTTTTCTCAGCTGGTGGGAGGGAAGTCCTTATCAAATCAGTAGTTTAGGCCATCCCGTGTTACTCGATGAACTATTTCAGGCTCCTAAAGAAAATTGTGTGCGATATTAACCGGCTAATGGCACGCTTTTGGTGGAATGGGGTCGAGGAGGACCAAAAAATCCACTGGGTGAGTTGGAAAGGACTGTGTAGGCTGAAATGTTTTAGGGGCCTTGGCTTCAGGGATTTGGAGTCCTTCAACTAGGCGCTGTTGGCAAAGCAGTGTTGGAGGATTTTACAAATTCCGGATTCGATGCTTGCTTGTGTGTTAAAAGGGAGGTATTTCCCTCCATCGAGTTTCATGGAAGCCCCAGTGGGATACCGCCCTTCCTTCATCTAGAGGAGTTTAGTCTGGGGGAGAGAGCTGCTAGAAAAAGGTATGAGATGGCAAGTTGGCAATGGTGAGCGGATTAAAATTTATGAATCTAACTGGCTGCCATGTGACACATTCATGAGGATTCGTTCTTTGCCTTCTTTAGGGATCGGAACCCGTGTGGCTGATTTGATTACAGCGACAAGGCAGTGGAATGTGGACTTGCTACAACAACACTTCAGCCCTCATGAGGTAAGTCTTATCTTATCTATTCCTATTAGACGGTTTGGTGTGGAAGATTCCATTGTGTGGCAATATGAGAAATCTGGCAGATATTCCGTTAAGAGTGGATATCGTGTTGGGCAGATGTGTTCGCTGGCTCAAGTTCCTTCATTTTCTTCGGTGGACTCGATTTGTGGTTGGTGGACCGGCTGTTGGAAAATGAACCTTCCAAGTAAGATTAAAATTTTTCTTTGGCGATTGTGTCTTGACCGCCTTCCTTTTGCTGAAAATTTGAATAAAAAGGGGGTTGACATTTTAAATTGCTGTGTATTTCTGTGGATGTCGGGGAGAGTCAGTTTTGCATGTTTTTTGGCTCTGTAAATACACAAGGAATGTCCTTAGTGATGTTGGTTTCGGGTTCCTGTTTGATAGGCTTCATGCAAACATTTTATTCTTGCTACTAAGGGATGCGAGGGATGTTTTGGGGCTAGAACGGTTTGAGGATCTGGTGGTCCTCTTATGGGGCATTTGGAATTGCAGGAATAAGGTGAGGTTTCATGGGGCTGGGCCAGCGATGGAATTGCCAACATGGGTTGCTGGTTATGTGGCTTCTTTCCGGCGTGTGAAGGGGCAGGTAGTGACGAGAGAAGGAGGCAGAGCCGGAAGGGGGCTTGTGAAGTGGTCAACGTCGCCAGTGGACTGGTTTAAATTGAACGTGGATGCGGCTTTTAAGAAGGAGTGCAAATGGGCTGGTTCGGGGCTAGTTATTTGGAACCATGCTGGCGAGGTTATGGCAGCTGCAACACGAGTTCATGAGTATGTAGGCGACTCCGATTTGGCTGAAGGGTTTGCGGTGGCTGATGGACTGAAGCTGGCTGTCGATTTGGGTCTTTCCTCGATCTTGCTTGAAACTGATTCGAAGCGGGTTCATGAGATTTTGCAGGGGAAAAGAGACGAGTTATCTGAGTTGAGCAACCTGCTTACGGACGCTGTAGCTGAATGGCCAACATCATGGTCACAGCGTTTTAATTTCTCCTATCGTGAAGGAAATGGCCTCGCCCATCGTCTAGCATGTCTTGCTTTAGTGGAGAAACAGAACCTTGTGTGGGTGGAAGATGTGCCTGAGTGCGTGAGGGATATCATGTTAGCTGATATTGATTCTCTGTAATTTGTCTTTTGGAATACCAAGTTTGCTTAAAAAAAATGGATTATTGTAATATGGATAGCAATTTAAGATTTGTTATTTTTAAATATAGCAACTTTTAAAAAAATTTACAAGTAGGGCAAATCTATCCATGATAGACATCTATCATCGATAGACTTCAATCATAATGCATATAATCTATCAATAATAATTGCAATTGTGATTAAAGTCTATGTTGATGGACTTTAATTTTTTTGTATTTGCAAATAGTTTTGGAAAATCTATCCGTGATAGATTTCAATCACAATGCATGTCGTCTATCAATGATAGACTACTATCTCTAGTAGAATAGTCTATCAAGAAGAGTTACATTCATGATTGAAGTCTATCGCTGACAAACTTCTATTATTGATAAACTTCAATTTTTTTTTTTTTTTTGAATAAAGACTTCAATTTTGTTACATTTGGAAATAGTTTTAGATATCTTGCTATATTTACAAATATTTTAGTTTATTTTTCTATTTGTGCAAACAACCCTTTTCAAATTCTCTTACACTAATTTCACATCTTTGGATGTGTAAGAGAGAATTTAAAAATTGTATTTCAAACTTGTTTCAAACCGTTAATAAACAAAAAATTTGAACCTACATATTGAACAATTATTAGAGATAACCACCCGATAAAAACTATAGATCGAATAATTTTTTCCTTTTACTTTGACACTAAGTTAAATAACCACTCAATTCTTAAAAAAAAAAAAAAAAAAAGCTAAATTATAAAAAAATGCCCCTAAACTATGGGATTTGTTTAAAAAATTCCCATAAACTTTAAAAAGTTTCAAAAATACCCCTGAACTTTACAAAACGTTTCAAAAATACCCTTGCAGTTAATTTTTTGATGGGAACCATTAAAAATGTTTTCAAAAACCAATGCCGAAAATCTAGTCAAGCTCTTGGGATGATGTGTTGAAAGAGAAGAAAGCTCCTAGTGTATGAATACATGAAAAATAAGGTAAAGCTTCTCGTTAATTTTCATGGAAGAAGAATTTACGGTGGGATAAGGAAAAAAAGAATCATTTTCTAATTAGGTTATTTTTTAAAATCTTTTGAAAGTTAAAAGAGTATTAATGAAACTGAAATTTTTAATTGTTTCCATCCAAAAATTAACGACAAGGGTATTTTTGAAACATTTTTTTTAAAGTTCTGAGGTATTTTTTAAACTTGAAACTTTTTAAAGTTCAAGAGCATTTTTGAAACAAATCCCATAGTTCAGGAGCATTTTTTACAATATAGCCAAAAAAAATTAGTACAACAAATGTGAGGTATAAAAACTTAAACTTGCAGAGAAATGAGTACATGTCAATTATCGCTGAACTACGGTTCATCTTAACACTCAATTCCAAAGTCAAGTCGATAGGTTTCGATAAATTTAATAGGGAAGAGAGAGAGAAAGTTTTATTGGGGGAACCGTGAGTATCACTCTCTCAAGTTCTTCCAAGCTATAAATGAAAGAGTCTTCCCCAAAAGCTGTCAACTCTCACTTGTAAAGAAGTTGCATTTTCAGTTGAGGTTTCAGAGAAATGGGGCGAGCACCATGCTGTGACAAAGACAACGTCAAGAAAGGGCCATGGTCGCCTGAAGAAGATGACAAGCTCAAGGCTTATATTCAACTCCATGGAACTGCTGGCAACTGGATTGCTCTTCCCAAAAAAATAGGTCCCATTAAAAAAAATTACAACTTTTTTTTTTTTCTTTGTCTCTTATATATTCTCTTGAAAAACAGAGAAAAAAAAAAAAAAAAGCTTTTTGATCTTGGAAAATGGTTGAATTGCAGGGCTGAAGAGATGTGGGAAGAGTTGCAGGCTTCGATGGTTGAATTATTTGAGGCCAAATATCAAACATGGTGGATTCTCTGAAGAAGAAGATAATATTATTTGTAATCTCTTCATAAGCATTGGCAGCAGGTTATTATTTTTTTTTAAAAAAAAAAATAATTCTTCTCTCTTTGTTCTGTAATTCTCTTTCTTTTCGAGAAATTTTTAGGTGCTCTTGGTGCAATGAAGTCGGTAGTTTTGTACCGTTGGATGTAAGAGAGAGAAATAGTAAAAATATTTTGATTTTTTATCCAACAGTTGTTAGGGGCAAACAAATTTAAAGATTTACATCCGACGGTTTTAAAGGAGAGTCTCATTGCACCGGGAACATCTAATAATTTTCCCTTTCTTTTTCGTTCATTCTTTAATCACTACAAAGAAATTTGAGAGTTTTTATGGGGTGTTTTGAATTCATGAACACAGTTTATTTGTTTGACAAGTGGTAATTTTGATAAATTTCAAATTTAGTTATTTGATTTGGATGGTTGTGTTTATTTACTCCTTAATTTTTTATTTTAATTTTAACAAACTCCAAATAATTGGACACAAATTGGTACCAATTGGCACAAAAGGAAGAAAAAAAAAGTAATAAAATTTATGAGTATGCTAGAAGGTTTCGATTTAAAAATTTATTCCTGCCTGCCTAAGTTTTTAGCCAACCATGTGAGATAAATAATAAACAATTGTCATCTTAGACCCAAACAACACTAAAATTTGTCTTTAATTAACATAATTCCACGCTAAAATCCAATTGGTAATAGGAATTTCATTTGATAAAATCAAACTTGACAAAAATCTTCAGACAGCATATCCTAGTTTGTTCTTTGCCATTGGAGAGGCTAACATAAGGTTCAAAAATCTGCATATGTATGCTTTCAGGTGGTCTATAATTGCAGCCCAATTGCCGGGACGAACAGACAACGACATAAAAAACTACTGGAACACAAGGTTGAAGAAGAAACTGCTTGGAACTCCCAAACACTTCTCTAACATCAACAAGTTCTCATCCAACAGCAACTCTGCCATGGAAAGGCTTCAGCTTCAAATGCAGCTTCAAGGCCTTCAAAACCCCTTCTCTTTCAACAATGTCCCGACGCTCTGGCCTCCGGTGTCGATTGGGGAAGTCAAGGTAGCCGAGACCAGACAACCGCCCAACGGGTGCCCTGTCGATGGTGTCTGCAGTGTGGCCACCTCTCTGCTGGACAGTCGTGCCACATCAATGGTGCCGAGCAAGAGTCCACTCGGTTCAAGCTCGACGGAGTTTGCAGCGGAGGAAGATGAAGGAGCTAGAGAGGTTGAGTGTGTGAAGGGAATGGATGGTTCAAAGGAGAGTTTGTTTTGGTGGTGTAATGATTTTGATGCAAAATCTGGAGCAGCTTCGAACCTGTGGGACACTGCTTCAGCTATGCAATCCGATGGGATTTTTCAGGATTTCGAACTGCTCGGTTACAGCCTTTAGGGAATTGGTCGCTGTTTGTATTTATAGTCATAAAATGTGAAGAGAGAAAGAGAGAGGCTACTAAGTTTTGTAAATTGTGTGAATAATCGTGTTGATGCATGTGTATTTTGTAAGCTTTCTTGCACAAATTGCTAATTGGGGTATATTTAATGTTCTAATAGAATGTCTCTGTGGCATTTGCCTAACTGTTTGTCGATCTATGATAATCGGCTTAAACTAAAACCGAAAATTTGATACTAATATGCACACAGATTATCAACATGCCAACAACAAACGATTTACTTTAAAAGAAAGAAGGCCAACAAACGATGCCATATAATTTGGTTTTTGGAATTTAGCTCTCTAAACCTATTAGAGCATATATTCTTGTTTGGAATTCAGCTCTCTAAACCTATTAGAGCATTACAGACCCCAAAACAACAAAAGGCTCTCGTAGATCTATCTAGAGGAAAATACCAGAGTTCAGACATCACAAAACAGCATTAACAAAACGAAAGTCTGCAACAGAAAAAGACCCAAGTTTGAGCAACTAAGTTCTAAACACGAGATCCAAACGTGCCAGCATTACTACTACTTACACTGACCCTTCATTTGAGATATTTCTTGCCTGTCGAATAGTTGTTATATCCTCCCTTGCTGCCTGATCCTCCACTGCTGCCACCGCCATTGCCAAAATCAACTCGGCGGAACCTCTCCTGACACTGATACTCAGTATATCCACTTCGGTCACCAACCCTGTAAGTCGAGGTGGTTTTGAACTCATCCTTGGAGCCAACTCTGCCAGTTGACCTCTCCTTGAAAGTTTCACCCGCCGATGCAATTGCCTTTGTAGAGGTGGTCGTATAGGTTCCAGTTTGCCTGTTACGATCATGGCTCCTCCAGCTTTGTTCATAGCTTACTGGGTTGTTTTCTCCACGAACAACAACTGCAAATCCAGTTGTTGGCTGAATTGCATGTCCTTGAGATGGAGGATCATATGAATAGTCATCATAGTCGTAGTCGCAGACATAACTTCGGTCACCACCCCATTGATCAAGCTGCTTTCCTGACATTTCTTTGTTTTTCTACCACAACCAAAAGTAAGGATAAATGGCAAATCGCAAGTTTAAATCGAATTTCACAATTGATATTATAAGCAATTTGCTCACAAGTGAGAGAAATTAAAGTATGTCAAACTCATTTTAATCATCCTACATAATTGAACTATAGATTCGAAAGAGAGAATAAACAGCTTCAAGCAAACGTGGGCAAGTGGAATTGAACTCATCGGCTATGGTATGTCAAATTTGATTGTCTCAATAATACATGGAAATTTCTAAATAATGCGCAAGAATCAATGGCATATCAAAGTTTAAATTAAACTAGTGATACCAAGTTAGAAAATCAAGAAAGATATAACGCAATCAAGACCAGAGTAAACAAGCACAGGATTTAAGCAGTTCGACTGCATACGGCATCCACTGTGCAACTAGATCAACACCTCTATTATTAGGAACCAGAAGCTAAACCACAATTCACTTGAAGTTCTATTCCAACTTTGTTATTTCTGTTACCATAGCAATACCAGCCAACCGTTTTGACCTAATTTACTCAGCTAGGACACCACACAGACTATTTGCTCCTGATAACTTGACATGTGACATTTACTACTTCCTCATTAAAAGATAAACCATTGTTGGTTATACATGTACATTTGTCCTCACCCGGTTCTAATGACCATAGTCAGGATCCTTTTGTTTACTACTACAAGAATGCACTTCTTAGGTCAAGCTTTAACTCTAGATTTTGATCTTTATGATCTCTCCATCCTTTATTGCTGCTTTTACTAAAACTCCGTGTAATTATTAGGAAGAAATTTAGTAGTCTTGGTTTTCTCCACTCATTTTCTAGCCTATGTTAAGCTAATTCTAAGCAAATAACATTAAATTCATCCAAGTTTTTCAAGTCCTTTGGATAAATCCATTTGAAAGTGAGAATTTCTTGTTTGGCGGAGATCATAACATAACTTCTCAACCCTGATTGTCCACCTGTCACAGCACATGATCATCCAAGTACCATATGATTGTATGATAAGCAACTCCAACCATTTCTTCCTTATGTGTACAGCATTATTGCAATATAACTTCACTTTCCAAGATCTGTCAATGCTCAGAAAGCCTCAACAAACCTTCGAAAGCCTTGGCAACTATCTCTTGTCCAGGAATCGCCATAACGTTGCCACGTTAGAAAGTTTATTCCCATTACTACACCTAGCGCGACTACATTTCTCCTCTCATCAACTACGACGCACAAAGTTCATGAAATCAAGAAACATCGAATACAACAAAAGGGTACTAATAATAAAGTACGAAACAGTGATTTAAAGAACGTTTCTATATCATATACAATATCCATTATTTCTGAGAATCAGAAGCTACTTAAAACCTCACTCGAAGCACTATTACTACAACCCATGCAAGTATATTTTAAGAATGTAAGATATCGCATAAAATCTCCTCAAAATGAAATTTCCAGCCACCAGAAAACACCATTTTCAAAGAAATAGCTGATTTGATGTCATCAATGTAGATATTTAACATTTCGCTTCATCATTAAAGCAAGATCGACGGAGCACAAAAGCCAAAGAACCAAAAAAAAACAAAACAAGCGCACGAAAATCAATGAAACCAGTAGAATAGTAAAGAAAACGAAATGAGAATCTCACTTTTACGTTTTACCCGACAAAAAGCGAGTTGCCATTAATATTTTAACGATGAAGAAAAGATATAACAATAATGAAGAGAAGAGACGGTGGTGTTTCTCACCTTTTGGCTGCTTCTGAGAAATCGGAGGGTTAGGGTTTTGGCATCAGGGTCGATGTAGGGTTTATATAGACTGAGAGTTTTGATCACCTGCTTCTGGTGCTACTACATCCGGGTTCCCATTTCAGAGACGGTGGGCCCAATTCAGTGGTGAGGAAAATCACAATCGTTGATTTTTGGTTGTGTGAAAATGATTTCCTGCCGTTGATTCGCCGTTATTAGTGACCGAATAATCTATACCAAAATTCAAAATTTGAAATTTGCCTCTCAGCTGGCCTCAGTTTGGATTGTGATTTGAAAATTGTTTTCGAAAATACAGAATTCGGTAGAAAATAAAAACAAATTTCTTATTTCCACCTTATCTAAAAATACGTTTCATTCTAATTTAAAAACGAAAATTTGAATTCAAAATTTGAAAACTGTGTTTGGTTATGAAATTGAAAATTGAAACTGCAGTAGATGATTAATATGCATTTCGTAAAATTCATTTTTTAAGAAAAGTTAATTTAATATGATTTAACAATCTTAATAAATGAATATTTTATACACATACGTACATATACATACATAGTACAATTAAACGAAGCTTAAGTTGTAATTTATAAGAGGAAGAATATAATAAACCTGAAAGAAGAAATATTTAAGTTAACAAAAAGGAAAAGAAGTCTTTTTTGATAAGAGAAAGGATAATAAATTTCTTTTTGTTGTTAGTTGTATTAAATTGGTTACTATTTTTTTTAAAAAAAATCTAAATTCTGTAAAACGAATGGGAAGACATTTACTAGATTTTTATTCATTTTTAGAGATATATTATGAATGAATGTTGTTGGAATTTATTCTTTAAAAAATTGTTAGAATTTAAATTATAAGAAAAATAAGAGAAATATACAACATAGTTGTATTGTACAAAACTTTTAATTTACAGCGAAGAAGAATACATCAAAATTGACCGGAATACGTAAAAATATCAACCAAAAAATTACAACCATATATATTATTTACATAACAGTAATTTTGTATTTTTTTATATATATATATATATAGAGTTGGAGAAATTTGGATATAAAAAATAGAAGATATTATGTGTGGATAATGTAACAATGTTTGACAGAAAAAAGAATGTATCACGTATTTCCATTATTTTGATCAAAACAGAATTAAAAAACAATGAAAACAAGTTTTTGAAAACATATTGTTTTTGAAAATCAGTATACCAAACATGTTTCATTGTTTTCCTCCTATTTTTTATTTTCAAAAACATAAAAACAAAAACGGATCACAAATCAAACAGGGTCTTACATTTTAGTCCTTGAATTTTTAAGATCAAGATCTTGTTTGTGATTGGTTTTGATTACAGTAGCCTTTTTTGTGTTTGGTTAAGATGATTGTTTAATAATTTAAAGAAAATCATTTTTTAAATCACGTTGATTTGCAAAAGCTATTAAGAATAGATTTGGGATTTAGACTTTATAAAAAAAAAAAAAAAAAAATCTTGTAATTAACAAATATTTAAAATTCTTTTTTTATCTTTCCATATTTTATCTACAATAAAAGTTTCAAATATTATTATTCATAATTTATCTTATTTCATCTCATCTTTTTTATTTTTAAATATAATTTGTTGCTTCTAATTTTTTTTTCTTACTTTTTTATATTTAAACTAAAATTAGATTTTGTTTGACACAATTTTTTTTATAACAATTAACAGTTTCTCTAGATAATTGAAATATATGTCAATTTTGGTCATTATAACTATTTTGCAACAATTTCATATTAATTTACCGAACGCTATAACTTGACTTTTTATATTTAAATCTTAAATTTACCAAACACTAATTTAATTCTTATGACGACTAGTTTTCTTAAAAACACAACTAACAATAATTATTTTCAAAAGCTAATGCAAATTCAACTAAGCGCAAGTGTGTTTGATTCCTAAGGTTTGAAAATGTACTCTTGTAGTCCCGAACTTTGAGAAATAGGTTTAAAAGATTCTCGACATTACTTTTTCTATTTGCTATAGTAACAAACTAAATTTTTATTACTTTTAATGTTGACGTGGATATTAAATAAAAAATAATTAAAATATTAATTTTGTAATAAAAAGAAAAACTCTTCTCTCTTCTCCCTCATTCAATCCATACTGAGGATCCCACATTGAAAAGATAAGTGGAGACCTCACAATTTATAAGATATACATGAGATACTCCTCTCATTGCCAATTAGTTTTGAGATGAAACCTCATGTAATCGAATATGATATCAGAGCCCATTAAACTTAAACGGGTATTCGGTCCAAAAAAAATGGGAAAAGTACATAGATAGCCCAAATATGGACCCTAGGCATAATGGCTCAAATTTTTTTCATAAAAATCATGACCCTTTTACGATTCAGCCCTCATATACACTACTGACTATTTAAAAAATAAATAAATAAAATAAACCAATAAAGGAAACAAACTGATTCCTTTCAAATTGCATTTTTGAGATCGTGGGTGAGAGAGAGTGAACGGAAAAGGAAAGGGCGTGCAATCGGGAAAAAACTCATGATTTTTGGCGTGAGAGAGAGTGAACGAAAAAAAAACCCACGATTTATTACCTATAAAAAAATAATAAGGTTTATATAATATAATTATAAGTATATATTTATGATACAATATACAGTCTGATATATATTTATCATTTTGGCGTTTTACTTATAAATTGAATACACAATGATGAATATATAATATATAATAGATTATGGGACTAAAAGGGTATATTTATGGGACTAAAAGGGTATATTTTAGAAACCTCAATGACCAAAGGCACCTAATCTTACAAACTCAAGAACCAAAAAATTCAATAAAAATGTCTATTTATAATATTTACATATTTTACTTAGAAACTTTCATACGATAACTCTCAATCTTGATTTCTTTTTCCCTCAAACTCACTCTTGATTATTTCTCTCAATTTCGTAGTCACTTCAATGGTGCTCTGAAATTTGCAAAACGTCGTCCCGCATCTACACAAGTTAATCCTTCCACATAGTGATATCTTTCCCTACTTAATTTGTCCATAATATATACAAACGTCTCCATCACTTCTTCCCCTCCAAAGCAAAATATATATATATATCCTTTGATGATTTTTTCTTCGACTATCTCGTACAACAGCTGTTGCGCCATCGAACAATCTGGTGCATCATTACAAATTGGCACGTGGAGTGATTCGAATGAAACCTTGGATATGGTGATTCAGTCAACCGTCATATTCCATCATCTTCTCCTTCTTCCTATTCTTTGACATCTCTGGAGTCGGAGCAGAACGCCTCCACCGCGATCGACATCCTGCTACTATCACCATCCATCAAGATTCTTAAAAGGGATGGGGGAGGAGAAACGTAGGGGTCTTTTAGTTGAGATCTCCTTAGACTCTCAATCTTTTGAAGGACCAAGGAGGAGCAAAGAAGAGATATCTCCTCGTGTGGTGATTGACATCTTATCCAACTCTGAATGACCCCCTGCATATATGTACCCCATCTATTTTGAATGAAAAAAAATACATTTTTTACATATTGCCTCTTTTATTATCTTTTTTTTTTTTTTGTCGTTCGTCAATTAGTTAATTCATAAAACATAATACTATGGTAAAAACCATAAAAAAAACTAAAAAAGTTAGTGAGAGTAATAATTTATTGCTCTCGCTCATTACAGACTATCGATCTAGAGTATCGTTCATAAACTCGACTACCAATTAAAAAAGAAAAAAGAAAAAAGAAAAAAAAACATCGGTGTAAAATAAACGAGAATCAAAAGGCAGATGGTGAGTGAGAAAGAAAGGGCACATAATGTAAAATCAACCAAAAAGACAGTGTGGGTCCTATGTAATGAATGACAAAATGAGATTGATCATCTCTCTTTTTGGCATTATGAGGAATGAAATTAGATTACATGTTTTGGAGTGGATCCCACAATTTCATTACGATTATAGATTTTGATAAACACCATCAATCATAATCAAGTGAGTCCCACAAATTTCATTACGATTGTTTCATTATGTTTATAGGGAGACAAACACAACCTAAATTGTAACATACAAAAGTTCAGGAATTCTTACCAAATTAAAAGTACATGGATTTCATAGATAAGGGTATGCGTACAAAACCTATGACCCCTAAAAGTTAATGTGAACATAGCTTAATAAATCCTGCTTATAAAAAAATAAAACCCATAAGGGAAGGTACTAATATAGCGTTATCAAACCACTTGAACTATGCTAAATTTGAGGATTAATGGATGAGTATTTGATCATATTATTGCAAAAGAATTTCTGGCATCGAACCGGTAACTCTATCTACTGCTTTCTTGACCTAAAAAAGACAAAGCGTGGGGTTACATATTTTGTAAATAAATTATTAAGACCCTGTTTGACTACCATTTGATTTTTTGTTTTTGAAAATTGTGTCGGTTTCCTCCTCATTTCCTTATATATTTCATCTTTGATAATGACACATATGAATTTGTAGTCGGGAGAGAACTCAACAACCAAGTCCTAATACTTAAACACACACCCAAACTCAAGTAAACAAAACTTCTGAAACAACCACAAGATCCAACACCCACCAAAAATAATATATCTCACTCACTCACAAATATGCCCAAACTTAACTACCAAATCCCCCAAAAACAAATCAACTAAAAGAGGACTTTTATTCAGATTTGATGGGTTGAAATTATAACCTTAAACTTAAATTTAACTTTCTCAATTGAATATGGGGAAAATATTTATGTTTAAAAACATCACAAGAAAAAGTATTGAAGAAGATGGACAACTCACTTCTTTATCCTAATTTGTGCATAGAATTAAGATTCCAAGAAATAAACCTTGTAAGAACACTGCCACTATAATTCCCATCCATAGCCCCTGTACAAAATTTTCAAATGAGTAAAAAATAAAAATATGAAACCAACAAAAATTAATAAATTAATAAATTAATTTAAAAAAAAAAAAAACCTTTCCACCAATGCCTTGAAAGAAGGCTAAAAAGATGGCCACAGGCATGCCCACTAAGTAATAAGCTCCCAAGTTGATAAAAGCTCCAATTTTCTGCCTTCCACATCCTCTTGTGATTCCTAATCAATAGAGAGAAGAGATAGAAAAAGTGCAACAATGTTTTCAACTCTTCCAATCAAGCAATTACCATTTTATTTTTTTCAATTTCAACCACATTATTGGATAGAAATTTAATTTAATTTAATGATAACTCAAGAAAACTGAGAAAACTTATTGAAAACATTAAAAAAAATAAAAAATAAAAAATAAAAAAAAACGAACTTTTACTTGGGGGACAAACATTTGATTTAAATGTTAAATCCCAAGTGAAAAAAAAAATTTACTCAGGGAAAAACTTTAGAAAAAAGTAATAACTTGTGAGAGAGTGGAAATTTTGATCTAAAGAATAAAACAAACTTGAGAAAACAGATAGAAAACATAAGAAAGAGAGAAAAAAAAAAAAAAAAAAAAAAGTTGTTTTAAAAAATTTCACGGTTTGGTTCACAAAATCCATAATTGCTTTAAAAAATAACTTGTGAGAGAGTGGAAAATTGATTTGAAGAAGAATATAACCAAACCAAAATTGTTTTAAAAAAATAACTTGTGAGAGTGAAAAATTGATTTGAACAAGAATAATATTTAGCTGCACACCGCGTGTAGGTATTTGAACAACAACCCGCCATTAAAATATTGACAGCTAGAGAGAAAAAAATAGAAAACGAGAAAATTTTTCCTTTTTCAATGATGATATGTAAAAAGATACCTACACACCGATGTGTAACCAAGATGTACGGAAACTAAACAAACCTGCGAAAACAGATTGAATGCCATCGAAGAAGTGCAAAACTGCAAGCAAAATCAACATTTGTGCGAGTCCAACCACTGTGTCATCTATACTGTAACAGTAACCCCATATTCTTCTGCAAGTGATGAGGATTATGGCTGCCACTGCGCCCTCTGTCGCCACCGTCCCCAATACGACACAACCTGATAATATTGCTGCCTTTGCCCTCCCTGCCCCAAGATCATTAGAAACCCTTGTGCTGTCATCAAGTTTTGATTTAGTCTTTACGGTTTAAGTTTGTTACTCAAGCTTGAACTCGACACATTAATGGAAAATATATCATGTGTTCCATATGGTAAGACTTGTAATGATAATGGTGATTTAGGAGGTAAGTCAAAATTATAGAGACCAATATTTTAAAATTTTCAAGCGAAAAATACCTTTTTGGTCCCTGACTTTTGAGGGAATAGGTGCATTTGGTCATTAAGTTTTCAAAATAAACATTTTTAGTATCTGAGTTTTGAGAAATAAGTTTAAAAGGTCTTCAAGTTTTCAAAATGCACCTTTTTTAGTTGAGTTTTGACAAATAGATATTATTTTTTCAACTTTTTTAAATTAATATTTTTTTTTTACTATTTTTCAATATTGAATGGTTTTTTAAACTAAAAATAAAAAATAAAAAGTATTAATTTTAAAAAAATGAAAAAAAAAAATATGAGAGACTTTTTAAACCTATTTCTCAAAACTCAACTAAAAAAATGTCTATTTTAAAAACTTAGGGACCTTTTATATCTATTTCTCAAAACTCAAGGACTAAAAATGTCTATTTTAAAAACTCAGGGATCAAACGTACCTATTCCTCAAAACTCAAGGACCAAAAATGTATTTTTCCCAATTTCAATTAGTTCTTAAGGTTTGGTACACAAATTGTTATAGGTGATTTTGGACCAACCCGATGTACAAGGAGCTGACGAGGACAACCCGACACGAGCCTAGAAATAGGATTGGAAGCACTACTACAAAAACGGTATTACTTGACGCTTTTAGAATGTCAAATTTTAATACTCTTGACGCTTTTAAAAGCGTAGAGAGAACCACTGTCAAGAATAAGATATCGAAAAAGAAGCGTCAAGATATTCTTTCCTTGATATTTTTTAAACGTCAAGAATATTAACAACATTGACATTTCTGAAGGGTCATGTATATAGATTTCTTGACATTTATTAAATATCATTTGTGTTAAAACTTGACAGGTCTAACGTGTCAAATGGTACTTTATCTTGACATTTCAAAAATATCAATTTAATAAATTTTTGACACATTTTACATGTCATGTGTGTTTATAATATTTTTTTTTCAATTATAATAGTTGTTCCCTATTATCTTGAATCCTCGACATTGCATTCCAACAATTTGATATATTGATCAACCAAATAAACAAATACACATTCAAGATCCATCAACCAAATTTCTTCCAATAACTCCAATAAAATTCATATCTTCAACATTACAAAAGTATCCAACCTCCATATGAGCAATTCCAAAATTACAACTATCAACCCATATGTACAATTCCAAAAATTACAAGACTTATCAACTCCATTTGGACAATTCCAAAATGAAGAACTTTACACCCATTTCCACCATATATTCAAAATTACATAATACTTATCTCCACCATATATTCAAAATCACAAACTACCTATTAAATAATTCATGTGCTTCTATGCCTTAAACTACTTACTACTTCCAAACAGGGGGAAGCTTCTTTGTCTTCTTGTAATACCGGGCCAGACGATGGATCCTACTCTCCACCAAAATCAACCTGAACTTGGAATCATTATTTTCCTGTTTCTCTGCAAATGCTTTGTGATTCAAACAACTTTCTTGATGAGATGGTAAAGATCCTTTGGGATTCCAGGAGCTAGCCTTGAGCCAAAAAAGAAAACATGTTAAAAAGAATAACATAATAATTCTGACTGATGTATAAAATAGAAGTTCAGTGGACTTATAAACAAGGTAAAAGAACTGATAAATAACTCAACAATAAGCAAGAATCATCCTTTTAATGTAGGTTGAATCAACTAGTAGCCAGGGCACAGAAAATTAGACATGTGGCTTTACCCAAGCAGACAACAAGCAGAATGCCACAATAGCAACGTGATACAACTCATTTGTCTGAATCACAGAAAAAGGAAATAATAATAAGCTTACTAGCCAGTCCAAAAACAAAGCTAAGAAAAGGACCCAGCTTATTGACTCACTTGAGAAGATAACTGCATCATCAAGAACTTGACCACCTACTAAATGAATAAGCAAATTAGAATCCCATGTGCATGGTGTTTGGTGATAGTGTGAGCCAAGGCATAAGAAATGGTTCGTGCAGTTAGAAAATGTGTCCTGAAAGTTACCACTATTGTCGATGACATTGATAAAAATGAACCAACAAATATACCCTCGGACAATTTAGCTCCACTTAACTGCATAAATGGAAAAAATGAGAAGGCAGTTGACATCTTAACAGGACATTTAGCCTCTCTTCCAAAAAAAATGTAGAGATTTGGATATTACCATGACAATTATACCACACAAGTATATAAATATGATGATCTGTAGAAAACTTCCAAAAACAGCCACAACTCCCACAACTTTTAACTGCATGAGAAAATTATATATAAATCTAGTTTTTTAAAAGATAGAGGGAAAATTGAACACACATTCATTGAGTAATAAAATAAAGCAAAATGAAGAAATACAACACCAAATTGTGTGCCACTGTCTCAGCCTGAGATAAAACCTAACTTATCAAGTCAACATAAACTTATCAACAGAAAACAAACTTATCAACACAAATCATAACAAAGTTATGACTACCATAACTGCAGAATAGTCATAGCACTCGCTAGTTATACCAAGTCAACATAAACAAATGAATGAAATTCCATTAAGACTTATAGACACTTTTAAAGTTCAATGACCTATTAGATACAAATCCAGAAACTTCATAATTAAACTAAACTTATAACTTAATCGAGAAAGTAAAAATATTTGTTACCAAGCTCTAAACTTTCTTGTTGTTACATATTTTTGCACATATATTCAAGCAAATTAAACTTCAACATATATTCAAGGTATTGTTATCCATTAGAACCAACTAATGCAAGGCAATTGAAGTATTTGAGGAGCATAAATGACCTGGAACATATTTTCTCTATAGCAAAGATTACATAACCTGCAAAAGGTAGAAGATAAATTTTGAAGCGTAATCTGTGATATCTAAGTAAAACAAATACGAGAGGCTTCAAATTTGGATTCACATGAGCTGAAAGTCATAACATATGAATAAACTCTTCTATATTTCATTGTTTGTGTCTGTTACCATAGCCGACTACAATTGGGCGTCCCTTCTTATCAACACCTTGCATCCAATTATCTACACACGTTCTTCAATGCCAAAAATAAATGGCTTATAATAATCCTTCCACCTAATTAAGCCTTCACCAAAGACCAGAATTTCACAAAGACAACCAAACTACTTTAGTGGATGAAATGAAACCATGAATTATGACCAGAAATCACTTGCAGGCTTCTAGAATTTCCCTTTATTTTGTTAAGCTTTGAATATTTTCGGACTCGTTGATCTCAACTTATGCAGATGGTCCAGCTGATATTTTTAGAATAGGACAACAAAGACCACCCCTAACTTAATCTAACCAGTAATGTTATATATCCAAAGCAATTTCAGCGTTATATGGGCTAGAGATTTCAAGCAAAGCAATTATAGGATTTGGGAGTGCATGAACATAAACCATTGGCAATTTTGCAATTGATGGCATAACAACAAGGACAAAAACAGTCACTTCCTTATCCCTCAAATTTTTTCTAACAATAACTCTCAAAGGCCTTAAATTCACATTCCAGCATAAGTGAAGTTCAAAGAAGCATGGTGCTTTGTCAACATATTGCCACAATTGCAACATAAGCCATATAGTCCAACAATTAATTGAGCAACAAGACTTATTGTCTTGTACCACTAGTGAAGACTTGGGAGTTGATAACCAATTAAAATACAATCGGCCAATGGAGTGAATCAAGCAATGCTAGTTATAAAGAAAATAAGTTTTTAGCTTCATTAAATTTTTCTACTAGATATACAATACAATATTCCAACCAGAGCATTGGCAACTTACAAATAAACTGTTTGAATATAAGCAATGTCAAAGCTCTAGGAGTTCAAGGTTGAACATTCTCAATATGACCTGAAATAAAGAAAAAATACTAATTACTTTTCACTTATTTAAATTATTAGCAGATATTTGTTCAATCAAGTACCACTCATCCCTTATGATTTATCAAATACACAATTGAATGTCTAAAGAGATCAATCTACTACTTACATCTCACATTTGGAAGAGAACTAATGGCCCTGATTTAGAATCGATGCTCATAAGTTTGGGTCTCCATGAAGTCCCTTTTAGGTAATAGAAAAGGTTTTGGATTTTACAAGATATAAACTATACTATTTCATTCAACTTTTATATATCATCCTTCAAGGTTGAATACTTGCAACAATGAAAGAATGTGTTGAAAAGGTACTTGTCAAGACTTGAAAATAAGAACAAACCTTGTCTAGTTTTTAGGTATGTATATCTTGAAAATAATTGATGAAACCTCATTAGTAGTTAAACTCAGAAAGTCTAAAGGTTTTCATAGAAATGATCAATAATATGGAAATTTTAGAACTACAACCCTTTTATAGGTTTCCATTAAGGAAGCAATATATTGAAAAGTACTCTACAATGGGCAACAAAAAACCAACCTTCAAAAAGGTCCGAGGATTCCTTGGTCTTGCTCTCATCAATTTCTCTGTTACTTCTCTTTTGGCTATGGATTTTGATAAACTTCTTTTGTAAAACAAGCTACAAAAGAATGTAAAGTGACAAAAAAATAAAAATAAAGGATCTTCCCACACTCCCTTGTGTGTTTATAATGAAAAAAAATCACAATTGCATTTGCTTAAACATTGATGTATAGGAAGCATTATTAGACCTTGTTCTATAATACATAGAGAAAACTAATTGGTGAGCCATCATCTAGATGCAAAGAAAGAAAGAAGAAATGGATGATCAAAACAAATTTCCACAGAGATTTCACATCAAGAATGTAGCAAAACCACCATCCAACATAAAAAAGCTTCATAACTTCAACAAGTCAACATAAAAAAGCTTCATAACTTCAACAATGGGAGAAGCCATTAAAACACCAAGCCAAAAGCTAATAAGAGACAATCAAAAGGGAAATCCCATTAGCAAAACAATAATCGGACTCAAATCTCCTAATCCCACCATTGTTTAAGCAAATTACAGCATTGAGTCCAATGAGAAGCCATGAGAGCACCAAGCCAAAAGCCAATCAGAAACAATCACAAGAGAAATCCCAATAGCTAACAATTAATCAAACACAAATCTCTTAATCCCACCATTTGTTTAAGCAAATTACAACATTAAGTCTAATTGATAAGTTATTTACCTTCTTCCCTCCCTCAATGTACTTGACTGCAAGAAGTTCGTTGGTCTTCTCTAAAACTTGTTTGTCTTTATAATTTATCTCAACCGCTGTTTGCTTTGCTCTTTCTCTCACTGTATTGTGTATTATTATTGATTTCTAAATGAATGGGAAAAGATTTAATAGATAAATAATCATAAGAAACAAAATAATGGTCACATGCCGCTTAATTACTTTGCATAAGAACTAAATTAATTCCTTAGCTCCAACCTTTAATCAAGCTACACAAGGGGAGAAATTCCTTAAAACAAAATAGAATCTCAAATCAAATGCTTACTAAGAGCCCATTAAATTGGAGAAATTAACACCCAAAACTTGACCAAAAAACAGAAAAAATGTTTGCTGTTCGAGCTTCCAATTTCACTCCAAATTGACAAATAAATCACCAAACGCTATGGGTACCTTGAAATTGAAAGCTAACATAAATGGGTATTTGAATAACACTAAAATCAACCCCAATCATTGATGTAAAACACTTACCCAATGCCGAAATTGCTAAAAAACGTTGAAAGTCGAAGACCCACTGCTTGAATCGCTGAAATTTGAAGGGAAAGCTTGTTGAATGGAACTAATATTGAGTGGGTATTCAATTAAATATGATAATCAACCAATACAACCTTCAATCCAACTTACCTACAGTCGAATTCGCTATAAAACCCATTAAAAACTCCCAAAAACACTGTTGTTCGCGCTTAAATAGAGCACCTGCCGAAAAATTGTGAAAACAGTTGCTACCCCGCTTGAAACTCGCCGGAAAAATGCTGGAAAACAGAGATGGAGATCACGAGTGAGAGAGAGAACGAAGGAGAGAGAGGAATCGAGCCTTGAGGAGTGAAAAAACAAGAGAAATACACTAACCCACGCAGAAATCGCCGTTGACTGCGCGAAGGAGTGCTCGACGCCGATGAACCGCTGCTGCTGCTGCTCCGTCGTCGGAGCTATTCGCCGGAGGGGAGGGGACACACATGGCTGGGAGAAAGAGATGGTGAGAGGAGTGAGATGTTGAGTTAGGGCTTCTAAAATCGTGAATGGTGGGGGAAGGAGAAGCTTGAGAAAATTATTTTATTTGAAACTAAACTATTCTTGACATCTAAAACGTGGCAAGTTAATTAAGATAAAACTTGACGTTTTTTAAAAGTCAAATTTTATGTTAGTGTTAAGAAAATCCGAAAAATTCCGTCAACCTCTGCCTTTTTTTATTTTTCTTGACATTTCCTCCGCCTTTTTTCATTTTTCTTGACATTTTTTTTAGAAAATGCATGTTAATTGACATTTTTTTTATTAAAATGTCAAGTAATTAAAAATTGCAAATGTCAAGTAAGATAGATTTTGTAGTAGTGAAGATGGACCCCGGAGGCGAAACGGGCCAAAAGGTCGGGCCAAGGTCGGAGGTCGGGCCTCAGGTTGAGGCCGACCACTTGACCCACTTGCGTGGGTCGAGTCCGTCCGCCTCCGTTCGGTCCCTGCTGCCTCTGGCCGCCCCGGTTCCACCTGGTTCATCCCGAAACGCCTCCAAATTCCTAAAAACCCTAGAACAAGAACAGGTATTTAAATCCTTCTTCATCACTGAAGAAAGGATCCCGAACTCTATTTTCTACTCTCTCCTCTTGCTCTCTTGCTCTCCTCCTTCAGCTTTTTGACTTAAGCATCGGAAGCGGTGTGGCAAGCACCACACCGGTGTGTAGGTTTTTCTGTCTTGCAGGCCACGTCTTCCCCCCTCTCAAACAAATTTACCGTTGGTGGCACGTGAAGGTCAGGTGAGTTCTCCCCGACCAAATTTGACCATCAACAAACACAAATTATCCTAAATCTTCTTTTACCCACTCAAAAATCTACCACGTTCTACCTATGTTTTCTCACTTAGTAATAAATTATAATAAATCAAATAAAAAATACACCAATTCATTGTCATATAAATTGAAAATATCATGTATTCAATAGGATGATAACTTTTTAGGTTTGACTAAATCAAAACTATAAAGAATAAATTGTTAATTTAACTTAAATATATCAAATAATAAACAATAAATTTTGAAATAGAAATAAAAACCTATAAGATATAACTAACCTCACTGCACCACTGATTCCGAAGGGTATCATGTAAATCATTGAGCATGTATTGAAGCTGAAAAAGATTGATCAATGCTAGAAATTCGTGAAATCCTTGATTAGATTTAATGTTATCATCTCAAAGTTTGATAGTTCGATCCCCATTATCGATGAATTAAAAAAAAAATTCTTTAACACCATGATTAATAAATTTAGTCAATTCACTCACCTGATTGATAAAACTGAAGTCTCTAGTTTTGGATTGGGAAGAAGCCCCGCTAACAAAACCATCATCTCAAACGACCATATCTCCAAGCTGTTCCCACGGAAATAAAAAGTTAAGGTCTCGTTTGATAACCATTTGGTTTTTGAAAATTAAGCTTAAAAATACTACTCCCACATAAGTTTCTTGATTTTGTTATCTACCTTCTTCTTATATTTTCAAAAACCAAACCAAGTTTTGAAAACTAAAAAAAAGTAGTTTCCAAAAACTTGTTTTTGTTTTTGGAATTTGGCTAGGAAGTTATATGTGTCATTGACAAAGATGCAAACCATGATAAGAAATTTGGGGGAAAAAGCATAATTTTCAAAAACCAAATGGTTATCAAACGGGGCCTAAACTTATATATAATTAAGCATTTCTACATAGTTTCAAAAAAAAAAAGCATTTCTACATAAAAATAAGATGAGTTCATATAATGATTAACCTTTTTAATTAGGTTGTCATGAACGTAGATCAACTAACATAAAACTTGTACTAATGAGTAAGAGGTCTGTGGTTCTAATTCTCTACCCCACATGTTATCAAAATAATAATAATAATAATAAACATAAATATAGCTTAACATTTAAGTATCTACTCATTTTGAGGTCAATTTAGTTTCTAAGTTTATTGTTAATTAACTTGAAAGGAAGGAAGGTGGAGTTAACTTGAAAGGAAGGAAGGAGGAGGAGAAAAAAAAATCTCTCCATCTTTCCTCTATAAATCTTGGAAATATATTAACATCCCCAAACTAACAATAAAGATTAATCTTACATTGATTAAAAATACAACCAAAAAGGTAGACATTTGCAATGTATGGTCTAAAATAATATTCAAATTCACATCCATATTTTCGTAACAAAAAAAATATTTCTTATTATCAAAAAAAAAAAAACAAAACAAAAAAAATATTTCTTAAATATAGTTAAAACTCTTTGGAAAAAACTTGGTTGCATACCGTATCACCATTAAAATGCTCACAATTAGGAGAGACAAAAAAGTTTTCTGATTTTCTACCTTTTTTTCTTTCTTAGTTGTCACCTTACATACTGGTATATAAGTTTTTTCAAATTTTTTTAAAGAAAAAAAAATTTTGATTTTTTTTTTTTTTTTTTTTTTAGAAGAACCAAACTTTTTTAAAGTTTAAAAATTAAATAGACTCTGAAATTGAAACCTGAGCATGACAGCAGAAGGAATGGAGAGTTTAACGAAGTTCAAAATCCCACGAAACGCCTCGCCGGAGAACCCAGTCCACGTTTTCCGACACGAAGGCGCCACTCTAACATAAACTACCAACGCCACCGCATTAATCTAGTAAGACACAGCGTTGGCCAAGGCCGCCCCTTGGTTCCCCAGCCCCGATCGGAGAACCAGAGCCCAACACACAATGCAGTGGAGCAGCGCCGTGGCTGCGGCGGCGACGGCCATGGGAAGAACGTTGTTCTGGGTCTGCAAGAACCGAATATGGCACTGAAGAATGGCGTAGGCAAAAATACTAGGGACCATGAAACGTATATTTATAAACCATAAACTATTTGTAGTTATCAACTGATATTAATTAATTTATAAACATGTTATATTTTATATAATTATTATTTTACAATATCATATAATTTATAATACATTATGTTATACAAATTCTTAAAAATGAATTGTGTTTATGACATGAAATACTATATTTATTAAAAAAAATTATCTTTTTTAATTTAATTATACATTGAAAAATAAAATTCAAAATCTGGATACACTGAAAACATATATATATATATATATATATATATTATTTTGATCACAGAATTCAAAAATAGTTTTAAAAAATGCACCTACCAAACACATGTTATTTAGTAAATCAAAAAACATGAAACAAAATCCACATTGCCTACCAAACAGACCCTAAGTTTTTTAGAAACAAAAATCTGATTTGAAACTTTTTTTTAAAAAAAAATTATAATTTCAAAAACGTTTTTAAAAAAACATAAAAGGAATATATTCTCTAAAGAAAAGATAACAGGCAAAAGGCAAAAAGGAAGGAGGGAGGAAAAAGGAAAGCTTGGTTGAAACATGGCACCGGACCCACGTGCAAAAATGGCTATAGAATAGTTTGGAGCCAAGTTTTGATATGTGAAACTAACTCTCACATCCCAATATTTAGGGTACTTTTCATAATTATTTGATTTTTTATTTTTGGTTTTTGGTTTTTGAAAATTAAACTTATACACACATACTTTCACCCATAAGTTTCTTGCTTTCATTATTGATCTTCTACTTTGTTTTCAAAAACTAAGTCCAATTTTGGAAATAAAAAAAAAAAATAATTTTCAAAAACTTGTTTTTGTTTTTAAAATTTGGCTAGGAATTCAAATGCAACCTTAACTAGGATGAAAGGCATGATAGGGAATTTAGGAGAAAACAAGCATAATTTTCAAAAACCAAAACACAAAAAGCCAAATGGTTATCAAACGGGACGTTGACTATTTTAAATATAAATTTTAAAACATTCATTTTGGTTATTTATTCATTTTGAAATATAAATTTAGTTTAAATAACTCTACTACTTTCAAAACATTCATTTTGGTTATTTATTTTTCGCTTTAGTTGGTTTTGATCCTTGTACTTTTTAAAAAATGACCAATTTGATACCTTCATTTTCATTTTTTTAATCGTAATTTTAGCATGACATTTCACTTACTAAATTCTTAAAATGTAGTCATAAATTTATATTGAAATGTTTCCATTGTGTTTAGAATTTACACTTAAAATTTTTAAATTGAGACTAAATTAGTAACTTTTAAAAGTACAAGGTAGGGGTGTTCATCGGTCGGTCGGTTTTCCAGTATTCTAGAAACCGATCACTTTCGACAAAGGCCGGTTGTCAGCCGACCGACCGATCGGTCGGTTCGGTCGGTTCTATTTTTTTTTATTTTATATATATCATCGGCGGTCGACGGCGAGGGAGATGAAGGGAGAAGCGTGGTGATGGCGATGGAGAACAGAGAGTGTTAGAGACAGCGATGACGAGTTAAAACAGAGAGACGGCGAGAGACTCGAACGAGGGGCTGTGGATTTTGTTTCGAACAGAGGGCGAGGGAGTCGAGACAGACAGCGAGGGAGATGAACGAGGGGCTGTGCTGTGGATTTCGAATAGAGACGGCGAGGGAGTCGAGAGCGACGACGAGGGAGAACCAGACACGGCGGGAAAAGGAGGTTAGGGACTTAGGGTTTTTTGTTTTTCAATCTCTGAAGGACGTCAAGACTGAAGGACGGAGGTGGGCTTGGGCCTTGGAGATTGGGCAGTGGGTTGATTAGAAGCCTGATGCTGAAGGATTAATTAAACAATTCATTTTTTTTTATTTTTATTTTACATATATCACCGGCGGTCAATCGGTTCTTGGGACATAACCGAACCGACCGACCGATCGGTCGGTTTTCCAAAAACTTGGAACCGACACCGACCGACCAAGTCGGTTCGGTCGGTTTCGGTCGGTTGTGTCGGTTTTCGGTCTTAAGATGAACACCCCTAGTACGAGGACCAAAATGAACTAAAGCCAAGAGTAAAGGTACTAAAATGAGCTTTTTGAAAGTACACAAACTAAAATGAAACCAAAGCCAAAATATAGGGACCCAAAGAATATTTAAACCTTAATTTTTTTTAATCTCAAGTAGAAATAGAATACAAAATAGTCTTTTAACAAAAAAAAAAATGATGGTTGAAATTTAATTTGATATTAAAATCGAGATAAATAAATAATCAATAAATATAAATGTGTAATAAAAAAAGGAAAAAATATTGGTTCCTGAAATTTGAGTTTGGTTGCATTTAGATCGAGTTTTCATTTTAACCTTTGAGTGGTAGCATTTTTTTTGTTAGATAGGGCTGACTGAACATTTTTTTTTATTATTATTTTCATACTGATGTGGTTAAAATATATTAATTGTATCTATACTATATTAAAAGACAATGATTTTTTAAAAATATTTTTAGACTATAATACCCCTTCAAATTTTAGGTATTACATAAATTAGTTTTCAAATTTGAGAATCAAAATTCGTAATTTAATAAAAATTTAAAATAATATATAATTTTATCTTTTAATTTTCAAATTTCAAATTTGAGAATCAAAATTTGTAGTTTAATAAAATTCAAAACAATATTTGATTTGAGTCTAAATTCTGTATATAAATATTTCATTTTCTCCAATTGGATTTTCACATCTACAACTATTTGTCTCCTCCCATTGTTTGTTTCAAGTGTCTCTATTGAATTATTATTGTTATTATGTTTTTGTTTAATTTTGTCAATTTAATTAGAAAAAAATTCATTCACAAATGTTATGGTCTGACTTTAATTTTCTCCCCCTCGAGGATTTCAATTTTTTCAATTTTCTTGAGGATTTCAATTAAAATTTGATTTTTTTAATTAATTTTTTTTTTTGCACGTTTTGTTTCTATGATAAGGATTTCAATTATGTTAATTTTTTTTAAAAAAAGTTTGCTTTTGTCAATTTTTTATTTTTAAAAATTCAAGTTTCATTAAAATTTGATTTTGTAAATTAATTTTTTTTGTTCACGTTTTGTCAACTATGAAGAATTTCGATTTTGTCAGTTTTTTTTTAATCAAGTTTAAAGTCAAATAATTTGTTTTTTTTTTTGTTTCACGCCTACTTGGAAGGATTTTGATTATGCAATTTTTTTTAAAAAAAATCAAGTTTCATTAAAATTTATTTTTGTCAATTTAATTTTGTTTTGTTTCACGTTTTGTGTCTATTGGAAAAATTTCGATTTTGTCAATTTTCTTTTTTCTTTTTTCTTTTTTTAAAAAAACAATAAGTTTCATTAAAATTTGATTTTGTCAATTAATTTTTTTTTTAATTTCACGTTTTGTGTCTACTTGGTAGGATTTCAATTCTGTCAATTCTGAAATGAAAGAGGATCTTTCTATCTTAGCACGATGGTCGATGGCAAAGAAGAGAGAAAGAAGAACAACGAGGGTAGTGAAGGAAAAAAGGTCGATAGTGGATAGTGACATTCAGTGGTGATGGTGGAGGTGGAGATAAATGGAGAGATGAGAGAGAAAGAAGAGAGAGAAAGAAAAAAAAAAAGAAAAATATATTAAAAATAAATTTTTTTAATAGAGATGGTGGAGATAAATGAAGAGATGAGAGATGGTTCAAAAAAAATGAAGAGATGAGAGATAAAAGGAAAAAACGGAAAAATATATTAAAAATATAATTTTTAATAGAGAATGTCACTTCACATAAGAAAAAAAATACCTGATCTAGTAAAGCTTTCCCTTAGCTAGACAAAGACCAAAATGCTATGAAAACCAAACCTCAAGGTTAAAACGTCGAGTTCGACAATCGATCTAAATACAACCAAATCCAAAACTTAGGGACCAAAAGTGTAATTAAAAAAATGGTTTAAATACTATTTTGGTCCACCAACTTTGATTTTGGTTCTATTTTAGCCTTTTGACAGTAGTACCAAACTCCACATTATTTGCGATGTCATTTCTACATTCATATCCACTTTTTTACATTATTGGACATTTTAAGAGCTTCTTCAAAGTCTTTGGTTCTTTTAGCTTCTTCTTCTTTTTTTTTTTTTTTTTTTTGACAATATGGAGTGGGGGGATTTGAACCACAGACCTTGTGGTTATCAGTACAACTTTATGTCAGTTGAGCTATGCTCTGGTTGGCATTCTTTTAGCCTTTTCATAGTGTACCAAAGTCCACGTATTATTTGCTTCTATTAATGTCATTCCTTCATTAATGACATTTATTCACCTTTCTACATTTGGACCATTTAGAGGGTCTTCAAAGCCTTGAGGCTCCATTTCATTTAAAGTTCAATAGTGAAGTCTCATCATATATATATATATATCATTGATGGATGAATTTCTCATCTTTGTCTATCTCTAAAACTAAATAATAATTATACTTCAGAATTTAATAAGTTGTCACTCTCACTTTTTCTTCATGGATATTTCAAGAGGTAGAAACTCATAGAATATGTTCTTCTTTCTTTATGTAAAAAATGATTGAAATTTAAATATTTTTTTTTAAAAAAAAATCTGGTTCGCTATAAATTTATTTAAAATTTTCAAAAATGTTTCATTACAAATAATGTGGTGGAGAGAATTCAAACTTAACCTATATGACCCAATAGTCAATCCAAACATAGTTTAATAGATAGGGTATTGTGCCTATAAAAAAAAATTATGACCTACAAGGGAGAGGCACTAATATAGCGTTGTCAAACAACTTGAACTATGCTAAATTGACTAAATAATGAATTAATATTGGATCATATCATTGTAAAAGATTTTCTGGCATTGAGCTGGTAACTCTATCCGCTGCTTTCTTGACCTAAAAAAAGAGAAAGTGGGTTACATATTTTATGAATAACTAATTATAATTATAATATTCTTTCAAAAATCATGATTCAAAATAGAACTCAATACTAAACTAAATGTCTAACACAACCACACAATCCAACACCCATTAAAAATAAACTCAATCACGCTGCAAACATATATGTCTAAAACTTCAACACAAAATCTAAAAAGAAAAAGAAAACTATAAGAGAGACATTAATTCCACTCTTTATTCAAGATCGATTCGACGAAATTATATCTTTAAACTTAAATTTAACTCACTAAATTGAATATATAGAGATAAAAAGAATTAAAAGTCACAATAAAATGTATTAATTAAGAAGATGAGGCAACTCACTTCTTTATCCCAATTGGTGCATAGAATCAAGATTCCAAGAAATAAACCTTGTAAAAACACTGCCACCATGATTCCCATCCATAGCCCCTAGGTAAAATTTTCAAATTTGGCTCAATTTGTTAAGACACATGTCCTCGATAAAGATGTTAGAGGTTCAAATCCTTCCTTTTCTTTCGATATTGTTGAACTAAGAAAATTAAAATAAAATAAAATGTACCTTTCCACCAATGCCTTGAAAGAAGGCTAAAAAGATGGCCATAGGAATGCCCACAAGGTAATAAGCTCCCAAGTTAATAAAAGCACCAATCTTCTGCCTTCCACACCCTCTTGTGATACCTATCAAGAGATGGAGAAAACAGTGCAACAATGTTTTCAACTCCTTATTCATGAAGCCATTATACCATTTTGTTTGTTGAATTTCAACAATAGAAATTTTGAAATTAGATTTTAATTTTAAAAGCGTTTCAAAGTTATTAAGTTATATTTATTCTTTTTTTAGTACATTAACATTTGGAGGTGGGGGATTCGAATCTCTGACCTCTTAGTCGAGGATATATGTCAATTACCGCTGAGCTATGCTCGCTTTGGCAAGTTATATATATTCATAAACAATAAAACTAGTTGGAGAATCTAAATCTTTTGTTAATAATTTTAACATTTTCATAAGATATAAAGTTTGTATAATTACTATTAATTACAACAATATATAATTTATAAGTGTTGAGGATCCCACATTGAAAAGATAAGTGGAGAACTCACAATATATAAGATACATGAGCTACTCCACTCATTGTCAATTGGTTTTGAGATGGAACCTCATGTTATTTAATATGGTATTAGAGCCCATTAAACCCAAACGGATAAAAAAAATTGGTGAACACAAAGAGGCATCATCTTTAGGGGGCATGTTGAGGATCCCACATTGAAAAGATAAGTAGAGAACTATGAATCAACATTCCTTGTGCGAGTGAGGAATTGATAGGAAGAAGAGAAGGAAAAGAAGAAACCTGCAAAAACAGATTGGATTCCATCGAAGAAGTGCAAAATTGCAAGCAAAATCAACATTTGTGCGACGTATCCAACCACAGTGTCATCTGAACTGTAACAGTAACCCCATATTCTTCTGCAAGTGATGAGGACAGTGGCTACCACTGCGCCCTCTGTCGCCACTGTCCCCAATGCAACACAACCTGATAATATTGCTGCCTTTGCCCTTCCTGCCCCAAGCTCATTAGAAACCCTTGCGCTGTCCATTAACCAAACTTTATATATCAACACACCACTTTATAAAATAATGGATCATTAATAGTTTCTTTTAGGTTTAAATTATCCATGTGGAGGTTCCATTCTCCTTACCACTTTGTTCGTCTTTCGACTCATTAGTTCTTGTGTAACAATAATTTCGTCTCTCAACTTTAGCATGTAACAATTTAGTTCCTACTCTCTATATTATCAAATTTATAACAATTTAATCTTTGCGGTAAAAAATTCCATCAAAAATAAGTTTCATTGGATGATGTGTTGATATAATTAAATTTACCATAACTTTGCTCAGCTTAAGTTTTTGATTTCATTGTTAATTTAACGTCATTTTTTATTGTGTAACATCTTAGTCTTTATAATTTATAAATGTGTTTAGTCCTTAATCAACTTATTGATGTAAAGTAATAAATTCCATTAAATCTTTATAATGTTTTTTATGATATAAGGACTAAATTGTTGTGAATTTGCCAAAGCGAGCTTAGCTCAGCGGTAATTGGCATGTACTCTCGGCCATGAGGTCAGAGGTTCAAATCCCCCACCCCCAAATGTTGATGTACTCAAAAAAAAAATTGTTGTAAATTTCATAAAACACACTACATTGTTATACATATTAAAGTTTAGGAATTAAATTGTTAAAATTTAAAAATATTGTAACCAAATTGTTACTATCATAAAAATTTAGAGACCCAAAGTATTTTTTAACAGAGTTTAATTTAGGGTTTTTTAAAATAAAAGTGTCTTTTTTTTTCTTTTTTGTCATATTTAACTCAACACACTTTTTTTTTTTTTAGTTCAACTCAACACACATCTCTAGCTAGGAAAAATAACACTAACTCATTATCTTATATAGAGAAAATATATCATGCTTGTTAATGACAATGATGATTTAGGAGTTCTATCAAAATTGAAACTAAGTCCAAAAATTATATAGAGACTAAATTGGTCTTTTAAAAGTTTCAACTTAGTCGGTGGATTTTTGTTAGGCCTCACAAATTATACTAAATCTTATTTTTATATATATCCATCCAAAAATCTACTCTTTTTTTTTTCTTTTACTTAGATATATACTCTTTTATAGTCAAATAAAAACACACCCATTCATGGTCATATAAATAGAAAATATGTCGTGTATTCAATATGGTAAAACTTGTAATAGGAATGATAGTTTCTCAAGTTTCAACCCAATTGAAATTAAATTCAAACGATAAAGACTAAATTGGTAATCTAACTCGAAAAAAATATGATATGAGTGCAGAAAAATATGAAAATTGTAATAAAATTTTGAAATAGAAACAAAAATTTCCAAATGTAACTAACCTCACTGCACCACTGATTCCAAGGGGTATCATGTAAATCATTGAACATGTATTGAGGCTGAAAAAAATTGATTAATACTAAAATTAGAATCTGCATTGTTATTATTAATGGACATCCTTAATTAGATTTAACATTAACATCATAATTAATTAATCAATTAATTAATTTAGTCAATTCACCTGATTGATAAAACTGAAGTCTCAAGCTTTGGATTGGGAAGAAGCCCTGATAACAAAACCACCATCTCAAATGACCATATCTCCAAACTGTTCTCAACAAAAAAAAAAAAAAAAAAACTATAATAAGCATTTTTACAACAAAATAAGATGAGTTCATATAATAATTAACCTTTCCATTATTATTATTATTATTTCTCTTTTGATCCCAATAACATACAATTCTCAAAAGTCATTGTTTCAAATTAATCCCTACAAAAGACTTAAAACTTTGATCAAAGTAACCAAATCTATAATCTAATTACTTTAAAGTTTTGAGGCTAAATTGAATTTTTCAAAAGAGTAACTAAAAGTTTGGTTTAAATACAAGTTTAGTTCCCGAACTTTCAGAGTTGTGTCAATTTGGTCCCGAGACTTTGAAATGTTTCAAATAGGTCCTTAAACTTTCAATTTTGTGTTCAATAGCTCTCTGAACTTTAAAAAGTACTGAATAGGTCCTTTAACTTTCACTTTTGTGTCCAATAAATTTCTCAACTTTCAATTTCGTGTCTAATAAGTCTTTGACTTATTCAATATTTTTTAAAAAATTCACAAGCTTACAATACAAAATTAGAAGTTCAGAGTTTTAATAGACAAATTTTATGTCTGTCAATTTTTTAAAATCTCAAATATGTTAGGCTTACTAAACACAAAATTGAAAGTTAAGAAACTTATTAGACATTTTTAAGATTTAGGAATAGACACGAAATTACAAGTACAATAATTTATTAGATAGTTTTTAAAGTTTATGGACCAAATTAATACGACCCTCAAAATTAATAGAGTAAAGTTGTAATTTAACAAAAACAAAATTCTGAAGTTTGTTATTAAAAGAAATAAAAATAATAAAAAAGAAACTAAGGGGCCGTTTGATAACCATTTCG
The DNA here is from genome assembly GCA_017139565.1 of Luffa aegyptiaca. Taxonomy (NCBI): domain Eukaryota; kingdom Viridiplantae; phylum Streptophyta; class Magnoliopsida; order Cucurbitales; family Cucurbitaceae; genus Luffa; species Luffa aegyptiaca. Next base: position 43,015,930 of record CM029402.1, on the reverse strand, counting down.
TTTTCTGTTTTCTGTTTTTGTTTTTCATTTTTTAAAAACAGGGTTGTTTGATAACCATTTCTGTTTTTAGTTTTCTGTTTTTTAAAAACGTTTTTGAAATTATAAGCAAATTTCAAAAACCAAAAAAAGTAGGGCCCATTTGATAACCATTTCAGTTTTTGGTTTTTGGTTTTTTTGTTTTTGGTTTTTGGTTTTTGGTTTCCTGTTTTTTAAAAACAATAACCACATATGTTTGATAACTGTTTTTTGTTTTCTGTTTTTAAAAAACAGAAAACCAACCTTGTTTGATAACTGTTTTTGGTTTTCAGTTTTTTAAAAATTAGAAAGATGAAAATATATTTTAGAGAGAGAAAAATGTGTAAAGACGTTGAAACAAAAATTTAGAGACACAAATATAAATGTTTTCAAGAGATTTTTTTTTTTGAAAAGACGAGAGAAAAGTTAAACATAGAAAATTTAGAGAGATGAAAGAAAATGTTTAGAGAAAGAATATTAGTTAGACTCGAGAAAAGATATTAGTTAGAGAAAAAATAGAAAACAAGTTAGAGTAAAAACGATAAATTTTAGATTAAAAAAATTAAATAAAAAAAAGAAAATTTAGAGAGATAGTAAAGTTAAGAGCAAAAGATATGCTAAAGAACTAATGATAAATTAGAAAAATAAAGAAAAGTTGTAGCGATAGAAAACTTTGGTGACTTTTTTTTTCAAAAGAAAAATTAGAACATGTTTATTGAGGAGAGAAAATGTATTGACAAGTTTTTAGAAATAGACAAGTTATAAAGAAAAAAAAAAAGTTTTGAGAGAGAACATTTTAGAAAGAAAAATAAATTTTAGAGTGAGAAAAAAAACAGAGAGAAATTTGTTGGAGAAAGAGGTAAAAGAAGAGAAAAGTAAGCATTAGAAGAAAAATGAGTTTTTGAAAAACAGAAATATGTTTTTAAAAACTATTTTTTTTTGTTTTTAAAATTTACTTATAATTTCAAAAACGTTTTTAAGAAACAGAAAACAGAAAATATAAATGGTTATCAAACACCCCTGTTTTTTAAAAATGAAAAACAAAAACAGAAAACAGAAAACGAAATGGTTATCAAACGGACCCGTAGTTTTTAAAAACGTATTTCTGTATTTCAAAAACCAAAAAAAGTAGTTTTTAAAAACAGATTTCTGTTTTTCAAAAACTCATTTTTCTTCTAATGCTTATTATTTTTTTCTTTTTTACCTATTTCTTTCTGACAAATTCTTTTTTATATTTTTTCTCTCTCTAAAACATTTTTCTCTCAACAAAATTTCTTTTTCTCTCTCTAAAATTTTTTCTCTCAAAACTTTTTTTCCTCTATAACTCATCTATTTATAAAAATTTATCCATATATAACTTTTCTATTCCTAATAAACATATTCTACATTTTCTTTTGAAAAAAAAATCTCCCAAAATTTTCTCTCGCTACACATTTTCTTTATTTTTCTAATTTATCGTTATTTTTTCTAGCATATCTTTTACTCTTAATCTTGCTATCTCTCTAAAATTTCTATTTTTACTTAATTTTTCTATCTAAAATTTATCTCTTCTACCCTAACTTTTTTTTCTTTTTTTTCTATAACTAATATCTTTTATGGAGTCTAACTAATATTCTCTCTCTAAACATTTTTTTTCACGTCTCTAACTTTTCTATGTTTAATTTTTCTCTCGAAAATATTACATTTGTGTCTTTAAATTTTTGTTTCAATGACTCTACACATCTTTCTCTCTCTAAAAACATCTTTTCATCTCTCTAATTTTTTAAAAACTGAAAACCAAAAACAGTTATCAAACAAGTTTGGTTTTCTGTTTTTAAAAAATAGAAAACAAAAAACAGTTATCAAACATATATGGTTTTTGTTTTTAAAAAACAGAAAACCAAAAACTGAAATGGTTATCAAACGGGGCCTAAATTAATGCAATTGAAACCTGAGCATGAGGGCAGAAGGAATGGAGAGTTTAACGAAGTTCAAAATCCCACGAAACGCCTCGCCGGAAAAACCAGTCCACGTCTTCCGACACGACGGCGCCACCCTAACATAAACCACCAAGGCCGCGGCATTAATCCAGTAAGAGACAGCGTTGGCCAAGGCGGCCCCTCGGTTGCCCAGGCCGGAGCGGAAAACCAGAGCCCAACAGACAAGGCAGTGGAGCAGCGCGGTGGCTGCGGCGGCGAGGGCCATGGGAAGAACGTTGTTCTGGGTCTGCAAGAACCGAATATGGCACTGAAGAATGGCGTAGGCGAAAATGCTAGGGAGCATGAAACGGGCGTAGCGGCCGGCCTCGGCGGAGATCTCGGGATCCTGGCCGAGCAGGCGGAGAATGTCGCCGGCGTTGAACCAGACGGCGGCGAGTGGGAGGCTGGCGAGAAGAAGAACCACCATGGCTCTCTGCAGGTGGATTCCTAGCATGTGGTATTGTTTTGCTCCGTAGGATTGTCCGCAGAATGTCTCCAATGCACTGCCCATGCCGTTCTACATTAAAAATAATATTTCAAAAAATTAGATAAAAAAAAAGGGGCATTCCGAGAATTGAACTCGGGACCTCTCGCACCCTAAGCGAGAATCATACCACTAGACCAAATGCCCGTTTTGATGTTACAGCTCATGTTTATATAATACTAAAGCAAAAACGCTTTACATGTTTATCTTTCAAATCAATCATTGCTTAGAAAATTTAATACAGTTCTCATATAGGAGGTAATAATAAGCCATTCATATATTTAAATACATTTTTGGTCTATGAACTTTAGGGTTTGATAGCATTTAGGTTCTTGCGTTTTCACACTCCATATTTTATCCTTTGAAGCTTGAATTTAGTAGCATTTTGGTCACTTCAGAAGATCTGGCTTTTTTTATTTAAAAAATGGAGAAAGAGGACAAGAGGAGGGAGAAGAGTGAGACAAAAAGGAAAAGAATTAAAAATATTTTTTTTAATAAAAAAATGTCACATCTGTTAGCTAATAACGAACAATTTGAACCATAGATAAATCAATAGAGATTAAACAAATAAAATGTTCAAATGTCCAATTTTGATTTTTTTTTTTTTTGGCAACACGTGGGGTAGAGATTTGAACTTTTTAACCTCTTGGTCAAGGGTACAAGTTTTTTATGTCAGTTGAGCTTTGTTTTTGTTGGCATATCCTTACTCTTTCTTTTAACTTTAATACCACGCCGATCGAATTCAAATGTAATTAAACCTATAACAAAAACACGAATGTTTGATATATTTTCAACTTAAAACATAATTTAGTTTATTAAAATATTAACAACTTTTCTAAAAGTTTAGAGTTTTGAATCTCCATTCTTTACTCTATTGATTGAATTAAAAAATTGTTTAACAACTTGAACGATTATTCAAGTCAATATAGATATGCACGAACATGAACATAACTCAACTGACATAAAACTTATACTAATGACTAAGAGATTTATGGTTCATATCCCCCACCCCACGTCGTAAAAAAAAAAGTGTATGTGCGTATTGATATAAAATCTATATCATCAGTGAAATATTGGTAATTTTAATATCAGTTATATTGTACTATTTTATTGGTCCTTATTATTGACTTTTTAATAAATTATTCACCATAAAGAAAAACCAACTATTATTTAAAAGAAAAAGAAAAAGAAAAACTAAAATGATATCTTTAATTCCTTTACTTTTGATTGATATATTTCTATTCCGATAAGAATTTGAAGCTACAATAGTAATCAAAACAAATCTAAATTTATATTGAGTTCATTAAAGATAATTAATAATAATGATTAAAATCATCGTTTTCCCTCAAAGTTCAAGGATGAATATAAAACCTTTTTTAAAAAAAAAGAAAAAAAGAGATGAATATAAAACATTTAAAAGTGTTAAGAATTCATTAGATAACGTTGTTTTTGTTTTTTTTTTTTGACAATATGTGGGGTGGGGGATCGAACCACAGACCTCGTGGTCACTAGTACAACTTTATGCCGTTTGAACTTTGCTCTTATTGGCCATTAGATAGCGTTCTTTGTTTATGCTTTTTTTATTGTTCAATCATTGATTATCATTCATTAAAAAACTCGCATTCAATAATAATTTTTTATTTTTTATCCTTTCATTGTTTACTCCAAGGAAAAACATATTTTGCAAAATCTAAAAACTAACAGCCAATAAATTAAAGAAAGGCACAGTTTACAAAAGAAAGTAAAAAACAAAAAACATATATACAAGAAAGAGTAAAACTAAAGGTGAAGATTAGAATACCATTTTCTTCCTATACTTATTCAATTTTTATCATGTGCATCCAAATATCTAAAGAGATCAGAAGTTTAAATCCACGTTTCTTAAGTGTGATAGATTTTTTTTTTTACAATATGTGAGGTGGAAAATTTCATTATCTGACCTCTGGATCGATAGTACAAATTTAGTTAATTTTTTTTTTTTGTTATAACCCAGGTTTAAATGTTTGAGATTTTATTTTATGCAAATATCAATATGAAAATTTAATAATCTTTCATCAATTAAAACTAACAAAAGGAAGAAAAAAAAAAGTTGAGAGATGGACGAATAGCGTACCAGGAGACTGAAACCAGTTACAGAAGCAAAGGAAGTAGCCATGGAAGCGCCGGCGAGAGGGAGCTGCCCGAGATGCCCGACGAACATGACCGATATCATTTGCAAACAGTTTATCAACAGATTCACCGTAACCAGCGGCCCAGCTAATCGGAGCTGCTTTTTCGCCTCCTCCAAAACCTCTACCTTCATGAAACCTCCGCCCTCTCGTGGCGGCGGCGAGGAGATCGGAATCAGTGGGGATTCAAGAGTTTGGTTCTTCTGGTCTTCTTCCATGGCGATCTCTCTCTGTCTCTCTCTCTCTCTCGTGTAATTAATACTTCAAAGTTATTTTTTTTCTTTTTTTCTTCTTATTTTAGTATTAATACTTCCCAAAGTCACGTGGGCCGAGCTTTACGCCTTTTTAGTTTTTGCATTTCTTCGTGTGTTCAACAAATATATATATTAAGTAAAAAAAAAAAGTTATATATATTTTGTTGAATTTAAAGATAAAGTTTGGAGGATAAACATTTAGGAAGGAAAATGAGAAAAATACACTTTTGGTCCTTGAAGTTTGGATTAGGTTTCATTTTCAGTTTTCAAACTCGACATTTTAGTTCCTGAGGTTTGGATTTTGTTACACTCTTGGTCCCTCCGTCAAATTTTCTATTAATAACTAACGGATTGCTGGCGTGACACTATTTTTTTATTAAAAAATTATTTTTTCTTAATTTTTTAAAATAAAATAATATTAAATTAATAAAGATATTATTTTTTTTCCTTTTTTCTTCTTCATCTTCCTCCCGTCCCTTTTATTCTTCTTCCTCCCCAAACCTCAATTAAAGACCTCTTGGTCATTAGTACAAACTTTATGTCTGTCGAGCTATGCTCATGTTGACATATATATGTTTTACATTATGTGACAATATTTTCATTGTTGATTTTTAAAATGAAAATTAGAAGATAAAAATTGTGACATCTTCCGATTTAAAGTTAAGATTGTAATATTTAACAAAGTCTAACCTTTCTACACACTCCATTAAAATCTTGACAACTAAGTGGGAGAAAGGTAGAAAATAAAAAATTCATTTTATCTCTCCTAATTATTGACGTTCTAATGATAATGTGTAGGAAGATATTGGGAAAATTTGAGAAAGTTTCTAGTAATACGATATTACGAAAAATTTTCCATACTACCTCGATTCATTGTTTGCCATAAAAAGAAATATTTAAGAATGGTGTGAGACCCTTGGAATAAAATATTATATCATTATATCATTAAATGCTCATTCAACATTTGACATGTCATTTAATGGTCATTTATTGATATAATATTTTATTTCATGGATCTTATACCATTCTTAAATGATTCTTTCATGACAATCAATGAATCGAGGTAGTATGGAAATTTTTTTTCAGAAATTATGGTGGATGGGCTTATTTAACCTATTAATTTCAAATTTGTCTAAATCTTCTAAATTTATCGATGGTAAAATTCCATGCATTAATTCAATTTTTATTCTTTCCTAAATGCTCTTATTTAATTTGGTAGTTCTTATTTTATTGATTTATTTTAGTATTATATTTTTTTTTCTGTCAACCGATAAGAGCAAATACGTTAATGGGCTTTTTAAACTCTTTTAATATCCAGTTGTGAGCGGACAAAAATGTAAAATTATAACAAAATAGACACTTTTGGAATAAATGAGCTACTATTGGCCCATTTGTGTAGTTACCCAAAAAATTTTCATACTATAGAAATTTTCTCGAAGATATCTATACCAGTGTACAACCAAGTATTTTCCATTTATAATTTCTCAAAATTTTACAACTCCATAAAAAACATTTGTGGCTCTGCACCATATTGTCGCATCCCAATGATTAGAAATTTACAGCGTTATCACGAGTAACAACAAACAAAATACAGAATATATTGAGCAGCATGTAGTCCAAGTGGCAGAAATGCTCTAATTAATGAGTATTGTATTTTCAAAAAGATAATAATAATAATAAAATACATAAAATCATTTTTTAGTGAAAGAAATAAGGGTTGGAATTTATTTGGGTTAAAATCACTTTTTTGTCGTCCAACTTTCATGAAAGTAATAATTTAGATTCTGATAACCATTTGATTTTTTGTTATTGATTTTTGAAAATTATGCTTGTTTTTTCCCAAATTTCCTACCATGACTTTCATCCTGGTTAAGGATCCATTTGAATTCTTAGCCAAATTCTAAAAATAAAAACAAGTTTTTGAAAACTACTTCTTTTTGTTTTCAAAATTGGACTTGGTTTTAGAAAACAAGGAAGAAGATTGATATTAAAACAAAGAAACTTATTGATGGAAGTAGGTGTGGATAAGGGTCCGTTTGGAATACATTTTAATTTAAATGTTTTTCAATAATGCATTTTAAAAAAAAAAACATTTTGTATAAAAATTGTTTAGAATTTAAACACTCATATGTTTGGTTACATTTCCTCATGATATGTATTTTTATACACAAGTTACATATACTTCAAAACTCTTTTTTAAAGAAGTTGGTTTCAAGTGTTTATCTCAAAATGATTTATTTCTCAATCTCATTTTCTAATAAGTCATTTTTAGTGGTTGTCAAACACTAGAAATTTTTTCAAAATGATTTTTTTTTTCAAAATTAAACACTTGAAAAGTTAAACCAAACACACCCTAAGCTTAATTTTCAAAAACAAAAAATGGGGCCTTAGTCTCTTACTTTTGATTTGTAGCGATTTAATCTCTATACTTTCAATTTTATAATGATTTAGTTCATGTACTTTCAATTTTGTAACAATTTAGTCCATGCACTTTAATAAGTAACAACTTAGTCATTGTACTTTCAAATTTGTAACGATTTAGTCCATATTGTGAAAATTAATGTAAAAATTTAATGAAATTTCTTATATAGATAGATTAATAAACTAATTTGGAATCCAATATGTTTATAAGCTACAAAGTTTAATCATTAAATAAAAAAAATCGTACTAAAAAAAATCGACATTTAATTTTGATGATTTTTTTTTTTTTTTTTTTTGTGACAAGGATGAACTTGTTACAAATTTGAAAGTATCATGACTAAATTGTTACTTATTAAAGTTTAGGGACTAAATTGTTACAAAATTGAAAATACAGAGACTAAATCGTTACAAATCAAAGTTCATGGACTAAATTATTACTTTCATGAAAGTTCAAAGACCAAAAGTGATTTTTAACCATTTATTGTTATATTAAAATAAAAAGAAAAAATCATAAATTAATACGGACGTGCAATAAAAAAGATTAAATTTACAAATCGGTTCAATTACAAGTTTAGTTCCTTGAACTTTTATGGAGAATAAGCCCACTAAAATAGGCGAGAAAATAGCCCTGTATATTGAAAAAAAATAAAGAAAAAACAGCTTACAAAAAGACAATCAACACGATACCAACCCAATTCTGACCCTGCACTCCAAACACAGACATCAGATTAAATCCAGACCAAATACAACGAGCACCAAATATAGGCATCAACATTCCTAGGAATCCAGATTCCAAAAAATGATTCCCATGGAAATCAAATTCCGAGGAATCCATATTCCATTATGGTGCCCCAAACGACCCTTTAAAGTATCAAATAGGCCCTCTTCAATTTTGTATCCACTAAGTCTCTTAAAAAAGTATCTAGTAGGTTCTTAAACTTTCGCTTTTATGTCCAATAGGTCTCTCAGCTTTCAATTTTGTGTCTAATGAGTTCTTGACCTTTTTGACATTTTTTAAAATTCACAAGTCTACTAGATAGAAAATTGTAAATTTAGAGTCTCAATAGACATAAGTTTCTATTTTATATCTAATAGATTAATTATTTTTTATTAAAATCTCGAGTATGTCAGGTATCTATTAGACACAAAAATTGAAAGTCTAGAATCCTATTAGATACAAATATAAAGTTCAGAGACCCTATTAGACATTTTTTAAAATTCCGGAACCTATTAGGCACAAAATGAAAATTTAAGAATCTATTAGACACTTTTTAAAGTTTAGGGACCAAATTGACACAACTCTAAATGTTCAGGTTCTAACTTGTAACCTTATGATACGTCACATTATAATTATATATGTGTCTCAACCCAACTCGCATTTAATGTCTACAATTATGCATAGCGAGATGCTGCCTGTGGAAATATCTACAATTATGCATAGCACGTCCATTTCACATGGGACTGTTAAAAAGATAATAATAATAGTGATGATAATTTTATTTTTTATTTTAAAAAATACTATATGTTAAATTACAAGTTTAGTCCCGAATTTTTAAATTTGTGTCTAATAATTTGTTAAACTTTCAAAGTGTTTGATAGGTCTTAAACTTTAAATTTTATGTCTAATAGATGTTTAAACTTTCAATCGTAAGTAAGCAAAAACCGAACAACAAATATATAGAGGAATTTGTACGCACGTCTCTATTTCTGAAAGCTTGAATTCTAGAAACATAGATCTAACAAAGAGATATAAGAAGTTAGTTGTTGTATTACAAGCAGAAATCTATAATCTATAATATATATAAAAGTACGAATGTGGAAGAAACTTTTTTTAGACACTTTTATTCTTGGTTATTTACAAAATACCTAAATAACCTTGACAAGACCATTCATCACATTGATTAATGACAAGGTGTGAATGTGAAGGAAAAATTATTTTTGGACAATGTTATCCTTGATTATTTTTACAAATACCCACCCTATCCTTTATCTCACCCCTCATCCACGTAAGTTTCAATTTTCATATAATGTTTTTGTTTTTTTTTTTCTCTCTCTCAATATTACTCTCTCATCACTCCACTACTTTTATATCTCTTCATATACTATATTTCCACCCCTTCAAATACCAATTTAACAATAAAAGTAAACAAAAAAAAAAATTAATCTAACCGACTTCTATTAAAAAAGAAAATGTAATTGAATTAAAAAATAATAATAACAAAAACTTTAAAATCTCTAGCCTTCTTTTTTATGTCAATGAAATTTTACCATAAATCCATTAAATTATATCTTCAATGCCTTAAATCTCTCCACGCAAAATTAAATTCACAAAAAACCCTACACGATTCATTTCCAATTTTGAAGGCAAAAATCTCTCTTCTTCCCTCCCATCCTCATTTGTCCCTCCATCATTTTCTCTTTGTCGTTGTGAATTCTCCAATAACACTCACAATTGTTCTCCCTCTCGACCTTCAAAATTGAAATGACAATAGAATAGAGGTAAGTGATGTGTGAGAATTTGCAGTAGAGGAAGGACACCTTGTTTTTCCAACAAATTTATAGAGATATGAGAAGTCTCAGACAACATCCTTGGCAGTCGAATGAAGGCTGTTTCATATATACATTAATAATATTTCCTCACCTCCACAATATCATATGTTGCAATGTTATTGCATTTGTGTCATATTGACTTTTGTGTGTTTGATTAATTAAGAATTGTTTTATTTCAAAGTGTTTAATTTTGAATTGGTTGTTCTTAGGTTTTTAAGATCTTATTGTAGGAAGGAGATTAGAAGAATTGTATCCCGTTTCCAATTATACTTCTTAATTTCTAATCCATGTATAGTTGCTTCTGTGGCTACTGTCATTATATTTAATTTCAATAGATTTTATAATGTAACATGTGTTTAAGAATTTTGGCTTCTTAATACGTATAGGTGCTGTTATGGGTGAATTTGGACCTAGCTCTAAGAAAGTCAGAATGATAGAAGCTCAAAGGAGAAACAAGCCCACGGAGGCCCAATGGACCTGAATCAATCTCTAGGGCTACTCCATCTCCTAAAAGGGAGGGGAAAACCCTAACTTCAGCTATAAATAGAAGAGGTTCACCCCAAGGTAGTGGAACTCAACTAGGTATTTGTTCTCTTCCTCTTAATTTACTTGCTACACTCATGAACTCTTAACTGACTTAAGCATCGGAGTCGGTGTGGCAAACACCACACCGGTGCTTAGTTTTCTCTTGTTTTGCAGGCCACGTCTTCCCCTTCAACAAATTTACCGTTGATGACACGTGAGGGCAACGCGTGAGGGTCAGGTGAGTCACTTGGCCAAATTTTGGCATCAACAATAATAATAAATGAAATTAACTTACACTCACTGACATATCCCTATTAAAATCCACAAACTCACTATATAATATTACTCAAACTTTTGATCTTCTGAATTAAACTCTTAATTATGTATATTTTTATTTGCTTATTTTATTATTACATTTGGATAGTTATAGGTTGGAACCAAATAACATTCATCATTTTTTTCTCTATTATGTATTCAAATTACATATTTAAATTACTATGAAAAACATGAAAATCACGTGCAACGCACGTATAGAAAATCTAGTACATTAAAATACATGTATGTAAGCAATGATGAATCCATAACTTTAAAAATTAATTTGTTCAATAAAAAGTATGACTAATTTATTTATAGGTTAAAAAACACTAGTTCTTAGACTTTTAGAGAAGTAGCAATTTAAGTCTTGGAACCATTGATTATTGTAACAATTTAGTCTTTATATTTTCAAATTTATAACAATTTAGTTCTTAAACTTTAATATATAACAATTTAGGCTTTGTACTTTAAAATTTATAACAATTTAACTTTACTATGAAAAATTCTTTTAAACTTAAGCGTCATTTTTTATTATATAGTGACTTAGTTTTGGTTATTTATAAACATACTTGTTTCATAATTAATTAATTGATCTACATATGTAAGAAATCTTGTTAAATATTAACAATATTTTTCACAATTTGAACTAAATTGTTAAAATATTACAAGTATGCAAATTAAATTGTTACAAACTAAAATTCATATACTAAAGGGTGGTTGGTTTCATGAAAGTTTATGACTAAAACATATTTTTTTTAAACATTTTTATATAAATATACCAGAAAGAGAATAAATTTCGAACAGTAGGTATAATATTTTAAGGGTTATAATGAATTCTTAAAATTAATTTACTAAAATTTAAAAAGATCTTCATTCATATATTTATATTTATATTTGAAATCAATTTTTTTTTTTAAAAAAAAGAAAATATTAGCGTTTTATTAAAAAAAAGATAAAAAAATAAAGAAAATATTAACGTATTTATTCTCTTTTCTTTAAAAAAAAAAAAAAACATCAATAGACACAATGCTATAAAAATGACATCAAGACGTTTTTATTCTTTTTTTATATATATATTAATCTTCTCCTCCACATTTTTGTTTAGTACATCAACATTTGGGGGTGGGAGAATTCGAACCTCCAACCTCTTGGTCGAGAGTACATGCCAATTACCGCTAAGCTAAGTTCACTTTGACTTCTACTTTATACCTTTTGGTTATTAAGTAATTTAATTATATATAGACAACGACAAGATTTGAAGTATTTTTTCTAGTTCAATTTTGTTTTATTAATTGATTCATTGTCAATTTTTTATTTTAATTTCGAGGATATATTAGTTTAATATTTTTTTAAACTTTAATTTTATGAAATTAAAATTTTAATGATAAAATCAATTTGATGGACTAATATAATAATAGTAGTCAACATTTTCCAAAATATAATATATCTTTCAAAAAGTGACATCAAGACGAAGTGGTCACAATACGCTAAATTGTCAATGTCAAAGTGGTCCTACAACAAGAAAATGGAACTCCACCTTTTTCCATCAGACGTTGTTAGAAAATCTTTTCCAAAAAAGGAAAAAAAATCAATTTTTACTCGAAGAAAACTCGTGGATTTATATCAATTTTTATTTTAAACTTTCAATTTCATCAAATTACACCTCAAATTTCAACAATTATTGCAATCTTACTCACAATTTCATCAAATTACACCTCACTTTTGATCCCTGAGGTTTGAGTTAAGTTTCATTTTGATCCCTAAGTTTTCAAACTCGACAATTTAGTCCCCGAGGTTTGAATTTTGTTTCATTTTGGTCCATCCATCCACTTTTCCGTTAAATACTAACGGATTGCTAACGTGACACTATTTTTTATTAAAAAAAATTAATTTTTAAAATTTTTAAAATAAAATAATAATAAATTAATTAAAAAATATATTATTTTTAATTTCATTTTTCACTCCCATTTTTCCTCCCTCATTCTTCTTCTTCCTCCTCACCATCACCACCACCCTTGCAACTGGCCGACAGCCACCTACCGCCGTGGTCAACTTTTTTTTTTTTTTCCTTTCAATCTCCTTTATTTCTTCTTCTTTCTGTTTTCTTTTTTTCCCATTTCTCTTCATTTTCCTTTTTTTTTTCCTATTCCAACCTGTTAAGTATGGTTGTTAATTATGTTTCTTTTGTTTATTTCGTTTGTCTTTCTTTTTGGTTTTGGGCATTTCTGTATTTTTCCTTCTTTTGGTATTTGGTCCTGTACCTTAAGTTTGTTATATATATATGCTCTTTGTATGCTCAGAATAGGTGCTGAGCAAATTCTCTCCAAAATTATTCTCTCTACTGGTGTATCATTACATGGTATCAGAGCACAGGTGGACTTTTCTCTAAATTTTTTTTTCTTTCCATGGCTTCCTCGAGCACATCAACTTCAGCCCATGACCGGTCACCGGTTCTTCCCGCCGTCACGTCTTCAGTCACTACACCCATCACAACACCTGTCAACCCTCAGCGCCTAAATGTCACCGCCTCCCCTTCCTTTTCCAACACTCAAACCAGACCCCTTAACCCTAATACTCTACCATTTCAATCTACTGTTCTACAACACCCGAATATCAATGCCTCACCCTCTGGTTTTGCCCCTAATCCCTCATCTGCTACAGGTTTTCAATATCCTCCTACTCCGTTGCCCTCTTTCCCATTTTTTCCATCGTACAACCCCTCTGCCCCATTTATCCCAACTGCCCAAACCTCACCTTCCCCATATCCTACCTTAACCCCTCCCTTGACCATCAAACTCACCGATTCCAATTATCTCCTTTGGAAAAACCAGCTTCTAAACCACATCATTGCCTTTGATATGGAGTCTTTTATCAATGGTACACCAGCTCCACCGAAGTTCTGGATGTTGCTCAATCTCAGGTAAATCCTCAGTTTCTGGTATGGCAAAAATTTAATAGGACTCTCATGAGTTGGATATACTCTTCTTTGAATGAGGACAAGTTGGGAGAAATCATAGGTTGTTCTACTGCTTACGACATTTGGGAACATCTCCGTAGTGTATATGAGTCTTCCTCCACGGCTAGGATAATGGGTCTGCGTTCTCAGTTGCAAAAAATTCGTAAGGATGGTCTTTCTGTGTCTCAATATTTAGCTCAGATCAAGGATGTTGCGGATAAGTTTTCAGCTATCGGTGAACCATTATCTTATCGTGACCACCTTGGTTACATTCTTGAAGGGCTTGGGTCTGAGTATAACCCGTTTGTAACATCGATACAGAACCGAAATGATAGGCCATCGCTTGCTGATATTAGGAGTCTATTACTCGCGTATGAAGCTCGGCTTGAAAAACAAAATTCTGTTGATAGCCTCAATTTGATCCAAGCCAACCTTGCCAACTTTTCTGTTTCTTCCCAGCCTAAACGTTCCCCACGTCCTCCTAATTTCTCCAAATCCCCTTAGCCTTCGTCTTTTCCTTTTCCCCCAGGTTTCTCATCTCCTTCCGCTGCCCCTGGGGTTCTTGGCAGACCACAGTCCTCTCCTGTTCGCCGTCAAAAATGGCCTCCCTCTAATAATAGTAAGCCTCGACCACAATGCCAAATCTGTGGCAAATTAGGACATATTGCCTTGGTCTGTTATAACCGTCATAATCCTCTTTATCAAGCTCCTCAATCGAGTCCCACCCCTCAAGCTTTTTTCAATCAATTTCCATCCCAAACTAATCCTCCACCTACACCATCCAATCCTAGTGAACTCCCTATTTCGAATCAGCTCCCTACTCATCCAGATGAAGCGTGGTACATGGATTCTGGTGCGACTCACCACATGACACCGGATCTCTCCAATATTCAGCAACCTACTCCTTACTATGGTGGTGAACAAGTCGTAATTGGCAATGGTAAGTCTATTCCTGTCCTCAATATTGGTTCCTCTGTGATTTCATCTAATTCCTTTACTCCCATCAAGTTAAATTCTGTTTTGCATACTCCTAACCTCTCTAATAATCTCATTAGCATTGCAAAACTTTGTCATGATAACCGTGCCTTCGTTGAATTTCACTCTACTCATTTTTTTGTGAAGGATCTTCTCTCCAAGACAATCCTTCTCAAGGGTCATCTTGATGGTGGTCTATACAAGTTGTCCTTGCATTCCTCTCCCTGCAATTTTGTTTCCCTCCCATCTCGGCAGGCTACTTTCATCTCCTCTTTTCAGGACACCTCAGTGTGGCACCAGCGGCTAGGACATCCCTCTTTTTCTATAGTTCGGAAAGTCTTAAATGATTGTAATCTCCCCTTTAGTCCTTCAGCAAACAGTTTTTGTAATTATTGTCAAATGGCTAAAAGCCACAGACTCCCGTTTGCTATGTCCCCTTCTGTGTCAAGTGAACCTTTTGCTCTTGTGTATTCGGATATTTGGGGTCCTTCCCCTTTAAATTCAGTTAATGGTGCTCGCTATTTTATCCTATTTGTTGATGACTTTAGCAAGTTCACATGGATATATCTTTTAAAGTCCAAGCATGATGTGTTATCTATTTTTCTCATCTTTAAAGCTTGGTTGAAACACAGTTTGATTCAAAAATTAAAGCCTTGCAAACTGATGGGGGCACTGAATTTCGACCTCTCCAACCTATTCTCTTAAAACATGGCATTCTTCATAGACTTTCTTGTCCATACACCCCTCAACAAAATGGGAGTGTTGAAAGAAAGAATAGACATGTTGTGGAGGTTGGGCTATCCATTCTTGCACACTCTTCTGTTCCTCAAGTGTTCTGGCCATATGCTTTTCAAACTGCAGTCTTTCTTATTAACCGACTACCAACTCATGTTTTGAAGTTTCGGTCCCCTTATGCTGTCTTATTTAATCAATCACCTGACTATAAGCTTCTAAAATCCTTCGGGTGTTCGTGTTTTCCATTTCTAAGACCTTATAATAATCATAAGCTTCAGTTTCGATCCCAAGAGTGTGTGTTTCTTAGCTATAGCTCATCTCACAAGGGTTATGTGTGCCTTGATAACTCCTCTGGTCGTGTCTATGTGTCTAGGCATGTTATTTTCAATGAAACCTCCTTTCCCTATCGAAATTCAAGCTCTCCTCCCATTTCCTCTGTTAGCCAATATCATGTAGACTCATCCTTCCCTCTTGGGTCCTTGCTTCATTCAGTGTCTCAGTCTTTTTCCTCTAGTCCTCCTTCGGCTGCTCATGTTCTGTCTCCTTCAACATCATTGCCAATTATGCCTTCTTCCCCTAGTATGGAAACTGTTTTGCCACCTACTCCATGTACCTCTCTCGCTTCATCTGTTTCCCCATCCTCCTCTGCTCATTCTTCATCCTCCTCTCGGTCTCCTTCACCCTCATCCAATTCCACATCTTCATCTCCTGTCGTACCCCAACCACCTCTCCCCGTTCCTTCTTCGTCCGTGGTTGCTCCTTCTACTACCTCTCAGGCCTCCTTGAATACTCATCCAATGGTCACTAGATCAAAGGATGGTATTTTTAAACCAAAGGTGTGGTTGGCTTCGTCTCAAATTTTGGCTTCGACTTTACCTTCTGAACCGAGATCTTATAAAGCTGCCTTAAAAGATGAAAATTGGACAGCACCTATGCAGGCAGAATTGGATGCTCTCCTTCGAAATAACACTTGGTCTTTAGTCCCAATACCTCATGATAGAAAAATTATTGGCAGTAAGTGGGTGTTTCGATTGAAACTTAAACCAAATGGGGAGATTGATCGATATAAAGCACGGTTGGTAGCTCAGGGATACAATCAGGACTATGGTATTGATTTTTTTGAGACTTTTAGCCCTGTAGTTAAGTCGGCGACTATTCGAATTGTTTTATCTTTGGCAGTTTCGTCTGGTTGGCCTATTCGACAGCTTGATGTTCATAATGCTTTTCTCCATGGTGATTTGAATGAGGAAGTTTATATGCGTCAACCACCCGGCTTTGAGTCTTCTTCTCATCCAACTCATGTGTTGCGTCTTCATAAAGCCCTATATGGTTTAAAGCAAAGTCCTCGGGCTTGGTTTTCTAAACTCAGCTCATGCCTGTTAGACTGGGGTTTTGTTGCTTCAAAAGCCGATTCATCGATGTTTGTGTATAAGGCTGAGTCGAAGATAATCATTTTTCTTGTGTATGTCGATGATATTTTGGTTACGGGTAGTAGTTTATCTCTCATTCAGCATTACATTTCTGCTTTACATCAAAATTTTTCTCTTAAAGATATGGGTGCATTGTCCTTTTTCCTGGGAATTCAAGTGGTAAGGTAGGGTGCTGATTTGCATTTGAACCAACAAAAGTACATCTCTGATTTACTGTCTCGGGCTCACTTGGATTCGTCTAAGGCCGTTGCTTCTCCCATGTCTGCTGGAACCCCCCTTTCCCTACATGATGGTCAGTTGTTGGACTCTGCTTCCGAATATAGGAGCTTGGTGGGGGCGTTGCAATATTGTACATTAACTAGACCAGACATAAGCTATTCGGTAAATAAGTTATGTCAGTTCCTTCATGCGCCAACTACATCTCATATGCAAGCTGTGAAGCGGCTCCTTCGGTATCTCAAAGGTACTTCCTCTCTTGGTATTACCTTCACTCCATCATCTTCGACCTTTATCACTTGTTATACAGATGCCGATTGGGCAAGTTGTCCTGATGACCGTCGCAGTACCAGTGGCTTTTGTACTTTCCTTGGATCCAACCTTATCTCATGGAACTCTTCAAAACAAAAGGTTGTTTCAAGGTCAAGTGCTGAATCTGAATACCGAGGTATGTCTAATGCAGCTGCAGAAATTGCTTGGGTTCAATCTATACTTGGTGAACTCGGTATTGTTCCTTCTCCTCCGTTGTTGTTATGTGATAATATCAGTGCTACATATCTTGCTGCAAATCCAGTCATGCATAACAAAACTAAACATATCGAGGTTGATCACCATTTTATTCGTGAGAAAGTTGCTCGCAAGCAACTTATAGTCAAGTTTGTTCCGTCAGAAGATCAATTGGCTGACATTATGACTAAGGGTCTTCCTTCTCCTCGGTTTATTAATTTACGTACCAAGCCCACTGTGGTTTCTAAACCTTGTTCTCTTGCGGGGGGATGTTAAGTATGGTTGTTAATTATGTTTCTTTTGTTTATTTCGTTTGTCTTTCTTTTTGGTTTTGGGCATTTCTGTATTTTTCCTTCTTTTGGTATTTGGTCCTGTACCTTAAGTTTGTTATATATATATGCTCTCTGTATGCTCAGAATAGGTGCTGAGCAAATTCTCTCCAAAATTATTCTCTCTGCTGGTGTATCATTACACAACCAAACACGTTTGAATCCAAGTAAATCCCAAATACCAACACAATGCCAAATCTCACTTTTCATGGAAATTTTTCCAAACCCCAGAACAACAACAACAAGGAACTGTACATAATAAAAGCACAAACAAAACAATGGATCTTAAAGAAAAGAAAAGAGGTAATTTAAAAAAGGGGGGAAACCCAGAAGAATCAACATAACAGAGAGAAAGCTCCATGGACTTCGATTATGAAGACAATTTTCCTCTTTCTTTCTTTTTTTTTTTTTTTTCCTTTTTTCTCCTTCTCCTTCTTTTCTTTCTGTTTTTTTCTCAACTCAAGCTTCGAGCTTCGGCGTGGGTAGCAGCAGTTGCGGGTTCAAACAACGTGGGTTTCATTTTCTTCGCGTTATGGTAGTATACAACGTTTTTTGGCGAGATTTTGCAACGAGCCCCTTCCTTTTTTTTCTCAAACTGTGGGTTTTCGAGTTTCAGCGGGTGATCGAGTTTTCGCAATGGCGTGGGTCTCGGCTTAACGACAGTCCAGGTCGAAGCGAGAAAGAAATCTTGTGGGTTTTGTTTCTCCGATTTGAAATCTCTTTCGATTTTGAAATGAAAAAAGATAACGAAGAGAGAAAAAAAAAGAAAAGAAGAAGATGAAGAAAATAAGGAGAAAGAAAGGGAAAAAAAATCCAGCCGCCAGAGCCGGCGACTGGCCGGCGGCGGAAGACGGCTGTCCATTGATGGAGGAAGCTGGGATTAGGTTGAAGAAGATGGATAAGAAAGATGGGGAGGAAGAAGATAGGGAAGGAAGAAGATAAGAAAAAGGAAAATAATAAAAAAATATTTAATATTTTATTTTATTAAATAAATTAAAAAAAAGTTTTTTTAATAAAAAAATGTATATGCCACATCATCAATTTGTTAGCATTAATAGAAAATTTGACGGAGGACCAAGAATGTAACGAAATTCAAACCTCAGGGGTAAGAATGTTGAATTTGAAAACTGACCAAAATGAAACCTAACCCAAGCCTCAGAGATAAAAAGTGTATTTTTCCAAAAAAAAAAACCTTAAACTTAAAAAAATGTTGTAATTTCTACATTATGACAAGTTTTTGTTTGAAATATTGTTAAATAAGATTTTTATATTACTTTTCGTTAAAATTAGTGTATGTGTGAATTAGTGGAAATTGAAACGATGGTAGAAATGTCAATACTTAAAAAAGTATTGGGTCCAATTTGATGAAATCAAACGTTTGGGATGAAATTTGATACAACTAGATCAATTCAAGAGTAAAAATTGATTTTTTTTTTCTTTTAAAAAACTACTATACTCATAAATATTGAAACCCTTTTAAAAAAATGTACATGGTTTTTTCTTTTCTTTTTTTACTACGTGGGGTATGAGATTTAAACACTTTTTGATTGAGGATACATGTTTTATACCAATTGAGTTATGCATATTTCTCTTTCTTGGGAATGTTAAAAACTTGTCGAAAACATTTACACTTTTTTTTTTTTTAGAAAATTGAAAATATTTACACTTTTGATGAAGATGATTAAACAACTCATATCAAAACCAATATCCAATAAATAATAAGTTGAATAATGTGAGGTAACATTTGAAGTATCATATAGTAATGGTTTAACAAAAAAAAAATTTTCTAAAACAAGTGTTTTTTCTAAAAGAAAAAAAAAGATTAATTAGGTGAGACTTTTTTTTTTCTTTTTCTAAGTTCAATAAAAGAGGAATGATTTGAACTTCCGATCTCAAAGGAACATAGTGTCTTGATCAAGCTATATGTTTATATCAACGAGTGCTTGATGGTGTTTTTTTTTTCTTTAATTCAATTATTGCAAGGAATAGAGAGATTGAACTATCATTCATTGGAACGATATATAATAAGTGCTTTGTGGTAATACTCTACCAAAACAATAATTATTTTATTTTGATGAGATATGAAATGTTACATGGATAATATAAGTTACTAAGTTTATAACGAACATGATTGATCAGATAAAATGAGAATGAGAAGAGAAGTGAATATTTAATATTAAAAAAAAATATTAACTAATATAAAATAACGTTTTCATGTCTAACTCATTAATCCATAATCAACTACAAGAAGGGATTTGATAGAAAGTTTTTTAAATAGGTAGCGTGAAATTAAAGTTTTATAACATTAAGTATTAAATTGAAAAATAGTATATATTAGCAATGGAAAAATCTAGAATGTGAATAATATAGGTCCGTTTGATAACCATTTCAGTTTTCAGTTTTTGGTTTTTGATTTCTTGTTTTTGGTTTTCAGTTTTTAAAAAATAAATATGATACGTGTTTGATAACTAATTTTGGTTTTCTGTTTTAAAACAGAAAACCTTAGTTATCAAACATGGATAGTTTTTTTTTTAAAAAAAATTCTATCTTTTTAAAAAATCAAGATTTTTTTTTTAAATTTTTTTGTATTTTAAAAATAAAAATAGAAAACCAAAAAAAAGACGTTTGATATTTATTTTTTGTTTTATATTTTATAAAAAGAAAATATAACTATTTTTTAATTTATAATTTATATTAACAATTAATTTTTTTTACTTCAACGAGTTGACCTTTCTCTCTCGATGCCGCTATAAAGATCGTCGGGAGAGGAGGTTTCTACCGATGCCATCTTAATGGCGTCGGTAGAGATGCCGACGCGTATGTTGCGCGTCGGCAGAGGGTCCTTCTCCCGACGTGTTTAACGGTGTCGAGAGAAAACACATCGGCAGAAACAACTTTTTCTTATAGTGACTTTATGTCTAATAGGTCCTTGAAATTTAAAGAATGTCAAATAATAGGTCTTTGAACTTTCAAATTTGTATGTAATCGGTCCCTAACATGTTCAACATTTTTTTTTAACTAACCAATCTACGAGTTATAAAATTGAACTTTGTGTTTAATAAGTCATTAGCATTTCAATTTTGTGTCCAATAGATTCGTAAATTTTAAAATTTGTCGAATAGGTCAAGTACCCACTAGACACAAAATTGAAAACTCAGGGACTTATTAAAAACAAAATCGAAAGTTTACGAGTTGTTAGAGACTTCTTAAAATTAAAAAATCTATTGGCTGTTAGGCACAAAATTAAAAGTTGATGGACTAAACTTATAATTTAACAAAAGTTATAAAGATGAAAATTTTAGAAAGAGAAAAATAAATTCAAAGTTGTTTGATTGAAATATTTGAATTTTTCTATCACTCGACAATTCATTTTACTACGTAATATTTTAGTATTTAACCACTTATATTTATTATTTAATCAAAAATTTTTTACAACTATTTAATCAAATATGATATGCACCTCAAGGAAAAAAAAAATCAAATTAGACATAAAAGGTATTTTTTTTTTTGAATTAGGACATAAAAGGTATTAATTACATTTAGTTCACTGGAGTAAAATTAATATAACATATTAAAAATATCAAACAAAAGTTATATTGTAATAAGAAAATAAATTAAGAGAGCTCAAAAATAAAAATAAAAATAAAAATGATAAAAATTGCTTTGAACGCTTCCCAGGCACCACTCACCCTCCTCACTCTCCAATTCACTCGCCTCACATGTTGTATTTAAAAAACGGAAACCTGTTTTTTAAAACAAAAAAAAAAATACGTTTTCAACTTTTCTTAACAAATTTTAAAAACGTTTTTTAAATTTCAAAATCAAGAAAATGAATTGATTACCAAACATACCTGTTTTTAAAAAACAAAAAACAAAAAACAGAGAACAGAAAACCAAATGGTTATCAAATGGCCCCATAGTTTTTTTTTTTTTTTTTTTTTGAGTTCGAATGATATAGTTTTTTTTTCTAGTGGAATCTAATATATTAATTGGAGTATGGTTATTGTGAGTTGGAAATATTAAATGTAACGGTCAAAGTTGGCCCATTGTTATTTATTTATTTATTTTCTTCTTATTCTTGTTTGTGGTGTTGTCTACATCTATTTGTGAGGTAGATGGAGGCCATAATTGAAAAATGTGGATGCATGTCCATTTCATATGGATACTATAAAATTAATAAGAAAAACAAAGAAAAGCAAAATAAAACAAAGTGGATTGGCCAACTGCCTCCATTTTAATTTTAACATTTATGGAAATGTTCTTTTCTTTTTCTTTTAATTTCTGTATTTAATTGAGTGATTAAATCTAATTTGTAACTTTAATCTTATCAAATTAAAATTTGGTTACTTGTAGGCATTTTTATGCATGGTTAAACACAGTTATAATGTGATTTGTGAATAATGCTAGTTTTTCTAGATGTTTTAGAAGTTTCGAGATATCTTCCCCGAGGCTACTAGGTTAAAAAAATGGTTTAGTCATTTTTCATTGAAAAAATATGTTTGCCCATTTTTCAAAAATACAGTGTGTTTGTGCCCATTTATAAGGATTTTCCTAATTTGTTTTTAGACATTTAGACACAAAATTGAAAGTTTAAGGATTTATTAGACACAAAATTAAAAGTTTAAGGACTTATTAGACATTTTTTAAAGTTTAGGAACCAAATAGATACAAACCTGAAAATTCAGAGACCTATTAGATACTTTTTAAAGTTCAAAGATAAATAGTCACAAACCTGGAAATTTGAGGACTAAACTTGTAATTTAATTAAATTTTTTTAATACAAAATTTAGAGAGATTATTGGAACATAATATCTCAAAATTTGAAGATTTAAAACAAAACAAAGTAGAAAAGTTTACCAACTAAAATAAGATTTAACTAGAATAATTCAACTATATTGCAACAAATAATGAACATGACAAATAATAATAAAAAAGAAAAAGAAAAAGAAACAAACAAACTATTTGGTGAGTAACTCTACTAAAAAATTGAAGTTTTTAGTTGAACTACCCTCAGGTCCGCTGGCCTCGAGAGCTAGATCTCTTAGAACTTTAAGATTGCTTCTTATTTCGGCCCCTTTATCGGGATCTAAGATTGACTCCATTGCCCTCATTACTCCATCCTTTGTAAAGATACCATTTTCAAGTCCTAAGCCAGCCTTCCACTCAAACTCCATTGTCCTTACATTGAGGCCATTGTCCCCAACAAAGGGCCTACATATCATAGGCACACCTGCCATTATAGCCTCCAAAACAGAGTTCCATCCACAATGAGCTATAAAAACCCCAACCGAAGGATGTGCCAACACTCTTGTTTGGGGAGCCCATGGCACTAATTTTCCTTGCACATCAACTGTTTGAAGAAAGTCCTTAGAGAAGCTTTCCTTAGGGTTGCCCCTAAATGACCAGAGAAAACGAACCCCGCTCTCGATCAGCGCTTCGGACAAGGCTGCTAACTCGTGAGGTGGGAGCGCTATAAACGTACCAAAGCATATGTATGCCACGGACTCGGGCTTTTGCTTATCCAACCATTCGAGACAACCATGCTCATCGAAAATAATCGATGTCGATGGCGTTAGGTTAATTGGCGCAGTAGTGAGAAGTTTTCGAACCATTGGTTTTAGTATGTTGAACATCTTTGGCTCGGCTTCTTTGAAGCTATTTACGACAACAGCGGAGGCTTTCGATAGATGTAACTCCATTTTATGTAACATGATTGCAAAATGTGATTCTAAGTCACCATGCACTATACCTTCAGGTAAGTCAACCTTACGTATTTTTGAAAAGCCAGGGAGGAAGTTAATAACTTTCTCTTCATCATCTCCTACAAGAAGTAATGCTATATATTAGCTATGGAGATTGGATAAGCATCTACTACCTTTTTTAAAAAATATATTTATTTTTGAAAATAGGTATTAATTCACAAGGACACATGCAAAATATGTTAAAAATTATGAATTTAGGTTTTGAATTTTGATAATGGTATCTATTGACCTCAATACTTTATTTTACTTCTAACACAATGCCACTGTATGTAACCTTATTACTTATTGAAAAAATCATTTTTAACTCTAAACTTACGGGGTTATATCAATTTTAACCCTAAACTTTCAATTTCATCAAATTAAACCCTAAACTTAGTAGGTTGTATCAATTTTAACTTTTAACTTTTAATTTCATCAAATCGGAACTTCATATACTTAGTAGTTTGTATCAATTTTGACCCTAAACCTGCATAAGTGTTGCAATGTAGACTTTCGATTGTATATGTTCTGTTTGAATCACTGTTACAAAATACAATTGAATATTTACTCATTTTTCTTTTTTTTAATCCATATGATATCTGAGTTGGTTTCTTGTAAGAAATTTATATTGGAGAAACTTTTTATTTGAATAAAATTTTGCTACTAAGAAGTTGTAGAGTTTTCTCTCATTTTCTTCTTATTGTGTTGGTAGGTTTTGTTGTTTTTTTAGCTACTAGAAGAACATACAATTATAGAATAATAGGAAAAGAATTTTGGGGATTTTTTTCTTTTCAATTAAATGACTTTTTCTTGTTCTTGAGAACTTTGGTTGTTATTATTATTATTATTTTGTCAAGGATTATGGAAGGAAAGCAATTTTGGAGTTTTTTTTTTCAAATTATGTTTGCTGATTTTTCTTGTTGCTAAGAACTTGGTGAGATTTTTTTTTTTTTTTTTTTTTTTTTATTATTATTATTTTTTTTTTTTGCTAATTAGAACATGACCGGTAGGAAACAAAAGCAAAGTGATTTTAGGTTTTTCCCCCATATTTTCTAGAATTTTCTTGTTTCTAATAACTTTTTTATTTTCTTTTTTGGAGGCTAATATCAATGAGAAGAATCAATTTAAAGTGTTTGATTTCTTCAAATAAAGAGTTTCTCCAACAAAATTCTTACAAGAAAACAATGTAACTTAGGTGCAAGTGATTTTTTGTTTTTGTTTTTTTTATAAAAATGGAGAAAATTGTCAATCACATGTTATAATGATGATTACAATGAAAAGTTAACCAAAAGTCTATATTGCAACACTTTCGTAAGTTTAGGGTTAAAATTGATACAATCTGCTAATTTTGAGATTCAATTTGATGAAATTGAAAGTTGGAAGTTAAAATTGATACAACATGTTAAGTTTACTTAATATTGATGTAGCAAAGGCCTATTAGAATTGAAATAAACAGCTTTTGCTTTTTTAAAAAAATTAAGTTGAGATATTAAATTTATAATTTAATGAAAAAAGACATTTTTCTTTTAGTTTATGAATTTTTAATGTTGTGTCTATTTAATGTGTTTTTCGGATGAGTTTTTGAAACTATTTTTTCTATGAGCATTTTTGGAAGAATTCCTAATTTAGGCTTATATGTTAATTATAGATTTAATTATATATTTTTTATTGCATACATGGCAAAAAGGAAAAAAAAAAAAAAAAAAAAAAAACTTAAAAAAGTTGTACCAATGACTAAAAGGTCTGTGGTTCGAATCCTCCCACCCCACATGTTGTAAAAAAAAAGTCTCTAATATTTTTTTAGTAAAAATTTAAATATTACACTTGAATTTCATGGGAGATTGATTAATTTCTAGGATCAACTTTTAATTTCATTATTTTGAATTTTAAACAGATGGATTTTTCAATATTTATTGATAAAATAAATTTTACTATGTGTCACATTACTTTTTTTTTTTTTTTTAATCTTTTTTTAATCAAAATGACTCATATGACTAATAAATTAGAGTAGGTGAAAAAGTCACTCAAAACCTCTTAGACCTAAGAGTATTTATCCCAAAATTATATTGTACTGTTGAAATTAATTAAACTCATCCAAACAACCTTTTGAGTTATTCTATGTCTTACTCTTACTCACTCAATATACCATTTTAGTTAGCCCATGTGATTTTAATGCATACCCATGTAATTGATGATAGAACAAACTACAAACAACCTACAAAAACTGAAATAAAAATTTAAGACAATAAAATAAACCCAAAACTTCAAACAACAATAAACATGATTCCAACCTTTTTTCTATTATATATTTATATGGTTTTGCAAAATAAAAACTTACTAAAGTATTGCTTGGGGTTTTAGAACTCATACAGTTTTAAACCATTGAATGTATAAAAAAGAAATTAACCAAAAAAAAAAAAAGTATTTTTATAGTGCATCACATAATTATTAGGAAGGGACAATACAACCATAGATTATATTGTAGTGGCACTATTTTTTTTTTTTTTTTTTTTTTTTTAAAGTTAAAAAATATATTAGACACTCATATCTTCATTACTTTCAATACATGAACTTTAACATGTAAAAATTTATTTTTTAATAATTTAAAATTAGCAATGATTTAGTCGTGGGCCATAAATTTTAATTTATAATAATTTAGTCCAAATAATCTAAAACTTAAAATTTTAGTTCTTAAAGCTTTAGTATATAATAATTTTTTTCAAATAATTTATTTATTTACTTTTTTTGAGTTCAATTGCAATTTAAATTTTGCAACACTTTAATTATCTCAACTGTGTTTAAAATTTGTAACAATTTAATATTTAAGTAAGAATTCAATCAATATAATTTAAAGAGTTCATCTTCACGATAATGATTAAATGGTTCGGAAACTACATTAAAATATTTTAATAACGTGTTTTATAAACCAAAAATTTTCATCTCAAGGTCGAATCAAAAAGCTTTTATAATAAGGTTTCAGTTTTTTTTATAAATTAAAAAAAAAAAAAAGTTATTCCATTTTCATGAAAGTTGATGAGGAACATACCAGAATCTGCCAGTTTTTGACGGAACAAATCCGTATGAAGATGAACAACGAGGCTCCGTAGCCCCGGAACCCACACCGGAACCCAAGGCACTTCCATTTCCGCCGCCATCTCACCGGCGAACCACAAAAACGCGTCACTCACCACTCCTCGAACTTCCACCGCCGCCGTCTCCGCCGCGGCTGCAATTGCCCTCTTGAAATTCCCAGCCGCCGCCTTCAGAAAAAGCTCTGCCGGCTCCGCCGGTACTCCCCGTGGCCTCACGTACCCCTCCGGCAGGCCGTCGCCGACGCTGTAAGGGAAAACGTTGTCATTTCGTCGGCCGTCCTTGAAGATGGAAGCGTTGGAAGCCGGCGTGTTGAAGAAGGAGAATTTCACGGCTGGAGCCTCGTCGGCGAGTCGCCGGACCAGGCTGAGAAGGCAGCCCGGATGGCTGCCGAAGGGGAAGGCCAAAACCAGTACTTGATGACGCCATTGATGGGTTCTTGCTACTTCTTCCATTGAGAGAATGGGGTTTTTTTTTTTTTTTTCTCTTTATTTTTTGTTTGTTGGGTTCTTATGTTCTTGTTGTTGATCTGTTGGACTGTAACAGAGGATTGGTTTTTAAACATGTGGGAGGGGTTCTTTGTTGGAACTAGTTTAAACACACCTGCCATGCACGGTAAATTTTACTGTTTTAATTGAAAAAAAAGACGGTGCTGAGAAGTATAAAACTATATATTATTTTGTTTTAGGATTCATTTTAGAATGAATATGAAATATTTATTTTTTTTTTGAAAACATGAATATGAAATACTTTGCACATGGTTTAAAATCTTTGAAATATATATTTTTTTATGGTGAAAGTTAAAAAATTAACACTAATGAAAAAAAAAAAGAAAAAAAAAACTTCCATCAAATAAGTGAAAAATAAATAAAAAAATTTACACTAATGATGATTGGTAATTGTTAGATAAAGTAATTATTTATAAGAAAAGTCATATTATATGCATAAAAAACCACACACACAATTGAACATGCATGTCAAAGAAAAAGTTAATCATATTGATAACTCTCCAAAAGGGATCAGTGTTAAATAGGGTTGCTTTTAGATGAATATTATATGTTTTAACCCATTTGGAAGAATGAATGCTTCGGAAGTTATTTTGTGCAGAATATATTGTTGAGCGACTTGAGGGAGCAAAATCCGTGATCCAGTAAAGTAAGAAGCAAAACTGCCACATAACAGCTCGTAATCCATTTCAATGAAGTGGCGTTAGCTGAAGTAATTTCGGATCTAAGAAGCTTGGAGAACCTTCCACGTGTACAATTTGACCTAATTAGGGTTTGACTCCACTCTATAAAAGGGAAGAGTTGTCTCAAGTCAAAGACATTCCAAATTCCATCTTTGGAAGCCGAATAGAGGAGGAAAGATTGGAGACTTCAAGAAGACCATCAACTACGGGTCTAATCAAGGGAATTAATCTATTCCTTGTAGTTATGGATGCACATACTCAGATTGTAGCGTGTGTTATCATGGACTTTATGAACTAAATTTGCTTAGGTGTTGGTTAGGAATTATGTAATTGTCGTGCTTCATTCTCTATGCAATATATGTTGATTTGAGCATCTTGATTATTTGTTGTGCATATTTCTATTTTATGCCCGCCTGGCCAGCCGGTATGAACATCACTCCTTAGTTTCAGGGATGATTTGAGAAGTGTGTGACATTTAATTACACTAGACCATTATGTGTTGGTGAACGCCCAGTGACTGAGTTAAGGATAACCAGTTGCCTAGTGCTTGATCGGTAGCACGTCATTGGAGTTGAAACACATTCCAAAAAATCCAGAGTTCCGGGAGGATCCTGCTAATAAGACTGCAAGAGAATTGCCTAATCAATAATATTGCTAGAGCATCTTTTAAAACAATTACTAAAATCCTGACCAACGCCTGTTTCCAATCTATCTGCTTTATCCGTTTACTTTATGTTCTGTCATTTCTTTTGCTTCAGCATTTTATCAAAATCAATCAATTTAACAACCCTTGAAACCATTAGAAAGTTACACAAGATAGATAAAGTGAGAGCTATTCAAACTCCATGGATACGATAAATTACTTATCACTTGCTGCGGATTGTGTATGCTTGCACAGTATTCTAGAGCCTATTTTCGCTATATTTTTACCCCACTCTAGAAGGCAACACATATAACAATCACTTACAAATAGTATAAAATCTATCAAACCACAAACACAACCAGTAAAATCAACAATAAAAAAGAAAATCTCAATATGAAATTTAATTTCCTGCAACTGAAAAAAAAAAATATTTCATCAAAATTCCATGATGAAATGAATTTTACACAAAGATAAAGTGCAGTGTGTTTTGGATAACATGCACAATAGTAAAAGATAAAAATTAATTGCAATTTTAACTTTTAGTTTCAAACCACAATTTTTTTGGTGAGATATTTATTGCGATTTCATACACAATTTTTCAAGTAAAATCAAATAACCAACCAGAAGGAATATAATATTGACTAACACTTCTCATCTATTTCGAAACAAGTGATTGAAGTTTAAATGGTAGAACCGATTGTCTAAGTGAAAAAAAAATAGAAGAAAATGATAATATACTTATGAAATAAAGAGAATTCATGAAATAACAACTCTTGAATCTAAAGATACAAATAATGTAACTACGAAATTCATGAATCTCAACAACAACAACATGCTTTGCAAAAAATCACTTATCTATGAAGAACACATGGAAGCTAATAAATGAAGAAATAGCTCGAAAAAAATAATTATATAACATAGTTCAAAGCTTTTGTACATGGATTGCATTCATACGCGAATGCAGTGGCGGATCCAGGAATTTCATATAGGGGGCACAATATACATAAAAATGTAATCAAAAAAATTTATAATGAAATTTTAAAAATTATGCATATCTTCATAAATGAATTAATTCAATACATATATAATACATTATAATTGGCCTCTACGAGTTTTCATGTTCTGAAATCGATTCATGATAACTTCATTATCTAACTTGTCAAGCAAATCTTTCTCAATATATGCTACGAGACAATCATTCATCTATTGATCTCCCATTCGATTACGCAATCGAATCTTCACAATATTCATGGCAAAAAATGTTCTCTCCACAGTAGTTGTTGCAACAGGTAAAATCAATGCCAAGGTCAGCAATCGATAAACTAATGGATAAACCTTATCTCTATTCGTCGTGACCATTTTTACTGCAAGATCACTGATGCTTTTTAGTCCAACAAACTCAACATTTGAGTGGACATCAACAATGTAATTTTGAAGTTGATCCTCAAGTACAGAGAGCTCAATAGTTGAAAAGTCTTCTTATGACTGAAACCGTAAACCAACGAATAAGAATGAAAGGGCGAAGAAAAACAACACAAAGATTTACGTGGTTCACTAACGGTGTGTTAGCTACGTCCACGGGCAGAAGGAGAGAACGATCTTATTATGAGGAGTAAAACGTATGCAGATTACAGAGATTAGGGCAAAATAGGTTAAGAGGGTTTATATATGACACCACTCTTAACCCTAACATATAATAATAGGCCCAAAATAAAAGCCCAAAACGGAAAATCATATCTAATCTCTATACATAATTTAGCGAGACCCCTGTACTTGGTCATTCGGAGCGTTTCATACCAGATTCAAGGCATATCAACAAATCTCCACCTTGACTTGAACTCTCTCACATATAACAGATGAACCATATGTACCCAAAGAAAAGTACCAGATGCAACTCGAAAGTCACCAGACTCTCCCTCTACTTCATAAGGTCCCATAGGGACCATTTAACAATGCAAAACATTTAGCAAGTCCAAACAATGTTGGAATTTGCCACTTGGAACTGGCTTGGTGAACATATCAGCGGGGTTATCAGCCGTCCCAACTTTCATCACCTTAATCCTCTTCTCATTTCTCAGGAAATGATATCTAACATCTATATGTTTAGTCCTCTCATGATGAACTTGATCCTTGGCTAGGCATATTGCACTCAAACTATCACAATATACAACAGCCTGATCATGATGCAGACCAAGGTCACCAACTAGTCGTTTCAACCATATTGCTTCTTTAGCAGCTTCTGTTAGTGCCAGATACTCAACCTCAGTAGTAGACATAGTAACTGTAGGCTGCAGGGTTGCCTTCCAACTAACAACAGAACCACCAAGGGTAAACACATAACCAGTCATAGACCTTCTACTGTCAACATCTCCAGCATAGTCAGAATAAGAATAACCATTCACTAAACATTCTGTATCACTTCCATAAACAAGACCAATTTCAGATGTACCTCTAAGGTAACAAAAAATCCTCTTCACAGCTTGCCAATGTTCCTTTCTAGGTTGTCCCATGAATCTACTGACAACACTCACAACATGTGCAAGATCAGGCCTAGTGTAGACCATAACATACATCAAACTTCCTACTGCACTAGCATATGGGACTCGAGACATGTATTCCTTCTCAGCTTCAGATTGTGATGCAAGTATAGAAGACAAACAAACACTTGCAGCACTAGGAGTATCTATAGGCTTAGCTGAAGACATCCCAAACCTGGACAATATCTTCTGAATATATCCTTTCTGTGGCAAGAAAAACTTATTTTTATCTATTTCCCTATAAATCTCCATACCCAAGATTTTCTGAGCAGAACCCAAATCCTTCATCTCAAATTCAGTAAGAAGGTCTTTCAACTTCAGAATATCAGACTTTGACTTTGCAGCTATCAACATGTCATCTACATATAGAATCAGATAAATCTTCAATCCATCATCAAGTTCGTTGTGATACACACAACAATCATACAGACTTCTGTTGTAGCCCAACTCAATCATATAACTGTCAAACCTCTTATACCACTGTCGTGGAGACTACTTTAGCCCATATAAAGACTTCTTAAACTTGAAAACATAGTCTTCCTTACCAGGACACTGAAACCCCTCTGGTTGAGTCATATATAAATCTCCTCCTCCAACTCTCCATGTAAGAAAGCTATCTTCACATCTAGTTGCTCAAGTTCTAAATTCTGATGTGCAACCATGGCTAGAAGCACCCTGATGGAAGTATGTCTGACTACTGGTGAAAATATTTCATTGTAGTCAACTCCTTCTCTCTGTGTGAACCTTCTTGCAACAACTCGAGCTTTAAACTTAATACCCTCTGTAGGTGAGATTCCTTCCTTTTTCTTAAAGACCCATTTGCAAGTAACAATCTTCCTTTCCTTAGGTCATTTGACTAGCTCCCAAGTCTGATTTTGACTCCATCTCATCTCTCATTGCAGTAAGCCACTGAGCAAATTCACTACTTGAAACAGCTTCTCTGTAGGTGGATGGTGAAGGATTGGAATTCCGAATTCCGTTACAGCGGAAGCAATTGGACCGTTTGCAATTTAATTTTGTTCTACAAAATACCGGTACATTGGCAAAAAGTTAAGAATGAGAAGCATATCGTCGTGGAAGACTCTGAATTCTTCAAGAACACCACCACAAGGCTACCCTGCTATTCTCTGAGATCGAGAACGGAGTGGTGGGACTCCTTGATCTTGAATTTGAGAATGAAAACTACAGAGAAAAAATCTTTGTTTTCTTTTTCCTTGAGAGAGAATTGAGAGAGAGGAGAAGAGAGATCTTTTTTAGATTCTGCAGAATGAGATTAAGCCAGCAGACCCCTGTATTGTGAGAGCTATAATTGGTTAACCAATAACCAATTAAATAAAATAAAAATTAGTTAATTAAATTAATTAATTAAAATTAATCCAATTAATTAATTAAATGCTAATCAATTAACCATATTAATAAATCAAGCATATGTGCATTTAATTTTTATTTAAATGCATTGTCCTCACATAATACATAGTTTTAATTAATCTTAATTAAATCACATTTAATTAAATCAATTAAACCAATCAATTAATTAATTCACAATTAATTAATTCTTTGATCAATTAAATATCACATATTAAATTAATTGAACATTTGAATCATATTCAAATGTGCATCTCTCTTATAACCTATAGTTTTAATATGAATCATATTCACATTAAAATAAATCTATAGATTTAATTTAATTAAACCATATTTAACTAAATTAAATTTAGAAATTAATTAATTCAAAATTAATTTATTTTATAATTAATTAAATAACATCCATATTTAATTAATTACATATTAGAATCATATTCTAATATATCTCTCATATATTATAGTTCAATTAAATCACATTTAATTCAACTAAATTGAATAATTAACTAATTCATAATTAATTAATTTATTCACTAATTAAATATCATATATTTAATTAGTTATATATTTGAACTCTTTCAAATATATAATTCTCTCAATTTAATAAAGTTTAATCACAAATTAAACTTTATATTATAATGTACCAACATACATTATATTAATTGTACTTCATACAATTAACCTGATTCCCAAATTGAATTTGAACAATTCAAATTCTTTTCAAGATAATTTGTTCCCAATTACTCTTTACGAGCTAGCAGGGGGACCTAATGGACCTACAGATCAGAAGCTCCAATGATATGAGGTTAACTGACTAAACTCATTAATCGAGTTAACCAATATTCATTAACTGTGGGTCACTCCACTAAAGACCCAGAGCTGCACTCTTCTCACTGTAGAATGTTTCTGTGTCCACGGATATTGACCAATAACAGTAAGTCAATCCTTCACGAGTGTTTGTAACTTCAGTTGGGTCAAATTACCGTTTTACCCCTGAGGTACCTCTGACTCCTTAAGTACCAGTGTTCCTCTAAGGAACAACCTGTTTATGGTCCAACCAATAAACAGAAAGTCCCTCTCGGGCCAATGAGAGGGCGGGATCCCTTTGTTCAAGACCCGGAGTCACCACTTAAGGAAACACTCATCTACTTCTCCTAGAAGCGGGAAGGAGTGAATTTCATCTTGTGTTGTCATGTCCCCAGCCCCCCACTCGGTCTTGTCCCCAAGAAGGTAGGCTTATTGAGTCGGCGTGCAGGCCACTCTCACCCGTACTAATCAAAAGACAATCCCTCGTGAGAAGGAGTTCATGACACACTCAGGATTAAGACTTAGTTACCTAGGTCATCCTATTGAAACAGTAACCTAACTAGTTAACGGTGTTACATCTAGTGGTTTACTATTTCGTGGTCTGGTCTTATGCAAACTCATTGCATAGGATACCCCCGCTCGCATGTCTCCTACATGGACGCCTTGGATCAGTACGTCTGTATCGAATACAAAGCGGGTCGTATCACATAGTGTAACCAGGATAAGGTACCCAACATTATTCTTATACTATAGACCTTTTAGGTTGTTACTTGAACACTGATCCCCGTATGTCCCCACATACTAGTTCAAGTTACATGTAAACAACCTTGGATCTTAGTTTATTGGATTTGGGTCATATCGTGCAATTTTAGACTTAAAATGACAATAACACTTTATTGCATAAACCTCAATAACACTTTATTGATACAAGTGTATAATTCGTTAAGATTCACTATTTACGAGTTTTAGGACATAAAACCCAACAGATGGCTCATGGGGATCCACCTCTTTAGCAACCTACAACGCATAAGCAACCATATCCTCAAAACCATACCTCTGTGGGGGTCGAATGCCAACTCTCCTTGCTCTATCAAGAGCTATGCTTGGCTGACGTGCTGCTTCTGAACTAGAAGATTCTGGCCCATTTGTTCTTGTACCTGTATCAACAACTGGCACATCAATTTCTATAGCAGCATGTTGATCTTCTCCACCATGGTGTTGTGATTCATCCTGACTAGAAGTGAATTGCAGCTCCACCTGTTTATCAACATCACTACTTTCTTCTGCAACAGCGGGCTTCACAACAAAGTTAAACAAGAATTCTCATCAAACACAACATTTCTACTGAGTATAACTCTATTTTCAGAAGGTGACCAGATCCTATAACCTTTGACCCTATCACCAAACCCCACAAAAATACCCTTTTTAGCTCTAGGTTCTAATTTACCCTCACTCATATGATAGTAAACTGAACAACCAAAAACTTTCAGCAAAGAGTAATCTGTAGGCTTACCAAACCACACCTCATAAGGTGTTTTGCAATCGATACTTGTATGAGGTCCTCAGTTAATCAGATAACACGCTATGCTTACTACTTCTGCCAAAAATCTTCTAGGTAACCTAACATTAGAAAGCATGCAACTTGCTCTCTCCAGAAGTGTCTGATTTATGCGTTCTGCCACCCCGTTTTGTTGTGGCGTATCTTTAACGGTGTGATGACGGGCAATCCCCTCATTCTTGCAAAACTCATTGAACTCAGATCCACAGAATTTCAGACCATTATCAGTTTGTAGCCTTTTGATCTTCTTCCCAGTTTGATTTTCTACTAAGGTCTTCCACTGCTTGAAATTCTTGAAGGCTTCATTTTTGTGTTTCATCATAAATACCCAAGTCATTCTTGAGTAGTCATCAATGATAGACAAAAAATACTTGCTACCTCCAACAGATTCAACTTGAGAAGGACCCCAACATTCAGAGTGGACACAATCAAGTGTTCCCTTCATATTGTGAACACCCTTTGGAAACTTACTACGATGAAGCTTGCCAAACACACAATGCTCACAAAATTCTAGATCCTGCACCTTGTGCCCTCAAAGAAGATCTCTCTTTGACAAAATTTGCATCCCTCTTTCACTCATATGGCCAAGTCTCATATGCCACAGCTTAGTCATATCCTCTTTGCGAACTGTAGAGGATGCAACGGTAGCAAAACTAGTCAGCGTAGAACCTGCCAGATAATATAGAGTTCCACGCTTCACACCTTTCAGAATCACCTTGGAACCCTTGCAGACATAAGTAACTCCACCTTCACCTCTGAAACTGAAACCCTTACTGTCTAAAACACTCAAAGATATCAAACTCTTGGTCATTAGTGGAACATACCTAACCTCATCCAAAGTGCAGAAAAAATCATCATGTGTCTGTATCCTGACTGAGCCTATCCCAACTACCTTACAGACAGCGTTGTTAGCCATAGTGACATTACCACCGTCTATCTGCTGATAAGTTGAAAACCACTCCCTATTTGAACACATATGATACGACGCCCCAGAATCAAGAACCCACAGATCTTTAAGATATGGTTCTTCATTTACGGCTAGGGCTAAATCATCTTCTGAATCGGTGTGTTAGCTTTTGCCACAACTGCAAAACCTTCATTCTTTTTATACCTATTACTTCTCTTTTTACAGTCATATTTCCAGTGCCCATTTTCCTTACAGTAATTACAGATGTCATTCGCTCTAGGATTAGTCTCATTAGGCTTCGAATTTTTACTCCTAGACTTCTTTTTACTAGATTTTCTGTCTTTTACTACTCGAAGCAACCAACCCAGACTCCTGATTTTCTGTAACCAAACCTGCTACTTTATGACGGACTTCTCTAGTCAGAAAGGCAATCTTTACTTCTTTTAGAGACAACTTATCTTTACACTAATAAACGAATCCAAAAAAATCTCATACGACAACGACAAAGACACTAGCATAATCAAAGCAGCATCCTCATCATCTACCTTAACCTCAAGATTACATAGATCTAACAAAATAGAGTTCAACTAATCTATGTGATCTCTAAGGGTGTACCTTCCTGCATCTGCAGATTGAACAAACGTTGCTTCAAGAGCAACTTTTTGGTCAAAGACTTTGTCATGTAGAGGCTCTCGAGCTTCGACCAAAGACCGGTGGCAGTATCCACATTCGTGACCTCGATGATGACATCATTAGCCAGCCATAACATAATTGTGGAATGGGTTTTCTCCTCCAAGGTTTTCCACTCTTCTTCATCAGCGTCCGCCTTCTTCTTACCAGACAGCGGCGCCCATAGTCCCTGCTGCTTTAGCAGATATCGCATCTTGATCTGCCACAGACCAAAACTGTTCCTCCCAGTGAATTTGTCTATCTTCACGTTCATAGCTGACATTCTTGTTCGTTGAAAAGCTGTTGCGAAATGAAACGAACCGAGGTTCTGATACCAGTTTGTTATGATAGAAACCGTAAACCAACGAATAAGAATGAAAGGGCGAAGAAAAACAACACACAGATTTACGTGGTTCGCTAACGGTGTGTTAGCTACGTCCACGGGCAGAGGGAGAGAACGATCTTATTATGAGGAGTAAAACGTATGCAGATTACAGAGATTAGGGAAAAATAGGTTAAGAGGGTTTATATATGGCACCACTCTTAACCCTAACATAATAGTGATAGAACCTAAATTATCCTATTTTATCGTCTCTGATCTAAGCTTGTTAGAGTTATTTTATGCTTTACTTGTCCTATTTACAGATTAATTGAGCTTAGGCCATGTCGGGAGTCGATCACGCTAATTGGTGTTAATTCGGGTCAATTACGGAGTTTTTGGAGCCATCTCGATGTCTTGGACGGAAAGAAGGTGAAGAGACCCAATTGTGCTGAAGCGGGCCTGAACTATGACACCAAAAGCCAAAGATTGAAGCCCCGAACCGAGAAGAAGCGAGACAAGATCGAGAAAAGGAGCAGGAAGTCGAGATTAGAGGCTGGCGTCTCGACGTCGGTCTTGGTGTCTCGACGTCGGTCTTGGCGTCTCGCCGCCGACGCGATTCCGGGCCGAAGATAAAATTTTGCAGCGTCGAGACGCTGTGCCCTGGTGTCTCGACGCCGACGCATTTTCTATATATATTAGGTCTCGGTTTAGTCTGCCGTTAGGTTAGATTTTGGGTCCCTTTTACCATTCATTTGCCCCTTTTACTTTCCAACACGTTTGTAGACCATTCTTGGTCATTTACTATGGATTCTTTCATGTTATTTATCGCTTTTACTTCATCTATGCGTAGCTAAACTTCTTTAGATCGTTGGATTGGATTTATGCCTTGATTTCTAATTACATTGGCTGAGTTTTCTGGTTCTTATCTCATGTTCTTGCTGTATTTTCATTGAGTTTTGCATGCAATCCCGTTTAAACCAATACATGACCGTTAGTCAATTAGGATTGACGCCCTATGCGATTATAGCTTGTGTATTCAATCAGTTATTTGAGATAGCCACTAGGTTGAGGCAAGCCACTCTCTACGTGAGACGACCCTTGATAGGCCTAGGATGCATGTTAAAGGTTATAGGATCTAGATTTAAATTGCATTTGAATTTAGTTCTTATAATTCCGGATCCACGATCCCAAAGCGGCTAGTTTTAATAGGTAATTGTAAATTTGCTTGTTAATAATCTAGTTAGATATAAGTAGTAATCGTTGCAGAGGTCTCGGATGGTTACTACATTATGCATAAGGGGTGGCGAGCGATAGAGTCTATATTAATTAATCTTGTTAATTGCCGAATTCACAATTAGCGAGTTAATTAGCACAGGTTAGTGTAGGGAGGTCTTCCGAGTAACCCAGAAGCTGACCGGACTAATGAAATCGGTTTAGAGCAGCCATTAGAGAAAACTAGGAAGCCAATGAATTAGAATCAAACATAATAAATCATAATCCAACGATCCCTTTTTATTTATTTGATCATGTCTGATTTCTTCTCTGCATATTTAGTTTTTGTGCCATTTAAAATTCAGCATTCAGTTATTTTATTTTACTTCCTTGCTTGTCACTCATCACCAAAAATTCCTCCTGTTTTCATAAGCATAAAATCCTACACTTATTAGATCCCCTTTCCTTGTGTTCGACCCCGGCCGCAATTACTACAGAATTAGTAGTAGTGTCATGGATTATAAATTTTATTTGACGACTTAGGGAGAATGCGACACCCTTCTGGCGGTCCCGTCAAACTGACCCAAAATAAAAGCCCAAAACAAAAAATCATATCTAATCTCTATACATAATTAGCGAGACCCCCGTACTTGGTCATTTGAAGCACTTCATACCAGATTCAAGACATATCAACAAGTCTTTTGGATAAAATTAAGCAAGCCGACTAAGCTTTTGTCTATCAAAAGCAGCAAATGAGTTACTTGGATTCAAAGATGCCAAATAGAGAAGTAATTCAGTACTTGTTTCAGTAAACGATTATTCAACTCTTGAAGTTGCATATCAATAACGACATAAAAAACTTCAACACAATAATGATGCAAATTTGTAATTGGTAGAGATTTTCGCCTTTGTCATCCTCGAATAAAAAATATATTATCCATCTTAAGAATTTGAATGTCATCGCTATTGTAGAAATTAGAAACTACATCCAACAATGAATCCCAATTGGACTCCCTCATAGTTTGCAATATTTCTTTACAAATTTTGACTAAATTCATTGCATTCACAATATCCTGATCTTTTCTTTGTAATGCTTGAGACAACTCATTTGTGATTCCCAAGATAGATTTCATAAAATGTATATGAAAAACAAAGTCAAATGATTGGATCGAACTTATTAGAGTCTCTGCTTCATATTTTTGTTTTGAATTTGATTCACCTTGTACAATTATCTCAAGTACATCAACTACTGATGAAATCATTGTAATAAGGCTCATTAAGGTGTTGTAATGCGATCCCCATCGTGTGTCTCCTGGTCGTTTAATCACTGTCTCTTGATTTAATCCTCGACCACTTGATAGTTCACCATTATCTGAAGCTTCAAAAATTTTCAAGTTATGTTTCTCTCGTAGAATATCTCGACGTTTTGCTGAGGCACGAATAACATTAACCACATTTGTAACAATAAAAAAAAAGACCAACAATTTCCATATGATTTTTTGCAGTAGCTATAAAAGCTAATTGAAGCTGATGGAAAAAACAATAAATGTAAAAAACACATTCATTTTCTTTCAAAATAAGTGCTTTCAGTCCATTGAATTCACCTTGCATATTCCTTGCTCCATCATATCCTTGTCCTCGTAAACTAGCAATGCTTAATCCATGTTGAGAAAAAAAAAAATTCATCAATAGCCTCCTTATGTGATAGAGCACATGTATTAGCAATATGTATAATTTCTACAAATCGTTCAATCACATGACCTTCATCCACATATCGCAATACCATTGACATTTGCTCCTGCAGATATATCTTCGGATTCATTAATCAAGATGGAAAATAACTTATCACCTATATCTCTCATAATTGTATTAACAATTTCGACTACAATGGAATTCACAATATCTTTTTGAATATCAGGTGCAATCAACTTCAAATTATTTGGAGCATTTTCCAAAGTCACAACTTAAATATCCTTGTTGTGGTTGCCTAGCCATCGTAAAAGTTCAAGAAAATTACCTTGATTTGTTGAATCCTCAATCTCGTCATGCCCACGGAATGGAAGCCCTTGGCGTAATAAAAATCTAATACAGTCAATTGATGCACCTACTCGAGTCTGATACTCAACTCGTGCTTGATCCGACATCCTATTAAAAAAATTGTCTTGACTTTGCTCCAAATTTCTTGAATGGAAAATTATGATTTCGAGGCTGACAAGGACCTTTTTGTAAATATGCTCTACGAACTTGATCTTGAATATTAAAACTATAATAAAAAATTTTAGTTCTTAAACCAAGATCTGCAAGTAGCTCTCCTAAATTAGCTTATGTATAAGATCTATCACTATCAGAACTAGTATTACTTTTCTTTCTTGGGGATGATGACTCTGTTGTTGTTATTCTTTAATATTATCTCTCCATTTTGATTCCGAATTAAGTCTACACAAATATTAATAAAAAAAAAACATTAATTACAATTTCCTAGATTAAAAATTATAACAACTGTTCTATAAAAAAAATTATAACAACTAGAACTAAAAGACTCATAAGAATTAGAATCTTACTTGTCGTGTCAAATGATGGTATGATTCTTGATGACGAGTGACGATGAATTATATCTTCTAGTATTGACTTTGAAAATAATAAAAAAACACACAATATCAAATTATGAAAATAGTAAATGATAATTACACACAAATAAAAAAACAAACCATACCTTTTTGGCTTTTCGATAAAGCTGAAAATTCAATCCAAACTAAAAGTTCAATTTTTCTTTTACAAGAAAAACGATTGTTGGCAGATTTGGTTACAAGAGAAACATGGTTGTCGGCTTGTTTGGTTATAATTTTTAACCTAATTGCTGCTAGTTTGGTTTTGGGCCTTTAATTAAGCCCATTTAATGCGCAGGTTTGATGGAAATTTCAGAAAGCGATAGAGCACATGTATTAACAATATGTAATAATTCTTACAAATCGTTCAATCACATGACCTTCATCCACATATCGCAATACAATTGACATTTGCTCCTTTGCAGATATATCTTTGGATTCATCAATCAAGATGAAAAATAACTTATTACCTATATCTCTCATAATTGTATTAACAATTTCAACTGCAATAGAATTCACAATATCTTTTTGAATATCAGGTGCAATCAACTTCAAATTATTTGGAGCATTTTCCAAAGTCACAGCTTCAATATCCTTGTTGTGGTTGCCTAGCCATCGTAAAATTAAAGTTCAAGAAAATTACCTTGATTTGTTAAATCCTCAGTCTCGTCATGTCCACGGAATGGAAGCCCTTGGCGTAATAAAAATCGAATACAGTCAATTGATGCACCTAATCGAGTCCGATACTCAACTCGTGCTTGATTTGACATCCTATTAAAAAAATTGTCTTGACTTTGCTCCAAATTTCTTGAATGGAAAATTATGATTTCGAGGCTGACAAGGACCTTTTTGTAAATATGCTCTATGAACTTGATCTTGAATATTAAAACTATAATCAGAAATTTTAGTTCTTAAACCAGGATCTGAAGTAGCTCTCCTAAATTAGCTTATGTATAAGATCTATCACTATCAGAACTAGTATTGCTTTTCTTTCTTGGGGATGATGACTCTGTTGTTGTTATTCTTTTATAATATCTCTCAATTTTGATTCCGAATTAAGTCTACACAAATATTAATAAAAAAAAACACATTAATTACAATTTCCTAGATTAAAAATTATAACAACTGTTCTATAAAAAAAAAAATTATAACACAACTAGAACTAAAAGGCTCATAAGAATTAGAATCTTACTTGTCGTGTCAAATGATGGTATGATTCTTGACGACGAGTGACGATGAATTATATCTTCTAGTATTAACTCTGAAAGTAATAAAAAAAAACACAATATCAAATTATGTAAATAGTAAATGATAGTTACATACAAACAAAAAAACAAACCATACCTTTTTGCCTAGCCATCGTAAAAGTTCAAGAAAATTACCTTGATTTGTTGAATCCTCAGTCTCGTCTTGCCCACTGAATGGAAGCCCTTTGTGTAATAAAAATCGAATACAATCAATTGATGCACCTAATCGAGTCCGGTACACAACTCGTGCTTGATCCGGCATCCTATTAAAAAATCGTCTTTGACTTTTCTCCAAATTTCTTGAATGGAAATTATAATTTCGAGGCTGGCAAGGACCTTTTTGTAAATATGCTCTATGAACTTGATCTTGAATATTAAAACTATAATAAAAAATTTTAGTTCTTAAACCAGGATCTGCAAGTAGCTCTCCTAAATTGGCTTCTGTATAAGATCTATCACTATCAGAACTAGTATTACTTTTCTTTCTTGGGGATGATGACTCTGTTGTTGTTATTCTTTTATATTATCTCTCCATTTTAATTCTGAATTAAGTCTACACAAATATTAATGAAAAAAACATTAATTACAATTTCCTAGATTAAAAATTATAACAATTGTTCTATAAAAAAAATTATAACAACTAGAACTAAAAGGCTCATAAGAATTAGAATCTTACTTGTCGTGTCAAATGATGGTATGATTCTTGATGACGAGTGACAATGAATTATATCTTTTAGTATATTAACTCTGAAAATAATAAAAAAAAATACAATATCAAATTATATAAATAGTAAATGATAATTACATAATCATTACCTTTTGAAACATTGTCCAGTGTGTTTTGATACCTCGACCTCTCATGCTTAAATGGTGCCCCCACAACCAATGATCCAAGCCTTTGATATGTTATACATTACGATTTTTATATATTAAAAATATAAAGACGGGATAATTTGAGGGGGGCACGTGCCTCCCTGGCCCCTTCATAGATCTGCCCCTTGCACGAATGGATGCATCTATTGATGTATAACCACCTCTACCCAATAGTCATGTCTTGTTGATATTAATTGCACACATTTGAATGAACAGACACATACACTCGAAGAGTTACATCGTCATTTGAACAGTCATGTCCTACCAGTATATATTGCAACTATTCAACATTTCTCTCAATGGACACTTCAACTCAAAGAGTCATGTCCCATCATTGAAGGGCAAAATGAGAATTTATTAAAAATGTAAGGGCATAATAGGAATGCAAAGATTTTCCACTCTTAGCCCTTTTATATATAGTATAGATATAGAAGTATTAGATAATTAATTGAGGAAATTTTCACTACTATCGCTATCATACTGTCTTTGTTCACACTGTATTTTTAATATTATGAATCTTATTTATTTTTAAAAAGATACCAATGACAAACAATATAATAAATGGAAGCAGTATCAATATTTATATAAATCTGGTTTTAACTTATCCATGTCAAATTATTGGATTTATGGTATGTTTGGTTTAACTTTTCAATTGTTTAATTTTGAAAAAAAAAATCATTTTGAAAAAAATTATAGTGTTTGACAACCACTAAAAATGAGATTGAGAAATAAACCATTTTGAGAGAAACACTTGAAACCAATTTTTTAAAAAAGAATTTTTAAGTATATTACTTGTGTGTATAAAAACACTTATGAGAAAATGTAAGCAAACATATGAGTGTTTAAATTCTAAACAATTTTTTTTAAATGCATTCTTGAAAAACATTTAAATTAAAATGTATTATAAACGAAGCCTCAGTAGACAATGACTTATTTGGCTAAGTTTTTTTCCTTTTCTTTTTCTACCATTGAAAGTAGGGTTGTTCATCGGTCGGTCAAAGCCAATTTTAGACGAAAATCGACGCCCAGGACCGACCTATTGGTTTTGGTCGGTTGGTGGTGGATAGTTTTGGGAGGCTCTTTGAAACTGACCAACCAAATACACGATCGGTCGGTTGATTTTTCCGGTTTTGTTCTCAAAAGTTTGGTGAGTTGGGTTTGAAGGGAAGAGAATATAGAAAAAAAAAAAAGAGAAAGACAAAGAGGGAAAAATGAAGAGAGATTGGGAGGAGGGAAAGAGAAGAGAGATTGATGAGGAAGGAAAAAAAGAGAGAATAGAGTTCAACTGGTGCCGACGCCGACGTCGGATAATGAGGAAGAGAGAAAGAAAAAGAAAACAAGGAAGGAGAAAAGGGAGAGAAAGAAATATGGTGAAGAAGAGGGAGGGAGAAGAGAGAGAGAGGAGAAGAGCTAAGCAAATCGGATGAAGAACAAAGAAAGAGAAAGAAAGGAGAGAAAAGAGAGGAACAAAACTTGCATGCATACCGGTATGTAGGGATCTCCCTACATACCCCATTAAAATCTTGACAAGTAAGAAAGAGGAAGGGAGAAAATGAGAATTTTTTGTTATCTCTCTTAGTTGTCAACGTTTTAATGGTGGTATGCAGGGAGATCCCTACATACTGCTATGCAGGCAAGTTTTTTCCAAAAGAGAGAAGAAGGAAAGAGGGGGAGAAGAGAATAAAAAAAATGAAAAGAAAAGTAATGATTAACTCTTTGAAAAAAGCAACTTGAAAGGACATATTTTTTATTTAGAAATTAAAAAAATATTTTTTTTAATAAAAAAAATATATGTTACGTTGGAAAATTGGACGAAGTGACCAAATCCAAACCTAGTAAAAATGTTGAGTTTGAAAACTTAGGAGCCAAAATGAAACCTAACCCAAATCTCAGGGTCCAAAA
The DNA here is from genome assembly GCA_017139565.1 of Luffa aegyptiaca. Classification (NCBI taxonomy): domain Eukaryota; kingdom Viridiplantae; phylum Streptophyta; class Magnoliopsida; order Cucurbitales; family Cucurbitaceae; genus Luffa; species Luffa aegyptiaca. The sequence continues at coordinate 42,971,427 of CM029402.1, read as the reverse complement.
GTGTTTTTTCCCACCATTTTAATATTTAATGTATCAAATACAATAAATATATTTTCTCTTTTTATATTTAATATAATAGCATATAAGTCTGGGTGGGATGATACGAAATAGTTGGCATGCGAAACCGAGAAGGAACTTCCTTATTCACTAAAATTCCTGTGTGAAAGAGCCAAAATGATTTAGCGTTTTAGCGTAGAGAGAGAACTTTCGGGTGAATGAACGATTTCAGATGCAGTGCCTGATTTTACGTAGTTCCGTATATTGATTCTGATGAGTGAATTTCATCCATTTATTGATAGATAAAAAGGATAGGAACCTACCTAATAAGAGTATTTTTTTTTTTTTTTTTTTTTTTTTTTTGGTGAGGTTTAGGTTTGGAAAAATGGGTTTTAACCTAGTGGGAGTGTGAGGTGTAGAATGGAGAGTTTTTTATTTGAAAGGTTCAAATTAATTTTTATTTATTAACCTTAGGTCACTCTATTATAGATCTAGGGTTGTGCTTTCAAATGTGGTTGGCTCATTTATTTATCCCTCCTCCTCTACTCAACGTCACAAAAAATATATTTTACCCCAAGAAGTTATAGTTCATCTAAAAGTAGTCCAAATTCCGTTGCTAGCATAGAAAAAGAAATGTAGAAAAATGCGAACACTGAGTTCTAATTTTTAAAATTTAACCCTTAATTACAATTTTATCTTTGATAAAAAATTTTTAACTAAAGTTGAATTCTGTCTAATTTAAGTTTAACTTCCACCGTTCACCCTTCTAATTTCTTTTAATAAAATAAAATACTAAATGTTACAAAACACTCTTACCATTTTTTTTCTTAACTTTTGTTCTTGGTACTTTAAAAGATTAAATTCTGATTTTCAAAATTTAATTTTTGTCTACTTATTTAGGAAAATAAAAAAAAAAAGTAGAGATAGAATTACCTAAATATATAATTTAGTGCATCATTTTCCAAATTTCTATGGAAAAAAATTCACTTTCTTTCCTTATTGTAATGATTTTTTTTCCTTTTAATCAAATTGTTATTATCATTAAATACTAGAATGAATTTTTAACGTGCAATTTTCGATTTTAGAAAAGATAATAGGATTCATATCACATAAGTTGTCTCATATATTAATTTCAACGAATCTCCATAGATGAAAATATTAAAGAACACAACATGAAAATATATTAATTTTGCATTCTCAAAAAAAAAAAAAAAAAAAAAAAAAAAAAAAAATATATATATATATATATATATATATATGTATATATATATATATATATATGTATATATATATATATATGTATATATTAATTTCGCCATTTACAAATTTCCTAAATACGTATTTCGCCATTTACAAATTTCCTAAATACGTAAAGCTGACTCAGGTTACTTATCCAGTTTTAAATATTCCATCTGCCACGTCAAATCCATTCTATTTTTCAAAAAGCATCTGCGGTTATCTAGCATTACATCACAGTCCAATAATAACACAAGTTATACAACTCACAACCTTCTTTCTGTCCAACGAGAGGTGAACTTATCATTCCTCCGTGATAACTCATTTTGAATTATGCTTCCTATTTAGCTACGAAATCTTAACTGATTAATCAAAGCATAAAGACAAAAATACCCCTTGAATCTGTTCATTATATCCGTTACAGTAGCCACGAGACTCCCACATATTCCTCAGACTTGGTTTTTTTTTTTTTCATTTTTTTGTTGAATTAAATGTTCTCATCCGAGTTTTACGATTTTTTATTCAAATTTCATCTAAAAAAAGAAATCAAGTTTTATCCTTCGATTGCCCCCACTATATATTTGATCCCTGAAAGGCCAGCGATGAGTCGTGTACTCTGATTTTTGGCTCACTTCAATCTGTGAGTGTCTATTTCTTCGTTTTTCTCTTCTGGGTCGAATGGATTTTCAGTGTTTTCACTCTAACCCTTCTGATTTTTCAGTTCTGTTCTGGGATTTTACTTTCTGTTTAATTTCTATTGGGTCTGAAATTCCCTTTTCTGATTATTTTACTGTGAAATTGGCTGATTCTTTCTTGTTGGGCACCGATGATCTTGGATTCGATTGTTGATGAATTGTTTGTTTGTTGTTTCTGATCGATGTTTATGTGGTGAATGTTGCAGAAGTAGGGAAAAGAAAATGAAATCTCGGGAAGTGTTGGGTCTGGTTCTGTTTTTGCATGTGTTTTTGCTTGCAGCGGTGAGCAGTTTCCTCTCCATTTTTCATCATGATTGTTCAATTTTTATGGAATGTGACTATACTTTTGTGGGTCTCTGTGGTTTTTTTTTTTTGGGTTTGGTTTGAATGAGTTTTGGGGTTCTTGCAGATTGCTCAGCCTCCCACATGTCCTGCTGATCTAAATAATGAGTGCAGTCATTCTGGGGATTGGGAAGGGGAATTTTTCCCTGGTATTCCCAAGATTAAGTATGAGGTATGTTGGTGTTGTGTTGAGACGTAGAACCATTTGGCTTTGTATTGCAATGAATTCTTCCTAGAATGCTATATAAAATTGGATTGTTCTTGGAGTTTCTGCAAGTTGTACTTCTTTGTATATGAATAGTTATTTTGCTGCAACTTTGAAATTTTTACATTTTCCTACATTAGTCTAAGATAAATTATGCTACTCATAAGAATGGTGAAAAGTATTAAAAGTATTTTTCGAAAGTGATTTTGGAAACTTAGTTTTGGTGCTTTTGGAGGCGCTTCTCCCAAAGATGATAGTTGTACCAAACTTACCCTAACAAATGAGTGTTAGGGAAAATGGGATTGAAGCTCTTGGTTCAGTACAATTTTTGGATTAAACTTTTATGTTATTATTTACTTTCTTATGGATGAATAACTTGTATTATAGTTTTGAACTAATTAGTTCACCTTTTTCTTTCTATTCTTTTTTTGTCTGCTCCTTCCTTACATATCAGGGTCCTGCTAGCAAAAATCCACTGGCATTTAAATGGTACAATGCTGATGAAGAAATTCTTGGGAGGAAAATGAAGGTGTTGTTTCTTTATTCCTTGTATTGTTTGGGATTCAAAGTTGTTTCTGACAGGAAATATTGTAATATTGTGACCACAGGACTGGATGAGATTCAGTGTTGCATTTTGGCATACATTCCGTGGGACTGGAGGAGACCCATTTGGTGCTGCCACCAAGTATTGGCCATGGGAAGATGGTACCAATTCAGTGGCTATGGCAAAGAGGAGGAGTAAGAGATGAATCCACAATCTCAATCTGCAGCATTTGGTAAATATGCCTGGTCAATATAACTGACTTGAGTTTGTGTCTGGGTCTGCAGTGAGAGCTAATTTCGAGTTCATAAACAAACTTGGGGTTGAGTGGTGGTGCTTCCATGACAGAGATATAGCCCCAGATGCATCAACTTTGGAGGTATTACTAGGTTTCTTGCATTTCCCCCTGGTTTCGACCTTTTTCATGTTAGAGAACATTTAATTTGCAAACTAAGTTTCTTTTCGGTTTGTATGATTTTCTTAGGAAACGAATGCAAACCTTGATGCGGTGGTGGCCCTTGCTAAAGAGCTTCAGGTAATTGTAATTTTTACATGTTTGGGTGCCATTTTGATAAAATGCATTTAGAAATCATCATATTGATTCTGTAAGTAGTGTACTTTTACTGCTCATTACCTGGTGCAAGAGGCTTGTGATTCTGCAGGCATCTTATGGAATAGGAGGAGCAAGCTCTGGTCTATAAAGAAACATATTTAATCTCTCTTGTACTATTAGGAAATGAAACAAATCAACATCCATATGCTTTTGGTTTTATTATTCAAGTATTTGCTTGGAAGGTGGATATATCGAGAAAAGAAAAAGATAATTTATTTACAACTTTAGAAAAAGGTTTCTTTTTACGTCATCTCATCTTGGTTGCTACTTGCTCCTTTATTATATTATTATTAACCTGGAGTTCGATGACCTCACTGAGCTAGAGACTTGATTGCCATATGTTGCTACGTAGGGAACCAAAATTAAACCTCTGTGGGGTACAGCACAACTATTCATGCACCCTCGATACATGCATGGTGCTGCTACTAGGTAATATTGGTTAGACCTTTGTTATCCGTGCCTTTCCTGATATCATTGTTTGATCTTCTTTTTTTTTTTCCTGCAGCTCTGAAGTTGGTGTATATGCATATGCTGCTGCTCAAGTCAAGAAAGCAATGGAGGTGAGTGTGAAGACATGTATTGTATGGTTACCATGCTTAGTTCAATTTACATGTACCGTATTCAAATAATGATCTATTGTAATTAACATTTTCTTTAGGTCACTCATTATTTGGGAGGAGAAAACTATGTATTCTGGGGTGGCCGTGAGGGGTATCAGTCTCTACTGAACACTGACATGGGTAGAGAGCTTGATCATATGGTGAGTTATTACAAAGTCTTCAGTTAGTAGGAAAAGATGTGGAACAAATTTTTTGTGTTTTATTATTTAAATTAACTATTAATTATTGTTATTTGGAATCTAGCTATAAAGATTGTTTATAATCTGGTTGCAGGCCAGGTTTCTTCAGGCTGCTGCTGCCTATAAGAAGAAGATTGGATTCAATGGTATATGTTTGATTTCCAAAAATTTCATCAAGCCGAGAAATTCACAATTGACGTTATTAGTTCCTTAGGACATCTAATGGTAGTCTGCTGTGTTAAATTATTTTCTTGAACTTTGCAGGAACATTGCTAATTGAACCCAAGCCCCAAGAGCCTACCAAACATCAGTGTGTTTCTTTACTTTGTTTTTTCTTTTGTTTCTCTTAAATCAATATGTTGGTTCAGCATTGGAGTTTTGGCCAAAAACCAACCTGAACTTCTATGCTTGTGCATGGTTTGATTTTACCAGGTATGATTGGGATGCTGCAACATCAGCTAATTTCCTGCGAAAATATGGTCTCATCGGTAATTATCTTGTCTTCTCTCATAGCTTCTATGACCTTTTGATGCTTTATAAACATGCCCAATTATTCCTTTTTTTCTTTCTTTCTAAAAATGCCCCTTTTAACTTGATGTATTTACATTATTGATATTGATCTTTATTTCCCTCATTTCTGGTTGTAGATGAATTTAAGCTTAACATCGAATGCAATCATGCCACCCTCTCGGGTCACAGGTAGGTGATCCATAAAAAATGCTTGATTTTGATCACTTGTTTTTTTAACTGTGATTGTCATTCTGCTGTTCATGTGAGAAAATGTGACATTTCTGAAACTTCTATTGTATGTACATTTCAGTTGCCACCATGAACTTGAAACCGCAAGGCTCAATGGGCTTCTTGGGAACATCGATGCTAACACTGGCGATCCTCAAATTGGTATTAACCAAATCTCAAACAGCCTGTACTTATTGCATTCTTATATGATCACATTAGACATGACCTCCAGAAGGCGTAGCAAGGTAGACTACTAATTTTAGCTATTTAATGTCATAGGTTGGGATACTGATCAATTTCTGACCGACATCGGAGAAGCAACTATGGTTATGCTCAGTGTTGTGAGAAATGTATGTAATATATCTTGGTTCTGTTTGCAAACCATAAACCACTCTAAGCTTAATAACATGAAAAAATATCCGAAAATTGAACTTTTTATATTTTTTCCATCTATGGACAGGGAGGTTTGGCACCTGGTGGATTCAACTTTGATGCAAAACTGTTAGTTTCTTTCTGTCCTTTCTGATTTTGATTTCTCTCTCTATCTATGACATTTTTGTTTTAATTCATTGTTGCTTTGCTGCATATTAACAGGCGGAGAGAGAGCACAGATGTTGAAGATTTGTTTATTGCTCACATTAGTGGGATGGATACGCTTGCTCGTGGACTCCGAAATGTTGCCAAGCTAATTGAGGTAGTTTGTTTATTCCTAACCTTCTCTTATCCTTCTAATTTTAGTATATTTCATTTGAGTTTTGGGTTTTAGATTTCGTTCTAACCAGTAATGATGTTTAATGGTGATGTCTTGAAAAAGGATGGTTCTTTAACTGAGCTTGTTCGTAAGAGATACCAAAGTTTCGACACTGAAATTGGTGCACAAATAGAGGTAACTTATGCTAATTAGCTTCACTTCATTATGTATTTCAACTTTTTTTTTTTTTCTACTTTTATTTCCAATGCTTTAATATAATGTTTTGCATTTGATGCAGGCTGGTAAGGCTGATTTTGAATATCTTGAGAAGAAGGCCATGGAATGGGGAGAGCCAAAGGTTCCTTCTGCCAAGCAGGTAAATAAAGACACTTTTAGAGTTCTACACAATAACAACATTTAGAAAACAATTGAATTTCTCAAGTCTGTTGGAGTATGATGTTTCATGATAAAAAAATCGACTTTTAAGTAACCGAAACTGAAGTCCCATAATCCATTCCAACCGAACTCACAAACACTCCTAATGCGGATGGGATACAGTTTCTCGATCCATTTGATCATCACTTCCAGTTCTGCATTTTTGTTAGTTCATCATGTGGCTCAAAACTTAGCCCTGATGGAGGATTTTTGTGCAATGTTTCAGGAACTTGCTGAGATGATTTTCCAGTCAGCACTGTGAAGAAACAAGAGCCCTCTCTTTCTCTATTTGTAGTTTTCTTTCTGTTCTTACGGTTTAGAATAATGAAGGCCTGTTACAACGATAGCTGATGGCATGGGTTCAGTCTTCTTTGATCATGGCAGAAAAGTACATACAGAACAGGTAGAGTTTTAGGTTCAAACGGCAGCAAATAAATTTATCTTTGGGCGTCAATGATTTAATTTACAGTTAGAGGAAGTAATATGTGAATGTTTATTGGGGATTTCTAAATATGTTGGTGTTTTCTTTTTTTACTTTATCCTCTCTAAGACTTGTTTCAAATGAATGGTTTAATTGATGCCCTAATTATCTATCTTTTTTTGTTCTTGTACCTCCCGCTCTTTAGTCTAATATTTTTGGTGTGAGAAATTGTTTGAGGCCGCGACAATGAAGTTGACAGTTTTGCACCATTGATTATATGTAAAAGTACATCAATTTTACATCCATGGTTAATAGGAGCAGTCAACAGACGATTGTGAGACAGTCGCATTGTGGTGGTTTCATTGAATTTTTTGAAGCAATAGGGTCTTAGTCGCGACAATGAAGTTGGCAGTTTTGCACCATTGATTATATGTAAAAGTACATCAATTTTACATCCATGGTTAATAGGAGCAGTCAACAGACGATTGTGAGACAGTCGCATTGTGGTGGTTTCATTGAATTTTTTGAAGCAATAGGGTCTTAGCCGCGACAATGAAGTTGGCAGTTTTGCACCATTGATTATATGTAAAAGTACATCAATTTTACATCCATGGTTAATAGGAGCAGTCAACAGACGATTGTGAGACAGTCTCATTGTGGTGGTTTCATTGAATTTTTTGAAGCAATAGGGTCTTAGCCGCGACAATGAAGTTGGCAGTTTTGCACCATTGATTATATGTAAAAGTACATCAATTTTACATCCATGGTTAATAGGAGCAGTCAACAGACGATTGTGAGACAGCCACATTGTGGTGGTGGTTTCATTGAATTTTTTGTAGCAATAGGGTCTTAGCCGCGACAATGAAGTTGGCAGTTTTGCACCATTGATTATATGTAAAAGTACATCAATTTTACATCCATGGTTAATAGGAGCAGTCAACAGACGATTGTGAGACAGCCACATTGTGGTGGTGGTTTCATTGAATTTTTTGTAGCAATAGGGTCTTAGGTATAAATGATCAAGATCAAGTGTTATGTTTTGAAATGTATGAGTACACGTCTAGGCAATTTTTGCTTTACCTTGTGGGTAGATTGGTACATGCTTGTTGTGTAAATGTGTATATATTAGATAGGGTCTTTATACCTCTACTATAGAGGATGTCATAAACATAGTTATGTGGCAATATGCTAATCTTATTAGCAATGTTGTAACTTGTAACCTTATTATTCATTATTTGAGTTTCAATATAATATCTTCTCAATTATTCAAAAAGAAAAGCTATTTAAATGGCATATACATTTCACTACTTTAATTAGAGGGGAGATAATATGAACGGTAGATAATGGAGCACCTAGCTTGTTGCTGCACATTTGTTGTACTCAATTTAAAAAAAAAAAAAAAAATCGAAGATTTGATATTTAACGTCTCATTTGATAACCATTTGGTTTTTGAAAATTAAGCCTAAAACACAATTTCCATACATAAGTTTCTTTGTGTTGTTATCTATATTCTTTTTCCATGTTTTCAAAAACCAAACCAAGTTTTGAAAACTAAAAAAATACTTTTCAAAAACTTGTTTTTGTTTTTAAAATTTGGCTAGGAATATAAATGTCTTCTTAATAAAGATGTAAACTACTCTTAGGAATTTGAGAGAAAACAAGCTTAAATTTCAAAAACCAAATGATTATCAAACGGGACCTAAAAATTTGTTCGGCGAGATCTAACTCTTTATAAATAGAAATACAAGGATTAATGTTTTGACAAGGAAGGTTAGTGGATCTCACCAAACTTGAATTATGAAGCATTGGCTAAACATATGTTTTGTTCTCTAATCTAAGTGTGTTATTTCAATTTAGTATATTTTTACATTTTTCAGTAATATATTTTTTTTGTGTATATATATTTTTTTGATTTTACAAGTGTGGATTCAAATATCTTATCTCGAAGCTATATATCTTAACCAGTAATTTATGACATGATAATTAGTATACATTTTAGTAGATAGCCTAATTTCTTTTCTAAACTTCTTTCAAATTTTAGACCTAACTAAATATGTTTTAACATCTATCTATTATCATGGAAATAATTTTTTTTTTGAGTTTCATAAAACTTGATATGAGACTAGGTTTTAAATTTCTGTTAACATGTCGATATTTCCATCGATATTTTCAGGTTCGTTATCGACATAATGTGTGAATTGACAATTTTATTATATTATAGAAAAATCAATGAAATATTAACAAAATATCACTATTGTGACTTAACTTTAATGATAAGGAATTTAAAATTATTTAAAAAGGGTGAAGTGCTTATTTTTTAATGAATATTTTATATTTATATTTTTCTCTATAAATATCTATCGACATCAATATCTTATTAATATTCCATAAAATTGAGACCTCGATAGTTTCGTCAACATTGCCATTTGAATCAAATTATAAAAAAAAAAAACTAATAATCACATTGGCAACCAATATATTTCAACATTAATCGTCAAAGGCAGCATAATTCAATAATAATTGTCATGTACCATCGATCAAGAGGCAAGAGGTTCGATCAAACGTTTGAAATTTAAAGAAATCAATAAAAAAATTTAAAAATTTAAAAATTTGTTAAAATTGTCCTTAAACACAAGGGGGAAAAAACGAAGCAAATTTCATTTATATACATTTTTCCTCGGAAGTGACGTGGATAGACCGTACGGCACCGGGAGGAACACGGCCATCAAAGAAATTTCGGTTACTTAGCCAAATTTCCATTTCCAATTTCCAGAATTGCGAATCGAATTCGAGCAGATCAGCGTGTTTCTTACTGCGAGTCTCTTCTACACTGCTACTTCTTCCTCCAGATTCCTCATTCAATCCATAATTCTGAGAACAACGCAGGTTCTCTCCTTCTTCTAATGCCCGTCTCTTGATTTTCACGTCTCTGTTGGATGTTGAGTCTGTAGCTGGCTTTTTCAGGGATGTATTGAGCTCTGCGTTTGAGATCTGATCCCTGTCCATCTATTACCGTCTTTCTCTAAGCAGCATGGGGATTTTGTTTACTCGAATGTTTTCTTCGCTCTTCGGGAATAAGGAAGCTCGGATCCTTGTTCTTGGCCTCGATAATGCTGGGAAAACTACCATTCTCTGTACGATTTCTTGTTTTTCTGCTTGCAATTTGATGTTTTGGGTTTGCGTGATGTGTGGATGGAGTTTTCGCGCCATTTTGTGATGGGTTCTTTTGAATGTTGTGCAGATCGGCTCCAGATGGGGGAGGTTGTCTCGACAATCCCAAGTTGGTATTCTTTCCAAATGTGATCTTGTGGTTCTATTATTGTTTGTGTTAAGAGGAAATGGGGTGGGGGGTTGGAATTAGAATTTGATACCGGTGAGAAGAAGCATTTCGTTAATCAATACCATGAGAATTACAATTTAAATTTTCAGCATTCAAGTTTAAGAAGTTATGTGGGATTACCACAATAGTTGCTACGTTAGATTTTAAGATCATTTCATACTAATGGTTAGCTTGAAAACAATGGTTGCCTCCTTCAATTCTCTTCCGAGGTTTCTGTAGTTCGAATTTTTAGTTCTTCTTGTGTTCTTCTTTCTGTGGACTACCTATCCCGTTTATAAAAGTGGAAAGATCCTAATTTACATCTTGAATGTTAAAATTCAACTACAAGAAGCATGAGCATCAACTTCAGTTTTTCAATTGTTTAATTGTAAACAGTGAAAAGTTGATTGGAAGAAACTGTGAAATGTCAGCCTAGGGTTCCAAGCGGCAATAGATCTAGGTTCTTTTAAGATCATTGGTTCAAACTATAGAAGCTACTTATATAAGATATTGAATACTGTCAAGATATAATACTCCAAAGGACTATCCTGTCTTTTTCTTGTATTAGAGATTGACTAATTTGGCATGATAGGGCCCTTTCTTCATCATTGGGTATTCAGCTTGATAGGACATGATAATTTTCTATGACTTAGTTGTTTTCTGTGGAAATATCAAACTAAGTCAGCGTACTGCTTCACATTGGATTTGTTAGTTTGTAGGTTTATAAGATGTTCCTGTTTTTCTATTTTTTATTTTTTATTTCTATTACTAATTTCTGAGAGGTTTTACTTGTAGAGTTTTGTAAATTTGGTGGGATATATTTTTTTTTGTGTGCCCCCAGTTGGTCCTTTGATGCTTCTCGATGCCTTCTTGGTGCAGTATCCTCCATATTTATTAATGAACTTTGTGTAAAGTTGATTTGAAAACAATTGTATCTTGCATTGCCTTGACTCCAGCTACTGTTTAGTATGTTATAAACTATGTCCTTTTTGTGATGCAGCTATTGGATTTAATGTTGAAACTGTGCAGTACAATAACATCAAATTCCAGGTCTGGGATCTTGGTAAGCCAATCTTGGTCCTGATATCTTTTAGTGAAGATATGTGATCTCATGTTGTTTCCTTTTCTCCATGACTACTCTGATGAAATCGCAACACACTCGAAGAAGGAAAGGAATAAGAAGAGAGAGAGAGAGAGAGAAAGGAGCATGTATTGTTCTGCTCAATTGATAAATAGATTATGTAGATTTGTATTGATTTTATTCTAAGTTCTACCAACATGTAATCCTGTATGAAAATTAATTTCATATTATTTAACATTAATGTTGTGAAGAGTTATAATAATACTCTTTTTTTTTTTGTTAGAAGAACCAATTTCATTGGGGGAAAACATTTTAGCCATATGCCAATATGCATATTATAATAAAGTCGTTAATCTCAAAGCATTTTGTTTGTATGTGTGTGTGCATGTGCGTGTTTTTTTACTATGATAATCTTATCAACTTGGGGCAAATATTAGCTTTGATTATTTTTTCAAATCCATCTGACCATCTTGGTTAATGGCTTTCTTTTGTCTGTGATGTGATGCAGGAGGACAAACTAGTATCAGGTTAGTTTTTTCCTTTTTGTCAGTTTTTAGATATTTCCCTAGAAAGTTGAAGTTCAATGTGTTCTCTAGTTTTTTCTGATGCTTGGTTAAAATCTCTAGATTGCTGAAATATATCTGGTTAAATATTAGGAAAGACAGAGTTCAATTAAACTGTTAATAAAAAGAAAAAAAAAGAAAAAAAAATTCCGTTAAAGCAGGTAGAGGCTTGTAGATGGTTACATATTGAAATTAATGATATTGTTTAACATATGCAACATTTGAATGTCGTAAAAGTAGAAATTCATCTCAGGTTGTCATTTTTGTCTCTCTCTTTTTCTCTCTCTTCTTCTTCTTAATAGATTATAAAAGTGTTCATGATTTTAAAAAAAATGTTAATATATTTTGAATTGTTTTAATGTTCAATTTTAATGACAAAAGGAGGGGAAAAAGAGAAAAACTCTAGGTTACTAGAACTGTTGAGATACTCTTAATAGTGATACTTAGCTCCTCCCTTGTCTGTAAATTTCTTTGTCAATGTAAATATCTTTTTCCATCTAAAAAATTGTTTAGCGCAATCCTGCACCCCCTAAATGAGATAGGATGCTTTCCTCTCCCTTTCTTCCTCCAAAGATTCAACTACGTGATCCCTCCTGACTCCCACCTCCAATTCCCAGATTGATGGGTTCCTCAGCCGGAGAGAGAGTGCCATGTACTTTTTTTAAAATCAAAATATAAAATAAGATGATCTTTTTCTTTTCTTTTCTTTTATCTTCTTTTTTCCTTTTAATTGAAAACTTGTATTATGTTTCTCCTGATAATTATGTAATGTAATTTAAGAATTGTTCCTCAATACATAATGCTTATTCTCTCCCTTTCAAAAACATATTTGATTGCACAATTTCAATAATACCAAATTCTGATGTAAAGGGCATGGGTTCAGACTTTATTCGGTTCTTAGGTAGGAAATAGGATTGTATGATTTACTGTTAGCTTACATGACCACTGTTATGTAGTTATCGAATCCTATGGAAGCTTGTCTCTGCGTCTGGTTTTAAATGGAGATTGATACCTGGTTTTTCCTTTAATGTTTTTATTTATGGAAGCACCCTTGATTTTAAATTCCATATTCATTCTATTCTATTCTTTAGATAAAGAAAATATTCTATTCTATTCTTTACCCAAATTAACTTCTGTCACAGAGTTTCCTACCACAAATAGTAATCTTGGGTTATTCCAGAAAGAAATGAAAAGTGGATACATAAACTTGTTCATTTGAGCCTGTATCGGACTTCATAAATAGACTTTCTCATGTCATGTGTCAACAGATATTGTTTCTGAAGTTGACTAATTGGTGTATTTGTGACTTGATACATACTTCAGCCCATCTATGTTCTACTTGTATATTAACTATAATTGGTTCCCTACATAAACTTGTCTTTTCCCATCGTTTTCCTTTTCTCCTCTTTTTAAATGGTTCAAGCTAATTCTGCTTGCCTTCTGCGTAGACCATACTGGAGATGCTATTTTCCAAATACGCAAGCTATAATCTATGTGGTTGATTCAAGTGATACTGATAGGCTGGTGGTAGCAAAAGAGGAGTTTCATGCGATACTTGAGGTACAATATGGTCGGTACTTGCTGCAAAGTTGGTAGAGAATGTAGAAATTTGTCAAATGCTGAGCTTGTGTGTTTCTGAAATTTGGAAATGAACTCCAATGATTAGTTATCTTGTAAAGTTATGCATTTTTACTATTTTAGTAAGGTTTATGGTTTTATTTGATGCTGAGTAACATCTCAATTCTGCGTTAATGAAATACATCATCAAGGATATGGAGCTATATCTGGTCCCTAGATGTCAGTAGTAGTATGTTTGATGACTATTCTTTTCCTTCAGTTTCCAACGTCCTACTCTTGGATAAGAAATAAATTGAATGTCTCTGAACTGTCCACATTGGTTTTTTGATAAAGTTTTTAGCTTGGTAATAGTTGTGTGAGTTTGCTTATTAGTCACATTTACTGTTTTCAGTTGATTTTTGTTAGTCTGTTCCAATAGTTTTATTTTTGTGTGATTGTTCAGGAAGAAGAGTTGCGAGGTGCAGTTGCCTTAGTTTTTGCAAATAAGCAGGTCAGTGTTGTTGCCTATTTTTTTTTTTATATTATTATAATTTTTTGTCAAAAAATAGAATCCAAGACTTTGAATTGTGAGAATCTGATACTCCAAGTATGTATATGCAATTGGGCTTAAAAAGTGGGATTTAAGGATTGGTTTGTATGCGTTTTGCAAATAACATAAAAAATATCATTTCATGTTTTTTAGTTTCAAAAAAACTGTTTGGATTTTTTTTCCTTTCTAGTGTTTATTTACCTTCCACTTTACTTACTAAAATACATTATTAAGTTTGGTAACTATAAAATGTGAGAAAAATGAATCATGTGGATTGTTATTACAAACAAAAAAAATACTGGAAACAGTAATTCTTATTTGTCAGAACATAATTGAAAACAGTAAAACCTTATTTCTCTGTTTGAGAAATTTATAATACAAGGAGTTTGAAAACTGCTTCCATAGCTATTTCTCAAAACAACACAAGGTCCAAGACCCAGCATTCGTGACTCTGTATCTGAGATCTTTCGAAGGTTTTGCACAAAATGTTTAATACAAATGGTCAATTCACTTTCTAGTTTTCTATCTTTTCTACATATTATCTTCCCATTGGTATAGGATCTTCCGGGTGCACTTGATGATGCTGCAGTCACAGAGGCTTTAGAGTTGCACAAGATTAAGAACCGCCAATGGGCTATATTTAAAGCCTCTGCTATAAAAGGAGAAGGTCTTTTCGAGGGATTGGATTGGTAAGTTGCAAAGCTTTTTTTTTTAATTATTATTATTATTTTTTAATTTTTTTACAACAAGTGGGGTGTGGGGGTTGGGGATTTGAAACATAGATCTGTTGATCATTAGTACAAACTTCATGCCAGTTAAGCTATGCTCATGTTGTTTGGTAAGTTGTAAAGTTATACTTTAGATCTGTTTTTGCTTTTGTATATTCTTTTTAATGATTCCAGAAACTATAATAATTAGACACTTCGTTTTTTCAAAAAAAAAAAAAAAAAATTAGACACTTCGTAGGGGCTGTGGAGGATGGTTGAAATTAATGAACAAAATCATTGAAGAAGTATATTGTTTTTTTTTTTTTTTTTTTTTTTTTTTTTTTTTTTTTATGGTTAAAAAATGCAAAATATTTTGATATGAAAGAGGACACGAAGTCATAATTAAAAATTTTAAATGTTCAAGACCCTATTTAAGAGAAGACTTTTTAAATGCTGTGTAGAAGTTGGAAAATGGATAGCACTTATATGTTCTCCAAAAGTAATCATTACATTCAGGCTGGTGTTCTGAACTGGATGTATAATTCCTGACAATCTGAATACATTTCTTTGTTTCGTTTGAAATAGTCGACTCTGTTAATTTATTTTTGGCTACCTTACGAATGAGATTCAATATTTTAAACTGTTATGGAAGGATCGTGGTACTTTATGTTGATATCAAGCAAAATTGGCATGTGGCTTTATGTCATCTAGTACGCCATTGTTATTTTGAACTCTTCCATTTGTCTTTCACTTTTCTCTCTCTTAAAAATAGTTGAATGTCAAATGACTTCGGTCTTGAAATGCTAGGGAGCAGCATTGTCTTGAAGGATTTCACTTGTTTTACGGCTTGCCTTTATTTAGTTTAACTGGTTAACTTCTTAATTCAGGTTAAGTAACACTCTCAAGTCTGGAGGTGGCTAACTCTTACCAGCCGAAGAAGAACATTTGTGGCACCCAGTTGGAGAATACGGTGTTTAAGCGTTACGACTTGCAGAAGAGAACTCATTTGTCCAAGCGATTTCGCCAGTTTTACTTGCTTTTTAGTCACAATTTTTTTTTAAGGGAATGAACTATTGGTATACATGTAAAATTGCTTTCATTAAAGATGGTGACCACTGGAGTCTTCACTGACTCTATTTTTCTTGTTTTCCCCATCTTTAATTGCTGTGGTTTGAAGCATATTTGTTACATCATTTCTAATTCAGGGATTATGTCTAAAATTGTACTTTTTATCACTATTCCCTTGAAGAGGACATTCTACTCTGAAGCCTAGAATGCATTCTATGGCGTTGCCGCTCGTCTTTACCTTGTTGCTGAAAGGATGCTGGATTAACTTTTGAAAAACTTTTTAAGTCTTAAGATATGTGCTCGCCCTATAAATGCACATACAAATAGGATCGCTATTGGTCCTCCTAAGTTAAGTATGGAAAGTGAGATTTAAATTACATTAGTTAGGTAGGCAAAAATCTCTATGAATTCTTCTTTGTTTAGTTATGCCTTGGAGAGGCATGAAAGTGTGATATAGTCTTTGGTAGCTGAGTCTCTTGTTATCGAGTCGATCGTACTCTCGACAAGCATCGGAAGAATTAATTCCATGCTGGTTTGGCTGGGAGTAAATCAACTCAACTACAAATGAGGGTTAATTACTTTTGGACTTCTATTATGTGGAATTTTTGTTTTATACAATTTTGCTTTTATATTTTAGATTATGTTATATTATTTGGGTTGGTAAAAATCTCTACAAATTCTTCTTTGTTTAGGGATGTCATGGAGAGAAAAATGTGCAATATAATCTTTGGTAGCTGAGTTTCTTGATATTAAGTTGATCATGCTCGTTAATAGAATTGATAGTTAAAGCAATTGAATTACAAAGGTGGTTTTGTTGGGGTTTTTCCTTCCTAATTTCTTTCACAAGGGAATTTTATCTATGCTCAACCTTGCTTTAGTCAATCCGAGTATAGCTCAGTGGATAAGATACTAATTACTATTCTAAAAGTTGATGGTTTGATTCCCAACCCTCGCAATTGTTGAACTAAGAAAATCCTTGCTTTTAATTATTTATATAAATATATAAACTAAATGTGTATGTATGCGCACTAGTGTGTGAGATATAAAATTTGTCTATTTTCTCTTCATCATATGAAACTATCATTTTTATTTGTTTGATATAACCTTTTCATAGAGGGCACAAATATAGTATAGACAAATGCCTTGTCAAGCAATCCTTAAAATGAATATATAATTCAAGCATTAATAAAGTTAATTTGAGTATAGTAAGGTTGATACTCTACTCTCATATAATATTTGTTGAACTAAAGAGAAAAAAATAGAAGAATCTTAAAAGTGATAAGATGAAATGACTTGGATGATATGAAAAAGAGAAGAAAAAAACCCATCAAAGTCATAAATTTCATTCACAACATAAAGAAATTGAATCTATTGTGGAAGACTTAGCTCCCACACATGTTGAGAATTGACAAACTGCATAAAGGAAGAGCCAAAGGCCACATGCAACAACTAGAGGTCGGGACTTGATAGCTAAACTTGGTACAAATTATTCAATTAGGTCACTACAATGGGTCAACTTTTTAAAACCGTCGGATGTAAATCTTTAAACTTGTTTGCCCCATAATAATTGTTGGATACAAAATTATAGGGTGCAAATCTACCAACCTCACCGAATAATTTCTCCATGGACTGACTTGTAGCTTGAGCTAAATGACCCCAAGAATGATGAGACTGTTCAAATTCTAATGATCATTCAAGAGAAAATCTTACCTTGGCTTCAACCTCTAAATGACATTAAATTTGAACTCAATGCTTTTTAGGGGTGTTCATCGGTCGGTCGGTTTTCCAGAAATCTGGAAACCGACGACTTCCGATGGGTGCTGCCAGCCGACCGATCGAACGGTCGGTTCGGTCGGTTTTTTTTTTAAGATCACGAGAATTGAGATGAAGAACGGCGGTCGGTCGGTTATGTGTAAAATCGGTCGGTCGGTCGGTCGGTAAGTTATGTGTTTTTTTTTAAAAAATGGTTTTTTTATATATAAATATATTGGGTGGTCGGTCGGTTATGTGTTAATTCGGTCGGTCGGTTATGTGTTAATTCGGTCGGTCGGTTATGTGTTTTTTAAAAAAATGGTTTTTTATATATATATAAATATGTCGGTCGGTCGGTTATGTGTAAAATTTTTTGGCAAACTGACCGACCGACCGGTCTCCCCAATGTAAGAACCGACGCCGACCGACCGCCGTCGGTTTGGTCGGTCGTGTCGGTTTTCGGTCTGAAGATGAACACCCCTATAATGCTTTCATTGAATCTAACATGTCTATTTTTTCTTAGGATCATATTAATAATGCAAGGGATAAGCCTTTGAGGTCATAAATAGAATTCATAGACAAAACAGAAGAAAATTTACATCGAAAAACTAGAGTTCACGAGTCAAAACAATAGAGAATATTCATCAAGAAAATTCACATAAAGTTACAAAAAGAGTTTGTAAATTACAATATTTTTCTAATAAGTTTCTAAAACAACAATGTTTTAAAAAAGTTCGAACAAAACTATATTTTAATCAATACGTTTATTTATTTTTCAGTTAAAAGCTAGATATCTAAATTTAAAACTTGAGCCATATAGTTTATGAGTGACATCAACTTTTATAATATTTAGAAAGATTAACGATTATCCTTTCAAAATAAATAAATAAATAAATATATAAAATTAAAAAAAAAAAGAAAAAAGAAAAAAGCAATTGTACCCATATTATGTTTTAGATCAATATAATTAAATAAGAAAGTCAGAAACGAGTTGAACTCCACAAGTAGAAATTAACTTTTTGGTGAAGGATTATATATCTTAACTAGTTGAGTATATTCAAATTAATAAATATATTTTTAGATTTGAATTTATAACTGTTGAAGGAGAAATTTTGGCCAATCACAAATTGCCACGTCATTATTTAAAATTAATGACAAAATTACAAATAATTAAATTTGGGACCAATTATAAAGAGACATGTGTCCCAAATTTAATTTGAAGACAAAGTTGGCCAATTATAAATTTTTAGAGTCAAATGTCCATTTGATCAATTAATTAAAAAATAAATTATTTTGATCAAATTAATTAATTTGACCAATTAATTAAAAATAATAATAATTAATTGGATCAAATTTGGTCTTTTAAATATTTGGGTCAGGTGGTTTTTGGGTCAAATATAAACCAGACCCAAAACCAAATAGTTGGGCCCAAGCCTGCAAAGGCCTTTGGAAAACTCTATAAATAGGAGGCCTTGAGGGCAGCAGAAAGAAATGAAGAAGAGAAAGATTGAAGCTCTGATCCTCCTGCAAGAACTCTGAAGATTGAAGTCCAGATCCTGCTGCAAGATTCTGAAGAGCGAAGCTTTTGCAAGATTCAGAAGATTGAAGCTTCTCTGAAGATCGAAGGCTCTGCAAAATTCAGAAGATTGAAGCTTCTCTGAAGATCGAAGGCTCTGCAAAATTCAGAAGATTGAAGCTTCCTACAAGCCTCTGTAGGATTCAGAAGATTGAAGATTCCTGCAAGACTCTGAAGATTGAAACCTCTCCAAGATTCAGAAGATCGAAGTTTCCTACAAGACTCTGAAGATTGAAGCCTCTACAGGGGGTTAGAATTTTGAAGCTCTCAGCCAGAGTCAGAGAACTCAGAGAAACTCCATCAAAGCTGAAGACTGAAGACTCCCCGAAATCTATAAGTTTCAAAGTGCTAAACACTTCTGGAAGACTGAAGACCCTTCAAGACTAGAAGACTTCAACAATCCTTAAAGACCAAAGACTCTTCAAGACTTCAAGACCCCAAGACTTCTTGAAGACTGAAGACCCTTCAAGACTAGAAGACTTCGACAACCCTTGAAAACCAAAGACTCTTCAAGACTCCAAGAATCAATTGAAGCTTTAGACTCGAGAACAAACGCTACAACCCTCGAGTGAACGAAACACATTCACACACAAGAGAGAGAATCAAATGGATTAAAGTTAGAGATTGTACATCCACACGCATATTACATCAATACAAATATATTGTTTATTTCACGTGTTTCCATCTCCGAAGTTACGCGTGAACAATAACTATTAGACATTTACAAATTTTATACGATTAGATGCACATAACCACTCAAGTTAGACTCAAATTTAGCTAATAATAACTATAACTAGACATCTTTATTTTTTTCTTTTATATATATAAAAAGTACATCTTTAAAAGTTTTGATTTAAAATTGGAGCAAGAATTATTTAAGAGATACACTAGCACCTCCGTATAGTTGCCAACAAGAGCATAGCTAACTGGCATAAAGTTTGTATACTTTCGACCATGAGATTAAAGGTTCAAATCCTCCCCTCCACATGTTGTAAAAAAAAAAAAAAAAAAAAAAAAAACTCCTTCATATAGTTAGATATTTTATTAAACTAAAAATGGCTATGTTCTTCCTATTAGCCAATTTGTTACACCCTTTATCTTTGTTGCAGCATCTGAAGGCCAACATACCTGCAAAATAATTTTGAAATTATTAATATATGAAAAGATTGTAGTGAAAGAATAGCACAAAAAATTCCATTTGTTATTTCTTTCAAGTAATTATATTAATGTCTATTATGTATTAATAATTTTTTAATATTCTTAGAAATGATAAACAAAAATTTGATTAAAGGCTTAATTATTTGGGTTAAATTATTTAAAAAGAATTTGTACTAAAAAAGTTTAATGGACTTGTTTAAACCTTTTTAAACTCCATGTTCAGACAAAACCCTAAAACTTTAGACTTTGTTTGATAACAATTTCGTTTTTAGTTTTCTATTTCTAAAAAGGTAAAATTTCAAGCTTAGTCCCTTCGAACTTTCAGATTTGTGTCTATTTGGTCTCCAAATTTTAAAAAAATTCTAATAAATCCCTGAACGCTTAACTTTGTATCCAATAGATCTTCAAATTTTAAAAATGTCTAATAAATCCCCGAATTTTCAATTTTGTATCTAATAAGTCTCTAGCATATTCAAACTTTCAAAAAATTAACGAATCTATTAAATATAAAATTGAACTTTATGTCTAAATAAAACCCTAAACTTTCAATTTTGTGCCTAGTAGGTTTGTGAATTTTAAAAAATGTTGAACATGTCAATGACCTATTAGGCACAAAAATGAAAATTAAGGAACGTCTGGACATTGATATTTTGTAAAAAAAAAAAAAAAAAAAAAAGAACTAAATAGATAAAAGTCTAGAAAGTGGAATCTATTAGACAACTTTTTAATAATTTAACCTTCTAAAAAATATACTTGATTCCTCACGATATATTTATATATTCTTCATATCCTTCTTAACATTTAAATTTTTTGCAAATTCTAAAAACAGAATAAAAAAAATAGAAAGAACACATTTGGTAGCATTTATCAACATAATTAAAAAAAAAAGACTATCCAACACAACAAAAAATATTCAAGGAGGCGACACACAATGCACCTAATTCGTTACCATTGAATGTATGAGAGAGAAATCTGCAAAGCACCTCGGACACATTTTCAAATTCACACCCAACGATTATGAGAGTTGAATCACATTATCGTTACAACCTCATTGAATAATTTTTCATCAAAACGCAGACTTTCAAACTAAAAAACATTTATCCATAATTTTTAAAACTTCAATGCAATCGAATAATTTAAAAGTTGTTCTTTAACTCACCGGCCAAGCATCATGAGTGTGGCACTGGGATTGGATCCAGGAGAGTTGATGAAAGTGGAGCCGTCAACTACACGCAGATTCTTTATTCCGATGACTCTGTAATTACCGTCGACAACTTTTCCGACCAAACATCCTCCATGGTAATGCCAATACGACGTCACTGTTCTCTTACAATACTCTCCAACCAGACCATCATCCGACAAGTTCTCCGGCAAAGGAATTCCCAGAAACTGAATTGTCTTATTACCCTCCAAATCCCTCGTCTTAACATTTTCAATCGTCGGAGTTTCAAGCAAATCTCCGACTTTTCTCAGCCCTCTTACACACAGCGCAACGTCATCAGGATGAGAATAGTAATTGAATCGGACAATGGGACTCTTCTTCACATCGGTGGAAGAATTCAGCCGAAGCGATCCGACGGAGCTGACGTCGGAGAATTTTCCGCCGATGGTGGCTAAGCTGAGATTGGCCGAGGTGGATTGGGGAGGGAGGAGGCTAAAAGATTTGGGAATTGAAAATGGTGAAGTACTGGCGATGGATTGGAAGTAGTAGCTGTTGTTTTCTGAAATTCCGATGACTTTTGAAGAGGTGAAATCCACTGTAAATGGAAGAACCGCATCGCAGCCGAGGCGGGGATTGTCCTTGAGGGACTGGCCGACGTGTGGTTGGTCGAGGACGAGAGGTATTTTTAAGGATGAAAGATGATATTTTGGGCCAACCCCACTTAGCAGGAGAAGTTGAGGGCTTCCAATGGCTCCAGCACTCAAAATTATCTCTCCATTCTTGCGGATGAGTGCTGTATGTAGGTTTCCTTTTGAATCGGAATAGGAAACTCCAGTTGCTGATAAACCTGCGAACTCATAGAAATGCATCAAAAACTTTGCTTTTGGTTTCACTCCTACATCTCATACCAATGAAAATGGTTGCCCTCACTTATATACTCAGATATATCTTCTCCATACTTGGTCTTAAATTGGTTGGAATGAGTATAAGGGTGATGAGTGGATATTCAGGTGAGAAAATAGTATCAAGAACTACAAATGATTATTATTATTTTGTTTTTTTTTTTGAACAAAATATGACTACATACCGGTATGTAGGGATCTTTTTATCTCTCCTAATTGTCACAAGATTTTAACGGTGGTATGTAGGCATGGACCAAACTATTTGTCTTTTCGAATGTTGAGTAACCAAAGTGCCTAATACTTGTTTTGTGTTTTGAAAGTTTAAGAACTAATTAAGTGAAATTCAAATTTAGAGATTTATTAGCACTAACCAGAGAAGATGATTCTTTGGACAGTAGCCCGAATAGCAACTTTGAGATTTCTAGGTTCAGCCTTATTCAAAAGTTCCACAGCTCCATGTCTGTATCCTTTGTCATCAAAGATGGAACCTCCAATTTTAGTTCCCACAAGGTCTCTCAAATCAAACCCATTATCAGGGGCAATCCCAGCTTCAACAAGCGCCCTTCTAAAAGCAGATTGCCAAGCACTCAAATTAGGTCGAGACACCAAAGCCTCTTCAACCCATTGATACGCCTTCTCCACCATTTCCATGTTGAATTTCACGCCTTGTGTTTTGAAGAACTCTGGATTAGCTCTGGAGTACACACCGCCATTGATCATGCTAGTGCCGCCAAGGACTCGCCCTCTTAGGTTCTCTACGCCGTCCTCAGAGATGAATCGTTGGAAGGGATTTTTGCCATCATCATCAACAGTGAAAATGCTCAATAACTCTTGTTCGTACAATACAGAAGGATATTCATTTGGAACACTGCCTCTTTCAAGAACGAGGGTAGAACCATTTTTTGATATTGTTGCTGCTAATGGGCAGCCTGCTGTTCCTCCCCCTACTATTATGTAATCATATTCTTCTTTTTCTGGAAATTCATTAGCATCACGTACAAACTTCATGTAGCTGACATCTGTGAAAGAAATTTTCAAAGAAAACAAATTCGTATAAATATCAATTTAGACGTATATAGGAGAAA
This sequence comes from Luffa aegyptiaca, assembly GCA_017139565.1. NCBI lineage: Eukaryota > Viridiplantae > Streptophyta > Magnoliopsida > Cucurbitales > Cucurbitaceae > Luffa > Luffa aegyptiaca. The sequence continues at coordinate 42,948,234 of CM029402.1, read as the reverse complement.
TATAATTGTTTTAATATGATTTTCAGATTGAGTAATATTTATTACCAAACTATATAACATTCATATTATGCTTATTATTTCAGTTCCTTGGTTTAAGAACACTTTTGGTCTCCGGGAGATGATTTAGTCCCTCAACTTTTGTATATAACAATTTAGTCTATGAACTTTAATAAATAATGATTTAATTCCTAGACTTTTAAATTTGCAACAATTTAATTCTTCAACTTTAATGGTATGTGACAATTTTTAGTCTTTGTAGTTTAGGGTTTGTAATGGTTTAGTCTAAAATTACGGGGACTAAATAGTTACTTATTGAGGGACTAAATAGTTACAAATTTAAGTACAAATATCCAAAACTTTACCTACTAAAGTGTAGGTATCAAATTGTTACTTCAATGAAAATATAAGCACAAAAAATATTTTTTAACCTAATTCATTTAATAGAAAAAATTGGCTGAATTATGTATATGAGTATAGAAGAAAGACAATGAAAATTGAAATTTTGAGTAGTTTCTTCTTCTTCTTCTTTCGAGAAAAACTAAAATCAAGATTCCTTTCATGCAATTAATTTTTAGAAACTAATTTACTAAAAGTTCAAAGGAGTTTTTTTTTATCCATTACTATCTACATCTAATATTAAAAAATAATAATAAAAAAAGGAAAAAAGAATCAAAATTAAAGGGGAAAAAACAGAAACTATACATTTAATTTTATTTAGACTTGCACTACTTCAGATGAAATATGGTTGACCAGGATCTGATAGAACACGAATTGGCATGCACACCATGGGCTCAAGGCCAACAACCCTCCTTGGTAATTATCAATTTATGATAAAGATTAATCATAATAAAGAGAATTTGCGGTGAGTGGCAAATAAGAATTATATAATTGCAAATATAGCACAATGTAAAAAAAATTGCAAATATAGCAAAATCTATCCGAGTATATTACTGATCAGACACTGATAGACTCTGGTTAATTAGAATCTATCTGATAGATTTTGATTATCAGAGTTTATCACTGATAGACTCCGATTATTCAGAGTCTATCAGTGACTATTGCTGATAGACTTCGGTTAATCGAGATCTATCTGTGATTATCATTGATAGACTTTGATTAATCGGAGTCTATCAGTGATAGATACTCATAGACTTTGAATAATCAGAGTCTATCAGTGATGAGTTAGCATCCTAATTTGTTTGTTTTAGTTTCTTGCAGGGCTATGTGTCCAGTGTAGGGGGAAGATGGGTGGAGGGCCTTATAAATCAGTTCAGGACTAGTAAGGGCTGCTTTAGGTGAGACAAGTTACACACACTTCGCGAGATTTTCTTGGGAATGTTTTGATATGTTTCTCATTTTGTTAGCTTGCATAGCTTCTCACAGGTAAAGAGCTTAGCATATGTAGCTCTTGGCCTGGAGCATGATAAATGTCAACATGTTAATCTCAGACAAGGCATAATATAGAGCGGTAAGCTTAATCTAGGTGTAGGGAAGCTTAGGTTGGTGGGGGTTGGATTGAGTTTTTGTTAAGGTTTAGCACCTCCGTAAACTTTTCTTCTTGGGTTTATGTGCAAAGATGCTTCTGATGGTAATATTATTTGCAGGTCTGAATACTGAGATCAGTGTCCGTGTTTTGAGCTGGATAGTCCGAACACTTTAGATGGATGGCTTGGTGTGGATTGATCGAGGTGTTGGTAGCTAGCTGAATTTATGCAGACAAAATCATATGGCGGTCATTCTAGATTGGGGCGCGCATTTCGTGTGGGGAAGAGGGCTGCACAATGGTTGGTGTTTGGCCTAACCTCTTTGAGTCTATACCCCCGTGTGTGGAGGGTGGTAGCTGTTTCTGGTTTCCTTTTGTAATGTTTGTTCTCTGAGCGGTTCTATTGGTGTTATGGTAGATATCAGCGTTTCAATGATAAAAAAAAACTTGGACTTTCATATCATTTTTAGAGAGTAGATAACCAAACCAAGATACTCATGGGAGAAATAGTTTTTATACGCAAAATTTTAAAAAACTAAATAGATATCAAAGATCCTATAAATTAATAGCGAGAGAGAAGAAAAAAAAAAGTCAGAGAGACATGCCTCCCTGAACCTCAAGTAGATTCGCCCCTAGACAAGAACGAGAGAGATCGAGGAAGAAAGAAAGAAAGAGGGGTTTTATACCTTGATTGGGTTCAGTAGTGTTCGTAGAGATTATGAGACCTAATTGGGAGTGAGAGAAAAAGACAAGGATGAGCAGGAGAAACTTAGCCATGGTTGAATTCTCCATTTTTTTATTTTTTTTTAATCAAAAGCTCCCTCCTGGATAGTTGCCTTTGCAACCATCCAAGTTTATATAGACAGAGGATGGAATCTAAAATAGTATACTAGTTATACAAGTGATTGATATAAGAAGTCAATTTATACAAGTTACTCAACTATTATCATGAATATATATATATATATATATATTTTTTTCAAACTTTATTTTTTAAAGCCATTAAAATCTTCAAACTTTGAGTTTTCTTCTCTTAGACCACATTTTACTTTTCTAAATTCATGCTAATTCATTAAGTGTTATGTCATGTACGTTTATCATCGATCTGTTTTAATATTCACCAATAGTGAGAGACAATATTGAAAAATGTTAGTGTAATGAATTGAATTGAACTAATTAAGGTCCCATTTGATAACCATTTGGTTTTTGAAAATTATGCTTGTTTTCTTCTAATTTTCTTACCATGGTTTTCATCTTTGTTAAGTGATAAGCGCTCAATATACTAGGTTAAATTACAAAGCTGGAGGTCCTTCTAGGATCCTTGTAAACATTCACAAATAAGACTAACAAACTTACTGGAGAAGTGGAAGAGGATTCATCTTCAAACGAAGTTGAAAAACTTAATCCCGATCCCCTGTCCCTTCTTCTATTATTTTGGTTCACAAAAAGAAGAAAAAGAAGGAGAAGAACAATCAGGTTCAGTTTGAAAAATTTATGAATGCTTTTATGAATCTAAGTATTAATTTACCTTTTGTAGAAGCATTAGAGATGCCCCAGTACAACACGTTTATGAAGGAATGGCTCGACAAGAAGGAAAAGGAGAAACGGATAGACACAATGTACCTTGCCTCGACATGCAGTGCTCAATTGCAACATGACGTGCCTGATAAACTAGCAGATCCAGAGAGTTTTTCTATTCCTTGTAGCTTTGGTACTTACTCTTTTCGTGCACTGTGTGATTTATGTGCTAGTATCAATATTATTTCTTTATCGTTATGTAAGAAGTTGAATATAAGTGATATTAAATCTACTCCTGTTGAACTCCAATTAGCTGATCAATTTGTGGTTAGTCCAAATGGAGTTATTGAAAATGTCCTGATTAAAGTAGGTAGATTTTTTATCCCTATTGACTTCTTTGTTATGGACATTAAGGAAAATCCTATAGTAATTGTTATATTAGGAAGACCATTCCTCGCTACTGGAGGAGTGATTATTGACATTGAACGCAGGAAGCTCAAGGTTAGATTAGTCCAACACGAAAAAAAAGTATTCAAAGCTTTTGTGGACTCTAAGGATCGTTCTGAGGTGCTCGTGATGGGTTACAGAAAAGGTGCAAGCTGCAAGAGCACCTTTGGTGGATTCCCTGACAAAAGACCTCTTTGATGCATACACGGTCAACACGTCGAAGCTAAAAACATTAAACAAGCGCTTATGGGAGGCAACCCAAGTTAGTTTGTTTTGTTTTTGTGTTTTTTTTATGTTTTTATTGTTTTTGTTTTGTAGGAGTTCCCGTGTTCTTGTCTTTGCTAGCATACACATCAAGGTCATCATTCCAGGCAGTATTGTTCACCCTTCATTTCTCTTTATTGTTCTCATGCTTAGTTAGGCCTTAGTTTTCCATACATTGAGGACAATGCATGTTTTAAGTTTGGAGGTGGAATGCTTTGCTTAGTTGAGCCCTTGAGCATCTGAGTTCAGGCTATATTTTTTAGCTTATTGTAAATTTGGCATATGGTTATTTGTGGATGTGTTTTTGCATGATTATGATTTCCTAGGATAGGCTTTATTGTTAATTTATAAGCTTTTGATGAGTTGTAAACATGAGTGCAGAGTATTTTTAAATTTTTTTCTTGCAGTGGGAAAAACAAATTTTCTTGTAGTGCCCCAAAAGGGAGACTTTTTAGTGGAGTATTTTTCTTGGTTTAGAATTGGACTTGAATGCTTAGGAGCGAATTATTAGGTTCATAGGCTTGTTGTCACCTCGATAGATGTAGGGAGAAGCTAAAGAGATAATTTTTTTTTTTTGCAAATTAGCATGTTTAATCTTGCCTAGGAGGAAAGAAAACGAATATATGCTTATCATAATCATAAAGAAAAATCATTCTTGCTTTTACATGTGAAAGATAAATTATGTCGGCTTGTGCACAATATGCAATGAATAATAATGTTTTAGGCAAAAAGAGTTACCCCTGTTGTGATCAGTTAGGCTAACCAAGGGTTAAACTCGGGTTATGGGTCCCTACAATAGGTGAATGAAAGCTCTAGTGCCATTTATAAATGCTTAATTCAATTTCAATTTTAAGCACCTAGGTATGGATAAAAACAATCTAATTTGTTCTATTGGCTCATTAGTGAATCTTTAGTGCCAATGTAGAGGGAAGATGAGTTGAGAAGTTTAATAATCTAATCCCGAGCTAGTAGAGTCTAATCTAAGTAAGTTATTAGATATCTCTTATGCTAGTTAATTTTGGAAAAATTTTGATTTGTCTCCTTCATTGGGCCTTATGTGCATGTCTCTTGATTGCTCAATTTTTGACTTTTGAGCCTTGAGGATTGAGTTATGTTTGTTGCATCTATTTACAACCTATGTCTAATTTTTAGTTTGCTCGAGGACTAGCAAAAGCTTAAGTTTGGGGGTGTTTGATAGCGCACATAACGAGCTATTTTTCCCTATGTTTATTTGTTAGTCTTTGAGAATAAATTGACCAAAATCATACACTTTTATGTTCTTTTTTTGTAGGAAATTGAGTTTTGGCATGAAATGGAGCATTTGGAATTATTTGGGTGCTCGGGACCTAAAGAGAAGCTAAAGGATTAAAGAAGACTTGAAGAAAGAATTGCATGAAGCTGGAGAACCCGAGGCTCAACATCGAGACACTGTGTTATAGCGTCTCGATGCTGGAAATTTTCTATATCTGAATATGGTGGTGAACAGGACAGCATCGAGACGTTATCCCTAGCGTCTCGACGCTGTCGACAGAATCAATATATAAGGAATGTGATCTTGCATGGGAAATGGGAGTTCAATTTGAGAGTTTTTAGACCTAATTTCGACAAAGGACATTCTGTGGGAGCTGAAGCAATGTCAAGGAGTGTGAATCAAGCTTGAAGACGTGGAGAATCGTGATAGGGACGTGGCGGTTTCAATGGATTTGAGAGTTTTTCCTTTCTTTACCTTATCTCTCTTGTAGTTTTTATGGCTTTTCATTCAAGTTGTGATTGTAGCTCAATGACTATGAGTAGCTAAACTTGTATGTCTTAGGGATTGATGTAGTCTTTTAGGTTTATGGATTAATTATTGGGATGCCTTGTGCCTTTATTTTATTCATGCAATTATGTTTAAATGCTTTCAATTACTTGACCATTGATTGAATGATTTAATGTTGAATCTTGCTCGGGAGAGAGGATTTAGCTTAGACTTTGATTGCATAACTAAGGTAGAATTCTAAGATCGGGAGATTTAGAATAACTTTAGAAGTTGTAAAAAGGAACTAAACTCAAAGTCTTGCATGTTAATGAACTTAGATAGGGATATCGGGTTTAGTGTATGCATGAGAATCATTTGTACTTGGGAGAGATATTTGTGATTTAAGGTTCCTTGATTTATAGAATAGTTGCACGTTAAAACTTCATTCCCTTTAATTAATCTTAAATCTAAATTGACGAAATCTAATCTCTAAGAATTTTTCCAATTGAGTTTCCAATCTTTAATTTGCATTGTCTTTGATTCAATATCATCGTTCCTTTGTGATCTCTAAATAAAATTGGGATTCATAGTAATTAACTCAACTAGAAAATCAATCTAGAGGATGACATTTGATTTTAAATCACTATATTATTACTTGACCCGTACACAAGTAAAATTGCACATCAGAAACCCACCACTAATATGAGAATCCAGAAAAGTAGTAATCTCATCCCTCTCCTAAACCGTTATTAATCTCATTCTCATTTCTTATTTCACGAGTCACACAACATTTGTATTAGTTACTTTACTCATTTCTATCTTTTCTCCCTCAACTAATAATGAAACTTCTACTTTTTTTATAAATTATTTTAAGACTTTTCTTATCTCTGTTATTTACATTACTTATTGTTTTTCTTATGATAAAATAACCATATTAATTTATTCTTTAATTACATGTAACTTTCTTTTTATAAAATTAAAATCTTCTATTTAATTTGAATCAGTAATTATTTTTTATTTAATTTTTTAAAATAAAATATTTTTATTAGATACATATGAAATAAAATAGGTTTATATTTTTCTAACAAAAATTTATTATAATCTTTTATTTAGTTTTATTTTAAATAGTTATTACTTATTGATATCAAAATAAATTATTTAAATGAAATTCATTATTATTAAATTTCATTATTTTTTTAAAAGGAAAATTTCATTATATTATATTTGTTAGTTGATATAATTTTATTTTAATTACTTATTATTTGAAAATATTAAAGGAATTGTTAGGTGCTAGTTTAGGAAATGAAAGCTAAATTGGTAAAATATTAAATATTTATTTGTACATTATTTTCTAGGTAGGGTAGTATTGAAATTAAAAGTTAAATTAGTAAAATGTTTAATATTTATATACATTATTATTTTTTATGTAGGGTAGTGTTGAAAGATAAATTAGATGGTAATGATGTCTTTCATGCGTGTTGAAATTTATCCGACAAGAATTTCACTCCCTTCAATGTGATAAATTACCAAGACAAAAACTAATTACAGCGTTTGATAATCATTTGGTTTTTAAAAATTATGTTTGTTTTCATCCAATTTTCTTACATTGGTTTTCATCCTTGTTAAAGACATACTTGAGTTCCTAGCCAAATTTCAAAATCAAAAACAAATTTTTGAAAACTATTTTTTCTAGTTTTCAAAATTTGACTTGGTTTTTGAAAACATGGGAAGGAGGTAGAAAACAAAACGAAGAAACTTGTAGGTGCATGTAGTATTTTTAAGCTTAATTTCAAAAACCAAAAACCAAAAACCAAGGGCCCGTTTGATAACCATTTCAGTTTTTGGTTTTTGGTTTTCTGTTTTTGGTTTTTGGTTTTTGGTTTTTGGTTTCCTGTTTTTTAAAAACAAAAACCACATATGTTTGATAACTGTTTTTTGTTTTCTGTTTTTAAAAAACAGAAAACCAACCTTGTTTGATAACTGTTTTTGGTTTTTAGTTTTTAAAAAATTAGAAAGATGAAAAGATATTTTAGAGAGAGAAAAATGTGTAAAGACGTTGAAACAAAAATTTAGAGACACAAATATAAATGTTTTCAAGAGATTTTTTTTTTAAAAGACGAGAGAAAAGTTAAACATAGAAATTTTAGAGAGATGAAAGAAAATGTTTAGAGAAAGAATATTAGTTAGACTCGAGAAAAGATATTAGTTAGAGAAAAAATAGAAAACAAGTTAGAGTAAAAGCGATAAATTTTAGATTAAAAAAATTAAATAAAAAAAGAAAATTTAGAGAGATAGTAAAGTTAAGAGTAAAAGATATGCTAAAGAACTAACGATAAATTAGAAAAATAAAGAAAAGTTGTAGCGATAGAAAATTTTGGTAACTTTTTTTTTCCAAAAGAAAAATTAGAACATGTTTTTTGAGGAGAGAAAAGGTATTGACAAGTTTTTAGAAATAGACAAGTTATAGAGAAAAAAAAAGTTTTGAGAGAGAAAATTTTAGAGAGAGAGAAAAATAAATTTTAGAGAGAGAAAAAAATAGAGAAAGAAATTTGCTGGAGAGAGAGGTAAAAGAGGAGAAAAGTAAGCATTAGAAGAAAAATGAGTTTTTGAAAAACAGAAATCTGTTTTTAAAAACTATTTTTTTTTGTTTTTGAAATTTACTTATAATTTTAAAAACGTTTTAAAAAAACAGAAAACAGAAAACAGAAATGGTTATCAAACACCCCTGTTTTTTTAAAATGAAAAACAGAAAACAGAAAACAGAAAATGAAATGGTTACCAAACGGGCCCCAAATGGTTATCAAACGGGGCAAGTCTTCGATTAACAAATAATGATAATTAAAAAGAAAAGAAAAGAATTAAATTGTATATCATTCATTCAAAGAGTTTTCGTGTAGTGGACGTATAGATATCCATTTATAAAACCATAAATTTAAATTATTATCATTGACATTTTAATCCTTAATTGCATGTCAATAATTGTTACCCAATTTTTCTCCGATATATTAATGTAGTAGCTTTAATTTTTTTTCTTCTTCTTCCTTTTTTTTTTTCTTTTCTTTTTTTGACTTCGATAACATTTTGAAATTTGAGGGTGGAGGATTCAAACATCTAACCTCTTGGTCAAGTGTATATGTCAATTACTGTTGAGTTATGTTCACTTTAACAATGTAGATTAAATCTTTGGAAATAAATTATAAGAGTAGTTGTTGTGAAAAAACTAAGTACGTAACATACATATCATAAAGTTTAGTGGATAAGGCATCGATAAACATCCAAAGGTTAATGGTCCGATCCTCACCCTCACAATTGTTGAACTAAAAAAAACATACATAATCATAACAAACATGAAGTTAGGATAAAATAAGTCATCCAAATTTTGTAAAAATCCAAATGTTGTTAACGTAATGTTGAACAATATATATCTAGTTGACATACAAGCTGAAGATCATGTTCAAGTAATAATCTAAACCATTTGTAATATATGGCGGATAAAGTTGGGTGTTTTATCATGGTAACACTTATACAACCTGCTTTGTAACAATTACAAATGATTTAATCCAAATCGTTCATGTAGAGACATGTGAGTGCGAATATCATATACAATGAGTTTATATAAGACTGGATCACATAAAATATTTAATCTTTTTTTTATAATTCCATTAATTGAGAGTCTAAATATTTGATAGGATGATCTTATGCGACGACTCAAAATCTTGGGTGAGCTATGAACTCATGTTCTATGAAGACATGTCCTTTGATTTCCATGGAAGAAAATAACTTCTATATAAGAGTTGATTCAATAAGCCTACATTTTTGGATACTTGACCTAATAGGCTGCTGGAAACATGAGTTTTACAACATAAAATTCACTCTACCTTCTTCCTAGGGGTGAAAGTAGATGAGTTGTTTAAAACAAAAATATAATACTACTTAGACTTTTCAATGAAATCACTTATTATTTTTATACCTAATAAATTATAATAAAAACTCATTTTTAAATTTTAAGCAAATAATTTAGATATTTTTATCGTGTAAATTTGCTTTATAAACTATATTTTCTTAAAAATTCAAATATATCCCTAAATGTTTAGGCATACGAAATAATAATATATGTTATATATATATATATATATATATATATATATATATATTATCAAATATAAATGGAAATAAATAAAAGTATCGTTAAATTTTTATAAATGATTGAAAATTCAACCTTCATTCCATTTCTTGTACACACATGTATACACCGTATATATCAATACATTTAAAATTATCTTTACATAAATTTGTGGATCTGAACCTAAACACAATTGTGATGTATTATTAAATTATATATATTTGATGATTGTTTTTTGTTTTATGTTTTTAAAAAACAGGAAACCGAATTTGTTTTATAATCGATTTTGGTTTTCAATTTTTTTTTTTAAAAAAAAAAATTAGAGGGACGAAGAGATATTTAAGAGAGAGAAAAATGTGTGTAGATGTTGAAATAAAAATTTAGAGACATAGATATATATGTCTTTTAGAGAAAAGTTAAATACAATAAATTTAGAGACATGAAAGAAAATATTTAGAGAGAAATATGTTAGAGAGAGAATAATAGTTAGACTCAAAAAAAATATGAATTAGAGAAAAAAATAATAAAAAAAAAGTTAGAGGGGAAGTGACAAATTTTAGAGAGAATTTAAATAAAAAGATAAATTTTAAAGAGATAGTAAGGTTAATAGTAAAATATATGTTAATGAAATAACAATAAATTTTAAAAAATAAAGAAAGTTGTTGTGAGAGAAAATTTAAGGAGATTTTTTTTTTCAAAAGAAAAGTTAGAGATTTTTATTAGAGAGAAAAAAAAAAGTTAGAAAGCAATTTTAGAAATAGTTAAGTTATAATGAAAGAAAAAATTTAGAGAGTGAAAACATGTTAGGGAAAAGGAAATTATTCTACTTTTAGAGAGAAAAAAAATGGAGGAATATGTTGGAAGAGAAATAGAAATGAAAGATAAATAAAGATAAACAAAGATAAACATTTAGGGTGTGTTTGGTTTAACTTGAATTTTGAAAATAAATCATTTTGAAAAAATTTGTAGTGTTTGGCAACCACTAAAAATGACTTATTAGAAAATGAGATTCATAAATAAACCATTTTGAGGGAAACACTTGAAACCAACTTTTTAAGAAAGAGTCTTTGGGTATACAATAACTTTGTATAAAAACACCTCTGAGAAAATTCAACCAAACATATGAGTGTTTAAATTATAAACAATTTTTATACAAAATGTTTTTTAAAAAATGTATTCTTGAAAAACATCTAAATTAAAATGTATTCCAAACGGACCCTTAGAGAGAGGAAATAATTAGGGGCCTCATTTTGACTTTTCTGCTATCTCATCTATCTTGTAGCTTCCAATAGCAACCAAGGTTTTAATTATTGATGTTCACAAAAATGTTGAATTCATAAAGGAGGGATATTTTAGAAAAATTATAAATATATAAAATTCATGAAATATTTTTACATTAACAAATAAGCCATTCACAATTTTTTTTTTTTAAATAAATGAGTCTGTTAAATAACGTTCTCGTTTCTTGTTTTTTAAGAATTAAAAACAGAAACATGTTTGATAACTATTCCTATTTCTTTGTTTCTAAAAAAAAAAAAAAAAGAATAGTAACATAAATGTCGAACAAGTTCTTGTTTCTTGTTTTAAGTTAAGATAAAATTTAGTACATATAACGTAAAAAAAATATATTACATACATTAAAATAAATATAAAGTTATTATATAGAGTTTATAGTGTTTATTCAGCCCAAATACAAAATAAAAAAATAAAAATAAATTTTATCCTTCAAATGTTCAAATTTGATTTGCAATGTTATATATCACTCAAACCAATTTATCTTTAACCATGTTCGCTTACACGAGTTAGTTCAATTATATTAATTTGTTACTTACAAACTTTGTAAATTTTCAATGATCTCTAATTTATTGCACAACATGCTACCGATATATATATTTTTGTATGTTTGTGGTAATGAGACATTTATTTAAGGTTAGAAATTGAGCTTATATACCAACATTTCTTGAATTGAATAATAAATTTTATTTTTTTTCTTTAAAAATGCATGTATTTCTCTTTAGTCAATGATCCCGACACGTAAGATCAGAAAGAGAGAAAGAAAGAAAAAATATATATATTTTACAATTAATGACAAACGTGAAATATCTTATTATTGAATTAATTTCATAAATAAATTAAAACCCTACCAAAATTATTGAAAAATAGTAAAGATTTAAATAGAAAATAATAACTAAAAGTTCATTACTTGAAAAAAAAAAGATTAAAAAAAAGAAAGAGAAAAAAATAACAGAAAAAAGGGAAAAAAAAATTAAAAAGAAAGATAAAGAAATAACGAAAAATAGAAAAAATGAAAAAAAAAAATAGAGAGAAAAATGAGGAGAAGAAATGAAAAAGAGAGAGAGAGAGAGAAATGAGGAGAGGAAGAAAAGAGATGAGTGACGAGGAGAGGGGATGGGTACATGCATGAAAAAAAAACGAAATTTGAAAAACTACTTTTTGTAGTTTCTTAAATTTTGGTTTTTTTTTTTTAACGTTTCTAAAAATTTAAAAACAAAAAACAAGATGAGTTATCAAACATGTGTTTTTTGAAAAATGAAAAACAGGAAAAAGGGGGGGGGGAACATTATCAACTATACTTAAAAAAAAAAAAAAAAAAAAAGAAAATGAGGGTCAAAAATATCTTAAAGAAACAAACAAACCATAACAGCTTAACTCCTAGAAATTTCAACAGAAATTAAATGCTAAAATGAAGAATGAATAGTGAATACAAGTAAAAAAGATGCTAAATTTAGTAAAATATTGTGGGATTCTCAAGAATGTAATTGCCAACTTGAGTGGAGTTTTAAAGATAAAAGTTTCTAATCAGATTTGAAGAGCCAATTAGAATTGGACACGAAAGCACCAAAAAAAAATGTACCTTCATCCTCAATTTATTATACCTGAAAAAAATGAGGAAAAAAAATATATATTAGAAAAATACATACTTGAGCTGACACCATTTTTACTTGAAAATCTGACCATTCTCATCTGATTTCTTCATGTTTCATATAATATTTTATGAGACATATATTCTAAATCATTTTGGATCATGTGAACCTTTTTATCTACTTTTTAGAGACATTTATCTTAAGAGTTTTTATTATTTAAAAATTATCGAGGTGGTTTCTGACGCCATTGGCGTGATCAATCTGCTTAACAAGGCAAACTCAGACCAATCGGAAATCTCCTTTTCGGTCGATGAAATCGAGTGCCTGATTGTCAAGTACGATGAGATCAATTTCGTCCATAGCCAGCGATCGCAAAACATAGAAGCTCATCAACTGGCGTGCTTCGCTATGTACGAGAATTTTGGGAATTTCTTTTGGTTTTGGGATCCTTCTTCCACTTCAGAAGAAGGTTGTTTTTCGTTGGGTCGGGCCTTACCCGAGATTATTAACCCCCCTTTCTAGGGAGGTAGTTATACCGTTCGTTTCTTTTTAATGCAATATCTATTTTAAAAAAAAAAGTTAGTAGATTTGTATTAAGTGTTAAAAAAGAGATGATAAATTTTTCTTTAATCTTGAAAAACAAATTTTTTTCTTTGTTCAACAACATTTAGGAGTGTCTTATTTCTTGGTCAAGGTATATGTCAGTCATCATTAAGTTATACTCACTTTGACAAAAATCGTATTAGGTTGTTCTACATTTAATCCATCGTCCATGAAAAAATGTCAACTTTTTATTGTATATCCAAAAGAAGATTGAGAATTACACCTGTACTAGGTTCATCCACAAGTTAGCTGGACCACTTGAAATTATGGCTTGAATTTATTTTCATAGTGGGTATTTATGCTAATAGTCATTTAACATGAATTTTGTATATCATCTTTTTTTTTTTTTTTTTTTTTTTTTTTTTTTTTTTTTTTTTTTTGAAGAACTTGTATAATCTTGAATAAGAAATTGTTTGCAAAAAAAAAGATAATTAAGTTATTATGGAGATTGATTAAGTATTTAATTCGAAAGGCTAAAAGTTTTAAATACTATTAACTAGCTTTAACTTTTACTCAAAAAAAAAAAAAAAAAAAAACTAGCTTTAACTCCAAAAGTAAAAGCCAACATCAATATTGTTCAAAGAGGTTAAAATATCCCTACTTTCTTAACACGTCGTAGGTTAAAAGATTAAAATTATAAAAGTTTTGACACTAAAAAAATAGAGTAATAATTATAAAAATGTATAAATGTTTAGGAATCAAAATTAGTTTAAAAACAGCCTCGTTTACAATAAGACACCCACTAATCTATTCGTTCTCTATTAAAATTAGCATACTTTACACATTGGAACAATATAAAGATGAACTCAAATCTTAAAAACGTGTGTTTCAAACAAATAATATAAACCATAAAGTCTTTTTTGTTTAGGAATAATTATAGCTTTTTGTGAGTTCAACCATTGCAGGAGTGGAAGATGAAAGCATCATAATTTTTTAAATGGTGACCTGTGCCATATCTAATAAACTACGTTCACATTTATGTTTCTTAAAAGTGAGCATAATTTTCGCATAATATGAATTAGTCTCATGAATAGAAACTTCGATCTTGTTGAGATTCGTAAAACCATACAGACTTTTAATAGATCCCAACTTATGAGACAGCCACTTAAACCTATAAAGGGTAACATATTTTATATTGAATTACCTTTTTCTCACACAAAACTTCTTCCTTTTATTGTCAAAGTGAGTATAGATTAGCGGTAATTGACATATACCTTCAATCAAGAGATCATGAGAGGTTCAAGTCCCTTCGCCTCCAATTGTTGTTAAACTAAAAAAAAAATCTTCCTTTTATCTTGTAGGCGGTTAAGATTCTCTCATAATCATTTTTTACGCTTGCAAACGCACAATCCCAAACTGGATCTAAACCTAGTTGACAAATCCAGAGTCTATTGAATCCATCCATGATTTCTCCATTAGGAATATATGTATTTAATATCATCTTAAAAACAGTTAACAAAGTTTCACCATATATAATTTAAAGATGGATGAAAGGTTGTCAAATTATTCCAAATTTTATTTGTAATAACATATATACACCAATACCCCACAGCTATTCTTTGGAAGGAATTTCTAAATTATGACTAAACACGAATAATAATATTTAAAATATAAAATAGCTTTTACCTTTTAAAATACGTTTAATTTATTTATTTGAGTTCATAAAAGTACGTTTATTATTATTAAAATAACTTTCAAATGTGCACTAGATAAAGTTTCCACGTATAATAACTTTCTATTTTGTTCTTTGGAGAAAAAAAAAGAACTTGTTAACTCGATCTTTCTTGAAGCATCTTGAGCCCAATATACCTACAAAATAATATTGAAATTGTTAGTTTATGGAAATAAAAGATAATAAAATAATCTAAAGCACAACAAATAAATAATTTTTCTTTTTTTATTTTCAAGAAAATATTGTGCTCTCGTCGGTTATTAAAAAAAATTCTTATAATTTTGAAGACGATGAAAAGAAATCTTAGGCTTACTAGATATACCATTTCATTTTATAAACTCTGTTCCATTTTTGTTAAAATTAACACTTGTATAAAGTAACCAATAGGGGGTGTTTGAGGCACTGAATAGGTTATAATAACCCCCTTTATTATAACCTATTAAGTGTTTGAGGCATCAACAAAAATAAATGGTGAGGTGGGTTATTTTTAACCCCGATTATTTTATCCATTCCTTACAGTAACCATCATTCAACCCACGATTATTCTATCCATTTTCTACGGTAACTTTCTTCTCTCTTCTTCCATGCGACTACTTGACTTTTCCAACGACCGTCGGTTGGTGAAGTTTCCGACGACTTTTCCGACAGCTGACGACGACTTTTTCGGCGATCGCCGACGACTTTTCCGGCCACCGATTTTTTTTTCTTTTTTTTTTTTTCTATATTTCTTCTCATTTTCATTTTGAAAAATATAAAAAATGAAAATAAGGAGAGAAAAAAACATCGAAAGTTGCCGAAAAAGTTGTTGACAACATCGAAGGTTAACCAACTTAAAAAAAAAAAGAACATTCAAACGAAATTGTATTTACCACACTCAAGTTTATTTCAAATGATTTTATTGAAAAAAAAAAACTAATATGATTTTTGAACTTAACATTTACAATTTTTATTTTGGCAAATACTAAAAGTTAACTAATATGATTTTTCTATACCAAATCCTAAACTTTTTTGTTTTGTAAAAAAAAAAAAAAAACATAACCCTAAATCAAAGTGAATCGTATATCATAAAAAAAAAAAAAAAAAAAACTAGAAAAAGAAAACAGTCAGTTTGAACACAGATTATTTTATTAGACTAAAATAATCTGCACCACAAACATAGATTGTTTTATCCTATACTATAATAATCTGCACCCAAACACAGATTCAGAGCCCCAAACAGCTACTAAGAGAATAGTTCAACTGACATAAAATTTATACTTCGATCAAGAGGTCAAAGGTTCAATCCTCCACCTTCATATATTGTTAAAAAAAAAACACTTGTATAACATAATTATTATAAACTATATAATATTTGTAAAATAATAAATGTCTAAATTTATAGCATAAAGCATGTTTAATGAATTTATCAATAATAATTGAGACTCAATTAAATATTTAGTTGATAATCATTAATCATTTTTTTTTAACAATATGTGAGGTGGGGATTTGAACCATAGACCTTTTAGTCATTAGTACAAACTTTATGCCAGTTGGTTAATCACCACTAATTTTATTGTATAAGAATATATGGCAAATATATAATATATATGTATATGTTGTTCTGTATTGAGTGAATCTCATTGGGTGTGCTTTGTATTCTCTGGGTTGAATACCCTTTGTGAAGTAATAAATCTCTCTCTCTCTGATGTTCTACAGTGGATGTACACCTTTTAAGGTGGAACCACTATAATCTTGAGTATTATTCTTCTTCCTCTCCTCTTTACTTTTGTTCTTGTATTCAAAAGATCGTATAAGTCTTGACAATTGGTATCAGAGCTACGAGTGGAGAATTCTTGAAATTGCCATTGATTAGGGTTCGCTATTTGAAAGATTTCTGGGCTCGTTGAAATTGGATGCTGGTAATTGGAAGATTGGAGGTGCTACTGTTTTTTGAAGTTTTTTTTTGCAAGAATCTTGAAAAGATTTGGTTGGTATCAACGTTACAATGTCAGCAAAGTTCGAATTGGAAAGATTCGACGGCAAAGGTGACTTTGATCTCTGGAGACAGAAGATGAAGGCTCTCTTGATTCAACAAAAGGTTGCCAAGGCTCTCCTAGATCCAAGTAAGTTACCTTCCAGTATGACTAAAGATGAAATTGAAGAGATGTGTGAAATAGCTCATAGTTCGATAATTTTACATCTTGAGGATAACGTACTACGTAGAGTGAGCAAAATTGTTAATGTGAGGGATCTTTGGGCTAAATTGGAAGAATTATATTTACCGAAGACACTCACTAATAAGATTTTCTTGAAAGAACGTTTTTTCACCTTCAGAATGGACCCGGCTAAAACTCTAGAGGAGAACCTTGATGATTTTAATGTTGTGTGTACCGAGCTGAGCAACATAGGCGAAACAATTGACTCTGATAATCAGGCAGTAATTCTCCTTAATTCTCTTCCTGAGGCCTATAAAGAAGTTAAAACAGCTATGAAGTATGGGAGAGAGAAGCTGTCCTTAGAGCAAATTCTAGTGTCACTGAGATTAAAGGATTTAGAATTGAAATCTGAGAAGAAGGAGTCAGAGGCTCTTTTTGTGAGGGACAAGCAAAGACATAGTGAAAACCGAGGAGGTCGAGGTAGAAATGGAGGAAACAGAGGCCGTGGAAACCATGGTCAGCATGACAATAGCAGCAGGGGCAGGCATCAGAATTATCAGTCCAGAGATAGTAGAAACACAAATAGGTTTTTTCAAAATGAAAAATCAGGAGAAAAAGAACCTATTAAGTGTAACTACTGTCGTAAGGAGGGCCACATTAAGTGGGATTGTCCTCAATTGAAACGGAAGGCAAATAAAGCTTCAAGGTCTGAAAACAGAAGCTCTGCAAATCTCCATGATGGTTATGAGTCCGCTGAAGTCCTAATGGTCACAGATAAAGAATGTGCTGATGAATGGATCCTAGATTCTGGGTGCACATTCCATATGACGCCCTGCAAACACTTTTTCTCAGAGTTGGATGAATTTGAAGGAGGGAAAGTTGTTATGGGGAACAACCAGCAGTGCTTTGTTAAAGGCATTGGGTCTGTAAGATTGAAGCTAGCTAATGGTTCTCACAAACTACTGACTTCAGTAAGGTTTGTTCCAGGATTAAAGAGGAATCTTATTTCTCTTGGCACACTCGACAAAGCTGGTTTCTCCTACAGATCAGAGAATGGGATGCTGAAAGTGTTTAAGGAAAATGAGTTGAAACTCACAGGAAGATTGTCAAATGGGCTCTATGTTCTTCAGGGCTGCACATTGACTGGGGAAACAAATGCTGTCATAGATTCTACAGTAAAACACACACAGTTATGGCACCAAAGAATGAGTCATATTAGTGAAAAGGGCTTGTCTTATTTGAATAGACAAGGCTTATTGGGAAACAAACAGCTTACAAAATTACCTTTTTGTGAGCATTGTGCTCTTGGCAAGGCTACAAGAAACAGTTTTAAGACTGGACAACATATAACCCGTGGAAAATTAGATTATATCCATTCAGACCTTTGGGGTCCAGCCCGGGTTAAGACACATGGTGGTGCAAGATATTTTCTGACTCTCATAGACGACTTCTCAAGGAAATTATGGGTCTTTCTTTTGAAGAGTAAAGATGAAGTATTCAGCCACTTCATTGAGTGGAAGACAATGATCGAAACTCAGACTGGGAGAAGGATAAAATATCTGAGGACAGACAACGGACTTGAATTTTTGAATGAGAAGTTCACCGAATTATGTAAGACCTCTGGGATTAGCAGGCACTTGACAACTCCTTATACTCCACAGCAAAACGGCCTAGCAGAGAGATACAATCGTACCATCCTTGAGAGAGTCAGATGTATGTTGTCGAATGCGAAATTACCCAAAGTCTTCTGGGGAGAAGCAGCAAATACAGCTGTTTATGTAATAAATCGAAGTCCATCTTCGGCTTTGGACTTCAAGACACCGCAAGAGCTGTGGACTGGGAAACCACCATGTCTAAAGCATCTTCGAGTTTTTGGATGTGCTGCATATGCACATATTCGTCAAGATAAACTCGAACCAAGAGCAAAACGGTGTATTTTCCTCGGTTATCCTAAAGGGATTAAGGCTTATAGACTATGGTCGATTGAACCTGGAGAAAATAAGTGTTTTGTGAGTCGTGATGTTTCTTTTAATGAAGTTTTGATGCCCTGGAAAGATGAAAACAGATCGAGTGATACAGTGGAATCTGAGTCATTTGAAATAGAGCTGCAATCTGGTACAACAGTCACAAGGGCCACGGATTCAGCTGCTACTGAGATTGAATCTCAGAGTACAAGTGCAGAGCAAACTGAAGTAGTAGCAACTACTTTGGACCCTCAAGCAGAACACGATAATCAGCTTACTGTTGAGACCGAAACTGTTGCTGATTATCAGCTTACTCGAGACAGAAGCAGACGTGAAATTAGAAGACCTTCCAGGTTTGATGATTCTGATTTTGTAGGATATGCTTTTAATTGTTTTACTGACAGTTATAGCATAGAACCATCATCCTACAATGAAGCAATTAAATCTAATGATAAAGAATTGTGGCTGACTGCTATGAGACAAGAACTAGACTCACTGTATCGTAACAAAACTTGGAAACTTGTTAATAAACCTGCTGGAAAGAGGGTAATTGATTGTAAATGGGTTTTTAAACTCAAACCAGGGCTACAAAGCAGTGATAAACCTAGATATAAAGCTAGGTTAGTAGCAAAAGGATTTAGCCAAGTTGAAGGGATTGATTACTCTGAAGTTTTTTCTCCGGTTGTTAGGCATACTTCCATTCGTATTCTTTTGTCTATTGTGGTGCAACTCAATCTTGAATTAGAACAGATGGATGTAACGACAGCCTTCCTATATGGTACTCTTGATGAGGTGATTTTTATGAAACAACCACCTGGTTTTTCTGAAGCTGGAAGGGAAGAAATGGTTTGCCACCTCCAGAAATCGATCTATGGCCTAAAGCAGTCACCTCGACAATGGAATAAGAGGTTCGATTCGTTCATTCTTTCTCAGGGATTTGTTAAAAGTCTGTATGACAGTTGTGTGTACCGTAAGACAATCACTAGTGATATTTTTGTGCTGGTTCTTCTTTATGTCGATGATATTTTAATTGCTTCAGCTGATAAACTTGAAATTGAGAAACTTAAGGCAGCTCTCAGTAGAGAATTTGATATGAAGAATCTTGGCCCTGCAAAGAAGATACTTGGAATGGAACTTATGAGGGATCGCGCAAGAAACATTCTTTGGATTTCTCAGCCTGAATACTGCAACAAGATTCTTAAAAAGTTCTACATGGAAAATTCAAAAGCAGTAAAGACCCCTTTAGCCCAACACTTCAAGCTGTCTATGGCTCAATGTCCTACTACTCCAGAGGAAACCGATGATATGAAAATGGTACCGTATGCAAACCTAGTAGGCAGTCTCATGTACACAATGGTATGTAGTAGACCCGATCTTGCTCACGCTTTGAGTGTTATTAGCCGGTACATGGGTAATCCTGGAAGAGCTCATTGGGAGGCTTCAAAGTGGGTCATGAGATATCTGAAAGGTACCTCAAATAAAGGTCTCGTTTACACAAAGGCTGATCAACTTGGAGCAAATATCACAGGCTATGTTGATTCGGATTATGCAGCCGACTTAGACAAGAGACGTTCCTTAACTGGTTATATTTTCACTCTCTTTGGAAATGTAATCAGTTGGAAGTCGACTTTGCAAAGTGTGGTTGCGTTGTCGTCCACAGAGGCAGAATATATAGCCTTAGCAGAATCCGTAAAGGAAGCAACCTGGCTTATTGGCAGCGTGTCTGCAATGTTTAAAGAAGACTTTGAGGTAAAAATTTACTGTGACAGTCAGAGTGCCCTAGCGTTGTCTAAAAATCCCACATACCACGACAGAACGAAACACATAGACGTACGTTTCCATTATGTACGTGAAGTAACCCAAGATGGTAGTATTAAGTTGCTGAAAATTGGGACAGAGACCAACCCAGCAGACATGTTGACAAAATCCCTTCCTGGAAACCGTCTTGCCTATCTCTGTGAATTGTTGAAGATAGACCCAGGTTAGACAGTGCTCAGATCTATGTGTTTTTAGACATCAGTTGGAGAGGGTGCTATCAGTTTTTCTTTGTTAAGCATAAGGTATCAAGAGGGTGATTTGTTGTGTTTGATATCCTTATCCCAGTGCAGCATAAGGCCCATTAAGGAATACTTCATTAACTGCCAATTTTGTTAGTTGGTACTAAAAATCAGCTCGTGCAGATCACGTGGAGTGTAATATAAATCCCTTATCAATGTAAGCTTCAGTGGTGTGTGAAAACTAGAGTGTTCTGTATTGAGTGAATCTCATTGGGTGTGCTTTGTATTCTCTGGGTTGAATACCCTTTGTGAAGTAATAAATCTCTCTCTCTCTGATGTTCTACAGTGGATGTACACCTTTTAAGGTGGAACCACTATAATCTTGAGTATTATTCTTCTTCCTCTCCTCTTTACTTTTGTTCTTGTATTCAAAAGATCGTATAAGTCTTGACATATGTTTTAGACACCAATGTTTGGAAGTCTTTTAAATTTTGTTTCTATAGTTTTCGAAACTTTCAATTTAATTTTTTATGTTTTAACATTTTTCTACCATATCTAATGAATTAGTTGTTGATGATAAACTTAACTATATGACTTTTTTTTTTAGTTCAACAATATGGGATCGAGGGATTGAACCGATGATCTTTTGATTATACACACATACTTTATGACAGTTGAACTATGTTCTTGTTTATACTTGATGAGTTTGCACAAATTTGGAATAAGATTTAGCGTTTAGAAGGATAAATTTTGGCAAACCACATGTCATGCAATATTGACAAAATTATATATCACTGAAGTTGAGCCGAATTTAAATTTGACAAATGTCTCTAAATTAAAATTGTTAGAAAATTTAAAACTTGACTAATTAAATAATGTCACATTTCAGTAGGCTAATTAGATTGTGTGATGACCATTTTTTTTTTTTACATAAACTAATCCAATCAAATTGTGTTATATCTTTCTCAAAAAGAAAGAAAGAAAATAGCATCATATACTCGTAAAAAAAATTGTCATATATCTATCTGATGATATAAATAGTTTAATAAGATTTTCCTATGACTATCTAATGACATAAGTTAGTCCAATTAAATTGTGTCGGTCAACATTGAACTCAAAATCAAGTAGGCTCAAAACCAAAATAAAGGTATATGAAATACTTACTTCACCTTTTAATTCATTAGAAGGGAGAAGCTAAAAGTCTAGAAGAAGACCAAAGATTAAATAAAAGATTGTAACCATTCAAACATTAATAATATCAAATTCATTTTTCACTAATTATTATATTCTTTTTTTTTTTTTTTTTTGAAATCTTGTGTGATTAATTAGGGCACGTTAAGTTAAAATTTTTGCCTAACTTCTAAGAATTTGGAGGAATTACTTTTTTTTCTCCTAGATAATAACCTAATTTCTCTAGACTATTTTTGCCAACTCAAAAAAATTATACAATGTAAGTTGTTCATCAACATACAAATTTTAACATTCACACAAATATTAAGACACATTTTTTTAAAAAAAAAAAATATTAAGATACATTAACATAGTTCAATAGTAAGGTATTATACATTTATCCCTTGAGGTAAAATATTCAAATTTTCAACGAAGAATTAAAAGAAAAAAAACATTCACCAACGTGAGAATATAACTGAAATATATTGAAACGAAAAAGATAAAGTTAAAATTTGTAAACAATAGTGTACCTAAATCTTTTTTAAAAAAACCAAGCATATATTTAGCCTTTAAAATATATAATACAAATAAAGATAAGATTTTATTTTGAAAAAAAACGGCAAGTGTTTATAATTTTATCACATTTATTCTATAAATTTTAGATTTGAATCAGATTTTCATCTCCCCAAATTTTAGGCACGTTTGATAATCAATTTTTTTAGTTTTTAAAAATTATGTTTGTTTTCCCTCAATTTTGATTCATCTTTATTGATATATTTACATTCCTAACCAAATTTCAAAATTAAAATCAAATTTTTGAAGACTACTTTTTTTAGTTTTCAAAACTTGGTTTTTAAAATCATGTGAAGAAGGTAGATCACAAAACATAGTAACTTATAGGTGGTAGGAGTGTTTGCAAGCTTAATTTTCAAAAATAAAAAACTAAGAACCAAATGGTTGTTAAAGTACTTTTAGGCCCCATTTGATAACAATTTTTTGTTTGGTTTTTTAAAATTAAGCCTATAAACACTACTTCCACCTTAAGTTTCTTTGTTTTGTTATCTATTTCCTTATAAGGTTTTCATAAACCAACTCAAATTTTGTAAAATGAAAAAAATAGTTTTAAAAAACTTGTTTTTGTTTTTTTGAATTTGATTAAGATGTCAAATGTGTCATTAACAAAGATGCAAATCATAATAACGAAATTGAGAGGAAACAAGCATAATTTTTAAAAGTCAAATGTTATCAAACGGGACCTTATGCCCCCGTTTGATGACCATTTTGTTTTTTTTGTTTTTAGTTTTTTAAAATTATGATTGTTTTTCCCAATTTCCCTACCATGGTTTTCATCTTTGTCAAGGGCACATTTGAATTCCTAAGCCAAATTTCAAAACACAAAAACAAGTTTTTGAAAACTATTTTTTTTTTTAGTTTTCAAAAATTGGCTTGGTTTTTTGAAAACATGGAAAGAATGGATTATAAAAACAAAGAAACTTGTAGGTGGAAGTAATATTTATAAGCTTAATTTTCAAAAACCAAAAACCAAAAACCAAATGGTTATCAAACGGCCTAAATTTTCTATTTTTGGTTTCCAAACATTTAAAAGGTTGACCATTCTACTTCAACAATCATTCAAAATTTCATTTTAGCTTCCGAAACTTAAAAAAAAATTAAAAATATCACGACAGTGAGAACAAAGTAAATTTCTAAAAAGGGTATAAAATAGATGAAATCTAAAAGTAAAAACTCACCGGCCGATCATCATGACAGTGGCCATAGGATTGGTTCCAGGCGATTCGGAGAAAGTGGAGCCGTCGACTACACGCAGATTTCTTATCCCAATGACTCTGTAATTACCGTCGACAACTTTTCCGACCAAACATCCTCCATGGTAATGCCAAAACGTCGTCACCGTTCTCCGGCAAAACTCTCCAACAGAAGCATCATCCGCCATGTTTTCCGGCAACGGAAGCCCCAAAAACTGAACCGTTTTCTTACCCTCCAAATCTGGCGTTTTAATACTTTCCATCATTTGGGTATTCAGCAAATCTCCAATTTTTCTTAATCCTCTGATACATTGCGCAAGATCATCAGGATGCGTAAAATAATTGAATCGAACGATGGGACTCTTCTGCACATCAGTGGAAGAATTCAACCGAAGAAACCCCACAGAATCCACTTTGGAGAATTTCCCGCTGATGATGACTGAGCTCAAATTGACGGAAGTAGATTGAGGAGGAAGAAGGCTGAAAGATGGCGGAATTGAAAATGGTAGAAAGCTTGAGAGAGATTCGAAATAGGTATTGTTCTCTAAAGTTCCGACGACTTCTACCGTCGTGGTTGGCAATGGAAATGGAATCACTATGTTGATATTGTAACGGGGATTGTCGGACATGGATTCGCCGACATGTGGTTGGTCGAGGACGACAGGTAGTTTTAAGGATGAAAGATGAGATTTTGGACCAACCCCACTTAGAAGGAGAAGTTGAGGGCTTCCAATGGCTCCGGCACTCACAATAATCTCTCCTTTCTTGCGGATGAATGCTTTATGCAGATTTCCTTTTGAATCTGAATACAGAACCCCATTTGCAGATAGACCTAATTCATGTATAGATGCAAGAAAAAAAAATGAGAATTTTGTATATAGGTAAAGTTAGAATTTTGATGAATTCTTACCTTAATGGACATGTTAGTAAAATTTAACCAGTTTTATGATTGAATGATAATTTTACATGGAACAATAATACTTCTGGGTACGTAGGAATCTCCCTATCTATATACTCCATTAAAATCTTGACAAAGAGAGAGATAGAAAATGAATTTTGTTTTTAATCTCTTCCAATTCTCAATGTTTTAATGGTGGTGCGGAGAGAGATATACCTATACATTAGTGTGTAGCTAAGTATTTTCCTTTTACATAAAGATAAATCTATCATAGTAAGTCAGCTAAATAAGGTTGTGCCAAAAGATTTGGTTAATATCTATTTGGCCCATTCAATTTTTTTTTGCTTATCCAACGATTCTACCTCTAGCAAATTAATTTAATGTGTATCACATGGCAACATGACTCAAAAAAAAAAAAAAAAAAAAAAAAAAAACTTTTTGTACTGTTATACTAACGACGAACTTGTAGTTTGAATCACCCACTCCCACACATGTTGTCAAAAAACAATTTTAACCAACATGAGCCTAACTCAACTAATTAAGATAAGTATTCCTCTTTCTTAAAAAAAAAAACTCAAATATATATCCAACCA
Source organism: Luffa aegyptiaca (assembly GCA_017139565.1). Classification (NCBI taxonomy): domain Eukaryota; kingdom Viridiplantae; phylum Streptophyta; class Magnoliopsida; order Cucurbitales; family Cucurbitaceae; genus Luffa; species Luffa aegyptiaca. The sequence goes on along the minus strand of CM029402.1, from coordinate 42,922,978 downwards.
AGAGCCTAAAGGTTTGAATCTCTATCCTAACATGTTATTAAATTAAAAAAAAAAATTAGAATTAAATAACAAATTAAAAAAACATATAGTTACCAACAATTATTTTTAAAATCTATAACAAATCCAGTTTAAGTCTTGAGTAGATACAACCATCATCAAATTTTAACTTTTTTGCAAGTGAGTTTTATCTTTATATAATTAACCCTTAGTGTGTTAATTGGTCAAAAAGCTAATATAATGTCATTAGAGAAATGGCATTGTGACACATAAGTTGCTAGCCAACCAAGATTGACATACAACAACTTTGTATTAACTTTATTAGGTATGGCAATCAAGTTAAAAACAATTAAACTTTCTCAAAAAAAAAAAAAAAAAAATTAAACTTATGTCAAGAAATAGAATATGAGGGCACAAATGACACATACATGTCAAAGCATATTGTAGTTTAACTTAAAATTTGTTTATATTTAGGGTTTACCCTTTCATATACTTGACTTCTACCTTTTTAGTTTTTTTGGGTTTGACATTGATTTTGGGGAGGTTGAAATGATTAAAAAAGAATCTTAACTATTTTTAGCGTTTAGTAAAATAGATTATAAATTAATTTTTATAAAAGTACTTTTTCAACTACGTTAATTTGTAAAATCCAATAATGGTAGCTTTTTAGATTAGCTTCCCTAAAAATCTAATTTGTAACTAACTATTTATCTTCTCTACACGTTTTTTCAGACTTGATTCACGCCAATCATTTTTTAAATTTAAGTTAAATATTTTTATTCTATTATCTAATCTTATACTCAATTGAAATTATTTGTTTTTATTTTTTATTTAAATTGAAATAATATATATTTTTTAATACAAATAGCAAATTATATTTCTGGGCAAAATATAAAAACATTCTAGATTAAACATAACATTATATTTTAAATCATTTGAAATTAAAACAATTATCTTATATGTTTCAAAAAAAGTAATTATCATTGTCAAAAAAAAAATCTTAAAATAATTTTGAAATTATCTAATAACACTTTGAAATTAAATTTCAAACATTAAATTTATTTATTGAAAAAATATAGTTAATTTGCAATGATTTAGAATATTAATTTACCAACACCTCAACCTTCCTTTTCATATATAAAACTAAAATTTATCAAATACTAATCTACTAAAAGCACAACCAACAACAATTATTTTAAAAGCTACAACTACTTTTTTTTTTTTTTTTCTTTTCTAAAAGTCATTTGTATGAAAAAAAAAAATTGTATTTTGCAAATTATCATACAAGTATTTTTTTTTCTTTTTTTTTTTTTTCTAGAAGTCATTTGTATGAAAAAAAAATTGTATTTTCAAATTTCTTTCAAATTCCTCCTCCTCCTCTCCTTTTGTGCTATCTATCTGAAGGAGGGTTTTTCCTTTTTGCCTATCATTTATTATTTGTAGTGTTAAACTTAGCTATCTAATTATGTTTTAATTGTTTGGTTTTTTTATTTTAAATCACGTATTTTTCTTGAATTTATACTATTAATTGTTGAGGATCTCACATCGGAAAGATGAATAGAGACCTTATGATTTATAAGATGCATTAGGTTACTTCTATTATTGTCAATTGCTATCTTGCCAATTAATTTTGAGATAAAACCATGTTTATCTAATATTAACTTCTTACTTTTTTTTTTAAAAAAAAAAAAAAAAAAAAAAAAACTTCTTACCTTAAAATTAAAATTAAAAATTATATTATTTAAAGTTTATAGTATGATCTTAACACTTTACCTTTGCTATTGTTTTATTCTTTTACCTATATAACTTTTTTTTTTCTTATTGGAAATACAATTTTAACAAACAATCATATATTTTATTACACAAATTAATTATTAGTGTAGTTTTTAAATTATGTTTACATTTTATTTTTGTTTATATTAGATTGAATACTTTTTAAATTTTAGGAAAATTAACAATTTATACCCCTAAATTTTCTAAGTTTAATAAACTAAAGGCCTAAACTAATAATTCAATCCATTGAAAACTTTTACAATTATATCAATTAAAACCCTAAACATTCATAAGCGAATCAATTTAGAGACCTATTAGTAATTCATAACTATTTTCACTTGATTGCATTAAAAATCAACTCAGAATTACTTAAATAAAATTATTGTTTTCTCTCATAATCCTACCAAAGTAACAAGAAAATTTATTTAGTAGTTCTTCCTAAATAAGCAGAGAAAAATAAGGCGAGAAGAGAAGATAAACAAATCGTTCATATATATTAACGAAAGTTGTTAATTACTACCCGCTTGATTGCAAATTTCCTCTAATGTTACATTACTTTCTTCATCTAAATTAGAAATCTTACACAAATATTGGATTATGCATTAATGGTTTTAAAAAGAAATCTTAACAAATATTCTAAATTTATTCACTTTTGAAAGTTGAAGGTTTAAATTTATACGATTATTAGTTTAGAGTTTTAATAATTGACTTTTTCCCCCAAAATTTTACCATATCAAATATTATATTTCAACATTTAAGAAATGTAAAATTTCAGCCATCATATCAAAGTACAAATAAGGTTTATCAGCACTAACCAGAGAAGAGGATTCTCTTGACTGTGGCCTGAATTGCAACCTTAAGATTTTGGGATTCACCCTTATTTAGAAGCTCCACAGCTCCATGTCTGTTCCCTTTCTGATCAAAGATGGAACCTCCAATTTTAGTCCCCACAAGATTTCTCAAATCAAACCCATTATCAGGGCCAACCCCAGCTTCCAACATCGCCCTTCTGAAAGCAGATTGCCAAGAACTCAAACTCGGCCGAGACACCACAGTCTCTTCAACCCATTGATAAGCCTTCTCCACCATTTCCATGTCCCATTCAACGCCTTGTGTTTCAAAGAACTCTTTATGAGCCCTCGAATAGAAGCCAGCATTGATCATGCTACTGCCACCAAGGATCCGCCCTCTTAGATTCTCTACGCCGTCCTCAGAGATGAACCGTTGGAAGGGATTTTTGCCATCATCTTTGTCAGTAAAAGCATTCAATAGACCTTGTTTGTTCAATACAGAAGGAAATTCATTGGGATCATTGCCTCTTTCGAGAAGGAGGACAGAGAAGCTTGATGATAATGTTGCAGCTAATGGACAGCCTGCAGTTCCTCCCCCTATTATTATGTAGTCGTATTCTTCTTTTTCTGGTAAATTATCGACGTCGTGCACAAACTTCATGTAGCTAACATCTAAAGAAAAAGTTAAGAACAAATAAAAATCAGTAGAGAGAGAGAGAGTAGTAGATTAAGGAGAGAGATATTATTTTACCTTGATTATTGGGTTTAGTGTGAGTGGAGAAGACTCCTAATAGAGAATAATGAGATATGAAAATAAGGATGTGAAGAAGAAAGGCAGCCATGGTTGAGTTCTCCAAGTTTTCAAAAGCTATGTACTATGCAACCAGGCAAACGTTTATATAGACACAAGTTGGAATATAAAATAATAGAATCTTGAACTTTATTTTTTGCATTTTATGTGTTTTATTTAAAAAGCTGAAGAAAATAGTTCATTGTTCAAACATAAATTTCATCTCAAAGTAATCCAAAAAGAGAACTGTTAGGACAGTTGGGAAAGGATTGAGTTCTCGTCTTATTCTTGGAGGATTATGCGAGATTCTAATAATCTTTATTTTCTACTAATTTCAAGGAGAAATTCTTCCATCAGGCCAGTAGAATAAGACTAGTAGTTTTGTATCGTTGAAATGTAAGAGAGAAATTATAAAAGTACCTCGATTTTGTATTCAACGCTTATTAGGAACCGATAAATTTGAAGATTTACCTCCAACGGTTTTGAAGATATTATCTTATTGTGGCGGCCTCATTAAATAATTTACCTCCCAAGAGACAATATAGGTAGTTAAGTAGGTAGGTTAAATAGGGTACTTATAAGTAGTTAAGTTGGTAGTTAAGTTAAATAGTGTACTTGTATACATTCTAGCATAATTCTTCTCTTTTCATTTCTTTTCTTTTGGTATTTGTTAGTGTTTTGGTTAAATTAGAATTTCAACTAAATTTTAGGTTTTCGTCTATTTGGTCCCTAAACTTAAAAAAATATTGTCTAATAGGTCCTTAAACTTTTAGATTTGTGTTAATTTGGTCACTGAACCTTAGAAAGTGTCTAATAAATCCTTAAACTTTCAAATTTTGTGTCGAATAGGTCCCTGGATTTTCAATTGTATCTAATAGGCCCTTAACTTATTCAATGTTTTCTAAAATTTGCGACCTACTAGACACAAAATTGAAAGTTTAGAGTCCAATTATTAGACATAAAATTCAAATTTATATCTAATTGATCGGTTGATTTTGAAAGATTTCGAATATGTGAGGGACCTATTGGACACAAAATTGAAAGTTTAGAAATATATTAGTTACTTTCTAACCAACATCAGAATTTAGGGATTAAACTTGTAATTTAGGGCCCGTTTGGTAATGTTCTCGTTTCTTGTTTCCGTTTCTTCATTTTTAATACAGAAAAATAGAATTTTATGACCCTAACACCTATACATTCAATAATAATAAACCTATACTCTTATTTATGTTTGAAAAAAATTGGAAACAAGAACAAAAAAAAGAGAAACTAGTTTTAGTTGTTCCCAAAAGTTCTATACAAATTTTGGGAGTGTTTCTAAAAAATGAGAAACAAGAAACATACATAGTTATTAAATGCTTAGATTTCTTAATAAAATTGGAAACAAGAAACAAGAAACGAGAACGTACCAAACGGGCCCTTAGTATATTGTTTTTATTGCTCCTATAGAAAGGAAATTTTATGATTATGTGAACCCTAAAATTTCCAACGTTTCATTTTGAGTTACAAATTCAATTTTTTTTTATTTTAGAAAAAAATTAAAAATGCAATAAAACCTTTAAATTTCACAGTAATAAAAAAAAGTTTAAATAAAAATCTAAGTCCCTTTTAAATTTTGGTATTTGAAAATTATTTGTGTATGTGAAGAATATCCCTCCATATCCTAGATGTTTATTACAGAGGTTTTGATGGAGATTTTAAGAATGATTTATGTTGTCAGCACTTAATTTTGCAAAGGAAAGGTACGAAGTAGTTTCAAGGTAATCGGTTAGAATAGTTTGTTTGTTAAAACCACTACTACTGATTTTGTTTGGGTTGGTGACCAAGATTCTAACTTCTTTAGTTAGATACCAACTTTTAGTTTTCTTTTGGTAAATTTTAGTTGAGTATTCTTTCCTAATTATATGTAGGTCTTCTTTAATGTTGATGCACACCCTATTTAATAAGCATTAATTGACAGCAAAAAGAAACATGGGCAAATAACTAAAAACAAACAAGTAGTGTGTTTACATTTTGCCAATCTAAGTTAAATGTCCCTCTTCACTCAAGATTTTAATAAAGAAATTTAATACGTGTGATGAACTTGATTTGTGTGAGTATAATACAATCTCTAATTTTTTATCTTCTGATTCTTTCTCTCATTAAAATGTAATTTCCTCTTCAAGACTTTGCAACTTATTTGTGAATGTGAATTTGTCTTGAGGGCTTTGCAACTTGTTCTCGAGGTTGATTCTTCAGCTTGTTTTCAAAGTCTTCACGTCTTCGAAGAGATTATGGTCTTCAAAGAGTTTTTTCGATCTTCAAAGTCCTTCAGGTCTTATGGTTTTGTGATCTTCAAAGTTTCATCGGTCTTCAAGAGTTTCAGTATCTTGAAGTCTTCAATCTTCAATGTGTCTTTGGTCTTCAAAGAGTTTTAGGGTTTTGAAGTCTTCTAATCTTCAAAGTGTCTTTGATCTTCAAAGAGTCTTCTATCTTCAAGAGTTTCAAGGTCTTGAAGTCTTTTGATCTTTAAAATATCTTTGGTCTTCAAAGAATCCGTTGTCTTCAAGCGAGCTTCAAAGAGTCTTCAAGTCTTAAAGTGTCTTTGATCTTCAAGGGGGCATTCATTATTCAAGAGTTTTGAAGAGTCTTCTGATGTTTTTTGCTTGTGAAGTCACCCTGAATTCTATTGTCTCTTTTGAGAGTTAATTTTTTGAGCCCTCAAATTAAGGGGAGATTCTCTATTTAGAGAGCTTTCCACAAATGTAGATTTGGGCTTAATGGCTTTTGGACCCAACCATATTTGGATTTGGGCTCTGATGGTTTCAGCCTAACTATATTTAGATTGAGATATTTGTATGGATGGAAAAATATGAGGGTCGGTTTTGAAATATGTCCAAAAATATAAAAATACTAAAAAATGGCCACACGTGCTTCCTGTGTGACAAAAAATTTTCCGGCATCCCATTTTTACCCCTGCACAACAAATACATACACTGTATCTAAACTTTCAACCCAACAAAATCTCCTTAGATTTCGTTTCAAAACTTCCAACCCAAGAAATCTCCTCAGATTTCTTTTCAAATTCAAATGTTAGATTCTAAAAACCAAATTTATATCTAAATAACATTTTTTTATTGTATGTAAATAAAAAAACGGCTAATATTCTTTTATGTTAATTCTGGAGAAAATCCACGACAAAATAACATAAACAAATAATATTTTCTACTTTTTCGTCAAACTTTCATATCAATCGACTTCACCATCAACATCAACCAACTGGATGAACATCGATGAGCATAATTGACCCCATATACCAGGTATTTTCGTTGCATTCCAGATTCTTTACAGTTTGACAATAAAAAACAATCAGTAAAAAAACCAAAAGCATGTTACAACATGTTGGGAGTGGGAGGACCCAAACCACATGCATCTTGGTCACTAGAACAAGTTTTATGTCAGTTGTTCAACGTTGACATTTATTGCCCATGTTTATAATGAAATTGAAAATAATGTAATCATAACGTCTATGTAAAGTCATTTCTTTTTCTTTTTTGACATAACTTATATGATATTGGGAAAGACTAGTATATCATTGTAAGACTAGCTCTTTAAAGACAAAAAACATATGCACATATTAAATTACAAACTTGACTCTTGCCCAAAAAATAATCACAGAAATTGAATAACTTTAAATTGCTGATGAATTTATCATATTATATTTAATTGGATCATATTTGATTTATCGAACTATTCTTTGTGGAGCCAAGAGAGAAATTTGAAACTAAAATCTATTTCTTAAAGAATACCTATTAGTAATACAAGTGTCTGTGTAAATGTTGACAGAAATATCAATAAAATATTACCCTCCATGTATATTATTGAAATACTATAAAACATATTTAAATAAATGAATAAGTATATTTAAATTAAGAAATAAGTTAATATTAATTTCTAGAAAAAATTAACAACTCATCGCTAAACTATGAGGTTATTGTTACAATCGCAATTAACTTTTTAATTTCATCAATCAGTCTCTTGTACTTTGTTAAATGTTATAATCACATTCATGAATTTGTAATTTGATCAATCAACCGCTTATATTTTGTTAAGTATTGCAATTAATCCTTTCTATTAAGTTGTTAAATTACTATTTAATTTGACTTCACATGTGTGACTCATGTGAGTAGGAGGAGGACAAACTTGTCATTGAGACCTTATACAAGGACGACCCTTTTTTTGAGTTGGCAATGGACTAATTTGGAGATGGAAGTTTCAGCTACGGGGATTGCAATATATTTGGTCTTTTGGGGTTTCTTTTTTCTCATTAAAAAAAATTGCACAATCCAAATTAACATCCACATAAATTGAAACTTCTTACGTTCCATTTTTTTAAAATGTAAAACTTTTTTTTTTCAAATCTGCCAATAACAAGTTTGCTCTTTCCTACTAATGTATAAGTCTCACATGTGAAGTCCAATTGTAAGCTCGCTACCTCTTTTTGGAGTAATATCTATTCGACTTCAAGTCTCTAACTCTCCAAGGCCTTATTAGGCTGAAAGGATTTGTGAGGAGGTGTTTGCTTATAAGCCAAAGTCGCAAAAGGATCTTTTTATTCAAAATATGTTCACCGCTACAATGTAGAACCATCTGGAACGAAAGGAATAGTCGTATCTTCAATGGAAAGCTTGTAGCTATTTTCAAGCTATATATGATGCGACTTCCATCTCTCTAATGTTGGCCTTTTTGTAATGCTCCTTTGTATGTTTCTCACATACGACTCTAATGAAGTATCCTTTTTCTAAAAATAATTTAACAACAACTAACAAAAGAGGTTGATTGCAACACTTAACAAAGTACAAGAGATCGATTGATGAAATTAAAAATTATCTTGGGTGTAATTGCAACATTTAACAAAGTACAAGGGTCGTTGATCAAATAAAAAATTCAAAGGTGTGATTATAACAAAAACCTCATAGTTCAGGAGTGATTTTTCCTATTTCTTAGTAGTGTTTTTATTTACATTAGTAATATGTTGTTACTTTTTTTAAAAATATGTTCATCTACATAAAAATACTATAAAATATATTTAAATAAATGAATAAGTATATTTAAATTAATAAGTAACAAAATATTACTAAGTGTTTTAGACTTTTAAAATAAGTTAATATTCTTTTTTTACCAGTGGTTTTGTTTACATTAGTAATATTTTGTTACTTCTTTTTATAACATTCATCAATATTTTTATGATATAATATATGGAAAGCAATAAATATTTAATTTTCATAACTAAAGGTTTTCTTTTTTAGTATTGATATTTAAAATTTCAAATGTTCTATATTTTTTTAAAATTTATTTAGCAGAAACCTAACATATGCCTGTGTTCTGTCTTTTTTTTTTTTTTTTTTTTGGAAAATGTTTTGTCCTTCTTTTAAAATGTAATTGTAGGTATGAACATTTCATATTTATCTCTTTGGTGGTTGACAGACCATTATTTGTGATAAGGCCAACTCCTTTAATTAGAATAAAAGAAAAATACTAAGTTAATTACAAACTTGACTTTTTAGTGGGAAGAAACATACAAATGTCTTAATCAAATTTTATAATTTTGCTGCATTTCAATAACTTTGAAGCAGCCATTGAACTCTTCTAAAAATATTAATAAAATAAAATAAAATAAACAGTCACTAACCTCATCATAATTTATTTTATGAGATAATAATTAGACTTAACAAATTAATTGAACAACACATTGTGGAGCAAGAAAAAGATTTTGAGAACTATTTTTTTCCTTTTTTTTAAATGGATTACCCACTGGCTTAGTACCATGAGGGTCAGGCATTTTTTTTATTAATATTGTAGTTTTTTTAGTTTGAAACTTATTATTAAAATATAATAGATTTAAATTTTCGGTCAAATATCGTCTTTTGAAGAGACGACCTTGAAACACGTGTTGCATGTCAGTGTCGTCTGACATGAAAATAATTAAAAAAAATTCACGGAAGAGATAACCTCCGCACAATTAAATAACAAAGGTAGTATTGTCAATGTGCTGTGGGCGTGACCTTAAATTGTTTGTTCCTATGTTCAAATCTCAGCCCTGCAAGTTTTAATTTTTTTTTTTCTTTCTAGTTTTTTGTTTTTAAAATATCAGCAGTTTTTATTTTTATTTTTTTCTTGTTTCACTTTTCTTTGAAATTTGAAGTTTGAAATATAGGTAAAAATCAACAATTTTATTTAATGTATAAAGTACACATTTTCTTTATATTTTTATTTTGAATTATACAACTATTATAACTAATTTAATTTAATGTATAAAGTGCCCATTTTATTTTATAATTAGCTAAATTAGCTAAATTAAAAAGTTGGTTATAATAGTAACAATTTAATTTAATGTATAAAGTACACATTTTCTTAATATTTTTATTTTGAATTACAAAACTATTATAACCAATTTAATATAATGTATAAAGTGTCCATTTTGTTTTATAATTAGCTAAATTAAAAAGTTGGTTATAATAGTAACAATTTAATTTAATGTATAAAGTACACATTTTCTTAATATTTTTATTTTGAATTATAAAACTATTATAACCAATTTAATTTAATGTATAAAGTGCCCATTTTGTTTTATAATTAGCTAAATTAGCTAAATTAAAAAGTTGGTTATAATAGTTTTATAATTCAAAATAAAAACATTAAGAAAATGTGCAATTTATTTATTAAATTAAATGGTTGATTTTTACCTATATTTCAATCTTCAAATTTCAAAGAAAAGTGAAACAAGAAAAATAAAAATAAAAAACTGCTGATATTTTTAAAAATAAAAAACTAGAAACAGAGAAGAAAAAAAGAAATTTAAAATTTGGGATTCGAAAATGGGAACGAGAGAAAGAAAGGTCACGCCTACACCATATGGCCAGTACTACATTTGTTACATAATTGTGCGGAGGTCGTCTCTTCAAATCTTTTTTTTTTATTATTGTCACGTCAGACGACATGCAACACATGTTCCAAGGTCGTTTCTACAAGAGACGATCTTTGACCGAAAATTAGTTTCAAACTAATTATATTTCAATAATAAGTTTTAAAAACTACAATATTAATAAAAAATGTTCCATGAGGGTCCCCATATTTTAAATTGTCCATTGCTTTAATTTAGAACCTCTCTTAACCTTTTTATAACAATGTAGGGTCTCATATTTTTGTTTTCTTTACATGTATATAGTTATCTCAAAATTACCCAAACGAACATAGTTAGCGATAATTGACATCCACTCTCGACTAAATGTGTCTTGAGTCTATGTGCTACATCATTCACATTGGAGTCCTTCACTGCTCCATATGTGAAATTATTTTTCCGGTGTTTTATCAGATTTGTTAGTACCCAAATATGTTATTTAGTAAAGAATAACAATTGAAATAAAAATTATCATATCTTAGGTAAGTATTTCGTTATGGCCTTAAGCTTAGCTTCTAAACCCTCACGCATTGATCAATACAACCAACACACTCAAATTTCCTAACAAGTTTTCCATTTTCTCAATCCTCCAAAATTCAAAAGCCTCCATTATTGCTCTCTTCAAACTTTCAATTTTTTTTCTTTTTCATCGTATTTTGTGAGAGAATTTGTTGTATTGTGAGGATTAAATTGTGTGGGTTCAAATTTGTAAATCCACTTTATCAAGAGTTTTTTTTTTTTTTTTTTTTCAAAGATTACAAATATTGTAATGGTTTGATCCTTAATTGTGGATAAGGGGTTAGATTTACTCTTGGAAAGACTAATGTAACGTATGGTTGAGTTCTGATTTGTAGAAAGAGTCGAATGGATTTTATTCAAATTTCCAAGACGCGTTTTGAGGAATGGAGTAGGTTGAGTTTGAGCAAAAATTACAATGTCATTCTTTTCTAACTCTTTTCTTTTTATTTCTATAATTAATTGTGTTAAATTATTGCATGCTTTTAAATTGTTCTTATTTATTTATTGAAATTGATAGAATTAATTTTCCATAGTTTTTTTTTTTTGAGAAGATTAATTTTCCATAGTTTATATCTATCTTGCTTGTTTATAAAAATATTTAGGCCCTGTTTGATAACTATTTGGTTTTCGGTTTTTGGTTTTTGAAAATTATGTTTGTTTTCTCCCAATTTCCTTAATTATAATGGTTTTTATCTTTGATAAGGATGTGTATTTGAATTCCTAGCCAAATTCCAAAAACAAAAACTAGGTGGGTGCAGTGTTTTTATAAGGTTAATTTTCAAAAACCAATTTCCTTGATTTGGTTCTTGAAAACATAGGAAGAAGATAGATAACAAAACAAAAAAACTTATAGGTGGATGCAGTGTTTATAAGGTTAATTTTCAAAAACTAAATAGTTATCAAATGTGGCCTTAGTGATTAGATTAATTGAAATTAAACTCTTTTCAACCCCTGTAAGGTTGCCTTGTTTATCCAACAATTGATATAAGATTGAGGTTGCTCTTCTAGATTATTATTATTATTATTTGTTATATAAACTTTATTGTTAGAGTTTTATAACCAAACATAGTAGTAAATGAGGTTATTGAAGGTGCATCCACCTCTAGACCTCCTTCACTTTGATGGGTCTAATTATACTTATTGGAAGATTATGTTAGAAAATTTATTTGCAATCCCATTAACTGTAACTTAGCATTAAATGTGAGTTAGAAGTCCTTATATTTCTATGAAAAAGGTTAAGGTTAATGATGTACCTAAATTAGAAGAGGAATATGATGAAAACAAAATGAGAAAATGCGCCAAAGTGAGCTTAGCTCAGCGGTAATTGGCATGTACCCTCGATCAAGAGGTCAGAGGTTCGAATCCTCTACTCCAAATGTTGATGTACTAAAAAAAAAACAAAATGAGAAAATACTCTTTTAATGCTAGAGCGCTATAAATTCTTTCATTCTCATCTATCTTCTTTCTTTCTTTTTTTTCATTTCTTTTCTTTTGATTACAACAAATTTATAGAAAAAATTTGAACCTTCGATCTTAAGAGTAAGAGGAGGTTTGTTAATTGCTAAGCTAGGCTCATGTTTTAATTTGACCTCATTAAACAATTCAATGGGGGAATTTTAGCTTTTTAGTCATGAGTAAAAAAGATAACTATATTTGGATAAAAACAAAAAAAAAAAAAAAAGATAACTATATTAGCTAATAATGAGTTCTAGCTTTGTAGTCACCCCTATTTTATGAGTAAAAAAGATAACAAAATAAGTTTATTCATGTTTTTGAAAAACTAGAAAATGGGAATAAGAAACCAAATCTATTTGTTTCTAAAATTTGTATATAATTTTTAGAAACAAAAATTAAAAACAAGATAACATGAACCCGACGACCAAGAATGTTACACAACGGTATTTCTTAGTTTACACTCTTAACTTGACCTTTGTTGCAATACCTTAAGGCCAACATACCTGCAAAATAATTTTGAAATTGTTAGTTTATGAAAATAAAAGATAATGAAAAATTTTCAAGTACAAGTAAAACATAAACTGATTTTATTTTTGAGTTTAATAATATTTGAAATGAGGAGTTCGAACTTTGACCTATTAGTCCAGGATATATATCTTAACCAATTAAGTTAGATTAAAATTGACATTTTTGTAAAAAAATATTTTAAAAAGTTCAAAAACATTTGTTTAATAACTTTTCTTTTCCGTATCGAAAAAAAAATGCCTTTTCTGTTTTGGAAAGCACTTCAAAGTTTTAAAAAGCTTTTGAGGATTAAAAAAATAAAAGTCAACAATATCATTTTAACACCAAAGAACGAAAAAAGTAATGATAAAATTACAAGTTGTACTTGATTTTTAATGATAAAATTACAAGTTGTTCTTGATTTTTTAGGATGGTTTCTAACAGGTTTCTTAAATGTTTAAAACATTTCTGACTTTAAATTTTATATCTAATAGATCTTTGAACTTAAAATTTTTTTAATAATTGATCTCTAAAATTTTAAATTTGGGTTTAATAGGTTCCATCAAACAAACAACGACAACAAAGCTACATGTTTGTGTATGTATACTCACCGGCCAAGCATCAGGAGGGTGGCCATAGGATTAGTTCCCGGCGAGTCGGAGAAAGTGGAGCCGTCAACTACACGCAAGTTTTCAATTCCGATGACTCTGTAGTTACCGTCGACAACTTTTCCGACCAAACATCCTCCGTGGTAATGCCAATAAGTCGTCACTGTCTTCTTACAGTACTCTTCAACTGAACTATCATTCCACAAATTTTCCGGCAATGGAGTCCCCAGAAACTGAAATCCTTTCTTACCCTCCAAATCTTGCGTCTTAATCTTCCCCATCGTTTGGGTTTTAAGCAAATCTCCGAATTTTCTTACTCCTATAACGCATTTAGCAAGATCATCAGGATGCGAATAATAATTGAATCGAACAATTGGACTCTTCTTCACATCAGTGGAGGAATTCAGCTGGAGCGATCCCTCCGAATGCACTTCGGAGAATTTCCCAACAAAAAGGGCTAAGCTTGAGATGATCGAAGTGGATTGAGGAGGAAGAAGACTAAAAGATGGCGGAACTAAAAATGGTGAAGGGCTGGCAATAGATTGCAAATAGATATTTTTCTCTAAAATTCCAACGACTTTTACAGACGAAGCAGCCAGTTGGAATGGAAGGACAACGCCAGCACCAAAACGGGGATTGTCGGACATGGATTCGCCGACATGTGGTTGGTGGAGAACGACAGGTAGTTTTAAGGATGAAAGATGAGATTTTGGGCCAACCCCACTTAGAAGGAGAAGTTGAGTGCTTCCAATGGCTCCAGCACTCAAAATTATCTCTCCTTTCTTGCGGATGAATGCTTTATGCAACTTTCCTTTTGAATCTGAATATGAAACCCCACTTGCAGATAAACCTACGAGTTCATAACACAAACATCATTGACTAAGTGAAAATTAAGTGAGAAAATAGTATTAGAATCAAAATAGTTATTTTTCAAAATAGAAATTAAACCAGAGATTCGCTGGCACTAACCAGAGAAGATGATTCTTTGGACTGTGGCTTGAACTGCAACTTTAAGGTTTTTGGATTGAGCCTTATTCAAAAGCTCCACAGCTCCATGTCTGTTTCCTTTCTTATCAAAGATGGAACCTCCAGTTTTAGTCCCCACAAGATGCGTCAAATTAAATCCATTATCAGGGACAACACCAGCTTCCAACAATGCCTTTCTAAAAGCAGATTGCCAAGGATTCAATATTGGACGAGACACTACCGTCTCTTCAACCCATTGATACGCCTTCTCCACCAATTCCATATCCCATTCAACACCTGCCGTTTCAAAGAACTCTCGATGGCCCCTCGAGTAGAAGCCAGCATTGACCATGCTACCACCACCAAGGACCCGTCCTCTTATGTTTTCTACACCATCCTCAGAGATGAACCGTTGGTAGGGATTTTTTCCATCATCTTCTACAGCAAAAACATTCAACAGACCTTGTTCGTTCAATACAGAGGGATATTTATTGGGGTCACTGCCTCTTTCGAGAAGGAGGACAGAGTATTTTGATGATAACGTTGCAGCTAACGGACAACCTGCCGTTCCTCCCCCTACTATTATGTAGTCATATTCTTCTTTTTCTGGCAAGTCGCTAGCATTATGTACAAACTTCATGTAGCTAGCATCTGAAAAAAATCAAAGTTCATAATAATAAGAATCAATCAAGAGACGAGTTTGAAAAAGATGAAAAATAATGTTAGTATCTATTAGATATAGATCAGAAAATCTACATGTCTCTAATAACTGTTAGACACGTAGATTTAAAATACTTTTGTAGTTTTTTCTCTCGTATATCTAATATAGTAAAACTGTCGGTCACTTCGTGACGGCTTCCTCCAATCATTTGAGAGAGAGATTTTACCTAGATTGGGGATAGTATGTGAGGAGAGGACTCCTGATTGGAACATAGAGATAAGAATGAGTAGGAGAATGGTAGCCATAGAATACTCCATGGTTTCCAAAAGCTGAAAGTTGGGATACTAGTTTTGTCCCTTCCAGTTTGTAACCATTGGTATTTATATAGATACAAAGTTTGACTCTTAATTTGAATGGAAGCAAATGGTTGGTCAAATTTAACTATCTTTTTTTTTTTATTTATTTATTAAACTAGGTCTTTTCTTGTGTGCTACCAACATTGTAAATGTAAATTAAGAGTCAAACTTAATTTCTAACTTCACTGTTCTGAAAAGAAAAAGTGAAAATAAACACACTTTCACATTTTCTAACTTCACTCTTTGTTTTGAATTTCAATGATTTTATATGAGCCGTGTTTAAAAGCTAAAACTATAAAGAATGGTTGATTCAATTTTCATTCTTTATTATTTTAATTTTATAAAATTCGCGGTTACTGATATACCTATCTCTACCTTCGTTTAGCACTTATAATGGGAGATGAAAAGTTCCTATGAAATTTACATTAGAAATATTAGTCAAAAGCTAGAGAGATATTAAGGGTAGGTAGAAAATAAAATTAGTTGAGCACTACAATTATATTTTTTTTTTTGAAAAATACACTTTTGGTCCCTGAATTTTCAAACTCGACATTTTAACCCCTGAGGTTTGATTTTCGTTTTATTTTGATCCCTCCATCAAAATTTCCGTTAATAATTAACAAATTGTTGACGTGACATGAATTTTTTATTTAAAAAATTATTTTAAATTTTTGAAATAAAAATATATTAAAATAATAAAAATATTATTTTTAAAATATTTTTATTCCTTCTCCTCTCCCTCTTTTCTTCTTCTTCTTCCTCCTCCCCACCACCATCACCCTCCTCTTGCTACTGCCGTCGGCGACACGATTTTTTTTCTCTTCTTTGCCTTCCTTTCTTCTTTTCTTCTCCCTTCCTTTCTTCATTTTCTTTTCTTCTCCATACCTCTTTGGTGTCCTCTCTCTCCCTCGTCTCTCTTTCCGTCGGCCAGAAAACCCATGCACAATCCCCTTCTTTGTTCTCCTTTGCGCCGACGAACAAACCCACGGTGAAGACCCACGAAGACCTCTCTGGTGTCCTCTCTCTCCCTCGTCCCTCCTTGCGCGTGAAGACAGACGAACCGCCGCGGATCTCCTTCCTTTCAACTTCGATTCTCTCCTCGCACGAAGACTCATGCCTTCTTCTCGTTCTCCCTACTCACGTGCAACGGGGAACGGTCTGTCCCCTTCGTTTCAGACCGATTTCAAGAGAAAGAGAGGGAGATGGCGCAAGGGCGACAACTGGTAGAATGGGCGACGGTAGCTGGCATGCGAGGGAGAGAGATTTGAATGGGGGAAAGATAAAAAAGAAAAAAAAAACTCCGGGACCAAAGAGGGAAGAAGGAAGAGAATAAGAAGAAGAAAAAAAACTTTGCCAGCAGTGGCCGCCCGCCGGAGTGAAGAAGAAGAAGGAGGAGGATGAGGTGGAAGAGAGAAAAAGAAATAAAAATAAAAATTAATAATATTTTATTATTTTTATTTAAAAAAATCATTTTTTTAATAAACAAATAGTGTTACGTCTGCAAGCCGTTAGTTCTTAACGGAAAAATGGATGGAGGGACCAAAACGAAACTAAAACCAAACCTCATGGACCAAATTGTTAAGTTTGAAAATCGAGGACCAAAATGAAATCTAATCCAAACTTTAGGGACTAAAAGTGTAATTTTCCTTTATTTTTTCTTATATTTCTTCGTATATAAATAATACTAGAATAGACCGTAGAGATAAGACAATTATATTATTTATTCAAAGAGACCGTTAGAGATAAGACAATTATATTATTTGTTCTTATATTTCTTTGTATATTAATAATACTGGAAGAAACCGTAGAGATAAGACAATTAATTATATGTTTTCTCTTAAATTTCTTTTTCTATAATAATATTGGAAGAGACCGTAAAGACGAGTTAAAGAGTTTAATATACTATAATTTTATCTTTTAATATTAATGGTCTATTTTATTGAGAGAGACAGGAGGTGAGAACATAATAAAAAAAAATGAGTCTAAATGGTTGTTAACATGTTTTTCTTTTTTTAAAAGATGGTTGTTACATTTATATCTATTTTTTGTAATTTTTTTTTTATTATTAGTAACCCACTTTAGTATAACTTAGAGAGATCAAAGGGTTAGTCCAAATTATCAACTTTATTGAAAGATAATTGAAAAGGATATTGTCAATAGAAACATAGTTCAATTGACATAAATTCTCTACTAACGACATAACTCAACTGACATAAAACTTGTACTCTTAACAAAAATGTCAGAGAATCAAATCTCCACCCTACATGTTGTAAAAAAACAAAACAAAAAAAAAAGATATATTAATTATTTTTTAAAATTAATACCCAATTATTAGAGAAGCAACAAGGGTTTTTGTAAAATTAATAATTATTTTTAACATTAACAATCTAATTAATATCTAATTTATTGAGAGACAATCACACGCAACACTTATTCCCAAAAAAGAAAATACAAAAAAAAAAAAAAAAAAAAAAAAACACACAATTAAAATGCTACATTACATAAAGGACAAATAAGATATTAAACTAAAAAAATAAACAAAATAATTTCTTCCGGATCAAAACTTTATAGTTTATATTATTATAGATGTATTATGTATGCCTTGCGATATTGGAAAAAATTATAGTGACGTGTATGTATTTGTTTGATTTATATGAATAAAGTCAAAACATGATCATAGAAATACAATCTTTGACTCTATCTCAAAAATGATATTATTCCTTGCGGTTTTCTCACTTCTAATCTGTTCATAATGCTATAAATAATCCTTTATTAAAAAAGTTAAAAATATTATGGCAATGAAATGCTATAATATTTTTTAAAAAATAATAAAATGCTATAAAATATTCTTTTATTTAAAAAGTTTAAAATACAAAGACAATTAAAAAGAATGCAAATTCTTGGTCAATGGTCATTCCATCGACTCAATGTCACACAAAGACTTTTTCTTCTTTCATACAAGCTCCCATATAATTAGGTTTATATTTGTGTTGGATTTATGAATAAAATTATTTTAATAAAATAAAGAATCACAACTTTACGTGAAAGGGTTTGTCTCTTGTAAATGACACAACCCTATGTGAAAGGGTGTGTCTTTTGGAAAAGGATACAACCCTATGTGAATGAATGTGTCCATTTATCAAAAGACACAACCCTTACACGAAAAGATGTGATTATTTGAATTGCCACAAATAGCCTATAAATATGTGATTCATTTTGAGTTTTGGAGACAAGACACAAACTCTTCTTTCAAAAGACTCTTCTCCTACTTCTCTGTACGATTACTTAAATACCAGTGTTCGATAGTCCTGTGATTGGGGTGCTACATTCATAGGTGGGTGATTTCCTATCCTGGGAGACAATTGTTCGTGATACCTTGAGCACCATAGAGGGAACAAAATTGTCTTAAGGAAACAACGCTATCGTTGGGTTCAGATTGATTTAGTCTTTCATGTTTCCTTAAGTGTTTATGCAAAGGGTGCCAACAATTTGTCCTTACAAAGTTTTCGAGTTTAATGAAATCAAGAGATTGTCATATCTTGGTTTATAAATAAGCGTAATATGTTCTCACTAGTCTCTTCAGACTAGTGAGCGATCTCGGTTGTTCATGGTAGAGAATGAAGGGACTTTATTTCAATTTAGTTAGGAAAAAGATGATGAAACCAACACTTGTGTGAAATGTGGGCGAGGAGTAAGAGACCATTCTAGAAACTATCCATGAAGGCAAGTTGAAAATATTCAAACTTGTGGAATTTCATTTTGAACTAGGTGTGATGTAGAGGGGTTGTTGATGATTTGAATGACGAATTATATAAAAAAAGGAATTATTAAATGACGGGTAGATAACTAATCAAACTACCCATATCATTTTTGTAAAGAATATAGTACAAAGAAATTTTTTTTCTTTTCAGTTCCAATTGTGAGATGTGAGATCGAACTGACTTTTGAGATGATAATTAATGTCTTATCTAGTCGACTATGTTTGGATTGACATTGAAAAAAATCATGCCTTTGAATTTAGCAAACTTTAACTTCAATTTTTTTCTTGCTTGGTTTCACTTTCACATTTATTTTAATCAAAATCCTTAATGTTTTTTACTAATAATAAAATTGAGAAAAATCATGTTTAGATATTTGTTACATTACTTTTCTAACCTTAAAATTTGATTTGATATATATGTATAACAGCCAATCGTCACAATTCACTCCCCAAATATTCTCATCTCCAACAACCATTACCAATTATTTAAAAAAAAAAAAAAAAAAATTGTCAATTCTTCTATATCAAAGTTCTTTCTTTTTGGGCAAAATTTTGATATCAAAGTTAGAAATGTCAAAATTAATACATTTTCAATTCAATGCACAGCCAACACCACTTAACAAAAATGAACTAAAAAGGAAAACCACTTGACAAAAATAGGAGAGATTTTCTTTGCAAATATATAATAATAATGAATAAATAAATAAATAGAAGAGATTTATTATGGCACGGGAGCACCCGTCAATAATTTTTAAAATTCTAATTTGACGCCCACCATAATATCCTTTTATAAATTGACTTTTTCTTTCCTTATTATCTTAATATAATATAATAAAAAAAAAAACTCTATTTGCCCCCACACATGAGTTTCACTTTAGAAATCTATTTTTTTTTTTTTTTTTTTTTTTTTTGAAAAGGCCGCTTTAGAAATCAAATCTAGAGAAAACCAAACTCATCTCCCATCACCCCCTCAAAGATCTATACTAGAAAAAAGAAATTAAAAAATGACATAAGGTAGGTATGGGCATTTCTTATTTATATATTTGGCAGTTGACATGACGATTCAGGGTTAGATCTAACATTTTTTAAAAGAGAATTGTTATTTTAAGATCCACGCATTCAAATAAGTCTTAAGATCCTTTCAAAAATAATAATAATAATAATAAGTCTTAAGCAGCCATTGAACTTATCATAATTTTATTTGATTAGTTAATTTGGAAAAATGCTTCATTTAAAAAATATCCCTAAACTTTTACCTGACCTTTCACAAACGTTCAAAAATACACTTACGTTAATCATAGTTTGACGAAATTTTACTGTGGAACGTTAAATCTAGATGGACACCTTTGTATTACATTGGGAAAAGAAAAATACAAAATAGGTAGAAAATTGGAATGGAAGAGAAGCCTTAAGAATTGTTGGGAAGATACATACGAGTTCTGCAGCTGTTATTATTGAAGATTACATACTTTTTCTTGCACATCAATTGAATTGATGTTACAAATTCCCCTTTGTTTGCGTAGAGGTCAACGATCTTCTTCTTCGATTTTTCTCAAGTGTGAATTAAAATCGGGCTTCACCAAACTGCTAACCCTCGATTTTAACCCTAAACCCTAATCCCAAACGAAATATAAGTCAGTTAAACGACTTAGGGGCTGCAAAACAATGCAAGGGTATTCGTAATAACACTGTTTTTTAGTAAAATTCTAATCAAGACGCTTCATTTCATTCAACCACATCAATTGTCATGTACGGATCCTTTGAATTTTCAACGTTCCAGGGTGGAATTCCATCAGTTGTGTTTCGGTCACACTTCATTATGTTTTAGGACTTCTCGTAATGCCAACCTAGGCTAGTTTAATTGGTTAAGATATATATCCTCGACCAAGAGAATAGAGACTCAAATCCCATAGAACCTTCTTTTAACGTTTTTATAATAAAGTAGGGGTCGTCTATCTCATATATAATAGCCACTTTTTTGTTTTATATTATCAAAAAAAAATATATATATACATGGATATAGTTATCTTAAAATTTTATTCGAGGGTTTGATGGACTCTCACGTTTCTTTGTGACATTTTGGTAACCTCTTTTATTTCTTTATTAAGTCAACCATTGTTGTTTTAGTTTTCATTTAATTTGTTTAATTAATATGAATCTCCTTTGTTTACGGGTCATAGGTTCAAATCCTCTCTCTTTTGTGACGTCTTCTACAAAAGCTGTGAAGGTAGAATACCAAGTACTTTTATACATTGTTGTATCAATCAATTTAGCTAGACTCTTATGTGTTGTCTTTTTCTTCCAAAGATCAATTTAGCTGGATTTGCTCATAAAGATCTTTGGTCAGCTCAACATTCATTTACTTTGAGGAAAACACTTAGATTTATTTCTTATTCTTATTTTTTATTTTTTACAAGGGTAAAACTGATGGATATCCTTTCTTCTTTATGATATATTATTATTGAGGTTTAATCTAATTAGTTGTCTTTGTTTAAGATTTTCTTTCCCCTGTCATATCAAGCAGCCCTGTCCCACTTCAAATGTGATATTTTATTCAGACAGAAACTTATTCATCATATAAATAATAATAATAATAATAAAAAAGATATATTATCGAGACTTTGTTAAATAATTAAAGAAAAAATTAAAGTAGTGGTGGAAATAATCTATTTATATAAAATTCAAAAAATAAAATAAAATAATGTAAAGTTGAAAAAAAAAATGAAATAAGTATACAAGTCCATAGACTATTAATTAAAAATTTATAAATAGGTACTT
This sequence comes from Luffa aegyptiaca, assembly GCA_017139565.1. Classification (NCBI taxonomy): domain Eukaryota; kingdom Viridiplantae; phylum Streptophyta; class Magnoliopsida; order Cucurbitales; family Cucurbitaceae; genus Luffa; species Luffa aegyptiaca. Next base: position 42,901,080 of record CM029402.1, on the reverse strand, counting down.
CCTCCCCAATTTCTCAATTAGGGAGGTAGAAAAGCTTTGATTCAACCTATCTCTAATTTTTTAGACCAATCTTAAGCATAGTTTATAACTAGTTTAGGTATATGTTCTCGATCAATAGATCAGACATTCGAATCTTTCAAACGAACATTAAAAAAATCCAACTTTTTAGATATAAGCTATTTTCTTCCCGCCATTTATCACAATTTCCCTCCATTGTTCCAATACAACAAGCACATCTATGTTCATTTCTTTGAAGTCTATCTCTCCTCCAGTCTTCCTCAAAGAACATGACATTATTTATCAATACAACAAGCACATCTTTGTTCATTTCAAGACTTTAGAAATGACCACTATATTATGTACCTCCAAAAATAGGATAAAAATTTTCCATTAAATTTGAAGCACAATTCTCAACCAAATGAGATATGGTAAGCCTAGATGATACTTCCTTTCAACCTCACTCCTTTATAGTTCCATCAATAGTAATAAAGGAGATTTGGGGCACTTTTTAATGTGCTCTCTATAACTTTTGTAGTGCTACGATGACACGTACATCTTCTTCATCTAAGCTCGAACTAAAACAATCAAATGGATAAAGTTAAAATTTTGAAATTTCAGATCTTCAAATATACCCTTTATGATGATTTTCCAATTTTGTTGTGCAAAATGTTGGCGCTATTTGAAATACCATCTAGTTTAAGTACTTAATAAAAGTGTTTATATGTCTTATATTTTTTAAAAAGTGCTTTGAATAACAACTTTTTTTGTTGCAATGTATTAACAAAATATTGAGAAAACTACCTTTGTAGTTCCTCAAATTTAAAAAAGGTAGCTTTTTATTCATCGAATTTTGAGAAATATGTTTAAAAGTTCTCTAACTTTAAGTTGACAGTTTTTTAATCTTTTGTAGAAAAATTAAAAACGAAAAAATTAATTAAAATTAAAATTAAAATTAAAATAATAAATAATAAATAACCTCATCCTCTCTCCTCTCTCCCATCTCCACCTCTACTCAAGCCACCGACCGTGAATCTTCGATCTTCGGTTACCAGCCAACAAAGCTCCAGTGCCAGCGGCCAGCGATCAGTCGCCATCGGCCAGTAGTGTCAAAGTATGAGTGAAGGAGAGAGAGGAAAAGAAGAGAGCGAGGAGTGGAAGAGGAGATATGGAAATATTTTTATTTTATTTATTATTTTAATTATAATTAATTACAATTTTTATTTTTTTATTTTTCAAAATCAGGATTATAAATAATTAAAAAATCACTAAATCAATGTCAGAATCTTTTAAACTTGTTTCTCAAAACTGGATGCTAAAAGGGCACGTACAATTTGAAACTTCAGAGACCAAAGGCACCTATCCTCGAACCTCGAGACTAAAAAAGTAATTTTTCTAAAAAAATTCTAATAGTTACAAATATGTTTTTTTTTTTTTTTTTTCTTATTACATATTTTGAAGATTTTCAATTAATCACTTTGAAGTCATTTTTGGTTCATCTATTTCAAGTGTTTATTAAAAAATAAATGTTAAATTAATCCAATTTTTTTCAAAGTGTTTTTTATTTATTAAGATTTTTTAAAAATCACTATCTAAAATCATTCTAGAAGTTATACTAAACACTTTAAATTATTAAATTTTACAAAAGGCCGTGCTTATAGAAAAATGATTTTGTTCCAAAAGCAATTTTTTTTCACGAGTTATTCAAGATGCACTAGTAATATCCTAGTTAGTTACCAAGTCTTCCCTTCTTCGATGCTAGGTAGGAATATTATCATTCAGTAGAAAATCAAACTATTACGACCAGGTAGTACACAATGTGATCAGTCGGTTTTGTCGAATTCTCAAGATCAAATGCAATTTATAACCGACTACCGAGCTACTTTGCAGTAGTAGCGGTCGGGTCGTCCACTAGAAAGGAAATTTTCTATCCAAAATTGAATTCTTATGGAAGTCACACAAATAGAGGGTTTTTGAAAGATTTTGTCATGAAACTAAATAAAAAGGCGGGAAAAGTAAAATAGCCGGTAAAGTAAAAATCATGCACAAACATAGAAAACAAGAAGAAAACAACGGATGAAATATATTAGAGATACGAGATCGTCGGATTACGAGGTTCACTAATTTGGTTAATTATTTGGTTTCATTCTTTGCTCTAAAAATTAATTCTACTAATTAATGAACCCGACATTGCTTCTTGGTTATTTGAATTTTGTATCCTCCTAACCTGTGCTAATCGTTTAATTAACTTGTTAGCCCACGTGATTAACTAACCGATTAATTTGGTATTGACGCTCGTTACTCCTCATGCATTAGACTGCTAGCCCACGAATCTAATTCTAACTAGTTGATTAACTTTAATCCTCTAAACAATCACACGTAAATTCAAAGAATGAGACTCGTGGAATAAATTCTGTATTTGTATTGATGTTGTGGATGTAGTACAATCCCTAACTTTAATCCTCTGATTCGCTCTCTTGTGTGTGTACTTCACTCGAGGGCTGGAATGCTTGTTCTTGAGATTAAAGTCGTCTGAAGGGCTTTGCAACTTGTTCTTGAGATTGAAATCGTCTCAAGGGCTTTACAACTTGTTCTTGAGATTGAAATTGTCTTGAGGGCTTCGTGAGCTTCAAGGAGTCTTTTTTATCTTCTAGAAGTCTTCGAGTGCTCTGAGTTCTGAATTATCTCTGAGTTCTTGTTTGAGATTTTCAACTTCTGCCTCCCAAAATGAAGGAGAGTTCCCCTATTTATAGAGTTCTCCATGGACATAGGCTTGGGCTTCATTGACTTTGGACTTGGCCCATTGGACTTTAGCTTATTGATCTTGGGCCAAAGTCATTTTTTGGATGGGTTTTACTGACTCGGGCCTAGTCATTTGGATTTGAGTTTGATTTAAACTTGATCCAAATACCATTTAACCCAAATACCATATGACCCAATTTTGATCAAATTAAACTTTATTATTTGATCAAATGACTATATTAAAAGACATGTGACATTTCAATTTGAGATTTATCCACTATGTCTTCAAATTAAATTTAGGACACATGTCAACTTAGAATTGGTCTCAAATTTATTTAATTGTAATTTCATCATTAATTTTTTAATAATGACGTGACAATTTGTGATTGACCCAAATTTCTCGTTCAACGTACCTAAATTAATAACTTTCTTTTTCATTATAACGGTGAATAAGTGAATCATTGATTCACTATAATCAATTGTTAAATGAAGCGGAGACAAATTTTAGCCCTTTTAGTACAATGAGTTTAAACCACGGTAGTTTAGGCCATTTTTCTAATTTATTTTGCAGGCGTTAGGCGACCAGTTATATGAATGAATTCTAGTTCTGGTTTTCATCCAAATAATAATAATAAAAATAAAATATGCTTTTAAGCCTTGGGGTTTGGGATTAGATTCTATTGGTCTTTAAAGGTGCAAACCCAGATCACAGGCATTGCATGACGAATTATACCTAACAGAATCATTTGACAAAAGGGTGAAAAATAGGGAAATGAAATGAAATCGTCCACAGATATTACTAGAGAATGAGAATATGTTTGGTTTAACTTTTCAAGTGTTTAATTTTGAAAAAAGTTCTAGTGTTTGACAACCACTAAAAATGACTTATTAAAAAAAATGAGATTGAGAAATAAACCATTTTGAAAGAAATACTTGAAAGATTTTTTTTTTTTAAAATAGTTTTTAAGTATATAATAACTTGTGTATAAATACACTGATGAGGAAATGTAATAAAAAACATTTAAACTAAAAAGTATTCCAAACGAATCCTGAGTATAATGGCAAAAGAATCCAATAGTAGAATGGGGAAGAGGGAGAGGAGAGAAGAGAGAAGAAGGAGAAGAAAAGAGAGGGGAGAGGGAAATAGTTAAAAAAAAAAGGGTAAAGAAATGTCCCATAATATATAAAAATAATAGGTAAAAAATAATTTTTAACCCTAAACTTTACAAGTTGTATCAATTTTAACTCTAAACTTTCAATTTCATCAAACTGAATCCTAAACTTAGCAAGGGATTTTTGTACGGATGACCTTCTAATATAGGCAGAAATGATAAATGTCCCACCTTTTCAAACACAAGGATATATGCCATGTTTGCGTCAGCATCCTAGTAAAATTACCATTTTACTCTCTACTCTAACCTCGCTCTCTCTCTTGCTACTCTCACTTTAGCTTCTCGCTTTCTCTCTAATTTCTCTCTCCAATCTTTCACTCTCCCTCCAATCTCTTGCTCTCTCTCCAATCTTGCTCTCGCTCTCGCTCTCTCCCTCCAATTTCTCCCTCCAATCACTTACTCTCTCTCTCCAATCTCTTGCTCCCTCTCCAACTTCACTCTCGCTCACACCTCTCGCTCTTAAATGTCTTAAATGCGCGTTTTCATATAGAGAGTAAAATGGTAATTTTGCTAGGATGATGACCTAAGCAAAAGAGCATATATATCCTTATTCTGAAAAGGTAAGACACTTTTCATTTTGGCTTCTCAAAATGGGTCATCCACGCAATTGTTTCACTTAGCAAGTTATATTAATTTTAACCCTAAACTTTCAATTTCATCAAATTGAACCCCAAACTTATTAGATCGTATCGATTTTAACCACAAATTTGCATAAAATGTTACAATGTTTACCTTTGGTTAACTTTTCGTTTGAACCATCGTACGTAATTGACTATTTCTTCCTTTTTTTCTAATTCACATTGCACCTGAATTGGTTTCTTATAAATAAAATAATGAAGAAACTTTATTTTAGATGATTTTTTCTTGTTGTTGAGAACTTTGCGAGGGTTTTTTTGCTGCTATATCTAAGATTACGAAAGCAAACCAACTTTGGAGGTTTTTTATCTTCAAATATTTGCTGGTTTTATCTTGTTGCTACGAACTTTGTGAGTTTTTTTTTTCTTCTTTTACTGTTTTTTTCTTACTAATGAGAAGAATGTACAAATGTAAGAAATAAAAACAAAGAAATTTCGAGTTTTTTATTTCTCATATTTGCCAGATTTTTTTTTGTTGTCAATAACTTTGTATTTTTTTGGATAACAATGAGAAGAATAGTTTGAGATATTTGATTTCTTCTTATAAAGAGTTTCACCAACAAATTTCTTACAAAATACCAACTCAGATGCTATGTGAATTAAAAGAAAAAAAGAAAATTGTCAATTACATGCTTTAATGGCAATTCAAATGAAAAGTTGACCAAAGGTCTACATTTTACAACACTTATGCAAGTTTGAGGTTCAATTTGATGAAATTGAAAGTTTAGGGTTAAAATTGATACAACCTGCTAACTTTAAGGGTCAAAATTGATTTTTTTCCAAAAAAATATTAAAGAAATAAATATTGTCGAGTCATTTAGATTTTAGGGAAACAATCATTTTTAACACTAAACTTTGCAGCTTGTATCAATTTTAACTCTGAACTTTCAATTTAAGCAAAATTGAACCTCAAATTTAGCAAGTTATATCAATTTTAACCTTAAACTTTCAATTTCATCAAATTGAACCCCAAACTTATCTGATTGTATCGATTTTAACCTCAAACTTGCACAAGTGTTACAATTATACCTTTGGTTATTTTTTCTGTTTGAACCACCGTTAAAGCACAATATAATTGATTATTTCTTCTTTTTTTTTTCTTAATTCACAATGCACCTGAATTGGTTATCTTATAAAAAAAAAATATATTGGAGAAGCTTTTTATTTGAAGTAACTTTTGCTACTTAAAAGCTTTATGTGAGCTTTCTCTCTCTTTTTTTTTTCCTAATTCGTTTGTGGGTTTTGTTACTTTTTTTACCTACTTCGAAAAACATGCAACTGTAGGATGATGGAAAAACAATTTTGGAGTTTTTTTTTTTTTTTTTTTTCATTTTAAATGACTTTTTCTTGTTGAGAATTTTGTGAAGGCTCTTTTTGCTGTTATCTAAGATTACGAAAGCAAAATAACTTTGGAGGTTTTTTTTTATCTTCAAATATTTGCTGGTTTTTTCTTGTTGCTAAGAACTTTTGGACTTTTTTTCTTTTATTTTTTTTCTTGTTAATTTGAAGAATGTGCAAATGAAGGAAACTAAAACAAAGAAATTTCGAGTTTTTTATTTCTCATATTTGCTGGATTTTTCTTGTTGCCAATAACTTTGTGATTTTTTTTTTATAACAATGAGAAGAATAGTCTGGGATATTTGTTTTCTTATTTTAAAGAGTTTCTCCAACAAATTTCTAACAAAAAAACCAAATGAGGTGCAATGCGAATTTAAAAAAAAATTGTCAATTACATGTTTTAAGAGCAATTGAAATGAAAAATTAACCAAATGTCTACATTGCAACACTTATGCAAGTCTTAGGTTCAAATTTATACAATTTGTTAAGTTTGGGGTTCAGTTGGTTGAAATTGAAAGTTATGGTTAAAATTGATGCAACTTACTAAGTTTAGGGGTCGAAATTGAAATATTAAAAAAGATAAAAAAAAAAATTAAAATTTTGTATTTAAAATTTTAAAATGTAGAATTAAATTAAAAAAGATACAAATTTTAATAAATATAGTATTTGATGTTATAAACTCGATTCATTTTTATTAAATTAAAATATGTATAATATAATGTATTATAAATGATATGATTTTATAAAATAATAATTATACAAAATTTATAACATATAACATGTTTATAAATTAACTAATAATAATTTATATTCAAACTTAATATTTAGTTGATGATTACAACTAGTTTATGGTTTATAAATATATTATCACACATTTTGAATAATTGTTTAAATTGAGATCCAATTTTTAAATCTACTACCAAACACATATCTAAAAACATGAAATACAAACACTATTTTCATTGAATCTCTTGTTTTCAAATTTCTGTTTTCAGATCACCAACCAAACACACCCGACAACCGAGAATGTTACGAAATGACTTCTCCTAGTTTACACTCTTGACTTGATCTTTGTTGCATTACTTTAACGCCAACATACCTGCAAAAGAATTTTGAAATTGTTAGTTTTATCAAGGAAATCATTATGCTATTTTTTATTATAAAAATTGTTTTAAAAAAAATTCCAAACGTTTTGTGTACTAACTTTTTTTTTTTTTTAAATAGTTCTAAAGCTTTAAAAATCTTTCAAGCATAAAAAAACATTTAAAAGTTAACAATAATACGATAGTATCAAAGAAAAAAAATTACTTCTAAAAATTTGAAAAATCAAGGTTGTGAGACTAATCTTAAAATCAATGTTGGGAAAGAAAATGATTAAACAAATAAAACTACATGTTTTAATAACTCACCGCCTATTTCAAAAAAAAAAAAAAAAAAAAAAAAACTCACCGGCCAAGCATAAGGAGGGTGGCCATAGGATTAGTTCCCGGTGACTCAGAGAAAGTGGAGCCATCAACTACACGCAAATTTTCAATTCCGATCACTCTGTAATTACTGTCGACAACTTTTCCGACCAAACATCCTCCATGGTAATGCCAATAAGTCGTCACTGTTTTCTTACAGTACTCTCCAACTGAACTATCATCCGACAAATTTTCCGGCAATGGAGGCCCCAAAAACTGAAATCCTTTCTTACCCTCCAAATCTTGTGTCTTAATCTTCTCCATCGTTTGGGTTTTAAGCAAATCTCCGAATTTTCTTACTCCCATGACGCATTTAGCAAGATCATCTGGATGCGAATAAAAATTGAATCGAACAATTGGACTCTTCTTCGCATCAGTGGAGGAATTCAGCCGAAGCGACCCCACAGAAAGCACATCCGAGAATTTTCCAACAAGAAGGGCTAAGCTCGGGATGATCAAGGTGGATTCAGGAGGAAGAAGACTAAAGGATGACAGAAGTACTGAAAATGGTAAAGGGCTGGCGATAGATTCCCAAATGGATATTATTCTCTAAAGTTCCAACGACTTTTGCAGACGAAGCAGCCAGTTGGAATGGAAGGACAACATAGGCACCGAAACGGGGATTGTCGGACATGGATTCGCCGACATGTGGTTGGTCGAGAACGACAGGTATTTTTAAGGATGAAAGATGAGATTTTGGGCCAACCCCACTTAGAAGGAGAAGTTGAGGGCTTCCAATGGCTCCAGCACTCAAAATAATCTCTCCTTTCTTGCGGATGAATGCTTTATGCAACTTTCCTTTTGAATCAGAATATGAAACCCCACTTGCAGATAAACCTACGAGTTCAGAAGAGTGAAAATGATTGGTTAAAGTGAATATTAGGTGAGAAAATATTATCCGGATCAAAATAGTTATTTTAATTTTAAAAAGTTCAATGATTATAATAAATGTTTTGAAAGTTGAAGGGACCAAAATATGATTTATTTTTTAAAATTCAAGAGTCAAAGTAGAATTTAAACGAGAGATTCATTAGCACTAACCAGAGAAGATGATTCTTTGGACTGTGGCATGAATTGCAACTTTAAGGTTTTTGGGATCAGCCTTGTTCAGAAGCTCTACAGCTTCATGTCTGTTTCCTTCCTCATCAAAGATGGAACCCCCAATTTTAGTCCCCACAATGTGTCTCAAATCAAACCCATTATTATCAGGGACAACGTCAGCTTCCAAGAGAGCACTTCTAAAGGTAGATTGCCAAGGATTTAATCTTGGATGAGACACTACAGTCTCTTCAACCCATTGATAAGCCTTCTCCACCAATTCCATATCCCATTCAACACCTGCCGTTTCGAAGAACTCTCGATGGCCCCTTTGAGTAGAAGCCAGCATTGACCATGCTACCACCATCAAGGACCCGCCCTCTTTGTTAAGATAGCTCGCTGAAGCCCATCTTCTAAATTCTTGAATTCTTGTATTTGTGGTCCATTATGTTTTAGGTCCAGTTCTCTCAATATTATCTTCCTCTCTCTTGTCTGGATGGTAGATTAGGACAAAGAAAATTCCAGAAGAAAAATATTGTGAATATGGTTTTGTAGGAGTTTTTCTCCCCAGGCCTTTATATATGGCTGATATTCTTGATCAAATTCATATATAAAAGCACAGGGTTTTCTCCTGCACATCTTCTCTCTGATTTTATGATTTTCTACTCTTGTTTGTAATTTTGAAATGGTATCAGAGCAACTTGTCTAGCGACTAAGCTCGATCCTCACTCTTCTTCTCCGCTGCTCTAATGACGACACCAGAAAGCTCCGAGAGTGGTGCTGTAGAGGACTTAACCGTGGCCTCGGTTCAATCTTTTAGCCCTGACAACAAAATTTTAGTAGTTAAACTCACTGATGAAAATTTTCTTGTGTGGAAATTTCACATTCTAACAGCATTGGAGGGTTATGGGCTTGAATCGCACTTAAATGATGACCCTCCGCCGAAGTCTCTGATGATTCAATCAAGCGCTGGTGTTGAGTCTTCCTCTGCTGCAACCTTATCTTCTACCTCAGTTCCTAATCCTGCTTATACTCACTGGAAGCGGCAAGACAAGGTAATTTCCTCATGGCTTGTGGGAACTATGTCAGAAGAAATACTCCACCAGATGATTCACTGTTCTTCGACAAAGGAGATCTGGACTTGCTTGAATCAAATCTTCACAACCAGAAATCTTGCTCAAATGATGAAGATTAAGACCAAACTTCAGACTATACAAAAAGGAGGTATGCCTCTCAAAGAATATTTTTCTAAAATACAGAAATATGTTGATGCCCTAGCAGCTGTTGGAAAACCCGTAGAAGTTGAAGATCATATTCTATTCATCCTGGCCGGTCTGGGATCCGACTACGAGTCGATGGTATCGGTAATCTCAGCCAAGATTGGTCCTCAATCAGTACATGAGGTGATGTCTCTTTTACTAACTCAAGAAAATAGGAATGAAAGTAAGTTGGCTCAACCCAAAGGTGCTGTTCCTTCGGTGAATCTCACTGTTCACCCTAAACCAAACAATCTCTCGAAAACTAATCAATCTCAGTTTTCTCAGAACAGTGGAAATGGAAACAGGGGAGGTCGTGGAGGTAGAGGTGGTCCTTCAAACCGTGGTGGTCGTTCTTGGAATAACCGGAACAGGGTTCAATGTCAACTATGCACCAAGTTTGGTCACACTGCTGCCAAGTGCTTCTTCCGATATGCTCCTCCATCGTCTCCCTCCCCGGTTACTACAGGTGCGTTTCCATCCAATTACAGTCAGTTTAATCGCCCTCCCTCGTTTCCGCAGATGTCTGCGTTGATGGCCACCCCTGACTTGAATCACGACAATCATTGCTATCCTGACTCGGGTGCAACAAATCACTTAACCCATAATTTCAACAATCTGACCGTGGGCTTTGAATATGGTGGTATGAATCAGGTTCATGTTGGCAATGGAGCAGGTTTGCCCATCTTAAACTTTGGTTTTACATCTTTTTCTTCTCCTACCTCCTCTGATCGTGTGTTTTATCTTAACAATCTGCTTCATGTCCCTTCTATCACCAAAAATTTAATTAGTGCGAGTCAGTTCGCAAAAGACAATGGGGTTTTCTTTGAATTTCATCCCACTCTTTGTTATGTGAAGGATCAAGTGTCTGGTCAGGTGCTGCTCCAAGGGACTCTCCATGACGGTCTATATAAATTCAATATCTCTCCTTCTCTGTCCAAATCCAAGGAGAATACAACAGTGCAAGCGCTTTTATCTCATTCTGTTTCAAATTCTGTTTCCCATTCAAATTCTGTTTTACCCTGTTCAGTTTTAGATGTTTGGCATAGGAGGCTAGGGCATGCCTCTTTATCTACTGTGAAGAATGTCCTTCGTTTGTACAAGCCTCAATTGTCTATAAATAATATGTTTCATTTCTGTTCTGCTTGCTCTATGGGAAAACATCACACTCTTCCTTTTTCTGATTCTCTTACAAAGTATTCGGCTCCTCTTCAACTTATTGTTTCCAACCTTTGGGGTCTTACTTACATACCTTCAAAGAATGGTTTCTATTACTATATTAGCTTTGTGGATGTGTTTAGTAGATACACTTGGATTTATTTTTTGAAGACCAAATCTGAAGCTTTCTCTACTTTTGTTAAATTCAAAACGTTAGTTGAAAAGCTATTAGGTGCGTCTATTATTCGCTTCCAATCCGATGGGGGTGGTGAGTTCAAAACTTTTATTCCATATCTCGAGTCTAATGGCATTACTCATCGTATTTCATGTCCTCACACCTCTCAGCAAAATGGCATAGCTGAGCGAAAACATCGACATATAGTCGACACTGGTCTAGCATTACTGTCTCAAGCTTCAATGCCATTAACCTATTGGGATGAAGCCTTTGCCACTGCTGTATTTCTCATCAATAGATTGCCTTCTCCTGTTATATCTAATATTAGTCCCTTGGAAAAACTATTCAAAACCAAACCTGACTATTCATTTATTAAAGTATTTGGTTGCCAAAGATTTCCTTGCATTCGTCCTTATCAATCTCACAAGCTATCTTTCAGGTCGAGTCCTTGCACCTTTTTAGGATATAGTCCATCTCACAAAGGGTACAAGTGTCCGTCGTCTGATGGTTGTGTTTATATCTCTCGCAATGTCTTATTCAATGAGTCTGTCTTCCCTTTTGCCATCAAGTCTGTGTCTCCTAATACCAAACCTCCTAGTTCAATTGAAATTTTTCCTCCAGATGTTAATAAACTTACTTCACCAATTCTTCCCATTCTTCCACCTCCTTCACCGGTCCATCAATCCGTAGCCACCTCCCATGAGCCTGCTCCAGTGTCAAATGAACCTGCTGATAACAACTCTGATTCCCATGAGTCTTCCGATACCACTGTCCCTACTTGTGTTAATTCTTCTGCTCCTACTGCCTCTCGGCCGATTACAAATACTCACTCAATGACTACTCGTGGGAAAAGTGGTATTTTCAAACCTAAAATTCTGGTTGCTGAATCCACTTGTGATTATTCTGACATTGAACCACCAGGTGTTAAAGAAGCTCTTAAAAGTTCTCATTGGCGTAAGGCAATGCAAGATGAATATAACGCCCTCGTGATGAATAACACTTGGGATTTAGTTCCTATACCTGATAACAAGAAGATTGTAGGCTGCAAGTGGGTTTTCCGTATAAAGCGAAACTCAGATGACTCTATTGCTCGATACAAGGCTTGCCTTGTAGCTAAAGGGTTCCACCAGTCTGCTGACCTTGATTATTCTGAAACTTATAGTCCAGTGGTTAAACCTATTACAATTCGTGTGTTACTTACCTTGGCTCTCACTCGTGGTTGGTCTATTCGACAGGTTGACGTGAACAAAGCTTTTTTACATGGAACTCTCACTAACTCTGTTTTCATGGAACAGCCTCATGGTTTCAAAGCCTCATGGTTTCAAAGCTTCAGGAAATCAACAACTTGTTTGCCATCTCAAAAAGGCCCTCTATGGTCTAAAGCAGGCACCTAGAGCATGGTATGATCGCTTATGTATTTATCTTATATCTCTTGGGTTTAAAGCATCCAAAGCTGATTCTTCCTTGATGATTCGTCAGACATCTTCTTCATGCTGCTATATACTAATTTATGTGGACGATATTCTTATTATGGGCAGTTCTGTGTCCGATATTGACAATCTTATTGCTTTTCTAAATCGTCAGTTTGCTCTGAAAGATCTGGGTAATCTGAGCTATTTTTTAGGGATTGAAGTGTCGTATCCCTCGTCTGGAGGTATGTTTTTATCTCAGTCCACTTATATCTCTGAAGTTCTTGCTCGTGCCAATATGCATAATGCAAGCTCTATTTCCACTCCAATGGTAAGTGGTTCTATCCCATCTGCTCATCAAGGTGAATTGTTCTCTGACACTTATTTATATCGTAGCATCGTTGGTACGCTGCAATATGTGACTGTTACTCGTCCCGAAATATCTTATAGTGTTAACAAAGCTTGCCAATTTATGCACTCTCCATCTATGCTTCATTGGCAACTTGTTAATCGAATCCTAAGATATCTTAAGGGTACTATTAATCATGGATTACTTATGCATCGTCCTCGGCTTTTGTCTCTAGTTGGGTTTGCTGATGCCGATTGGGCGTCTGATCCAGATGATAGAAAATCTACCACGGGCTATTGTATTTTCTTTGGTGGCAATCTTATATCTTGGGGTTCTAAGAAACAGGGCATAATATCTCGGTCCAGCACTGAACCTGAATATAGGAGCTTGGCCCCTGTCTCTGCTGAATTGGTTTGGTTAAACTCCCTATTTCGTGATCTAAATATATCTCTTATTAAACCTCCTGTTTTGTGGTGTCACAATCTAGGTGTTGTTCACTTAAGTGCCAACCCCATTCTTCATTCCAAAACAAAGCATGTGGAGCTCGACATTTACTTTGTTCGTGACTTAGTCCGCCAACAGAAAATTCTTATTCAACATCTCCCAGCTTCTGAACAAATTGCAGACATCCTTACGAAGCCTCTCTCTGCTACATCGTTCAATCGTCTCAAGTTCAAGCTCAATGTTCGTGATGCCACGACCATTGGCTTGCGGGGGGTGTTAAGATAGCCCACTGAAGCCCATCTTCTAAATTCTTGAATTCTTGTATTTATGGCCCATTATGTTTTAGGCCCAGTTCTCTCAATATGATCTTCCTCTCTCTCGTCTGGATGGTAGATTAGGGCAAAGAAAATTCCAGAAGAAAAATATTGTGAATATGGTTTTGTAGGAGTTTTTCTCCCCAGGCCTTTATATATGGCTGATTCTTGATGAAATTCATATATAAAAGCACAAGGTTTTCTCCTGCACATCTTCTCTCTGATTTTATGATTTTCTGCTCTTGTTTGTAATTTTGAAACTCGTTATGTTCTCTACACCATCCTCAGAGATGAATCATTGGAAGGGATTTTTACCATCATCTTCAGCCACAAAAGCATTCAATAGACCTTATTCATTCAATACAGATGGATATTTGTTGGGGTCACTGCCTCCTTCGAGAAGGAGGACTGAAAACTTTGATGACAATGTAGCAGCCAATGGACAACCTATTGTTCCTCCTCCTACTATTATGTAGTCATATTCTTCTTTTTCTAGCAAGTCGGTGGCATTATGTACAAATTTCATGTAACTAGCAACTAAAAAATGAAAGTTGAGAATAATAAAGATCAATAAAGAGACAAGTTTGCAAGAGAGATGAAAAGTTAATTGAATGAAGCACGACTAAATATCTATTAGACACATAGATCTTAAAATCTACTTGTCTTTAATAACCATTAGATATAAATTTAAAATACTTTTGTAGTTTCTTTCTCTCATATATTTAACGTTGTAAAACAGTATCGTACCTTGATCGGGAATAGTATGTGAGGAGAGGGCTCCTAATTGAAACATAGAGATAAGGATGAGTAGGAGAATGGTAGCCATAGAATGCTCCATGGTTTCCAAAAACTGTATGTTGGGAATACTAGTTTGTCCTTCTAGTTTGCAAACGTTGGTACTTATACAGATACAAAGTTTGACTCTTAATTAATTTGAATGCAGGCAAATGGTTGGTCAAATTTAACCATCGTTTTTTATAATTAAACTATTTTTTTTTTTTTGGTGTGTGCTATCAATTTTTAAATGTAAATTTATTCTTGTCTTTTTGCAATAAAGCTTTACTTTTCTGAAAATAAAAAGTGAATAATATTACTGTAACGCCTCAAGCCCAGGATTTGGAATCCGGATTTGGCACCTAAGGCCCCGACATTCCCCTGCGACCTAGCCACGTTACCATACTCGTCTTAAACTGCTTCCAAGATTGAAGACTGTGTCCCCACAAACCAACACGGGGTCCTTTTAGCATGCTTTGTCCTCACATGCTTCCTAGAAAAATTCTCAGGAGGTCACCCAACATAGAACTTCTCCAAGCTAAGCACGCTTAACTTTAAAGTTCCTATGATTGAGCCACCGAAAAGGAAGGTGCACCTTGTTAAAAAAAAAAAAGAAAAGTGGGACAAGAGAGAAGAAAAAGAGAAGAGGAGGAGGAGAAGAAGAAAAGGAGAAAGCAAAAAAAAAATAAAAAATAAAACAGTGTCGCCGGCCACCGGAGTTAAAGAAGAAGGGTGGTGGTTGAAGGAAGAAGATGGTGAGGAGGGAGAGGAAGAAGAAAAGAGAGGGAAAAAGAAGAGGGAAAATGAAAATTTAAAAAAATATATATTTTTTAATTATTTTATTTTTAAAATTTAAAAAATGATTTTTTAATAAAAAAAAATAGGTGCCACGTCAGCAAATCGTTAGATTTTAATGGAAAAATGGATGGAGAGACTAAAATGAAATTAAAATCAAACCTCAAGGACTAAATTGTTGAGTTTGAAAACTCAGGGACCAAAATGAAACCTAACCCAAACCTCAGGGACTAAAAGTGTATTTTTCCCTTAATCTTTTTTTTTTTTAAAAAAAATATTTTTCCCTTAATCTTATCAACCGGGGTGGATCCATGAAGGAGCATGGGGACATGTGCCCTCTCAAATTATCCCATCTTTATATTTTTAATGTAATATAAGGAAATTTTATAATATATTAATATATAAAAATCATGTTAGGTATCAAAACTTAGTCTTGGATTGTTGGTTAGCGGGGCAGGCAGGACATGAGGTTGATGCATTGATTCACACGGGATGCAATAATTTATTAGAAATTTTCCCCAATTTTCAAACCTAAGTGATAATGGGCTTAATTATAAAAGCCCCACGAAAAAAAAATAAAATAAAAAAAAATTAGGTTACAATTTAAACTTTGCAGCAGCCATTCCTCTTGTCAAAAAATAAAAAAAATTGAACTTTTATCTTTGAGGATTGAATTTTTAACTTCATCGAAAAGTCAAAAAGGTCTTGTTTGTTTTTTTATTTGTATGTAATTTGTCATTTATTATTCAAATAATTGATATTATGTTTTTTTTATTATTTCTAGAGTTAATACTGGAATACATAATTCACCGTCATTGGTCTTCAAAAATCATACCATCATTTTACACGACATGTAAGATTCGTATTCTTATGAGACTTTCAGTTGTTATAATTTTTAATCTAGGAAATTATAATTAATGTTTTTTTATTAATATTTGTGAAGACTCGATTGCGTAATCGAATGGAAGATCAATGGATGAATGATTGTCTCGTAGCATATATTGAGAAAGATTGGCTTGACAAGTTAGATAATAAAATTATCATGGATCGATTTTAGAACAAGAAAACTTGTAGAGGCCAATTGTAATGTATTGTGTATTAAATTAATTCATTTATAAAGATATGCACAATTTTTAAAATTTCTTTATAATTTTTCTATTACATTTTTATGTATATTGTACCCTCTATATGAAATTCTTGGATCGGTCACTGCTTATCAATTACTTTTTTTAAAAAAAGTAATAATATAACCCAATTATTAGAGAAGCAACAAGGGTTTTTGTGAAATTAATAATTACTTTTAACATTAACAATCTAAATATCAAATTCATTGAGAGACAATCACACGCTACGCATCCCCAAAAAATAAAAAATAAAAACAATCACATGCATGCTACATTAAATAAAGGACAAATAAGATATTAAGTTAAAAAAATATATGGTTTTGCGGAGAGAGGAGCTGTGGAGCGACATGGGTACCAATGTGGAGAAGATTTGGCAACTGGTTTCCTCTTGTGTAGATGTTGAGTTGCCAAGAGAATGTAATATGATAGCTGATGCTATTGGGAAAAGAGCTAGGAATAAAAAGTATTGTGAGGATTGGAGAAATCCCTTTTCTTAAGTGGCTTGTATCATTTTTTCAAAAAAAAAAAAGAGAGTGGCTTGTATCATTGGTCAGTTGACTTTTTTTCTTGTCCATGTGAGCTGTGGCGTCATGAATTCTCTCTTTTTTTTTAAAAAAAAAAAAGAGATATTAAGTTAAAACAATAAGCAAAATAATTTCTTCCCGATCCAAACTTTATAGTTTATAGGGAAAAATACATTTTTGGTCCCTGAGGTTTGAGTTAGGTTTCATTTTGGTCCTTGAGTTTTCAAACTCAACATTTTAGTCTTTGAGGTTTGGATTTCGTTACACTATTGGTCCCTCAGTCAATTTTTTCGTTAAATGTTAACATAACGCTGACGTGACAATAGTTTTTTTTATTTAAAAATCTATTTCTTAATTTTTTAAAATAAAATAATATATTAAATCATTTTTTATTATTTTTTCATTTATTTTTTTCTTCCATCTTCTCCTCCTCCCCTTCAAACCCTAATCTCCATTCATTTGCAGTAGCCATCGCCGCCCGCTGGACTATCATTGGTACCGACGCTGGCGAAAACCGCCATTTCCATTTTTTCTCTTCCTTCTCATCTCCTTTTTCTTCTTCTTCTTCCTTCTTCCTCCCTCCCCTCTCTTCTTCCACTGTTTTTTCACAAAAAAAAAAAAGAAAATGAAGAAATCGAACGACTGCAAGCAGGCCACGCCGCCACTGCGAAGAAATCGAACGACTACAAGCGGGCCACGTCGCTGCTGTCGCCACAAAGGGAGAGAACAGAGGCCCAAAGAAATTGAACGGGTGCGCGAAGAAATCCCAGATCTGTCGAAGAAATCGAGGAGAAAACCCAAATCTGATGAGGAGAAAACCCAGAGCGGCGACGAACGACTGCAAGCCGGCGACTGCGAACAAACGAGCAACGACTGCGAACCCAGATATGCTATTCAAACGGAGGAGTGCAAACGAGCAGCAAACGGACTGCAAGCGAACGACTGCGAACGACGACTGCAAACGAGCAACGACGAACGACCTGCAAATGAGCGGCGAACGGACTGCAAGCAGGCGGCAAAGAAAATTGGCCGAAGAAATCAACGTGGGTGAGGCTGAAGAAATCTCCTTTTTTTTGTGAAAAAACAGTGGAAGAAGAAAGGGGAGGGAGGGAGGGAAGAAGAAGAAGAAAAAGGAGGGGAGAAGGAAGAGAAAAAATGGAAACGGTGGTTTTCGCCGGTGTCGATACCGGCGATGGTCCGGCGGCGGCGGTAGCGGGCGGCGACAGCTACTGCAAATGAATGGAGATTAGGGTTTGAAGGGGAGGAGGAGAAGATGGAAGAAGATGGAAGAAAAAATAAATAAATGAAAAAAGAAAATGAAAAAATAATAAAAAATGATTTAATATATTATTTTATTTTAAAAAATTAAAAAATAGATTTTTAAATAAAAAACTATTGCCACGTCAGCGTTCTATTAACATTTAACGGAAAATTTGACTGAGGGACCAATAGTGTAACGAAATCCAAACCTCAGGGACTAAAATGTTGAGTTTGAAAACTCAGGGACTAAAATGAAATCTAACTCAAACCTCAGGGACCAAAAGTGTACTTTTTCCTAGTTTATATTATAGATTTATTTTATATGCCTTGCGACATTGGGCAAAAATGATGAGTTTTCTCGAAAAGTAAAAAAAAAAAAAAAGAAAAAAATTAGAAAAAACGATCAAATTTGAAACTATTTCGAAAAATAAGGTGTCGCGCCTCTTGGTCAACCATCGAACGGCAACAGACGGAAATCGATTACCGTCAAACGGTGGAGAGTCGCACCTCTTCAAGAGGCGCGACCTTTCTCTTTCTTCCCACACTCTCTGCCTTTTTCTTAAAAAATGATAATTAAATGCATTCTTAAAAAATGATAATTATAATTCTCTTTTTTTAAAAATGCATTATTGAAAAACATTTAAATTAAAATGTATTCCAAACGGACCCTAAAATGATAATTTCACTAGGATGCTGGACAAGTAAAAAAATTTAGGTTATTCATACAAAAAATCCAAAATAATATTGGATGAATAAATATTGTCAACTTAATAACAATGTCACATCACTTTTTCCTTATTCAACTATCGATTAATTTAAGATAGGGAGTTAGAGAGCATTTAATTTTTTTTTCAAATCTCAAGGGATCGTTTGGTTTGAGGTATGAGGATGATAATTAGTAAGGGGTACAAAATCTCTTGTTTGGTACAAGTTTTTTTTTTTGGACAACATATGGAGGTGAGGGGATTCAAACCATAGACCGATCAGTCATTAGTACAAGTCTTATGCAAGTTGAGCTATTCCCATGAGTTTTGTATACCCATGGATGAGGATATTTGATACCCTTGCAAAAACATTGGTTTTCTTCATGCCCTACTCTTTCTCTCCCTTATTTTTATTAATATCAATCTTTCTTTTAATACATTTATTTATTTTATTAAAATAAATTATATTATTAAAATTAATTTTTATAATCAACTACATTATATAAAACATATTTTATAATAATGTGTTGAATTAACCTAATTAATTATTCAATCTATTAAAATTAATTATATTGTTTAATTAAATTAATTTTTATAATCAACCTGACTATATAAAACTTATTTTATAATAATGTGTTGAATTAACCTAATTAATTATTCAATTGTAATAAATTAATCCTAACTAATTAAGTTTTCTTTTGAAAATTCGTTAAAAAAATATTTTTGTATGCTTTTGCTTTCAATAGATTATAAAACATATTTATGATATAAAATTGATAAGATTTCAAAGAAAAACCACGTTAGAGCTACATTTTGTTAAAATTTGTAACTTTTGGTAAAGTTATTCATTAGCTAATTTGTGGATAAATAAAACTTAAAATTAATGTAATTAAGGATATTTATTAAAAATATCATATAAATAATTTTAATTAGTCAAATTAACTTAGTTTATTCGATTAAAATTATTCTTTAATCTATTGAAAAAAACATATTCATTGATTATCAATTCATTAATTTTTATTAATACTTTAAATTAATTTTGATTGTTTTACTGATTAATCTATTAAAATTACATAAGACTTCCATGATTAATCGGATAAAATAAATATAGACATTATTGATTTCCATAAAATCTCAATGACATTCTCATGCACAACCAAACACTGTTATCTTTGATTCTCAACTATCTTATTCTCAGGCATCTGAAAAACTTAAACGAAACAGCCCCAAAGACTAGAGTTTCACTTATGAAATTTCGAGGAACAAATAGGTTACCAGTCCCAAACCTGAGGGACCAAAGTTTACTTCACCTTAATAATAAGGGAAATTGTAATGGGTAGCAAAAAATATTAGGACATTTGCAAATTTAGCTATGTTTTTTGAGATTTGCAAATATAGCAAAAATTTTAAAATCTGATTTTCGCTTTTTTTATTATTCCAGTTTTACCCTTATTGGTATATCAACTGATATATTAGTAGTATATCAGACGATATACTTTATATTTATTGATATACCAAATATAAAGTATATCAGTTAACTGATATGCCAAATTTGATATACTCGGATGAATACAATTATATATCCAATATATACTTGATTTGATAAGTGTAACCTATGATATACCTGAGTATTGATATAAGAATGATATACCTGATATATGAAATGTTACTTTTCCTTACTTATATTTTATATGTTTCATTTTCTCTTTATTGAATTGCGTTGTGTTATTTACGTATTTTAAACGGAATGTTTGTTTTTATAACATAAAATGTTTTTCTTATATGCTTGTTATGAACATTGATATATCATCGATATACCTCTTTTGTTATACTACTCAAATAATTAATAACATTGATATACTTGATTATGACTGAATATATATCAATGATAGACTTTATTTTGTAAAAAAAAAAATCATTAATATATTTTTAATTATTAGTGACATACTTTATTTTAAGTATATTTCTTATATTGAATATGAACTGCTGATATACTGTTGATATATAATTCATACTAGGAATAACATTTCACTAATATATATCAGAGTATATTAGTAGTATATGTAGTATAAAATAACGATATACTATTAATATACTTCATATTAGAAATATCATTCCACTAATATACCATAGTAGAGTATATCGGTTGTATATCAGATATAATTCATTTTAAGTATATCAGTAGTATATCAACAGTATATCTGATGTATTTCATTTTAGGTATATCAGGAGTATATCAACCGTATATTTGATATACCACTGATATACTTCATAACAGTAAAACACGGGAAAATTTTGGAAAGGGTATTTTTGACTTTTTCTATTCACGTTTTGGGCTGGGCTGAATTTTTTTGCCATAATTGCAAACCTAAAAAAGTGAAGCCACGCAAATAGAAATTCCCCTTTTGCTATTGTTGCAACCACCCCTAATAATAATATTGAGTGTTTGAGTTCTAGTTTTGTAGTCAGCCCTATTTTATGAGAAAAAGAAAATCGATAAAATAATAAGCTTATTCATGTTCTTGAAAAAATAGGAATACAGGAGTAAGAAACTGAATCTTTTTGCTTCTAAGGTTTGTATACAATTTTTAGGAACTGAAAATATGAAATACGAAAAATAAATGATAATTATCATAATTCATAAACCCATATGAAAAACAAGATTACATGAACCCGACAACCAAGAACGTTACGAAATGGTCTCTCTTAGTTTACACTCTTAACTTGATCTTTGTTGTAGTACTTTAAGGCCAACATATCTGCACAACAATTTTGAAATTGTTAGTGTATGAAAATAAAAGAAAATGAAAAAAAAAAAAAAAAAAAATCTCAAGTACAAGTAATACATAAACCGTACTTTTTTTTTTAAAAAAAAAATATAAACTGTACTTATTTTATCTAATAAATCACTATGCTATATTTAATTAGTAAAAATAAAAAAAGTTTTCCCAACCTTTTGTTTAATAAATTTTCTTTTTTTAAAAAAAATACTTCTAAAGTTTTAAAAAGCTTTCAGAAAAAAAAAAAACCGTAAAAGTTAATAATAACATTAGTATCAATGAAAGAAAAAGTTGGGTTAAACTATAAGTTTAGTATCTGAATTCTGAGATGTTGTGTCTATAAGTAGATAACTTAAAAAATATTTTATAGATGTCTAAACTTTCAATTTTGCATCTAAAAAGTTTTAAACTTTATAAGCGCATAGTCAATCTCTAAAATTACAATGTTAAGTTTAATAGACTCCTAACCTATTAAATATTTAAAAATTGACAACCGTGAACATAGTTCAACAATAATTAACCTGTACTCTTTTCTTTGAGGTAGAAAGTTCAAATCCTCATACCAAAAATACCTACTTTTAAAAGTTGAAAAACCAAAGATGAGGCACCCAAAACAAAGAAAGATGAAGAAGAAAAAAAAGTTTAGCGAAAATCAATGTTGGGGCAAGAAAATAATTAAAAAAACAAAACTACATGTGTTAATAACTCACCGGCCAAGCATAAGGAGGGTGGCCATAGGATTAGTTCCCGGTGACTCGGAGAAAGTGGAGCCATCAACTACACGCAAATTTTCAATTCCGATCACTCTGTAGTTACCGTCGACCACTTTTCCGACCAAACATCCTCCATGGTAATGCCAATAAGTCGTCACTGTTTTCTTACAGTACTCTCCAACTGAACTATCATCTGACAAATCTTCCGGCAATGGAGGCCCCAGAAACTGAAATCCTTTCTTACCCTCCAAATCTTGTGTCTTAATCTTTTCCATCGTTTGTGTTTTAAGCAAATCTCCCACTTTTCTTACTCCTCTAACGCATTGATCAAGATCATCAGGATGCGAATAATAATTGAATCGAACAATTGGACTATTCTTCACGTCGGTGGAGGAATTCAGCTGGAGCGACCCTACAGAAAGCACATCCGAGAATTTCCCAACAAAAAGAGCTAAGCTAGGGACGATCGAGGTGGATTCAGGAGGAAGAAGACTAAAAGATGGCGGAACTAAAAATGGTAAAGGGCTGGCGAATGCTTCCAAATGGATATTGTTCTCTAAAGTTCCAACAACTTGTGCAGATGAAGCAACCAGTTGGAATGGAAGCACGATGTTCATGCCGAAACGGGGATTGTCAGACATGGATTCGCCGACATGTGGTTGGTCGAGAACGACAGGTATTTTTAAGGATGAAAGATGAGATTTTGGACCAACCCCACTTAGAAGGAGAAGTTGAGGGCTTCCAATGGCTCCAGCACTCACAATAATCTCTCCTTTCTCTCGGATGAATGCCGTATGCAAATTTCCTTTTGAATCGGAATACAAAACCCCACTTGCAGATAAACCTACGAGTTCAGAATAGTGAAAAGGTGTGAAAATTATTGAGTGCGGGAATGTTAATTAAGTGAAAAATTAGTATCAAAGATGGTTTATTTTTTAAAATTCAAGAACTATTTTTTATGCACTAACCAGAGAAGATGATTCTTTGGACTGTGGCTTGAATTGCTACTTTAAGGTTTTCGAAGTTAGCCTTGTTCAAAAGCTCTACAGCTCCATGTCTGTTTCCTTTCTCATCAAAGATGGAACCTCCAGTTTTAGTCCCCACAAGGTGCTTCAAATCAAATCCATTATCAGGGACAACATTAGTTTCCAACAACGCACTTCTAAAAGCAGATTGCCAAGCACTTAAACTTGGCCGAGATACCACAATCTCTTCAACCCATTGATAAGCCTTCTCCACCAATTCCACATCCCATTCAACGCCTGCAGTTTCAAAGAACTCTTGATGGCCCCTCGAGTAAAAGCCAGCATTGACCATGCTACCGCCTCCAAGGACCCGTCCTCTTATGCTCTCTACACCATCCTGAGAGATGAACCGTTGGAAGGGATTTCTGCCATCATCTTCTGCAACAAAAGCATTCAATAGACCTTGTTCATTCAATACAGAGGGATATTTGTTGGGGTCGCTGCCTCTTTCGAGAAGGAGGACTGAAAACTTTGATGACAGTGTAGCAGCCAATGGACAGCCTGCTGTTCCTCCTCCAATTATTATGTAGTCATATTCTTCTTTTTCTGGTAAATCACTGGCATCGTGTACGAACTTCATGTAGCTAACATCTGGAAAAGGAAAGTTAAAGAACATTCAAAATCAATAGACGAGTTTAAAAAAATAAGAAAGTAGACATGGAGAGAGAAATAGATAGAGGGGTTTTTGCCTTGATTGGGGATAGTGTGTGAAGAGAGGACTCGTAATGGAAAGATAGAGAAAAGGATGAGTAGGACAACGGTAGCCATAGAATGATGCTCCATAGTTCCCAAAACTATGTGGGAGATACTTGTTTCTTCCTTCCCCCTTGCAATCGTTGGTATTTATAAATAGATACAAAGTTTGACAATTAATCCTTTGCAAAAATGAAAATTTGAATGCAAGTAATGGTTGGTCAAATTTAACCATCATAATATATATATATATATATATTTTATTAAACCAGTCTTTTCTTGTGTGCTACAATTTTTTTAAATGTAAATATTTTCGTGGCAAAAGCTAGAGAGATATCAAAGGTAGGTAGAAGATACTAAATAAGCAACCAGGGTTCTTATAATTACTATATTTCTTAAAATTCTTTGTTGTTTTTTTTCCTGTTTTTCTTCTTAATCTGCACTCCAAAAAAAAAAAAGGAAAAAAAAAAAACAAGGGTTCTTATAAAATTAATACTTATTTTTAACATCAATAATCTTGAAAAAAAAAAGGACAAAGTTCACCAATAATGTAGTTAAAAAAACAAATGACAAAATTAGAGTAGTTTTGAAAACATTAATTTTAATAATGTAAATAAAAAAACAAATTATAAATTTGAGATAAGAGAGAAAAGTATTAACAAATGTAGAGTAGTTGGTGCCAGAAATGAACTCGTGTACCACGTACACGATTTCCATATTTGGAAATTCTTTTTTTAATAAAAATATTTTTTCCTTTTATATCTATAATATGTTATATATATATTTTTATATATTTTTCTGTGTAAAATTAAAAAAAAAAATTAAAGAGAAAAAATTAACTAATTTACAACCATAGTCAACCCTTACTAAACATTAAAATAAACATATACATCACATAGTGTATATATGAAAGAGCAAATAGCCAGTTTTGATCCCTAGCACTCTAGAACTTTTGTTAATATTTTAGCCACTGAACCAAAAGAATGCATTGAAGTATGAGTTTAAAAATGTTGTACTTATTCTTACCGAACTCGTGTACGTGGTACGCGAGTTCGACGTGGAACTCGCGTACCCCGTACGCGAGTTTTGTGTTTCTGGTGCGAATTTCTCCACGGTGGCACTACTTGGAGACGTGGCATGTAAATCGCGTACATGCACTTGGAATCGTGTACCAAGTACACGATTTAGCAAAAGCGTGACCAATGTACACGATTTAGCTACCCCAGATTTGGAATTAGTTTCTAAGCTACCCTAAATTTGTTTTTTGTTTTTTAAATTACATTATTTTAAAAAAAAAATCCAAAAAAAAACCCCATTAAATAAATGGCAAATAAGATATTAAGTGAAAAAAATAAACAATAATTTCCTCCCGATCTTATGTTTCAAAAAAAAAAAAAAAAAAAAAAAAAAAAAAAAAAAAAATTCCTCCCGATCTCGGCTTTATTTTAGTTGTATGTTATATACTTTTATATTCCTTGCGATATTGGAAAAAATGATAATGACATGTAAGAATTTATGAAGAAGCCAAATTTGATCATTTATGTTCTGTTTGGAAATACAATGAATATATCTTTGACTCTATCACAAAAATAATATTATCCCTTGTGATGTTCTCACTTCTAACTGGTTGATAATGCTATACAATAATCTTTTATTTAAAAAGTTTAAAATATAATAACAATAAAAAGAAGATAAACTGATTTGATGGATGGTCTTCCTTGCATCAATTCTGTTAAGAGTTGACTTCTAAAGAGTTTGAGTACTCTTCACTTGCTTACCTATTCTAGTCTACAAAGTATTACATGGGAGTAATTTATCATAGGCTAAATTATAAAAAATACCCCTTAACTATGGGATTTGTTTCAAAAATGCCCCTGAACTTTAAGAAGTTTCAAAAATACCTCTGAACTTTAAAAAATGTTTCAGAAATACCCTTACTGTTAATTTTTTGATGAAAACCGTTAAAAAATTTTCAAAAATACCATAGGAAAAAATATAGTCAAGCTCTTGGGATGATCTGTTGAAAGAGAAGAAAAGCTCTTACTGTATGAATACATGACAAATAGGTAAAGTTTCTCATTAATTTTCATTGAGGAAGAATTTACGGTGAAAGAAGGAAAAAGGAAAGAAGTATTTTCCAATAAGGTTATTTTTTAAAACTTTTTGAAAGTTAAATAGTATTAATGAAAGTGAAACTTTAACAATTTCCATCCAAAAATTAACGGCAAGGGTATTTTTGAAACATTTTTTTAAAATCCAAGGGTATTTTTGAAACTATTTAAAGTTCAGGAGCATTTTTGAAACAAACACCATAATTCAGGGGTATTTTTTATAATTTAGCCTTTTATCATACCTAATCTCCTTTACTTACTCCCGTTAGAGTTAGGTGAGATTAGATTGCTTAATATCTTGTTAAGTCAGATAATGTTTTTTCTTCCTCGTACACAACATTTACTACAAACCTTAATTCAAAACCCAATTAACTCAATGTCACAAACATCTTCTCTTCATAGAAACTCTCATAACTATATGTTTATTTTGTCATTCGAATGTCACCAAATTTTCGAATTCAAGGAAATCAAGATGGTTGGTCTCCAAATAAGAATAATATGTTCTTATATAATGTCGCTCCAATGTAATTGAGTTGATGAGAACAATCTCAATTAGTCATAGAGGAGAATGAAGAACGAGTATAGGAATATTGAAGCCAACATGAACATAGTTCAACTGACATAACTATTGTACTAACGACCAAGAGATCTGTGGTTCAAGTTCCCCACCCTACGTATTGTCAGAAAAAAAAAGTAATAGGAATTGAAGTGAGGGTATATTTCCATTTAATTAGACTAGGTTTTTAGCACGTGCATTGCACGTGTAATCATTTGAGGTAAATATTATATACTAAAATGAATTTAAAACCAATTAAGATTAGTTCTATACGTTCTTATGGAAGTTTAAGCAATATATAACTAACGATTCATATTTTAATACGTACTTATTGTCCATCAATATAATCACTCTTTTTTTAAAATGATTCTTATAGACATCGGTTTATCTTGGATTACTCCACTCACCACATCTATAAAATGAAATCAATATTAGTAAATAGTAGGATAATGCTAAGATAAGTAATGCATCTTTACTAACCTATCTGAGTTTTTGCTTGTTTATCATTCGTCGGGATTTCAAAATCAACCATATTTTGATTCTTTGTGTTGTATACTTATCCTTCTAGTTCTTCTATCTCAGTCATCTGAGATAATGAGATCTCAATCCTTGCCTGAACATTTTGATACCTAATATCTACAGGTTCTATATTACCGTTATGGATCATATATAATTTACCCTTTTGAAAATTTTCACTGAATTTATCAATGAGCTCATTGAACAAAGTGACCTGAACACATGCACTATGCATATAAGATATTTGTTTAAAAAAATATGCAATTATATATGTTAAACATGGAGAAAATAACAAAACGTGTAATATAAAACTTCATTCCATAACAATCAATTTCATAATTCTTACAGGATCCCCCTCTGGTTTTGAACTGTTGGATTGAGAATTTTCACTTACACTCTTCCAACCTTTGTCAAGAGGTTTGAGTTCTCTAATTAACATATTTGACATATGCATAAAAAAAAAAGATCTAAGAAATTGTTTGAAAGTATAATACACAAAAAAAAAAAAAATCATGACATCAAGATTTAGAATTCAATTCAATGTTTATCCAATTAAGATTTTGAATCTACCTTCATTTGGAATGAAATTATCATATTTAATTTTATATTGACAAATTTAAATTTAAAATGATTTTTCTAAAAGGAAAATTGAAAAAATAGAAGTCCTTTCCCATAGACACAAAATGTGAAACAAAAAGATATAAATTGAAGAAATCAAATTTTAATGAAACTTGATTTTAAAAAAATAATAAAATTGACAAAACAAAAATCCTTCCAACAAAACATGAAAAAAAAAAAACATCTAATTGAGAAAATCAAATTTTAATGAAACTTGATTTATAAAAAAAATAGAAAATTGAAAAAAATCGAAATCCTCCCCGTTGACACAAAACGTGAAAAAAAAATTAAAAAACATGATTTTTTTTTTTCAAAAAGAGAATTGACAAATAAAAATCCTTCCCAATACACACAAAACGTGAACAAAAAATATTTGAATTTAAAAATTCTAAATTTAATGAAACTTGAATGTTTTATAAAGAAATTTGACAAAATCAAAGTCCTTCTCATAGAAAAAAAAAACAAAAAAAAAAACTTGAAAAAAATTCAATTTTAATGAAACTTGATCCTTACAAAAAAAAAATGACAACATCGAAATCCTTTCTAGTAGACACAAAATATAGAAAAAAAATTATATTGACAAGATCAAAATTTAATGAAACTTGATTTTTTTTTAAAAAAAAAAAGAAAATTGACAAAATCGAAATTCATCCCAGTAGACACAAAACATGATAAAAAAATATTTAAATTCACAAAATCTTACCGGTAGACACAATGTGAAAAAATAAATTAAATTTTAATGAAACTGAATTTTTTTAAAAAAAATTGACAAAATTGAAATCCTTTCCAATAGACACAAAAGGTGACAAAAAAATTAAATAGAAAAAAAAACTTTTAAAGAAACTTGATTTAAAAAAAAATGGAAAAAATCAAAATCATTCCCACAAAATGTGAAAAAAAAAATAATTGACAAAATCAAATTTTAATGAAACTTGATATTTTTTTTTAAAAAAAAATGAAAATTGACAAGATCGAAATCCTTCCCAGTAGATAGAAAATGTGAAACCAAAAAATTAATTGACAAAATCAAAATTTAATGAAACTTGATTTTTCAAAAAAAAAAATTGACAAAATCGAAATCATTCCAGTAGACACAAAACATGAAAAAAAAACCCTTCCCGATAAACACAAAATGTGAAACAAAAAAAATAATAAATTGAAAAAATCAAACTAACAAAACTTGATTTTTGTTTTTTTAAACAGAGAACAGTGACAAAATCGAAATCCTTTCAAATAGACACAAAAATCTGAACAAAAAAATATTTAAATTAAAAAAAAAAAAAAATTTTAATGAAACTTGATTTTTGAAAAAAAAAAAGAGAATGGGCAAAATCAATGTCCTCTCCACTAGACACAAAAAGTGAAAAAAAAAATTGACAAAATCAAATTTGAAGAAACTTGGTTTTTTTTAAAAAAAAAAAATTGAAAAATCAAAATCCTACCCAATTGACATTGAAAAAAAATTAAATGGACAAAATGAACTTTGAAGGAAACTTGATTTTTTTTTTTTAAAAAAAAAAATTAACAAAATCGGAATACTTCCCATTAAGCACAAAACGTGGAAAAAAAATAATTGACAAAAGAAAATTTTAATGAAACATGATTTTCAAATTAAAAAAAAAAAAATCGAAATTTGACAAAATCGAAATCTTTCAAGATGGCACAAAATGTGAAACAAAACAAAAATTTAACTGACAAAAGCATTTTTTTTTAATGAAACTTGATTTTTTGTAAAAAAAAAAAAAGAAAATTGACAAAATCAAATTTTAATGAACTTGATTTTTTAAAAAAAAAATAATAAATGGGAAAAATCAAACTCTTTCCCGTCGACACAATATGTGAAACAAAAAACAACTTCCGCATAGACACAAAACGTGAAACAAAAAAAAATTTGACAAAATCAAATTTTAATGAAACCCGACCTTTTTAAAAAAAATCAAATTTACAAAATGAAATTTTAAGCAAACTTGATTTTAAAAGAATTGATAAAATCAAATTTTAAACAAACTTGAATTTTTTTTTTTAAAAAAAAAGAAAACTGACAAAATCGAAATCCTTACCAATAGACAGAAAACATGAAAAAAAAAATTAAATTAACAAAATAAACTTTTAATGAAACTTGATTTTTTTTAAGAAATAAAATTGACAAAATCGAAATCTTCTCCGTAGGCACAAAACAGATAAATTTTTAATAAAACGTGATTTTTTTTTTAAAAAAAAAGAAAATTAACAAAACTGAAATCTTTCCAATTGACATTAAAAGGTAAAAAAAAAAAAAAAAAATTAAATTGACAAAATCAAATTGTATTGAAACTTGGTTTTTTTTTTTTTAAGTTTAATAAAACATGATTTTTTTTAAAAAAAATTACAAAATTGAAATCTTTCACTTAAACACATATGTGAAACAAAAAAAAATTAATTGAAAAAAATAAATTTTATTGAAACTTGGTTTTTTTTTATTTATTTTAAAATAAATTGAATAAATCAAAATATTTCCAGTTGGCACAAAATGTTAAACAAAAAAATTTGACAAAATTGACATATTTCCCAATAGACAAATTGTGAAACGAAAAAAAGTACACAAACTGTACTTATAGAATATTTATTTCACATAGTTTACCTAAATCATATACAATGTAATTAAATTAAGAAAATAAAAAATTAAAAAAAGAAAGAAAGAAAGAAAGACCTGAAAGATAACGGAGATAACTAATTTTGGACCTGAAAATCACGAATATAAATTGGTAAAAAGAAAGTCAGACCATAACATTTGTGGATGACCTTCTTCTAATCAAATTGATAAAATTGAACAAAAAATATTATTATTATAATAATAATAATTAAGGGAGGTACCTGAAACAAAGAATATGAGGAGAAAAATAGTTGTAGATGTGAAAACCAATTGGAGAAGAGATGAGAAATTTATAGATGAAATTTAGACTCAAATCAAATATTCTTTTGAATTTTATTAAATTACGAAATTTGATTCTCGAATTTGAAAACTAAGAGATAAAATCACATGCTAATAAAAATTAAGGGAGGTATCTTAAATAAAAGAAAAATAGTTGTAGATGTGAAAATCAATAGGATGAAAAATTTATAGACGAAATTTAGACTCTAATCAAATATTCTTTTGAATTTTATTAAACTATGAAGTTTGATTCTCGAATTTGAAAACTAAAAGATAAAATCACATACTATTTTTATTTTTATTAAATTACGAAATTTGATTATGGAATTTGAAAACTAATTGTGTAATTATCTGAAATTTAAAGGGGTATTTTGGTGTAAAAATGTTTTTCAGGAATCTTGTCTTTTAATATAAAATTTGATTATGAAATTTGAAAACTAATTATGTAATTATCTTAAATTTAAAGGGGTATTTTGGTCTAAAAATATTTTTCAGGAATCTTGTCTTTTAATATAGTAAGTATAAATATATTTTGGTCTAAAAATGTTTTTCAAGAATTATGACTTTTAATATAATATAGATATAGATTGAAATCTTTTGTCCACTTGTTAAACTAAAAAAAAAATTAGTAGAAGAAAATTACGAATTTTAGCAAACTTAAAATCCTAGATGATTTTTATACTATATTAATAAAAATTAAGAAAAATTATATTTTGGGATATTTGTTACCTTAATTATATTTTCAACCTAAACAAATTTGATTTGATATTTATATAAAATAATCCATCATCACCATTCAAATCTTAAATACTGTTATTTCAACCACTAACTTTTTTTATTATTTTTTTTAAGTTTAAAAACATTAATAGACGAGAATTCCAACTTCTAATCTTTTATTAAATTAGAAATATCAAATCGATATATTTTCAAATTTAAT
The DNA here is from genome assembly GCA_017139565.1 of Luffa aegyptiaca. NCBI lineage: Eukaryota > Viridiplantae > Streptophyta > Magnoliopsida > Cucurbitales > Cucurbitaceae > Luffa > Luffa aegyptiaca. Next base: position 42,869,549 of record CM029402.1, on the reverse strand, counting down.
GCACAGCCGACACCACTCGACAAAAATAGAAAAGATGTACTTGGACACGGGAACACTAGTCAATAATGGCTAAATCCTAATTTGACGCCCACCATAACATCCTTTTATAAATTGACTTTCTCTTTCCTTATCTTAATATAATATAATAAAAAATAGTTTCTTTCAGGATTAATCAAAAATAGTTTCAAATCTAGCATAATTCTGATGAATAATTACGTAACTATTAGCTAACAAATAATTACCAATATTAAGAAAAAAACAAAATATGCATAATTGAATAATATGCATTATATTGGTAGACTATAGTGATGACCAGTAAGCCAAAACGAGCTTAGCTCAGCGGTAATTGGCATGTAACCTCGACCATGAGGTCAGAGGTTCAAAACCCTTCACCTCCAAATGTTGATGTACTGAAAAAAAAATACAGTGATGATCGGTTATCAAGATAAGATAAACAAAGAACTTTTTTTTTTTTCAAAATAAACAAATTAAAAAATATATTTTGACAAAAAGGATATTACTTTCAACAATTTTTTAATAAATATCGTTGTTTTAACTTTTATGTGACATATTGAACTAGTCAAAGGTGCCAACTTGAGTGAGACACAATTGCTTCAATCATAAAAAAAGAATATGTGAGGGTGAGAGATTCAAACCACAAACCTCGTGGTTATCAATACAACTTTATACCAGTTGAGCTATGCTCTTGTTGGTCATTGTTTAGTTGCTTTCTTGTTTACTTTAATGGCATAGAAGAGCTCCTTATTAAATCTCTACGACCAACATTTTATTGCAAAGTTTTTCATGCTCGTCTTCTCTTTCGTTAACTAATGCCCTTCAAAAAAGAAAAATAAAATAAATGTAATGTTCTACTTCAAATCAAAACAATGATATGCAAAACTGAATATAGCTCGCTCACTGGAATAAAGTTGGTGTCTTCTATTGGGTCAAATGTTCGAATCCCTTACCCTAATTATTGTCGGGACTCAAAATAAAAAAAATAATAACAATAAAACAATGATAACAACCACCTTAAGTAAAGCAATATGACGACTACAAGAAAAGTATATGGCATCTGGAACCATCTCTTCAAGAAAAGTATAGACAATTTCTAATATGGCATCTGGAACCATCTCTTCAAGAAAAGTATATGTTTTTGTAAATTTAAATTAAAATAAGAATGTTTTTAATTTTTGTAAGTAAGCCATTACACTAGAATTTTGACTTTTCTCTAACGCCCAAAAAGATTTCAAAGTGTTTATCAAATAATAATGAAAAAAAAAAAAAAGATTTCATGTGAAAAGAAATGAAATCTTAAAGCTTTTAAGGCTTAGTTTGGGATTGCAGTAGCTTTTAAAATAATTACTGGTAACTTTGTTTTTAGCAAAATCAGCTTTGAAACGAAGTAAAATTGTGTTTGGTAAATTTCAATTTTAAATTAGAAAAAACTAGTTTCAGTGTTTGGTAAATTAATACTAAATTGTTGAGATTTAATTATAATGACTATAGTAGGCTTACTATTTCAATTATTTTTCTATTAATACTTAATGTATAATTTATTATAAGATAATTACTTAAAAGTTTATATGATTTAAATTGCATCTAATTATGTTTAATTAATCTAAAATATTTGATAAAAATTTAAGAAAAATAATTATTATAAAAATTGAATCAGTCAAATTTTTATTCACATGAAAAAGAGCATATGTGAAAATATATATAAGAAGGATAAATTTTAAATTTGAAAACAGTTAGAGAATGTGGCAGATTTATAGAAAAGTTAAATCTAAAAGTTGGTATCTATGAGCTTTTGCACGGTAGAGTAAATTGAAAAGTGATTATGGATTAGATTAATTAATAATTTGTTTGACCAAATAGCTTAGACAGTTAAAATTTTCCTACAATCGCTTTTTACGCTAGCATAATGCAACCCCAAACAGGGCCTAAGTCAAAATCCTAAGAGCGCTCAAGTAGCTTAAATTGTCATTGCTTAATAGAAAAATAATAGAGTTTCACTCACTGTTACCCCAAACAAAGTCGTCAACAGATAAACATGAGTTTCCACCTCAAATCTAGTCGACTATGAGAGAGGTAATTCTTGTATATTATAAAAATTGTGAGGTATTCTCATCTTTTCAATGTGGGATCTTCAATGTGTTCACTGAAGATGGTGCCTCTTTGGATTCACCATCTTGAATTGGATCCCTTTTCTTTTTCTTAGATCAAATATACATTTGACTGATGCATGTAGACCTGTAGGTTGTGGTTCCTTTTCTTTCCAATACAAATGACCACTTACCAAATATATATGGTGATTGGATTCTTGAACCCCAAACCAACCTGTATTTTTTGGTTTTAATATAGCTAAAACGGAAAAGAATCGCAAAACTACACAACCGCAAAAAACCAAAATTTCGATTCGGTTTTTTTTTTTTAGAAATAAACTACTTCATTAAAACCTCAACCACCACCATGAATACAAGAATCCTCGAAAATAACGGAGGAGAACAAATCAAAATCAACAGAATTTCCAAAAAACAAATTCCCTTCCTCTGCGACGGAGGTTGAATCCTGCGAACAAAACACAAGATCCTCGAAAGAAATAATAGATCCAGACGAATGAGGACGCATCGCACCGGACTTGACAACTTCTTGTGCGAGGATGTGAGCTGCCCGATTACACGATCTTGGGCACCAATTAAAGGTAATATCTTCACGACCTCTCACTAATTCCACAATATCGTCTGCCATAGATTTGGCTTTTGAGAGATCGGAGTCTTGGTTGTTCAAGATCTTGATCAGAGACACCGAATCAGATTCCACGATCAAAGGAGTCGGGGAGTTTGGGAGGAACTTCCACAGGATTTCCAGCCCCACCTTCACAGCCATAGCTTCAAGGACCAGAATTGGCCAAGCTTTCCTAAGGGTTTTGTGACCAGCTAGAATTAAAGACCTTGAGGAGTCTCGAATCGTCCAACCTACACCGCCAATGTCGCGCTCCTTGCTCCAAGAAGCATTCGCATTTAACTTCAGCGAAGAGGGAGGGGGAGGGACCCATGAGAGGGGACTCCGCAGGTTCTCCAATCTTTCGGGATTCAGGTATGGTTCATTAGCCCCTTGGAAATCTGGTAAGCATGAATCCACTTCCTTTATGCACTACTCTAGATCCACCTTGCCTCCTTTGAAAATAATCTTGTTGCGAAAGGCCCATAGCTCCCAGATAATGATCACCACTGAGTAGAGCTTTGATTCCTCTAGCTTGTCGACTAGGTAGCCCAAAAAATTGAGAGTCTCCCTGCCTAACCTGCAATCCGAGAGAAGGGAAAATAAATTCGAGAGAAAATGAGACCAGACAACCTTGGAGAACTTACAACCCCAAAGGAAATGCTCGGTTGATTCCTCTCGAGACCTGAACAAAACACATAGAGTGTTAGTGTCTATACCCTTAGAATTTAGGTTGACTTTAGTTGGGGCAATATTATATTGATCATTCTCCAGACACAAATTTTGGCTCAGGGGATGACTTTTAGATTCCATAGGCTACTCCATAAGGCTTTAGAATTGACGCCATTTGAATTAGAGGCATCGCCCGAATTAGCCAATCTCACTACTAAGTGGTACGCAGATTTGACTGTGAAGGTCCCTTTAGGACTCTGTCCAAATGATCTCCTCTTGAGATCTTCTACTTCCCAAAGGAATGTTAATAATTTCATCTGCATCTTGGGCAATAAAGCTTTCTCTAATCAGCCTTTCATTCCATGAACCATCATTCTTAAACAGCGAGCTAACCCTGCTGCCTTTCAAGGCCTCCGGGGGGGCTAAAACGGTTCGACAACCCTTTCTATTAATCCAAGGCTCTTCGGCGATAACAATGTGTCTTCCATCCCCAACCCTCCATCTATACCCTTTGATGAAAAGGTCTCTACCCCACAAAATGCTCCTCCAAACAAGAGAAGGATTGTTGCCAAGGGGGGCCTTTAGGAAGACATTGCCCTTAAAATATCTACCCCTCAAAACCTTTACAAGGAGACTGCCCGGGTTTTTGATAATTTTCCAACTTTGCTTGGAAAGCATGACTTGGTTGAACAAACTAATATCCCTAAAGCCCATGCCGCCAACATCTTTACTCTTGTTGAGCTAGCGCCAATTCATCCAATGAATTTTCTTGATCCTTTTAGATGACCCCCACCAGAACTAAGCACAAGCTTTGTTGATGTCCTCGCATAATCCAGAGGGGAGCTTAAAACACGACATAGTATACGATGGGATTGCTTGGGCAATGGCCTTGATAAGGATTTCCTTTCCCCCACTCGAGAAAAGGTTCTCCTTCCAACCTTGAAGGACTTTCCCCACCTTAGACTTCAAGCTTTGGAAAAGGGAACCTTTGCAACGGTTGTTTTGGGAAGGCATCCCAAGGTATTGGCAGATAAAAGTCGAGTGTTTTATCTCCAGAATGTCACTGAACCTTTTCTTCTTTTCATCAGACACATTCTTGTTTGTCATAAAAGAAGATTTATCCAAATTAATGGTTTGACCCAAGGCCATCTCGTAAGACTTTAGAATCCCTTCGATGCACCGACAGTCCTTCTCGGAGGCCCTGCAAAAAACCAGACTATCATCAGCGAAAAATAAATGAGATATGGAAGGGCAATGCATGTTAATTCTTAGACCATTGAAATGAGAGAGAGCTTCTTCCCTGTTTAGGAGGTTAGAAAAGCCTTCCGCGCAAATCAAGAAGAGGTAGGGAGAAAGGGGATCTTCCTGCCTTATGCCCCTCTCGGGTTTGATCACCTCGTAAGGCGTACCATTCACCAAAACAGAGTACTCAACTGATTCCACACATCTCATGACTTTACCAATCTAGCCCTCATTGAACCCTAGCTTGCACATAACTTCCCTGAGGAAACTCCATTCGACCCGATCATAAGCCTTGCTCATGTCAAGCTTCATGGCAACAAACCTCTATTTACCTCGCCCTTTGCTGTTGATAGCGTGGATGCACTAAAACCCAATGATCACGTTATCTGAAATATGTCTACCCGGGACGAAGGCCGATTGGGAAGGGGAAATGATTGTGTCCGGAATCTTTTTAAGCCTGTTAGCCAAAGCCTTGGCTATCAATTTATAAATCACATTGCACAGACTGATGGGCCTAAAGTCTTGCATCTTCTTGGGCTTTTGGACTTTCGGGACCAGAGAGATGAGAGTTTTGTTCAGAGGGTTCAAGTCTTTCTCGTCATTTAGGACTCCAAGGCACAACCTAGTAGTGCACACAGAGATTTTGCGTCCGATATGCGGCCGCAACTGGACTTTTCGACAGAATACTGAGATTTGCAGGATCTTCATAGAATTGTTTGAAAATCCCAAATTTTGTATCAAATCTTCGAAGATTGTGGATTATTACCTTCCAAGGCCTTCTCACACTAATCTCGGTAGCCAACATCACCTTCCAAGGTCTATAAAAGGGGACCAAGATGCAAGAAGCAAAGGGAGTTTAGAATTTCGTTCTTAGGATAGATTTTTATGTTTTTCTCTCTTCTGATCTTGTAACCACTCTAAGTTCTGGGTCTTTCAGCTTCTGTCGACTCTTCCCTTCGAAAGAAGAAAAAGAGAAAGGCTTGTCTCTCCTTGAAAAAGGGCAAGAGCAAGCTAGATAGAGAGGGAGAGATCCTTAATAGAGTCTTGTATTTTATTTTATGTTTTCGTTTACTATTTCCAGCATTCTTAAGTTTCTGTTTTCTTTTATTTCAGTTGTAACTTATAAGTTTTGTACTCCATTCATTCAATTAATATGAATTCGATCTGTTTTTCCATTTGTTGTTCTTTTTACTTATTGTCTTTCACTTTACCTTCAATTATGAGCTAAGCTTCTTCTCGGGGGTTCAAATAAGTGGATTTTCTTGAGTAGAAGAAAGCCCCGACTATGCAAAAGCAACCTTGCTCCTTCTTAGCATTGTTTGTTTTTGTTGATTTAATTGTCATTGTTAGCTTAAACTGATCACTTAGGTTAGCATAGTTTGTATTTAGCTTATGGCCGAAAGGTTGGAGTTAAATGCGCGAGTTTGCAAAACAATAGTGGAAAAGATCCTAGAAATAGGACTTTGTTTTCTTGCATCTTAGAAATAGGACTGGAACCACTAGGGTTGTAAGAGTCATGAGCATTGTTTATCTAAGTTTCAACTAGCCCTAGAAATAGATGTCTAGTTGGCTTAGTCTTCCAAAGGCACCTACAACGGAGCTGAATAGAAGTACGACTTAACTCACAATCTAGTTGTCAGGGTGATTGTGGGCTCAACTTTGGGATGCTATCTGCACCATCTCTATGTGGGCAATATAGATAGTATTCTGCAACCGTTTGTAGTGCCTGAGTAAATTGCGAGAGCATAGGTGGGTGCAATCTAATGCTTAAAGTTGATACTATTTGAATTCCCTCATTTATCTCATAGAGTTTATTTATTTTCATTTACTTGTTTATTTTACTTTTGTCTTAAACCAAAACCATCTTCAAAATATTTCTTTGGTTACCATCTCCGTGGTTGCAAATTTAGAGGAGGTTCCCGTTTTTACAGAATCTTGTGTTTACTTAACTAGTCACCATCTTCCTTGGGTACGATATCTGGAATACTTTCTACTTTATTACTTGATAGTGTATACTTGCACTCGAGCAGTGTCATAGCACACACACGTCAACTAATCAGCCATATTTTATGAGAAAAAATAAAAATAAAATAATAACTTATTCATGTTCTTAAAAAACTAGGAATACTGCATGGACAACCTCTAATCAATCCTGGAATTTTTGGCCTAGAGGACCCTTGCTTGGATAGAGAAATTCAAGCTTGGGAAGATCTTTCAATCGCTTTTCCTAGGCCAATCTTTTTTCCAGAGGACCCGATTCTTTTAGTTGGACAGGTAATCGTGAGGGCTCTTTTTCATCACAATCTGCTCGTGCCATCTTAAGAAGCCCCCCGAAGAAATCTTTCTACAAGCCGGGTGGGAAGATTTTAGAAAATATTTGGAAGGCAGAGATTCCCAAGAAGTGTAAATTCTTCATATGGACAATTATTCATAGAAATATTAACATGGTGGATAGGCTACAAAAGAAATTGCCGAACATGATGCTTAATCCAAGCAGGTGTGTGCTTTGTAATTCCAGTATTGAGACCATGGACCCATCTATTAATACACTGCAGTTGGGCCTCTTTTCTTCGGAATAAGCTCAACTTAGCTGTTGGGATTCTTTCCTCTTCTCCTTTTTACGTCAAAACTTTGTGTGAGGAAGCCTTGGCTTTTAAAACTCAGTCTCAGAGAGATATTCTCACGTGAAATATCTTTGTTTCCTCTCTATGGTGCTCGAAACAGTCGGATTTTTCAGAACTCTTCTCGCAACCTGAATCAACTTTGGAAGATTCTCTTTCTCTTGCTGCTCTCTGGTCTTCCAATTGTAAGATTTTCTCTAATTATGGTGTATCCTCTATTGCTCTGGAAAAATTTCCTTTAGCGTGCATGTTGTGAATGCTTCTCACATACGCCTTATATAAAGTATCCTCATTCTAAAAAAAAAAAAAACTAGGAATACTGGAATAAGAAACTGAATCCTTTTGCTTCTAAGGTTTCTATACAATTTTTAGGAACTGAAAATATGAAATACGAAAAATAAATGATAATTATCATAAACCCATATGAAAAACAAGATTACGTAATGAAGAATGTTACGAAATGGTCTCTCTTAGTTTACACTCTTAACTTGATCTTTGTTGTAGTACTTTAAGGCCAACATATCTGCACAACAATTTTGAAATTGTTAGAAAATGAAAATGAAATAAATGAAAATGAAATAAAAGAAAATGAGAAAAAAAAAAAAACATCTCTAAGTACAGCTAAAAACATAAACTGTACTAATTTTATTAAGAAATCATTATGCTATATTTAATTGGTAAAAATAAAAAAGTTTTCCGAACCTTTTGTTTAATAATTTTTTTTTTTAAAAAAAATACTTCTAAAGTTTTAAAAGGCTTTCAAGCAAAAAAAAAAAAAAAAAAAAAAAAAAAAAAAAAAAAACATTTAAAAGTTAACAATAACATTATAGTATCAACTAGAGAAAAGGTTGGGTTATATTATAAGTTTAGTAACTGAATTGTTGAGAGGTTGTGTCTAAGTAGACCACCAACTTTAAAAAATATTTTATAGATCTCTAAAGTTTCAATTTTTGTAAATGTGTGTTATGGATCTATAAAATTACAATTTTAAGTTTAATAGATTTCTAACCAATTAAATAATTTTTTTAAAAAATTCATGGACCTAAGTTTTATTTGTAATAAGATATTGGACTTGCCAGATACATTTAAAAATTGACAAAGTGAGCATAGCTTAATAGTAATTGACAAGTACTATATATTTTTTTTTTTGAGATAAGAAGTTCAAATCTTCCTACCCCACTTTTGTTGTACTAAAAAAAAAATAACTAAAGATGAGCAACTAAACTCATAATTTATCCCCAAAACAAAGAAAGATGAAGAAGAAAAAAAAAGTTTAGTGAAAATCAATGTTGGGAAAGAAAATGATTAAACAAACAAAACTACATGTTTTAATAACTCACCGGCCAAGCATAAGAAGGGTGGCCATAGGATTAGCTCCCGGTGACTCAGAAAAAGTGGAGCCATCAACTACACGCAAATTTTCAAGTCCGATCACTCTGTAGTTACCGTCGACAACTTTTCCGACCAAACATCCTCCATGGTAATGCCAATAAGTCGTCACTGTTTTCTTACAGTACTCTTCAACTGAACTATCATCCGTCAAATTTTCCGGCAATGGAGTCCCTAGAAATTGAAATCCTTTCTTACCCTCCAAATCTTGCGTCTTAATCTTCTCCATCGTTTGGGTTTTAAGCAAATCTCCGAATTTTCTTACTCCCATAACGCATTTAGCAAGATCATCAGGATGCGAATAATAATTGAATTGAACAATTGGACTCTTCTTCGCATCAGTGGAGGAATTCAGCCGAAGCGACCCCACAGAAAGCACATCCGAGAATTTGCCAACAAGAAGGGCTAAGCTCGGGATGATCAAGGTGGATTCAGGAGGAAGAAGGCTAAAAGATGACAGAAGTACTGAAAATGGTAAAGGGCTGGCGAATGATTGCAAATGGATATTGTCCTCTAAAATTCCAACGACTTGTGCAGACGAAGCAACCAGTTGGAATGGAAGCACGATGCTGGCATCGAAACGGGGATTGTCAGACATGGATTCACCGACATGTGGTTGGTCGAGGACGACAGGTAGTTTTAAGGATGAAAGATGAGATTTTGGGCCAACCCCACTTAGAAGGAGAAGTTGAGGGCTTCCAATGGCTCCAGCACTCACAATAATCTCTCCTTTCTTGCGGATAAATGCTTTATGCAACTTTCCTTTTGAATCTGAATATGAAACCCCACTTGCAGATAAACCTATGAGTTCAGGAAAAGGTGTGAACATGATTGAGTGAGTGAATATGAAGTGAGAAAATAGTATTGGGATCATTAAAAAAAGTGAATGACTAAAATAACTAGTTTGAAAGTTTGGAATCCAAATAGAATTTAGAACCAACGATTTATTACGTACTAACCGGAGAAGATTATTCTTTGGACTGTGGCCTGAATTGCAACTCTAAGGTTTTTAGGATCAGCCTTATTCAGAAACTCCACAGCTCCATGTCTGTTCCCTTTCTCATCAAAGATGGAACCCCCAGTTTTAGTCCCAACAAGGTGCCTCAAATTGAACCCATTATCAGGGACAACACCAGCTTCCAACAGCGCACTTCTAAAAGTAGATTGCCAAGCACTCAAACTTGGTCGAGAGACCACAGTCTCTTCAACCCATTGATAAGCCTTCTCCACCAATTCCACATCCCATTCAACACCTACAGTTTCAAAAAACTCTCGATGGCTCCTCGAGTAGAAGCCAGCATTGACCATGCTACCGCCCCAAGGACTCGCCCTCTTATGCTCTCTACACCATCCTCAGAGATGAATCGTTGAAAGGGATTTTTGCCATCATCTTCTGCAACAAAAACGTCCGACAGACCTTGTTCATTCAATACAGAGGGATATTTGTTGGGGTCACTGCCTCTTTCAAGAAGGAGGACTGAAAACTTTGATGACAATGTTGCAGCCAATGGACAGCCTGTTGTTCCTCCTCCTATTATTATATAGTCATATTCTTCTTTTTCTAGTAAATCACTAGCGTCGTGTACGAATTTCATGTAGCTAACATCTGGAAAAGGAAAGTTTAGAACAATCAGAATAGAGAAACAAGTTAAAAAAAATAAGAAACTAGAGATGGAGGGAGAGAGAAAATAGAAATAGAGGGAGGGTTTTTGCCTTGATTGGGGATAGTGTGTGTGTGTGAGGAAAGGACTCGTAAGTGAAAGATAGAGAAAAGGATGAGTAGGACAACGGTAGCCATAGAATGATGCTCCATAGTTCCCAAAAGTAAGTGGAAGATACTTGTTTCTTCCTTCCCCTTTCCAACCGTTGGTATTTATAAATAGATAAAAAGTTTGACAATTAATCCTTTGCAAAAATGAAAATTAATTTGAATGCAAGTAATGGTTGGTTAAATTTAAACATCATAATATATATTTTTCTTTATTAAACTAGTCTTTTCTTGTGTGCTACAAATTTTTTAAATGTAAATATTTTCGAGTCAAAAGCTAGAGAAATATCAAGGGTAGGTAGAAAATACTAAATAAGCTGTTTGAGCACCACAATTATATTAATTTTTTTCTTATATTTCTTTTTCTATAATAATGAGAGAGCAGAGGGTTAGTCCAAATTGCCAGAGATTTTTTTTTCTTGGACAGAAAATTGCCAGAGAGAGAATGGAGATGGATATAGGAATTTTATTAATTATTTTTTACCATTAATAACCCAATTCGTAGAGAAGCAACAAGGGTTCTTATAAGTATTATATTTTTTTAAATTCTTTCTTTCTTTTTTTTTCTCTTTAAAATTAATAATTAGGAAAAAATACGTTTTTTGTCTTTGAGTTTTGAGGAATATGTGGGTTTAATCCTCAATTTTCAAATTGGACCTTTTTAGTCCTTGAGTTTTGAGAAATAGGTATAACAACAAAATCAAAATACATATTAAAATAAAAAAAAACTATTGGAAGAAACAGTAGCTTGATATAGAGTTTTATGTTAGGGAGAGTTTGACAATATTTGGGGTGGAGAGATTCGAACCTTTGACATCTCGATCAAGGGTTACATGTCAATTACCGCTGAGTTATGCTCACTTTGGCGGGCTTAATATATTTTAAAATTAGTTTGTTCAATAAAAGTTATGACTAGTAACCATTTAGTATTTGTACTTTCAAATTTATAAAAATTTAGTCCTTAAAACTTAGTATATGTAACAATTTAGACCTTAAATTTTAACATTTATAACAATGTAACCTTACTATGAAAACCTCATTCAAAATTAAGTGGCAATTTTTATTATTTGACTACTTAGTCCTTGTTATTCATAAATACATTTGGTCCCTAATTAGTTTATTGATCTAGGTATATGTAAAAAATCTCCTTAATTCTTAATAATATTTTTCATGATGTAGACTAAATTGTTACAAAATTAAAAGTATATAAACTAAACAGTTACAAACTAAAATTCATGGACTAAATTTTTAATTCCATGAGATTTGAGGACTGAAAATAATTTTTAACTTTTTTTTTTTATAAAAATATACAAGAAATAGAATAAAATTTGGAACAATAAATATAATATTTTGCTTTACAAGAGTTATAATATTTTTATGGATTTAATTTATTAAAAATAATTTACTAAAAATTTAAAATATCTTTATTTATTTATATTTATATTTGATATCAAGAAAAAAAATTAAGAAAACATAGTGTTTTATCAAAAAAAAAAAAAAAAATGAAGAAAGAAAACATCAACGTTTTTATTTAAAAGAAAAAGAAATCCATATTTAAGAAAAAGTGTTGACTAAAAAAAACATTAATCTCCAAAAAAAAAAAAATGTAAAAAGAAACACAAGTTGTTGTAAAAAATTAAAAAGATAAAACATTAAAAAAAGGTTAATATGCATAATAGAAAAAATTTAAAAATGGTTTAAAAGGAAAATAAAAAGGGTTAAGTAAACACACGTGGACCAGGAATCAAACTCACGCAGGCTTGGGATGGTTGAGGGGGCTCGAAGATCAAACCACCAGGCCAGAAGCCAAGTATTATACGAAAAGAGAACAAGTATATACAAATATAAATGTTTTTTAAACTTCGGGGGCTCGAGTCCCCTGGCCTACTGTAGTTCCAGAAGGAAAGGAACACATGTATGATAATATACATCTACTAAAGTAAAAGTTGAAATGTGAATCACATTAAATAATTTCTTATCAAATAATAGATTTGTACTAATCATGCTCAGCTATTGAATTAGATCCAGCAGTGAAATTTAATGTTCTGACTCTTTTGTCATTCTATTACCAACTAAATGTAGTTGGCAATTATGATGAAATTAATTGTTGAGCAGTGAGCTAAAGAATTTTTTTTTTTTTTTTTTTTGGAGCTGCTCAAAGCTTAAAGGTTGGGTTTCTTTCGACTTTAATGCCCATATTTTCTCTTATCTTTTAGAATGCAACCTTCAAGAAACCTATTACAGTTACAGTGGCGACTCTATTGTTTTGAAAATAGAACCATTCGCATCACTTCCTAATGTTGGCTATTGTGCATTATGACATCTCTGTAAATATGTTTATTAAACTAGTATTTTCTTTCTTTTCTTTTCTTTTCTTTTTTTTTTTTTTTTGAGAAAAAACTAGTTTTTTTTTTTTCTTTTTTCTTTTTTTTTTTAAAAAAAAGGAAACAGAAAAAACTAGTCTTTTCTTTTGTGCTACAAATTTTTTAAATGTAAATATTTTGAAGTCAAAAGCTAGAGAGATATCAAGGGTAGGTAGAAAATACTAAATGAGCTATTAAGCACCACAATTATATTATTTTTTCTTATATTTTCTTTTTCTATAATTATGAGACTGCAGAGGGTTAGTTCAAATTGCCAGAGATTTTTTTTTTTTTTTTGACAGAAAATTGCCAGAGAATTGAGATGGATATTGTAATTTTATTAGTTATTTTTAAATATTAATAACCCAATTCTTAGAGAAGCAACAAGGGTTCTTATAATTATTATATTTCTTTAAATTCTTTGTTTCTTTTTTTTTTTTTTCTGTTTTTCTTCTTATCTGCACTCCAAAAAAAAAAAAAAAAAAAAACAAGGGTTCTTATAAAATTAATAATTATTAATAGGAAAAAATCAATTTTGACCCCTGAACTTAGCAGGTTCTATCAATTTTAACCCTAAACTTTCAATTTCATCAAATTACACCCCAAACTTAACTAATTGTATCAATTTGAACCTCAAACTTGCATAAGTGTTGCAATGTAGACCTTTGGTCAACTTTTTTTTTTTTTTTTTTTTTTTTTTTTTTTTTTTTTTTGTAGTTTGGTAAACTAATAATTTGAATTGCCATTAAAGCATGCAGTTGACAATTTCCTCTTTTTTTTTTTTAATTCACATTGCACCCGAGTTGGTGTTTTGTAAGAAATTTGTTGGAAAAACTCTTTATCAGAAGACATCAAATATCTCAGACTATTCTTCTCATTGTTATCCAAAAAAAACCACAAAGTTATTGGCAACAAGAAAAATCCAGCAAAAATGAGAAATAAAAAAACTCAAAATTTCTTTGTTTTCCTTTCTTACATTTGTACATTCTTTTAATTAGCAAGAAAAAAAAAACAGTAAAAGAAAGAAAAAAAAACCCACAAAGTTCTTAGGAACAAGAAAAAACCAGCAAATATTTGAAAATAAAAAACCTCCAAAGTTGTTTTGCTTTCGTAATCTTAGATAGCAGCAAGAAAAAATCATCTAAAATAAAGTTTCTCCAATATTTTATTTATAAGAAATCAATTCAGGTGCAATGTGAATTAAGAAAAAAAAAAGAAGAAATAATCAATTATGTACGGTGGTTCAAACGGAAAGTTAACTACACATTGTAGCACTTATGCAAGTTATCTGATAAGTTTGAGGTTCAATTTGATGAAATTGAAAGTTTAGGGTTAAAAATGATTTATGCCCTTATTAATATCAATAATATCTAATTTATTGAGACACAATCAGACAATGACATGGTCGAGAGTACACTTTTTTTTTTAGTACATCAACATTTGGGGGTGGAGAGATTCGAACATTTGACCTCATGGTCGAGAGTACATACCAATTACCGCTGAGCTAAGCTCGCTTTGGCAATGACACGCTACACTTATTCAACAAAAAAAAAAGCCATTAAATAAAGGGCAAATAAGATATTAATTGAAAAAATAAACAATTCTATAAAAAAAAATGACATAAAAAATAAAGTAAATAAAATCACCCCAAAGAAGGATAAACTAAACAAATAATAAAATAATAAATCAATGGAAATTTAAAGTTAATTAGAATTGTTTATATTAATAGGGCAAATGTTTTTGTTATTTGAACTATTAATTCCACATACCAAAACACAATCTATTAAATATAGAAATGAAAGTACAAAATGGTAAAAAATACATATGTAAAATATAAATATACACACAAATAATATAGATATAATCTTTCAAACATAGAATTAAAAAAATCAAAAATAGAAAATCTATCACAACAAAATGGTGAGAGAAGAGACCTTGGCTACGAGGAAAATTTTCTATGGGTGCGTATAGATTATTTTCATGGAGCCGAGTTAACGCTTTAGACTCAGAAATCCAATTCTCCAAATTTTGGTAGGACGATAGGAGTGACAATTGATAAGATCAAGTCGAGAAGATAGTTCCTTATATATGGTTGTAAGAGTACTTGAGGAATGTTGCAAAACTATTAAAATTCCAAATCTTTTGAAATTGCAATATTAATTAAATTAAATGTAAAGTCATAAATTTTAGATTTAATTTTTAAAAATAAATTGAGAACACTAGAAAAAACATATACAATAGCTAACAGAAAAAGCTATAAAAGACCTATTATAGTTTTTTTTAAGCTCCTGACAGCCCATGTTATTAAAAGTCTGAGACTTTTTACAACGTTTTTGTATAGCTATAATGGATGCTATAATAGAGTATGAAGATATATCTTATATAGTATATACATTGCTATGAAAACTTTTTATAGCATTTTTATTAAAGCTATAATATGTTTACATAGCTAAAATATTGTGCTATCTTTAACATATAATAGCATTTTTTAAACGCTATAATATATTATTTATAGCTTTAATATTATGCTATAAAAAAGTTATTTAATGTTTTCTAATTACTATAATTATTGTAATAACCTTTTGATAACATTTCTTTTTCGCTATGTAAATTTTTTATAGCTTTTACTCATGGCTATAAAAGGGATAACTTTTTTTCAATAATTTTTTGGTGCTAGAAATTAATTCATTTTAAAATTTAAATTTCATTTATATTAATTAAATTTGATAACATTTACTTAAGGTGCTCATTTTTAGCTAAATCCACACACAAGAAATAATTCATAACATATTGAATACCATGACTTCCATTCATAATTGAAATTTCATAATCTATTTACATTACAATATAAGGTATTCAATAGTTTCTTAGAATAAAAAAGTTATTCAAACAATAAAAGTATTCACTTAATGTAATTTCTAACAGCATATATATTAGTTAACAAAATACAAAATTCACCAAGGGTTCAAGATTATATAGTCAAGTAGTTGAGTTGTCATCTTCGATCCTTTTGCATGCATGGGTAAAGTATGCATCTCTAGCTTGCTTTGACGAAGAACAACCTAACAAGGGAAATAAAATGGTGGTAGTTGGAAAGTGAATGAGATTTACAAGGGAGAAACAGATGGAAATTGAATGTAGGGGGGTTTACCTAGAAAACAAAGGAGATGGATAAAATTGAAAGAAAAATCGTGGAGGAAAGTGGAAATGATCAACTAAGAACACAATAATAGACAACATTTTGCGCACCAAACTTCCTAAAACAAACAACACAATAACATACCAATTAAACATTTGAAACATTTGACATACATGTAACAACTACAAATTAGAAAAAACAACACAAAAATGAAAATGAATAGACATTACCCATAGAAGTGGAATTTTGACATTCAAGGGTCTTTTCTTTGAATTTTTTCCATAGTGTGTTTATGCATTTGTGGCTGATTTCTTACAGAAAATACCCCTGTCATCCTCTCCCCTAGTTACTGTTGTATTTGCCACTCAGATTTTGAGACATAACACCTAATGCAAGTAGCCAAAATGCTTAAAAGAACAAGAGCAAGTTATTATTTACCCATTGACCATGAGATATTGAAGCCTTAACTACTAATAGCATACATCCTGCATTATTTTCCATCAACAAAAAAATAACTAAATATTCAAGCATAAAATACACTAATAGCAAAAGATCTTGTGATAAAGCTTGCATAGAAACACAGGAGTATGAAAACATGTAGATGCCAAAAAAAAATCACCAAACGTCATTATTTTCCTTATAATCAATTGGGCACAAAAGGTTTTACCTCCAATAGCAAATAGCTACTCTACCATTGTTCCACCAAGAGGAATACCATAGATTCGACCACCTTCATACATGTCCCATCCACCAACAATAAGGTCACTTTGTAACATATCCTATCCATTCAACCAAATGAAATTGATATTAAAGCATATAGTATTTATTTTGAATAAAGAACAAGAATATAGTTTCACTTAAACATAGCAAATAACACTCTCGTGAGCATTTTATTAGAGTAAGTGGTGGTGACCTCATCTCTGTGACATACAAAATCGGTTTACATGAGAGAAATAGAGACTCTTTCCTCCCTCTTTCCCCATGCACTCCACCTGAACTACATTAAAGTAAAGGATGAGTATCTTTGACCACAATTTTAAATGAGAGATATCAAAGGCAGTCGAGTAACTTTCCAACAAAAATGGAGAACTTTGTTGCAAATTAGTTGGTTTTGGTTTGTGATTGTCTGAATGGATAAGAATTAAGATAAAAGTTGGAAAAAAAAAAGAAAAAAAACAGAAGAGGAGGCTTAATATAAAACCCCAAATGAATATGGTGTAAAGAAACAAAACCAAAATAGCTTGAGCTTGACAACTAATCCAACAAATACAACAGGTCATTGTGCTGAAAGGAAGAGGCAAGCCAATCAATCACCAAAATATACTGGTGATTGATTATAAATCCCTTAATTAGTGCATATGACAGATTGCACTTACCGTTGGACTCGTTGACAGCAAATTTGCAGCATAATATTGCTTTTATTTTGCTATCTTATTTCCTGGTAAGATTAGATATATTCCTTTGTAAATATCAGTCAATAATGACTGCTTTTCTTTCCTTTTTTATTCCCTCGGTGCTAGTTCAAATAGCAACCACTTTTGTATCATTGTACACAAGAATATACTGAATTTTTTCACCTTATGGAATTTGTAATACAAGCCTTGATAGTATACAAAAGTGTTTATGGTATCAGAGCCCAGCACCAAGGGAAATTCAGATCCAAATCCTACCTCAAGTCCTTGTATTCTCATGGCCAAATCAGAAGAAATACTAACCATTCAGTCTTTTCACCAATGTTCAAGTTTGATATCTATCAAACTCAGCACTACCAACTACCTACTATGGAAGTCACAAGTTTTACCTCTTGTGAGAAGCCTAGGAGTTGAAAACCACCTGAAGGGAGATTGCTCACATAAGTTGAACGATACAGATGAAGAAGAATCTAGCGAAACTTCAACAAAACGGCAAACTTGGCTCAATAATGATGGACTGCTGACTTCGTGGCTGCTTGGGACCATCTCAGAGGAAGTTTTAGCCACGATTGAAGGATTGGAAACTGCTTATCAGGTTTGGACATCATTAGAAGAAACTCTTCTTGCTATTACAAAAGAAAATGAAATACATCTTAGTGAATCTCTTCGTTGCTTAAAGAAAGGAAATTTGACTCTTGATGATTATATTAAGAAGTTTAAAGGACTATGTGACAAGTTAGCTGCTATGAAAAATCCCTTAGATGATTTGAGTAAGGTATTCACCTTAGCACGTGGATTAGGCAACAAATATAAGGACTTTCGAACAGCCATGTTGTCAAAGGCGCCATACCCTACTTTTAACCAGTTTATCCTAGCTTTGAAGGCTCATGAGCAAATGAACATGTTGGAGGGCGAAGAAGACAAAACAGATGTAAACCAAGCTTACTTCATTCAAAGGGGAAGAGGCAGAAGCAGAGGAGGTTTCCAAAATACAAGAGGTAGAGGCTGGAAACGTAATGCAAATCAAAGGCTTCTACATTTTCTTCTCCCAACAATGTTGTCCCAAATCATTCTCCAATCAAAGAGACAAATCAAGGAAAAAATATTACATGTCAAATCTGTGGAAAAACTAACCACACTGCTATAAGGTGCTGGAACAAGTATGACCATTCATTTCAACATGAAGAAATTTCAAAGTCACTTGCTGCACTGTCCTTTGAAGATGCCATGGATCCTGCTATGTATGCGGACTCAGGAGCTACATCTCATGTTGTTAATGACTTATGTAAGGTTACAACATGTCATATTTACAAAGGAAAAGAAAAGTTATACGTAGGTAATGGAGATGGACTTAATATCACTCACATTGGTAAAATAGAAACTCATGATAACAACCTAAAATTGAATAATGTGTTGGTAGTTCCTGAAATTAAAAAGAATCTTATCTCCATAAGTAAACTTACAAATGATAATGATTGCTCTATCATATTTACATCAAATGACTTTGTTGTGAAGAACAAACAGGGACAAGTGCTAGCAAAGGGAGTTAAACGAGGAGATCTTTATGCATTGGAGCAGCAGAAACCTACAAAAGTTGTTGTTTTCTCATACCTTGCAGCTGCAAACTCAAATAAATTATCTTTTGATGTATGGCATAAACGTTTAGGTCATTTGAATGATGTTTTTGTGAAACACTTGAGTAATAAACAATTGATCAAAGTCTCAGACCGGAAGAAAACTACCCTTATTTGTGAAACTTGTCAATTGAGCAGGAGTTGTAGATTGCCATTTAGTTTGAGAAATGAATCAAGCATGTTTCCTTTTGATAAAGTTCACTGTGATTTATGGGGTCCTGCACCCGTCTCTTCTTGTCAAAAGTTTAAATACTATGCTAGTTTTATAGATGATCATTCTAGGTATACATGGCTTTTTCCTTTAAAGAGAAAAGCTGAATTATTTGAATGTTTTTATAAGTTCCACAAGCTTGTTGAAACTCAGTTTGAAAAGAAAATTAAAGTTTTTCAAACCGATGGTGGAGGAGAATTCACTTCATTGAAACTAAAACAACTCATGGAGGAAAATGGAATCCATCATCAAATGAGTTGCCCTCACACTCCTCAACAAAATGGAGTGGCTGAACGGAAGCATAGACACATAGTCTAGACAGGTTTGTCTCTTCTTTTCCAATCTAAATTACCTCTTAAGTATTGGGTAGATAGTTTCTTGACTGCTACTTTTTTGATAAATAGAATGCCCTCTTCAACTTTAAAAATGAAAATACCTTTTGAAATTCTATTTAAAAGAGAGCCTAACTACAATAACTTGAAAGTTTTTGGATGTAGGTGTTATATGTATCTTAGGTATCAATCCAATGATAAATTTGCAAAGAAAACTTATCCATGTGTATTCATAGGATATAGCATGACTCACAAAGGATATAGATGTCTTGACCCTAAAACCAACAAAGTGTATATTTCATGACATGTTATATTTGATGAAAAATATATGCCATTTGATTCTAACACTAATGATAAATCCATGAAGCATGAATTTTTAGATATATCAAGTTTCTTGGATGTAGATGTTTGGCATTCACCTACTGAAGCAGAAGAAATTCAAGCTCAGAAAACTCAAGGTAATGACTTCCAAAAGAAAACCACTTACTTTGATGATATAGTATTAAATGAACAATGCAGAATCAAGAACAACAATGACCAAAGGAGCAAAGAACAGAGAGATGAACAACCTAACTACTTGACTCCAAATCCAGTAAGTGAGCAATGTGATAACCAACATCTATCAAGTGAATCTCAAGACTTGCAAAATGGCCTACAAAATCAAGGAGATGAACACCTACACATCAATCAAGGAGATGAACAACTTGAAAGTGGACTACAAAATCAACCTCAATGTCAAACTGCAGCAGAAGTAGAGCTGGAAACTAACAGACAGCAGAATCAAGGATGCCAAAATATTGAAACTTCTTTCAATAATTTACCTGATATTAGTGACTGCTTGTTTATTGATCTTCCTTTTGTAGGCACTCAAAATCAGGAAGTACAAGGCCAACAACAATCAAATCAAATGGAAAATGAGGCAGTAAATAGTCATCCTATGATCACTAGGCTAAAATCAAAGCAACAACACCAGAAAAATCATAGCATCTTCCTTGGCACAGTAGAGACAATTGAACCAAAAAATTATAAAGTAGCTCTTTAAACACCAGTTTGGAAAAATGCTATGGAAGAAGAACTCCAAGCTCTTCATGACAATGAAACGTGGAAGTTAGTAAGTAAACCTCCAAACACTAATATTGTAGGTTGCAAGTGGATATTCAAAACAAAGCTCAAGGAAGATGGCTCAATAGAAAGATATAAAGCAAGATTGGTCACTCAAGGATACTCACAAGTGGAAGGCCTAGACTATAAAGAAACTTTCAGTCCAGTGGTCAAAAGTACGACGATACGTCTAGTCCTTGCTCTTGCTGCATCATACAACTGGAAGCTAAAACAATTGGATGTCAAAAATGCTTTCCTTCATGGACACCTAAAGGAGGAAGTATACATGACTCAACCACCAGGTTTTTCTGATCCTAAATTTCCTAACCATGTATGCAAGCTAAATAAGTCGCTCTATGGACTCAAACAAGCCCCTAGAGCTTGGTTTGAGTGCCTTTCTAAATTTTTACTTCACATAGGATTTCATTGCAGCACTTTAGATTCTTCCTTCTTCATCTATAAATATGAAAACATACTTGTTCTGATGTTAGTATATGTAGATGACATTATAATTACAGGAAATGAGCCAACGTTTGTTCAAAGCCTCATTCAGCAACTTGGCACTGAGTTTGCAATTAAGAACTTAGGCCAACTTCACTATTTCCTTGGGATTGAAGTGCAATAACTTACAAATGGCTTGTGAAATACACTAAAGATCTCTTATTGAAGTAAAAAATGATGAATGCATCACCCATTTCTACTCCGATGGCTTTAAGTCCCAATTGTTCCACCAAAGATGAAGAGACGATTGATCCAACACTTTACAGAAGTCTGGTGGGATCTCTCTTATATCTCACTTTAACCAGACCAAACATTGTTCATGCGGTCAACAAAGTTTGTCAAAATATGCAACAACCTCAAATGAAGCACTTCAGGGAAGTTAAAAGAATTCTCAGATATCTTAAAAAGACCATGAATCATGGTATCACTTTCTTTAAAAATAGTTCAATAAACTTATATGGATATTGTGATGCAGATTGGGGTGGATGTCCAATTACTAGAAGAAGTACTTCTGGATACTGTATCTTTCTAGGATCAAACTTAATCTCATGGTCATCAAAGAAACAACCAACTGTGGCTCGTTCAAGCTCAGAAGCAGAATATAGAGCAATGGCCCAGGCAACAGCTGAACTCACATGGATCTCTTTTTTCTTTCGAGATATGGGAATACCGTTACACAAAACACCAGAGCTATTTTGTGATAACATGAGTGCTATCCAAATGGCTAAAAATCCAGTGTTTCATGCTAGAACAAAACACATTGAACTAGACTATCACTTTGTAAGAGAAAAGGTAGCTCTAGGAACCTTAATCACTCGATATGTTCCATCTCATCAGCAACTTGCGGACATCTTCACCAA
Source organism: Luffa aegyptiaca (assembly GCA_017139565.1). Lineage (NCBI taxonomy): Eukaryota > Viridiplantae > Streptophyta > Magnoliopsida > Cucurbitales > Cucurbitaceae > Luffa > Luffa aegyptiaca. Next base: position 42,847,580 of record CM029402.1, on the reverse strand, counting down.
ACCCCTTGCAAAGGCAACATTTAAAGACCTCTCCAACAAACTAGGAGTTCATGAAATCCCTACCTCCAGTTTGAGAAATGATGTAAAGAAACAAAACCAAAATAGCTTGAGCTTGACAACTAATCCAACAAATACAACAGGTCATTGTGCTGAAAGGAAGAGGCAAGCCAATCAATCACCAAAATATACTGGTGATTGATTATAAATCCCTTAATTAGTGCATATGACAGATTGCACTTACCGTTGGACTCCTTGACAGCAGATTTGCAGCATAATATTGCCTTTTATTTTGCTATCTTATTTCCTTGTAAGATTAGATATATTCCTTTGTAAATATCAGTCAATAATGACTGCTTTTCTTTCCTTTTTTTATTCCTTCGGTGCTAGTTCAAATAGCAACCACTTTTGTATCATTGTACACAAGAATATACTGAATTTTTTCACCTTCTGGAATTTGTAATACAAGCCTTGAGAGTATACAAAAGTGTTTATATGGTTCAACCTTACCTCTATATATCAAATAACGAAGATTGGTCAATCCAAGGTTCACATATTTTCTTGATTCAATCTCTTTCGAAACTAGTAACTAGCTTAAAGTGCCAACTCAATTCAAAAACACAAGTGAACACAGAGAAGCAGTTCTCTTCAGATTTTTCTCAGCACCACACATCATTATATAATCATATGAACTTCACAACACATCTCAAATTCCCAAAAAGAAGTCGTAGGGATTGAAAACAGTGTAAATTGACAAATACTTGGGGCACATTGATAACACTCATTTATGTGTGTTATTTAGCCTTAATAGCAAATATAGCACAGTTGCAAACTAATTGCATATATAGCAAAATTAATTGTACAAGACCAAAAAGCTGTCGTCAGATTCTATCAGTGTCTATCACTGATAAACTTTGATTATTCCAAGTCTATCAGTGTCTATCGCTGATAGACTCCGATTAATCAAAATCTATCAGTCACTATCACTGATAGACTTTGATTAATCAAAATCTACCAATGATAGTTATCTATCACTGATAGACTCTGAATAATCGGAGTCTATTAGTAGACTGATAGATTCTGATTAATCAGAGTCTATCACTGATAAACTTTGATAATCGAAGTCTATCAGATAGATTCTAATTAACCAGAGTCTATCAGTGTTTATCAGTAATATACTCTGATAGATTTTGCTATATTTGCAATTTTTTTTACATTGTGCTATATTTGCAATTATATAATTTTTATTTGCCACCCACTGCAAATTCTCTAAATTCTATACTATGAAATTATATATAAAATAATAATTTTCTTTTTGAAGGTATAAGAAAGTAAAGATTGGAAGGTGGAAAAATTGAATATAAAAGAATTTTTGCTCATTAAATTTCTATGATTTAATTATAAAATTAGTAATTAAAAAAAAGAGAGAGATTTTACCCATACATTTATTATATATTTTTAAAAAGTTACATTTTTTTGGTCCTTTTTTAATATATAACATAAATTTTAAATTTATTATTATATTTTATATTATATTTGAATATGAGTTGAGTTTTGATTATGTTGTTTTGGTAAAATTTTAAACTTCTTGCTATATTTGTAAATACATATTTATATTATGTTGTTTAAATATATCAAAAGATTAAAAAAAAAATGGATGCAACAACATCAAATTCAATATATGGAAAAAAAAATTGCTAATGAAGTAAACATTCAACCAACTTAAAATATAGACTAAATTGCTAATGGAAAAAAAATACATATTTTATGTTGTTTTTTTCTTTTTTTTTGGAAATACAATGAATATATCTTTGATTCTATCACAAAAATGTTATTATCCGTTGAGATGTTGTCACTTTGGTAATAATGCTATACAATAATCTTTTATTTAAAATTTTTAAAATATAATAATAATCTATACTATATATAAAAGAGGCTAAGATGAGAGAATTTTTACATTCCCTTATTGTCCTTAAAATTTTTTATTATGACTATTTTGTCCTTCTACCCTCATTAATTATATTTAATAGAAATACTATATTGCACCCCTAGATCACAACAAAATTCCTCAAAATTAGATATTGGGTGTGATTTTAACCAACACAAAATAAATACAACTAATTCTATTTTAAAATGATTGGTAAATTAAATTTAAAAAATATACATCCTTTCAACCATACAGGCCAAAACTTCCTTTTCAAAATGTCAAATGAGAAGAAGATGGTTTCTTTTATAATAGAGCTTAAAGCCTTTCAAAGAGAATGGAAGTTAAAAAATTTCATTCTTCGTAAAGGAAACGCATGTCGGAATGACACCTTGAGAATACAGAAGTCTATTCTCGTCGATGAAGAGGTAACATTTTGATCTTCAAATGTTAGTATTTATCCATTGTTATTCAGATTTAGATATTGAAATTCCTAACAATACAAATCGTTATGATGGTATTTTCTTCTTGGTTTTAAATAATGCTTCACTTTACATGTTTCTACGATTGGACGGTTTCTTGGATTATGATGAGTTGGTTTTCCCGATAATCTTAGGGCTATAGTTTCAAAAAAAAAATTATATATTTTTCACTTTTTGTTGTTACTTTAAATGATCCACATGTAATGTTAACTATCATATTTCGACTTTGTTATTTTTAATTTTTCATTACTTTTCTTAGTTTAGTGGCATAATCATAAATGATCTTTAGTGGACATGAAATGACCAACTGTAAATTTCTTAATGTATTTATTTGTACCAAATTATAGTGTATTATAATACCATATATTATATTTCTCTAAATATTATGAGTTTTTGGTTAATCAACTCTCACGATATTAGAACTATTCTGTTATCCCATGGTAAACTTGTAGCTGTTGAAGCTTCTGACCAAGATGCTAGTATATCCATTCCTTGTGCTGCCAAATCAGGCTACAAGAGATTTCTAAAAGTTAATATCCAAAAAGGCATTAACAACAAGTCATGAGGAAACTTAATCAGATGAGTTACCTTGAGAATGTCCAGTGTAAAAAGGTTAGGTCCCCTTGATGAGAAGGAAACAACAGATGGAAACTAATAGATCCTCAATGGTAGTACTTTTTTTTTATGATAGCTTCCGGATTGCTATCAAAGTAAAACACGAAATAAAATAGGATGGTTTCAAACAATTTTAATCTAAGAAAGTCAAAACTACCCAAAGAATTTGCAAGGTTTAAATTCTATTTTAGTTAATCAATGTGGTTTGGACTCTAAAACTTTCAAATATTAGGTTTTAGTCTTTCAATTTTCAAATATTCTGTCTTAGCCATCATGATTTACATAAAATATGATTGTAGCTGTTACCATTAATTTTCATTAATCATTCAAAAATAACCCATATACATTTAGAAACGTGAAACTTAGCCTACTAAGTATTATATGTGCCTTCAAACACAACCACTTTCCATATAGACATTCTTATTCTTTTAGAAGTTCATCAATGTGGAGTCAAAGATTGAACCTTTAACTTCAAAGAAGGTAATAGGGGTCTTATCTATTGAACAATGCTCAAATTGGCTCCATGCATGTAAACATCTATTGATAAGATAAATGAATAAAGTGGTGAAATTATATCAGATTTTTTTAAAAATAATTTATATAAATTAATGGAAAAAAACTAAAAAGTTCTTTTTATAAAAAGTTTATGAAGTTAAAAAACTAAAATAGAATCTTTGAAACTTTAGAGACTAAACAAAACTTAAGTTTACAAACTAAAATAGTATTAAAATACTATGAACCTTTTAGCAATGTGCCACTATACCCGGTTGATCTCAGGTACTCAAAAACTTTCTTTCCGGTGTTCAAGTCTAACTTGGAAGCAGGCCGTGGGAAAAGAAAGGCGACATCTTGGTCATTTAGCATCTTGCATTATGGTACCAACTGCACCACTATTCAAAGTTGTTTCTCCATCACCAATCTCATTGTAAAAAACAATCTTCCCCTGAACTTGGTTCACATCCAAAGAACCAGGGAAGCAGAACCTGCATTTTAACACCAAAATTCAATTCCTCCAAACCCAAAACTTGTTCTTCAACTTAGGAAAAACACTGCACATTTAGACTCATCATAAGATCTTTACAGAGTAACATCAGTTAGCCACCCAACTTTTCCAACAAGTCCATAAAGTAAACAATCTTTTAAAACCTGTCGTTCTATTAAGAGCATCACCTAGCATATATGAGTGGTAACAACTTATCTCCAAGATCGAAGGTATTCACAGAGATCCCCTTAACAAACAGGTGGTGTTCATGTTAATCAATGACTCGAATGTCGCAGAACAGAACACATTCATGAATGAATCAAGCAATCTAGGGCTGACCTGGAAAGTTTCTCCATTACCCAACTTCACATTAGTCACAAACTTCCTGTCAATAGTGCTAGTCGCAACCGATAGCGACCATGGAGAAACAGAACCAACCTTCTTCTTTTTCACTTCTGATGCGATGCTAAAACCCTAGAAGGTTTTCTGATCAGTGGGGTTTTTTTACGAATATGAAAAATGAAATGAGAGATAACTGAGAGAGAGTGAGAGAAAACTCATCGAGAGGGGGACGACACTGGTGTGGTACGAGAGATCTAGAAGAAGACGAAAGAGAAATCGAAGGGGAGGGAAGTTGCTGCGACGGAGTGATGCGAATTCGTGACCGACGGTGGAGAGCAAAGTCGGAGAGGAGAGGGAGGTCGGTGGCTGTGATCGACTGAGAGAGAGAAGTCGAGAGGGAGATCGAGGGTTTTGTTTCTTTTTCCCCCAAATTTTCTTTATTTTTTTTAAACCTACATCATATCTTTAATGTCGGGCAATGAGGTCTTCCTAATACTTTCCAGCGCCTTTTTTCACTCGTCCGACATTAAATGTCTAGCATGTTTCTCGTCCGACATTATATATGTCCAACGTGTTTTTTTGTCCGACATTAACAGTGTAATTTGTTGTAGTGGGTCTTTGACATCTTCAAAAATTAACCAATCTATTAGATATAAAATTCAATATTATGTCTAATGGGACCGTAAACTTTCAATTTTATATCAAGCAGACTTGAAAATTGAGACTTATTGGACACAAAAGTCAAAATTTAAGGACTTATTGGATTCTTTTTAAAGTTTAGTGACCAATTGGATACAAAATTGAAATTTCGATCACCTACTTAACACTTTTTAAAGTTTAGGGACCAAATTGACACAACTCTAGATGTCCAAGGACTAAACTTGTAATTTAACCTATTCTTTTACCAAATTGGATAGAAATATAAACTAATTTAAAGATTTATTGAAATATAGACTAAATCTAAACATTTTACATACCAGAACTAAAAAAGAGAATAAAAATCCGAAAATACCGTTACCAAAATGATAGTTTAACATATATAAGTTTCTACAAGGTGCCACCAAAAAAATAAAAAATATAAAACATAAAAGAAAAAGAGGCAGAGAGTGCGGGAAGGAAGAGAAAGAGACAGAAGAGAATAAAAAAATAAAAAAAGGAAAAAAGAGAGTGTGCGGGAAGAAAGAGAAAGACGGAAGGGAAATAAGTTAAAAAAAAGACGGAAGAGAAATAAAAAATAACAGAAGAGAAAGGTCGCGCCTCTGACTCAATACTGTTTCACGGAAATCGATTTCCATTTGTTGTCGTTTGTACGGTTTACCATGTAGAGGCGCGACACATGATTTTTCGAAATAGTTTCAAATTTGCTCGTTTTTTCTAATTTCTTTCATTTCTATTCTAAGTTTTCCAGAAAACCCCTATTTTTACCCACACATTCTTTCCCATGTTTTCAAAAACCAAGTCAAATTTTGAAACACAAAAAAAGTAGTTTTCAAAAACTTGTTTTTGTTTTTGGAATTTGGCTAGAAACTCACATGTCTCCTTTAACGGAAATGAAAACCATTGTAAGAAGATTGAGATAAAACAAACACAATTTTCAAAAATCAAAAACCAAAAACGAAATGTTTATCAAACGGGGCCTTGGTTTTTGGTGTTTGGTTTTTGAAAATTAAGCTTATACACACCTACTTCCACCTATAAGTTTCTTTGTTTTAGTATCTACCTTCTTTCTTGTTTTCAAAAACCAAGTCAATTTTTTAAAAAAAAAAAATTCAAAAACTTATTTTTGTTTCTGGAATTTTGTTAAGAATTCAAATGGATCAATGAAAGGCATGGTAGGAAATTTGGAAGAAAACAAGCATAATTTTCAAAATCCAAAAACTAAAAACCAAATGGTTATCAAATAGAGCCTAAAGTGTTTTGATTCGGTTAAGTTCGATTTATTAGTTAGGTCAGTTTTGATGTGTTACACTATATATCAAAATCTCTACGAACTCTGATACCAACAACACGTGTTCAATGATGTTGCTAAACTTGATTCAATGAAAACCTATAAAATAATGGAAAATGATCAATCATTAGAAATATATGAATATAGGGCAAGGGCATAGCCAAATTAGTACTGATTTTCGAAATTTAATTATCCTTTAAAGACTCAAGTGTGCCTAAACTAGCTAAGAACAATGATTTGTTATTTTACTTTTTAACAAGAAGGGAAAAATTATAGGGAAGGGACATAATAAAAGGAGACATATATGGATTGGATCACCATTTAAGGAGTTATTGTGTTGTTTATCATTTAAAAGGAAAATTTTCAACTCATTGTTGGATGACCATAATTATTGTTGACGTTTTTTAGTTGAACAACATTTGGAGTGAGTAAATTCGAACGTTTGACCTCCTGGTCGAGAATACATGTCAATTATCATTAGACTATGCTCACTTTGACATTTTATGTGTTTAGTAATTTATTAGGAAATTTGGTGATGAAAAAATATAGCTAAAAATGGATTTGACTCATGGCTACTAATTTTTAAGCAGAGGTGAATGAATATTTTTCCTCTCGTATTTACTCCAGCTATATACTATCATCTATCGGTTAGCCCCCAACCGTTTTTAGATTTTCTTTTAAAAAAAATCATAAAAATTGATATACTCCTCAACTGAAATTAACTTATTCCTAGATTTATGGATTTTTATTTTTTTATGGATTCTTTATATTATATTTAAATCTATTACTTTTCAATTTTTAATCGTAGTTTATTAGGTTGCAAATATTCTACAATTTAAAATTTTTCCTAGAGGATGACTTGTGAACAGATCACGATTGTATCCAACAATGTTTGAGATGAGAATAACATCTACAAGGATTTTAATTCTAGTTATGTGTTCGTAAAGCATATGATTCAAGCTTCTCCCAACTCACATAATGCATTGATAATATGGTCTCAAACTCATAGATGGAACAAGGATTTCATGGTTATCCTTCTATTAGAACAAGGCAAACATATCGTTGAATATGATTCTTTTGGAAGACGAAAATAACGTTTTTTTTGCTGGGTGGATTTCAAAATGGGATTTATAGGCTGTGTTGTTTTGCTGTGGATGTTGAACTCGCGGATAACAATATACATAGAGGCAGTAATAATGTTTGTTTGCTTAATGAAGAGGGAGTTGATGCATTGACAGAGATCTTCGTCATTTTCGAGCATTGCATTTTTTCTTGCAAGGTTGACAAAAAAGTAAACTTCATCAATTATCATCAACTTTGAGTCTTCATTGAAGAAACAGAAAGGAAACGCCAAGAATGATGAGGAATCCATTGTCGAGGAAGATGGCAAGAACCAGGTAATAACATTGAGTTATTGTATTAACTATATGTATATACTCTTATGTACATAGAGATGCCAAGGATATATATACCTTTGTCTATATGTGAGAAATTGTTAGGGTTGTTGGATATGATGCTTGTTTGTATATACACATATAGATATATATTGTAACGCCTCAAGCCCAGGATTCAGCACCTGATGGCTCCGTGTAATACCTATTTCTATGTGTAAATATATATATATATATATATATATATATATATATAATAATAATAATAATAATAATAATAATAATAATAATAATAATAATAATAATAATAATAATAATAATAATAATAATAATAATAATAATAATCAATGGGTTGGTTCACAATTGGATTAATAAAAAAAAAGAAGAAAAAAAGAAAGAAAGAAAGAAAGAAAGGGGAAGCTTTAGTTTAATAAATTTTAATAAAAAAAATACAAAAAAAAAAAAAAAGAAATAAACCAAAGCTTCCGTGTTTACACAAAAGTTAAATTTAAAAGAAAAAAAAATGAAACAAAAGCTTCCGTTGGAAGCTTTGGTTTAAAACAATAATTAAATAAAAAAAAAAAAAAAAAAACAAAACAAAAGAGGGAAAGGCAAGGTTCTGGAAACCCACGCAAAAGAGAAAGAGAGAGACTAAAAGAGGGGAAGAGGGATGGAGAAATGGCTATTTTGAGAGGTTGATAAGGCACTTTTTAAGCTATTATTGAAGGGAAAATCAAGGAAGGAAGCTCAAACTTTGGATTGGAACTTTGGGTAAGTTCTCTAACTTTTGATTTAAGTTTCTCATGGGTTGTAGAGGTTAGATTAGTAGATTCTTTTGTGGGTTTTTTTTTCCTTTGGGTGGAAACTTCATGGGTTAGGTGGAAACTTCATGGGTTAGCTGAAAACTAAAGTGAAGGTAGTTGTTGTGTTGAAAAAGGGGAAATTTGGTGGAACCCATGTAATTGTTGTAAGAATAATTGAAAGAGGCTTATTTGCAAGTTGTTGAGTTGCAAGTTCTTTACAAAAAAAAAATTGGAATACTAGTGAGGTTTCATGGAAAGGAGGGTGAAAAGGAATGAGCGGAATGAAGCTTTTATAAAGAGGGGTACAATGGAGTTATTGGAAAACCTATTTTAGAAATATGGTAACATTTACATGGTAGTTGAAGGCTAAGCTCATGGAAATTATAGCTAATCCAAGTGTTAAAGAGAAACTAAAGCTTGGTATAATCTAGTGTTGTGTTCTAATTTGGGGATTTAAAAGTCGTTAATACTTGGGTAATTATTATTTCAGGTCAAACAGAGATCGGGACCGCCTACGACCCAAACTTCTCTCATCACTAGTATAGTGAGTGGTTATTCTTCAAAATATTTTTTCTATTTAGAAATTAATGAAATTTGAGTTTTAAGTCAAATATGATATATATATATATATATTTGTACAAATGAGTTGGTTGTTGAGAATTATGACCATTTCTAAGACTATTGTAGAAAGGCGACTTCTAGTTTTGAAGCTTTAGGATTTTAGCCTATTTGCAAAAGCCCAAGTTCTTTTGAAATCTTACGATCGTATAACTATACATTTCAAGTATTTGAAAGTTTTAAAGTGAATGAAGTGATTGAAATATGATGTGCTTGAGATAAGAAACTTAATTAATTTCAATGTTTTATTGATCTCATGAACTTAACTACGGCATGGAAAATTCTCAAGTATGATATTTGGTTTACAAGGCATTTTCTTTTAAAGCGATTATAATGCTAGTGTGGTTTGAGAGCTTATAACTAAAATGTTGACATTGTTTTCAAACCACTAGAGATTGTACCCATGGTGAGTTCCCAATGCACTTGCGTGAATGTGTTTCCGTGGTGTATGTATGATATGTATGAGGTCTTTGGGACCCACTTCGGCACACACATAGGCTTTGGGCCGTGTGTCGAGGTGTTTTGCCCTTTGGGGGTTGCTCTGCGCGCGTATGACCAGGATAGCTCTGCTATACATTTTGAGATTACTCGATGTGTGGTATGACCAGATTTGCTCTGCTACATATCTTGAGGCTACTCAATATGTAGTATGACCAGTTGCTCTGCTATATATGTCGAGTTCCTCCGTATATAGTATGACCAGTTTCGGGTACAACTATTAGTGATGAAAAACTTCTCATAGCCATGATGGTTTACCTTTTCTATATGCTTATGTTTACAGCGTTTCGATTTTAGACATTTCACGTTTTAACTTTGCGAGAGACTTTATCTGGTATCTCAAGATTTTATTCATTCATACAAAAAAAATCTATATTGCTTATTGAATTTATGATTGCAACTATGTTTGTCATGGGTTCCTAAAAAGTCATATCTTATTTCCTTTTATATATAAATTTCACCACTCACTAGGCTTATTTAGCTCACCCTTTTTCTTTCTAAACTTTTTCCACTAGGTAGTACTTGAGTTCCCGACGAGCCTACTAGAGTCGATATCTGCCACCAGACTCAATAGGTTGCATGTCATTTTGCATTACTTATAGATGTATCATTTTTGTAACTAGAATGGCTAGCATCTTCATAGTGATGTATGATCATGGTTGTTAGGGTGGTTTTGTGATTGAAAACTATATGTTGTTTTGTGTAGTTGACTATGTCATGGTTGTAAATTCTGAACCGACTTGGGTGCTGGTGTTGGATTTTATATTATGATTATTTGGGAGTGTTAAATCTTGTTATCAGGTGGGTTAGATATCCAAATTTCTGGGGAAACTCTGCCGAAATTTTAATGATTTCTTTTTATTTAATAAACCATTGCTAGCCACGTTTTGAAAATTCTTTTTCATAGTCAATCCAGTTCATGCATAGTTGACAATGAAGTTTGCAGTTAGTTGGGATTTCATTGTCAACACGTCACGTCCGAGGTTGGTTAGGATAATCTGGGGTGGGGTGTGTCACTCCAGCATTCCCCTACATCCCCTGCGACTTGGCGACGTCACCATACTTGTCTCAAACTACTTCTAAGAGTGAAGATTGTCCCCACAAACCAACACGGGGTCCTTTTAGCATGTTTTGTCTTCAAAGTTCCTACGATTGAGCCACTAAAAAGAAAGGTGCACCTTGTTGGTATAACTAGTATCTATCAATTCTTTTAAGCTTATCTTGACCTTACTTTCATGTTCTCAGGATCCCTCTCATTCAGATGTGATCTCGGTTCATTCATGTACCCCTCCTAACCTCGGACGTCACATATATTGTTGCACTTATTACGTGTTTGTATACAATTACTTATGTGCTTCCATGTATGTGCTATTATATACACATAAGTATTGAGTGATTTTGTACGAAAAAAAATTATAATGAAAGTTGAACATAAGTTTTTTTAGGATGTTTGTTATCAGCAAGCTCCATTTTAATGGTGAATGTGATTGATGAATGATTAATTTTGTTTTTTATATGCTTATTGGATTCTTAAACATATATTTACATTGCTTGAGTTCGTTGAGAAAATTAGTGGAGATGTATGTTCCCCTATGTACTCTTAGATAAATGTCAATTTTTAGGTAGTTCATGATTTTGATGAGTGTGGTTAATCTAATTGATGTTTTTTTAGTTTTTTGTTTTACAATATTAAGAGTTTAGAGTTTTTGTTTAAGTGATATTAATTATGGGTTTAGGTTTAATTCAAGATTGTTAAATATTTTTGAGGTCAAATTCAGTTTCTCTCCTCCTTAAAATGTTTTTTTTTTTTTTTTTTGCTCTGATTTAGTTGGTTAGAGTTAGAAACTCGAAGATATAGTCCAGTGCATTTCCGTCTAGATATAAATATAAAATCTTATTATAAAAAAATAGCTAATAGGTTTAGTGATTTTTCAAATTGACCTATTAATATTTAGTCATTTATCTTGTTACCCCTAATTTATTGAACAAATGTTTGTGGGGACAAGAAAAAGATTTGACACTAATCACCCATGGGCCTGGCATGAAAATGTATGGATCTAAAGTTAGGAAATTATGGATAGAAATATGGAAAATCCCTACAAATGGCCAAACCAATTTTTTCCAATGAAAATGGCTAAACCGTTTTATAAGTGTAATTTCTGTTTGATCGATTTTTCTTCCAATTGTACCATCAATTTAATTTTTTTGTTCACACCTTATCTTAAAGACACTTGTTATTAGATTTTTTAAAAAATATTCATGGTTTCTTCTTCCTATTTTTAAGGCAATTTTTATTGGATTTTTTTTTTTTAAAAAAAAATCAAGGTTTCTCCCCCTATTTTTATGGCAATTGTTACAAATCCTCTTTCTCAACAATATATACTCTACCCGAAATCAACCAAAACAAATGCCAAATCAAAACATTCATATATTCTTTTCTTTCAACCGTTTGTTGTAGCTGTCGGATTTTTCAAATGTTGCTTCAAGTAAGGTCTTTAACTTATCCAAATAGAGATGTTGAAGAAGAAAAGAATATCTACAACGAATGTTTGAGACTAAGGAAAATATGAGGATAGACTTGCAAGAAGACAAAAAAGGAATGCAACCAAGAAGAAGAGTATTCAAAATAGTTTTGTGTGAAGAAAAAGAGCATTCAAGAAGGCGGTCAAGGAGAGTATCTAATAAGGGTTTTGAAAAAAAAAAAAAAGATTTTGAGTGTGAATGAATTTAGTATGTTATTAATTCTTTCCATTTTTTTAAATCAACTCAATTAATCTGATTTAATGTTTTCTGATGAATCATTGTTGCATGCTTCAAGTTCTCAAAATGATGAAGCTGCAACTTCATGAGGTTAGATTCTACCTTCAAAAAATGGCAACTCTATTCTAAATATACTGTATTTCTTTATTTCATTCTTATTTTTCATTCTTCCAACTGTGAGATTATTGGATCATCTACCCTAATCATTATTTCAGTATTATGTTTGTAAATTTAAAATTTGTGTATTAAACTTTGTTGTTAAGATAATTTGTATGGATTGTTTTCGCAATATCTTTGTAAATTTAAAATTTTGATTAAATTTTATCGATAAGATAAATTGTATTTCCTAGATTTTCTTTTTGATTTATGTTGTATTGAATTTAAGTTTTCATTGCATCTAAATTTCGTTTAGGGGTATTTTAGTCAGTTTCATTGTTATAAAATTCTACTAATTTGTATTAATTGTTTCCGTAGTATCTTTGTATATTTAAAATTTCTTGATTAAACTTTGTCGTTAAGTTAAACTGTATTTTCTAGATCTCTCCTTGATTTATATTTGAATTTAAGTTTTCATTACATCCAAATTTCGTTCAAGGTTATTTTAGTCAGTTTCGTTGTTATAATATCCTACTAAAAATAGTAATGGACCTTTTTTCTAACGAAAAATCCAGATGTTCTTTTTTCAAAATGCTCAATTTAAGATGGTCTTTTATCTAGTCGTTTCCAAGAATTGTTGATAAAATATAGATGTCCATGCAAACCAAGAAATTCACAAGAGTCTATTCAAAATAATGATAAATATTTCACACTTTTTATGAATTAAACATCTTTATTAACATAAACATAGTTCAACTAGTATAAAACCTGTACTAATGACTAAGAGGTCTCTTGTTCGGATCCCCCTACCCCCATATGTTGTAAAAAGAAACATCTTTATTAAGTAAGTATTTATGTTTATATTGACTATATACTTTCTTTAACATTTTTCATATTTCACATCAATTATATTATTGTGATGCAATGAAAATATCAACTAGCCCCTCATATCAATGTCAAACAATTGGATGTATATTGGAGATATTTAATTTTCATCACTTTTAAATATTTTGTTTTAGTCAGTCAGTCTTAAATAATTTTTTTATAAATCTTACTATATATAAAAGGGGCTTAAGGAGGAGAATCTTTACTTTCCTCTTTTGCCCTTGTAATTTTAATAAATGTCCATTTTGCCCTTCTATATTTGTTAAAGAGACACAACTCCTTGAGTTAAAAGTGTCCTTCAATCTTTGCTGATGAGACGTGACTGTTCAAGCAGAGTTAGTTACACATCAGATGCATCCATTCCAGGATTAAAATTAAAAATATATCTTACAATAAAAAAGGGGTCATTAGTCATGTCTTTCCCAAAAGCATACTAACTTTTGAGTTTTCTACATATTTTTTTACTCTAATTTGATCACTATTTTGATCTGTATAGATTTTTTGTATCAAAATCTATATAAAACAAACAAACAAAAAATGCATAAAACACCAATAAAATATAGTGATTGTTACCATTGCTATCCTAAATTTTAATAAACTTTTTTTTGGTATCAATATATTAATGGTCTAATTATTATGCAATTACTTTTTTTTCTTTTTTCTTTTTTCTTAAATTTATAACTTTTTCCTTGCAACTTTGTACCATTCCTTTAAAGTCCTATGTAATTTATATTTACCTATTTGGAGAAAGTTCTTCAAGAAAATGTATAGGAGCTATGTTTAAATTGTCGAAGTAGTAATGGGAGAACAGGGAAACACATTTTGATATCATGATTTCCATTAATTAAGTCCACATAATGGCACAAAATGATATCCATTCAAGTTCGAAAAGAAACAAATTTCCTGTTATATTATGTTGTGCAATGACGTTAAACAAAACAACAAAACACAAGGACAAATTGTTCTGAATATTAGAAAATATATTTCTAAATATGTAATTTCACATTAACAACTTTTTTCAATGTCAATACAAAAATTCTTATCAAATCACTTGAAGATCAAAATTTGTCATCCAAACATACAAAAAAATGTTATTTTCAAAGAGGTTATACTTTATTAAATACTTTAGTGTTTTTTTTTAAAAAAAATCAACTTATATAATTCTTATGAAATATATTTCTTTCTTTCTTTTTCTCCAGAATACAATCTCGAAGCCCACCGATTAATTATCCATGAGATAATAAACTATCTTTATGATGCCACTTTTTATGTTTTATCAAATTTAGTTTACAACTATTATATGTATTTTAATTTTAATTATATATCTTTTATTATTTTTTCTACCTCTTACATTATAGTTTAATGTCAAATATTTACTATTTGAACTAGATGAAAAATATATTTATTCAAAAGTTAACTTTCACAGTAAAAAATATATTCCAAAGATTTCAAACCACGTGCAAAATATTTCATATTTATTATTGTAAATGAACATAGAACAATATAATATATAGTTTTAGACTTCTAGGCATCATTTTTTTTTTAATTTTCAATCTAAAAAGTGAAATTTAACGTGCAACGCACGTGTTTTTAAACTAGTTAATTTATAAAAACCTAACAAAGATATGGGCAGACCATCATGGGACTAAGGGGGCTGGCCATTTTTTTTTTAGCAATTTTTCTTCAATATCAACAACTATGATTTTTTAACCAAAAATGAATATAAGAAATATGTCATTTAATTATCTTGGTTCAATTAAAAATTTAGTCCCTGAAGATTTAAAGTTGTGTCAATTTGGTGTCTGAACTTTAAAAAGTTCTAAATAGGTCATCAAACTCTTCAATTTTATTTCCAATAGGTCCCTAAACTTTAAAAAGTATCCAATAGAGGTCCTTAAACTTTCACTTTTATATCCAATAAGTCTCTCAACTTTCAATTTTGTAAGTCCTTGACCTATTAGACATTTTTTAAAATTCACAAGCCTGCTAGATATAAAATTGAAAGTTTAGTGTCCCGAGAGGCATAAAATTCGATTTTATATATCTCGTAGATTGAGTAATTTTTTAAAATCTTGAATATGGTCAATAACCTATTAGACCCAAAATGAAATGCTCAAGGATTTATTAGACACCTTTTAAAGTTCAGAGACCAAATTGACAATATAATATAATAATACAAAAACAATGATATTATCTTTACTTTAAACAAAAAGTAAATTAAAATAAAACAGCTATTGCATCCAACACTGGATGAACTCAGGATAGCTGGAAACTATGGGGCACACACGACCATTAAACCGTATGAAGTTTTGTTATAAAGTAGTGTAAGTAAAATGGTTGACCGTCAAAATTTTTCTGTCATATCTCTCGTACTAATAATCAAGAGATCTGTGATTCGAATCCCCCACCCGCACATGTGGTTAAAAAAAATAAAAAGAACAGATCATAAATGAATACACATCTCTTCAAGAGACACATTCCAATCAAGAAGAAAAAAATGTACCTTATAACCTATATATTAAGTATGTTAGATTTCATTGGTGTACATCTCACTGCATCTATTGGTTCCTACTACCAAGAATTTTGATTGAATTCTTTATTATATTTTTAACATGGCATGTTGGTCCTCAAAATATGTTATTTAGATTTTAAGTACTCTTGATTGGAAAACCAACCCTAACTGAATATGGGTCTAAAATGACCGATCGATGTTCGTTTGGTTGATTCTTTTAATCTACTCAGAAAAATAAAGAACGACAATTATCAAACACATTTATTCATTAAGATTTCAAAATACGATAATTCATTAAGAATTGGAAATACGATACAAGACCCGACAAACAAGAAGGTTACGAAACAGCCCTGAGTTTATACTCTTCAACTGACCTTTGCTGCAATATCTTAAGCCCAATGTACCTGCATAATAATCCTATGATTGTTAGTATCTGAAAATAAAAGATGATAAAAATAATATCAAGCACAAAAAGTACAGAACCTCTACTAATTTTTTACAATAAATTCTTAAATGCTATTGTTATTTATTAAAAAAAAAAGTTTTCCAAACATTTTTCCTAATAACATTTAAAAAAAAAAAATTACATCTAAAGTTTGAAAAAACTTTCAAGAACAAAAAGACAAAAATGTCAACACATTATTGAAATATCAAAGAAAAAAAGGTTTAGCGACAAATCTTTGGGAGGGAAGAAAACAATTTATAAACAGAACCATTATTTATATTTTTTTTCCATGCATATATATAAATATAATATACTGACCGGCCAAGCATCAAGAGAGTGGCCATAGGATTGGTTCCAGGTGAATCGAAGAAAGTGGAGCCGTCGACTACACGCAGATTTTTTATTCCGATGACTCTGTAATTACCGTCGACAACTTTTCCGACCAAACATCCTCCATGGTAATGCCAATAAGTCGTCACTGTTTCCTTACAAAACTTTTCAACTGAACTAACATCCGACAAATTTTTCGGCAATGAAGGCCCCATAAACTGAAATCCTTCCTTACCCTCTAAATCTTGTATCTTAATCTTTTCAAATGTTTGGGTTTGAAGCAAATCTCCCATTTTTCTTACTCCTACAACACATTTTGCAAGATCATCGGGATGAGAATAATAATTGAATCGGACGGTGGGACTCTTCTTCGCATCAGTGGAAGAAACTAGTCGTAGCGATCCCTCAGAAAGAACCTCAGAGAATTTTCCAACAATGGAGGCTACGCTCAAATTGGCAGTATCAGATTGAGGAGTTCGAGCAAGAAGGCCAAAAGACGGGGGAATTGAAAATGGTAAAAAACTTGAGAGTGATTGCAAATGGATATTGTTCTCTAAAGTTCCAACAACTTTTACACCCATGATAGACAATGGATATGGAAGCACCATATGGGCAGTGTAACGAGGATTGTCAGACATGGATTCGCCGACATGTGGTTGGTCGAGAACGACAGGTATTTTTAAGGATGAAAGATGAGATTTTGGACCAACCCCACTTAGAAGGAGAAGTTGAGGGCTTCCAATGGCTCCAGCACTCACAATAATCTCTCCTTTCTCCTTGATGAATGCTGTATGCAAATTTCCTTTTGAATCGGAATACAAAACCCCACTTGCAGATAAACCTACACAAGTTTTTTTTAAAAAAGTTGCATGTGTGAAGAAGTTTGAAAAATTCAGTGTTTGTATGAAATGAAATTAGGTGAGATTCATTAGCACAAACCAGAGAAGAGGATTCTTTCGACTGTGGCTCGGATTGCAACTTTAAGATTCTTGGGTTCAGCCTTGTTAAGAAGCTCTACAGCTCCATGTCTGTTTCCTTTCTCATCAAAGATAGAACCTCCAATTCTAGTCCCCAAACGGTGGTTAAAATCAAAGTTGTTATTCGGGGCAAACCCAGCTTCCAACAACCCCTTTCTAAAAGCTGAATGCCAAGGATTCAGACTTGCTCGAAACGCCACACTCTCTTCAACCCATTGGTAAGCCTCTTCCACCAATTCCATGTCCCACTCAACACCTCCATTTTCGAAGAACTCTCGATGGCCCCTTGAGTAGAAACCAGCATTGAGCATGCTACTGCCACCAAGGACTCGTCCTCTCATGTTTTCTACACCATCCTCAGAGACGAACCGTTCGAAGGGATTTTCACCATCATCTTCAACAGTGAAAACGTTCAAATATTCTTGCTCCCTCAATACAGAGGGATATTTAATTGGTTCACTGCCTCTTTCAAGAAGAAGAACAGAGAAATTTAATGATAATGTCGCAGCTAATGGGCAGCCTGCCGTTCCTCCCCCTATTACTATGTAGTCATATTTTTCATTTTTTGGCATGTCACTTGCATCATGTACAAGCTTCATATAGCTAAAGTCTGGAAAACAAAATAGAACAATAATAATCAACGACAGAAGCTATTCATAACTTTCTTAGAAGTTAAACAAATTTTGAACCAACGTCGAATGATTAATAGAGGGATACCACATTGAATAATATTTCACAAAGGGGGAGTCTTACCGTGATCCGTGGTAGTGTGCAAGGAGAGGACTCGCAATTGGAAGTGCAAGAGAGAGATAAGTAGGAGAAAGATAGCCATAGAATTCTCCATGGTTTTTCAAAAGCTTTATTTGGAGAGACCCGTTTGTTCCTTAGAGTTTCAATCTTTGGTATTTATAGAGTTGAATCCATCATTGAGACTTCTAGTTACACAACTAAATAGTTGCTAAATTTTAAGTAAATTTCTATTAAACTAGTTTTTCTTACCTAAATGAGGTTAGGTATGTCTTTTCAGTTTTACACATTAGATATTACCTCCATTTCAATCAATTATTTTTTAAAGAACACTTTAGGATTTTTTTTTTTTTTTTTTTAACAATTTGAAATTAGTTCAAGAGTTATATGATATTTTTCAAAGTTCAAGAGCTCATTTGAAACCTAAAAAAAAAAAAAAGATATTTTGTATAATCTTACGTAAAATGAAAAATAACAAATCTAAATTATTGCATCAATTTGATGTCACAGTATAGGTCATTTTCTTTCTAGAGACCTCCAATATTAAGTTTCTATTTGTTCTCCACCAAGTTTTTCAGCTCAAGGGAATCAAGAGATAATTCCTCCCCACATCCTCAAATATGGATAATATGTTCTCATAAAATGTTGCTTCAATATAACTTTTTTTTTCTTGAGAAATGCTTCAATATAACTTAGTTGGCAGCAATAATCTCAATTCATTGCAAAAGAAAAAGTAGGGAAGTGACTTTATTTTCATTTAATTGAAAGAAAAATGATGAAATCGCACTACTTTTTTTGGAATCCAGAAGAGTATTTGAGACCATTCTAGAAGTTGTACTAAGGGCCAGCTGAAATATCACAGAACACGTGAAATTTCAACTAGAGTTTTTTTAACTAACAGTATGTGGAGGTGGAGGACTCGAGCCCTGATTTATTGGTTGAAGATGTCTTAATTAGGTTCTTACTGGCAGAATTTCAACTAGATTTGGATGATATTGGATGTCTTAGAGGTTTGAATCTTCACCCTAAATTTTGAACTCAAAAAAGGAAAAATAGTTTTTTTGGTTCAACATTCTTGATTTCATAAAAATCTTAGATGCTTTTTAAAAATAATAAAAATTTGAGAAAAATCATTTTTAGATATTTGTACCATAAAATTTCAACTTCAATAGATTCGATTTGATATTTACCTACAACAAACCAATTATCAAAATTCAAACTCCAAATACTCTTATGCTCAACAACCGATATGTGCCAACGTGAACATAATTCAATGGTTAAGGTATTTGTCTCGTTTGAGGTTGAAAATTTGAATCTTCATCTCCATCTTATACAAAACAAAAAGAAAACAATGATTGCCTACTTTTTTGAAGGTTAGAATTGTCAAATGAAATAATAATAGTTTTGAGATCCACGTGCTATAAACAATGGCTAATATAAGCCACAAGAGCATTGTCAAACAATGGCTAGCTAAATCTTATCCTAGTGTGATGTCCACCATAAAATTTGCTTTAATGGTTATACTCTTCCCTTACCCTTATCTTTCTTGGGAGAAGGACAATGGAAGGTCATCCCAATATTATCTTAAAAAAATAATAATAAAGAATAAAGTAAATAAATGAAAATCATTAGACTGATCATATGTCTCAAATTTACAATCTTCCACAATTATATAAATTTTTAATTTAACCCTAATTTATTTTAATAAATTATTTAACAAAAACTAAACCTTACTTGCATGTTTGTTTTTGTATTGTTTTGTTTTAGAGTATTACTATTGAAGAAGGTAGGTGAGGAAGTTGAAGCTATGATCTTTAAAGGAAGTTGTATCTAATGTACTTTAGCTTCATTTATTGCAAAACTCAAGATGAAGTATAGTTGCATTTATGGAATGAAGAGTTGGAGTCAAGAAGCATTTAATGAAAACTTAGCATTGGATAAGCTTAAGTTGAACTCAATTATTCATATGGTGAAGTTATGCGCAAATCTCGGATTTTGTTAATTTGCCTTTGTCCATATTAAAAAATAATAATAAATAAGATCGGGTCGTATCACTCAAAACCTCAAACTAATAATTGTATCAATTAAAACCCTAATTTTTCCTGAATAATGTATAACTTTCACACGGGTATAAGACGAAATTAAACAAATAGTAGGAGTTTCGTTCTGATCTTCCTCTATTTTTATATACGTATTTAGGAAGAATTACTAGATAATTTTTCTGGCTACTTTCGTATGATTTTGAAAAAAGAATAATTTTATTTATGTGATTTTGAGTTGATTTTAAATGGAATCAAGTGAAAATAGATCGAATTGCTAATAGAAGGTCTAAATTGATTTACTTATGAAAGTTTAGGGTTTAAATTGATACAATTATTAGTTTGGAGTTTTAATTGATACAACTCCCAAAGTTATATATTTTTTAGAGTTCGGACTAAATTTGTAATTTAACTAAGTTATAATTGTCAAATGAAATAGGAAAAAAAAATCAACTTATACCCCTAAATTTTGACAGTTGCATCAATTAAAACCTCAAATTAATAATTGTATCAATTCAACCTCTAAACTTTCATAAGTGACTCCATTTATACCTTCCATTAGTGATTTATAACTATATTCACTTGATTCCATTTAAAATGAATTCAAAATCATCAAATAAGTTAAAATTATTCTTCTCCCAAATTTCTACCATAGTAAGAAACATTATCACGTGTAATTCTTCCTAAATAAGTAGATAAAAATATATGAAGAGGCGAAAAAAAGAAAAATCAATCACATATTAATGAAAAGTTGCTAATGTTCATTTGATTCCAACATTTCTCTTTAATATTACATTAATTACTACGTTTAAAAAAGTCGTATACACTAGCTAAAATTATGCATTAATGGTTTTAAAAACAGAATTCTGACAAAGGGTTCAAATTGATTTATTTAACAAGAATTCTTCAAATTCCTTGAAGATTTTTGACCGGTGCTAAACTTATGATTTAAATTGATATAATTACTAGTTTGGAGTTTTGGGAAATATAAATTACTCTTTTGTTTTTTTTCCAATGAATAATGTAACCAACACAATGATAGGAAAAGAACAAAAAACATAAGATCCACGTGGGAACCGACAAATATAGAAAAGATTTATCAACGCCAGTGAGCACTGTCGAGTGACAACAATGGCTGAATCCTATCCTACTTTGATGTCAACCATAAAATTTCCTTCAATATAATGGTCGTTCTCTCTTCTCTTTCCCTTTTCTTTCTAGATAAATGGACAACTGACACAACCATCGCAATATTTGTTAAATAAAGAAGATAAAAAAATAATTAGACTAAAGTAAATGAGTAAATCCATAAAAATTATCTCGACTGGTTAAGACATTATCATTGTCTTCAAAAGGTTAGAGATCACAATCTTACGCCTCACGCATTTAGTTAGTAATATTAATTATTAACGACGAGATCTATTATCGTTTTTAACATGCCCCTGAAAATTTTGAATGAGTGTAAATTCTTCCAATTTATGACCTACCATGTGATCTGGTATATAAATAGATAAATGGTCCTTTCCATTATGAATAGCAATAATATGCCCAATCATTGTGGATATAATAGTAGATGCTCAGGACCAAGTTATCATTATTTCTTTTTCTCCCTTTTGTGTTAAGCAAGCTTCACTCATTGGTGAATTAAAGAAAACACACTAAGTATTATTATTTAAGTAAATAAATAATTCCATAAAGCAGACTTCTGATAGGGGCTGGGTTAAGCTAGGGAATCTGACTTGCTGCATGTTAGTTTGTGGGTCTTGCCTTTGGGAAGTTGAGTGTCTATGCAAAAAAAAAAAAAAAAAAAAAAAAAAAAAAAAAAAAAAAGTGAAGAGGAAAAAGAAAAGGAAAAGGAGAGAAATGAAAGAGTATTGAAAAGAAATGGAAAGCTTGAATGAGTCTTGAGCATAGGGGCCTATATGGGGGGGGGGGGGTTCTGCAAACCTTTGTGATTCCATTTTAGCTCCCCTGCTTCTAAGGGTTGAGCGATGGGGGGTAAAAAGAGCTACCAACAGTGTGCTCAGTTAGGCCAACCACGGGCTCAGCCTGGGTTAGGGGTCCCTACTCTGTAGTGTGAAAGCTAGTACCTCGCAATATTATCATTGGTGTGCTTAGAATAAGGAAGAGGAAAGTGAACCATTTTCTGGCTCCTGGGCTAAAAGATAGCATTCTAATTTTGCTTCAGTTGGTCTCTCGATCGAAGTCTAGTTTCCAGTGTAGGGGGAAGATAGGTGGAGGATCCCATAAATCTGCTCCTGGTTCATTAGAGACTTTCCTGAGGCAGGCTAATCACACACACACGCGAGAGAATCTTGGAATGATTTGATTTGGTTCATATTTTGCTAGCTTGTGATAATGTCTCCTAGACTAAAGGATGAGTAGATATGTAGTGCGGGTTTGTTTGCATGATTAATTGCTCGTCTGAATCACTGCTGTTGATATCTCACTTATTTGTTCTGGTTTCATGAGGATTGATGGGTTTAGTTTGGAGGGGATCGAGCAGTCCATCCCATGCTCAAATTGTTTACCTTGTTGATGTTTTAACCTGCTATATTTTGGGTGATCTTTTTGCAGGTAGCAGGTCTAAGTCACCAAGCCTGCACGGAACAATCTAGCAACTGGATTTGAGTTATGAATGACGGAGGCTTGGACATTAGCTAATTTTTAGATGAACCCCACTGGTTGCCTGCTTAGCTCTCAGTTCACACTTGCTCAGGAGGGGACAGTTTTCTTTCTGGCTAGCGTTGTTTGGTTAGGAGGGAGGACGTCCCTTAGGGTGCTTAGATTTCTGTCTTCTGGTTCCTGTCTGCTGTCATGCTTGCTTTTGAGCGATTTGCCTTGTTGCATGAAAGGTTGTTGTTATCAAAAAAAAAAAAAAAAGTAAATAAATAATTCGTTAGTTTTGAACATTTTCCATATTTGGTAACTATTTTTAGAAAAATGTATATTAAGTTATTGCTTTTAGAAAATCTCGTATTGGAAAATATTTACATTAAAAAAGTTAGTCATTAAAATTTCAATTAAAAATAATTTAATTTCATCTTGAAGCTTTTAGAAAATCTCGTATTTGAAAATATTTACATTAAAAAAGCTACACATTAAAATTTCAATTAAAAATAATTTAATTTGATTTTGAAGCTTTTATTTAATTTGATCTTTGAAGATCTTAAGACTTTGAAGATAAATTGAGAATTCAACCTCAAGAACAAGTTGCAAAGCCCTCGAGACAAGTTCATGTTTGAGAACAAGCTGCAAAGTCCTCACAACGGAATTTACATTTGAGAGAATGAATCAAATGATAAGTGTTGATGCCAGAATCCGGACAGGGAGAACTCACCTGACCTTCACGTGCCACCAACGGTAAATTTGTTTGAGATGGGGAAGACGTGGCCTGCAAGACAGAAGAAACCTGCGCACCGGTGTGGTGCTTGCCACACCGCCTTTGATGCTTAAGTCAGAAAGCAGAAGGAAGAGAAGCAAGACCAGAGAGTTAAAGGAAGAAGAGAGAGTTCAGAGAGTCGTTTCAGGATCCCTTCTTCAATGACGAAGAAGGGTTTATATACCTGTTCCTGCCTTGGGTTTTTAGGCGTTTGGAGACTGATCTGGGCTAAACTAAGTTGAATCGGACTGGATCAAGACACTAGGGACCGAGCGGAGGGGAGAGGACTTGACCCACCGAAGTGGGCCGAGGCCGAGGCCATGGTATTAGGTCTTGGCCCAATTTCTTTTGGCCTACCTCTCCTCTGGGGTCCGCTTTCTGGTCGTGTCTTTGGGTTGGTGTTGTGCTGTCCTCATTTGCTCCTTACATTTCGGAGTAGCCCAGAATTACTTATAACATTAAGCTCCCACTCTTGAACTGGGATTCAGGTGTGACTTACTGCTATAGGTCAGATTCCTTAAGCCCAATTTAAGAGTATAACTTCGTCTTGTGCTGACTCATGTGTGGATTTCGCATTATCCTGCAAGAGAGGACAAAACTGGACAAAATAGAAGCTCCTTGAATAGGGGTTAGATGAGATAAAAAAATGAGAAAAGCGAGGGGTTGAAGGAATAACTGGACGGGCCTTCAGCTCGGCCTCGGCCTCGGGATGAGGCCTAGCATAGGCTCGGCCTCGGCGGTTGAGGTTTGGGGTGAGCCCAAACCTTTGTGCCTTTTCTTCTGGATATTCCATTCTCATTTCTTCATTTCATTCCTTTGTTTTGAAGCTCCCTATGTAAGTGCTTCTTTCGCTTAGCCATTTATGTGGAAACGTGGTAAGACCATAGCGTCGGCCTCGACCACTTTTCACGTTATTGAAAATTTTGAGTTCCTGCATCAGAACATTAGTTTCTACCAAAGAAGAATGAGGGAAGAGGCTAGGGTCAGCTTCGACCTCAGGTCCCTGTTAGCCCTGAAGGGATAAAAGGCCTACGCAGCAGAAAGAATTATTGAACCTACTCAGAGTCTTAGATTCTAATTGAAATACCAATACAATTTGCAAAAATATTACAGTAATAAATCTATATTTAATGGGCTGTACAGCGACTATAAACATGCTAAAAATTAACTAGAGCTAATCTAGACGATCCTAGTGATCAAGGATTTCATAGAAAACTTACTTTTGTAGAAAGCCTTGATCGATTCGCCTTTTATTGCTAATAAGATCGAAAACGCAGCAACCTTCTTATGCGAACACCACCAATTGGTTACACTGGTATATCTCTAAGACTTCTTGAAGCAGGAGACTGGTGGGAGTCTTTTAGGAGAGATCTCTAAGAGAAGGAGAGTCAATGGGATGCCCACCCCAGGGGTCCTATATATAGGTAAAGGCCAAGACCTTTTCCTTAGGAAAAGGTCTATGAATAAGTTCAAATCTATTATCTGAACAATATCTAATTTTAATAAATAATTAATTAATTCCATAATTAATTAAGTATCCAATTAAATATCATATATTTAATCTTAGGGATTTTATTAAAATTAAAATTAATATGAATCCAATTCATATTAAATTTATTTGAACTCTTTCAAATATTTTCTCTCCAGAATTAATTTTTGAAATTAATTCAAAAATTATATTATAAAGTTTCACAAACTTTTATAATGTATCAACATACATTATACGATTCCTCAAATAAGTTGAACACTTTCAATTTACAGTTTATATTTAATTGTTTCAAGTCTTTTTACGAGCTACCAGTAGGACCTAATGGACCTACAGATCAGAAGCTCCAACGATACGAGACTAATTGGCTAAACTCATTAACCAAGTTAGTCTTCATTCGTTAACTGTGGGTCACTCCACTAAAGACCCACATCTGCACTCTTCTCACTGCAGAATATTTCTGTGTCCACGAATATCGACCAATAACTACAAGTTAGTCCTTCAAGAGTGTTCGTAACTCCAGTTGGGTCAAATTACCGTTTTACCCCTGAGTTACCTCTACCTTCTTAAGTACCAGTGCTCCTCTAATGAACAACCTGTTTGTGGTCCAACCATCAAACAGAAACCCCTCTCGGGCCAGTGAGAGGGTAGGGCCCTTTGTTCAAGACCCGGAGACACCACTTAAGGGAATACTCATCTACTTCCTAAAAAGTCGGGAAGGAGTGAATTCCATCTTGTGAGATTATGTTCCCAGCTCCCCACTCAATTTTGTCCCCAAAATGGTAGGCTTATTGAGTCGGCGTACTGGCCACTCTCACCCATACAAATCAAAGGACAATCCCTCGTGAACAGGAGTCCATAATCCACTCAGGATTCAGACTATGTTGCCTAGGTCATCCTAGTGAAATAGAAACCTGACTAGTTAACGGTGTTACAGCTAGCGGTTAATATTTCACGGTCCAGTCTTATGCAAACTCATTGCATAGGATACCCCCACTCGCATGTCTACTACATGGACGCTTTGGATCAATACGTCTGTATCAAATACAAAGCGGGTCGTATCACATAGTGTTACCAGGATAAGGTACCCAGCCTTATCCTTATACTATAGACCTTTTAGGTTGTTACTTGAACATCGATCCCCGTATGTGCCCACATACTAGTTCAAGTTACATAAAAACAACCTTGGATCTTAGTTTATTGGATGTGGGTCAAATTGTGCAATATTTAACAATAACATTTTATTGCAGAAACTTAATAACATTTTATTAAAACAAGTATATAGTTTGTTTACATTCACTATCTACGAGTTGTAGGGCATAAAAGCCAACAAGCCCAAAATTCAACTCCCTGCATTCATACATTAATTCTCATGGAAGAATTATGAGAGTGAGGTTAGAACATGTTATTTTTTTTATCAAAACATGCTAACCTAGTTTGCTTTTTGTTTAATAGGGAGCACATATCCCCTGTTACTTGCTTTTTGTTTAATAGGGAGTGCATATCCCCTGTGTAGCCCCCTTACTAAAGTAAAATTTTAATTAAAAATAAAATATAGTTGAATAAAGAGAATAATACCTTTGAAGTTTAGGGTCGGCCTCGACCTCGGCTAGGTGGGCTCGGCTCGGATGAAGTGCATGGGCTCAAGCCAGATGAGACGAGGTAGAATCGACAACCTAGGCTCGCATATGCTCAAATCTGGGTGAGACAAGGTAGACTTAGGGGCCTAGGCTCGCGAAAAGTGATGGGCTCAAGCCAGATGAGGCGAGGGAGATTTGTGGTCCAGGCTCACATAATCTCAAATATGGATGAGGCGAGGTAGACCCGAGGGCCCAGACTCGCATAATATGGTGGGCTCAAGCCAGATGAGGCGAGGTGGACCCGATGGTCTAGGTTCGCATAATCTCAAATCTGGATGAGGCGAGGTAGACCTGAGGGCCAGGCTCGCATAAAGTGATGGCTCAAGTCAGATGAGACGAAGTTAGTGTAACACCCGAGTTAGGAGGGGTACATGAATGAACCTGTTCACACGTAACTTCAGAGATGGAGACACGTGGAATAAACAATATCTTTGTATTGATGTAATATGCGTGTGAGTGTACAATCTCTAATGTTAATCCTCTGATTCTCTCTCTTGTGTGTGAATGTGTTTCACTCGAGGGCTGTAACGCTTGTTCTCGAGTCTGAAGCTTCAATGGATTCTTGGAGCTTTTGAAGTTTTGGAGTTTTGAAGAGTCTTTGGTCTTCAAGGATTGTTGAAGTCTTCTAGTCTTGAAGGGTCTTCAGTCTTCAAGAAGTTTTGGGGTCTTGAAGTCTTGAAATCTTGGAGAGTCTTTGGTCTTCAAGGATTGTTGAAGTCTTCTAGTCTTGAAGGGTCTTCAGTCTTCAAGAAGTCTTGGGGTCTTGAAGTCTTGAAGAGTCTTTGGTCTTCAAGGATTGTTGAAGTCTTATAGTCTTGAAAGGTTTTCAGTCTTCAAGAAGTCTTGGGGTCTTGAAGTCTTTGGTCTTCAAGGATTGTTGAAGTCTTCTAGTCTTGAAGGGTCTTCAGTCTTCAAGAAGTCTTGGTGGAGTTTCTCTAAATTCTCTGACTCTGGTTGAGAGCTTCCAATTTCTCCTCTGAATCCCCCACAAAATGAATGGTGGCCTCCTCTATTTATAGAGTTTGATGGACCTCATATGGGCTTGGGCTTGGGCCCAACCTTTGGGCTTAGGCTATATTTGGGCTTTAATCCAACTCATTTTTTTAATAAAATTGGATTATTTTAATTTAGCCCAATTTCTTCAATGATCTCGGGTTACATCAGTCTTGGGTCCAATTGCCACGTGGCATAATTTGATTGGACTCGGCTTATGTCATCTGATGGATCAATAATAGACAAGTGGCATTGTTTGATTTGCCGAATTTTAATGTCTATTAATTTAATTTAGGGACACGTGTAAATTTGTAATTGGTCCCAAATTTATTTCATCATTAATTCAAATTAATGACGAGGCAATTTGTGATTGGCCGAAATTTCTCGTTCAACAAATGCCCCCTTTTCGAGATTTATGCACAAGTTATGTGTGAGTGAATCTCGAAAAAGATACTTTGGAATCAAAATGCAAAGTATTTGTTCTTGATTTTGATTCCATTTGATGTGTCAATGTAATCAAAACCTGAAGTCAATTCTTAGTTTTGATTTTTTTTTTCTTGCTTGACACGTATTTTACGCCAATTAATCAAAATTTGAATTTTGGACAAAAACTTGATTTTCTTGTTTGGCGGCAACTTTAATTTGAACTTAAGTTTGGGACAAAATTTTGATTATGCCCAAACTTTAATTTAAGTAAATTTAAGATTGCATCCAAAATTTGGTGGGAATTTGGAATAAAATTTTCATATGGAACTTAGAAAATTTGATTTGGGATAAGAGTTGGATCATACTCAAATTCAGTTTAATTCAATCTAAATCAATTTAGGAGTCTACCCAATCGATTTGAATTTATCTCCCAATCAAATCTCATACTTTTGGGTTAAAATTTGAAACAAAATCCCCAAATTTTTATCTTTTAAGTTGATTTAAATCAAATCTCATATCTTTGGGTTAAAATTTGAACCCAAAATCCTAAAATTGATGAAGATAGTCGTTGGAGATAAGATTTATCTATTTGAATCCAAACTTTCCCTTCTATAAATAGGGCTGAACCTCAGTAGGGGAGAGCACACATCAATTGCAGAGAGCATTCAAGAAGGGATTCAAGTAGGAAACTTTCTTTTCCTTTTTTTTTTTTAATTTTAAATTTTCGTTTTTTTTTTAACTTTTCGTTTTTTTCCTTTTTTTTTTTTTTTTTGAATTTTTCGTTTTTATTTTTTTTATTATTATTTTTTTTTGCAATTTGTTTCTTTCTTCCTTGAATGTGTAAGCTTCGTGCAACAGTCGTCACCAAATTCACTTGCAGTGATTTCACCACCTGTCTAGACCAGTCACTTTGATGACTGTAGTTTCCTGCAGGGGTGGTCACCACGGTCGTCATCAGCTTCACTTGCAGTGATTTCACCACCTGTCTAGACCAGTCACTTTGATGACTGTAGTTTCCTGCAGGGGTGGTCACCACGGTCGTCATCAGCTTCACTTGCAGTGATTTCACCACCTGTCTAGACCAGTCACTTTGATGACTGTAGTTTTCTGCAGGGGTGGTCACCACGGTCGTCATCAACTTCTCTTGCAGTGATTTCACCACCTGTCTAGACCAGTCACTTTGATGACTGTAGTTTCCTGCAGGGGTGGTCACCACGGCCGTCATCAACTTCACTTGCAGTGATTTCACCACCTGTCTAGACCAGTCACTTTGATGACTGTAGTTTCCTGCAGGGGTGGTCACCAGATTTGCCTACAGCGACGCATGCCTGCCAGACCAGTCTCTATTTTATTGGGTGTTCTGAGTAGCATTTGAAGATGAAGTGAAGTTGTCAACCATCAACTTTTGAAGAAGAAGTGAGACTGCCAACCATCAACTTTTGAAGATGAAACGAAAGTCGTCAACCATCAACTTTTGAAAAAGAAGCTAGGTCGCCAACTTTTGACTTGAGGTAAAATTCTATCCAATTTTAACTTGCATTTAGAATAGAATGAGTTTGAACTTTAATTGATTTTGGGTTTGACATGATTTGGATTGAGAATAATCTGAGTTGACTGAATAGCATATATGTATAATATTAACAAACGAATGTTAATCAAAATACTTGAGTGGTCTATTGGTTTAATAGCCAAGCTAAATACTTTAAGGTCATGAGTTCGAGTCTCAAAATTGTCAATTTTTAAGATACATATTTTCAAACTTGGAGAACGTGAGAACCTTTGGAGGAAGGAAACTGCAGCGAAGCAACGTGAGAACCTTCGAACTCGGAGGAAGGAACTTACGTGAGACGTGAGAAAACCTTCGAACTGCAACGAAGCACATGAGAAGTTTCAAACTTGGGGAGAAAGAACTCCAGCGAGGAGGACCTTCGAACTTGGAGAAGGAAGCAGCACAACAGCGCAGCGTGAGAACCTTCGAACTTAAAGAAGGAACACAAGTGAAGCGGATGAGAACACCAACCTTGGAGGAAGGAAACAAACTGCAGCGAAGCAACGTGAGAACCTTCGACTGGACCTTCGAACTTGGAGAAGGAAGCAGCGCACAACAGCGCAGCGTGAGAACCTTCGAACTTAGAGAAGGAAAGCACCGCAGCGTCAGAACCTTCGAACTTGGAGGAAGGAAATTGCAGCGAAGCAACGTGAGAACCTTCGACTTGGAGGATCCTTCGAACTGGGAGGAAGGAAATTGCACAGTGTCAGGACCTTCGAACTTGGAGAAGGGAGCAGCACAACAGCGCAGCGTGAGAACCTTCGAACTTGGAGAAGGAACAACGAAACAACGCAATGTGGGAACCTTTGAACTTGGTGAAGGAAAACACCGCGCGTCAGAACCTTCGAACTTAAAGAAGGAACACAAGTGAAACCGCATAGAGTGAAAATCTTCGAACTTTGAGAGAAGGAACTCCAGCAAAGCGTGAGAACCTTCAAACTTGAAGAAGAGAGAACAACGAACATAGGGTGAGTGAAACACCGAACTTGAGGCTAGCGAGACCTTGAACTTGGAGGAATGAAGTTTTCTTTTATTCATCCAACTCGTAGCTTCACATCCATAACGGTGCATAACCTCCATTTGCTGTGTTGCCCCCACTAGTGATGAATTTCCTCAATTTATATTGTTGTGCTTCAATATTTGTCGCACTTTCTTTTTTTGTTTGCAGAGACTGAACTTAAAGCTTTCTTTAAGCTGCCTACGTACCCTTTGAAGAAAAGGGATCAAGTCATAACGTAGTTCAAAAAAAAATTTTTGCACTCACCTTTTAAGCTCGTGTGGGCTAGGAGCATCATGCAGTTTAGACTCTTACGATACGGAGTGATTACATTTTAAAAGCTCTTATCTTTATCATGGTCTTGATCCGATCCTTCATTTATAGAGTTAGTCAAGACAATGAGATTTGGCTTCACCTTCAAGGAACCTTCTGTAGTTATGAAAACAGAGAATTTCCTCTTCATACGTGACGGGACGCTACTATGAAGCTTCTTGTCGCTGTTTACTTCATCGAAAAGTTTCACTTCCAAGTTGTCCATCTTTCTTTTAGGTTGATCGCTTGTTACTTTGAGGCGATAAAAAACAGATGTTGAAGGTTGACTTTTCTTCGATGTGGAGACACTTAGTCTTTGGAAAGCTGAAGGTCGAGTGGAGGTGGACATCGAACATTGATTTCCTTCTTTTGTCGCGGCCATACTCATTCTTTGGAATATCGAAGGACGAGTAGTTGGAGGCTTGATGCGATCGAAGACGGAAGTCCTTTGTTCACCCTTCTTGTAATTGTCAACTTCTTCTACGTCGATGCAGTAGGAAGTTGCAAAGTTTTCTTATTCCTTTTTGTGGAAAGTTTTGGAGAAAAGTTCCTTCGCAGTCACTGGTTGTTGAGGTTGAGAAAACTCTTTACTTCTCTGCCTCTTGGGTTGAAGTTTCTTAGGATCTTTCTTTCTTGGATGCTTGATCTTTTCTTTGATTGTAGCAAGATTTGATTGAGCCACTTCATCAAAGTCGAGCTCAATTTTGCCTTCCTTAGCTAGCTTTAGAATTAAGTCCTTTAGGACGAAACATCTTTCCACTGGATGACCAATAACTCGATGATACTTGCAATACTTGGGATCATCGACTTTCTCCATCTCTTCTGGTCGTTTACACTTAGGGAGCTCTATCAGTTGCGCTTCCAGTAGTTGTTCCAACATGTCAGGGATGTCAGCATCAGGGAAAGGGTATATTTTCTTCTGTCTTTCCTTTAAAGTTAAGCTACGTGTTCCATTTGTTTGTCGTTTTTCTTTCGAAGATGACTTGAGAGGAATTGTGCTTACGACCATAGATTCTTCTGTAGTCGTTTCGGCGTCCTTTCCTTCTATCTTCAAGTTAGGAAGTAGAAGGTCTTGGTTTTCTTGGCTAGCAATACTTAGCTCCATATCGTGGGCGCGAGTTGCTAATTCTTCAAAGGTGCGAGGCTTTATACCTTTAAGGATGTAGAGGAGTTCCCAGTGCATGCCTTGAATGCACATCTCAACGGAAGAGAGTTCAGTGAGACGATCTTTGCGATCTAGACTCATGGCTCTCCAGCGATTTATATAGTTAACAACGAGTTCACCTTTTCGTTGTTTAGTGTTGGTGAGCTCAAACATGCTAACGGTTCGTCTAGTGCTGTAGAAGCGATTCAAAAACTCTCTTTCGAGTTCCTCCCAACTGTCTATTGACTCAGGTTCTAGATCAGTGTACCAATCAAAAGCATTTCCTTTAAGTGTTCGAACGAACTGTTTGACTAGTAGGTCCCCTCGAGTACCAGCGTTCTCGCATGTCTCAACGAAGTGGGCAATATGTTGTTTAGGATTGCCCTTTCCATCAAACTGCTGAAATTTTGGTGGCTGGTACCCGATTGGCGTTCTCAAGTTATCAATCCTCTTAGTATAAGGTTTGGAATACAAGAGGGAATCTTGAGTAGGTCCACCGTACTGAGCTCTGATACAGTTTGTGATCATATCTTGGAGTTGTTGGATGGATAGTGAAGCGATCGAAGTAGAACACTGTGGCTGATCATCTTGCACTATAGTCTTTCCTTTGTCATGATTTTTTATGACTTGGGTTTGACTTGATTCGGCGATATGTTGGTTCTCAATTTGGCTCTTTAGTTGCGCGATTTGAGAATCTTTTTCTTCAATCGCCTTCATTAAGGTGTTGATGTGCTCCTGCATCTCAGCCATTCTTTCTTCCATAGTTCTTGTCTCAGTCATCATGACAGTCACTACGTCAGAATCAAGTTCAAACAGAGGGTTATACTTAACAAGAAACTTGTCATTGGTATATGCCCCCGTAAGGTTGTTTCTTCGCTTGCAATGATAGAAGCGTTATCTTCTTGCAACCTCAGTTCATTGAAGCAACAATGGGCAGTTGAACCCATGTAAGACTTGTTCTTGACAGCGGCCATCGAAGAAGTCTTGAATGACATGTTTACTTTTATGTTTTGAGATAAGAGAGAGAGATGAGAGGTAGAGATGGTCCCACTGGGCGTGCCAATTTGTTCACACGTAACTTCAGAGATGGAGACACGTGGAATAAAAAATATCTTTGTATTGATGTAATATGCGTGTGAGTGTACAATCTCTAATGTTAATCCTCTGATTCTCTCTCTTGTGTGTGAATGTGTTTCACTCGAGGGCTGTAACGCTTGTTCTCGAGTCTGAAGCTTCAATGGATTCTTGGAGCTTTTGAAGTCTTGGAGTTTTGAAGAGTCTTTGGTCTTCAAGGATTGTTGAAGTCTTCTAGTCTTGAAGGGTCTTCAGTCTTCAAGAAGTTTTGGGGTCTTGAAGTCTTGAAATCTTGAAGAGTAT
This sequence comes from Luffa aegyptiaca, assembly GCA_017139565.1. Taxonomy (NCBI): domain Eukaryota; kingdom Viridiplantae; phylum Streptophyta; class Magnoliopsida; order Cucurbitales; family Cucurbitaceae; genus Luffa; species Luffa aegyptiaca. The sequence goes on along the minus strand of CM029402.1, from coordinate 42,813,883 downwards.
TTGGTCTTCAAGGATTGTTGAAGTCTTCTAGTCTTGAAGGGTCTTCAGTCTTCAAGAAGTCTTGGGGTCTTGAAGTCTTGAAGAGTCTTTGGTCTTCAAGGATTGTTGAAGTCTTCTAGTCTTGAAGGGTTTTCAGTCTTCAAGAAGTCTTGGGATCTTGAAGTCTTTGGTCTTCAAGGATTGTTGAAGTCTTCTAGTCTTGGGTCTTCAGTCTTCAAGAAGTCTTGGTGGAGTTTCTCTAAATTCTCTGACTCTGGTTGAGAGCTTCCAATTTCTCCTCTGAATCCCCCACAAAATGAATGGTGGCCTCCTCTATTTATAGAGTTTGATGGACCTCATATGGGCTTGGGCTTGGGCCCAACCTTTGGGCTTAGGCTATATTTGGGCTTTAATCCAACTCATTTTTTTAATAAAATTGGATTATTTTAATTTAGCCCAATTTCTTCAATGATCTCGGGTTACATCAGTCTTGGGTCCAATTGCCACGTGGCATAATTTGATTGGACTCGGCTTATGTCATCTGATGGATCAATAATAGACAAGTGGCATTGTTTGATTTGCCGAATTTTAATGTCTATTAATTTAATTTAGGGACACGTGTAAATTTGTAATTGGTCCCAAATTTATTTCATCATTAATTCAAATTAATGACGAGGCAATTTGTGATTGGCCGAAATTTCTCCTTCAACAGAACCGATATCACATCCGAATGAGAGGGATCCTGAGGACATGAAAGTATGGTCAATATTAGCTTAAAAGAATTGATAGATACTACCTATACCAACAAGGTGCATCTTCCTTTTCGGTGGCTCAATCATAGGAACTTTGAAGTTAAGCGTGCTTAGCTTGGAGAAGTTCTATGTTGGGTGACCTCCTGGGAATTTTCCTAGGAAGCATGTGAGTGAGGACAAAGCATGCTAAAAGGACCCCGTGTTGGTTTGTGGGGACAGTCTTCAATCTTAGAAGTAGTATCAGACAAGTATGGTGGCGTGGCCAGGTCACAGGGGAATGCCGGGGCCGTTAAGGGCCGAATCCGGATTCCGAATCCTGGGCCTGGGGCGTTACAGTTAGACTCGATGGTCCAGGCTCGCATGATTTGATGGGCTCAAGACAGATTAGGCGAGGTTACACCCGATGATCCAGGCTTGCATAATCTCAAATCTGAATGAGGCGAGGTAGACCCAGTGGTCTAGGCTCGCATGAATTTGTGGACTCAAGCTAGATGAGGCAAGGTAGACCCGGGGGCCCAGGCTCGCTTAGCTTTGACTTGTTCTGGCCTGAAGGTGATGCTTGAATCAGTTGTCTTGTGCACACTTCTAAGTACTGAACTTTAATGATAAAAGTTAGGGCTTTGACATTAATTGAACATTTACATTTGAATGGAAACAAATAAGAGAAATACTCAACCTATTCCTACGTACTGAAAGCAGAAACAAACACAACTAATGTTTAATTACATGATGAAATGTAATAAATAAAAAGCCCTAAAACTCCATAAGTTCAGATTCAGTGTTGGTGGAAGTGTGCCCTGTTCGGCCTCGGCTCATCCTCTGGTCAGCCTCAGCCTGGTCGGCCTCGACCCTCAGTGGCTTAACTTCTTTCAGCACTCCCTTGAAGAAGGTTAGAAATAAGAGGTATTGTTTTGGAGGAGAAAATACAAATGAGTTCTAGGACATTGCACAAACAAGGGTCATAATTACTTGGTAGATTATGGGTGTGTTTGGTTTAACTTTTCAAGTGTTTAATTTTGAAAATAAATCATTTTGGAAAAAATTTCTAGTGTTTGGCAACCACTACAAATGATTTATTAGAAAATGAGATTGATAAATAAACCATTTTGAGAGAAACACTTGAAACCAACTTTTTAAAAAAGACTTCTTAAGTAAACAATAACTTGTGTATAAAAACATTTGTGAGGAAATGCAACCAAACATATGGGTGTTTAAATTCTAAACAATTTTTATACAAAATGTTTTTAAAAAAATGCATTCTTCAAAAATATTTAAATTAAAATGTATTCCAAACAGGCCCTAGAGGTCTTTCTTTTTTTTTTTTTTTTTTTTGAGTTTAACAATATTTGGCGTTGGGGATTCAAACCTTAAGCTTTGATCTCTTGGTTGGGGGTACATGTCAATTACTGTTGAACTATATTCACTTTGACAGATAGATTATAGTTTAAACTCGTGAAAATTAAAATTAACCCATAAGTTAAGTAGAGATTAAGGTTTGGTATAATTTATTGATGTTGTGCTCTAATTTGGGATTAAAGAGTTGTTAATATTTGGGAAAAATTAATTATTATTTCCAGTCTCAAGCAGAGATTGAGACCACCTACAAATCGAATTTCTCTGGTCAATAATACTATAAGTGGTTATTTTACAAAATATTTCTATAATTTTAGTGAATTTTGAGATTTTAAATCAATTGTGATTTATGTTAATGCAAACTAATTGATTATTTTTCAGAATTATGACGACTTCAAGGTTACTTGTTTTGTTCATTGTTTTTATTATTGGAAGCATGATTTACTGAAATGCAAATCAAAATATTTTAGACAATTTCAAGGATTTGTGAGTTTTTTTTTCTTTTTTTTTAGTGATAGTGGATGATTGAGCTATGGTTTGGTTGAGCTAAACAATTCAACTACTTTCAATGATTTATAGTTGACGATTTTTAGTTTATGAGGCCTTATTTTAGAATGATCATGATGTTAGCATGGTTTGAGAACATATAATTATCATGTTGAAATTGTTTTCAAACTACTAAATTTCGTACTCATGGTGATTCTCGAAACACGAATGTGTTCCAATATGATAGATGAGGTCTTTAGGACTCACTTGGACCGTGTGTCGAGGTACTTTGTCCTTTAGGGATTGCTCTACACACGTTTATGATCAGGTTTATTCTGCTATGTATGTCTTGAGATTACTCAATGCGTAGTATAATTAGGATTGCTCTCCTATATATTTTGAGATTACTGGATGTGTAGTATGACCAGATTTTCTTTGTTATGTATCTTGAGATTACTCAATACATTGTATGACTAGTTGCTCTACTATGGTTGAGGTTTTAGCCTATATATAGTATGACAAGTTTGCTCTGCTATATATATTGGGATCCTCCATATATAGTATGACCAGTTTGCTCGGTTGTACATATTGAGAATATTATTCTACATCAGTATGACTAGTTTTAGGTACATGTTTAATGATGGATATAAATTCTAGGCTATGGGACTATATTTTAAAAATTATATGTTTAGAAGATTCATAGTTTTAAAGAGATATATATTTCGAGTTACCTATCTATTTTCCATTGAATTTACAAGTATTTCAAAGGCTTTACGTGTAAGAATATTTATAATGGCTGTGAACCATCGTCGATAATTGTCTATGTCAATAGTTCTACTAAAATTATTTTCTTAATTACAATCTTTTACCTCCTAGCAAGCCTATTAGCTCACTCTTTCTTTGTTTTAGAATTTTTACCAGGCAGCACTCGAGTTTCCAATGAGTTTATTGAGATGGAGATCTACCACCAGTCTTATTTAAGTTATGTATGATTGTGCATGTGAATGTTGTATTGATGATTTGTTTTTATAACTAGCATATTTTGATAACATTTTGTACCATAGTTTTATGTTTGTTTGTAAACTGGAACCTAAGAAGCACGAATACGGACATGAGACACAGATACGACACGACACGGACACGGTGAAACATCATTTTTTTTTAAATCTAGGACACGGACACGACACAAACATGTTTAGTAAAATATACATTTTTCAAAATATATATCATTTTTATACAAGAAAGAATTTCAAAATTAATCAATAAATTTATGCATTTGTATGATTAAAATAATGAGCTTAATGTATTTCACTCTTAAAATTTATTATTCTTGTTATTTAGTATACTTAACAAGTGCTCGATAAACGAAATAGATGGGATTTACACACAGTAATCGGAAGCCACAAGATCAAGATGAGAGCTCTTTTAGACTACTATATTAGTCTCCAAAGGCATGATTCCCAGAGCATACAATATTCTGCTGAAATAGAAGTTCAGCCCCAAGGAATTAATAAGGAAAGGTCTTTCTAAAGGCATTTGTCAATCCTCAAAGAAAGCCATGTAATAAAGAAAAAATCAAAATACCTAAAGGGGATACTAATTTCTAGCAATCAGGGAAATTGCTATCAAGACAAAGATAATTTACATATTTGTGAGAATCTGTCAAAGGTCCTTTTGGGCTATTGCTCCTTCATTTCTGCATTTGATCAAAATTGGAGGGATGAGATTTATTCTTCTTTTCTTACACTCGATACTTTCAATTGTGTTAACAAGTGACCGATACGTGTCCAACAAGTGTCAGAGTGTCCAAGTATCCGACATGTGTCGGACACGAACACGTTAGCCAAACTGAAGTGTTCGTGCTTCTTAGATTGGAACATATAGGACTTTTCCATTAGTACATTTGTTATTTCGTGGTTTTGCATTTCTAAACTTATTGTTGATTAGTGTGCAGAGTACACTTGGTGGTAATGTTGGAGTTATGATACTATTTGGAATTATTTTATCCACTTTTTAGAGGAAACTCTACCCATTTTTTTTTTCTCTAGCCATGTTTTTTAAGTTTTTTTTTTCGAGAATTTGCTCTTATCCAGATCTCCCCATTGACTACTTCAAGGCTCACAACTTCTTTGTTTGGCACCAAGGATTCTACCCGACACGGTTACGTCAGAGACATGTCTCTAATACCACTTGTAAGGGACAACGGACTCCCTACATATCTCCACAATGGTATGATATTGTCCACTTTTGGCATAAGCTCTCATGGATTTGCTTTTGGTTCCACCCAAAAGACCTCTTACCAATGGAGATACTTGTCCTCCCTTTTATACCCATGATCATCCTCTTATCTAGCCAATGTGGGATTTTGGTCGCAATCCTAACAATGACAACAAAAACAAAGTTAATTTTACCTATTTCTATACAGATCAAACTAGATACTCGATATTTAAAGTGAGAGATAATAATGTTTTGCTATCTCGACTCTTTCTTCAAGAAAAAGATTTTATTGGACCATAAAGGAGTTAGGATTTTATAACTCCTTTAGGCCATGAACTGTAACATAGAAACAAAAGACATGAAAACAGCTAAGAAGCATTAGCACTAGACGAGAGCTAATTCTAAATCAGTAAATTGAATGGCATTCACACATCCAACAATTGCTGAAGAAACAAAACTTGTTGCTATATCCTAACTTAGGTAGGGGATAAATTTCAAACTAGTTTTATACATCTGTTTGAGTTTCCTAACGGTAGACTTGCATGACCAATTTAAGACATCTCCCGGAATCGAGCAAGTGCTTTCTTATGGATGAGAGTTTTATAGTTGTCACCGGCTTGAATCTCGAGGCTTGGATCTAACTTCTTCTATTGACTCCCGAGTCCTGCCCTGCTAGCCTTGGCTTGTGCCTGGACCGACTCCATCATTCCACTTCCATCCTTACCTAGACCCTGAATGCAAAATTTAACCAACAAAACAATCCCAACATCATAATACTTTTTCTCGCTTGTCGAGAATTCTACAAAAAAAAAAAAAAAAGAAAAAAGAAAAAAGCGATGCGAGAACGTATTCTCTTATCTAAGCTTCTTCCCCGTGTATTCGCTCCCCCCATCATAGATGGTTCAGCCACGCCCGATTCCATGAAATGATTGAGAACTACGACGGAGTTGAAATGCATTTGTTCTTTGTATTCAATAAGTATTGCATGACCAAATAATTCGAGGAGGAGCACACTGCAGGGAGGGTTCTTTTAAGTAGATGACTCGTAGGAGAACTTCTTTGGAAAAAAAGAACTTGAATAACTTTGTTTTTCTGAAGGAGTGGTCATTTTCTATCAAGATCACTATGTCATTTACAACTCCGACATATTTCGGATGCTTGAAGGCCCCGTTGACGCGAAGTGATTTAGAAAGATTCTTCTTTATCGATGGTGATCGGTCATGGTATCCATAGCGTGTAATGGTAAATACCAACATTTAATTGCCAGCATTATCTAACGCTACATAAAATCCAAAAAGATAAGCCGAAAAGACGATAATATTAATAAGTTGAAAGGAAATGGCGGGGATCACTTCAATCCCCATCAACAAAGAAGTGAAAAAGCTAAATATAAGAAGTAATCTCCAAGTATAATTGATGTTGTATTGATTAACAAATGTACCATTCACATTACTTTTTCTTAATCATAATACAAAATGTAGAAATCTAGCAATTATACCATGACAATTGCTCCCAATCATTTTCATTTTGGAAGATAGAACATAACATGCAAGACAGAAAGAGAAGTGAAATGCTCATTCTATTGATATAATCTATATTTGGGAAGCCCAATATGGAAAAGAAAATAATTAGGCCTCTCGGAGGTATATGACAAATAACATATAAGAACAAGGGAAAAATTACCAAGCCTTCAATGCCAGCCCATGTTACGGAGCATCCTGTTTCCCTCGTTGTTCTCTCATCGATTGCTCTATCACGCTGTAATAACTATTAGATTACATGGGGTTCCATCTCAAAACCAATTGGGAACGAAACGGTGAGGTCTCCACTTCTCTTTTCAATGTGGGATCCTCAACATGCCCTCTCAAAATGGTGCCTATAGACTATTCCTCTCATTGCCAATTGGTCTTGAGATGAAACCCCATGTAAATCTAATAAATGGTGAGGTCTCCACTTCTCTTTTCAATGTGGGATCCTCAACAATAACTTCAAAAGTGTTGAGATTTGCATCCCCACTTACACGTCCTCTATCAACGCCAGGAGGAAAAGGCATTGCATCCAGAGAACCCTTTTTGACTGAAATATCTTGATCTTGAAAATTCACATATGATAAACAAAGAGGAGATCCCACATGTCAAAAAGAAAATTCTAAATAAAGCATCGGCTCATCAACCCAGATAACAAACTCAATCGTCAAACAACAATCTGACAGATCCCAGCGATAATCATGAAGAAAATGAATCTGAAAGTATCAAGTGCAATGTAAAACCCACTTTTGGTCACCTAGGATTTTGATATGCATATGATATATGACTAATAGTGGAGAAGGTTTGAAGTGAAATAGAAATAAAAAGAAATTGTAAAATACAACTTTGTTAAGAAAGTAAATTGAAAAAAAAAAGTGAAAAGAAATTAGATTTGTATGGATGGGAAAGAAATTTTGGAGACAAAAATGGAAATGAAAAGCAAGCTTCCATTGGAAGCTTTGTATAAAAAAGAAAAAAAAAAGGAATGGATGTGGCTTTCCATAAACCACACAAAAGGAATTAAAAAAAAAAGAAAAAGAAAGAGGAGAAACCCATCCGGCAAGAAGAAAAACAGAGAGAAAAAGAGAAATAGAGGGAGAGGAAGAAGGAGAAAAAGAGAGAAGGGGAAGTCGTCAGAACCTCGTCGGAATCTTGCCTGAAAAGCTTGGGTTAACGCCAAAAATAGTTCAAATAAGCTTTTAAGCAAGGATTCACCTTTGGTAAGTCATCTTTCACTTGAGAATAGCTTGGAAAAATGGAAAACTTAGATGATATAAGTTTATCGGTTCTTCTCTTTATGTTAAAAAATCTTATGGGTTCTTTCTTTGGTTCAAGAAATTGCATAGATCTTTATGGGTATTCCTTGTTTGGGGTTGATTCATGCAAAAGAAAGAAAAGAAACTAGAAAACCCAAATTTGTTTGTGAGAATGAAAAAATAAGGAAATGGAAAAAGAGGACGAAACAAAGAAATTGGAGTCGGTGACACAAATAGGTTGTTCTTTGTTCTTTTAAACTTCAAATAGCAATAGGGAAAGTATGTCTTTGTGGAAATAAAGAGAATAAGTCTTGTGGATTTTTATATCCTCTTTCAATTACATGAATGAAGTTGTTTATCTTATCAATTGTGATTTCTTTAGGTTAATGTGAGGAAAATTATAAAGGATGGAAAAGAGGAAAAGGGAAAAAAGAGCAATAATTGGGAAAAGGAAATGAAGAAGAAAGTGAATAGTAAAGAACTGAAATGTTGAGGGGACATAAAAGTCAAGAGGAAATAGAATCTATTGTGTATGGAATTTTATCTTTGGATCCTTGGAATTAATGATTATGGTATTTTAAATGGGTAAATAAAGGAGCTACTCATATTATGTTCGAATTAATTCCAAGACGAGCGGAGATCGATCGAGTTGACTAGTTATGAGTTGGAATCCTCGCCAATGATGTTGTGAGTGGTCATTTTTGCCAAAATTTTTACTATTTTACTAATTTGGTGAAATTTGAAATGAATTGTGATTTGTGTTTCTATGAAATATTTGGATATTTGACAATTATGGAGGTTTCAAGAAATTCATGTTTATTCCATGAATTGATTTACTATTTGCTAAATGAATTTGAAATTGTGAGAAAGGGTTTATGTTGTTCAATTGAAATTGTAATTTAGTTCCATGGAATTGCAAAGGATTTGTACTTATGTTGATACATGGATTTTTGGATTTAAGTAAGCCAAATCTTGCATATGGTAAATTCAATTACGAAAAATGATCATTGGTTACGATTTTCTGTTATGAGAACTTAATTTGAAATGTTATGGCTTTCGCGTGGTTTGCAAACTTAGTTCATGAGATACAAATTGTTTTTCAAACCACTGAATGATGTACCCCACAATGATTTCTCGATACACTTATGTGAATGTGTTTCTGTAGTGTAGTTATTATGATATATGAGGTCGTTGGGACCCACTTTGACACACACATAGGCTTTGGGCTGTGTGTCGGGGTGTTTTGCCCTTCGAGGACTGCTCTGCACTCGTATGACTAGTTTCTCTGCTATGAACCTTGAGATTACTCGATACATAGTATGACAAGGATTTGTTCTGCTATGTATCTTGAAATTACTCGATCCATAGTACGACTAGTTGCTCTGCTATGTATGAGGGTTTAGCCTATGCATAGTATAACTAGTTTTCTTTGCTATATACATTGAGATCCTCCGTATATCGTGTGACTAGTTTTGCTCTGCTGTGCGTATTGAGACTACTATGTGTCAGTATGATTAGTTTCGGGTACATGTTTAGTGATGGATTTCCTAGCCACACAAACATGTGTTAACGTTTATGTTTTAAAGATTCTCATAGTGTAAAATATTTTAACCTTGTGTACTTGCAATAGAAGTTGTTACAAGTGTTTCAAGGTTTCTTTCAGAAGTTTATTTTCAATTGTTATTAATTACCTTTTTATGATTGTTTATGATATTAGTCTCCTTAAATTGATTTTCTTACAAACTTCTACTACTCATTGAGCTTTTTAGCTCTACTCTTTTCCTAAATTTTTTAACTAGGTAGCATTTGAGTTTTTGACAAGCCTATCGAGGTTGAGATCTGCCACTAGTCTTATTTAAATTATACATCATTTTGCATGTAAATGCAATATTGATGCTTTGTTTTTATAACTAAAGTGACTAGCATCATTTTGCAAGTTGTTTTACCATTTGAGTTTATGTTGAGTTGTAAATTGCGGATTTATGTTTTCCATTAGTGGTTCTGGATTGTTGTTGGTTTCTGAATTGATTGTTGATTATGAAATACTTATAGTAGTGCTGGATTTTAAAGAAATCATTTGGGAGTATATTTTCAATTTCAGGTGTGTTTTATCAAATTTTGAGGGGAAACTGTAACGACCCGACTAAAGAGGGGATAAAAACATACAAAGAGGTCGCTACTACATGCATGAGTACGGAAAACTTTGATAACTTTAAAGCGGAAAATAACAAGTGTTTTTCATTTAATTCAAATAGGGCCCAAAACGTGAATAAGTCCCTCAATCAAATAATGAAATAAAAACATCTGAATAAATCTCGAATGAAAACAAAACAATCGTTTAAAACTAAGGTTCAACATGAAACTGATATTGGAATGAAAGGAATTGAATTCCTAAGGAAAACGACAAAATTTGCAGCTGCAGTCCCATAGCCAGCCAAGCCACGACCCTCGCCGATCGCCAACGCTCTCAAGTACTACCTGCAAGGGAAAGATAAGTAGCATGGGTGAGTATATAAGAATATACTCAGTAAGTAGCCCACTTAAGAGCCGAAACTGAAAACATGAGATCTATTAACTTGAAACTGAAGTCCTGAACTTCTGGGTCTTAGCGAACATAGGGACCTAACTGAATATAACTTTCGGGTGTCTAACCCTAGGGCCACAACTGATCACATGGATATGCTTTGTCTAGGGTGTTAACCTATCCCCAACCTGTGCCAACTAGAGTGTTGTGTGGGTCAGTCGGTTAAGGTAAGTAAACTAGAGACTAGCTGGCCACCTCTAGCAGAACTACACCTATCCCAACACAACACCCCTGAATGTAAAGATAAAAATACGGTGGAGCAACTGACGCATGTAAACATGCCTGGTGCCAACTGGCGCACGAACAACGTGCCTGATCATAAGCTCAACACCGTCCTGAGCTGAGAGAGCGCACACTAGCGTGCCTGAACTGAGCTCTAACAGCCAACTAATAGAACACACGTAAACGTGCCTGACAACTAAGTTCTATCAGTCCTGAGATGGGGAAGGAACACACTCTAGCTATGCAAGACTTAAAGAATTGTAAGTCTACCAGAGGCCCTAAAACGTGGCTGAGGTCCCTATTCTAAGCCTTTCCTCGAAGAAGATTATGGTTCCTAGGCGTGCATAACTTAAACCCTGAACCTCTAATATGCTACCGAAAATTCGGCAGCATAACGACATACATATAGGGAACCCAAAATTTTTCCTTGCACCTGGAAACAAGAACAAAACACTCCTATAAACACAACGAGTCAAACCTCGCATCCAGACTTCCACCACAACTTCAACAAACATTCAGCCCATCCTCCAGAGTCATAAACAAGCACCAAGAAACAATCATGCATCAATCAATCCAAACATGCTCAGTAGTGAAACAACAAACGCCACCGAAACTAAGTAGTTCTTATATTATTGCCATGCTTCACAACTCAATACAAACTTCTACAAGCATAAACGACTCTTAAGATTTTTCCCAAGTAAACAATGCTTGATTCATGTCCAAGTAGAAAACATTTAAAACACGCCCAAGAGAAATATTAGACCAAACATACAACTCATCCAATGGTTAACTTTACTATCATTATGCACATAACGGATCCAAGAGCGACTACGCTATATCCAAAAGCTACTTACACTAGATTGAAAGCTCGACGAAATAAAGTGCCCCTTAGCTCCCAAGCCTCTATCCAATCCAACTAAGAACTGAAACGAAGCTTGCTGTCCGGGTTAACAATTCCACTACCAAACGACAATTAAGCTCCCGAACGCTAAGAAAACCTTGGAAACAATTGCTACAGTTAATGGGTAAGCCTCTAGCACCATAAAACCAACAAAAACTCGAGCTCAAGAACTTACCCACTGCCGAAAATGCCCAACTACACAGAAACTTGAAGACCCGCTACTTGATCCGTCGATTATGAAGTGAACGCCTGCTGAACGGACAGAACTATGAGTGGGTAAATGTTTAAAAGCAAGAACTAACCCACATAAACCTCAAACCAACTTACCCACTGCGAGAACTCACCTAAAACACCGGAAAAGTGCAGAAAACGCCCCTGAACAGCTGCTGGTCGCGCCTAATGGTGCTGTCGCCGGAAAACTACTAACTCGATCACACCTACGCTGCTACAACAGGGCTAGGAGTGAGAGATCGGCGAGGGAGAAGATGTTTTCGCACGAGAACAGAACCAATCGAAGAAAATAAAAAGGAAGGACTCACCTGCTGCTCGAAAACCCACACCACGCCGCCCTTGACGTTCACGTCGCCGGAGATTACCGAACGGAGAAGGGAGACGCGCGACGTTGCTGGGGGACGACTCACGACTTGGACGAAAAAGAAGAAGCAAACGATGGGAGAAGGCTAGCGGCGTTCACGGCTGGAAGATGAAGGGAAAAACACACGGGAGATGGCTGCAAAGGGGAGGCTCACGAAGAAGAAGGAGAAAAATAAAGTGACTGGCGGCTAGGCTTAAAACAAAATAAAACTAGGGCAACTCCAACCTCAACGTTATTACCAAACTGCCCCTCAGCTTAATTTGATGACGTTACAATCTTCCCCCCTTATAAACTTTCGTCCTCGAAAGTTGCTAGTCCTGGAAAAGGTCTGGGTACTTCACCTTCATATCCTCTTCTCGCTCCCATGTAGCTTCCTGAACCTGATGATTCTGCCAAAGCACCTTGACCAATGTTATCTCTCTATTACGAAGGGTTTTGCGATCTCTGGCAAGGATCTGTACTGGTTTCTCTTCATAACTCAAGCCTCCATCCAGTCTCAAAGGCTCAAAATCAATCACATGAGACGGGTCCGCTATGTACCTCCGAAGCATAGATACATGAAACACGTTATGAACTGAAGAGAGCGATGGTGGTAAGGCCAAACGATACGCCACTGGACCAACTCTCTCTAAAATCTCAAATGGACCTATGAACCTGGGACTCAACTTCCCTTTCTTTCCAAACCTCAAAACTCCCTTCATGGGTGCAACCTTCAGGAACACAAAGTCTCCAACGGCAAACTCCAAGTCTCTACGTCTGGTATCTGCATAACTCTTTTGCCTGCTCTGAGCCGTCTTCATCCTCGCTCTAATCTTTTGGATTGCTTCATTAGTAACTTGAACCAACTCGGGTCTAAGCAATTTGCGTTCTCCGACTTCATCCCAATAAATAGGCGATCTACATCTCTTTCCATACAGGGCTTCGAACGGAGCCATGCCAATAGTTGCTTGATAACTATTGTTATAGGCAAATTCCATCAGATGCAAGTGGTTGTCCCAACTGTCTGCAAAGTCTAATGCACAAGCTCGCAACATGTCTTCCAACGTCTGGTTCAGTCTCTCTGTCTGACCATCGGTCTGGGGATGAAAAGCTGTACTAAAATTCAACTGTGTGCCCAAAGCCTTCTGGAACCCGGTCCAGAAATTAGAGGTGAAACGGGGGTCTCTATCTGAAACAATTTTGACTGGAACCCCATGCAACCTGACAACTTCCTCCATGTACAACTGAACCCACTTCTCAACAGAATAGGTAGGCTTCCCGGGCAGGAAATGAGCAGTCTTAGTGAGTCTATCAACAATCACCCAAATTACAGTAAAACCTCTGGCTGTTCTGGGCAAACCGACAATAAAATCCATAGCTACTTCTTCCCATTTCCACTGAGGCACATCCAAAGGCTGCAATAACCCTGCTGGCTTCTGTCTAGGAGCTTTAACTTGCTGGCAAACCAAACACTTGCTCACAAACTCTGCTACATCCCTTTTCATGCCACGCCACCAGTAGTACTGCTTTAGGTCTTGGTACATCTTCGTGCCGCCTGGGTGCATTGAAAAAGGAGAACTGTGAGCTTCAGTCAGAACTTCATTTCTGAGCTCATCACCCTCAGGCACGCATAATCGCCCTCGAAAAAGAAGGCCCTCATCTGAGGATAGAGAATAATCATCCCCCTGACCTGTCTCTACCTGGTGGAAGAGGTCACTAAGGCTGGGATCTTTCCTCTGAGCTTCTATGATACGTTGTCTCAACGTCGACTGAACTGACAACTGGGCCAACTGTGAGACAACTTCCCCTACCAGAACTGCTATCCCTGCACGTTCCAAGTCAGTCCTTATGTGAGCCTGGTCTATGATTAAGGCTGAGGTATGAGCTACCTTTCTGCTGAGTGCATCTGCGACCACGTTCGCTTTACCCGGGTGGTAAAGAATCTCCACATCATAGCCCTTCACCAACTCAAGCCATCTGCGCTGTCTCATATTAAGCTCTTTCTGCGTGAAGAAATACTTAAGGCTCTTGTGATCTGTAAAGACTTGGATCTTCTCACCATACAAATAATGTCTCCAAATCTTCAGGGCAAAGACTACCGCTGCTAACTCCATATCATGCGTCGGATAGTTGCGTTCATAGTCCTTTAGCTGGCGGGAGGAGTAGGCAATAACCTTACCATGCTGCATCAGAACACAACCTAACCCCTTCTTGGAGGCGTCACTGTAAACAACGAACGAACCTGATCCATCTAGAACGGTGAGCACTGGAGCTGAAACCAACCTCTGCTTGAGCTTCTGGAAACTTGCTTCACAAGCACTATTCCACACAAACGGACTACCCTTTCGGGTCAACTGTGTCAATGGTGTGGCTATCTTGGAAAAGTCTTGCACAAAACGACGATAGTATCCTGCTAACCCCAAGAAACTACGAACTTCAGTGACCGTGGACGGGCGAGGCCACTGGGTAACTGCGTCCACTTTTGCTGGGTCAACTGAAACTCCGTCACTCGACACCACATGTCCTAAAAAGGACACTTGCTGGAGCCAAAACTCACACTTGAAGAACTTGGCATATAACTGATTTTGTCTTAGAGTTGTCAAAACCCTTCTGAGGTGTGTCTCGTGATCCTCATCTGACTTGGAGTAAACCAGAATATCGTCGATAAACACGATCACAAAGGTGTCAAGGTACTCTTTAAACACTCTGTGCATCAAGTCCATGAATATAGCAGGTGCATTTGTTAGCCCAAAAGACATCACAGTGAACTCGTAATGTCCGTATCTAGACCTGAATGCAGTCTTGGGAATGTCTTCTTCTCTTATCCTCAACTGGTGGTAGCCTGATCGTAGATCAATCTTGGAGAACACTGACGCTCCCTGCAACTGGTCGAACAAATCATCTATGCGAGGAAGTGGACACTTGTTCTTAATCGTCACTTTATTTAACTCTCGATAATCGATGCATAAACGCATAGATCCATCTTTCTTTTTCACGAACAGGACTGTAGCTCCCCAAGGTGAAACGCTAGGACGAATAAAACCTTTGTTCAGGAGTTCCTGTATCTGCACCTTTAGTTCTTTCAGTTCTGCTGGGGCCATTCGGTAGGGTGCCTTAGAAATAGGGGCTGTGCCTGGCTCGAGCTCGATGCTGAAATCCACTTCTCGAACCGGAGGCAAACCTGGAAGGTCTTCAGGGAATACATCCATGAACTCATTGACCACTAGTACGGAGCTTATCCCCGCCTTTTCAACTCGAGTATCTGACACACTGGCTAAAAAGCACCACGCTCCTCGATCCACGAGCCTTCTTGCCTTTATCGCAGATACCACCTTAGGAACAGTCTCTGATCGGATTCCCTTGAACTTGAAGCTTGCTCCTTCTAGAGGCTTGAATAACACTTCCTTCTGATGGCAATCAATGATGGCGTGATTCACGGCTAACCAATCCATGCCCAGGATAACATCGAAATCTCTCATCTCTAGCACGATTAATGTCACATCTAACAGACGATCGGACACTAATACTTGACAGGTTTTAACATTCTCTTTAGCTAACAACTCTACTCCAGCCGGGGTAGAAACTAACAGGTTAAAACCTAATGGCTCTAACTCTATCCGGGCATGCTTAACAAACACGTCAGATATAAAGGAATGCGTAGAGCCTGAATCAAAAAGAACATGTGCATAATGTCCAAGAACCAATAATGTACCTGTTACCACTGCATTGGAATCACCAGCTTTCTTGCTGGTAGAGGCATGTGCTGAACCTTTCTGGGTGCTGGTGCTGGCTTGATTAGAACCGAAAGTTCGCCTAGGATCTGCGTCTTTTCCTCGTGGGCACTCTACGGCCATGTGTCCACCCTTGCCGCATCTGAAGCACACTCCTAAGCCCGCTAAGCATTGACCTTCGTGACGACGATCACACTTAGGACACAAGGGTTTTTCCTTGCCATCATTCCTCTGACGCGGGGACCGTCGGTTCTGGGAGTTCTGATGCGATTTAGAGAAGCTTCGATTAAACTTTCTTTTCTGACCTGTACTGGATTCTGGTTCTTTAGTCACCGGAATTGCATTCGCAGCCGGCATACCCATAAATGTGGTTGCTCGAAGGGCTGCCGCATAATCGACTGGGTCAAGAGCCCCTACCACTCTCTGCACATCGTCCCTGAGGCCCGAAATGAACCTCTTCATCTTCTTTGCTTCAGTGTCTACCATTTCTGGGGCGAAACGAGACAAGCGCGTGAATTCCAGTTCATATTCCTCCACGGACTTGTTACCTTGCCTTAAAGCCAAGAACTCTTCCTCCTTCCGGTACTGGATGATCGTGGAGTAATACTTTTGGAAGAAGGCTTCCTTGAACTGGACCCACGTGACGGGACCTGCGGTGGTATTGATAGATCTCTCTGCTGATCGCCACCACATCAGCGCGTCCTCCCTCAGCATGAACACGGCACATGGGACTTGCTGAGCCTCGGGGCATCCCATGTAACGGAAAATCTCCTCCATCTTGGCTATCCAAGCCTCCGCGGCAGTGGGGTCCACCGTCTTCCCATTGAACGCCGGTGGGTCATATCTTTTGAAGTCCTTCAGATACTTAGAGCCCTCAGTCGACCCTGCTCGATCCTGGTTCTGATTCGCCTGAGCTGTCTGATTGGCTATAATATTGCTCAGGAGGGCTTGAAGGGCTTCTAGCGTCAGGGTGACTGTCTGTGCCGGCGCTGGGGGTGCAGGTATCTGAATCTCAGGTCCATTGTCAGCCCGGTGACCCACTGGAGGAACCACTTGCTCTAGAGGTACCTGACCCCTACCACGTCCACGACCCCATCCTCGACCACGCATACGTGGAGGCATACTCTAGCATTCAAAAGACAATAAAAAGAGTCAGGCTAAATCCTCCTTGCCACGAATAGATGGAACCAACTCACGCTAACCCAGATGACAAAATTATATAAATTCAGTCTCAAGTGCAATATAGATCATCATTCATAACACTCTTTCCTACTTAGTACTGGCATACCTGGCGATGACGAGGCGTGCTTACTTGTACTTGGCTATGGGAATTCTGATGCTTACGACGTAAGCGAGTCTACAGAATCTAGAAACTGGGCTCTGATACCAACTGTAACGACCCGACTAAAGAGGGGATAAAAACATACAAAGAGGTCGCTACTACATGCATGAGTACGGAAAACTTTGAAGTTAAGCGTGCTTAGCTTGGAGAAGTTCTATGTTGGGTGACCTCCTAGGAATTTTCCTAGGGAGCATGTGAGTGAGGACAAAGCATGCTAAAAGGACCCCGTGTTGGTTTGTGGGGACAGTCTTCAATCTTAAAAGTAGTATCAAGACAAGTATGGTGGCGTGGCCAGGTCGTAGGGGAATGCCGGGACCGTTGAGGGCCAAATCCGGATTCCGAATCCTGGGCCTGGGGCGTTACAGATGGTATCAGAGCGAAACCTCTCCCAGTAGGATGTGGTTCGGGGACGAACCAAGGCGGAAGCTGGTGGGCATGTGACACCCGAAGTTAGGAGGGGTACATGAATGAACCGAGATCACATCCGAATGAGAGGGATCCTGAGGACATGAAAGTATAGTCAAGATAAGCTTAAAAGGATTGATAGATACTACCTATACCAACAAGGTGCACCTTCCTTTTCGGTGGCTCAATCATAGGAACTTTGAAGTTAAGCGTGCTTAGCTTGGAGAAGTTCTATGTTGGGTGACCTCCTAGGAATTTTCCTAGGGAGCATGTGAGTGAGGACAAAGCATGCTAAAAGGACCCCGTGTTGGTTTGTGGGGACAGTCTTCAATCTTAAAAGTAGTATCAAGACAAGTATGGTGGTGTGGCCAGGTCGCAGGGGAATGCCTGGGGTGTTACAGAAACTCTACCAAAATTTTTATTTTTATTTAGTAAAGTTTTGCTAGCCACCCATGGTTTTAAAGAAAAGTGAGATTGTTTTGCTAAGTTTGACAATAGATTTCATAGTTTAGTTGGGATCTATTGTCAGCATGCCACGTCCTAGGTTCGGTAGGGTAATCTAGGGCGGGGTGTGACATGTCATGATTCCAAATATAATTTGGTTTCAAGGAAACATTGTATAATCTTTAACCATAAGATGGATGTCTACACTAAATATAGAAGCTAAAATGATAGAATGGCATCCAAGACAAATATACGTCAAACAGGACTTACACAAATCCCCAAACTCAAGGTTGGATCGATCATCCCCAATGAATGTTGATGAGTCATATAAACATGACTTAAAGTGCCTTTAAAATATTTGAATGGGACTAATGTGCTGAACAATACCTATTGGCATCGAATTACCTTGGATAGGCATTACTCGACGACCGAAAGGGCATAATCCTACGAATATAGAGTCAATCACGAATGGGTAATCCAAATTTGAAGTCAAATAAGCATGGGTCAACGTTGAAACTTACCGAAATTGCTAAACGACGACGAAATGGCCAAGATTGGAGAGGAAAACCCTGCTGGCAACATGGATTCTGACCAAAACGAGAGAAAGAGAGAGATTTAGTGAGATAGAGAGAGAGACTTACGCACGAAAGAAGAAGGAGAAAACGACAGTTCGTGATCTTGCTCGTCGGTGTGGAGGAAATAGTGGGGGAGAGGAAGAATCGGGACTGGCCTTAGCAATGAAATGAGGGTTTGAGAGTGGGGATTAAGAGAGCGTAGATGAGAGGGAGAGAGAGAGAGGTTGATAGACGAAGGGATAACACGAGCGGTTTAAGATTTCTTTTTTCTCTTTTTCCATTTTTTAATAAAAATTATTACTTCAAATATATATATTTTTTATCAATGAAACATAAACAATGTTATAGATGTATGACTTCGAAAAAATGTCATAAATTTCCTAAAATACGAAAATCTCCATTTTTTCCCGTAAAAAACATGCTTCCAATTTTTTATGACAATTTTTTTCTTTCATTCCTTTATTTGAGTTTGGTTATAACGTCATAGAAAGTCAAAATTGTAGTAGCTACCTGTGATGTTTTATCAATTATTAGGGAAACTCTACAATTTTTTTTAACGATTTTCATTAAGTAAAATTCGTGCTAACCATGATTTGATTTATAAAAATTAGTTTTGTCCGTGCTACTTGGTATGGATTAATTATATATCTAAGCTCAGTAAGGATCTAATGCTGATATTTCTGTTCCATGTTTTGGTTAGGGTAATTTGGGGCTGCGGTATACAACAGGAATGAACCGAAAAAATATGCTAACGAAAAACTTGAAATAATTGATAGTTAGTATATTTATACAACAAAGTGTACCTTCATTTTTGTTGGTTCATTCATAAGAACAACAAAGTTAGCAATCTTATATGTCGGGTAGTCTCCCATGGATTTTTCCTAATAAGCATGTGAGTGAGATAAAACATACTAAAACAACTCATGCTTGTTTATCGAGACAATTCAAAAGCAACTCGATTCACAAATAGGTGACACGTACGTTCAAGTCATAGGGAAATGTTGGGGCCACTAAGCGCCGAATACAGAATCCCCAGCTCAGGATGTTAAATAAATAGTGTAAAACCAAAAAACCAAATAGTTATCAAATGTGTTTAATAAAATTTGATTACAGTTTGTAAAACGTATTTGTTTGAAACATATAAAAAACAGTTATAATATGCATAGCATACAGGGACACAACAAATTAAACAAGAATATGAGGAAATGGTCTTGGATATAGTTTGCAACTCTTCTAACTTGATCTTTGGTGCAATATCTTAACGCCAATATACTTGCAAAATCATTTTGAAATTATTAATTAATAGGAACAAGAAATAAGAAAATAGTCTCCGAGCACAACTAATACAGAAAAGACTATAGATGACATTAGTATGGTTCAACCGGTTAAAACATCTATTATTTATCTTCCTAATAGTTGGGGATTCAAATTTTTCCATCCCCTATAGAACTAAAGAAAGAAATCTACCAACATTTTAAAGAAATTTATATGTATTATTGTTAATTATTATGAAACAAGTTTTCTCAATGTTTTGTCAAATATATTTTTTTATATATAAAAACGAACAATACTTACTAGTATGTAGGTATCTCCTTAGCAACACACGACCGCTAGATTAATCTTGACAATTGAGAGAGGCAAAAATAGAAAATGAGAAAATTTTATTCTTTTCTAATTGTCAACATTTTAATGGTAATGTATAGGATGATACCTACCGATACACTCTCTGGTAAAAAATACATCTAACGTTTTAAAAAGCTTTAAAGAACAGAGAAATAATTAAAAGTCCACAACATAATTAAAATATCAAAAGAAAAAAGGAAAAAGAAAAAGAAGTTAAGTGACAAATCTACATATGTGAGGGAAGAAAACAATTTGAAAAAAAAAAATCAAGTATATAATGACTACACGCAGATTGGTTCGGCCAGGTGAATCGGAGAAAGTGAAACCGTCGACTACACGCAGATTTCTTATCCCAATGACTCTGTAATTACCATCTGACAACTTTTCGGACCAAACATCCTCCATGGTAATGCCAATAAGTCGTCACTGTTTTCTTACAAAACTCTTCAACCGAACTATCATCCGACAAATTTTCTGGCAATGGAGACCCCAGAAATTGAAATCCTTTCTTACCCTCCAAATCTTGAGAGATTTTTAGGTGCTTCCGTGCAATGAGGTCCGTAGTTTTTCACCGTTGGATGTAAGAGAGAGAAATAGCAAAAGTATCTCGACTTTGTATCCAATGGTTATTAGAGGCAGACAAATTTAGAGATTTACATTCGACGGTTTTAAAAAGGAAGTCTCATTGCACCGGGAACAACTAATAATTTTCTCCAAATCTTGCATCTTAATCTTTTCCATCGTTTGGGTTTTTAAAAAATCTCCCACTTTTCTTACTCCTCTAACACACACGGCTATATCTTGAATATGAGAATAGTAATTGAATCGGACAATTGGACTCTTCTTCACATAAGTGGAAGAATTCAGCCAAAGCGACCCCGTAGAAAGCAAGTTAGAGAGCTTTCCAACAATGGTGGCCAAGCTTAGATTTACGGAATCAGATCGAGGAGAAAGAAGAGTAAGGGCCCGTTTGGAATACCTTTTAGTTTAAGTGTTTTTAAGAATGCATTTGTTAAAAAACATTTTGTATAAAAAATGTTTAGAATTTACACTCATATGTTGTTGAACTCTCAACCATGAGATCAGAGGTCCGAATCCCCCACTCCCAAATGTTGTTGATCTCAAAAAAAAAAAAAACAAGGGGTTAGAATTTAAACACTCATATATTTGATTACATTTTCTGATGTGTTTTTATACACAAATTATTATATACTTAAAAACTAGTAGCAGTTGCATAGATGGCAAATTGGACCAAATTAATAGCAAATATAGCACAGTTGCAAACTAATTGCAAATATAGCAAAATTAATGAGAATTTGCAGTGGGTGGCAAATTGGACCAAATTAATAGCAAATATAGCAATATGTAAAAAAAAAATTGCAAATATAGCAAAATCTATCAGAGTATATTACTGATAGACACTGATAGACTCTGGTTAATTAGAATCTATCTGATAGACTTCGATTATCAGAGTTTATAAGCGATAGACTCTGATTAATCAGGTCTACTGATAGACTCCGATTAGTTAGAGTCTATCAATGTCGGTCGCTGATAAACTCTGGTTAATCAAAATCTATCAGTGATTATCATTGATATACTTTGATTATCAAAGTCTATCAGTGATAGTCACTGCTAGATTTTGATTAATCGAAGTCTACTAGCGATAGACACTGATATATTTTGAATAATCAGAGTCTATCAGTGATAGACACGGATAGAATTATCTGACAACAGCTTTTTGGTCTTGTACAATTAATTTTGGGGCAGTTGCATAGATGGCAAATTGGACCAAATTAATAGCAAATATAGCACAGTTGCAAACTAATTACAAATATAGCAAAATTAATTGTACAAGATCAAAAAGCTGTTGTAAGATTCTATCCGTGTCTATCACGGATAGATTCTGATTATTCAAAGTATATCAGTGTCTATCAGTGATAGACACTGATAGACTTTGATAGATTTTGATTAATCAAAGTCTATCTCACTGATAGATTTTGATTAACCAGAGTTTATCAACGATAGACACTGATAGACTCTGACTAATCGGAGTCTATCAGTAGACTGATAGATTTTGATTAATCAGAGTCTATCGCTGATAAATTCTGATAATCGAAGTCTATCAAATAGATTCTAATTAACCAGAGTCTATCAGTGTCTATCAGTAATATACTCTGATAGATTTTGCTATATTTGCAATTTTTTTTACATTGTGCTATATTTGCTATTAATTTGGTCCAATTTGCCACCCACTGCAAATTCTCAACTATTAACGCTAAAGGCTTAAAAGTAGACTCCTTAGGAATCTAGGGATCACATAACATATTAATTGACTCACCATTTCCTACTCTATAACGAATCCCTTTTTCAAGTAATTCACGCCCCCGTAACAAGCTTCTCCACAAATACGAAGGAGGGTTTCCCAACTCAACATTAAGAATATCACCATTGCCATAGTATATACTCCTCAAAAATCTAGAAACTAGAGACTCAGGGTCCACCAAAATTCTCCAAACCTGCTTAGCAATAAGTGTTTGATTTAAAACCACCTACATCCCTGAAATTCAAACCACCAAGGCTTTTAGGAAAACGGAGACTCTCCCATTTACTCCAATACATCTTCTCTTATCATTAGATCCCCACCAAAATCTAGCAAAACTTCTTGTTATTTCATCACATTATATTTTAGGAAATTTGAAATTACTCATCACATATGAAGGGATGACCTACCCCACACTCTTAATAAGAGTCTCCTTACCCGCCACAGAGAAAAAAAATCTTTTCCAACCTTGCACAACTTTCCAAACCCTATTCATAATAAAACCAAAGTCCTTTGACTTGTTCTTTCAAAACACAGATGAAACACGTCAAGATATTTGCCAAAATCTTCTACATTGTTCACCCCAAGGATACTGCTAAGAAACACTTTTCTATCAGTATCCACCTTGAGAGATATAAACATAAAAGACTTGGAATAGTTAATATACATTTCCTTGAGGTCTCTTCATAAGTTTTCAACAGATTCTTCAAGTAAACAAGCTCCTAATCCTCTGCTTTATTTACAAAAAAAAAAAAAAAAAAAAAAAAAAAAAAAAAAAAAGAAAAAAGAAAAATTAAACTATCATCTGTAAATAGCAAATGAGAAATAACAGGATCCGAATCAGAACATGCTATACTCCAAAAAACCTTTCCAACTGATATGCCTCTGTAATCAGAAAAGATAAGCCTTCAGCAAAAATAAAGAATAAGGAGATAAGAGATTCCCTTGAGGAAGACCTCTGCTAGAATAAAACATCCCTTTCGGATCCCTATTAATCAACACAGAGAACTTAGTCGAATCTTATCTATCATCCGAGAGAAAGGGGAGATTATTGTGAGTTCTGGAGCCTTTGGGAGTCCTCAACTTTTCCTTCTAAGTGGGGTTGGCCCAAAATCTTGTTGGTCAATTCATGTCTGTCAATCCACATTTTGGGGCCAACATCGTGCTTCCATTCCCACTTGCTTCCACCGTCGGAAGAGTCACTGGAAATTTCAAAGAAAATATATCCATTTCCAATCACTCTCCAGTATCTTACCGTTTTCACTTTCACCATCATTTAGGGTATATTTTGAAAAAAAAAAATTAGTGCTTGACAACCACTAAAAAGGACTCATTAAAAAATAAACCAGAAAGATTTTGTTTTTTAAATAGTTTTTAGAGAATTTGAGGTGGGTGACAAATTGGACCAAATTAATAGCAAATATAGCACAATGTAAAAAAAATTGCAAATATAGCAAAATCTATCAGAGTATATTACTAATAGACACTGATAGACTCTGGTTAATTAGAATCTATCCTGATAGACTTCGATTACCAGAGTTTATAAGCGATAGACTCTGATTAATTAGAATCTATCAGTCTATTGATAGACTCCGATTATTCAGAGTACTCTATCAGTGTCCATCATCGCTGATAAACTCTGGTTAATCAAAATCTATCAGTGACTATCATTGATAGACTTTGATTAATCAAAGTCTATCTGTGATAGTCACTGATAGATTTTGATTAATCGAACGAAGTCTATCAGCGATAGACACTGATATACTTTGGATAATCAGAGTCTATCAGTGATAGACACGAATAGAATCTGACAACAACTTTTTGGTCTTGTATAATTAATTTTTCTATATTTGCAATTAATTTGCAACTGTGCTATATTTGCTATTAATTTGGTCCAATTTGTCATCTATGCAACCGTCCCTTAATAGTTTGTTTGTTCAAGATAAAGTTTCTTCTTTCATTTCCTCTTTTGGTGGTTGGAATTACAAGAGGTTAAGAGAAGGTGTATGTCGGATGATGATTTTGAAATTATAAGAAGAATTCCTTTCCATAGTCATTTGTGTGATAGATATATATGGCATTATGACAAAACAGGAAGATATTTGCTGAAAAGTAGATATATAAGTAGCTTTTCATGAATTCTAAAATCAGAAAAGCATCTTCTAGTGAAAATCTTATGAGTAGTGTTTGGACGAGATTGTGGAAGCTTAAAATTCCTGTTGAGGTCAAACATTTTTGCTGGAAAGTAATTAAAGAGTTCCTACCTATGAATATAAATTTACAGAGAAGGGAAATTGATACAACTGTGTGCTCTACCGTACCCTATGTGTTTGGTGGATATTGAATCTATAGACCATGTTCTATTTCGTTGTAATCGAGTTAAAGAAGTTTGGGATCTTACCTTCCATCGTGTCGTTTTTCTTCAAGAAAATTTCAATCATAGTAGTATGGTGGACAGATGGATGAAGATTAATTCGATTGTTTCAAAGGCGGATCTTGAGCTCGTTGCTATAACCTGCTAGTCAATTTGGAATGATAGGAACAAATTAGTTCATGGTAAGGAGATTCCTCCTTTGAATGTTTGTTGTCAATGGATTTTGAAGTACCTGTTGGAGTATTCGAAGGGTAATAAAATGAATCCTGTAGTTTTGGTTTGGCTTCTTGCTCTGAGTCTCCAATTGCATGTTGGTCTTTTTCGTCGGTTGGTTTCTGGAAAGTGAATGTTGATGCTGCTTGGAATTCATGCCCGACTTCGACTGGTTTTGGAGCTGTTTGTAGAGATTCTAGTGGGATGATCAAGGGTGCTTCAGCTTCTTTTGTTGATCTGGATTTTTCGCCGACGATCGCCGAACTTCGTGTGGTTGCTGAAGGTCTTGAAGGTCTCAATTTAGCTCTGGTGGTGGAATCAGATTGTCTTCGAGCAATTAATCTAATTTTGAAGAAATCAGAATCTTGGAGTGACGAGGGTGTTTTAGTGGAAGCTATCTAGTTGCTAGTTCCTCTTTTTAGTGATATTTCTTTTTGTTTTATTCCAAGGAAGTGTAATTTGGTAGTTGATGCTCTTACTAAAAAGGCTAAAATGACTCAATTTAGGCTTAGTTTGGGATTGTTGTAGCTTTTAAAATAATTGTTGGGAACTTTGCTTTTAAAAAAATCAACTTTGAAATGAAGTAAAATAGTGTTTGGTAAATTTCAAAATTAAGGTGTTTGGTAAATTAATACTAAGGGTGTGTTTGGTTTAGCTATTTAATTTTGAAAAAAAATTATTTTGAAAAAATTTAGGGTGTTTGGCAACTCCAAAAAATAACTTATTAAAGAATCAGATTGTTGAATAATTCATTTTGGAGGAAACATTTGAAAACAGTTTTTTTTAAAAGGGTTTTTAGGTGATTAACCGGGAATCTCCCTCAAATTTGAAGGATGTGTTAGAATTACCATTATACCCCTGAATTACTCCCCCTCTCCCTCATTTTGACCTAACTGCTCTCTCTCAGCTGCGTTTTCTCTCTCGCCTGCGTTTTCTCTCCCGCTGTTCTCTCTTTGGTTTTGCTGTGCTCCCTCGTTTCGGTGTTCTTCCTGGTACGAAAGCTTTTTTTTTCTTTATTTCTTCCCTTCATAATCTTCATTTTTGTTGCTGGAACGAAAGCTTTTTTTTTTCTTTATTTCTTCCCTCGTTTCGGTGTTCTCCTTGGTACTAAAATTTTCTCCCCATTTTGTTGTTGTTGCTTCTTAATGGAAGATGAGAATTCTTTTTTGAGAGAAATTTCGTTGCTGGAAATACTTGTGGGTCTGTTTCTCATTCTTCTTTGCTGCTCTGATTGTCTTCTTCTTGTGAGTTCTTTTAATGATGAAGGGTTTGTGCTTTTGTCTTCTGATGAAACCCCTTGTTCTTGGAATGGAGTTGGTTGCGTAGAGGAAATTGTTGTTTCTTTTAGTTTTCCAAAGAAGAATTTGTATGGATTTCTTCCTTCTGCTCTTGGGGCTCTTTCTGGCCTTCGCCATGTGAATTTGAGGAACAATAGCTTGGTTCTTTATGGCAATTCCCTTTTTGGGTCTGTTCCAAATGGGATTGGGAAGCTTAAATTCCTTCAAACTCTGGATTTGTCTCAAAATTTCTTTAATGGGTCATTGCCCACTTCGATTATTCAATGCAAGAAGCTGGATCTTTCATTTAACAGCTTTGATGGTTCTCTTCCTAGTGATTTGGGGAATTTGTCTAGCTTACAAGGAACTTTTGACTTGTCTCATAATCTTTTTTCTGGTTTAATTCCTTAAAATGGTGCTCTGATGAACAAAATGGCTTTTCACTTTGGTTTTTTTTTTGTTGGCTTTTCACTTTTGATGGATTTGCATAGTTTTAAATGTATCTTTGAGCATGTCTTTGCATAGGATGGTTGCATCAGTGTTGAGTTTATATAAATTTGGTGGAGATGATTTCCAAACTGCAATCTCCTTTGCTCGTAACAAAGCGCATGAGTTTTTTATTTGGGTTCTTTTCTACATCTTGTGCAGATTGGTGAATCCATAATTTTTCTTCTATAAATATTCCATTACGATATATTTAGAGGATGAAAATTTTGAGGTGGGTAGAAGGTTATATATTCATGAACTTTGCTTTTGTCTTATTAACTTTTAATTATACCTTCATAATTAGAATGTTATTTCTCAATTACCTTCTGCTCTGACTCACATATGATAAATTTTAGTTGAATGCACATGGTTTGTTGGTTGTTGCCTTATTATGTAAATAGAATGGATATTCTGTTATTCCCTTGAGTGGTATATTTTTTTTACTTAAATAGAAAGTTGAATCATATGTAGTTCAATTCTTTACTTATTGAGAACTTGTGAAATTGTTTAGTCTTTGTTTCTTAACTGTAAACTTTATTTTGTATTATAGAGTTCCTAATATTGAATTTTCATTTAATAGATGTCTATGAATATAGTTGCAAATAGAGATGAAAAAGAAAAACAAATCAAGGCAATTTGGGATGATATTACAACCGATGCATTTATTCAAGCTTGTGTCGCTGAAACTTTGAAAGGAAATAGGCCAAATGGACATTTAAGTAAAATTGGATGGAAAAATGTGATCAATACATTTAAAGAGAAAACTGGTAGATGTTATGATTTCAGACAAATGAAAAATAAATGGAGCGCATTAAAGAAGGACCGGCAGATATAGACATATTTGGTTGGAAATAAAACAGGCTTAGGATGGGATCCATTGAGACAAACTATCAATGCAACGAGTGAGTGGTGGGAAGATAAATTAAAGGTATATCATTTATCTATATATTTATTTATTAGGAAAAAAAAACATAATTTAATATTGCATTAATTAATCTTTGTAGGTTAAGCCTGAGGCAGCAAAATTTCGTGCCAAGGGGTTACAAAATGCAGATCAATTAGACATTCTTTTTAAAGATATTGCAGTTACAGGAGATGGAGCATGGGCACCCTCTCAAGGATTTGTACCTGGAAGTATTGAGGGTGATCCATCTAGAATAGGTAATAATGATGATACAATAGAGGAGACAGAGCATAATGATACCAATGACGATACTGAATATTCAGTACATACTACTAGAGATCATACTCAAGAGAAGGGGAAAAAAAGAAAAAGAATAGGATCAAAGGGTAGTGTTTCACACAAACTTTGTAATCAATTGGAACGTGTGTGTGAATCAATAGATGCTAGGAGAAGAGATGTACCAGGTTGTAGCATTCTTGAAGTGATGAATGCCTTACGAGGCATACCTGAAATTGTGGAAGGCGGTGAGCTCTTCATGAAAGCTGTAGATATCTTTACAAAGAGAGAAAATAGAGAAATGGTTGTAGCATTGGAAAAGCCTGAGATTCAAGTTGCGTGGCTCAAGCAGAAGAGAATTTAACCCTAGATTGTTAGGTTTAAAATGTTGTCTTGTTTAGAAAGTGTGACATTGAATTGTTTAGAGTTTAACTCTAGTTTGTTATCGTATTTGAACTTTATCTTTGTTAGGAATGTTTTATCGTTGAAATTTGTTCTTCTTGGTTTTGTTTCTAATTTTTCTTTTATTTTCTTCCTGCTTTACAGATGTCATCTAATTGTTATGATAGTGACAACAATGATTCTTCTGATGAGAGTGAATTTGAATATGAGCTTGATCAATTAGTAAAAGTGGGATGTGGTTTTGTAGTACATCATTTTGTGATGCATGTTTGTAAGGAGCCTTGCAGGACATCATTTCATACAGGTTATAAATTTGTTTTAGAGATTTTAAATGGTCATGAGGATAGATGTTACCAACAATTTAGAATGGAAAAACATATATTTCAGCAATTATTAGTAGTACTTGAGCAACAATATGGCCTTAATAAAGCTAAACTTATGCCTTTGGAGGAGACTCTAGCAATGTTCCTTATTACATTGGGTCATGGTTTCAGCAATAGAATGGTTCAAGAGAGATTTCAACACTCAGGTGAGACGGTATCAAGGTGGTTTAATATAGTGTTAGATGCTATTTGTCGTATGGCTGTGGATGTAATTAAGCCAGTTGATCCACAATTCAAATCTATTCCTGATAAAATTAAAAATGACACTCGATATTGGCCATATTTCAAAGATTGTATTGGAGCAATTGATGGTACTCATATACCGGTAGTAGCACCCAAAGGAAAACATATACCGTATATTGGTCGAAAAAGTATTACCACCCAAAATATTATGGCAGTATGTGATTTTAACATGTGTTTTACATTTATTTGGGCCGGATGGGAAGGTGCCGCTCATGACGCTCGAATTTTTGTGGAGGCATTAAGAAAACCACATTTGAGATTTCCACATCCACCTAAAGGTTAGTATTTAATAATTAAGACATTAATGTTTATTAATTTTTTTAGTATTATTTTTTATATAATTAGTGTTTATTTCATTTTTTTATAGGAAAATATTATCTTGTAGATTCCGGTTATCCACAAATGAAAGGATTTTTAGGTCCTTATAGAGGTGAGTGATACCATCTTGCTGATTTTCGACGTGGAAGTCAACCAAGAGGCATAAAGGAAGTATTTAATCATAGGCATTCCTCCCTGAGATGCACGATTGAGAGAACATTTGGTGTTTGGAAGAATAGATGGAAAATTGTTCGACAAATGCATAGTTTTCCGTTTGACAAACAAGTAAGAATTGTTGTTGCTTCAATGGCTCTCCATAACTTTATAAGAGTTCATTCGAAGACAGATTTTGAGTTCAAGTCTTATGACGACGATGAGATGTTGTTGCCTTCAAATGATGAACAAAATCATGAAGACGCTAGTGACGAGCATGAGGGTTCAATTCATGAAATGGAGATGAATGAAGAACGTGATCGAATTGCACAACTTCTTATGTTTCATTGATATTATATTGTGTAACAAAAAATATTATTATTTTATGTCTGTTGCTAAAGACCAAATTGTTTTTTTTAATGATTATGTATTTGAATTTCGAGATATATGTATTTTAAAATTGAATTGCACAAAAATATTCTATTTTTACTACAAATTTGACCTTGATTGAATTGCACATAGTGTTATAGGTCTTTATAGTAATTTGACAATAGTAGAAACACTTTGGGTATAGAGCAAACCAAACAAAGTTGTGAAGAAAAACACTTATGAAGAAATGTAACCAAACATGTAAGTGTTTAAATTATAAATCATTTTTATACAAAGTGTTTAAAAGAAAATGCATTCTTGATAAACGCTTAAACTAAAAGGTATTCCAAACGGACCCTAAATTGTTGTGACTAATATTATAACTACTAAAGTAGATTTATTATTTCAATTATTTTCATGTTAACATTTAATTTATAATTTATTATAAGATAATTATATAAAAATTTATATGATATAAATTGCATTTAATTATGTTTAACTAATTTAAATTATTTGATAAAAATTTAAGAAATTTAATTGTTATAAAAATTAAATTAATTAAATTTTTACTATAAAGAAAGAGAATCGTGGTAAAAAAATATATTTATTTAGAAAGATGAATTTGAGATTTTTAAATGGTTAAATAAGTGACAAATTTTTAGAAAAGCTAAATCTAAAAGCTGGTATCAAATAGCTTTTGGCGTGAGAGTAAATTAAAAAGTGATTATCTATAGATTAATAAATAATCTATTTTACCAAACAGTTTAGGAAGTTAAGATTCTCCCACAATGGTTTTTTACGGTCGCAAACGCAGGCTTAGTTTAGGGTTGCCGTAGCTTTTAAAATAATTGCTGGCAATTGTGCTTTTAAAAAAATCAGCTGTAACTAGAAGTAAATTAGTGTTTGGTAAATTTCAGTGTCAAACATGAAAAAGCAGGTTATAGTGTTTGGTAAATTCAAACGAGATTGTTGTGATTTAGCTATAATGACGAAAATGGACATAGCCATTTTGATTTTTTTTATATTGATACTCAATATTTAAATTGTTATAAGATAATTATTTAAATTTTATTATAGTTTAAATTTAAATTTCTATTTTGTTATTCTAAAAATTTATACTTTGTTATTTTAAATTATATGATAAAATATTATAACATTGTAATGAACAAATATTATTCCAATTTAAGTACAAATAAAATTTAAGAAAAAATATGATTAAGATAATTTATTTTTCTCTCATCAAACTTGTAGCGATATTGTATTTTAGAGTCTCCAATTCTTGAATTTGAAAATAATTATTATTGTGATTCACTTCAAAAATATTGATGTCATTCTCCATTTCTTAATTTAAACCATCATTCTGAATATCCCAATCTTTCTCAAAATGACGATCACTTCGATCATATCTTCTTATATAGTTGTGAACTGCCATAGTTGCAATAATTATCTTCACTTGCTTTTGAAAATGATAATTAGGCATATCTCTTAAAATCTTCCACCTCTTCTTCCATACTCCAAAAGTCCGTTCAATGACACTTCTAAGAGAAGAATGTGTGCTTGGTTGAATATCTCTTGATAACCCACTCGTTGGGTACCCCGGCGAAAATCAGGAAGGTGATATCTCTCTCCTTTATATGGTCCTAAATATCCTTTTATTTGAGGGTACCCAGCATCCACCAGATAATATTTTCCTGTTGAATGTGATATATAGTAATATAATTAGGAGTTTTAAAAGAAAAAAAAAAGTGAAAAACATTAATTCTAAGTGAAAAATGTTACCTTCAGGTGGCTTTGGAAAATTTAAGTCACCATTGCGTAGAGCAGACATAAATATTCTTGCATCGTGAGCAGTGCCTTCCCAACCAGCATAGACAAATATAAATTGCATATCAAAATCACAAGCACCCATTATGTTTTGAGTAAGGTATTCCTTTTCTTCCAATATATGACACTTGATCTTCATTGGGAATGGAAGCATGAACATGGACACCATCAATTGCACCAATACAATCCTAAAAAAAGTAAACAAAGGTAAATTATAAAGTTTTTTTTTAACTTGTAAAAAAATAAAGGTAAATAATAATAATTAAAAGAAATTAAAATTACCTTAAAATGCGGCATATATCTTGAATCTCTTGAGATTTCATCTGGTATGTCTCTAAATTCAAGGTCTAATGACTTAATTATATCTATAGCCATGAGACACACAATGTCTAATACTTTACTAAAATGTCTACTAACAGTTTCACCAGAATGTTGAAATCTCTCTTATGATAATCTATTACCTATTCCATGTCCAATTATGTGCAAAAACATACCCAACATCTCAGTTGCACATAATCTTCTAGAACCTTTTAGTCCATAATTCATTTGCAACTCATCACATAATTGGACAAATATATTTCTTTTCATTCGAAACATATTATGATAACGACTCTCATTCCCTTGTAAAATTTCATTTAACCACATATTCCTCGTCTGTGCAGAAGTCATGCAAGGTCTTTTATAAATGAATGTCAAATAATAGTATTCTATAACTCGAGCCAAAATGCAAATAATTGTTTCAAATTCTTCATTGTCTTCTTGCATATCCATATTTGACATAAAACCTGCAAACTACTTCAAAAACTAATCAATAGAACTAAAGAAAATTAACCATCATAAATATAATCAATCTCTTTAAAACATTTCTCAAATTCCAAAATAAACAAATGTCAAAAAAATATTAAAAGAAAATATATAACTCACAATGTTAATAACATTTATTTTCAAGATGAAAAATAAAAATTTATGATGATAATCCTAAAGTTTTTTTCATAATTAAGCCATTCAAGCTTTAACTCAGGCTCTTCCATAGTGCAAAAGATTTCTCTCTTCTCTTTAATAAAAAATAGTCTTGTTGTGAAGAACCATAAATCGCTCCCAATTTGCATTCCAGGCAAACCTTTAACCATACGCATCACTCTTGCAATACTACAACTAGAAGAATCATCTTGTTTTACTGTAGTTGATTTACTTTTTTTCTCAACTACTTCAATGAGTTGATCAATTTGTTGGGAGAGTTTTATAGCACCTCTCATCTTTTTTTTTTCCTTTTATATTTAGTTTTCCTTTTTTTACTTTATTCAACACCTCTTCCTTATTTCCTAGTTCTGTCACATGCTCTTTACTGGCATTATCTGATTCATCACTGTTGTCAAGTGAAATGACATCTTCCTTATACACTTCATTATCATCAGTAGGAAGTATTCCAGATGAAGGTGCCCAAGCATAATCACCAGTTGCAATGGAGCTCATGAACATTCTTTCAAATTTGTCAGCCAACTCCGGATCTATACCTTCCTTTTGAAACTTTAATGCATGTCAGTGGAATAGTGAGTTGTCACATCCACTTTATTAATGTTGCTTCTTTACACGTTTTGCAGCACATCAATCAAACTAAAAACAAAAGTTAATCTCTTTCATCTTTGGTTTCTCTCTCCATTCTTTCAGCATGCAAAATCAAAAGAAAAAGTTCTTTACAGAGAAGCAAGGAACTTTTTCTTTACAGCATGCAAAATGGCTCGAGGAGAAAAAGATGAAGAAGCAACTAAGAAAGAAAATGACACAAAGGGTTTATAGTGGTTCAGCTTAAAGCCTACATCCACTTTGCAAACAGGTAGCTGATTTCTTTATTTCTTCCTCTCAAAACACATCACAAAAGTCCTTTTACAAAGCTTCTCTCTCATATTTCACTCTCAGATTTTCACACTTTTGTATCAATACAAATCTCTATTTATAGATGAAGAGAGAGTATTTGTATTAACTGAAATTAAAGAGAACTGAATTCATCTTTTCTGTTGTCTTTGAACTGCCCAACTGATTCCAAGTCTTTGGATGTGTTTAGGTGGGATTTGGTCACTACTTTACAAAATCTCCACCTTGTACAAATCTCGCCTCAGCTACTCGCTTCCATTTTATGCAACTTTTCAGCCAGGTGAGTCTATAACCTTTAGTAGGTTTAGACACTGTTGAAAAAATTTGCTGCGTTTTCTTCTGTCTTGACTTTAGAGATGCATACACTACTTTTGTCAATGATATCTCTAATGAAATGTAATTTTACATCAACGTGTTTAATTCTCTCATGATATTGCTGATTTCTTGTTAGATGTATAGCACTTTGGTTGTCGCACAACACACTTACAACCTCTTGATTGAAACCTAGCTCACCGATTAATCCTTGAAGCCATATGGCCTCTTTTACAGCTTCTGTTGCACCAATGAACTTTGCTTCAGTAGTAGATAAGGCAACTACTGATTGCAAATTTGATTTCCAGCTAATCACATTATCTCCAAATAGGAAAGTGTACCCTGTGAGTGATCTCCTCTTGTCTAAATCACCCGCATAGTCAGAATCAACGTAGCCAATTAGTTTCAGCCTCTTTCCATTAGGATTTTTATATAGAAGACCCCTTTGAGAAGTCCCAATTAGATACCTCAGTACCCATTTCACAGCTTCCCAATGAGTTTTTCCAGGATTTCCCATATAACGACTTATGAGACTTGAACAATAAGCCAAGTCTGGTCTTGTACAGACCATTAGATACATCAAGCTCCCTGTAGCATTAGAGTAAGGTACCTTCTCCATTAATTTTCTGTCTTCCTCATCTATAGGAGAGTCCTTTGCTGATAGTTTGAAATGTGGTGCTAAGGGCATGCTAACTGACTTAGCATTGGACATATTAAACCTTTTCAACACTTTCTTTGTACCCTTTGGCAAACAAATAGTTCACCAACTTCTCTCTTTCTTGTAATTTCCATTCCCAAAATGGTTTTAGCAGGACCAAGGTCCTTCATATCAAATTCTTTTCTTAGCAACTATTTTATTTTCCTCAATTCTAAAGGATCTTTTCCAGCAAGTAACATGTCATCCACATATAATAGGAGGTAAATTTTGTCACCGTTAGCTTCTTTATAGTAGACACAGGGATCATATAGACTTCTTTTGAATTTAATCTTTGTCACATAGTCATTAAAACGCTTGTACCAACATCTAGGTGAATGTTTTAGCCCACATAACGATCTTTTTAATAGGCAAACCATCTCATTATCTTTTCCCTTCTCGTATCCGGGAGGTTGTGCCATGTATATAGTTTCCTCCAAATTTCCATGGAGAAAAGCGGTCGTCACATCCATTTGCTCAAGTTCTAGGTCTAAACAAGCAACAATAACAAGTAGGATTCTGATGGATGTGTGTTTGACAACTGGAGAAAATATTTCATTGTAGTCTATTCCTTCCCTTCGAGTAAAGCCCTTAGCTACCAACCTAGCCTTGAACTTTATAGACATTCGATCAGTTCCTCCAAGTTTCCTTTTGTAGACCCATTTACAAGGTACTACCTTCTTACTTTGTGGTAATGGAACCAGCTCCCAAGTTTGATTTTTATGAAGAGAATTCATCTTCTCATCCATAGCTTTAACCCATTTAGATGACTCTTTAGAGTTCATGGCTTCTTCAAAAGTTCTTGGCTCATCTTCTTCTATTTCATCTACTGAATTGAGGGCATAAGCTGCAAAATCAGCTTGAACAAACCTCGATGGAGGTCTCACCGTTCTTCTTTGTCTATCTCTAGTGAGAGAATAGTTAGTCAAATCTTCCTCTTGATTTTCAACAGCTTCTTCTTCAATTTCAGCTGATGTTTCTTGACTTTCCAGTTGTGGAGAGTTGATAGTGAGCATAGCTAGCTAGTTTTCCCTAATTAATTTAGCTAGTCTTTTATAATTTATTGGCCAAAATTATACATTTATGTGTTGTATTTGTAGGAAATATAGTTTTGAGCCAATTGGATGTTCGGGATGCGAAAAGAAGCCAAAAAATGAAAAAGAATCAAAGTTGGAAGATTGAAGATAGGCCCATCCGCAGACCAGCGTCGAGACGCTGCTCTCTGGGCGTCTCGGCGCTGACATTCTATATTTGGAATTCGCGATTCTTAAAAAAAAAAAAATTCATAGCGTCGCGACGCTCTCGGTGAATTTTCCAGATTCGCGATATCGCGACAGTCGCGACGCTACCCCCACAGCGTCGCGACGCTACGACCAAATTTTTCCCTATTTATATTTTGCGATTAGGGCTGATTGGGGGACTTTTTGGGTGACTTTGGAGCCGTAAAACAGAGAGAAAAGGCTGCTGTGAAGGCTGAAGCAAGTAGAGAAAAGTGGATTTCAAGGCTTTGTTCGTGGAGATCATGATAGGGACGTTCGGTCTCGGCCTACTTAGCGTTTACTTCTCTTTTCCCTTTTCTTTAGTAGTTTTTATGGCTTATTTAGACTTAGTTTATATCGTAACGCGGGTTATGTATAGCTAAGTGTAATTCTTAGGGATTGATGTAGCCGTTGGGCACTTTATGGATTGATTTTTATGGATTGTTGTTATTGATTCATTTATGCATAATGTATGTTTAATGCTTTCAGTTTACCGGCCATGAATTGAATGTTGTTTGTGCTTAAATCTAACTCGGGAGAGAGGATTTAGCTTAGAACTAATTATGCATAATGGTGCGTGGCTAGCTGAATGGATGGAATGTGAGATACGATGGATAATAATAAGAAAGAAATATCCAGCCAACACTTAAGTGCAAGTATACACTGTCGCACGTAGTAATAAAAAAACCTTAGAAAGTATTCCAAGGGTATCGATCCCACGATGACTAAATTGGAAATTCAGATTTGATGAAGAAATTGCTCAAATGATTGCTTTTGAAAAAGGTAACCAAAGAAAATAATAAGTTGATTGATTGGGTTTTTCGAAAAGATAAATAAAACTAGCAATAGAATAATAAAAAATAACAATAAGATAAAACGAGGTATTCAACATGAATTCATCCCTAGGGTAACAACCATACTTAAGCAATATCTAACTTAAGAGTGTTTAATGCATTGGGTCAGATTTAACTTCCTTTTGGCCCTTGTTTCCAAAAACCGTAAGAAGGCTAAGCGAGTACCGTTATGCCCATTTCTGGGACTCGACTCCGACATAGATAATTCACGAATGCAACCTATAACCCTACAGTCGATATAGGGTGCCTTAGGCAGCTTGCCCTATACCGCCAAACAATCTCTTTCGAGCTTTTTCTCCTATATCACCTTTATGAGAACCGATATTGTTTGTCCCTTTCGAGATCAAACTCACATAGCATGCCAAGTCTAAGTGATCAAATTAAACTTAGAAAGATCAGAATGATATTCAATAAAGAATGACATGCATTAAACCCTACTTAAGCAAATAAAACACTTTCAAGCCATTAAACCCCAAGGGAATTCACCACATTGAACCCCTCAGCGGGATTTAGCTACTCATGATGGGATAAAAAGCAAATGAACACATTTTCATTGAAACAATGATGAAAAGAATACGAAGTAATGAAAAAGATTCAAGAGCTAGAATTAAAAGAGATAGCTAAATATTATGGGTTTTTTGTTTACACAATCCTTCTAGAGTTCGCTAAGACACTCCACTCTCTCACTTTTACAAGATGGGAATGGGTGAAACTCTCTACAAACCGCAAGGTTTGATGTCTAACTCTCTCTCTCGGGTTAGAATTTGTCATCTAAGAAGGACCTCGGGCATCCCTACTCATTGGCGTCGAGCCAGGGTTCTGTCACCACCCTTCTCTTCCAAGTGAGTTCTGCTTGAATTTGACTTCGAATCCCGAGCTTCTATAGTGTAGAAATTGGTTTAAGGATTGTTATACTTTCGTTAAGTCGTGTGACCAGTGCCAACGTACAGGTAATATTTCTAGGCATCATGAATTACCTTTGACCCCTATTGTTGAAATTGAATTATTTGATGTTTGGGGGATAGATTTTATGGGACCTTTTCCTTCTTCGCATGGTTATTTATACATCTTGTTAGCTGTAGACTACGTATCTAAGTGGGTAGAGGTTGTGGCTACAAAAACCAATGATGCTCGTGTAGTCTTGAATTTTCTGCATAAAAATATCTTCACACGATTTGGTACACCACGAGCGATCATTAGTGATGAGGGTTCGCATTTTTGCAATAAATTGTTTAATTCTTTGCTTGCTAAGTATGGTGTTAAACATAAAATTTCGTTAGCCTATCATCCACAGACAAATGGTTTAGCTGAGGTCTCTAACCAGGAAATTAAACAAATTTTGGAAAAGACAGTTAACATTAACAGGAAGGATTGGGCCCTTAAGTTAGATGATGCTCTTTGGGCCTATCGCACTGCTTTTAAAACTCCAATTGGTATGTCACCATATCGCTTGGTTTTTTGTAAGGCATGTCATTTACCTGTGGAATTAGAGCATAGAGCATACTGGGCCATAAAAAAATTGAATTTCAACTTGGCCAAGGCAGGGGAACAAAGACTACTCCAACTCAATGAGATGGAGGAATTTCGATCTCAAGCATATGAGAATGCCAAAATCTACAAGGAGCGGACTACAAGATGGCACGATCAACGAATTCATAATAGATCATTTAAACCTGGACAGCAAGTTCTTTTATTTAATTCTCGTTTACGTTTGTTTCCAGGTAAATTAAAATCTCGTTGGTCAGGTCCTTTTACTATCAAGGAGGTGTTTTCACATGGAGCAGTTGAGTTGCAGGCCAGTGATGGGCGATCCTTTAAAGTGAACGGGCAGCGCGTCAAACACTATTTTGGTTCAGAGGAGCGACACATTGATAACATCGAGCTCACCGAGCCACAGTAGTCATACATTATCGCGTCGAGCTAAAGACGTTAAACAAGCGCTTTTGGGAGGCAACCCAATTGTTTTTATTTTATTTTATTTCCTTTTTTATTAAATTTCATTCTTTTCTATTTTCTTATGCTTTCTTTCTTTGTTTTGTAGGTGAAATTTTACTTGAATTGAAGAAGAAAAGAAGAAAAAAAAATATATGGCTGCTGGGATTTAAAAAAAAAAGAAAAAAAAAGAAGGGCGAAAACGCACGTTTTGGGCTAAAATCAAGACAGCGTCGCGACGCTGTGGCCCTTAGCGTCGCGACGCTGTCGCGATTCTGGAACTAAAAATTCCAGAATCGCGAATCAGTGGGTTATGCCTTCAAACCCTAGCCGCCAGCCACTCTTCCTCTTCTCTACAACTCCCTTTACTCGATTCTTAGTGTTCTTCAAATTTGTTGCCTCACCTCACCGATTTTTTCGTTTTTTCAGCATTTTACGCCGTGGGTGTCGTCGTTTGCAGCGTTTTTCTCGCCGATATCAACTTCTCCTTCACGATTTTATAGCGTTTGGCTGTGGGTTTGAAGCTTTCAGATTTGCAGCAAGTTTGGGCGAGTTTTGGACCGTTCTAGTTCGTGGGTTTCGAGTTTTGGTCAGTCTTCTGGCGGTTTCAGTTCCTTTTCGGCCGTGAATCAGCTGAATCTCGTCGTTTCTCACTGTGGGTTGCAAAGTTTCGGGATTTTCTGCATTGTTGGGGCGATTTTTCAGCTTGTTTTGGCCGTGGGTGTGCATTTTTTGGTATTATTCTTCTCATTTCAGCCCCATTCTCGCTGTAGCTTCGTTTAAAGTTGGTTTAGAAGTTTGAATATATGATTTTGGGGCTGTTTATTGCTTTCTCGTCGATGTGTGGTGTGTTGAGCTGAATATTGAAGTTGTTTGCTGCTGTTTTTGGGTGTTTTAGCAAGAATTAGCTGTTGGTTTTAATCTAAGCATCTTTGTGTGAGCTCTTAGTGAGGTTTTTATTGGATTATTTTCACTGTTTAGAGTTATTTGGACTCATTTGCTGCTGTTGTTAAGCTCTCTTGCTGCTGTTTTTACATTATAATGAATTTAGATAGGGATATCGGGTTCATTGCATGTGGGAGAATCATGTATGCTCAGGAGAGATATTTGTGATTTTAGTTTCCCAAGATTTATGAATCATAGCATGTCATTAATCCATGAATTAATCCATAATCCCAATTGGTGAAATCAAATCCCTAAGACCATTGTCATCAATAGATTGTCACTTTTCGTATTGTTTTGTGTTAGAATTGCATTCTTTATCACTAAGATTTGTTCATTAAATAAAATTGGGCAAGAGTATTTCCGGTAATTAAAATTGATTAGAAATCCAATCCAGAGGACGGCATTCGAATATCACATTCACCATATTATTACTTGACCAGTGCGCTTGCGGTAGGAAAATTCCACATCAAGTTTTTGCTATATTATTGCTTTTCGTGGGTTGTGCATTAATTTCAGAAGCAGCCTTCTTTAGAAGCTCCACCTTAGTGCTAGAGCTTTCCTTTCCTTCAGTAGTTTTAGTTTCAAATTCTACCTCTTTTGAATTCATATAGAATTCTGATTATCTGAAAACAACATCTCTAGAGACAATAGCTCGGTTCGTATTGAAATCCCAAAGCTTATATCCCTTCGTTCCTTCAGGATATCCTAGGAACATGCATTTAATGGCTCTTGGCAGCACCTTTCCTTGTCTCACATGCACAAAACCAGTGCACCCAAAAGTTTTTAGATTAGAAAGATTTGGAGGATTACCTGACCACTTTTCCTCTGGCGTTTTTGAGATCTATTGAGGTGCAAGGGCACCTATTAATAGTATAAGTGGCTGTTCCCACAGCTTCAGCCCAGAAATTTTCAACAATTTTTGCCTCTGACATCATACATCGAACTCTTTCCACAATAGTTCTATTCATGCATTCAGCCACTGCCACACCCCGCCCCAGACTACTCCTAACAACTAGTGACGTGGTGCCCGACAATGAATCCTAACTGACCATAGGACCTCATTGCCAACTAGCATGCTCTTAATCACTCTTAAGACCAATACCATTATAATTAGTTTTCAATCACAAAACCACCCTATCAACCATGATCATACATCACCATGAAGATGCTAGCCATTCTAGTTACAAAAAAAAATACATCTATAAATAATGCAAAATGACATGCAACCTATTGAGTCTGGTGGCAGATATCGACTCTGGTAGGCTCGTCAGGAACTCAACTACTACCTGGTGGAAAAAGTTTAGAAAGAAAAAGGGTGAGCTAATAAGGCCAGTGAGTGGTGAAAATTTATATATAAAAAGAGATAAGATATGACTTTTTAGGAACTCATGACCAACATAGTTGCAATCATAATTTAACAACCGATATAGATTCTTTATGAATAAAACCTTGAGATACCTGATAAAGTCTCTTGCAAGTAAAAACGTGAAATGCCTAAAATCGAAAACACTGTAACATAAGCATTTGGAAAGATAAACCATCATGGGCTATGAGAAGTTTTTCCATCACTAATAGTTGTACCCGAAACTGGTCATACTATATACGGAGAAACTCGACGTATAAAGCAGAGCAACTGGTCATACTAAATATCGAGTAGTCTCAAGATATGTAGCAGAGCAAATCTGGTCATACCACACATCGAGTAATCTCAAGATGTATGGTAGAGCTATCCTGGTCATACGCGCGCAGAGCAACCCCCAAAGGGCAAAACACCCCGACACACGGCCCAAAGCCTATGTGTGTGCCGAAATGGGTCCCAAAGACCTCATACATATCATACATACACCACAGAAACACATTCACGCAAGTGCATTGGGATCTCACCATGGGTACAATCTCTAGTGGTTGGAAAACAATGTCAACATTATAGTTACAAGCTCTCAAACCACACTAGCACTATAATCGTTTTAAAAGAATGCATTGTAAACCAAAGATCATACTTGAGAAATTTCCATGTCATAGTTAAATTGCAAGTTCTTTACAAAAAATTGGAATACTAGTGAGGTCTCATGGAAAGGAAGATGAAAAGGAATGAGGTGTGCAATGGAGTTATTGGAAAACCATATTTTAGAAATATGGTAACATTTACATGGTAGTTGGAGGCTAAGCTCATGGAAATTATAGTTATTCCAAGTGTTAAAAGGGAAACTAAAGCTTGGTATAATTTGGTGTTGTGTTCTAATTTAGGGATTTAAAAGTTGTTAATACTTGGGTAATTATTATTTCAGGTCAAACAGAAATCGGGACAGCCTACGACCCAAACTTCTCTCATCAATAGTTTAGTGAGTGGTTATTCTTCAAAATACTTTTCTTATTTAGAAATTAATGAAATTTGAGTTTGAAGTCAATTATGATATATATGTATATATATATATATATGTATATATTTGTACAAATGAGTTAGTTGTTGAAAATTGGACATCCTATAAAATTGGAACGATACAGAGAAGATTAGCATGGCCCCTGCGCAAGAATGACACGCACAAATCGAGAAATGGTCCAAATTTTTATGATTTCTTTTTATTTAATAAATCATTGCTAGCCACGTTTTGAAATTTTTTTTTCATAGACAATCCAGTTCATGCATAGTTGACAATGAAGTTTGCAGTTAGTTGGGATTTCATTGTCAACACGTCATGTCCGAGGTTGATTAGGATAATCTGGGGCGGGGCGTGTCAGCCACCCCATTTTGTTGATGTGTATTGTAACGCCCCAGGCCCAGGATTCGGAATCCGGATTCGGCCCTTAACGGCCCCGGCATTCCCCTGCGACCTGGCCACGCCACCATACTTGTCTGATACTACTACTAAGATTGAAGACTGTCCCCACAAACCAACACGGGATCCTTTTAGCATGCTTTGTCCTCACTCACATGCTTCCTAGGAAAATTCCCAGGAGGTCACCCAACATAGAACTTCTCCAAGCTAAGCACGCTTAACTTCAAAGTTCCTATGATTGAGCCACCGAAAAGGAAGGTGCACCTTGTTGGTATAGGTAGTATCTATCAATTCTTTTAAGCTTAT
The DNA here is from genome assembly GCA_017139565.1 of Luffa aegyptiaca. NCBI lineage: Eukaryota > Viridiplantae > Streptophyta > Magnoliopsida > Cucurbitales > Cucurbitaceae > Luffa > Luffa aegyptiaca. Next base: position 42,771,420 of record CM029402.1, on the reverse strand, counting down.
CTTGATCATACTTTCATGTCCTCAGGATCCCTCTCATTCGGATGTGATCTCGGTTCATTCATGTACCCCTCCTAACGTCGGGTGTCACATGCCCACCAGCTTCCGCTTTGGTTCGTCCCCGAACCACATCCTACTGGGAGAGGTTCCGCTCTGATAACATCTGTAACGCCCCAGGCCCAGGATTCGGAATCCGGATTCGGCCCTTAACGGCCCATATGAATAATAAATACGGCGGAGCAACTGACGCATGAAAACATGCCTGGTGCCATCTGGCGCACGAATAACGTGCCTGATCATAAGCTCGACACCGTCCTGAACTGAGAGAGCGCACGATAACGTGCCTGAAGCTGGGCTCTAACAGTCAACTGATAGAACGCACGATAACGTGCCTGACAAACTGAGTTCTACCAGCCCTGAGATGGGGAAGGAAAGACACTCTAGCTAACGTAAGACTTAAGGATCTTTTAAGTCCATCTGAGGCCTTAATCGAGTCTAAAGTCCCCACACTAGGATCAGTCCTAACCAGTCACACTTGAAACTGAATTTCTAAATTTCTGGGTCTTAGCGACATAGGGACCTAACTGGAATAAACATTCGGGTTTCAAACCCTAGGGCCACAACTGATCACATAAATATGCTCTGTCTCGGGTGATGACCTGTCCCCAACCTGTGCCAACTAGAGTGTTGTGTGGGTCAGTCGGGTAAGGCAAGTAAACTAGAGACTAGTTGGCCACCTCTAGCAGAACTGTACCTATCCCATCACAACACCCCTGAAATATAAACATAGAATACGGTGGAGTAACTGACGCATGTAAACATGCCTGGTGCCAATTAGCGCACAATCAATGTGCCTGATCATAACTCAACACCGTCCTGAACTGAGAGAGCGCACGCTAGCGTGCTTGATACTAAGCTCTAACAGTCAACTGATAGAACACACGCAAACGTGCCTGGCAACTAGGTTCTATCAGTCCTGAGATGGGGAAGGGACACACTCTAGCCACGAAATACTTAAGGAATTTAATAAGTCTACCTGAGGCCCTGGAACGTAGTTGAGGTCCCTTATCTGAGTCTTTCCTCGGAGACAGATATGATCCCTAGGCGTATATAACCTTAACCTCTGAACCACTAATGTGCTACCGAAAATTCGACAGCATAACGACATACATATAGGAAACCCAAAAATTTTCCTTGCACCTGGAAACAAGAACGAAGCACTTCTATAGACACAATGAGTCAGATCTCACATCCAAACTTCAACTACAACTCCAATAAACCTTTAGCCCATCCTCCAAAACATGAACACGATCCAGAACAATCATGAATCAAACATTCCAAACATACTTACTTAATCCTACAAGCATAGCAACACTTACGCCATGTCCAAGTAAATAACACTTAAACCATATTCAAGTAAGCATACAACATACCAAGGAACATTTGACCAAAGCATGAAAACTTATCTAAAACTTCATTTCACTACCATTAAGCATACAACGGTTCCAAAAGCAACTATGTCATGTCTAAAAGCTACTTACATAAAGGCTAACTCAACATGCTACAACTCATTATAACATTTCCATGCCACACTCATGCCTCCAAAAAGTTAGCCCAACACACTTTACTTAAGCTTAAAGACCAACTTAAGGATTTCAATTCATGCTAGCATATAATATTCACAAATAAAATGGGTCTAAAAATGGAACCTTAATCCAACTAGCCACTTTAAATTCTCAATTAACAAACAATGGCAATTAGTCTAAGGCATAGAATTTGAATCCAAAATAGCTACTTACTTTGGCTAAGTTCATGCTTGATTGAATCCAACTAATATTCTAGCTCCAAGGTCCTTAAGCAAGCTACAAAAAGGAATGAACCTCTCAAATAAATAAGGACTTTAATCCAAGCATTCAACTAGGAACCCATTAAGTTTAGGGGTGATTTAACACCTAAAACTCACCCAAAAACAGAAACATAGCTTGCTGTCCAGTTTTCAACTCCGCTCCAAAACAACAATTAAACCTCCATATATTATGGGTACCTTGAAATAGAGAGCTAATATCAATGGGTATCTTTGATCAAGCATAAAATTGACCAAAAACACCTTAAATCTCACTTACCCACGCTGAGAACTCGCCAAAAATGCTGAAAAACGCCCCAAAAACTGCTGCTCGCGCGACTACGTTGAACTGGCCGGAAAGCACTGCTGAACGGACATAAAAATGAGTGGGTATTCAATTAAACATGATAACCATCTAATATAACCTTCCATTCAACTTACCCATGCCGAAAGCTTGCCGGAAACGTCCAAAATCGACCCAAATCACTGCTGTTTGCACCATCACTCGCAGAAGGACGTCACTGCCGGAAAACACACCGAAAAAAATAGAGAGAGGGGTCGGGATTGAGGGAGAGATCGCTAGGGAGACAAAACAATCCCTTAAGGAGCGAAAACTAAGAGCAAAGTACTAACCCACGAGTTTTAACGCCGCCAAAACGCAACCCACGACCCGCCGCCGCCGAACTCACGCAGTTGCTGCACTACCGCCGCTGCTCTGTTGGTGCCGAAGAAGACGACTAGAGACGAAGGAATCGAGGTTGGATGTTGTTGTGGAGCTCGAGGAGGAAGAAGAATGGCGAATCCTTGATGCTAGGCGGCTGGAAAACGAGAAGGAGAAGAAAAGGGGGCTGAAATCGTGAAGAACAAGGAAAAGAGATGATGAATGGGGTTTTACTTGACTTGGCTCCAAAGTCCTCTTATTTACAAGTTTGCCACCCCAGAATTTTAAATAAAATAACACCACTTTCCATTCTTTAAAACTCCTTCTCTCACATAAATTATATGAGACTAAATCCAATTAACTCAAAACTCTTGAAAATTGAATTTTACCTTAAAATGCGGACGTCACAATCTTCCCTCCTAAAAAAAAACTTTCGTCCTCGAAAGTTGCTAGGCCTGGAAGAGCTCTGGATACTTGAATCTCATCTCCTCTTCTCTTACCCATGTTGCTTCCTGAATCTCGTGGTTCTGCCAAAACTCCTTGACAAGTGCCATCACCCTGCTATGAAGGGTTTTGCGATCTCAGGCAAAGATTCAAACTGGTTTCTCTTCAAAGCCCAAGTTCTTATTCAGCCACAAAGGTTCAAAATCAATAACATGAGACGAGTCTGCCACGTATCTTCGCAGCATAGATACATAGAACACATCATGAGTTGGAGAGAGGGATGGTGGCAAAGCCAACCGATAAGCTACAGGACCAATTCTCTCCGTACAGCAAGCATGATTCTCTGATACCAACTGTAACGACCTTATAAATTTGGGATTTAACTTTCCTTCCTTTCCAAACCTCAAAACTCCCGTCATCGGAGGAACTTTCAGAAACATAAAGTCACCACTGCAACCTCCAAGTCTCTCCAACTGGTGTCTGCGTAACTCTTTTTCCTGCTCTAAGCTATTTTTATCCCTGCTCTAATCTTCTGGACTGCTTCATTAGTGACTTGGACCAACTCAGGTCTAAGTAACTTATGTTCTCTAACTTCATCCCAATAAACAGAAAATCTTCGTCTTTTCCCATAAGGAGCTTCAAACAGTATTATGTCAATAGATGTCTGATAACTATTGTTATAGGCAAATTCTATTAGATGCAAGTGGCTGTCCCAACTACCTGCAAAGTCTAATGCATAAGCTCGCAACATGCCTTCCAACGTCTGATTCAATCTCTCTGTCTGACCATCAGTCTGGGGATGAAAAGTTGTACTAAAATTCAACTGGCGGGAGGCATAGGCAATAACCTTCCCATGCTGCATAAGCACACAACCTAACCCCTTCTTGGAAGCATCACTGAAATCAACAAAGGAACCCGATCCATCTGGGATAGTGAGCATTGGTGTTGAAACCAACCTCTGCTTGAGTTTTTAAAAAAAAATTGTCTCGGGAATATCCTCATCTCTTGCTCTCCACTGATGATATGCTATCTACAGATCAGACTTTAAACATACTGATGCTCCTTGTCACCGGTCGAAAAGATCATATATTCGAGGGAGTGGATACTTGATCTTGATCACTTCTTTGCTAAACTTCGGCAGTTTATGCACAGGCGCATTGACCCATCGCTCTTCGACATAGAGAACTAGTGCTCACCAAGGTGAAACCTTGGGGCGTACGAAACCTTTGTCCAGGAGTTCCCATATCCATACCTTGGGCTCCTTTAACTTTGCTAGAGTCATATCGTAGAACGCCTTAGAAATAGGGATTGTGTCTGGTTCGAGCTTCATGCTAAAATCTTTCTCAAATCAGAGGCAACCATGGGAGATCTTCAGGAAAACAACCAACAAAGCCGTTTACCACGGGCCAGAAACTCCATGCTCCTTGGCTAACGGGTCGTCTCGCCTTTAGTGCTAACACTATCTTAGAAACAGCTTCTAACCTGTTTCCCTTAAACTTGTAGCTCGCTTCTTCTGGTGGCTAGCACTCGCATGATTTGCATCAGAAGATTGTCTAGAGTTTGAGTTTATGAACTTAGAGCACTTCGTCACTTAATACCCATCACTACCACAATTGAGGCGCACTCTCGTGCTTCTAGATATTTTCATCATGGTGCCTCTCACCCATCGGGCATAGGGGTTTATCATAAAATAAAATTTTCTACTTAGACAACTGACAGTTTTGGGAATTTTGATGCAGCCTACTGGAGTCTCGATTAAATTCCCTCTTCTTATTTGAGCTAGATCCTTGCTTAATAGCTACAGGAGCTACTTTAGAGTCTGCATGCTTGGAGATCTAGCTACACAAAGGGCTGCTACATAGTCTTTTGGGGCAAGAGTTGCCACTATCCAGGGAACATCTCTTAAGCCCCTTATGAACCGCTATGCGGATTCCCATCAGGGGAGGGTGTCATTCTTCAGCATAAAGGTTGCACACTGAACCTACTGTGCCTCGAAACATTTCATGAAGGGAAAGGTTGCTAAATAGAAAACCACCACGCTTACCACTGCGACACTCTGATAAATGACTGGGGGTCATATTTCTAGAAGTTTTGGAGGTATCCTATTTCCTAAGTCGAGCTTAGCTGATTCTGGTCTGCCTGTGGTGCCTGACTGGCAGAGGCATTTACACGGGAGTCTAAAAAACCTCCAAGGTCAAACTGTTCGTGCTAGCGGCGTTGGCTTCGTGAACAAACCTATTGGTTGATTGTTCACCAGAGGGTCCATGACAGGGTCTACCTGTCCTGGGAGTGCTTGTCCTCTACCACCCCTTCCATGGCTCGTCTTTGTCCTGCTAAACCTCTTCTTTGGAGGGGCATTGCTTATCATATAAGAGGTATCTTAAGGACGAGATAAGATCATTCATGCTAAAAATAACAAGAAAAAGCTCATACCGACCCAAGTAACTGACATTAACTTATTCATGTTTTCATGCATAACATAGATCATCATTCGACAACTCTTTCCTACTTGGTACTAACATACCTGGCGATGACGAGGCATGCTTACTTGTGCTTGGCTATGGGGAAATCTGATGCTTACGATGTAAGCGAGTCTACAGAACCTAGAAACCTGGCTCTGATACCAACTGTAACGACCCGACTAAAAAGGGAATAAAAACATACAAAGGGGTCGCTACTACATGCATGAAAACGTAAAACTTTTAAAACTTTAAAGGAAGAAGAGACCATAGATAAAAATCTTTTATTTAATAAACTGGGCCCAAACCATAAGTCAATTTGCAATAACAAAATAGTCAAAACATGATAGACAATTTTCGTAAAGTTGAAAACTAATAACATCTGAAAACATGAAACTAGGAAACTCGATCCTAGACTTCTAGAGACATGATTTGCAGTTGCATCCCATAGCCTAGCCAAGCTTCTGCTCTCGCCACTCGCCTGATGTCGTCAAGTACCACCTGAAAAGGAAAGTCATGTAGCATGGGTGAGTATATAAGAATATACTCAGTAAGTAGCCCACTTAAGGGCTGAAACTGAAAGCATGAGATCTGATAACATAAAATCTATTAGCATGAAACTTGATTCTGGGTCTTAACATCATAGGGACCTAATTGGAATCATTCATTCGGGTTTCTAACCCTAGGGCCATGACTGAGTACATGAGACGTTCTGCCTAGGGTGTTTACCTATCCCCAACCTGTGCCAACTAGAGTGTTGTGTGGGTCAATCGGTTAAGGCAAGTAAACTAGAGGCTAGCTGGCAACCTCTAGCAGAACTACACCTATCCCAACACAACACCCTAGTTGGCACAGGTTGGGGATAGGTAAACACCCTAGGCAGAACGTCTCATGTACTCAGTCATGGCCCTAGGGTTAGAAACCCGAATGAATGATTCCAATTAGGTCCCTATGATGTTAAGACCCAGAATCAAGTTTCAAGCTAATAGATTTTATGTTATCAGATCTCATGCTTTCAGTTTCAGCCCTTAAGTGGGCTACTTACTGAGTATATTCTTATATACTCACCCATGCTACATGACTTTCCTTTTCAGGTGGTACTTGACGACATCAGGCGAGTGGCGAGAGCAGAAGCTTGGCTAGGCTATGGGATGCAACTGCAAATCATGTCTCTAGAAGTCTAGGATCGAGTTTCCTAGTTTCATGTTTTCAGATGTTATTAGTTTTCAACTTTACGAAAATTGTCTATCATGTTTTGACTATTTTGTTATTGCAAATTGACTTATGGTTTGGGTCCAGTTTCTTAAATAAAAGATTTTTATCTATGGTCTCTTCCGCCTTTAAAGTTTTAAAAGTTTTACGTTTTCATGCATGTAGTAGCGACCCCTTTGTATGTTTTTATTCCCTTTTTAGTCGGGTCGTTACATGTATATGTAACAGTCTTATGTCTAGTTATACCATTCTCCTTACAGAAAGTATTAAACTGATTTCCCAAAAATTCTAGGCCATTGTCGGTTCTCAAGTATTTTATCTTTCTGTCAGTTTGATTCTCAATTCTAATCTTCCATTCTTTAAACTTATCAAAAGTTTGATCTTTAGATTTGAGAATAAAAGTCCAAACTTTTCTAGAAAAGTCATCAATTAGAGATAGAAAATACCTTGATCCTCCCCAAGATGGAGTCTTATTTGGCCCCCATAGATCAGCATGAATGTAGTTCAAAATTGCTGTTGTAGTGTGTTCTCCTTTGGAAAATTTCATCCTCTTTGCCTTTCCATAAACACAATGTTCACAGAAATTTAGCCTTTTAGTTCCATGTGTTTTAATCAGCCCCTGTTTCATTAATTCTTGTAAACCTTTCTCACTAATATGAGATAGTCTTCGATGCCAAAGTTCAATATCTCCTGACTTTTCAGCTTGTGCAACTTCAGCATGATTAGGAAATGTAACATTCTTTAGGATAAAAAGTTCATTCTGTTTTATTAGACTTCCAGACTTCAAAAATGCCATTCTTCCCATGATATGTGCATCCTTGATCATCTAACATTCCCAAAGAAATTAAATTTCTTCTCAACTTAGGAACATGTCTTACTTCTTTTAGTAAAACTTCTTTGTTGTTTTGAAGTTTCAACACCACTGAGCCTATTCCCACAATTTCACAACCATGGTTATCTCCCATGAAAACTGAACCCCCTTCCCAAGATTTGTAATTCACAAACCATTACTTTGAAGAAGTCATGTGATAGGTACACCCTGAGTCCAAGACCCAGTCTTCCTTTTCCACATTGGTTTTAATGGCCTTTTCCACAGTGGCAGCAAGTACTTCTGAGTACTCATAACCTTCTTCACCAACATAAGCTTCTCCTTTGCCATGTTCCTTTCTCTTGTGAAATTTTTTTCTTCTTTCAGGACAATTTCTTTTAAAATGCCCTTCCTTGTGGCAAATAAAGCATTTTAAAACTGTCTTCCCTTTTTGATTCTTTTGTTTTCGATTGAAACCCTTTCTCTTAAAAGAGTTTTTACCTTTGATGAACAAAGATTCATTGCTTCCACTCCCTTTAGATTCTGTTTTCAGCTCCAACTCCTTGCATTTAAAGGCTGAAATTACTGTACCAGCAGTAACGGAATCTCTCCCATATTTCATAGCGATCTTCACATCTTTGTAGGTTTCAGTCAATGAATTGATCAAGATTGCAGCTTCACTTTCGTTACTTAGTTTCTCTCCAGATTGATTGAATTCATTTGTCAACTTCTTGAAATCATCAAGATTGTCATCCAAAGACTTGGATGAACTCATTTTGAAAGTGAATAACATTTCCCTTACATAGATTTTGCTTGGAAGGTCCTTTCTTTCATAAAGATTTTTCAGCTTTTTCCAAATTCCAAAAGCAGTAGTTTCATCTTCAACTTGCCTTAGAACATTGTCTGAGATGTTCAAAACTAGAGCACTATAGTCGGTTTGTTCAATTGTTTTCTTTTCTGCATCTGTGAGAGTGGTAGGAAATGTTTTTGGATCACTCAAGGCAAGGAGAGCCTTTTGTGACATCAAAACTACTTGGATTTTCTTTGACCATAGCCTGAAGCTTCCTTGCCCATTGAAATTTTCAACTTCATACCTTGCTACAGCCATTTGAGACTTCTTGGTTGAATCTTGATGAGTTCTTGATGATGTTTGATTGGTTCTTGATCTTGAATTTGGCTCTGATACCAGTTTTGTCAGTGGAATAGGAGTTGTCACATCCACTTTATTATTGTTGCTTCTTTACACGTTTTGCAGCACATCAATCAAACTAAAAACAAAAGTTAATTTCTTTCATCTTTGGTTTCTCTCTCCCTTCTTTCAGCATGCAAAATCCAAAGAAAAAGTTCTTTACAGAGAAGCAAGGAACGAAAAAGGGCTCAAGGAGAAAAAGATGAAGAAGCAACTAAGAAAGAAAATGACACAAAGGGTTAGTGGTTCAGCTTAAAGCCTACATCCACTTTGCAAACAGGTAGCTGATTTTTTTATTTCTTCCTCTCAAAACACATCACAAAAGTCCTTTTACAAAGCTTCTCTCTCAGATTTTCACACTTAGATTTCACACTTTTGTATCAATACAAATCTCTATTTATAGATGAAGAGAGAGTATTTGTATTAACTGAAATTAAAGAGAAATGAATTCATCTTTTCTGTTGTCTTTGAACTGCCCAACTGATACCAAGTCTTTGGATGTGTTTAGGTGAGATTTGGTCACTGCTTTACAATGCATTTGGAACCGTCTGCATTTTTTTCAAAAGTATATTTATTAATTACCTTGTGGAATGCCATATCTAAGAAAAATTTTAAATAATTAAAAGGTATCTACCTGCAATTTTTTTTGCCACCATTCTTCAGTTGCATCAATGGTTTTCTTTTGAGGGTTCCATCCAATGCCAGTGTCCTTTCCAATTAAATCTTTCCATAGCTTCCAATCATTTTTTAGTGCATCCCACTTGTTCTTCAATTGTTGTCTACAATATTGTTTTCCAGTTGTTCTACAAAAATTTGCTACCAAATTCTCCCATCCAAGTTTAGTGAATTGAGTGCCAGGACGATGTCCTGCCTCAATTTCCATGATGCATAAATCACAAAAAATACTTATAGTATGACGATTCCAAATGGCTTTATTTCGCAAACTAGTAGTTGCACTTTCGAAGTTGTTGGGTAAATTACTATTCTTTTCCATATCTATTAAAACATAAAGAAATGAATTATAAACTTAAGTTAGTTGTTCTCTTTTACTTTTATTGTATGAAAATTTAATTAATCTAGTTTGGCAAGATTTTTTTTTTTTTTTTTTTTTTTTTTGAAAACTTGACAATTAGAGATTTGATATGGAGTTTGACAATTAGAGATTTTGTGAAGAATTTGAAATTTAAAGATTTTGATAGAATTTGATAAATTTGATTTCGAACAAAACTAAAGCCTAATTTTAAGATATCTAATTGAAAGTGAAAACATACCTAAGCTTAACAAAATCATTGCATGTATTCATAAAAGTTTAATTATTCATGGAAGTTCAATTTTCTACTGCCACTTCAACACAAAATAAAGCAAAGTTCATAGAGAAATTCAAAACTAGTTCAACACGACAATCAATGGATCTCTAAGCTACTAAATTGTGAGAAGAGCATCACAAGAATGGAGCAAAAATCAAACTGAATATGATTAGTCTTTTAATGTTAAAAAGGGAAAATAGCTACTATGAGATGTATAATTAAAAGAGAAATTAATTTAAATTATTTTGTTGCACCAAGATTCTATTATGGATTCTATACTCATGTTAATTTCGGTTAACTTTATTTGATATGTGTGCCCGATATCAGCCCTACATAGATCCTCCATGGTTGCTTTTACAGCAGTGAGTGATGAAAAAGAGATTTTACTAAAAAAAAAATCAACCAAATTTTCCAAGGGCCAAATTCTATTACGAGGACAAATGACATACAAGAGAACTAACTTTTGTGTTAATATCATTTTTTTTTTGAAAGAGTTCGTTTGCATTTCGAATTGCCAAGTTTTTCTAAAAAACAATACATAACACATTTCTCAAAAAAATAAAAAATAAAAAATAAAACACAAAATTGATAAACCAAGGACACAAATTATTGAAAATTCAATCATTGTTTTTATATCTCAAATGTAGAATGTTAAGAGTTGGAGCCCAAAAACAAGGCCCATTATTCACTAAACTTTCTCATTGCGGCGAGAAACTCATTGCGGCGAAGTATGAAAAGAAGAAAGTCATTACGGCAGTGTGAACATAAGAAAAATTGCGGCGGAAATGCTTAATCAAGAAGGAAAAATTTTTTGGGAGATCTTGATTGGCTAAAAAGGAGGTGGAGGTGCCTATATAAAGGAGGTTGCCTTCATTGTTAAAATCATCCAAAAAAAAAAGAAGTGAACTTGAGAAGTGTGGCTGAAATTTTTCTTCACTAATTTTGAGTGGCAGTGAGTTATTAGGAAGAGAATATTTTGTTCTCTTTGTTGGGCTTGAGGGAAATTTTTTATTGTTTATCCCAAGTTACCGGATTGTGGTTCTTGGAAGTCAATAGCTATTGTTAGGCTATTGAGGGGTTGTTTGTACTGCGCTATTTCGAAGGCTCCCTGTAATCTCCCATCATTCTAGTAGAACCTGCAGTTGCAGAAGACTGGACGTAGTCCCAAGCTTGGGGCGAACCAGTATAATTTTTTCGGTGTCGTTTTCTTTTTTTTCCCTATCTTTTATTATTTTTCGTGACTATTATTATTGACTTATTTGGCTTAACCTGTGGAAGGGGGGATAATTATAATATTATTGATTGTCGTCATTATATTATATTATTATTTTTCTCCCAACATAGAAGAATGATTACGAAAAAAGTTTTAAAAAAATTAAAACTAACCTGAAACACAGAGGAAGAAGAATCACAAAGCTCCCAGTAGATGCTGTAGAGTTTCTGAGATAGAGAGGATTATGAGGCCTCACTGGATATGACAGGAGGGATCGACAAGAGGTGTGAAAATAAAATTAGGGAAGGATATAATTGGTATTTTGTAAAATTGTTAAAATAGGCGCCTGGTTGTTCGGGAAGTTATTTTCAAAAGCTACGATTGAATAGATTTTGAAAATCTAAAGAATTCAAAATAGATTTTTCATAAATTAATAAAAAAAATCAGGTTTACCAAACACCTAAATCAGTTAAGATTTTCCTATAATCACTTGCATCCACAACAACGCCAAACGGGCCTGCAATCCCAAACGGAACCTTAATGAGGTTTGGGTTCATTCTTGTTCTGATTGGATTTGTAAATTTGGTCAATTTGGACTGTTCTTCTGTTGTCCTTGTGGTGTAATAAATATTTTGCCTTTAAAATATATATATAGAGAAAGGTATTCCAATTTAATTGGCATGTATCAATCTATTGGTTCCTATTATCAATAGTTTTTTTTATTGAATTCTTTCTTATATTTTTAATATGGCTCGTTCTCCAAAATATGTTCTCTAGATTCAGCTATAGTTTAAAAACCAGCCCCGACCCAACATGGGTATAAAATGACAGGCCCATGTCTATTCAGTTGGTTTTTTAAATATTAATTCTAGTTGACCCTAGTTTTTATATATATATATATATATATATATATATATATATGAATAAAGAACAACTATGAAACACATTTATTTTCTTTTCTAGGTAAGGGTGAAATCAAACCATCGACCTTTAAATTGATAATGGGTGTTTTATCCCCCAAGTCATACTCATATTGACCAAACACATTTATTCATTAAAAAGTAGAAATACAATACAAGATACGACAAACAAGAAGGTTCCAAAACGACCTCTTGTTCTATAGTTTAGTCTCTTTTCAACTTGATCTTTGTTGCAATATCTTAAGCCCAACATACCTGCAAAACAATTCTATAATTGTCAGTATATGGAAACAAAACATAATAAAATAATCTCAACCACAACCGGTACAGAACCTCTTCTAGTTCTTTTTTTTTTCACGAAATTAATAGTGCTATTGTTAATTATTAAGAAAAAAGTTCTCCAAATATTTTGCCACATTTTATTTTAAAAAATGCATCCAAAGTTTCAAAAAAAAAAAAAAAAAAACTTTCAAGAATAGTAAAAAAACATTAGAAATGTCAACAACATTATTAAAATATCAAAGAAAGGAAGAATACTATCTGAAAACGAAATCCAATAAATAACAAGGACAATACTTCAACAATGAATTATCATGTATATATAATAACTCACCGGCCGATCATCATGAGAGTGGCCATGGGATTGGTTCCAGGTGAATCGGAGAAAGTGGAGCCGTCGACTACACGCAGATTTTTTATTCCGATGACTCTGTAATTACCGTCGACAACTTTTCCGACCAAACATCCTCCATGGTAATGCCAATAAGTCGTCACTGTTTCCTTACAAAACTCTTCAACGGAACCATCATCCGACAAATTTTCCGGCAACGAAGCCCCCAGAAATTCAAATCCTTTCTTACCCTCAAAATCTTGTGTCTTAATCTTTTCCATGGTTTGGGTTTGAAGCAAATCTCCCAATTTTCTTACTCCTCTAACACACTGAGCAAGATCATCAGGATGAGAATAATAATTGAATCGGACAAGGGGACTCTTATTCACATCAGTGGAAGAATTCAACCGTAGCGATCCCTCAGAAAGAACCTCAGAGAATTTTCCAAAGAAGATGGCTAGGGTCAGATTTACTGAGTCGGATTGAGGAGGAAGAAGACCAAAGGACGAAGGAAGTGAAAATGGTAAAATGCTGGCGATTGTTTGGAAATGGATATTGTTCTGTAAAGTTCCAACGACTTTGGCAGATGTAGCAACTAGTTGGAGTGGAAGCACCATGTTCATGCCGAAACGGGGATTGTCGGACATGGATTCGCCGACATGTGGTTGGTCGAGGACGACAGGTAGTTTTAAGGATGAAAGATGAGATTTTGGACCAACCCCACTTAGAAGGAGAAGTTGAGGGCTTCCAATGGCTCCAGCACTCACAATAATCTCTCCTTTCTCCTTGATGAATGCTTTATGCAACTTCCCTTTTGAATCTGAATATAGAACCCCAGTTGCAGATAAACCTACACAAGTTTTAAAAAGAAAAATTCATGTGAAAAAATTTGAAAATTCAGCATCTATTAGGTGAGATTATTCATCAACACTAACCAGAGAAGATAATTCTTTCAACGGTAGCTTGGATTGCAACTTTAAGATTTTTGGAATCAGCTTTATTGAGAAGCTCAACAGCTCCATGTCTGTTTCCTTTCTGATCAAAGATGGAACCCCCGATTTTAGTCCCATCAAGATGCCTCAAATTAAACCCATTGTAAGGCCGAACCCCAGCTTCCAATAGCGCACTTTTGAAAGCAGATTGCCAAGCACTCAAACTTGGTTGAGACACCACAGTTTCTTCAACCCATTGATAAGCCTTCTCCACTCATTCCACGTCCCATTCAACACCTGCAGTTTCAAAGAACTCTCGATGGCCCCTTGAGTAGAAGCCAGCATTGACCATGCTACTGCCACCAAGGACTCGCCCTCTTATGTTCTCTACACCATCCTCAGAGATGAATCGTTGGAAAGGATTTTTGCCATCATCTTCTGTAGAGAAAATGTTCAATAGACCTTGCTCATTTAGTACAGAAGGGTATTTGTTAGGGTCACTGCCTCTTTCGAGAAGGAGAACAGAGAATTTTGATGATAATGTTGCAGCTAATGGACAACCTGCCGTTCCTCCTCCTATTATTATGTAGTCATATTCTTCTTTTTGAGGTAAATCATTGGCATTTTGTACAAACTTCATGTAGCTAACATCTGACGAAAAAAAAAGAAAAAAGAAAAAAGAAAAAAGCTCAGATCATAATAAGATGTTTAAAAAAGCTACCATTGAAAAGAGAAGTTTTACCTTGATTAGGGATAGTGTTTGAGGAGAGGACTCCCAATTGGAAATGAAAAATAGAGATAAGGATGAGTAGGAGAAAGGTAGCCACATAATGCTCCATGGTTTTCAAAAATTTCCTTTTGTTCCATAGAATTTACAATCTATATATGGAATATATAGGCACAAGTTAGCACTAATATTTAATCCAAAATTGAGAATCCCAGTTGTACAAGTAACTAGATTCTCAATTTGGAGTAAAGAAAAAAAAAGAAAAAAAAAAAATTTGTGTGGTAACAATTTTTTTATATGTATATTTATTTTTTAAGGTTTTTTTCTTAAAAAAAAAAGGGGGGAACACATATATAAACATATCTTCATCATCTTCAAAATAAATTTCTTATCTCTTTACTTGGACTTTTATGACTCTGCTATTTCTCAAAATAATTAGTAGGACTTAGACTTCGTTTGGAATTGTTATAGCTTTTAAAATAATTACTAACAACTGTACTTTTAGAAAAATAAACTATGACATGAAGTAAAAACAGTGTTCGATAAATTTTAACATAAAAAGCATATTATGGTGTTTAGTAAATTAATACTAAACAATTGTGATTTGGATTTAAGGACCAAAGTAGGCATATTATTTCAATGATCTTTATAATAATATATAATATCAAATTGATTATATGATTAATTATTTAAAAATTTATATAATTTAAATTATTCGTAACTTTGTTTAATCTAAATTATTCGATAAGAAAAAAAAAAAAAAAAAGAAGAAGAAACTTGGTTGCTGATACATATCCACCTTTAGAGCCACATATAATGGAAATGAAAATTTTATAGTGAAATTCAATAGTCTAAATGTTTGAAAAAAATACAGTTAGGTGTGAGAGACACATGGAAAGAAAAACAAGTAGGAAGAAAAGAATGGATACCTGTTGAAAGAGTTCGTAAATATATTTGTATATGAAGATGATGATGGCTTTTTTTTTTTTTTTTTTTTTTTTTTTTTTTTTTTTTTTTAATATTAGTATTTTATTATCTTTTAGTATTTTTTTTTCTAAGTTCAACAACATTGAGGTGGGAGATTCGAATCTTTAACCCTTTTGGTCGATGACACATACCAATTATTGTTTTTTTTGAAAAGGGACACATACCAATTATTATTGAGGTATGCTCACTTTAACTATCTTTTAGTATTAATAATCTAATTTAATTAGGTTGCTGGAAGAGGGTTTTTTTTTTCCTTTTCTTTTTGAAACAAAGGAGAGAGTTAATATTTATAAAGAAATGGTTATTATTGCTACATTGGTATCTATCTTTTTTGGGGTCCAAACTATTATAAGAGAGATAGCTTTTAATAAACAAAGAATAATATAATGAAGAGAGCAATAGTTTGTCCAATTATCAATTTTATGGAGAGAGAATTGAAAAGATGGTGCAATATTAATATTTTTTAAAAAAAAAACAAGAACTTAGGCCGTTTGATAAACATTTGGTTTTTGGTTTTTGGTTTTTCAAAATTAGGCTTGTTTTCTTCCAATTTCCCTACCATGGTTTTCATCTTTGTCAACGACACATTTGAATTCCTAGCCAAATTCTAAAAACAAAAACAAGTTTTTGAAAACTACTTTTTTTTAGTTTTCAAAAGTTGCTTGGTTTTTAAAAACAATGAAAGAAAGGTATTAGAAAAACAAAGAAGCTTGAAGGTGGAAGTAGGATTTATAAGCTTAATTTTAAAAAACCAAAAACCAAAAACCAAATTTTATCAAACGAGACAAGTCAAAAAAAAGTTTTATCATCAATAGTTGTCAATTCATTGAGAGACAATCACGCATCACACTAAATAAAGGACAAATAAGATGATATTGACTAAAATAATTCGATTGTAATCCCTAATTTATATAATAGACGTAGTTTATACGTTCCCTACGATATTGAAGATAGAATGATAATGACATATAACTAATTATATAAGGAAAATATATTATAGCTTTCCAAAAAGATATTGAACCTATTTCATTTAGAATAAAAATGAATTTATCTAGTCTATATCTAAAACATGTATTGGTTATTCTAGGCCTTATGCCCATAAAATAACTCCCCACGTCTAGGATTTGAAATCCAAATTCGACACTTGACAATCCTGACATTCTCCTGTGACCTAGCTAAATCACCATGGTTTTCTTAAACGCCATCTACGAAGAAGGTCACCCAACATATAGAACTTCACCAAATCAAGCATGCTTAATGTTTTAGTTTCTATGATTGAACCATCGAAAAGGAAAACACGCTTTGTTGGTGTAAGTTTAGTAACTATCAATTTTTTTAAGTTTATCTTGAACCATAAATAATTTCATGTTCTCAGGATTCCTTTTATTTGGATGTAGTTTTCGTTCATTCCAATAAGAATAATAAATCATTTTAAAAAAAAAAAAATAGATAAAAGAGGCAATTTTGAAACTATTTGGAAAAAATCGAGAGATGCAACCACGTACGGCAGCGACACGGTCACCTTCTTTGCCTTTTTATTTTTCCTTTTTTTTTTCTAATTATATTTTTTCATAGTTTTTTTAATAAATCAAATTCATTTTATTTATTTACGATATATAATTTGTTTATATATATATATATATATTCTCTCTCTTTCTTTTGTAAATCTATTTTTAGGTTATTGTCTTTAAATTCTTTTTATTCTCTAAAATATACACATATATTGAAAACTTATCTATTATTTAAATCTTTGATTATCATACCTATGTATATTAATTTTTTTAATAACTCACTTTTTTTTTTTAAATTCTTTAAGATTTTTTAAATGGTTTAGAGAACATTGCTCAGGAAGAATTCAAAAAAAAAAAAAAAATAGTTTAGTATTCTTAATAACCCATGAAGGGAGGAAATATTAAAAAAGAGAAAGCTAAATTGTCGTAGAAAAAAAAAAAAAATAGAAGATTTGTCTTTATATATGGTAGGAGATGAATAATTTGTAAAACTTTTGGATTCTTCATTGTCTATTTCTAATTCCAATTGAATGTAAACTCATAAATTTTTTAGAATTAATTTAGAAAATAGTTATAGGGACAATATAGTCCAAAAATGATTCTCCTCCTTAACCACTCTTTAAGATAGTAAGATAAAATACTATTTTATTTGTACTTGTAAATTGAAATGCTTTTACAATATTTCAATTCATAAATGAAATGGATGTGATGATACTTATCTAATTTAAAAAATATCTAAATAAATTGAAATATTAAATTTAAAGGAAAATAAAATTTAACATTTTTTATAAATGGTAGAGAACCGCTTAACCTTTTTTATTGGTCTCAAATTCAAATTTAAAATATTTTAGCATAATATAATAATCCGTCGTTTCAATTATTTTAAATAACAAAGATAGGACATGAATCAAGGTATTATTCACTGGTATATTGAAAAAACATATACAGATTTGTGTTTGTTGGTAAAATGATAAGTTTTGTTGAAATCTTCTTTGACTAATGATCTCTAAATTATTTTAAAAAATCTTAAAGAATTTAAAAACAAATAAGTGAGCTATTGCTTTCAATATATTTGTGTATATTTTAAAGCATAAAAAAAAAAACTCCAAAAACAATTGTAACGCCCCAGGCCCAGGATTCGGAATCCGGATTCGGCCCTTAACGGCCCCGGCATTCCCCTGCGACCTGGCCACGCCACCATACTTGTCTCCTAGGAAAATTGATTGAGCCACCGAAAAGGAAGGTGCACCTTGTTGGTATAGGTAGTATCTATCAATTCTTTTAAGCTTATCTTGACCATGCTTTCATGTCCTCAAGATCCCTCTCATTCGGATGTGGCCTCGGTTCATTCATGTACCCCTCCTAACTCGGGTGTTACAACAATAACCTAAAAATAGGTTAAAGAAAACTAGAGAAGATATATAAAAATAGTTTTAAAACTGCCTTTTTTTTTTATAAAAATAATTCATTATTCTTAATAACCCCAATATTCCTCGAACCTAATTTACTGCATGTTTGGGAGTGATTTCAAAATGACTAAAATCACTCGTCATGTTCGAAATCACCTCGAAACATACCTTTAGACTATGTTTGGGAGTGATTATTGAATTATTGATTTTGGGAAAAGAGATTTTATAAAATTGATTTTCATACAATCATATTTATGTTTGGTTCCAAACTTTTAAAAGTGATTTTCATATATTTAAAAGTGATTTTGAAATATTATATGTTTGGTTTCAAAAGTGATTTTAGAATTACCAAGGTTCCGTTTGATAACCATTTGGTTTTTTGTTTTTGTTTTTGAAAATTAAGCTTATAAATCCTACTTTCACCTACAAGTTTCATTGTTTTTAAAAACCAAGCAAATTTTGAAAACTAAAATAAGTAGTTTTCAAAAACTTGTTTTTGTTTTTAGAATTTGGCTAGAAATTCAAATGTGTCATTGACATATATGAAAACCATGGTAGGAAAATGGGTAGAAAACATGTCTAATTTTAAAAAACCAAAAACAAAAAACCAAATAGTTATCAAACGGGGCCGTAGTTTTCAAAATCTTGGTTTTGTTTTTAGAATTTGGTTAGGAATTCAAGTATGTCTTTAACAAAAATGAAAACCATAGTAAGGAAATTTGAAGAAAAGAAGCCTAATTTTCAAAAACCAAAAACCAAATGATTATCAAACGGGCCCAAATTACTAAAAATGGTATTTTACATTCAAGAAATTATTTAACTAAATAATTAGGATAAATATCAAAGTATATATATATTTATATATATTTATATTATTGTTTTATAATAATTATGTTATATTATAAAAAAAAAATAAGGTTTAAGTAGGCAAGTTTTATCTTTTTGTTAATATTTCTTAATATTTTACCATTCAAGTTTAAACTTTTTGCTATTCTTAAAATGAATAATTATCTTTCTAAATATAGAGAGCATGTATTCCAAAAGTATATAAGATTAAATATGAAATAGTTTTATTAGAATAATTCAAAGTCGAGACACGAACTAACACTCTTTTAAATGGTCTGATTTAGAGCAATAGTTATATTTAAATACCGATAAATTTCTTTATAAATAAGATTTTTTATTTTAGTTATTACAAGTCAGACGCACAAATATATATTCACCTCTTCTTTTTCCTTTTTCACAAGACAGAGTTATTTAGTTGTATTTTCTGCAAATTATGCTCAAATTTAATGTTCCTCCTAATATCTTAGAAATAGCTTTTAAAATATGTTTATAACATTACATTCTAAAAAGCTAGAAAGTACACAAATAAACTATAGGCTAAATTATAAAAAATACCCCTACACTATGGGGTTTGTTTCAAAAATGCCCCTCAACTTTGAAAAGTTTCAAAATTACCCCTGAACTTTGAAAAATGTTTCAGAAATACCCTTGTCGTTTATTTTTGGATGGAAACCGTTAGAATTTACAGTGAGAGGAGGAAAAAAGAAGAAGCATTTTTCAATAAAGGTATTTTTTAATTTTTTTTTAGAAGTTCAAGTGTATTTTTTAAACTGAAACTTTAACGGTTTCTATCAAAAAAAAATTAACGACAAGGGTATTTTTGAAACATTTTTCAAAGTTTTGGGGTATTTTTGAAACTTTTCAAAGTTCAGGGGCATTTTTTAAACAAACCCCATAGTTCAGGGGTATTTTTTATAATTTAGCCTAAACTATATACATGGTTCCTTTTTGTTTTTAGCAAATTGTGCTTAAAATTAAAATAAAATATTTCTTTCAAATACAGGAGTTTTTGTTAGGTTTAAACAATAAAATAAAACCTATAAAAATTCCATAAGCTATTTCCAATTTGGATGAAATTAATTAAACAAAAAAATACAGTACTTTATACAGAATATAAATAATCTCCCATAGAACCACGCGCCAAATTTTTGGAAAATTTGGTATTTCAGTAAAGTAAAGAAATGAGGACAAATTTGGTATTTCAATAAATTAATGAAATGAGGGCAAATTTTTGGAGTGATTCTCAGTCAATCACCCACCAAAAGAATCACCTCCCACCTAATTATTGGAAAATCAATTTTCAATGATTTTAGATTTTTCTAAAATTAATTTCAACATTTGCCAAACATCAATATTGGAAAGGAAAGTGATTTTGACAATGAAAAAATTGATTTTGGCTATGCCA
This sequence comes from Luffa aegyptiaca, assembly GCA_017139565.1. Classification (NCBI taxonomy): domain Eukaryota; kingdom Viridiplantae; phylum Streptophyta; class Magnoliopsida; order Cucurbitales; family Cucurbitaceae; genus Luffa; species Luffa aegyptiaca. Next base: position 42,750,940 of record CM029402.1, on the reverse strand, counting down.
AAATCACTCCCAAACATGCCCTTACTCATTCAAAATCAATTTCATGTTTGATTTTACATTTTTAACCGTGACTTTCATACAATCAAAAGTGATTTTGAATTATTAAAGGCACGATTCGGAATGCTTTTAAATATGACAAAAGTGATTTTAACCATTTTAAAATCACTACCAAACATGCACTTAATTAGTTGGAGAGCAATCTCAATTCATAGAGGGGCCGTTTGGCCCACTGTGTTGGTTATAATAGCCCCCGCTATTATAACCAACCCAGTGTTTGGGGCACCAACAAAAATAAGAGGCGGAGTTGGTTATTTTTCCCCTCCGTGTTGCTACAGTAACCACTATTCAACTCACCCCAATTATTCTATCCATTCTCTACAGTAACTCTTTTCTCTCTTCTTCCATGTGACTCATTGACTTTTCTACCGACGACCGGCCGACGACTTTTCCGGCGACCACCGACAACTTTTCCGACGACCGCCGTCGACTTTCCGACCACTTTTCCGGCAATCACCGACGACTTTTCCGGCGATTTTTTTTTTTTTTAAATCTTCTTCTCATTTTCATTTCGAAAAATATAAAAAACGAAAATAAAGAAAGAAAAAAGAGGTAGAAGAAAATGAAAGGAAAAAAGAGGGAAAAATTTTCGATCGCCGAAAAATTTGTTGGTGGTCGTCGGAAAAATCATAAAATTTCTAGGGAGAGTTAGATACTAGGTTGTCTTTATACATATATATAAATATGGAGTTTTATTACATAATTACTTTTGATAATGAAGTATATGAATGTTTATCTTCATCGTACCATATTTTTCATTCCAAATTATACTTATCGTATTTAAGTTTACCGTGATAATAATAATTTTTAAAAAAATACTACTCAAGTTTTTATTTTATGTGATTTCTATTTTATTTGATTCTTTTGATAATAAAGGTAAAATGAGTTTTGAATAAACATTTACCATTTTTATGTTGGAAATACATAAATGAAACAAATATGGTTTTTCTATATGAAATCATAAAATGACTTATTTTGTGAAAAAACCATGACTCTAAAACAAAGAAAATCAACCTTTACTTTAGGTTATTTTTGTTTCCTTTTAAGCTAAACATATAATTTAACCCCTGTACTCAAAACTTTTATTTTTTTTACAACTAAACCTTTTTTTTTATTATTAATATTTGAAGTACAAAGTTGTATGAGGAAAATAAACAAAAAAAAAAAGTCAAGAAAAAAAAACAGTCAGCTTGAAACATAGATTATTTGAACCCAGACTAAAATAATTTGCATCCCAAAACACTGCACCCCAAACACAGACTATTTTATCCCAGACTATAATAATCTGCACCCCAAACACAGACTATTTTATTCCAGACTATAATAATCTGCACCCCAAACACAGATTATTATAACCCCAGACTATTATAATCCCCCAGCTATTATAACCCCCAGCTATTATAATCAACCCAGCGCCCCAAACAGCCCCAGAGGGAACAAGTGGGGGAGGATCATTGTTGCAATATATATATATATATATATATTTTTTTTTTTTTAATTTTTGAAACACGTTGCAATAATTTTCAAACATAGAAATTTTGATTCGACATTATGTTTCTTTTGAGTACCATTTGATTTGATATTTCATGTATAAAGACACAATCATCGTCACAATTCAAAGTTTAAATCCCACCGAACTCTTTGCACTAATTTTCAACAATCGTATCCAATTTGATTCGATATGTTATTTCGTTTGACTCAAAATTTCTGTATAAGAAAACAATCATCACCAACTCTTATGACAACCATGGCCTACTTTTATCTAAGTAAGAAAATATAAATTAAATCATTATATCTTCAATTAAAATATCAGACATTCGAATTTTCACCACGATAGAATTCAAGTAAAAAAAACATTCTTCTGTAGATGGTGTATTAGATTAAATATTATTTAAAAACAATGAAAAAGAGTTATAAATATAACAAAGTTATATTATGGAAATAAATAATTAATACCCGTTAATCAATATATAGGTAAATGAGTGATCTCTATTAAATCAATACATGTAATTTTTTTTTAACTATTGATCAATATCTAGGTATATAAGCGAGTCATTTGCTAATGTATAGACTATTAGTAATTTAGTCAAAGTGAGTATAGCTTAGCGATAATTGACATGTATCATTGACTAAAAGGTTGTTTGAATCCCCCCACCCCAAATGTTGTTTAACTAAAAAAAAAAAAAAGACTATTAGTAATTTATATGATTATTGTTAATCAATATCTAGGATAGTAATCAATTTATGTTAATTAATTGTGACGCCCGAAGTTAGGAGGGGTACATGAATGAACCGAGATCACATCCGAATGAGAGGGATCCTGAGGACATGAAAGTATGGTCAAGATAAGCTTAAAAGAATTGATAGATACTACCTATACCAACAAGGTGCACCTTCCTTTTCGGTGGCTCAATCATAGGAACTTTGAAGTTAAGCGTGCTTGGCTTGGAGAAGTTCTATGTTGGGTGACCTCCTGGGAATTTTCCTAGGAAGCATGTGAGTGAGGACAAAGCATGCTAAAAGGATCCCATGTTGGTTTGTGGGGACAATCTTCACTCTTAGGAGCAGTTTCAGACGAGTATGGTAACGTGGCTAGGTCGTAGGGGAATGTCGGGGCCGTTAAGGGCCGAATCCGGATTCCGAATCCTGGGCCTGGGGCGTTACATTAATAGTTATCTCATGAAATAAAAAATACATCAGCTATTATTTTCTCAAAAAAAAAAAAAAATACATCAGCTATTATTATGTAAGTAAATTTAAATCAATGACTAATCAAATTTTTTTTTTTTTTTTTTGAAAAGAATCAATGACTAATCAATTTTTTTTTTCTTTTTCATATTTCTAAATATTCATAAAAAATTGTATATGTGCAATTATGTCTATGATAATTATCATATTTTCAAAATATCTTATCGTTATCTTACTATCTTACAATGTGGCTAAAAGGACTATTTTGTCTAAATCCTGATTTCTATAGAAATTCAGAGTGTTGCTGATAATTCTCCTCATAAATCATTCATTAACAAGACAGAGTATTTATACATCTTGGAGAATAACAGAAAGCTGAACTGCTAAACTGAAAAATAACAAACAAAGAGCATAGATAAAACTATACAACATCATCCCCCCTCAAACAAATGCCATGGAGGGCATGAGTTTGGAACGTAGGAAAATTAAACGATCTGTAGTTACAGCTTTGGTCAGCAAATCCGCAGGTTGATGATGAGTGGAGATGAACCGCAACTGGAGATCTCGAGAGGCCACCTTCTCACGAACAAAATGAAAATCACCCTCTACGTGTTTCGTGCACCCATGAAACACTGGATTTCGAGCTAATTGTAGTGCAGATTGATTATCACAAAAGAGCACTGGTGCCTGTGGAAGAAAAACAAACAGATCACAAAGAACTTGTCGAATCCACGAGATTTCAACAGTAGCAGCAGCAAGGGCCCGATATTCAGCCTCAGTGGAACTTCTAGAAACAGTGGATTGTTTCTTTGACACCCAGGATATAGGATTATTGCCCAGAAAGACCACAAACCCTGTTGTAGACCCCCTATCAGATTGGCAACCTGCCCAATCTGAGTCCGAGAAGGCCGAAAGTGTGAATAAACCTGGTCTGAAATGTATTCCAGCAGATAAAGTACCCCGTATATAGCGAAATATTCGCTTGACAACAGTAAGTTGAATATAGGTTGGAGCGTGCATGTATTGAGATACTCGACTTACAGCAAAAGAAATATCGTTCCGAGTAAAAGTAAGATAGTGTAAAGCCCCAACCATGCTCCTATAAGCCTTAACATCATCAACAGAGCAAGGAGATGACTCAATATCAAGAGAACCGGCAGAAACAGGTGTATTACAAGATTTAGAAGACTCCATTCCAAACCTTTGTAAAACATCTAAAGCATATTTTGTCTGATTCGCAAGTAAACCATCAGGTTTATATTGAATTTGAAGACCAAGAAAATATGTGAGAGCCCCCAGATCAGTCATGTCAAAAACACTTTTCAGACGATCAACCAACACATCCACATAGGAAGAGTCATTGCCAGTTATAATTATATCATCTACATAGAGAAGTAGATAGGTGATAGACCCTTGAACATTACGTACAAACAATAAGGGATCGGCAAGAGAGGCCTTAAAATCATGTGTGCTAAGATGAGAGGTAAAACATTGAAACCAAGCACGAGGTGCCTGTGTTCAGACCATAAAGGGACTTATTTAACTTACACACATGTGACGGAAACTGTGGGTTAAGAAAGCCTTGGGGCTGCTGCATGTAGGCCTCCTCTTGTAACTCACCATGTAAGAACACATTCTTAACGTCCATTTGTCGAAGAGTCCATTTAAAAGTGGCTGCTAAGGATAGAACAATGCGGACAGTGGGTTTCTTAACTACAGGGCTAAACGTTTCAAAATAATCAACGCCCTCTTCCTGATGAAATCCTTTCGCAACAAGACGAGCCTTGTGCCTAGCTATACTACCATTAAGATTCCTTTTTATTTTATAGACCCACTTGCAGCCTATGGCTTGTTTTCCAAGAGGCAGAGAGGTAAGAGACCAAGTATTTTTCTTAATCAATGCCTCATATTCTTCACACATTGCCAACTGCCAACAAGAATGCTTAGATGCTTGTGTGAATGAGGTAGGTTCGAGAGGTATAGAAGGAACAACATGAGCAACAAAAACCTTCTTTTTCGAAATACCTGATTTAGACCTTGTTTGCATCGGATGAAGATTAGTTGCAGTGGGAATGTCAGTCTCAGTAGAGGAGGAAAATGAAGGTTCATTGCAAGAAGTGGTGGCTGGGTTAGTAGTAATAGATTGTGGATGGATGGGCTCAAAGGATGAGACAGTATCGGCAGTTTGGGTAGGTTCCTGAGGTACGACATTTGGACATGGATGAACATTTGGAGATGTTGGCTGTGGAATAGGAGCTAAAGGTTGAGGAATGTTATTAAGAGGTGAGGGAGGCATACTACAGGAGGCAGCAGAGGATGAAGAAGAGGGTAGGGAGTCATGTAAGACAGAGGAAGTAAGAGAAGGGGTAGAAGAAGAGAGTTGCAGGGAGGCAAAAGGAAACAAATGCTCGTCGAAGACAACATGGCATGAAATGTAAAATTTTTCAGTAAGAGGATCAAAGCACAAGTAACCCTTATAGCCAAGAGGATACCCAAGGAACACACACTGTGTGGTACGGGTTTGAAGCTTAGAGTGATTATAGGGACGAAGTAAAGGGTAACAAGCACACCCAAAGACCTTGAGAAAGGAATAATCAGGTGTGGTTTTAAACAAAAGCTCGAAAGGAGACTTTTGTCCAAGGGAAGGTGAGGGTAATCGGTTGATCAAGTAGATGACTGTTGCAAAAGCAAAATACCAGAATTTTGTTGGAACAGATGACTTGGACATTAAGGAGATGACCATTTCAACAATGTGACGGTGTTTGCGCTCAGCAACACTGTTTTGTTCAGGGGTATAGGAGCATGACTTCTGATGCAAGACACCACGAGTGGCTAGGTAGTTTTGAAAGAGTTTGCTAGAGAATTCACCCCCACCATCACTTCTAAAGGTTTTTAACTTGGTAGACAATAGATTTTCAGCAAAGGGAAGAAACTTAGTGAAAGTAGGAAAAACATCTGATTTATAACATAAAGGGAACAACCATGTATATCTAGAAAAGTCGTCAATGAAGGAAACATAGAATCGGTGATTATTTATTGACATCTCAGAGGCAGGGCCCCATACATCACTATGAAGTAATTCAAGAGGTAAAGAAGATGCAGATACAGACAAGGAAAAAGACTGTTTAGACATTTTTCCATCAAGACAGTGTTTACAAATATTAGAGGAGTAAGGGATGGACAAACCAGAGGACTTCAGGGCAGTTTGAAGAACCGAAAGGCAAGGATGTCCTAACCTATCGTGCCACACAGTGTTTGAAGCTTTTGTACCAACATTGGCTGTAAGATGTACTTGTGCTGTGGAAGGAGAGGCAGTTAAGGGATACAGGCCGTTTATGCTAGGCCCGTGGAACAGGACCGTGCCCGATGCCTTGTCCTGGATAGTGAATGAGGAGGATTCAAAAATAAAACGGCAGTTATTGTCGACAGAATTGATGCACAGAAAGAAGGTTTGTAGAAATGTTAGGAACTCAAAATAAATTGGCAAGAGTAAAGGATTTATCAGAGAAAGAGATATTGTCGGAGCCAAGATGAGAGATGGAGAGAGACTGACCGTTTCCCACTGTAACATTTTCTTCTCCGTTGTAAGCCGATGAAATTTGCAGATTAGCAAGGTCACTGGTTAGGTGAGCATTGCACCCTGTGTCAGAAAGCCAGACATTAGGTTCCTAAGGAAACGAGGAAGACACAGAACCATTAGTAGAGGCATTCGATGTGGAAGCTGCCATAGCCGCGAGTTTTGCTGGAGGATGACGTCCTTGGAAGGAGTAGTTCATCCTATTATAACAATCAAGCACATTGTGGCCATACTTATGACAGATCTGACAATGAACTTTATTAGAGTTCAGACCACTGTAGGAAGTAGCAGAGGAGTACTGACCTTGAGGCGATGAATTAAAATTGGGATAGAATGTATTACCACAGCCACTGTTACCACAACCACCAGATCGGCCTGAATCAAAATGACCACCAGGATTGCCCCGTCCTCGACCTTGCGGTCGCCAATTTCCTCGACCATGAGATTCAAGATTAGCTGCCATTGCTAGATGAGATACTGTATTGGCTTCATCAAGTTTGGACTGTTTCTCGATGGCAGTTTCCTCAGTCTTCATCAGGATGTGTAATTTGTTGGGATAGGTGTCCTAAAACTCGTAGATAGTGAATGATAAACGAATTTTATACTTATTCGATAAAGGCGTTATCGAGATTAATTCAGTAAAGTTATTACTGAATAAAGTAAATTGCACATATAATTACCCAAATCCAATAAACTAAGATCCATGGCTATAGGATGAACTCTTGAGCTTTATGTAGAGACATAAAAGTGGATCAAGCTTGAGTAATAGCCAAAACGGTCTATAGTATAGGAATAGGGTTGGGTACCTTATTCTGGGGACACTATGAGACGCGGCCCACTTTATAGATGGTATAGACGATGTGATCCTAAATCGTCCATGTAGAGACATGCGAGTGGGGGCGTCCTATGCAATGAGTTTGCATAAGACCAGGACCAAGAAATAAGTCACTCTCGCTTTATAACACCGTTTACTGACGAGACTGACTATTTCATGTGATGACCTAGGTAACTCGATCTTAATCCTGAGCTAACTATGAACTCCTGTTTATTCGGGCTTATCCTTAGATCTGCATGGGTGAGAGTGGCTCAGTATCGCCGACTCAATAAGCCTCCCATTTCAGGGATAGGAACGGGTAGATAGCTGGGGACATAGTCGTGCGAGAAGGAATTCACTCCTACCCAAAATAGGGATAGTAGAGAGGTTGTTCCCTTAAGTGCTGACTCCGGGGCTTGAACAAAGGGATCCCACCCTCTCATTTGGCCTGAGAGGGACTCAGTTTATTGGTTGGACCATAAACCAATTGTTCATTAGAGGATCGGTGGGACTTAAGGAACTAGAAGTACTATAGGGGTAAAACGGGCTTTTGACCTAGCTATAGCTACGAACAACCTGTGAAGGATCGACTTACTAATCATGGTTAAATCAAGTGGACGGAAATATATCTATAGTGAGGGGAGTGCAACTATCGGGCTATAGTGGAGTGTCCCGATAGTTAACGAATGTTGGCTAGCTTGGCAATGAGATTAGTCGGTTAGCCTCGAATCGTTGGAGCCCATGATCTATAGGTCCATTAGGTCCCCCTACTAGCTCATATCGGAATTAAGCCTAGAACAAAAGATAGGAGGCTTTGAATCGTTCAAAATCGGGAAAAAAAGGGTATTATCATAAATTGTGTTTGACACAATAATTTAATTATGAATTAAATTAGAAAATGAGAGATGAAGTATTTAAAAGTGTTTTGAATACTATATATATGTATTAGGAATCATATATATGGAATTGCACAAGATAACAAAGATTAATTAGATTAATCATATCAAAATTAATTTGAAAATTTTCAAATTAATTACCAAGCAATCAATTTCAATTTAGAATTGAAATTGGGGATAATTTGCAAGCTTGAAATTTGATTTCAATTTGAATTTAGTGGATTTAGTTGGAAATCCATTTAATGCATGATCATTCAAAGTGGAAAGACAACTCACTCATGCATTGTTGCATGTCTTGTGAGATGTACACCTAGAATCCACTTGAACTTGCAAATACACCATGTGTCTTGTGTCTTGAGGCTTGGCTTTGCATGGAGAATGTCTTTAAAAGGAGCTTGAATCAAATTCAAAGTGAGAGAGCCATTTTGCTTAATGTTATGCTGCTGGAATTTGGACTCAAAGTTCTCTCATCTCTCATTCTTCTCCATTACTTGATGCTTCAAGCATTCCCTTCCCATTCCCTATCTTATATAGACTCCCACAAGTCGTTCTTGGCCCGGAGTATAGTAGGGAAGACTCTAGAGGTTGTCCAAGGAGCATAGGAGAGGCAAACACCACAAGGAGTTCAACATAAGTGAGCTACAAAGGTTGGTGTTTTCTAAACTCTCTATTCTGTCTTTTCTAGAACATGCATGCTTTAGGAGTAAAATTGAATGTCTTAAGTGCTTTCGATCTTCAATTGCTTCCGCATGTGTAATATGTACACCTTCATAATTCATCAAAGGTCAAGGTCTGAGATCGTTCGAAGAGACGTTTTGAAGACATTATAAGCAGAAGGTAAGCCGTTAACAGTGTAGATAACCAAATCCTCTGCATCAATTACGACTGAAATTGCGGCTAATTTGTTAACAAGATCTTTGACTCTCTGAACGTACGCATCGATTGATTCACCAGACTTTTTCGAGATGCTCTGTAATTCGGTTTTAAGACCGACAATATTGGTGCGATTGGACGAAGAAAAATGTTTCTCTAATTTCTCCCAAACTTCCTTCGCTGTTTGACATCCGATTACATATGACAAGGCCGTCTGACTCAACGTAGCATTGATCAAGGTGATGCGAGCTTGATCACGCTCGTACCACTGTTCGTATTCAGGATTCGGTTGAGAGGGCTGACCTTCAACACGAACTTGTTTCTCTGGAATCTTGATCGAACCATCCACATACTTGAATAATTTGTGAGATCGGAGAAGAGGCGAGATCTGAAACTGCCACAAGACATAGTTCGACGAGTCCAATCGAACAGATACAAGGTTACAAATGTTGTGAAGCAGTGAAACAGAGGTATTGGAAGAAGACGAACTGGAAATTAGGGCTTGCTCGGTGGAAGAACTCATTCTTGGAGTGATGAAGATGATACTCGCAAGAAAGAAAATGACGCGTGGTGAGGAGAGAAAAAAAAAAACTGACGCTGGTCAAAGTTGTTCTGATACCATATAGAAATTCAGAGTGTTGCTGATAATTCTCCTCATAAATCATTCATTAATAAGACAGAGTATTTATACATCTTGGAGAATAACAGAAAGCTGAACTGCTAAACTGAAAAATAACAAACAAAGAGCATAGATAAACTACACAACATCAATTTCATAATCTCAACTGTGCCCTTTAATTAACCAAACATATAGCTTAAGATTACCCTTCATTTGTTGTCAAAAAATAATAATAATAATAATAATAAATAAATAAATAAATAAAAATTACCCTTCATTTAAATTTCATTTACTTTATTCCTCTCTCCTTTGAAATTTTTTCCTCTCTCTCCAACAATTTCTCCTTTCCACTCCTCCAAAATTTCACTTTGTCTCTTATCATATTCTCTTGGGTGGGAATGCAAAACAAAGTCCCACAATGGCTAGATAAGAATAAGATCATGGGACATACAAATAATTGGCAGTATCTCTATTGGTGTGAGACCTTTTGGGTGGAACCAAAAGCAAAACCCTGATAACTTATACGTGCTCAAAGTAGATAATATCGTACAATTGTGGAGATATGTAGAGAACTCATAGTCCATAACAAGTGGTATCAGTGTTATGCCTCTGACTTAACCGTGTCAATAAAATCATCCTGATCATGATGCTGAACAAATAAGTTATAAGCCTCAATGATTTAGTCTAAGTGGGATTCGTTGCTAGAGCTCTATTAGACAGTAAGTGTGCTCTTGAAGAGGAGTTTAACATTGTTAAGAGTGATGTGCTCAAGAGTAAGCATTAATTGAATGACTATTTGAGGGGAGGCTTGGTGGGTAGTTTGTTCGATGGGAGGATTGTTATGAATGTGATCAAAGTCCCACACTAGCTAGATAATTATGAGAAAATCATAGGTACATAAGGGAGAAAAAAATGATGCGGAAATACAACAAAACAATAATATAATATTATGATAACAATCAATAATATTATAGCAATCTCCCCTTCCACAGGTTAAGCCAAACAAGTCGATAATAATAGTCACGAAAAATACTAAAAGAGACAGGAAAAAAGAAACCAACACCGAAAGTTATACTGGTTTGCCCCAAGCTCGGGACTACGTTCAGTCTTCTGCAACTGCAGGTTCTACTAGAAATTGGGAGATTACAAGATGCCTTCAAAATAGCGTCACAAACTGACCCTCAATAGCCCAACAATAGCTATTGACTTCCAATTATCACAATTCGATAACTTGGGATAAACAACAAAGAAAAGACCCTTAACCCGAGAAGAGAAACACTATTTTCTCTCTCTCTCCCCACACTACAAGGAAGAAAAGGCCACAACCTTTTTCTTGCTCTCAAGTCACAAACTGACCCTCAATAGCCCAACAATAGCTATTGACTTTCAAGTACCACAATCCGATAGCTTGGGATAAACAACGAAGAAAAACCACACGTTTTCTTTCACTCAAGTCACAAACTGACCCTGATCAATAGCCCAATAATAGCTATTGACTTCCAAGTACCACAATCCGATAACTTGGGATAAACAACGAAGAAAGGCTAATGTTTTCTCTTGCTTTTTTGTTTGAGAGGCAAACACACACATGTATATGCAACGAGCCTTAATCCCGAAGGCTCCATCTTCATACTTCCTTGTGCACCAAGGAGATTCTTCCTTGCACACCAAGTGGGCTTCTTCCTTGCACACCAAGTGAGCTTCTTCAATTTTGTCTCCACACAAGACAAAAAACTTAACATTGTGGAGATATGTAGAGATACGTTGTCACTAACAAGGCTCTGTGAAGCCTTTTGGGTGATTCCAAAAACAAAACCACAAGGGTTTATGTTCAAAGTGGACAATATCATGTCATTGTGTAGATATGTGGGAGTACGTACGTTGTCCCTGGAAGAACGGGGAGACAAAGAAACAAAGGAGGACAAATGGGGGGACATATGATGGGAGGCACCTAAATCCAAAATCCATAAGGAAGAAGATATACCTGTGGTACTGGATGAGGACAAACCTTTATGAGATGAGGCCGACATAGCATGAGACTGTGAACTGAGGAACTGCTGAAATTGCTAAAACATGTATGGATCCAAAGATGGGGCGGCCACTTCATTAGTGGAATGAGGTGGTCGAGGTGTCACAATATTTTGTGGTAGACAATGTTGTTGTGCACGTTGTTGCTGCAATTTACCTTTATTCAACAATGACGGACACTGAGTTTTCCAATGACCTTTCTTTTTACAGAACGCACACTCATCAGGAGCCACTTTAGAGGCCAGCCTATTTTGGTTACCAACTAGAGGTCGCTGTGGAACTGCAAAAACAGATGAATTTGAAGGCGATGTAATTTTCTTATTGCCTTGAGACTTAAGACGAATCTCCTCTGCTAACAGTTCACTGACCACTGAATCAACAGAAGGGAGAGGAGTACGATGTAGGATTGTCCTAGGATTGTCCCACGCAATTCCTCAAACTCAGGACGAAGAGCCATGAGAAACTGGATTAGACGTTGCACTTCTCTCCGAGTGATGTAAGCTTGAAATTTGCTCAATTCTGAGGATTCTGTCAATGCTAGTTGATCCCATAATTCAGTCATAGCATAATAAAATTCTTGAATACTCATATCATTCTGCTGAAGCGCACGAATATCCATCTCCAATTGATACTCTTTGGCAAAGTTGGATTGTGTATACAATCTAGCCAAATGATCCCAAACCTCTTTAGCAGTCTCATATTTTGCCAATTGACACCAATAAAATGCACAACAGAATTATTAATCCACATGATAATATTCGAATTATCAGCCTCCCAAACATTTAATAAAGAAGCATAGTCAGCAACCTTGCTATCTACATGTTTGACTTACTTACCTGTGATGTAGCTCCACATAGATTTTCCTCGCAAAAAATTCTTCATAACATAACTCCCATATGAATAATTTTTACCGTCCAATTGTACGCTAATCGATTGAAGAGAATCATCCTTACGATTCAACATGATGATAATACGAAATTTTAAAATAGCAAAGCCAATAGGAACCAAATAATACCAAATACCAATCAATTTCAACCTTAATATTCAATAAATGAGAAATCAATGAACCATGGACAATGCAATAAATTTTCAGCAATTGATTTCAATAATGCATCAAATTATCAGAAGTCACGTGATAATCAAATTACTTTTGGATTCCAATTTCGATGAGCTGTAGCAAATCCCCCTCAATTCAAATCACTTAAACATTGCTTAAGAAAACCCAAAGCAACACTTAAATCACTTAAACATTGTCGGCAACACCCAATTCAAATCCGGCGAAACAATTAAACCCACAATTCCGACGAAACAAACATCGGTGAAACAATTAAACTCAAAATTCAAATTCACATAAACTCAAAGTAAAGAGTCTGGCGAAACCCAAAACAAAAACACGCAAGAAAAAACTTGGCGAAATTTAGAATCCCAGCAAAACCTTGCTCATATTCATTGTTGGTATTTGCTGTGAAAGGTACCATCTCTATGTCGACAAACTCCAAACCCAATAACCCGTTCTGATACCATGAGAAAGATAGAGAGAACTAGAGTTTGCATATTTACATCAAAAGATGAAATACACACTAATAATGAAGTTTATATAGGTAGGGTAACAACAAGAATGAACAAAAGACTAATCTACCCTCAATGACAAATAATAATAATAAAATAATATATGCTAGCAAATTCTTCATTATACTTTCAACGTGGCCGATCATGGGTCTAAAATGAAAGATCGATATTGTCAGTTTTTTTTTTTTTTTTTTTTTTTTTTTTTTTAAATTTTCTACAGTTCACCCCTAGTTTATGTAAAATAGGAAAAATAAAGAACAAAATGTCCAAAACATATTTATTCTCTTTTGTAGTACAACAATGGTAAGGGTATCCCATCAAACTTTGAGTTGATAATTGATGTCTTATCTACTAAGTCATGATTGGATTAAAAATTAAAAATACAATGTAAGACCCGACAAACCAAAACGTTACACAAGCCACCTTAGGTAGTTTGTTCTCTTTTTAACTCGATCTCTGTTGCAATATCTTAAGCCCAACATACCTGCAAAACAATTCTATAATTGTCAGTATATGGAAACAAAACATAATAAAATACTCTCAACCACAAACCGGTACAGAACCTCTACTAATTTTTTGTTTCACAAAATTAATAGTATTATTGTAAGGTCGTGGGTTTGAAATGACTTTCTAAATGTTAAAAAAAAAATGTTTTTAAATGCTTGAAAAGTCATTCCAAATATTGAAAAAAAAGTTTTCCAAACATTTTACCTAATAAAAATTTCTTTTTTAAAAAAAATGCATCCAAAGTTTCAAAAAAACATTCAAGAATAAAAAATACAATTCTGTGATGTCAACAACATTATTAAAATATCAAAGAAAGGAAAAAAACTATTTGAAAACAAAATCCAACATATAACAACGACCAATACTTCAACAATGAATTTTCATGTTTACTCACCGGCCAATCATCATGAATGTGGCCATGGGATTGGTTCCAGGTGAATCGGAGAAAGTGGAGCCGTCGACTACACGCAGATTTTTCATTCCGATGACTCTGTAATTACCGTCGACAACTTTTCCGACCAAACATCCTCCATGGTAATGCCAATAAGTCGTCACTGTTTTCTTACAGTACTCTTCAATTGAACTATCATCCAACAAATTTTCCGGCAATGGAGTCCCCAGAAATTGAAATCCTTTCTTACCCTCCAAATCTTGCGTCTTAATCTGTTCCATCGTTTGGGTTTGAAGCAAATCTCCCAGTTTTCTTACTCCTCTAACACATTTAGCCATATCATCAGGATGAGAATAATAATTGAATTGGACAATGGGACTCTTATTCACATCAGTCGAAGAATTCAGTCGTAGCGATCCCTTAGAAAGAACCTCAGAGAATTTTCCAAAGAACATGGCTAGGCTCAGATTTACTGCGTTAGATTGAGGAGGAAGAAGACTAAAAGATGGCGGACCTAAAAATGGTAAAGGGCTGGCGATAGCTTGCAAATGGATATTGTTCTCTGAAGTTCCAACGACTTTTACAGACGAAGCAGCCAGTTGGAATGGAAGGACAATGTTGGCACCAAAATGGGGATTGTCGGACATGAATTCGCCGACATGTGGTTGGTGAAGGACGACAGGTAGTTTCAAGGATGAAAGGTGAGATTTTGGGCCAACCCCACTTAGAAGGAGAAGTTGAGGGCTTCCAATGGCATCATCGAATTCTCCCGGAATGAAATAATGATAAGGAAAGAGGTTTTCTCCTGAAAGTTTATCTATTCTCTCTGTTAATTCTTTTCTTTAAGTTGGTATCAGAGCCATCGTCTAGCGACCTTGATGGATTCTTCCGAAACCAATTCAGAGGTGACGACAGGAGTTCAGAACAGTCAAGTTATCAATCCTGGGAACAAAATTTCAACAGTTAAGCTGACGGATGAGAATTTCCTACTCTGGAAATTTCAGATTCTCACTGCTCTTGAAGGTCACGAGTTAGAAGATCATATCGATGAGGAATCTCAGCCTCCTCCTGAAACCATCCAAGTAAGTGAAGGTTCTTCTACTGTTTAATTTCTAAGCCAAATCCTATGTACAAGCAATGGAAAAGACAGGACAAATTAGTTTCTTCTTGGTTAGTAGGATCGATGACTGAAACAATCTTAGAACAAGTTCTTCACTGTACCACTGCGAAAGAAATTTGGTCATGTCTTGTTCAAATTTTCAATTCTAGGCATCTAGCTCAAATAATGAAGATCAAGGCTAAATTACAGAACATACAAAAAGGAGGGTCATCTTTGAATGAATATGTGTCGAAAATTAAGACATGTATTGATGCCCTAGCAGCAATAGGAAAGACAGTCCTTGTGGAAGATCATATAATGTATATTCTGGTTGGGTTGGGATCTGAATATGAAACAATGGTTTCTGTGATTACTGCTAAGACTGGTACTCAAACCGTACAAGATGTTATTGCCTTATTACTAACACATGAAAGCAGGGTTGAAAGCAAGAATTCAGTTAATGCAGATGGAACTCTACCTACAGCAAACCTTACAGTACAGAATCCTACTCAAAAGGAAAATGATCCGCAGAAAATGTTCAATCAACAGCAACAACAGCAAAACTACGGAAATAACAGAGGCAGAGGAAGGTCTCAGAATCGAGGAGGAAGGTCCTGGAACAACAGGAATAGACCACAATGTCAGCTATGCAATCGATTTGGACATACAGCTATTAAATGCTACTCAAGAGTTCAAATGCCTGGTGCTTATACAGCTCAAATGTCACCTCAATCATTCTCGGGTCCTGGTCAAATGCTTGGTAATCAGTATTCACAGTATCCTCCTCAGATGAATGCCATGATGTCTGCTCCTCCTTCAAACTATAACCAAGACTGCAATTGGTATCCAGACTCTGGGGCAACAAACCATTTAACAAACAACCTTGGAAATATGTCAGTGAGCTCTGATACCAACTTAAAGAAAAGAATTAACAGAGAGAATAGATAAACTTTCAGGAGAAAACCTCTTTCCTTATCATTATTTCATTCCGGGAGAATTCGATGATCAAACTCTGAAAAACCTTCTGCTATTAATACACAGCAGAGGAATATGGGAAAGAGGGAAAAAACTCCTGAGAAATATACGCACGGCTGTAGAGAAGCTAACCTCATCTAACCGAAGGAAGCAAAACGAAAATCAGCTGAGCTGATAAGCAAAATACAGAGAAGAAATAAATCGTGCAATTACAATCAGAAGAATAACAAAATAAAGACCACATAAGCAATCTGAGCTGGCCAAGAATAACCTGAGCTGGACACTTCAATGTGCTGACTTAACAGCTCCTGCACTCAAAATAATCTCTCCTTTCTCTCGAATGAATGCTGTATGCAAATTTCCTTTTGAATCTGAATACAAAATCCCACTTGCAGATAAACCTACACAAGTTTTAAAAAAATGCATGTGAAAAACTTTGAAAATTCATTGTTCATTAGGTGAGATCGATACATTATCACTAACCAGAGAAGAGAATTCTTTCTACTATTGCTTGGATTGCAACTTCAAGATTTTTGGGGTCAGCTTTGTTGAGAAGCTCCACAGCTCCATGTCTGTTTCCTTTCTCATCAAAGATAGAACCTCCAATTTTAGTCCCCTCAAGGTGCCTCAAATTAAATCCATCGTCAGGTAGAAACCCAGCTTCCAATAGCGCACTTTTGAAAGCAGATTGCCAAGCATTCAAACTTGGTCGAGACACCACAGTTTCTTCAACCCATTGATAAGCCTTCTCCACTAATTCCACGTCCCATTCAACGCCTGCAGTTTCAAAGAACTCTTGATGACCCCTTGAGTAGAAGCCAGCATTGACCATGCTACTGCCGCCAAGGACTCGCCCTCTTATGTTCTCGATACCATCCTCAGAGATGAATCGTTGGAAGGGATTTTTGCCATCATCTTCTATAGAAATAGCATTCAATAGACCTTCTTCATTTAGTACAGAAGGATATTTGTTTGGGTCACTGCCTCTTTCAAGGAGGAGAACAGAGAATTTTGATGATAATGTTGCAGCTAATGGGCAGCCTGCCGTTCCTCCTCCTATTATTATGTAGTCATATTCTTCTTTTTCTAACGAGTCTCTGGCATTGTGTACAAACTTCATGTAGCTAACATCTGGAAAAAAAATCATATCATAATAAGAACTTTAAAAGTTTTTTTTTTTTTTTTTGAAAAATAGAACTTTAAAAGTTAACGTTGAAAACGAGAAGTTTTACCTTGATTGGGGATAGTGTTTGAGGAGAGGACTCCCAATTGGAAATAAAAGAAAGAGACAAGGATGAGTAGGAGAAACGTAGCCATGCAATGCTCCATGGTTTCCAAAAACTTTTACTTTTGTTACATAGAGTTTACAATCTATGGAATATATAGGCACAAGTTAGCACAAGTTAGCACTAACATTGAGGGTGCGTTTGGGATTACAGTGGGAACACGTAAATTCCATTTTGAAATAATCCTTAACCATTGTAGTTATTTGGTGATACAAATTCTTTTAAACTTTATAGGAAATCACTTTTTAAATCGTTTGATTTCTAAAATCTAGCGTCTAATTTTCACTGCCAAAATAATTTGGGTTTTATTTTTTTTTAACGATTTCTCAAAATGGCCACCATATCCTTCTGTAATTTTTTTCAATTCCTCTTTAATGTATTGAAGCTTCTTCGCTATATATATATATTTTCAATTTCTAGCATTGTCACGTATCAAAGCTTCTGTACAATTCCATCATCATTGAACTTAAAACAAATTCAAGCAAAAATATTAAAAATTAGAAAATATAATTTATAATTTGAACTATAAAAATTCTAAATACTTAACTTCTTATAATTCATATTGAATATCAATATATCAATAATTAAAATAATATGTCTACTTTGGTCATAGAAATAATTATTTTGAAATTCAAGAATTACAATACAACTACAAGTTTCATGGAAACAAAATTGATAATATTATTTTTATTTTTATCTTACATTTTGTTTGTGTGTGGTAACAATTTTTTATAAGTATATTTATTGAACACATATTAAACATCTATGTCATCTCCAAAATAAACTTCTTAACTCTTTAATTATTTGGACTTTTTTGACTCTACTATTTCTAAAAAGTAATTACTAGCACTTAATTTGATAATTCATTTATGGAAATAGCTCTATTGCCTTAGTTAGGTTACTTACCTAACTTCAAATTATTCAGAAATAACTCTATTTGGATTTTACATTGTATATTTCAATTACTTGTAGTTACATTAGTTAGGTTACTTAACTAACTTCAGTTGTAAGCCATAGTGGCTATTTAAACTCTTGCTTCCCATTAATAAAGTGTGAAAGTTTTAATTACTCTTTTGGTTTAATAGGTATCAATCGCTATTCTTCTTCCATGAGAGTTTTCCTTATCCCTTTTTCTTCTCTCTTTGGTCATGGCTGAAGACGATGTCAATCTTAGTGAAGAAAATATGATCTTCTATACATGAAGATTTTTTTTTTTTTTTTTTCAATTGGGGAATTTAGAAACTAAGGGCCCGTTTGGTAACGTTCTCGTTTCTTATTTCTTGTTTCTAATTTTATTAAGAAATCTAAGCATTTAATAACTATGTATGTTTCTTGTCTCTCATTTTTTTAGAAACACTCCCAAAATTTGTATAGAACTTTTGGGAACAACTAAAACTGGTTTCTCCTTTTTTGTTCCCGTTTCCAATTTTTTCCAAAACATAAATAAGAATATAGATTTATTATTATTGAATGTATAGGTGTTAGAGTCATGAAATTCTATTTTTCTTTATTAAAAATGAAGAAACGGAAACAAGAAACGAAAAAGTTACCAAACGGGCCCTAAGGGACCATTTGGAACGTTGAGTTGAGTTGAGTGGACTATTAATGTTTGGAACGTTGCTTTAATTAAACGGGGTTGGGTTATTTTACCCCCGTTGTAACGCCCCGACATTTTTAAAACCTAAAAATTGACTAGGGACGTTACTACATGCAAGAATGTGCCAAAGAACGATGAAGTTAAATTTTTTCCTAGAAGTCTTGATTGCGTAAAATTGGTAAATAATTTTAGTAAAACATTTATTCAGGATCCCAAGAAAATTTGTAAAGCATAAAAATATTTGAACATCTCAAAATACAACAAAATAATTAAGTCTTTGAGTATTTACATAGAAAGTTCAAAAACACGAAAACTAATACGCAGAAGTAAAATATGCTGACATCGTCCGCCATGGCACCACCAGCAAGTACTCTTGATCAGTCGCCTAACACGTTCTCACCCTTGCCTAAAAAAAATTTAAATAACAAAGAATGAGTATTAAAAATACTCAGTAAGTAACCCCTCTACCAGGGTTGGTTATGCAAGCATAAACATTTATGAGGGGACCTGAACTTTGCTTTAAAATAACTTTATTTCTTGGCCATAACGCCAAACGTGACCCTATCACCATTAAAATTTTATTATGACCATATCGCCACCTGTCATCATGGTCATACCACCAAGTTTTAAGAAAAACAAGTACTAAAATCATCATCTTGACCATATCGCCAAGTTTTAAGAAAAATTGTTAAAATCACTCCTTGACCATATCGCCAAGTCTTTAACAAAACTCTTGGCCATACCGCCAAGCTTTCCAACGCCAAAATTTTAAGCACGTACCGTGGGTCATACATATGTACTAAGGTCCCCTAACTAACTTAAGATAATGTCACACAACATACTTTCATTTCATTCCAACAATAACAAAAATATCAAATTCCTAATTTGCAAGTTCATCACTCAACAATCAAGAATATAACATAGTAAATTTCACATAATAACATCCCAATACATGCTCCACCATCAAAACAAATTAGTACCTAGTGATTTTGCAAATATCAAGACAAACAACAATCACATTTAAACAGTAATTTTCCAACATAGAGTCACTCACACAATACTGTCCAAGAATTTACTCAAAAATTCATACTCCAATGATTCTCTTAATCACTAGCCAAAAAGCCCACAACTACACACAAAAGGGGTTTCCAAGATTAGAATTTCAGTCCAATAATATACTTAAAACTCAATCATGCTTAAGGGGTCTTTACTCTTGAAAACTCACCCGAGATGGTCTAGAAAGCTGCTGGACAGCACCTAAAACCGTTGAATTTTTGCAATCCCAAGCCGAAAAAGAGTGGGTAACGCTGAAACGGTTTCAATAAAGAAAGGGTCAACACCGATTGACAAAATTATCTCAATTGGAATTCAAATTGATAAGAAAACTCACCCAACCTACAAAATCCAATAGCGACGACTCAAAAACTTGTTGGAAAGTACTTTAAATAAGCAAAATTTCGTGAAGTCGAGGCTAATATTGAGTGGGCAACTCCAAAATTGATGAACCCCTCATCTAGATAGCAACTTAAATGGTTAGGTACTCAAATTCGAATGGCAGAAACGTGCTATCAAATCTGAAATCGAATGTTATTTTATCCCTAAAATATTTGCTGAAAAAGAAACTTGGATCAAATCTGAAACTCATTGAAGCTTACCCAACCGGCAGCCAAATGCGACTATGGACTGCTACCCTTCATGATCGACGGCGAGAAACGAACTACGGCGACGCGGCTGAACGTGCATATCAGAATCGGGGAGTCGACGACGGCGCAGAGCAGTAGCGTGGGTAAGCTGCAGACCGAGAGAGAGGGAAAAGATCGGCGGCGGCGGCTCACGACTAGCGCTGGGCTCAATCTCCGGTGGCGGCGAGCTGTGAACTAGTGGATTGGAGCGACGGCGGCGGCATGGGTTTGTTGATCGGAGTGACAACGGCGGCGTGGGCGCAGAGCGACGACATAGGTAAGCTGCAAACCGGGAGAGAGGGAAAGCGTGGAGGGAGAGAGAGAGAAAGAGTGAGGGACGAGAGAGGGAGAGATATCGGGGGAGAGAGAAAGAAAAATCTTAAATTTTTTTGTAAAACCCCTTTGACCGAAAGTTTGGGGGGGAAAATTGAATATTCCCCCCATTTTCTCCCTCTTTGACCGGGTACAAAGCCCACTCTTTCAAAAAAAAAAAATTTCGGGCTGCTACACCCATTTTGCTATTATAACCCACTCACGTTCTTTTAGCCACGTTGTCATCGGCGACCACCTCCGGCAAACATTTTGATGATCGCCGGCGACGCCTGCGACAAATTTGACAAAAATTCAAGAGATCACCACTGGCGAACGAAATTTTTTTCTTTCTTTTCTTCTACCTCTTTTCTTTATTCCAGTCATCGGTGGTGGCGGCAGTTCCAAGTTCCTCTTACCCATACGTAGCTATGAAGAACCTTGCTTTGTATAGGTTGTACGATTCTATTCTTTTGACATTTTGATTGGAAATATATCATTTGTTTGCTAAATAATACACATTTGGTTGTGAACAACACATGAATTGTGCACATGTCTTTTTGGTTTAGTTATGTTTTGGATTTGCTATGTACTCTTTTTTTGTCGGGTCGAAAGTTCAAAATTTCCATACTTCATATTTGTTGTATTAAAAAAAAATGTTAATAGAATGTTGCATTTCTTGCTTTTTTTATTGGATTTTTTTTTAGATGTTAAACATTGGAAATGTTTGAAAATTTTATTTAATGATCTATTTTTTTAGTTGGAGTTAAAATAAGATGTCTCACTTTATGTGTTGGCATTTAATGATTTTTTTACAAAATTAGTACATTTTAATAGTTGTTTTTTTTTTTTTCAAAAATTAGAATAGATAGCAAAACCGATTGTCATATTTATCATTCTCATCATAAAATAATAATAATAATAAAAGAAATAAAATAGTTATAACCCGACTATTATAAACAACTCTGCACCTCAAACACAAACTTTCTGAACCCAGACTAAAATACTCTGCACCCCAAACACGGTTAACTCCACAGACTATTATAACCCCCAAACTATAATAACCACGGACTATTATACCCACTCTGCATCCCAAACAACCAGTTAGATTTTATTTTAGCATAAGGGAGAGGATAGTTCAGACCCGAGTGGTGTTTAATTCAAAGCTAAAAGCTACTGGTATATATTGAGTAAATTTTTATTCATTACTATTTCAAAGAAAAGGGAAAAAAAAGGTAAAAAAAGAAAAAGAAAAAAGAAAACTTTGATTGCTGATAGGCCAACATGAACATAGCTCAACCGACATAACTCTTGTACTAACGACCAAGAGGTCTTTGGTTCGAGTCCCTCACCTCCACATGTTGTAAAAAAATAGATATATATATCCACCTTTAGAGCCACTTATAATGGAAATGAAAAATTATTATTGTGAAATTCAATAGTCTCAATGGTTGAAAAAAAATACAATTAGGTGTGAGCGAGAAACATTAAGGGGCTGTTTGGGGCGCTGGGTTGGTTATAATAGCTGGGGGTTATAATAGTCTGGGGGTTATAATAGTCTGTGTTTGGGGTGCAGATTATTATAATCTGGGATAAAATAGTCTGTGTTTGGGGTGCAGATTATTATAGTCTGGGATAAAATAGTCTGTGTTTGAGATGCAGATTATTTTAGTCTGGGTTCAAATAGTCTATGTTTCAAGCTGACTGTTATTTTTTTCCTGACCTTTTTTTTTTGTTTATTGGGTTTAGTTGTAAAAAAAATAAAGTTTTGGGTACAGGGGTTAAATTATGTGTTTAACTTAAAAGAAAACAAAAATAACCTAAAGTAAGGGTTGATTTTCTTTGTTTTAGAGTCATGGTTTTTTTTACAAAATAAGTCATTTTATGTATTTCCAACATAAAAATGGTGATGCTTATTCAAAACTCATTTTACATTCATTATTAAAAGAATCAAATAAAATAGAAATCACATAAAATAAAAACTTGAGTAGTATTTTTTAAAAAAATTATTATTATCACGGTAAACTTAAATACGATAAGTATAATTTGGAATGAAAAATATGGTACGATGAAGGTAAACATTCATATACTTCATTATCAAAAGTAATTATGTAATAAAACTCCATATTTATATATGTACAAAGACAACCTAGTATCTAACTCCCTAGAAATTTTCCGATTTTTCCGACAACCACCAACAAATTTTTCAGCGACTGAAATTTTTTTCCCTCTTTTTTCCTTTCATTTTCTTCTACCTCTTTTCTTTTTTTTTCTTTCTTTATTTTCGTTTTTTATATTTTTCGAAATGAAAATGAGAAGAAATATTTTTTTTAAAAAAAAAAAGTTTCGTTTTTTATATTTTTCGAAATGAAAATGAGAAGAAATATTTTTTTAAAAAAAAAAAGTTTCGTTTTTTATATTTTTTGAAATGAAAATGAGAAGAAATATTTTTTTTAAAATAAAAAGTCGTCGGAAAAAGTTGTCGGTGATCGCCGGAAAAGTGGCCGGAAAGTCGACGGCGGTCGCCGGAAAAGTTGTCGGTGGTCGCCGGAAAAGTCGTCGGTAGAAAATTCAATGAGTTACATGGAAGAAGAGAGAAAATAGTTACTGTAGAGAATGGATAGAATAATTGGGTGGGTTGAATAGTGGTTACTGTAGCAACACGAAGGGGAAAAATAACCAACTCCACCCTTTATTTTTGTTGATGCCCCAAACACTGGGTTGGTTATAATAGCCCCCACTATTATAACCAACACAGTGGGCCAAACGGCCCTTAAGGTTATGAAACACACAAGTAGGCAGCAATATAATAGATAACTATTAAAATAATACATAGATATATTTGTATCTATTATCATTATTATGTATTAATAATATTTGATACTTTTTTTTATTCTAGTCTTTTAATAGCAGCCTAGCAGGTGATATTCCATGTTTTGTTTTTTTTTTTTTTTTTTGAAACTCCATGTTTTTTTATTATATATTAAAATTAATTTTGGTTAAGAAATCGAATAATACTGTGATAATTTTATTAGAAAAAGAAGAAATAAATATCATGAACTAATTTGTTTCTATCACTCCAAATTAACCAACAGGTTACCGCAACGAGTTCAAGTTCTACCTTAGAATCACTCAAATTAATCTTCAACTATCTGTCTACCAGACTCTGATTGAAGTTTTCATCCAGAAAACCAGATGGAAGGTAAGATTCCAAACTCTGATTCTAGACTCCTAAATCAATCCCCTTTTCTGCAAATTTAAGTTTGTAGGAAGAAATTCTTTAATTGTTTTCCAATAGAAATGCTTAACCTTAGAGGGAATATTGAGTTTCCACAATCTCGACCATACACTGCTCATAATATTCATACTAGAAGAAGCTTCTGGCATTATAGAATTCATGAATAAGTTATAAGCACCCTTCATCGAATATTTGCTTGTTTTGTCATAATGCCAGATATATTTACATAAAAAACTATTAAGAGGAATTCTTCTAATTATCTCAAAATCATTATCTGGAAAAACCTCCTTCAACCTTTCATAGTCCCACTCCCCAAAGAAAGAAATGAAATAAGATACCCTCTCTCTGGCAAATGAGTCATTAATTAACACATAAGGTTTAAAAGTGGACTCCCTTTCACAGAACATGCTAATGGATTTACCGTTGCCCACTCTATACCGAATCCCTTTCATAAGCAATTCACGCCCCCATAACAAGCTCCTCTCCATAAGTACAAAGGGTTATTACCCAACTCAACTTTAAGAATGTCACCATCAACAAAGTAAATACTCCCCAAAAATCAAGAAACAAGGGAAAATCAGGATCAATCAGGATCAACCAAAATCCTTCAGGCCTGCTTGGCAACGAGAGCTTGATTGAATCCACTCACATCTCTAAAATTTAAACCCCCAAGACTTTTAGGCAAACAAACACTTTCCCACTTAATTACTCTAATGCATCTTCTTTTTCATATCCTTGAACCCCCACCAAAATCTAGAAAAACTTCTAGATATTTCATCATATAACTTTGTTAAGATTGTTTGTTTATTAGTTTCCTTCATTTGTGTTAGTTTGTTAATTAATTTGTTAATTAGTTTGGGAGTGTTAAGCATATTTGTTATTTTTGTTGTATATTTTGGCTATTTATACAGCCTTGTTATCAATGCAACATCATGCAAGTTTTATGCACTCTCCAAGTCTTAGTATGGTATCAGATGTAAAATTTCTCCTTCTTTGAACTTTGAGAGTTTTCCCCTTGCGTCCTACCATGGCTGATCCAAATAACTCTTCTTCCTCCACAATCCATTCTACCAGTCAATTCGTCATAGAACAGTATGAAAATTCATATTTTCTTCATCATTCCGATGGCACCAACCTTGTTCTTGTTTATGAACTTTTAACTGAATCAAATTACACTTCCTGGTGTAATGCTATGATCATCGGTCTCATTGTGAAGAACAAATTGGGGTTCGTGGATGGTTCCATCACTCAGCCAAGCAGTGAATTGAAACGTTCTTGGATTATTTGCAACGGAGTGGATCTTGAACTCTCTTTCGAAAGAAATTGCAGCAAGTGTCAATTTTGCTGAAACCGCTAGGGATATTTGGCTTGATCTTCAGCAGAGATATCAAAGGAAGAATCGTCCTCGTATCTTCCAACTTCGCGTGAGATTTCTAACCTCGTTCAAGATCAAGATTCTCTCACCACGTATTTTGCCAAGCTCAAGACGCTGTGGAATGAACTTGTCCTATCGGCCTGTCTGTAATTGCGACAAATGTTCGTGTGAAGGAGTTCAAAAGCTTGCTGAGTATTTTCAAACATAGTATGTTATTGATACGCAAATTGCTAACCGCAAGTGTACGGGCCTTATAATATAGTGAAAATAATTTCGAATGTCGTCCTCTGGATTGGGTTTCTAGCCAATTTAATTACCGGAAATACTTTTGACCAATTTTATTTAGGGAACACACTTTAATGACAAAGAATGCAAAACTAAACACAAAACTAACAGACTGCGACAAACAATTGATGACAAAGGTCTTAGGGAGTTGATTTCACCAATTGGGATTATGGATTAATTCATGGATTATTAACATGTTATGACTCATAAATCTTGGAATACTAAACTCACACAAAACTCTCCCGAGCATACATGATTCTCTCACATGCAATGAACCCGATATCCCTATCTAAATTCATTTAACATGCAAGACATTAAGGTTATCTTTTTTAACGATTTCTAGAATTAACTATTATCTCCCGATCTCTAGCTAAATCCTAGTTATGCATAATGATTTCTAAGCTAAATCTACTCTCCCGGGTTAGATTTAAACATAAACAACATTCAATTCATGGCCGGTAAATTGAAAGCATTAAACACACATTATGCATAAATGTAATCAAAAGCAAAAATCCATAAAATCGATCCATAAAGTGCCCAACGGCTACATCAATCTCTAAAAATTAAACTTAGCTACTCATAATCCGCGTTACGATATAAACTAAGTACAAATCAGCCATTAAAACTACTAAAGTAAAGGGAGAAGAGGAATAAACGCTAAGTAGGCCGAGACCGCACGTCCCCGTCACGATCTCCATGAGCAAAGCCTTGAATCCCACTTTTCTCCACTTGCTTCAGCTTCCAAAGAGGATTTTTCTCTGAGTTTTCGGCCACAATTGTCCCCAAAGAAAGTCCCCCAAATCGACCTAATCGCAAAATATATAGGGTTGAAAAATCGTCACAGCGTCGCGACGCTGTCGCCCTTCCGCAGAATCTGTTTTGGAAAACGTGCAAGCGTCGAGACGCTAAGGTCACAGTATCGCGACGTTGTGACCTTTTGCTGCCTGATCAAAAATGGAATGCTAGCCTCGAGACGCCCTAAACCAAGGGTCTCGACGCTGGTCCTCGGCAAGGTCAGTCCACAGTGCTTCCAACTTCGATTCTTTTCGTTTCTTTAGCCTCTTTTCATGTCCCGAACGTCCGATTAGCTAACTTTGGCCAATTAATTATAAAAGACTAGCTAATTAATATTAATTAGGGAAAAATAGCTAGTTATGCCGAGACCGACCATATGGTTCCTATTACCAAGAATTTTGATCGAATTAAAAATTCTTCATTATACTTTTAACATGGATCACAACTGATCATGGGATCTAAAATGACAGATAGATATTTTTGTTTAGTCGATTTTTCGAATTTTCTAGTCGACTCCTAGTTTATGTAAAAAAGGAAAAATAAAGAACAACTATCAAACACATATATTCTCTTTTGTATAGTACAACAATTATAAGGGTGAGATCAAACCATCGACCTTTAGATTGATAATTGACGTCTAATCCATTGAATATTGTTTGGATTCATCAAACACATTTATTCTTTAAAAATTAGAAATACAATACAAGACCACGACACCACGACAAGCAAGAACATTACTGAACCACCTTGGATAATTTATTGATCTCTTTTAACTTGATCTTTGTTGCAATATCTTAAGCCCAACATACCTGCAAACACAATTCTATAATTGTTAGTATGATAAAATAATCTCAACCACGAAAACTACAGAAGCTCTACTAATTTTTTTCACGAAATTAATAATGCTATTATTGTTAATAATTAAGAAAAAAAGTTCTCCAAATATTTTGCCTAATAACAATTTCTTTTTTTAAAAAATACATCTAAAGTTTCAGAAATCTTTCAAGAATAAAGGAAAAAAAAAACAATTAGAAATGACAACAATATTATTAAAATATCAAAAAGAGGAAGAAAACAATTTGTAAACAAAATCAATATATAAAAAACAATTCTTCAACAGTGAAGTATTTTCCATGTAAATATGAATACAATAAACTCACCGGCCGAGCATCAAGAGAGTGGCCATAGGATTGGTTCCAGGTGAATCGGAGAAAGTGGAGCCGTCGACTACACGCAGATTTTTTATTCCGATGACTCTGTAATTACTGTCGACAACTTTTCCGACCAAACATCCTCCATGGTAATGCCAATAAGTTGTCACTGTTTCCTTACAAAACTTTTCAACTGAACTATCATCCGACAAAATTTTCGGCAATGAAGGCCCCATAAACACAAATCCTTTCTTACCCTCCAAATCTTGTATCTTAATCTTTTCAATTGTTTGGGTTTTAAACAAATCTCCCATTTTTCTTACTCCTATAACACATTTTGCAAGATCATTAGGATGAGAATAGTAATTGAATCGGACGGTGGGACTCTTCCTCACATTAGTGGAAGAATCCAGTTGTAGCGATCCCTCAGAAAGCACCTCAGAGAATTTTCCGACGATGGAGGCAAGGCTCAAATTGACCGAGTTAGATCGAGGAGGAAGAAGGCTAAACGACGGCGGAATTGGTAATGGTAAAAAACTGGTGATTGATTGCAAATGGACATTGTTTTCTAAAGTTCCGACAACCTTTACAGCTGTGATAGCCAATGGAAATGGAAGCAAAATATGGGTACTGAAACGAGGATTGTCGGACATGGACTTACCGACATGTGGTTGGTCAAGGACGACAGGTAATTTTAAGGATGAAAGATGAGATTTTGGGCCAACCCCACTTAGAAGGAGGAGCTGAGGGCTTCCAATGGCTCCAGCACTCAAAATAATCTCTCCTTTCTTGCGGATGAATGCTCTATGCAACTTCCCTTTTGAATCTGAATATAAAACTCCACTTGCAGATAAACCTACACAAGTTTTAAAAAATATGCATTTGAAGAAGTTTGAAAATTCGGTATTCATGAGGTGAGATTCATTAGTACTAACCAGAGAAGAGAATTCTTTCTACTGTGGCTTGGATTGCAACTTTAAGATTTTCGGGATCAGCCTTGTTGAGAAGCTCCACAGCTCCATGTCTGTTTCCTTTCTCATCAAAGATGGAACCTCCAATTTTAGTCCCATCAAGGTGAGTCAAATTAAAGCCATTATCAGGGTCAACCCCGGCTTCCAACAACCCCTTTTTGAAAGCAGAATGCCAAGGACTCATATTTGCCTCAAACACCAAAGTCTCTTCAACCCATTGATAAGCCTTTTCCACCAATTCCATGTCCCACTCAACACCCGCAGTTTCAAAGAACTCTTGATGGCCCCTTGAGTAGAAACCAGCATTGACCATGCTAGTGCCACCAAGGACCCGTCCTCTTATGTTCTCTACACCATCCTCAGAGATGAATCGTTGGAAGGGATTTTTGCCGTCATCTTCAACAGTGAAGACGTTCAAGAATTCTTCTTCTTTCAATACAGAAGGATATTTCTTTGGTTCACTGCCTCTTTCAAGGAGGAGGACTGAGAATTTTGATG
The DNA here is from genome assembly GCA_017139565.1 of Luffa aegyptiaca. NCBI lineage: Eukaryota > Viridiplantae > Streptophyta > Magnoliopsida > Cucurbitales > Cucurbitaceae > Luffa > Luffa aegyptiaca. The sequence goes on along the minus strand of CM029402.1, from coordinate 42,721,660 downwards.
ACAATGTTGCAGCTAATGGGCAGCCTGCCGTTCCTCCTCCTATTATTATGTAGTCGTATTCTTCAATTTTTGGGAAGTCACTCGCATCATGTACGAACTTCATGTAGCTAAAATCTGGAGAAAAAGAATTAGAACTATAATAATCAATAATAGAGAGAATTTCAAAATCATATTTAGAGGGGTAAACCAATTTTGAACCGACATCCAACTGTTAATAGAAGACAACAATACTAAATAAATTATGAGGGAGAGGGGTTTTACCAAGGTTGGTGTTTGAGGAGAGGGGGACTCCCAATTGAAAGTGAAAGATAGACATAAGGATGAATAGGAGAAAGGTAGCCATAAGATGCTCAATGAATTTCAAAATCTCCACAATAATCTTTATTATGGGGAGAGAGACTTGTTTGCTCCTTGTAGTTTCCAATCTTTAGAATATTTATAGACACAAGTTTGGATCCAAATTTGAGAATTATCGTGACACACACGAGTAAATAGTTGGTCAAATTTAATCATATTTTTATTAAACTAATCTTTTCAAAGTACCAATGAGTGTTTGAATGTAAATTTACTTTAAGCGCTATTTTTTAAAAAAGATAGAGTGAACACAATATATTATACATCTACACACTATCTAAGAGATTACAAGTTCAAATTTCTACGTTCATGTATTATTGAACTAAAATAAAAACATCATCCAAAAGAAAGTACACCTCTGACCTCTTGATCGAAGGTATAAGTTTTATGTTAATTAAACTATATGTTCATATTGGCATTTAAAACTGCGAGTAAACTTTTATTCATTAACGTTTTGATTTTCTATAAATCTTAATGGCTGATACATACAAAGCTTTAGAACTACTTATTGAGGAAATGTAAAGCTTTGTAACAATTTAGTCTCTCAATTTTCATATGTAACAATTCCTCTTAATGTATCAAAGCTTCTCTGCTATATATATATTTTTTTTTCAATCTCTATAGCCTTATCACGTATCAAATCTTTTGTACAATTCCATCATCATTGAACTTAAAGTAAATTCAATCGAAAATATTAAACATTAGAAAATATAATTTATAATTTGAACTATTAAAATTTCAAATATACTTATTTTAATTCATATTGAATATCAACATATCAATCATTAAAATAATATGTCTATTTTGATTATAAAAATAATTATTTTCACATTAAAAAATTGTATGCTCTAAGATACAATATAGCGCTATAAGTTTCATGAGAACAAAACAAATGATATTATTTAATTTCTATTTTTATCTTACATTTTGTTTGTGTGTGGTAACTGGTAACAATTTTTTATAGGTATATTTATCTTTTAAGCTTTTCTTTAAAAACAAAAAACAAAAGAGGGGAACACATATTAAACATCTACGTCATCTACAAAATAAACTTCTTAACTCTTTATTTGGACATTTTTTACTCTACTATTTCTCAAAAATAATTACTAGCACGTAATTTGATAATTCATTTATGGAAATAGCTCTATTGCCTTAGGTTACTTACCTAACTTCAAATTATTCAGAAATAGCTCTATTTGGATTTTATATTGTATATTTCAATTACTTGTAGTTACATTAATTAGGTTACTTACCTAACTTCCGTTGTAAGCAATAGTGGCTATTTATACTCTTGCTTCCCATTAATAAAGTGTGAAAGTTTTAATTACTCTTTTGGTTTAATAGGTATCAATCGCTATTCTTCTTCCGTGAGAGTTTTCTTATCCCTTTTTCTTCTTTCTTTCATCATGGCTGAAGACAATGTCAATCTTACTAAAGAAAATATGATCTTCTATACATGAAGATCTTTTTTTTAATTGGGGAGTTTAGAAACTAAGGGATCATTCGGGACACTGGATTGAGTTGAGTTGAGTGGGCTACTATAACTCTCCCAATGTTTGGAATGTTGGTTTAATTAAACAGAGGGTTAAGTTATTTTACCTCCATTTTGCTATTATAACTCACTCACGTTCTTTCAGCCCTATTGTCGTCGGCAATCGTCGTCGCTGTCGGTGACCACCTTCGACAAACATTCCGATGATCGCTGACAATAATTCCGACAAAAATTTTGGTGATCACCTCCGACAATAATTCCAGCAAACATTTTGATGATCGCTGATAATTATAATTTCGTTGTCTCTTAACCATGTTGGTAGAATAATCCTGATTCATAGTGTCGAACAAAAAAGTTATGATCCTTAATGAATGTAGTCAAGTGGAGATGCATGTAGCAGAGCTCTATATATAAGACAGGCAGTGTGCTCCTATAAAGAGGGAGTAGTCCCACATTGGTTAGATAAGAGGAAGACCCTAGGTACATAAGTGAGGGACAATAATACCGTACCATTATGAAGATATGTAGAGATTCCTTGTCATTAACAAGGCAATGAAGCCCTTTGGGTGATTCCAAAAACAAAGTCATAGGGTTTATGTCCAAAGTGGACAATATCATATCATTGTGGAACTTTTACCTTAAAAATAACATGAATCAAGGGAGAGTTGTAGAGTTAAAATTTTTTTTGTTAACTTGTGTGTATTTAAATTACTAAATTCATTTACACACAAAACCCTATTTTCTTTTCCAAACATTTACTAGATATTGTCTCGTTGGGTATTCAATAACCTAACTTCGAAGTGTATTTAGTAAACTTGCAGATAATTTCAATCATCTTGAAAATGGAAAAAAATCATTACTCACAGATGTTACTAGAACAATAAAAAAGATTAAGTTTATAAAAAGAAAAATTATGCAAATACAGTGTGTAGTCAGCAAACAAATTATGCAAATATAGTGTATATAAGTTAACTAACCTACTAGACAACATGCAAATAATTTCAGTATGGTAAACATCAAATCATCTAAAAAAACGAGAAGAAATCATTACTCACTATTTTAAGCTTAATTTGAAAATTGGGATTTAGAAAATAATAGTCATGCAACGTCTCTATCCTCACAAAGCCTAAATATTGTCGGTTTACCAGAAATATTGCTATACAAGGAGAGACGGTTAATTTTTTCATTATTCTTAAATGTAAGCTTACTATTTATGCAATCAATGAGTTGTTCGAATGAACAATTTTAATCCACACACACTGTTTGACACCTTGAATCCAGTGTATTGATTGCAGTTATCCCACAATCCATATAGTAAGGAGAATAGAAGACATCTAGTTTTGAAAAGAAAGAGCAAGGATTACATTAATGAACAAAAAAATGAATGTGATTTTAAAAAAATGAATACAATCATGCAAACCATACATATGATCAGCCTACGGTGTTGGAAGAAACCATGAACCAACAAAATCGATCAACCTTCTCCCAAAAGATGATCAAGAGAGAGAGGATGGATGCTCTAAAAATCTACCAAAAAACCAAAGCAAAAAACATATATTTTGGGTATAGTTCCCCAGATTGCAAATGAGAAGAGAGATGATTGATTATGTAACTATCATTTCCTTGATTATGGGATTGGAGGTTAACGATTTTTTTTAAAAAAAAAATCTACCAAAAAACCAAAGCAAAAAACATATATTTTGGGTAGTTCCCCAGATTGCAAATGAGAAGAGAGATGATTGATTATGTAACTATCCTTCCCTTGATTCATGGGATTGGAGGTTAACGATTTTTTTTAAAAAAATTTCATCACGGGCAGCACAAATATAGGGGGAGACGTGGGAAATTACTCAAGGGTAAAAATGGAAGATTGAATCGCACGAAAATAGGTAAAAAATAACGATTGGCCATTTTTCATCAAAAAATCTAGTTTGACCATTTTTTAAAACTACACTGTAATTTTGGTCATTTCTAAGGATATCCCTTAAAAATATATGAAAACTTTCCTGAAATTTTTTTTTTTTCGAAATAAAACTAAACGATTTTGAAATTTAATTGTGTTCTTTTTTTAGAATTCTCGAGGTCAGGAATTTATTATTTTATAATATTAAAGTAAATTTCAAGATTTTTCTCGTGTCCCTCGTATTTATTAGGAAAATTGTAATGAGTGACTAAATTCTAATGGTTAATTGCAAATATAGAAAGTTTTATAAAAAATTGTAAATATAGCAAAATTTTTAAATCATTTTTTTAATCCCCGTTTTGCCCATGATAGAATCTGTCACTGATAGAAATATATTGCTGACAGAATCTATCACTGATAGAAATCTATCGTTGATAGAATCACAGATAGAATCTATCACTGATAGAAATTTATCACTAATAGAAACCAATAGTGTATTTGATAGCACCAATAGTGTATTTGATTACGTGATAATTCTGTACATATCTTTTGTTTTTTCTTTTCTTTTTTTTTTTTTGTTTTGTTGAGGTCTCTCATTCTTTAAATTTCAACTTCCGCTTTGCGTTTTTCTTTTCTTCCTGTTCAATTTTCATGTTGTTTTGCTTCGACATCTATAAAAAAAAAAAGATCAGTGACATGGATTTTAGAAACAAAAAAGATAGTTTTCTATCAGTGATAGAAATAACTTTCTACCAGTGATAGTAGAATCAACGATAGAAAAATAGTTTGTTTGAATCGTCTGTGTAAAAAGTGAGAGGCAAAGAAAGATTCTTTTTTTATTTAACAATTATCGATGAAAACCAATTTATTTTTATTTTATGTCATAATAATTGATTAATATAAACTAATGATTCGTTTAGATACTGATTATAACTATGATTGTAACAATTTACAAATTAACCAACAATTTTTAGATTCATATAACAAAACAATATTACCAAACCCTAAACCTAACGTGTGTGTATATATAGAGGTACTCATTAATTAGCATGTCACAATCTGCTGGTTCCTATTACCAAGAATTTTGATTGAATTCTTCATTATATTTTTAACATGGATCACGACAGATGTTACGATTCTACCAAAACTAGAGGGTCTATAATTTAGACACTATCAAACAAAGACAAAGATTCGAATGATTAGGTGAAGTAGTCTTTTCACTCATGGGTCTAAAATGATAGATCAATATTTGTTTAGTCGATTTTTCGAATTTTCTAGTCGACTCCTAGTTTATGGGGTTAATTGGAAAAAAATACAGTTAAAAAAAAAAAATTGGCTAAAACATGGTCTTTTGAAAAAAATTGGGAAAACCGGGCACTTTTTTTGTCCTTATTTTTTGACCAGTCAGCCCTTGAATCCGTGGCTTCAACCCACGGATTCAACTTTTTAGGTTTTTTTTTTTTTTTTTAATTTCAGATTTCATTTTCTTTTTTCTTTTTTCTTTTTTAATTTTATTCTGTTTTTTTAAAAGAAAATTCTTGGCTTCATTCCTTCTTAGTTTTTTCCTTTTTACAAATATTGAAAATTAATTTTTATTTTAATATTTTGTTTTTTTGTTTTTTAATGTTTTTATTCTATAAATCAAATTATTGGAATATTATAATTGATAACATAATTATAATTGGAAAATTATCCTTCTAAATTTACAACATTATTGATACATTTTCAATCACTTCACATTTCGATTCGTAATTTTTACCAACTATTTTTTTTAAAAGAAATTATACTAATAAAAATCGATACATCAAAAATTAGTGGGACAAGAAAAATTGGGATAGATAAGAATAAAATTAGATTTTTTTTAATTAAGAAGGCGATAAAATTCCAATGTATTAAATTGAATTCATGAACCTTTCAAACATTAATTGTTTGGTTTTCATATTTACTAATTTTTTTAATACTTTTATGATTAATTAATCAATTGTTTTTAAACTGTATATCTACTATCAGTTTTGGATACAGCTACGGATGGCTCAACTAACAGAAGTTGACTAAAGATTTTTATTCAAATTAATGAGGAAAAAAAAAAAACTTGACCACAACCACTCTATCATTTCGATAACTATTTGGTTTTTAAAAAATGTGTTTGTTTTCTTCTCATTTTTTTACCATGCTAATCTTTCTTAAGAAACATATAAAGTTATTGTCAAATTCTAAAAAACAAAAAACAAGTTTTTGAAAGCTACTTTCTTTTTAATTTTCAAAATTTGACTTGAATTTTGAAAATATAGTAGATAACGAAACAAAAAAACCTATATGTAAAAATAGTGTCTATATGCCTAATTTTCAAATTCGAAGAAATGAGAGTGTTTTTATTCTTAGATTTTTTTTAAAAAAAATCTAATTTTTTTCTTATTTATTCCAATAATTTGATTTATAGGATAAAAACATTAAAAAACAAAAAAAAACAAAATATTAAAATAAAAATCAATTTTCAAAATTTGTAAAAAGAAGAAACCAAGAAGGAATGAAGCCAAGAATTTTCTTTTTAAAAAAAAAAGAATGAAATTAAAAAAAAAAAAAGAAAAAAGAAAATTAAATCTGAAATTAAAAAAAAAAAAAGTTGAATCCGTGGCTTCAACCCACGGATTCAAGGATGACCAGTCAACCCTTGAATCTGTGGCTTCAACCCAGGGATTCAAATAAGGAGAAAAAAATGGCTGGTTTTCCCAATTTTTTTTCAAAAGACCATGTTTTTGCCAATTTTTTTTTAAACTGTATTTTTTTTCCAATTAACCCCTAGTTTATGTAAAAAAAGAAAAATAAAGAGCAACTATCAAACACATATATTCTCTTTTGTAGTACAACAATTGTAAGGGTGAGATCAAATCATCGACCCTTAGATTGATAATTGACGTCTCACATCCATTGAATCATGTTTGGATGGATCAAACACATTTATTCTTTAAAAATTAGAAATACAATACAAGACCCGACACTACGACAAGCAAGAACATTACTGAACCACCTTGGATAATTTATTGATCTCTTTTAACTTGATCTTTGTTGCAATATCTTAAGCCCAACATACCTGCAAACACAATTCTATAATTGTTAGTATGATAAAATAATCTCAACCACAAAAACTACAGAAGCTCTACTAATTATTATTAAAAAATAATTCTTCAACAGTGAAGTATTTTCCATGTAAATATGAATACAATAAACTCACCGGCCGAGCATCAAGAGAGTGGCCATAGGATTGGTTCCAGGTGAATCGGAGAAAGTGGAGCCGTCGACTACACGCAGATTTTTTATTCCGATTACTCTGTAATTACTGTCGACAACTTTTCCGACCAAACATCCTCCATGGTAATGCCAATAAGTCGTCACTGTTTCCTTACAAAACTCTTCAACTGAACTATCATCCGACAAATTTTTCGGCAACGAAGGCCCCAGAAACTCAAACCCTTTCTTACCCTCAAAATCCTGCGTCTTAATCTTTTCCATCGTTTGGGTTTGAAGGAAATCTCCCATTTTTCTCACTCCTCTAACACACTGAGCAAGATCATTAGGATGAGAATAATAATTGAATCGGACGGTGGGATTCTTCTTTACATGAGTGGAAGAATCCAGTTGTAATGATCCTTCAGAAAGCACCTCAGAGAATTTTCCAAAGATTGAGGCAATGTTCAAATTGACCGAGTTAGATCGAGGAGGAAGAAGGCTAAACGACGGCGGAATTGGTAATGGTAAAAAACTGGTGATTGATTGCAAATGGACATTGTTTTCTAAAGTTCCAACAATCTTTACAGCTGTGGTAGCCAATGGAAATGGAAGCAAAATATGGGTACTGAAACGAGGATTGTCAGACATGGACTTACCGACATGTGGTTGGTCAAGGACGACAGGTAGTTTTAAGGATGAAAGATGAGATTTTGGGCCAACCCCACTTAGAAGGAGGAGCTGAGGGCTTCCAATGGCTCCAGCACTCAAAATAATCTCTCCTTTCTTGCGGATGAATGCTCTATGCAACTTCCCTTTTGAATCTGAATATAAAACTCCACTTGCAGATAAACCTACACAAGTTTTAAAAAATATGCATTTGAAGAAGTTTGAAAATTCGGTATTCATTAGGTGAGATTCATTAGTACTAACCAGAGAAGAGAATTCTTTCTACTGTGGCTTGGATTGCAACTTTAAGATTTTCGGAATCAGCCTTGTTGAGAAGCTCCACAGCTCCATGTCTGTTTCCTTTCTCATCAAAGATGGAACCTCCAATTTTAGTCCCATCAAGGTGAGTCAAATTAAAGCCATTATCAGGGTCAACCCCGGCTTCCAACAACCCCTTTTTGAAAGCAGAATGCCAAGGACTCATATTTGCCTCAAACACCAAAGTCTCTTCAACCCATTGATAAGCCTTTTCCACCAATTCCATGTCCCACTCAACACCCGCAGTTTCAAAGAACTCTTGATGGCCCCTTGAGTAGAAACCAGCATTGACCATGCTAGTGCCACCAAGGACCCGTCCTCTTATGTTCTCTACACCATCCTCAGAGATGAATCGTTGGAAGGGATTTTTGCCGTCATCTTCAACCATGAAGACATTCAAGAATTCTTGTTCTTTCAATACAGAAGGATATTTCTTGGGTTCACTGCCTCTTTCGAGAAGGAGGACAGAGAATTTTGATGACAATGTTGCAGCTAATGGGCAGCCTGCCGTTCCTCCCCCTATTATTATGTAGTCGTATTCTTCAATTTTTGGTAAGTCACTCGCATCATGTACGAACTTCATGTAGCCAAAATCTGGAGGAACAAAAATAGAACAATAATAATCAATAATAGAGAGAATTTGAAAACCTTATTTAGAGGATAAACCAATTTTGAACCAACATCCAACTGTTAACAGAAGACAATACTAAATAATGTTGAGCGAGAGAGGTTTAATTTTACCAAGGTTTGTGTTTGAGGAGAGGCGGATTCCCAATTGAAAGTGAAAGATAGACACAAGGATGAATAGGAAAAAGGTAGCCATAAGATGCTCCATGATTTTCAAAATCGCCACAATGTTTATTATGGGGAGAGAGACTTGTTTGCTCCTTGTAGTTTCCGATCTTTGGAATATATATAGACTCAAGTTTGTATCTAAAATTGAGAATTATCGTGCACATGAGTAAATAGTTGGTCAATTTAATCATATTTTCATTAAACTAATCTTTTCAAAGTACCAATGAGTGTTTGAATGTATATTTACTTAAGCTCTATTTTTAAAAAAAGATAGTGTGAACACATATATTACACATCTATGTTAGAAAATTTAAACTTTGTAAACCATATTATAAAGCATATTTCCCTTACGACTTAAGCATGGAAGCAAACCAAAATAAAATAATTAGAGATGTATAAATTACCTGGAGATCTTCTTCAACTATGCAACTTAGACCTTGGATGGACAGTTCTCTCTATCAGATGGGGAACAATCTATCCTATCTAAAAGATCATAAGTTAGAATTCCTACATCCATATGTTTTATTAGAGAGCTTTTGTTCTATACAAATTATATCTTTACTTGTTTTCCATTGTATCTCATCTTTCATTTCTATTTCAATCATTAGATCTCGTTCCACGGTAGATCTTCTCACTTTTACTTCATATTTCATTGTGCTTTCTGGAAAAAAAAAAAAAATTCTTGTCCAATGCAACTTTCCAATAGGTTTTCAAACTTTGGATTTTGTGACTTTTTAAATTCTTGGCTATGTTGACGTGTTCTTGCATGATTCTCATAATTAGAATACTACAAGACTTGCTAAAGCTTGAGATTTAGAAGTCTTAGAAGTACGCACCTCTAGATTTTCTGTGAGTACAAACACGAAAGAAGATATAATAAGACCTAAAGTACTAATGTTCAGCTTTGGAAGGATTTTCGAGATTATTATTTGATTGAACTATGCCAGTCCATGAATTATTTGTTCGAAATATGCCAAGAGATGAATTTAATAGACCAAGCCGTGGAGAGTGAAGACTTGCACAATCCAATCAAAATAATGATGGAGATTGCTTAGCGCCTCAAATGATGATGACACATTCAAAATGAGGGTGATGATCTAGAGAGAGAGAAAAAAAAGGAAGAACCGAGTCGTGAAGTTATTGTGAAAGACGAGGAGACGTCTGAGGAGCATGAAGAACATCCACTGTTGAACTCAAATTGAACAAAAAGAGAAAAAAATGTGGAGAGTGAGGAAAGTGAAAAAAAGAGAGAGAGTATTGGAAAGAAAGTTGTGAAAGGTGGCATTTACATTAAAGTGTGATCATGACATTGTGCCTAGTAAGTCATGATGACTATTAAGAAAATAGAGAAAAATTAAAGAGGAAAGTGTGAAAAGTGAGATGATAAAAAAAATGAGGAAAATGAAAAAGAAATGAAGATGTGAAAAAAATTGTTTAAGTGAAAAAAGTCACAAGAGTGAAGAAATTATTGGGTGATTCGCCCCCAATGAGATTCTCTGCTGTGACATGTGACATATTAATCATGTAGGTTGATCAAGGTGATTAACTTTTTTTTTTTAAATTTCTATTTAATTCTTTGTACAAGATTCACCTCGAATGTCTTTTTTTTTTTCTTTTGTTTTTCTTTCTCTTTTATTTTTTATCAGTCACACTCTTCTTCTTCGTCTTTCTTTTTTTTTTTTTTTTTTAATATTTCTTTGGTTTAAGATTTTCAATTGGTTGTCATATCTTTTTTTTATTGTTTTTTTTTCTAATTTTACCACTTCTCTCTTTTTTTTTCTATTTTTTTTCCTTTTTCTCTTTCCATTTCGAAATTTCCCTGTTGACCAAGCCATTTTTTTACAGTCAAATTTGGTTTCTCCTTTATATATATATAGAGAGAAAAATGGGATAATTTTTAAACCAATTAGAACTTGTCATATGATACTTTCGATGGATGTACGTCGAGAGCAAACAATGCAAATGTAAATTTGTCTCATGTAAATCATGTATGCAAAAATATTTATTTTGTAATTAATATTATGACCTTTACTTTTTACATATTAATTTCAACTATTTTTTTATTATGCAAGATTTAAATTTCTACAAGTTTATGTAATCTTGAAAATGATGTTGAACATGGACATATATGAATCCTTAGTTCTATTTTTGCTATTCATATAGAATTTTAATTTTTTTTATCCTAAATATTGTCATGATTAATTTACTACATTATTAAGACTTTTTTTTTTTTTAATTTATAGTAATGTTGTTTAATTTTCAATGGAAAATTTTTTCTTTCTTAAATTGAACCTGCTAGCCATTAATTATTTGTTTCATTTTTGTTCCATATACTTTCACAATGTTGGATCACAACAATTATTTCTATTGGCTTTTATGAACTAGTACAATGGTAAGCTATTGTTGGAGATAATATTCTCGCTCGATCTAAAATTTTTAGTTTCATTCTAGCTAATTGAAATATTTGATTTATGGCAACTAAATAATGTATGAAAAATGATTTGCAAAACAACATTGAAATTAGTTTAATAATGACCATTTTTTTTTAGAAACGTTTAATAATGACCAATATTATTTCTCAATATGAACAAAAAGTGGCTTACCAAACAAAACAAAGAAACAGGCTTAGACAACGTGAAAATTTTAAATGAAAAAAAAAAAAAAGAAGGAAGAAAGAAGTGGCAAAATGTTGAGAAAAAATAAAAAAGGATATGACTTAGAAGAAAATGGGCAACTAGATAAATGACCATTTCTAATGAGTTGTTTTGAAAAATGGTCATTTTTCATTTGAAAAATGGTCCATTACTATTTTTAGAATGTTTTTTTAACAATGAGACCGAAAAAATTACACCTAATGGAAATCTAAATCTAGTTAACATTTAAATTCAAATATAGCATAAATGAGAGAGAATCTAGGAATTAAGTTTAAAATATAATATCAAACTTTAATCAAGCAATTTTAAATTTACAAAGATCACAAATTATCTTAACAATATGATTTAATAATAAAAATAAATTACAAAAATATAGTTTATTTAAATTACCTTTGAGGGCAAAATAGATATACAACATTTTCAAATTTTGATAGAAAAACATATTTTCCTCTAAGGGATGATTGTTGTAGTAGAATTGACGTCAATATAATCAACAAACTATATATATATATATATATAAATCCTGGAAGTTGGAGGGATCGTATTTGAATCATTTACAGTGGCAGAGTGGTCATAATCTATTAAAATGCAAATATCGTTCGCCCTATTGTTGGAAACGAAAAATAATAGCCATAACATCTCTATCCGAGAATTTGTTTGATTATTCTCAAATTTAAGATTACTCCTTATGAAATCATTGAGATGTTTTTTTTTAGAAAATGGATACTTTATTGAAAGCGTATGTAAGGCACATACAAACTTGCAGCAGCAAGATTACAAAAAGGCATCCCAATTAATAGCAATGGACGCAGCATCATAGCAAGAAAAGACCTTGGAGTTAGAGGACCAAAGCGCAGCAAGAGAGATGGAGTCATCCCAGATCTGATAGATAGAGCAAGAGGTTCCCTGAAAGACTCTAGCGTTCCTCTCCTTCCAAATAGACCAAGTATAAGCAACAAAGAAATTTCGACAAAGGATATCTCTTTGGGATTTAGCTTTATACGCGAAGGCTTCGGCACAGAGATGGTCAATCGAGAGAGGGCATGGAGCTTGAAGACCAGCCGCTAAATTAAATTTATACCGAAGGGAGGAAGCCCAACTGCAATGAACGAAGAGATGGTCTATAGATTCAGTGCTTCTTCTACACATAAAACATATATTCGGGTTTAGTGCAGTTCCACTAAGCTTCTTCTGCAGCCTGTCACCAGTGTTGAGTTTTTTGTGGAACAAGGTCCATATAAAGAATTTACACCTCTTAGGAATACTGGCTTGCCAGAGATTATTAAAAACTGATTCCCCATGATTGAGGACGGGGGCTCTGTGACCTCGTAAAATATTCCGAGCAGACTTGGTTGTAAATATGCCCTCTTTTGAAGGGATCCATTTGAGAAAATCTTTGCCTTTGGAAACACCAGGCCTAGGCAAATCAGAGGTGAAAGCAGTCCAAGATTGCAACTCTCTGTCAAGAAGATTTCTTCTAAGCTTAATGTTCCACATTTGAGATTCAGGGGACCAAGCATCAGACACCAATAAACTTTTCTCCTCAGATAGATGAAAAAGCCGATTGTTGATGGAGATGTTTGAAGTCCACATTTGAAATCATTGAGATGTTTGAAGGTAGAATCTGATTGCAATGTCACTATTGACACCTTGTAGCCAGTATATCCTGATTGTTATTATTCCACCTCCCATCATATACCATATAGAGACGAGAATACCAGACATCTAGTTTTGAAAATAAAGATGAAAATTACTTTGTATAGATAAGAGAATGAATAGAATTGAAAATAAATGTAAATTAATTCAGTAGTGTAGCGCATACCTATGTTTAGAGATCAATAACATTTTCAATGGTGACAAGAACAGTAGAGCAAAAAATCGATGGATGGAAAAAAGTTGGGAAAAACAAGAGATGTTATTGATTAGATAATAAAAACTAACCGTCTAATTGAAAATCGAAAATGAAAACCTAAATTCTGTATAATCTTTCCATGTAGTTGAAATTTGAATTTGAAATTTCAAAGAAATGAGAGAGAAGATATTCAATGTAGCTAATTTGTTTTCTTTAATTAGGGGAAGAAACCAAATATATATATTAACTAGATAATTGGAAGAACAATCTGTAACGAACCGACTAAAAAGGGGCTAAATACATGTTGATGGTTGAAAACGTAAAACTTTTCAAACTTAAAGCTGAAGAAATCAAAAGTAAAACTTTTTATTTAATAAACTGGGTCCAAAACCATAAATTCAATTTACAATAATAAAATAGTCAAAGACAGTTGATAGACAATTTCCATGAAACTGAAAGTTTAAAACATCTAAAAATATGAAACTAAGAAACTTGATCCTAGGCTTCTAAGGACTGAAACATGAAGCATTTTGTCTAGGGTAATTACTTATCTCCACCTTAAGCCAATGAGTAGGGGTGAGCAACTTTAATCGAAAAAATGAGCCAACGGACTGAAACCGATCGAATCAACTTCGATCAATTGGTTTTTGTATAGAATTGATCGGTATCGACTTTTCTACAAGAAAAACCAACCAATCAGTCGATCGATGACCCCAAGAGAGCTGAAACCAACCGAACCCACTGAAATGTGTTTTTTTTTTTTTTTTTTTTGAAATAGGACTGAAATGTGTTAATATTAAAAACAAAATGTCAAATTCGATTTTCCCATGCAATTTTAAGAAACCAAAACCAGCGGCTATTATTTTTAAAAAAAATTATTTTAATATTTTTTTATTCAATATTTTCTCCAAGCCCACTATTCTCTCTCCCCTTATTTCGTCTCTTCCTTTCCATATTCTGTCCTTCCATCTTCTTTTCTCCATTCTCTCTTTCTCATAGTCTTTCTTTCTTCCTTTTTCTTCAAAATCATACCAGGCCTTTTGTCCGAGACTCGAAGGAAGCCATTGTTGTCCTATTGTTGCACCATTGATGCATTACAAACCATTTTTTCCTCCTTCCTTTCTCCTTCTTCTCTCTTCTCTCATTCTCGTTTTCTCTCTTTCTCTCCATTTTTATTTTCATCAAAACTCTCTTCACTGGAGTTTAGATCACCACAAACCAACCAGTTGTTTCTCTTCTCCACACGAACTCACAAAATTGATCAAAACTGATCAATTTTTTCTTATAGTTGGTCGGTCGGTTTCATAATAACTCCCAAAACCGACTACCACTAACCGATCAAAATCGACATATCAATGGTTGGAGTCAGTTTTTGTCCAAAACCGTCACCAACCAACAAATGATCACCCTTAAACTAGAGTATTGTGTGGGTCAGTCCTGCAAGGCAAGTAACACTAGAGACTCGTTTACAACCCTCTAGCAAAACTAAACCTATCACAACACAATACCCTTGAAAACATGAACATTAAAATCGGTGGCGCAACTGGTGCATGAAAACATGCCTGAACATATGTTTTACACCAAAAACTGATGGAGCAACTGGTGCACGAGAAACGTGCCTGAACATACACTTTACACCATCCTCAGACTGGTAAAGTTACTGGTGTATGGAAACATGCCTTAACATAAGCTTCAAATTAACAATCCTAAAACGGAGAGAGTAACTGCTGCACAGAAATGTGCCTGAACATAAGCTCGAAATAGTTCTGAGATGGGAAAAGAAATTAACCCTAGCTAACATGGAACTTAAAAATCATTTGAGTTTGTTTGAGGCCCTAAAACATGATTAAAGTCCCTAATCATCATTTCATTGTTATGACGTTCATACATGCTAAAGAGTTGTCTCCTTTCAAGCTTGATAAGACACTATTCATCAAAAAGACTTGATGAATCTGAAAATTCAGATTCAGTCTCATCTTTAATTCATAATGTACTTATCAATCCATGTATCTATATGGATTTAATCCAAAAGACTTTATGATTGATACAATTTTTTTAGTTCAACGAGTGTGGAGAGGGTGAGAGATCAAACAATCGACTTTGAGATAGTAATTGGTGCCTTATCCACCGAGTTATGTTCGGACTGACATCTGGTTGATACATAATTTGCTATCATACAACCACACACAAAAATTCGTTGAAAAAAAAAGATAATTCAAATTATCAAATATATCTTCTTCTTCTTTGGTGCTGGAATATAGCTCCAAGTAACTGCGAGAGAAAACTTTTTGCATATTTAAGGACAATCTTTTTTTGCTCTAACTTTGAACTATGTTGAAGTGTTTACCATTATATATCAATCGTAAAGATTAGATATGGCCTTAGGGTTAGAAACATATTCTTCTCTTGTTTATTAACTCAAACGGTTTCTTTTAGCTGTGTATTTGTGAATTCATACTAATGATACGTTTCAAAACACACACAACATACATTACAAACAAATATTATTTCTCTAAGAAATTCTAATTATTTGATAACGTGATCAATATAATCTACTAAAAACACCATGAATTATAATATTATTTTTTCCTATTTTGAAAAAATACAATTAAAATTGAAATTAATTTTTAATATTAAATATTTTTATAAAAAAACCTTAAACTAATATAAATTAATTTTTTCTACAAATAAAAAATTAAATTAATATAAATTAAATTGATATAAAAATAAAACATTAAATTAATAAAGACCAAAATCTTATATAAATTTACATTATATTAAACTAATAGGTGCTAAAGATATTAGGCAACATGAGCATAGCTCAACTGGCATAAAACTTGTACTAATGATTGAGAGGTTTGTAGTTCAAATCCCCCACCCCAAGATATTCATCTACAAAAATCTTGCAAAACAAACTTAGTTTTCTTAGGCCCCATTTGGTTTTTTTTTTTTAAAAAAAAAAAAAATTATGCTTGTTTTTCTCCTAATTTTCTTACCATGGTTTTCATCTTTGTTAAACAAACTTGAATTCTTAACTAAATTCCAAAAACAAAAACAAGTTTTCGAAAACTACTTTGTTTAGTTTTTAAAACATGACTTGGTTTTTGAAAATATGAGAAAAGTGTAGATGACAAAACAAATAAACTTACGGATGGTAGTAGTGTTTATAGGCTTAATTTTGAAAAACAAAAAACCAAATGGTTATCAAATGGGCCTTTAATATTCCCATACATTTACATAAATTATTCCTTCAAAACAAACACAATCATCTAAAATGTCGAGCATCTATATTTTCGAGTATTTATAATTTCAGACATATGAAGATTTCAGTTATCTAAATTTCTAATAAAGAGACCGACCTTAAGTTTAATTCTACTATTTTTATTTAACTTATTTAAAGAAAAAGAAGAAAAATACTTTAAAAAAATTGTTACACTCATTAAAATTTATTTCAATAAATATTAGAAATTATTGGTCCAATTATATTCTACTACAATTTTTCGTTTGGGCTAACAACAAGAATGACCAAAATTAAATACGCGTTTTGAAAAATGGCAACCTGACTCATTTTTTTAGATAAATGGCCAATTCAAATTTATGCATTAATTAATATGAATTAACGATTTACAAAAATACCCCCAAACACTAAAATAACAAATACCACACAAATACATGGTACATTTAACAGACTACATGATTTAATTTAAATAAAACCAAATTCAAATACAGAAACCTAAAATTAAGGAATCCAAACTTAATGATAAAAAAAGATTTGAAATTCAAATTTTAGTTAAACCCAGTGATTAGAAAAATCGATGATACAAAAAAATTCATATCCAAAAATTCATAATATTTTCACAGAATCTACCAATATGAATACTGAGGAAGTGAACTAAACACAAACACTGAGTAAGAGCTGTAATGCTAGCAAAATGATATTAAACCATTAATTAAAGCATAGAATAATTGAAATGTCAAATCAATAAATGAAAGAAATAAAAAAACTTAAAACAGCAGGAATAACAAAAAAAAAAACCATGAATTTGGTTAATTACCTAGGGTTTTACCAATAGCCTTAACCCACCTTCACATTTGAAATTACACCTTCAGCATTTTCCACTTTAAAAAGAAAAAGCACCTTGAGATAAACAAAAACCCTTCAGCTTCTTCACGCTTTTTCTTCTTCATCAATCTCCCGCATCCTCTCATCTTCTTCTTATTCTTCTTCATCCATCTTGGTTTTTGACTGCTGAAAATTGGTTTTTCAGTGAAGGACTTTGGTTCAGATAATCGATCTCACGCATGCACGTCGATTTCGGATTGTAGTTCAACGATTTCAAAGGCGAGGGAAAGAATACTCGAAGTAGACGTCGGCGCTCAGGAACAAGGACACTTGCTTCGACTCAAGGTACATTGTATCTCGCATGTACGGTTCTTGCTTTTTTTCTTACTTAGAACGTTGGGGTCATTCAATCCTTTTGGTTCGGGATTTAAAATGTAATAGGAAAACAAAACCGTACATGCGTTTGAAATACTAAAGCGTAGAGAAGAGTGAAAAAATTGAATCTTTAGCAAACAGAAAAAATCCAAATAAAAAAAAAAGATAATATCTGATTTTCAAACTAAACGATACATTTTGAAAACAAAATCTAGGGTAAACTAAATCAATTTGATACTAAGAGAGAGAAAACGGTTGATAAAAGGAGAGAGAAAAAGATTACAATTACAGTTTCCTTAGTTTTAGGAAGCTGTAGAGAGACAGTTATGGAAAGGGCAAAAATGGAAGTTCAGGTAACAAATACAGTCGTGTGGGTCCCACGATTTGGCCATTTTTCCCCTTTTTATTTTTTGTCTATCTATCTAAACCGTTTATTTTTTTTTTTTGGCTATTTCCAAGGTTTTCCCAAACTAAGGGCAACCCTTTAATTAATTTTCCCAAATGCTTCTGATCAGAAAAAACTGAACCTATAAATAACTCTCTCAACCATTCCACCATTACGTAATTCTCTAAGCGACTTCACACACACCAAGGTTTTCTCTTGTTCGACAATGGCGACTTCAACCAAATTACTTTTCTCTATTTTTCTTCTTTTTCTTTTTGTTTTTCTTTCCCCTTCGTCCAATGCTCATCCACTCAAAGTTTGTATGTTTGACGCCATATACCAATTCGGTGACTCCATTTCCGACACATCCTCGAAAACCCTAACACTACATTTTCTCATCTTCCTTATGGCGAAACGTTTTTCAACAACCCCACTGCTCGATGTTCCAATGGCCTACTTATGATCAATTACTTTAGTAACCTTTGTAACGCCCATAATTTAACGAAAATTTCAAATTTCAATAGCTTTGGAGTTAAATTGGAGTCGGAGGGAATTCAAAAAATAGGAAAAAAATTGGTGAAATTTTAAAATAAGGGCTGGAATGGCAAAATTGTAAATAAGTTGTCTTTGTAGCCAAGCTAACCCTAAGCCACTTTCTTTTATTTAAGTCGCACGGAGCCCTATGTGAGCCATCTCTTCAACCTTCACTCTTCTCCCTCCCTTCTCCTTACCCGAAAACAGCCATCTCAAGCTCCCTTCTTCGGCGGCGACAGTCAACCTTCACCGGCGACAGCACACGACGGCGGCACGCGTTCCTCTGGCAAGCACCACGACGACGACGCTCGTTCCTCCGGCAAGCTTCGCGACAGCAGTAGCAGACTAGTCCTTGCGGCGTCTCGCGCGTCTTCTCTCTGGCAGTGCAGCGGCTCACGGCGGCGTGACGGGTCTTCTCCTTCAGCAGCAGCTCGCGATTCAGGCGGCGGTGTTGGTGTGCGGCAGCGGCGATGCGACGCGATTTCCGGGGGCGACAGTGTATAGGTGGTTGCGGCAGGGGCTGTTTTCCGGCAAACAGCTGCTGTTGGGTAGTTTTCCAGCAAGATTTCGACACTTTTGGGTGATTTTCCTCCTTTGGGTAAGTTAGATTGACGATTGTGTGGGTTGATTTTAGCGTTTGGTTGAGTACACATTCAATTTTTGTTTGTTCTTCAAGCTTATTCTTCGTTTCCGGCGATTTCTAGCGTGGGCAAGTGAGATAAATCAAGTTTTGGTTAATTCAAGTATGTAGGAAGGTTACCCATTAGTTTTCATCTTTGTTTTCAAGGTTCTCTTGACATTGGGAGTTTTAATTATCGAATTGAAGCGATTTTGGGTTTCCGATCAGCCGTTAATTGAAGTTTTGTGAATCGCTTAGTTCAATTAAGAGTGAGATCGGCTTTGCTGGAATTAAATTCTCGTTTTAATTAAGGAGTTATAAGCCAAGGTAAGTGAACTTATTGTTGAACTTTTTAATTGGGTGCACGTGTTTGATTTTCCAAATTTTTCGTGTTATGAGTTGTTCATGAAATTTATTATTATTGTTAAAAGCATGAAAATTGTGCATGAAAAATATATTATTTTAATTACGTAAGCGTTTATGAAAATTGTTGAAAGCGTGAACTTTATTATTATTGCTTTGTATTTGTTGATATCTGAAATAATTGAGTTGGTGGTCTCTCAAAATTCCATTAAAGTAATGAGTTTAAAATTCGATTAAAGGAATGAGTTTAAAATTCCATTAAAGGAATTATTTACGAGTTTAAGTGTACATGAAATTGATGTACATTCAGAGATGCCTACATAGGACTTACAGACATGAAATTGATGTACCTAAGTTGAGGTTCGTGAAATTGACGACCTCGAGGTTTCGTGAAATTGACGGCCTCCGTAGGAGACATATGAAATTGATGTGTATAGGATATGCATGAAATTGATGTATATCATCTTTCATTAGTAAGTTAAAATAAAGTTTAAGAGCCACCAAAATTATATTTGATGTTAATTTTTAAAATGTTTTTAAAGCGTGACCCAACCTCAATAGTAGGGTCACTTACTGAGTATTTTAAAATACTCATTCTTATCAAAAATAATTTTTTCCAGGTAAAGGCAAGGGCAGTTGCAAGGCGACTGATGAGAATCCGTTAGGCAGCCATGAGGGAACTAGGAACTTCATATTTTATTTTTCTTCCGCTTTAAGAACTCTGTTTTAGTTTATTTGTAATTTGTTTGAGAAATTTTCTAGAGACCATGTACATTTATATTTTAAAAATTATGTAAGATTATTTAAAACCTTTAAAATTAGGGATCCCGAATAAAAGTTTTGTTTTAAAGTTTTTACCTAAATTAAGTGTTTATGTTTTAAAATATTTTTATTTAAAAAGGTCTCCAAAGCATGCATTGTCGTAACGGTCCCTTAAAGGCTTTTTAAGAAGTCGGGTCGTTACAACCTTTCTCAACCTCATCTTCTTTTGTTTTCACTTATTTTACTTTCTTTCACAATTGGTTTCTAATATTATAATGGTTATTTTGCAGCTTTAGACGTTGGACTTCCTTTATTGAATCCTTATCTAAACAAAGACGCTTTGACAAATCATGGAGTTAACTTTGCAATAGCTGGTTCTACGGCTTTGCCTACCGAAGTTCTTTTGCAGAAGAAAATCTTTTCTCCCGTTACTAACTCTTCTCTCAACCATCAACTTGATTGGATGTTCTTACATTTCAACTCCATTTGCTACAATCAAAGAGGTAATTAATTAACCTTGTAGTTTTATACATAGAGGGTTTTTTTTCCTTCTCATTTTATGTTTTGTTTGATGTTGAATATTTATTGAGGAGAAGATTATTATTGACAAGCCCAAGCCCATTACTGAGAAGGAAACGGATGAAAGGCAACCCAATATCAGCAAGAATGGTAGTAAGAAATTCCAGAACATTCAAGCATCCAAATCCGTTGAGCTTTGTCCATTGTCTGTATTCCAGGTGTCCTCTGTTATTCTTTATTTTTGTAATTATTCATTATTGGCTTGGGGATTATTCTTTCTGTATAAATACTGGGGTTTGGCCTCTCGATTGATAAATGAAAAGGAGGTGTGAAGAAGAAACTAAGTTTTATCTCAATTACACTGGTGTGAATTTCTTAATGGAAAATTGTAGTGGGTGGCAAATTGGACCAAATTAATAGCAAATATAGCACCATGTAAAAAAAATTGCAAATATAGCAAAATCTATCGGAGTCTATCTGATAGACTTCGATTATCACAGTTTATCAGCGATAGACTCTGATTAATCAGAATCTATCAGTCTACTGATAGACTCCGATTATTCAGAGTCTATCAGTGTCTATCGCTGATAAACTCTGGTTAATCAAAATCTATCAGTGTCTATTAGTGTCTATCAGTGACTATCACTGATAGACTTTGATTAATCGAAGTCTATCAGCGATAGACACTGATATACTTTGAATAATCAGAGTCTATCAGTGATAGACACGGATAGAACCCGACAACAGCTTTTTAGTCTTGTACAATTAATTTTGCTATATTTGCAATTAGTTTGAAACTGTGCTATATTTGCTATTAATTTGGTCCAATTTGCCATCTATGCAACTGCCACTTTCTTAATTTGGTATCAGAGCAACAATGGCCAGCGCCAATTCTGTCGGAGCTTCTGTTGTATCTTTCGGAACCACCAATTTCAGTAGCCCTCCATTGAACCAATTGCTTAATCAAATCACCTCCATCAAGTTAGACAGAGGTAATTTCTTACTTTGGAAAAACCTTGCGCTCCCAATTCTTCGAAGCTATAAGTTGGAAGGCCACCTCTCTGGTGAGAAACCTTGTCCAGCGCAATTCATTCAAGCAACAGCAACAGCTGAAAACCCAAATGCAAGCTCAACCGCTAGGGAAGGAGCTTCGAGTTCTGAGGCAGTCGTGAGTGGAGCATCTTCGTTCTCAACTCCAGCGGCGACTGTCAATCCACAGTATGAATCATGGGTTGCCATCGATCAATTGTTACTCGGATGGCTTTACAATTTGATGACCCCTAAAGTAGCTACTCAGGTGATGGGTTTCGAAAATTCTCAAGAACTTTGGACAGCGATTCAAGAACTATTCGGCGTTCAATTAAGGGTCGAAGAAGACTATCTTCAGCAAGTGTTTCAGCAGTCTCGAAAAGGATGTATGAAAATGAAAGAACATTTGCGTTTAATGAAAAATCATGCTGATAATCTTGGTCAAGCAGGAACTCCGGTCACGACTAGAAATCTGGTGTCTCGAGTCCTTTTAGGGCTGGATGAAGAATATAACCCAGTTGTAGCAATGATCCAAGGCAGAGGAAGCATCACATGGTCTAAGATGCAGGCGGAGTTGTTGGTGTTTGAAAAATGTCTTGAGCTTCAAAATACTCAGAAAAACATTATCTCGTTCAGCCACAATGCATCCGTGAATATGGCAAACAGCAATTCCAATGGAAATCAACAGAATCAGAACTTCAACAATAGTGGAAGACAAAACTATTATGGAAGAGGAGGTCAAAGAGGAAACAGAGGCAGAGGATTTGCAAAAGGCTATGGAAACTTCAATAACAATAAGCCTATATGCCAGGTATGTGGTAAACCAGGCCATATGGCCTTAACCTGTTATTAGCATTTTAACAAGGAATTTTCTGGTCCACAAAGTCAAAACATGGGAGAAAATGGAAGGCAATCAGTACAGACCAATCCTTCACCGAATGCCTTTGTGGCTAGCCAAAATGTGAATCTGTTTGTAGCAACCCTTGATGCCGTGGTCGATCCAAATTGGTTCGCTGATAGCGGAGCGTCAAACCACGTGACTGCCGACTATAACAACATTGTGAACCCCATTGAATACGAACATACCGAATCTGTCACTATAGGAAATGGAAATAAACTACAAATTTCGTATGTTGGCAACTCTAGCTTAACTGATGGATGCAATAGGTTGAAATTAGAAAATGTGTTGTGTGTTCCAAATATTGCAAAGAACCTAGTGAGTGTGTCTAAGCTAGCACATGATAACCATATATTCGTTGAATTTCATGATGATTTCTGCCATGTAAAGGACAAGGATACGGGCGAGTGCTGCTGAAAGGGGTCCTCAGTAATGGACTATATCAGTTTGAGAATGTGAGGACTACAGCAGTAGATGTGAAGGATACAGTGAGCAGCAACAAGTTTAGAGAAGTCAAAAATGCCAAGTCTTCCTCTGTTTTTGTATTATTAAATAACATGAATGTAGTGCCCAAAACTGTTTGGCACGGACGTCTAGGACATCCATCTTTAAAAGTGTTTGATTTCATAGTAAAATCTCGTAATCTTCCAGTCTAAGCTAATGAGAAGTTGCTATTTTGTGATGCGTGTCAGTTCGGTAAAGCACATGCACTGCCTTTTCCAACATATAGTTCTCAAGCAAAGTCTAGTTTTGTATTTATATGTCATAGATTGCAATGAGAAATTGAGAAGTGCTTTGTTCATGGTGGGTGAGGTTGGTGGCAATGACTATAACTATGCACTATTCCAAAGGGAAAACTATTCAAGAGGTAAAAGATATGGTGCCAGATGTTGTTCAAACCATAAAGAGTGTTGTTGAGGTAATTTGTCTTTAGATTCTTCTAATTTCTTTTGTTACTTTTATAATTAATTAATTTGAGTTTTTGTTACTAATCTCTTTTTGTTTATGTTGTTGTAATTTACAGAAAGTTATAAGTTATGGTGCTACTCGCATTGTTGTTCTTGGAAACTTTCCAATTGGATGTTTTCCCATGATCTATCTTACTGGATTCCAAACAAACGATACAACTGCTTATGATGAACTTCATTGTTTAAAGGATTTAAACAATTTTGCAAGCTATCACAATGATCAAATCAAGCAAGCCATCGAAGTACTGAAGAAAGAGAATCCACATACTATTATCGTATATGGTGACTACTACAATTCGTTTTTATGGTCATGCTTTCTTACTAGGTATGGTTTTTATACCTACAAAATAATATTAGAACTTAAATAAAATCCTGATTATTATTTGTTTGGTGGCATGATTAACTTACAAAGGATTACATTTCTTGATTACTAATGATATGTTGAATTCTCGTGTGAACAGGATTTGATGAAGCATCTTTGCAAAAATCATGTTGTGGGATTGGAGGAGACTACAACTTTAGCCTTATGCAAATGTGCGGACTTTCTGGAGTACCAGTTTGCCCAAATCCAATGAATTTATTAGTTGGGATGGAGTTCATTTGACACAAAAGACTTACAAATTCATGACATCTTGGCTCATCCACGATATCTTCACAAAATTGCACTGCATTGTTTAAATTTTGTTTTAGTGAGATTTTTATTTTCAATAATTTACATGTGTTAGGATATATAGTTAGTTTGTTAGGATATATTGTTAGTTTGTTAGTAACTAGTTGGTATTTCTGTTAGTTTGTTAGTAACTAGTTGGTATTTCTGTTATTGTAACTGGTTGCTATATTGGCTATTTATACAGCCTTGCTTTAATGAAAAGGTATGCAAGACTTTCATCTACTCTGAAGGTTCTAATATGGTATCAGTCGCTCTAATTTTTTAACCTTCGAGAGTTTCTTCTTCCTTCCGCAACTTCTTCGAGTTTCCAGTTCCATCCATGGCTGACGACTCTTCTTCTACGACTCAGCCCACAAATCGATCCGTTATTGAGCAATACGAAAATCCTTATTTCTTGCATCATTCAGATGGAACTAATCTCGTTCTCGTTTCTGACCTCCTGACAGAATCCAATTATACTTCCTGGTGCAATGCTATGATTATTGGCTTGACAATGAAGAACAAGTTAGGGTTCGTCGATGGTACTATCACCCAACCTGACAGTGAAATGCGGCGCTCTTGGATCATTTGCAATGGTGTGGTTACTGCTTGGATATTGAATTCCCTCTCAAAGGAGATCGCAGCTAGTGTCAATTTCGCTGAGACTGCTCGGGACATTTGGCTCGATCTTCAGCAACGGTATCAAAGAAAGAATCGCCCTCGTGTCTTTCAGCTTCGTCGAGAGATTTCGAATCTTGTCCAAGATCAAGACTCTGTCACCACATACTTTGCAAAACTCAAAACGCTCTGGAATGAATTTTCTTCCTATCGTCCTGTCTGCAGTTGTGGGAAATGTACGTGTGGAGGTGCCAAGAAACTTACTGAGTATTTTCAGACCGAACACGTTATGACTTTTCTCATGGGATTGAATGATTCATTCAGCCAAATCCGCACACAATTGCTTCTTATGGAACCAGAGCCGACCATCCAACGGGCTTTTTCTTTGGTTGCGCAAGAAGTTGAACAGCGAGCTTCGGTGAATATCACTCATTCATCCTCCGTCGCAAGCAACACAATCTCTTCGCCAGCCGCACTTCTTGTCAAGAATAATCCTCCAAGTCGAACACAATCGTCTATGAACAAGAAGAAAGAACGGCCTCATTGCACTCACTGCAATATTCTGGGCCACACCGTGGACAAGTGTTATAAAATCCACGGTTATCCACCAGGATACCGCAATCAAAGGGTCAACTCCTCGAAGACAGACACTCCTTGTTCCACCGTTACTCATGGTTCCTCGTCTTCGGCTGATTCTTTATCTTCTTTAACACCTGAGCAGTGTCAAGGGTTATTGGCCATTCTCCAGAGCCATCTCACTAAAGTTTCTGCTCCTGCTGATACTTCTCCATCAGCTCATGTGGCAGGTATTTGTTCTGTCCCTCGTGTTTCTTCTGTTACATCGTGGGTTCTTGACTCTGGAGCGTCTATTCATATTTGCCATTTGAAAGAATTATTTACATACTTGAGGCCTGTTACACATAAGTCAGTCACTCTACCGAATCAAACTCAGATTAAAGTAGATTTTGAGGGGGATATTCAACTTAACAGTGATATCATGCTGCGTAATGTGATGTTTATTCCGTCTTTCAGTTTTAATTTGATCTCCATAAGTGCTTTAACTGCTAGTCAACCTCTTGTTGTGAAATTTGTTGAGAATTCGTGCATTCTTCAGGACAAGTCCTCCTGGAAGACGATTGGGAAGGCTGATCATTGGCAAGGTCTTTACCTGTTGAAAGTTGCTTCCCCCGTGACTGCTTTGAGTACTACTGTTTTGAATAAATCTTTTCCTTGTAATAATGTAACATGGCATGATAGACTCGGCCATCCTTCTTCTAAGCATCTTAATGCTTTGGGCTCTTTGTTGCAAAATAACAGTGTTAAAACTTTTTCACATGATCCTTGTCTCATTTGTCCTCTTGCCAAACAACGTAGGCTGTCTTTTCATTCTAACAATCATATATCTGACAAAGTGTTTGATCTGCTGCACTGTGATATCTGGGGCCCCTATAAAACACCAACACATGCTGGTTTTCGGTATTTTCTTACCTTAGTAGATGATCATTCTCGTTACACCTGGGTTTTCCTCATGAGACAAAAGTCAGAGGCTCTTCAGATAATTCCTCGTTTCTTTCAACTGGTGGAAACTCAATACTCTGCTTCCATAAAGCAATTTAGATCAGACAACGCTCCTGAGCTTGCCTTCACAGAGTTCTTTGCTTCTAAAGGGGTGATTCATCAGTACTCGTGTGTAGCTAGACCTGAGCAAAACTCAGTTGTGGAGCGCAAACATCAGCACTTGCTGAATGTTACTCGTGCTTTATTGTTTCAATCGAGAGTCCCAGTCTGTTTTTGGGGTGAGTGTGTCCTCACAGCTTGTTACCTCATCAACAGGACTCCATCTCCCTTGTTGAAATGGGAAACTCCTTTTCTTCGTCTCCACAGGAAGCATGCTGATTACTCTAACATAAAAGTGTTTGGTTGTCTTGCTTTTGTCTCCACTTTGCAGCATAATAGATCTAAACTTCAACCTCGGGCTCTTCCTGCTGTTTTTCTTGGCTATCCTCCAGGAGTCAAGGGTTTTCGTTTATATGACATTCAGTCCAAGAAAATTTTTGTCTCCAGGGATGTGGTGTTCCACGAACATCTGTTTCCTTTTCATACAGTTGCTCCGCAAGGTGATCCTACAACCATTTTTCCTGACTTAGTTTTGCCAACGGCTTTCAATTATTCTGGTACAAGTTCTACTGATCAGGCTACCAGTGGTTTTCCAACACTTGCGGATGGATCTAATTTTGATGAACAAACACCTGATGTTCTTACTGGCACTACAGTTGACGGGACTCCTGATACTTGTGCCCGCATTGAACCTGAACAACAGCCTCAATCTCCAGTAGTTGCTGATCCTACTGATGTAATTTCACAACCTGATGGAGTTGTTCCTAACAGTGAGCTTGCTATTGTTGCTGATACTGTTACTACTGATTCCTGCAATCAGCCTCGGCGCTCTAACAGAACATGTAAGGTGCCATCTTACCTTCGGGACTACCATTGTAGTCTTTTATTCTCCACTGACATACCCAAGGCAAATCATCAGTATCCATTGGCCACCTATCTATCTTATGATAGACTATCTCCTAAGTACAAAAGTTTTGTTCTTAGTGTTTCAACTCACTATGAACCAGATTTTTACATCAAGCTGCTCCATTCCCTCATTGGCGTGAAGCAATGAGTGCTGAGTTACATGCTATGGAAGCTAACCGTACGTGGTCTATTGTCCCTCTTCCAAAGGGTCATCACTCCATTGGGTGCAGGTGGATCTATAAGGTAAAATTTAAGTCGGATGGGTCTATTGAGCGCTATAAAGCCCGGTTGGTAGCAAAGGGGTATACTCAGCAGGAAGGAATCGACTACCTAGAAACTTTTTCACCTGTTGCAAAGTTGGTCACAGTGAAAATTCTTCTTTCCATTGCTGTTTCTCTAAACTGGCCCTTACTCCAGCTCGACGTGAATAATGCTTTCCTCCATGGAGAGCTTAATAAGGAGGTTTATATGGATGTTCCTCTTGGTTATGAACATGGAGTACAATGTCCTAACAATAGTAAACTTGTTTGTAAGCTTCACAAGTCCATTTATGGACTCAAACAGGCTTCTCGCCAATGGTTTGATAAATTTACGGCTGCACTCTTGATGCTTGGTTTTCGACAATCAAAGAGTGATTATTCCCTCTTTACTCGAGGTGCTGGTGTCTCTTTTCTTGCTCTTCTTGTCTACGTGGACGATATTATTGTCACTGGACCTTCTGAGCGGCTCATCACTGATTTAAAAGGACACCTAAATTTTTCATTCAAATTAAAAGATCTTGGAGCTCTTCGTTATTTCCTTGGACTTGAACTGGCACGGTCTTCGAAAGGAATTCATCTATCTCAGCGCAATTACACTTTGCAGTTGCTTGAAGATACAAGTTTTTTAGCTTCCAAACCGTGTAATCTTCCTATGGATCCATGTATCAAACTCACAGCAGATCAAGGGGAATTACTTCGTGATCCTACTGTCTATCGGCGCTTAGTTGGCCGTTTACTTTATCTCACTATTTCTCGGCCGGATATTACTTTCTCTGTTCACAGATTGAGTCAGTTCGTTGCTCACCCAAGGACTTCACATTTGTCTGCCGCTCATCATCTCCTCCGGTACTTGAAAGGGTCTCCAGGGCAAGGAATCTTCTTATCAGCTTCTTCAACTTTTCAGTTACGAGCCTTTACTGATGCGGATTGGGCCTCATGTCCTGATACTCGCAAATCGACGACTGGATTTTGCGTTTTTCTGGGAGACTCCTTGGTCTCTTGGAAGGCAAAGAAGCAAAGCACAGTTTCCCGTTCTTCTGCTGAAGCTGAGTATAGGGCTTTGGCTGCAACGGCTAGTGAGCTGGTATGGATCATTCAATTACTCAAAGAGTTTCGAGTTTCTTTTTTGGCCCCTGCTTTGATATTCTGTGACAATCAGTCTGCAATTCATATTGCATCAAATCCGGTCTTCCATGAACGTACAAAGCATATCGAGCTTGATTGCCATTTTGTCAGGGATAGAATTGTCAAAGGAGAAATTAAGTTGTTGCCCGTTCGTTCGAATATGCAACTGGCTGATATCTTAACTAAGGCTCTTCCATTTCCTGCTTTTTCTACTTTGCTTTCCAAGATGGGAGTTGTAAACTTAACAGGCCCATCTTGAGGGGGGAGTGTTAGGATATATAGTTAGTTTGTTAGGATATATTGTTAGTTTGTTAGTAACTAGTTGGTATTTCTGTTAGTTTGTTAGTAACTAGTTGGTATTTCTGTTATTGTAACTGGTTGCTATATTGGCTATTTATACAGCCTTGCTTTAATGAAAAGGTATGCAAGACTTTCATCTACTCTGAAGGTTCTAATAACATGTAATTAATTTGGAAACTTCCTATTCTACCATATATATGTTTACATGTTCTTGAACCCAATTCAAAACTCAATTGATTGTTCGTTCTTCATTTTTTTTTTCAGTCAATTATTCGTGGAATCTAAAATAAAAGTATTAATTTGAACACTCTTACTAAAAAGATTTTAATATAGAAAAAAGACAATTTTTACTACGTCTTAAATCTAACTCAAATAGAGGAGGCTAAACGAATTTGAAATTGTGACAAAAATATTTTTTTTTTCTGAAAATTAAAAACAAATTAATATTATTTTAGTTGTTAGATGACAACGAAGACATTATTGTATTATATGAAGGATTATATATGGAGATTAAATATAAAAGCAAACAAAAAAAAAAAAAAAAACAAATAGTGAGAAGATAAGAACTTTATCTCTTAGGGGCTGTTTGGGGCGCTAAATTGGTTATAATATCTGGTGGTTATAATAATCTGGAGATTATAATAGTCTGGGGGTTATAATAATCTGTGTTTGGGGTGCAGATTATTATAGTCTGGGATAAAATAATCTGTGTTTGGGGTGCAGATTATTTTAGTCTGGGATAAAATAATCTGTGTTTGTGATCCAGATTATTTTAGTCTGGGTTAAAATAGTCTGTGTTTGGGATGCTGATCTGTTTAACATGAGATTCTAAATCAAAGGTTCAAGTTGACTGTTTTTTCCTGATTTTTTTTCATCATACAACTTTGTATGTCAAATATTATATTTTGCAAATATCAATCAAATTTTTTTTGGATTCAGTTGTAAAAAAAATAAAGTATTGGTGCTGATCTGTTAAATGATGTGTTTAACTTAAAAGGAAACAAAAATAACCTAAGGTAAGAGTTGATTTTCTTTGTTTTAGGGTCATGATTTTTTTCACAAAAGAAGTCATTTTATGATTTCATATTGGAAAACCATATTTGTTTCATTTCTGTATTTTCAACGTAAAAATGGTAATGCTTATGTACAAAGAAATTATGTAATAAAACTCCATATTTAATAAAACTCCATATTTATATATGTAGAAAGACAACCTAATATTTAATTCCCTAAAGTTGCACAAAAAAAAATACATCTGGGAGGTAATGTTGCCTTATATGGGTCACGACCATGGTGGCACAAAAATATTTTTTCCTAGAAATATATGAGTACAAAAGATAGATAGAAAATTCTTGAAAGCAAAGATAATTGTGAAGCAACACATGGGTCGAGGAGTGGTGGGTCAACTGTGTTCGTACAGATACCACTCAACCTAGTATTTCTTTTTTCTTTTTCTTTTTTCCTTCTTTTTCATTTTCTTCCTCCATCTTGATCTTCTTCCTCCATCTTGATCTTCTTCATCTTATTCCTCCATTTCCATTTTCATCTTCATCTTCATCATCTTCTTCCTCCATTTCCATCATCATCTCCATCTTCTTCCTCAACCTCAAACTCCATCTTCATCAATTTCTTCTTCCTCTAACCCTAATGTCGATGACGTTTTCAACGACTTTTCCGACGGTTGCCGACAAATTTTTCGACGACCAAATATTTTTTCCTCGTTTTCTTTCTTTTCTTCTTTTTTTTTTCTTTATTTTCATTTTTTATATTTTTCAAAATGAAAATGAGAAGAAATATGAAAAAAAAAGGAAAAAAAAAACAAAAAACAACAGTTGCCGGAAGTCGTCGGCGATCACCGGAAAAGTCGTCAGAAAAGTGGTCGGACGTTTTCAACGACTTTTTCGGCGGTTGTCGACAAATTTTTTAACGACCAAAATTTTTTTCCTCGTTTTCTTTCTTTTCTTCTTTTTTTTTTCTTTATTTTCATTTTTTATATTTTTCAAAATGAAAATGAGAAGAAATATGAAAAAAAGAAAAAAAAAAAAAAGGTTGCCGAAAAAGTCGCCGGCGATCGTCGAAAAAGTGGTCGGCGGCCGTCGGAAAAGTCGCTGGAAACTTCGCCGGCCGACAGCGACCGACGGTCGTCGGAAAAGTCAAGGAGTTGCATGGAAGAAGAGAGGAGAGAGTTACTGTAGAAAATAGATAGAATAATCGGTTGGGTTGAATGATGGTTACCGTAGAGAATGGATAAAATAATTGGGGATAAAAATAACCCACCTCACCATTTATTTTTGTTAATGCCCCAAACACTGAATATGTTATAATAACCATGTTATAATAAAGGGGGTTATTATAACCTATTCAGTGCCCCAAACAACCCCTTATTGTTAAAGTAAATATACTTTACGAAAAAAAAGTTGAAATTTCGCTGATTTAAAAATCGCCATATAAAAACATATTAAGAACTTGTAAAATAAATAAAAATAACCACATCCATATGGAGAAAGGTAAACTAATAAAAGTGTTTTTGTAAGGTTTTTTTATTTACAAAAATCTCTGTCGTTTATCGATATTGTTGGGAGTGTGACCAAAGTTTCACATTGGCTAGATAATGGGAGGATCATGGGTATATAAGGGAGGACAATTATCTCCATTGGTATGAGGCATTTTGGGTGGAACCAAAAGCAAAACCACGAGGGCTTATGTCCAAAGTGGACAATATCATACTATTGTGGAGATCTATGTCGTGTCTGTTGTCCCTTAGAGATATTAATATTTGATATCGACATCAACATTCTAATCCTTGTCTACAATGTTCATCTTTATTCTTTATCGAAGTTGTTGGTTTTGTTTGAAAAAAAAAATTGGGCAAGCGGTCAGGAGGTATTTTTCATTTGGTTGTAAAGGGGATTGTTTCTTGAAATCAGTGTCGTGTGGCACAAGTGCAACAACGGTCACATTTTGGAGCACATCAATTCTTGGATAGATTAAAGATATGTTTGGAAGTGATTTTGAAATAGCTAAAATCACTTTTGATATGTCTAAAATCACATCACTTTCAAACTTGTAATGTTTTGCAATGGTGAGTAAATAATTTTGGAAACGTGCAAAAAAAATCATTTAAGTGATTCCTGGTCAATCACCTTGGAATGTGATTCTCTAGTGATTTTTGTCTAATGACTGTGGGTGATTTTGTTTTTAAAATGACTATTATTTCATATTTTAAAAAAATCCCCTTATTTTACTTTATTTTATCCATCTCTAACTTCATTTATTTCTAATTTTTACCACTCTCTTTGACTTTTCTCTCTATCTAAAGTTTTTATAAAAGGTCTCTCTAACTTTGTTCTCTTTTTAAAAACTGTTTATTCATATCCTAAAGGATAATTGGATCCCACGGGAATCCACATTGCGGGTTATAAGGGAGGAGGGAATCGACCCAGAAGTCAAAGTGGATGTCTTGTTAAATTATGATGGAACATATGGAAATGTTGATGCTGTTATGGAATTGTTGGGGGAGGAGGATGCAGTGACTGTTTTAGGAATCCCAAGGCCGAGAAGGATGACTCAGGATGAACTTATATGGCACTACGAGAGAAATGGCCATTACTCAGTAAAGAGTGGGTACAACTTGGCTTGTATGATTAAGGAAAAAGCTAGTAGCTCAAATTCATATCAGAGTAATCAGTGGTGGAAGTTCTTATGGGCCAGACAAATCCCAAGCAAAGTGAGGATTTTCTGTTGGAGGTTGTTTCATGATTTCCTTCCAACAGAGGTTAACTTACGCAAAAGAGGGATTGAGATCCAAGGAGGGTGTCCTAGATGCCAAAAAGCTGTTGAAACGACTTATCATGCCATATGGGAGTGTAAAAGGGCGAAGAAACAGTGGCAAGATTCTCCATTTTATCTGATTCCAGGGCCTCAGACTATTAAAAGTGCAGCCAATTTACTGTGGTGGTGCAAATCTAACATGTCCGCAAGGTATTTTGAAGATTTTGTGGGTATGTGTTGGTGGGTCTGGAATAGGAGGAATAAGGATTTGTTTGGGTCCACGTGCTCTCGAGAGACGGAGGGGGAAGGATGGAGCTGGGTTGTCGACTATCTCAATCAATTTAGAGAGTTCAATGACAGAAGGGGGTGAGGGGGGTTACTCAAATGGAAACTGTGAGATGGTCTCCTCCCGTTGCCCCAAATTTTAAACTCAATTCAGATGCAACAACAGATAAAGAGCTTAAAATAAGTAGCCTAGGTGCTATTATCATAGATGAATCTAGGGAAGCGATGCTTACTTGGTGATAAAATGTATTTTGTTATTTATTCTTCTAGACTTTTCTTCTGTTATTTCTCTGTAAGTTTTGCTTATTTTGTTGGCCTGTTATTTTGCTCCAGCTGTCCATCTATTAGGCCATATATTCAGCTTTGTCCTTAGCTTTTCGGTAGTGTGAAAACATCTCAAGAATATACACAGATTTCCTTCTTCCTCTCTGTCTGCTTTTATGGTATCAGAGCTTTAAGCTCCTTCTTCTTCTTTTAAAAAAAAAATGAACATCGATGAAGGCTCATCTTCTCAAATCTCTTCTGATCAACAACCCACTCCTGGCGTAAACCCCAGCACTCCGAATGTAACCCCCGTTATCACTCCCATCCACAACCCGCCGGTGATGTCGACACCCACCGCCACACCGGTTACTCGCCCCCCTGTCCAAAATCGAAACCAAGCCAACCCTCCTCCTTTTGCTCCCTTCAATCCAAACTTACCTTATCAAGCTCCACCTTACTATCCCTATCATCAGCAACCTTACCCTCAGACGCAAAATTTTCCCCAGACGCAATCCTTTTATCCTCGCCCTCTGTTTCAAGCTCCACCAAATCAACCATTCCCCCCAAACCCTAATTTCTTCACCCCTAACCCTTACCCTACATTACCTCAACCCCTCTCAGTTAAGCTAAATGATAATAACTTCTTGCTGTGGAAAAACCAGTTGCTCAACGCCGTTCTCGCAAATGGATTGTCTGGCTTTCTTGATGGGACGATTCCACCTCCTCCTCAGTTTCTCGATCAGAATCAATCTCAACCGAATCCCGAGTTCCTTGGATGGGAAAGGTACAATAGATTTATTATGTGTTGGATTTATTCTTCCCTATCTAAAGAAAAAATGGGAGAAATCGTTAGTCTGAAAACTGCTGCTGATATTTGGTCCTCTCTTACTCGTTCATATGATTCGAATACCACTGCTCGTATTATGGGTCTGAAAACTCAACTGCAAAAAATTAAGAAAGATAGTTTGTCTGTATCTCAGTATTTGGCTAAGATAAAAGATATTGCTGATAAGTTTGCTGCTATTGGGGAACCCATTTCATACCGTGATCACTTAGCACATATTTTAGATGGCCTAGGGAGCGAATACAATGCCTTTGTGACTACTATTCAGAATAGGTCTGATAATCCGTCTTTAGAGGATGTCCGTAGTTTGTTGTTGGCCTATGAAGCTCGCCTAGAGAAACAAAATTCGGTTGATCAGCTTAATATTGCCCAAGCAAATCTTAGTACTCTAAACATTCATCACTCTAATCGTCGTTTTAATACTAAACCTCATACCCCTTTTAACCATTTTTCTAGGCCTTCTTTTTCAACATCCTCTGTTTCCCCTCAATCCTCTGTTTTTCCCAGCATCCTTGGCAAACCGCAGTCCTCCTTCACCTCAAATTGGTCGTCTAAACCTTCAAATCCCAAACCTCAGTGCCAAATTTGTGGAAAATTTGGCCACACTACTTTAATATGTCATCATAGAACTAATCTTGCCTATCAAACCCCTCCCCCTCAAGCCTTAATGCACACTACCAATCCCTCTGTCCAGCAGTCTTTTTCAGAAACCTCCTCCACTGCCCCAACAGATTTTTCTCACCCGGATGAATCATGGTTTCTTGACTCGGGTGCCACTCATCATATGACACCGGATCTCTCTTCGTTGTGCAATCCAATGGCATACAATGGTGGTGAACAAATAATGGTTGGAAATGGTAAGCAAATTCCTATCTCCAACATTGGTTCTTCTTTTATTGATTCTTCTCATCAACCTCTTTTGCTTCATAATGTTCTTCATACTCCCTCTATTACTAAGAAACTCGTTAGCGTCGCTTGTTTATGTCAAGATAATAAAGCTTATGTTGAATTTTATTCTTCTTATTTTCTTATCAAGGACCTTCAATCCAAGACAATCCTCCTTCGGGGCAAGCTTGAAGACGGTCTCTACAAGTTGTCTTCTCCTTTCAAGTCGGTTTTTTCATCTCCTCCAGCCGCGTCCTTAGCTTCAGTTCCAGTCCAGTCCACTTGGCACCTTCGGTTGGGCCATCCTGCCGTTTCTGTGTTGAAGAAAGTTTTACAGATTTGTGGTGTCTCCTCCCTCCATGTCAATGAATTTTGTAACTCATGTCAACTAGCTAAAAGTCATCGTTTACCATTTCGTTTGTCTGTTACTAAAACTACTGAACCATTTCAATTAGTTCACTCCGATGTATGGGGACCTTCCCCTCAAATTTCTGTTAATGGCAATCGTTATTTCCTTTTATTTGTTGATGACTATACTCGATTTACTTGGCTTTATCTTCTTAAATCCAAGGATGAACTCTTCCATGTTTCCTTAATTTTAAAAAGCTTGTTGAGACACAATTTGGCAAACCAATTAAATGTCTTCAAACTGATTGGGGCGGTGAATTCCGATCTATTTCTTCTTTCTTGGCCTCCAATGGTATTCTTCATAGAGTTTCTTGTCCATATACACCCCAGCAAAATGGTCGTGTAGAGAGAAAAAATAGACATGTTGTAGAGATCGGTCTATCATTGCTTGCTCACTCGGGTTTGCCTTAAAATTTTTGGACTTTTGCTTTCCAATCTGCAGTTTATATCATAAATCGACTGCCTACCCCTGTGTTGAATTTTCAATCTCCTTATTTTATGCTTTATAAGAAACTACCTGATTACTCCTTGCTTCGTTCATTTGGATGTGCTTGTTTTCCCTTTTTGCGCCCCTTCAATGAACATAAACTTGTTTTTCGATCTAAAGAATGTTTGTTTGTGGGCTATAGTTCCAACCATAAAGGATACTTATGTCTTGATCCAATTTCTGGTCGTATATATGTATCTAGACATGTTGTTTTTAATGAAAATAGTTGTCCATGTGTTGTTGGTTCCTTTAAGTTTGGCAACATAAAATCCCAGCAACCTGACCATTCTGTCTTCAATTTGGCCCCATTTCATATTCCTCCCCTGCATAATTCCCTACCTTCGCAGCCTTCATTGTCTCTTCCCCTTTCTCCTACTCAATCACCTTCTGCTTCCGCTCTTACTCCCTCTTTGCCGCCAGGTTTTGCTTCTGTTTCTTCCCCGGATTTAGTTCACCACCAGTCTGCCATGACACCTTCTCTCCTCACGTTTCCCCTTCTTTACCTCAGTCACCTCCATTCTCTGCTTCTTCCGTTGATCCTTCTCCATCTCCTTCGCATTCCTTACCTTCACATTCTTCACCTCCTTCTCTCATACCAACCAATGTCCATCCCATGATTACTAGAGCTAAAGCCGGTGTATTTAAACCAAAATGTTGGCTAGCCTCATCCAGCTCCATCCCCCCCCCCTGTGACTGAACCTTCAAGTTTTAAAATGGCAATAAAGAGTGATGAATGGAAAGATGCTATGGATAAAGAGTATAAAGCCTTGGTTCAAAACAACACATGGATTCTTGTTCCTAATTCCCCTGATTACAAGGTTGTTAGTTGTAAATGGGTTTACAAAATAAAACTAAAACCGGATGGTTCTATTGAGAGATATAAGGCTCGTCTTGTTGCTCGAGGTTTTGATCAAACCCTTGGAATAGACTATTTTGAGACGTTTAGTCCAGTGGTTAAACCTGCAACTATTAGAATTATTTTATCTCTCGCTGTTCGTTCTAATTGGATCGTTAAACAATTAGATGTTCACAATGCTTTCCTCAACGGGGATCTACATGAAGATGTTTATATGATCCAACCACCCGGTTTTGTTGACAAGGACAAGCCAACACATGTTTGTAAACTCAAAAAAGCTTTATATGGGTTGAAGCAAAGTCCAAGGGAATGGTTTATGAAGCTAAGTTCATGTCTTTTGGGTTGGAATTTCTCTGCTTCTAAGGCTGATTCTTCTCTGTTTTTCTTCAACAAGAATGGTATTTTTGTGGCTGTATTAATTTACGTTGATGACATTATAGTTGTCGGAAACAATTCAGTTTTTATTCAGAATTTCATTGAATCTCTGAATGCTTTATTTGCCCTCAAAGACCTTGGAGACTTGTCTTATTTCCTTGGCATAGAGGTTCATCGTGCGGCTGACTCTTTACACTTATGCCAAAGGAAATATTTTCATGACTTGCTGCAGCGGGCTGAGATGCTTTCCTGTAAGCCGATGACTACTCCAATGGCAGCTGGGTCCTCTATTTCGGCGCATGAAGGTGAGTTACTGCAAGATCCTAAACAATATCGTAGTTTGATCGGGGCTCTTCAATATTGTACCTTAACTAGACCCGACTTGAGCTTCACCGTAAATAAGGTATGTCAGTTTCTTCATGCCCCTACTACAGCTCATTGGAACTTGGTCAAGCGAATTCTCAGGTATTTAAATGCAACAAGCAATTTGGGTCTTCATTTTTCTAGCTCGGGACCATTATCGTTGACCAGTTACACTGATGCTGATTGGGCGAGTTGTCCTGATGACCGTCGTAGCACCAGTGGGTATTGTGTTTTTCTTGGATCTAACTTAGTCTCTTGGTCGTCCGCTAAGCAGAAAGTTGTTTCAAGATCTAGCGCCGAGTCTGAATATCGTGGTCTCTCTAATGCTTCTGCTGAATTGGTATGGATTCAATCTCTGCTTTCTGAACTTGGTTTCTCGCCGATCTCTCCGCCCTTGTTATTGTGTGATAACATTAGTGCTGATCTCTCCGCCCTTGTTATTGTGTGATAACATTAGTGCTACATATCTCGCTGCGAATCCCGTTCTACATAGTCGATCTAAGCATATTGAGATTGACCATCACTTCATTAGAGAGAAAGTTATGCGCAAACAGTTGATTGTTCGTTTTGTACCATCCGAGGATCAGTTGGCTGATATTTTGACTAAACCGTTGCCTACCGTTTGTTTTCAAAGTCTTCGTAACAAGCTTGCTGTCCTATCTCGGCCGGCTTCGCTTTCGGGGGGATGATAAAATGTATTTTGTTATTTATTCTTCTAGACTTTTCTTCTGTTATTTCTCTGTAAGTTTGGCTTATTTTGTTGGCCTGTTATTTTGCTCCAGCTGTCCATCTATTAGGCCATATATTCAGCTTTGTCCTTGGCTTTTCGGTAGTGTGAAAACATCTCAAGAATATACACAGATTTCCTTCTTCCTCTCTGTCTGCTTTTACTTGGTTGAAGAAAACCCCCTTTGTTCAAGATGTGGATGTGTTGGAGGCGATGGCTGTCCGAGATAGCCTTCTGTTGGCGAAAGATGGTGGTTTCTTGCAGCTGGAGGTGGAATCTGACTCGGCCAGTGTGGTATCGCTGCTCCGATCGAACGCTTGTGAAAAATCTGAGGTGGGCAAGATTGTGGACGAAATTCGCCAAATTGCCAAGGAATTCCAGTCGTGCTCCTTTTCATGGTGCTCCAGGTCGAGGAATGTGGTGGCCCATAAAGCCGCAAGAGCGGCGCTGTTGGGTGAGCTGAACGGTGTATGGATTGAAGATGTGTCGGCGCCGCTGCGTCATGCTCTTGAAGCTGAGCGTTTAGACAGGTCGAGGGTTGTTGAGTTGCGTTGTCTGTAGCCCTTTTCTGTCGGTTTGCTTTGTTCAAAAAAAAAAAAACTTTTTATTCATTTTTCTCTCTTTTTTTTTTTTTTATCTCTAACTATTTTTTTTCTCATTGATTGTTTGTTGTAAAGAATAAAAAATAAAAAAAAAAAAACTAATTTTGTTTCCCCTCTCTAACTTCTCTCTCTCTAATTAATGTATATCTTGAATTTTTTTTTCTCTCTAATAATTTATCTCTTTCTTTTAACTTTTTGCTCTGTTGAACTTTTTTTATCTTTCTCCTAGTTAAAGTACTTCTCTCTAAACATTTTGTCATTTTCTCCAAATATTTTGTATCTGTCTCTAAATTTATTTCTCTATCTTTGTATTTTTGCTCTCTATTAAATTTCTCTCTCTAATTTTTTTTGTTCCTCCCTATAAATTCTTTATCCCTTCCTATCTCAAACATTTTTTTTTTCTTTTTGGAACTTTTCTCTAGCTTTCTATTTTTTTCTCTCTTAAATTTTTATTTCTTTCCATATAAATTTTTTATTTCAACTTCTATTTTTTTTTAATCTTAAATGTCTTTTTAGTTATTTTATGATTCTAAAGCCACATTTGAAAATCAACACTAATCATTTTTTTTTAAAAAATACTTTTAATTAAATTAAAATCACTTTTACAAGTGTAGAACCCAATATTAAAATGATTTATAACTAAACATTTTTAAAAAAACTAATTAATTATAATTAAATCACTTAACTTAAATCACTATTCTAAAATTAGTCCCAAACATGCTCTTAATCATTGAAAAACACTTTTTTTTTTTGAGTGCCATCATTGAAAAACACTTTTGTTGGTATGAAAATCACTATTAAAAGTGTATAACCAAATATTAAATGATTATATGAAAATTACTATTAAAAAATAAATTATAAACAAATCAATTGTGCTAAAATAAAATCATTCTCAAACATGCCCTGAAATTGATTGGGTTAAAAGAACAAACATCAAAACATACCTTGTCTAATAGGAAATTAAAAGTGGATCTCATCTTTTATTAATAAACTTCATAAGGATCCTAATTAATTACATATAAAATAAAATATAAAAAATCCTAGTGAAACAAAAATTAAGAAATACAGTGCAATTTTGGGAAGATGTCGTGGATAAGCCAAGATGCCATGAATTTTGTAAGCCTTTTGTGTCAAATGGACTCCATTCTAACTGATTAGATATATAATAAAAGAGAACGAGAAACGAGAATACATTCGCCTCCCTATCCTCATTTAGTCCAGAGAATTTTTCTTCCCATTTCCCTCCATTCACCAACCACTAACACACTAATGATAGGATGATTTTAAAAATAAAGTTTGGTGACTTCTTTAAGAAAAGCCTATTGTATTAGAGGTGTTAATTTGAAAACCTTCATTTTTTGTATGAATCACATGTTCAAAGTGAGAGGCAAAGAAAGAATTATTTTGTCATAATAATTAATTAACATAAATTTTTTGATTCATTTAGATACTGATTAACTATGATCTTAAGAATTCTTTTCAAAAAAAAAAAAAACTATGATCTTAAGAATTACAAATTATCCAACAACTTACTAGATTTATATAATAGAATAATATTACCAAACCCTAAACCTAACATATTTTAGAGGTATACCAATTTAAATTGGCATCCTCAATCCTTTGGTTCCTATTACCAAGAATTTTGATTGAACTCTCTATTATATTTTTAATATGCCTCGTTGGTCTCCAAAATATGTTCTCTAGATTCACCTCTAGTTGAAAAACCAACCACGATCGAACATGGGTCTAAAATGACTATTATACAGTAGTAATAATTAGTTTGTTATCAGTTGTAAGTTGTTATACAGTAGTTACATTAACTACTTTCTTATTTGTATATATACTGCTTTGGGGGATTAATTCTTTGTATGAGTTTAATTCTTCATTAATAAGATTGAACTCTATTGCCCTCATGCCACGTGTTATGGTATCAGAGCACTAATTTTTTTTGCGCTTCCTCCAAAGAGAATTTTCTCTTTCTCCTCGCGCGTTTTTCTTCCGCCTAGAACTCTGTTTCCTTCTTCTTGTTTTGGAACTTTGCTTCCCTTCTTTCGTCATGGCGAACGGATCTCCTTCAACCCTTGCAACCACAGAAATTGAAGGTCAATTGAATCCGTATTTGCTGCATCATTCTACCACACCTACCACATCCCTCGTTACTCAGCAATTAGTCGGTGCAAGTAACTATATCTCTTGGAGCAAGGCTAAGCTTCTTGCCCTGTCAGGTAAGAATAAATTAGGTTTTGTGAATGGATCGATTCCAAAACCAGATGGAGCACTTTCTTCTGCCTGACAATGTAACAACGATATAGTAACTTCTTGGATCGTCAATTCCATTTCAAAGGATATTGTTGCGAGCCTTATCTTCATTGGTTGTGCCAAAGACATTTGGGATGAGTTGAAGACTCGATACCAGCAGATTAATGGACCACGGATTTACCAATTGCGAAAGGATCTTGCAACTTTTTCGCAACGGACACTTTCTGTTGAAGCATATTATGTCAAGATTATGTCTCTTTAGCTCGAATTGATTGAGTACCGACCTATTGCTAACTGCTCTTGCGGTGGATCGAAGGAACTGATTGATTTTTTCGACTCCCAATTCGTGATGATATTCCTAATGGGACTCAACGAAGCTTACTCTTCGCTACAGACGCAGATTCTTCTGATGAATCTGATCCCTGATATTAACAAGGTTTTCTCTCTTGTTATACAAGAAGAACGACAGAAATCCGCTGGAAAATTACCTTCGACTGAATCGATGGCCCTCTCTGTTGCTACTGAAAATTCAAAGAAGAATTCCAATGATCAGCGATCCAAACGAGGAAATAACCAACGATCTCCGCCGATTTTTTCCCATTGTGGTACTAGGGGCCATGTAGTTGACAAATGCTACAAACTTCATGGCTACCCACCCGGCTACAAATTTACGAATCCTAATTCTTCCCAGAATCTCAAGCCAGTTGCTGAGGCTGATAAGCAACCTGACAATTCTGGCAAGCCTACTCAATCAGCCTTCTTTGCTAGCTTGAACGCTGATCAATATGCTCAACTGATGAGCATGCTTCAGAGTCATCTGGGAACTTCCACCTCTCCAACCACTCCAAAGTCTGAGGTGAATCACATCGCAAGTACATGTCTTTCCACCTCTTCGACTGATACTAAATTTCTCCAAGTATGGGTGATAGATTCAGGAGCTTCTACACATATTTGTTGCAATCAGTCATTGTTTGTGAATTTACTGCCTGCCATGAACACTTCGGTTACTTTACCTGATCAAAAGAAATTCTCTGTTGGCTATGTTGGAGATGTTTATATTGATGATGATCTTTTACTACGTAATGTTCTTTACATACCAGCGTTTTCATATAATCTCCTCTCAGTCAGTGCCCTGTTAAAAGACTCTCGGTTTTCTATTAATTTTTCCAATACTGGTTGTTGTCTTCAGGACAAGTTAAGAATGAGGACGATTGGCAGTGTTAGTTGCGTTGATGGTCTTTACTTGCTCCATCCACCTGATCGAATTGCTCAGTTCTCTGCCGTTGTTTGCTCTGTCTCTGCTAATCTTTGGCACAAAAGGTTGGGTCACCCTTCCTTTGCTCGTTTAAAATTGTTGCAGTCTGCTTTACAGTTTTCCAATAATGACAGCCATGTTTGCCATGTTTGTCCTTTAGCCAAACAACGGAAACTTTCCTTTCCTGCACTTAGCCATGTAGCTGAGAATGTTTTTGATATTGTTCACTATGATATTTGGGGGCCTTTTCGTGCCAAAACTTAAGCTGGTTTTTCATATTTTGTTACTCTGGTTGATGATTGCTCCAGATTTACTTGGGTATATTTGTTGCAAAACAAGAATGATGTGATGCATGTTGTCCCTCGGTTTTTTAAGCTGGTTGAAACACAGTTCTCCAAGGTCATTAAAGTTTTTAAATCAGACAATGCACCTGAGCTTAGTTTCACCGATTTCTTTGCTACCACTGGTACCATTCATCAATTTTCTTGTGTAGCAACTCCCCAGCAAAATTCCGTTGTAGAACGTAAACACCAACACCTATTAAATGTGGCTAGGGCCCTTATGTTTCAATCTCGTGTATCTTTTATATTTTGGGGAGAATGTATACTTACTGCCACTTATCTCATCAATC
The DNA here is from genome assembly GCA_017139565.1 of Luffa aegyptiaca. Taxonomy (NCBI): domain Eukaryota; kingdom Viridiplantae; phylum Streptophyta; class Magnoliopsida; order Cucurbitales; family Cucurbitaceae; genus Luffa; species Luffa aegyptiaca. The sequence continues at coordinate 42,678,396 of CM029402.1, read as the reverse complement.
GCACTCTTATGCCCCTGCTATCTAATAGAACTCCTTATGAGGTCCTTTTTGGTCATGCTCCCGATTATTCACATATTCGAACATTTGGTTGCCTCGTCTATGTTTCTACCTTATCTGTCAATCGATCAAAGTTCGACCCTCGGGCCAGTCCATGTGTCTTTGTGGGCTACCCCTCTAGTGTTAAAGGATACAAGTTATATGATATTAAAAAGAAGTGTCTTTTTATCTCAAGAGATGTTTTATTTTTCGAATCATTGTTTCCATATCATTCTATGGCCAATGATCCAGACTCTACTGCTGATTTTTTGAATGATTTCGTTCTACCTCTGCCCATTAACGATACTCTTATATCTACATTCATAAGTGATCTTTCTATCACTCCTGCCACACAACCTCATAATGAGCCACTTGCCCCTACAGACCACGACACTATTGCCTCGGCCACAGACCATGATTTTGTCCCTGATTGTGTTGCTAAAGCCTCCAATCCTTTTGATTCTACTGCTGGTTGCAACATTTCTAATGACCATAGTGATAATATGCCTATTACTCGGCGCTCTACTCGGTCTAGAAATCCTCTCAATTATCTCAAGGATTTCCATTGCAATTTACTTGCTCAACAACCTGTTTTGAACTCAGGATCTTTTCCTCTAGCCAAATACATTTCTTATAATGTATTCTCTACTTCTCATCGGAACTTTCTGTTGAATGTGTCCATGGCTTATGAGATTTCTTTTTATCATCAAGCTGTCAAGCTTCCACAGTGGCAAAAGGCAATGGCTGAGGAGCTAGAGGCTATGGAAAGGACTCACACGTGGTCTGTTGTTTCTGTCCCTTCCAGTCAACATACCATTGGATCAAAATGGGTATATCGGATCAAGTACAAGCCTGACGGAACTATTGTTCGTCACAAAGCCAGGCTGGTTGCCAAAGGCTACAACCAACAGAAAGGCATCGATTTCTTCGATACTTTTTCCCCGGTTGCAAAAATAGTCACTGTCAAAGTGCTACTTACCTTAGCCACCTCTTATCAATGGCCTATTACTCAGATGGACGTTAACAATGCTTTCCTCAACGGAGACTTGTTTGAAGAGGTTTTCATGTTGATACTGTCTGGTTACAAAGTTTCTCACATTCCCAAACAGGGGGAGAAACTTGCTTTCCGCTTACATAAGTCTATCTATGGCTTAAAACAAGCCTTCCGGCAGTGGTTCACTAAGTTTTCTTCGGCTTTATTACAACATAACTTTGTTCAATCAAGATCCAATTATTCTCTCTTTACTCGTGGCAGGGGTGACACATTTGTTGCCTTATTAGTTTATGTAGATGATATCTTGTTGACTGGGCTAAGCTCATTTTACATACTCACTACAAGCTCAAAGACCTTGGGAATGTGAAATACTTCCTCGGTCTTGAACTTGCAAGATCTCAACGTGGTTTATTTCTATCCCAGCGCAAGTACTGTCTTCAGATCCTTGAAGACACTGGCTTTTTGGATGCCAAACCAGCCTTATTACCGATGGATCCCAATCTTCGGCTTTTGAAGAATGGTGGTATCCCTTTATCAGCTGATGACACTACCTCCTACAGGAGACTTATTGGGCGATTACTGTATCTTCAAATTACTCGACCAGACATTTGTTTTTCTGTCCATTGCCTCAGTCAGTTCCTCCAGGCACCCACTACTCATCATTTAAAAGCTGCACATCAGCTCATTCGCTATCTCAAGCGCTCACCAGGCCAAGGCATCCTTTTATCACCCACGCCCAATTTTCAGCTCAAAGCTTTCGTTGATGCTGATTGGGGTAACTGCGTTGACACCAGGCGATCCATTACAGGCTTCTGTATTTTCATGGGTGATTCATTGATATCTTGGAAGTCCAAAAAGCAACCTACGGTGTCCAGGTCATCCGCGGAAGCAGAATACCGTGCTTTAGCTTCTATTACCAGCGAGCTCCTATGGATTTATCCGCTCTTATCTGACTTGAAGCTACCTCGTCTGACTCTTTCCATGGTTTACTGTGATAACCAAGTGGCCATTGCTATCACCTCCAACCCCACGTTCCATGAACGTACTAAACACATCGAAATTGACTGCCATTTCGTCCGAGATAAAGTCAATGACGGTTTCCTTCGACTGCTTCCCGTTCGCTCTAGCTCACAACCTGCTGACATCTTCACAAATGCTTTACCCTCTCCAATTTTAACTCAGTTCATGAGCAAGTTGAGTGTTCTAAATCTCCACACTTCAACTTGAGGGGGAGTAATAAGCTAATTAGTTTGTTATCAGTTGTAAGTTGTTATACAGTAGTTACATTAACTACTTTCTTATTTGTATATATACAACTTTGGGGGATTAATTCTTTGTATGAGTTTAATTCTTCATTAATAAGATTGAACTCTATTGCCCTCATGCCACGTGTTATGATGTTTGTTTAATTGGTTTTTCGAATTTTCTAGTTCACCTCAAGTTTATGTGAAGAAAGAAAAATAAAGAACAACTATCAAACGCATTTATTCTTGTTTTAGTACAACAATTAGAAGGGTGGGGGAATACACCATTGACCTTTGATAATTGATGTATTATCCACTAAGTCATATCCGAATTGGCCAAATACATTTATTCTTTAAAAATTAGAAAATACGATAAATGACAGACAAGAACGTTACAATACGACTTCGGGTAGTTTATTCTCCTTTTAAGTTAATCTTTGTTGCAATATCTTAAGCCCAACATACCTGCAAAATAATTCTATAATTGTCAGTATATGGAAACAAAACATAATAAAATAATCTCAACCACAACCGGCAGAAGCTCTACTAATTTTTTTTAACGAAATTAATAATAGGGAAAAAATCAATTTTTACCCCTGAACTTAGCAGGTTCTATCAATTTTAACCTTAAACTTTCAATTTCATCAAATTGAACCCTAAACTTAACAAATTGTATCAATTTGAACCTCAAACTTGCATAAATGTTGCAATGTAGACCTTTGGTCAACTTTTCATTTGAATTGCTATTAAAACATGTAATTGACAATTTTCTTTTCCTTTGTTAGTTCATATTGCACCTAAGTTAGTGTTTTGTAAGATTTTTTTTGGAAAAACCAGAAGAAATCAAATATCCTAGACTATTCGTCTCATTATTATCCGAAAAAGATTCACAAATTTATTTGCAACAAGAAAAATCTAACAAATATGAGAAATAAAAAAAATCAAAATTTCTTTATTTTCGTTTCCTAAACTTGTACATTCTTCTAATTAGCAAGAAAAAAAACCGTAAAAGAAGACAAAAATCTCACAAAATTTTTAGCAACAATAAAAAAACCAGCAAATATTTGAAGATAAAAAACCTCAAAAGTTTCTTTGCTTTCGTAATCTTAAATAGCAGCGAAAAAACCCTCACAATTAAAGTTCTCAACAATAAGAAAAAATCATATAAAATAAAGTTTCTCCGATATTTTATTTATAAGAAGCCAATTCAGGTGCAATGTGAATTAAGAAGAAAAAAAAAAGATATAATCAATTACGTATGGTGGTTCAAATGGAAAGTTAACCAAAGGTATATATTGTAACACTTAGGCAAGTTTGAGGTTAAAATCGATACAATCTAATAAGTTTGAGGTTCAATTTGATGAAATTTAAAGTTTAGGGTTAAAATTGATAGAACTTGTTAAGTTTAGGGTTCAATTTGATGAAATTGAAAGTTCAGGGTTAAAATTGATACAACCCCCAAAGTTTAAGGGTTAAAAATGCTTTTTTCCCTTAATAATACTAAAACAAGTTTTCCAAACATTTTGCCTAATAACATTTAAAAGAAACATACATCTAAATTTCAAAAATCTTTCAAGAATGAAAAAAACAATTAGAAATGTCAACAATAGAATTAAGATATTAAAAAGAGGAAGAAAACAATTTGTATGCAGAGTCAATGTAAACAGTTCTTCAACAGTGAAGCATTTTCCCTGTAAATATAAATAATAATAAACTCACCGGCCGAGCATCAAGAGAGTGGCCATGGGATTGGTTCCAGGTGAATCGTAGAAAGTGGAGCCGTCGACAACACGTAGATTTTTTATTCCAATGACTCTGTAATTACCGTCGACAACTTTTCCGACCAAACATCCTCCATGGTAATGCCAATAAGTCGTCACTGTTTTCTTACAAAACTCTTCAACCGAACTATCATCCGACAAATTTTTCGGCAACGAAGGCCCAAGAAACTCAAATCCTTTCTTACCCTCAAAATCCTGCATCTTAATATTTTCCATGGTTTGGGTTTGAAGCAAATCTCCCATTTTTCTCACTCCTCTAACACATTGAGCAAGATCATTAGGATGAGAATAGTAATTGAATCGGACGGTAGGACTCTTCCTCACATTAGTGGAAGAATCCAGTTGTAGCGATCCCTCAGAAAGCACCTCAGAGAATTTTCCAACGATGGAGGCAAGGCTCAAATTGACCGAGTTAGATCGAGGAGGAAGAAGGCTAAACGACGGCGGAATTGAAAATGGTAAAAGGCTGGTGATTGATTGCAAATGGACATTGTTCTCTAAAGTTCCGACAACCTTTACGGCTGTGATAGGCAATGGATATGGAAGTACAATATGGGCATTGAAACGAGGATTGTCGGACATGGACTTGCCGACATGTGGTTGGTCGAGGACGACAGGTAGTTTCAAGGATGAAAGATGAGATTTTGGGCCAACCCCACTTAGAAGGAGAAGTTGAGGGCTTCCAATGGCTCCAGCACTCAAAATAATCTCTCCTTTCTTGCGGATGGATGTTTTATGCAACTTCCCTTTTGAATCTGAATATAAAACTCCACTTGCAGATAAACCTACACAAATTTTAAAAAATATGCATGTGAAGAAGTTTTAAATTTCGGTATTCATTAGCTGCGATTAATTAACACTAACCAGAGAAGAGAATTCTTTCTACTGTAGCTTGGATTGCAACTTTAAGATTTTGGGGATTAGCCTTGTTAAGAAGCTCCACAGCTCCATGTCTGTTTCCTTTCTTATCAAAGATGGAACCTCCAATTTTAGTCCCGTCAAGGTGCCTCAAATTAAAGCCATTATCAGGGACAACTCCAGCTTCTAACAACCCCTTTTTGAAAGCAGAATGCCAAGGACTCAAAGTTGCCTGAAACACCACACTCTCTTCAACCCATTGATAAGCCTTTTCCACCAATTCCTTGTCCCAATCGACACCTGCAGTTTCAAAGAACTCTCGATGGCCCCTTGAGTAAAAACCTCCATTGAGCATGCTAGTGCCACCAAGAATCCGTCCTCTTAGGTTCTCTACACCATCCTCAGAGATGAATCGTTGGAAGGGATTTTTGCCGTCATCTTTAACAGTGAAGACGTTCAAGAATTCTTCTTCTTTCAATACAGAAGGATATTTCTTTGGTTCACTGCCTCTTTCGAGGAGGAGGACTGAGAATTTTGATGACAATGTTGCAGCTAATGGGCAACCTGCCGTTCCTCCCCCTATTATTATGTAGTCGTATTCTTCAATTTTTGGGAAGTCACTCGCATCATGTACGAACCTCATGTAGCTAAAATCTGGAGAAAAAGAATTAGAACTATAATAATCAATAATAGAGAGAATTTCAAAACCATATTTAGAGGGGTAAATCAATTTTGAACTGACATCCAATTGTAAATAGAAGACAGAAATACTAAATAAATGTTGAGAGAGAGGGGTTTTACCAAGGTTGGTGTTTGAGGAGAGGGGGACTCCCAATTGAAAGTGAAAGATAGACATAAGGATGAATAGGAGAAAGGTAGCCATGAGATGCTCCATGATTTTCAAAATCTCCACAATCTTTATTATGGGGAGAGAGACTTGTTTGCTCCTTCTAGTTTCCAATCTTTAGAATATTTATAGACACAAGTTTGGATCCAAATTTGAGAATTATTGTGACACACGAGTAAATAGTTGGTCAAATTTAATCATATTTTTATTAAACTAATCTTTTCAAAGTACCATGAGTGTTTGACTTTAAATTTAGGGGAAAATTCACTTTTAGTGTCTGAGGTTTGAGTTAGGTTTTATTTTGGTCCCTGAGTTTTCAAACTCAACAATTTAGTCTCTGATATTTGGTTTTAGTTTCATTTTAATCCTTCCATCCATTTTTCTGTTATATGTTAATGAAATGCTGACGTGACACCTCTTTTTTTATTTAAAAAAATATATTTTTTTATTTTTTAAAAGAAAATTATATTAAATTAATAAAAATATTATTGTTTATTTTTTTTACTTCTTCACTCTCCTTCCCCTCCCCTTCTTCTTCTTCCTTCTTCTACAAATGGGTGGTCGGTGGTGGTTGACGGTCGGCGAGCGATGGTCGCCGGCGACTTTTTTGTTTTTTTTTTTTCATTCTCTTCTTTTCTTCTTCTTTTTTCCCTTTTCTCCCACCTTTCTTTCTCTTTTTTTTTTAAACGTGGTTTTAAAAACCCAGATCTGAAGGAGGTGTGGGTCTTCAATTTATGGGTTTTCTTTCCGAAACTACTAGATCTGAAGACAAACGTGCGTGGGTGGCAGTCGTGGGTCTTTCGAGCACAAACTCAGACTCGTTTAAAGCTTGCTACTTCCAGATCTGAAGACAGCTGACTCCGGTGGGTCGAGAAACTCGAAAAGCTTCACGATGGGGAAGGGACGAACGGAACGAAACTCAGACGGCGCGAGTTTGTGGGTCTGAAGCTTGCAGATTTGAAGCTCGAGTTGGTGTCTTCTCTGACCCCCTTCGATCCTTTTTTTTTAACTTAAGGGACGAACGGACGAATGAACGATGAAGGGACAAAACCTAGACGGCGAAGGGACGAACGACGTGAGCGAGGACGAATAGACGAACGGCAGCTGAACCAGATCCAAAACAGAACCCTCCTTGTTTCGTTTTTTTTTATAAAAAAAAAGAAAAGAACAGTTGGAGAAGAATATAAAAGAGAAGAAGAATAAAATAAAAAATAAAATAAAATAAAATAAAAAAGTCGCCGTCGGCGAGCGGCGGTTGCCGGCCACCGGCCGGTCGCCGAGAGTTATGCTAAAGAAGAGCAACTACATGTAGAACTTGAGGAAGAAGTGTTGAGGATCCCAGATTGAAAAGATAAGTGGAGAACTCACAATATATAAGATACATGAGTTACTCCACTCATTGTCAATTGGTTTTGAGATGGAAGCCCATATAATCTAATATGGTATCAGAGCCCATTAAATCCAAACGGGTATTTGGTCCAATAAAAAGAAATTGGGATCCCATCCAAGAATGGTGAACCCAAAGAGGCACTATCTTCAGGGGGCATGTTGAGGATCCCACATTGAAAAGATTAGTGAGTTTCAATGGTTGTTATTGTTATTACATTTGAATCTATTTCTTACAATTTATTTTTTTTAATAATTTAATCCATTGTTAGGAGTATCAAATTTTTGGAACTGAAACAACATTTCCATTATACCGTAAAAGAATAGATAAAATATAAACAAAATAACAACAAAATGTAACTAAGTAGTTTTTTTTTTTTTTTTTTACAACATGTGGAGGTGTAGGAATTCAAACTACATACCTTCCAATCATTAGTAAAGTCTAATGTCAATTGAGTTATGTTCATGTTGACGTGAAGATAATATTTATAATAAGTGTTTTGACTTATTTCAAAAATATATAACATTTATTCATTAATTTAAATTCTTTTGTTTTAAATATTTTTCAAAAATATCTATTGATATCGACATCTTCTCAATCTATTTTTATAAAATTGACATATCCACATTTTAACCTTGGTTAGAGAGAGTTTTTCTATTAAAAAAAGTAATAGTATCAATTAAGATAGCATGCCATTTATTAGTCCCATTATCAATTTTATTGAGAGAGAATTGAAAAGAATTTTTTTTTTTTTTTTTTTTTGAAATAAGAATTGTAAAGATCTTGTATTTTTTCAAAAAAAAAAAAAAAAATCTTGTAATCATTATTTTTTAAAATAAATCACTTAATAATTGAGGGGAAAGTCAGAAGAGTTGTAGCATCAATAATTGCTGTTTAATATTTTTATATATACCCATTTGATAAGACACGCGATCCCTGTCTCTTTATATATTTGTCTTTATTGATTGGATCAGCCACTTTCCTTTTAGGATCCGTTGTCTCTTATAAAGAGCCATGTTGCAATAAAAAAATAAATAAATAATTACAGTAATTAAATAAATTTTAATTCAAAAAATATATTTTAAATATTACTCATCTAATAGAGTTCAATTTTTTTTTTTTTTTGACAATATGTAGGGTGGAGGATTTGAACCACGATTATTGGTACAACTTTATGTCGGTTGAGCTATTCTTTTGTTGGCCTGTATAGAGTTCAATAGATATATTATTATTATTACACAAAATGTTATTTTTATATAAATAGCAAAGGAAACATATGTATGCATAAAGTATATGATTGGAAAAGGATTAATTGAGCTTTAAAATAAAACCATTTACATTTATTTTAATTTGTTTCTTTGTACTCGTAAATCTCAGATATTCTTTTTTAAAAATATATATTTTGTTATTGGAAAAATATCCTTTTTGTCTCTGAGTTTTCAGAGAAAAAAAAAAGGTGCGTTTGAACCCTAGGTTTTCAAAATACGCTTGAATTTTGAAAAGTAGGTTTTAAAATTTTTATTAGTTTTTTCAATTCTTTAAAAATAAAATTTATGTTTTTTATTTTTAATATTGAATGATTTCTTTAAAATTAAAAACATTTTCCCTGTGATTATGTTCTTTTTTCTAAATATTGGGGTTCGAAAATTTTCCTTTTTCAAATTTTGAACCTAATGATTATGTTTTTTTTAATGATTGATTTTTTTTTTTTTTTTTTTTTGATAACATCAACCTTACATGCAAACAAGGCAAATCGTTCAAAAGCCAGCATTACAGCAGACAGGAACAAGGAGACCAAAATCTATACACCCTAAGGGACGTACTCCCTCCTAGCCAAGCACGCCAGCCAGATAGAAATATTATCCCCTCCCGGAAGAGTGTGTACTGAGAACTAAGCAGGCAACCAGTGGGATTCATCTGGACTTTAGCTAGATTCCAAGCCTCCTTCATCTTGACTCCAATCTAGTTGCTAGTTTGTTCCGTGCAAGCTTGAAATCTTAAGTATGCTACCTCCATCAAAATAACACCCAAAATATAGCAGTTTAAGACATCAACAGGGTAAGCAATTTAAGCAGGGGATGGACGGCTCAATCACCTCCAAATTAAACCCATCAATCCTCATGTAAACCCAGAACTTATAAATGAGATATCAATAGCAGAGAATCAGGAGTGGACTTTAATCATGCTCACAATCTCGCACTACATCTACTCATCCTTTAGTCTAAGAGAAATTATCACAAGCTAGCAAAATATGAAACAAATCAAATCATTCCAAGAACTTCTCACGTGTTTGTGTGATTAGCCTTCCTAAGGAAGTCTCTAATGGACCAGGTGCAGATTTATGGGATCCTCCACCTATCTTCCCCCTACACTGGAAACTAGGCTTCGTTCGAGAGACCAACTGGAGCAAAATTAGACTGCTATCATATAGCCTAGAAGCCAGAAAAGGATTCACTTTCGTTATCCTTTTCCTTATGCACACTAATGTCAATATTGTGATGTACTAGCTTTCACACTACAGAGTAGGGACCCCTAATTCGGGCTTAACCCATGGCTAGCCTAACTGAGCACACTACAGGTAGCTCTTTTTTATCCCATATCGCTCAACACTCTTGTAAGCAGGTGATTGATTTTTTTTTTTTTTAATTTTAAAGTTTGTCTTTTTTTTAATATATATCTATAATTGACATGTCTTAAAGATTGTTTTTTTTAATCTATAAATTATCGGAAAATGTAACTATATTTAAATAATGAATTTAAAAAATAACTAAACATTTTAATTATTCTCTGCTTTATTTTTCTATTTTCTCGTTTTTCTATGGTCAACAAAATCAAACTCAAATTTTTCTAAGTAAATTTTTTTTTTCAAATCTTCTCACAAAATCTTTTTTTAAAAAAAAAAATATATAATTCTATAAATTTAAACATTAATAATTTTGAAAATTTACCATGGAACTTAAGAATTTCATAAATTCTCCCTTTTTTTAATCAACCAAATCTGTTTCTAATTTAACCACATTAATTCAAACATTAATCATAATTTTATAGATTTATAATAAAATTTGGATTATTTTTTTAAATCAGAAGTTACTATTTCAAATTTAAAAACATTATCTAAATTTGGATTTCAATTATAATTTTCAAATTTTATTCCATATCTTTTTTCATGCTTCTCTAGATTTATCTTAAATATATCTATGGTAAATAGAAGAAACTACTTAAAAAGTTGATGTCATTATTTTGTAAATAATAAATAATCTATCAAAATGTCGTAATAAATATATCATATTCATGTAAATTTAAAACAAATTACAAATAAATGTGTCATATTGATGTAAACAAACGAAAGCACTCCTACTACTACAAAACAAAATCAAGGGAGATAGGTGTTTTTTTCTTGTTTGATTTATCATTTTTATCATTCTTGTTTGATTTATCATTAATATTAAAAATGCTACTTCCGATCTACATTACCGAGATATGATATCCCTACTTTAAAACTCACTTTTTTCTTCCTCGACATAAACGGTTCAAAAACACATTTATTTTTTCCCAAAAAAAAAAATTATTATTTCATACTTAAAATAATCTTTTCTTACAAGAGTTAAAAAAATAATCTCATTTCATACGTAAAAGGGAAGGAAATCATACATTTTGTCGAAATCATTAAATCTTTTATTACAAGAGTTAAAGAATACATTTTATTTTATTTCATACTTAAAAAATAAAAGGGATATGCAGCCTAACCCATGGATATTACTAATTTCAATAATTATCCCAGCAAAATTTTGAATTTGATGCTTCACATTTTTATAAAATTATACAAATGTCCATTTTTTTAGAAGAGAAGTGTAGACAAAAAATGTATCCTAAAAACCTTTTTCCATACTTACGTCGGTCAAAAATTCGATTATTTTCAAATCTCATATATCAATCACAATTTTAATTTAATAAAATTCAAATCTATATCTACACTATATTATATTATATTATACTATATTAAAAGGCAAGAATTCCTGAAAAACATTTTTAGACTAGAATACCCTTTAAATTTTAGATAATTACATAATTAATTTTCAAATTCCCGAATCAAATTTCGTAATTTAATAAAAATCAAAATAGCATGCGATTTATCTTTTAGTTTTCAAATTCGAGAATCAAATTTCATAGTTTAATAAAATTCAAAAGAATATTTGAATTGAGTCTAAATTTCGGCTATAAATTTTTCATCTTCTCCAATTGATTTTCACATCTACAACTATTTTTCTCTCATTGTTTGTTCCAGGTACCTCCCTTAATTATTATTATTATTATAATAATAATATTTTTGTTTAATTTTATCAATTTAATTAGAAGATCATCCACAAATGTTATGGTCTGACTTTTTTTTTCTACCAATTTATTTTCGTGATTTTTAGGTCCAAAATTAGTTATCTCCTCGGTTATCTTTCAGGTATCTCTCTTTCTTTCTTTTTTTTTTTTTAAATTTTTGATTTTCTTAATTTAATTACATTGTATATGATTTAGGTAAATTATGTGAAATACATATTCTATAAGTACAATTTGTGTATTTTTTTTTTCCGTTTCACAATTTGTGTCTACGGGGTAGGATATCAATTTTGTCAAATTTTTTTGTTTAACATTTTGTGCCAACTGGAAATATTTCGATTTTGTCAATTTATTTTAAAAGAAATAAAAAACCAAGTTTCAATAAAATTTAATTTTTTCAATTAATTTTTTTTTGTTTCACATATGTGTCTACGTGAAATGTTTCGATTTTTTAATTTTCTTTTTTTTAAAAAAAAAAAATCATGTTCATTAAACTTTTAAAAAAAACCAAGTTTCAATAAAATTTGATTTTGTCAATTTAATTTTTTTTTTTTGTTTTACTTTTTAATGTCAACTGGAAATATTTCGATTTTTTTAATTTTCTTTTTTTTTAAAAAAATCATGTTTTATTAAAAATTTCTTTCTTTCACATTTTGTGCCTACAGAGGAGGATTTCGATTTTGTAAATATTATTTCTTAAAAAAAATCAAGTTTCATTAAAAGTTTATTTTGTTAATTTATTTTTTTTTTCATGTTTTCTGTCTATTGGTAAGGATTTCGATTTTGTCAGTTTTCTTTTTTTTTAAAAAAAAAATCAAGTTTGCTTAAAATTTGATTTTATCAATTTCTTTTTTTCTTTTTTTTTTTTTTTTTAAATCAAGTTTGCTTTAAATTTCATTTTGTAAGTTTGATTTTTTTAAAAAATAAATGTCAGGTTTCATTAAAATTTTATTTTGTCAATTTTTTTTGTTTCACTTTTTTTGTATATGTGGAAGTTGTTTTTTGTTTCACGTATTCTTTCTTCGGGAAAGAGTTCGATTTTTTCAATTTATTTTTTTTTTAAAAAAATCAAGTTCATTAAATTTAGATTTGGTCAATTTTGTTTTTGTTTCACATGTTCTGTCTACTCGGGAGGATTTAAATTTTGTCAGTTTTCTTTTTTTTTTAAAAAAAAAATCAAGTTTCATTAAAAATTGCTTTTGACAATTAAATTTTTCTTTGTTTCACATTTTGAGTCAACTCGAAAGATTTCGATTTTGTCAAATTTCTATTTTTTTAAATCATGTTTCATTAAAATTTTCTTTTGTCAATTAATTTTTTTTCCACATTTTGTGCTTAATGGGAAGGATGCCAATTTTGTTAATTTTCTTTTTTTTTTAAAAAAAAAATCAAGTTTCCTTAAAAGTTTTTTTTTTCATTTAATTTTTTTCAATGTCTATTGGGTAGGATTTCGATTTTTTCAATTTTCCTTTTTTAAAAAAACCAAGTTTCCTTCAAAATTGATTTTCTCGATTTATTTTTTTTTTTCTGTTCACGTTTTGGGTCTACTGGGGTGGACATTGATTTTGTCCATTTTTTTTTCTTTTTTTTTTAAAAAAATCAAGTTGATTTTTTTCAATTTAAATTTTTTTTGTTCATATTTTTGTGTCTACTCGAAAGGATCGATTTTGTCACTGTTTCTCTGTTTAAAAAAAATCAAGTTTCGTTGAAATTTGATGTTGTTAATTTATTATTTTTTTGTTTCACATTTTGTGTTTATCTGGAAGGTTCTTTTTATTTATTTTTTTTTAATGTTTTATGTCTACTAGAATGAATTTGATTTTGGCAGTTTTCTTTCTTTTTTTTTTTTTTTTTTTTTTTTTGCTTTTCTTTTGAAAAATCAAGTTTCATTAAATTTTGATTTTGTCAATTAATTTTTTGGTTTCACATTTTCTATCTACTAGTAGGATTTCGATTTTGTCAATTTTCATTTTTTTAAAAAAAAAAATCAATTTTCATTAAAATATTATTTCGTCAATTATTTTTTTTCAAATTTTTTGGGAATGATTTCGATTTTTTTCAATTTTCTTTTTTTTTTTTTTAAAAAAAATCAAGTTTCTGTAAAAGTTTATTTTTTTATTTAATTTTTTTGTCACGTTTTGTGTCTATTGGAAAGGATTTCAATTTTGTCAATTTTTATTTGTCAATTCTTTTTTTTTTTAAAAAAAAAAATCATGTTTCTTAATTTTTTTTTCACGTTTTGTGTCTACTGGGAGGATTTTGATTTTTTTCAATTTTCTAGTTTTTTTTTAATTTTTAAAATCAAGTTTCATTAAAAATTGATTTTCTCAATTAGATGTTTTTTTCTTCTTTTTTTTTTCCATGTTTTGTAGGAAGGATTTTGGTTTTGTCAATTTTATTATTTTTTAAAATAAGTTTCATTAAAATTTGATTTCTTCAATTTAAATTTTTTGTTTCACATGTGTGTCTATTGGGAAGGACTTTGATTTTTTCGATTTTTCTTTTAGAAAAATCATTTTTAAATTTAAATTTATCAATTTAAAATTAAACATGATAATTTCATTCCAAATGAAGGTAGATTCAAAATTTTAGTTGGATAAACATTGAATTGAATTCAAAATCTTGATGTCATGATTTTTTTTATTTTTTATTTTTTGTGTATTAGATACTTTCAAACAATTTCTTAGATCTTTTTTTTTTATGTGGATGTCAGATATGTTAATTAGAGAACTCAAACCTCTTGACAAATGTTGGAAGAGTGGAAGTGAAAATTCTTAATCCAACATTTCAAAACCAGCGAGGGGATCCTGTAAGAATTATGAAATTGATTGTTATGGACAATGAAGTTGTAACACCCGAGTTAGGAGGGGTACATGAATGAACAGATATCACATCCGAATGAGAGGGATCCTGAGGACATGAAAGTATGGTCAAGATAAGCTTAAAAAGAATTGATAGATACTACCTATACCAACAAGGTGCACCTTCCTTTTCGGTGGCTCAATCATAGGAACTTTGAAGTTAAACGTGCTTAGCTTGGAAAAGTTCTATGTTGGGTAACCTCCTGGGAATTTTCCTAGGAAGCATGTGAGTGAGGACAAAGCATGCTAAAAGGACCCCGTGTTGGTTTGTGGGGACAGTCTTCAATCTTAGAAGTAGTATCAGACAAGTATGGTGGCGTGGCCAGGTCGCAGGGGAATGCCGGGGCCGTTAAGAGTCGAATCCGAATTCCGAATCCTGGGCCTGGGGCGTTACAGATGGTATCAGAGCGGAACCTCTCCCAGTAGGATGTGGTTCGGGGACGAACCAAGGCGGAAGCTGGTGGGCATGTAACACCCGAGTTAGGAGGGGTACATGAATGAACCGATATCACATCCGAATGAGAGGGATCCTGAGGACATGAAAGTATGGTCAAGATAAGCTTAAAAAGAATTGATAGATACTACCTATACCAACAAGGTGCACCTTCCTTTTCGGTGGCTCAATCATAGGAACTTTGAAGTTAAACGTGCTTAGCTTGGAGAAGTTCTATGTTGGGTGACCTCCTGGGAATTTTCCTAGGAAGCATGTGAGTGAGGACAAAGAATGCTAAAAGGACCCCGTGTTGGTTTTGTTGGGTTTTATGCCCTAAAACTCGTAGATAGTGAATGTAAACAAATTTTATACTTGTATTTAATAAAGTGTTATTTAGTTTCTACAATAAAATGTTATTGTTAAATATTGCACTATTTGACCCTAATCCAATAAACTAGACATCTTAGGCTGTAATATGAAGTCTTGAACTATATGTAGCGACATATGGGGATCATTGTTCAAGAAACAGCCTAAAGGGTCTATAGTATAGGGATAAGACTAGGTGCCTTATCCTGGCAACACTATGGATACGGCCCACTTTGTATTTGATACAAACGCTATGATCCAACGCGTTCGTGTAGGAGACATGCGAGTGGGGGTATCCTATGCAATGAGTTTGCATAAGACCGGACCGCGAAATAGTAACCACTGGTTATAACACCGTTAACTAGTTGGTTTTCTATTTCACTAGGACGACCTAGACAACTTAGTCTTAATCCTGAGTTGATTATGGACTCCTGCTCATGAGAGATTGTCCTTTGATTTGTATGGGTGAGAGTGGCCAATTCGCCGACTCAATAAGCCTACCATTTTGGGGACAAGACCGAATGGGGAGCTGGGAACATAATCGTACAAGATGGAATTCACTCCTTCCCGACTTTAGGGAAGCAGATGAGTGTTCCCTTAAGTGGTTACTCCGAGTCTTGAACAAAGGGCCCTACCCTCTCAATGGCACGAGAGGGTTTTCTGTTTGATGGTTGGACCACAAACAGGTTGTTCATTAGAGGAGAACTGGTACTTAAGGAAATAGAGGTAACCCAGGGGTAAAACGGTAATTTGACCCAGCTGGTGTTACGGACACTCGTGAAGGACTAACTAGTCGATATTGGTCTAGATCCGTGGACACAGAAAATATGTCTGCAGTGAGAAGAGTGCAACTGTGAGTCTATAGTGGAATGTACACACAGTTAACGAATATTGATTAATGTGGTTAATGAGTTTGACCAATTAATCTCACATTGTTGGAGCTTCTGATCTGCAGGTCCATTAGGTCCCACTGGTAGCTCATAAAGTAATTTGAGGCAACTAAGTAATAAATGTAAATTGAAAATGTTCAATTTACTAAGGGAAACAAATATAATATATATTGATATATTATTATGAGAGAATTTAATATTTGAAGAAGTTCAAATATAAATTTATGGAAGTTTGAAAGAGTTCAAAATAATGAATTAATTAATTTAAGGCCTAAAATGTGTTTGGGCAAATTAATTAATTCTAGGCCGGAAATTAAATATGTGATATTTAATTGGTGGTTAATTAATTAAAGAATTCATTAACCAGGAATTAATCAATTATGGAAATAATTAATCACTTAAGGAAGTGATTAATCATTTATGGAAATGATCTAATCACTTATGGAAGTAATTAGTCATTTGTGGAAAAGATTAATCAATTATGGAATTGATTGATCATGATTGATTAATTAAGGAATAAGATTGAATCAATTTTGGAAAAGATTGATTTAATTGAATATTTTATTCATGGCCTCTCTTCTATAAATAGAACACTAGACCTAATTGGTCTGTGACACTTGACACTTTGCTCTTGCTCTTAGACTCTCAAGACAAGACCTAGAATTCTCTCTAGCCTCCCTCTTAAAGAAAGACTCCCACAAGTCTTTTGCCTCCTAGACCTAGAGTCATACCGGTGTAACCTCTGTGGTTATTGTGTCAATCAAGAAGAAAATTCCAGCGATTAAGAGGCGAGGAGGCTACTGCGTTTTCGTTCGTTGGAGCGTCGTTGGCGAAGAACGGTCAAGTCTACAACGAAGGTATGTGACGGTTCTTCCCCTTTTCTTTAGAAAAGCATAAAAATAAATTTAGATTTATTTTTAAGCATGTTTAAACTGATTTTCCAGCAACTTTAAAGAGTGTTTAAAGTTTGTTTGAGTTTTCGTAACGGTATTTTAATGTTAATTAATATACGGCGTAAGGTCCAATCGATGCGCTTCCGCTGCGTGGGGACTTTTATTCCCTTCAATCGGCATCAGAGCCATCGCTGTCCCTATTAATTAACATTAAAAGTTGCGATAGGCTCTAATAGGTGGGATTTATGCATAATGTATGTTCGGTTTGCGTTGAACTGTTTGGGTTAATTTTATGGCCATAGATTTTATTTTTTATGTGATTTTGATCATGTAAGGCCCGGTGTTTCGGGTATTTTATGTAAAATCGAGTCCTATGTAAGTCCGGGTCTAGAATAGGTTTTTATGAGATGAAAATCGGAGAAATCGCCGCTGAAATTGAGGCCAAAATCGAAGATTCGTTGCTGTTTTCTGCCCAGAATTTGCTTCCAGACGCAACAGCGTCGGGACGCTACTTCAACAGCGTCTCGACGCTGTCTCGATACCTCAGGCGCCAAACATGGAAAGCGCACAGCGTCGAGACGCTATCAACACAGCATCTCGACGCTGTCACGATGGAGGCGCGCATTAGGGTTTCAAAAGGCGCGGTTCAAGGGAAGGCCGGTCCGGTTCGGACCGGTTCGGCTGGGCTGGGACCTATTTGGTCCGGTTCAGCCAATTTTTGGCATGGTTCGTGATTTTGGAGGCCTGTTCGAGGTGGTTCGGGGCGGTTCGTGATGTCTAGACCAATTCCGGAGCTATACAAGGATTTTTTAGGATAGAATTTAGCTAAATTAATGTAATTTAATGCTTTATTTTATCCTAGGGGCCAAAATTAACCGGTTCAATTGCTATTTATATGCTTTATGGATGTCATATAGAATATTTAATCCCACCTTAGGTTATAAACATGCTCATGCATTTTTTATATATTATAAATTGTTATAATGTATGTTTAAATGCATGGATTTGTTTTCATATTTTTAATATAAGTGTATATTAATTATATGAAAAATTGGAAAGCATGAAGCATGTCATTACTTAAATTAAATATAAATAGTTATGTTTAATGTGATGAATGAAGCATGCTTGATTGATTTTCTTGATTGGCTTATAATTGTTATATTTAAAGAAAATCAAAAATTGCATGAAGCATGAAACATCCATAGTTAATAATATAATTGTTATATTATTCATGCAATTAGTGTGGTTTAATTATTTAATTTGAATGAGATTGTTGAATGAATTAAACCCTAGATTCTTGATTATAGGATTAATCATTAAAATTTGAAATAGTTCTTTAATTTTAATGATTAGAAACCGTCAATCTATAATCAAGATTTGCATGCAAACATAAGATCATAGGATAAATTGGATTAATTTTAAATTGTTTAAAATTAATTAGACCTAGATCGATTTCTAATAGGATTAGAATCTTTTCTTACTTAGAATTAAAAATAGTTTAATTGACTAAGTAGGAAAAACATTGCTATGATTATAAGGGAACTCCACCGGTAATGTTCTGTCTAAGGCTGGGGGTATTTAAGTTGACGGTTTACGGAACACCTCCTACCTGGGAACTGACCTGGAATACCGGAGTTGAATTAATCATAGTTAAATGTTAGCATGCAATGTCACTAGGTTTATTAAAAGTGTTTAATGCACCTAGATCTTTAGAGTAAAGACCTTACATTACTGAGGTTATAAGGGAACTCTATCGGTAAAAGTTCTGTCTAAGGCTGGGGGTATTTAAGTTGACGGTTTACGGAACACCTCTTACCTGGGAACTGACCCGAACATTGAGTTGAATTAACCATAGTAATGTTGACTTGCAATGTTGGGTTTATTAAAAGAAGTTTAATTCACCCAAAAGATTGCAGTTGAATCCTTTCCATAATTGTTATAATAGGATCAGACTTAAATAGATTGACTTAGCCGAATACTATCTAAGTTAAACAACCCTATATTAACCTCAGGACATTTTCAGTGGGAGGAAAGTTACAAAACGAGATTTAAATCAAGTTTTGCTCCTATGTCCCTATATTCACAACGTGAGATTCATGCTCGGCTTCGAGTCGCCTTAGGAGCGGCCTCCCTTCGGAAAGTGTTTGCATGAATCAATATCAAGGTGAATGGGAAAAATGTCTAGAGTAAGTGGGAGCGGGACACGTGTCAACGTATCCCTCGGTCTCCGCCCATAGTTCGCACCGTGAGAGTCCTATGATCCGCCTGCAGGTTGTCCTGGCACAACCATCCCTTCGGAGGGCCTGGTCATAGGATTCGGAACATCGTGAACTCCTGAAAAAGGATAGGAGCTCTTAGGCTAATCACCAACAGTTGTCTTTCCCTTCGGTAGCCTGTTGGTGCGTGCCTCTGAGATCTGAAAGTGGGAGGGTCACACTTACGAGGATGAGTTAAAAGTGTTAACAAACCCTTGACCGAACAACGGTGGCTAATGTCTATAGGAATATGAGTTATTCTGGAATTAGAATTAGCTGAGAGGTGTCTCATTGCAAAGGAGGAGTGCCTGATCACCCTTCGGTGGCTGTTCTACCCGAATACTTGATTCATAGTCACAAATTACGTTTGTTCTTCTTATTAAAAGGAAGGAATTCCTGGCAATAGCTTCATGCTATTGAGATAACTCTCAAAATTTTGAATTAGAGAGGTTGTCTTGACTGTAGCAATGGGGAACGTCAAGTTATTTTTTTTCCAGTGGGAGCAAATACATATTATTAGATAATGTGTATATAATTCCTAGAAATTTGATTTCTGTATCGTATTGGCTGGAACAATGTTACTCTTTACCTTTCTCTGCTAATGCAGTTCATTTCAAGAAAGGGAGTTAACTTTTGTTCAGTTGAACTGAAAAATAACATAAACGTTTTTAAGACTAATCAAGATTAAGGAAGTCATGAACACTGTGTTGCTTGTGGATGCTACTAATCAAAGAAGTGAAAGGCAAAAGATTTCTCCTAAAGGAAATACCTTTCTTTGGTTCTTAAGGTGTTAGGCTAGTTATGATCTCAATATGATTGGGAGCTCAGTCTTGAGTATACTTCTAAGTTAGTTAGAAGAACGCTCTCTAATACCAATTAAGTCATGTCTTATGGGCAATATGACTGATAGATCTTTTACTGGAAAAGAGATAAGAGAGCCAAAGAGCCCTTAGAGCTTGTACATTTGGATCTTTGTGGTCTAATATGTTAAAGCAGTGGGAGGGCATGAATAATTTATCTATATTATAGATAATTATGCAAGGTATGTGTATCTCAACCTAATGCAACTTAAGTCTAAAGCTCTTGAGAAATTCAAAGTGGTTTGAGACTGAAGTTGGAAACTTGTTAGGTGAGGTGATAAAAACACTTCGATCTGATCGAGGTGTAGAGTAGATGAGACTTGAGATTCCAAGACTATTTGATAGAACATGGAATTACATCTCAACTACCCCTGAAGCACCTTAAGGAAACGGTGTATTAGATAGGAGAAATAGAATCCTATTGGATACGATTCGATTCATTATGAGCTATGCTCATTTGTCTGAGTCGTTTTGGGGTCATGCAGTGTTGACTGCAGCACATATTTCGAACAACGTTCCATCAAAAGTGTTTGTGAAACATCTTTTGAATTATGGATAAGACGTAAAAGTAGTTTACGTTATTTTTTGGGGAGTCCAACACATGTGATTGTGTCCAACCCAAAAGAAATTGGAACACTGTTCAAATAGTATACCTATTCGTAGGCTACCCCATGAAAACGAGAGATGTGGATCCTTCTTCAATCCGCAAGAGAATAAAGAATTTGTATCGAAAAATGCTACATTCTCAGAAGAAGACCACATAAGAAATAATAAGCCACAAAGTAAGATCGTTTTAAGTAAATTGACTGATGAAGCTACAGAAATATCAACAAGAGTTGTTAATCAACAAGGGTTGTTGATGATGCTGGACCTTAAACAAGAGTTGTTGATAAGGCCAATACAATTGGTTAGTTACATCTATCTCAAAAGTTGAGAGTGCCTCAATACAGTGGGAGGATTGTTCCACAATCTGACCGTTACATGGGCTTAATTGAAACCCAGATCGTCATAGCTGATGATGATTTAGAGGATTCATTGTCTTAAAGTAAGATAATGAATGATGTTAACAAGAACCAATTGGATTAAAGTAATGGACCCGGAATTGAAATATGTGATTTCAAATCCATCTAGAATCTTATAGATCTATCTAATGGGTAATACCTAAAGATTACAAATGAATCTACAAGAAGAAACGAGACATAATCTTTTGGTTAGACTTATGACAAAAGGGTTAAACCCAGATACATGGGATAGTAATAAATTCTTATCTCATGTCGTCATGTTGAAGTCTGTTAGAACTCTTGTCCATTTAGAATGGATGTCAAGACTACCCTTTTGAATGGTAATCTTGAGAAGAGTATCTACATGTCTCAAGCATAATGGTTCATTTAGCAAGATCAGAAGCAAAAAGGGATTTGCAAGCTTAAGTGATCCATTCATGGATTGACCTAACCAATTCGATCTTGGAATATAAGATTTGATACTGTGATCAAATCTTTTGGCTTTAATCAAGAACATTGATGAATCTTGTCTTTACAAGAAGATCATCAATAGTTAAGTAGCTTTATTAGTGTTGTATGTAATTGATATCCTAGTCATTGGGAATGATGTAGGTTATCTTACTGACTAGTAAAATAAGCTAGCAGCTCAATTCCAAATGAAAATTTGGGAGAAGCTAAGTTCGTTCTTCGAATCCAAATCGTTAGGAACGGTAAGAACAAAAAGCTAGCAGTGTCTCAAGTGTCTTATATCTACGAGATGTTAGTTAGATATAAGATGCAGAATTCCAAGAAGGGTTCTCTACCTTTCAGGCGTGGAATTCATTTTGTCTAAGAAACGGTTTCCTGAGACACCTCAAGAAGTTGAGGACATGAGACGAATGGCCTATGCCATAGGGATTGTCAGTAAGTACCAATCTAATCCAAGATTTGATCATTGGAAAACCGTTATGAATACCCTCAAGTATCTGAGGAGAAAGATGAACTATATGCTCGTGTATAGGACTAAGGATTTGATCCTTACAGGATACACTGACATGAATTTTAAGACTGATAAGGATATCTGTCTGACATAAAGGATGGCTAGCGGACCAATTCCAAATGAAAGATTTAGGAGAGGTCGAATATGTTCTTGGAATCCAAATAGTCTGGGATCGGAAGAACAAAACGCTAGTCCTGTCTCAAGCAACGTATATTGACAAAATGTTGTCCCGATATTCGATGCAGAACTCCAAGAAGGGCTTATTGCGTTTCAAGCATGAGGTTCACTTGTCTAAGGAATAGTGTCCTAAGACAACTCAAGAGATTGAGAATATGAGACAGATTCCCTAGGCCTCCGCTGTGGGCAGCATAATGTATGCAATGCTCTGCACAAGGCCTGACATATGTGATGATGTAGGGAAAGTCAGCACATATCAATAAGTATCCATGGTCAAACTTTACAAAGGAGCTATAATGTGACATAATTACAGTCTTGACCATATACGCCAAAAATATAGTTGCTTGTGAAGCAGCAATAGAAATTGTAAGGCTTAGAAAGTTCTTGACTGATTTGGAATGTGTTCCAAATGTGAACTTGCCCATCAGACTTTATAGTGATACAGTGGTGTTGTGGCAAATTCATAAGAACTTTCCAACCCAAGACAAGCACACACATTGAATTAAATTGAAATATTCACGAAGACTCTCTCGGCTAAAGGGTATGAGGGTCATCTAGAAGGTCTAGGTCTACGAGTTATGTACAAAGATGAAATCTAGGACAAGTGGGAGAAATGTAATGGGTATAATGATACCATTAATGGGTATAGTGATACCATTATACAATGGGTATAGTGATACCGATGGGTATAGTGATACCGATGGGTATAGTGATGCCCTAGTTTATTGTATTTGTACATTGTACATGTTTTATACATGTATTTGTACACCCACTATTGAATAGATTGTTGTACATCCCACTAAACTAGAGTTTTAGTTCAAGTGGGAGTTTGTTGGGTTTTATGCCCTAAAACTCGTAGATAGTGAATGTAAACAAATTTTATACTTGTATTTAATAAAGTGTTATTTAGTTTCTACAATAAAATGTTATTGTTAAATATTGCACTATTTGACCCTAATCCAATAAACTAGACATCCTAGGCTGTAATATGAAGTCTTGAACTATATGTAGCGACATATGGGGATCATTGTTCAAGAAACAGCCTAAAGGGTCTATAGTATAGGGATAAGACTGGGTGCCTTATCCTGGCAACACTATGGATACGGCCCACTTTGTATTTGATACAAACGCTATGATCCAACGCGTTCGTGTAGGAGACATGCGAGTGGGGGTATCCTATGCAATGAGTTTGCATAAGACCGGACTGCGAAATAGTAACCACTGGTTATAACACCGTTAACTAGTTGGTTTTCTATTTCACTAGGACGACCTAGACAACTTAGTCTTAATCCTGAGTTGATTATGGACTCCTGCTCATGAGAGATTGTCCTTTGATTTGTATGGGTGAGAGTGGCCAATTCGCCGACTCAATAAGCCTACCATTTTGGGGACAAGACCGAATGGGGAGCTGGGAACATAATCGTACAAGATGGAATTCACTCCTTCCCGACTTTAGGGAAGCAGATGAGTGTTCCCTTAAGTGGTTACTCCGAGTCTTGAACAAAGGGCCCTACCCTCTCAATGGCACGAGAGGGTTTTCTGTTTGATGGTTGGACCACAAACAGGTTGTTCATTAGAGGAGAACTGGTACTTAAGGAAATAGAGGTAACCCAGGGGTAAAACGGTAATTTGACCCAACTGGTGTTACGGACACTCGTAAAGGACTAACTAGTCGATATTGGTCTAGATCCGTGGACACAGAAAATATGTCTGCAGTGAGAAGAGTGCAACTGTGAGTCTATAGTGGAATGTACACACAGTTAACGAATATTGATTAATGTGGTTAATGAGTTTGACCAATTAATCTCACATTGTTGGAGCTTCTGATCTGCAGGTCCATTAGGTCCCACTGGTAGCTCATAAAGTAATTTGAGGCAACTAAGTAATAAATGTAAATTGAAAATGTTCAATTTACTAAGGGAAACAAATATAATATATATTGATATATTATTATGAGAGAATTTAATATTTGAAGAAGTTCAAATATAAATTTATGGAAGTTTGAAAGAGTTCAAAATAATGAATTAATTAATTTAAGGCCTAAAATGTGTTTGGGCAAATTAATTAATTCTAGGCCGAAAATTAAATATGTGATATTTAATTGGTGGTTAATTAATTAAAGAATTCATTAACCGGGAATTAATCAATTATGGAAATAATTAATCACTTAAGGAAGTGATTAATCATTTATGGAAATGATCTAATCACTTATGGAAGTAATTAGTCATTTGTGGAAAAGATTAATCAATTATGGAATTGATTGATCATGATTGATTAATTAAGGAATAAGATTGAATCAATTTTGGAAAAGATTGATTTAATTGAATATTTTATTCATGGCCTCTCTTCTATAAATAGAACACTAGACCTAATTGGTCTGTGACACTTGACACTTTGCTCTTGCTCTTAGACTCTCAAGACAAGACCTAGAATTCTCTCTAGCCTCCCTCTTAGAGAAAGACTCCCACAAGTCTTTTGCCTCCTAGACCTAGAGTCATACCGGTGTAACCTCTGTGGTTATTGTGTCAATCAAGAAGAAAATTCCAGCGATTAAGAGGCGAGGAGGCTACTGCGTTTTCGTTCGTTGGAGCGTCGTTGGCGAAGAACGGTCAAGTCTACAACGAAGGTATGTGACGGTTCTTCCCCTTTTCTTTAGAAAAGCATAAAAATAAATTTAGATTTATTTTTAAGCATGTTTAAACTGATTTTCCACCAACTTTAAAGAGTGTTTAAAGTTTGTTTGAGTTTTCGTAACGGTATTTTAATGTTAATTAATATACGGCGTAAGGTCCAATCGATGCGCTTCCGCTGCGTGGGGACTTTTATTCCCTTCAGGTTTGTGGGGACAGTCTTCAATCTTAGAAGTAGTATCAGACAAGTATGGTGGCGTGGCCAGGTCGCAGGGGAATGCCGGGGCCGTTAAGAGCCGAATCCGGATTCCGAATCCTGGGCCTGGGGCGTTACAGATGGTATCAGAGCGGAACCTCTCCCAGTAGGATGTGGTTCGGGGACGAACCAAGGCGGAAGCTGGTGGGCATGTAACACCCGAGTTAGGAGGGGTACATGAATGAACCGATATCACATCCGAATGAGAGGGATCCTGAGGACATGAAAGTATGGTCAAGATAAGCTTAAAAAGAATTGATAGATACTACCTATACCAACAAGGTGCACCTTCCTTTTCGGTGGCTCAATCATAGGAACTTTGAAGTTAAACGTGCTTAGCTTGCAGAAGTTCTATGTTGGGTGACCTCCTGGGAATTTTCCTAGGAAGCATGTGAGTGAGGACAAAGCATGCTAAAAGGACCCCGTGTTGGTTTGTGGGGACAGTCTTCAATCTTAGAAGTAGTATCAGACAAGTATGGTGGCGTGGCCAGGTCGCAGGGGAATGCCGGGGCCGTTAAGAGCCGAATCCGGATTCCGAATCCTGGGCCTGGGGCGTTACAGATGGTATCAGAGCGGAACGTCTCCCAGTAGGATGTGGTTCGGGGACGAACCAAGGCGGAAGCTGGTGGGCATGTAACACCCGAGTTAGGAGGGGTACATGAATGAACCGACATCACATCCGAATGAGAGGGATCCTGAGGACATGAAAGTATGGTCAAGATAAGTTTAAAAAGAATTGATAGATACTACCTATACCAACAAGGTGCACCTTCCTTTTCGGTGGCTCAATCATAGGAACTTTGAAGTTAAACGTGCTTAGCTTGGAGAAGTTCTATGTTGGGTGACCTCCTGGGAATTTTCCTAGGAAACATGTGAGTGAGGACAAAGCATGCTAAAAGGACCCCGTGTTGGTTTGCATAGTGCATGTGTTCAGGTCACTTTGTTCAATGAACTCATTGATAAATTCAGTGAAAATCTTTAAAAGGGTAAATCATATATGATCCAAGGTAAACCGATACAAGAATCATTTTAAAAAAAGAGAGATTATATTGATGGACAATAAGTACGTATTAAAATATGAATCGTTAGCTATATATTGCTTAAACTTCTATAAGGATGTATAGAACTAATCTTAATTGGTTTTAAATTCATTTTAGTTCATAATATTTTCCTCAAATTATTACACGTGCAACACACGTGGTAAAAACCTTGTTATATTAAAAATCAAGAATTTTTTTAAAATATTTTTAGACCAGAATACCCCTTTAAATTTTAGTTAATTACGTCGGTTAAAATTCAATTATTTTCAAATATCATAAATCAATCAAAATCCTCAATATAATAAAATTAAAAACCATATGTGATTTGATTCAAAATCATATCAAATTAGAATTTGAATCTAAATTCCCTCTCTAAATTATCTATCTTCTACGATTGGTTTTCACATCTAAAACTACCCATCTCTCTTAATTGTTCGTTTAAGGTATCTCTCTTGAAATTATCTCTATTGTGATTCTCAAATATTTTTTAAAGAAAATACTTACATATATTTAATGTTATGTTGTTTTTAAGTTTAATTTTGTTTCAATTTAATCAAAATGTCATTCTTGAATATTATATTATATATTATATATTATATTTAAGAATGTTCAAGTTCTTTTGGGAATTTTTTTATCCATGGACTTTATTTTCCCTTTTTCCCGATCTCTTTTTGTAGTTTTCAAGTCTAAAATTAGTTATCTCCTCAAGTTATTCATATGTGTTTTAGGTATTTCTTTGTTTTCCTTTCTTTCTAATTTTTTTTTATTTTCTTAATTTAATTTCATTATCTCCAAAATTATAATTTGTGAGTTTCATATTAAGAACCTAAGTTAATTCACTTACAACTAATTTTAGTTTGAATATAGTGGCGTAATTTGAATTTAAATCGGAGTCTATTAGTGATAAACAATCATAGACTCCAATTATCAAAACCTATCAGTGATAGACACTGCTAAAAAGGATTATACAGAGTCTATCAACATGATAGTCTATCAGTGTCTATCACCGATAGACATTGATAGACTTTGATTAATCGGAGTCTATCAGTGATAGATTATCAAAGTCTATCAGTGTTAGACACTTATAGAAAGAAATATACGAAAATTAGTAGAATTTACACACAATTCAGAATTAAATAGGGGTAAAACGAGAATTATGAAATTTTATTCTAATAAATTGTCAGATTTGCTATTATTTTTACATTGTGCTATATTTGCAATTAGAAAAAATCCTAATTTCCACCCGGTGCAATTTCTCTAATAATAATAATATTATTACACTAATTTTTTTTATTTTTTTTTTGAATTTTTTTTATTTTTTTTTTTTTTTTTTTTTTTTTTTGGTATAAATAGCGAAGGGAAAATATGTGTATGTACTAGGCAGGCAGTACTTAGGCGGAAAAAGATTAATTAACGTTAAAATAAAACAATTCACATTTATTTTAACGCTTTCTTGGTACCTGTAAATCTCTAATATTCTTGTATAAAAAAAAAAAAAAATCTCTAATATTCTCTCTTAAAAAAAAATCTCAAATATTCTCTTTTTTTTTTCTTTAAAAAAGAACTCAGATATTTACTATGATTAAAGAAAAAAAAAAATCTCAAATGACTCAGCTCACGTGAAACATGTGACTACAAAGAAATCTTTTTGTGAAATATCTAGACCCAAGATATTATCTCATATAATTAATTTTGATCTCTACAATTAGAATTTGATTTCTATTTCATCCATAAGTTTTCAAAATCAATACTTTTTGGTCTTTAAATTTTGAATCTAGTTTTTATTTGGTTTTTCAGGCTTCAAAAATGATATGTTTGTTCTCCAAATTTTGAATTTGATTTATAATTGTTTCATGTTTAAAAAAAATGACATGTTTGGTATTTAAAATTGGAACTTGATTTATATTGTTTTAGGTTTTAACAAAGGCAAGTTTGATATCCAATATTTCAACTTGATTTAGTCCATAAAGTTTTAAATTTGTTTCTACTTAGTTTTTATTGGGTAGGGTTCATCGTTAGTTGACCTAATGAAAGGATAACGAATAGTTAGTATATAATAGTTGGCCTAGTAGATGTAAGAAGTTTAAGATATATACAAAATAACAATTAAAAGAAAAAAATGTTAAATTTCAAGTTTAGTCATTGAACTTTGAGGTTTGTCTATTTGGTCCACTTTTAGAAGCCTTTAATAGGTCATTGAATTCTCAATTTTGTGTCTAATGGGTCTCCGAACTTTCAATTTTGTGTCTAATAGATCTTTGACAAATTTGAAATTTCTAAAAAAATAATTGATATATTAGATATAAATTTGAAATTTATGTTTAATGGAACCCTAAAATTTTAATTGTGTCTAGTAGTTCTGTGAGTTAAAAAAATTGAAAGTTCAGGAACTAAATTTCTAATTTTGAAAGTTAAACGACTAAATAGACACAAACCTCAAAATTCAGCGCGACTAAATGTAATTTAAATTTTATATTAAATTTTGTAATTTAATCGTGGAATTCTCTATTAAGTTTTGTAGGAATCGAGACAGAATTCTCCACGAGAAATTATTCCCCATTTCTTTTTTCTTTTTGATCTGGATTGAATCAAATAATTTTTTTTAATAAATTTTCAATTAGATGGTTAACTTTACTTGTATTAATTTTCAATTGGATAGTTAATTATCCATAAGAAATCTTCATTTAAAAAACTAATTTCCTATGAAAAATCTCTATTTAAAGATAAAATTCTTAAACCTTTTAATACAAATAAAATAAAATAATATTTCACATCAAATTATCTAATTATCTATACATATAATTTTATAATTTTTAACCATATAATTATAACATATCCAATTATCTATCTATATAATAAAATAATTAAAAAAAATAAATGGGACGGGGAACATATTTCCCCATCCCTATCTCTGTTAAACACAGAGAATTTTTCTTCTCCACTCGCTCTCATATTCCCCACATAAACAAGGATTTTCTGTCCCATTAGAAGCGGATCCCCACGGCTCCCCTCCCAACGGAGAGAATGAACATCTTTTAGGGGTCGTTTGGTTTAAGGTTTTATAGATGCCTGGATGCTGGGAATACTATGCCTGGAAATAAGATTGTTGGAGATCAAAGATAACTGTGTTTGGTTGTGCATGGAAATGTCATCAGGATTTTATGAAAACCAATTATGTATGTGTTTAGTATTTATTTTTTAGAATTAATCATGTAAGCTTTATGTAATTTTAATAAATTAATCAATAAAGTAATCAAAATTAATTCAAAACATTAATAAAAATTAATGAATAAATCATGAAATAATTTTAATTTGATAAACTATGTTAATTTAACTAATTAAAATTATTTAATTAATTTTTTTAATAAATATTCTTAACTACAGTGATTTAATATATTTGTATCCATAAAAATTAATCAGATAAATATTTTTAATAATAATATGATTATTTATTTATTATAAAGAAATCCAAAAAATAATTAATTGATTATAAATAATCAATAAGTAATTAATTATAATTATTGAAAAATGAATTTTTATACTAAATTCATTTAAATAATTTAAATTCAATAATTAAATATATTTTCGATAATGTTAACTAATTAATTATAATTTTAGTAAATATGTAATTGCATCCATTTAATAAACTTGGACTAAGTATTTATTTAAAAAAACTTGAAGCTCTTGGCAAACTATTATTTATTTAATATATTATTTTTTTAATTTAGTATCCATTAGTTAACTAATTAACTATATTCAAAATAAAATTGCATATAAAAATAAAAAAGTAGGGATGAGCAAAGAGAAAACTCATGTTTTTACAAATGCTTAGAAAGCCCTTGCCTATGGGTATAAATGATGTCTGGGAATGTTTTTTTTCCAAAGGCCCACCGTAGAAACTTTGAAACAAACAAGGGTATCAGAAACCTTTGCTCATTCATATCTCCAAAACTCTGCAACAAACGTCCCCATAGATGTTACATACAAATTTTTGCAAGCATCATTTCAAAAAAAAAAAATGTGGTCGATTAGGTCCTTTTTTCTTCATGGAGACCTCCAAAATGAAGTTTAGGGTCCGTTTGGAATACATTTTAATTTAAATGTTTTTTAAGAATGCATTTTTTTAAAAACATTTTGTATAAAAAATGTTTAGAATTTAAACACTCATATGTTTGGTTTCATTTTCTCACAAATGTTTATATACACAAGTTATTGTTTACTTAACAAGTCTTTTTTAAAAAGTTGGTTTCAAGTGTTTATCTCAAAATGGTTTATTTATCAATCTCATTTTCTAATAAGTCATTTTTAGTGGTTGCCAAACACTAGAAATTTTTTCAAAATGATTTATTTTCAAAATTAAACATTTGAAAAGTTAAACCAAACACACCCTTAGTTTTTGAGCTCAAAGAAATCAAAAGGTCATTTCACCTCTTGTTCCAATCCAACTTTAGCCCGTGAGCGACCCCAATTAGTGAAATTTGACCTATTGTGGGTCTTCAACAATAGGAAAGTTGAAGACCCACAAAACATGATTAGTGAAATTTCAACTGCAATAAGTTTAGACAATAGCACATGCTGATTTGAATGATAGAATTATATGAGACAAAATTATTTGACTGCTACGTTAGCTATCATAGGACCACACAAAATTTTTGTAAAATATAGCGGATAATTCAATCCCTTTATATTCTGTTTGATAACCATTTAGTTTTTATGGTTTTTTGTTTTTGAAAATTATATTTGTTTTTTTCTCCATTTCCTTATCATAGTTTTCATATTTGTCAAAGAAAAAAAAATAGAATTTTTTTTTAGTTTTCAAAAATTGATTTCGTTTGTAAAAACATGAGAAGAAAGCATTAAACAAACAAGTTTCTTTGTTTTTGCAATGAGGCGAATAGTTTTGCACCGTTGGATGTAAGAGAGATAAATTGTTAAAATACCTCTATTTTGTGTCTAACGGTTATTAGGGGACAAACAAATTTGAAGATGTACATCCGACAGTTTTAAGGAAGGAGCCTCATTGCATAGGGAGCACCTAATATATAATTTGTCCAACAACTGTCATTTGCACACAAAAGTCATGATGATGCTACAGTACGACAGATAGCCATAACTTTTTTTTTTTTAAAAAAAAAAATTTAACTTTAGCATGTTGTATCAGTTACAACTCTAAACTTTTAATTTTATCAAATTGACCTCCAAACTTAGCAAGTTGAATTAATTTTAATCCTGAACTTTCAATGTCATCAAATTGAACCTCAAACTTAGTAACTTGTATCAATTTTAACCTCAAACTTGCATAAATTGTTGCAATGTAAACCTTTAGTTACTTTCGTTTTGAATCACTGTTAAAACATGTAATTGAACATTTTCTCATTTTTCTTTTTTTAATTCACATTGAACCAGAGTTGATTTCTCCTAAGCTGAGATTTATTGGAAAATTTTTTATTTGAACAAAATTTTGTTTTTGAGAAGTTGTATACGAGTTTCCTCTCATTTTCTTCCTATTGTGTTTGTAGGTTTTGTTGCTTTTTGTAGCTGCTTAGAAGAAGGTGCAATTGTGGATGATAGAAAAGCAATTTTGGAGTTTTTCTTGTTCTTGACAATTTTTTGAGGTTTTTTTTTATTTTTTTTATTTTTTATTAAGGATTACGAAGGCAAAGCAATATTCTGAGTTTTTTTTCTTCAAATGTTTGACGTTTTTCTTGTTGCTAAGAACTTGGTGAATGTTTTTTTTTTTTTTTTTGTCCTTTTCTTCTGGCTAATTATGTTAGTGTAGGAAATCAAAGGAAAGCAATTTCATTTTTCTTTTTTCATATTTGCTGGATTTTTCTTGTTGCTAATTACTTTGTGATATTTTTAGGCTAAATAACAATAAGAAGAATAAGTCTTGAGTGTTTGATTTCTTGAAATAAAGAGTTTTTCTAATAAATTTCTTACAAGAAGCCCAACGTAACTCAGGTGTAATGTGTTTTTTTTTTTAAAAAAAAGGAGTAAATTGTCAATCCCGTTTTTTAATGGTGATTAAAATGAAAAATTAACTGAAGGTCTACATTACAACATTT
Organism: Luffa aegyptiaca; assembly: GCA_017139565.1. Lineage (NCBI taxonomy): Eukaryota > Viridiplantae > Streptophyta > Magnoliopsida > Cucurbitales > Cucurbitaceae > Luffa > Luffa aegyptiaca. The sequence goes on along the minus strand of CM029402.1, from coordinate 42,646,214 downwards.
ATGCAAGTTTGGAGTTAAAATTGATACAATCCGCTAAGTTTAGAGTTCAATTTGATGAAATTGAAAGTTCAAGGTTAAAACTGATACAACCTACTAAGTTTAAGGTAAAAAATGATCTTTTTCCTTTTGTTTTTTACTTTTTACTTTTTTATATTTTTATTTGCATTTTTTAATTTTAAATTTTATTAATTTTCATATTAAAAATTTCATCGACGTCAAATTTTAAAATTTTTCAAACATTCTTTATATCATAAATAATATTCTCAAATATTTTTAATATTGATAATAAAAATGGTTAATGTTATAATTTAGTTCACCATAATTAAAGTTTCATTTAATTATTCATAGAAATTATATAATTTTTTTACAAAAATTTATTGTCGTCAACATTTTAATATAAATATTATATATATGTTTGTTAAAAATGATTGATTATAATATAATTAAGTCACAATTAAAGTTTCATTTAATAATACAACCAATTTTCATATATTTTTTTTGAAATTATTGCACTCATCTACATTTCAATTGACATTTCCATCTATTAATTTTTAGATATGGTGATTAAAAATGGTCAATTATATTCTAATTAAGCAACAATTAAAGTTTCATTGATTAATTTTCAAACAATTTCTATCAATTTCCACGATTTCTATAAATTTTTTCGAAATGTCCATCGACATTTTTATCGACATCGACATACCTATAAAATCAACACCTCGACATTTTCATCGACATTGACATTTTGATCATTGATGTATACATATTTTTTTTTATTTTTGGAATACAACTCAAAGTAATTATAGAGGAAACATGCTTTTTTTTGCATATTTGAGGTCAATTTTTTTTTTTTTTTTGGTTAAAATACCATTATAGTTCTTGTACTTTGAGATTTATTCTATTTTTGTCGGTGTATTTTTCAATGTTCAAATTTTATCCCTGTACTTTCCATAAATCTTAAATTTATTCCCTATTGCAGGTTTATGGTTAACTTTTTCAAAAAACAAATTAGTCTGTATTAGTCTTTTCTTTATAAATTTTCGAAACATATTCACATAGTGTTTTTTCTTAAATAAAAATTATTATTTTTATTTTATCAATTTTGAAAAACTTAACTTCAAATTAACAATGAAAACTAAATTTAAGATATGTTGAAAGTTGAAAGACTAAAATATAACGTCTTTTTTAAAATATATATACAACAAATCTCGAAGTATAAGGATCAAAATAGTATTTTAACCAACTTTTTTCTATTATACTTTTTTTTTACTTTAAACTATGTCCAACTATTTACTTAATACTAAACTAAAAAAAAAGAAAGAAAAAAAAACTATTTACTTAATACATGCTATCCTCTCTTACAGGTTAGATATTCTAACTCCCACCTCACATTTTTTAAAAAGGCAAACTTTTAGATGGTTCCACATTACTCTTTGATTTAATTTAATATATCCTAGATGATTTTTAAGAATAATATAGAAATTAGAAAAAAAAAATTACTTTTAGATATTTGTTCCATTAATTTTCCACCTTCAGCAAATTTGATTAGATATTTTGTAAAACAAACCAATCATACAGATAAAACATGTATTATTTATCTTGAAGTTCGAAGTTCAAATCACAATTACCATATTTGTTGTACTAACAAAACATTTTTTATCAGTTTCCAAAAAAAAAAAAAAAAAACACAAAACAAAACATTGTTTATGTTATGAAACGTGAACAACAATAACAAAAACACTAAGAACACTTAGAGAGAGCAAAGGCAGGGAGAAGAGAGAGCAAATGAATTGCATTCAATTGATGTTATCAAATCCTTCGTACACCTCCCTATTTATACTAATACAATAGCGATGGTTACAACCTTAAAAGACGGGAGGGAGAGTCTTGAGCTTAAAGTTAAGGAGAGTCATGGGGGTGCCCTAAAATGGTGGAGTTGAATGTCCTAAAAATAGATATCTATAATTACATTTACAGTGTATTTGTATCCGTTTATATTTTTCTATTTTTAGTACGATTTTGTAGGATAGGGAACCGAATCATCGCAAATAATTTTTTTCAGAGTTATGTGAAGTTCAGAGAAAGGACAATGATTAAAAAAAACACAAAACAAAAAAGAATGGTACACCATAATATTGTTTTAAAGGCTGTCCACTCTTCACTTATCTTTATAGATATATAAAAGGATAGTGTCACATCTAGAGCAATCTAGATAAAATATTATTTAAGCAAAAAAAAAAAAAAAGTGAGTGATCAATCATTAATCAATATATAGATAAATTATTTTTTTTTTGAAAATATATATAAAGATAAATTATTCATCACCATTTTATTAATATAGAGAAAAATAGAGATAAGCATATGTAGTGAATGTTTGGGAGAGATTTGAAAATGGTCAAAATAACTTTTATCATATTCAAAATCACTCTAAAATATATCTTTAATAATTCAAAATTAATTGTGATGGTATAAAAATCACGTTTAAAAGTGTAAAATCAAACATGAAATTGATTTTGAATAATTAAAGGCATGTTTTAAGGTGATTTCGAATAAGACAAAAGTGATTTTAGCCATTTCAAAATCACTTTCAAACTAGTAGGCAAGTTAAGTGATTGCCATAATAGTATGTAAACCAATAATAATATCCATAGTATAAAACAAAAACATACTAAACTATTAAATAGTTCAATTATTTAAGCTCTCTTTGATAATAATTTTGAATTTTAAAAATTAAGTGCTTATAAACCCTACTTTACGTTTGTTTTTTTTTTTTTTTTTTTTTTCTTTTTTTTTCTACCTTCTTCTTATGTTTTCAAAAACCAAGTCAAGTTTTGAAAACTAAAAAAAGTAGGCCATCAAGGATTACCCTAAGTTTAGCAATTGGGATTTTCAAAATGAAATTAATGGCGAACGAACAATCCGATTCTACCAAAATTCTTTCACAACTCAAAGAAACAGCCATACAAACTCCATCAAGGATTGCCCTAAGTGTAGCAATTGGGGCTATTAAATCAACATCCAAAAAGGAAACAGACGCCTTCTGAATCCCTAAACACGATTTCAATTCCTGTTGAGGGAGGAGAAGATCCCCAAGCCACATCTACATTCAGTTTCTAGAAATTCTGTGGAGGAGAAGACTAGAGCAAACAGGAGCTGACTTCAAGCTTGAACGGACAGTGGGAGCATCTACTGAGGGAGACTTCGAATTTGTCATTTGAAAATTTTCCAAGTAATTGATAATCCATTGACTTCTGATAGTAATAGGGGGAATTCCTTCATTATGAACTACTTTGTTTCTATCGTTTCAGATTGACCAACTTATACTTGCAACCAACTCAAGATCCTTCGATGAGCAAGCGACATTGATCTCATCCATCTATCCACGAGGCTATTGATAAAATCCTCCTCCCAAAATACCTTGTCAAAGGTAAGATTCCAGATTTCCTTAGCACGAAAGCAATCAAAAAGACAATGGTCAGAAGATTCATTATGATTTAAATAGATAGGGCATTCTAGAGTAGTATCGATCTATTCCTCTTTTTTTCAAGTTAAGTTTTGTAGGGATCATCTCATTTATAGCCTTCCAATAGAAATGTTTGATTTTTGAAGGAACCGAAAGTTTCCACAAGTTTTCCCAAACACCATCTATAGGATAGACACACTTGAGGAAGCTTCAATTTTAGACTTCATAAAAATATTATACCCAGTTTTCACAGAGTATCTCCATGTTCTATCATAGTGCCAGATAAACTTGTCTTTAAGAATTATATTTATAGGGATTCTCTTCATGATATCAATAGCATCCTCTAACACAGAGTCTCTAAGTTTCAAATAATTCCCGTTATCATTAGAAGATACTACCTTATCATGATAAATTAATCTAAATTAGCATTCTCATTTACAATTTTGTGTTGGATAATTTTTTGAATTTTTAAAAATATATATTAGGTTTCTACAATTACATTAATTTCATTATTTATTCTAATTTACAGACCTATCAAATTTGTATCAAATGGATTTGTGAATTCTAAAAATTGTCAAAATGTCAATAATAACCAAGGGTTAAAAAATATTTAAAACGAGCCAAAGCGAGCATAGCTCAACGGTAATTGACATGTACCCTCGACCAAGAGGTCTGATATTTAAATAAATAAATAAACATGTGAAGTTCTTAAAATAAGTTAGGGAAAAAATCAATTTTGACCTCTGAACTTGGCAACTTGTATCAATTTTAACCCTAAACTTTCAATTTCATGAAATTGAACCCTAAACTTAACAAATTGTATCAATGTGAACCTCAAACTTGCATAAACGTTGCAATGTAGACCTTTGGTCAACTTTTCAGTTGAATTGCTATTAAAACATGTAATTGACAATTTCCTTTTTTTTTGTTAATTCACATTATTGCACCTGAGTTAGTGTTTTGTAAGATTTTTTTTGGAAAAACCAAAAGAAATCAAATATCTCAGACTATTCTTCTCATTATTATCTAAAGAAGAATCACAAAGTTATTGGCAACAAGAAAAATCCAGCAAAAATGAGAAATAAAAAACTCGAAATTTCTTTATTTTCGTTTCCTACATTTGTACATTCTTCTAATTAGCAAGAAAAAAAAACGTATAAAGAAGAAAAAAAAATCTCACAAAGTTCTTAGCAACAACAAAAAAATCAGCAAATATTTGAAGATAAAAAACCTCCAAAGTTTCTTTGCTTTCATAATCTTAAATAGCAGCAAAAAATCTCTCACAATTAAAGTTCTCAACAACAAGAAAAAGTCATCTAAAATTAATTTCTCCAATATTTTATTTATAAGAAACCAATTCAGGTGCAATGTGAATTAAGAAAAAAAAAAGAAATAATCAATTATGTACGGTGGTTCAAATAGAAAAAGTTAACCAAAGGTATACATTGTAATACTTTTTTTTTAAAAAAAAGGTATACATTGTAATACTTACGCAAGTTTGAGGTTAAAATTGATAGGATTTGATAAGTTTGAGGTTCAATTTGATGAAATTAAAAGTTCAGGGTTAAAATTGATACAACTTGTTAAGTTTAGGATTCAATTTGATGAAATTGAAAGTTCAAGGTTAAAATTGATACAACCCCCACCAATAAGTTAAAATACTTATTATTAATTTTATCCACTAATTAATTGTATTTTGTTACTATTTTCTTTAAATTTTATCGATTTCTTTAAGTTTACGATATAATGGAAATGTCGATTTACTCCTTATGTCGATGAAAATTTAATATATGGATCATAACATTATATTCTCTTTCCTTATCATCATAGATACCCCACGAAAAAAACAAAAATGTGGATAAAAGGTTAGTGTCAGATCTAGAGCAATCCAACAAAAAACTATTAGACAGTTTTTTTTAATTCAATAAATAAATGATAGTCATTAATCAATATATAGGTAAGTTATGGACCACCATTTTAATAATATTTTGATAAAATAAATTATTTATTAATTTATCTCGAGTCACTTTTCAATTTACCTTACCATAAAAAATTTGATAGTTGCCAACTTTTGAATTCAATTTTTCTAAAAGCTGCCAACTTCTCTAATGACTTAGGGATTGTTTGGAGCGCTGAGTTGGTTATAATGGTCTGTGGTTTATTATAGTCGGGGGAGTTATAATAATCTGTGGAGTTAAATAGTCTGTGTTTGGGGTACAGATTATTTTAGTCTATGATAAAATAGTCTGTGTTTGGGGTGCAGATTATTTTAGTATGGGTTAAAATAGTCTGTGTTTGGGGTGCTGATCTGTTTTACATGGGGTTCTGAATCAAAGGTTCAAGCTGACTGTTTTTTTACTAACTTCTTTTTTTAATATCCTCCTCATACAACTTTGTACGGCAAATATCATATTTTGCAAATATCAATAAGAAATGTTTGTTCCATCAATCTTAAGAAATTAGCTAAGGGTTTTAAGTTATGCTATTCTTTGACAATCTGGTCTTGTTTGGTTGATACACTTTTGGTCCCTGAGGTTTGGGTTAGGTTTCATTTTGGGCCCTAAGTTTTCAAACTCGACAATTTAGCCCCTGAGGTTTGGATTTCATTTCATTTTGGTCCCTCCGTCCAATTTTCTGTTAAACCCCAACAGATTGCTAACGTGGCATGCATTTTTTTATTAAAAAAATATTTTTAAAATTTTTTTAAATAAAAGATATTTTAAAAAATATTTTATTATTTTTTTCTTTTTTCTTCTTCTTCATCTTCTTCCTCCATCTTCATCTTCATCATCTTCATCATCTTCATCTTCTTCCTCAACCTCAACCTCCATTTTCATCATCTTCTTCTTTCCTCTAACCCTAACGTCGGTGACATCCGCCGGCTGGCGGCTTTTCTGGCTACCGAAATTTTGTTCCTCTTTTTTCCTTTCTTTTCTTCTACCTATTTTCTTTTTTTTTTCTTTTTTTTCATTTTTTATATTTTTCGAAATGAAAATAAAAAAATGGTTGCCGGAAAAGTGGCCGGAAAGTCGTTGGCGGTCGCTGGAAAAGTCAAAAAGTCGCATGGAAGAAGAGAGGAAAGAGTTACTGTAGATAATGGATAGAATAATCGGGTGGGTTGAATGGTGGTTACTGTAACAACACATGGAGTAAAAATAACACACTTCACCACTTATTTTTGTTGATGCCCCAAACATTGAATGGGTTATAATAGCCTCCTCTATTATAACCAACACAGGAGCCAACGACCCCTTAGAGGTTATATATATCACATATCATTATCCCTCGTATCAACAAAACTTTAAATGATTCAATTTTTTATAACAGATATTGTTCTTAAACTTTTATCAAATAACTTAGCTTACAAAAAGTTACATTTAAACGGTATAAATTTTTAAATAATTATGTTGTAATAAATTATAAATTAAATATCAATATAAGAATAACTGAAATAATATGTTTACTTGGATCACTATAACACAATGACCAATATCAAAGTGAGCATAGCTCGATAATTCACATGTACCATCGACCAAGAGGTTAGAGGTTCGAATCTCTCCTCCAAATGTTGTTGAACCCAATAAATAAATAAATAAATAATCAATGACAACAATCTTTTATTCATATAACAATTAATTTTCAAAAAGCACAATTACTTGCAATTATTTTAACACAAAGCAATCCCAAACTAAGTTAGCATCAATTTAGGTTAATCAACAACTATCACATAAAATAAAAACATAATAACTAATTTTAACCTATCACATAAAATAAAAACATACTAACTAATTTTCAATATTTTGTAACCATATTTTTAGAAAGTGTATATTTATAATTATTTTCAAAAAATGTCATATTTGCAAATATATATCCTTAAACTTTCAATTTTGTATACAATTTGTCCTTGAATTTTCAATTTTGTGTCTAACGAGTCATTGACTTATTCTACTTATTTTTTTTTTAATTCACAAGCCTACTTGCCACAAAATTGAAACATCAACGATGAAATTTGTATTTCCTTAGGTTCTTGACCTTTTTTTTTTTCCTTTTTTTTTTTTTTTAATTCTATGGACCTATCAAGTATGTGTCCAATAACCTTTTAACCTTCTTAAGTTAATAAAAAATCATTCCTTCAAACATAGTTAAGAGAAAGATATCCTAAAAAAAAATCTAAAATATCTGAATAAATGAAAGTATTTTTCATATCATCACAAAATAATATAATGGTTTTCCAAAATAGCCTGCAAGTATCTAGAGACTTGGCTGATGAGGTTATAGCATGGGACTTTTTTTTGAGCATGCTTTGGTGAAGTATATCCTCACTTAATTTCATTATTGAATGTCTTCAAAAAAAAAAAAAAAAATCATTATTGAAGAAATGGTAGCAGAAAAAAAAAAACAAAACAAAAAAACAAACAAGATTGGTGACAGCAGGATCATATAATATGATATATATATATCTTTCTTAAAAAAAAAATTATATATTACCTTAACTCTAATGGTCTGTTTAGCATATATGGATTGGCTCAGAATGAAATTTCAAATTACAAAATTTTAAAACTAGAAATAGTTTCAAATTTTTATTTGGGTTTAGAACAAAATTGATTTGAAATCACTAAAAGTACACTAAAAGAAAATATAACAAAAACAAATAAAATAAATAAATTAAGTGGGAATGCCGTCATTATTGTTAAAAAGGAATATTAAAAAAAAAATACAAATATCTTAATTCATATAAATAAAAAATAATTAAGTTAAAAATCAACCCAGTCTAAACAAATTCAATCAATTACTGCTCTCGTTTTTCTAGCCATTTTGTTCAATCAATGTTCAACTGAAAAATCTATAATCTATATCTATAATCTATAATCTATAATATATTAAAAAACAAGGATGTTTGAAAAACATTTTTGGACTACAATGCCCTTATTTTAATTTTAAAATTTACAAGTATGTCATTAACATTAATTATTAATAATTATGATTTTTGTAGTACGTTAATAATTGATGAGTTGTTTGAGTATTATATATGCAATTTCTCTTCTATTTAATCCATTGATAAAAATAGTAAATGAGAACTAAAGGAGTTATTTTTCATTAATGATATATTGGTATAAATGTGATATTTAAATACAACTAAATATGTTATGCCTCAAAAATTATATTTTTATAGGATAAATATAATTTGCCTTTAATTTTATTTATTTATTTTTCTTTTGGTTACAAATAAAACGAAGATGAAAAATTTTAAGTATTATTCATTCAAAATACTATATAATTTTTGGAACAAGTAGATTATATGTAATCAAAATTTTAAATACATTTAATAATTTAAAGTATAATTAATATTTTAATTGATCTTTTAAAAAATATATATATTTTAATTGATAAAATATTTTTAGAATAAAAAAATTGATAAAATATATTTTTTTAATGAAAGTATAAGAATCTAAAAGGTTGGAATATGAAAAGCTTAATAAAAATAGTTTTTGTTGATTTAATTTCTATAATTTAATTAATTCTAAAATTAATGATTTGCATTTAATTATAATTAATACTATAATCAAAAGTTTTGGAACTTGAATAGTCATGCAACCTTCTTCAACTTCTAGCCTATAGCTATATAAAGAGTCATCCTCTACTTTTTCCACAAACACTTGAGTCTCTTCTTTCTTAATTTGTTCTTCTTCCTCTCTCAATCCATTATCTCAAAGTTTCTAATTTTGAAGGAATTGCAAGAGTAGTGTTAAACACCAATGAGTGACAAAGATATGCTTCAACAAAATGCTCTAAAACCACCGGTATCACTTCCTTCTATAGATGTTTTTTTAAGTTATTATATAATTAATATTTTTGTATTGTTTTTTTTTTATTTTAAATGCTTAAGCATGGTTAGAATTCTTTTAAATTTAACATTTTCTAAATTTTAATCTTATCAATATATTAGGATTGTTTACTCAGTGTTCTCCTATTCTAACCATATCTATTTTTATGATATATATAATTAAGCTACTTGAAAAATATTTTTGGACTATTATATGTCTTTTTTTAATTTAATTTTTAGTTTTTCTTTATTCAACTTATGATTTCTTCTTTTCTTAAAGATTTGTGCAGTAATGTTACATACATAGTACAATGATCTAGCATATTAAGTACGCCTAAGCTTATAGGAATTGCAAATATTTTATTATGGGTACTTGGCTGTCATTGAATTTTACAAGGTGGTTTGAAGGTAAACATGTTTTTAAGAGAATTTGCAAACAAATATATTAGTCTCTTCTATAGATTTTATAGAATTGTTCTACCGTAATAATTATTATTGTTAATATTATAATATATATATATATATATATATATATATATATATATATATATATATATATATATATATAAACGATTATTAGTTTTTTTTTTGTTGAGTTTAATTATTAGTTAGTTATATTTTAAAAGGTTATTGATGACTATATTTTATTATTAGTTAGTTATATTTTAAAAGGTTATTGATAGCTATATTTTTTTTTTTTTTGAAACATATTGATAGCTATATTTTAATTATTCATTTTAAAGTATTTGAATAAATACAACAAATTAAACCATCTTCCTTTCTTCCAAAAAAAAAAAAAAGTTCAAAAGATATATCCTTTGTATTATTTTTGGGAATATCCTTTATAATCTCTACAAATATTAAGTTTTAAAATATTTCTTTTTATTTCAAAATTTTGAAATTCAAAATATACAATCTAATTTATTATATTATTTTGAATTTTAAACAAAGAGATCTCAAATCCATTATCTAAAAAACGAATTCAAACTTTAATTAAAATTGTGCAATTTCTATTCTATTAAATTGAATGTTTAATCTTCTATCAAAAATAAATAAATAAATAAATTGAATGTTTAATCAATTAAATAACTGATAACCGATTTTTACATGAATGGATTTAATATTATAAGTTACAAAATTTAATTCTTATTATCATCTCCATTGAATTAACACAATCAACAATTTAAATTTCATTCCACATTAACACATAGTATAAAAATTACAACACATGTGAATATCAAAGACCGTAGAAAGCAATCCACACAATCTAGGATTTGATAAACCCAATAATTTTTTTTTTTTTTTATATTTTTATCATCCAGAGGAGATTTGAGAAATGAGAAAGCAACTCATATAAATATTACAACGATAGTGAATGTCAAATGTCACTCTTGCACATAGAAGTCCACTACTAGCTGCAAGACAAGCAATATCGCTATCATCCTCATTGAAATAAATTTTCTCTTCTAAATAAATAAATAAAATTTAACTTTTTAGTTGGTGATTTTCCTTGTACCACCCACTAAAAAGATAAATTTTATTTATATTTTGTATAATTATAATAGATGTTAAGCCACTAACCTATATTATCCTTAATTAATTTGATTCAATTTGTACTCATAAAAAATATCCAAAATCAAATATGTGCCACATGTTTACTTTGTTTATCATACTCATAATTATACAAGAAATAACTAAACGAGTAAAAATTTGGAAATTTTAAAACATATTTCACCAACCTTATTTATATAACCAAGTTTATGTTTTAAAAGATGATGCTTATTTTTTTTTATTATTATTTTTTTAAATTTGGATTTGAAAAGGTAATTTTTTTAGGTAATTTAAATTTAAAAAATTAACCCAAAAATTGAACAAGTCATCGAATCAATTTTAATTTAAGCAATAAAATATTAAAAAAAATCCACTACTAAGAAAAAAAACATTATAATTAATTTTTAAAATAATTATACTTAATAACATTTCACTTAAAAATAATACACGTGCATTTGCACGTGGTAATACACTAGTAAAACTAAAAGTATACAGGATTTTTTTTTTTAAAAAAAAAATAACACATATGAAATTCAATAAATAAAAAGAAAGAAAAATCTATTATTCTTATCAAAATCAAAAAATAAAAATAAAAACAAAAGGTTTAAAAAGATGCACAAAGCAAACAAGAAAACTCACATTTGCTTGGCTATAAAAAAAAATATAGTTGTTTGTATTGAAAAGATGAAATTTTCGTTATCAGTATGTTATTAAAAAAAAAAAAAAAGGAAAAAATACACTTTTAGTCATGAGGTTTGGGTTAGGTTTTATTTTGGTTCCATGAGTTTTCAAATTCAACAATTTAGCCCCCGAGGTTTGGTTTTAGTTTCATTTTAGTTCCTCATCCATTTTTCAGTTAAAAACTAATGGTTTGCTGACGTGACACTATTTTTTATTTAAAAAAATTATTTTTAAAATTTTTAAAATATAAATATATTAAAATAATAAAATATTATTATTTTAATTTTTTTTATTATTTCTCTCTCTCCCCCCTTCTTCTTCTTCACGCCGGCCGCCAACGACTCCTTTTTTTTCTCCTTCTCTCCTCTTCTTCTTCTCTTTTCTACTTTTCTCCAACTTCCCTCCCTCCCTCCTCGGTTTTTTTTTTTAAAAAAAAACGAAACGGATCTGGACGGACGACAAGAAACCCACACAGATCTGGATGGATGCCCACGCGATATGAAAACGAATGCCAACGCCCAGATTTGAAAACGCCCACGCGGCAAGAAACCCACACAGATCTGGACGTGGCAACGACACGAGCGGCGACACGCAAGGATGAAAATATCGATATCGGTACCAATATCGGTAACTCAGATTTACAGATATATTGACGGATATTCCAGGAAAAATCACGGATATTATGGAAATTCATAAAAATATTGTGATTTTTTTTTGAAACTTTAAAACAAACTTTTTTTTAATCATATACTACTACTTTAAGCAAATATATCAAGAATTAAAAGTCAAATATATGCATTCTATTAAAAAAACAAATATATACATTAATACAATAATAGATAGTATTGAAAGTGGTAAATAAATACAAACTTGAATAATATATATATAAAACAATTTTGGTCAATAAATACATGATTCATAACTCAATAATAAGATACAATATTTAATAAATTAAAAAATAGATTCTAATACAAGAGAATAAATTAAATTTCATGGTTAGTAGGAATACTAGCCCAGGCATGCAACAATTTATTAGGAACACGTTGGGGGTGGTTCAAACGAGCTCACTTGGCCGATATTTGGGGCTCCCTTCACAGAATGCTTGATCAAAGTGTGCAATCTTTCGATCGGTTAGGGATCGGGTTTGGAAGGTTCTATAGGGGTGGAAGGAAAAGCTTTTTTCAGCAGGTGGGAGGGAGGTCCTCATAAAGGCTGTTGCCCAGGCAATTCCCACCTATACGATGAGTTGTTTTAAGCTGCCGATGTCCCTATGTAATGAGATAAATAGTTTGTGTGCCAATTTCTGGTGGGGGTCAACAGATGCAGGACATAAAATTCATTGGCGGAGTTGGAACCGATTGTGTCGCCATAAGCTATTAGGTGGTATGGGGTTTCGTGATCTACATATTTTTAATCAGGCTATGCTAGCTAAACAGTGCTGGCGGTTGTCCCGGGATCAGTCTAGTCTTTTGTATAGAGTTTTGCCTGGGAGGTATTTCCGTACGGGCTCCTTCCTTCGGGCGACATTGGGGTCAAACCCGTCATATGCGTGGCGGAGCCTACTGTGGGGGCGAGAACTATTTAGACGAGGTATTAGGTGGAGAGTTGGTAATCGCCATAGAATTCGGATTCTATAACGACAGGGTGCTGGGGGTTCAGGATGAGCTTCGTTCAAAGACGGTGTCCTCGTTGATTATGGAGAATGGGTCCTGGAATGTGGAGAAGGTGAGGGGGGAATTTCTGCGGGACGATGCTGAACATATTTTGGCCATACCATTAAGTGGTCAGAGAGAAGACGATGAGATATATTGGGTGTCTGATGGTAAGAGACGTTTCTCGGTGAAAAGTGCTTATGCGCTTGGGTGAGTTTGGTCGAAGATGGGTCTGGTACATCATCATCCACAGATAAGGTGGAGGCTATTTGGAAGAATTTCTGGAATTTGCAATTGCCTCCAAAAATGAAAATTTGTGGTTGGAAATCTCAATGACATCATTCCCACACGTGTGAATCTACAAAGAAAGGGAGTTGATCTTTCTCTATGGTGCCCATTATGCCATAAGGCTCCTAAAACCACTTTACATTTGTTTTGGCAATGTAAGGTGACTAGAGATTTGTGGCGGTATTTTCTATCTCCTAATATTGGTTGTCTGTTGTGGTGCAGGTATATGATTGGGATCCTCTGGATCACTTCGCATGGGTTAAAGACCATGGTGCAGGAGAGGATGGGGCATATTTTGTCCTACTTCTATGGCATATTTGGAAGTTCAGAAATCGCAAGATCTTTCGCAAGGGAGAGATCTCCATTGGGATGGTGAAGGAGGCTATTCAGGCATCTCTTTGGGAGCTTTTCCCCTCGACTACCCGTGGGACTTGTGGTGATGACTATCTTGACTCGCATGGGATAATGGAATTGCATGCGGTGGCTGCTTGGATGCCCCCCCCCCCCCGACGAATATGTGGTCTCTTTGTTGTGATGCAGCTTGGCTAAAGGAGGCTGGGGTGGGGGGTTTGGGCTGGGTGCTGCAGGACCATGTTGGAAATCTGATCGGGGCAGGGTGTGAGTCAATTACAGGGCTCCTCGGGGTGGATATGTTGGAAATGCAGGCAATTCGGGCTGGATTGCTGGCTGTTGGTGGGATAGGGCCTCCTTGATTGCTGGTGGAGTCAGATTGTTTGGCTGTTGTAAATCTCTTGAATGGGGTGAATGAGAACTTCACTTTAGTTTGTTCTGTGACATTGGAGGTGCAGAAGCTTTCTTCCTGTTTGGTGGGAGTACAGTTTAAGCATATCCGACGAGGGCAAAATTTGGTGGCTGATATGTTGGCGCGACGTGCAATGAGTAATGGGGCTTATGGCACCTGGTTTTCGGGGTTTCCATGTTGGCTTCTTGAAGCCATAGAGGGTGACAAGCGAAAGTTGGTGTAATTGTGAAGTGTTTCTTTCTTCTAAAAAAAAAGAATTAAATTTCTTGAAAATTAAAAAGAAAAATAAATACAAGAGAATAAAGAAAAGAGAAAAAAATAAATATGAATAAAAAAGAATAAAAAATAATTGTAGGAGAAACGGAAAAAAAAATTAAAACGTTGAATAAAAAAAAAGAATAAAAAATAATTGTTAAGGGAAAACGAAAAAGAAAAAAAAATGAACAAAATATATTAATGTGCATGACTTGAGTTTTGATCTCACGCTTACAACCACCATAACTGTTGCATACTACTAGCCGCGCCAAACGTAAAATATATGTTTGGACATCAATGAATATTAATGTAATATGATGTAAAATGAATCAAAATATGGTCGAAATATCAGCAATATCTGCAAAATAACGGCGATATCGCCGATATTTTCGATATTTCGGGGATAAGGGGGTAAAAAAGCCTTTACCCCCTCATATCTGTGTCGGTATCTCCAAAAATTCGATATATCGGTCGATATCTCCAATTTTTTCATCCTTGGCGACACAAGCTTTTTTCGATTTCACTGGCGAAGAAACCCACAGCGCGAACAGACCATGCGATTTTTCGACTCCGGCAGACCCACGAAATCTCGATCTGAAACGTAGGTTTCGTTTCAGACCAACTCCTTCGATTCGCAGTTGTTGCCTGTTGGAATCGCGTCGTGGGTCACCTTCGCTTGTTGGAATCACGTTGTGGGTCACCTTTGTCTGCTGCTCGTCGAATGAGATGAGGGAGTCGTGCAGATGCGTGGAGTCATGGGTCTCGACTGGTTTTGGTAAAAAAAAAAAAAATTCGGTGGCGGCGGTAGCCGACGATCACTGGTGGACGACTGGAATTAATGTTGAAGAAGAAGAAAGATAAAGAAGAAGAAGGAGGAGGGAAAATAAAATTAAAACAAAATTTATTTTTTAATTAATTTATTTCAAAAAATTAAAAAATAAAATTTTTGATTAAAAAAATATTACCACGTCAGCAAACCATTAGGATTTAACGGAAAAATGGATGGAGGGACCAAAATGAAACGAAATTCATACCTCAGGGGCTAAATTGTCGAGTTTGAAAACTCAGAGACCAAAATGATACCTAACCCAAACTTTAGGGACCAAAAGTATATTTCTCTTAAAAAAAAAAAAGCAAAATAGTGATAGACAATATAGAAACTACCCGAAAGTCTGCGTTGAATTTGCTTGTGAAAAACAAAACTATGGAACTCCTATAATGAACGGACTATGGATGTAGAGGGGTACAATTTTTTTTAAAAAAAAAATCTCCTAGAAAAAAAAAAGGTAAAATAGAAAAAAAAAATAGTTTCTTTTTTTTTTTTTGAAAAAGAAAAAAAAAAGTTTTAAATCATGCTAAATCCTACTTATTGGGAGTAGAAATATTAATTTAAGAAAACAAGATTTCAAATCATAATTAATTTCAAATTCCTTTTTTTTTTTTCTTTTCATCCAAACAAGTTAAATGATTTAAAAGCCTAATTAATTTGAAATCCTTCGAAATCTAGAGATTCCAAACAGGAGCAACTCTATAATTTCAGAACAACAAATCTTTCCTTAATGTCAATTATATATTTTACTTTTTGTGGAGTTCAATAGATATAGAGAGAAGAGATTGAACCATTTGATCTCTTAGTTGAGAGAATATGTCGGTTGAACTATGCTCATGTTGACATTATATATTTTTAATTAAATGGTTACGATGTGTTATAGGTAATTTTGGACCACCATGGTGTACAAGGAGCTGACGAGGACAACCGGACGGAGAGAGGACCAGGAGACGACCCAGAGGAAGACCGAACCAACGGGCCGGGCCAACGTGGCCAGACCCGTACGGTCGGCCCGCTTGCGCGGGCCGAGTCCGTTTGCCTCCGCTCAGTCCCTCCTGCTTCTGGCCCCCGGGTTCCGCCTGGTTTGTCCCGAAACGCCTCTGAATTCCTAAAAACCCTAGGAGTATGAGCAGGTATTTATACCCCTATTCGCCACTGAAGAAGGGGACCCGAACTCTCGAATCTCTCCTCTTACTCTCTTGCTCTCCTCCTCCGTTTTCTGACTTAAGCATCGGAGGCGGTGTGGCTAGCACCACACCGGTGTGCAGGTTTTCAGTTTTGCAGGCCACGTCTTCCCCCGTTCTCAAACAAATTCACTGTCGATTATCACGTGGAGCGAAGGTAATTTACCTAGAGAAATTTGATCATCCACACGATGATTAAATTAATAAATATTTTACCTTGCTTGTAAACATAATAGATTTAAATCGATTGTGTGATCCGATCCCTTCAATAATCACACCTACCATGTCGTATTATTATTTATATTGTGTGTGATAATTAAGACATGTTAAATTTTTTTCTGATCGGAAAATAATCAATAAGATTTTGAAATCATTAATATATAGAATGTAAGTTGTATTATCTTTCAAGGTATGTAGTAGTGAGCAAGCAACGTTTCTTTTTTTCTTTTTCTTTTTTTTTTTAATTATGTTATTTTATATTTGAGTAGTTAAGTCATCCTATTTTTGGAACGTCACACATTCAATCTAGAGACTTGTCATATATTATTGAAAGAATAAAATATTAGGTTTGTTGGAATAATATATCAAAACACAATTATTGTGTTTAATATATCATGAGTCTTAATATCTACCGAATACATTAGGAACCTGATTATATACAAAAATTATTAGGTATTTTAGTTCAGGAACCTATTAAATTCAAATCCAAAATTTCAGAGGTTAGCTCAGCGGTAATTGGCATGTACCCTCGACCATGAGGTCAGAGGTTCGAATCACCCCACCCTCAAATGTTGATGTACTCAAAAAAAAAAAAAAAAAAAAAAATTTCCAAAATTTTAGAAACTAAATTTCAAATTATAATTAATTAACTTATTTATTTTATTAATTACTTAAGAGAAATCTTACATATATGCTTGTTTTGTTCTAGAGCATTGCAATTAAACAAGAAGTCAAGATTTGAAGTAATAATCTTTAAAGAATATTATTACTAATATCTAGACTTGGCTAAATCTTGTATATTGTTCCATTGCCTTTGATAAAGAAATTGAAAAATAATGTAATGTTATTAACTTTGGATGTATATATGGTTCATTCTTATTTATTTCTTTGATAGTTTTTCTTCTTCTGTTTTTTTCTTACCTAATTTCTTTGATAGTTGGGCAAGACCAATCATAGTATGACTAATTCTTTCAAAGACCCTTCTCAAAAAAAAAAAAAAAAAAAATCAAAGACCATATAATAGATCCATATACTTAACTATTAGCATATATATGTATATATATGTAAGTCTTAAAAAGTTTGTAAAAATCATTGGGCATTTGGTCTAGTGGTATGATTCTCGGTAGGGTGCGAGAGGTCCCGAGTTCAATTCTCGGAATGTGCCTTTTTTTTGTTTAAAAAAAAATTTTAAAAAGTTTATAAAAGTGATGAATTTGAATAAATTAAACGATGGATGAATTTGTCACATAAGTCTTAAAAAGTTTATAAAAATCATTGGGCATTTGGTCTAGTGGTATGATTCTCGCTTAGGGTGCGAGAGGTCCCGAGTTCATTTCTCGGAATGCCCCTCTTTTTGTTTCAAAAAAAAAATTAAAAAGTTTATAAAAGTGATGAATTTGAATAAATTAAACGATGGATGAATAAGTCTTAAAAAGTTTATAAAAATCATTGGGCATTTGGTCTAGTGGTATGATTCTCGCTTAGGGTGCGAGAGGTCCCAAGTTCAATTCTCGGAAAGCCCCTTTTTTTGTTTCAAAAAAAAAATTAAAAAGTTTATAAAAGTGATGAATTTGAATAAATTAAACGATGGATGAATTTGTCACATAAGTCTTAAAATGTTTATAAAAATCATTGGGCATTTGGTCTAGTGGTATGATTCTCGCTTAGGGTGCGAGAGGTCCCGAGTTCAATTCTCGGAATGCCCCTTTTTTTGTTTCAAAAAAAAAATTAAAAAGTTTATAAAAGTGATGAATTTGAATAAATTAAACGATGGATGAATTTGTCACATAAGTCTTAAAAATTTTATAAAAATCATTGGGCATTTGATCTAGTGGTATGATTCTCGCTTAGGGTGCGAGAGGTCCCGAGTTCATTTCTCGGAATGCCCCTTTTTTTGTTTCAAAAAAAAAATTAAAAAGTTTATAAAAGTGATGAATGTGAATAAATTAAACATGGATGAATTTGTCACATTTATTTGATTAAATAAATAAATGTTTATGATTAATAATGTTCTTGAAAATCTTAGTGGGGCAAGGTAAAGATTTGGAACTAGCATGAAAACGTGCGAAAATATGGATAGAAATATTTTATGGATATTTTTGGGTAAGGAAATTTCTTATCTTTTTGATACTGACAACTTTATTATAAAATTACAATAAAAAAAGAATCGAATAACTTTATAAAATTACAAAAAAAGAAAAATGCCTAAGTTACAAACTTTGACTCCTTCCATGAGAAAGAAACCCTAAAAATTGATGCATATTTTCCTTATTGGAAGTTTAACAATGAGAAGTCGGAGTTCAAAATTTTAAGGGAAAAATACACTTTTGGTCCCTGAAGTTTGAGCTTCATGTCTATTTGGTCTCTGAAGTTTAAAAAGTGACACTTTAGTCTTCAAGGTTTGAAAAATGGTTCTAAATGATCCCTGAGTTAATTTGACCGTTAGTTGACCGACGGAAAAACGATGTGGCATGTTGAGATGGTCAATTTAATAATTTTATATTATTATTTTTAGATTACATGTCATTTTTTTTTCTCTCTTTTCTATTATCTTCCTTCTCGCCTCGATTCTCCTTCTTCTCCCTTTTCTAAAGACCCAGATTTGGCCAAGGTGGTATTCTCGAATTTGGTTCAGCAATCGAATACAGACCAGGGACAACTATCGACATATATAATCCCAACGACCAAGAAAGAGAACCGACGGGAGAAGGAAGATAAGGGAAGAGAGAGAAAAGGAAAGAGGGAAAAAAATGACATGTAATCTAAAAATAATGATATAAAATTATTAAATTGACCACCTCAATCAAAATGTGCCACCTCAACATGCCACATCATTTTTCCGTTAGTCAACTAACGGTCAAATTAACTCAGGGACCATTTAGAACTATTTTTCAAACCTTGGGGGCTAAAGTGTCACTTTTTAAACTTAAGGGACCAAATAGACATCAAACTCAAACTTCAGGGACCAAAAGTGTATTTTGCCCAAATTTTAATTTTAAAACAAATATATAACCTAACCCGTTGAGCTATTCTTAGTCTAGCTACAAATTAAAATGATTGCATTTGAATAACTTTTAAACACCCATTAAATTTCTAATTATTTATTTGATTTAATAATATTTGGGTTTAGGTAACAGCTAATCAAACAAGAATATGTTTGGGCAATAAAAAGTTTTGGGATCAACGAAAATCAATCTCTTATAAAAACACTTCGTATCAGCCTAGTGTTGAGACGTCGAGACTTGTGTACTTGACATGGCCTTGAGCGAGACCTTACACAAGCCATGTCACGTATGTGCATGAGGCAACACATAGGATTTAAAGCAAGGCAATAACCAACTACAGTTGGTATACATGAGGTAAGAAAAAATTTTAGGTACTACGGGAGTATGGATACTCTTTTCATTTATTGTTTGTCACGTCATAATCCTTTAAAAATGACGTGGGATCCATGAACATCAAATATATATTTATGAAGATAAAATTGTGTAGTACTTTGCCTAGCATGAGAGCAAGTGGGTTGTTTTGAGGTTAGCCATGGATGTGACTTGTGCAGATGAATGAGCAAGGGGGTCCCAGGTGCAGCTGATTATGAAACACACAATCAATATCAAAGTCAACTCACATGATCCTAAAAATCCTCAAATGGAAAGTAGTGCACAAAGTTGAATTGCAAAGGAGGGCTTACAATAATGTAAATTATTGTTGCACCCCCCAAATATCTCTATATTATTTGTAACGAAAAATAAACCGAACAACATTGTGGAAACAAGAGAGAAATCGTACGAAGGAAGAATTTCTATTCAAATTATTGAAATGAGTATCATTACATGTATTTATAGGAAAATAGTTAACTAACCACTAATCCATTTACATAAACAAGAAAATGTGTAATTTTGTATACAAAAGACATAACATTTACATGAATTTAACCTATCACATAGGCAGAGAGAGATATGGGAATAAAAAACATGAAAGGAAAGAAAAATAAACATAAAAGGTATAGCAAAATATGAGTGAGAGCAGTGCTGATTTCTTGGGATACTTTCAATGATTGGCAGCAGATCAATTTTGATAGAAAATTTTATCAATTATAGGCTGGTATGGAGATCTATTTTCCCTTGATCAAAGGCTCAAAATGTGCCATAGTTCGACAAAAATATACAACAGAGTTTGTTGACAATTTTCCATGATATGTGTTACAATCAATCTAGATTATCCTTTTGATTTTCAAAAACATTAAGGGTCTGTTTGGTAGGCAATCCAGATTCTGTTTTGTGTTTTTAGATTTACTGAATTTAGTGAATATGCGTTTGGGAGATGTGTTTTTTAAATCTGTTTTCGGATTCTGTGATCCAAATAGTGGAAATTTTGAAAACAACTTTTTTTATGTTTTCATTGTATCCAGATTTTGAATTTCAAAATTTTAAATGCAGAATTAAATTAAAAAAGATAAAAACTTTAATAAATATAGTATTTCATGTCATAAACTCAATTTATTTTTGCGAAATTGAAATTTGTATAATATAATGTATTATAAATTATATGATATTGTAAAATAATAATAATAATAAATTTATAACACATAACATGTTTATAAATTAGTTAATAATATTTTATATTTAACTTAGTATTTAGTTGATAACTACAAATAATTTATCATTTATAAATATATTATCAAACACATTTTGAACCATTATTTAAATTCAGATCCAATTTTTGAATCTGTTACCAAACACATATCTGAAAAGATGAAATACAACTCTGTTTTCATTGAATCCCTTATTTTCAAATTCATGTTTTCAGATCACACCAACCAAACGGGCCCTAATCTTCTTTTCTACTATAGAATGTACAGATTGATCTCAACGATTCTTTTTCCATGATGAGTACATACATTAGAGAGAAGAGAAACATTTTCAATAGTACCATGAGAACAACCAAAATCAA
Organism: Luffa aegyptiaca; assembly: GCA_017139565.1. Lineage (NCBI taxonomy): Eukaryota > Viridiplantae > Streptophyta > Magnoliopsida > Cucurbitales > Cucurbitaceae > Luffa > Luffa aegyptiaca. Next base: position 42,624,555 of record CM029402.1, on the reverse strand, counting down.
CAATTCAATCTTTGTTGCAATCTAAAGAAGAATTAGCATGAAAACTAATGTGCTGATCTATAAGTTCAATAGATAAGCATTGTTGTCAAATGAGTTTTTAGGGTTGTTATATTGTTGGACAACATTTGTTTTTTTGAAAAAGTTGGACAACATTTGTTTATGCTTCTTTAAGATTCAACCAACAATTTTGCTTGGTACATCTTGGTTTTTCAAATTAGTTGCACATCACCTTGATCACGTGGATGATCACATTTGATGTGTCGACCTTGTCACACCCAAGACATCCTTTCAAATTACATCTGGACTATCCTTGATTTCTAGAATGCTTATTGTCATTTGATGAACCTTTGGAATAAGAATTAACTATTAGATAAGGTCACTAAACACTCCAAATTTGGGGAGTTCAAATGAACATATTTTTGTTCACAATGCTATATTTTGATCTTAGATCCTCAACTTCTAGTTCTTCTTGTCCCTCATAAAGTAAGACTCTTGTTTCAATACTCTCAATGCCTTGCTAGATGAGAAAAAGGCTATATTTATAGATGATCTTTTAAAATAACATTTTGCTCAAAGCTATTCATTTTGATTTTTATATCAAATCAGATGTTCATAGGCAAACTTTTAAAGTTTACAAACCCTTTTGCCATCTTTACTTTGGATTTTGAATCACTATGGTGAATCCTTCCCAAAATTTAATAACCATTCAAAAGAGTTGTCTTGATGTTTGCTTGGAAAGATTTAACTTGACAACTAGGGTTGGAGGTTTTCCTTTGGTTAAAATACCATACTGTATTTTGAGTCTTTGAGTCGTGTTTCATTTTAGTCCTTGTACTTTTAAATGTTCAATTTAGTCCTTATACTTTTAATAAATATTAAAATTAGTCATTATCGTTAGTTTGAAGTAAGTTTTTATCCAACTTGAGAAAATAATAATAAGAATAATTTTCATTTCAAAAAAGACACGATGTATATGAATATGTTTCTAAAATTTATAGAGAAGACTAATGGACTTTTTTTCTTTTTTGAAAAATTAACAATAAACTAATAGTATGAAATAAATTTTAAGATTTATTGAAGATACAAAACTAAATTTAGACATCTGAAATAGAACAACTCCGAAAGTAGAAATACAAATTATATTTCAACCTTTTTCTTTCCTAATCAACTTCTTTTGTGTATAACTTCTTGCCTCAAGCCTAGATTTGGAAAGATTTTAAAATCGACTCCATTTGTGAAATTTATCATTTTCAAACAAGATTTTCATCTTAGCATCTTTCATTCCTTTCATAAATATAATCCTACAAATGATTAAATTAAATAATTTATTTTTGTTAAATTTCTAATTGAATCTAAAATTTGAAACATGGTTTACGTGCGTTTTTGTAGAAGTTTATTAATTTTCCTATAGGACAGAGTAACAATATTCCTACCTAACTCTAAAATTTGAAATAAATTTGTACGAGAAACCAGTTACAGTAATACAATAGCCAAAAAAGGAGGACAAAAGATCAAGAATAACGTTTAAATTTGAAATCTATAATAATTAAATTAAAAATAGTAAAACATTTAAATTTAAATTTGTAATTCATAAAAAATAAAATTGTAAATAAATTTTAATATTGATATCAAAATATAGAGATTAAATCTTCAAATCTTGTATAATGTTTAAATTAGAAGTCTCTATATAAAAATTGTTAAAAATTTAAAGATGAAAAACAAAGGTAAACATTCAAATGAGGAAGATATATAACAATGACAATAAATCAAAGGGAAAAATACACTTTTAGTCCATGAGGTTTGGGTTAGGTTTCATTTTGGTCCTTTAGTTTTCAAACTCAACAATTTAGCCCCTGAGGTTTGGTTTCAGTTTCATTTTGGTCCCTTCATCCATTTTTTTGTTAAAAACTAACGACTTGCTGACATGTCACTATTTTTATTAAAAAAAATATTAAAATTCTTTTTTTAAATGAAAATATATTAAAATAATAAAATCAGTATATTATTAAAATAATTCTTCTTCTTCTTCAAACGTCCGGCCACCGCTGGTGACTTTTTTTTTTCCTTTCTCCTCCTCCTTCATTTCTTCTTTTCTTTTTCTCTCTTCATTTTCTATTTTTTTTAAACAGAAAAGAGGGGAGAGAGGAGGAAAGAAACCCAAAAAGCCCTAGTCCTCCCTCTCGCTTCCACTCTCCTTCGTGCGTCGCCAACCCAAAAACAAAAGAGTTGTGTGTCAGATTTGTACCTATCGTCGAGTCGAAGAACGTCGTCGAGCAGTCGAGCCTTCCGCACAAGAACACCACCGTGTGTCAGATTTGTAGCTATCGTCGAGTCGCTGACAAGCTTGCACTGGAATCGTGTCAGATCAGAAGTTGTTGTCGTCGATCTGTCTGCTGCTGCCGTTGAGCTTGTCGTCTGTCCGCTACTGTCGGTTTTCTCCACGTTATCTCCCTCTATCAACCTGAAGCCCTGGGGTTCTTGGGTTGGTTGCCGACGAGCTTGTCGTGGGTTTCTCGTCGAAAAATCGGGGAGGGAGTTTCAGATCCGAAACGACAAGGGAAGTTTCCTCCATCCTCGTTTTTCTGGCGAAACCGAGGAGGGAGATCCCTCCTCGTTTTTCTGGCGAAACCGAGGAGGGAGATCCCTCCTCGGTTTCGCCGAAAAAATGTTCCTCCCTCCTCCATTACATTTTTTTTTAAAAAAAAAGTTGGAGAAAAGGAGAAAAGAGAAAAAGAAGAGAAGAGAAGAAAAAAAAAAAAAGTCACCAGTGGCGAGCGGTGGTCGTCGGTCATGTACTGATGAAGAAGAAGAAGGAGGAGGAGGAAGAAGAGGAGAAGAAGAAGGGGAGAAGAAATAAAAAATTTTAAAATAATAATATTTTTAATTATTTTAATATATTTTTATTTAAAAAATTTTAAAATAATTTTTTAATAAAAAATAGCGTCATGTCAGCAAGCCGTTAGTTTATAACAAAAAAATGGATGGAGGGACCAAAATGAAACTAAAATCAAACCTCAGGGGCTAAATTGTTGAGTTTGAAAACTCAGAGACCAAAATGAAACCTAACCCAAACCTCAGAGACTAAAAGTGTATTTTTCTCTAAATTAAACCAAGTAGAAGCCCCCTACTCCTTGTCAACCAGATTTAGATCTTGCAGTTTTGTATTTTTCACCAAAATATCATCGTGAAAAGGCAATTAACTTGATGTCATTTCACCGCTAAGTATATAGCTTAATTGGCATAAAGACGTTTGTTCAAGAGATCAGTGATTCAAATCCCACCTCGTAGTAAATAAAAAAAATAATAAAAAAAAAATTGCTGACCGTGAATCCTCTTTTTATAGAAGTTTCTAAACGTCTCGATGTGGAATCCTTGCACTTTAAGGTGTCGTTTGGCCCACTGTGTTGGTTATAATAGTGGGGGCTATTATAACCCACCCATTGTTTGGGGCATCAACAAAAATAAGGGGTGAAGTTGGTTATTTTTCCCCTCCGTGTTGCTACAGTAACCATTATTCAACCCACCCAATTATTCTATCCATTCTCTACAGTAACTCTTTTCTCTCTTCTTCTATGTGACTCATTGACTTTTCTACCGACGATCAATCGACGACTTTTTCGGCAACCACCGACAACTTTTCCGGCGACCGCCGTCGACTTTCCGACCACTTTTCCGCGACTTTTTTTTTTTTTTTTTTTTTTTTAATCTTTCTTCTCATTTTCATTTCGAAAAATATAAAAAACAAAAATAAAGAAAAAAAAAAGAAAAGAGGTGGAAGAAATGAAAGGAAAAAAGAGGAAAAAAAATTTCGGTCATCGAAAAATTTGTTGGTGGTCATTGGAAAAATCGGAAAATTTCTAGGGACGAGTTAGATACTAGGTTGTTTTTGTACATATATAAATATGAAGTTTTATTACATAATTACTTTTGATTATGAAGTATATGAATGTTTACCTTCATCGTACCATATTTTTCATTCCAAATTATACTTATCGTATTTAAGTTTACCGTGATAATAATAATTTTAAAAAAAATACTACTCAAGTTTTTATTTTATGTGATTTCTATTTTATTTGATTCTTTTGATAATGAAAGTAAAATGAGTTTTGAATAAGCATTTACCATTTTTATGTTGGAAATACAAAAATGAAACAAATATGGTTTTTCTATATGAAATCATAAGATGACTTATTTTGTGAAAAAACCATGACTCTAAAACAAAGAAAATCAACCCTTACTTTAGGTTATTTTGTTTCCTTTTAAGTTAAACACATAATTTAACCTCTATACCCAAAACTTTGTGTTTTTTACAACTAAAATCCAATTTTTTTTTATTAATATTTGAAGTACAAAGTTGTATAAGGAAAATAAACAAAAAAAAAGTAAAAAAAAAAAAACAGTCAGCTTGAAACGTAGACTATTTTAACCCAGACTAAAATAATCTGCATCCCAAACACAAACTATTTATCTCAGACTATAATAATCTGCACCCCAAACACAGACTATTATAACATTCAGACTATTATAATCCTCAGACTATTATAACCCCCAACTATTATAACCAACTCAGTACCCCAAACGACCTAATAGACTAGTTGTGCTTCCTTGTCAATATCTTTTAAATTTCAGACTCCATTATTTTGATGCGGTTAAAAAAGCTTAAAACCATGACATTTAATGTGTTATTTATTATTTACAAAACAATGTTTTTGCGCTTCAAATTTGAAAATATGTAATTTTCCTTATTTATGTCATCATGAACTTTATCCCTAGACAAGCTTCACATTCTACAAAACCTCATATTTTTCCTCTAATATTGTTGTGTATTTATTTTAGTTTTTAACAATAAACGTAATTTAGAATATAAAATAATATATTTTTCATAAATTTTATCTTTTTTTTAAGAGAAAAATTTTCCTTGTAATATTGGAAATACAAACTAATTAGGACATACGACATTCAGTCTACAAATTGAAAAAATAAAGAGGTTGATTTTCTAAAGATAATGAAGCTTTAGTGTAATGTACACATCAAAGTTTTTCATTGAGCTCTAGAATATAAAACATATATTATCCAGAAACCAATGCTCCCACAATTATAAAAAAAAATCTCCCCGGTTATTATTTTTTCTTTTTTAATTTTCGAATTTATATTAATTATACGGGTAAAATACCCTTTTGGTCCCTCATGTTTCGGGTTCGTTTCCAATAGGTCCCTCAGTTTCAAAATCGGACAATCAAGTCCCTACTATTTTGGAAATACTTCTATTGAGTCCCTCCACCGTTAATTTTCTTAACGGCACTGACGTGGCAATTAACAGTGCTGACGTGGCAACTTTTAAAAAATAAAATATTAATTTTTTAATTAAAATAATAATAATAATAAAAAAAAACACTTTAGTTTTCTACTCTCTCTCCCCACCCCGAAACCCTCCCCTTTCTTCCCTTCTTTCTTTCTTTTTTTTTTTTGTTCTGTTTCTTCTTCTTGTCGCCGGCCGGCGACGGTGCCGCTGCTCTCAACCGCCATCCGCCGATCAGCTCCAATCCAACAATCCCTTCCTCTCCACCGACATCTGCTCTCCTTTCTTCCCTTCTTTCTTTTTTCTCTCTCCCTCATACCCCCCCCAATCCTTTCCTCTCCTCCCCCTTCTCACAAACGATCGTTCGCCGTCGCCGCCGCCCTTCATCTCCCCCACCTCCGAACACCCACAGAGCAAATCTAAGCAAAAAAAAAACCATACTGATTCTACCTTTTCAGATCTGAGAAAGAAATGGAAAAAAACACAAAAACCACATGAGAGCTCTCCTCCATTTTAGAAGCTCGTCGGCATCGGAGCTGGGAAGAAACGGCGGCATCGAAGCTTTTCGGCATCAGATCTGAAAGGGGAGGGCCGATGGTCAGATCTAAAAAAGGGAGGGGAAGGGAAGGGAAGGGAAAACGAAAGGGAAGGGAAGGGAAAACGAAAGGGAAGGGAAGGGAAGGGAAAGCGAAAGGGAAGGGAAAGGGGAAGGAGTGGTCGCCGGCGATTCGAGGGGGTAAGGGAGAGAGAGTGGTCGCCGACGATTCAAGGGAGTAGGGGAGAGAAAGGGGTCGGCGGCAATTCAAGGGGTAGGGGAGAGAAAGGGATTCAAGGGGGTGGGGGAGAGAGGAGGATTCGTGGAGGGGAGGGGGAAGAGAGTAGGGAGAGTTTTTTTTTTCTTCTTCTTCTTCTTCTTCTTCTTCTTTTTTTAATTTTAATTTTATCATTTTATCATTTATTTTAATTTAAAAACATTATTTTATTTTTTAAAAGTTGCCACGTCAGCACCGTTAATTGCCACGTCAGCACCGTTAAGAAAATTAACTGTGGAGGGACTCAATAGAAGTATTTCCAAAACAGTAGGGACTTGATTGTCCGATTTTGAAACCTAGGGACCTATTGGAAACGAACTTGAAACATGAGGGACCAAAAGGGTATTTTACCCTTTAATAAATGTTATCAACAATAATCTCTCCTTTAATTATTTTTTTTTAATTTTCAAATTTACATTAATTACAAAATAACCTAATCAATGCTAAATTATAGGAGATCTCCGCTTTTATTTTTTATTTTCGAATTTATATAAAGTAAACTCATGTGTACACGTGTAAATTCAAGTCTATTTGCCAACAAGAACATAACTCAACTGGCATAAATTTGTTGATAACTACGAGATCTGTGGTTCGAATTCCCCACCACCACATATTGTCAAAAAAAAAAAAAAAAAAAATCAAGTCTATTTTATTTTGGGTTCAATTGATGAGTTATTGACAAAACTGATTTAGTTTTTTAAATCTTGACATTGGTATAATTTGAGACTTCAAATAGTCTATCTATATAGTTAACCGTTAGTGATACATTACCTTTTCTCTGTTAGTATTATTGATTTGACTATTAGGTGATTGGGCTTAAACTTAGTTGGCCCATCTTACTTTTATATGAACTGGGCTTCATAACTTTTGTTGGCCCTTAATGGTTCCACTCAAACTCTAATTTATGGGATGTTCACGAAGTAGGACGTGGATAGGGATGGGAAAGCCCAACCCTAAATTTAGATCGGCGTCTCTATGAAATTCTTCGTTAAATGTCACAGAATCAAGACGGGGTATTCCCCATTTGGTTTTTCTTTTTTATTTTAATAATCTCAATTAAATTAAGTAATTCAGATCTTTTGATAATTTTTCAATTATATAGTTAATTCTTTACGATAAATCTCCATTTAAATGGTTAATTTTTTATGGAAAATCTTATTTTAAAAATAAATATCTTAAACCTCCTAAGTTCTAATACAAACAAATAATATTTCATATCAAGTTATTCAAATATCTATACATATAGTCCAAATTAATGTTTAATTCAAACATATCCAAAGGATCTAAATCATTAAATAATAAAACTTTAAATTTATATGTGTATTAAAAAATAAAAAAATGAGGTAAACAGGACAGTAAAGAAGTGAAGATGGGGACAAAGACAAGGAATATATTCTCCAACCCCGTCTCCCTCCCTTTAAATGGAGATTTCCATCCCATGATTGATTTTATGTAATTACTTTCTAAGATTCTAGAATCTCAAAGGCTTAGCATTAATCCATTATGTTGTGCATAAATGTCCATTGTGCTAAATATGGAATAACAAAATAATGGTGTGGTCGTCTCTTGAAGAGACAACCTGCTTCAATGTTGTTTTTTCTTTAATTTTCGTTTGCACTCTACCAAAAAAAGTATTTTTTTTTTTAAGAAATAGACGGATAACTGACACGTGGATAGATTGTCTCTTCAAGAGAAGACCTATCCAGCTGAAAAAAAAAAAAAAAAAAAAAGCAACGATATTAGAATAATAAGTTTGCTGATAAACTTATTACACTAATAAGTTTAAAATTTTATAATATTAATAAAAAAAAATCCTTGAGTTAGAACACATATGCAACATAAATGAGAAAAAAAAAAAAAAAAAAAAAAAAAAACTCTAAACCAACCTACCCATAAATTCCCCTGGTAAGAAATGATAAATAACACTACTTTTTTTTTAATTAGGTATAAAAATTATAAAAATAAGAAAACCAAAGGTAATTTTGTTCATAGTACACAGTATTTTTTTATTTTTTTTTTTGAAAAAATTTCATAGTACACAGTATTAAGATTGGTTAATAAAAATGAAAATGATTATCAAATCTATATATTTCTCAAATTTTAAAAATTGAGAAATAGAAACATTACTCAATTACCCCTGATTATTCAACAGATTACAAGAATTTTCTTCCAGTTTGAAAAATAAATGTCAAAGGATGGGTTTGTTTTGTCCCACAGTAGCCAAATGATTTGAATCTCTTAACCCAATCTCTGTTGCAGCATCTTAAGGCCAACATACCTGCAAAACACATTTTCAAAATAATCAATATGTAAAATACGAGTGCATGATAACACTATACATCAAAGTTAGAAACTATTGAAGTATTAGATTGGACTTCTTTGCGTTCGATTTTAATTTTTAAATCGTTTAAAGTTAGCTATAACTATAAGTTTTAAAAGAATAAAAACTTGATTTATTTTTTTTTTGTACTTTTAAAACAATATATATATTTATTTTAGCACTTATTCAAACTTAGAATTCAGTTGGATAACCATTTAGACTTTGGTGGTTGATATTTGAAAACTAAGTTTATATAACATTATTGTGAGTTTCTTTGTTTTCGTTATCTACTTTTTACAAATGTCTTCAACATTCAAACTAAGTTTAGTTTTTTTTTTCTTTTTCTTTTTTGACCTAACATGAGCATAGCTCACTTGACATAAAGAATTTGTACTAATAATCAAGAGATATATAGTTCGAATCTCCTCACCTCCAGACTCCACATGTTGTCAAAAAAAACTCTTTTAAAAAACCGACTATGAGAAAACAAATATAATTTTTAAAACTAAATAGTCATCAAACGAGACATTAAAGATTTAATTTTTGAAAGTTTAAAGTTAGAATTTGATTAAAATTTCTTTATTTCTTCTTCCAAATCCATATTAATTCAAGATGAGTAATATCTTGACTAGATGAGTATCAATTAAAAAAATGAGATAGTTGATAATCATTTTTAGACCTATTTGTCTTTTATATAATAATTTTAAAATTTCAAACCTACCCCTAATAATAATAACAATAACTTATGATTTACTTGTTCCCTCCACTTTCATTAAAATTATAACAATATTTATTTATTTATTTTTTTGGTACTTTTTCTTTTGACAAATATAAGTGGAAGATATAGGAACATAATAGATGCCCTATTTATTAACCTAGGCTCGAATTCATCTTTATATTTAAAATTAAAATCACAATAAATTAAAAACAATCTTGAAATTTTAATCAACATGAAATCATTATCCAACGAAATCCTTAAAAAGGGTAAGTGAAAACTTTCTACTTTAGTTAAAAGACATTGCCAAAAATTAAAATAAAACCTAGTAACAAAGACGACCAACCTGCCCAACATCATAACGGTAGCCATGGGATTGGTTCCAGGCGATAGAGAAAAAGTAGAACCATCAACGACACGAAGGTTTCCAACTCCGATGACTCTGTAATCACCGTCGACAACTTTTCCGACCAAACATCCTCCATGGTAATGCCAAAACGTCGTCACCGTTTTCCTGCAGAACTCTCCGACCAAACCATAATCCGACATGTTTTCCGGCAGCGCAGCCCCCAAAAACTCGAACCCATTTTTACCCGCCAAATCCCTCGTCTTAATCTTTCCCATAGCTTTAGTATTCACCAAATCCCCAACTTTTCTGACCCCTTCAACGCACCGATCAAGATCATCCGGATGTGACAAGTAATTAAATCGGACAATTGGGTTTTTTCCGGCGTCCAGGCGGAGGCTGCCGGTGGAGGCCACGTCGGAGAATTTTCCGGCGAAAACAGCGAGGGTGAGGTTGACGGCGGAGGAGTGAGGAGGGAGAAGTCCGTAAAGGGGAGAGTTTATTGAAAACGGTAAGATACTTGAGAGGGCTTCGATGTGGATGTTGGGCTTTAAAGTTCCGACGATTTGTACGGTCGTCGGCTGAGTGAGAAATGGGAGGACGATCGGAGAGGTGAAGCGGGGGTTGTCGGCCATGGATTGGCCGACATGTCGGTTGTGGAGGACGACAGGTAGTTTCAGAGATGAAAGATGAGATTTTGGACCAACCCCACTTAGGAGGAGAAGTTGAGGACTTCCAATGGCGCCAGCACTTAGAATGATTTCTCCATTTTTGGGGATTGTGGCTGTGTGGAGTTTGCCTCTTGAATCGGAATATAAGACCCCAGTTGCAGATAAACCTAATGGATTCAAAAAAATAATTGGTTAAAAAGGAAAAAAAGTTGTAGTTTATGAATGTCTGTTGGTATGATTTAAGAATAACACTTTGGACAATATTTGACTGTATATCGGACATAGTACCATTAAAATGTCGACAACTAGGAGAGGTAAAAACATTTCATTTTTTTTCCTATATTTCTCCCTTTTAGTTGTCAACATTTTAATGAGATGTGTAGAAAGATCCATATATGATTTAATGTGTAATTTGATTTTAGATGAAGAATTTAAGACAATGTCAAAAAGTTTGTTCTATATGAGTCAACTGACATATGTCAAAGAAAATAATAATAAAAAGTTCTTTTATAAGTGGGAGCGGGATAGAACCATCTACTTTTGACCCTAGTAATAAATATATCTCGTTCAGACTAGACTAAATTTGAAAAAACAAAATGATTACAAAGAGATAATTTTCTTTTCCAATTCCAAGTACTTTCAACATTAACTACAAGAAATTCTGACAAGATAAACGTTTGAATCAAATTCAAACACAAAAGTTTAATAACAAATTAAGCTACGAAAGATGGTTAGCTCAATCTCAGTATAAAAATGCTTACAATCTAGCCCAAAACAATCATATGCATATAATTTATTGAAAACCAACATGTAAAAATACTTCTTCAAAAACAACAATATACTTACTGACTGGTGGCACGAAACCAATACATTTTCTATAAGTGAGAGAGGAGAATGTAAAAAGAAAGAAAGATAGGAGGTTTTTTTTTTTTTTTTTTTTTTTTTTTTTTTTTTTTTTTCTTTTTTCTTTTTATTAAAAAATAAACACCTATATAAAATTTAGTGGACTGTAGGAATTTTCACTTCTATATCTAATCATAAAATTTTTCAAAGACAATAACTGTACTCTCGTATTAGAATTCAAAATTTGGTAATAAAGTTAGAACTTTTAAACTAACTAATTATCAGAGTAAAAAGAAAGAATTTTCCTAAAATAATTTGAAGTGATGGGATTCTACCTACCATTAGAACGAGAGAAAATGATTCTTTTGACTGTAGCTTGGATTGCAACTCTGAGATTTCTAGGATTAGCTTTGTTGAGAAGCTCCACAGCTCCATGTCTTTTACCTTTAGCATCAAAGATGGAACCTCCAATCCTCGTCCCCACCACATGATTCAAATCATATCCATTATCAGGACCAATCCCAGCTTCCAAAAGCGCTTCCCTAAAAGTCGATTGCCAAGGGCCCAACTCTGGTCGAGACACAATGGTCTCTTCGATCCACCGGTACGACTTCTCCACCATTGCCATATCCCATTGGACACCGGAGTTTCGAAAGAACTCTGGATGAGCTCTCGAGTAGAACCCTACATTGATCATACTACCACCACCAAGGATTCGACCTCTAACGTTCTCAACACCGTCTTTCGAGACGAACCGCTGGAAGGGGTTGCGGCCGTCGTCGTCGTCGGTGAGAGTGTTGGCCATGCCTTCTTGGGATAGGACAAATGGGTAGGCATTGGGGTCACTTCCTCTTTCAAGAACAAGGACAGAGAAGTTTGATGATAATGTTGCAGCTAATGGGCAACTGGTCGTCCCTCCTCCTATTATTATGTAGTCGTATTCTTCTCTTGTTGGAAAAGTGTTGGCATTTTGTACAAACTTCATGTAACTATCATCTAAAAGAAAAGTTTAGATAATTACGTGTAAGAAGAAATCCATTTGAGCTAGAAAGAGAAAAAATAAGAAGACAGACAGAACAAAGAATGAAAGAAGCGCAATTATCACTTTTAATTTGTTTTAGATTAAAAATAATTATTTTCTCTATTTTTCCACCTCGAAATTTTAGAACGAAAAGATTATATAGGTATACAAAGTTGGAAAGTAAAATTTTTCCTTACCCTATAAAAGTTTTAGATTGATTCGTGGGTCACAGTAGTCAATTCAACAAACAAAGAATAAAGAAACGAGAAGAAACGACACAGATTTTATGTGGTTCACTAATGGTGTGTTAGCTACATTCACGACAATGGGAGAGAGAGTGTTTCGATTGGTGAGAAATAAACAGATATAGATACAACGAGACCTCCGTACTTGGTCATTCGAAGCGCCGGATAACAAATTTAAGACATATCAACATCGTGAGAAGAGATAAATTAAAAGAGATACCTTGATTTGGTATGGTTTGTGAGGAGAGAATTCCCATTTGGAATTGAAAGGTAAATAAAAATATGAGTAGGAGAAGGGTCGCCATTGATGAAACCTTCAACTTTTGAGAGAGAGAGAAAGCGTTTGTATAGTTTGATAAAATTATGGTACATTGTTTTTTTTTTTTTTTTTTTTTTTTTTTTTTTTTTTTTTTTTTTATTATATATAGACACAGATTTGGTCGATCGGTCAACTTTAAAACACAACTTGCCATCATAATTTGAAAATTTTGGTCGACTTTTGAGTTGTTTATTTTATTTATATATATATATATATATATATATATATATATATGCCACTCGAAGGATTGTGTGGAGGCTTTCAAATTTTGGACTTGTAAATTCAAATAGGTCGTTGACTGTTGAAAAGTTCATAAATTTGCCAAAATGCACCAATAGATACGTCTATTTCAGATTAAATAAAATAATGTATTGGTCAGTTTGGAATACTTTTTATTTAAGTGTTTTTCAAAAATATTTTTTTTTTAAAACATTTGTATAAAAATTGTTTAGAATTTTAACACTCATATGTTTGGTTGCATTTCCTTGTTTTATACCAAAGTTATTATATACTTAAAAACTATTTTTATAGAATTTTTTTTAAGTGTTTCTCTCAAAATGGTTTATTTCTCAATCTCATTTTTTAATAAGTAATTTTTAGTGGTTGCCAAACACTATAATTTTTTTTTTCCAAAATTAAACACTTAAAAAGTTAAACCAAACATACCTTACATTTCGGTTGAAAAATTTATTACTAACATCTGAACAAGTTGTAAAATGAATGGGAAAAAAAAATTGATGTAAACTTAGAAATGTATAAAGAGAAATTACTAGAGTTTTAGGGTCCATTTAGAATACCTTTTAGTTTAAATGTTTTTCAAGAATACATTTTATTTTAAACTTTTTTTATAAAAATTGTTTAGAATTTAAACACTCATATGTTTAGTCGTTACATTTCTTTATAAGTGTTTTTATACCCAAGTTATTATATACTTAAGAACTCTTTTTAAAAAAAAATTCTTTCAAGTGTTTCTATTAAAATGGTTTATTTCTCAATCTCTTTTTTTAATAAGTCATTTTTAATGGTGGCAAAACACTAGAATTTTTTTCAAAATGATTTTTTTTTTCAAAATTAAACACTTGAAAAGTTAAACCAAACTCTGAAGGGTGTGTTACTATGTGTTAAAAGTATAGCTCTTAGGATTATTTGTTACTCATTTTATATGAAATTATCAACAGAAAATGTAAGTTTATCTTCATGTGGTCAACTGTACAAACTATTTAATTAAGAAGTTTTTTTTCCTAACTATAATATTACAAAAATATGAAGTGGAAATTTAAACATTCAACACAAAATAAATACTACTAATGTGTTAATCATCGAATCATTATGATTGATAAATCTATGCATAATTCAATAGATAAAGCATCAATTACCATCCTAAAAATTGATGATTATTTGATCCCACCCTGCCATTGTTAAAAAAAAAATTGTTATAATTGACCATTAATCAAAGAGCTAAAGTTTTTTTTTTTTTTCTTTGATCAGTTGGGGCTTTAAGCAATATGCATCTCTCTCTCTCTTTTCATGTAGATTAAATTAAGCAGAAATAGAACATTTTAGTTAATAAGGGAATTAAGATTAGACTTCCATTTAAAATTGGTTGGATTTCCTTTAACTAAAATACTCCATACCTCCCAATAATAATGATTAAGTAATTTTAAGAATTCGTTTGATAAATCTTTTAACAAGTAGAGAATAATAAATAAATAAATGAGAATTTGCAGTGGGTGGCAAATAAGAATTATATAATTGCAAATATAACACAGTGTAAAAAGAATTGCAAATATAGCAAAATCTATCATTGTATATTACTGATAGACACTGATAGACTCTGGTTAATTAGAATCTATCTAATAGTCTTCGATTATCAGAGTTTATCAACGATACACTCTGATTAATCAGAATCTATCAGTCTACTAATAGACTCCGATTATTCAGATCTATCAGTGTCTATCGCTGATAGACTCCGGTTAATCGAAATATATCAATGACTATCATTGATAGACTTTGATTAATTAGAGTCTATCAGCGATAGACACTGATAGACTTTGAATAATCGGAGTTTATCACACTGATAGACACGGATAGAATCTGACGACAGCTTTTTGGTCTTGTACAATTAAATTTTGCTATATATGCAATTAGTTTGCAATTGTGCTATATTTGCTATTAATTTGGTCAAATTTGTCATATATGCAACTGCCCATAAATAAATCTTGATAAATAAACTTACATAAATTTGGGTTATAATTTTATGTGTCCATCTTCTTTCTAGAGTAAAGAAGGGCCACCTTTCTTAAGTTTATGTTTGGAAGTGATTTTGAAATGACTAAAATCATTTTTGTAATGTTCGAAACTATCCCGAAAAATACGTTTAATTATTCAAAATCAATTTCATATTTGATATTACACTTCTAGACGTGATTTTCATATCATCAAAATTGATTTTTTTTAATTATTAAAGGCATGTTTCAGAGTGATTTTAGATATAACAAAAGTGATTTTAACCATTTCAAAATCATCCCAAACATGCTATATAAAGTGGAATAGTTAAAGAAGATCAAGAATCCAAAACATTTCTCCCTACAAATGTTTTGCATTTTAATTACCCAATGAATGGACTGAAGTATTTCTATTTTTCTCATAGATCTAGATAATATATGTTTCTTCAATCCCTCCTAAGAAAAGTAATCCTTCTTAATTCTAAGTTACATAAGAGATTAGGAAAACCCAACAAACTTCTCTTGTAACCTAATACCTAATCTATGGGCTTATATAAGTATTTTCTAATATGTTCTATAATATGACTTTGATTTTCTTCCATAATGTATGATTGTTCATTGAATTAGAAGACTTATTATTCTAGAACACATATTTATTATAGCTTAAATAATTTTCTAACAAGTAATTTTGACAAACTACTAAGATTAATTGACTCCAAATTTGACATTGGAAAGTAGTCAAGTAGACGTGTAGTTGGTGGGATAGAACCTTAATTTCTTGGTCAACTGTGAACCAATCGCACAAAAAAAAATTATATGCTATAGTCTTTCCATTCAAACGTCAAATGGGAGGAAAAATTACATTGATAAGATTTTCGTACCCAACCCAAGCAATATTTTCCAAAATTTGTTTGAGATATGAGCTAATAAAAATAAAGTTAAAAAACAATTTTGGTCCCTCAACGTCCTTTATTGAAGTAACAACTTAGGGTGTGTTTGATTTAACTTTTCAAGTGTTTAATTTTGAAAAAAAAATCATTTTGAAAAAAATTATAGTGTTTGGCAACCACTAAAAATGACTTATTAGAAAATGAGATCGAGAAATAAATCATTTTGAGAGAAACACTTGAAACCAACTTCTTTAAAAAGAGTTTTTAAGTATACAATAACTTGTGTATAAAAACACATATGAGGAAATGTAACCAAACATATGAGTGTTTAAATTCTAAACATTTTTATACAAAATGTTTTTTTAAAAATGCATTCTTGAAAAACATTTAAATTAAAATGTATTCCAAACGGACCCTTAGTCCATGAACTTTAGTGTGTGGTGATTTAATCCCTATATTTTCAATTATATAACCAATTTAGTTCTTGCACTTTAAAATTTGTAATGATTTAATCCATATAGAAAAATATATGTATATATTTTTAAGATTTCAATGAAATTTCTTACCAATGTAGATGAATAAACTGATTAGAGACCAAATGTGTTTAAAAATTATAAAGAATGAGTTTTTTTTTTTTTTTTTTGAGTTCAACAACATTTGGGGGTGAGGAATTTCGAACCTCTGACCTCTTGGTCGATAGTACACGCCAATTATCATTGAGCTATGCTCACTTTGACTACAAAGAATAAGTCATGACATGATAAAAGTTGACACTTAATTTTATGGGATTTTTCACGATAAAGGTTAAATTGTTACTATTACAATTCTAAAAGTATAAAGGCTAAATTGTTAAATATTAAAGCTCGCTAAAGTAAAGAAAAGAAAAGGAGGAATAGAAACTTCATGGTTTAAAATGAGAAGAAAAATATACAAGTTTGGCACACCTAACTTTTAAACACTTTTCTAGAAAATATTTTTTAAAGACACTTAATAAAAATTGTTTTAATTAAGATCTTTGTGTGCTTGGCTTGCATCTATTATCTTAAAAAGTGACTAAGGAGGCGAATAATCTTTTTACTATTTTACTCATTTATCAAATCTTAAATGAGATAATTGTGTGGATGACCCATTTTGAGAGGCCAAAATGAAAAATGCTCTATCTTTTCAGAATAAGGATATATACCATTTTGCTTACGTCATCATCCTAGCAAAATTACTATTTTACTCTCTATATGAAAACACGCATTTAAGGCATTTAAGAGCGAGAGCGCGATTGGAGATGGAGCAAGAGATTGGAGAGAGAAATTAGAGAGAGAGTAATGCTTCGTTTGGCGAATGAATTTTGCAGGAAATTATTTTAAATTCCAAGATTTTAAAAGATGGAAATGGTTTTAAATTTCTATTTGTGTTTGGAACCAAAATAATTCGAAATCACTAAAATTAAAATCTCATGTTTGGATGCTCACGAGAAATAAAAAGAAAGTATAACATTTTACTATTATGGTCCTTATAATTTTGTAGGGAACTTTTTTTTGGTTGATTTCTTCTCTAACTAGTGTATGAAAACATAAAAAAGAAAAAAAAAAGTATACATATAGATGGAGCAAAAAAAATTGAATCTATATAAAAAGGAAAAAAACAAACAAATTGGTAGTTGAGTCAACTATAGTAGGAGTCATAAACTAAGAAAAAAAAAATCTTTATGGGTAAAATTGGAAAGATAATTTTTTAAGTTTGAAATCCTGCAAAATCCGACCATTTTGGAGTGGAATTTTTTTTTAAAGAAAACACGATTTGAAATCACAACCGATTTCAAATCCCTTACTTTTTTGCTCATCCTAAACACGTAAAAAGATTTCAAATCAGTTATGATTTCAAATCCTCCCAAATCCAGGGATTCCAAACAAGGGGTAAAAGATTGGAGGGAGAAATTGGAGAGAGAGAGCGAGAAGCGAGAGTGAGAGTGAGAGCGAAAAGCGAGAGCGAGAGCGAGATTGGAGAGAGAAATTGGAGAGAGAGCGAGAGTAGTGAGAGAAAGCGAGGTTAGAGTAGAGAGTAAAATAGTAATTTTACTAAGGACGCCGACGCAAGCAAAATGACATATATCCTTGTTTTGAAAAGGTGGGACATTTATCATTTCTGTCTATTTTAGAGGGTAATCCGTACAAAAATTCCATCTTAAATTTATAAAGCATGCCTATTCACATGTAACTTTAAAGATGATACACGTGGAATAATTCTGTATTTGTATTGATGTTGTAGGTACAATACAATCTCTAATACATAATCCTCTGATTCTCTCTCTTGTGTATGTGTTTCACTTGAGGGCTAAAACGCATGTTCTCAAATTTGAAGTCGTCTCAAGGGCTTTGTAGCTCACTTAACATTGAAGTCGTCTCAAGGGCTTTGCAGCTTGCTCTTGAGATTGAAGTTGTCTCAAGGGCTTTGTGAAGCTTCAAGGAGTCTTTTGATCTTCTGAACGTTTTCGAGTGCTCTGAGTTCTTCTATGAGATTTCCAACTTCTCATGAAGGAGAGCTCTCCTATTTATAGAGTTCTTCCATGGACATGGGCTTGAACTTTATTGACTTTGGACTGGCCCATTGGACTCGGGCTTAACCCACTGAACTTGGGCTCATTGATCTTGGACCAAGTCATTTGGACTTGGGTTTTACTGACTTAGGGCTTAGTCATTTGGATTTGGGTTTGACTTAAACTTGACCCAAATACCGTAAAATCCAAACACAGTGTGACCCAACTTTGATCAAATTAAAGTTTTATTATTTGATCAAATGACCATATTCAAGACAAGTAGCATTTCAATTTAAGATTTGCTAACTCTGTCTTCAAATTAAATTTGGGACACATGTCAACTTATAATTGATCTTGAATCTAATTATTTGTAATTTCGTTATTAATTTTGAATAATGACGTGGCAACTTGTGATTGGCCAAATTTCTCTTTCAACAATGCCACTAATAATTATAAAATCTATATATTTAATTTAACTCATAAAATAGTATTTAAAAAACTAGAATAAGAAAAGTTTTCTTTTTATTTATATAATTTCTAACTTTAATTATAATTATTGTAATTAACAAAAAAACTAAGAGGGTTAGAATCTCAATAATTTTGCAATTTCAATAAACTATAAATCATAAAATGTGATTTAAATATAAAATAAGAGGGTGAATATCATTTATATTATTTATCTCTCAATACTTTTACCATTGCCCCTCCAAAATTCCAACTCTCCTCCCATTATTTTCTCTCTAATTAATCCTCTCATTAGGTCTCTCCCATTATGCCCTCTTTCTCTCCCACCCATTTACATATTTATTTATTTATTTATTTTTGGCAAGAAAGATATGATATAATTCTATTAAGTGAGAAACATGAGGGGTATGTTTACAAAAAGACATTCCAATTGAGGGCTATGGAAGACGCATCATAACGGAAGAAAATATATAAATTAGATGTCCATTTACATTCTTCTCTTAACTTTCTCTCTCCCACCTATTCACATTTTTCGTTCTCTCTTTTCTCTCAATAACTCTTGGTTGTTTAATTAGGGATTCAGATGACCAAATTCGTAGGGCATGTGCATCGTATATTGACGTGATCCTGGGAAATAATATTGCGGAGCTAAGAGCAATTTTTGATGGTGCTAGGATGGCTGCATCGCTGGGCTTAGAAAGAGTTGTTGTGGGGTTTGATTGCTCCACCGCCATTGACCTTATCCAAGGAAAAATAGAACATTGGGGAGAAGAAGAGTCTTTAGTTGAAGCTATTCAGGCGTTCATCCCTCTTTTCTCGGAGATCAGTTTTTCATTTATCTATAGAAAATGCAATAATTTGGTTGATGTAATAGCAAAACGGACAAAATAATTTGGCTGATGTAATAGCAAAACGGACAAGGAGATTGGGGCTTAATGAGTCTTGGGTCTATTCCTTTCCTAGCTGGATTGTAAATTTGGTCAGAATTGACTGTGAGTTTTTTTCCCATGGGGCGTAGCAATAATATTTTTATTTTTTATTTTTTTAAAAAAAACTCTTCACTCTCTTCCAACCCATCAAATTCTTCATCTCCCTAATCTTTTTATTTTTATTCTTTTAATTATATGTGTCACATTTATTCACTTTGAAAATATAAATTTTATTTTCTTTTAAGAAAATGAAAACTCTAACTTCGATCATAATCAACACACTTCAAAAGACAAACTTTTGGTATAGTTTAAAACTAAGTAACAAATTTTTATAAACAAATTATATTTTAAGCTTATACAAAATGTTGTAGGTAATTTTGGACCACCCCGATATGCAAGGAGCTGAGAAGGAAAATGCAATACCAGTCCAAGGAGACAACCAGGAAACGGGCCCTTGAGGAAGAACAGGCCAGAGGGTCGGGCCAACATATGGTCGGTCGAGGCCCGAGGCCGAGGCCAACCACTCGGCCCACTTGCGTGGGTCGAGTCCTTCCGCCTTTGTTCGGTCCATACTGCCTCGGTCTGTCCCGATTCCACTCGGTTCAACTCTGGATCGCCTCCGAGTGCCTAGAAAACCCTAATTGAAGACACAGGTATAAATAGGGGTCTCTCACACCAAAGAAAGGGTTCGAAAAACTCACTACAAAGATACTCTTTACTGTTTGATCTGACTTAGGCATTGGAGTGCAGGTGGCCTACATCACACCGGTGTGCAGCGGTTTTGACTGGTTTTGCAGGTCACGTCTTCTCTGTCTTCAACAAATTCACTGCTGGTGTCACGTGAAGGTCAGGTGAGTCGCTTGGCCAAATTTTGACATCAACACAAAATACGTAAATTGTATCAAACTACAGTTTTTCTTAAAGGTGATTTTAATCACAAGTTTGTTAGATTCCCGTTCATATAAAAGTAATTCTATAAATGCATAATTATAAAAAATGATTCTAAAGTAATTCTCAATCAATCATTTTTTTTCCACCAAAGGTGATTATTATAATTATTATTATTGAAGTGATAATCAATCAATAAAACAAGAAAATCCAAATCCACAAGACCTAACAACTACCAGGAAAAATAAGCCTTTCAAACAGAGGAAGTACCTGTTTGGAATGATTCTTTAAGGGCCCGTTTGGTAACATTCTCGTTTTTTGTTTCTGTTTCTTCATTTTTAATAAAGAAAAATAGAATTTCATGACCCTAACACATATACATTCAATAATAATAAACCTATATTCTTATTTATGTTTTGGAAAAAATTGGAAACGAGAACAAAAAAGGAGAAACTAGTTTTAGTTGTTCCGAAAAGTTCTATACAAATTTTGGGAGTGTTTCTAAAAAATGAGAGACAAGAAACATACCTAGTTATTAAATGCTTAGATTTCTTAATAAAATTAGAAACAAGAAATAAGAAACGAGGACGTTACCAAACGGGTCCTAAATGTTTAAAAACACTCTTTTTTTTAACTTAAAAATACTTTTTTAAACACTCAAAAAGTCATTCCAAACATATCGGTAGAGTCATCCCTAAAAGCTGTATTAATGCATTAACAAACAGAATTGCAAACCTAGAAACATGCCTATACAATCACAAGCCAAGGAAAGGCCTAATCGGACTTCAAGAGCCAATCTATACTATATTAATATTGTATTTTTTTTTTTTTGACAATATTATTAATATTGTGTATTTTGAAAATTGAATTACTAAAAAGATAATTGTTTTGTCATTTTCATTAATTAATTAGGAAGATTTTTAATTCTTCCGTAATTTTGATTTTTTGTTGTCCACTTTGGTTTTGATTTTTAATTTTGATTTTGATTTAGATTGTTTTGATTTGAATTTGAGATTTTTTTTTTAATTACTTCATCATTTTTGGATTTTTCATAGTTGGGTTGCTGGAGATATTATAGTCATTTGATAAATCCTAATTAATATTCAAATATATCATTTGGTCATCTATCTATATAATAAAAAGGTCGGCACAATTAAATTTGACCATTTATCTAGTTGCCCAAAATGGTTTGCATGCTCTATTGAAAAATATGGGCTCAAATATGTATAGTAAACCTAGGCCCAATAAGCCCAAATTCAAATGAATCAAAACCAACCTGATTGTGATTACATATTAAGGTGAATTCACTTTAACTGCTATATTTTTATCTTCAAATTGAAAAATACCAAAAATTTCAAATATCTCAAATATGACGAACCGAATTTTAGACATAAATTTTGTGAATTTTCTTTTTTTTTTTTTCCATTTTTTTCCATTATGCAAGCTGATTTTTCATCTTTGTCTTAGATTATGTATTTATAGCGCCCTAGATTGCAGCCATACAACTCACATTACAAAACAAATCTTCGTAGATTTTTATTTTAGATCTTAAAATATTTTTCAAAAAATATTTCATTACTCATACATATTTAACGTAACTTTTAGATCTTAATTTTTCTTCATTCTGATGAATGGGAAATCTGGTTGTTAGATAAATATGATCATGAATGGGAGAAATTCAAAAGGTTACAAATAGAATTTTGGTCTAATATGGAAGCAATTCAAGGAGTTACCAACAAAATTTTAAAAACATAGTGTGATATATAGCATGCAGTTGGCAACGATCACCATTCATCACCTAGGTTATGTTTGGTATGCTTGGAGTCGGCTTAACACAGAAACCGTTTGGTTCCATTAGGTAAGAGTCAAGTATTCCATTTCAATCAGTAGAAATTTCTCAAGACATTACTTTATTCAAATTACTATTGCTTATATATAGTCCTTTCTTTAGGCTAGTTTACTGAAATGGCAGCTCATATAATAGAACCCAATTACCTATTGCTTTTAGTTAAGGTTTGATCCTTTTTTTTTTTTTTTTTTTGGTTGGTAATGGCAATGTATAATGTACCTAAAACAAAAGTTGCGAAGAAAAATTTATAAAGAAATGATATAAGAAAATAGTACATTTATGAAAAGATAGTTTATTACCTGAAGGGTAATTCTTTGGTATTTTTTGAAGGGATTGATTTTTGGAGGAAAATATAGATAAGATAACTCCCTGTTTGGTCAAGTCTCCAAAATAGTAAGCTAGTCACTCTCATCCATGCAAATCAAAGGACGAGTTCTCACAGGCAAGATTTCATAACTCACCCATGATTAAGATCAAGTCGCATATGATCATCCTGTTAAATGTATATAAAGAGAGATTGAATATTTCGTGGTCCAGTCTTATATAAACTCATTGTATATATGACACCAGTGGCGGATCTAGAATTTTATGTCAGAGGGGGCTTAAAGTGGTGTGAAGATAATTTTGAACACATCAATATAAATTTATTTATATTTATATTTTGGTATTAGTTTGTAAAATAAAAGGTGACTTGCTTTTCACCGAATTAAATTGAAAAAAAAATTTTAAAAAAAAAACTTAGAAAGAATAATAACTTTTTTTTTCACTCTAAAAAAAAACTATTTTTTTTTCATTTATAAGAATTATAGTCTCTTATTAAAAATAATTTACTAAAAGTTTTAAAAGATTTTTATTAATCTTCATAAAAAAGAATTATGTGATAATTTTTCTATACTTGTTAGGAAGAATTACGTGATAATTTCAAATGATTTTGAGTTGATTTTAAATGGAATCAAGTGAAAAATAGTTTAGAAATCACTAATGAATAGTCTAAATTGATTTAAATATGAAAGTTTAATGTTTAAATTAATATAATTATTAGTTTGAGGTTTTAATCAATACAATCCAAAATTTGGAGATATTAATTGATGATATTTTAGACATTTATATTTATATTCTTTTCTTAAAGAAAATACGATTTAAAAGACAAAATTCTAAAATTTTAACTTTAATTCGTTTTTATAATAATATATAAAATGTAAAAAAGCTTTCAGAACTAAAAAATTGCAAAAACCACATGTTCAACAACTCGAATTCAAGCCATCCCACGGAGCATGAGGGGGGCTTCCACCTATAACCACCAGACCAACAAATATTTTTGTTACATAAGATTAATTATTTTATATATAATATTTAATATCTGAAAGTTGAGGAGGGGCTCGAGCCCCCTTGGGCCTACAGTAAATCCGCCACTGTATGACACCCTCACCCCCACTCACATGTATGATTTAGATCAAATTATCCGTAGCTAACAAAGTGAGATAAGGCACCCAACCTTATCCATATACTATAGACCCTTTATGTTATTTTTCTTGAACATGATTCTCTTGTATGTCAATCACATAATTGTTCAAAATTACACTAATTAATGACCTTGGATTTTTCATATAATGAACCATGTAAATTGCAATTAAAAATTATGAAATAATTGTTAAATAATAATAAAAACATTCATTACGAGGCTTTAGAACATAAATCCCAACATATGTCAACTCACTAAGCATCATATCAAACATAATACCAACCAAAATTTTAATATTAGATTAATGAAAAGAGTATAATTGAATAATCTTAAAATATAAGAGACTATATAAATTGAAATTTTCGAAACAACAGAGAATTAATTGAAAAACACCAACATTACGTTGGTACTAAAATATATATGTTTAGTCCTAAAAAGTACTAGCAAATCTATGATTGCCATTCATCTCAATTTTCAGATAGAATCAAACTCATCACTTCTTTCATTTTAGTGACAAAAACAATCAAGCTATTTCATGCACCTCAGCGCTGAGATTTGGAATACCTTTTAATTTAAGTGCTTTTAAAGAATGCATTTTTTTATAAACATTTTGCATAAATGTTTTTTAAAATTTAAACACTCATATGTTTGGTTGCACTTCCTCACAAGTGTTTTTATACACAAGTTACTATATACTTAAAAAATCTTTTAAAAAATCTGGTCTCAAGTGTTTCTCTTAAAATGATTTATTTCTCAACCTAATTTTTTAATAAGTCATTTTTAGTACTAACTAAACCCTAGATTTTTTTTCAAAATTATTTTTTTTTCAAAATTAAACACTTGACAAGTTAAACCAAACCTACTCCAAATTCAATTACCTAACCTCTTTTTATAACATATTTAGTAATATTCTTTTTGAACTCTTTCAACAAACTAAGAACATCCCTACCTTAAATTTGACTATAGAAGGTAATCACTTTATAGCTTTAAAGATGAAAATTTGAAGAATCCTCACTACATTTATCAAAGTACAACATCCCTAATTCTCATTATTAACACACTCTTGGTCCTTTACTTGTAAATATATCATAAAATTAAAGATTTTATGTTGTCCCCTTTTATCATTTCCATCCCTCTCACCAAAGTTAATTAATATCACAATGACAATCCTCTTCATCAGTACTGTTTGAGAGTTGACTTTCACTTACTTTCATTATTTTCAAATTTGAATTAAAGATTATTCCCTTTTTTTTTTTTTTGAGGAAAATTAAAGATTATTCATTAGAGATGATTTTACAAAAGTCAATTAATTAACTCAAAATTTGACTAAAGATAAGGTCCAAAATTCTTCACTAATAACCATCGTACTTCCTATATAGATCGATTCGAGTTTACGCATGGATTTGCCTCCATGATTTAGTTCAATAGTTTAACTTTCCATTACTATAAACAGCATAAAATATGTATGGAAAAAAAAAATTATTAGGGGACCATTGTGATAGGGATGAGTTAGGTGTAACCAAAAGAAAAAGGTAAGTTTTAAGAAAGAAAATTAATGCACTAAACTTTAATTTTGAGGAAAATGGAGTTAGGGGCATAATACATAGAGTTTTCAGTTTATGCATCGTTTGGATTTGGTCTTTCTTTTCCTTGTTTATCAATTTTATGGTATGTTTGAGAGTAATTTTAGAAATAGTGATTTTAGGAAAAATGATTTGTTTGGAATTGATTTTCATATAATCATTTTAATGTTTGGTTCTACACTTTCAAAAGTTATATTCATTCAAAATTGAATTTTAATGGCATGTTTGGAAGAGTCTAAGTGATTTATTATTTTATTTTTATTTTTATTTTTTTGCAAATTATTCCATTATAAATTGTTTTAATATTTGGTTTCACACTTATAAAAGAAATTTGGATTTAATTTAAAATATTTTTTTTAATGATTAATGTTTTTTTTAAATGATTTCTAAAATCGTCAAATTACTAAATACAACATTACATTTGAGATAAAAATAATTTAGAGGGTAGAAAACAAAAGTTATAGATAGAAGAAAAAATTATGAGAGAAATCAAAATTTAAGAGAAAAAAAATAAAGAGCTAAAGAAAAGTTACTAGGAGGAAAAAAAGGTTAAAAGGACATAACTTTAGAGTGGAAAAAAGTGAAAAGAGAAGATTTTAATGGAGATAGTGAAATTTCAAAAGAGAGAGAAATAAAGTTAGAGAGTTGTAGAAAAAAAAAAAATTAGGGAGAAAAACTTTGAAGGAAGGAAAAGAAGTTAGAAGGAGGAGAAAAATTCGAGAGCGAAACGATTTAGCAAAAGAGGTAAAAAAAAAAAACAAAAGACAAACCAATTAGAGATGATATATATATATATATATATATATATATATATATATATATATATATATATATGATATTTTTTAGAGAGAGAAAAAAGTGAAAAAAAATGGATGAAAATTTTAGAGACAATAAAGTTATAAATAGAGATTATAAAAAATTTAGAGAGAAAAAAATTAGATATTGAGGGACAAAATTATAACTTTTCACAATTTTTTAGAACAAAATGGAGTGAATAGGAAGAGGTTTTCTTAAATTTGAAATAATAATCATTTAGATAACAACTCACAATCACTTAACAAAAATCACCGGGAGATGGTACCTTTGTGTGGTAAAAGTTTGATTATTTCTGATATGAGCTTTTGTAATGCTTCTATTGAATGAAATGCTATGATTTTTCTTAAAAAAAAAAAACAAAAATCACCTAGAAATCGCCCTCGTTATTGAATGAAATGCTATGATTTTTCTTTAAAAAAAAAACAAAAATCACCTAGAAATCACCCTCACAAAATGACTGGGAATCGCTTGATGTGATTTTGGATCTTTCCAAAATCACTTATCTATCATTATCAAACATCACAATTTTTACTTAAAAAAAAAAACGTCAATTTTAAAATATAATTGATGTTGGGCATGACAAACATAATTTTTGTCATTCTAAAATTACTTCCAAACATGCCCTAATTACAACGATGAATTTACCAACTTCTCTTCCTTACTTTTGAAATAAGGAAAAAAGAAAAAGAAAAACTGATGGAGAGCCCTAAATAATAGTGCAAATTGTGTGTTACAACTTACCAGTAAGATTTCAAATGTCTCAAGGTCTCAATTTTATGAAAATGTTGATGAAGATATCAGCAAAAATATTGACGTCAAATGAATATTTCTATTATATTTATATATATAATCCATTAAAAAATATTTAAACCAACAAATAAACATTTCATCTAAATAAAGCTTAAATTATTTCTTATTACTAATATTGGGTTCAGATGAGTGATATTTTGTTAATATTTTTATTATATTTGGTCAAATTTTTTTTATGATATAATAAAAATATCGATCCATCTCTCATGTCGATATCAAATCTATTGACAAATGAAAATATCGACTTGTCACGAAAATTTAAAACTTCGACTACAAGGTAGAGATTACTATTTAATGTTAAAATAAAATAAATAAATAAAAGGTTAATATTTCATCAAGTTTATCACATGCCACAAACTCTTTTTTTTTTTTTTTTTAGAACCAAACATTTTGTCATTTAGTTCTCTAATAGATGGGGTAATTGGTGGGGACGACTCTCGTTATACTTTATATTTGGGTCTAAAATACAAATTTTAATCTTTCTAATGTTAGTTAAAAGTTATTAAATATTTTGTTTAAAAAAAAAAAGTTATTAAATATTTAGTCGACCCCACCATTTTAAATTTTAAAAGTTACTTATTTAATTATAACTATAAATAATTAAATAATGGAAAATTTCCATTTTTAGGCTCTGATGTTTGAATTAGTTTTTACTTTAGCCTCCAATTTTTCCTAAAAATTAATATTTATGACTTTGGTCCATATTATTGACTTTTCATTTGCTATATTAATAAAAGGCTGACCACATTTTTTTTTTCAAGTAATATTGAGTTGATGTGGCATTAATTAAACATTAAGCAAAGTTTATTCAATATAATAAATTATTAAAATTCCTCCTTTCTTCTACAACCAATTTAAAAACACAAAATTTTACCCAATAATCTTACACATCTTAATGTACCAGAAGACAAATTTTAATAAACACGTGGATTGTTTAATGAGAGGTATTGTTGATGGTCAAATTTGGACCGGTAGAACTCACCTGACCTTCACGTGCCACCAACGGTAAATTTGTTTAAGGGGGGGAAGACGTGGCCTGCAAGACAGTAAACCTGCACACCGGTGTGGTGCTTGCCACACCGCCTCCGATGCTTAAGTCGGAAAGCTGAAGGAGGAAAGCAAGAGAGCAAGAGTAAAAGGAAAGAGTTCAGGGAATGAGTTTCGGGATCCCTTCTTCAATGACCAAGAAGGGATTAAATACCTTCTTCTGCTCTAGGGCTTTCCAGCATTTAGAGGCGATTCGGGCTGAACCAAGTGGAACTGGGGCGACCGAGGGCACCAGGGACCAAACGGAGGCAGAAGTACTCGACCCATGGCCGAGGTCGAGCAGGGGTCGGGCCAAGGCCCGGTCCCTCCGACCTTGGTCGGACCCTCTGGTATGTTTCGCCTCCGTAGTCCGTTTTCTGGTCCTATTTTCAGGCTCGTGTCGGGTTGTTCTCGTCAGCTCCTCGTACATCGAAGTGGTCCGAAATTACCTATAACAGGTATCACTAATTTTTTTTTCTATATATAAATATTGAAATAAAGTAAAATGGAACTTCAAATAATATACATATTTTTTGTTCTTTATAAGAATTAAATTTAATTTTATTTGATTAGTTTTTAAAAATATTTTCCCCAAAAAGAATTTAAAATATTTTTATTAATTTCTATTTATATTTTTATAAAGAAAAATAAATAAATAAGTGTGTGTGTTTGTGTATTTGTTACTATTTTATAGGACTTACAATGTAAATTTACAAAATTTAAAAATCGAAACCATTTACTTTAAATTTAAAAAAGAAAAAAGAGTTTTTATATTTAAATGAATAATAAAAATAGTAATTATTTTTTTGTTTAAATATACACATATCTAAATATGATAGTAAATATGAACTCAAAAAATAAATATGATAGTCCTTGTCAAAATAATAATAATAAATATGATAGTAAATATATACAAAGGAGAAAAAATTCATGGATGAGACTTGAATTGAGGACTGCCAAAAGGATTTTTTTTTTTTTTTTTTTTTTTACAACATGTTGGGGTGGGGAGACTCGAACCACATACCTCTTAATCGTTAGTACAAGAGTTATGCCAGTTGAGTTATGCTCATGTTGGCACTGCCAAAGGGGTTGGAACTACCACACCACGCCCAAAAAAATTTGAAAATATTTAAAAGTTTTGTTAGACAAAAAATTCAATATTATGTTAAATTGATGCATTTAATAATTTTAAAAAATGTCGAAAAAAAAAACTTAGACATAGAATTAAAATTTAAAAGATAAAATTTAGAGATCTATTAGATACAAAATTGAAAATCTATAGACCTATTGGTCACATTTAGGACCAAATTTCTAATTTAACGTATTTCATTTTTAAAATGAAAATAAATTAGTAAATTTCTATGAGGCTAAGGGTTTATTTGGGGTCAAAAGCAATTCTGACATAGAATTTTGACCATTTATTTTGTTTGGTAAACTGATTATTTGTTAATTTATTAAAAAAACACTTTCTAATTTATTCTTACATGCAAATTTTTTTTTTTTTTTTTTGAGGAAAAATAATGCTATTAAAACTCAAGAGCTAGTCACAGCTCCCAAAATGGTACTGCCTGTGGGACAGGGACCCCCACAAGTATAGGAATCATACCCAGTATCTAGATAATTATAATCTAACAGCCATGAGGGAAAAACAGAGGACCAAGAATTGGACATTTGTAGTTCACATGCCATATGGGCCATATGATGGGCCAGCCCATTATTATTCCTTGACACATGCTGAATAGTTTGAACTTGGAGAGACTTCATTAGGTCTTGAGCTTCCATTATGAAGCCCCCCAACTCAGTGGCATCCTCGCTTTCGTTGGTCAGCAGCTGCACCACTTGGAGTGCATCAAGTTCAAGTTGAAAAATGAGGGAATCAGAACGGAAATGTCTCACGGCTTCGCAAACTGATAAAGCCTCTAACCATGAAATTTTCCAGCTTTGCTTAACCCATTTAACTCCTCCTCTTAACGGACAGCCACGCCAGTCCCTGAGAATCCATCCAATTCCACCGCGCCGAAGTCTGGAGCTCCAAGAAGCATCACAGTTCAATTTGCAAACCCCCGTCGGAGGAGGAATCCACAAGCTCGAACGCATAGAAGAATCACCATGAATCGTTTGCAACCTCGCCGAATTCGAGTTACCAATCTGGGCCTCCAGACCTCGATTTTGTCGAGTAGAACAGGTACCCAGCTCCTCTCTTGACTCTTCTTGATGAAGAAATTTTGTTAGAAACACTTTAATTTTAGCTTCCAGCATCTGCATATCCATCTTTTGGTTGTTTTGAGTCACCAAATTCCTATGAGTCCAGATCTGCCAGCATAAAATTAGGCTTGTTGCAACTCTCTGCTGGTCAATTGAATCTCTCCCCTCCTTTGTCCAGATTTTCATCAGATAGTCCGCCGGAGATAATCCACCCCTGTCAATAGAACGAACATCATAAGTCCAAGGACAGAAAGAGATCCATAAATTTCTTACCTCCTTACATTCCCAAAATAGGTGGGAAGCAGATTCTGGGGATTTCCTGCAGAATACACAAATATGATGAATATCCATTCCTCTAGAGACTAGATTTGTCAAAGTAGGAAGAATATCATTGAAAATACGCCAGCCACAAATTTTAATCCTGGCCGGGATATTGATTTTCCAAAAACTTTTCCATAGAATCTCCTGCTGCTGGCGATTTGAGGGAGATGCTTCCTGCAGGGCATTTAGATTTGTCCCTAATCTATAGGCACTTCGAACACTAAATACACCCTTGGAATCAAGATCCCAAAGCACCGAATCTTCCCTTCTGTTCGGGTTTAAAGGTATAGAAAGAATGGCCTCAGCATCGGATTCTAGAAATGAGTTGCGCACAAGGGTTTCATTCCAAACACCTAGAGACGTTATAAATTGAGCCACTGTATAATTTTGAACTTGGGGATTGATAATAATAGGAGTACATGAGCCTTCTTTAGGAATCCACGGATCTTTAGAGGCCTCTATGTTGATCCCACTCCCAATTCGCCACCGATAACCCTTAGAAAACAGATCTCGGCCCCATAGAATACTTCTCCAAACATAAGATGGATTAGAACCTAAAGTGGCATTCAAGAAACTCCCTGATTTAAAATATCTCCCACGCAACACTCTAGCCATCAGGCTTTCAGGGTGCCTAAGGATTCTCCAGCTCTGTTTTGCCAACATTGCCTGATTGAAAGAATTCAGATCTCTAAAGCCCATGCCACCATGATTTTTATGTGTACACAATTTCTTCCAACTTCGCCAATGGATTTTCCTACTAGTCTCTGAGGATCCCCACCAAAACCTGGCACAAAAAGAATTCAAATCGTTACATAAGGCTTTAGGAAATTTAAAACAACTCATCGCGTAATTAGGGATAGCTTGAGCAACAGATTTAATAAGAATCTCTCTGCCAGCAATTGAGAAAAACTTCCCTTTCCAGCCTTGAAGTGTTCTCCACACACGATCCTTAATGTTGTCAAAAATTTCCTGTTTGTTGCGAGCGTTTTGGGAGGGTAAACCCAAATATTGACCCAAACTTTCCTTATGTTGCACTTTAAGAATGTTCCTTATGCAATTGATCCTATCCACTCCAGTATTTGGGCTGACCATAAAACTTGACTTCTCAAAATTCACCATCTGACCAGAAGCCTTCTCATAGGTGATGAGGATTTTTTGAATGGACCTGCAATCTGATTCAGAAGCTTGAAAAAACAACAAACTATCATCAGCATAAAACAAATGAGTTACGATAGGGCAGTATCTATTCATGCGCAAACCTGTAAGCTCCCTATTTGCTTCAGCATAGTTTAGAAGGCCTGACAAACCTTCTGCACATATAAGGAATAAATAGGGAGAAAGGGGGTTTCCTTGTCTAAGCCCTCGCTGTGGATTGAACACCGTACGCGGCATTCCATTGAGAAGAACCTGAAAACTTACAGATTCCACGCAATTCATTATCAATCGAACCCATCTATCACAAAAACCCATTTTTTGCATAATTTTCCTGATATATATCCATTCCACCCGGTCATAAGCCTTGCTCATATCCAGTTTCAAAGCTGCTATGCCTTTCTTACCCTTCCGACGATTCTTAACTGCATGGATGCATTCGAATCCAATAATAGTATTATCCGAAATTAGTCTCCCGGGCACAAAAGCTGACTGCGAAGGAGAGATTATATCATTTAACACTGCCTTGAGTCTGTTGGCAAGGGTTTTTGCAATGATTTTGTAAATCACCGAGCAAAGGCTAATAGGCCTAAAATCTTTTAATGTCTTCGGCTCCTTAACCTTTGGAATCAAAACGATGTGTGTTCTGTTCACAGAATCCAAGCCCCTATCTCCATTCAACACTTCTAAGCAGAACTGACTCACATCTCCTCCCACAATGTCCCAGTACTTTTGATAAAAAACTGCCTGCATTCCATCTGCTCCAGGTGCCTTGGTAGGATGCATATTCTTGACCACACCAAAGATTTCCTCTAATGTAAAGCGTTTAGTCAATTCCACATTCTGATCATGAGTGATGGTTGTTGGAATAGTCTTCAAGATACATTCAATATCATCTAGATTGGGGCTAGAGGTTTGGAACATATCTTGAAAGTACTTGGTCGCCACTAATGCTAACTCTGAATCTGCTTTGATCCAATTCCCATCCTCATCCAGTAGACCCCGAATATTATTGGTCTTTTTTCGTTGATTGGCTTTCCTGTGAAACCACTTCGTATTCCTGTCACCCCAATGAAGCCAGTCCTCCCTAGCTCTTTGATGCCAGTAGATCTCATCATCCTCCAGAAGATGCTCAAGCTCTCTCTCTTTATGCATTAGAGCTATATTATTCATTGAGTCATTCTGATTTAATAAAAGCTGGATCTCCTGCTCTTTCTTAGCAATTGCACCTCGAATGGAGCCACCATACATAGCTTTACTCCATTCTTTCAATCTGAATAAACACCTATTCGTCTTATCAAGGACGGACGCAGGCTCCTGACTATACATACTCTGCCAAACGCTACCCACAATCTGCCTACACTCCTCATATTTTATCCAGACCGCTTCAAATCGTCTAGGTCGCTGAGTGTTTCCTCTTTGTTGACACCTCTGATCCAAACTCCATTCAGCTATCAAAGGTCTATGATCTGATCCAATGAGAGGTAAATGTCTGACACTAAACACCCCACATGAGTCCTGCATATAGTGATTGAATAAGAACCTATCCAACCTCTCCCAAATTAGGTCCGACTGAAAATGTTTGTTACACCAAGTGAATTCAGGACCCGAAAATCCAGGGTCAATTAGGCTACAGTAGTCAATACACTCCCGAAACTCCTGCATAGCTCTATCAAGGCGGGGCAACCCCCCAGATTTTTCACTATTGGACACGATTTCATTGAAATCACCTCCGATCACCCACGGATAATCCACACCCTCGCCTAGACGTCTAAGGAGCGTCCAAGTCTCGTGATGCATTTCTCTCCTGGGATTACCATAGATCCCTGTAAACCTCCACTTGTTGCCACTGACTAAAATAAGAGAATCAATATGACCTTTCGAGAAGGATCTAATAGATAAATCTACCTCATTTTGCCATAACAACATAAGACCACCACTCCAACCTTGACTTGGAACCTCGAAACCATTATCGAACTGAAGCTCTCTTCGAATTCTGTCACACCTGTTTCTCTGCAATTTGGTTTCCATTAAGAAAACCACCTGGGGATTATGTGTACGCACTAGATGGCGTAACGCTCTTAATGTCCGAGGGTTCCCCAACCCTTGGACATTCCAACTGATGGTTTTCATTGTGCCCGGCGGGGCTGACTCGCAGCCTCCACCGATTTTGCAATTGAATTATCATCCACCATAACGATTCTTTTCTTATGAGAACCTGCATCCTCAATCTCAATCTTATGTTTCCCCGTGGTAGTAGTGTGAATGTACTGCCCTAGTTGATCATGCAATTCACCTTCCACCCGAGCACGTGACAGTCTTTTCCATTTTTTAGCCTTTTCTTTTCTCTCGTCCCCAATGGTATATCCAACCTCTTTCATAACTGAATCCTTTTCTTCGTCCCTTTTTACCTCAGACACCATAGTCAACATGTCAACCTCCATCACAGCTGTAGAATTTCTATCTATTGACTCCACTTTCCGTTGCACATCATCCATTTTTTCCATATTTACTGCCTTCATAATTGGGCCATTTGAATCACCCTTAATATTTGAATTACCATGAATGTTTGATTCCCCGAATATTTTCTCTTTCTCCTTTAATGGTGTTATTACCGTTTGGGTAATTAATGGATCCGAAATCTCCGGCTCTCTCTCTGTCGGATCTGCCGCCTCTGCCGGAGCCATTCGGTCCTTCTCCCTTGCTGCCTTATCTCCACCGCTAGCCGTGCCTCCGCCAGCTCTGCCGCCGTCAACCATGCCACCGTCGTCTCCTTTCTTTGGTAGCACATCTTCGCTTTCCCCCTCTTCTTTATTCCTCCATGATCTACGATCCTCCCAATCCCCAAACCGCCCTCGACCTCTACCTCTTCCTCCCATGTAATTTTGCATCCTTCCTATGGTATTAACTGACTCCATGTCTTTTAGTTTGTATGGTTCACGAAGCCAAGGACCATACGGTAGCTCCTCTTCTTTTGTACCAGTATCTTCATCACACTCCTTGATTATATGGCCCAACCTCCCACATCCATAGCAAAAATCAGGTAATTTCTCATACGTCACTGCGATCATTTTTTCCACCCCAGATCTTCCAGATTTGAGAAAAACACCACGTTTTAGCGGGCGAGTCACATCGATTTGAACCTTGATACGTAATGAACTATCACACTTTATTTCTGCATCATCTTCTAAATCCACTTGCTCCACTTTGCCCAATAAGCTTCCAATTTCCGCTGCTGCAGACCTAGAAAAACAAGCCAGAGGGAGTTTATGAAAATGAACCCAAAATGAGACATACCTGAACGCCAATTCATCTCCACAGCAGTCTCCTTTTGGCTCTTCCAACAGAAGCATCGCTCTATCATAAAACCAAGGCCCCGAATCTACGATATGCCCTTTAATCCTTGCATTTTTGAATTTGCAAAGGAATAAGTTGAAGCCCCGGTAATCAATAATTGTATGCTCTTGGTTCCATATCTTTGGCATCATTGATTTGAAGACTTCAGGACTGATTTTCTTTTTTGTAAAAATCTTGCATAAGACTGCATTGGCCAGTTTCTTCTCTGTAATATCAATTGCATCTTCTTGTAAATGGAACACACTTTGATTTTTCATCCGCCGTCACCTTCATCGCTGCTAGTTTCTGGATAATTCCCTCTGCATTACTACTTGAAGCCATGGTATTTTCCAGCGAAAAAAGAACTACACAGACCAGCAAAAGATCCCAACCCAGCAGATGAACTGCTCCTCCACCGGCAAAAAACGCCGCCACACTTCTACCGTTCCTAGAGAGAGAACGGAGAACCTTTTACAAAGACATAATAGATTTGTATTTTGGTTAATTATTTCGATATTCTTACATGCAAAATTAATTCTTTTTTAACTTAGTTTTTCATGTACATCCGTTTCACTCTTATATCTTTTTCATGTACATCCGTTTCACTCTTATATATATCTTTCTTATATTATTTTGTATTTTGTTTCAAGAAAAAATATATATTATTTTGTATTTAAATTGTAACAAAATATTGATCAATTCAATTGTATCTGATAATTATTTTTCTTAATATTTTATCAAATAATTTAGCGTAAAACAAAATACTTTGCAACGTAAATAAAAAATAATTATCTCACAACCAAATTTAGATATTAAATACTAACATAAAAAATAATTGAAATAATATGTCTATCTTGGTCATAACTAATTAAATCTCAACAATTTAGTATCATTATACCAAAAAACTATGACATACTTTTCGGGTTAAGAATTAAAATTTACCAAACACAAATTTACTTCATACCACAATTAGTTTTTTTAAGACACGATTACTAGCAATTATTCTAAAAGCCACAACAATCTCAAACTAAACCTAAAGTGAAATTAAATTAAAAACTTTTAATATGTTTAAGGGTCGTTTGATATTGTTCTTGTTTCTTATTTCTTGTTCCTTGTTTTCAGTTTCTTAGAAACACAAGTGTTTGATAGTTGTTATTGTTTTTTGCTTTTCATTTTTTAGAAACATTTCCAAAATTGTGTATAAATTTTGGAAACAACAAAATCAAGTCCTTGTTTCTGGTTCTTATTTCCATTTTTTCCAACACACATAAATAAATCATTATTTTATCCTTCTTGACTTATAAAATGCATAATAAACATCTAAAATAAATATAATATAAAAATTTTGGATATTTAATTTTAAAAAATAATTTTCATATAAAATTTCTACGTTCTTAATTCAAAATTTCAAAAACAATAAACAAGAAATGATTTACAAACATATTTTGTTTTTCCAATAAAAAAAAACAATAAACAATTATGTTTTTTTTAAAAAAATTAAGAAAAGTAAACAAAAAAATAAGGAACAATTAAACAAGAAATACTTGTCTCAAAAAAAAAAAAAAAATTAATCAAGAAATAAGAAACAAAAAAATGAATGTCTCGTTTGATAACCATTTGATTTTTTGTTTTTTAAAATTAAACTTACAAACCCTACTCCCACCTTAAGTTTCTTTTTTTTTTTTTTTTTTATCTACCGTCTTTTCATGTTTTCAAAAACCAAATTAATTTTTTAAAACTAAAAAAATAGTTTTCATAAATATTTTTTTTGTTTTTTGTTTTTGTTTTTATTTTTTTTAATTTGGCTAGGAATTCAAATGTGTCCTTGACAAATATGAAAACTATATTAAGAAAATTGGGGGAAAACAAGCATAATTTTCAAAAACCAAATAGTTATCAAACGAACCGACATGTTGCGAAAACAAGCTCGTAGAAATCAACTCAATTCGTATATTTTGTATTTAAATGGGTGTATGAAATATCTTCTAGAAACTTTGGGTTTTGCCACACGTATTTGATTTATAAGTTTAAAATTTATAAAACTTAAGAGGATGTTTAAAGAGATTAATTTAAAAAACTAGTATAGTTTTATTTGATTTTTTTAATTTAATTGCATGGTAAAATTCAATAGTTTGAAGGGAAAATTTATTTTCTTTTGGCCCCTAAGGTTTAATTTACAGTACTTGATCTTTCAATAAAAAAAAAATGAAAGTACTTGGTCCCTTAAAAAAAAAAAAATCACTTCGGTCCCCAAATCCTAAATCTTGACATTTTCTCTTTGAGGTTTTGAAAAATCTTGATTTTGATCTCTAGAATCAATTTCCCATACTACAATAAAAGTAACAGAAAGCTTACTTGACTTTTTTTTTTTTAAATTGATTTTGAGGCTGATATTACATTCATTTATAAAATTCAAATTTCTTATGTTGCTTAGATGAGAAAAATATTTAGTTAACTCATTTTCTCGATTTACTAGCATTGAAATAGTTAAAAATCATTAAATATAAAATCTTATGTTGCTTACATGAGAGATCTTATATATATATATATATATATATTTGAAGAGAATGAGAGATCTTATATTTGTTATGTTGCTTACCGGCAAAAGTATTTAATTAACCTACTTTTAAATTGCTACAATTTAAATATTTAAAAATTACTAAATATTTACAAACCTTTTTATGTTTTTTTTAGTTAGTATATGTTGCATAATTTTAGTGAAAAGAATAAAAAAAAGATTATACTTCTAAAGTTTAATGGTAAAATTATGGTAGTTTTGAAATTATTTGTACTGAAAATGATGGTTTTAAAACTATTTGTAAAATTATAGTAGTTTCCTCAAAAAAAAAAAAAAAAAAAAAAGTTTTTAGTTGAATATGAAATTGTTTGTTCAAAAGACTAATTTCATAAGTGAAATTGTATTTCAAATAGATGATTTAAGTATGTAACGTATAATTTCTTTTACCATATAAGAAAAGGATGATTTTTAGTGAGAAATTTATTTTATTTAATTGACCCACACTTAATTCTGCCTATTAATGTTTGTGGAATTTAAATCATAGAAATCGAGTTTTAAAGATATGATTTTACCATGCTAAATATAATACTACAAAAACTACTATATTCTCTTTGGTACTCTAAAAAAGTACCATTTTTTTTTATGGCTCACCTATAAATATATCAAATTTATGTAAATTATAGTATAGTTAACTAGACAAGACACATATTCTTGAACTTTAAAAAAAAAATCTTTTTAAAAAAACTTACAAGAAAAAATAATAAATAAATGAAACCAAACTCATGGGCCCAAGTCTAAATTGGGCTAAAACTCTGCTTTTTCTATGCATTTTAGACTAGGGAAACAACAATGGATAAATGGTTATAATAAAATAGGAAAAATTGTAATGGGTGGCTAAAATCTAATGGTTAATTGCAGATATAGCAAGTTTTATAAAAAAATTGCAAATATAGCAAATTTTTTAAATCGTTTTTTTAATTCTCGTTTTGCCGCTGTTTTGATTTCTATCACTGATAGAATCACAGTGATAGATTTCTATCAATGATAGAAATTTATTGCTAATAGAAACAAATAGTGTATTTAATAGAAACCAATAGTGTATTTGATTACATGATAATTTGTACATACCTTTTGTTTTTTGTTTTTTTTTTTTTTGTTTTGTTAAGGTTTCTCCTTTAAATTTCAACTTCTGCTTTGTGTTTTTCTTTTCTTCCCGTTCAATTTCCATATTGTTTTGCTTCAGCATCTATAAAAACAAAATCAATGACATAGGTTTTAGAAACAAAAATGATAGTTTTCTATCAGTGATGGAAGATTTATATCAGTGATAAAAATCTATTAGTGATACGTTTCTATCACGGATAGATTTCTATGAGTGATAGAAGATTTCTATCATCAGATGATAGAAATCTTCTATCACTAATAGAAATCAATCATTCTATCCGTGATAGAAGATTTATATCAGTGATAGAAATCTATCAGTGATATGTTTCTATCACTAATTTCTATGAGTGATAGAATATTTTTTATCACTGATAGACCTTCTATCAATGATAGAAATCTTCTATCACTAATAGAAATCAATCATTCTATCACTGATAATTTCTATAAGTGGTAGAAGGTTTTCTATCACCTATAGAATCTATCGGTGATAGAAGGTTTCTATCATTGATAAAATTCTATCGCTGATAGATTCTATCAGCGATAGAATTCAATCGCCGATAGAAGGGTATTTTGGTGATTTAGACGGTTTGAAGATAATTTTTTGCCATATTTACAATTATTTTTTCAGGTTGCTATATTTGTTAAATATTTTGTCCTATTTTGTTATTTATACAACTAGCCCATAAAATAGTCCATTTGTTAATGGCCATTAGGTTTAGATTTTTAATTTGGCCATTTCCCAATTTTTGGCTCATTAAACAATTTTATCAAGACAAAAATATCCTTAAACAAAAATATTTAGCAAGATAGTTATTATCGGACAACATAATCTTATTTCTAAGGTAATTAAGATTACCTTAGATTTACATAGTATTTAAATAACTAAAATAAAAATTTGAAATTCAAAACAAATGCTTCATGATTTTGAAAATTAAAATTATGTTTCAAGTAGTGATTAAATTAAATAACTAAACAAAAATTGTCGAGTTTTGCTCTATCTCCTTCTATCTCCTCTATCATTAGTAACGAGTAGTATTTACAATGTTATTGTCAATATATTCATTGACTCTTTCATTCACCTTTGTAAGTAGGGGTATTTATACTTATTCATTGACACTTTCATTCACCTTTGTAACTAGGGGTATTTACACTTATTTATTGACACCTTCATTTACCTCTGTAACTGGTGGCATTTACGTTGTCATTACCAGCCTTAATATAGAAAAATAGAATAAAAAAAATAATCAAACCTTAACCACAAACATAATTGAGTCCTGTTATATTAGCTGCAATTTCAGTAAACTAAATAAATGACTATATAAGCCATAGTAATTTGAATAAAGTAATGTCATTTGAGAAATCTCAACTCATTGAAATGAAATACTTGATGTTTACTTGATGAAATCAAGGTTTGTATGTTAAGTCAACTTCATGTCTGCCATGCGCAACCCAGGTAATGAATGGTTAATCGTCGTCGCCAAATGTTGTATCATGTTTTTTAAATTTTGTTAGCAACTCTTTGAATTATTACTCCCAATATATAATACCACCACCATTATTCATGACCATATTTCTCTAACGACTTGTTCACTCAAAATGTTATCGTTCACGCGAAGGAAAAATTGGGATCTAAAAGTTAGTTAACTACATATGAGTTATGAAATATTTTTTGAAAAACATTTTAAAATTTGAAATAAGAATGAAGATTTGTTTTTTTTTTTTTTTAATGTGAAGGGTATGGATGACAAAATATAGGAAAGCTATTGAGTATGGAATCTAAGGTAAAGATGGAAAAATTAGCTTGCATAATGAGAAAAATGGAAAACATTAAACATGGATTTAAATCTTATTTGAGTCCATACATTTTTAGAATTATTTCATTTTAATTTCTTACCTTTCAAATATTTTATTATAGTTTTTGAACTTTCAAATGATTTATAACTAAAATTTTGATTGAAAGAGAAACTATTTAAGTTTTTGTCCTTCACTTTTATTTTCAATTAATGAGTTAACACAAGAGTTCAAATTTGTTTTTAAACCAAACATGGCCTAATTGCACTACATGTGGCTTAGCTTCAACGCTTATCTATATGGACATTTACTATGTAAATGGACATAAAAGATGTGTTTTGTTTTGCCAACAAGAGCATAGCTCAACTGACATAAAAGTTGTATTGTTTTTAATGATTCAAGATATAAAAGATGTGGTTTTTGAAAACATAGCTCAATTTGAATTTCTAGTCAAATTCCACAAACAAAAACAAGTTTTTAAAATAATTACTTTTTTTAGTTTTCAAAACTTTTGACTTGGTTTTTGAAAACATAGGAAGAATGTAGATAACAAAACAAATAAACTTAAGGTGGAATTAGTGTTTATAAGCTTAATTTTCAAAAACAAAAAACCAAAAACCAAATTGGTTACCAAACGAGGCCTAAAAAAGTAGTTTTCAAAACTTGTTTTGGATTTTGGATTTGGTTAGAAATTCAAACGCGTCCTCAACAAAGATGAAAACCATTGTAAAAAACTTGAGAGAAAACAAACTTAATTTTCAAAAATCAAATGGTTATAAAACGGAGACTTAGTTATGAGTAGATTTTAAAATCCTAAGAAAAATTATTTTTTAATTAGTCCATGAATTTTCGTTTTTTTAAATCAATGTGATCATTGTATTTTCAATTTGATCAATTTGCTATTATTCTAAAATAATAAAAATCATTAAATTTGAGATTAATTATAAATTGACATGTGTCCCAAATTTAATTTGAAAACAAAAATTGGCAAAGCCTGAGGGTCAGTTTGGAATACATTTTATTTTAAATGTTTTTCAAAAATGCATTTTTTAAAAAACATTTTCTATAAAAATTGTTTAGAATTTAAACACTCGTATGTTTGGTTACATTTCCTCATAAGTGTTTTTATACACAAGTTATTGTATACTTAAAAACTCTCTTTAAAGAAGTTGGTTTCAAGTGTTTCTCTCAAAATGATTTATTTCTCAATCTCATTTTCTAATAAGTCATTTCCTCTAATGGTTGCCAAACACTAGAATTTTTTTCAAAATTAAACACTTGAAAAGTTAAACCAAACACACCCTAAGTTATAAAGTTACATGTCTTCATTATGACCATTAATTTAATCAAATAATTAAACTCGTCAAATTGGGTCATTGGTATTTGACACAACCTTAATCAACGTCCAAATTTGGAAGGATAGACACAAAGCTAATAAAGTCTAAATCCAAACATCTAAGGCCAAAAGCTAGTAAAGCTCAAGCCCATGTATTCATGGTAAGATCTATATATATAGGAGAGTTCCCTTAATTTGAAGGGTTCGAAAAACTAATTCTCAAAAGGAGAGACATGAGAATTCAGAGACTTCACCTTAAACATTAATCCTTTTTTCAAGATCAAAGATTATAAGGATTAAAAGAAACTTTGAACTTGAAAACACGCGCTCCAATCCTCGAGTGAAGTGTACATCAAAAAGAGAGAATTATGAGAAAATTCTTTTGAAGACTAAATACTGTTTTAAACTCTTGAAGATCAAAAACATTTTGAAGACCAAGGAAACTTTGAAGATCAAAAGACTTCGAGACCTGAAGACTTTGAAGATTAGAACTAGAAGACTCTTTGAAGACCAAAATCTCTTCGAAGACTGAAGAATGAAGACTCTTTGAAGACAAAGGACACTTTGAAGATTAGAAGACTTCAAGACTCTAAAGCTCTTGAAGATGGGAGACCCTATGAAATTCTTGAACACTGAACACTCCATGAAGATTAGAAGACTTCTAAACTCTTGAAGATGAAAGACTTTTAAGGACTAGAGATCCTTTGAAGATTAAAGGCTTCAAAACCTTGAAACTCTCTTGAAGATGAAAGACTCTTTAAAGACCAAAGACACTTTGAAGATCAGAAGACTTCAAGACCCTGAAACTTTTGAAGACCGAAGACTCTTCGAAGATTTGAAGACTTTGAAGATTAGCTAGAAGACTCTTTGAAGACCAAAATCTCTTCGAA
The DNA here is from genome assembly GCA_017139565.1 of Luffa aegyptiaca. Classification (NCBI taxonomy): domain Eukaryota; kingdom Viridiplantae; phylum Streptophyta; class Magnoliopsida; order Cucurbitales; family Cucurbitaceae; genus Luffa; species Luffa aegyptiaca. The sequence continues at coordinate 42,581,778 of CM029402.1, read as the reverse complement.
GTCCTAAAGATTTTAAAGACAAGTTGAAGATTCAACCTTGAGACCAAGCTGTAAAGCTTTCGAGAATATTTTAAATTTGAGAGAAAGAATCAGAGGGTAAGAATTAGAGATTGTACTCCACACCCACACAAAATTAATACAAACACAAATTCATTCCACGAATTAAATTTCTTTGTCAAAATCTCATGTAAACAATAACTTTTGAAAATTCAGTTACCAAATATATAATCGAATGAAAATTCAAATACAAAAAGAGGAATTTTCTCTAAACTCTATAATAAGATTGAGATTGTGCCGTTTGGATTTGGCGAATCATGCTTGTGATAGACTTTTAGAAAGGTAAAATGTGCTTTTGACCAATTAGAATCACTTTTCAAAAATTTCTTAGTTTCAACTATACAATAAAAAATGATTCTGAAAATTATAAAATATAAAGGAAAAGAAAACACTTAAATCACTTTACTATTCCAAAAGTGCTTATTGATTAAGTATTTTCTCTAAGTAACAATTTTTTTCTTCCAAAGGCTACTCGAAACTTACCTTCGCCAGCTTTCCATTCACATGCATAAGTACCTAACTCAATCCTAAAAAACCACTGTATAATACTATTCAAGGTTTTACATTAAAGTCGACAAAAATAATGTCGAGATCTCAATTTTATTTACATAAAGCTTAATAGAAGTATTAATACAATGTTTATGTTAGATGAATATTTATAAAAAAAAAAAAAATCATAAATAAAAAATATTTAAATTAACAAATAAACCTTCATTCTTTTAAATAAATTAAAATCTCTTATTACTAATATTTAAGGTCACATTAGTGTCATTTTCTTGATGTTCTTTAATATATTTCTTCATTTTTTATTTTCAATTCAGTAATATGTTAAGATATTGACGGGTTAGAATTTGAATCTTTGACCTCTTAATCAAAGATATGCTGGTATGTGGAGAAGAAAGAGATTCAAACCACAGACCTCTTGGTCATTAGTAGAGCTTTATGACGGTTGAACTATGTTTGTGTTGGCAGATATGTCTATCTACTTCTAATATACATTGACGTATGGAAATATTAACGAAAAGAAATGTCTACGTGTCGATGCAAATTTAATACCTTTGTACTGATATCTTTTTTTTGTTTTTGTTTTTTTTAAGAAAAGAAAAGAAAAAAAAGCATGAAAATCCATAGTTGTGGTGTGGCATCCACCACGTACCGTCGTCCTACTGGTCGGTGGCTAGATTTTCCTCTTCCCCACTCCCAAAAGCTTAAATAAAACACTCAAATTACTCTCAACACAAACACTCCAATTTCCTTCACACTCCCATTTCCTCTTTCTTCTCACCATGCAGACCTTCGCCGGCGGCTGGACCGGCGTCGCCACCACCAAACCCCTCTGCTACTCCTGCAAGTCCTCCCCCGCCGCCCTCTTCTGCCGCCACGACACCGCCTTCCTCTGCCTCCGCTGCGACGCCCAAATCCACACCCTCTCCGGCACGCGCCACCCACGTGTCTGGCTCTGCGAGGTCTGCGAGCAAGCTCCGGCCACCATCACCTGCAATGCCGACGCCGCCGCCCTCTGCCCCTCCTGCGACGCCGATATCCACTCCGTCAACCCCCTCGCCCGCCGCCACGACCGCTCCGCCATCCAACCCTTCTACGACTCACCCCCCTCTGCCTCCCCCGCCTCGGCCTTCAAATTCCTCTTTCCGACTCCGCACCAACACGACGCCGTTCACTCCGATTTGAAATCAGAGGACATCTTCTTCTCCGATATCGATTTCGATTTCGATTATCCGACTGCCGGTGATGGCGTTGTGCCTGATCAATCCAATCCTGGAACAGAGTCGGCCACGCCGCCTGCCGATTACTCCACCGGGAATTTCTTCGGATTCGAGCTCTGCAGTACTCGATCTAAATTCGACGCCGTTAGCTACCCATCTCAGAATCTTAGCCATAGCGTAATTTTCTTCCCTACCCATCTTCGTTCGAGTAAAAAAAATCTCGCCCAATTGAATAATGCTCTGTTTCGTTCTGTTGTGCTCTGTTTTACTCTGTTCTCCTCTGTTTCAGGTTTCATCGTCGTCTTTAGATGTCGGAGTTGTGCCGGATCGGAACACAGCCTCCGACGCGTCGTGTACGGCGGGGCAGACGGCGGTTCCTGCGGCGGAGAAGGCAGTCCAATTGCGGGGGATGGATCGGGAGGCGAGGGTGCTGAGGTACAGAGAGAAGAAAAAGAATCGGAAATTTGAGAAGACGATTCGGTATGCTTCGAGGAAAGCTTATGCTGAAATTCGGCCGAGGATTAAAGGGCGATTCGTTAAACGGAGTGAAATGAACTCCGAAATTAACAGAATCTTGGCCGGCGCCGGCGCCGGGTTCCTGTCGAGCGAGGGCCAATACGGCGTCGTTCCGAGCCTTTGAGTCTGTGAGTGAGACGAGTGGGGCCTTTGACGGGAAGCTGTGAGATCCTGTGTGTTGGTTTTTAGCCTTCAGGATCTGATTTCAAATATAATTTTCATGTAATTTCAAATAATTTTCAATTCTACTTTGAATAAAATAATTGTTCAAAAGGATAAAAGCATTTCTGTTTTTAGATTAGATTATATGTTAGAATCTTTGTTAAATATGGGTATGTTTCTTTTCTTCCTAAGTTTCAATCATGTTTCTTTCCCTTTTTTTTTTTTTTTTTTAGTACATCAACTTTTGGAAGCAGGGGATTCGAATCCGACCAAGGTCGGAGGTACATGCCAATTATAGTTGTTTAGCCTAGTAAATTATAATGCAAAAATACTTGACTCTACATCGGTATGTAGGGATCTTCTTTTATACCACTATTAAAATGTTAACAACTAAAATAGAAATTTTCTCATTTTTTATCCATCTCTCTTTTATTTGCCAAGATTTTGATGATGTATGTAGAAAGATTCCCTATAGAACCAAATATTATTCATTATGATTTAACTTGATGTAATCTGATGCAATAGGCGAATAGAACAAAATTTCTACCAAAGCGAGTTAAATGCATTTTTTTTTCTATTTTTATTTAGTTGATTTACCTTTTCTTGTGTTACATATCATAGACATCGTTTAGAAATTTTCTTTAAAAAAACCATCATATATGTAACACCCAAGGATAGGAGGGGTACATGAATGAACCGAGATCACATCCGAATGAGAGAGATCTTGAGGACATGAAAACGATCAAGATAAAGCTTAAAAGAATTGATATATAGATACTATCTATACCAACAAGATGTACCTTCCTTTTTCGATGGCTTAATCATAGGAACTTTAAAGTTAAGCGTGCTAAGCTTGGAGAAGTTCTATGTTGGGTGACCTCTTGGGAATTTTCCTAAAAAGCATGTGAGTGAGGACAAAGCATCCTAAAAGGATAAAAGGATCCCGTGTTGGTTTGTGGGGATAGTCTTCAATCTTAAAAGTAGTTTCAGACAAGTATGGTGGCATGACCAGGTTGCAGGGGAATGTTGGGGTCGTTAGGTGCCGAATTCGGATTTTGAATCTTGGGCCTGGGGTGTTACATATGGTATCAGAGCAGAACCTCTCCTAGTAGGATGTGGTTTGGGGACAAACCAAGGCAAAAGCTAGTAGACACTCATGATTATTTTATACCAAATCTTCACGTGTTAGTTCGATCAATATGTCATATCATCAACATTTAAATAACAATATCAATTGATGTTATCAAAATCTAAAGTTCATGGACATAATTGAGCAGTCTTTTAAAATATCAAAAACTACACAACTATCAAAATTCAAGAAGTAAATATGTAATTTAACAATTATTTTATGTAGTGTTATAGTTTAAATGTTAAATTACAAGTTTAGTTCTTGGATTTTCAAATTTGTGTTTAATAGGCTCATAAGCTTTTAAACATATCCAAATTAAAGGTTCATAATTTTTCAATTGTGCCTAATAGGTTCTTGAACTTTAAAAATTGTTTGATCAGTTCTAAACTTTTAATTTTGTGTTTGATAGGTCTTTGAACTTTCAATTTTCGTTAATTTTAAAACATACTAAATATGTTAGGGATCTTATAAACACACTACAAGAAAACGTGTTTTTAGTGACAAGTTTTTAGTGACGCAGCCAAAATAAGTCGCTAAAGGTGACTTTCAGCGGCATCGTAAACCAGATGTCACAATTAAATATTTTCAGTGACGCAATAAAATTAGATGTCGCTAATATTTTCGGAGGCGCATAAAACTCACGCCACAAAAAAATTTATTTTTAGCAACATATTTACCACGTTGCTAAAAGATGTTTTTTGAGTTACTAAATATTAAAACATTAAAAAAAAAAGTTAGGGCTGCGTTTGTCCCATTTCCCTCTTCTATTTTCAACCCTTGCATATTTTCCCTCTCTCGATTAAGGTCGTCGCACGTTTTCCCTCTCAGTCGATTAAGCTCGTCGCCGCCCTTTTCCATCTCTCACTCGTTCAAGCTCGTCGCTGCCCTTTTCCCTCTCTCACTTGTTCAAGCTCGTCGCCGCCCCTTTTCCATCTCTCACTCGATTGAAGGTCGCCGGCGAAGCTCCAGTCAATGAGGTCGCCATCGAAGCTTCGGTCACTGAGGTCGCCGTTGAAGCTCAGGTATTTCCCCTTTTCCCTCTTCTATTTTCAGCCATCGCCCCAACCCTCTCTCACTCAATTGTAACCCTCATTCGATTGAAGGTGGTCGCTGAAGCTCCAGTCGCTGAGGTTGTCTACATCGTTGTCGAAGCTCAGGACGCCTACGTCGCCGCCAAAGTTGAAGTCGCTAAGGTTGCTGCCCCTTTTCACTCTCTTTTATTAATTTGAAGTTTTTAAAATTTTTGTGGTGGACAAAAAAAAATTAGGGTAAAATACCCTTTTGGTCCCTCATGTTTAGGGTTCGTTTCCAATAGGTCCCTAGGTTTCAAAATCGGACAATCAAGTCCCTACTGTTTTGGAAATAGTTCTATTGAGTCCCTCCGCCGTTAATTTTCTTAACGGTGCTGACGTGGCAATTAACGGTGCTGACGTGGCAACTTTTAAAAAATAAAATATTATTTTTTTAAATTAAAATAATAACAATGATAATAACAATAATAATAATAATTAAAAACTAAAAAAAAACCAAAAAAAAAAAACATTTAGTTTTCTCCTCTCTCTCCCCACCCCGAAACCCTCGGCCTCCCCTTTCTTCCCTTCTTTCTTTCTTTTTTTTTTTTTTTCTGTTTCTTCTTCTCGTCGCCGGCCGGCGACGGTGCCGCTGCTCTCCACCACCATCCGCCGACCAGCTCCAATCCAACAATCCCTTCCTCTCCACCGACATCCGCTCTCCTTTCTTCCCTTCTTTCTTTTTTCTCTCTCCCTCATACCCCCCAAATCCTTTCCTCTCCTTCCCCCTTCTCACCAACGATCGTTCGCCGTCGCCGCCGTCCTTCTTCATCTCCCCCACCTCCGAACACCCACAGAGCAAATCTAAGAAAAAAAAACCATACGGCAAATCTAAGCAAAAAAAACCATACGGATTCTACCTTTTCAGATCTGAGAAAGAAACAGAAAAAAAAAATCCACATGAGAGCTCTCCTCCATTTTAGAAGCTCGTCGGCGTCGGAGCTGGGGAGAAACGGCGGCATCGAAGCTTTTCGGCGTCAGATCTGAAAGGGGAGGGCCGATGGTCAGATCTGAAAAGGGGAGGGGAATGGAAGGGAAGGGAAAACGAAAGGGAAGGGAAAGGGGAATGAGTGGTCGCCGGCGATTCGAGGGGGTAAGGGAGAGAGAGTGGTCGCCGGCGATTCAAGGGGGTAGGGGAGAGAGAGGGGTCGGCGGCGATTCAAGGGGTAGGGGAGAGAGAGGGATTCAAGGGGGTGGGGGAGAGAGGAGGATTCGTGGAGGGGAGGGGGGGGGGGAAGACAGCAGAGAGAGTTTTTCTTTTTTCTTTTTTCTTTTTTTTTTTTAATTTTAATTTTATCATTTTATTATTTATTTTAATTTAAAAAAAATAATATTTTATTTTTTAAAAGTTGCCACGTCAGCACCGTTAATTGCCACGTCAGCACCGTTAAGAAAATTAACGGCGGAGGGACTCAATAGAACTATTTCCAAAACAGTAGGGACTTGATTGTCCGATTTTGAAACCTAGGGACCTATTGGAAACGAACCCGAAACATGAGGGACCAAAAGGGTATTTTACCCAAAAAATTATTGTTCACTTTCATTTCCCCCTTCATTTGTAGAAAAACAAGTAAGAAATAGGGAATATCAGGTAGAGAGGAGAAAGAAAAAAAAACTGACACAGAGACGAGTTTTACCCCTTTTTATTTTTCTTAATTCTTATCGAAGATATATTCATAATCTTTGAACAAAACATTTTGCACATTCCTCCAAATTCATGGAGTTTCAAGCTTGAGTGGTTAACAAGCACTCGATGGATTCATCTATTCTAGAAGGAAAGATTTTCCTACCTGGTTCTAATTTTAACAATCGTGTAACTGATTGGGTCAAAGATAAATGTAACTGATTTGATCATAAATTTTTTTGAATATCAATCTCATCTCATCCATCCATCCATAAATCAATCCTTATCTCTTTCATTAAAGTACTAAAAAAAAGTGCATGGCTTTGAGTTTCTGAATTCCATTCTTCCATTTCTTTAATAGCTATCAGTAACAAGTTGTATCAGTAACTTTCATTCTTCCATTTCTTTAATAGCTATCAGTATCCAAGCCCCCCACAATGAACTAGTCCGATTACATTAGGCATCCAAAAACTCCAGTTTGTCAACCATGTGACCTTGTTTTGTAATGGACCATGCTATACATCTCTATTCAAAAAAACTATTCTAGAACATCATTAAGTGCACAACAAAATTAAATCCCAAATACTGATATTCCATGGGGAAGACCAATCTTGTTTGGGAAATTCTCAAACCTGTCAGTTTCTTAGAAAAAAAATGTGTACATTACTAAAATCTATCGGTTAAATTTCATTATATATATATACACACACACATTCTTATCTCATCTTCTCCCATACCTCTGTCCCCATTTCTTTAGAAAAAAAAAGGAAGATTTATTTTCTCTAAAGACGATGGTGTCTGAGTTAGGGATGATGTATATAATTGTGGGGTAGTTTTGGTTTCACAAGTTTAGGGTAAAAAAGATGTCTTTTTTAGCAATACAAGCTGTCAAAGGTGCAGACTTTTTTTTACAACTTTTAGACTTGGTAAAGTTTTATTATTGCAGGTTGTAGTAGAGAGAATTCAAGCTCATATTTTGTTGTTATTGAAATCCTATTAATTTGATTTCTTACTAACCTAGAAGAATCCCTGAGTGAGTTTCTTTATGCATTTGCACCAAATGCAACCTTTGGTTTGGACCTTCTTAGAGGTGATTCGTTTCTTTTCATTTTTTAAAAGCTCTTGGAGGTGTTTCACGGGTTTTGTTTTTTGTAGTTTGGAGTTAAGAAGCTGAATCTATTTTATTTATGGTTTGTTTATTCCAGAGGGTTGTTATTCAATAGGCTACATAAATGCATGTTATATAGATGATTTAGGTGTATGGAACTTTGTAGTGTAAAGTTGTAGGAATTGATTCAACATCTTTTTACGTTTGTTTGCTTGTGTGTGTTTGAATTATGTTCTAGGATGTACCGATGCAATCTTCTCAAAACCAATCAGAATATAGGACAGTTATCTAAGAGTTATATAGGTTTTTTTTTCACGGATTAAGATTATTTAGGTGCTCTGCGCATGTTTGTTTCTGGAGTTTGTCTTTGTCATGTAGGTTGGTGGGAGTGTTTTGCCTTCTGCTTCTTTTAAATTTATTGTCGTGTATCTTAGCCTTTTCAAAATGTAATGGAGTTTTAGCTACTTGTGAAGAGTCAGCTTATTAAACTATTTTGGCCAATAACACAGAATGTTTGCTGGATGAACATGGGAATAAACATTTAGTGGTTTTATCATAGCACAAATCACCTTATGCTGTTGGAATGGTCATGCTTGAATGCACGAATCACCTAATACAGATTGTGCTTGCATTTTCATGGTTTTCAAATTCTTTCTGAATATTTGATTAATCATTTTAATAATGTTTCACTGAATAAATTATTTCCTTGTATTGACCTCGTACATCATTTGTAGCTTGGGATGGGAGTTGAGGCTCAAGGGTGAATGAATGAACCGTTTTTTTATCATTTCCTTATCTTTCACCAATAATCTTGTTTTAAGTTTTGTTTCATTGGTTAGCAACTTGCACCAGAAACATGGTTATTATGTTCCTTGACCCATCAAACTCTTCTTGTCGTGAGTATGCTGTGTTGGCAAGGATTAAATCTGAGATGAGATAGTTGCACATGTTTGTAATATGAAGAGAACGTGCAAGTTCAATAACTCATCATCGTATATGTCTAGCGTATGCGTGTTCTTTGAACTAACTTTTTTATTATAAATTTCTACTAACTCTCAGATAGGAGGTTTGTACCATACCATATATCTTTTTAGACAGTGAACTTGTTTATTTTGCAGTTTTGATGTAGAAGAGTTCACCTAGTAGAGGCTGCTATAAACAACTATAAGGCACCAACGTGAAACATTTAATTAGATTTCGCACCATTCTATCAAGGTTAGTACCCTTTACCTGCATAATTAGATCCAACAGAAGGTAACCTATCAATGTTATTGACTTAGCGTGCATCCATTGCTTCAAGTAAATATGATGTTGTATTCGTTGGAGTTTCTTTTCTCATTTATATACAACTTTACTTGTTAATGTTATATTAGGTACATAGAGTAGTTGAAGTTTCTTTTCTCAATTATGTACAATTTTACTTGTTATTAGGTGCATAGAGTAGTAGAAAAGTAACCCCTCTTCACTTATTATTCTGTTACCCTGCCTTTAATTTGGCCGCACTTGAGGTAGAATTGTTATGTCTAGTTAAGGCGTTAATGGTGCTTGACTTCCGTAGTTTTAATTGTTTATTTAATAGTTTAAGTAGGTGAGGACAATTGATTTGAACTCATAACTTATATAACTTCCTTAGTTTACTACCGTTCCTTCTACATACCAACCGGTGATGGTTTATTCTAGTGTAGTTGTTGTGTTTATGGTTTCTTATGTTGTTAAGTTTGTGTTCATTATTTCTCATAATTGTAGTTGTGTTCATGTTTGTTATTTTTCATTAGTTGTTTAATTAAAAAGTTTTGAATGTAGGAGGTGGGTAGTTGCTTAGAAATTAAATTATTCATAAGTTTAAGTTTACTTAATTTTGTGGTTGTTTAGCTTAGTTTGTTTTGATAATTTTGTGGTTGTTTAGTTTAGTTTGTTTTGATAGCTTTTAATGAGTTGTATATCAATTATTTAATCTCAAACTTACATATTTTATTTCCTTTTATTTTTCAGTTTGGATGCATGAATGGTTTCGACAAGGCTCCCCTTTTTTGTATGGAAATGTGAAGAACGTAGGTTGGTTTTTTTGTTTGTGATCTTTTGTTAGTTATTTTGATGTGTTGTGAATCATTTTGTTAAGCAAACTTCTCCACCTAGACTTGAGATCATTTTAGAAAATGATAAATTTGTATTACATTCTAGACATGTTTCTTGATTATGGTTAATATGAAGTAGTGCATTTTCACTTTAAATTGGCATATTACATTTTTTATTTGATTAATTGTAGAATTGTTAATTAGTTTGAAGATGGTAATATTATTTTATTTACAGGTTTACTAATTGAATTAATTATTTATTTTTTTAAAACATAAACAATTTTCTGTGACGTGTGTACTGCGTCACTGAACATAAGATTTTAGTGACGTGCTGACAATGTCACTGAATATCTTTTTCAGCGACAACGGGTCGGATGTTGCTGAAAGTAGACGGTTTTAGTGACGTGCTAACAGTGTCACTGAACATCTTTTTCAGCGACAACGGGTCGGACGTTGCTGAAAGTGATCTTCAGTAACGTGTCCCCACGTCCCTACCTATCGCTTACACCGACGTGTAGACGTCACTGAAGATGACTTTCAGCAACGTCTACAGTAGTATGTCGCAAATACTTACGACTACGTAAATACAGCGACGGATGCAGCGACGAAGCTACGCGCGCCGCTGAAAGTTTTACTGACGCGTTTTTCGTTTCAGCGACATATTTTATACGCCACTGAAAGTGTTTTTTCTTGTAGTGACACAAAAGTGAAAGTTCATAAATCTATAGACAATCCCCGAAGTTAAAGTGTTCTTTTTTAATTTTTTTTCGAATTCAACATGTGGAGCGGGGGGTTCGAACTTCTTTGGTGTCGCATATTATTGGATAGTTCCATCAATCAAGTACGCTCCTTCGATGAAGATTGTAGTAGCATATAGATATAGCACCAATGCAAGCTTTTTAGAGGAATGTTCAAATCTCAAAGTAGTTTTCAAAAACTTGTTTTTGTTTTTAGAATTTGGCTAGGAATTCAAATGTATCCTTGATAAGTATGAAAAATAAGCCTAATTTTCAAAAACCAAAAACCAAATGGTTATCAAACGGGGCCTAAGTTCCATTTTTTTTTCTTCTAGGGATCCATTGATCCAATTACAAACCAATAGAAGACTCATCTCCACAATGGTATGATATTGTCCACTTTGGACATAAGCCCTCATAACTTTGTTTTTGTTCACTCCAAAAGGTCTCATACCAATGAAGATACTTGTCGTCCTCCCTTATAAGTTCATGATCCTCACATTATCTAGCCAATGTGGGACTTTGGTCGCACTCCCAACAGTCTCCCCAATTTCACTTCTAAGAAACTGTCATTTTGAAAAACACTTTGCCTTCGACTTTTGCTGTTGATGACTGATCTCTATTTAAAATCTAACGAGAATATTTGGCCAAAAGAGCCTTGTTGAAATGGGTGTATATCTCTAAAATTTATGCCACCACCCTCTTTCGGATTATTTAATTGAAATATCATATAATATTCCTGTTACATGCTAAAATAAATTTCACTTATGCTTGTTATATCTTTTTTTTTTTTCCCCTCCAAGTAAATGTTTATCTCTCCATTATGATGGGCTCATACAAAACTTTACCCTTTTTATGGTTGGAAGGAAAATATAAAATATTTTCATTTTTGTTTGATTAGATTTGGACAAGATAAATGAAAAGCCAATGGGGAATGGGGATGGAATCATTTTAGTTAAGACAAAAATCAATTTATCCTTATTATTATATTTCCTACTTGGTCTAAGAAATAAGAAAATTCATTTTGAAAAAACTTCTTAGATGATGAATAAAGTTGGTTTTTATAATTGAAACATGTCTTGTCAACCAAAAAAATTTAATGAGTCAAAATTTCAATTCTTTTAATTTCAGAAATTGAACGTTGAACCAAACCCGTCAAATTAATTAAAATACTCTTCATTAGTTGATTTTCAATTTCTGTAGAAGAATTATATGGTTGTTACGATTTTGTTTTGTTTTTTTAGTTCATCAATAATTGGGGGTGAGGGGATTCGTCTGACCTCTTGATCAGGGATACATGTCAATTACCGCTGAAATGTACTCATTTTTACTTTGTTACGACACTCTTGAGGTGATAGGAAAAGATTTATAGCAAAAAAAAAAATTAAATACGAAGTTCACATGAATTTAAGAATTCAGCTAGAGAATTTAGAAGCTAAAATAAAGACTACAAAGATGGGAAGACTTGTCGAGAGTTTAAATAATTTCTTCTGTTTAGGTTGTTTTCATGGATACTCTTGAGAATAACGCAACTGGGACATAAAACTTGTACTAATGACCAAGAGGTATATTGTTCGAATCCCCCACCCCACATTGTAAAAAGAGAAAAAAAAAGAACTCTATAGAATAACAAAAATTACTCATTCTTTATTCTTTGTCAAAGATTACCCAATTTGTAAATAGTAACAATAACGTTAGCTAATACAAACTAGATCTTTTTCATTAAAATACTTTTTTGGTCCCTCATGTCTGGAGTCAGTGTATGTTGAGTCTCTAAATTTCAAAATTGAACAATCAAGTTCCCAAATTTAGGAAATAGTTCTATTGTGTTCCTCCGGTGTTAATTTTTTTTAACACATTGTTGACGTGACAATTTTAAAAATAAAATAATAATTTTTAAATTAAAATAATAAAAATATCCTCTCTCTCCTCTCTCCCTACCCCCAATCCTGTTACTCCCCCCTCCCCTTCTCGCTGACGATTGGCCGCCACCGCCCTCCACCACTACCACCTTCTTCTTCTTCTTTGAAACCCAAACCCAAAAAACCGAATCAAAACCCACCCTATCGCCTCAAATCTATTCCACCCGAAATCTGAAGAAGAAAAAGAAGAAGAAGAAGTTGCTCGCCGGCGAGAAGGAGAAGGAAGAGGGAAGGGGATTTGTGAGAAGAAGAAGAAGAGAGAGGGATTCAGGGTGGGGGGGGAGAGAGGATTTTAATTTTAATTTTATTATTTTATTTTTTTTTTAAACTACCACGTTAGCAATCCATTAAAAAATTGGGATTCAATAAAACTATTTTCTAAAATTGGGGATTTGATTATTCGATTTTGAAACCTAATGACTCAATAGACATCGATGATCCCAAACATAAGGGACAAAAAAGATATATAAAAAAATCTTATTTTAATCACTAAACTTTTAAAATTATTCTTTTTAAAAAAAAACTTTTAAAATTATTTCATTTTGGTCATTAAACTTTCAAAATATTTATTTTAGCTTTTTACGACCTTATTTAGTAACTATTTGGTTTTTAAAATTTAAGCTTATAAATCTTCTCCAATGAGTTTCTTTGTCTTGATTTACTTCTAAACCAAGTCTGAAAAAAAAAAGGAGGGTTTACAAATTTGTTTTTATTTTTGAAATTTGACCAAGAACTAAAATTTTGAGGTGAAAACCATAGTAAATAAATTGTGAGGAGACGCACAAGTTTCAAACTAAAGACAAAATCATTATCAAATGAGGCTAATTTTTGTTTCTAAAAAATAGATAAGATGACTTTGAATATGTATGTTAGTATGTCAATGTAGGTATGCATTGAAACCACATAAATCAATTAAGACCATTTTTATATAAACAAATATTAAACAACAAAATAATAGCAATTACCAAAATAGTTTTTTTTTTTAAAAAAAAAAGAAATTGAACGATCTTAAAAATTCCATGACTAAAATGACTAGGGCCAGTTGCATATATAATAAAATGGGTCAAAATATTGGCAAATATAGCAACCTGCAAAAAAAATTGTAAAAATGGCAAAATATTTTCTTCATACCGTTTAAATTACCAAAATACCCTTTCTAGGTTTCTATCACTGGTATATTCTATCAGCAATAGAAATCTTTCTATCATTGATAGATTCTATTAGTGATAGAAACCTCTATCACTGATATAATCTATTGGTGATAGAAACCTTTTACCACTAATAGATTATTAGTGATAGAAATCTGGTAGACTTCATCAATGATAGAATCTATGAGATTTCTATCATAGAAAGATTTTCTATCACTGATAGATTTTATCAAGTGATAGAAGATTTCTATCACTGATAGAAATCTTCTATAACTGATACGGTGAAGAAGATTTTCTATCAATTTATAGAAAGATTTTCTATCACAGTGATAGAAATCTATCTTTCTATCACCAATAAAATATTTCTATCATTGATAGATATATTTTTATCAATGATAGAAAGATTTTCTATCACTGATAGAATCTATCAGTGATACAAATCTTCTATCACGGATAGAGTGATATAGAATTCTATCAGTGATAGAATCAAAACCAATTTTTTTTCTACCATTTTTCCTCTACATCTTGAAATTAATCTTAAAATCAATACACAGCAACTCAGACAATAACTTATAATTAGCAATTCATAATAGAATCAGGAAATTAGAATCAATAAAGTTTGTCTCCAACATGACTGAAAGAATCTATCACTGTTACTGATAGATCCTATCAGTGATAGAATCAAAACCAAAACAAGGGCAAAACGAGGATTTAAAAAAACGATTTAAAAACTTTGTCATATTTGCAATATTTTATAAAAGTTGCTATATTTGCCATTAACCTCTCAATTTTTGCCACCCATTACAATTAACCAAACGATTTTATTTAAAAAAAAAATAAAAAAAATCAAGGGACTAAAGTCATTTCAAAAGTTGAAAATAAAAATATAATTTAAACCCAACATAGAAAAAACATATTGAAAACGTGTACACAATTGGTCGTTTGGTAGACTTGGTTATTTAGAACATTGCCAAAATCTTCACACAAGATTTCAAGGGAAAGGACAATGAAACGACGTCATATCGATCAACTTTTGGTACAAGAGAATTGAATGGCATCATTTTTCACATGATGGAATAAAAGATTTGGATTGGCCGAAGAAGGAACAGTTGAACAAGTACAAAATCAGAAATGGTAATTATTCTTTGTGATGTGATGAGTTCTTTTTCTTTGAGCTTTTGGATTTAGATAAAGATATATCCATCAAGAATTTTTTAATTTCAATGGAAATGGAAATGGATATGGATATGGATAAATATGGTATCTTATATATATATATTTAAGTCAATCTAGTCCTATATAAACAATATCATTGAAATAAAAAAAAAAATCAATTTTTATCCAAATTTGTTAGACTATATCAATTTTCACCCTAAACTTTTAATTTCATTAAAATGGATCTTTATATATATATATATAAGATTCATTAAAATGGATCTTAAACTTAGATAAATGAAGTTTTACCCCAATTTTAACAAAAATAAAGTAAAAATCTCCATAAACTCACTAATTTCAGTAAAATCAAGTTTGACACAAAACTATGTTTGATCAAATTAGCACAAATTAACCATTATATAACTTTGCCAAAATTCACAAATTTCAATCCAAATCTAGTCTAATGTTGTTTATCTCTTAAATCTTACCAATTTTGTTCCATACAATGTATATATATATATATATATATAGAACACAGGAATAATCACTGAATAATGAGGATGCTCGACTAGAAGGTCAGAGCACAGTGCATTCAATATATTGGAGAAAGCAAGACACGTGTAGCACTGTAATAGGGCACACGAAATACAGACACAGTAATAAAAGATTACAACAACGGTAAAAATAACTAACACAATGATTTACATTAACATCCCCCCTCAAGCAATCGAGTTTAGAAACCAAAGATAGTTTGGTTCTAAGGCTGGTGAAACGAGGACTAGGCAACCCCTTTGTCATGATATCAGCAAGTTGTTCCTCAGACGGCACAAATTGAACAACCAGCTACTTTCGTGCAACCTTTTCCCGAATGAAATACTGGTCCAACTCTATATGCTTGGTTCAATGATGCATCACCGGGTTGGCAGCGAGGTAGGTGGCACTAAGGTTGTCACACAGAAGCAACGGGGAAGGAGAGGCAAAACCAAGCTCTTTAAGAACGAATTGAACCAAAGCGACTTCGGCAGTGGCATCGGACATTCCTCGATACTCTGACTCTGCACTTGATCGGGACACCACTCTTTGTTTGGAAGAATTCCATGAGACGAGATTCGACCCAAGAAAAACGCAGAATCCACTTGTACTCCTTCGGTCATCAGGGCAGCTAGCCCAATCAGCATCTGTGTAGCTCGTGATTGCAAAGGTTGAAGAAGGAGAGAACAACAGGCCAAGGTTGGAAGTGCCCTTGAGATAACGAATGAAGCGCTTCATAGCCTGCATGTGAGATGAAGTTGGAGCATGGAGGAATTGACATAACTTGTTGACAGCATAACTGATATCCGGACGAGTCATTGTACAATATTGCAATGCACCCACTAAGCTGCGGTATTCAAACGGATTGGGCAACAATTCACCATCATGAAGGGAAATGGGAGTGCTAGCAGCCATGGGAGACGCCACAAGCCTGCATGAATCTAAATGCGCTCGAGAAATAATGTCAGTAATATATCGTTCTTAAGACAAATGCAGTTCATTTGCAGTCTTAGTAACCTGAATTCCAAGAAAATAGGACAAGTCCCCCATGTCTTTAAGCGAAAATTGAACATTCAACTCTGAAATAAAATGCTGAATAAGAGAGGAAGAATTGCCTGTAACAAGGATGTCATCAACGTAAACTGGAAAAATAACAATACTCAGACCAACTCTATAAACAAACATCGATGTATCAGCAACAGAAGCCACAAAACCCTAATTAAACAGGAACTTAACTTTGAAAACCAGGCGCAGGGACTTTGCTTCAAGCCATATAAAGCCTTGTGAAGTTTTAAGACATGAGTAGGATGAAAGGGACACTTAAAACCAGCCGGTTGTTTCATAAAAACTTCTTCCTTTAATTCACCATGAAGGAAAGCATTGTGAACATCCAATTGACGAACAATCCATCCATGGGAAACAGCTAAAGATAAGACAATCTGAATGGTTGTTGGTTTGACTACCAGACTAAATGTCTCAAAATAATCGATTCCAAATGCTTGAGTGTAACCCTTGTTGGGTTTTATGCCCTAAAACTCGTAGATAGTAAATGAAACAAATTAATCGATCTCAATAAAGTGTTATTTGAGTAATTCAGTAATTTGGTTATTGAATAATCGAGTTTGCATTAATAAACCCTAAATCCAATAAACTAAGATCCAAGGTTCTTTAAATGAAACTTGGACTAGTATGTGGGGACATACGGGGATCAGTGTCCAAGTAACAACCTAAATGGTCTATAGTATAGGGATAAGGCTGGGTACCTTATCCTGGTGACACTATGTGATGCGGCCCACCTTGTATTCGATACAGATGCAATGATCCAAAGCATCCATGTAGGAGACATGCGGGTGGGGGTATCCTATGCAATGAGTTTGCATAAGACCGGACCGCGAAATAGTAACCACTAGATGTAACGTCGTTAACTAGTTTAGGTTTCTATTTCAATAGGATGACCTAGGTAACTCAATCTCAATCCTGAGTCTGTTATGAACCCCTTTTCAGGAGGGACTGTCCTTAGATTTGTATGGGTGAGAGTGGCCAGTTCGCCGACTCAATAAGCCTACCATTTCAGGGGCAAGACCGAATGGGGGCTGGGAACATAACAGTACAAGATGGAATTCACTCCTTCCCCTATTGGGGTAAGTAGATGTGTGTTCCCTTAAGGGCTGATTTTAGGGCTTGAACAAAGGCGCGCCGTCCTCTCCTAGCCTGAGAGGAACTCCTGTTTAGTGGTTGGACCCTAAACAACTTGTTCATTAGAGGAATCAGTGGTACTTAAGGAACCAGAGGTAACCCAGGGGTAAAACGGTAATTTGACCCAGCTGGTGTTACGAACACACGTGAAGGATTGACTTACTGCTTGGTCGATATCCGTGGACACAGAAATATTCTATAGTGAGAAGAGTGCAGTTGTGGGTCTTTAGTGGAGTGACCCACAGTTAACGAATGTTGACTAAACTTGGTCAATGAGTTTGGCCAATTAGTCTCGTATCGTTGGAGCTTCTGATCTGTAGGTCCATTAGGTCCCACTGGTAGCTCGTAAAGAGACTTGAGGCAATTAAGTATAAATTGTAAATTGAAAGTGTTCAATTTATTTGGGGAATCGTATAATGTATATTGATGCATTATAATATAAAGTTTATGAAACTTTATAATATAATTTTTGAATTAATTAATTCTTGAGAGAAAGTATTTGAAAGAGTTCAAATAAATTTAATATGAATTGGATTCATATTAATTTGAATTTTAATAAAATCCCTAAGATTAAATATATGATATTTAATTGGGTAAATTAATTAATTATGGAATTAATTAATTATTTATTAAAATTAGAGACCTTTTCCTATTAGGAAAGAAAATATTTGAAAGAGTTCAAATAAATTTAATATGAATTGGATTCATATTAATTTTAATTTTAATAAAATCCCTAAGATTAAATATATGATATTTAATTGGGAAATTAATTAATTATGGAATTAATTAATTATTTATTAAAATTAGAGACTTTTTCCTATTAGGAAAAGGTCTCCCTTTTCCTATTAGGAAAAAGGTCTTGGCCTTTACTATATATAGGACCCCTGGGGTGGGGTGAAATGAATCTCATTCATTCTCCTACTCTCAGAGAATTCTCCCAAAGGCTCCCACAAGTCTCCTGCCTCTAGTAGTCTCAGAGTCATACCGGTGTAGCCATAGTGGTGGTGTTCGCACTAGTTCGTGATTATTTCACAAGCAGTTGGTGAATTTAATCAGAGTCGTCAACGAGAGTAAGTAACTTGTTACTATATAAATTAGATTTAGATCTAATATTTTTGTATGCTTAGCCTTAATATATATTTAGAATAGTTCTAATATTATTGCCAATGTATTGGTATTTTAGATTAAACAAAATTAATTACGAATCGGTCCCAATCACGCTTCCGCTTTACGAAATTATGGAATTCCAATCCTTCAACCCTGAGCCACTAACCGGGCTTTGTACCTCTCAATATCACCTGTAGGCTTTAATTTGATGTGAAAAACTCATCTGCAGCCCACAATCTTTCGATTCGGAGGCAGGGGAACTAAGGACCACGTTTTATTCTTAATTAGCGCATCATATTCAGCTTGCATTGCAGCCTTCCACTTGGGATCTTGCAAAGCCACCTTATAGTTTTTAGGTTCAGTGATAGAGATTGAAGCTGAAATAGGGGACGAGGCCAACCAAGCCTTTGGTTTAAAGATACCATCTTTTGACTGGGTGATCATAGAATGGGAATTTAAGGAAGGTGTGGTGGTTGGTTATGATTAGGAAGAACTGGTGAAGAGGCAGCGGAATTGGTGGAAGAGGGAGATGGAGATGGAGATGTAGTGGAAAAAGGAGAAGAAGTAGGGGAAGAAGCAGACAAGGGTGAGAGTGGCGGGTCAAGAGTAGGTGAGGGAGACAAGGTAGGGTGAATGGGGGATGGGGTCGATGATGAGGATGGTGATGATGAGGCTGAATCAGGCACCCTATTATGAGCAGGAGCAGGGGATTGCAACAATGGATGTGGTACTGGAAGAGTTGTGAGAGGATTGGAAGGAACTGAAGATGGAATGCATTGGAGGAGAGAGCCAAGGGGATAGGAATAATCAGGATGAAACTCTTTGACTGAAGAGGCAGGTGAAAGGAAACGAGGATTCATTGAAAACTACATGAAGAGAGATATAAACTCGACCAGAGGAAGGATCAAGACATAGATAGCCCTTATGAGAAGAACTATATCCCAAAAACACACATTCACACGACCGAAACTGCAATTTATGTTTATTATATGGCCAGAGATATGGGAAACAAGCGCAACCGAATGTTCTTAATAACGAATAGTTAGGAAGATGATGATATAAAGCAAAGTAAGGGGAATGAAACTGAAGAACAGGAGCAGGCAGCCTGTTTATGAGAAAAACAGCAGTTTGAAAGGCATATGACCAATACAATTGAGGCAACGAAGAGTGAGCTAATAAGGCCAAACCAACTTCGACGACATGCCTATTTTTTCTTTCAACACTTCCATTTTGTTGGGGAGTGTAAGGGCAAGATATTCGATGGATTATACCACTAGAAGCAAAAACAGGATAAAGGGGACGATATTCAGTACCCCCATCAGTTTGTATTGATTTAATGGTTTTTACAAGCTCTGATACCATGTAAAGGGTAAGAACACATGAATAATCACTAAATAATGAGGTTGCTCGGCAAGAAGGCCAGAGCACAATGCATTCAATATATTGGAGAAAACAAGACACGTGTAGCACTGTAATAGGGCACACGAAATACAAACACAATAATAAAAGATTACACCAACGGTAAAAATAACTAACACAATGATTTACACTAACAAATTCTGAACAAATTCACAGTCCAACTAGGAAAAGAATAGAACCAAGACTCATTTAGTCCCAGTTTCCTTGCCCGTTTTGCTATTTCATCAGCCAAAATATTGCATTTTCTGAAGATAAATGTAAACCTGATTTCTGAGAAAAGAGGGATAAATGCCCGAATAGCTTCAATTAAAGACTCTTCTTCTCCCCAATGCTCTGTTTTTCCTTGGATAAGGTCAATGGTGGTGGAGCAATCCGACTCCACAACTACTCTGTCTAAGCCCATCGATGCAGCCATCCTCGCGCCTTCGAAGATTGCTCTTAGCGCTGCACAGGTCCCACAAATTTGTCCATCTGAATCCCTAAAAATACAACCAATTCCAGTCGATGGCGGTTGGTTACCCCACGCTGCATCTACATTAATTTTCAAGAAATTTTGTGGGGGAGGGAACCAGTGATCGATCCTTTGTACACGAGACACAACACCTTTGGGATGATTCTCTACATTAGGTTTCACATTCTCCTTTTGATAGCTTTCCAGGTATTTCGTGATCCACTGGCTTCTAATGTTGCTTGGAGGAATTACTTCATTGTGAATTATTTTATTTCTATCTGTCCAAATTGCCCAACACGTAGTTGCAACTAATTCGAGCTCCTTTATTATAGATGCCTTATCAATCTTCGGCCATCTATCCACCAGACTGTTGTTGAAATTAGGGGTGTACATGGGTTAGGTTGGGTTGGGTTGAGGGGATTTTTTGGACCAACCCGAAAATTCGGGTTGGTCGGGTTGACAACTCGAAAGAACCGAATAAAGTTGGCAACCCAACCCTTTTATTTCGGGTTGGGTTGGGTCGGGTCACCGAGTTGTTCGATTTTTTTTTAAATTAAATTAAACTCAAATCTCAATTTCCAATTTGAAAATACACCAAATTCAATCTTTACCTCTAATCCTAACAAAAAATACATATTTTTTTTTTAAGAAAAACAAGTTCCAAAAAAGCTAAAAAAAAACAGATATATATATAATTTTTTTTTTAAAATAAGGAATTCGGTTCGGTTTGGGTTGAACCCAACCCGAGAATCGAACCGAATTTTCGGTTTTGAAAAAAACAACCCAACCCAAACTGAAAAAATTTCTAACCCAACCTAACCCTTACGGTTTGGGTTGAGTTGTCCGGGTTGTTCGGGTCATCGGGTTACTTGTACACCCCTAGTTGAAATTCTCCTCCAAGAAAACCTTATCAAAGGTAAGACTCCATATGTCCCTTGCTCGTTTACATCTAAAAAGAATATGGTCAGAGGATCCAATATTCTTAAAACATAAAGGACAATCTGTAGTAGACTCTATACTCCTTAATTTCAAATTTAGATTTGTTGGAATTATTTCATTTAAGGCTCTCCAACAAAAAACCATTTCGTTTTTGGTTTTTGGTTTTTGAAAATTAAGCATATAAACATTATTTTTACCCACAAGCTTCTTTGTTTTTTTTATCTACATCCTTTCCCATGTTTTCAAAAACCAAGTCAAATTTTGAAAAAAAAAAAAAAAAAGTAGTTTTCAACAACTTGTTTTTGTTTTTGGAATTTGGCTAGGAACTCAAATGTCTCTTTAACAAAAATGAAAACTATTGTAAGAAGATCGAGAGAAAACAAGCACAATTTTCAAAAAACCCAAATTTAAAACTAAACCAGCCAACTCGCATAGACTAAATTAAAACATCTAAACTCATACAAACTAATTTGAAACTAAGTCCAAAACACAAATAAGATTTCTAATTAATTATGCAACATGTAACTTACAATAAGTTAATCGATTCTTTACGTACATTTTGATATCTATATCTATGACTTTACCCATTTTACTTTGTTATCCTCTTTTATGCCCAAAATCCATTGTTAGGAGTATGACCGAAGTCCAACATTGGCTAGACAAGGAGATGATCATGGGTATATAAGGGAAGACTATTACAGCACATAATCACCTTCATTCTTGCATATATCTCTCATTAAATCATGCCTTGATTTCAGCTCACTAATTGCAAGGATTTGTATATTTATTTTCAGTTTTGTCTTACCTTATTTGCATCCATATTTTGTATACAAAAAGGGCAAAAATTGTATCAATTGTATGAAAAGGAAATTCAGAATTTTTCCAGTATTTACATGGTATCAGAGCCTACCTAATCTTTTTTTTTCTTCAATCCTGCATGATTCCCATGGCTTCTTCCTCAGCAACTACTTCGATGGCTTCCCCTCTATTTCTTCTATCCAACATCTGTAACTTAGTACCTCTTCGCCTCGACTCAACCAATTACGTTCTATGGAAATACCAAGTCTCATCTATTTTGAAGGCTCATTCCTTATTTGGGCATATTGATGAATCTCTCCCCAAACCTCACCAATTTGTTCGTTCATCCACCGGCGAAGACACAACAGAAGTCAGTAACGATTATCTTCAATGGATCTCTCGTGACCAAGCCCTTATCACACTGATCAATGCAACTTTATCCCCCTCCGCTCTTGCTCATGTCGTTGGATCAACTTCTGCAAAAGACCTTTGGTGTTCATTGGAAAAGCGTTATTCGTCGAAGACCCGCTCAAATATTCTGGACTTACGCTCCGCTCTTTACACAGTCAAGAAGTCCTCTTCAGAATCGATTGAAAAATACACTTGCCGAATCAAGGAAATCGTTGACAAACTCGCTGCCGCTTCTGTCTCAATTGAAGATGAGGAAATCTTAGTGCATACCTTGAATGGTTTACCGGAGGAATTCAGTGCATTCCGAACATCCATCCGAACTCGCAGCGGCACTTTATCACTTGAGGAACTTCACGCCCTTCTTATTGCCGAGGAAAAGGCGATTCGCAAGACTCCATCCATCGATCCCTTACCCACTGCCATGGCGGCCTTCAATTCCAGAGGTTCTTCTTCTCCGTTTTCGAGCGGCGGGCGTGGGCGAGGAAGGAGATCCAATTTCGGCAACTTCAAAGGACGTGCGGCGCAAAACCCTACAGCAGCTCAATCTCAGCTTAAAAATTTCGGCCCTTCACTTCAAAATGAATCCTCATATGGGCCCAATTCTCACAATTATTATGGGCCTCAAAATGGGTCTTCAAATGGGCGTGGAATACTTGGTGCTGGGTCAAATTTGGGTCAGCCAATTGGGTCTAGTTTTAATCTTGGGTCTGGACAGAATATTCACAATGGAGGTCGAATTTCATGCCAAATTTGCTCAAAATATGGCCACAGTGCACTTGACTGTTACAATCGAATGAATTTCTCTTATCAGGGTCGGCATCCTCCGGCTCAATTAGCAGCTATGGCGGTAAATTCAATGAATCCAGAGCATACATCTGATAATTCTAATACTTTTTGGTTATCTGACAGTGGGTGCAACGTTCACATGACAAATGACTTGAACAATCTCAATTTATCGAACAACTATAATGGCGAAGAATCAGTCACAGTGGGTAATGGTCAATCACTCAATATCCAAAACACCGGTAGTGGTATTCTTTCTACTCCCTCCCATACATTTACTCTTTCAAAAATTCTCCATTCTCCTCAACTTGCCACTAACCTCTTATCTGTCCATCAATTTTGTCATGATAATAATTGCATTTTTATCTTTGATACTGACTGGTTCCTCATACAGGATAAAGTTTCTGGAAAAATTCTCCACACTGGTGCTAGCATTAATGGCCTTTACCCAATTCCAAGTCCATCATCTCTACCTCGCTCTAGTCTGCACCCTAAAAACTTTAATTTTCATGCAAAACAGGAGTGTTCACTGTGGCATCATCGGTTTGGACATCCTGCTCCTAAAATTTTAAATTCTTGTTTATCTCGTCTTGGTTTGTCGTTATCTTCTTCTATTTCTACTCATGAATGTCCTAGTTGTTTAAAAGCTAAGATGTCTAAGCTTTCATTTTCTATGTCGCTTTCAACTTCTTTTGCACCACTAGAACTTGTTCATAGTGATGTATGGGGACCTTCTCCAGTTACTTCTATTAATGGATATCGATATTATATTAGCTTCATTGATAACTTTAGCAAATTTACCTGGTTATTTCCTTTGGTTAAAAAATCTGATGTGACTGCAATTCTTCACAAATTTGTACCATTTGTTGAAAATCTTTTATCTAAAAAGTTAAAAGTTTTTCGATCTGATGGTGGTGGTGAATTTAGCAATAATTCTATTCTTTCATTCTTTGAATCCAAAGGAATTTTCCATCAAAAATCTTGTCCCTATACTCCTGAACAAAATGGAGTTGCAGAACGCAAACATAGACATATTGTTGAAACTGCAATGTCATTACTTGTTCATTCCTCTGTTCCTCTTGAATTTTGGCCTTATGCTTTCTCTACTGCAGTCTTTCTTATAAATAGAATGCCTTCTTCATCTCTCAATATGTCTTCTCCGTTTGAAACACTTTATGGTTACACTCCTGATTTGCATCATTTAAAAGTTTTTGGTTGTGCATGTTATCCTCTGTTAAAACCAACCACCAAACATAAACTTGAACCCAAAACATCTCAACACATTTTCATTGGCTACCCTTTACATTTCAAAGGTTACATATGCTATAATCCTGAAACAAAAAAATCAATTGTCTCTCGTCATGTCATTTTTCATGAGACCATTTTTCCTTTTGCCACATCATCCATCAAACCCACCTCCCATTTACCTACTACTACCATTGATCCAACTCCATTATTCACCCTCCTAAATATCTCTCTATCACCAACTCAAAACCCACATCATACTCAATTACCCACTGTTGACAATTCTGGTCCATCTATAGTTGCGTTAGAAGATAATATTACTTGTTCTAATCATTCTTGTCAGATTACAGATAATACAAATTTGATGCCTGAGACTGCAGATAATACTCCACCTATTGTGAGTTCGATCCCTATCAATACTCACTCCATGCAAACTCGAGCCAAGTCTGGTATTTTCAAGCCAAAGGCCTTTTTATCCACTATGGTGCCTTCAGTTCCAACCGATCCGACATCCTACACTGAAGCTTCCAAATATCCCGAATGGAGAGCTGCCATGTGTGAAGAGTTCAATGCTCTACAAGAACAAGGTACGTGGACTTTAGTACCTCGATTGCCCTCTATGAATGTTGTAGGTTGTAAATGGGTCTTTCGAACTAAATATCACCCTGATGGATCTATTGCTCGCCATAAGGCTCGTTTAGTTGCAAAAGGTTATCACCAAGTTGAAGGTTTTGATTTTGAAGAGACTTTCAGTCCAGTTGTGAAAAAGCCAACGATTCGTGTAATACTTGCATTAGCTGCTCAATATAATTGGACATTAAATCAGCTAGATGTAAAAAATGCCTTCCTACATGGTCACCTAAAAGAAGAGGTCTACATGTCCCAACCACCGGGATTTCTAGATAAATCATGTCCAACTAGTGTCTGTTTACTTCATAAGAGTCTTTATGGTCTTAAACAGGCTCCACGGGCATGGTTTGATCGTTTCACATCCTACCTATTAACGTTGGGGTTTATTGCTTCCGCTGCTGATCCGTCATTGTTCATTCGTTTGGAAGGAAAGGCATTAACGTATTTGTTACTATATGTGGATGATATTATTGTAACTGGATCTGACCATGCTTACATTTCTATCTTGAAGAAACAATTGGCCACTGAATTTCAGATTTCAGATCTTGGAGCATTGAATTATTTTCTTGGCCTCGAAGTTCATTCCTCTACAGATGGTATTTTTGTCAATCAGGCCAAGTACCTCACAGATTTACTTCACACATCAGGCATGACATCAGCCAAATCATGTCTAACTCCTATGTCTACATCTGTTGATCTATATGCTTCTGCGCCTTTGTTCCATAATGTCACACTTTATCGTCAGCTGGTTGGCTCTCTTCAGTATCTCACATTTACAAGACCAGACATCACCTTTGCTGTAAATCGAGTAAGTCAATTTATGCATAGCCCTACAACCATTCATTTCTCTGCTGTCAAGCGTATATTACGTTATCTTTCTGGATCGAAGGAACTTGGCATTCTATTTCGACATGGTGATATGTCACTCACAGCATATTGTGACTCTGATTGGGCTGGTGACACATTGGATCGTCGATCTACATCTGGATTTATTGCCTTCCTTGGCTCAAGTCCCATTTCTTGGGCCGCCAAAAAGCAACCAACTGTATCACGCTCTTCTACAGAAGCTGAATACAGATCACTTGCAACCACAACAGCTGATCTCTATTGGTTACGCCAACTTCTTTGTGATTTACATATTCCCTTATCCACTACTCCAACATTATGGTGTGATAATGTGTCAGCCATATCTCTTGCAAATAATCCTGTTTTTCATGCTCGAACAAAGCACATCGAGATTGACTATCATTTCGTTCGAGAAAAAGTAGTTCGCAAGGATATCTCAGTACGTTTTATCTCCTCCAAAGATCAACTTGCTGATTTACTTACGAAACCTCTATCTTCTCAGTTATTTCTATCACTCAGGAGCAAACTTCTGACTTCAAGATCGTCTTCAGTTTGAGGGGGGCATATTACAGCACATAATCACCTTCATTCTTGCATATATCTCTCATTAAATCATGCCTTGATTTCAGCTCACTAATTGCAAGGATTTGTATATTTATTTTCAGTTTTGTCTTACCTTATTTGCATCCATATTTTGTATACAAAAAGGGCAAAAATTGTATCAATTGTATGAAAAGGAAATTCAGAATTTTTCCAGTATTTACAAAGACAACTATCTTCCTTGGTATGAGATCTTTTTGGGGTAATCCAAAAACAAAGGCCATGAGGGCTTATGTCCAAAGTGGACAATATCATACCATTGTGGAGATACATGAGTGTCTAGCTGTCTCGTACATCCTAGAAACTGTGGTCCAAGAGTATTAAAGGGGCCTATACTTTTCACTTTGCAATCCTAAAGTATTTGAGAAAGATGTGACTCATGAATGCATTTTACAATGAGAATAATTAGATTGGTTTAAGCTACTCAAATTTCTTCATTCCTACTTTACCTTTAATTTGATGAAGGGTTTGGGGTTAGTCAAAGTAGATTACAAAATAAAAATTGAGTTGATTTCGATTAATTTTCAGTTCCAGTGAAGTTTGGTATACACATGCTAGTTAATTTTATTATTTTTATCATTTTAATTTATTACTTTGGATTGAAAATGACGAGTGAATTGATAAGATTGATTTTAAAAATGAGTATAATATTTTCTAAGTCTTAAAGTGTTATGTCAACATCAAACTTTCAACTACAAATCAAATTGAACCAAACTTGGTTTTACTTCTAAACACCCTTAAATTAGGGTAATCAAGAAAAGTAATGAGTGTCTTATATCTATTGAATTATGCTTTTATTGATAGAGTATTTTTTTTGACATCTCATTGCTAATTACCACTGAGTTATGCTTAATTTGGCAAGAAAAAGATTTGTTTATATGGTGAGGAGGATGAATAAACTTTGTTTGAATTAATTACAAAGTTATATATTTGAAGTTGAGAGAAGCACTTACTTAATAATAATTATTAGGACACTTTTAATGTAAGAACATGAACATATTGAGTTGGTTAATGAAATTTTTGAAGAAAAAATTAGTCCACTTATGAAAAATACGAAATCATGGAGACCTAAAATTTTATTTATAAGTCAATTAATTTTATCCCTTAGCGTCGTTTGATATCCATCTGGTTTTTGGTTTTTGAAAATTAAGCTTATAAACACTATTTCCACCTATAAGTTTCTTTGTTTTTTCATATACTTTCTTCCCATGCTTTCAAAAACCAAGTCAAGTTTTGAAAACTAAAAAAAAAAAAAAAAGTAGTTTTCAAAAACTTGTTTATGTTTTTGGAATTTGGCTTAGAATTTAAATGTATCCTCCATGAAGATGAAGATCATTGTAAGGAAATTAGAAGAAAACAAACATAATTTTCAAAAACGAAAAACAAAAAACCAAATGATTATCAAACAAAGTCTTGGTTTTCAAAATCTACACTTTAACCTTAAGCAGGGGTGAATAACGATTGGTTGGCATTGGTTTTGGACACAAACTGTGTTTGGGAGTGCAACCAAAGTCTCACATTGGCTAGATAATGGGGGATCATGAGTTTATAAGGGAGGACAAGTATCTCCATTGGTATGAGGCCTTTTGGGTGAACTATCGTGTTCGTTGTCCCTTACAAACCGATATCAAATACTAACCTATCGATTTTAACTGATTGGAGGTTGACAATTTTAGAAATCTTTATGTAACTGATGAGGAATGGAGTGAATGTTGAGAGAGAAAAAGGGAGAAGAAAAGATAGAGAAAGGAAGAAGAGAGAAAAAAACCAAAGAGAGTGTGAAAAGTTGAGACGAAGAAAAAGTTATATATTTTTTTTTCTTTAAAAAACTTATTAGCAGTTTTGAGAAACTAGTGACAGTGCTGATTTCTCAAAACTTTTTTATAGACTACAAAGATTGTAGCTGTACGGAGTAAAAAGTGGATTATTTTTGGGATTTTTAGGTCCATGGGGTTTCGGTTAGATTACACTTTGGTCATTGAGTTTTAAAACTCAACAAAATTACTCCCGAGGTTTGGATTTCGTTACACTTTTGCTCCCTCCGTCCAATTTTCTGTTAAACTCTAACCGTTTGCTGACGTGACACTATTATTTTAATTAAAAAATTAATTTCTGAATAAAAATATATTAAAATAATAAAAAAAAATTATTATTTTATCATTTTTTTTATTCTTTCTCCCTCTCTCTCTTATTCTTCTCCTCCTTCTTAATCTTACTTCTCTTTCTTCTTCTTCAACTCCGGTGGCTGGCCGTCGCTGTCGAAGTATTTTTTTTCTCTTTTTTTCTCTCTTTTCTTCTCTCTTTTCTTCCATTTCTCCACCTTTTCTTTTTTTTTTTTTAATAAATAAGAGGGAAAGGGAGGAGGAGGCTCCTCCTCCCGTTTCGCGCCAGCTACGGCACCAGAAACCGAGAGGGAGGAGGAGCCTCCTCCTCCCTTCCCCTCTTTTTTATTAAAAAAAAAAAAAAAAGAAAGGGTGGAGAAATGGAAGAAAAAAGAGAAAGAAAGAAAGAAAAAAAAAAAAGACTTCGCCGACGGTCAGCCACCGGAGTTGGAGAAGAGAGAGAAGTAAAAGAATAAGAAGCAGAAGGAGAAGAATAAGAGGGAGGGAGAAAAAATAAAAAAAAAAAAAGATAAAATAATAATATTTTTATTATTTTAATATATTTTTATTTAGAAAAATTAAAAAATAATTTTTTTATTAAAATAACAGTGTCACGTCAGCAAACTGTTGGGGTTTAACAGAAAATTGGACAGAGGGACTGAAAGTGTAACAAAATCCAAACCTCAAGGGTAATTTTGTTGAGTTTTAAAACTCAGGGACTAAAGTGTAACTTAACCCAAACTTTAGGGACCAAAAGTGTATTTTTCCCATTATTTTATATATATTTATATAAATACTGGTTTGACAACTTCTTCAGTTATTTCAATGGATCAACCAGTCAATTTTGCACCTAATAAAACTGACACTGACCAAATTTTGGTCTACACCAATCGAGTGATGTTGATTTGGTCAATTTCATCAATTGAATTGGTTTTTGGAATTTGAGCGTTCACCCCTAACCTTAAGTTTTAGGAAATAGGTCAATTAGTTCTTTTGTTAACTATATGTTATTAGTTGATTGAATAATTTTTTTATTCATTATAATATTGAAGTATGTCAAAAGAATACATATATACTTTACTATAATCATGGTTGACATGACATTAAAAATTTAATTGTCTCTGAACTCCAATTAATTTTCTTCCAAGACTCAACAGACATACATACATATATATTTTTTTAATCATTCTTCAAACAAAAGTCTACTAAAGAAAACAAAAATTGCAACATTCAAACTCTAATTCAATGAAATTAATCTTTTATACTAAAAGTCAACTCACCAATCAAGCTCATAGCTAAAACTAGCTTTTTTTTGTCCAAAAATAAATAAACGAAAATTAGAGAGATATTTTTTGCCCTTATTCCACGTGGGTGGGCCCAAGGGGGGTGGGTGTTTGGAAAGAGACATAAGATTGAGAAAACTTAAAAATGTCGGCTAGCATAAGCACGTGAAGGGGAGGGCCTCACCACATCCTCTTCACGTGAACTACCCTACTCCCATTGGTCCACTCCACACCCATTGATAGTAACTCTCATATCTCATTTTATCTACTAACTATATATCCATTCCACTTTCCACCATATTAATCCACCCTAACTTTTGGATTAACACTATCAAAATAAAACAAAATAAAGGGTCGCTATCTATGTTCGTCGAAAAGAAGGACGATATGTTAATCCTGTTGAGAATCCCACATTGAAAAGATAAGTGGAGACCCTACAATTTATAAAATACATGAGTTACTCCATTCATTGTCAATTGATTTTGAGATAAAATCCTATAATATCTAATATGGTATCAATGGGTATTCGGTCCAAAAATAAATTGAAATCTGATTCAAGAATGGTGAACCCAAAGAGATACCATGTTGAGGATCTCACATTGAAAAGATAAGTGGATGTCTCACAATTTATGACAACATGTAATTATAGTTCAAATTAGTTCATGAATGTAATTGAAATTTTTTAAAGTTGAAGGACAGTACCAAGACAACTATTGAAGAGTTGAATGAGCTAATTATGTTAAACTAAATCAAAATTATACACGTGTCTATAGAATGCTTGAGGATTGATATTGAATCTCTACTATGATTGTACTGATGATCTTAACCTCTTTTTTGGTAATGTCGAGGAAGGAGGGCCCTTGGTGGCTTGTCCTGTTGAGATAAACGACATATCCTAAACGTACCAAGTGTCTCCTAACCATGTATTTAAGACACGTTTTAGTGTTGCATCAAGGACATAGAGGATGGGTGTACGTTTGGTGTTTGTAATGGCAGCTCTGCCTCTAGAATTCATTACATTCAACGAGAAAACTTGAAGTTACTTTGAAGTCTACAAAACAAGAGGTATAGGGGCACAAAAAAGAGACAATGAATCAATAGGTGGAGCCTTAAAGAGCTAATGTGTAAAATGCTTAAAGTAGTGTAGGTTAGATCTTGGGCACTCTAAAAGGCCGACCATTACGTTGACAAAAATTTCAATCAATTGTCATTAACTAACAACTATCAAATAATTGTATAAAACAACAATTTATATACCTACGTTAATCTTAAAAATGCACATATTTATCCAAACGCGTGCGATGATGAGATATACATGGATTGGGAGATCAGATTTTTGATCTCTTGATCGAAAGTACATGTCAATTACTGTTAAGCTATGCTCATTTTGACTGATATATGTTTGAGAGGCTAGTATTTACGATTTGAACTTGTCTATAATCTAGAGAATTTCTAATACTTAAATTTCAATGGAAAGATCTAACTTCTTGGTGAAATAATATATGACATAGTTACTAGGTTATGCAATGATAAAATTTAGAAAAGGATTTAAAAATTGGTTGTAATAAAATATAGAATAATTGCTAAATCATAGATAAGATTTTTCTAAAGATTCCAATTAAAACACTAAAACATATACATGAAAGTAAAAATATTAAATACAATTTCTTTTAGTTCGACAACTTTTGGGGTAGGGGATTTAAACCCTAACCTTTTGGTCAATGATACATGTCAATTACCGTTGAACTATACTCATATATTAAATAAGATTTAAAATCTTAAAAGTTGCTGCAAAATGCAAGTAAACCGCATTTCAAGTCCGAAGTTATTCGAGTATATATTAATAGAGTTAATGATCACTACTAAATGGACCATTTTTTAAAACAAGAATTTAAGAAAATATAATTCTCTATCTATAAAATAGTGATGAAAAGTCATTCAACCTTAAAGGTGACAAAAAAATGTACCTCATATAGAAAAAAATGGATAAATAGGATGGGATTGAGACGATTGTCAAAAATTGTCGTGTGCATAAAGTAATGAAAGCTCTAATACATCGTCGTGTCGACAATGAAAAATAACTTTCATTATCACCATAATGACGTGCAAAAAAGGGAGATTCCTCTCCAAAATTTTTCATTGGTGACCAAAACGAGAAAAATATATCACTACAAATTAATGAAATCTGTATTGAAGCATAGCAATAAATACATAAATTTGTCACCAAGCATAGTAACAAAATACTTCTTTTTCTCTTAATGACAGTTTTGTTTCTATTACTACTATGATTCATTCATGTTTTCACTATGGACAAAGATTTATAATTTTAGCTAACTTTGCAAAGACTTTTATTTTTTTCGTAGTAATAAAAACAAAATTGTCATTAATTTTGTTTCTATTACTACGATGATTCATGTTTTCACATCCATATGGTGACTTTTATGTTCATTGCAACACACTGATATTAAACTGATGAAAGAGACAAGAAGGAAAATATCAAATATTACATCATAGAAAATGAAATTTAGGTCTTCCTAGTTATTTTTATTTTTATTTTTCTGAATTCAACAACATTTGGAGGTGGAGGATTCGAGCCTCTGACATCTTGATCGAGAATACACGTCAATAATTACCGTTAACTTATCCTCACTTTGACTAGGTTTTTCACGGTTAGATACCTATATTTACACGGCCTTCGCTACATGTGTCTTTTACTTATTTTTTTTTTAGAAAATGGATACTTTATTAATGTCATATGTGAGAAACATATAAAGGAGGATTACAGAAAAGTCAACCAATTTAGAGAGATGGAAGGTGCATTATAATTGGAGAATTGCTTTGAAAAAGAAGACCAGAAAACAGCAAGAACCATAATTTTTAGGAAAATTGCAGTGGGTGGCAAATTGGACCAAATTAATAGCAAATATAGCACCATGTAAAAAAAATTGCAAATATAGCAAAATCTATCGGAGTCTATCTGATAGACTTTGATTATTAGAGTTTATCAGCGATAGACTCTGATTAATCAGAATCTATCAGTGTCTATCAGTGACTATCACTTATAGACTTTGATTAATCGAAGTCTATCAGCGATAGACACTGATATACTTTGAATCCGGATTCGGCACTTAAGGCCCCGGCATTCCCCTGCGACCTGGCCACGTCACCATACTCGTCTTAAACTGCTTCTAAGATTGAAGACTATCCCCACAAACCAACACGGGGTTCTTTTAGCATGCTTTGTCCTCACTCACACGCTTCCTAGGAAAATTTCCAAGAGGTCACCCAACATAGAACTTCTCCAAGCCAAACACGCTTAACTTCAAAGTTCCTATGATTGAGCCACCGAAAAAGAAGGTGCACCTTGTTGGCATAGGTAGTATCTATCAATTCTTTTAAGCTTTTCTTGAACATAGTCTCATGTCCTCAGGATCCCTCTCATTCGGATGTGATCTCGGTTCATTCATGTACCCCTCCTAACTCGGGTGTTGCAGTTGAACCTATAAAAGAATGTTGTAATGTAACTTCGATCCAAAGAAGTGTTGGAAGAGTGGATATTGACCAAAAAAATTAGTTGAACCACTAATATGTGTCATTGGGTGGCATTCTCTTCATGTATGTATATCCTCTTTATTCATTGCACTTCAACTTGATGCTGGTCACCTTTATGCATCACTGTTGACCTTTTAATATTTATTATATGAACTGATTTTTTTCAGATTTTGGTGGTTGGAAATTTAAAGCAAATTTATTTATTGCTCTATGTTTTGAGTATTAAATTAAAGTTCTTTTATTAGCTAGATAACTGGCGCATTACGCAATTCAATTAGAATTTAGGTTAAAATACATATAATTTTGATCTCTACATACTTCGAGAGTACTTATTCTGTTTGTCTTTTATACTTTAAAATGTCCAAATTTAATCATTGTACTTGTTAAGTTTTCAAAAAAAAAAAAAAAATTTGTTAGTCTTCCATCTTTACATTTTGGAAATATATTCACGTTGTGTCATTTTTTTAAACGAAAATTATTATTTTACCAAATTATATAGAAATTAATTTCAAACCAATAATAGGGACTGATTTTAAGATTTAGGGAGAGTATAGGTGACTAAATTTGGACATTTGAAAGTACAAGGACTAAAAGTCAAAGTACAAAGACTAAAATAGTATTTTAACTTAAAATTTATCTAAAAAAAAAACATAACTGGACGGTTAAGACATCTACTCTTCATCTTATGTTGAGATTTAATTAGAGATTTAAATCTTTATCCTATATTTATTGTAATAAAAAGAATAAAAAAAAATTGTCTCATTATCACAAGACACACAAAAACATCTAATGGGAAAAAAAAAAAATACTCCCATGGTACCTATCCTTCCAATCATACTAGAAAATATTCCTGTAAAATAACCGTGGGGTAAACTTCAAAATTAAAACTAGTATAGTGTGTTGTAACATTTTAATATTTAATATGAGTTTTTCTTAGAAATTTATTTTTTTAGAGTTTTCTCTCATTTTAAAAGAGAAAAACGTATTTGGTGGGAGGGTTTTTATTTTTAACATTTTGGTTACTTTTTTTTTGTATTAAATTTCTAGATCTAGAAAAACCTATAAATACCTCTCACACCAAACACTTTCAACAGTACAAAGAAACATACAACAATTCTTATCTTCTCTTTTCTTTCTACTTTTTCATATTTCTCTCATTTGCTCTTTTAAGAGCAATTGGCTAAAAGAGGGGTGTTCTTTGTCGTGGAGCTTTGAGCCCAACCTCTTAGTGCAGAGTGGTTTGAGCTACACAACGTTTCAGTTGGGTTGTTGTATCCTGGAGGGGACAGGCTAGAGAATACCTGCTGCACCGGTGGTTGATAAAGAATTATACACCGCAGAGGGCTTGAATCTCCTTAAAGAGAGCGAGATACCCGCGCCTCAACCTAATTGTTTAGGTGTTTGTTTCTCAATATTTTCTCCAATTTTCTTTGTTATTTGTAATTTCCCCCAACATGGTGTTTTTAAACTAAAAGAATTTAAATATCGATGTCAATAAAAGCTGAGGTCTCAATTTTATGTAATGTGAATATTAATATATATTTCTAAAAGATTATGGAAATAAAAAAAGTTCAAAATGGTTTAAATTACGAAATAAATATTTCTCAATTTTTCAAATAATTTAAAATCCTTATAATTATTAAGATTTGATAGTATACAAATAAACATATTTCTCGACTTCTCAATAAGATAAAATCCGTATAATAGTATTTTGATAGCACACTTTGTGTGGATTCTGTTTATAGCTTAATTATCGTTAACTTTTATGATTTTCGAGCTATTTTTTACATACCTATTTATTTGGTAGGAATCAAATCATGAAAAGAAAATAAAGAATTTCAAAAGATATACAAAAAAGTTGAATCAATTTGGGCCAAAAACATAGAAAATCGGGGAGTTTCAAAAGAAAATTGGGGCTTCACAAGGCAAAAATTTCAACGGGACAATAATGTTGAGACACTATCCCATTTCTTTAGGGTATAACGTTAAGACACTATCCCTAGTGTCTCAACTCTGTCATGATTGTTTATAAAAGACAAGTTGTTGGACATCATAAATGGATGCCTTTGTAGTGAAATAAATTTCAACTTTGAGATTTAGCAAAATGAGAGGGCAAAGAAACGATTGGACCAAGGGATATATCAATTAAACCTTTGGAGTGTATAAATTATTGGAGAAGGGATATATTAAACCTCTAAATCTATTAAACTTGTTATAGGTAATTTTGGACCACTCCAATGTACAAGGAGCTGACGAGGACAACTGGACAGAAATAGGGCTAGAAGATGGACCCCAGAGGCGAAACGAGCCAAGGGGTCGGGCCAAGACTGAAGGGGTCGGGCTTTTGGCCCGACCCCCTGCTCGGCCTCGGCCCAAGGGCCGAGGCCAAGCTCGGTCGCCTCCGCTGGGTCCCTGTTGCCTCTGGCCAGCCCGGTTCCGTCTGATTTTTCCCGAAATGCATCTGAATTCCTAAAAACCCTAGGAGCATGAGCAGATATTTAAACCTCTCTTCGCCACTGAAGAAGGGGATCCGAACTCTATTCTCTACTCTACTCTCTTGCTCTCCTCCTTCCGTTTTTTGACTTAAGCATCGGAGGCGGTGTGACAAGTACCACACCGGTGTGCAGGTTCTCTATCTTGTAGGCCACGTCTTCTCCCCTCACAAACAAATTTACCGTTGGTGGCACGTGAAGGTCAGGTGAGTTCCTCCCGACCAAATTTGACCATCAACAAAACTCATTTTTATGGAGCAAGGGACGACATATCGATTAAACCTACAAATCTTTGGATACACATGGAAATATCAACAAGGGACCTTTTTTTTTTTTTTAGTACAACAAAGGGACTGATATTTAATACCCTGTTTAAACAACAAGCTGCATAAATAAAGGCAAATAATTTGGAAGAATAAAATACAAGATTTTAAGAGGCTAAAATTTGAACTCTCCCTTCCAATTAAAAATAATATATATATTTAAATACTCTCATAAATAATCCTCAAGAAGAGTGTCTATTGGAATGTCATATCCAAATATCATGGAATAATCATCAAGTTCATTGTCATCATCAGAGCTTAACTTTGGGATTCTCAAGCTCTTTGCTATCTCTGAATCATGGCCTTTAGTTAGCACCTCCAATACCTGTATTTCATTGAATTTAAAAAAATAAAAACATTGGGCATTGATTAATGTCTTTAATACCAAAATAAGGCAAGAGAGAATATTGCTAATTAATGTTGTAATAATACTCCGATCTTCTCTTTAGGTTCACATTATGAATTTTCTTTTCATTTTTAAAGTATGTGCAGTGACATGACAACCAATTAATAGATATAGTATCCATACCACTGCATTATAGAAAAAAAAACTTAGGATATAAAAAACGACCACACGAACAGTGTATTACTTTTTCATAATTCAATCCCAACGCACACAAGCAACATACAATATATGTCCTATATCACGTTGATCGGAGGATCATACCTCGCTCATCGAAGGGCGCTCGGCCGACGACTGTCGAACGCAGCAAGAAGCAGCCAAGACGAGTCTCTGCATCTCGTCGGCGTCGTAGCATTTGAGCCGGGGGTCGACGAG
Source organism: Luffa aegyptiaca (assembly GCA_017139565.1). NCBI lineage: Eukaryota > Viridiplantae > Streptophyta > Magnoliopsida > Cucurbitales > Cucurbitaceae > Luffa > Luffa aegyptiaca. The sequence continues at coordinate 42,544,865 of CM029402.1, read as the reverse complement.
GCGGCCGATGTCCGCGGAGTCCATGAGAGGCTTTGCCTGTTGAAAATGGGAAGGCAGGCTCTTAATTTGATTTGAAAAATTTTGAATTGGGTTTTTAGGATGTGAAAAAGTAATTAAGTGTAAAGTGAAAAGGGAATAATTACCCACAAAAGAAGGCTCTGTTTGGAAGAGTCGACAGGCCTTCTGCCAGTGACGATCTCCAAAAGAAGAACTCCAAAGGCAAAAACGTCAGTTTTCTCATCCACTAAACCATGCATGAAATATTCAGGTGCTAAGTAGCCAAATGTGCCCTCAATTGGAACCACTGCGTGGTGTGTCCATTTGTTTGGAAGCCATTTTGCTAGCCCAAAGTCTGTTATCTGCCTCACCCACCACCAACAAAAATACATAACAAGTCGTCAAAAAAAAACCCGACAATTTGAGTTCGATGTCTATTAAGTTTCGGAGGTTTCATAAGGGACACTGTAATCCCTAATGTTCGTAAAATGGTTTTTGAGTCCATTTGACTGTTAGTTGACTAAATTAAAATCCTATTTTCTACCATCTTGTGCATCAAAATCCACGCATGTCAATGAAGAAGATCCAAATCTAAAAGATTGAAATTCTTGGAATGAAGGAAAAAAGGGAGTTCATCTAAATTAAGAAAGGACAATACTTAGGCTGCATATACCACCATTAAAATGTTGATAATTAGGTGATATAATTTTTTTTTCTCATTTTCTACCTTTCTATCTCTTAGTTTTCAAGATATTAATGAGGTGTGTAGGGAGGAAAATCCTTACACACCATTATGCAGCCAAGTATTGTTTATTAAAAAACATTGTTTGTTGATTAATCGTAGAGGCATCCCATATATTTATGGTAATTCATGCATGTAATTAGAATGTGATCGAAATCATGTCTCGATCGGTTAGAAAGGAAGATTGTTGTAATTTTATAAGTAAAAACGACAACTTTTTGAATGGAGGGAAAAAGTGAGTGCATATCTAGACTAAAAGAATCTTGTTTCAGTTCATCGAAGAGAAATCTTGTGTATTGAAATTACATTAGGTTGAGGATGCGACCAAAGTTCTGTATCGGTAAGAAGTAGTGAAGAGTGTAATTAATCGCACGTAAATATTAAGATTTGTACATAATTCTTTATTATTATTATTTTTTACCTGGGGTTCATAATCAGGGCCAAGGAGGACATTGGAAGCTTTGATGTCTCTGTGGATTATGCGATGTTTGCAACATTCATGGAGATAGTGCAAACCCCTTGCAATTCCCACAGCAATCTTGTATCTCACTGGCCATTCCAATATCTTGTTTGTTTTTCCTGTCAAAATTTCAAGAGAAGTTGGATCTTTATTTGATATGTGGCGGAGTTCATTCGGGATGTGTCTTGTGTAACTCGGAGTTGAGAAATCAAACTTATACTTCGATATATGATTTTGATAATCGTAAGCTACAATTTTGTTGATCCCGTAGACTATATAAGCACTTTTTATATAATTTTAGGTTCATGAAACGCACATTTAATACTACATTATAGGTAATTCTTTACAAATCATGAATCTAGAATTTTTGAAAATTAAGCTTAAATAGACTACATCCACTAGTAAGTTTCTTGTTTTTGTTATATATCTTCTTCTCATGTTTTCAAAAACCAAGTCAAGTTTTGAAAATTAAAAAAAAGTAGTTTTCAAAAATTTGTTTTTGTTTTTGGAATTTGGCTAGGAATTAAAATGTGTCATTCACAAAGAACAACCATGGTAAGGAAATTGAGAGAAAACAAGCTTAATTTTCAGAACCTAAAAACCAAATGGTTATCAAACGGGGCCTAACTTATTTATTTGTCCAATTCAGCAAACTTCTCAAACTGCATATATATAAATCTATCTAAGCTAATAACTTAAAATAGCATCCTCTTTGGATTTTTTTTTTTTTTTTTTTTGACATTTGAATTGGGAGAAATAATGGAATCTTTGGGAGCATGAAGAGAGATCGTCTTGGAAGGAGGTTTAGTCCCTAGCGAAGATTTAATGCCTCGTGTTGGGTGTCTATTTGTAAAGTATTTTGTAATTATTCACTGGGTCTTATTCTTTTAGATTAGAGTTGTTTCTTGTCTAGGTAAGTTAGTATTTGCTCTCACCTCTTTTTTGGATTGCATTTCTATAGGCCCATTTGTTTTGTTGGACCATGTGGTTGGCTTCTATCTAGCTCTTTTGTTTTCTATCATTTTTCTCAATGAAAGTTTAGTTTTTCGACCAAAACAACTTAAAGTAACGTCAAAATTCAACTATATTTGCCACCCTATGAACAAATACTCAGTTGACTTAGTTTAGAGAATTTAGATACGTATAATCTAAGTCTATACAGCCTATGAGATAATCAACGCACGTGTGAAGCTTAATAGTTAAACTCTACGAATTAAGCATGAGTGACAAAAATGATTTTGACCATTACAAAATCCCTACGAAGAAATTAAGTAGAGCATACCGTGCAATGCGGAAGAAAGGTTTCCATTTTCAGAGAAGTTGAAGATGAGATAAAGGCCATTTTCAATGCAACAACCAACCAAAGTAGCTGTGTTTGGATGAAAGACATGACCAATGATTCCCAATTCCATAAGAAACTCTTTCTCTTTGTTTGTATCTTTGTTGTCTTTTGTCAGTCTCTTCACAGCTATCATCTTTCCATCACATAATTCTCCTTTGTAAACTTCTGAATACCCTCCTTGCCCAACCATGTTATCTGAATTTAAACCAAAACAAGAACAAAAAGCTTTTATTATTAATTACCACAAATATCCCATTTTAATAATTCATTGATTTTTAGCTATTTTTCAATTAAAAGTCAAATATGATTATTGTTTGACTAAACACAAACATTTTGGAAGTTAATAGGTTATGTTTGATAACCATTTGGTTTTTGAAAATTAGGCTTGTTTCCTCTCCATTTTCTTACCATAGTTTTCATCTTTGTTTTGGACACATTTAAATTCCTAACCAAATTCTAAAACACAAAAACAAGTTATTGAAAATTCCTTCTTTTTTTTTTTTTTTCCAGTTTTCAAAATTTGACTTGGTTTTTGAAAACAAGAGAAGGATATAGATAACAAAACAAAGAAACTTGTGGATAAAATTAATATTGTTTAATTTTCAAAAACGAAATGGTTATCAAACAGGGTCTTGGTTTTTCAAAAAAATTAAATTTGGTAACTTTTGAACTTCGTTTATCTAATTTTTGAAATTTGGCTAAAATTTTCAAAAAAATATTATGGAAACAATACAATTATATGAATACTAGAGCTAGGACGAGTTTAATTTTCTAAAATAGAAGAATTTTTTATAAAAGCTTGGGAAATACAAATAATACTCTTTTCAAGATTCCGGGTGGGGATTTGCATCATTTTCTTCCTGTACAATGTTTAAATTAGTTGAGTTATACTCATATTGACATACAAATAATTACTATTGCACTTTAATCTCTTACTCTTCACAATCTTTTGTATAATTTTTTTAAATTTTGCCTTTAATATTTCAAAATTCTCAAATCAATCTTTAGTATATTAAAAATTTTCAATTAAATTTTTTCATGAAAATTTTATATATAAAAAAAAGAGTAATTATATTATTATTGTTTTATTAATCTATTTGAACACATACAACCACCACTCAATACTTGTAAGGTGAAATCTAACTTACCTTTATCAAAATTAAACTATTCATCAACAATACATTTCAAATTTTCATTACCTTAAAAGACGAAATTAAAAAATCGGTCTAAAATGTAAAACTGAGCATAGCTCAAAAGCATGTGTCCTCGATCAATAGGTCAAGGTCTGAATCTCTCCCGTCAATTTTTTTTTTTTTTTTTTTTAAATAGTAGGAGCCCATGAGTACATTTTAACCCTAATTTAAACACAGTGCTAGGAAAAATTAATCCAAATAAATGATTTTAATTTCACTAATGCAAAAAATTATAATTTGAAAATAAACAACAATAAACGATTACGATTTGCAATTATTTCTAAACAAAAACGAATATTCAATCCAAAAGCAAAAACCAAAAATTGACCGAAGAAAACAGAGCATCTGAAAACAAACCTGGATGAAAATTATTGGTAGCATTCAAAATCTCCTCGTAGCTGAAGCATCTCAACAATGGCTGAGCCGATTGCTTATCGGAAAAGCTGCAATTTCTCTTCCGAAAAGGCGACCCGATGAACGACGATATCAATTTACACGGCGACAGCCGCTGCCGCCGCTCGCCGGATTGGCCTTTGAAAGGTGAAACCGGCGGCGGCGGCGGAGATCCGATTGTGCTGCAGTCGCCGGACGTGGATGAGTCGTCCTCCGTGGTGGTGTTCGAAATCGAGTCGCCGGAGGCTTCGGCCTCATCGTCCGCCGCCGCAACTGGTGGAGCCCTGGCGCTCTCTGTTTTTTGAACTCTGAAATCTTCTCGCTCGCTTTTATCTTCTCCTGTCAAGTTTATAAAGTTTTCAAGATTGTTCTCTAATAAATTTTTTTTTGGGAAATTTTATTTTGATTCAATACAAGTTTCAATTTAATTTTTTTTTAAAGTGTCTGTTAAACCTTATAAATCATTTCTAAATTGTTTTTTACATGTCTAAAAAATTCACATATTTGTTTCTATTTTTTACTCGACCTTGAACTCGAATAATATGGTGTCAAAGTGAGCATAACTTAGTGGTAATTGGCATATATGCTCGACAAGAAGTCTAACGTTCGAATCTCCACACCCAAACGTTGTTAAAATAAATAAATAATATGGTCTAACACAAAAAAGATTGTTGATATGATCGTGTTATCCTAAAATAATATAGTGAAATATTACGCAAGTGTTCGTACGTTAATATAGTTAATTTACAAAATACAAAATCGAGAATTCGAAAGTTTATTATAAAAAAGGAGAGTTGGAAGTACATTGTCGATATAGATATAATTTTGAAAATTCGAAATTTTACTAGAAACATTTTAAAGTACCAAATTTAAATACACATACCTCAAGAAATTTAGCCTCCGTTTGATAACCATTTGATTTTTGGTTTTTGAAAATTATGCTTGTTTTCTTCTAAATTTCCTATCATGACTTTCATCCTAGTTAAGGTTCATTTGAATTCCTAGCCAAATTTTAAAAACAAAAACAAGTTTTTGAAAACTACGGCCCCGTTTGATAACCATTTCGTTTTTTGTTTCTGGTTTTTGAAAATTAAGCTTATACACACCCACTTTCACTTGTAAGTTTCTTTGTTTTAGTATTAACCTTCTTCCTTGTTTTCAAAAACCAAGTCAAATTTTGAAAACAAAAAAAAAGTAGTTTTCAAAAACTTGTTTTTGTTTTTAGAATTTGGCTATCAATTCAAATGGATCCTTAACAAGGATGAGAGTCATGGTAGGGAATTTAGGAGAAAGCAAGCATAATTTTCAAAAACCAAAACCAAAAAACGAAATGGTTATCAAACGGGGCCTACTTTTTTTGTTTCCAAAATTGGACTTGGTTTTTGAAAACAAGGTAGAACATTGATACTAGCTAAAACCAAGAAAGTTATAAGTGGAAGGATGTGTGTATAAGCTTAATTTTAAAAAACCAAAAATAAAAAACCAAATGGTTATCAAACGGGGCTAAGTTCCACATTTGTAATTTAATATATATATATATATATATATTTAATGAAGTTAAGAACAACCAATGATTATCCAACTTAAACTCCTAGTTTAAAAAAATAAATAAATCTTCTTTTTTACCTTTAGATTGAGGAGAACCAGAGTCCAAATTTTGGTGCAACTGGTCATGCTTTCCCAAGAAGACCAGAGTACATTTCTCAGGAGCATTCTCAAAACAATACCTTGCAATGCTGGGAGTTCTAATTCAAAATTACATACAAAAAATCAAAACCATTACTCATCAACCTAATCTTATAATTTTTGCATTCTAAAACACCTCAAGATTTGGTAGAATTTAGCTTTAGATCTTCTTCCTTTCCTTACCTGTTTGATCGGTTTCTCGCACCACGAAGAACGAGAAAGTCGGCCGAAATCGATTTCGCTTCTTCAGCCAAACCTCTTCCAACGCTCGTGTTAAATCCAACCCTTGCCTCCAAATTTACCTGAAAATCACATTTCCATGTGCGTAAGTTTAGGTCCAAAGTAGATAATATCAAGTACATTATTTTAACATAGTCAAATTTACCTGTTTAGATTGGCTGATATTGGCAAACTCTGCGAGAATTGATATGACATAGGCTTTTGCTCGACGAAGCTGCGACTGAATTTTCGTCGTGGTCGCCGTCGATACGCGCTTCCTTGTATCCTCACTAACTGCCATCCAAATCAAAGAAAACAAAGCATGAATTTTAAAAAGGGAAGAAGCTTAAAAAAGTAGTTGAAGCAAATGGGTGAGAGGAAAATCAATCTAACCAAGAACATGAGTAGCAACAATGCAGTCATGTTGATGAGCTAGAACTGTGATTGCCCAAGAAAGAAGCTCCTTGCTCTCGTCGACGTCGTCGGAAGGAATCCCGACGAGTATCTTTACCGGCGACGAGAACCCCATCTTTTTCACCACCAAGAAAATAGTTGGGAAGATTCAAAAATATTGAAATGAGTGTGAGTGTAAGAGAAGTTGTATTATGTTTGATTTGTATATGTGAAGCTAAGGACCATATGAAAAGATGGAAGGTTTGAATTAAAGTGAGGTTTAATAAGAATGAGTTTAGAAATGCAACAAAATGATTAAGTTTCAGTTGAAGTGTGAGGCCACCTTAGCCTAGCTTTCATTCCAATATTCTTGTTTAAGAAGCATAAATGAAAACTTTTCCAAAATTATTCTCTCTCTCTTGTTTTCTTTTTTGAATCTCATAAGGGCATATAAGTGTTGTTGTGGTTGGGTGCTTTGAGGAATAAGCAAAGGAGGGGGAGAAATCATGCATTTTATGATTTGTCTTGACATGAAAGCCTAATAATTTTTTTGGGAAACCCTTTTTCAAATAAATTATAAGCATTTTGATTTGTGGGATTTGGTGGGAAAAAGTTTAATTTTTAGCCACTTGGAAAGAGTTCTTTTTCACTTTATTACAAACACAAGCCTTGAGAATGCACCTTTCTCTCACTTTTTAGTTGGTCCCATTTATTTGTGTACTTGTTATTTATTTATTTTTTTTCTACAAGCTAGCAATGGATTGAATTGATTATATTCAAGGAGTATGTGAAGGCAATGGTAGAATTGATAAAATTAAACTATGAAAAAAATTGAAAAATAGGTTAAAAAACGTTTTGGAATCATTGTTCCATTAAAATAATATTTAGGGTGTGTTTGGTTTAACTTTTCAAGTGTTTAATTTTGAAAAAAAAAAATTATTTTGAAAAAAATTTCTAGTGTTTGACAAACACTAAAAATGACTGATTAGAAAATGAGATTGAGAAATAAATCATTTTGAGAGAAACACTTGAAACCAACTTTTCCTAAAAGAGTTTTTAAGTATACAATAACTTGTATATAAAATCACTTATGAGAAAATGTAACCAAACATATGAGTGTTTAAATTCTAAACAATTTTTATACAAAATGTTTTTTAAAAACTGCATTCTTGAAAAACATTTAAATTAAAATGTATTCCAAACGGACCCTTAATTCTTAATGTTTAATTTGTAACGGTTTAGTCCATGTACTTTTAAATTTTTAACGGTTTTTGTCTTGAACTTTAGTATGTTACAATTTAATACCTGCCATTTAACATGAGTAACAATTTAGTCTTTAATCATGCAAAATAATATTGTTAAAGTATAGTGAGATTTCTTGTATATGCAAATTGATAAACCACTCAATTAAGAAACAAATGAATTTATAAATTAAACTATAAGGATTAAATCATATTATTATATAAATAAAAATCGATATACTTTAGACTAAATTAACTGTTACAAATTTTAAATCATATATAGACTAAATCATTTATATATTAAAGTTCAACGACTGAATTGTTATAAATTTAAAAGTACTGAGATAGAGACTAAACTTTGTTGTAACTTCAATAAAAGTAAAAAGACCAAACTTTTTTACTTAGGTTCCATTTGATAACTATTTGGTTTTTGGTTTTTAGTTTTTGAAAATTATGCTTGTTTTTTTCCTAATTTCCTTACCATAGTTGTCATCTTTGTTAAACACATTGTTGATGATCAAATTTCGCTAGGTAAATTATCTTTGCTCCACGTGATAATCGACAGTGAATTTGTTTGAGAGCGGGGGAAGACGTGGCCTGCAAAAGAGTAAACCTGCACACCGGTGTGGTGCTAGCCACACCGCCTCTGATGCTTAAGTCAGAAAACGGAAGAGGAGAGCAAGAGAGTAAGAGGAGAGAGTCGAGAGTTCGGGTCCCCTTCTTCAGCGGCGAAGAGGGGTATAAATACCTGCTCGTGCTCCTAGGGTTTTTAGGAATTCGGAGACGTTTCGGGACAAACCAGGCGGAATCGAGGCGGTCGGAGGCAGGAGGGACAGAGCGGAGGCAAACGGACTCGGCCCAAGGCCGAGGCCGACCGTACGGGTCGGGCCACGTTGGTTTCAAGTGTTTCTTTCAAAATGGTTTATTTATCAATCTCATTTTCTAATAAGTCATTTTTAATGGTCCAAACACTAGAAATTTTTTCAAAATGATTTTTTTTTCAAAATTAAACACTTGAAAAGTTAAACCAAACACACCCTTAAATTCTCCCTCACCACTTTTCCTATCCCAAATTATGTACTTTGAAATATTATTAACACTTGAGTGCTATCCATTGGATAAATTGGCCTTTGAAATTATATCCAAACGTCAAGAATATGAAACAATCATAATATTTTAGTACCAAGCAATTACATTATTACCTATTATATGTCTTAAAATTCATTTCTAATCATTCAACGCAACAAACAAAGAAACAAATTAATAGCATTATTCTATATGTCCATTCTCTTTCTTTCATGTATCACTTCTAATTAATAAGCCAATTCTCTATCAACAAAAAAAAACCTAACATTTCCACATTGCTTTTCGAGGCGTCTCAAAAGTTTGATCACTTCTTTTTCATATATATTAGTACGTTTATCAAGCTCCTCCCTACACATAATTGCAATTTTCATCGTTGGTTTCAATTGTTTTTCATCAAAATTTCCATAGAGGTTCAGATGACTAAATCTTCAAACTTATCCTCTTCGATCAATGGTCGATTCCATTCAATGTTTGTTTGACCACATCTAGTAAGTGTAATATTATTCACGAATGTGTTAAATGAGTGTTTCCGACCTTTTCTTTATTGAAACATAAAATTTAGTAATGTTTAATGTTTTTATCTTAATTGAAAATTAGAAAAATAAGCTAGGGCTAACGCAAATACCTTAGAAGATGAAATTAAAAAAAAAAATTGGAAAAATGAGCCTCTTCTTGTTGACAATCCCACAATTGTTGCCCAATAAATCAGCCTCATGGTGGAGAGCCGGCGGCGGCGGAGGAAGGGGAATTGCAATCGACGGCAAGTGGAACGATTCGAGCGGCGGTGGGGGATGTCTCCACCGAGGAAGCGGTCCGGCGAGGAGCAGCGTCTGCAGAAGCGGACCGGCCTTCATGACGGCCTGCAAGAGCTTGCCCTTTTCCGGCAATGGCTTGTCGGGCAGGCAGTCGGCGATTTCGGGCGGCGGCGGAACGGGAGATGAAACGATGCTCTCGTCGCAATCGGAGGAGGAGAAGGCGGTGTGGGAGTCGATTGGTCTTCTGGGGTAGTCGTCGATGGTGGAAATTGCAGAGAGAGGAGGAGGCGGGTGTTGATGATGGAATAAGAGTTTCTCGAGGAGAAGCTTCTCGCATTTCTCATTGGCTTCGTCTCTTTCTCGAATGGCTTGTTCTAACAGATCTTTGAGATGCGAAAGCTGATCATCCCTCTTCTTGAGCTCCTCTTGAACTGCAATTCTGGTCTGTTCGAGCTCCAGAGTGGTGCATAAAAGCGAATGCCTCAACTCATCAACGTCTGCCAAAAATAAAAGCACAAAAATCAGAACCCAATTTAAAGAAATTGAAGCCATATTAGGAGTAGGGAATGGAGAAAATGGGCTTTGGTCTTTGACAAGGCTCAGGACATTGGATCTCTCAAACAATGCCCTCTCCGGATATCTCCCACAAGGGATTTCCGCCATTCATAACCTGAAAGAGCTCAAGTTGCAGAGCAATCAGTTCTCAGGGCCATTGCCAGCAGATTTAGTATTGTGCCTCCACTTGGCCACACTGGACGTCAGCCGCAACCGCCTCGTCGGACCTCTACGGAGTCGACAAAACACTTAACTTCGCTGACAGTCCTCAACATAGGATTCAACACGTTTTCTGGGGAGTTCCTGCAGTGGATTGGGAACATGACGAGTTTGGAGTATGTGGATTTCTCAAGCAACGGCTTCATCGGCAGGCTTCCGTTGGCAATGGGGGGCTTGAGATCTGTGAAGTACATGAGTTTCTCAAACAACAGGCTCTCTGGGAGCATCCCAGAGACATTGAAGGAGTGCACAGAGCTGTCTGTGATCAAGCTGGAAGGGAACGGGTTCAATGGCGAGGTGCCAGAGGGGTTGTTCGAATTGGGATTGTGTGATTCTAATGAAAAAAAAAAAAAAAAAAGTCGCCGCCCGGCGAGCTGTGGTACCCGGCCGCCGGCCATAGTTGAAGGTGGGTTGAAGAAGATGAAGTGGTAGAAGGAGAAGAAGGGGGAGGAAGAAGAAGGAGGAAGAGAGAGAAGTAATAAAAAAATAATAATATTTTTATTATTTTAATATATTTTTAATTAAAAATTCTTAATAATAATTTTTTTAAATAAAAAAAAAAAATAGTGCCACGTCATCGGTCTGTTAGTTTTTAACGGAAAAATGGATGGAGGGACCAAAATGAAACTAAAATCAAACCTCAGGGACTAAATTGTTGAGTTTGAAAACTCAGGGACCAAAATGAAACCTAACTCAAACCTCAGGGACTAAAAGTGTATTTTTCCCAAAATAATATTATCATCTTCGAACTAATTAACAAATCTACAATTAATCAAATAGAAATAAATAAAAATATAATTTTCCAATTTAAAGTAAAATGAACATCTTCATATGAACCATAATCAAGAAACAACAAAGTCTAGAATCTAATACAATTTGATGATTTTCTAAAATGATCTCAAGTCTAGATGAAGAAGTTAAAACTTAACAAAATGATTCACTATCACATCAATATGACTAACAAAAGATCACAAAAATAGTCAGCCTACATTCTTCACATTTCCATACAAAAAGGGGAGCCTTGTCGAAACCATTGATGCATCCAAGCTGACAAATAAAAGGAAATAAAATATGTAAGCATGAGAATAAAGAATTGAATTAGGGGGTGTTTGGGGCACTTAATAGATTATAAACCCCCTTTATTATAACCTATTCAGTGTTTGGGGCATCAACAAAAATAAATGGTGAGGTGGGTTATTTTTACCCCCGATTATTTTATCCATTCTCTACAGTAACCATCATTCAACCCACCCGATTATTCTATCCATTTTCTACCGTAACTCTCTCCTCTCTTCTTCCATGCGACTCCTTGACTTTTCCGACGACCGTCGGCCAACGAAGTTTCCGACGACTTTTCCAACGGCTGTCGATGACTTTTCCGACGATCGCCGATGACTTTTTCGGCAACCGATTTTTTTTCCTTTTTTTCATATTTCTTCTCATTTTCATTTTGAAAAATATAAAAAATGAAAATAAAGAAAAAAAAAAACATCGAAGGTTGCCGGAAAAGTCGTTGACAACATCGAAGGTTAACAACTTAAAAAAAAAAACATTCAAACGAAATTGTATTTACCACACTCAAGTTTATTTCAAATGATTTTATTGAAAAAAAATATATGATTTTTGAACTAAACATTTACAATTTTTATTTCGACAGTACTAAAAGTTAACTAATATGATTTTTCTATACCAAATCCTAAACTTTTTTGTTTTGTAAAAAAATAAAATAAAAACATAACCCTAAATCAAAGTGAATCGTATATCATAAAAAAAAAAATAAATAAATAAAAAAAAAAATAATGGCAAGGGTATTTTTGAAACATTTTTCAAAGTTCAGGTGTATTTTTGAAACTTTTCAAAGGGAATTTTGAAACAAACCCCATAGTTTAGGGGTATTTTTTTTATAATTTAGCCTCTCTTTTTTTTCTCCATATTTTTCTATTTAAAATTTAAAAAAAAATTAATATTAATAATTAACTAACATATGTTACATATTTTGGAAGAGGAAGATCTTAGAGAGATTGAAGTCCTGCGGTAAATCCTACCTTAAATAGGGCGGTATGTATTAAAATTTTCCTAATATTTACAATTTTTTTTAAGTTTAACCACAGGAGATTCGAACATTTGACCTCAAAAGTATGTTTGTTACTAAGCTATGCTCGTATTTGTTTTTATTTATTTACAATTTCTAGTATAGAGTTTGTTAGGGATTTTTTTTTTACAATATTCTCCATACATGGCCAATCTTTACATCTTCTCAATTTTTTTAATATCTCCTCATACAACTCATTTTTCTCATTTACTCTTATATTTATTTTCTGTTATTATTATCATACACCTCAATTTGTAGTTACCCCTACCCCATAGGCCATACTTCCCTTGCATCCATAAATTACATACACTGTCTATATGTCTTCGATTTTTTAGAATTTACTTTTTAAAAATTTCATAAACTACCCTTCTACAATTTTATTTGTTATTATTAGTATTTTTTACAGGTAAACTAACCTTCTATTATAGTATGTTAATCTTTTATATAAATATTCTCGACAAGAGGTCTCGCACTAAAAATCCAAATGGATGGAATTTTGTCTTTAAAAAAAAGGATGGAATTTTCATTAGGGAGGCAAGGAATAAAGAAAGAAGGAATATTATTTTGATTGGAGAGTACTATCTTTTTATCTTTTTTTGGGCAACAATATTTTGACCCCTAAACTTGTCGAATTGTATCAATTTTCACCATAAACTTTCAATGTCGTCGAATTGCACCTCAAACTTAATTAGATAAATATTGCAATCTTAACCTTAAAAGGATATGGCAATTTTGATCTAAATGAGTTCTTGCTCAAATATCGTTAAAACAAGTTTTCGGATATGCGTTCAATGAATTATAAATCATGTGTATGATATAAAATTGATTATTTTAGAGAAAAACTACATTAGAACTAGATTTTTTTAGTTGAATTTATTAATTTTTGGCTAAGTTATTTCAAGGTTAATTTGTGCCTTGGTTATACACTTATCTTTATGAAAAAACTTTATTTTATTGAAATTAATGAGTTTATGAGGATTTTTACTTTTTTATGTTAAAATTAGTCGGTGAATTCTTAGAAATTAAACCGAAGTTAAAAATAGCATTTATCTAAGTTTAGGGCTCAATTTGATGAAATAGTGTCTAAATTGATTTTTGGCCTCCTCTTTTTTTTCTTTTTTTCTCTTTTTGTAATGGATCGGGATCCTACATTTAAATTTAAATTGATCTCATTCTAAATATGGTTAAAAAAAAGTTGTAACACAACATATATTTTCTTTATTCTAATTCCCCCCCCCCCCCAAAAAAAAAAAAAAAAAATGATTCCAACTCTACCATCTTTAATTTTCATTCTTTTTTTTTTATTCATTTTTTACTCTTCTTTTTACATGGAATAATCGTATATTATAAGTCATTCTCTCTTTTTTTCTGTTCGAGTGGTTGCCTAATCGTACTTGAGATTTGATTTCAGTCTTATTCCTTCTCTTTTTAGCAAGATTTCTTTGAATCTTAAATTTTCCTTGCCAATATCCATTCCTTTATTACTCTCCCTTACCAAATTTTCCTATTGTGGCATTAAAGAGATATTTTGAGAGAGAAGGCGAAGGCAAGCTCATTCCTTTATTAAAGTCAAGTGAGATTTGCAATGCAACGTAAGAGTCGAGATTTGAACCCGCAACTAAAAGAGAAGGTATAGGTATCTTTACTTTTCGATTTGATCCTTTATATATTAAGTTTTTATTATCACAAAACACCTAAAGTAAATTGATAAACTAATGATGTAATGTCAAAATGCAGTTTATTGATTGAATTGGAAATACCTCGACTTAAGTATAGTTTAATTGGTCTAAACATGACTTATCTAATGGTCCACCACTTGGTTGAACTAAAAGGAAAAAAAAAAATACTCTATATTTTAATTTGATCAAATAGACACATAGAACATATCATTGACCCATAAAATAAAATAAAAACTACTCCTTTCATGAACTCAAAAAAAAAAAAAAAATTACTCCTTTCATATAATTTATTATAAATTTATTTTTTTAACTCAACAGTTGAGATAGGAGAATTGAAACCTCTGACCTCTTGGTCGATGGTACACCACTAATTCACCTTGGCACAAAATTATTTATTGAAACATTACAATTCCATAATAATTATCAAATCTACATACTATCGTTCTTTTGACATTTTAATAATTATGAACTCAAAAAAAATATTTTAATAATTACAAGAATTTATTTTTTTTATTTTTTTGAATTCAACATTATTTGATCTCCCGATCAAAGTTATATGTCAACCAGCTGCATTCATATTGGCATAATTACGAAAACTTAAATAAAAATAAAAATAAACGTGGGGAAAATGGAATTGAAACGTTTAAAACATCAACGTTCAAATAAAAAGAAGGGAAGAAAAAAAAAACATTGACTAAATTATATATTTAGCCCAAAGAAAACAACTAACTTGAGGAGGAACCACTCTGCAACTGATCACCACCACCATGCTCCTCTGCTGCCGCCGCCGCGGCCACCTTTTCAGGGAAACTCATCATTTTACTACAATCTAATCTCAACGACATGGGAGTGGCTATGAAACTTGGGTTAACTTCTCCGGCCATTATTACCAAGACCTTGTCCTCAAACACGGCCGGTGGCAGCGGATTCCGATCATCGCCACCCTTACTTTCACCGGCCTCCATATCGACCGGTCGAGCAGCTTCATCGTTGCGGTTTAATACAGATACAGAAACCTTCCAGCAATAAGAACAGCTAAGGATCAAGAGAGCAAAGGCAATAAGGATTGATATGGCGGCGAGAGCGCCGAATAAGTACGGCAATGGCGAATGCCACGGCGTGGTGGGCGATGGTGGGTCCATGCTGATAAAAGATTCTCTGCTGGCTGCATCCATGGCTCTTCTTCTTATCTCTGGTATGTGAGCTTCTTGTTTGTTTCCAAAGCTTTTTGGAAAGAAGATGGGGATGAAAATGAAGTAGATGAAAAAGTATATATAGATATATAAAGTTTACCACCTAAACTTTCAAATCTGTCTCATAGGGTTCCTCTTCAACTTTCAATTTTGTATCTATTAAGTTGTTTCTAGACTTTGTCTAACAGGTATCTAAATTTTTAATTTTGTGTCTAATAAGTCTTTGACGTATTCCAAATTTTTAAAACTTAATTGATTTATTAGACAAAATTGAATTTTGTATCAATAAAACTCTAAACTTTCAATTTTATATCTATGAGTTCATTGAATTTTAAAAAATATTGAAAAGGTCAATAGCATATCAGACACACTTTTATATAGAAAAAATATTAGACATCAAAATTAAAAATTCAAAGATTTATTAGACCCAAAATTGAAAGTTCCCAGATTTATTAGAACTATTAGAGGATTTTTAAAGTTTAGAGACCAAATAGAGACAGAAACTTGAAAGCTTTTAAACTTAGTAATTTATCTTTTATATATATATATATGAATGTGTACATGAGAGAGAAGAAATGTGTGGTGGGCAGTGGGGTCTAAATATGGAGGCATTGAAGGAAGAAAGGGAGGAGAATGGCTGGTTGTGATGAGCATGAAGCCATGGAATGGGATTCCTAAGATGTGATATGTCTTAGCTAAGGAACAAATGAATAAAGGGAAAGGGAAGGAAATGAGTACAAGAAATGAACAAACTATACAATTTGGTAGGGATATTATTTAGTTCAAAGGGAATTCTATGTGCATTGGATCTTTCCAAAATGAGTGTTTTTGTAATCATATTTTTAGAAAGATACTCCCAACAAATATAACTAGTTTTTTTATGGTATTAATTTAGTTAGCTCATCTTGGGCAATCTAGAAGAGATTATTCAGTTAGTCAGCTAGTGAACAAATGGGACATGTTCGAGATTTGGTCACTTGTCATGACATGCTTAAGTTGAAAGATTAGGCTTGCAACCACAGGAAAGGAATGGTTGCTCATTTTTTTTAGAAGTAGCGTTTGATAATGTTCCTCTTTCCTGTTTCTCATTTTTAAGAAACAAACATGTTTGATAACTCATCCCTGTTTCTTGTTTCTAAATTTCTAGAAACGTTTCTAGAAAATGGACAAAATTTGAGAAACTACAAAAAGTTGTTTCTCAAATTCTATTTCTATTTTTTTTTCTTTCATGCATGTATCCATCTCTCTCTTCCATTCCTAGATCCATCTCTTTTTTTTCCGACCGACAACCACCATCGACCTCCGACTACCGCTGTCGTCGACCTCCACCACCGCTCGTCGCCGAAGACCTCCGCTGACCGACCGGCGACAGCGACTTCTCCAACACTTTTTTCAAAAATTCTTTCGATGACTTTTCCGACGATCGTCGCCACCGTCGACTGGTTGCCACCGCCAACCTCTGCCGACCGACTGCCACCATCAACTTGCAACTACCGGCTGCCGTCGACCTCCAGTAACCGGTCGTCATCTCCAACCTTCGACTACCGGCCACCGCCGACCTCCACCGTCGACCTCCGACTACCGACTGTTGCCGACCTCTACCAACCGACCTCCGACCTTCGACTACCGACCACCGTCCACCTCTGACTACCAACTGCCGCTGACCTCCAATTGTCAACCTCAGCCGATCGACCGCTACCGTCGACCTCTTACTACCGGTTGTCGTCGACCTCAACCGCCCGGCCGCCGTCGTCGACCTTCGACTACCGACCAACGCTGACCTCCGCCAACTGACCGCCACCGTCGACCTACGATAACCGGCATCCGCCGACCGACCGCTATCGTCGACCTCCGACTACCTGGCGTCGTTGACCAACCACCATCGTCAACCTCCGACTACCGGCCGCCGTCGACCCCAGCTGAACATCCTCCGCCGACTGATCGCTACCGTCGACCTAAGGCTACCAGGCACCGCCGACCAGCCATTACCGTCGACCTCTGACTACCGGCTGTCGGCGACCTTCTCGCGAATGGTCGTCACTATCGACCTCTGACTACCGGGCGCCACCGACCTCTGATTACCGTCGACCAACCAACGCCGACCGACCGTAGTCGTCGACCTCCGACTATCGGTCAACGCTGACCTCCGCCAACCGACCGTCACAGTCGACCAACGATAACCGGCCTCCGACGACCCCCGCTGACCAGCCTTTGCCGACCGACTGCTACCGTCGACCTCCGACTACCTGGTGCCGTCGACTAACCACCATCGTCGACCTCCGACTACCAGGCGCCATCAACCCCTGTTGACCAGCCTCAGCCGACTGACCGTTATCGTCGACCTCAGACTATTGGGCGCAGCCGACCAGCCACTACCGTCGACCTCTGACTACCGGCAGCCGCCGACCTCAACTGACCGACATATGTCAATCGATCGCCACCGTCGACCTTGGACTACCGGCAGCCATAGACCAACCGCCACCGTCGACATTTGACTACCGGCCTTCGTCGACCGACTGCCACCGGTGACCTCGAACTACTGTCAACGTTCGACTACCGGGCGCCGCTACCGTTGACCGACAGCCACCGTCAACCTTCGACTACTGGGTGCCGTCGACCTCTGCCTACTAGTCGTCGTCGACCTCCGCTGATTGGCCTTCGCCAACTGATCGCCACTAACCTCCGTCGACCAGCTGCTACAGTCGACCTCTGACTACCAGATGCCACCGTCGACATCCGACTACCAGCCGCCACTATCGTCGTCGACTGAAACTTTTTCCTTTGTTCTTATTATTTTCGACGACCGTCGCCACCCGCCGACGACTTTTCCAGCATTTGCCACTGACTGTCAGCATTTGTCCAGTGGTCGGAGGTTGGTAGCGATGGCCAATGATCAACGACGACGGGTGATTGGTAACAATGGTGGTAGTGATGAGAAAGAAGGAGAAATAAAAAAATAATCGTTGAAAATTAATATATTTTTATACTATATGTACTAAATTTTATTTTAACTAAAAAAACAAAAACCAGTTATAAAACACATTTGTGTTTCTGTTTCTTTTTTCAGAGAAACAAGGAACAGAAATAGTTATCTAACATGTTTTTGTTTCTAGTTCTTAAAAAACAAGAAACAAGAAACAGGAAACGAGAAACGAAAAACGAAAAACAGGAAACGAGAACGTTATCAAATGGGTCCTAAATATCGTCACTATTAAGTTACATAAAATTCCTATAAGTTCAAGTCTATTATGCACAAATTTTGATTTAACTTGAGCATTAAAGCAAATACGACATTGACTTTCAAGTATTTTCATGTCCCCTCTTCCCATTTTTCTTCTCATTTTTTCCTAGAGGTTAGACAGTGCTTTCATGGAACTAAATCAACTCGAACAACTTCCCAAAAAAAAAAAATTAAAAAAAATAACTCAAACGGATCACAAAAGAAAAAGAAAGAAAAACAACCTATTTGAGAAGAAACAAATTTGTTTGTATGCTAAAACTTCTTATAAAATGAAGATGGGTAGTTTGATGGTTCTCTCCAAATTAAAGTGATTGAATGTATACTCTCCAATAAATTTTGTTGGATTTCTCAAAAAAATAATAATAATAATAAATAGATTTTGTTGGAAAAAGAAAAAATAGGGGTGGAGATGTAAAGGCGCGGTCATTTTATATTGAACAAAACTTGGCTGCATACCGGTACGTAGGGATCTCCCTATATACCCCATTAAAATCTTGACAACTAAGGGAGAGGAAGAGAGAAAATGAGAAAGTTTTTTATCTCTCCTAATTATAACATGTTAATGGTGGTATGCAGGGAGATTCCTACATTATCGGTATGTAGCCAAGTTTTTTCCTTTCATATTTTCCTTTTAAAAAGAGAGGAATAAAAGTATTATCAAAACATGTTGTTATAATGACTTGTTTATTTCTCAAAATAATATTAATATAGAAAATCATCCAAAGAAAACTCATAAAAGTTTGGAAAAAATTTTGAGTATCCAATCACATCACACGAGTGGAAAGGTTATGTCCAAATGTAATTCTTATGGTTATTAGATAACATGGAGTTCTATCTCAAAACTAATTGACAATGAATGAAGTAGTTCATCTATCTTATAAATTGTGAGTTCTCCACTTATCTTTTCAATGTGAGATCCTCAACAATGGTGACTCCAAAACAAAGCGGAGTCGATCAAGATAAAATTGTTTGTTGTCGTAGAAATCCCTCTATGACCCTTACACATTCCCCCACTAATTTATTTATTTTTTTTAGTTCAACATGTGGAATTGAAATGGGATTTGTGTCTTCCACATGCACTTTTAAGTTAACTAATAGTTCTAACAAAATTAGTGTCCAGTATAAATTGAAGTAGTTCAACAAATTTAGCGTTCTAATTCATGAAATTATCAGTTCAAAATTTTAATGGACTAAATCTGCAAAATTCAGTGTTAAAATTAAGGGAAAAGTACATAGATAGTCCAAATTTGGACCCTATATTTCATAAATGTCCAAGTTTCCCATTTTTTTACAGAAAAGGCCTAATGGTCCAACTTTTTTTCATAAAAATCATGGCTCTTCTACGATTCAGCCCTCATATCCACTACTAACTATTTAAAAAAAAATAAATAAATAAAATAAAACCAAAAAAGGACAAAAATGGGTGAGAGATAGTGAACGAAAAAGGAAAGAGATTTTTTAATTACTTTCCAATTTTGAAAGATCCCTAAAATCACTCCCAATTTTTTAAAAAAAAAAACCCTAAAACCACTCACTATTTTTCTCAATTCACATACGGTTTCTTCCTCCCTCATGATCTTTCTCCCTCATGGTCTCTCGACCTCTCTTTCCCTCACCATCTCCGATCCTTTTCTTGCCGTCGACGACCAACCACCACCGGAAGCGTCGCCGCCGTCCAGCCATCGCCATTGCAAACTCGAATAAGCAGCTCCCATGCATCAATGGGTACCACCAGCCCAGTTATTGCCCTCAAATTGTCGCTGTTTTATCGTGGGTATCGTTGAATTTCATCACCGCCATGGTATATTTAATATATACATATGTATATATTATTTAAAAAAATAAGGTTTTTTTATAGTTATATACAGGCTTTTTTTTTCCAATATCTATATTTCTCCTAAATGCATTGGTATATTTAATATACATACATACATGTATATATATAATATATATTAGCAAATAACTAAATATACAAGTGTATATTTAATACTATAGTAATGAGACAAGAAAAAAACTTGGTATACGTGACTACAATAATGAGTAAAAAAAGGAAAACTCATGTACATAGTATATATAAGCTGGTATATATGAAGTTATATATGAATATAAAAAAGTACGTAGACTATGGGACATATATACTAAACTATTATATATTGAAAATTAACCAGAATATATAATAATCAATGCAATATATGCATAGATTATAAACGGTATATTACTGGGAATATATATATATATATATATATATGTATGTATATAATAGCCAAAATAGTTATGTCAGTAAAATGAATATTAATCAAAATATATACACATTTTTTAGATATTCCAACGAATATATTATATATAGTGCTGTCGGGAAGAAACAAACGGGAAGAAAAAAATTGATTAGCTTTTGTTCGGTTAATGAAGAAAATAGAAAACTACTGCCACGAAGAAAAAAACGTGAAGGAATAAATCGATAAAGAAGGAAAAAAAAAGAGAGAAAAAAATGGATCAACCGAAAATTACCAAACAAGAGAACGAAAATGGATGAAAATTGTCGAATAAAAGGAAAATACGTTGGAATCATTATGGCAAGAAATCAAATCTCAAGAATCATATTTTCAAAATATTAAGGATTTAGTTAAGATAATATCTTATAAAATCTTATAAAATATGACAAGAAGGGTAAAATGGTAAGGAAAAAGTCTGGAAATCTAATCTTGGAAATCTACACAACTATGGACATTTATGAAAATATGTATAAAAAACAGTCTATCTACCAAAATTTCTCTAAAATTAATGAAATTATTGGTTTAAGCATTTAATTGGTATGAATAGATTTTTTCCCCAAAAGTTTTATTTGTTGGTCAAAAGCATTTTTGGCCTTTTCAAAATTCATCTTATACTCATCATTAAACTCTTTATCTAAAGACATTAATGTTGAGTATTCCTTAATAGCTAATTAAGGCACCATTTCATAACCATTTAGTTTTTTGTTTCTAAAAATTAAGTTTATCAAAACTAATTTCAAGTTTCTTTATTTTGTTATCTACCTTCTTCTCATGTGTTTCAAAAACTAAAAAAGTTAGGCCCGTTTCATAACTATTTGAATTCTTATTTTTTAAAATTAAGCATATAAATACTACTTTCACATATAAGTTTATTTATTTTCTTCTCATGTTTTCAAAACCCAAGTCAAGTTTTGAAAATTAATTTTAAAAAATAGTTTTCAAATACTTATTCTTGTTTTTGGAATTTAGCTGAAAATTTAAATATGTCCTTGACAAAGATGAAAATGTCATTGCTAGGAAATTAGGAAAAAACACACTTAATTTTCAAAAACCAAAAACTAAGGTCCCATTTGATAACCATTTGGTTTTTGGTTTTTGGTTTTTGAAAATTAAGCTTATACACACTTACTTCTACCTACAAGTTTCTTTATTTTAATATCAATCTTCTCCATTGTTTTCAAAAACCAAGTCCAATTTTGAAAACAAAAAAAAAAAAAAATAGTTTTCAAAAACTTGTTTTTGTTTTTAGAATTTGGCTAGAAATTCAAATGAATCCTTAACAAAGATGAAAAAGTCATGGTAGGGAATGTAGGAGAAAACCACCATAATTTTCAAAAACAAAAAACAAATAGTTATCAAACATGATCTAAATGATTATCAAACGGGACCTTAATTTTCAAAAACTTTTTTGAATTTTAAAAACTTGTTTTTGTTTTTGAAACCTGACAATAACTCAAATATGTTCTTAACAAAGATGAAAATCGATGTAAGAAAATTCGGAAAAAACAAGCATAATTTTCAAAAACAAAAAATCAAAGGAATATCAAACAAGTTGCAAGGCATCTCTGCCTGCTTAAAGGATTGCAAATTGAATGAGACTTTTTTTCCCCTATAATGTATACATCAAAGATCATAAGAATTCCAGACATAACGGTTCAGTTGCAATTTACATGAAATAGCATCAGAAGATTGGGAGCTCCATAAATTGGCAAATGAATTAATGTCACACAATAGAAAAATAAATACTTTTTGAGGCTTTGGACGCCATCTCACAACTCATTTGCAGTTCAGCCAACTAACTGAATTCTGTGTCACTAACAAGAACCAGATGTTCTTCCCTCCAAATGAATCTGAAACAGCAAACTCTCCCACACCTAAAAAATTACTTGCAGAATATAAAAATTTACATTCCTTCGACAGGACGATCCACCGATGGCTTTACATTAATGGTTAATCCTAACGGTAAGAAATGACCAGCAGCATCAACAATGTAGCTCAAATTGATTCTCCACTGATCATTAGTGATTGGGTTGGTACCCTCTTGATTTCGACAAAAGTTGAAAATTTTTCGCTCATCGATTGCTTCCATGGCTCTCCATCCATCTGCAGAAATGCGTCTTTCCATTCTCCACCTCGAAGTTCAAATCGAATTGCCGCAGCCTGCAAAGAAAAAATTTACCAACATTTTTCAATTTGCAGTCATTTTTTTATTAGGTAAACATAGAATTCTATCTCAAAACCAATTGACAATGAAATAAGTAACTCGTGTATCTTATAATGATTGTGAGGTCTCCTCATCTTTTCAATGTGGAAACCTAACATGTTCCCTCAAGATGGTGCCGCCTCTTAAGTTCACCATTCTTGGATCGGATCCCTTTTTCTTTCTTGGATCGAATATCTGTTTGGATTTTATATGCTTTAATATCATATTAGATAAACATAGAGTTCCATCTCAAAACCAATTTAACAATAGGAGGAGTAATCCATGTATCTTATAATGATTGTGAAGTTTCCTCATCTTTTCAATGTGAGATCCTCAACATCCTTCGACTCGCAAGAAAGGACATACTAACAATGTGATGAATAAACCAACACAGTTGCAATACCTGAACTATATGTTTGGCCGAGATGAGCTCTCCCATAACAAGTGATGCATGCCATCCTTGCTTTAGACCAAAAACTTCTAGAAGGCCATCATCCACATGTGCCTCAACAAATCCTCTCTAAAAATAAAATGAAAACGTATTAGGCAAGTATTCCTTTCCTGGAAGTAGCAAATTTCCAATACAAGCCAATAATAAGTTAATAGAAGTTACAATAACATAATAAGAGAAGCAAATTTATGAACTTGGGTTGTACAGCAAAACAGCAGAACCAGGACGTTGAACTCAAGCCTTAACAGAGAGAGAGAGAGAAGTCTAGATATTCATTTACAGCAACGGAGAGACATTAGTATAGTCAAGTTCAATTAGGAATTTAGAGGTAGAAAGAAAGATGGCAGGTTATGGTAGGTATTACAATACCATATACAGATGTACTATAACGTTTTCTTTACTCTGCTCTCTAACAAAGCAACCTCAACAAGGAATATGATTCCAAAATGAAAATCCAGGTTAACTTCAAACTCAGGAATCACAATCTTAAGGACCAAGCCATACTCAAATTGCCAAAATTAGCACAATAAACAGAAATTATATCCTGTTTAGTAGTCCAAGTGCAATTGGACTAGAATCCAATTAAAAAATTAAAAATCTGAGTGGTAAGTGCAGATAAGCAACGTTCCATCATGTAAAGAGAGAAAAGAAACTATGCACCTTTTCCATGTACTCTGGTGTTAGATTTCCCCAGGGATGTCTCCCACTACCATAGTTGTTGAGATTCAACGCAACCAGAGATCTTACACTGCAAGAAACGATTCACACAATAAGGTAAATGCCTAAAGTTAGGAAGCAAAAATCGTCTCCCCTCGAATTCAAACTCAACTTAATCAGACTTCAAACCCATTGCATGAATGGCTACCATGCCTCTTGGAAATCCCCCCTTTCCTCATAACCAGACAATCACAGAAAAATTTTAGGGTTATGCTTGTAATATCTGCTTAGCAGAAACGTTCAGCTTGTTTTAGCTGTTAGTTTTAGTTTGATTGTTCGATACTCCTAAGGGCTGATGCTACAACCATTTAGCTGCGACATAGCAGCTACCCTGCTAATCACTACCATATTCCTTTCAAATAGACCGTTCAATACACAAAATTCTTTCATCAATATCATATTAGACGCATGAACTCAAAAATACCATAACAGATTGAAAGTAAGCCAAGAAAAGAGTGCATGATACCTCGAGGGGATTAAAATCTGCTCCCAATCTGAACAATTGACCTTTTTGACATGCATCCTTAGGATGTTTTTAAGGCCCCTACAACCAGAAAATTTTCTTAGAAAATCTGGTTTGCAAATATAAATCTAGTGTTCTTATTTTCCATATTCTTAGAACTCATATTCAAATCAGAAAGCAACAATTCTAAATTCTAAGACCCTTTTTAGGATTATGGGAATTTTTTTTTTTGAAAAAAAAAAATTTGTCTGAAACAGGCAAAATATTACTCCAAGACTTTTTTTAGTAGAAGAAACAATTTCATTGGTGGCTTGAGATTACAAAAAGGGGAGAACCCCCATGAGAGAGATTATAAAAGACCTCTCCAATTGAAGAGGGAGGAAATGCTATAGTGATGGAATAGGGGAGAGCATTTACACCAAGAAACAACCATATTAACAATAGCTTCAAAATATTAGAAAACTATCAAACAGAAACAAAATTTCACATGAGAATATCTAACCTTAAACTCGGATCACTAGAGCAAGGCGTGAAGAACCAGCCCTGACCACAACTATAGCCAGAGTAAATCAGCTGCAATAGAAGATCTATCAGTTGAACTCATCCTTGCATTTCTATAAAAATCATTGAACATATTTAGAAATCAACTTCAAAAATGTCCCGGAATCTTGTTAGGAACTCCATGCTTTATCATTCCCCAAATTTCTCATAGTTGCCATAATTTTGCTTCCTCAAAGGTTTTTCCAGCTTTGCAAGAGAAAGAATAACCTCCCTTTGGCCTTTACCACCTCCTCCACCCTCACTTTACTATCATCCCAAAGGAATGAAGGATCAACATCCCTTACGATTGTTCAAGAGACTCCACCTCCACTCAACCTATCTTCTTTGCACTCCACAAATATTTCAATCTTCAACACCCTCCTATCCGTAGTTGAGAGTTCCTTCTAGCTTGGATGTGTTGATCTCATTTATAGAAGGCTTTATTATTATATTTGTATTTGAAATTAAATGTTTGTAGGTTTAATTCATAAATAAAGGGAATGAAGGAGACTCATATCAATTGAATAAATACTCCAGATTTCTAAATAACTGTTAAGTTCAACCTTAAGTGGTTCCTTTTGCCACGGAGGGTAAGCAGAAAAATAAAAAAGAAAGAGTGGGACATTGCTGGTAATATAGTAACTATATGACAATCAAGTCAAATTTTTTATCTCAATGCATGCTGATTACTGATTAGTCTTGACTTCATGGATCCAACCAACTTTAAGGAGAATTTTGCAGTTGAGGAGGAATAAGACTAATATTGACATCGGAAAAGAAGCATGTGATACTAAAAAATGAAGGAACAAAATGATCAACCCAACCTTATTCGCAATTGGACCTTGTGCAAGGTAAGGTCTTTCATTACGTAGACTGTGGAAGCCATAAGCAACTTGAGCATCCATTCCTGCATGATCAAACAAATAAATAAACCTACTTATACAAAAGTGACCAAACAATCAAATAAAGATCATTAAATGAAAACACCCTTGGAGTCTAAAATTGCATTCTTTGTAACCATGGGATAAGAAAAATTAACAAAATGCACCCCTCTTTAAACTAACAAATAAAGGTTGCATCTGCGATGCCCACATGCGAAGACTAAACAGGTATGCCAAAATGGTCCACACTATCCATAGGATTAATATAAAAAAGTAGAATGATTATAGGTCCAATAAACCTCCACTTTTTATTCAAAAAAAAAAAAAAAAAACAAAAAAAACAAAAAGGCCTCCACTTGTTCAGCTTCAGAAAGAATTTTCCTACAACTACTTGAACATCAAGTTCTGCCTACCAACCTCTTTCAAAATCAATTTCTGGCACACAAGCCTCTTTAATTTTAACACTAAAATCAATTTCTGCATACAAACTCTTTCATATTCACACTTGTGTAAATGGCACAATAAATGCATCATCCTTCAAATTTTCAAGTCTAGAATATTTCTTCAAGATTTATCATTGATAAGAGTGTCATTGGTTTAAATCATAAAATATCCATACCTTAGCGTATATGCATAATATTTAAATGCAAATGCCTAATATACCTATGCTGAAGTAATTATAAAATACTCCTTCATGGCAGCTTGCTTTCTCTGATAAGGCCTCAATTTCCAAGCCCTGCGTCCACAAAAAAATTTCTACCACTGAGATACAAATCTTTGCTGTCACAAGATTATTTGGAAAGGAGAGGCAACATTTTAAAGATGAGCACTTTATAATTTGCTTGCGCAGTAACCTCTAAATGCACAACAGATAACAGAAAGAAAGATAAGATATATTAAAGGGCAATGTCATGGTAAGATACCAGAGCCCATCGAATATGTTATTAGCTAGACGATGAAAGTATTAAAAAATACGTAATAGAATGCACAAACCTCATCAAGAGCATGGTTTTCTGTAGGTTTCATGCAATGTGGTAATTGTAATTCCTCATTTTCACTAGATGGTGCTGATAGAATAACGTGCCAACTGCATCACAAGATTCAGACTTATGAGGGGCAATAAATGGTTTGAGTGCCGATCTCACTAGGCAGAGGCACGAAGAACCCTTAGGCCTTGGCCATTACATGTACAGAAAAGCACACTATTAAGGCATTCACACATGCAAACTTAGACTCACAATCACCAGCAGACCATATTAATTTTTTATAGAAAAAATAAGCAGAACCGCCCTTAAAACTGAGAAAACAGTACCAAATTATCCGACTAATGAATAAATACCTATCCAATCTACGAATCTGACCCGTGGTTGCCCTATCTAGGGATCTTTTGATGGCTGACTTCCAAGCAAAAGGAAAAGAACCACCCTGAAAAGAGCATTCAATCCTCAGCTCAAGAAATTATCAGATATATATGATTGAAATTTTCATGACAAAAGAGAACTCACCCAGCCAAATGTTCTGGATAAGTCATTGCCAGTACCAAGAGGAATTACTCCTACTGGTGGAACAGGCAGCCGCCCATTTTTCTCAAGTTCTAAAAGACAACCAAGAACCCAACCAACAGTACCATCACCTCCAGCAACCTGCTCCGTTATCCATAGGAAAATCACTTAGTTTCCACCATAACTAAAATTCATATAGCTACAGATCTACTGTATACTTCTTTTTCACTTTAATCATACCATGACCCTTATCTTCTGACGGATCTCTTTAGCACAAGCATCACCAATCTCCGCCAATAACTCGAGGCATCTCAAGCCATACCTGACAAATTCATGAGGCTTCACATCTGTTAGGTCAAAAACCTGCACAAGACCAACGTTTAGGAGCATTAACCAAGGAGAAATACAATGTTCAATGTCCAACTCCCTGAATCCAAAATATGTTTTGGAACCTTATATATCATCTCTACAATCCTAGCAGACGGAAGCAATACTTAGCATGATAACACACGCCAATTTATGCAAATGCACCTTCTAGTCGAAGAAGCAACATCCTTAAATCAAACTCAACCTCCATTTCCAATTCCAAATTCTCATACGAGTTAACAGCAATTATTATAGCATATAATAGCTTGTCATGTAAAATTCAGAAACAAGAGAAGTCGTATGGACCTGTTCTTCGCTAATTAACATCTGGAGTCTCTCCTTAAGCAAGGGGCCATGGCGACCACCACTCCGCGGATTAATGAAAACAACCATCGGCGACTCCGAAGGCTCTTCTTTAGTCTCCGGATCAGTCTCCGGAACAAAGGTAGAGCCGGCGATAGAACTGGCACCAGGCAACCGGCTCTCTCCGGCGCGGGGGTCCTGCAGCCGAATGGAATCTCGCATAGCAAACCGAAGATGTTGCGGCATCCGGAGTTTCTTCTGCAACTCCTCCTTGTCAATCCGCAACCCCGTCAATCCACATCCCTTGAATGACTCGATCATCGAAGATCGAGACGCGATTCGAGTTGTTGAATCGCCTCCGCCTCCGCCTCTCGACGTTGGCGAGTCCATCACTTTCTGTCTCTCTCTGTCTCTCTTTCTTCCGCAGAATCTCGAAGTGTTGGATTATTGGACTCGTGTTCTTCTGGATAAATATAAACCAGAACTGGACGATCGAGTGAAGAATCAAATCAAATGCATTCCGGCGAAGTCACAAGAGAGAGAGAGAGATGAAAGGGAAGAATGATTCGGAGTTTGATTGGTGGGATTTTATTATAATGACCATTGCCGGCGGAACCTCCGGCGGGACTTACAAATTTCCTTTTTCAAAAGTCCGGCGACGGATTCTGCAGACAGTTATACCCCTCTACATTTCGGTTATTTACTTTTATGTCCTCGAATCGTCGCCGTGTAGTAGACGCGGCTTTGATTCTTCTTTGAGCTTTTTTTCGTTTTTTTTGTTTTGGAATTTGGAATTGAAGGTAGGAATTTGGTTTTTTTTTTTCTTAAAAGATAATAATTCATAATTCAACGAGTAAATTTCATTTGTTTTTTTTTTTAATTACAAATTTAGTTCTCGAACCTTCACGTTTGTGTCTATTTAGTCAAATCTTTACCGAGTTTCTGAATTTTCAATTTTATGTCTAATATTGTTATTCTTGAACTATAAAAAAACAAGTAATAAGTTCTTAAAATTTCAATTTTCTATCTGATAGCTTCTTGACCTATTCAACAAGATGATGCCTCTTTTGGGTTCACCATTCTTGGATCGAATACTCGTTTGGGTTTAATGAGCTCTGATATCATATTAGATAACATGGGCTTCCATCTCAAAACCAATTGACAATGAGTGGAGTGACCCTTGTAGCTTATAAATTGGAAGGTCTCCACTAATCTTTTCAACGTGGGATCCTCAACATGTTCAAAACTGACTATTCTAAATAATTTAAATCTTGTTTCAAAAGATATTTTATTTTCTTCATATTTATTTACAATCTATTCAAGTCAATTTAAAATATATTGCATTCAAGAATTGTTTTGTCCAAAATTACTAATTTTCCAAAAGCTATTTTGTCTTTATGACAATTATTTGATTAGGAATTTCTTTATTTTTGACCTGTTGGTTAACTTAAAGCCTTTTAACAAACAAAAAAAAAGAAAAAAAAAAAAGAAAATTATTAAGCTCATTTGTTGCCTCAAATCAAACGTTGGAAATAAATCATCACAACTTTGAAACAAAATGTTGGAACTTTTTTAATTAAAAGACATTGTGATGAACAACTAAGTCAAATGATTTAGCTAAATTGATACTCACGTTAAATTGTGTCTCGATCTAAAATGAATTAAAGAATTATAATTATTCTTTAAGACTTAGTAAATGATAGTATAAGTGAGTACGGTAATTGACATGTACTATTTTCAACTAAGAAGTCAGAAATGTACAAAAAAAAAAAAAATAATAATAATAATAATAATAATAAATAAACAAACCTATAATTAGGTTTTAAGCTAGATTTAAGCACCAACCTTTCCAAGTCGAGTTTGAGCATATTGTTCAACTTCATATTAACAATTTTTTAATTTAAATAAAAGAATCTATGTTTAATCTTCATTAAATTAATTTGCCTCCCACTTTGGATAGTGGTGGTTCTTTTTTTTTTTTTTTAATTATCATGAAATGTCTTGTCACACATTTTAATCATTTTATTCCTTTGAAATTGTGCTCAATCGGGCCCATGAGATAGCATCACGGGAACATATATACATATATATATGATAATAGCACACAATAATATGGTATAATATTTTCTAATAATTTACAGTAAAAAAAAAATATATATTTTCTAATATTTTTTTTTTTTTTTTGTCTTTGTTGATAATGTTAAACCTAAATACAAATCATAGCTTAAAACTTAAGTAATTATATGAGGAGTGTGTTATAAAATAACTCATGGTAACTTATCCAAATAACTAACAAAGTATTAAACCAACGATAAAACATTTAACTTATTAACTAACGAACTAACTGCCTATCCAACCACTAGTTTAAATGCTAACCCTTTATTAACTAACGTACGATGTCTCAAAAAAAAAAACAAAAAACAAAACAAAACAAAAACAATAACAATGTAATGCGTTAAATCGGTATAAGTTTGTCATTTCTTCAAAATTTTGGTTGGTTTTTCACTTCTATGATCTCATCACACGTGTCTTCACTATACACTCTCATACTTTATTCGCATCACATCGTTTTGAATCGAATATGTGGATCTAAAGAGAAATTATTTGATGAGGCCAGTAAAATGAGGTTGGTAAAGTATCTCGATTTTGTATCTAACGATTATTAGGAGCTTACAAATTTAAAGATTTACATTTGCCAATTTTTAAAGAAGCAGTCTGAATAATTTGTCCAATATATAAAAGGCTCACTAGGATCACTTATTGATAATCTCACTTTGCTAAATATCATATTCTTTACGTATTATAATGTTAATGGTTGAAAATATAGTTTCGATCAATGTTTAAAATATTGATGTCGATGAAAATGTCAAGATCTTAATTTTATAGAAATATCGATAGAATGTCGATTTTGATGGATATTTTTTAAAAAAACATAGAAATTAAGAAATTTAAAAGTATTTAAAATAAATAAATATTTTTATACTTTTAAATAAATAAAAAATGTTAATTAATATATAATGTTAAGTGGCATTTTGTTGATAATATTTTTATAATAATGAAAATATATAGTCGATTTTGAGTTCATGGACATGTGAAAATGTCTAAAAAATTGTTGACATATCAACAAAAATTTAATATGATTATTTTATTTTCAGTGACGTTATGGGTCGTTTACAGTAATTTTGGACATAGAGGAAGTGAAATAATTTAGTACAAGAAAGAACAGAGAAATAAAAAAGAAAGATTCATGAAGTTTATGTAATTGTTTTTATTTTAATAAATTATTTTTTCATTTAAAATTGAGTGGAACTACAAAAATAATGATGTAAGATAGTAATTTATATGATGTATACTTGCATATTATTATTATTTTGAGTTCAACAACAATGGGGTGGGAGCATTTGAACCTCTGACCTCTTGGTCGATGATACATACCAATTACCGTTGAGCTACGCTCACTTTGGCATACTTGCATACTAACTACGGTTAATGATGTTTGAAATAATAACATGTAATTTTAAAGTTGATGTAGCTAATTATTTACCAACCCCAATCTTCACTTGATATACATTCTTCAATGTCTAAAACTCTCATTCCTATCTTTTATATATATAATTATTAAGTGAGAACAAAAATTACTTGAGGTCGATGAGTTACACTCTGGCACAACGTGAGATTTAGAGGATATGTTCTTATAACTCAACTAAAGGCAAAGTTATTTAAAATAAAAAAATAATAATAAAAAAATAAAAAAAAAAAAGCGGCAAAGTTACAACCCAACCAAGATTATACTAGAGGATATCAATTGAAGTATGGTGAAATTACACATAACAATTAGTGTTGATGATCAAATTTCGCTAGGTAAATTACCTTCGCTCCACGTGATAATCGACAGTGAATTTGTTTGAGAGCGGGGGAAGACGTGGCCTGCAAAAGAGAAAACCTGCACACCAGTGTGCTGCTAGTCACATCGCCTCCGATGCTAAAGTCAGAAAACAGAAGAGGAGAGCAAGAGAGTAAGAGGAGAGAGTCGAGAGTTCGGGTCCCATTTCTTCAGTGGCGAAGAAGGGTATAAATACCTGCTCATGCTCCTAGGTTTTTAGGAATTCGGAGGCGTTTTGGGACAAACCAGGCGGAACCGGGGTGGCCAGAGGCAAGAGGGACCGAGCGGAGGCAAACGGGCTGACCGTACGGGTTGGGCCCCGTTGGCCCGACCCGTTGCTCTGGTCTTCCTCTGGGTCGTCTCCTGGTCCTATCTTCACCCGGTTGTCCTCGTCAGCTCTTTGTACACCATGGTGGTCCAAAATTACCTATAACAATTAGTACATCAGAATTCTATCAAACTCAAGAATTGAACTGAATATTTAGACTTCAAAGAGTTTTTGGCAAACGCTACTCAACTTCTTTATTTTTGTAGGTAAGCTTCAACCACACACTATAACTCACCAATAGCAAGTAGGATACACATAAAATTATAAATTTTATTTTATACATAATAAGAAGTCACTACAAGAAAAATTGTTTTTGCCGACGCGTTTTCTCTCGACGCCGTTGACTGCGTCGGGAGAAGAACCTTCTGCCGACGAACAAACCATCTCTGCCGACGTCGTTAAGACCGCGTCGGCAGAGGCCTTCTCTCTCGACGCCGTTTATATTTGCGTCGAGAGAAGCAAAACTGCTGCCGACGCTGTGTTAATCGGCGTCGACAGAAGTGACCTTTGCCGACGCGCCTAGACGGCATCGGCAGAGAGTCATTTAAAATTTCAATCGTAAATTTTTTTCCCTCCAAACTTGGACTTTTGCCGACGCCGTTTTCAAATGGCATCGGCAGAAGGCGATTAAAATGGCGTCGGCAGAGAGTCATTTAAAAATTCACAACCAAAATTTTTCCCTCCAAACTTGGATTTCTGCCGACGCCGTTTTCATATGGCGTCGGCAGAAGTGATTTTTGCCGACGCGGTTAAAACGGCGTCGGCAGAAGTATAGCCTCTGCCGACGCCATTTTAACTGCGTCGGCAGAAACTCATTAAAAGCCCTAATCAAATTTTTCCCTCATTTCGTGTCTTCTTCCTCATTTTAACCCTTCCCCTCTGCGTTTTCTTCTTCTTTTTCCATCACCAACTCCGTTTCTCTCCCTCTCCGCAACTTTCACCACTTGATTCCACCACTACCATTTCTTTCACCGTTGTATGAGTCGTCATCTCCCTCTCATTTAGTAAGTAATTTTTCCTTCCTTGTTTCTCTCTTTTTTTTTTGTTTTACATTTTTTTGATGATTGTTTTTTTTTTGTGTTGTTAGTTTTTTTTTTCATTTCTTTGCATCTATATTGTCATTATTTTGTTCTCTCTAGATTGTGTTATTTATGGTTATGTGCTATGTGCATTAGAGATTGTGAGTCAACAAAAGCTTGTTTGATGTTTGTTCATTTGGTGAAAAGTGGTGAGAAAAGAAAGTATAAATATGGGTGATTTTTTTTTTTTGTGTGTATTTTGAGCTTTTGGTTTTTGTTGATTAAAGTTAATGGTTTTGATGTTAAGTGTAAATATAGTTTTTGTTTTTGTGAATAAGGAAGATTAGTATATGTGTTTACTTGGTAACCTTGATTATTTTCGATAAATTTAGCAGTTATATTTATAAATTTATGAAACTTGAGAAGTTCGTTTTATACGTTATTATTGCATTTAGTTTGAATGTTTACAAATTTTTTTTCATTGGGCTCATAGATGTCATATTGATGTGTTTGAAGCAAGTGTGTGGAGAAAAATTAGTAGAGTGTGAGAGAAGTAGTGAACTAAAGAAAAAAAAACATGTGTTTGTTTGGCGATATTGACTTCTTTATTCGACGACAAAGGTACATCGGCGGAAAATTTTGAGGTATGTTTGTTTGAATTTTATTTTTAAACCTATTGTAGTTTGTTGTTGTGAGAAAGTTGAAAAAAATGAACTTACTTGATGTTTGCGAATTTCCCTCTCTGTAGGTTATCTTCCATCCAATAAAATGTCATATCGACGAGCTCATAGTGCCTTTGTGAGTTGTTTCTTCTCTTTATTTTAGTGTTTACTTATAAATTTGGTTTATAAATGTTGAGATTATAGTTGTTTGTTGGAGTTTGGAGTTTGAATTGATGCTTGTATGATATTGAGATTGTTTTTGTTTGGAGGATGTGTGGTAAGAGATGTTGAAAAGTAAGAATTCATTTTCATGATGAGTAAAAGAGTAAATCAACTTTGGAGGCTTAGGTGATTTTGAGTCTATTCATTTTCATGATTATTATATTTTATTTTTTAGTCTATTCTATGTTTAAAGTTTCATTTGAAGCTTGTTTGTATGATTGAAGTTAGTTTAATTGTGACATTTATAGGTTTTGATATGAGTAAATTTAGTTGTTATGTTTTAAAATTTTGATAACTTAGTTAATTAGTTGTGATGATGTTATATTAATTTGTTTTAGCATGAGTTTGATAATGAGTGATTGTTTGAGTATAGAGGTGAATGAGAAATTCTTTGTTATGATCTTAAGTTTTGAAAATTTGATAATTGGGTTATATTTTCATATTATGTTCATTAAGTTGAAAATTTATTGACTTTGTTATAGTTTGATGAGTTTATTATTTGTTTACTTAGTAAAGTTAGATTAATTGAGTTGTTTTGATTGTTTTAGTTCATTATGGTTCGAGGAGTTTAATATTTGTTTACTTAGTAAATCAGATTAATGTTTGTTGCTTTGAGCTTTTTAGTTCATTATGTTCATATGGATTGTGTTACTTTGGAAGTTAGTTTAAAGTTTTGATTGTTTTTGTTTTTGTTTTTGTTTTTGTTTCTTTTTTGTTAGGTTTCAATGAGTTTAATTGTGAACATGATATAACTTGTAAGTTTAAGGTTGGATTGTTTTAGTTCTTTATAATTTGTTATAAGTTAGATGATTTAGTTGGTATATATACACTTCATTAGTATTAGATGTCTATAAGTTAAATTTTTTGTAAATGTACATGTTTGTGTTTTACTTAATAAAGTTAGATCAACTTGGTTGTTTTTTCTTAAATTTGGTATTTTGTTTGTATAGTTTTGTAATTTCATTAGTTAAGATTTGGATTACTGTGTTATGCGAGATCCGACTCGCTTGTATTTGGAGATTGTGGTGTTGCCCATGTGTTATGAGGGCTGTAGTTGGGTGTTTCTAGCTATATTGAAGTGCATTTCTCTTGTTTAGCAAGCCTAAAAAAATATGGATTACTCTTATCTATGTCGTTATGCTGCCGATTTTTTCGAAGCATCTAATTAATAATTTAGATGGTTTAAATTAGTTTAAAACTTAGTGTAAAACTTAGTTTCAAGTTAAGACTTTCGCTTCTAGCATCTAATTGATTTTCTTCCTTTGATTTTTTGTAGATGATTCGACTCAATCTTGATATGGAAGGACACATTTGCATTTGGAGGCCGCCACGAGCTTGTTAGATGTTTTTCCTGTAACTAAAGTCTTTCGCTTCTAACTTTTTATTAGAATTATGTGTACCGAACAATATTTTTAATTTCGTGTATTTTTTTTTATACTTTTAGTTTTCTGTACTTCAATTTATAATGCAGGATTTTATATCTCTTGACTTTCATGTATATGTGTAATATCTTGAATTTAATTGAATGCATTTTGATTTTATGTATATGTGTAATATCTTGAATATATTTCTTTTAGACTTTCAAAACAAAAAAAATAGCAAAACGAAAAAAAAAAAGATAAATAAAGGCTCTGCCGACGCGTTGACTTCCGCGTCGGGAGAGACCATTTCTCCCGACACACGGTCAACGCGTAGGCAGAAAATCTAGTCCATCGCTTTCTGCCGACACGTTGATCACCGCGTCGGCAGAAATGCTCTCTACCGACGCGATAGTCAACGCGTCGGCAGAAAGTGCCCATAATTGCTCCCCACATTATGCGTCGGCAGATACGTCTCTGCCGACGCATGAAAAATACGCGTCGGCAGAGCCTCTGCCGACACGTTTTTCCCTACAATTCTCCCGACGTCTGAATACGCGTCGGGAGAACCTTTGCCGACGCGTATTCCGATCTTTCCCGACGCATATGCGCGTCGGGAAAGACCTTAATTGTTGTAGTGAGTTTAATAAGCTTAATTGATTATAACAATTAAATATATATATATATATATATATATATATATATATATATATATATATATATATATATATAATTAACAAATAATTTAATTTAAAATTTATCTTTAATGTATCAATTAAATGCTAGTGAATAGAAATGATCTCGCATTGTTTAAAAGAAATTCAAAATGATAATTTTAATACATTTTTCACCCCATTTTGCATTAATAAAAAAAAAAATTATTTGATTGAAAAGGTAAAACGTTTTTGATCTTTTTAAAGGATAAATGCACATATTATTACATTTTTTAAACACATATATACACATACATAAAAGTATGATAATAGGTACATTCATATTGTCATAAAAAATCCCACATATTGTAAAAAAAAAAAGTACATTCATCTCTTAAAATTTTTAAAATGTTTTATTGCTTTGTACCAGTATAATAACCGATGATTTTATTGAAAAATCAAAGACTCATATAATAGATGAAACCATTATAAAGTTTTTTCTTTGAAAAAAAATCAAATAATAATTAAACTATTTAAACCTTTTTTGAGAAAAGAAAAAATGCAAAAGCAAAATCCTTTTAAAAAAAGTTAAAATAAAAACATAAAATGTAACCTCTAAAAGAATGATAAAATGAAACATTAGGGCCCCGTTTGATAACCATTTCGTTTTTGGTTTTTGGTTTTTGAAAATTAAGCTTATAAACACTACTTTCACCCACCACTTTCTTCGTTTTGTTATCCACAACATTCCCATGTTTTCAAAAACTAAGTCAAATTTTGAAAAAAAAAAAATAGTTTTCAAAAACTTGTTTTTGTTTTTGGAATTTGACTAAGATCTCAAATGGTCTACTTAACAAAAATGAAAACCATGACAAGGAAATTGAAAGAAAACAAGCATAATTTTCAAAAACCAAATGGTTATCAAACGGGGCCTAAATTTATCATTTGTACCACCATGTTAAAATATTTTCTAATTAATATTTAGAAATTGATGAAACAAAATAATATTGAATGAAAAATGGTAAATTAAATATAAATTACTTTTAAAAAATAAAGAAAAATATTTGTTTAAAAAAATAGAGCGAAAGAAAAAGAAAGGGGCAAAATAGGAAGAGAAAAATTATTTTCCTCACTGTCTCAATCATTTAATAAACTAATATGAAAACATAGATCAAGTCAAAAAAATAATTTTAAATTGAAACAGATTATTAAAATTCTCGAATTTAATGAATGTTCCAAGAATAAGCCATAAAAAATAATAAATAAATAAATAAAAGTGGAACTAATACCCCATTGGCCCATTTATAGTTGAGTTTCTTTCTTCGGACTTACCAAAAGAGGAAGAAAAATATTACTTCTCAAAAAAAAAAAAAAAAATTAGGCATTGGCGGGAGGGTAGAATTGGTAATTGCAAGAAAAGGTGGGCGGTTTAAATGGTTGACTCCGTCAGTTTTGGAGGGCCCACGAGAAAACAATGGGTGGATAAGAGTGGGACCCACCAAATCACGTGCAACGAATCATATTGCTGGCTGCGAAGGCAAACACCGTGTACTAGGCACAACGACAGCGTTTTTCTTTTTCTTGTGGCAAGACGAAAATAAAATACGATGTTATTCTTTACAACGTTGACAAGAATAGAATATTTAATCATGTCATTATTGATTTTTTTTTTTTTAAAAAAAAAAATTGTATTACAAGTTTAATTCTTGAACTTTCATATTTGTGTTTGAAAGGTCTCTCTCTAGTATAAAATTGAATTTTGTGTCTAATACAATATTTGTTGTTGTCAAAATTCGGACAGAGACAACTCACATTGACAACAATCGTAAATTTGTTTTGAAGGGGGAAGACGTGGCCTGCAAAAAGGAAAATTTGTACACCGGTGTGGTGTTTGCCACACCGATTCTGATGCTTAAGTCAGTAAAAAGAAAGAGGAGATATGACAGATAGAGAGCAAAAGGTAGAATAGAGAATTCAGAAGCTAGGGTTTTGAATCCCTTCTCCAAGGTTGAAAAGAGGTTTATATACCTTGACTCGTTTTTAGGGTTTCTACTTGTTTAAAGACATATTCAGGTTGAACCGAGCAAGGCAAGGACTTCAGGAACTGAGTATGAGGAAAGAGACTCGACCTCGACCAATGGATTGGGCGCCTAATCCCTTTGGCCTTTCTTTGCTCTAGGGTTTGATTCTGAGTCGAATGCTCAAGTTGGTGATGTGTGTCCTGCTTAGTTCCTTGATTTTCGGGATAGTCTAGAATCAACCTATAGCAATATTAAACTTTCAATTTTTTATCCAATAAATTCGAGAAAGTTAAAAGATGTCAATAGGTTAATGGTTTATTAAATAGAAAATTGAAAGTTCAAGGACCTGTTTGACATGAAATTGAAATTTTATGGATTCATATTATACACTTTTTAAAAAAGTTCAGATACCTATTAAACATAAAATTGAAAGTTCAATAACCTATTAGACACTTTTTGGAGTTTAGAGACTTATTTGATACAAGCCTAAAAGTCTTGGGATTGAACTTGTAATTTAACAAAAAAGAAAAAAGAATGTTAAATTACAAGTTTAGTCATGGTACTTTTAAGTTTATATTTAATAGATATATGAAAGTGTATCTAATATATCTCTAAACTTTAAAGTGTCCAATACGTCTAACATTTTTTTATATTTTTTAAAATTCATGGACTAATTAGACATAAAAATGATGTTTTTGAATCCTAATAAACTCAAATTTCAATTTTATATCTTATAGATCCATTCATTTTAATTTTTTTTAATATATATCAATCACATAGTTTGAAGTTTAGAAATCTATAAAGACACTTTTTAAGTTTATATGCCTATATATAAGACTTAAAATTAAAAGTTTAAGTCTCGTTTAATAACCATTTGTTTTTTTATTTTATTTTTTATTTTTTGAAAATTGACAATTTACAAACACTACATCCACTCCTAGGCTCTTTTGTTTTGTTGTCGACTTTCTACAAATGTTTCAAAAATAGGATTTTTTTTATAATAATATAGTTAAGAAAACAAAAATAGAGGAGATTTGAAACTAATTTCAAATTTAGGGTAGATAAATTGTGTACGTGGGTCACGAGTTTGCTAAATTGTGGCCCATGGATACGATTTTCCTTGTGAATCGTCACTCGTGGTCGCGATTACAGGCTATGTATGTGATTTAGCATAGGTGGTACACCATGTCACTTGACACGGGTTGACACATCTACACCATGAAACTCGCATACGTTGTACGTGAGTTTGATTAAGAAAATCGGGCACTAGGTACACGATTTAGGTGGTCCCCAAATAGCCCTACTCCTTTCTTTTCTCTCTCACGTCGACACCCCCTCAGGTTTTCTTCTCTCTTGCGTCTTTAGTTCGTTAGTCGTGCCTCCGTTGTCGTGTCGTCGTTGCTTCGCCAGCAACCTCACCACTCCACCATGTCGCTGTTGCAAGTTAGCTTCTTTTTTTTTTTTTTTTTGGCCCCTTTTCATGTAGTTAGCTTGTGGTAGATTTTTTTTATTTTGGAGATTGTTTTGGAGGGATTAATAAAGTTTACATGGTTTTATACAGATTTTGGATTGATTTGTGAGTGTTTTTAGACTGTTTTAGATGGTTTTACCTTGATTTCGAAGTGAAATACGTGGTAGAAAGGGGTTTTTTTTAACTGACATAGGTGTTTGGTTTGATCTGTTATTGCAATTGATTTTGGACTGACAACTTATGGACCTTTTAAATGAGGAAAATCCTTATAAATGACTAGATATACACTTTATTTTTTGAAAGATAACGATTCTTTCTATGAAAGATAACGATTCTTTCTATGAAAAATGACTAACGAATTATTCTTCCAATGATACTCGTTCCACCCCTGACTTTATGGTAAAATTAAACTATTTTTTTATATAAAAAAAATCTCCCTTCCTTGATTTACAAACTCTAGTTGGTCTATCATATCTTACTATATTTTTCAAATTTCGATTTCAAATTATGAATTTACCTTTTAAATCCCTAACACTACAAGAAAATTTGTTTTTACCAACGTGATTTCTCTCACACTTTTGAAAACGTTGGGTGAAGGACCCTTTGTCGACCCGTGAACTACCCGTTGGAAACTCTACCAACGTCGTTAAGACCGTGTCGGTAGAGACCTCCTCTCTCGACGTCGTTTATATTGACGTCGAGAAAGGTAAGACTTCTGCTGATGTGCTTAGATGACATCGACAAAGAGTCATTTAAAAATTTGCTGGTAAATTTTTTCGCTCCAAACTCGAACTGCTCCTTACGCCGTTTTCGAATGGTGTCCGTAGAAGTGGTTAAAATGACTTCAGCAGATAGTCATTTTGAAATTCGTTGGCATATTTTTTCACTCTCCGAAACTCAAACTTCTCACGACGCCGTTTTCAAATGGCGTCAGCAGAAATCACTATTGTTGACACAGTTACAATGGCGTTGATAGAGGTGTCTTCTACCAACGCGTTTAAAAAGATGTAGGTAGAAGTTTATTAAAAATTCCTCATAATTTTTCTTCTTCCTCATTTCAACCCATTTCATTTTCAAAAGTGACATGTTTGATCCTCGATGCTTGAATTTGATGTTTAACTAATCTCTAGAGTTTGAAATTAGTATTCAAATTGTCCCCAAGTAAAGTTGAGCACTAGTTGAGAATGATGACATATAGTTGAGATATGATGATTATATTTGGCTAATATCTATTTTTTAAATGAGTTAGATTATATATATACACACTCACAGACTCATTAGAAATCAATTTAAAACTTCAAGATCAATTAGCAATCAAATTTAAATCTCAGGGATTGAACATATAACTTTTGAAATCTGAGGAACTAAATTCAAATTAAAAAATAAAAAATGTTAACTTGAAAAAAAAAAACTAAGTTTAAATCACATGAAGGACCAAAAGTGTATATTACGTTTTTTTTAACGACCAAACTTGGAAATTGCAATAGAAAATTCAACCCTTTTGAGTCAAATTTGTAAAGCCAAGTTGTTTGTCAAAATAAAAGGAACAATAAACAAAAGGAGAAAAATGAAGATGACGACAGTGTAATAAATAACCTTAGTGGTCTTTAATCAAAAGGACAATGAATTTTTTAAACATTAAAGGCTGTGTCCATTGGAATATTTCACTGTCATTTTTTTTGTTTTTTTTAGGAGTGGAATATTTCACTATATAATAAATAAATGGGAGTTCAAATGTTATGTTTAGAACTTAGAAGAGCTTTTGACATGACACCTCCCCAAGAGGTGGATTGACCTAAATAATATATTATATGTTCAATAAATTATTTTATAAAAATGTATAATTTAATTAAAATTATTGATAGTGAAAATGTGTAAATAAATAAATAAATTTATTTGTGATACAACTTAAAATTTTTTTCTTACAAACCTTTGGTTTTTTTTTACCCAACATATGGGGGTGAGAATTTGAACCACGGACTTCTTGATTCTTAGTACAAGTTTTATGTTAGTTGAACTATGCTCATGTTGACTCCTAAAAACAGTTGATTGAGAAGTAGGATAGACTCACAAATTTTATATCACTCACAAATTTTCAATTTACAGTTAATACTTAATTGCCTCAAGTTTCTTTACGAGCTACTAGTGTGACCTAATGGACCTGCAAATCAGAAGCTCCAACGATATGAGATTAATTGGCTAAACTCATTAACCAATTAATCCATTTTCGTTAACTGTGGGTACACTCCACTAAAGACCCACAACTGCACTCTTCTCACTGTAGACATAATTCTGTGTCCATGGATATAGACCAATAACAGCAAGTTAGTCCTTCACGAGTGTTCGTAACTCCAACTGGGTCAAATCACCGTTTTACCTCTAGGTTACCTCTACCTCCTTAAGTATCAGTGCTCCTCTAATGAACAACCTGTTTGTAGTTCAACCACAAACAGAAACCCCTCTCGAGCCAGTGAGAGGGGTAGAGCCCTTTGTTCAAGACATGAAGACACCACTTAATGGAACACTCATCTACTTCCCTAAAGTCGAAAAGGAGTGAATTCCTTCTTGTGTGATTATGTTCCCAACTCCCCACTCTGTCTTGTCCCCAAAATGATAGACTTATTAAGTCGGCGTACTAGCCACTCTCACCCATACAAATCAAAGGACAATCCCTCGTGAACAGGAGTCCATAACCCACTCAAGATTGAGACTAAGTTGCCTAGGTCATCCTAGTGAAATAGAAACCTAACTAGTTAACGGTGTTACAACTAGTGGTTACTATTTCGCGGTCTGGTCTTATGCAAACACATTGCATAGGATACCCTCACTCGCATGTCTTCTACACGAACGCATTGGATCATTGTGTTTGTATCAAATACAAAGTGGGTCATATCCATAGTGTCACCAGGATAAAGTACCTAGCCTTATCTCTATATTATAGACCCTTCAGGTTGTCTCTTGAACAGTGATCCCCGTATGTCTCCACATACAGTTCAAGACTCATCCCACAACCTAGGATGTTTAGTTTATTAGATTAGGGTTATTTAGGCAAGAAATACATAATATAGACAATAATTCTTTATTGGAAAAACATCAAATAATATTTTATTTATGTTCGGTCAATTGTTACATTTACTATCTACGAGTTTTAGGGCATAAAACCCAACATATTCGTTGTGTGAGCTCTATTTCTTTCTCCTTTAATGTGAATGGGGAGCGAGTAGGGCATGTTATCCTGTCTCGTGGGCTTTGCCAGGGAGATCCCTTGCCACTTTACTTGTTC
The DNA here is from genome assembly GCA_017139565.1 of Luffa aegyptiaca. NCBI lineage: Eukaryota > Viridiplantae > Streptophyta > Magnoliopsida > Cucurbitales > Cucurbitaceae > Luffa > Luffa aegyptiaca. The sequence continues at coordinate 42,501,780 of CM029402.1, read as the reverse complement.
CTTTTGTGTGTTGAGGGTTTATCATGCCTGTTACAAGGGGTGGAAAGGAAAGGTCTAATATCAGGTTTGTGGATTGCTCGTGGGAGCCCTCCCATCTCCCATTTATTTTTTGTTGATGACGCGCTTCTTTTCTTTAATGCAAAGGCAACGGAAGCCCAGGTTGTCCATGAGCTAATGACTATATATGAGTGAACTTCAAGTCAGACTATTAACTTTGATAAGTCTGTTATTGCATTCAGTTCGAATACAGGGGCAGAGGTGCATCAATATTTGAGTCAAATTTGGGTGTGGCTCGGTTTCTGTGTCATCAGAAATATTTGGGTTTGCCTTCCTTTATGCCTCGCAATTGTTCAGGTACATTGAGTTTTTTGAAGGATCGTTTGTGGAAGAGGCTTCAGGCTGGAAGGGTAAGCTTTTCTCTACTGGAGGAAAAAGAGGTTCTCATAAAGGCAGTTGTCCAGACGATCTCGTGTTATACGATGAACTGCTTTCAGCTCTCACGAGGCTTGATTCATGAGTTGCACCAGATAATGGCCCGATTTTGGTCGCAAGGATCGAAGGAGGATCGATCTATTCACTGGGTGAGATGAGAGGATTTGTGTTTCCCTAAGTGCTTAGGCCGCTTGGGATTCTAGAATCTCGAGCATTTTAACTAGTCATTGTTAGCAAAGTAGTGTTGGCGGCTGATGAAAGATCCTTCTTCTTTGTTATCTTTGGTTCTTAATAGTCGGTATTCTCCCCATGGCACTCTTCTTGATGCTGAGCTGGGTAATCGTCCTTCATTTATCTGGCGTAGCTTGGTGTGGGGACGTGATTTATTGCGTAAGGGGTTGAATTGGTGAATTGGTGATGGAACCTCAGTTGGCTTTTATGGTTCTAATCGGTTGCCTCGTGACTTCTCCTTCCAGGTTTAGTCAATACTGTCTCTACCTTTAGATTCCAAGGTTAGCTGCCTTTTTTTCTGAATCAGGTGATTGAGATGTTGTTAAACTTCAGTCGCATTTTTCCTTTGATGAAACTCGGCTAATCGCTAGTATTGCTCATGGGTATGCGACTGTGGGGGATCAACGAATCTGGCACTTTGAGAAGTTGGGTCTGTTTTCTGTCAAGAGTGGATATCGGTTAGCTCAACGAGGGGATATTCTCAACTGCCAATCTTCTTCGAACTCTGATTCATTGAGATGCTGGTGGGTTCGATTCTGGAATATGCACATTCCAGGTACGATAAAGCATTTTATGTGGTGTCTTTGTCAAGATGCTTGTCCACTTGGGTGAATCTTGTTTCCAAAGCGATTGAGTGCCCCCAGTTTTGTGTCTTCTGTTTTCAGTTTGAAGAAGATTGCCTTCATTTGTTTGTGTGGTGTAAAGTTACTCGGCGGTTGTGGGCTAGTTCGAAATTTTTTCCGTTGTTGCAGGTTCTGTCTTCTGGAATATTTGATACTGTGTGTGAATGACAAGATCGCTTAGGATGGTTTGAGTTTGAGGAGCTAGCTGTTTTTCTGTGGGCACTATGGAATACTCGGAACCGTCTGCTCTGGACGTGATTTGGATTCGTATGCTGCCTCGTATATCCATGCTTTTTGGTTAGCTTCTTCAGTTTGTGATGCGTCAGATGGTCCAATTAACAAAGATCATGTACGTTGGTTGGCCCCATCTGAACCAGCTTTTAAATTGAATACAGATGCTGCTGTTCGTTCAGATGGTGCTCGTGCTGACATTGGATTTGTTCTTCTAGTTTCAGCTGGACATGTCCTATTTTCGGGCATTCAACGGCTTCCTCCTTGCTTGTCTGTTGATGTAGCTGAGGCGTTGGCAATGCTTGAAGGGTTCGACTGGCTATTATTTGTTAATGTTAAAAAAATTTCTCTCTAATAAAAAAAATATAATGTTAAATTACAAGTTTAGTGTGTCTATTTGGCCTGAACTTTAAAAAATACACGTACAATAATTTCTTACAATTTCAATTTATATTCAATTAGATCTTTGAATCTTTAATTTTATGTTTAAATAGACCCTTGACTTATATGATATTTTTTAAATTTGACGTACTTAATAGACTCAAAGTTGAAAGTTTAGGACCTTATTAAATATAAAATTCAAATTTCATATCCAATCAATTGAAAGTTCAAGACCTACTTTGGTAAAGTTTATTCTAACATGATAAATCAAACTATGTTGTTTTTAAAATTTATATATAATTTGTAAGGGCCATGAAAAAAGCAACGGCTAAAGAGAATAATTGGTTCAATTCATGGTGGTCACCTACCTAAGATTTGATCCTAGGATCCTAGGTGTTTGCAACCAAATATAGTCAAAAAGTTGTCCCTTGAGATTAGTCGAGGTGCACGTAGGCTAGTCTAGACACTCATGGATATAAAAAATATATATAACACAAATTTATATATAATTTGTCAAACATTCCTTCAAAATAAGGAATGCGAAACATGGAAGGATTACCATGCGCTTTTATTTCTAAAAAAGATTTGAGAACAACAAACATAAATATTTTGCCAACATGAGCATATTTCAACTAACATAAAGCTTGTACTAATGATCGAAATGTCTCTAGTCAGAATCCTCCATTTCCACATGTTGTAAAAAAAAAAAAAAAACAAACAGACCTAAATATTATCAAACTACCTTTATACATATAAATATATGAATATATTATATTAGATATATCAGTATTATATTTGTTTAATTGTTCAAATGTAAATTAGTTTTTATTCTTGATTGTTATAACTAATTAACATTTTCTGATGTTAATTAGTTTCCTATATTCATCGCATGTGTATTCTTATGTATATAAGAGAGGTTTTTCTCTCCATCAATTTATGGAATTTTCCTCTCAAATTAGTGTTATGGTATCAGAGCAATTTTAGGTGTTCTCTGAAATTTTCTGAAATTTTCTTTTGCGTCCTTCGTAGTCTATCTCTGCACCCATTTTCCTTCTCTCGTCCTTCTTACCCATGACGAACAAGGAACCAAACAACAGCGATACACTGGCGATTGGCTAGCAATTGAATCATTTTCATCTGTATCATTCATATGGACCTACTACTGTCCTTGTTACGCAACCTTTGTTAGGAGCGTGCAATTATGGATCATGGAGTAGGGCAATGATGATGGCATTATCTGAAAAGAACAAGGAAATGTTTCATTGATGGATCGATCATGAAACCTACTAGAAAACATGAAAATGTAACAATGACATAATTGTTTCTTGGATATTGAATTCAGTATCCAAAGAAATAGCAGGAAGCATCCTATATACGAGATCTCCCAAGGCAATTTGGACAATTTGGGATGAATTACATGGACGATTCAAACAATTTGGGATGAATTACATGGACGATTCAAACAGAAAAGGTTAAATGGTTATCAAGAATAAAAATTAATTTACATTGAACCATTCAACCAATATAATACTGATATATCTGATATATTACTTCTCAAATTATGAATTACTCAAAATAAAAAGTCAATGACAATGTCTAGCATAATTTACATAAACTATTAAAAAATGATAATAAAAAAATATTGCTAATATAGAAAAATTAAAATATTCACACATCATTAAGTTGACTAAACTAGTATTTTAATAAAAATAATAATAATAATAAATAACAAAAAATTAATTGAATATGTATATAAAGGGCGGCCCGTTTGATAACGTTCCCGTTTCTCGTTTCCTGTTTCTGTTTCTAATTTTTTGAGAAACAGACATGTTTGATAAACATTCCCGTTTCTTGTTTCTACAATTTTAAAAATCGTTTCTAAAAATGGGCTAAAATTTGAGAAACTTCAAAAAGGAGTTTCTGCTGTTCCGTTTCTATTTTTTTTGTTCCGTTCTCTCATGAGCGATCTCCTCTCGGACTTAAGGCAAAACGTTCTTCTCTGATTTTCTAGGGCAACACGAGCACAACGAGATCTAGCCCCTGATCCTCCTCAATCTCGCCTGAAACCACCGCTCCTCAACTGAATCTCGCCGCCGGTCCTCCTCTTCTCCGCCGCTACAGTTCAATCAATATCTTCGCCGAATTCTTTCAGGTTATCTCTTATTACCCATTATGATTTTGTCAGAAACGTTATCAAACGGGGCCAAAGTGTTTGAACAGAGACTTAATTATCAAAAGAGAAAATACTTCTTCCTCAAACTTTCTTTAACGATTCATTTCTTGACCTATTTATGGAGACTGCGATAGAACATTAAAAAAATAACAAAAATAAAAAAGTTAATTGTATATTTATATTTATATAAAGTCAAGTATTGACTTTACCCAAATTAAAAAAGAAAAAGAAAAAAAAGAGAGAGATTTCTTCTTCAAACTTGCTTTGATTATTCATTTTTCCTATGACCAAATTATGGAATTTGCAATAGAAAATTTAATCCTTTTCGGTCAAATTTGTAAAGACACGTTGTTTTGTCAAAGTGAAAGGAATAATAACGAAAGAAAGAAAATTAAGAACAATAATAATTGTGAAGGAAAATGAAGATCACAAGTCATAGAAAACCTTAGTAGTCACGAATCAAAAGGACAAGAATCTTTTATCACTAAACGACTGTCCTTGTCAACAAGAGCATAACTCAACTGACATAAAGTTGTACGGATAACTATGAAGTCTGTGATTCGAATCCCTCACTCCACATATTATAAAAAAAAAAAAAAAAAACGGATGTCCTTTGGAATATTTCATTCTCATATTATCAATGGGATTTGGTCAAATCTTAGGTTTTTTTTTTTTTTTTTTTTTTTTTTTTTTTTTTTTTTTTTTTTTTTAAATTCAACGAATATGGGTTGGGAATTTGAACTCAGGATTGGTCATAAACACATACGGTTGAACTATGCTCTTGGTCAAATTTTGTGTTTGAAATTAGTGGCGAATCCACGCAGGGACCAGAGGGGGCACGTGCCCCCCTCGATTTTTTATTCTTTGTATTTTTAATTTATTAGATAGATAATATTAAATACTATATACTATATCTTTCAAAGGTTATGTTGATTTTATCGTGTAGCTCCTCGACAGGGGGCACGTTAATAGAAAGTTGGTCCAGGGTTCGATCCTTTGCTTATGCTTTTTGTTTTTATTAATTTATTTTTGTCATAACTGTAATAAAATGCTAGCAACCTTAAAATATTAGTTATTTTCTACTATATATTATTTTAATTTTTAGTGAATTACTTTATAAAAACTAATTGCATAAAAAAATTTAATTTTATTTTAGAAAACTTTTGATAAATATTTCATTTTTTTTTGTTTTTTCTTTTATAAAACGCTACAGGTAAGAAAAATATGGTCAAAAGACCGAAGAAGAAAAAAAAACCACCCATTATATTTACCCTTCAATCCTCACAACAACCACTTCTCTTTCCTTGAGGCTGAAGTAGGAAATCGACCATCCTTTGTGTGGTGGAGCTTGATGTGGGGTCGTGAGTTAGGCGAGGTTGTCGGTGGAGGATTGGGAATGGGCGCACTGCCCCGATTCACTCTTCCAACTAGCTATCGAATGAGTACTCTCTACAGGTACATTCCTTCCCTACTTTACCTGTGACTAGTCGAGTGAAGGATCTGTTTACTGAAGCAGGTTAGTGGGATGAGGAGAAGCTTAGGAACCATTTCACTGCTGCAGACTGTGAGACGATTCTGAGGATACCGCTTCGTAATGGTTTGTCTGAGGACCGACTGATCTAGCACTTTGAGCAAAAAAATAGCTCATAGGCTACATATCCAAGGGCGGCCTTCAACATATGATTTGACTATGTGGCAAAGTTGGTGGTCGAACGCTTGGAAGTTAAATATCTCAAGCAAAATTAGGCTCTTCCTATGGAGGCTAACGCACAATTGGCTGCCTTCAAAGATTAATTGTCTTAAGCGAGGTATGGACATCTCCAATTTATGTGTTTTTTGTCAATCCGCCTCTGAGGACTGTTTACATATTTTTTGGGGTTGTCCTGCTGTTGAATTTATGTGGCGTGGGTCAAAATTTGGAGCTTTGTACCAATCTCTCGTAGCTTAAAATTTTGATGATATATTGTGGGTCGTTAAAGATAGATTGGATCAGCATGATTTTGAGCTCGTGGTTGTGTTTTGGTGGGCTGTTTGGAATAGAAGGAATGCTTTAATTTGGGGCAAGCCGTATGTTGAAGATGACTTGATGCAATGGGCCTCAGATTATGTGCCAGTTTTCCAGATGGTTGTGAAGCCGAAAGAGGGCCAATTGTCATTGGGTACAATGGGAGAAAGACCTGTGTGGAATTCGTCGCTGGAAAATGAGTTGAAGTTGAATGTAGATGCATCGGTAAAGCCAGATTCGGGATTAGCAGGAGGCGGGATGGTACTGCGGAATGGTAGGGGCGATGTGTTGATGGGAGCGTGTGTTACCATTCCAAAGTGCTGGAGTGTTGATGTGGCGAAAGGCTGGGCGATGTTGAAAGGGGTTCAGTTGGCTCGACAAATGGGTTTCTTTAAGTTCCACTTGGAATCGGATTCGTTGAGGCTAGTGAAGATTTTGAACGGGGAGGAAGTAGATATGTCTGAGGTGGGTTCTCTCATGGAAGAGGTGTGTGTGATGCTTCGTCAGGATCAGGATTGTAAGGTAGTATTTACACCTAGGTAAGGGAATATGGCAGCACATACTCTAGCTTTGTTATCTTTTACTTATGCTGACTTTATTTGGCTAGAAGAGTGGCCCGTGGAACTTTCTGCTGTAATTGCTTGCGATGCCCCTTCTAACGATATGGATGGCTTTTGATCTCTCAAAAAGTAGGGGGCTTGAGTTGGGGGACTAGCCTAAGCAGCTTTCAGTTTCCTTTCCAATTGATGGATATGCAATTAAGGAAGGTTTTCTGTTTCCCATTCCTTGATATTTATGTGTGCTTTTATAGATTACATTGAGGTGATTGTATGATTTAGGTTAGGGTTGGGAGTATTTGCAGGGATTATAGCCCTAGCGCAACGGAAACAATCAAAGAACCACACTGTTTTTAATCATGATTAAAATACCAATACGATTCACAAAAACAATTTACAACAACAAAACAAAAAAAAACAAAAAAAAAAAAAACTTGTTGTAAAAGAGTTATAAAACATACTAGATCTATTAGAAAATACCCTAAAATTATTCTAATAAATCCTAATGATCAAGGGATTAGAAAACCTTGATGCGCAATTTGCTTACCGCAAGTGTACGGGTCAAGTAATAATATAGTGTTTTCGTGTAAAACGAGTGTCGTCCTCTGGATTGGTTTTCTAGCAAATTAAGTATCGTGAATACTTTTGTCCAATTTTATTTAGGGAGCAAAACTCAATGATAAAAGATAAATCTAAAGACAAAAAGCATAAAATAAAGGTGGAGACTCAAATGGAAAGACTCTTAGAGAATTGATTTCATTGTTGAGATTGAGGATAAATTAATGGGATGAATTTAGCATGCAATTATTCAACCAAGTCTAGGAACCTTTTATCACAACTATCTCTCCCGAGCATAATTGATTCTCATGCATGCAACCAACTTGATATCCCTATCTAAGTTCATTAACATGCAAGGCTTTGAGTTTAGTTCTTCAAGCAACTTCTAAAGTTATTCCAAATCCCGTCACAAACTTAGAATTTCTACTTTAGTCATGCAATTAAATAAAGTAAGTCTTAGGCCAAATCCCCTCTCCCGAGCAAGATTCAACACTCAAATCATTCAACTAGTGATCAAGTAATTGAAAGCATTTAACCATAATTGCATAGGTAAAATAAATGCATATTCATACCACAAATCAATCCAACAACCTAAAACAACTACATCAATCCCTAAGACAAACAACTAGCAATTCATAGTCTTTAAACCACAAACACTAATTGCAAGAAAAGCCATAAAAACTACAAGAATTAAGGGAAAGAGAAAGGAAAACTCGAATCCGCCGACACCGCACGTCCCCGTCACGATCTCCACGTCTTCTCGCTTGATTCCCGCTCCTTGGCCTTGCCTTTAGCTCCCACAAAAGGTCTCTAGTCAAAATTAGGGCTAAAATCTCACCAATTGGACTCCCTTAATCCGTAGCTGAAAAGAGGAATTTATAGAAAATCTGTCGATAGCGTCGAGACGCTATGGACAGCGTCGCGACGCTGTCGCGATACCGCGAATCTGGAAAATTTGTCGAGAGCGTCGCGACGCTATTTTTTTTTTTTTTTTTTTTTTAAATCAGCTGGGCTGAATTTGACTTCTTCCAACTTGATCCTTTTTCGATCTTTTAGCCCTTTTTCATGTCCCGAACACGCAATTAGCTCAAATATTTATTTCCTACAAAAACAACACAAAAACGCATCATTTTGGCCAATAAATTATAAAAGACTAGATAAATTAATTAGGGAAAACTAGCTAGCTATGCTCGCTATCAAACACCCCCAAACTTAAGCTTTTGCTAGTCCTCGAGCAAACTAAAAATCAAGCATACAATAGAAGAATGGATGCAACAAACATAACTCAATCCTCAAGGCTCAAAAGTCAATAATCAAGCAATCAAGAGACATGCACATAAGGACCAATGAGGGAGACAAATCAAAAGTTTTCCAAAATTAACTTGCACAAGCGAGATCTAACTTAACGAGATCAGACTCTACTAGCCCGGGATTGGATTACTAAACTCTCAACTCATCTTCCCTCTACACTGGCACTAAGGATTCACTAACGAGTCAATGGAACAAATTAGTTTGTTTTCCTCCATACTTAGGTGCTTATAATTGAAAATTTAATCAAGCATTTATATGTGGCACTAGCTTTCACACACCTATTGCAGGGACCCTTAACCTGAGTTTTCTCTGGTTGGCCTAACTGATCACAACAAGGGTAGCTCTTTTTGCCTAAATCTTTATTACTCATTGCAAACTGTGCACAGGCCATGACTTTTTTTTTTTTTTTCCCTTTCAAATTGTGACAACAAGAATGATTTTTCTTTAAGAGCATGATAAGCATATATTCTTTTCTTTCCTCCTAAGCAAGATCAAACATGCTAATTTGCAAAAAAATTAACTCTTTAGCTCTTCCCTACACCTATCGAGGTGACAACAAGCATATGACCTAATAATTCGCTCCTAAGCATTCAAATCCAAATCTAGCCAAGACAAATACTCTACTCATGCAAGACATCTCCTAGAAAAAGTTTAAAAAGTCTCCCTTTTTGGGCACTCATGCTTACAACTCATCGAAAACTTGAAAATTGACAAGAAAGCCTATCCTAGGAAATCATAGTCATGCAAAAATAGCATCCAGAAAACAACCATATGCTCAATGCAAAGAAAGCTCAAAACTATAGCCCGAACTCAGATGCTCAAGGGCTCCACAAACATGCTATTCCACCCCCAAACTTAAAGCATGCATTGTCCTCAATGTATAACGAAAATAAGGCATAATCAAGCATGAGAACAAATAAAGAATGGAAGGGGTGAACAATACTGCCCTGGAATGATGACATTTTCTTGAAAGCTTGCAAGCAAAGAGGAAACTGGAACCAAGACCTACAAAACAAAAACAAACAATAAATAAAAAAACGCAAAGAAAAACACAACTGAACTTACTTGGGTTGCCTCCCATAAGCGCTTGTTTAACGTCATTAGCTCGACGTGCTCGTGCAGTCTGTCAAGGCACATAAAAATTCTCGTGTTTCTTCGGGCCCTTCTTCCTTGAATCAATAAAACACATGATCGCTAGCAAGCTTACTAGCTTGTCATGGGCCCCTGAAACAGAACTATTTTTTGAATTTTTTATTAAAATAAGCATCAAAGGAGAAAGATCAAAATAAATAGACTCTGACTCTAAAACTGACTCGTGAGAATAGAAAAAAGAACAATCATATTCAACAAAGGATAAAGAAGATAAAACAGACGAAGGTTGATCAACCTCAAACTCTACCTCCTGAACTTCCTCTGTCACTGCAAGCTCATTTTCTTTTTCTTCCTCACAAACGTGTTCTTGAAAGGTGCTACAACTCTCCAATTCTTCCCCACTGTTCATGCAACTCACCCCTAAATGCTCATCCTCAACAAGATTGAAAGAAATACGCTCCTGAATAGGTGCCAATGAATCATCGGCCACATGACTCACTAGACATCCTATGGAAGTGGATCCCTCCTCACTAACTTCCTTTGGGGTCTGAAGTCCTTTTATAATTTCATCAAATTTTAGACTCCTCGCTCTAGACTCCGCAATATAATTTTGAACTATGCTTTCTAAGGAAGAATTTTCTTTTAAAGGGGTAAAACTTGAAGATGAAAAATTGGAATATGGAGTTGAATAAAAAGCCATTCAAATCAATTAAAGCAACAATGAATATTAGGCTTCCAATTAAATAATCACCCAACAAGAACAAAGGACTAAGACTCAAACAAATAAGGAAAAAAAATCAAAAAGGAAAAAGAACAAATAAGGAAAAGACAATTAAGGGAAAAAAAAAAAACAACTAAGGAAAAAATCAAACAAATAAGGAAAGAACTAAAATAGGAAAATTATAACTATGGAAACAAAAACCAAAGGAGAAAAACAAATATGGAAATAAAACAAATAAGGAAAAAGAAAAGCAATCTATCTACAAAATAAAAATAAAGAATGCAAAAACAAATATGGCAAAAACAAATAAGGAAACTAGCAAATAAGGAAAAACTATACTAAAAAGGAAAAAATTAAAAAGAAAAATTCTATCTATGAAAAACTCAAACAAATATGGAAAAATCTAAATATGGAAAACAAACCAACAAAGGAAAAAAAATGCAATCTACCTAAAAACAAAACTAACAAAAATAACAAAAAATAAAATACACCCTAAACTAAGACCGGACAATTTTTCCACAATATTAATTTAACTAAATATACCAATCCCCGGCAACGGCGCCAAAAACTTGATGCGCAATTTGCTTACCGCAAGTGTACGGGTCAAGTAATAATATAGTGTTTTCGTGTAAAACGAGTGTCATCCTCTGGATTGGTTTTCTAGCAAATTAAGTATCGTGAATACTTTTGTCCAATTTTATTTAGGGAGCAAAACTCAATGATAAAAGATAAATCTAAAGACAAAAAGCATAAAATAAAGGTGGAGACTCAAATGGAAAGACTCTTAGAGAATTGATTTCATTGTTGAGATTGAGGATAAATTAATGGGATGAATTTAGCATGCAATTATTCAACCAAGTCTAGGAACCTTTTATCACAACTATCTCTCCCGAGCATAATTGATTCTCATGCATGCAACCAACTTGATATCCCTATCTAAGTTCATTAACATGCAAGGCTTTGAGTTTAGTTCTTCAAGCAACTTCTAAAGTTATTCCAAATCCCGTCACAAACTTAGAATTTCTACTTTAGTCATGCAATTAAATAAAGTAAGTCTTAGGCCAAATCCCCTCTCCCGAGCAAGATTCAACACTCAAATCATTCAACTAGTGATCAAGTAATTGAAAGCATTTAACCATAATTGCATAGGTAAAATAAATGCATATTCATACCACAAATCATTCCAACAACCTAAAACAACTACATCAATCCCTAAGACAAACAACTAGCAATTCATAGTCTTTAAACCACAAACACTAATTGCAAGAAAAGCCATAAAAACTACAAGAATTAAGGGAAAGAGAAAGGAAAACTCGAATCCGCTGACACCGCACGTCCCCGTCACGATCTCCACGTCTTCTCGCTTGATTCCCGCTCCTTGGCCTTGCCTTTAGCTCCCACAAAAGGTCTCTAGTCGAAATTAGGGCTAAAATCTCACCAATTGGACTCCCCTAATCCGTAGCTGAAAAGAGGAATTTATAGAAAATCTGTCGATAGCGTCGAGACGCTATGGACAGCGTCGCGACGCTGTCGCGATACCGCGAATCTGGAAAATTTGTCGAGAGCGTCGCGACGCTATGAATTTTTTTTTTTTTTTTTTTAAATCAGCTGGGCTGAATTTGACTTCTTCCAACTTGATCCTTTTTCGATCTTTTAGCCCTTTTTCATGTCCCGAACACGCAATTAGCTCAAATATTTATTTCCTACAAAAACAACACAAAAACGCATCATTTTGGCCAATAAATTATAAAAGACTAGATAAATTAATTAGGGAAAACTAGCTAGCTATGCTCGCTATCAAACCTTACTCTATTAGAAGATCTTGATCAATTTTGCCTAATACCCTTGATTTGTTCACCAAAACCCAGCAGTAAAAAGCTTTCCTTTTGCTGTAAAAACGCCCACGAACACCACCGATTAGATTGCATCGGTATTCTCCTTGGGAATGATGTTGAGGATGCTTGTGGGAGCCTAAATTTCGAAGGTTTTTGGGAGAGATATTTTGTCTTTGTGTTTCTTAGAAGATGGAAAAACGCAGAGTGAGTGAGAGAGAGCAAGAGATTTGCGTGAGAGTCCTAGAGAGATTATCGTCCAAACTGAACAAGTGAGTTACGGATGAAAAAACCAATTCCCCTTAATAATCTCCCTCAATTCACGCAAATGCCAGGAAAAAGTGGAAGACCACGTTTCCATCAGTTAATCTAATTGATGGAAAATTAATTAATTAATAATTAATCTTTTAATTAAATTAACATTTAATTTAATTAAATGCTATTTATATAAACACATTTATACAAATATTTCACTTAACCTATAGTTTTAATGTAATTCAATTAAATCAAAATTTAATTAAATTAAATTAAAACAATAATTAATTAATTCTCCAATTAATTAATATTGTAATTAAATATCAAATATTTAATTATATTTCTCTCATATAAACTATAGTATTAATGTACATCTAATGCGCATTAATTATAACCTATTGTTTTAATATGAATCAAATTCATATTTTAAACTTAATATTCGAACCCCTTCAAATATTCAATTCTCCCTTAAAAATTTACCTCAACGCCCTAAATGAGCTACCGGTGGGACCTAATGGGCCTGCAGATCAGAAGCTCCAACGATATGAGATTAATTAGTTAAACTCATTAACTAAATTAATCAATGTTCGTTAACTGTGGTTCACTCCACTATAGAACCACAGCTGCACTCTTCTCACTACAGACATATTTTTGTGTCCACGGATATCGACCATCAACAGCAAGTCAGTCCTTCACGTGTGTTCGTACCCCAGCTAGGTCAAATTACCGTTTTACCCCTGGGCTACCTTTCTGTCCTTAAGTACCAGTGCTCCTCTAATGAACAACCTGTTTGAGCTCCAACCAGCAAACAGAAGTCCCTCTTGTGCCATAGAGAGGGCAGGGCCCATTGTTCAAGACCTAGAGATACCACTTAAGGGAACACACCTCTACTTACCCTAGAGTTGGGAAGAAGTGAATTTCATCTTGTGTAATTATGTTCCCAGCTCCCCACTCGGTCTTGTCCCTAAAATGGTAGGCTTATTGAGTCGGCGTGCAGGCCACTCTCACCCGTACAAATCAAAGGACAATCCCTCACGGACAGGAGTCTATAATCCACTCAGGATTGAGACCAAGTTGCCTAGCTAAGTCATCCTAGTGAAATGGAAACCAAGCTATCTAACGTGTTACAGTTAGTGGTTAACTACTTCGCGGTCCGATCTTATGTAAACTCATTGCACAGGATACCCCCACTCGCATGTCAACTACATGAACGCGTTGGATCATTATGTTTGTATCATAATACAAAGTGGGTCATATCCATAGTGTCACCAGGATAAGTTACCCAGCCTTATCCCTATACTATAGACCCTTTAGGCTGAATCTTGAACATTGATCCCTGTATATCCCTACACACTAGTTCAAGCCTCATACTATCAGCCTAGGATGTTTAGTTTATTGGATTAAGGTTAATAAGACAAGATTACTTAATACAAACACAGAGAAATAAATAATACATCATTTTATTAACGTTCGGTCAAAAGGTACATTTACTATCTACGAGTTTTAGGGCATAAAACCCAACAATATTTGCATGCTAGGGGATCCTAGTTTGAGGCTGGTTGCAACTGAGCACCAGATTACTCTTTATACATGTTATGTGATTTGTTTGCTTCTATCAGGTTTTGTTTGAGGTCATGCATATGAGCAGTGGACCTTTTATTTCCTTTGTAATCAAAAGTAAAATTGTTTGAGTTCTGATAGTTGAGTTTCACGTGTTTGTGGGGATTTAGTCATGATATTTCCCCTTAGTGCTCTCTTGCTCTCTCTTTGGTTTTTGGTGATGTGTTGCTTGTTAACATAAATTTGAGGCCTGTTAATTCTTTATTGAGTTTCTTGCATATCTGAGCACATGGCCTGTCCTTTAGGTAGTATTGAAGGGCTAGATCGACTTTATGGGGTTCATAATCCTGTTGTCACCCTGATAGGGGTAAGGTTAGCTAGGGAACCTGACTTCCTGCAAGTTAGTGTGTGAGTCTTGCCTCTGGTAAGAGGAGGGTATGCCAGTATCTATAATAAGAAAGGAAAATAAGAAAAAAGAGAAAAAGAGAGAAAAGAAAAAAGAAAGAAAGAGGAGAAGAAATTTGAAAGAAAAGGAAAGAAAAAAGAAAATAGAAAAAAGATTGAGTGGCATATATCAAGGGAGTTTGAGTTTGGGATAGTTAAATTATTCTCTTGTGTGATAACAGGAAGAGTATATGCTTTCAAGAGCTTTGGGCAATATGGGGTAAAAAGAGCCTGCAGTGTGTTCAGTTAGGCCAACCAAGAGTTAAACTCGGGTTAGGGGTCCCTACATTGCAGTGTGAAAGCTAGTACCCCGTAGTAAAAGTGTTCACAAGGCAATAAGATAGCACTCTAATTTTTCTTTAGTTGGTCTTTCGAGCGAGGCCTTAGTTCCAATGTAGGGGGAAGATAGGTGGAGGATCTTATAAATCTGCATCTGGTCTATTAGAGGCTTTCTTTAGGACAGCTAAGCACACACACGCGCGAGAATTTTCTTGGAAAGCTTTGATTTGTTTCAATTTTGTTAACTTGTGACAGCTTCTCTTAGGCTAAAGTCTGAGTAGATGTAGTGCAGGATCGCAAGCATGACTAATTACGCCCCCTGAATCTCAGCTACTGATATCTCATTCAATTTAATACAGATCTGGGATTACCTGAGGATTGGATGGATTTAGTTTGGGGGTGATTGGGTAGTTCATCTCCTACAAAACTGCTTATCTTTGTTGATGTTTTAAAATGCCTTATTTGGATGGTATTTTGTTGCAGGCCTAAGGCTATAAGCTTGTACGAAGCAAACTAGCATTTAAAATTAAAAATTGGAGTCAAGATGATGGAGGCTTTGGAAGGCTAGCTGAAATCCAGATGAATTCCACTGGTTGACTGCTTAGTTCTCAGCACACACTCTAGCCCTGGAGGGGGATAGTGTTTTTCTCTCTAGCTGGCGAGTTTGGACTTGGAGTAAGGATGTCTCTTAGTGTGTAGAGATTCTGGTTTTCCTGTTCCTGTCTTTTGTAATGTTTAGCTTTTTGAGCGCTTTGTCCTGAGTTGTATGAAAGGTTGATATTCTCAAAAAAAAAAAAAAAAAAAAAAAAAAAAAGATTTTTGAGCGCTTTGTCCTGAGTTGTATGAAAGGTTGATATTCTAAAAAAAAAAAAAAAAAAAAAAAAAAAAAAAAAAAATCCACATCTCTTGGCATATTTGGCACATTAGCAACCCCATTATAGACTCTCGGAACAAAAACCAAAGAATGAATATTTCAAGTTTAATTTTATCGATGATACATTTATATAAATAATTGAATAATAATTTCTTATAGTTTTATAATTAATCATATGTTAAATTATAACTTTAGTCCTTGAATTTTTAACTTTGTGTCGACTTGGTCCTTAAACTTTAAAAAATGTCTAATAGGTCATTGAATTTTCAATTTTATGTCTAATAGGTTTTTGAGATATTCAAAATTTTAAACTATTAGTTGACTTAATGGAAATAAAACTTAATTTTATGTTTAATGGGACCTTAAATCTTCAATTTTGTGTTGGAATTTTAGAAAATATTGAATAGGTTAAGGATCTTTTAGACATAAAAGATAAAATTCACATATTTATTTTACACAAAATTGAAAGTTTAAAGATCTATTAAACACTTTTACAAATTAAGAGACCTATTGAACATAAAATTGAAACTTCAAGAATCTATTAAACACTTTTTCAATTTTTTTTTTTTTTAGTACTCACTTTTTCAAAATCATGAGCTAAATAAACACTCCATAAATTGAACTTCATAATTTAACGTTATTATTACTTAATTTGAATTTTATATATTAATGCATCTAAAATTATGGTTATGTATATTTTTGCCCCTCTAACTTGAAATCCTGGATCCGCCACTGTTTGAGATTAAAAAAAAAAAAAACCTAAATAATATATTATATGTTCATTGATATTGAGAATGGAGATATAGGATATTTGACTATGTCTGATAAATCATATATACCTTATGAATATAAATAACTCTACCAAAGTGTTCCTGCCAAAGCGAGCTTAGCTCAGCGGTAATTGACATGTACCCTCAGACCCTGAGGTTAGAGGTTTGAATCCCTCACCCCCAAATGTTGATATACTAAAAAAAATTGACATATCTTCTCAACCATGAGGGACAGAGGTTCGAATCTCCCGACCTATTATCCTAAATGTTGTTGAACTAAGAAAAAGAAAAAGAATATATCTCACTCTATTTTTTTTTTTAGTTAAACAACATGTGACGATAGTTGAAAACTTGTCTTAAAACTATGTTCAGGTTAATAAACTCTAAAAAAAAGCTAGGAGTATTTCAAATTTGGCATTATTTAGATAAAGTAGTAAAGGAAAAAAAAGAGAGGCAATTTTTAAACTTGACGTGATGTGTGTCAATTTTTACCGTAAACTTTCAATGATGGAACCTTAGACTTATCCATGTGTTGTAATTTCTATCATCTATGTTATTTTTGCTAATTCATCCTCTAATTTTAATAATGAGTAAGAAAGACTTTCCAAAATTCTCTAATTCTTTTTTTAAAATAAATATATAAATTTAATTTGCCTGTGACTTTAAGTGCTTTCTAATAAACACTTGATTGAGAAGTAGGGACAAATACAAAATTTTATGTTAGAGCTCAAATTCAATTAAGTTTATTTTCTTACCGTTACAATTTTTATCTTACATATTATTTTTTAAAAATTTGTTTATTAGTTTAAATTAAAAAATTAAAAAAATATATAAATTTGAATAATTAAGTACTTCATGTTTTTAATATTTTGATAAATTCAAATTAAATTTAAAAAAGAAAATATGGTATACAAATTAAATTTAGAAGAGATAAAGAATATTCTGAGTTAAGTATGACTATTAAAATAATAAATATTAAATAGTTTAGAGGGAATGAGTTCAATCCATATGGTAGCTACCTATCTAAGGCATTATAACTTCGATAAAAAACCGAAAAGCAACCAAAAACTAATAACATGTCACTTTCTTATGTTGAAATTAAGGGTTCAAAGTTTCTTCACCCATACATTTATTGAACTAAGAAACATATATATCATTCCATTTATCTATAAGCAATTATTCTCTCTCTCTCTTTTTGTTAAAGATATTTTTAGTATGTAAAATAAAATAGAAGGGGGAGAAAAATGAAGCACTTTTATACTAATAAAATGATGAAACTTAAAATGCTTTTACATATGATCGGCTTCTTGTGGTGGGTTGGATAATGGAAATGGAGTAAAAAAATTATAAAAAGTATCTAAACCTAGTTGAATTTTAAAAAGTATACCTAATAAGTTTCTAAATCTCTGATGTTGAGTCTAATGGGACTCTAAATTTAAAGGTTAAATTATCCAAAATATTCATGAACTTTTAGGTAGTTTTCAGTAACGGTGTCCTTAGACTTTAAAAAGTTTCATTTTAACCCTTAAACTTTGAAAATGTTAAAACAAAAAAAAGAAAAAATCAAAACCCCTTGAAATATTTCCACTGAAATTCTAAACGAAAACTAACACAACAATTGATGTGTAAAAATTGAAAAACTGAGGCCCTGTTTAATAACCATTTGGTTTTTGGTTTTTGGTTTTTGGTTTTTGGTTTTTGAAAATTAAGCTTATAAATCCTACTTCCACCAACAAGTTTCTTTGTTTTGCTAATAGTTTTCTTTCCTTGTTTTTAAAAACCAAGCAAATTTTGAAAACTAAAAAAAATAGTTTTCAAAAACTTGTTTTTGTTTTTAGAATTTGGCTAGGAACTCAAATGTGTCATTGGCAAATATGAAAACCATGGTTGGAAAGTTGGTAGAAAACAAGCCTAATTTTCAAAAACCAAAAACACAAAACCAAATGATTATGAAACAGGGTCTGAATAACATCATTTAACTTTGAGGTAGGTTCAATACTCTTTCAACTTCAATGTTTTTTTTTTTTTAGTCCAACCATTATAGGGGTGAGTTGTCAAAAAAAAAAAAAAAAAAGGGAGGGGGTGAGAAATCAAACCATTGACCTTTGAGATAGTAATTTATGTCTTATCTTCGGAGCTATGCTCGGATTGGTCTATTTCAACTTAAGTTAATTTTTATAATAAAGATGAAAAATAAAATCTGAAAAATATAAATGAGCCAAAGAAATAATAGTCAAGGAAAATTAATAAATAAATAAAGACTTAAGATTCATCGTGAAAATGGAAGACAACGAACAAATGGGCTCACTTGATAACCTTCTCATGTAAATTTGAGTATAATTCAACTAGTTAAAGTACGAGATTTTTATACAGATGACCCTCTAAAATAGGCGGAAATGATAAATGCCCCACCTAATTTTCAAAACAAGAATATATGCATTTTTGCTTGAGTCAGCATCCTAGTAAAATTATCATTTTACTCGCTACTCTAACCTCGCTCTCTCTCGCTACTCTCGCTCTAGCTTCTCGCTCTCTCTCCAATCTCGTTATCACTTCTCGCTCTTGCTCTCACTCTCGCTCTCGCTCTCTCTCTCCAATTTCTCCCTCTAGTCTCTTACTCTCTCTAATTTCTCTCTCCAATCTCGCTCTTAAATATCGCTCTCGCTCCAACCTCTCGCTCTTAAATGCCTTAAATGCACGTTTTCATATAGAGAGTAAAATGGTAATTTTGCTAGGATGATGATGTAAGCAAAAGAGCATATATCCTTATCCTGAAAAGGAAAGACATTTTTCATTTTGGCCTCTCAAAATGGGTCATCCACGCAATTATCTATTCAAGTATACGTTCTTGACAACGTTAGAGGTTTGAACCCCCACCCCACATTTAGTTGAAACTAGTTAAAAGACACGTGCGATGCACGCGATTAAAAATTTTCAGAACATAAATTTTTACGGTGAAATTTAAATGTTGAATGAATCTTTTTCATTTAGTTTAAATAGTAAATATTTCATTCATAATTTTTCGCAGTAAAGGAAGAAAAAAATTAAGCTTTTTTCTCCCACAAATTATGAAATTCTAATTTTATTATTTATGTGAATATTTAATGAAACATAATAGTATATTTTTAATTTTTTTTAAAGTTTGCAATTTACTTTAAAACTTGTCAAAAAAACGTTTCCCTCCAAATGTTATTTTTAAAAAATGTCCATTTAAAACATTTTGAAAAAACAAAACTTTCGTCTATGGAATAATATTAAAAGTAAAGAAATTTGAATAAGGGAATTTGTTTTTCCAATGATTTAGTAGAATCACTATTTTGAAATTAATTATTTAAAATCTTTTGTTATATATTTTAAAAACATGTTTTATTATTTATCTATATTTTTTACATTACCTAACTTGTTCTTTTCTTCCTTGAGAGGAAATTCAAGAAACTTTGAATCATTGACACAATAGTAATTGAATTGTCAATTTCGGTAACTCCAGTGGCAGCAGATAATGTTAATTCCAATTTATCATGGACATTTACAAATTGATTGTTGATTGACTTTATATTATCATTTGTTATAATACAAGTCTTGTCTTTTTGAAGCATGTGCCTAATTTTTCAATAGTATTGTTGAACAATACTGCTTGAATCTTTGTATCCTGAAAAGTTAGATAAAAGTAAATGATTATTATGAATAAAATTGGCATATAAAAAATAAAGAAAAGTTAAAAATAAATAGAAAATGCATATAAAACTCATTATTTTGGAATAAAATTGGTATATAAAAAATAAAGAAGAGTTATAATTGCATGTTCATCTAATAAGATGATTTTGAAAATGTGTAGGTCATCACCACCACGTTTTTTAAATTCTTCAATTTTTCCTTTTCTTAGATTGAGGACTTTAATCGCCTATTCTCTTTGACCAAATTCTCTTCGACCTTTTTGACCAAGTTGAAGATGGTTGATTGGGATCACTTTGGAAGACATGATTTCAAGAGTGATGAAAATGGTTTGAAGAGATATATGAAAGTAAAAAAATGTAGGAGGACTATATATATAAACGGATTATGTAAACCTAAAATTAAAAAAAGAGATTTTTTTTTTTAAAGAAAACCTTAACGTGAGGATGATCTACCAAAGATTTTTACCATTCTTAAATATAAACATGGGAATGATCAAAATCTATATCTCAAACCAATTCTCAATCTTAAATATGAACGTGGGAATGATCTAAATTCATATCTCAACCCATTTTTAAAAGTTAAAAAGGGAGATTTTTAATTAATTAAATATTAATTAATCCTAAAAATGTAGATGATCGTGGGAATGATCTACCAAAATTTCTACAATTCTTAAATATAAACGTGGGAATGATCTAAATTCATATCTCAACCCAATTCTTAAATATAAACGTGGGAATGATCTAAATTCATATATCAAACCATTTTTAAAAGTTAAAAAGGGAAATTTTTAAATAATTAAATATTAATTAATCCTAAAAATGTAGATTAATGTGGGAATGATAAAAAAATCAAATATTTTAAAATAATTAAATATTAATTAATTAAATATGAATATCAAACCATTTTTAAAAGTTAAAAAGATGATCTAAAAAATCAAAAAATTTTAAATAATTATAAATTTGAATATCATACCATTTTTAAAAGTTAAAAAGGGAATTTTTTTTTTAATGAAAATTTTATTTTCAATTTTTCATAACCTAGAAATCAAAGATCCAAATATTTTTAAAGAATTAAATATAAATTTTGAGAAAATATTTTAAAGAATTAAATATAAATTTTGAGAAAATATATTTTATCTTAAATTAAAAAAAGACTTTTTTTTTTTAAAAAAAAAAAAAGAAAACCTAGAAATCAAGAATAACGTGTGCGGATCTAAAAAAATCAAAGATTTTTACCATTCTTAAATATAAATGTGAGAATGATCTAAATCTATATATCAAACAATTTTTAAAAGTTAAAAAAGGAGAATTTTAATAATTAAATAGGAATGACAAATGAGAAATTTGAAGATTAAAAAGAGGCTAAAAAGGAAATCAAAATTTTCTCCCGTTAAGCATCATTTATATATTACTAGTTTGAAACTACGTGCGTTGCACTTGTTATAATACCTTTTAAAATATACGTAGTTAATTAGAAAATTTGAAATATGACTTGATACTGTACCAAAAAAATATAAAAATGAATAAATACACATGAATTTATAATTATTGCAAAAATTGATATGTATGTGACCAAATTGAACCATTCTAATAATAAAAATGGTTTATAATCAATATCATGGATATAAATCAAATATAAAAAATCTTGATCGCTTAAACATTTTTTTAAGATTGAAGATAACGAAAAGTATTTTAAATTACCTCGGTAAGCATTTATATTTTCCAAAATCTTAATAATTCAATTAAAGTTATGTTTAATCCAACCGTTAAATGAGCACTAATTAAATAAAAAGATCATTTTCTTCCTATAATCTTGTCTAAAAAAATCTCAAAAATATATGAAAAATTTTGAAGGTCGGAGAAAAGCATAATGAAGAGAGGTCGATTTTAAAAAAAAGAAGATAATAGTGATTGATCTTCTTTCTCATTTCAGAAAGAATAAGAAAGACAATACTAATGAACTCACACACATGTGTACTCGCTTCTATTAAAGAAATAAACAGAAAATATTTCTTATTCATATGAAACTCTTAGGGGTGACGAAAATATAATATAAACTAATAAAATCTCATAAAACTAACAAAATCTCCTAAGGATACATTAGTCTACCTGAAAAAGAAATAAGAAAAAATTATATATATTTACACTTAAATGAAAAGGCTATACTCACATTAGTAAAGATGGAGTAGGAAAGGGTCACCTCCCAATGTTTGCTGCAATTTTTTTAATTCTTCATGCACCACAAAAGCTCCACCCCCATCTCTTTGGTTTACACCACTATTTATAGGGTTCAAGTGAATCGGGTGGTTATGATAAATCTTTTCAAATTTGAAAACAATTAATTTGAATTTTAGTTTTTCAAATTTAATTTTAAAACTTGATTTGATTTAATCGAAAATTAAGCTCAAGTATCTTTTTATTTTTGAAAAATCAAAACAATCGATCTAAATTTAGATTTCACAAAATTTAATTTTAAAAATTCTATTTATTATAACCACCGAAAAACCAAAAAGAATTAATAATTAAATAAAAAATTCTTCTAATTTTCACAACCGAAAATCAATTCGAATTAATAATTAAATAAAAAAAAACCATCGAAACCAATTAGATTAATAATTAAATTTAAAAAAATCTTGATTTTTTTAAGCCAATTCTCTTATTAAAGATAAGTTTTTTTAAAAAAAAAAAAAATCAATACAAACGTGGGAATGATGTGTGAACCTAAAGGTGGGAATTAAGATTTTGTTTTAAACCAATTAAAAAAAAAAAAAACAAAACCTAAACGTGATAATGAAGATTTTTTTTAAAACCAATTCTAAATCTTAAACGTGGGAATGATCTATCCGTGTGAATTTGAATAATAAAATATTGAATAATTAAATAGGAAGGACAAATAAGGAATTTGAAGATTAAAAGGTGGCTTAAAATGAAATCAAAAGTTTCTCCCCTTAAGCACCTTTTAATATAGTATAGAAGTATAGATATAGATATAGATATAGATAGATAGATAGATATAGATAGATATAGATTATAAAAAGAAAAATTGATAACCTTCTTTTGTTTTCTTTTCTTTTTTCTTTTTGGTTTTATTTAGTTTCTTGCATTATTAAAAAAAAAAAAAAAAAACATAAATGTGTGTTTAGAACCTTTCGTAAGCTTCTCTGTTTTTTAGTTTTCTTTTAATGGAAAACAAGAAATAAAAATGTATTTGATAAGTATATCTTATTGTTCTCTAGTATTTTAAATTAAAAAAAAACCACAAAAGCTAATTTTAAAATAAAATATTTAAAAGTATTATATTTTATTTAAAAATTTTACTATTTATTATCATTTTATAAGTCAATAATATAATTTTATTCATATTTTTTTAAAACTTAAAAAAAGAAAAAAAAAGAACAAGAAATAAGAAAATTAAATTCTATTGTTTTTTATATTTATATATAATTTATAATTGCTTCTTAAAAATGAGAAATAAGAAACGTGAATCATCATGCTCTTATGTTTTTAAAAAACTCATAACAATAAACATAAACACTACCAAACTATCCATATACATAAAAATGTTTGAACTTTTTTTTGGAAAACATGTGTAATGGGAGATTTGATCTTCTAACTTCTTGGTCAAGAATACAAACTTTATGTCAATTAAGTTATACTCTTGTTGGCTAAAATGTACTGAGTTTATGACTCATCAACGTAAATCAACATATAGGTTAACTAAGGGTTAACCAAAATTATAATTAATCAATATCTAAATTACTCATTAATTTTATTATTTAAAGTTATTGGTCACTTATTAATTATATAATTTCATGATGTTTATGTTTGTGATCATTTATGTTTATCATTATGTTTATGATTATATTATGCAAGTACTTTAAAGGATAAAAAAACACATATTTACAAATATATTTTTTTTTAAAAAAAAGAATACCTTCCAATAAAATTAAAACAATTCATGGCTTCCTACAAAAATTTCATTGATTCTACCTTCTAATGACTAATATTGGGCCTTGTAACTAGGGCTGCATTACCAACAGGCTAAAATGTGGCCCAAAAAGGTCGAAACAACCAATGAAAATATACAATTGAATTCATATATATGCACTTTTTATGATCAATATTTATTTAATATTGCCTCATGGTAATCAGTTGTTTCAAATTTAATTTTCTATCATATATATATCTATATATATAATTTAAAAAAAGGTCCCACTCCTCCAAATCATTCTGTAGCACAGTTAAGATAGTTCTGTGACAGCAAAAGTTTTGAAAATTGAAGAGAAGGCCATCATGAATTCAATGTTCCATTAATGATCATGCTAAATTATTGAGAATTTTTTAAAGTTATATATTATGTAATATGAAAATTTTAAAAAACAATTACAAGATAAATAAGAGAAACAACAGTGAAAACTATCAAAGCAAGCAAACCAAAAACCAAATCGTTATCAAACGTGAACTAAAATAACAATTATAGATTTTCTACCCAAAAATCTTGCCTAATTCGAAGATTCAAATTCAAATCTCATATTTTCCAGCTACCTAAAATCTTGATTGACAGAATTAATGAAAATTCAAACTAAAATTTTAAGGCTCTTTCATGACATTATCTTTTCTCACCGTTTCTCTCACATACTCTCATTGAGATTTTAGGGTTTGTGATCTAGACAATTCTTCTATGATCAACATCGTTCTTGAAAACGACATCGATTTTGCTCAATCCTCCGACAAACTTGAGAGGAGAAAGACACATGCTCAAGTGTCTCGTATAGTCGCCCAACTCATTCTTCATGGACGAACTATGGGTGGGTTTGAATTTTGATATTGCAATTGACCACCTTTCTTCCTTGTCTTGGGTTTTCTACATTTTGAATGATGAGCATTTTCAATTTTGTTTGAGAAGAAAAGCATTTGGGTACAATTGTTTCTGGATGTTTTATTTAGTATTGTTAAAATCAACAAATTGCGCAGGGTGATCATAGTGCAACTATTATAATTTGATGTCTACACAAATACTTTGTATCTACGATATTATAATCAAATCATTCAAGAGTTTAAGGGGATTATAACATGCCATGACAATGTAATTGCTATGATCACCCTAGTTCAATAAAAAAAAATGTTCTTTTCGTATTATTATTTAGTATTATAAAACTTCATTTTTAGGCTAACAAAGGTACTTAAGTATTGTTGAAATCTACAAATTGTTCATACTTTAATAGCTCTCCTAAGATCATAGTAGTTGACAATGTTGGGAGTGCGACCAAAGTTCCACATTGGCTAGATAAGGGAATGATCATGGGTATATAAGGAAGGACAAATATCTCCTTTTGGGTGGAACCAAAAACAAAACTATGAGAGCATGCATATGCCCAAAGTGGACAATATCATACCATTGTGGAGTGTCTGGTT
This sequence comes from Luffa aegyptiaca, assembly GCA_017139565.1. Classification (NCBI taxonomy): domain Eukaryota; kingdom Viridiplantae; phylum Streptophyta; class Magnoliopsida; order Cucurbitales; family Cucurbitaceae; genus Luffa; species Luffa aegyptiaca. Next base: position 42,476,362 of record CM029402.1, on the reverse strand, counting down.
GTCCCTTATAAGTGGTATCAGGGTCATGCTTCGAACGTAGACGTGTTGGGGCAGAATCCTCGGGTGCTGAACAAAGAAGTTGTTATACTCCGGAGTAGATGAGTTGGTCTTGGATAAGAGCAAATTCTCAATAGAACGGTGAAGCCTAAAGAGTTGGAAGGATACATTTGAGGAGAGGCTCGATGTGTACTTTGAGAAGAAAAATACAAAAGCTTTTCGAATGAACAAAATTAGTTTAATGCGTCAAATATCTATTAATATGTTTGAATTATAATACATCAACTCGAACAAACTCTCAATAGAATGGTGAAGCCTAAAGAGTTGGATGGATACATTTGAGGAGAGGCTCGATGATACTTTGTTTAAGGGAAGGATTGCTTTTGGGTGGAACCAAAACAAAACCATGAGAGAAGGCAGAAAGACACACGAGAAGTGGAAAAATACAAAAGCTTTTTGAATGAAAGAAGGCATGAAAGACACAAGAAGATGAAAGACACAAGAAGAGAAGAAAAATACAAAAGATTTTCGAATGAACAAAATTAGTGTTGATGCCAAAATCCGGATAGGAGACTCACCCGACCTTCACGTGCCACCAACGGTAAATTTGTATGAGAGGGGGAAGACGTGACCTGCAAGACAAGCAAACACTGCACACCGATGTGGTGCTTGCCACACCAACTCTGATGCTTTAAGTCAGAAAACTAATGGAAGAGCAAGAGGAGAAGTAGAGAGTTTAGAGAATGAATTTCAGGATCCATTCTTTAGTGGCGATGAGGAGTTTAAATACATGTTTCTATTCTAGGGTTTCGAGGCGTTCAGAGGTAATTCGGGACTGAATTGAGCGGAACCGGGGCGACCGAGAGCACCGGGGACCGAACGGAGGCAAAAGAGCTCGGCCTCGGCCTCGATCCAAGGCCGAGACCGACCAAGTTGGCCCGACCCTCTGGTCTGTTTTTCCTCTGGGTCAGTTTCCTGGTCCTATTTCTGCCCGATTGTCCTCGTCAGCTCCTTGTGCATTGGAGTGGTCCAAAGTTATCTATAATAATTAGTTTAATGCATCAAATATCTATTAATATGTTTGAATTATAATACGTCAACTCGAACAAAACTGCCAACATGAATATAGCTCAACTAGCATAAGACGTGTACTAATGACCAAAAGGTCTTTGGTTCGAATCTTCCTACCCCACAAACTCGAAATAAACTCAATTGATCCATAAATTACTCACATTATAACAATTGGACAAGGTATTTGTCTAAACTATATGTCCCACAATGTTAATCTCAGGATGAATGTGAATTTCGTTACGATTAATCTCAAATTTATCGTTTTTTTTTTTGAGTACATCAACATTTTGGGGTGGGGGATTCAAACCTCTGACCTCATGGTCGAGGGTACATGTCAATTACCGCTGAGCTAAGCTCGCTTTGGCCAAATTTACCTTATTTAGATTTTGTAGATTTACAGTACATTTGAAATGAAAATATAATCGTGCGACCATTGTTAATTTCTTTTTGATTAATTTATCTCAAATATTACTGTCTACCAATTTCAAATCCTATAACTACTTTTGAAAAATGTGTAAACTTTTTAATCTTTTAAGTTTGTTGTTTGGACACTTGCAAATATGGCAACAAACTCCATTAATAGCAAATCTAACATAAAGATTAAGAATTTGCGGATATGGAAAAAAAAAAAAAAAAAAAAAAAAAACACTGGTCCAAACCACTTGCTAAAAAGACAAATAGACCATTTAAGTTTAACTCACGTTCATAAGTGATAGATGTCAATCACTAATTAACGTTTATCATTGATTGACATCTATCGATGATAAACATTAATCACCAATTAAGTATATTTCAATAGTCGACATAAGCATAATTCAACTGACATAAAACTTGTATTAGTGACAAAGAGATCTGTGGTTCGAATCCTCCCAATCTCACATGTCAAAAAAAAAGTATATCTCATTCTTAGATAACATGGGGTTCTATCTCAAAACCAATTGGCAAATGAGTGGAGTAACCCATCTATCTTATAATCTGTGAGGTCTCCACTAATCTTTTCAATGTGGGATCCTCAACATGCCCCCTCAAGATGGTGCCTCTTTGGGTTCACCATTCTTGGATCGGATCCCAATATCTTTTCTTGGACCGAATACCCGTTTGGGTTTAATGTGCTCTGATACCATCTTAGATAATATGGGGTTCCATCTCAAAACTAATTGGCAAATGAGTGGAGTAACCCATCTATCTTATAATCTGTGAGGTCTCTACTAATCTTTTCAATGTGTAATCCTCAACACTCATTAAATGGTCATCAGTACAAGACTTATTCCAGTTGAGCTATGCTAGTCATTAATAACTAATTTACTATTATTTTAAAATGGAATTACGTTGAATTGTCTAGATAGGCGCACAAAAAAATTTAAAAATTGTCATACTGTAAATTATTTTAGAAAATTCAAATGAATGCATTTATGTTTTATTAACAAATGCAACGAAACTATTTACATTGAACTTGAGAGAGATTTTTTGAATTTTGATGATTTATTTTAGGTTAAGTTACATGTTTAGTCTTTGAAAATTGTTTTTAAAGTTAGTTATTAAGATTTGAAAATGGTGGATAGTTTCATGGGGCAGTTGCATAGATGGCAAATTGGACCAAATTAATAGAAAATATAGTACAGTTGCAAACTAATTGAAAATATAGCAAAATTAATTGTACAAGACCAAAAAGCTGTTGTCAGATTCTATCCGTGTCTATCACTGATAGACTCTGATTATTCAAAGTATATCAGTGTCTATTGCTGATAGACTTCGATTAGTCAAAATCTATCAGTGACTATCACTGACTTTGATTAATTAGAGCCTATCAGTGATAGTCACTGATAGATTTTGATTAACAAGAGTTTATCAGCGATAGACACTGATAGACTCTGAATAATCGGAGTCTATCAGTAGACTGATAGATTTTGATTAATCAGACTTTATCGCTGATAAACTTTGATAATCGAAGTCTATCAGATAGACTCTGATAGATTTTGCTATATTTGCAATTTTTTTTACATGGTGCTATATTTGCTATTAATTTGGTCCAATTTGTCATCCACTGCAATTTTCCTAGTTTCATTGGGCATATTATTAATTTTCAAACATTTAACGTACGTATTATAATTCTTTCATTTTTTTTTTCCAAGTTTCATAGAGTTGTTCTAAGTCTTAATTTTCTTAGGGCTTTTTAGCTATGAAAAAGTTCCTAAACCATGGTGTATGGATAATACAAAATATGTAAAATATAAAATTTGTAGAAGTTTTAGTCTAATAAGAAATGGGTGCCTTTGTTATCTATCATATGAACATGTATATTGTGTATATTACAATCTAATACTAATATAAAAACATAATATGTACGTTAGAATCTATCACTTATATATAAATATAATTTGTATGTTAGAATCTATGATCAATATACAAATTTACTAATTTTATTGAACTACATAAACCCTAATTCTCGCCAAAGAAAAAGAAAAAAGCTACCTTAAGTAAGGTTTTAAAGTCATTCTTTTGCACTATCTAAACAAAAATTTCTTGACCCTATATTTTGGAAAAACTAAATTTATTAGAAGGGTAAAGTCAAAATATCATCAATGGAGAAAACAAAATATTATGGTTACACCATGTGAAATCCTTGAATTTCTAGAAACTCACTTTAAAAGTCTTTCAATTTCAATTTTCTTCATCTTTTTCTAAAAGTGTGTGAATATCGTCTCATGTTTATCATGCATCTTACTATGGAACTATACGATATAAAAGTCAAACAAAAATTTATGGTATAAATAGTTATATTTGGTAAAGTTTGATTGTAAATAAAGGTTTCATTGCAAGTTTAATCCCCTAAACTTTCAGAGTTGTATCAATTAGGTCATTGAACTTTAAAAAGTGTCTAATAAGTCCCTAAACTTTCAATTTTGTTTCTAATAGGTCCTTAAACTTTAAAAATGTCTAATAGGTCCCCGAACTTTCAATTTTGTGTCTAATAGGTCTCTGACATATTCGAGATTTTTAAAAATTAATCAATCTACTATATATAAAATTGAATATATTTTATGTCTATTGAGACTCTAAACTTCCAATTTTGTATCTTGAGTTAAAAGAAATAGAAAAACAAATTCTGAGGGTAAATTTGAAAATGAATAACCATCAAATGTGTAAACTTTTAATCTTTTTAAGTTTGTTGTCTGGACCCTTGCAAATATGGCAACAAAGTCAATGAGTAGCAAATCAAACAAAAAGTTAAGAATTTGCAGATATAGTAAACTTCAACCCATTGGTCCAAACCCACTTGCTAAAATGACAAATTTGATCATTTAACTTCAACTCACCTTACAAATGTCAAACACTAATTAGCGGTTATCACTAATTTGGCATCTATTGGTGATATCATTAATCACCAATGGAGGACATCTCAATAAATTACTTAATTGTTCTTAACAATGATAACTAATTTACTTTTTTTTTTTTGTCTTTTGCTAGTAAGTTTATGATTTGTAAGAGTAATTACGACGTAGCTTGAGAAGTACTAGCTAGGGGTTTATATAACTAGATAGAATTAACAAAATTTGTTCTTCTATCTTCATCTCAAATTTAGTAATCAATCGTGTGAAATAAAGGTCAAATTAGAGATGTCAACAAGAGCATCGCTCAACTGGCATAGAGTTGTTCTGTGCAATAAAATTAACAAATCCTTCTTTCTATCTCCAGGACCGTCATTTAGCATGTGTGGGTTGTGACTCATCTAAGGCTCCAAAATTAAAAAAAAAAATCTTTTGATAGACAAAAAATTTCAAATTCTCACCTATTCATTTCGTTCTTCTTGTCAAGAAAAACTCTTCCAAATCCTTCTTTTGTCAATTCTCATGCTAAGTTAGACATAAAACTTTTTAATCTAGTTCAAAGGATGACACTTTTTAAATAAAAAAAATATCACTATTATATAGTTGCTTGGTGACATTTTTTTAGTTTCATATATTTTGTTTTCATTCCTTTTTTTTAAAAACAATGGTATAATACAATGAATTTTGATAGTTTAAAATTTTGTCTTTACTATAAAATATTTTAGGGCCTCGTCTTGAAAAGTATAGGGATCATCACATTTGGGACGAACCTGTCTATCTCCACCTCTAATTCAATTAACAGACATAAAATATCTCCACCTCTGATTCTCAATGAATGGTGTGAAATAAAGGTCAAATTAGAAACAAAACCCGATCGTCAAAAGTTTGAATGAGAATTGCGGAAAAAGGAAGTCGAATTAGGCAAAAAGAAAATGAAAATGTGATTCATAACATGAAAGAAAGAGAGAAAAGAAAAGTAAAAATAACAAAAACAAAAAACCTTTGCATTCAAATAGGCCAACTTGGATTCGGCGCCGATTCTCTCAAGAACTTGCATTACATTGGGATGTCAATATCTCAATTAAATCTTCAAACTTTTTTGCATTGAATTATCGACCATAACTTTTTATCTTGTGATTATTCCTTATGGACCCATAAGAGTGTGGAAAGCAAGAAAAACAAAACACCAAAAGTTTGAAACTTTCAAAGCCACAAGAAACGTTTTCGAAAGCTGTAGGGCTGATGGCTTCGTGTCAAACAGATTCCAACTCAGACATTTGTGTCGTTTTAATTGACTAGGTAAATGAATAAAGGTTGCTTCGGGTTTGACTGTCGAAAATTCTACATAATGAAAAATAATGTACTGTTTTTCTTTTATTTTTGTGTCTTATTTGAAAAAGGGGAAAATAGATTGTGTTTTTTGTGGTAAAGACTGAGAAGCCATGAGCTATTGTTTAGTACATAATGTAGATGTAAGAAAACTTTGAATGGCCCGTTTGGATAGTGGATATTATTTTTATTACCTGGGATATTTTTTATTAAAAAAAAGTGAACATTCATAAAACAAACATAGATTAATTTTGTATGACCTCACTAAAATTCCATCTCAAAATTTGCGAAACAAACAACCCCTAATAACATTGAATAAGAACAAAGATCAACTAAACCACAACGATTGCAATCTCACTTTTAAAACCACAAAACCCATAAAGAATACGAATAAAAGATCAAACGCATCTCAATCCATCAATTTAAAGTTCCGTGCCTAATATGACTATATAACACATATAGCGTACTCAAAACAGAAGTTTCGATGTTCAAACCCGCTTTCCAACCAAAAGTAGAAAGAGGGTGGTTTTAAAGTAAATGAATAAAGGGGGAGTGGGTTGACTGTGAATATATTTTGTAAGAAAGAGAATTCTAATGTAGTGAATGTGAAAAGAGAGAGAGAGAGGGAATCTAATGAATGAGAATGAGTAAAATGTAATGTGTTTTTAGTGTGTGTGTTGTTTGGAAAAGAGTTGAGGGGATTCAGAAAATAGTAGATGGGGAACTTTTAACAAAAATGTGTGTGGCATATTTTCAGCTTTTTGGATGCTGATGCAAAAAGATGCATGCTTCTAAACTTTTAAAACAAACCACACCATATCTCTCTCTTTCTTTTCTTTCTCGTCGCATACACACAAAATAGATTCCTCCTTTTTAGGGTTGTTAAAATTTAGTGGAGTTGTTGCAGAATTTAATACACTTTTTTTTCTACTTTTGCCTCCCCAAAGTGATAGAGAGAGAGAATAATGCATTATAAAAGGTTCGGGGAGAGACTCGATAATATCTGAGTTGGCTCAATCGACATAAGGTGTTGGAGGTGCGACCAAAGTTCCATATTGACTAGATAACGGGAGGATCATGGGCTAGGACAAGTATCTCCATTGGTATGAGGCATCTTGGGGTGAACCAAAAGCAAAGCCATGAGGGTTATGTCCAAAGTGGACAATATCATACCATTGTGAAGATCGGCGATGATTTGGATCTCCTACCAGCTCGTCAACTGTTGAACTAAAAAAAATGTTGAGAGAGAGTTTTTTAGAATAATGTATACCATTTGTTTTTTTGAAAATTATGTTGTTTTCTCTCAATTTCTTCACGATGGTTTTTATTTTTGTTAAGGATACATTTGTATTTCTAGTTAAATTTCAAAAACAACAACAAATTTTTTAAAACTATTTTTTCTAGTTTTCAAAACTTGACCTTGAAAGCATGAGAAGAAGTTAAGTTAGATAACCAAAACAAAGAAACAGATGGATGTAGTGTTTGTAAGTTTAATTTTCAAAAGTCAAAAACCAAATGATTATGAAACACACGACCCAATGTTTTAGTTTACCAAATGTGAAGGATTATTGCAACTTTTCAACCTATTAAACGAAGTTGCTAATGCATGTATCTGCAAATTGAACTATACTAATTAGGTGTTATTGATCAATTGAGTTGTGTTTAAGTATTATCAATATCTTAATATCAATTGAGTCATGCATAGACACATGAATTATTTTAAATCGTTCGAGTATCCGGTAATTTCATGTTATTGTATATGATGTTATTATATTAAAGTTAGGTAAAATCAAAAACTTATGAGGGATAAATATAAAAGCTATGAACTTTAAACCCCATGGACATCAATGATTGCTCAAAAGATAAATTAAAAATAAAAACAACGTTAAAAGAAAGGGACAGAGAGAGAGAAGAAGAAGTCTATTAGTTAAAAGAAAAAGGGATAAAAACGACTGCTCAGTAACTTTTTTCTACGTGAGAATCTGAGTAAAAAATATAAAATCACCTTTTACTCTGTCAAAAAAAAAAAAAAAAAAAAAAAAAAGACACTTTTCTGCATGCTTACACGTGGGGTTGGCAGAAAAGAGAAAATAAAAAAGAAAGAAATAAAACAAAAGAAAGAGGAAGGAAGCAAAGAGGTTTGGATGAATGAACATGAAGCAAAAAAGCTGTTGAAAAGTTTGTATTATTATTACATGTACTTGTGATCATGAAACAACAATTATGGACCATACCTTCATCATGCCTCCCCATGTTAATCCTTGCTTCTAAATGTCTTTTTGTTTTTTTCTTTTTAATTTTATTTCGGTTTTTGAACTTTTACAAGGTTAAATTACAAATTTAGTCCACGAACTTTGGTTTGTGTTTACTTGGTTCGTGAATTTTCTAAATTACAAATGGAGTCCTCGAACTTTTGAATTTGTTAAAATTCATAAATCTACTAGACACAAAATTAAAAATTTAGGCGCCGTTTGATAACCACTTGGTTTTTGAAAATTAAGCCTATGAACACTATTTCTCCTTATAAGTTTCTTTGTTTTGTTATCTACTTTATTTCTATGTTTTTAAGAACCGACTCAAGTTTTGAAAACTAAAAAAATAAGTAGTTTTCAAAAACTTGTTTTTATTTTTGAAATTTGGCTAAGAAGTCAAAGTGTCCTTAACAAAGATGCAAATCATGGTAAGGAAATTGGAAGAAAACAAACATAATTTTTAAAAATAAAAAACCAAAAATCAAATGGTTATCAAACGAGGCATAAGAGTTCCATCAAACATAAAATTCAAATTTATATCTAATGGGTCAATTAATTTTTTAAAATTTTAAATTTTTCATAGACTTATCAGAAACAAAATTGAAAGTCAAGAAAATTATTAGACACAAAACTGAAAGTTTAAGAACCTATTAGACAAATCTAAAAGTTTAGACCCCATTTGATAACCATATTTGGTTTTTGGTTTTTGGTTTTTGAAAATTATGCTTGTTTCTTCCCAATTTCTTTACAATGGTTTTCATCTTTCTCAAGGACGCATTTGAATTCCTAGCCAAATTCTAAAAACAAAAACAAGATTTTGAAAACTACTTTTTTTAGTTTTCAAAAACCAAGTCAAATTTTGAAAACAAGGGAAAGATGTAGATAACAAAACAAAGAAACTTGTGAGTAAAAGTGGTGTTTGTAGGCTTAATTTTCAAAAACCAAAAACCAAAAATCAAATGGTTATCAAACGGGGCCTTAGGAACCAAATAGACACGAACCTTAAAGTTATGTAATTAACTACACTTGTAATTTAACCTTTTTTTTTTTTAAGAATTATCCTCTTTTTATTCTTAAATTTGGATGACTATTTTTACTCTCTAAGTTTTTAAAAACAATCATCTTGGTTTCGTTTGTTATTTTTGTATTAATGGTTTAATATGTGTCTTAATATCCTGATGGAAAAGATGAATTGTTGTTTCCTGAATGATATATATACTAACACTCCTTAATATTTCCAAGAGTTTCTCTGCGCTGCTTATTTGTGCTTAAATTTTTTGGATTATACTAGAAATCATATAAAAACTTCTTATAATTCGATTTTTTAGATTGTTTCATTTTCATCCATAGTATTGTGTCGAATATCTTTTTGACTATGTGCGAGTGATTCCACTATTATTAGTGAATTATAATTATTAATGAGCAATAGTAGAATAATTCTTTTATATTCATAGGCCAACAAGAACATATATCTTAATTGGCATAAAGTTGTACTAATGATCAAGAGATCTGTGGTTCGAACCTCTCACCCAACTCACATACTATCAAAAAAAAAAAAAAAAAAAAACCTTTATATTTTATAGGGATAGGGAGCATAATTCACATGAATATGATAAGTCTCAACGCATGTACGGAATATCCAAATATATATATAAACATATGGGGTTGGAGGATTTGAACCTCTTAATTAGTCGAGGATATAAGCTTTTATGCTAGTTGAACTATGTTTTTGATGGCATCGGCATGGCTATATAGATAATACTAAAATAATTAGGTAAAAATGGTTACAAATATAATATAAATCAGAATATGTTAAATAAGTGATTAAAGTGTGTTAGGATAAAATACTAAAATAAAATTCAATATAAAAATTTATTCAGTGATCTTCATTGTTATAAAATTTATAAGGCAAGCTAAGAAAGTTGGCTCTTGGAATCACTTCCAGTCGTGGTTGGCGAAATCCAACCACTTCACAAAATCCAACCACTTCACCTACTGATTCATCTATATATAAATTAATTGCCAATATGTGTTAAATCAATCACCATTATTTAAATTAATAAATTATTTATACATTTTTTAAAAGTGCTATATTAGTAAATAATTTTCAGAAAATATATATTTATAGTTAATTTCAAGAAAATATATAAATATATAATTAAATTAAGCTACCCAATAAAAATTCCAGAAAAAAAATCTTAAAAACAGACAGGAAAATATACTAAAAGTTGATTAACATTTGTTTAAAACAAAACTTGATACATATTAAGAAACGAGAGTAAATAATGCCTTGCTTGATCTTATTCATTAACATAAGGCTGTATAAATAGCCATAGAATACACAAGCTGTACAGTTAGGAAGAAACTGAAATAATCTGAAAATAACTTCCTAACTAAGAATCTGTAATATGTTACTCCCCCTCAAGATGGAAACATGATATTAATGATTCCCATCTTGGATAGTAATGAAGAAAAAGAGGAGGAAGGTAACGCCTTAGTGAAGAGATCGGCCAATTGAAGATTTGAACGAACTGGTAGCAACTTGACAATGCCAGCAGCAATTTTCTCCCGAATGAAATGGCAATCAAGCTCTATATGCTTGGTTCTCTCGTGAAAAATAGGGATGGAAGCTATATGGACTGCAGCATCATTATCACAAAACAGAAGTGCAGGCGGATGAGATGAGACTTGAAAATCTTTTAACAACTGTTGTAACCATACCAGCTCACAGGAAGTAGTGGCCGTAGCACGGTATTCTGCTTCTGCAGATGACCTGGAAACTGTGCTCTGTTTCTTTGCCTTCCAAGAGACAAGAGACTCCCCTAGAAAAATGCAAAAGCCAGTTTTTGATCTCCTAGAGTCAGGGCATGAGGCCCAATCAACATCTGAAAACGCTCGAAGTTGAAATGGCGAAGAGGCAGAGAGGAAAATGTCTTGTGCTGGACAACCTTTAAGATATCGAATGAGAGCATAAGCAGCCTGCAAATGGGACGTACGGGGCTTAGCAACGAACTGGCTAAGCTTAAGGACTGCAAATGTGATGTCGGGTCTGGAAATGGTCAAGTAAAGCAAACGTCCAATGAGTTGCCGATATACTGTGAAATCTGGAAGAAGAGTTCCATGCTCAGCACTGATTTTGTTGTTTGGACCCATAGGCAAAAACGAAGGTTTTGAAGCTAGAAGACCAGCATCTTCTACAAGCTGAAGTGTGTATTTCCTTTGGGATAGGAATATACCTTTGTTGGAACGAGCAATCTCCAAACCCAAGAAATACTTCAGAGAGCCTAAGTCCTTCAACTTGAATGTATCATGGAGGTGAGCTTTGAGTTCATTAATGACAATAAAAGAGGCTCTTGTAATGACTATGTCATCAACATAGACAAGAAGAGCCAAGAAAGACATCTTAGTTCCCTTTGTAAATAGGGAGTAATCCGACTTGGATTGTTTGAATCCGAGAGATATCAAAGCGCACGGAAACTTGTCAAACCACTGTCTCGATGCTTGTTTTAAACCGTATATCGATTTGTGTAATTTACAAACCAATTTCTCCCCCTGGGGACTAACGACCCCATGTTTGTAACCCAAGGGTAAGTCCATGTAGACTTCTTCGAAAAGGTCTCCGTGTAAAAACGCGTTGTTGACATCTAGTTGAATGAGAGGCCAATTCCGAGAAGCTGCGACAGTGATAAGGACTTTAATGGTTACTGTTGGGTTCCTAGAGTGAGTATAAATATGGTATAAAAGGACTCTAGAACTCTGTGCAAGTATACACAGTCCGCAGCAAGTAATAAGTATTATCAATCCAAGGCCTGAACTAGCTTCCACTTTATCTATTTTGTATAACTCCTTAATGGTTTCAAAAGATGGTAAAAATGATTGGTTTTTATAAGAATAATGCTGAAGCAAAATAAATGACAGAACAAAGAATAAACAAATAGGCAGACAGATTAGAGACAGGCGCTGGTCAGGATTTAGTAACTGTTTTAAAAGATGCTCTAGCAATATTACTGATCATGCAAACTCTCGCAGTATTATTAGCGGATTCCTCCTGGAACTCCGGATTTTTTGGAATGTGTTTCAACCCCAATGAAGTACGACCGATCAAGCACTAGGCAACTGGCCATCCCTAGCTCAGTCACTGGCGTTCACCAATACACAATGATCGTAGTGTGATTAATCGCCACACACTCTCTAAATCATCCCTGAAACTAGAGAGAGGTATTCATACCGGCTGGCCAAGCGGGCATAAAATAGAAATGAACACAACAATTAATCAAGATGCATAGAATCAATATTTATTACTAAAGTTAAGCACGACAATCACATAGTTCCTAACCAACGCCTAAGCTACTTAGTTCATAATATGCATGGAAACGCACGTTACAATCTGAGTAGGCATGTCCATAATTACAAGATAATAAAAGGAAATGCTAATCTCCTTGATCAGCTTGCAATGATGGTCTTCTAGGTGGTCTCCAATCTCTCTCCTTTATTCGGCTCCCAAAGGTGGAAGGAACTTCCCAAGAATGGAATGTTTTCTCCCAAAGATGGAATGTATTTGACTTGAGACGGCTCCTCCTTTTATAGAGTGATAGCAAGCCCTAATTAGGTCAATCTAGACACGTGGATGGCTCTCCTTGCTCCTTTATCCCGAGATTAACTTAACAGAATTCAGTTCATTAAATTGGCTAACGAGCTGTGACGTGGCAGTTTTGCTCCCAGCTTTGCTGCCGCACAGATTTTGCTCCCTTAAGTCGCCCAGCAACAGATTCTGCATAAAATGATTTCCAAAGCTTCCATTCTTCCAAATGGGTTAAAACATGTAATATATATCTAAAACCAACCCTATTAAGCACAAAAGACACACAAATCAATATAGAAATGAGGCCTAAATAACTACTTTTTGGGCAGTTATCAGTTACCATTTTAGCCACGGGTGAGAAGGTCTCAATGTAATCTAAGCCTTCTTGTTGAGTGTAACCTTTGGCAACCAAACGAACCTTAAACCTTTCTACAAAGCCATCAACTTTGTGTTTGATTTTATATATCCACTTGCACCTGATTGAGTGTTTTCCTTTAGGCAAAGGGACAATAGACCAGGTTTTGTTAGCCTCCATAGCACTCAATTCAGTCATCATAGCCTCTCGCCAATGCTCATGGGGCACGACTTGATGGAAAAATTGCGGTTCATAAGTGGAGGATACATTTAGGACAAAACTTCTAAATGTGGGAGAGAGCTTATAGTAGGATAAGAAGTTGGTTACTGTGGTAGGTAAGGGATTGGAATGTAAGAGGCTGCAGTGGAAGTCTTGAAGGTAGGACGGCTGTTTAGTAGGTCTAGTTGAACGTCTGGGAGCTGGCATTTGTGGAGCAAGAAGGTTGGGAGGATCATTAGGGATATGTGGAGCTTCATTCTGATGTGCAACACCAGAAATATCAGTGGCAAAACAAGGCTCGATGACAGCAGATTGCTGTGTAACATCATTAAGGACAGTAAGTTGGTCTATGACAGTAGTTGGCGAGGGATCAGTAGTTGGTGAGGCAATTTGGTCAGTGGAAGAGGATAAACCATCATAGTTGAATGGTTTTGGCAAGACAAGGTCTGGAAAGGGATCATATGTATCAGCCGAGACAGTGGTGCTATGAAAGGGGAAGAGATGTTCATGGAAGACGACATCTCGGGAGACAAAAAAGCGTTTGTGCTCTATGTCATACAATTTGTATCCCTTCATGCCTTGTGGATATCCAACAAACACGGATGGCGTGGCTCGAGGATGGAACTTCGATCTACTTGAAGGGAGAGTCGAAGAAAAACACAGTGAGCCAAAAACACGCAGCATTGTATAATCAGCATTCTTCTTATACAATCTGAAGTAAGGTGTTTGCCAAGCAACAACCGGTGAGGGGGTCCTATTGATCAAATGGCATGCGGTCAGAATGCATTCACCCCAAAATTGGAGAGGAACACGTGACTAGAAAAACAAGGCTCTCGCAACATTCAATAGATGTTGGTGCTTCCTCTCAACGATGGAATTCTGTTCGGGGCATTGGACACAAAAGAATTGATGCTCAACACCTTTAGACTGAAAAAAAAACTTTGAAGGAGAGCTCTGGAGCGTTGTTCGAGCCAAAACACTTAATAGGGAGACCAAACTGTGTATCAACATACTGAAAAAAAAATTGGTACTATGGTTAAAGCTTCAGACTTATGTTTCATAAGGAAGACCCATGTGTAACGAGTGAAGTCATCAACAATCGTTAAGAAATATTTGTAGCCAGAATGAGTGGGGGTTTGAAAGGGACCCCATGTATCACAGTGTATCAGCTCAAACGGATTGGTGGCAGTGTGTGTACTAGGAGAAAAGGATAATCTCCTCTGCTTGGCTAAAGGACATATTAAACAAGTCTTATGAAGAAAGGAGTGACATGACAACACATCCTTTAAAGCATTGAGGTGTTTTATGGACGGATGACCAAGACGATCATGCCATAATGTGCTTTTACATTGTGTAACAGAATTACAAGTAAAATCGGGTTCAACAGACTTGTCAACAGTAGACAACTTATTCAACAAGGAGCTATGTTCTAAAATGTATAGACCTTGCCAGAAGCTAGCCTTTCCAATCCTCTTCAAAGAGTACTTGTCCTGGAGTAAACAAGAGTTACCAGCAAATGATATCATAATCAGTAATTTCGAAGTTAAGGCACTAACAGATATGAGGTTGAACTGAAAAGTCGAAATGAACAAAACATTCTGTAGAATAAGGCTATCAGACAAACGAACTTCTCCAACATAGTTAACTGTGATACGACTTTGATTAGGTAAAGTAGCATTATACCCAGAGACTGGCAGTAAGGATGAGAATAATTCTTTGACAAAACAAATATGAGTTGAAGCACCTGAGTCAATGATCCAATTATGAGAGGCAGGGATAAATGAAGAAGTACCTGCGATATGCGAATTGGAGGAAGATGAAGACTCAGGTTCAGTCTTGGCAGTAGCAAGATGAGACTGGAGCATTGCCAATAGTCCCTGGCATTGCTCAGTCATTAAATTCGCCATTGCAGTGGCTTCAACTTTGGTAGGAGCGGAAGTAGTGGGAGCAATCTTCTGATTTCGATACCCAGGCGGATACCCATGGATTTTGTAGCAGCGATCGACTGTGTGACCAAGAATGTTGCAATGAGTGCAATGCGGTCGTTCCTTCTTCTTGAAATTTGGAGGACGAGAAGCTTGGTTTGAAGAAGAAGATTGAGAGCCTTTGGCCATTAGAACGGTGGTGTTGGAGGAAGGGGCGGTGGAAAACCGCTGTTCGACTTCTTGTGCCACAAGGGAGAAAGCTCGAAGGATGGAAGGTTTTGGTTCCATCATCAGGAGCTGAGTGCGAATATGCCCGAAGGATTCGTTTAGGCCCATTAGAAACGCCATGACATGTTCTGTTTCGAAATACTTGGCAAGATCTTTAACACCGCCGCAAGAACAAAGACCGCAAGAGCAAACAGGTCGGTATGAAATCAATTCGTTCCATAGGGTCTTCAATTTGGCGAAATACGCGGTGACTGACAACTGATCTTGCACCAGATTGGAAATTTCGCGTCGGAGTTGGAAGATGCGCGGACGATTTTTCCTCTGATATCGCTGTTGAAGGTCAATGCACATATCAAGGGCAGAATCGGAGTAGTTGATGTTGGCTGCAATTTCTTTGGAAATGGCTGTTAGAATCCATGATTTTACCACACTGTTGCATATTGTCCAAGAACGAAGTAGATCGTCAGTGGGACGAGGTAGAGTGCCGTCGATGAACCCTATTTATTTCTTCACGGTAAGGCCAATCATCATTGCTTGGTACCATGAGGTATAATTGGACTTAGTGAGAAGCTCTGAAACGAGGACAAGATTCGTCCCATCTGAATGGTGAAGGTAATAGGGGCTGGTATACAAATCTACGACGGATTGGTTAGTGGGTTGGATAGTAGGATTTGCGGCCATTGTAGAAGCAAGAATTTCTCTCAAAAGCTAAATGTCATCTGATACCATATTAAGAAACGAGAGTAAATAATGCCTTGCTTGATCTTATTCATTAACATCAAGCTGTATAAATAGCCATAAAATACACAAGCTGTACAGTTAGGAAGAAACTGAAATAATCTGAAAATAACTTCCTAACTAAGAATCTGTAATCTATTAATACATATACAATAATTTTTTTTATTAAAAGAATACAGGCTATATAAAAATTTGGGCCATGCCATAGGACGAATATTAATTGAAAAAATAGTAGAAAGAATCAAACTGACTATTTTATAAAGTTCATCAATCAAAATTATATTTATATATTCTTTTACCTTTTAAATAATAGGTGTGCGTTATTTGATAATATTATATTATTCTGTTTCTTATTTTTTCAAGTTTTTATTATTGTAACGACCCATCTTCTCATGACTAATTCCTAGGGTCGTTACCACATGCATGCCTAATTACTTTTAGGAGAAAGCTTATTTTGAAATAAACATTAATACAAACGTTCGAGATTTTAAAGTAAAGGAAACCTTTCGGCCTGGGATCCCAAGTAAAACAAGAAAACTTGCAAAAATTTCATTAAAACAAGGTTTCCTAAGGACATCATAAAGACATAATTAAAACCTTAAGAACCCCATCTACAAAACTAAATAAAAGGAACAAATAATAGGAAAAACTAGACTACGCGGAAGTCTTAATCATATGTTTTCCATGGCTCGTCAGCAGCAATCTGCCACGCGCGCTGTATGTCCTTGCTCGTACCTGAAAGGAAACATTTTGAAAAGAATGAGTATTAAAAATACTCAATAAGTAACTCTACTACTGGGAGGGGATTTACATGCATGCATCACAGGGGTAACTTGAGGTTAAGGGTTGTTAAAGGGGCTAATGGTCATTACATTTCATTTCGTTTCATTTATCATGTCATATGGGTCTCGTGGACAATTAACCAGCCTATCACATACTTACCAACTCACTAGAGGGGTACAAGTGGGAAATTGGGAGATCTCTACTCCTACTGATAGTAGAAGGCACCCAGTCAGTTGAGCCAAGTCTCACCCCTCAAGGCACCTATGCATACATACTCTAACAACCAACTCACTGGTGGGGGGCATCCATGGGTTTTTAGTTAGAACTTTACTCCCACAGATAGTAGATGGCACCTAGTCTGCGAAGCCGAGTCCCGCCCATTTAGCTCATCATCTCAGTCTATAAACATCTCAATCCTAGGTGTTTAATTGCCACGGTCCCCACTGGGATAAGTGATAGCGAGCATAGCTAGCTACTTTTACTTATTTAATTTAGCTAGTCTTTTATGATTTTTGGGCCATTTTATTGTGCTTTATTGTTTATTTTGTAGGAAAGCGATGATTAGAGCAAAAACGTGGAATTGGAGTTAATTGGGTGTTCGAGACGTGAAAATATGCCAAAGAACCGGAAAGTTCAAGCAACAAGGAGCCAAGAGAGAGGGCATTCTGCCCATCAGCGTCGAGACGCCACTCTTGGAGGGTCTCGACGCTGGTTTTCCTTAATTAGAAGAGGCGACAACGTCACAGCGTCGAGACGCTGTGACAATAGCTTCTCGACGCTACCGTTATTTCCATTCCAGACGCGCGTGTTTTAGAGGCAGCGTCGAGACGCTGTCTGGATAGCGTCTCGACGCTATGACGAAAAATCAGTATTTATAGTTCTTTTCGGCTAGGTTTTTGGGGGATTCAATTTTGGGACCTTTTGGAGCCGTAAAACAGAGGAGAAAACAGAGGATTGAGGCTGAACAAGAGGGAGAAAAGCGGAAATCAACCCATCGTTCGTGGGGATCGTAACGGGGACGTTCGGTCTCGGCCTACATTGAGTTTTCTTTTCCCTTTCCTTTTCTCTAGTTAGATTTATGGCTTTATTATGTTTAGTTGAGCTTGTAATACAAATCATGAGTAGCTAAACTTGTATCTTAGGGATTGATGTAGTTGATTGAGTTTATGGATTGATTTATGGTTTAAGTGGTGCAATGTTTATTTTGTTTGTAATCTTGATTTAATACTTTCAATTGATTGGCCATTAGTTGGATGATTTATGTTTTGAATCTAGCTCGGGAGAGGGGATTTGATATAGACATACTCAAGATTGCATGACTAAAGTTTATTTTCTAATTCGTGACGGTTTTAGATTAACTTTAGAATTGGTCAAAAGATCTCATTGCCTTGCATATTAATAAACTTAGATAGGGATATCAAGTTGGTTAATTTGCATGAGAATCAATTATACTCGGGAGAGGTAGTTGTGATTAAAGGGTCTTTGGCTCATAATTTCATTGTGCATAATAACTTACTCCTTAAAATCAATCCTAGACCAAATCGGCGAAATCAATTCCCTAAGTGTTTTTTCCAATTGAATTTCCACTTTTCACTTGCTTTGATTTAGTTTTCATATCATTCACTCACTACTTTTTGATCCCTAAATAAAATTGAGCAAGATAATTCACAATACTTGATTTGCTTCAAAAATCCAATCCAGAGGACGACATTCGAATTACATTCACTATATTATTACTTGACCCGTGTGCTTGCGGTTAGCAATTTTGCCCATCAAGTTTTTGGCGCCGTTGCCGGGGATTGGCATATTTAGCTAGATTAATATTATCGAAAAATTGTTCGGTCTTAATTTAGGGTGTATTTTATTTTTATTTTACTTTTCTAGTTTGATTGCATTTTTCCATATTTATTTTTCTTTCCATATTTGTTTTTCGAGTTTAGTTTTTCTTTTAGTTGAGTAATCTTTTCCTTATTTGTTTCTTGTTATTCCTTTTTAGATTAGTTTTTCCTTATTTGTTAGATTCCTTATTTGTGTTTTGCCATATTTATTTTGCATTCCATATTAGGCTATTTTGTTTCCTTTTCTAGATTATATTTTCCATATTTGGATTAGTTGTTTTCTTTTCTTTATTTTCTTTCCTTATTTGTTTTCTTTCCTTTTTAGGGTAGTTTTGATTTTATATGCGAAGTAATAAAGATTTGATTTTGGCACCTTTGGATCCCGAGATCGAGAAAACAATTCATAGGATTCGAAGAGAAAATAGAGAAATTGTTCAAATGGCTGACCAAAATATACCTGAGGAGCCTAGGCCTATTAGAGACTACTTTCAGCCCGTGTTTCAGGGGCAACAATCGGGGATTGTCTATGCTCCGATCAATGCCAACAACTTTGAGCTGAAGACCGGTCTCATTCAGATGGCTCGAGATTGTGCTTATAGAGGATCGCCCACCGAGGATCCAAACTCTCATCTAAAATCATTTTTAGACATTTGTGGGACGGTAAAAATTAATGGAGTTTCTGAGGATGCTATTCGCTTACGTTTATTTCCCTTTTCTTTGCAGGATAAAGCACGAGATTGGTTGCAGTCCATTCCCCCTGGAAGCATCACCACCTGGGATGCTTTGGTCCAGGCCTTCTTGAAGAAATTTTTCCCTCCTGCCAAGACGGTCAAGCTAAGGACCGAGATTGGGACATTCCAACAACAATATGATGAGCAGCTGTTCGAAGCTTGGGAGCGATTTAAAGAGCTACTGAGGAAGTGCCCTCAGCATGGCTACCCCGACTGGCTCCAGGTTCAATTGTTTTATAATGGTTTAACTCCTAGTACGAAAACGATTGTTGATGCAGCTGCAGGTGGGACTCTGTTGTCCAAGACCGTGGAAAATGCTCGCATTCTTTTAGAGGATATGGCCACAAACAGCTATCAGTGGCCATCTGAGCGGTCTACACCTAAAAAGATTGTTGCTGGAGTGTTTGAGGTTGATAAAGTAAGTGCTCTCCAGGCCCAGATGACCTCCCTTGCTAATGCTTTTATGAAATTTTCAGGTACAGGGAGTGCACAATCAATTGAATCAGCTGCTGCTTTGGCATCTAGACCTCAGGAGGAGACCATTAAACAGGTTCAGTATGTATCAAATTCTAATTTTAGGGGATATAATAATAATGTTACACCTACACATTATCACCCTAACAAAAGGAACCATGAAAATTTCTCTTATGCAAATACTAAGAATGTTCTTAATCCTCCTGGGTTTGCCCCTCAAACTCAAGAAAATAAAAAGTTAGATCTTGTTGGAGCTTTCATTGCAGAGTCTAGTAACAGGACAACTAAATTGGAGGAGGCAGTCTTTGCCATCAACTCAACAGTGAATGGCCACGATGCTGCCATCAAAAATATTGAGACTCAGCTGGGACAGTTGGTAAGTGTTGTAAGTACCATGAATAAAGGTAAGGCCCCAGCTGAACAGAAGAAAACTCAGATGGAGTACTGTAAGGCAATCGCTGTGCATCAGGAGGAAGCTGAAGAGGAGCCGGAGTCTGAGGATTATGAAACGCCCACAGGGGAAGCTGAGGAGGACACATCAGCAGATGAGGCTGAAAAGCCTAACCTTGAGCCTCCTATTCCTTCTCCCACACTGATGGTTCCCAAGGAAAAGAAAAAGAAAAAGAAGAAAAAGAACAATCAGGCTCAGTTTGATAAATTTATGAATGCTTTTATGAATCTGAACATTAATATTCCTTTTGCAAAGGCATTAGAGATGCCCCAATACAACAGGTTCATGAAGGAGTGGTTAGCAAAGAAGCGAAAGGAAAAGAAGGTTGACACCGTATATCTCGCTTCCACATGCAGAACCAGAGTACAACAGAAAGTACCTGAAAAAGTAGCAGATCCAGGGAGTTTTTCTGTTCCTTGTAGTTTTGGTACTTATTCTTTCAGAGCATTATGTGATTTAGGTGCTAGCATCAATATCATTCCTCTATCTCTGTGCAAAAAGTTAGACATAGGTGACATTAAATCTACTCCTGTAAAGCTCCAATTGGCTGATCAGTCTGTGGTTAGACCAGTTGGCATTGTAGAAAATATCTTAATCAGAGTAGGTAGATTTTTCCTCCCTATTGATTTATATGTTATGGACATGATAGAAAATCCTTCGATGCCTGTCATATTAGGAAGACCATTCCTCGCTACTGGGCGAGTGATTATTGATATTGAGCGCAGGGAGCTCACTGTAAGAGTCAAGAATGACAAAGAAATATTTAAAGCAGTTGAAGACTCTAAGGGACACTCGGACGTGCTTTTCATGGGCTACAAGAAAGGTGCAAGAAAGAGCACCATTGTTGGATTCACAGAAAAGAAGCCTCCTTGAAGCACGGCCAACACGTCGAGCTAATGACGTTAAACAAGCGCTTATGGGAGGCAACCCAAGTAAGTGTAGTTGTGCTTTTCTGTTTGCTTTTGATTCATTGTTTGTTTTTGTGTTGTAGTTCTTGTTTTCTGTCTCTCCTTTGCTTTCAAGCTTTCAAGATTTCAAGCAAGAAGTCATCATCAATCCAGGCCAGTATTATTCACTCCTCTCATTCTTTTATTGTTCTCATGCTTGTTTATGCCTTACTTTCTTTATACATTGAGGACAATGCATGTTTTAAGCTTGGGGGTGGAGTAGCATGTTTGTGGAGCCCTTGAGCATATGAGTTCGGGCTATAGTTTTGAGCTTTCTTTGAATTGAGCATATGGTTGTTGTCTGGATGTATTTTTGCATGATTATGATGTCCTAGGATAGGCTTTCTTGTCAATTTTCAAGCTTGTGATGAGTTGTAAGCATGAGTGCCCAAAAAGGGAGATTTTTTAAAATTTTTCTAGGAGATGGCTTGCATGAGTAGAGTATTTGTCTTGGCGAGATTTGGATTTGAATGCTTAGGAGCGAATTATTGGGTTCATATGCTTGTTGTCACCTCGATAGGTGTAGGGTAGAGCTAAAGCGTTAATTTTTTGCAAATTAGCATGTTTGATCTTGCTTAGGAGGAAAGAAAAGAATAATTGCTTATCATGCTCATAAAGAAAAATCAATTTTATTGGTACAATTTGAAATCGAGAAAGTCATGACTTGTGTGCACAAAGCAATGAGTAATAAAGATTTAGGCAAAAAGAGCTACCCCTGTTGTGATCAGTTAGGCCAACCAGAGAAATCTCAGGTTAAGGGTCCCTGCAATGGGTGTGTGAAAGCTAGTGCCACATATATTTGCTTAATTTAATTGTTAATTATAAGCACCTAAGTTGGGAGGAAAACAAACTAATTTGTTTCATTAACTCATTAGTGAAACCTTAGTACCAGTGTAGAGGGAAGATGAGCTGAGAGTTTAATAAATCAATCCCGGGCTAGTAGAGTCTGATCTTGTTGAGTTAGATCTCGCTTGTGCAAGTTAATTTTGGAAAAATTTTAATTTGTCTCCCTCATTGGTCCTTATGTGCATGTCTCTTGCTTCCTTGACTGTTGACTTTTGAGCCTTGAGGATTGAGTTATGATTATTGCATCCATTCTTCTACTGTGTGTTTGATTTGTAGTTTGCTCGAGGACTAGCAAAAGCTTAAGTTTGGGGGTATTTGATAGCGAGCATAGTTAGCTACTTTTACTTATTTAATTTAGCTAGTCTTTTATGATTTTTGGGCCATTTTATTGTGCTTTATTGTTTATTTTGTAGGAAAGCGATGATTAGAGCAAAAACGTGGAATTGGAGTTAATTGGGTGTTCGGGACGTGAAAATATGCCAAAGAACCGGAAAGTTCAAGCAACAAGGAGCCAAAAGAGAGGGCATTCTGCCCATCAGCGTCGAGACGCCACTCTTGGAGGGTCTCGACGCTGGTTTTCCTTAATTAGAAGAGGCGGCAGCGTCACAGCGTCGAGACGCTGTGACAATAGCGTCTCAACGCTACCGTTATTTCCATTCCAGACGCGCGTGTTTTAGAGGCAGCGTCGAGACATTGTCTGGATAGCGTCTCGACGCTATGACGAAAAATCAGTATTTATAGTTCTTTTCGGCTAGGTTTTTGGGGGATTCAATTTTGGGACCTTTTGGAGCCGTAAAACAGAGGAGAAAACAGAGGATTGAGGCTGAACAAGAGGGAGAAAAGCGGAAATCAACCCATCGTTCGTGGGGATCGTAACGGGGACGTTCGGTCTCGGCCTACATTGAGTTTTCTTTTCCCTTTCCTTTTCTCTAGTTAGATTTATGGCTTTATTTTGTTTAGTTGAGCTTGTAATACAAATCATGAGTAGCTAAACTTGTAGCTTAGGGATTGATGTAGTTGATTGAGTTTATGGATTGATTTATGGTTTAAGTGGTGCAATGTTTATTATGTTTGTAATCTTGATTTAATGCTTTCAATTGATTGGCCATTAGTTGGATGATTTATGTTTTGAATCTAGCTCGGGAGAGGGGATTTGATATAGACATACTCAAGATTGCATGACTAAAGTTTATTTTCTAATTCGTGACGGTTTTAGATTAACTTCAGAATTGGTCAAAAGATCTCATTGCCTTGCATATTAATAAACTTAGATAGGGATATCAAGTTGGTTAATTTGCATGAGAATCAATTATACTCGGGAGAGGTAGTTGTGATTAAAGGGTCTTTGGCTCATAATTTCATTGTGCATAATAACTTACTCCTTAAAATCAATCCTAGACCAAATCGGCGAAATCAATTCCCTAAGTGTTTTTTCCAATTGAATTTCCACTTTTCACTTGCTTTGATTTAGTTTTCATATCATTCACTCACTAATTTTTGATCCCTAAATAAAATTGAGCAAGATAATTCACAATACTTGATTGTCTTCAAAAATCCAATCCAGAGGACGACATTCGAATTACATTCACTATATTATTACTTGACCCGTGCGCTTGCGGTTAGCAATTTTCCTATCAATAAGCAACCTATCCTCATTTCGTATTAGGACCCTTACTAACAGAATCTGATTTAACTTGCAACCTAACCATCAAGTTTCTTTCCCATTGATAACTCTCCAAAAGGGAGTTATTTAGGCCTTATTTCTATATTGATTTGTGTGTCTTTTGTGCTAAATAGGGTTGCTTTTAGATAGATATTATGTGTTTTAACCCATTTGGAAGAATGGAAGCTTTGGAAGTTATTTTGTGCAGAATATGTTGCTGGGCGACTTAAGGGAGCAAAATCTATGCTGGAGCAAAGTTGGGAGGAAAACTGCCACATCACAGCTCGTTAGCCAATTTAACAAACTGAATTTTGTTAAGCTATTCTCAGATTTATGGAGCAAGGAGAGCCATCCACGTGTCTAGGTCAACCTAATTCAAGCCTCCTATTACTCTATAAAAGGAGATAGCCGCCCAAGTCAAATTCATTCCACTTTTGGGGAAGAGATCATTCTCATTTCCACCTTTGGGAGCCGAATAGAGGAGAGAGATTGGAGACCATCAAGGAAACCATCATTTGCAAGCTGATCAAGGGAATTAATATTTTCTTGTATTATTTTGTGAATATGGATATGCTTACTCAGATTGTAACGTGTGTTTCCATGCATTTTATGAACTAAGTAGCTTTAGGCGTTGGTTAGGGAGCATGTAATTGTCGTGCTTAATTTCTAGTCATAAATATTGATTCTACGCATCTTGATTAATTGTTGTGTTCATTTCTATTTTATGCCCGCCTGGCCAGCCGATATGAATACCCCTCTCTAGTTTCAGGGATGATTTAGGGAGTGTGTGGCGGTTAATCACACTAGATCATTGTGTATTGGTGAACGCCAGTGACTGAGCTAGGGATAACTAGTTGCCTAGTGCTTGATCGGTAGTACTTCATAGGAGTTGAAACATATTCTAAAAAATCCGGAGTTCCGGGAGGAATCCGCTAATAAGACTGCGAGAGTTTTGCATGATCAATAATATTGCTAGAGCATCTTTTAAAACAATTACTAAATCCTGACCAACGCCTGTTTCTAATTTGTCTGTCTATTTGTTTATTTTCTGTTCTGTCATTTCTTTTGCTTCAACATTCTATAAAAACCAATCATTTTAACCATTCTTGAAACCATTGAAAAACTAAACAAAATAGATAAAGTGAAAGCTAATTCAGACCTTAGATTCGATAAATACTTATTACTTGTTGCAGACTGTGTATACTTGCACAGAGTTCTAGAGTCTTTTTATATCTCATTTTTACTCACTCTAGAAACCCAACACCCATAAAGGTGTATGAAGGGCTAATTTCACATGTACTAACTACCTCGCCTTTCATCTCATTCAAGCACATATATCATAACTAACATCCAAAACTCTAAATAGAAAAAGGCATATGTATAGTTTAAACAGCCAGCGACCAAAATCAGCATATCATAATCCAAGTGACATTACTAAACTTAGTCTCGTTATTCACTGTAATGCTACCGAAAATTTAGCAGCATAACGACATACGTATAGCTGACCCCAAATTTTCTTATCACCTGCAAACAAGAGAATACGCTTCTATATTCAAACTGCCCAACTACAAACTTCCACAACACTTCTGATCAATAGAATAGACTCCGAACTTCGACAAAACAAAGCGAGTCAGGTCTTGCATCCACAACTCAACCATATAGAACATCCTATCCTCCCCAACATAGAGCATTCAGAGCATTTAGAGCATACAAAACTTATCCAACCAGAGCATTCTAAACATAAAGCAGACAAAGTATTCAACACAATTGAAACATTCCTCATAATCTAAGCGTTTGATACTTTTGAACCAACACTATATTCAGAGTATACCATTCAGACAAATGCACATAATCAGGATGTTCAGTGACACCAGAACACACATAATCCAACAATTCATATAAGTACTCCCAGCCTAGTCAAGACCATCAAATTAGTAAGGTTACTTACATAAAGCTTGAGAAATCCTTACTAAAGTTCCTTAACTCCGAACCCTTAGGCACGAGTTCTAATTTTGCTCCCATTCTAAGACTCGACCTCCAAATGCTATGAGTACCTTAGATTAGGAATCAAACGTTAATGGGTATTCAAATATACATTATAATCAATCAAAGAAAGCTTTAAAACTCAATTACCCACAACCTAAAATTGCTAACAACCATGAAGGATTAAATACCCATTGTTTGAATCGCCAAAAAAAATCGCAAGAACGCTTGTTGTCCGACTAACCCCCCCACTGATTCGAGTTGATTGCACGCCTCCTACACCCTGCCTCGAGTCAAAATCACTGGAATCGAACCCCCACTTGCACTGGACGAAGAAGGGGATGCGGCAGCTGGTCTTGTGCAACTTACAGGTTACAGCCGTTGGTGCGCGTTGTTGCTCCGGTGCTGGCGGGTTCGTGCGGCAACGGTGATGGCTTCAGACGGCAGCGTGCAGTTCGTGAGCAGCGGCAGAGAGAGAGATTGCCGAGAGATGGAAACGGTGACGGCAGCAACCATCGGGGCAAGGAGGAGACGACGACGTGCGACTGACGGTGACCAAGGAGAGGAGGCAGTGGCGTGCGGCTACAAAGAGAGAACTGAGAAACGAGGGAGATATCGGGGAGAGATTTTTTTCTTTTTTTTTTTTTAAACCCATTTGACCGAAACTTTGGGGGGAAAACATGAAAATTCCCCCTTTTTTCCTCCCTCTTTGACCGGGTATAAAAACCCACCTTTCCCTTTTTCTTTTCTTTTTTTTGTTTTTTTTTTCTGTTACAATTATATTTAAATTTTTGACCCATTTCATAAAAAATTATCTTTAATTTTTAGAAATAAGTTAGTTAAAATCGCCAAAACGAGCATAGCTAGCGGTAATTGGCATGTATCCTTGACCAAGAGGTCAGAGGTTCGAAACCCCCACTCCAAAGGTTGATGTACTAAAAAAAAAAATTAGTTAAAATCAAAATTTTCAGAAGGTGAATTACCAAATATGTTATTATTATTTTTTTTTTTAGTAGAGTAAATGTGAGGAAGAAAATTTAAACCTAATCTAAAAAAAAAAAAAAAAAAGTACAAGTATATTAATCACTCAGCTAGTAGTGTGTTTGACATCCATTATGTTATTAGTAATTTCTTTTAATAAAAATTAACAATAAGAAGGCTGATATTTTAGTTTTTATTTAATTTCTTCTTTATAATTTTTTTTTTTGAAAAAATTTCTTCTTTATAATTATCAATGTTAATAGATTTGCTACTTCTTTATTATTTTTTAATATATAACATATAAAATAAATTGAACTTACATTTAAAATCTGTTACTTAGCTATCATTTTAAAATTTCATTATTAAATCTAGGCTTGATTAGTTATGAATAGTTTTAGAATAATGCTTCTAAAGAAAATAGTTTGTGATGAAAAATACTAAATTTGGCTTTTGTTATAACACTTTTTAGTCTATGGGGTGTGATTTTTTTTTTTTTTTTATAACATGCGAAGGAGTGGGGGACTTGAACCACAGACCTGAGTTATCCTAGTTTTTTTTAAGCATCAGAACGCATCAACCTAACATAATACCAAGAGAACCGCTCAGAGAGCAACATTACAAAGATAAACCCACACCCTCCACACACGGAGGGGCAGACTCAAAAGGTTAGGCCAAAATCACCAACCATTGTGCAACACTCTTCCCCACATGAAAGCGCGCGCTCCAATCTAAAAGGACAGCCATATGACTTTATCTGCAATTCAGCTAGCTTCCAACTCCTCAATCATTTCCACACCAAGCCAGCCATTTAGAATTTTCGGACTATCCAACTCAAAAGTAGGCCCTGATCTCAACATTTAGGCCTGAAAAACAATATTACCATCAAAGAGCATCTTTGCACATAAAACTAATAGAGAAAATTAAGGAGGAGCTAAACATTAACAAAAATAGCTCTATCCAATCCCCAAAAAAACTCCCCTACACCTAGATCAAGTATACCGCTCTATAGTATGACTTGCCGAGATTCACATGTTGACATTTATCATGCTCAAAGCCAAGAGCTACATATGCTAAACTCTTTACCTGTGAGAAGCTATTGCAAGCTAAACAAAAAGAAACAGATCAAACTTCCCAAGAAATTATCCTAGTTGAGCTAGGCTCATATTGACAATTATTTTTCTTCACTCTCTTAATAGTGAGTTGAATTAGGAAGCTTATGTCACTTAGAAAAAATCATGAAAGAGTTGCTTAATAAGTTTTTTATTTCTTAAACTAAATATATATCATTTGGTGTATAAAATGGATTTGATATGTTCTTTAATTAAATACATTGCACATAAATCATTCTAATTTATCTAGTTGTTCATATCACATGTCTCTCACATGTTACCAAATCAACTAATATTTATTTAATTAATAAGTATGTGGCACTATCATTTTATGTATTTAATATAGAGTATGACATTTGCAAAAACAAGGTAAAATTTTAAAATGCCAACAAGAACTTAGCTCAACTAGCATAAAGTTGTACGGATAACTACAAGGTTTGTGGTTCGAATTCCCCTCCCCACATATTGTAAAAAAAAAAAAAAAGGTAAAATTTTAAAATTAGAATGATATGAGATTCAATAATACAAGATAAATTAAAATGTCAACATCGGTATAGTTCAGCAATTAACACATCTTTAACTTTAAAAAAAAAACAAAAAAAGTTAACTCCACTACTATTTTCCTTGAGATTTGAGATATAAATTAATTCTCCACCTTTTGTTGGAATAAAAAAGGAAATTTGAAATCTCTGACTAATTATCCTAATAATTATGATCTAATTAATATAATTATATCAAGAATATTTATTTGTCTCTTGTGGTTGCCATTCTTGTTCTTGGCTTCAAATGAACCATGCAAATAATCTTTTATTATTTTAAAGGTTGAGTTAAACTTTAATTTTTAATGAATTGAGAGGAATAAACATACATATGGGGGAGAGTATGCAACTACATTATTTTATTTTTAAAAAGTGGAAATAAATTATAGTCTTTGGTTGAATTTGATGTCAGCCATAGCTTTAAAAGGCATTATAATTTAAAGTGCCTCCAACCTAATTTTTGTTAAGTAATTAAAACAACTAATATTAACATATCTTTCATAAAATACTCGGGATTTGTTATATTTATAATAAAATGAAAAGTTTGCTAATGGAAAAGATAAACTTTACATTACATTAATTTAAAATTTTAAAAATTATATATAAATTAATTTAAAACGTCATGGTGCTAACCTGAGGATCAACTAGTTAAAGACATTATATTTATCATCGATCAAAATGTCAGAGATTTAAATCTTCATTCTATTGACTTAAAAAAATAATAAGAAAATAAAAACGTAAGAAAAAGGCACCGCAATTGCATATTCCGAGTTAGAGAAGAAAAAAAAAGGAGGACCACTTAAATTTTATTTTGTCCTTTCATGAATTATAGATGTCCATGTTAGCAAAATAATACACGTATTTAAAGTCGCATCATCCACATGTAAAATAACTGATGGAAAATTATGACAAGAACCAAATAATTATTTTTATACCGTTCAAGAACTAAAATAAAACATTTAAAAATTCAGTGGGAAAAAGATGAAATATAAATCCAATTTTTTTTTTTTTTTACAATATATAGGTTGGGGGATTCGAACCACAAACTCCATAGTCATTAGTACAACTTTATACTGGTTGAGTTATGCTCTTGTTGGCATAAATCCAAATATCATTAATATTTTAGGGGAAAAATAAATTCATTTATCAACATTTCTTTTTTCTTGTCATCTACTCTTTAAAAACATTTTTCAATGGTAGTAAAATAAGTTTGAGTGGATATTAAAAAATGTGAAAAAGAGGGTTGATGGAGATATGTTTAATGGGGTTTGATGATGTGTGATTATAAAGGGTTGAGCATTGATATATGAGAATCTTTAATCACATGGTGATTGTCTAATTGATTAATATCAAAATCAATCCTATGAAAGATTATGATATTCTAATGAGACAATTCCTTTTATATAAAGTGGACACCACAACTACCAACCATATTACTTATTTTTTTCCTTCTAATCTTATTCATGAAAAAAAAAAAAAACACTTTTTATAAAGCACGTCTTGATTTCAATCATGTAATAGCTAAGATATTTCAACTCGTGCAAGCGACAAATTACCTTACAATATTGATATTGTCTTCTTAGCTTACAATAGGAATTTACTAATTACTAAGGGTGTGTTTGGTTTAACTTTTCAAGTGTTTAATTTTGAAAAAAAAAATCATTTTGAATAAATTTCTAGTGTTTGACAACCACCAAAAATAACTTATTAGAAACTGAGATTGATAAATAAACCATTTTGAGAGAAACACTTGAAACCAACTTTTTTTAAAAGAGTCTTTTAAGTATACAATATAACTTGTGTATAAAAACACCTATGAGGAAATGCAACCAAACATATGAGTGTTTATGCTCTAAACAATTTTTATATAAAATGATTTTTAAAAAGTGTATTCTTGAAAAACATTTAAATTAAAATCTATTCCAAACAGATCCTAATTCAACGAACTGTTTTTAGACTCTTTACAAGAGTTTTGTTTTTTCAGAACTTTTTATTAGATTGACATTTTTTTTTGTGTATTTTTAACTTTCTTTATGAGAAAATTCACACGTTAACACGTTGCCTAATAAATGAACCATCCATTCAAAATATGGAAGAAATTACAAAATATAAAATTATGTATTCAAAAGTTTACTCTGATATCATATTAAATCACCATAGATAGACTTGATTGAGTATTTTTGCTAAAGTGAGCATAGCTCAACGGTAATTGGCATGTACTCTCGGCCAAGAGGTCAGAGGTTCGAATCTTCCGTCCCGAAATGTTGATGAACTCAAAAAAAAAAAAATTATTTTGAATCTTAATTTTTTTTTTTTTTTTTTTTTTTTTTTTTGGATATAAATCATTAAAGCCGATTAGATAAGAAGTTTGAAAATTGAGGGTATCTTATAACCTCATTATTCTCTACATTAATGGACAAAGCTGTGTGCTGAGCAGCCTAGAACTATTTAGTCTCATGAGTCAATGCTTAATTAATTGTGAGGCCCATATTTTTTTTTTCTAGAAATAATAATTAAATAAATGGTGATTTATTATGGTAGGATTAGGGAGTTCTTATTGGCCAAACAAGAGATATTTTAACATTAAGAGTCAAACAAAAGCTTTAACTAATGACTAATTCAAGCCAATTAATATTATATACTCCAAATTGATGATATGCAAGAAAAAGTTGTTGAAAGTTTTGAATAATTCCAAGGAATATACTCAATGTTATATACAGTTTATATTTCTTATTTTGACCTAATACATTTGTGGCATTATTTCACTATTGGATTACATTTCAAGCCTTAATAATGTTGTTTTACTTTTCATTTTTAGAAACTAGTTAAAAAACACGTGCATTAAAAATTTTCAAAACATAAATTTTTATGGTGAAATTTAAACATTGAATGAATATTTTTCATTTAGTTTAAATAGTAAATATTTCATTTATAATTTTTCTTGTAAATTAAAACTCTTATCTTGTATTTGATAAGGATTTTGTTTTTATTTTTTTGTTTTTGTTTTTGTTTTGTTTTGTTTTTTTAATTTTTAAAATACTTCATTATTAAATATAAGAGTGAAATTTTGAACACAAGACTTCTTAGAAAATCAAAATAGCGATACTTTGACCACTAGGTTAATTATGCTCAGATTGAACTCAAAATATATATATATATATATATATATGCTCAAATTGACTTATTTAATAGTATCTTAATTTCTTGTTTTTTACCTTTTAAACATCCAAAAAAGATAGCCAAAAGTAAGCATAGCTCAGCGATAATTGACATATACCATCAATCAAGAGGTTTGAGAGGTTCAGAACCCCCTACTCCCAAATGTTGATGAACTCAAAAAAAAGAAAAAAAAAATCTGAAAAAGATATATACTTTTATCATTGGGAAAAGTTCATTTTTCACTCATGAAACTTAACAAGGTGTAGTGTACTAATTTTTACTTCAAAATTTCGATTTCAGCGAATTGAACTTGAGGTTAGATAGATGTTACAATCTTTTCTATAAATTTGATTAAGTGTTGCAACTTTTACTTTAGGATAGACTTTTACTTAAAGTCAAAGTGAGAATAACTTAGCGATAGTTGACATGTCTCTTTCCTTTGAGGTTTTGATGTTCAAATCTCCAAACCCCACATTTGTTAAAGGGTGGGGGATTGAACCTCTAATCTCTTGATTAGGATACAAGATTTATGTCATTTGAGTCATATTCTTGTTGGCTATAATATATATTTTTTATACAAAATTGATAGGAGATTTGAGAGAAAAATCAGATTTTTGTGGAAATTTGTGAGCTTTGAGGTATTTATTCAATAGCTGATTTTAAGCATTGGTTGAGCTGAATATTGTACCTGACTTGATTTTTCTTGAAATTATAAGATGTGAGAGATTCTTACACTTTTTTTAAAAAAAAAAAAAATAGTTTATGAATTAAAAGTTAAACATGTAAAATTTGTTGCATTGGTTTGATGTTAAGAAGATTTCTAGTACTATTATACTCTTTTCATTCATAATTTGACACGTCATTAAAGAATATATTAATTTATTTTAAGAAACTCACACAATCCTTAAATACTACTATTGTGGCAATCAATGTGTGGAGGTAGTATGAAAATTTTTCCATACTAAGGTAGGACTAGAATTTCTTCGAGTTGATATTTAGAGTTATTATTTTTTTTTTACTTCAAAAACATTTAGGAGGGGAGACTCGAAGATTCTAACCTTTTGATTGAGGGTACATGCAAATTAACCTAGGGTTTAGTATAATAAAATTGAGAGTTTTAGAGGAAAGTTGTTACACCTATCCACGAGAGTAAAAATTGATATTTTTTCTTTTTCTTTTTACTAGTAATATATGTAATCATATCGAAAATTTATTTTTTTTTTAAAAAAAAAAACATTTCAAATTATGTTATTTTAAAAATTCACTTTTTTTTTTTAACAAAACTTTCTTTTTGAAAACTTAAAGTTGTAGAAAAACAATAAACAAGAGATAGATAAAATAAAAAGAAAAAAAACTTGAAATAGAAGACAAGAAAATATCAACAAATATGCATATATATAATTAACTTAATTAACTTGATTTTAAAAAAAAAATAATTAACTTGAATACTTGTAAATAAAATTTTGACACACCATAAAAGAGTGTCAGTATCAGGACATTGTGCTTTCTTTTTAAGAAGATCTAGAGTGAGATTTGAACCATGGACCTTTTGGTCATTAGTAATTATGTCACTTAACTATACTCATGTCGGCTACCTTATGTCTCTTTAGAACATGGAGATATTAGGTATTGAATGTCTCACCAACTAAAATATTCTA
Source organism: Luffa aegyptiaca (assembly GCA_017139565.1). Classification (NCBI taxonomy): domain Eukaryota; kingdom Viridiplantae; phylum Streptophyta; class Magnoliopsida; order Cucurbitales; family Cucurbitaceae; genus Luffa; species Luffa aegyptiaca. Next base: position 42,443,175 of record CM029402.1, on the reverse strand, counting down.
TTCAAAGGGATGATAACCAAACACCAGGCTATTTATGGGGTGTAGTTGAAATGGTGTCTTTATTCAAATTTAAATGCAATTGCTACCATTCAAGACCTTAGGTCCTCTTGGCATTAAAGACTAAATGAAAACTAGTCATTTTTAAATCAATAAAAAAGTAAAATCACTATCAATTTTAAAATCTATCTATGTGTGTATAATTCTTTTTTTTTTAGTTCAACAACATTTGTGGTGGGAGATTCGCACCTCCGACCTCTTGTCAATAATGCATGCCAATTACCATTGAGCTGTGCTCACTTTGCCTTTTAAAATCACATAGATGTATATATTTTTTATCAAATGCTTATCATCATCATAAATGTAGATAATTTGATTTTCTCCACCCAAAACTTGTGAATAAGATATTTTAAAATTAATATATTTTTTCTATATTCCTTTCTTCCCAATGTTTTTAGGTTTAAATATTAACAATTACCTTCGTAAATTTGTATTCTATATTTATGATAATTATTTTATGGAAAATTATGTGTATATATATGATTTAAAAAATATATTTGTTATATCTTCTATATTTATAAAAACGATCTTCTTTTTTGTTGATGAGATTAACCTATCCTTCTCAAAAAAAAAACAAAAAAACAAAAAAACAAAAAAACAAACAAAAAAACAAAAACAAAAACAAAAACTATCCTTTAGTGACATCATATTTTTTTAGGGAAAAATACACTTTTAGTCCCTGAGGTTTGAATTAGGTTTCATTTTGGTCCCTGAGGTTTCAAATTCAACAATTTAGTCCCTGAGGTTTGAGTTAAGGAGCAATTTGGTCCCTGCCATCCATTTTGCCGTTAAATCTAACCGGTTGCTGACGTGGCACAATTATTTTAATTAAAAAAATTAATTTTTTATTTTTTAAATTAAAAATATTAATATTTTTATTTTATTTTATTTTATTTTTTATTCTTATCCCTTCCATCTTCTTCTTCCTCATCCTCCTCCTTCTACTTCTTTTTCATCTTCTTCAATCTTCCTCCATGGCCGGCGGCCGTCACCAGCAGTGACTTTTTTTTTCTTCTCTTCTCCCTCTCTTTTCTCATCTTGATCTCCAGTAGTTTTTTTTTAAAAAAAATAATAATAATAAACCGAGGAGGGAGCTCCCTCAGTTTATTTTTTAAAAAAAAACTGGAGAAGAAGAGAAAAGAGAGGGAGAAAAAAAAAAAGAGGTCACTGCCGGCGGCGGCAGCCGGCGAGCGGTGGTCGCCGGTCTCCGGCCGCCGGCCATGGAGGAAGATTGAAGAAGAAGAAGAAGTAGAAGGAGGAGGATGAGGAAGAAGAAGATGGAAGAGAGAAGAATAAAAAATAAAATAAAATAAATTAAAAATATTAATATTTTTATTATTTTAATATAATTTTAATTTAAAAAATAAAAATTTAATTTTTTTAATTAAAATAATAGTGCCACGTCAGCCGCCGATTAGATTTAACGGCAAAATGGATGACAGAGACCAAATTGCTCCTTATCTCAAACCTCAGGGACTAAATTGTTGAATTTGAAACCTTAGGGACCAAAATGAAACATAACTCAAACTTCAGGGACTAAAAGTGTATTTTTTTCCTATTTTTTAAGAAAATATTTTGCTAAAATGAACACGAGAACATCAGTTGAAGACATGAGTTTTAAAAGATTAAAATTTTGGTTTGAAAATTGAAATTATTTATTGAATAAAAAATGTCAAATAAATAAATTAACATTTAAATTATTTATTCAAGAGAAAGATGATTTTTTATTTATTATTTTTTTGAAAAAAAGAGAAAGATGAATATAAACTAACATTGAACCTCCGATTTCTAAAATCATTCGGTTATAACTAAAATAATAACGAAAAAAAATAAGGAAAATTGTAATGGATGGGTAAATTATAATGGTTAATTGCAGATATAGCAAGTTTTATAAAAAATTACAAATATAGCAAAATTTTAAAATCATTTTTTTAAGGGGCAGTTGCATAGATGGCAAATTGGAACAAATTAATAGCAAATATAGCACAGTTACAAACTAATTGCAAATATAGCAAAATTAATTGTACAAGACCAAAAAACTGTTGTCAGATTCTATCCGTGTCTATCACTGATAGATTCTGATTATTCAAAGTATATCAGTGTCTATCGCTGATAGACTTCGATTAATCAAAGTCTATCAGTGATAGTCACGAATAGACACTGATAGACACTGATAAATTTTGATTAACTAGAGTTTATCAGCGATAGACACTGATGAACTCTGAATAATTGGAGTCTATCAGTAGACTGATAGATTCTGATTAATCAAAGTCAATCGCTGATAAACTCTGATAATCGAAGTCTTAGATAGACTCCGATAGATTTTGCTATATTTGAAATTTTTTTTACATGGTGCTATATTTGCTATTAATTTGGTCCAATTTGCCACCCACTGCAATTTTTCTTTTTTTTTTTAATTCTCATTGTGCCCCTGTTTTGATTTCTATTACTGATAGAATCTATCACTAATAGAAATCTATCGCTGATAGAATCACAGTGATAGAAATCCAGTGATAGATTTCAATTTTATGTCTAATAGGTCATTGACCTATTCGAAATTTTTTAAAATTAACCAATCTATTAGATATAAAATTGAATTTTATGTATGTAGGGATCCTAAATTTCCAATTTTGTATCCAATAGGCTTGTGAATTTTAAAAAATATCGAACATAGGTTAAAGACTTATTAGACACCAAATTGAAAGTTGAAGACCTATTGGACACAAAAATGAAACTTTAAGGACCTATTGGATACTTTTTAAAGTTTATGGACCTATTTGATACAAAATTGAAAGCTCGAAAACCTATTTGACACTAAAGTGACTAAACTTGTAATTCAACCTTTTAAAAACTTGTTTCACAAACTGATCTATAATTCTAACTTTTTTTTTTAAGCCAAAGGACACCATATAGGGCAGGTTTCTTGTTGTATGGCCATATTTAAAGCTCTTGTCTAGACTTTAAAAAACATATTTAATTAAAAACTTTTAACTTTATTTTGTCTGATTAAATCCATTATATTTTTAAATAGTGAATAAATTCACAAAAAGTTTTTCAACTTAGGGATTTTCTTCCCCTTTTGTGAATGTATCTAGAAAGTACTCATCTTTCTTAGATGCCTTTTTGATAATTTCTTCTTAGAAAAAGTTGAATGCTTGTGTGTAAAGAATCTTTATGAAATAATAACAATACAAATAATAGTGACTGACAAAAAAAAAAAAAAAAAAAAAAAAAAAAAAAAAAAAAAAAAACCAAAATTTTCACACCTATCACCTATGAAGTGGAGAGAAAGTAGCCATCTTTATCAAATTTGTATTTTTCTTTGGGTTCTTTTTTTTCTAAGTGGGATTTTCTATTGTTGGTAATTCACTAAGGATTCCAAAACATATTGGGATTTTGGGCATCTTCCAATAATACCTTGTGAAAAATGTCCCAACATTTCAAAATTGGTGGACTATGGCTTGTCTTTTTGAACCATGGAATCATATATTTTTAATTAATTATTTTGATCAAAGGTAGAATATGCAGTTTTGATCAAATAATTTTGTATGTATGTATAGTTAACTTGAATATTTTTTTTCCAATTATGAGTCAATTAATTGATTTAATTCAATATTAATGTATGCAGTGTTTTTTCATTTGCTAATCATGTAATTTAGGGATGTAGATCAAAACATCATAATGTTGTCTCATTTAAATCTTTAAAATTAACAAAGCAATTGAAAGCAACATCCTAACAATGTTTGATCATACTTTACTCTTAAAAGGGACGTTCTAAGAAGAAGTTGAGTTTAGCATTATAAAATTATGTATATGTTATAAGAATATAACTAATTCGTATTAAATGTTGGGTGGAGAGAGGCATTTCCAAACTCTACCACATATGGACTAAAAATTATTGCATGATTGATTGAAATACCTATTTAAAAGATCAATTTTGTTTTAGAGATTCCAACCACTACCACATATATGGACTAATTATCCAGGTACTTCTCTAATTAAAAGGGAAATAAGATCTCTAGTAAACTCTACTGGCACACATACTACATAAATACCTACGTATCATTCGATCTCATATTGGAATGATTTTTCATCCTAAATCCATTCATTTTACATGGGCTATTGACCAAAAAAAAACGTATCGAATATCCATGATTTTGTAGTCATTGTTACAGGTAATTTTGGACTACTCCGATGTACAAGGAGCTGACGAGGACAACCGGACAGAGACAGGACTGGAGGATGGACCCTAGAGGCAAAAAGGGCCAATGAATCGGGCCAAGACCGAAGGGATCGAGCTTTTGGCTCCATCCCCTGCTCGACCTCGGCCCATGGAGGCCGAGCTCGTCCGGCTCCGTTTTGTCCCGACTGCTTCTGGCCGCCCCGGCTCGACCTGCTTCATTCCGAAACGACTCCGAACGCCAAGTAAACCCTAACGAAAGACACAGGTATAAATGGGGCCTCCCACACCCAGAAAAAGGGTTTGAAATCTGACTACTAAAATAATTTTGACTGTTGATCTGACTTAGGCATCGGAGTGCAGATGGCCTACACCAAACCGGTGTGCAGTGCTTCTAACTGGTCTCGTAGGTCACGTCTTCCCCGTCTTCAACAAATTCACTGTTGGTGTCACGTGAAGGTCAGGTGAGTGGCTTGACCAGATTTTGGCATCAACAGTCATAATGAAGGAAAAGTTACCTTCTAAGAAACCGAACAAGAACTTCGTATGTACGTATGTATGTAGTATTGCATCGATGACTATTGAGATATGCAATGAGAGAGAGGGGGGAAGGGAAAGGCTTTTTGGTAAAGGGGATGATGGTACGATTAAACTTTTATTATAAAAGGGGAATCAATAGTCATATTTTGCTTGATTGGTGCTTCTTCTGCCCAATTCGAAAGCAACACCACTTTCCTTTATTCTAAAACTTAAAAAAGGAAAAAGAAAGATGTGTGAGAAACAAAAGGAAGTGAGAGAAAGAAAGAAAGAAAGAGATGGTAAGAAAAAGTCTTGTTGCTTTGATCACAAGAAGCTACCAAAACTTTTTAGAAATGAGATGTTTGTTTGCTTAAAGTTTGACCTTTGATGACATGATTATACTTCACACACACACACACATATATATATATATATATTATTTATATTTGTATGTAACGTAAATAAAAGCTTTTCCTTTGGTGGGGCTTTTCTTGCACTACTTAAAAACACTTTCTTTTGATCCTCATAATATTCCATCAATTACCCTTTTCATCCATTTCAAATTTTCACTTTTGGCCAAAAGAAAGTTATTTCCATCTCTTTTTTTATCTTTTATTTTCTCCATTTATTTCTAACTTTACCCCAATTGAGAATTTTGATTTTTAGTGGATGATAGCTCTAACTAAGTCAATAGAATGGTGTTTGACAGTTCATCATCCTACTTAAAGGTTTGTTTGATAACTATTCTATTATATTGGTTTTTTTTATCGGTGTTTTTGTTGAGGATCCCACATTGAAAAGATTAGTGGAGACCCCCCAATTCATAAGATAGATGGCCTACTCCACTCCTTGCCAATTGGTTTTGAGTTGGAACCCCATGTTATTTGATAGTTTTTTAAAAAAATGAGAATTTATTTTTGGTTTTGTAGTTTTGTAATAATATGGTTTTTATAATTTTTTCCTTGGTTATTTAGATTTTTTTTTTAGAAGCTTAGTTATTTAGATATGTTTGATAACCTAGCTTTGATTTAAATTGTGCTTGTTTTTTCCCAATTTCTTTAATGATCTCTATCTTTCTTAAGGAAACATTTGAATTCTTAACTAAATTTCAAAAACAAAAACAATTTTTTTAAAACTATTTTTTTTCGTTTTCAAATTTTGGTTTAGATTTTGAAAACATCTCTAGAAAGTAGGTAACACAAAACAAAGGAATCCATAGATGAAAGTTGTAATCTTAATTTTCAAAAACCAAAAGTCAAAAATCAAATTGTTATCAAACGGGTCTTAGTTTTTTTAGTTTAGAAAAAAAAAATAAAACAGTTGATTCCTAAAGTGAAAAATTTTACTCTAATACAAATTGTCATATATATAATTGAACTACCTTTGATTAATTTTGGATCATTAGAGGTCCATCAATCAAATTTATTTACGTATATTTCATACATAAGTTGTTATTAGATCAATTTTTCAATTAAAACACCTTAATTGTTTTTTTTTTAAACAAAAAGACATTAATTGTTATGTTTTTAATGTTAAAGTATAGATATAATTAAATTTAGCATAACTCATCAACTAAATTTTCGGGTTGAGTAGTGATTTAAAATGGTATCAGAACATAACGTCATATGTTTGAAACCCTGTAACGTTATTTCCTTTTCAATTAATATTGATTTTCACTTGTTAATTTTTATTTTTTTTATAAATTTTCAAAGTGAAGGAGAGTGTTAATATATATATATATATATAATTAAATTTATCGTAACCCCGTCAGCTTAAACTCTTAGATTGAGTGGTGAATTAGTTCATTATAAATAAATGTATGAAGAGAACCAAGATGCCAAATAACTAAATACTCTTAAAAGTTTATTGAGAACCATTAATATTTTTAAAAAGGCAAAAAAACAAGACAAAAGAATTTTTGCCCCAATTTTTTTGGGTATGTATTTTGGTATTAAATTCATTTTGTGAATTATGGTTCACTCTACTAGCTATCATTGGTTGGGTTTGGCAAGAATTGTTTAAAAAGACATAGGTTCTTTCTTAGTAGGGTACACATTTTTCCTCACCAAGGAACCATAAAAGTATCACCTTTTTGATAATCAATGTTAGAGAGAGATTGAAAAGTTCAAATTCAAAGATGTGATTCTAAAATATGAATTATTTTACTAGTTCACTAATTTTAAATAATTTTTTTAAAAAAAAAAAGGTTTTAAGTGCTGATGTCACCCTAGTTTTGTTCAAAAGTGGAAGGAATTATTGTGGAGATCATAGCTAGAATGATAATCATTAAACTATTCAATATTTAATTTTTTTTTCCTAGTTTCTTTTTTCAGTTCAAAGTTTGGATTATCCTATTCCCTATTAATTAATATACATGGCAGCAAAATTTTAATTCCATCCCTTTAAACTCTAAAATTAAGGTCCGTTTGGAATACATTTTAATTTAAATGTTTTTCAAGAATGTATTTTTTGAAAAATATTTTGTATAAAAATTGTTTAGAATTTAAACACGAAATCTCATCTTCTAATAAGTCATTTTTAGTGGTTGTCAAACACTAGAATTTTTTTCAAAATGATTTTTTTTTTCAAAATTAAACACTTGAAAAGTTAAACCAAACACACCCTTAGTCGTTAATTTGAATATAGTTCAATTATTTATTTTTTTTTTTTTTTTGAGAAGATAGTTCAATTAATTAAAATAACATTATTTTACATTCTATTAAGATATTGGAAGTTCGAATTTCTGATCCATGTATTGTTGAACTAAAAAACCAATCTTTAACTCAAAAACCAGTGAAATCAATGATTTTTAAAAATTTTAATTGAAAAATCACACAAAATTTAATAAATAAATCTTCTAAAAGTTCATTCCAACTTCAAAATCAAACAATAAAAATATTGACAAAAAGAAAGTTTATTTTATATAATTTCTCTCATTTTTTTTCTCTTTATATATTCTCTCCATAAAAGAAAATTGTCAATGGTATGAATTATGTGCAATCATATTAATCTGCATTTAGTCTAATACTAATCATTATTTATAAAAATAATTTTTGGTTCAAAAAAAAAAAAAAAAAAACTAGAAATGGAACAAGGGAAGGCATATTTCCACCTAAATTTGCACCCCACCAACTCCAAAACTACACATCTACACACACGTCTCAAGATTTTGACTAATTCACCTTAATAATGACTTTTTAGCTCAGAACCATGCATTAAAATAATTTTTTTTTAAAAAAAAAAAAAAAAACCCACTTTATTCCTTTTTGGAAAAAAAGTTATTGTTAATTAAAGTCTAAAAAAGATGCAAACATGGAAATGGAAAATTGAAGTGTTCACAAAAAATGATGATTCATTAGACTTTTGTTTCATAGGAATTTAAATGCATTATTTTTTGTCAAGTTTGAATTTTTTTTTTTTTTTTTGTCTTCAAATATATTTCTCAACAAATATTTGGTTTCATTCTTTAAACTTGTCTAATTTAGGCTTAGTTTGGGGTTGTTGTAGCTTTTAAAATAATTGCTGCCAGCTATACTTTTAGAAAAATCAAGTGTAATAATAAGAAGTAAATTAGTGTTCAGTAAATTTCCAACTTTAAACCACAACAAGTAAGTTAGAGTGTTTGGTAAATTAATACTAAATTGTTGTGATTTAACTAAAATTACTAAAATCATTTCCATTTTTTTATATTAATTTTTCATATTTAAAATTGTTAGAAGACAATTATTTTAAAATTTTATATGATTTCAGTTATAAAAATTATATTCAAATTACACTAAATTATTTGATAAAATATTATGAAAAATAATTTTTATATAAAAGAAAATATTGAATTAATTAATGAAACAAGCAAAAATAAATAATTTGTTGATATAATTTGTTTCCTTAAACAATAAATATGAAACTTAAAACTTATTGATTGAATAATAAAATGGTTGGTTTGTAATTGTGACTAGAAAGTAATGAAAAAAAATATATAACACCTTTGTTTCAAGAAAAAAAATATATTGTCAAATTGTCAAATAGGAAAATAACCATATTAATTAGAAATGCATCAACACATAACCTAACTAGGGAAGGAGTAAAAGTGATTATGGAAGAATTTTAATTGTTTTAGGTGTTTGATAAAACTGATTTTTTTTATTTATTTCAAAAAAATAAAACTAAGAAGGATATAATAATAATTTTCAAAATCTCTTGATAGGGGTGGTAGATTATAGGGGAAGCTAATTTCAAAAGCATGTCTTCACCAAATTCTGCAAATAAAGGTAATCGAAGAGTGATTGTACTTAAATTAATAAAAGATTAATTTTATCAAACACCTAAAATAGTTAAAATTCTTCCATGATCACTTTCACTCCTAAAATCAACTCCAAACACACTCTTGATCCTTATCATTAATTTTTTATTAATCAACTTACAAAAGTATAAACTCGTTTCAAAACTTGTGAACTAATTTGTAATGGCCTAGGCTCAGGATTTGAACCAAGATTTAGAATTCAAATCCTGCGCATTTCCTGTAACCTGGTCACAATCATCATACTTGTCTTAAACTGTTTTTAAGAGTGAAGATTGTCCCCACAAACCAACATGGAGTTCTTTTAGCATGTTTTTTCCTCACTCACATACTTCTTAGGAAATTCCCTTCGAAATAATTTCTACAATTGAGCCATCGAAAAGGAGATGCACCCTTCTTGGTATAGATAGTTACTATCATTTTTTTTAAGCTTGTCTTGACCATACTTTCATATCCTCACGATTCCTCTCATCCAGATGTGGTCTCGATTGATTCATGTACCTCTCTTATACTCGGTCGTCACAAATTTTTCACACGTAGTTTTAAGGTATATCTGTTATTAGGTATATATTAGATAATGTACTTTTTGGAAAAAAAATAATATTTTATATCCTAGGATTGAATCAATTAAAACGTGAAGCTAATAATTGTATGATTTTTCGTTTGATAACCATTTCGTTTTCTGTTTTCTGTTTTTGTTTTTCATTTTTAAAAAACAGGAGTGTTTGATAACCATTTCTGTTTTCTGTTTTTTGTTTTTTAAAAACGTTTTTGAAATTATAAGTAAATTTCAAAAACCAAAAAAAATAGTTTTTAAAAACAGATTTCTGTTTTTCAAAAACTCATTTTTCTTCTAATGCTTACTTTTCTCCTCTTTTACCTCTCTCTCCAACAAATTTTTTTCTCTATTTTTTTCTCTCTCTAAAATTTATTTTTCTCTCTCAAAACTTTTTTTTTTCTCTATAACTTGTCTATTTCTAAAAACTTGTCAATACCTTTTCTCTCCTCAATAAACATGTTCTAATTTTTCTTCTGGAAAAAAAAAGTCACCAAAATTTTCTATCGCTACAACTTTTCTTTATTTTACTAATTTATCGTTAGTTCTTTAGCATATCTTTTACTCTTAACTTTACTATCTCTCTAAATTTTCTTTTTTTATTTAATTTTTTTAATCTAAAATTTATCGCTTTTACTCTAACTTGTTTTCTATTTTTTTTCTAACTAATATCTTTTCTCGAGTCTAACTAATATTCTTTCTCTAAACATTTTCTTTCATCTCTCTAAATTTTATATGTTTAACTTTTCTCTCGTCTTTTCAAAAAAAAAAAAAAACTCTTGAAAACATTTATATTTGTATCTCTAAATTTTTGTTTCAACGTCTTTACACATTTTTCTCTCTCTAAAATATCTTTTTCATCTTTCTAATTTTTAAAAAACTGAAAACCAAAAACAGTTATCAAACAAGGTTGGTTTTCTGTTTTTTAAAAACAGAAAACAAAAAACAGTTATCAAACATATGTGGTTTTTGTTTTTAAAAAACAGGAAACAAAAAACCAAAAACCAAAAACAGAAAAGCCAAAAACCAAAAACTGAAATGGTTATCAAATGGGCCCTTAGTAATCAAACTATATTAAACTATAAAAATTTAAAAATGAAAATAAGATTTAAAGGTGAAAATAACTACAAAAGGTTTTTTCAAAAAAAAAAAAAGGATTTAAACTTTATTATTTTCTAATTATAATAAGATTAAATTTTAAGAGTGTCAATGTATTTGTCTATCTTTAAAAAAAAAACTTCTTGAGACATTGGAGTGAATCATTAAAATTTAAAATACGTAATGATTCAATAATTGATTCTTTTTTTTTTTTTTGAAAAAAAAAATAAGATTATTTAATAAAATAATTATTTGTGTACTACACACATATATACATAATTAGTCATCACTTGGGGAGAAAATCATTCAATACTTTTCTCATTCTATGTAATATTTCACTTGGAATAATTTTTGGGAATTTTACAAAAAGCAAATGTCTTTTTGACTTTTGAAAATTTGACTAATGAAGCCCCAAATCATACTCATAGCTTTAATATTTTATAGATTATTATCAATTATCTTTATTTTATTATTATTTTGGAAAAGAATAAATATTTCTATTCTTTAAAATAGAATCAGAATGTGGTGTCTTTATGATCCATTGAATTTTTTTAAAAAGATATGAAAAGGATACATTCAACTTATTAAACTTCTTTTGTTTTTCTTAAAAAAAATGTAGTTTTGAATAGAATGAGTGATGGAAAATTTTTAAAAAATAAATATAAATATATATCTATAGAATCTATAAAAGATAGCATGTTACCCAGTTAAAAGAAAGGTGTGCTTGTACTGTGATATCTCTTATCTTCATCCTTTATAGTATTATCATTATTATTATTATTGGTTCTTTCCGGGGAAATTCTTATAAATGTATTTTTGAAAAATGGTCAAACAGAGTTTTTTCAATGAAAAATGGCTAAACCGTTTTTTTAACTTATTTTCCTAAGGATCGTCTTTCCAATTATACCCTTGAGTCAAGTTTCACGTTCACACTCGAAGATTTAATTTTTTTTTTAAAAAAACCAAAACAAAACAATTTATCCCATAAATCATGGAATTACATATCTACCCTCTCATATCTCTCAAAATTCAAATTCAGATTTTATCTTTATTAAAAGTGAAAAAAAAAAGGAGTGAAAAACGATTTTTTGCTCTGTCGTTCATATCATCATTGAAAGGTTTATTGATCTACATCATAGGTATGTTAAATACCGTATTTTGTATTTATCTATCATTATTTTCCTCCTTGTATACTATTTTTCAACACAAAGTTTTTTTAATTTTTTTTCAAAGTCTTCAATGGTTTCCAGATGAAAGCTTTTGGAGGAAGAATAGAATAAAGAAATGTGTCCAAAAGAAAATCGGAGGTTTCTCAAGAATTTCGTTTGTAATGGTTGGAAGAAGATGAGAATGGAGAAAGACCGCACAAACCAAAGAAAATGGAAAGAATCTCAAGGCTTTCAGATTTTTTTTAAAATACAAGGTGTATACTAAATCACAATTTTCAAATTAAGTTGTAGGGAAATAGTAAGTAATGATTTCTTCTCGTTTTTTAGATGATTTGATTTTTACTATAGTAAATTATTTGTATGTTGTCTAATATGTTAGTTTACTATATACATTGTATTTGCATAATTTGTTTAATGAATACACTGTATCTGCATAATTTTTCTTTTTATAAACTTGAATGCTTTTTATTGTTCTAGTAACCATTTGTGAGTAATGATTTCTTCCCATTTTTCAAGATTGAAATTATTTGCAAGTTTACTGAATACACCTTGAAGTAGTTAGGTTATTGAATACCCAATGAGACAATATTCATTTGTGCACTCCCTATTTTTAAGGTAAGAGTTAACAAACTTTTTTTTAAAAAAAAAATTCTACAACTCTCTACATGATTCGTGCTAATTGGGTGATTTTTGTTATCTTATTTGTTATGTTTATTAAATTTCAATTTGATTCATTTTAGGTAAACCCTAGATTCTCTCGTAAATTTAGGTTGTATTTGTATTTATAGTTCACTGCATTTATTTGAATTTATCGATTTATTGGATTTAGATTTCGTTTAGGGGCATTTTCGTCCGATTCGTGGTAAAAAAAAAACCTACTAAAAATAGCAATTGACCATTTTTCAAATGGAAAAATCATATGGCCATTTTTCAAAATGTCATAGTCCTTTATCTAATTGCCCCAAACTGAATTGGTTAAAAAAAAAACCAAGTCAAAACTTGAAAACCTATAAGTAATCTAGATCTTTTTTTTTTTTTTTTGACAATATGGGGTGGGGGATTTGAACCAGAGATCTCGTGGTTATCAATACAACTTTATGCCAGTTGAGCTATGCTCTTGTTGGCATAAAAGTTTAGAGATCAAAAGTATTTTTAACCAATTTAATATATTCCTTTAGAAAGAGGGTATGTTGCATGAGCTACCGTATATTTTCAACTATCAACTTCCTTTGTCACTTATTAATTAGGGAAAAAAAAATCTAATACTCACACATTATACTTCCTCCGTTCACTTTTCTTTTTAATTAATTTAACAATATTTGGGATGAGAATTTGAACTTTTAACCTTTTAACAAAGAATATGATGCCTTGGCTGATTGAGATATGCTAAAGTTGGCCCAGTCATTTATATGTAAACACATAGTTAATTTATATTGCTTTATTTTGTAGATCCTACATTATATCGTTGATATAACTACCCATAAATGGGAGTAATATTATTGAATTTCTTCCCAGTAAGGTTATTAACTTTAATTTCTATAACATGTAAATATTTTCATCATTTGTATGAATCCACATTTCTATTATATTGTAAAAAACTAATAAGGAAAAAACAAAGCATTAATATTAAGAAATTTAAACTTATTTTAAAAATGAAGAAACTATTATTTGTTAAATTAAATAATTTTATGATTTTTTTTTCATAATTTATAAGGAAATATTGATCGACATTGACATTTCAACACTTTAATAAAATTGAGATTTTGACAACAACATTTAAAACCGTGTGCAACCTCATGAAGTTTCACTTTTTTGTGATGTTGTGATAAACCATAAATTATTTTCTCAATGCATACACATGTAATTATTTAATGGCAAATATTAACTTTATAATTGAAATTTTTTAAAATCTAAAAGACTGTGAAAAATGTAAATTTAGTAACAAAGTTACTTACAATTTAAATTTTATTTTTAAAAAAATATATATAAATTTTTAAATAGTTATCACATAGTAAATTTGATATTATATATCATTTTAAAAATAATTGAAACAATATGCTACTTTGGTCATTATAGTCAAATCACACTAATTTAGTATTAATTTACCAAACACCATAATATGCTTTTTCAGGTTTAAAATTAAAATTTACCAAACACTATTTTTACTTCATGTCACAGCTGATTTTTCTAAAACCACAATTGCAAGCAATTATTTTAAAAGCACAGCAATCCCAAACGAAGCCTTAGTATATGTATCAACTATTTAAATTCAAACAATACTTGGTTGCATCTTAGTATATAGGAATCTCCCTAAATACCACTATTAAAATCTCGATAATTAGTAAAAAATAGAAAAATTTTATTTTCTACCTTTTTCTTTCTTAACTGTCTGTCAAATTCATCATTCATCATATTCCATTTTTTTGAAAAGAGTAAAGAAGAAATGTGGCATTTAAAACGACGATCCACGTTAGGTGTTGAGTTTGATGAAAAAGTTTATACTTTTTTTTTTCTTTTTTGAAAAAGAAAAAAAAAAAATGATTGGATAGTTAAAGAGAAAGAAGAGATGGAGAAAGGACTTAGTTGAGGTCTTTAAAAAACGCGTAAGTCCCAAGTCAAACTCACCAACGCGTGCGCTTTCAAAAAGCTATTTATAATCATCATCATTTTTTTTCCTTCTTTTCCTCTCTCTCTCATTGCTATGATTTTTTTTTTTTTTTTTTATTTTAGGAGATTTGAAAAAAAAATGTTTATTTAATGAAATAAAATTCTTGTTATACACACACACACACAAATTTGTTTTCTAGAAGTAATAATTTAGACTATAAATTTTAATAGGTAATGATTTAGTTTTTTTAAAAAAATTATTTAGCTAACAATACTTGATTGAATAGATACTTTCTCATTCACCAGTACTAAAATATTGACAACTAAGGCTCCGTTTGATAACCATTTGGTTTTTTGTTTTTGGTTTTTGGTTTTTGGTTTTTAAGCTTATAAACATCACTTTCAACTCTGAGTTTCCTTGGCTTTTCACCTACCTTCTTCCTATATTTTCAAAAACCAAGCCAATTTTTGAAAACTAAAAAAAATAGTTTTCAAAAACTTGTTTTTGTTTTTAGAATTTGGTTAGGAATTCAAGTGTGTCTTTAACAAAAATGAAAACTATGGTGAGGAAATTTAAAGAAAAACAAGTCTAATTTTCAAAAACCAAAAACCAAAAACCAAATGGTTATCAAACGGGGCCTAAGAAAGATAAAACAAATTCTCATTTTTTGTAATGAGGTGTATTGAGAGATTCTAATCAAGTACTGTTTTTATTTAGCCCCTAAAAATTTGAGGTTAGTCTCTGCTTATAGGTATTTCTTGTTTTCAATTTAGTCATTATTATTATTTAAAATGTTTTGATTTAGCCCTTTGTGCTTTAACATTTTTTAGTTATACTACTCCTAGGGATAGATGTTAAAACTGACTAACGATGAACTTAATTACATGACACGATATTTACTTGATTCATAGAAATTTATTAGACTAATTAGGTCATTCAAGAGATTGAAAAGTCAATTTTTTTTAATGCAAATTCTTAGAAAATTGGAGGATTTTGAAATCTTTTATCTATGAGGGTGATTTAATTCCTCCTTTAAATTATACCAACTCACTCACGATTCTACACGACAAGTTTAGTATAATCAACCAATTTTAACATTAGAAATAGTATAATTGAAAATTGTTAAAATGTAAAGGATCAAATTGAAAATTTTTAAATAATGGAAACTAAATTTAAAAAACACCCCAACATTAGTAACTAAAATATATTTTTAGCCATGGTTGATCTAATAATTTCTTTTTGAGAATAGTGATTTAATAATCTTTGTAGTTTGTAATCATTTGTTCAATAGTAATTCTTTTGTTAAGCTCTAATGGACGTTTGACGTAGTAGTAACTTGGATATCTTATATGTGCAAAAGTAAAGAGTTAGTGAAATATCTACACAGTAAAACCTGCCCTACTCTTTAATTAATTTCTCACGGTAAGAATTAAAAAATTACAAATTTGTAAATTTAGAAACTTTTTTTTTAGTACATCAACATTTGGGGTGGGGGATTTAAACTTCTAACCTCTTGGTCGGGAGTACATGCCAATTACCGCTAAGCTATGCTCGCTTTGGCTTGTAAATTTAGGAACGAAGTGCGAATATATAGATCCTTACACCCTAAAATTTAGAAAATAAGTGCCAACCTAATATTTTACCTTTTCTTTTTGAAATATTTTTCCACTTTTACTTTGCTTTATCTAGTAGATGTCATGTTAAAATTTAATTAACTTGTATTGAATTCAATCATGGAATCAGATTAATATTGGAAAAAAAATGCCTAAAATCATAAGAAATTGAACCAACAAAATGCCTAAAATCTAGTCACATAAAATTCCAAATCCAGCTATAAAACATTCAAAATTAAACTACAAAATCAAGCAAGAAAAGAAAATCTCAAACCCAATAACATAATTCCAACCAAAATAAATAAATAAGGCCCGTTTAATAAACATTTGGTTTTTGAAAATTAAGCTTAAAAACACTGCATGCACCTACAAGTTTCTTTATTTTGCTATCTACCTCATTTCCATGTTTTCAAAAACCAAGTCAAATTTTGAAAACTAAAAAAATAGTTTTCAAAAAACTTGTTTTTCTTTTGGAATTTGGCTAGGAACTCAAGTGTGCCTTTAACAAGGATGAAAATCATGGTAAGAAAATTAGATGAAAACAAGCATAATTTTCAAAAACAAAAAACCAAATGGTTATCAAATGGGACCTAAGCAATCATAAAAACTACCAAGTCGTCCAATCACGACAAAAATATATTTTAAAAGAACAATGAAAATAATAAAGGTAGTAAGGGCCTTTTGGAATACATTTTAGTTTAAGTATTTTTTTGAGAATCATTTTCTTTTAAACATTTTGTATAAAAATTGTTTAGAATTTAAACACTCATATGTTTGGTTACATTTCCTGTAAGTGTTTTGCTTTCAATTGTTTCTCTCAAAATGGTTTATTTCTCAATCTCATTTTTTAATAAGTCATTTTTAGTGGTTGTCAAACACTGGAATTTTTTTCAAAATGATTTTTTTTTTTTTCAAAATTAAAGCAAAGACACCCTAAATCTTACCATTTATTTATATATCAAGGGTTGAGTTCAATGAGATTTAAAACTTTTGAGAATAATATTTGGCTCGGTAAAGTAAGCATTTTTGTTTTCAAAATGTATAATATAACTTTGGATCAATTATTTGATTTGATCTCAAGTATGATATAAACTATACATGTTTTTTTTTTTTTTTTTTTTGTAAGAATAATTATTGATCTTTTTTTTTTAAACAAAAAAGAAAAAATTTATTACGCCACTTGGGCAAATTGACGACGGTCATTCTCGACCAAGGAACAAATCCACTCTGGATAATTAACAATCCAGGTATAACAATTTTCCGACACTCTGGTCCTCTTAGCAAAAGCATCTGCTACTTTGTTACCCTCTCTTTTAACCAACTGAAATTTAATATCTTCAAACAAGGTAGAAATATCCCAGATATTCTCAATAATACCATCCAGCCCACCCCACACATCAGCCTCTTTTGATCATTAAAACATAGAATAGAAAATTTATATTTACATTGTCATTTCATGATTTTGACTTTCCCTTAATTTAGACGTTTTAGTATGCAAGTCAACTTTTTATTTTCACAATTTTCCTTTCTAAATAAAGAATCGCTCTTATTAGATTTTTAAAAAGGGAGAAAAGTGGACAATCATTTTTACCTTTGTGCTTATTTCACCAAACCAATTTAATCTTTTACTTTTTAATGTTATCAAACTTGAATTCTAGTCTTGAATGAGTGATAAAATTAACACTTCCCCAAGACTAAATTAAAAAGAAATGGTCTATTAACCAACTAATGAATCGGACAAAACTCAATCGAGATAATTTTCAAAATCAAGTAACATAAATGTCCAATGTAACTATAGAAATATCTAAACATAGTCACAAAATCAAGCGTGTAATTAAAAAGGCCTCTTAAACTCACTAGGAAGTGCCTAATCCTAGCTAAAAAGTACCCCTAAGGATAAAAAAGTTATACCAAAAAAATAGTTCCATATAGCACAAGGATGCTGAAGAGTAGTCAGTAATAAATAAATAAATAATATATCAACCTAGTCTTGAGTATAATTTAATTTGTCAACGCATTATATCTTTTAAACTCAAAATAATAAAAATATAAAATTTGATAACTAACATTAATTTTACCTTTAATTCCAATTTTAGAATGAATCTAATCATCAAATCGAAAGTTTAAGATTTAAATTGTCTAGTCCAACAAGATCTATGAGTAAAAACTAGGCTAAATTATAAAAAATGCCCCTGAACTATGGGGTTTGTTTCAAAAATGCCCCTGAACTTTCAAAAGTTTCAAAAATACCCCTGAACTTTGAAGAATGTTTCAAAAATACCCTTGCTGTTAATTTTGGATGGAAACCGTTAAAGTTTGAGTATAAAAAATACCCTTGAACTTTCAAAAAAATTTCAAAAATACCCTTATTGAAAAATGATTCTTCTTTTTTCCTCCTCTCCCACCGTAAATTCTTTCTCCATGAAAATTAATGCAAAACTTTGCTTATAAAGGTTGTGTGCAACTCAATACCAAATAAAAAAAGACTTTGAAATCAAGTTTTCTCTTTTAAAAAGCGTAAAGAAGATAAGTGTGAGAAAACAATATATATGTATGTATATTATTTTATTTTTTGCTCCCTCTTTGTTTGTGTATCTTAATGATAAGAAGAAGAAATGTTTATAAGACGGTGAGTTTGGTCCAATTTATAAGATTAATCAATCAAAAGTTTTATATATGATTTTATTCTTATTGATATTTAAGAATTGTTAGAATCCTTATACAACAATAGCTTCATTTATTTTTCGTAATAGGAATATAGAGAAAGCTAGGAAATAATATTGAAAAGACTACCAACACATGTAGAATTTCAAGAACAAAACAAAAGTAGATTCGATACGAAAATCTAGCAAAGTGCTTTGGATGTGTTGAAAGAGAAAGAAAGCTCCTAGATTATGAATACATGACAAATAAGTAAAGTTTCTCATTAATTTTTGGAAGAAGAGTTAATTTACGGTGGGAGAAGGAAAAAAAAAAAGAAGCATTTTTCAATAAGGGTATTTTTAAATTTTTTTTGAAAGTTCAAGGGTATTTTTGAAACTCAAAACTTTAACGGTTTCCATCCAAAATTAACGGCAAGGGTATTTTTGAAACATTTTTCAAAGTTCAGGGGTATTTTTGAAACTTTTTAAAGTTCATGGGCATTTTTGAAACAAACCCCATAGTTCAGGGGTATTTTTTATAATTTAGCCTAAAAATTAATTTAGCTAAAAAGTTAAAAGCTTTTCATATGGGTCATCTTTAATTTTCCTACACAATGCAACCAATCTCCTATTTTAATATATTATAGGAGAAATTTACGGGCCCGTTTGGTAACGTTCTCGTTTCTTGTTTCCGTTTCTTCATTTTTCATAAAGAAAAATAGAATTTCATGACCCTAACACCTATACATTCAATAATAATAAACCTATATTCTTATTTATGTTTGGAAAAAATTGGAAACAAGAACAAAAAAGGAGAAACTAGTTTTAGTTGTTCCCAAAAGTTCTATACAAATTTTGGGAGTGTTTCTAAAAAATGAGAAACAAGAAACATACATAGTTATTAAATGCTTGGATTTCTTAATAAAATTAGAAACAAGAAACAAGAAACGAGAACGTTACCAAACGAGCCCACATTATCAACTCAATTGATGCTCTTGTAAAGGAAAAACAAAATCAATTAATGCTATAGTATTATTCTTTCACAATATAAAGTCTACCCTGACTTTAAAATGATCCACTATAAAGGTACACCTAATTAACAATAAATTATTTTTTGAAAAGGAAAAATTAGAGTGGTAATTGGGAAGCAATATGGAGTTTGGAATCCCCAAAAAAGTGTGACTATCATTAGTAAGCCTCATATTATTGTCCTTTAGTGAAATGCCCTTTTGATAAATTAATATTTAAATGAAGGAATGTAAGCATGATTGAGTTTAGATTATCAAAAAGAAAATAAAAATAAAATAAATGCTTGCCATTGGAGCATGTTCTTTTGCTTTGGTTTCTTTTGGGAAAGTTAAGTGTGGGTACCAATGCCCCCAATTGATCATATATAAATTGGAGTGTGGCTTGGGATAATGAGCCTTCAAAGATTACATAATCAACCATGGGAAATTAAATACATATAATTAAAAAAATAATAATAAAGATTTAAGTAGAGAAACATATAGGAAAAAGCAAAGAATATATATATATATATGGATCTCTCCACACACCATATTAAAATCTTAACAACTAAGAGAAAAAAGGTAGAAAATGAGAAAAAAAAAATTATCTCCCCTAATTGTCACATTTTAATGGTGGTGTATAGGGAGATACCTATATATCGGAATGTAACCAAGTATTGTCGAGCAAAGATAGAAGCACAAATTCTCCGACTTAATCGAGATTGATTTTTTTTTTTTTTTACTCAATTTTGGGGGCAAAGAGGAGGATATAGAAAATATATGTATACTTCCTTTTTTTTTTTTTAAACTTAAATGTATATATACTTTTATATATTTAAATATTTATTAAATAAAAATTAAATTTAATTAAAAAAAAACATAAAATTTCTTGATTTAGAAAAGCTTATTGAAGTTTGATGTTTCAAGGAGGGGCATATCCTCAACCCCACCTTACCTTGTTGTCGACCATAGCTAAATATATAAAGATCTCTTCGTACATAAATAAAGACAACATTGCTATTAATAAAATAGTTTTTTCGGGTAGCCGACGTAAACATAGTTCAATTGACCAAAACATTAATTATCTTCTGAAAGATCGAAATTTCAAATCCCTTACTTTTGTTCTTTTTTTTTTTCGTGTCATTCATCAATATGCCGGAGTTGAGATTTGAATCTCTAACCTTTTAGTCAAGTATATAATATTTTAACCAATCGAGCTATGTTCAGATTGACAATTTCAAACCTCCTTATTGAATTAGAAAAGAAAAAAAAAACATTTTCCCAAATAGAACTCAAAAGTAAAACCATATACAAATAGCATATCTGTAAAGTTTAGGGTATCACACACTATTGCAATGATATAAAGAGAGTCGATGTCGTAATAATAGTGCATTGATTTAAACTAAAGAAAGAAAAAAAAAAGAGGAGAGAGAGAAAGAGAAAAGCATTTAAGAGAGAGAGAGAATTTGAAAGATGAAATGAGAGAGTTTAAGGGGGAAGAGACGTAAGTGGTACGTAGTTGAGGGAATTGAAAATGAAAAGTTGAAAATGAATGAATGAAGAAGACCGACCGACCTACCCTCAAAAACTCAACAAAAAAAAAAAAAAAAAAAAAAAAAAAAAAATTACAAAAATTACAAAAATTATAAATTTTCTTTTAGAAAAAAAAGAAAAAAAAATTTAAAAGAGGCTTTGGCCATTTGCCTTTTCTCTTCCCTTCCTTTATTGCTCACTTTGCTTCTCACCTGTTTTGTTTTCCATGCATTTATTCCTCTCTACTTTCATTTTTCTTTTTCTCTCTCTCTCTCTTTAATATCATTAATTTATGTTATTGTTTGACATTCATTTTTTGAGAAAAAGAAAAACTATTTTTATTCTCACATGTTGGTTTACCCAGTCAAATTTAACTATAAGTTGCCGACTTGAAGGTATGTCGACTGGTTAAGACATGTATCATCGATCAAGATATTAGAAGTTTGAATCTCTCTCCACCTTCTTATACGTTGTTGAATTAAAAAAGAAAATTGTAAATTTTTAATTTCGTTAAGTTAAACCTTAAATAGGAATGATTGGTGGAAGTGATACTATTGATTAATTTAGGTCACGTTTTATGACTATTTAGTTTTTTAAAATTAAGCTTATAAATACTACCTCCACCTATAAGTTTCTTTATTTTGTTATCTGTCTTCTTCTCATGTTTTCAAAAACCAAATCAAATTTTGAAAACTAAAAAAAGTAGCTTTCAAAAACTTGTTTTTATTTTTAAAATTTGGCTAGGAATTCAAATATGTCCTTAACAAAAATGGAAACTAGTATAAGCAAATTAGGAGAAAACAAACATAATTTTCAAAAAATCAAATAGTTATCAAACAGTCGTTAACTTTTAATATCTTTCAAAATTTGTGGTTAGTTTTTCTTTTTAAATAAGTTTTGTACAACTTGTAGGGTTGTGGGAGTTTGAATCTCCAACATCAAGGGAATGAATGTATATATCAATTACTGTTGAGTTATATATATGCTCATGTTGGCAAAATTTGTGGTTAGTTATGGGTATTTCTTGAGGTTAAGTAAGACAATTTTTGTGGGTATTAGTTCTTTGGTCACGTTGGATTTGTTTTAGCTGGATTTGAGTATTTTATTAGTAAGTTTAAATGTATCAAGGTACCACTTCTCCTAAACTCGAAAGCTCAAATTTTCACTCCCACATTTCTTCAATTGAAAAGAGGAAGAAAAGGAACTAATTTCTCAACTCATCTCAACCCTAGACTTATGAAAACTATGTGACCAAGGCCCTTTTTGGTTAAGATGTTTAAAATACGCTTTATTGTGATCGTTAATTCTAAAGAATAAACCCTTTGTACTTTAAGAAAGGGTTAAAATTAGTCTTTTAGAATCATTTTTTAATTACATATATTAAATGATTATGTGACATTATGTGAATTTATTTATTGATATGATAAATCTATAAATTGTATATAATATATTTTTTTCTTGCGAAAACTTTCTTTTATTTATTAAATATATGTTAATAAGTGTCAACTTAAACATAGTTCAACTAGTTAATGTATATGTCTTCGACTAAGAAGTCAGATATTTGAATATCCCTCTATTGCATATGTTATTAATAAACTCAAACATACTTGGGAGTAATTCTCAATTTTAGATCTTAATATTTTAAAATTCTATTATTTTATTTTTAATATTTTAAAAATTCTCAATTAAATCATATTTGTTTTAAATTTTTTTTATTGAAATTTAGTTAAGAAATGTGATTGTCATAAATTTAGTTAAGAACTTACGGATATATCACTCGTATGTCATTTGACATGAGAGATTCAACTCGATCGTTAATATTCAAAGTTCGATCAACCCATCAACAAATCTTTTTTTTTTTTTAAAGTGGCATGTTTGTGTGTCTAAATATGTTTTTTCTTACCTTTATGGGGTGGGAGATTTGAATTTCTGACATCTTGATCAAAAGTACATGTTTTATGCTAGTTGAGCTATGCTCATTTTAGCTGTGTGTCTAAATATATGAATTTAATGAGACATGTGTGCTTTTTGTTAACTAGTTTTAATAAAATAGTTATCGTAATGACTTAATTGCATTAAAGTTAAAATTTAGGTTTTAAAAGATTAAATAAATATATAAATAATCGATAAATCATATCTAAAAAAATAATAATAATAATTGATAAATCATTAAATATCAAGACCTCTCTCTTTAGGTTAGAGGTTCGGATCTCCTTGTTGAACTAAAAAAAAAACGTCTTTGTTAGATTGTAGATTTGTGAATTCTATTTCATTATTCTAAAAAAATTATATTAGTTGGTAAAAGAACACATAAAACAAAGCCAAGATGTGGCAATAAAATTTCCATTTAGGGGTCCTGTGTTGGTTATAATAGTGGGGGCTATTATCGGTCACTCAGTGTTTGGGGCATCAACAAAAATAAGGGGTGAAGTGGGTTACTTTTATCCCCGTGTTGCTATAGTAACCACCATTCAACCCACCCGATTATTCTATCCATTCTCTATAGTAACTCTCTCCTCTCTTCTTCTATGTGACTCGAATTTTTCGGCGACGACTGGCCAACGACTTTTCCGGCGACCGCCGTCGACTTTCCGGCCACTTTTCCAGCAGTCGCCGACGACTTTTTCGACGACCATTTTTTTTAATCTTTCTTCTCATTTTCATTTCGAAAAATATAAAAACCGAAAATAAAGAAAAGAGGTAGAATAGAAGAAAGGAAAAAAGAGGAAAAAAATTTTTGGTCGCCGAAAAATTTGTTGGTGGTCGTTGGAAAAGTCGACAGTCGGCAAATGTCGCCGACGTTAGGGTTAGAAGAAGATGAAGATGATGAAGATGGAGGAAGAAGATGAAGAAGAAGAAAAAAGAAAAAGAAAAAAAAAGAAAAAAGAAATAATAATAAAATAATAAAATATTTTTTTAATAAAAAATTGCATGTCACATGTCAACAATCCATTAGGGGTTTAACGGAAAATTGGATGGAGGGGCCAAAATGAAACGAAATCCAAACCTCAGGGGCTAAATTGTCGAGTTTGAAAACTCAGGGACCAAAATGAAACCTAACCCAAACCTCAGGGACCAAAAGTGTATTTTGGTTTTTGAACTAAGCACTTACAATTTTTTTAGGTCAAATTTCTTCCCTACTTTTGGCAACATCGAAGGTTAACGAGAGGGCTAACAACTTAAAGAAAAAAAAAAAAACATTCCTAACCATATTTTATTTTGTGCATATTTAACGATATTCATACAACCAAACAAGACCAGATTGTCAAATAATAACATAACTTAAAACCCTCAGCTAATTTCTTAAGATTGATGAAACAAACATTTTTTATTGATATTTTCAAAATATAACATTGGACGTACAAAGTTGTATGAGGAAGATAAAAAAAAACTAAAAAAAAACTAGAAAAAAAATGGAACTTTTGATTCAAAAACTCATGTTAAATAGATCAGCACCCCAAACACAGACTATTTCATCCCAGGCTAAAATAATCCGAACCCCAAACACAAACTATTTAACTCCACAAATTATTATAACTCCAGATTATAATAACCACTAACTATTATAACCAACTCAGCGCCTCAAACAACCATTTAGTGTTTATTAATCAAAGAGTAATTTCATAAATAATTATTTTCAAGTACCAATATTAATACTATTACTTTCTTTTTTAACTTATGGGTCAAAATAATCAAAATTGTATATTCTTTTTGCTTTCATTTTATTTAATTTTCTTAAAGCTTGTATTGATAACCATAAAAAAAAATGGTCACAATTGATAAATTGGATCATACAATGGGACAAATGATTATTATTATCTTTTTTTTATTATTATTTATTTATTCTCAAATTTAAAACTTAGTTTTCTTTCTCTTGCATTTATAACAGGGGTTTAAATTGAATAATGTTTATTTTTTGTGCCCTCCAAGCTGTCAATAAATTTAGCAAACAAATTATAATTTTGTTTTTAGAAAAAAAATTTTGGAATGTTATACTAAGTCCATAAACTTTTGATTAAATAAAAATTGTGAGATAAAAGAAAAAAAAAAAAAAAAACTTATTCTTGAAAACCAAGAAATGAGAAACAAAATAATTGTTACCTTGATTTTCTTTTCTTTTTCTTTTTTTTTTTTTTTTTTTTCCATTTGGGCCATATTAATTGAATAATTTAAAAGTTCTTCTAAAAAAAATTGAATAATTTAAAAGTAACATTGTGTGTGTTCTCCTTTTTGGAGATATGGGTGTGATTGAAAAGGTGACATGTGTGCACTTCAATTTGCTCAAGTCCCAATTGTGTTTTTGTTTGCTTCCCTAAAAATGAGGGCAATTCAATGTTTGAGATCTTTCTTTTTCATTTCAAATATATCATAAATATCACATTTTGGAGATAATAATTCATAAATTTCATGTTGTCAAAAAAAAAATAATAATAATCATAAATTTCATGAATCTAGAATTTTCCACTATTTTGTTCATTCTTTTATCAGCTATTTTTTCTTAACCTTTGATTAATTTTTTTTTAAAAAAAATAAAATTCCAGTCAATAATAAATTATAGTTCAATCCATCATGTGTTATAAATATATCAGCTTAAAATTATTAAAAAAATTCTACTATTTAAACTTTTTAACTGATTCAACAACTGATGGCAATTTTAGATTAATTAAATCATTTGTCATTTTCCCTACATTATTTTGGGCCATTTAGATTTTTTTTTTTTTTTTTGGAACAATAGGGGCCATTTAGTTAATAAGTTAGATTTATGGTATATAGATTTCTTTTTAATTATAGGCTATAAGTTTGTTGATATTATAGGCTACATAAAAATTACTTTTACAAATTATAAAATCCTCCACAAATCAAATATAAATTACATGAAATAAAATTGTCAATTTGTGCATATAGTTCAACTAGGTTAAGACATTATATTTTCAGCCAAAAGGCCAAAAGGTCAGAAGTTTGAATCTTTCACATTTCTACACGTCAATAGCTAAAAAAATATACAAACTAATTTTTTGATATATTTGTATACATATATAATCAAAATATATGCTATATAAATCTAGGTTCCAACCTATCATTACACAAACTCAAAGTTGTTAAATATTTTAAACTAAGATCCCAATTATTTTATCGAAATTCTCATAAATCAATACCACTAAAACTCGTTGTAATAATGTGATACATGCAACATATTCTCTTTACGAGGAAACATGTGAAACTTTTTCATAGACTGTCACTTAACAAGGGAAAGAAACCACAAGGGGAAACCAGAGGTCCAAAAAAACCGTCCTTCCCGCGAGGAAGAAAGCCCTCTGGTCCTGATTACAAAAGGATTTTGCTGCAAAATGAGCAACACAGTGGGCTACTGAGTTGTGAGACCTAGGGCAATGGATGAATTTCACCTCGCCCAACTCAACGCTAAGGGAGGAGATGACTTCGATCAGATTTGTCTACCACATCTTGACAACCAACTAACATTTAGTTCAATATAGACATAATGTATCATCATTTAATTATGAATATCAACCATGGGAGTTATATAGATTACTCTTCAAGGTCCAAGAACGTAATTAATTTTTCTTTTTAATTCAAAGAATGAAAAAGACACCATCATCAAAAATCAAATTTAACACATTTTTCATTAAAGAAAAAAAAAGATAAATATCAAGTTTGGTTTCACTGGTTTATTCAAACCTTAAAAAATATCTCAACTATTACCATATCACCACATTTTTTTTTATGTAGCATTTATGATTTGATGTTTTCTATTTAGCTAACTTTTTCAGTTTATTGAAAGAATTAGAAGGAAAGTAGTTTTTTTTTGGATGAATAGAAGACAATTTAGAACCATTTTGTGAGGTTTAATCAAACCATAAAGATCAATCTAAAATAAAGCAAAAAAAAAAAAAAAAAATCATATTGAGACAACATTGTTCTATCAATAAAAAAGACAAAGGTTCGAATCTTCATCCTCATTAAAAAAAATAATAATAAAATAAAAAAAAAAAAAAAACCTTTGAAATCATAGTATTTGAATTGAAATTATGCCCAGCTTATAGAAACCAAAATTATTGTTTTGAGTAAAAAAAATCTAAAACATATATAAATAGATAAGAGATAAAGAGATAGGTAAAATTACCGAACGAGACCGCTACAATATAACTGTCCTAATAATCATCATATGCATCTACATGATTTTAATAATCACCAGATACAAATTCCAAACAAGTTCAATAATTTCTCACTATCGTGACAACTTAAAAAAATTTAATTATTGTTTCAAGTAAAAGAAATCCAAAATACAAAATAGGTAGATAGACGAGTAAAATTATCGAACGAGACCGCCACAATATAACTACTGTCCCTAATAAACATCATATGCATATTCAAAATCTATATGATTCTTGTTGTAGGTAATTTTGGCCACTCTGGAATTCAAGGACTATGCAAGACAACACAACACCGACCAGAAGATAGGACCAAAAGGCAGACCCGAAAGGGAGGTGAGTTGAACGGGTTGGGCCAGGGCTTGGCCCAACCCCATGGGCCATGCTCAGCCTCGGCCAGACCACTCGGGGCACTCGTGTGGGCCGAGTTTCTCCCCCTCCGCTTGGTCCCTGGTGTCCTTGGCCACCCCGGTTCAACTTAGTTCAGCCCGAATCGTCTCCAAAGGCCTAGAAACCCTAAGGTAGGAACATGTATATAAACCATTTTCATCATTGAAGAAGGGATCCTGAAACTCATTCTATGAACTCCCTCCTCTTCCTCATGCTCTCATTACTTTGCTTCCCATCTTTCTTCTTGTTGACTTAAGCATCGAAGGCGGTGTGGCAAGCACCACACCAGTGTGCAGGTTTCTTCTGTCTTGCAGGCCACGTCTTCCCTCCTCTCAAATAAATTTACCGTTGGTGGCACGTGAAGGTCAGGTGGTTTTTTCTATCCGGATTTTGGTATCAACAATCCTAATAATCACCAAATACAAAATCAAAACAAGTTTTATAATTTTTCCCTAACATATTCAACCGTATAAAATTACCGACTACATCGTAACGGGTTCCTCCAACAACATTTTTAGAGGGGGTGGTACATTCAAATGTAAGAAAATTACTTCTCCAAAAAGAAAAAAGAAAAAAAAGTAAGAAAATTGGGTAAGCCAAAAGTTAGAGAGAGATAATAATATGATTAAGAGAGAGAAAATAAAAAGAGGAAGTTAAAAAGAGAGTGCAGGTATGAAAAGGCGAAACCCGTGCATTGCCTTTGCAGCGATTGCGTGTGAAAAGCTGAATATTGGTAACACAAAAAAAAAAAAAAAAAAAAAATTAAAATTAAAAATCCTTCAAAAACCCAAATTTCAGCGCGTGTGCACCACTCCAATTCTGTCCAAAACTCAAAGCAAATAAAAGCGCGTGAGATTAGGTCTTCTAATTATTATTATTACTCCCTTTAAATAAAAAAAAAAGAAATTATAAAGACAGTCAATCCAATTCCAAAAAAAAAAAAAAAAAAAAAACTTAATCCCCATTTTCTCTCTCTAAAAAAGGCAGTATCTGACCCTCTCCTCTTTCTCTCTCCATTATCTCTAATATATTGAGACAAAACTGGTTTAAAAAAGCTCCTCCCTTTACATTCAAGAATATATTTTTTTTCTTTTTCATTTTCTTAAGAAAAAAAATATATAATTTTCTTTAAAAAAAAAAAATTTGATGACACCAAAAGAAGAGCTCTTTACTCTGCCCAAAAAGCATTTTCCAGAAATCCTTGCAACTGATTATATAGTACTTCCAACTCCCTCATTTTCCAGAAATTCTCTCTCTCATCTCTCTCTCTCTTTTAAAAATCAAATTTTACTCACTTGGGTTTGTTTTATGCCCTCTCTAAAATGCTATTTCAAAAGATGAGACTTTTTTTTTCTTCTTCTTCTTCTTCTTCTTCTTCTTCTGTTTCTCATTCACATTGCTGTTCCTTAATTTCTTTTACTATTTCCAATTATTGCCCAGGAAATTTTGTCTAGGATATTTTGGGTTATTCCCTCCAGATGGATGCAGATAAAAAAGTTGAAGAAAGAGAAAAAAGAAAATAAAAGAGAAGAGATGTTCTTGTGAATTAGGGGATCTCACCTTTCCTTTTCTCTCTGTTCAATTCTAACTTTCCCCCCCCCCCCCCCCCTTTTTTCTTTCTTCTTCTTCTTCTTCTTCTTCTTCTTCTTCTTCTTCTTTTTACACTTGTTGTGATACCAAATAAGATACAGATAGATAGATTGATAGATTGGTGATAGATTGGTGATAGATTGATAGATTGGTGATAGATTGATAGATTGATAGATCCCTTGTTTATGAAACTACTCCAGCTTTAAGCTAAGCTTCTTATTTGATTTTCCCTTCTGGGAAATGGGAATTTGTCTATTTTTGCACTCGATTTCTGATTCTCATTGACCTTCTCCATCTGGGTTTTGTTCCTTCTTTCCAGTTCTATCGATTTCTTTCATTTTTGAGTGAAATTGGGAATTGGGTTTTGTTTTTTACCTATAAATGAGAGCTGGGTTGAGTACGATTCAGCAAACTCTTACGCCGGAGGCGGCGAGTGTGCTGAATCACTCCATCGCCGAAGCCGGTCGCCGGAATCACGGCCAAACCACGCCGCTTCATGTGGCCGCCACGCTTCTCTCCTCGCCGAATGGGTTTCTCCGTCAAGCCTGCATCAAATCGCACCCGAATTCCTCACATCCTCTTCAGTGCAGAGCCCTCGAGCTCTGTTTTAGCGTCGCCCTCGAGCGGCTTCCCACGGCCCAGAGCGCCAGTCCCGGCGCCGAGCCGCCCATTTCCAACGCGCTTATGGCCGCCCTCAAGCGCGCCCAAGCCCACCAGCGCCGGGGCTGCCCCGAGCAACAGCAGCAGCCGCTCTTGGCCGTCAAAGTTGAGCTCGAACAGTTGATTATCTCGATTCTTGATGACCCTAGTGTGAGCCGTGTTATGAGGGAGGCTAGCTTTTCTAGCCCTGCTGTTAAGGCCACCATTGAACAGTCGTTGAATTCGTCGGCCCCGGCGAGTTCTTCGCCGATTGGGGGATTGGGGTTTCGACCTTCTCCGGCCGGACCGCCGAGGAATTTGTATTTGAATCCTCGGCTGCAGCAGCAGGGGAGCGTTGTCGCCCCACCCCTGCAGCAGAGGGGGGAGGAAGTCAGGAAGGTGTTCGATATATTGCTCCGGTCGAAGAAGAGGAATCCGGTGCTCGTGGGGGAGTCGGAACCAGAGGCTGTGGTGAAGGAATTGTTGAGGAGGATTGAAAATGGAGAATTGGGGGATGGGGCACTGTGTAATGTTCAGGTGATTCATTTGGAGAAAGAGATTTGTTCTTCTGATAGGTTGCAGATTGGTGCTAGGATCAAGGAATTAGGAGATTTGGTGGAGAGTAGAATGGAGAGTTTGAATGATGGTGGTGGTGTTATTCTTGATATGGGGGATTTGAAATGGCTAGTTCAGCAGCAGCCTGCACCCGGGGGTGGTTCGGGGTCGGGCACGGTGCAGCAGCAGGTCGTTTCGGAAGGCGGGCGAGCTGCGGTGGCCGAGATGGGGAAGCTTCTTGCTAAGTATGGTGATGGTGGTGGTGGTGGTCGGCTTTGGTTGATTGGCACTGCAACTTGTGAGACATATTTAAGGTGTCAAGTCTATCATCCTTCCATGGAGAATGATTGGGACTTGCAGGCTGTGCCCATTGCTGCCCGAGCGCCTCTTTCCGGATTGTTTCCGAGGTATTCTTCGCATTCTTAGATCGATTTCGACCTGTTTATGAACAAACGGTTTATTCAAGTTATGCCAATGTTTTTTCATATTCTGTTGCTTTGAATTATTTGGATGGGATGTTGATTGCTTGCTCTGATACTAGTTTCAATCTGATTTGATTGCATACATTTGATTAGGTGGTTAGGAGTTGACCGATACGATTCGAATTCCCGAATTAGAAAATATTTAATTGTTCAATCTAATTAGGATGATACTTTTCCATTTCCCAGATTGAATTTGACTTTAGAATAGCTGAAATTCTCAAATTCTGTTGTTGGTTTATGATGAACTTTTTAGACTTAATCTGTGTCCTGTTTATTAGGCTTGGTACCACTGGGGTTCTTAATAGCCCGGTTGACTCATTATCCTCGATCAAGGGATTTCCGACTGTGACCACCATTCCGATGCGACCGGTGATGCCCGAGAACGTCGATTCTTCTCGGAGAACAAGTTGTTGCTCTCAATGTATGCAGAATTACGAACGGGAGCTGGAAAAACTTGTGGCCAATGAGTTTGACAAACCATCTTCGGTACCTAAATCAGAAGGAACCAAAGCATCCGCTCTCCCTCCGTGGCTGCAGAATGCGAAGGCGGAAGATCAAAATTCGAAGAAACACGAAACGACGGAGGTAAATTCTGCTGCAAATTCTTGGTTTACTTGTTTGAGTTGCTCTTTTTGAGAGTGGTAATCATCATTGGCAATCTGCAATTATAAAATGAGCAATCTTTTCTGTTTCAGAACACGGATAAAGAACAGATGCGAAAGCAGAAGACTCAAGAACTACAGAAGAAATGGCACGATACATGCTTGCGTCTTCATCCTAATTTCCATAATCTAAACAAGTTCAGTTCCGAGAGAACGGTACCGATGTCTCTCCCTTTAACGGGCTTGTACAGTCCGAACTTGCTCGGGCGTCAACCTTCTCAACCCAAGTTACAACTAAATAAAGCATTTGGTGAAACACTGCAACTGAAAACAAATCCACTTCTGGCCAGCAAACCATCTGATAAAGTTCTTTCGGTTTCGCGATCGGGTAGCCCTGTAAGGACAGAGTTGGCTCTTGGGCGAATGAACGAAGGTGAGAACTTGGCTGAGCAAACGCATAAAGAGCGCGTGAAGGACTTTCTCGGTTGCATATCTTCTGAACCCGAGAACAAAATCTGCGAACTGCGGAGCGGTAAATTTCTCAATGCGTCGGATATCGACTCGTACAAGAGGCTCTTCAAAGGTATGTTAGAGAAGGTATGGTGGCAGCAGGAAGCAGCATCTGCTTTGGCTACAAGTGTGACTCAGTTCAAATTGGGGAATGGAAAACGACGAGGTACCGTTCCGAAAGGAGACATGTGGCTCTTGTTCTTGGGTCCCGACCGAGTTGGAAAGAAGAAGATGGCAACTGCTCTTGCAGAGCTGGTATCTGGGTCCAATCCTGTAACCATTTGTCTTGGCACAAAACGCAGTGATAGAGAATCAGACATAAGTATCCGTGGTAGAACCGTGTTAGATAGAATATCGGAGGCCGTTAGAAGGAACCGATTTTCTGTCATTGTGCTCGACGATTTCGACGAATCAGATCTGCTGGTCCGTGGAAGCATAAAAAGAGCAATGGAGAGAGGTAGATTCACCGATTCGCACGGCCGTGAAATCAGTCTTGGTAATATCATCTTCATCCTTACAGCAAACTGGGTACCAGATGATATGAAACACTTGTCTAATGGGAATCCGCTTGAGGAAGAGAAGTTTGCTAGTTTAGGAAGAAGCTCTTGGCAGTTGAAGCTATCCCTTAGCGAGAAGGCAGTTAAACGTCGTGCCGAGTGGGCGCACGGTGAAGAGCGGTGTTTGAAACCCCGAGTAGAAACTGGTTCGGCCGTAGCATTTGATCTCAACGAAGCTGCAGATGCAGAGGATGAAAAGACAGACGGATCACTGAATTCCAGTGACGTAACAACCGATCACGAAACCGAGCACGGCCTCAACAACCGACGACAGTTATCATTCGCAACTCCATCGCCATCACGAGAGATGTTCAAGACAGTCGACGACGCAATCGTCTTCAAACCGGTGGACTTTGCCCCGATCAAGCACAACATCACAAGCTCCATCAACAAGAAGTTTTCATCCATTGTTGGAGAAAAGATCTCACTTGAACTACATGAGAATGCTCTTGAGAAGATCACAAGTGGGGTATGGCTTGGGAAGACGAATGTCGAAGAATGGACCGAGAAAGTTCTCGTTCCGAGCTTGAAAGAGCTCAAGGCTCGTCTTCCGAGTGCCGACGCCTCCGAGTCCATGGCGGTCAGGCTCGACTCCGATGACGGTTCAGGTTGCCGGGGCTCAGAAGATCAGCTGCCTTGTAGCATCAAGGTGGTTGTAGGGGACAAACTGTGAAATAGCACAGGTTCATTGCAGTTGGAATTTTGTAACTTTTGTTGGATAGAGATGTAAATATGCTTGAATGGAAGGGTAAAACCGTAAAAGAAAGAATCCAAAAAAAAAAATTAAAAGAGTTGGATATGAGGGAGGCTGAGATGGCTCAGGCCAAGTTTACTTTTTTTTTTTTTTTTCTTCTCCACTATTTTTTCTTAAATTATTTGATTTCTTTATGTTTACTACCTCTAAATTTATAGCAATTAAAGAATTATAGATATTATTTTATTGAATTAACAAGGTGGTTGATTTTTTTTTTTTTTGATTTGGTCACAAAGGGTAAAGTTGTCATTTTGCTGCCAATTTTAATATAGGATACTTTTGATTTGATGGTCAATAATAATAATACACAATTGTTCTTATGCTTAAATTTAGAAATCATTATTATATTTTTCTTTATTTCTTTTCCAATCATCATTTATTTTGACAAATGAAATATAGGTTGGACCATAACATTTAGCCTACTTAAAACTTTAAATTTCAAAATTTTCAATTATATTATTTAGTTTTTGTATATGCTTCTATTTAGCTCTTGACTTTAACATTAATAGTAAATATATTGATGTGAC
Organism: Luffa aegyptiaca; assembly: GCA_017139565.1. Classification (NCBI taxonomy): domain Eukaryota; kingdom Viridiplantae; phylum Streptophyta; class Magnoliopsida; order Cucurbitales; family Cucurbitaceae; genus Luffa; species Luffa aegyptiaca. The sequence goes on along the minus strand of CM029402.1, from coordinate 42,409,120 downwards.
ATGTTTATCAAATTAATTAATTGCGATTAAGTTGGTTTGATGTGACATATCTATTTATTAGAGTAGAAAAAAGCAATTAAAAAGTTACTAAACTCAACTTTGAATTTGCTTTAAAGGTTGTGTAAGTTGAGAAGGCGACCTAATTATTGAAAGATAAGAATATAAAGAATTTTAAAGTGGTTAGTGGTGCCAAGTCAACTAAATTGAAAAAAAAAAAAAAAAGAGTTAATATCTCTAATTAAATTGTACTTTTGCTTTTGGTTGAGTCTCATTTAGAGACCAACTTTGAGAGTATTTTGTCCAACAAGTGATATTGACTCTCTAAGTAAAAAGGCAAATAAAAAATGCAAGATTGAAAGTTTTTACACATGTGAGCAAGCAATTTGTGCAAGTAGATTTTACGTGCGAGGAAAGAAATCGTGCATGTGAAGCGAATTGTACGTTCAAATCGTTTTCTATTCTCATTCATGTGTAAGTAAAAAGAGTTATTATTGGTTTGTAAGGATTCTAGAAGCTTGCCATTTGAACAATGGGATAATAGAGCTTTGATTATCAAATAGACTCGGTTCAAATCTGAGTTGAAACTCAGATAGAAATCTGATCAGAGCCCACGTGAAGGAAAATTTGAAAGAACTCTACTTAAAGTGTTGACATTTTGAGATTTTAAAGACATTATTCTTGGTATAATGATAATCGGATTTCCTTTTTAAGAACTTGTTTGAGTTTATCTCATAAAAACGAAAGCCTTAACTACTTTAATGGGTATGATAACTTAGGGTAAAGTTGTGTAGGACCATTAAGTCTACTCTAAGATTAGTCGTCACAATGATGTGTTTTTTAGACCAAATTAAAGACTTTTCTTGTTGATACTCAAATGGATGATTCTTTCTATGATGTTTTAATCTGACTTGCTAACATTTGAATTAATTGAAGAAGAAAATTTTTTAAATCTAGTTAATTATTATATATATGGACAGTTAAATTAGAAAACATCAGAGAAAAAACACAAAAACAACATGATGTTGTTTCTTTTTCTTTTTTTTGTGTATATAAAGTCTTTGTTTTTTAAGATTTTATACTTTATATAAAAATATTTTGATATGCCTCTAAATTTTTAATATTGTATGCCTCTAAATTTTTAATATTGGGTTCAATAGGCTTCTTCTTCTAAATTTTTAATATTGTATGCCTCTAAATTTTTAATATTGGGTTCAATAGGCTTCTTCTTCTAAATTTTTAATATTGTATGCCTCTAAATTTTTAATATTGGGTTCAATAGGCTTCTTCTTCTTCTTCTTCTTCTTCTTCTTCTTCTTCTTCTTCTTCAACATCAGGTAGAGAAAATGGAAGGGAGAAAATGAGAAAAAAAAATTTATCTCTCCTAGTTGTCAACATTTTAATGGTGGTATGCAGGAAGATCCCTACATATTGGTATGCAACCAAGTTTTGTTCGTAGGAAATTTGAACCTTTGACCTTTTGATTAAGGGTATATGGGGGAAAATTTATAGTACTACGTAGTACATACTCTCTCCCTTCAGCATTTGACACATCATTTAATGAGCATTTAATAATATAATATTTTATTTCATGGGTCCCATACCATTTTAAATAATTCTTTCATGGCAAACAAAGAATGGAGGTTTTCCATACTACTATAGTACTAGAAATTTTCCGAGGTATATGTTTTTACCAATTGAGCTATGCTAAAGTTTTTTTTTTTTTCCTATTGGTTATTACCATTAACTCTATTTGTTTTTAACCTTTACGCCACAAAATGTCTAAATAATTGTCCAAAATTAGTTCATCAGATAATCTTTTAATAATAACATCAACATCTCACATAAACATTAAATTGAAATTCCATAATATATAACCTAAAAGACACAACTTTGAAATTCCAGAGACCTATTAGAAATATTTAGAATATATAGACTAAATAGACATAACCCTAAAAAGTCTAAAAAAACCATACACGGAATTTAAACATTAATTCACAATTTTTTAAAAAATAATTGTAAGTACTAAAATGTTTCTAATGTAAAGTTTTTGGACTAAAATAAAATGTTTTTAAATTTAATGATCAAAACAAAATGCTATAAGAATTAAGAGACTAAAATAGGATTTAAATCAAAATAGTGTTTTTAGAAATAATTAAAAAAAAAAACACTATTTTCAAACCCTAACTTCAAATTTGTGGGCTAACTTTATCATTTTCTTTAATGAAAGAGAAAAGGATGAACATTTTCAATATCTAATCCCCATGCATATATGCTTATGTGGAAGGGCAAGAAAATCTTGAGCCACAATTTTGAATAGGAAAAACAACCCATAAAATGAAATGAAATGCATGTTCACCACCCAACCCACTTTATTAGACCAAACAAAGAAAGAAAAATAATAATAATAATAATAATAATAATGTCATTTCATTTCTCATGTTTTTCAAGTGAATATTGACAAAGTTATGTTTTGCATTATCAATTATATATGTTTCTAGATTTTTGATTTGACCCTCATTGATTGACATGCATGTGTTCTCATTTAATACCTAAACTACTTTTCTTTCTTTCTTTTTTATTTTTTCATTTAATTGCATATTATTATTATTATTATTATTGTTATTATTATTTTGGAAGATTGGTCAAATTTTCCCATCTCTATCCCTTCATTTCAACTTCCTCCAATCAACCATAATTGAGGACCTTAATTTCATACCTTAAATGTTTTTCTTGTTGGAAATTTGTTTTGAATATGGGTGTGTTTGAAATACTTCCTAGTTTTAAGCACATTTTGAGAAGATATTTTAATAAAAATATTCTTATCTTACATTTTTTTAAAAAGTGTTTTAAACAAAAAAAAATTTTCCAAATATTCAAAAGTGATTTTATTAATTACCAATATGTTTTTTTTTCCTAGTGCTTTTCATTTATTGAGATTTTTAGATTTTTCTAAAAGAAATACTTTTGATCATCTGAAATCATTCCAGAAGTTTTAATAACCTACTCATTCATCATTAAATCCATGACAAAATCAAATTAGTTATGGATTTGTTGAAATTAAAAGTTGAAAAGTTTAGGATTAGTGAAGCAAATAAAGGGTCCGTTTGGAATACTTTTAGTTTAAATGTTTTTCAATAATGCATTTTTTTAAAAAATATTTTGTATAAAAATTGTTTAGAATTTAAACACTCATATGTTTGGTTATATTTCCTCGAGTGTTTTTATACACAAGTTATTATATATTTAAAAACTCTTTAAAAAATTTGCTTTCAAATGTTTCTTTCAAAATTAAACCCTTGAAAAGTTAAACCAAACATACCCTAAGTTAAAGAGTGAAGATGATATTATATTTAAAATTTAGGAAAAAAAGTCAATTTTTACCTTAAGCTTAGCAGATTGTATCAATTTTAACCCTAAACTTTCAATTTCATCAAATTGAACCCCAAACTTAACAAATTGTATCAATTTAAACCTCAAACTTGCATAATGTTGCAATGTAGACCTTTGGTTAACTTTTCATTTGAATTGTCATTAAAGCATGTAATTAACAATTTCCTTTTTCTTTTTTCTTTTTTCTTTTTTTCTAATTCACATTGTACCTGAGGTGGTGTTTTGTGAGAAATTTGTTGGAGAAACCTCTTTATTAGAAGAAATCAAATATTCCAGACTATTCTTTTCATTGTTATCCAAAAAAAAAAAAATCACAAAGTTATTGGCAACCAGAAAAATCCAGCAAATATGATAAATAAAAAATTCAAAATTTCTTTGTTTTCGTTTCCTACATTTGTAGATTCTTCTAATTAGCCAGAAAAAACAGTAAAAGAATGAAAAAAAAAACCCACAAAGTTCTTAATTAGGAACAAGAAAAAAACCACCAAATATTTGAAGATAAAAAACTTCCAAAGTTCCTTTGCTTTTATAATCTTATATAGCAGCAGCAGCAGGAAGAAAAAAAAAAAAAAAAAAAAAAAAAAAAAAAAAAAAAAACTCACAAAGTTCTCAACAACAAGAAAAAAGTCATCTAAAATAGAAGTTTCTCCAATATTTTATTTATAAAAAACCAATTCAAGTGTAATGTGGATTAATAAAAAAAAGGAAGAAATACAATTACATATGGTGGTTCAAACGAAAAGTTAACCAAATTTATACATTGATGAAATTGAAAGTTTAGAGTTAAAATTGATATAACTTGTTAAGTTTAGGGTTCAATTTGATGAAATTAAAAGTTGATGATTAAAATTGATACAACTAGCAAAGTTTATGGTTAAGAATGATTTTTTAACCTAAAATTTATATATATGTGAAAAGGTGAATACTAAAGGGGGCTGATCAGTTTGACTTTGGAACTTAACTTTTTCTAAAAAATCTAATTACCTTTTAATCATATAAAGATGGTTTGCCTTTGCGTGTTTTTGAATATTTTCTAATCTCTAATTAAAGCCAAAGCAAGTTAAAAAGTAATTGCTTTTTCTACCCTTTTATCTTTTGGAAAAAGCCAATTCTAAAAGGAACTTTAAGGTTTTAATTATATAATTAATTTATCTTTAAAATTTTATGTAGTTTTTTAAACCCTACTTTTAAATTCTTTACTCCAACTAATCTTAGGCTTAGTTTGGAGTTGCTGTAGCTTCTACAATAATTGTTGTTAGCTGTGCTTTTAAGAAAACCAGTTGTATTACAAAGTAAATTAGTGTTTGGTAAATTTTAGCTTTATAGACGAAAAAGTAAGTTGAGGTGTTTGGTAAATTAATGTTCTAAATTATTGCAGCTTTACTATATTTTTTCAATAAATAAATTTAATATTGATATTTAATTTCAAATTTTGAAAGATAATTTTAAAATTATTTTAAGATAATTATTTTTTTTTTTGAAACATATAAGATACTTGTTTTAAATTTGATATGATTTAAAATATAATTTTATGTTTAACCAGGTTTTTATATTTTCCTAAGAAATATAATTTGCTACTTGTATTGGAAAAAATATTATTTCAAATTAAATAAAAATAAAAAATAATAATTTCAAATGAGTATAAAATAATAAAATAAAAAATATGTTAAATTAAAAAAATTATTCACATGAATCAAGTCTAAACAACCTATAGAGAAATAAATAATTAGTTACAGATTAGATTTTCAGGGAAGGTAAACGTAAAAGCTACAATTATTGGATTTTGCAAATGAATGTGGTTGAAATAGTACTTTTATAAAAATTAATTTATAATCTGTTTTACCAAACGCTAAAAACGATTAAGATTCTTTTTTAATCACTTCAACCGCCTCTAAAATCAACCCCAAACGTACCTTTAGCCAATTCCATTGTTTCTATAAACATAAGAATAAATTTCTAACCTAATACTTATCGTTGATAACTTCATATACTAGGATTTAACATGGATATAAAGATCAGTTTATATTTCTAAATAAAGTTAAAATATTGATGAAATATAAAAATGCTAGTAAAAGTATCACTTATATAAATATAAATATAAATACTAATAGAAAAGAATTAATAATAACTTATTTTAGAAGAGTAAAATATTTATTTACTAACTAAAATTAGTTCGGCATGTTTTTTTATTTTCATGATCATCTTTTTTTTTTTTTTTTTTTTTTTGAAAATATTTTCATGATCATCTTTATGGAGATATATATTGATAATGATATTTTATCGTTATTTTTATCCAAACCTACATAAAATATTTAGAACTCAAGATTTGAATAGTTACTCAAGATTATATCTAATATTTAAAAAAAAAATACATTAAAAATAGTTTGTGGACATGTATATAGACAATGGATCATCCCTTTTTCATCATCCTTCACCAAGAAAAGATAGTGATGGAAAGGAAAAAAGAAAGAAAAAAACAAATTAAAAAATATAATAAAGTTCTATTGTGGTTAACATGAGACTCTATTTAGTAATATTATATTAAATAAAGCTAAACATTGTCATACATTCCTTAAAATATTCAGAAAATTTTAAAGAATTAAAAAATATATATAATATATCAAAACTTTATTCCAAAGTTTTGATGATGGAAATGAAAAGGCAATGTATATCTCCAAACACCCATTATCATATTGTAGCCAAAAAGTTTCAATCATTTCATTAAAGAAATAAATGTGCATAAGTCCCCCTTTCAGCCCAACCATGCATGTGTTCTCCTTCATTTTATTAGATTTCTCTCTAATAAATGATGACCCCACTACATTATGATTCATTTAGTCATTATTTTTTTTTTTTCAAAAAGCTACTTTATAGAAAGGTCGTGAATTCGAATCTTTAACAGATATTTGACATGTTGAACTTAATTTATATACTGTAAAGCTGAGGCTTGTATGTGTTTGACATGTGAGTTTGTTTATCACAAATTATAGACTTTCTGATCCTGCCACGAGGTATAACAAGTTATCATTCACACTATATAGTGAACTTGGGATGTTCAAAATTAGCTGATTTTTCTCAATGTCCAGCCTATATAAATTCGAACTAATTAAAAATATGAGTTAGAGGTTCCTTTTAAATGAACTCTTTTATAGCAATCTTATAAAAACAAATTAATCATTGTTTTGGTTAAATGGTTTCTTCTCCTTTAAATGAATGAGAATAAAAAAAAAAAAGGTAAAATATGACCATTCATGAGATGAAATAAGTGTTGTTTATTCAAAATTAGAACTCAAGCAAAATAATGCATTAATATTTTGACCCTAAAATCTCATTTCTAGTTTAAAAATACATATGGTATTAAAACATTTGTTAAAAATAAATAATAGATAGTTAACTATAGGAAAAAGATTTTAAGGGGATGAATCTCAAAAATAAATTGTCTTTGTTAATTTCATAATAAGCCATCTAGGAAAAAAATATATATATACCAATAACAAACAAGTAGTCCAAGTCAATTACAAAGTTGCAATTTTAAAATTTTTAAAAATAGCACTATTTATGAAGAAAACAATATTCAATTATAGCAAGTTGCTAAAAGAAAAATTAATATAAAAATATTACATATGCAATCACAAAAAAAGGAAAAAAAAAAAAAAAGATAACAATAAAATGACATGCTAACCACAAGCAATAAGCTTTGATTTTCTTGAAAAACTCTTTAAATCAAATTACAAAATAATCCAAAACTTTGAGAGTGATAGAGAGAAAAAGAATTTTTTTTATTATTATTATATATTTGATTTAGTTGTATGGATGTGATGTGACCAGAAGTGCTTTGTTGTTATCCATCTATTATTAGAAAAAGAAAAAAAAAAAAGCACTTAATAATAGAGATGTGACTTAAAAGTTTAAAACGTTTGTTTGATTGATAGATATTGTCTTATTTTCAACTTTTTGAGTCCCTTCCCAAATGCCTATCTCTAATTTCAAGTTGGTTATCAAGTAATTATAAAATATCAATTTTCATTTTCATTTTAGCCCTACAAATTTTAAAATTTATGTTTTCACCTCTAAACTTTTTAAATATTTATTTCTAGACTTTTGAGTTTATTTTAGTTTGATATCTGATTTTTTAAAATATCTATTTTAGTTGTTTTTTTTTTTTTTTTTTTTTTTTTTTTTGTTATTTTCCTATTGATTGTTTTAAAAGAATACGTGTATAGGATAACTTTACTTATGTTTATTAACTTGCTAAAGAGAATATATTAAGATCATATAAGTTGGTTGAGACGAGTATAGTTAGATCAATATTAGATGCCATATTAATAGCAATAATAGGACTTTTTTTATTGTCAAAAGAAAAAAAAGATAGACTTTTTTTTTTTTAAAGTTTAAGTTGTAAAATATATTTTTTTAAAATTTAAAGATTGGATAAAAATGATTAGCTTTTTAAAGTTTGAAAATATTAAAAATAGATTTTTTTTTTTCCTTTAACAACATGTGAGGGTGGTGGGATTCGAGGAAGTTTTATGGCAGTTGAGTTATGTTGGCTTTAAAAAAGACATTTTGAAAGTTTAAAAACTAAAACTAATATGGTAATAATCCAATAGTTAAGACATTAATACATTTTTCTATTGGTCTAAAGATTTAAATCCATATAAAACTTGAAAGTTTATGGACCAAAATCAAATTTAAATTTAAAATATACATCCATATATTTATATTCTAAATTAGGAAAAGGATTGTGGCGCCCGAGGATAGAAGGGGTACATGAATGAACCGAGGTCACATCCGAATGAGAGAGATCATGAGTACATGAAAGTATGGTTCAAGATAAGTTTAAAAAAAATTGATAGATACTACCTGTACCAACAAAGTGTACCTTTGATCTTTTCGGTGGCTCAATCATAGAAACTTTGGAGTGAAGCATGTGAGTGAGGACAAAACATGCTAAAAGGACCCCCGTGTTGGTTCGTGGGGACAGTCTTCAATCTTAGAAGCAATTTAAGACAAGTATGGTGACGTGGCCAGGTCGCAGGAGATGTAGGGGAATGTCGGAACCGTCAGGTGCCGAATCCGATTTCTAAATCCTGGGCTTGGGACTTTACAAGGATAAACTATACATCTTACTATAAGGTAAAATTATCAACAAAACATAATGATTTTTATTACTGGTTTAAGAATTTGAAAATTACTTATATGAATATTCTTTTCTTCCTAATAATTAATATTCAAATCATATTATAACTGTTTTTCCAAAAACTTCAACATATTTATCAATTTTGTTCCTGTATATACATTCATGAATCTTTATAAATACATTTCTATATTCTAATTTATTAATCTCAATGGTCCCTTCTATTAATAGGTGGTGTCAAAATGAACAGAAAATTAACATGTTGTGATGTGAATTAACATGTGACACACCAACATGGTCCATAATTTTTCAACGCCTATTAGTGGTAGAGATCATTAAACTTAAAAAAGAAACATTATGCTCTCTCGTTTGATAACCATTTGGTTTTTGAAAATTAAACTTATAAACATTACTTTCCCCACAACTTTCTTTGTTTTGTTATCTACAACCTTCCCATGTTTTCAAAAATCAAGTCAAATTTTGAAGAAAAAAAAAATAGTTTTCAAAAACTTGTTTTTGTTTTTGGAATTTGGTTAAGAATTCGAGTGTCTACTTAACAAAAAATGAAAATCATGATAAGGAAATTGAGAGAAAACAAACATAATTTTCAAAAACCAAAAACCAAATGGTTATCAATGGAGCCTAAACTATTAAAAAAAATAAAAAAAAAAAATTTAAACTATCAAGACCAAATGAACATAAGAAGCAACTTTTTCTTTTAATATTACAACACAACTATAGAGAGTAAAATTTCAACCCTACCATTTATAATAATTAATTGAAATTCGTGTTTAGATTAATACGAAGTGTTATAGGCAATTTTGGACCACCCGACGCACAAGGAGCTGATGAGGACGTCCGGGCAAAAATAGGGCTGGGAGACCGACCCAGAGGAAGAACCGACCAAAGGGCCGGGCCAACTTGGCCCGACCCAAGGCCGAGGCCGACTATTCGGCCCGCTTGCGCGGGCCGAGCTCGGTCACCTCCTCTCGGTCCCTGATGCCTCTAGCCGCCCCGGTTTCGCCTAGTTGGTCCCGAAACGCCTCCGAATTCCTAAAAACCCTAGGAGCACGAGCAGGTATTTATACCCCTCTTCGCCACTGAAGAAGGGGACCCGAACTCTATTCTCTACTCTCTTTCTCTTGCTCTCTAGCTCTCCCTTCCGTTTTCTGACTTAAGCATCGGAGGTGGTGTGGCTAGCACCACACCGGTGCGCAGGTTTACTCTTTCGCAGGCCACGTCTTCCCGCTCTCAAACAAATTCACTGTCGATTATCACGTGGAGCGAAGGTAATTTACCTAGCGAAATTTGATCATCAACACGAAGTGTAGCATTTTTTGAGTTTAACAAATGTGGTGAGTGAGAATCCAATTAAAAGTTTCTTGACCACTCACTATTTATGATTCGATTTTGTATTTGATAGGTTTCTAAACTAATTTTGAAAAATACCTAATATACATTTTGTGTCTAATAGGTATTTGAATTTTAAAAACATCTAATAAATTCTTCAACTTTAAATTTTGTGTCTAATAACTTCTGGCATATTCAACCTTTTTTAAATTTATAGATTTATTAGACATAAAATTGAATTTTGTGTGTTTAAAAGAACATTGTTAAACTTTCAATTTTGTGTCAAATAAGTTCGTGAATTTTAAAAAATGTCCAATAAAATAATGTCTTAAACAAAATTGGAAATTTGAAGACTTATTACACACAAAATCAAATGTTTAGAGATTTATTAAACATGTTTCAAAGTTCAAGAACGTATTTGATGCAAAAGTGAAACTTAAAGACCTATGAAATACTTTTTAAATTTCAAAGATCCAATAGACACAAATCTAAAAGCCTGGGATTAAAATTAGAACAACTTGGCTGCATATTAAGGACGTATCTCCCTGCATACCACCATTAAAATCTTGACAATTAAGAGAGATAAAAAAAAAAAATTTCTCATTTTCCATCATCCTCTTTCTTAGTTGTCAAGATTTTAATGGAATATATAGGAAGATCACTACATACCGATATGTAGCCATGTATGTTTCTTAAAATTATCCTTCAAGTATAAGGGTAAGGACCTAAGGCAATCAAGATTTGCAAAAGGGCAGCCCCACAATGAGTCAGATAGAGAGAGAGGAATAATTGTTAGAGAGAGAAAGAGAGATGAGAATAATGGTTGGAAGAGAGAAGAAAAGGTGGAGTTAGTTTTGTCAAGATGCAAAAAAGGTCTACAGTTTAATTTGAGGAATTAAAAAAAAAAAAGAAAAGAAAAGAAAAAAAAAAAAAGGCAAAATGGCATTTTCCTCTTTCCAACCCAAACAAATTCAGACTCCATTCCCACCCAACTCAACTTTACAACCCTTTCTTTTCTTTCTCTTTATATAATATATTCTTCTACTTTTCCAACACCACATTCATCCAAGCTCCCTAATTAATGGATCTATCATCTATTTTTAATTTATATTTTTTTTTCTTGTGGATTTCCTTTTATGACCCTCCAAAAAAAAAACACAACCCCACCACATATATCCAATTTGGTCTTTTTGCTTAATTGTGACATATGAGATAGGGAAAACTATATTAGGGCCTATCTAATTTTATTGTAGGAATATTTGGTAGTCCGAGTTTAATTTTATTCTTTTTTGAGAATGAAGATTGGAACGTCTGACCTTTAAGACAAATGAATAGTGTTTGTTGGAATGTGACTAAAGTTTCACGTTTGCTAGGAAAAGAAAAGATCATAAGGATCATGTTAGTAAGAACAGTCATCTCTTCCATTAGTATAAGGTCTTTTGGGTGAAACCAAAAACGAAGTCACGAAGACTTTATATCTAAAGTGGACAATGTCAAGGTTGTAATTTGAACGGTTATCTTTGTAAAGTCACAACCTCGTGGTTGGTTAAAGTTTATTGTTGTAACTCCACTATTAGTTGGGTTTTAATTGCAACAATTTCTTAAGATTTGGAGTTTAACTGCAATTCCCATAGTTTAATGGTGGGTAATTTAGAGCTTAATTTTTTTGACAACATGTGGAGGGTCGAGGGGATCTCGAACCACATATATTTTGGTCATTATTAGTACAAGTTTTATGTCAGTTGAATTATGCTCATGTTCGCAATTTAGAGCTTAATTGTAACCACCTAATTTTATAGTTTACAAGTGGTTTACACATTCTTCAAGTTAGGTTGCAACTAATTGTACCAAGATTGTAAACTAATAGCTACAGTTAGTAAACATTTTTAAAGGGGAGAAGAATAATGGGGCAACTTCTCAAGCTTTCAAACCTCAAAATAATTAGTGATCATAAAAGTAGTCTCATCTAGCCCTAAATCTTTTTAAAATGAAAATATCAACGATATTGAAAAATATTAATTTGGTTAAAAATCATTTTTGGTAGTTCAAGCTAACAATTTAGTCGTTAAATTTTAGTTTGTGATGATTCAATCCTTGTATTTTTAAATTTGTAACAATTCAGTTCCTAAACTTTAATATATTGCAAGTTAGTTCATGTACTTTGAATTTTGTAACGATATAGTCTCTATGTTGAAAAATATTGTTAAAATGTAATGGAATTTCTTAGAGATGAACTATTTTTATAAACTACAAGGACTTTAAATCATTACATAAGAAAAACTTAAACATACTTTGATAGATTTTTTCATGATAGGGATTAAATTTTTATGAATTTGAAAGTATAGAGATTAAATTGTTATATGTTAAAGTTTAGGGACAAATCCTTACAAATTTAAGAGTACAAAGACTAAACTGTTACAACTTAAATGCAAGGACTAAATAGTTACTTTCCTCAAATTTTTTAACCTATTAATTTTCTTTAAGTTGAAGGTCAAAATTTTTAAAGTTTAATTTGCTTCCCTCTAAATAAAAGAAAGGCTAACATTTAGGGTTTTTTTTTCCTTCCAATTTGGTCCCTAATTAATTTGTTTTAACGAAGTTTTTTTTTTTTTTTTTTTAAATGAGGTTATGGATTGTTTACATACCAACATTTTAATAGTTCAATTCGTACGATAACAAGTAATTTCAAGTCAGATAAGTTATTACGTGTTTTTTTTTAGCATCAGAACGCATAAACCTATCATAATGCCAAGAGAACCGCTCAGAGAGCAACAAACAAAGGTACATCAGATAAACCCACACCCTCCACACACGGAAGGGCAGACTCAAAAGGTTAGGCCAAAGTCACCAACCATTGTCAGATAAGTTATTAAGTGTTAAATCATATAAAAGGAGTAGTTCTAATTTTATATGTGAGTGATGTGTTTATTTTATCAAATTAAAACATAAAATGTTTTCAACTCAATTAATAATTCTTTTTAATTCAACAAACATGGGATGAAGGATTTTTTTTTTCTTTTCCTTCTCACTATTTCTTTGATGCTATGGGATGAAGGATCGAACTTTCAACCTTAAGTAAGTGTATTTTGACGTTACATCATCATTTTGTCAGATAATTTTAACCTTTGACAATGAGAACTTGGTTTTAAAAAAAAATCAATAAAAAAGTAAAATTGAAAATTTTTAAAAACAAACATCCAATTTAAGAAATGATCCAACAATAGGGACCAAAGTATATATAAATTTAGCAAAAAGAGAAAGGAAATAAATTTTCTTTTCCCTTTTCAAGATTAGAATAAAAGGTTAGGGTTAATGCATATAGTGGCTTAGGTTGCATTTAATAGTTTTTTTTTTTTTTTTAGAATTAATAGTTTAGGTTGTTGGACTTTTGAATTAAAAAGCAATGAATATTGGTTGGAAAAGTTTGAACAAATTAAAAGCTCCCAAAATGTGTTGTGTGTGTGAGTGTGAGCGTGTGGGTGTGAAAAAGGTCAAATTTTTAAAAGCTAATTTTTGGTTAAAAAAGTTAGGTTTCGTTTGGCCAATTAATGTTTGATTTTTCTAGAAACCCCCTCTAAAGTCATCATTTTTCCTTCTCTCCTGTGGACTTCTCTCTACTTCTTTACCTTTTTTGCTGATTGGTCCCCCAACCCACTTTCTTTTCAAAATTTTACTTCTTTCTTTTTCCCTTTTAAATGAGAAAATATGATTTTAATAATAATAATAATAATAATAATAATTGTTTCAGTGAAAGGTACGTTTTAAAATTAGGATATGAAATCTGGATTTGGTATTCCACAACTTCGACATTCTCTTGTATCTTCTATGACTTGAACATGTCATTTGTGAGAGTGAAGATCGTCCATATAGATTCAACAAAATCCTTTCAGTATATATATTTTATCCTCGCCTCACATGCTTACTAGAAAAATGCTATGAGACTCTGTTTACCTATTAGGAATTGGAATGAGATAAAATTGAGATGAAAATTAATTAGAATTGAAATATTGTTTCTTTGACGATGTTTGTTAGAAATTGTCTAGAATTGGAATCAATAAATGGACCTAAGATGTCACTCAAGATAAGATTATCCCAAGCAGAGTACACTTAATATTGAAATATTCCTATTAATTTGTTACTAAAAAAGAAAATGTACATTGTTAGTATGGGTAGTAAATTATCAACTCTTATCGCGCTTACATATTCTCAAGATCCCTTTCGTTTAGATATGATTTTAGTTCATTCATGTACCTCTCCTGATTTTGAAGATTGTTTATTTCTCACGATCAAACCATGAAAAATAGTTTGGGTGCGACTTTTAAATGAGATATTTAGATAATTCTTATGTGTGTATCTAGTTGTGACCTATAGAAATTGTTTATTATTATTATTATTATTATTATTATTATTATTATTATTATTATTATTTTGTTCAAAAAATTTGAAGTTGGGGGATCAAACCATCGACTTATGGGATGATGATTGGTGTCTCATCTATTGAGTAATGCTTGGATTGAAAAAATTGTGTAGTTTTTTCTGTTTTTTTTTTTTTTTAAAAGTTCAAAATTGTGTAGCCTATAGTTGATTGATAGTGAAGAATTTTGATAATGATCATGTAGTTTTTTACCTCATCTTAATTAAAAGAGGTTTCCATATAATTAAAATTTGGTTCTCATTATTGAATGAGACTATTTTTTACCTAACACACATTTTTATTTTATTGGATGCTTGGTTGATGAGAAAAGTTCTAAATTTAGTTTTTTTTTTTTTTTTTTGAAAATAACCTCTTTATTATGCCACAAGGGTAGAGACAAATGGTCAAAACTGACCAAATTTAACAACCATTCAGGAGTCCAACAGCTCCATTCTACATTTGTTCCTCCACACAATGCCCGTTTGGCAATCGCATCTGCAACACAATTTGATTTTCTAAGAATGAAGGAAAAGGAAATTTCATCAAAGGGTTTAGCGCGGTCTTGAATCTCGTCAACAATAATCCCAAATTCATTCCTCGCTGAAAACTCCTTATTGATCATATTAATCGCATGTAGACAGTCTGATTCCAATAAAAGCTTCCGATAGCCTTTCGATTCAGCAAATTTTAGTCCTTCTATAATTGCCTTCAATTCCGCCATTGATGGCTCAAAATCCAAATCCACAAAACTCGCCAAAGCACCCTTCAAAGATCCTGAAGAATCCCTAAATTTAGTTTTAAATAGATATTAATTTCATTATTTATTGGATTCAAGAAATTTGAGTTCAAGTTATTTTATTCCTTTCAAAAGAATAATAATGTGATATTACAATTTTTCTAAAATCTTTTTATTAGAAAAATACTGTTTGGCAATACTTTAAAAACATTCTTATGCATTCCACCATTGTAAATATAATATTTTTAACTTTTATTAATAATCCTATGACAATTCTTTAAAATAATTTGGAAAACAACTTCCTAACACATGTCATATTATATTACCATTAAATAAAATTTAATTTTAAATTTTATACATTAAAAAAAAAAAATCTTCAAAATTTCACCTACCACACACTCCAAGCTTACATCATAAACCTTTTAAAAAGCCTGGCAAAAGCTCTGCCACCCAACAAAATTATTTTATTAACCTAAGATATTTTGGAAAATGCTTATTATTAAAATGAAATTATTCAAGCCACATCTTGAAGAGATGGATTTTACAAATTTTTCTTCAAATCATTTTTATAGATAATTTAACATCATTGCACTATATCCACCTAGGACTAATTTAATTAATTAATGTTGGCACCCTTTGCATAAACACTTAAGGAAACACAAAAGACAAAATCAATCCGAACCCAACGATAGCGTTGTTTCCTTAAGACAATTTTGTTCCCTTTATGGTGCTCAAGGTATCACGAACAATTGTCTTCCAGAATAGGACGGATTACCCACCTATGAATGTAGCACTCCAATCACACTGGTATTTAAGTAATCGTACAAAGAAGTAGGAGAAGAGTTTTTTTGAAAGAAGAGTTTGTGTCTTGTCTCCAAAACTCAAAATGAATTATAGACTATTTGTGGCCATTCAAATAGTCACATCTTTTCGTGTAAGAGTTGTGTCTTTTGATAAATGGACACATATCCATTCACATAGGGTTGTATCCTTTTCCAAAAGACACACTCTTTCACATAGTGTTGTGTCCTTTACAAAAGACATACTTTTTTCACGTAAAGTTGTGATTCTTTATTTTATTAAAATAATTTTATTCATAAATCCAACAATTAATATATTATAACAGTATCTATTATAAGTTTAATATTGAAATCTTCACTCTCACATTTATAATATTTTAAAATAGTGTGATGATGTCATTTAATCTTTCCTTTCAATACTTGCAAAACGTTTTATTTTAATACCTAAAAAACTAAAAAAAAAAAAAAAAAATCTAGTATTTAGTAAAAAAAAAAACATCTTCCACAATAAATATCGATGAGTTTGAATCTTTTTTATTAAAAATTCACAACAAAAGCTTGTGAAATGGTCTTTATATATAAAGTTTGGAAACTAAAACTAAAGATTGAAATAAAATATTCAAAAGTTAAGGGACAAAAATACAAAATTATAAAAACTAAAATCGAGAATCATTTAAATTATTTCTTCTTCATCAAGAACATGACAAATCACAACTCTATGACTTTGAATTTTCATTAAACGAAAAGTAGTTCCGCTAAATTCGACCATAAAATGAGTGAGAAAGTGTGGGACTAATAATCGAATCCAATTGATTTTCATTTTGATTATTTGCCATCCTCGACTCTTTCTTGTTAAGTAAACGAGCCTGAATCACACATATATAAATAATTATTTCCATTTTTATTTTGTTGAAGATCTTTTCCATTGACCAAGACTAATCCCAACCACACAAGTGCAAGGATATAATAAGGTGCATGTGGGTGAATCAAAAAAGTAGTACTATAGAAACTAATTTAAAAGTTAATTATATAGATAATTTAAACAAGATGGGAAGAGGAAAAAAAATTTAAAAAAAAAAAAATCCCATAAAGTCAATATGAGACAAAAGGGGATTGAAACACTTTTAGTTAAGAATGCTTTTAACCTACTCCTTGTTATTGTTTCCCTTTTGTATTCTTTTGAAAATCAAAACAAATCATTTTTTTTTTCTCTCTCTCTCTCTCTCTAATGAATGCCAAACTCTTAGTTTACCTAAAACCCTAAAAAGAAAAAGATTGTCTTGTAAGCAAAAACTCCTCTTTCTTTTTCATCCCTTTTAAAAGTGGATGTGGACCTCCAAAAAGGTTCTTACTCACTCCTATTCTTTTTTTTTTTTTCATAATAAGTAAAAAAAAAAAAATACATATTTATATTTTTCTATTATTTACTTTTGTACTTTACCATATGATCTTTTCTTAGGGTTTAGATTCCCCTCCACTAAAATTAGGTTTCGTTGTCGTTCTGAATTTTAAAATTGTTGTTCGATTTTGATTACCTTTAAAATATCTGTTTTAGTCCCTTAACTTTTTGAAAAGGTAAATTAGGTAATTATTTTGGTTCTTGTTATTATTTTATCACCTAATACTTGTGCAATCTATGTGGTTTTGATATATATGCATATCACCTTGTTAACACATATTTTAAGTTGCAATATCTATCTTTTTCAAAAAAAAAAAAAAAAAGTTGCAATATCTATCTATTAAAAAATTAACGTAAAGATATAGAGAGAGCTAAAATGGTTACTTTTTTAACGTTCAGAGACTAAAACTGACATTTTGACAATTCACAAACAAAAATCGAACCAATCTAAAAGTTTAATATGTCAAAAAAATTAAAGTGACTATAAAAGTTCAAAAACCAAACTAAGATTTAAACCTTTGTTTATGAGATGGGGGATAAATTAAAAGCATATAATATATAATAAAGATAAAGTTTTGCTTTTCTCTTTAGAATAGGAATTTGAGCATTAAATTAAGATAGGAAACATGCATATGACAAACTAGAACATACCCTTTATTTTCTCTCTCTATTTTTTTTTTTTTTTTTTAATTTTCTTTGAGTCATCTTTTTGCAGATTTGCAGGCTTTTAATGGAACCATGCTTACCTGTTCCCTCTCCCACCACTATGATTCAATTAATAATTCCCACAACTTTATTCCCATTTAATAATTCAACTAACTTAATAATTTCTCTCACCTTTTTTTTTTTTCCTCAACACTTACTTAATTGCATTAAATAATGTCACCACTTTTCCCAATTAAGACCCTATCATTTCATAAATGTCCTTCACTATCTTCCAAATAAATAGAATTCCAACCAAGCATATCATCAATTAACTATTTTAAAAAAAAAATTATAAAGACAGAAACACAGTGCTTTGTTCAATTATTGTTTTCATATGTATAATAATAATGGGACAAAATAAAGTGGTATGATCTATAAAAAAAGATCTAATACGTTACTTTGGGAAGAAGACATGTTGCATGTACCACTTCTTTGTTTGCCTATCTAACAAACATTTCACATCGTCATTTAGTTTAGAATGAATCGTAATGTCTGTATGGAAATTAATCTTGTAATAATGTTTTGATTACAAATTATCTAGTCATCCTAGACATAGCTCAACGGACCATCAATCAGAAAGTCAAAGGTTGGATATT
Source organism: Luffa aegyptiaca (assembly GCA_017139565.1). NCBI lineage: Eukaryota > Viridiplantae > Streptophyta > Magnoliopsida > Cucurbitales > Cucurbitaceae > Luffa > Luffa aegyptiaca. The sequence continues at coordinate 42,390,593 of CM029402.1, read as the reverse complement.
ATCGAGCTCGAAAAAATATATCTTGAAAACGCCTTGTGACAATGAAATTGATTAATCTCGTGTCGTAGAGAGGAGTGGTACTTGGAATGTTTTGTTCCTTTAAGCATTGTTCTATTATACAAGGATTTCCCTACAAGGAAAGGTAGCAAGATTATAGCCCATTTCAAATTGGGCCTAACAGTTAAAGCCCAATCAACAAGCCCATATTGGAGTTGGATATCATTGTTGGTCTCATAGACTCGGCCCAGCCCAACATATAAGAGAGGTAAATTGAACCCTAGCCTAAGTGGGCTTGGGCCAAATCTTCATATATTTTGATTTCAAATCTTAAAATATTTTAGGGAAATCCTTGTAAATGACAAAAAAAAAAATTACTGATTTAGATAGATAGACAAAAAATAAACCGGAGAAATATGGTCACACACGTGACTCACGTGCACTTAATTTTCCCCCGAACTTCCAATTTTACCCTTCCAACAAAGTCAGGCGGTTTCACCCAAAAATTAAGGAAAGTCTAAACAACTTCTCTCCAAATCTAATCTTAATTAATTCAAAATTGAAATCTAAAATATATTATCTTTTAATCTTCTCGCGCTCGAGCTGCTTGTAAATCTAAAACTCAAAACCTCCGTCGCTCGTTGCGGTGACTATGGCGACCAGCAACAATAACGGGGAAATTTCATCAACAAAACGCTGCATATGAGCTCCATGCTTTATCCACGCAATGGAAGGAGCTTTGCCAGAAAAATATGGAAATCCAAGTGGCATGCTCTCAAATCGAGGGTCAAATCCAGGAACTGAGGAGAGAGGCAGAAGAAAAAGGCTGGAATTTGGAAGTCGATGTAGAGAATGGTTCTGTTTCGCTTCCAGTGTCATAAGGGGAGCATCCTAACCATGGTTTTTGCTGCTCAAAACTAAAGACTGCCAACGTCTTTTGTTGCCGTTATCATACGCCTACAGCAGCCGTCAAAGTAGCACATCATTGTGTGGAAGCAATAAAAAAAATGGAATTTGAAGCGGTGGATTGCAGAGACCAAATTTTGATTGCTGAAAACTTAACTTTTAGTGACACATTGCATATGCTGAGATCATATGAGGAGTGTTGTTTATGCTCCGAATGCATTAGCAAATCAAAGATTGGACTTGAAAAAGTGTTGAGGATTCTAATCCATCTGAAGCAACAATGGAAGTTGATTTATATTTCAGAGATTTATTGATAGTGTTGGAAAGTTTCAAAATCAAGAGCTTCTCGTTGAATAACTGAAAGAATTGAAAATAGAAATCAAATTTCTAAATGGAAGTTACAACTTCAAGAAAAATCTCCAAATCACTGCAAAATACGAAGTATTCGCACCTGAGGATCGAAGAACAATGAAATAGTCATTCTCCAAACTTTTCCTTTTATTCCATGAGGTAGAGTGAGACTTGATTCAATTTTTTTAGTCTTTTTTTTTTTTTTTTTGAGTACCAATATTTTTAGTTGTTGCATGCAATGTTGGAAAATTATTAATCATTTTACATTTGCAGTTCTTGACTTGGCAATAGGTTTTAAATCCTTTGATTATGCATAATCCAATCAGTTGGGACCCTAATTGGAGTTCTCAATACCAGGTATTTGAAACTTTAGGATTTGGTTTGAGATTAACATGAAAACTCTAAATTAAAACTATAATTGTTATTTGAAACTTGTAGGATTTGGTATGCTTAATCCAATTAGTTGGTACATTGGTTCAAATCCTCCATACCAGGTATTTTCCTAAGTAGATTCACATTTTTCATATTTTAATTGATTAAATGGTTGCATTTCCAAAATTTTAGTTTAAACTTATTATTTTTCTTTTAATTTATGCATCTGTATTTTTGGATTTTGAAATCATCAGTGTCTCCTCTTTTTAAAGGAATTTAAAACAGATTATTTGAATCCAATATTATCTCTAACTACCTTGTATTTCTAATCATTTTTATTTACTTTTTCATCCAAGGGTATTTCGGTAAGTTCAAATTTTGGATTTTTAAATTCAGAAAAATAATTTGGCCATATTTCCAAAAAATTGGGTGAGTTGCTATTTTTCAAAACGGGTTATTTTTTTTGTCTATTCTTGCTGTTAACCCAATATTTTATTACTCATATAGTGTAACTTCTAGATTTCAATTTTTTCTTGTATGTCATAGGTATATATTTATGCCAGTTAAGCTATGCTCTCGTTGGTTGTTGAATGGTATTTTTGTATTGATAAAATTGTTTGCTAAACTAAAAGTTATAATATAGTCATAAATTAAAAATCTAAACTTAATGATCAGTCACTTTTGTTGTTTACTCATCCCTCACCTTAACTTCTATCCATCTTTTTTACTCACACCAAATTTTATGAGATTACACAATATTTGTGTTTTTATTTCTAATATTGTATATTTTTGTATTTTCTACCACAAGTTTTGGCGTTTAGGACTTTTATTCGACTTTTACAAATTTCGTTTCAGGATTTAAAACATTTTACTCAAAATTTAATATAATATATTTAGAGAGTTAATGTTGGAATTTTTAATCCTCATGTAGAAGAATAATGTTTATGAAATCACAGAGTATTTGAAAGAGCAAAAGATTTTTCGCATTTTTTTAATACTTGTGTATTTGTGTATATTGAATTATATAATCGTTGTCATTTCATCGTTAATCAATTAAGAAGATTTTTAATTCTTATGTAAGTTCGATTTTCTTTTTGTTGTCTCTTTTTATTTTTATTTTTGACTTTGATCATAATTTGGGTTAAATTTGATTTTCAACAACTATAAACTATACATGTTAACTTTTTTTTTTTTTAAACTAAAATTTCATTAATTAGAAAATATATCCCTCAAGGGTACAAGCATTGGTTTTTCTTTTAAAATCAAGTTATCAAGCCAGAGAGGAAAAGCTTGAAGCCATAACATAGATTCAGATCAAACTCCTATCCAAGCAAGCTTATGAGCTATGTTATTATGATCCCTACTAATGTAAATGAACTGAACCGAGGAAAATAGATTGGTCATCAGCTTTATATCCCATAAGAGAGCATATGTTTCACTTGATTCGACCAATAATCCATTGAGCATAGTAATCAAACCAAGGGAGTCAGAATGAATCGCAACTTCTCCAATGTTCATTCTTTGTGCCAATCTGAGACCTTCCAAAACACAGCTCTTGCTTCCGCACATAGCGAAGTATGCAAATGTGGATATTGTCCATGCATTGCTGTGGTTGCCTCCCCCTGCGTCGTCCGTATTAATACACCAAAACCACATATACCATGCTACTCATCACACGCTGCATCGACGTTAATAATCATTTGGTTTGGGTAGTGCACTTTGTCCTTATATCGAAACTCCCGGTACCCGTTGATTTGAGGAGAACCATTAACCTGTTGAAATTCATGAATATATCGGTGCAACCATTCACACTTCTCGTATTCATTTGGAATAGGCTTACAGTGAGCTATCGCATTACGATCATTCCAAATTGCCCAGGCACCTGTACAAATCCTGTACAAATCCAGTCCAGCATGTCCTTTTGATCGGAATGGAAAATTTATAAGAACCGATCTTGGATTGAATTATGAATGTATTCACAAATCTTGATTCGGGTGTGTACCTTACGCCATAACCTCTTGACTCTCGAGCATCTAAAAAGAGCATGGTTCGTAGTTTCTGGATGTTTTTTACAGACTGGACAAAGATCATTTGTAGCGACATGGCAGTGTAGCAAATTCCTATATGTTGGGATGCAGTTATGATAAGCCCTCCAAATAAAATGCTTAACCTTTGAAGGGACCTTTAATAACCACATCCTCTTCCACCAACTTTGCAAAGACTCGGGTTCCGAAGTGGACGCATCATTCTTCCTCAACATGTAAGTTTTGTATCCACTTTTAACTGAGTACTGACCAGTCTTGTGATAGTGCCAGATCCATTTATCCGGTGCAGACAGACTAATGGGAAAGCTCGTGATGAGCGCAACATCCTTCTCGCATAAGTACTTCTGGAACTAAGCTATATCCCAGTGATACGAAGAGGTAATAAAGTCCTTTGTCAAGCAATCCCCATCACCTCCTTCATTTGAAAGGACTTTGAAGGATACTAGTCTTGGAAGCCAGGGATCCTTAAAAATTTTAATGTCGCTCCCATTTCCTACCTGTTTTCTTATCCCAATTTTCAGTAATTCCATACCCCACACAAACCCCTTCCAAAAATAAGACGAGGTTCTTTTGGTCGTAGCTTGAAAGAACGATGTATTTGGAAAGTAATGACATTTCAACATCTTAGCCAGCTTGGTATTGGGGTCTTTAAAGACTCTTCATACCTGTTTAGCAATCAAAGCCTTATTGAATCCTTCAAAGTCCCTGAAATTCAAATCCCCACATTCTTTCAGGTTACACAGTTTATCCCAACTTTGCCAGTGGATCTTTCGCTTTCCATCATTTCTACCCCACTAGAATCTTGCACATATTGCTGAAATTTTTTACAAGAGAACTTTAGGCAACCAAAATAACTCATAACATAGACCGGGATAGCTTGGACCACACTCTTGATCAAGACGTCTTTTCCCCCTCCAGAAAACAGCTTGGTTTTCCAGCCTTGCAGATACGCCCAAATTCTATCAATAATCTTCTGGAAATCTCTACTTTTGCTTCTTGAGAATGATGATGGCAATCCCAGATACAATCCCATATCATTGACCACCTTCATTTGAAGAATTGAGCTCAAATAGGAAGATTGATCGGACTCAATTGATGGGGAGAAACACATCATAGATTTGTCCAAGTTCACACACTGGTCCGAAGTCGCTTCATACATACTTAATAAATGTTTGAAAGTACCAAATTCAGCTACATTAGCTTTTAAGAACACCAGGCTATCATCCGCAAAAAAACAAATGGGTCACTTTTGGTGCCGATCTCGCCACCTGGATACTTGAAATCAATCTTGTTTGGGCCGCATAAGTAATTATTGACGAGAAACCTTCCGAGCAGAGAAGAAATAGATATGGAGAAAGAGGATCCCCTTGACGCAACCCTCTAGTGGGCACAATCCGACCCTTTGGCTCCCCATTCAGGAGGAAAGAGAAAGACGTTGATGACACACATTTCATGACTAAATTCACCCACTTCGGATGGAATCCCAGCTTTAGCATTACTTGAGTAAGGTATAGCCACTCAACTCTATCATAAGCTTTACTCATATCTAATTTTAACGCAGCAAACCCAACTTTGGTTTTCTTCAGGTGAGTTAAATAATGCAAACTCTCATGCCCAAGGACAATATTATCACTAATTGACCGACCAGGCAGAAACGCAGATTGATATTCATCAATAACCTTCATAAGATGTAGTTTCATTCTATTCGCTAGCACCTTCGCAATAATTTTATAAGACACATTGCATAGACTTATAGGACGAAAATCGGAAACTAACCTGGCTGCACGCACTTTAGGTATAGAGCAATGTGAGTATGATTCCATTCCTGCACCGGATGATCCCGGTTCAGGATCTCCAAGCATTCGGATATAGTTTGATCGCCCACTAGTTCCCAATTTTTTTTATAGAATACTGCTGGAAAGCCACCACGACCTGGAGCCTTTGACGGATGAAAACCTTTGACCACCTTCACTATTTCCTCCTTGGTAAAAGGACGAAGAAGTTCATCATTCATTTCATCCGGGACTTTACAAGGAATTTTGGATATAACTTGTAATAACTCCGCCTTTGTTGGGTTATTGGAACAAAAAATTGACTAGAAGTGATTCTAAAAAATTGTACTAATCTTATCTGGGTTGGATGCCATTCTCCATTGGAGTCCATAATTCCATGTATTTGATTTTGCTTCCTTCTTTTATTTGCCTTGAGATGAAACCATCTAGTGTTGCGATCGCCCCACTTCAGCCAGTTCTCCCGTGATCTCTGCCTCCAGAACATTTCCTCCTTGAGAAGTAGCGTATCTAGCTTTCGTTCCAGATCATGAATAATTCTAAAATTGAGAGGAGGGGTTTTACCATATTGTCCACTAATCTGGTCTTTAATTTCCTTAATTTGGATTTTTAGCTCCAAATTTTGTCATTTACCTCAACCTCTCAATGTCGCTGCACATTTATCCAGTGAGCGATGTAGTCGAATTCCTGAATCCTTACAAGGATTCCAGTCCGCCGAACCTTTAATGATGGCCTTGCATTCATCACGTCGAGTCCAATACTCTTTCGACCGAAATTGCCTTACTCGTTTTTTGTTGAAAGCGTTCACATGTGGTTCAAGATGTAATAGAATGGGTCAATGATCAGATTTGGCCCAGCCCTTGTTTTGGACCTTATTCTCTAGAAATAATTCCAAGAAATTATTATTGGCAAGGAAACGATCTATTCTGGTGAATACCTGATTCTCTGATTCCCTCCTATTGCACCACATGAAAGTTCTGCCCTGACAACGCAAATCTTGCAGAAGGCAGTCATCAAACACTTTTTGAAAAGCTTCGATCAGTCTGTGGTCCCTACAAGGGCCTCCTGCCTTCTCAGAGTTCCATAATACCTGATCGTTTGATTCCCTCCTATTGCACCACGTGAAAGTTTCGCCCTGACAACCCAAATCTTACAGAAGGCAGTTATCAAACACTTTTTGAAAAGCTTCGATCAGTCTTTGGTCCCTACAAGGGCCTCCTGCCTTCTCAGAGGCCCATAATATTTCATTGAAGTCCCCACCCAAAACCCATGCGTATCATCATTATTATATATGTACCTGACGTAGGAGTTTCCACATTGTATGTCTGATTGTATGATCCGGTTGACCATACACTCCTGTAAATCTCCACCTTTTCTCTTGCCATACAATGTGTCGCATGAATGTGATGAATTGAAAAATGAAAAATTGTAACATCAACCTCTTCCTTCCAGAAGAGACACAAACCACCACCAAGACCCACTCAATCAACAACAAAACAACTAAAGTAGTTCAACTTGAACTTTAAATTATTTAAAATAGATGATGAGCACTTAGTCTTAGACAGAAAGCATACATGTTAACTTTCTCCATTGTAGAAAATGTAATTTAAAAATGGGTGAAAAACAGATCCTATTAACTTATTTTAACATGGCATAATGAATTTATGAGCTTCGTCCAGCAGCAAAAGATGTTCAAAGTTTAATTGAATCATAGCTGAAATATCTAACAAACATTACTTCTTTGTAAAAATGTGTGTTTTAACCACATCTTCTAACTCTTTACGAGTTCCGACTTCACTCCAATCACCAACTCTACCCATATGGATTTTAACATCTCCACGACAACGTTTCCATGCCCTTCAAGATCTTTCATTTTTAAAAAATGGAAGCCTGAGTTAAATAATAATTTGAGAAAAATAAAGGAGAATCAATCAACCTCACAAAAAGAAGGAAACGAGATAAAGTAATTAATATGGTTAAAAAGAAAAAGGTGGATGATAATTTTTTTTTTTCTAAAACAAGAAACAAAACTTTTCATTAGAGAAATGAAAAGAGACTAATGCTCAAAAATACTAACTCCACGTAGGAGATAAATATACGAGAAAAACAGAAATTACGAGGAAGAAATAAAAACATCCCAATGTAAATAAATATCCATCGTGAAAAAATTAGAAAAAGACTTGAAAGTAATAGTATAAGTTGTTATTATTTTAGTTAATGTAAATTGCTTGTATTTTGTTATTCTGTTAGTCTGCTCTCTCTCTCTCTTTCGCAGGTGGTTGAAAGAGGTCTTTGACATGACTGATCTTGGCGTTTTGACTTACTTTCTAGGGCTGGAAATTAAGTATCAGTCAAATGGTCTTTTTGTTTCCTAGACCAAGTATGCTATTGACATTCTTAAAAAGTTTAGCATGTCTAACTCTAAGCCTTGTCACACTCCTTGCTCTGTCAGTCCTTTGGATGTTGATTCTCCGTTGTGTAGTCTTGATGATGCTGCTTCATATCGAAGAATGGTGGGTGCTCTTCATTACTTAACTTTTACTCGGCCTAACATTTTGTTTGTTGTAAGTAAAGTTTCACAATATATGTATTCTCCCACGTTTTTTCAACTTACAGCTATTAAACGGATATTTCGGTATGTTTGTGGTACTTTGAAAGCTGGAATTCATTTCAGACGTAGTTCATTGTCCTTATTAGCCTTTTCAGACTCGGATTGGGCTGGTAGTCGCCTTGATAGACGCTCCACCACTGGTTTTGTTATCTATCTTGGCAGTAATCCTATCGCTTGGGTCTCAAAGAAGCAAACTGTTGTCTCGAGGAGCTCTACTAAAGCAGAGTATCGTGCCCTTGCAGAACTTTCTTGGATTCGTCAGTTACTAAAGGACTTATTTGTTTTTGTCTCTGCAACTCCTATATTATTTTGTGACAATCAGTCAGCGTCACAATTGGCCAAAAATCCAGTTTTTCATGGGTGCACGAAGCACATTGAAGTTGATTTTCATTTTTTGCAAGAGAAGGTTGCTTCCAAGGATATCCAGCTGCAGTTTGTTTCCTCCCTATCTCAACCTACAGATCTTTTTACAAAGGCTTTGACTACTGATCGGTTAATGTTTCTTCGAACCAAACTCATGCTTTCTTTGGCATTTGTTTGAGGGGGATAATAGTATAAGTTGTTATTATTTCAGTTAATGTAAATTGCTTGTATTTTGTTATTTTTCTCTCCCTCTCTCTCTCTGTATTTTGCTATAAATAGCGTTTACTGTTATCAATAAAGTATGAGAGAAGTACAGCTATTCTTGAAAATCTTTACAAAGGAGCGAACCAAGAAGAGGTCTTTAAACGAACAACATCAAAACAATCAAACCATGGAGACTTTTCCAACCAAAAGATGCGATCTTGCCGATAATGAAATTCCGAAGAGCAACTGAGTCACATTTTCTTTAAAGAAATAAAAAAGAAAGAACCCAAGAGACCTTGAATAATTCAAACAATTTACACCAAAATTTCGTCAAATAGGAACAATCAAAGAACAAATGGTTAAGAAAATCCTCCATAAAGGGAACAAACCAATGGCATTAGCACAAAATTAGGCAACTTTCTCTACAAAACCTCAGAAGTATTGAGGCTTCCATTCATAATAATCCATAGAAGTATATTGATCTTCTTAGGACTTTTGGATTTCCAAAAAACCTTATAAGGTAGATGATAATATATTGATTGCATTGCCAATAAAATCTTCCAAAAAAAAAAACAATCTGAATACACTATTTCATAGCCACTGTCTTCGCAATTAAATGTCAATTTTGTATAATGAAATGTGAAGAAATCAAACTTGAAAAGAGAAAAGAATCAGTCCAAGATTCTTTTTCCCCCTAACCAACGTATAAAATGACGAACAAGCAATGCGACTTGCTCGAAAATATTTAACGTACTAAACTTTCAATGGTTGAGAAGAAAATAATTCATTCGTTCGGAGGCTTCTCGTTTTATCCTCGAAGATGTCTATTGTACAAAGAAGTCGACAACGGCACCAAAGTAGCCAGCCAACTGGAAAATAAATGAGGAAAAACATTGTGTAAGACGTTAAAGAAAATATAGTTGTAATCCAATGTACACTGTACAACTCTTTTCGGAGAAAGCAACATCACTCCTTAACTTTTGAGGTATGTTCATGTTAGTCGTCTCATGTTTATATTTAGGGGCCCTGTGCCATTCTATTTTCATTCATGGTATCCTTGTTTATAGAAATTAAGTTTGTTTAACTAACTTTTTTGTTTTTATTCTTTTACTCAAAAGCCTAGCCAAATGATAACTACTCTCCTTTAAGATTCAGCTAGGATCTTAAGACATTTTCAAAAACATAAATTAGAAACAAAGAAATCGCTAGCAGCTTAATTTCTAAAATTTCAAAACAAACAGTAGGAGAATTTTGAGAATATTTGGTCCTACATAGTTTAGAGAGATTAAAACTCAAAGACACAGGAGGTACTGGTCAGAGTTGACAAGCTTTAAAACTTGGTCATTTTTGTCCAACCTTTCAACATATGATGAAGCTTTCAGCTCCATGTTCACTCAAATGAAAAATGGTGACTACCTTCTAACCTTATAAATTTGGTAGTTAATAACCTATCTAAACATAAGGAGCAGATATATAAATGCCACAAACATAAAAGAAAATAACTTGTCACCTGTGCTAGAATGCCTTTTCCAGTTTGACCTTCGATGACGAGCCCTGCCGTGAGACCAATCATTGCCCATGCTCCATTTATCGCTTCTATTTGACGTCTTCTCTGCATTCACATTTCACAACATTATTTGCATAGTCATTCTCTCTTCTCCAAAAAGAACTTGGGGGAAATTATCCATATGGTTTATAAACAAGTTTCACATATGATGGTCAATTCATTTACCTTGAACTTCTCTTTTGCTTTGATCTTTTCCATTTCTTTCGCAGCCATACGTTTGGCTTCCAAAGGATCGACCATAATAACCTCCTTAATTAAGCCATCTTTCCCACTAGAGACCTAAATAATTTACACGATATGTGTTTGTTGCAGAACAAAATCCCATGAACAGTTAGAAAATGACTTTTATTCAGAGAACAAGAAGAAAACCATTCAAGTTAATTATAATGAAGGGGTTACTATACTATCCAGCTTTATTAGATTACATGAATGAAATGAAGAATACAATGCAGCTTGACGAAAAATGATCCAGAAGTAAGAAAAAAGCATTCAATCACAGATTCTCCAAAGTAGACAAATTTAGTAGCATGGGATAAACAAGAAACTGAACAGCAGTATATCAAACGTCAATGCACTTAAAATCTAAGGAACCAGACAGATAACTACATCAAGTTTCATGTTTCAAATTTCATGTTAATCATAAGAGATGCTGATGATTCTATTCAAATCCGAGTGGGAACAGGGGTAGATTTCTATGGATAAATCTAGGAAGTAGGCAGTTTGTTGCTATAAAGCACCCACTAATTAATTTCTAATGACATACCTACAAAATCTTTGACCATATTCAAACCAAATATATTGCCATTAAACATGTAGAAGCCTTGAGTTGGAGCGTACATTAGGGTTAGCCAAGATTCGAAATGCTTGACCCCTCGTTCTGTGTGTACTTTTGCCTGCAACTTGGTCCCTACTCCAACCCCACCTGGAAGGGAAAGGAACTATCAAAAATGATGCAGCAATTAGCAGGGATGAATGACTGTTTCGTGATTTAAAAGAACACTCGAGTATCAAGATGGAAAATAAATTAAACAACTTTACTGAATGGAAGGCCTTTTTGTAGCTTCTTTTGGAGGAGGGATTCCTTATCCCTTCGTCCCTAGGTTGTTTTGTTGGCCTCGCTTTTTGTGAATGAATTATATTGTTTCTTCTCAAAAAAAAAAACTTTACTGAACATTGTTTCAGTTCCTTTCTAGGTCTCGGCTACTAACTATTTGTTAAAAGACGCTTCAAAAACAAGAGTTCTAACATTTCCAGTTTCCCATGACCGAAATTATGACTACGATATCCGGCACAACTCAAATCTAACTATCCAAGTTTTTTGCTAGTCATCAACTAACTGGGAAGGGCAAAAAATCTATAAATTCAGCTATTAGGCTATAATTTGGAACATTGTAGTTAAAATTCAGTAGACATATTTTTGGAGACATGGCTGAAAAGTAAATGAGACAACATTTTAGCACTCATTTCAATTTCTATCTATTAGAAAATTTTAAGGGGAGTTCCTTGTATTTGGATTTTGCCAATTTGGGTTGTACTTGAAAACGCTGGGGTATTCTCATCTTTTTTTCCAAGGTTAGTGTAGAACAATTGTGAGTTCAACTCAAGACTCTGGAAAGTCTTCTTTATTATGCTTTGTATGCATACCACCAACTAGGGAACAAAAGGGATCCTTTCACATAAGGAATATACAAAGGGCAAATTGAGGTATAAAAAAATAAATGAATAATGAAAGGGTTACAATAAGACACAGCTGCGAAGAAGGCCCAGAATAGGAGATGTCCAAGCTAGCTGTACTGGTTTTTAACACTCATTTAGTTCTTTTATATAGGTGTTTTGGTGCCTAGAATTCTTATTTGATCCTATTTGTAACTCAAATTTAATGAGGTCATGTTCTTTCTGATAAAAGTAGAGCAACCACCTAAGTTTTAGTATCATTTGTAGATCAAGATTGAAGCGAAAACGTCGTAACAAGCGGCAAGTTTCAGACATGATTAACGCTACTTAGTAATTGCTGGAAATGTTTAGAGATACCTTCCAAAGTTTAGGGTTCAACTCCCTAGTATGAAAACTTAATGACTAAAAATCCTTGTTTTTGCCCCGAGCAAGTCTTAGAGGCAATGAGTGAAGCTCCATCACCTAGTTATTCTTTCTTTTATAAAGAACCAAAAGAAAAAAAAAAATGAAAGAATATGAGAGCATCCAAAAGACCAAGCCTACAAAAAGAGAGCCAAACTAAAGGAAATGGCTCGAGTCAAGTAAAATGAGACCTAAAGAGTATTACAAAAAAGTTTTGTCATGAAAGCTCAAAAAGAAACATAGAAATTAACAAGGGATCAAATATCACTCGAGTCCTGTCAACTCCTTTAAAGGGTCCTATTATTCCTCTCCTCCCACGTACCCCACAAAGCTGCACAAACACCCGCTTGGCACAAAAACCCTCATTTTCTAGAAAGGACGAATGGAGAAGTAACTCCTCAATCATCTCTCTACAGCCTAGCCTCTATGTCTAGCAAATTGAAAGTCAAATGCTTCAGAAGAAGAAGAAGAAAAAAAACTCCAAACCATCCGGGCAAAGTCGCAGATCGCTCCATCACCGGATTATTAAACAGAAACTTCACAACCAGACATATTAGATTCCAAATACTATATAATATAGAAGCTTAGGCATTAGGCCAGGTCGCCAATTCATGAAAGTAAGCACCAAACCTCTCAAAGCATGACGAACTAAATCAGAATGAAGAAAATCTAAATGGCTTAACTAATAATCAGACCATGGAACACAAAAATTCAAAGGCATCTCAGGGCAGTTCAAATTCTAATCAATCCGAAAGAGGGAAAGAGAACCTTTTACATATCACTCTGCAGCTTGTAACGTTTCTCAGAAACCATCAAACTCTAAAACATACGAAGTTTAGACACAGACCCCAATTTAACAAGGAAATTCATCGTTGAAAAAGAAAAGAAAGACAAGAAGAGAAACCGATGATCAGCGCAAGAAAACAGTCAATTGCATCACTCTCTATCTCAGAACATCCCATCATACTAATAGAATCACATGAGATAAAAGTAAAACCTACAAATTAGACCGATTGGAGAAATGGGTATTTGAGGAAGAAGCTGAAATTACCTGGAGAGAGTTGCAGAAGGATGGCTATGGCGGAAAGAGAGGTATTGGGAAGACGGAAGGTTTCCTCCTTTGATGGGTAGAATCAGCGCAGTGGAAGCCATCTCCAAAGTCTACAGCTTCTTCACACGAACCCTTATCCATTTGCAGAATAAACCATTATATATGAAATTGATGGTTTTATTTTATAGATTTCAGTTGACCACATCCACACTTATCTTCTTCCAGAGAACGACACTTGTGTAATGGCTCTCATCTCGCTGAAACAGAGCCTGTTTTGATCCATTCATATGTATCTGATTCTGATTTGACTTGTCTCATGAATAGTGGAAACGAATAAAATTGAAGAGGATAAGTTTAAACCGACGGTTAGTGTCGATTTAGTTTCTATATTTTAAGAAGTGTTTCATAAGTTTCTAAACTTTTAATTTTGTGTTCAATAGAAATCTCAAACTTTAAAAATATCTGATAAGTTCATCCACTTTCAATTTTATGTCTAATAGATCCATACATATTCGAGATTTTTAAAAATTAATCAATTTACGAGATATAAATTTAAAAAATACCCCTGAACAAATATCCATGAACTTTAAAAAGTTTCAAAAATACTCTTAAACTTTAAAAAATGTTTCAAAAATACCCTTGCAGTTAATTTTTGGATAGAAACTATTAAAATTTTAGTTTCATTAATACCCTTGAACTTTCAAAAAAAAAATTAAAAAATACACTTATTGGAAAATACTTCTTTTTTTCTCCTCTCACCGTAAGTTCTTCCTCCATGAAAATTAATGCAAAACTTTGCTTATAAAGATTGTGTGCAACACAATACCAGATAAACACTTATTTCCCTTTTGCTCTCTCTGTTTGTGTATGTTTGTGATAAAAGGAAGAAGTGTTTATAAGACTGAATTTGGTCCAGTTTACAAGATTAATTAATCAAAAATTTTATATAGGATTTTGTTCTTATTAATATTTAAGAATTGTTAGAACCAGTGTACAACAATAGTTTTATTTATTTTTCATAAAATGAATATAGACTAATGGGTAGTGGTTAGTGTAGAAATATAATATTGAAAAGGCTACCAACAAAATGAAGTCAAGCACACATGTAGAATTTCAAGAACAAAACAAAGTCATCTTGAAGTTTCAACACGAAAATCTAGTCAAGCTCTTGGGATGATGTGTTGAAAGAGAAGAAAAGCTCATAATCTATGAATACATGACAAATAAGTAAAGTTTCTCATTAATTTTCATGAAGGAAGAATTTACGATGAGAGAAGGAAAAAAAAAACATTTTCCAATAAAGGTATTTTTTAAATTTTTTTTAAAGTTCAAAGGTATTAATGAAACTGAAACTTTAACGGTTTCCATCCAAAAAATTAACGGCAAGTGTATTTTTTAAACTTTTTAAAGTTCAGGGACACTTTTGAAACAAACCCCATAGTTTAGGGGTATTTTTTATAATTTAGCCAAATTTTATGCTTATTTTTTATTATTTTTTTTTAAACAAACCAAATTTTATGCTTATTGGGACCCTAAACTTCCAATTTTGTATCTAATGAGCGAGTAAATTTTAAAAAGTTTCGAATGGGTCAAAGACTTATTAAACACAAAATTGAAAGTGGATGAACCTATTGGACACAAAAAGCGAAAGTTTACAGACATACTGGATACTTTTTAAACTTTTGGGACTTATCGGACACAAAATTGAAAGTTGAAGGATCTATTTGAAACTTTTTAAAGTTTAGGGACCAAATTGACACAACCCTAAAAGTTCATGGACTAAACTTGTAATTGAACCTTGTAATTCTTTTGCTATTTAGGGCCCTATTATAATTATTTTGTTCTTTCTATTCTTATTTTAAAATTATGTTAAGTAGTAATTAGCATGTATCCTCAATCAAAAGGTTAGAGATTGGAATTCTCCCACCAGAAAAGTTGTTGAACTCAACGAGAAAAAAAAAAAAGGAAAAATCAAACAAATTGATAGAAACTTAACAATTGATATTTATTTGGTCTACATTACATAGTCGAGCGATCAATCCAAGGATGTGCACACCCTTTTTGAACTAATCTTCTACCAACAAGAGGCATTAATACTAATTATTGAGAAATATTGAAATGTGTAAAAACTTTATCTCATTAATAGATTAATGAAAGGTCGAGCATCTTTTCCCATTTTATTTTCTCTCTTTTATTTGTAGGATAGCAATGATGGGAGAATGGAGGTAATCATGGTGATTTTAGTCCTTGCCCCTTCTCCAATTTGGTGTATTGGAGTTACCAAAAAAAAATCATTTTCTCGTATGTTATCTTTGTTGATACACGAATCCAACAAGAGTGAATCCACGTGATCTCAACTAAAAAATGAGATGAATCTACTTTCAAAATAGAGAATTTCACATCAGTGTAGTGCTTGCCACATACATTTCGATCCTTA
Organism: Luffa aegyptiaca; assembly: GCA_017139565.1. Lineage (NCBI taxonomy): Eukaryota > Viridiplantae > Streptophyta > Magnoliopsida > Cucurbitales > Cucurbitaceae > Luffa > Luffa aegyptiaca. Next base: position 42,374,823 of record CM029402.1, on the reverse strand, counting down.
AGTCAATTAAGATTTTTTCTTAGACAAACGTAGCAAGGATTGGGGTGTTTTAAGCACTCTCATTTCCTATTTATAGAAGCAAATGAGGGTTTCTAAGGGTGTGTATGATGTTGAACTAGGTTGAGATTGATCTAGTCTATCCAGTTCAGGTCAACCAAGACTAGTCCTGGATTTGGCTCGCCTTCAATGGATTTTGAGGTCTTGATGCATTCTGAGCTTAATTTTACCACAACATTATTTTTAGGAGTTTCTTATAAATGGTCATATACAGTATTTCTGGAAAAAAAAAATGGTCAAATCATTTTTTAGATGTAAATTCAAACCAATGTCGACCCATATATGAAATAATATTTTTTTTAATTACAAAGTATTTTTTAATTGAAAAGATTATTTTTAAATCTAGTTAATGTTTTTTAATGCAAAATTTAATATGACAGTCAATAAATGCATACGTAAATAAATAACTTTTAAATTTCGAGTGAGAAAAGGAATGAGACTCAAATCAAGATAGAGCAAGAAATTTATTCCCTATTCCCATCCCTAAAATGACCATACAAAAAAATTATACCACATTGAAAGATAGTGATTGTTCCATGACCAACACTTAGAAGTTTTTGGCCCAATTGAATCAAGTTTCCATTTCTATTTAGACTATGGTCAAACTATTGAAAAAGAATGATAAAGATCGTAAAGTGACATTGTAAGCATTAATGCCTGAAATCTCACTTGTTCGTAAAGTGTTTTTTTTTTTTTTTTTTTTTTTGAAATATTTGTTTGTAAAGTGTTGGAAAGATGAAAAGGAAGTGTTTGAATTACAAAAGTCAGAGTCGATCTTTTAGTGATTGGTTAACAAAGTTCAAAAGAATGTTCATACTTATTATCCAAGTTTATGTAACAACTTCAATCTTCTTTCTTTCTTACATATTAGGTCAAAATGTGTACTTCAAATTATTAACAATATTGGCCAACAAGAGCATAATTGTACTCTCGATTAAGAGGTTAGAGGTTGAAATCTCTCACCCCACATATTGTCAAAAAAAAAATTATAATACTAAATTTCTAAATAGAAATAAGCTCGAAAAATGTAAAGTACAAATAAGCATATTAATTTGACTCGTTTTAATCGAAATTGGGCCAAAAATTGAAGCAATCAACTAAACCAACCAAACCTAGTTCACAAATTTTAAAGGTTAAGGTCCTTAATTATTATTTTTTTTTTTAGTTCCTTAAATTTTAAAGGTTAAGTTCCTTACCTTATAAGTTAGGTTCATTAACTTTTAAATTTGTGTCTAATAAGTCTCTTAACCTTAAAACTTCCATTTTCATGCATAATAGGTTCCTAACCTATAAGTCATTTTATAAAATTCAAAACTTATTAGACTTAAAGTTGATAAATTATAACTTGTCAGACATAACTTTTTTTTTTTTTTTTTTTTTGAGTTCTCTATTCGACACAACTTAAAAGTTCAAAAACTAAATTTGTAATTTAACCCGACTCGTTTTTCTTTTTCTTAAAAAAAAAAAAAATAATAATAACTTAACTTTTATAGTTCATGAAAATCAACCAATAAATATTTGTGGTTCTAAATTAGTCAACCATTTTTCCATTTATGTCTCGCATTTAATTTAAATTAAAACATAGTAATGATAAAGACTTGAAATTTTAAACTTCATTGAACACTTCTTAAAATTTAATGACACATTAAATGCAACCAAAAAAAAAGTTCATGAATGTTCACATCACTTGACCTATCTCTATCAAAGTGATCTTCTCAAAAAATAAAATCAAACATAGCTCAACCGTAATTGACATGTACTCTCAACCAAAAAAATCTTTTTTTTTTTTTTTTTTTAAAAAAAAATAACTCTCTCTTACCTCTTATTATTTATGAAAGTGAATCAATCAATATTTGTTTTGCCAAAGTAAACATAGTTCAACGGTAATTAACATGTATCCTCAACCAAGATATTTGAGGTTCAAATCCCCCACCCCAAATGTTATTGAACTAAAAAAATAAAAATGAAAAATCAATATTTGTTGTTCAACCTAGCCAAATTAACTTAGTTTTTTCTTATTATTTTTTTTTTACAATATGTAAGGGTGAGAGGATTCGAACCACGGACCTCTTAGTCATTATAACAAGAGTTATGTCAATTAAGCTATGCTCATGTTGGCACCAAATTAACTCAGTTTCATCCACTTTTCCACTTCTGCCTCTAATTCCATTTAAATTAATGCAAAGTAATGAATATAGATGAGACTCTACAAATTATTACTTTAGCTTTCTTTGCATACAATCTATATATAAAATAAAGTTTCTATGGGCCCGTTTGATAACGTTTTCGTTTCTTGTTTCCAATTTTATTAAGAAATCTAAGCATTTAATAACTATGTATGTATCTTGTTTCTCATTTTTTAGAAACACTCAAAAAATTTGTATAGAACTTTTGGGAATAACTAAAACTAGTTTCTCCTTTTTTGTTCTTGTTTCCAATTTTTTCCAAACATAAATAAGAATATAGGTTTATTATTATTGAATGTATAGGTGTTAGGGTCATGAAATTCTATTTTTCTTTATTAAAAATGAAGAAACGGAAACAAGAAACGAGAACGTTACCAAACGGGCCCTATATTTTTATTTTATTTTGATGTCCTAATAAAGTTTCCATATATATAATAAAGTTTCAATTTTTTTCAAAAAAAAAAAAAGTTTCAATATATACATGATTTAGTTCTTAAACTTTTGTTTGTAACAATTTAGTCTATAAACTTTCAATTTTGTAACAATTTAATCTCTAAACTTTAATATGAAACAATTTAGTCTTTATATTTTAAAACTTGTAACGATTTAGTCATTGTTGTAAAAAATTTCATCGAAATTAAGTGTCGATTTTTATTATGTAATGACTTAATCTTTGTAGTTTACATACATGCTCCTAATCAAGTTATTTATAGACAGGAAATTTCGTTAAAACTTAATGATAATTTTCACAACAAGAACTAAACCGTTACAAATTTTAAAGTTCAAAGACTAAATTGTTATATATTAAAGTTCCGAGACTAAATTGTTGCCAGATTAAAAGTACAATGACTAAATCATTACAAATTAAAGATGAAGACTAAATTATTACTTTTTAACCTAAAGTTTCCTTTCCAATTTAACCCATCAAATCACACAACTAACCACTTTCTTTTAAATACTAAGCACTAATTGGCTTAAAAAAAACTAACCACTAATTACTTAACAAAAGCTAAAGATAACAAAATTGTGATGTTCATGGACAAATCCCAACAAACATAACAAACAGCCTTCCAATAGAATAAAAATAAAAAATAATCTGCACAATGAAAAATAATAATAATGATGATAAACAAAAAATTACCAGGCCAATTCCAATTTAATCTGAAATAGTCAAAAATATTTAAACCAAAAAAAAAAAATTGAAAAATTAAACCATGACGATATGATCACGATCCTCCTCGTTTTCAACCCTAACAAATTCCCTCTTTCTACACTCGCAGTAAAAAACCGTAGTTACCACGTACCCGGAAATAATCACCACACCGTACAGCGAAATTAACCCAATCTTATCACCGACGCCGATGACCACATTCGACGTCACCGCCGCCGTGGTCCTCATCCAGTGATCGACGCCGTCCATAAGCCCCTCCATCTCCGACGAGATCGAGCTGGACGCCAGAAGGAAAATCGCGGTCAGAATCGAGCCGCTGAGCTTGCGATCCGCCATGAGGGCGGCCGCAGCACGGATCGCATCGAAGCCAAATCTCTCCTCAGCAATCGACACGACAAGGCCCAAGCTGAGAATCGCAATCAAATAGACCTCGAAAACGACGCCGAGGACGAGAATCGCGAATCGCAGAGGCGGAGATGGGGAAAGGGAAGCGAGAGTGTTGGGGAGAATGGAGTAGGCCATGAGGAGGGCGTAGATGCAGATGGTGGTGACGAGGGGGCGGGTCCAGGAGTTCTTGAAGGCGGAGAGGGCGGATTTGAGGGAGGGGCGCTTGCCGTGGAAGGAGAGGAGAGTGGAGGAGACGGTGGCGAGGGCGGCGAGGAGGGAGAAGGCGTAGATGGGGAGGAAGAAGGCGGCGCGGAGGCGGAGGAGGGAGAAGGCATCGTCGCGGGACTCGGAGAAGACGTGACGGAACTCGAAGCGGGTGGGGGCGTGGCGGAGGACGGATTCGAGATGGAGGATGTGGGATTTGAGAGGGTGAGAGGAGAGAGAGAGAGTGAAGAGGAGGAGAGAGAGAGGGAGGGCGAGGAGGAGGAAGATGGAGAGGAAAATGCGCTTGTTTCTGGAGAGGATTTGAAGGGAATGGAGGAGGATTTTGAAGGGGAAGACGAAGAAGAAACACAGAGATTCATGATGTGAGAGAGAGTCTTCTCTTTCAGACATTTTTCTTCTGATTTTCCTTTACCTTTCTTTCTCTCTCTCTATAACCCCCCTTTACCCTTTTCTTTTCTTTTCTTTTTTTTTTTTTTTCTTTTTCCCTCCCTTTGTTTTTCTATTTCAAGTTTTTTAGGTCGTCCGTTGATTTTTTTTTTTTTTTTTTACCCAATTCACCTTCCAATTGAACAAAAAAAAAAATCCTAAATTTGAAAAGGATCCACACGTTTATGTTGACTCTTGAATTTGGTGGGGTGATCTCCCACATATATTTGATAACTATTTGGTTTTTTATTTTTAAAAATTAAGAGTATAATTCTCACTTGTGCCGATTTGTGTACTAATTTCCTCTTCACTCTGTTACATAAGTCCTTCTGAGTTGAAATATTCCAAGGCTAGCCCTGAATGCTTTATCGTGAGAATCTCCTCTAGATAGATTTCCAAATAAGTCTCTTTTAATCATTGGACGACATTTGACTTTTTGCTTGTAACTAATTTATTATCCTGCAAAAGAGATTGTTCTGGTTTTTTGTCATTTGCTTTGCTTGTATGAAATGTCTTAGGTCTTAGCCTCAATTATAAGTGTAGTTTACTGTTTTGAAGCCCCTTGTGTAGGTTCTTCTTTTCCATTAGTCATTTATGTGATTAACATGGTAAGACCATAGGGTCCCCTTGGGCACCTTTCATGCTATTGCAAATTTTGAGTTCATGCACCAAAATATCAGTTTCTGCAAAAGAAAAAAATAAAGAAAGAGGCTACGGTTGGCCTTGGCCTCAAGCTCTAGTGAGCTCAAAATTCAAATTTCTACTTTCATATATCAATTTCTGCAGAGGAAGAAATAAGAGCATAGGCTAAAACATGTAATCTTTTAACCATAGCATGTTGAGCTAGTTTGCTTTTTATTTAATTAGGGAAGCATATCCCCGTGTAGCCCCCTACTTAAGTAAAATTTTTCCTAAAGTAAAAGTTATACTTGAGTAATTGAGGTTTGCATAATATCTTATCATATCTCAGAGTTTTCATTGCACAGGTACCTCCTCCATTGGTATTGGTTGGCTTCGGCCTAGACTCTTTAATGATTGGCTTCAGTCCCCTGCTGGCCAGAGGAAGCCCGTTTGATCTATTTTTTTGTTCCTGCCTCTAGGACCCTCGCCATCACGATCTTCGGACCTTCCATAAGTCGAGTGCCTTGGGGTAGTGAAGAATATTGGTGACTCCACTCCTTCAAAGACATTTTTGCTTGTTGAGTGCCTTGGAGAGTATAGGTTTTTCCACTCTTCTAAGGACATTTCATCAGTTGATTGCCTTGAGGTAGTTGAGGGTGTAGGTAGCCCAACTCAACTAAGGACAATTTGCTTGTCGATTGCCTTGGAGAGTATAGGTTTTTTCACTCTACCAAAGACATTTTGCCTGTCAATTACTAAGGACATTTTGCCTATCGATTGCGTTGGAAAGTATAGGTTTTTCCACTCTACCAAAGACATTTTGCGTGTCGATTGCCTTGGGGTAGTTGGAGGGTGTAGGTAGCTTAACTCGACCAAGGACATTTTGTCTGTCGATTGCCTTGGAGAGTATAGGTTTTTCCACTCTACCAAGGACATTTTGCTTGTCGATTGCCTTGGGGTAGTTGAGGGTGTAGGTAGCTCAACTCCATCAAGGACATTTTGTCTGTCGATTGTCTTGGAGAGTATAGGTTTTTCCACACTACCAAGGACATTTTGCATGTCGATGGCTTTGGGGTAGTTGAGGGTGTAGGTAGCTCAACTCCACCAAGGACATTTCTCCTGTCGATTGCCTTGGGGTAGTTGAGGGTGTAGGTAGCTCAACTCCACCAAGGACATTTTGCCTGTCGAGTGCCTTGGGTAGTTGAGAGTGTGAGTGGCTCAACTCCTCCAAGGATATTTCACAAGTCGAGTGCCTTGGAGAGTATAGGTTGGCTCAGCTACTCGGGCTTTCTGCATGTCATGTCCCCTCGTGAAATAACGTTAGTAGATAATTGTTGGGAGAAAATAATAATATAATATAATGACGACAATCAATAATATTATAATTATCTCCCCTTCCACAGGTTAAGCCAAGCAAGCCAATAATAATAGTCACGAAAAATAATAAAAGATAGGGAAAATAAAACGACACCGAAAAATTATACTGGTTCGCCCCAAGCTCGGGACTACGTCCAGTCTTCTGCAACTGCAGGTTCTACTAGAATGATGGGAGATTACAGGAAGCCTTCAAAAATAACGCACTATAAACAACCCCTCAATAGCCTAACAATAGCTATTGACTTCCAAGAACCACAATCCGGTAAATTGGGATAAACAATAAAGAAATACCCTCAAAACTGTTGGGTTTTATGCCCTAAAACTCGTAGATAGTAATTGTACATTTGACCGAACATTAATAAAAGTGATGTATTATTCAATGTTTGTATTATATCTTGTCTTATTAACCCTAATCCAATAAACTAAACATCCAAGGCTAATAGAATGAGGCTTGAACTAGTATGTAGGGACATACGGGGATCGATGTTCAAGTTTTAGCCTAAAGGGTCTGTAGTATAGGGATAAGGCTGGGTACCTTATCTTGGTGACACTATGGATACGACCCGCTTTGTATTTTGATACAAACGCAATGATCCAACGCGTTCGTGTAGTTGACATGCGAGTGGGGGTATCCTGTGCAATGAGTTTGCACAAAGGCCGGACCGCGAAATAGTTAACCACTGACTGTAACACCGTTAGTTAGCTTGGTTTCTATTTCACTAGGATGACCTAGGCAACTTGGCCTTAATCCTGAGTGGATTATGGACTCCTGTCCATGAGGGATTGTCCTTTGATTTGTACGGGTGAGAGTGGCCTGCACGCCGACTCAATAAGCCTACCATTTTGGGGACAATACTGAGTGGGGAGCTGGGAACATAGTTTTACAAGATGGAATTCACTCCTTCCCAGCTTTAGGGTAAGTAGAGGTGTGTTCCCTTAAGTGGTGTCTCCGGGTCTTGAACAATGGGCCCTACCCTCTCTATGGCACGAGAGGGACTTCTGTTTGCTGGTTGGTAGGGGTGAGCAAGACACACCGAAAAACCGATCCGACCGGCCGAAACCGACCGAACCGACGTCGGTCAGTCGGTTCTATAGCAGGTTCGGTCGTATAGAAAAACCGACCATTCGGTCGGTCGGTGGGCCTAAAAAGGCTCAAACCGACCGAACCGACCGATTCTTTATTTATATTATATATATATATATATATATATATATATATATAAAAAAAAGAAAAAGAAAAAGGAGGTGAAAACGCGTGCTGTCCGTGCTGCTCAGCTGCAGCCAAATGTCATCTCATGCATTAAATACCTATATATAGGTAATCATTACTTATTTTTTTAAAAAAATATTATTATTTTTCTCTTCTTTCTAGTTTCTTCATCTGAGTTCTCCAAATCTTTCCACCTTCACTTTCATTTTCATTTTTTTCTCTTCTTTCTAGTTTCTTCAACCGAGTTCTCCAAATCTTCCCACCTTCACTTTTATTTTCTTTCTTTTTTTTTCAGTCTTTCTTTTTAACTTTCTCTCAATTTTTTTTTTTTAACTTTCGGTCATGGGCATTGAACAAGCATCTTCAAGCTTCAACACGCCGGAATAACGCATTTCTTCTCCGGAGCTTAGTATTACACAGATCGTCATGTATTCTTTTCTTCTCAGTTTTTTATTTATCCTTCATCTCTTTCTCTTTTCTTTCTTGTTGTATGTAAATATCGTCCTCTCGTCTCTCTGTTCTTTCTTTCTCCTTCACCTTATCGGAACAACGACGTCATTGATGGAACTTCCAAAACCGACCGAAACCGACCGATTTTTGCTTGTGGTCGGTCGGTCGGTCTCATAGAACTCCCAAAACCGACATTCACCGACCGACTCAAACCGAGGAGTCGGTGGTCGGCGTCGGTTTGAGCCCAAAACCGATGCCGACCGACCGATGATCACCCCTACTGGTTGGACCTCAAACAGGTTGTTCATTAGAGGAGCACTGGTACTTAAGGACAAAGAGGTAGCCCAGGGGTAAAACGGTAATTTGACCTAGCTGGGGTACGAACACACGTGAAGGGCTAACTTGCTGTTGATGGTCGATATCCGTGGACACAGAATTATATCTGCAGTGAGAAGAGTGCAGCTGTGGTTCTATAGTGGAGTGAACCACAGTTAACGAATATTGATTAACTTGGTTAATGAGTTTAACCAATTAATCTCATATCGTTGGAGCTTCTGATCTGTAGGTCCATCAGGTCCCACCGGTAGCTCTATAAGGGCGTTGAGGTAAATTTCTAAGGGTGAATTGAATATTCAAAGGAGTTTGAATATTAAGTTAAATATGAATTTGATTCGTATTAAAAACTATAGGTTATAATTAATGCACATATGATGTACATTAAAACTATAGTTTATTTGGAGAGAGATATAATTAAATATGAGATATTTAATTTTAATATTAATTAATATATTAATTAGTTATTATATTAATTAATAATTAGTTTTAATTACTTTAATTAAATTTGATTTAATTAAATTTTATTAAAACAATAGGTTATGTGGAATTATTATAAAGGGTTTATATGATTATTAAATTAATTGTTAATTTAATTAATTTAATTAATTTAATATTATTATTAAATTAATTATTCCATCAGTTAAAGTAACTGATGGAATTGTTCGTCCACTAGCCTAGGTCTCACGCTTGATAGGGAGTGGTGATTTTCATCCGTTGAATAACCACTCCCTCAATATAATCTTTTTTGGTTCAGTTGGTTACATCGATCAAGCACTCACGAAAAGCTCTCGCTCTCTCCAACTCTCTCAAGAATTCTCTGTGATTTTCTCTCAAGAATACAGAGAAGAAAATTCTTCCCATCTCTTAGAAATCACGCTCCCACAAGCCCCTAACGCACATCCTTGAAGAGAATACTGGTGCAATCTTTGGTGGTGGTGTTCGTGATAATTTTCCAGCGAGATCAAGACTTTTTCGCTGCTGGAATTTTCTGCAAATAGTAAGGGAAAAGGCGAAACGGATCAAGATCGTCTACAAAGGTATAGCGTTCTTGATCTTGGATCAATTGGATCCAATTTAGATTAGATCTATAGTGTTAGCAAGTTTTATAATTAAAATTCAGCATGTTAAATTATGTTTACTGCTGTGTTTTTTATTTGCCAACGTATTGGTATTTTAGTTCAAATTAAAATTGAGTTAAGGTTCTGTTCGTTTCCGCTGCGAAAGGGCTTTTATCCCTTCAAAAACGACAAAGAGAACAAAACTATTCCCTTCTTAATAACTCACTGCCACTCAAAAAATTATTGAAGAAAAAAAAAAAAAGACCAGCCGCACTTCTCAAGTTCACTTCACTGCTTGGATGAAAAATGAAGTAACAACCCTTCAATTTATAGACATACACCACCGCCTTTTTTTTCCTTCACAACCAATCAAAGTTCTGCCGAATTTTTTTCTTTATGTTCACACTGTCGCCACAACTTTCTTAATGAGAAAGTTTAGTAGATGTTGGGCCTTGTTTTGGGCTCCAACCTCTCCCACTCCAACGAGCTCTGATCATCTTGGCAAACTCCAAGGATCTACTCCCACTACAACTGTTATCTTTGATCTTCTTGGTAAACTCCAGGCTCAAAATACCTGAAAAACAACAAACTCACAAAAATAGGCAACTATCAGAATATAACTGTAGCTCATCTGTGCTCGCCCCGAGATATGGGCTAGCTACATGGACCTATCTTCCAGACGAGAAAGACAAACACGTACTCCCACTTCAGCTAAGTGGTGACACTTGTTATCTTCTTCCAACTTGAACGACTTTTCCCGAAGAAGAATGGTTTCAATCCTCTATTTAAACATGTTACCAAGCTAGAGACCTGACCTTTGACCTTAGCAACTGCTCTGGCCTTCCACTTTGATGCCTCAACTTGCCTAAGCAACTTCTTCAATTCATTCGAGTGTCTGACAACTGGGGATTCACGATAGCCATCAACTTTCTCTCCTGGACTTCCCAATTGTTTCCGAATTGAAGGATCGTGATCGGACTGATCAAAATTGGCTATCTTTGCTGCTGGCTCCACTTTACCTCTACAACTATCATCTGCAGCTTTAACCGGCATCCATTGTCTCTTTGATCCTTTGGCAACATTCAACTGACATTTGTATAGTGTAGATTTCCTGTGACCAACTGCCACTACCTGGGATCCTAACTTGAGTTTACACTGGCGACTACCAAACTCACACATGTAACCATCATCTGCTAACTTGCCAGTAGAAATAAGATTCATCTTGATATTAGGCACAAACCTGACATCTCGCAGTACTAATTTATCTCCACACTTTGTCTTCAGACTAACATCTCCAATTCCACTAGTTTTGGAGGTTCTACCATTCCCCATCATCACTAGACCATGATGTCCTCCTATGAATGATGTGAACAAACTCCTATCTGAAGCTATGTGTACAGACGCTGCACTGTCTAATATCCAATCTGATGAGTGGTTACTACACCTTGTGTCACTCTCAACACAAACTAAGGCATCATACACTATATTTGCCTCTTGTTTTCTTTTCTGATCCTCTTTAAATTTTCTACACTGACTCTTGAAGTGACCTTTCTTATGGCAGCAAAAACATTCTACCTCATTCCTATTTTTCCACCTTTTTCTACTGTTACTCGGTTCATTTTCTTCATCAACTTTATCCTTACCCTTAGTTATAATCAAAGCTGACCCTACTGTAGACTCTTTATTACTACTCTGCCTACGAATTTCCTCAGCTATGGCTAAATCACAAACTTCTGAAAATTTTAAAGTATTATTTCCAGTCGAATTAGACACTGCTGTCTTCATCGTTTCCCAACTATCAGGTAAAGATGTTAATAACTGAATAGCATTCACCTCATCAGTAAATTCTATCTTAACAAATTTTAACTGATTAATCAAAGTGGTAACCTCATTAATATAGGAATTCACAAAAGCATCCTCAGCCATTTGCATGTTGAAAAACTTTTTAACTAGGTAGACCTTATTATTAGCAGAGGGTTTTTCATACCTGTTTGTAAGTGTTTCCATCAATTTAACCGCAGTTGTCTCATGGGCCACTAGACTTGCCACATCCATCGCAAACACATCCTTATGCTTGCAACTGCCTCTTCATCCAGAGCTTCCCAATCTTCGTCTGTCATCCCTTTCGGTTTTTCCTTCAATGCCTTATGCACTTTCCTGCAAGTTAAATAATCCTTGACTTTCATCTTCCAATATCCAAAATTTTTCCCATCGAACTTCATGACTCCATCGAAATTTCTTGGCTCTACAAAACCCATGACTCCTGAACCAAAAACTCTGATACCACTTGTTGGGAGAAAATAATAATATAATATAATGACGACAATCAATAATATTATAATTATCTCCCCTTCCACATGTTAAGCCAAGCAAGCCAATAATAATAGTCACGAAAAATAATAAAAGATAGGGAAAAGAAAACGACATCGAAAAATTATACTGGTTCGCCCCAAGCTCAGGACTACGTCCAGTCTTCTGCAACTGCAGGTTCTACTAGAATGATGGGAGATTACAGGAAGCCTTCGAAAATAACGCACTACAAACAACCCCTCAATAGCCTAACAATAGCTATTGACTTCCAAGAACCACAATCCGGTAACTTGGGATAAACAATAAAGAAATACCCTCAAAACGACAAAGAGAACAAAACTATTCCCTTCTTAATAACTCACTGCCACTCAAAAAATTATTGAAGAAAAAAAAAAAGACCAGCCGCACTTCTCAAGTTCACTTCACTGCTTGGATGAAAAATAAAGTAACCACCCTTCAATTTATAGACATACACCACCACCTTTTTTTTCCTTCACTGCCAATCAAAGTTCTGCCGAATTTTTTTAGTTCTGCCGAATTTTTTTCTTTATGTTCACACTGCCGCCACAACTTTCTTAATGAGAAAGTTTAGTAGATGTTGGGCCTTGTTTTGGGCTCCAACCTCAACAGATAACATTATGTAGATATGGGAAAAAGACTAACCATTGATTGAAAATATAAGTATGTTAGGAGTAGCTTGCAAATTATGAATAATTTGTATTTAATAAATCAATAGAAATACATAAGATAAAAAATGTATCAGAATTCGTAATCACGAATTGTGTAATAACAAATAAATATTTAATAAATATGAGTAGGTAGAAAATGTACCCAGAGTGTTTTACGCTTATAAAGCGATAAAGACTTTCATGAGCTATTTTCAACCAATTTGAATTTCTCACTCCATATTGTTGAACTCAAAATTAAAAATAAAAACTTTGTAATATTTATAGTTAGACATTTTATGAAGATGAAGGTGCTTAAAAGACATATAGAACATTTTTTATATGAGTAAATAACTAATTTGTTTTATATAGTCTACTTTAATTTCGACTCTTCATTTAGTCCAAGTAATTTTATAAGACATGATTGAACAAATTTAAATGTGCGGTTTGAAATATGACCAGTTGGTCTAGTTATTTATGGAATAATAAATGGCCATTTTTTTTATTGATTAAGTATGACTTTTTTTTAAAAAAAAAAAAAAAGAGATTAAGTATGACTTATCAATTGACACAAATATCCTTTTTAAAATATGTAACCGAGATTCTAAAATTGCATAGTAGATACATCAAATATACAATTCAAGTCAAATCAGACAAATTCAATCTAAAATATGAAATATCAATTGAGTATCCTCGACAAAATATCTAATTGAAATTCTAAATTAGAGAGCAAATCAAACCTATATCCAAATCAAACCAACCAAATCCACTCCAAAGCAAGGCGGGTAACAAACAACGAAATCCGTTTGATAAGGGCCCGTTTGATAACCATTTGGTTTTTCGTTTTTGGTTTTTGAAAATTAAGTTTATACACACATACTTCCACCTATTAGTTTCTTGGTTTTAGTATCAATCTTCTACCTTGTTTTCAAAAACCAAGTCCAATTTTGGAAACAAAAAAAAAGTAGTTTTCAAAAACTTGTTTTTGTTTTTAAAATTTGGCTAGGAATTCAAATGCAACCTTAACTAGGATGAAAACCATGGTATGAAATTTATGAGAAAACAAGCTTAATTTTCAAAAACCAAAAACAAAAAACCAAATGGTTATCAAACAAGTCTAACCATTTCACCTACCTTTTTTCACCTACCTTTTTTCCATGTTTTCAAAAATCAAGCCAATTTTTGAAAACAAAAAAAAAAGTAGTTTTCAAAAACTTGTTTTTATTTTTAGAATTTGGTTAGGAATTCAAGTGTGTCTTTAACAAAAATGAAAACCATGGTGAGAAAATTTAAAGAAAACAAGTCTAATTTTTAAAAACCAAAAACCAAAAACGAAATGTTATCAAACGGGGCTTAAATGGTTATCAAACGGGACCTTAATAATTAGAATAATATTTTTTAAATTTAAAGGTTAACTGAATTTAGATCTTCTATTTTAAATCCTTAAATCCACATATTTATCTTTTAAATTTCAAGGTTAACTTGATTTAGTCAAATCCTTTTTTTGAGGAATGAGTTTGAGAGGTTCTTTATCCTCCAACGTTACACCATGCATCCCATTCAAATCCAGATTTGAAAAATCCTCACCATTAGGAAGTGACCATTCAAAGTTGTGAATCAAGGTGGCTAATATTAAAGTAACCTGCACGGCCGCCATGGGAAGTCCAGGGCAAATTTTTCTTCCACCACCAAATGGAAGGGTATCGATAATCATAACCTTTAAAGTTGACATCACAACTAATAAATCTTTCAGGATCGAACACTAAAGAGTTTTTCCAAATTGAAGGATCCCTTCCAATCCAATATTCAAAATTTCAAACCAACTCAATTTTATCGCTTACGCGACCATATGAGCAAAAAACACGATCAATCAAAACCAAATAAATTAGCTGACTACCTTAATGTTAACACTAATCTAAAAAATTAGATTACCGAAAAATTAAGAAGAAAACCTACCTCAACATCGCACTAATTGATATCTAATTTTTACCGATAAGCCTTCCTTCCCACAAACTGCTATTATTTACGCCTTAGTTCTATAATGTTTTGTGTGTCTTTTGTGTTAAATAGGGTTGATGAATATTATATGTTTTAACCCATTTGGAAGAATGAATGCTTTGGAAGTTATTTTGTGTAGAATATATTGTTGGTCGACTTGAAAGAGCAAAATATGTGATCCAACAAAGCAGGGAGCAAAACTGCCACGTAACAACTCGTAATCCATTTTAATGAACTGAAGTTAGTTGAGCTATTTTCGGATCTAAGAAGCTTGTAGAGTCTGCCACGTGTGCAAATTGACCTAATTAGAGTTTGATCTCACTCTATAAAAGGAAGAGCCGTCTCAAGTCAAAAATATTCCATTTTTGGGAATCCCAATTTCCATATTTGGAAGCCGAATAGAGGAGGAAAGATTGGAGACTTCAAGAAGACCATCAACTGCAGATTTAATCAAGAGAATTAATCTTTTCTTGTAATTTCTTGTAGTTATGGATGCACATACTCAGATTGTAGCGTGTGTTGTTATGAACCGTATAAGCTAAATTTACTTAGGTGTTGGTTAGGAATCATGTAATTGTCGTGTTTTATTCTCTATGCAATATATGTTGATTTGAGCATCTTGATTAATTGTTGTGCATATTTCTATTTTGTGCCCGCCTAGCCAGCCGGTATGAATATCACTTCTTCGTTTCAGGGATGATTTGAGAAGTGTGTGACATTTAATCACACTATAGATCATTATGTATTGGTGAACGCCAGTGACTGAATTAGGGATAACCAGTTGCCTAGTGCTTGATCGGTAGCACGTCATTGGAGTTGAAACACATTCCAAAAAATCCAGAGTTCCGGAAGGATCCTGCTAATAAGACTGCAAGAGAATTGCCTAATCAATAATATTGCTAGAGCATCTTTTAAAACAATTACTAAAATCCTGACCAACGTCTGTTTCCAATCTGTCTGTTTTATTTGTTTACTTTCTATTCTGTCATTTCTTTTGTTTCAGCATTTTCTCAAAATCAATCATTTTAACAAACCTTGAAACCATTAAAAAGTTACACAAGATAGGTAAAGTGAGAGCTATTCAGCCCTGTGGATACGATAAATTACTTATCACTTGTTGCGAATTGTGTATGCTTGCACAGTATTCTAAAGCTTATTTTTGTTTTATTTTTACCCCACACTGGAAACCCAACAACGGCGCCAACTTTTGATGCCAAAATCTGGATAGGGGAAACTCACTTGACCTTCATGTGAAAACAACGGTGAATTTATTTGAAGGAGAAAGACGTGGCCTGCAAAACAAGAGAAAACTGTGCACCGGTGTGGTGTTTACCACACCGACTCCGATGCTTAAGTCAGTTGGGAGATCATAAGTGAGGCAAGTAAATTAAGAATTAGGGAGAAGATTAAGGGAAAGAATCAATACCTCGTTTAGTCCCCCTACCTTGGGATTAGCCTGATGTGAAAACCCTAGCGAACTGGAATTAAGAACCCTTTGGGTATTTGAACCCTTAATTCACCAACGTTAAAACTCTCAATCTATTTGATTTCAATCCCAAGGGAAGGATTAGACAAAGATTACCTTGATGATCAAATTAAAGACCAAGAGGTAAGGAGAACTAGTTCCCTACTCAAGGTTTGACACTCCACAAGCAAGTTGATCAGGCCTACCTGAATATCCAAGCTTGCAACCCTGGTTTCAAGAATTGCAAAGAGAGCATTGGGGCTCAGTCATCAAGAAGATAGAAAGTTCATTAAAAAAAACCATCGTGTTGTACACAATGCCTAATTCATCCTTTTAACCTAGTCTGCTTAGTTATTTAGCTAAAAAGACCAATCTACCCTCGAGCCTACTTAATTAAAATAAATAATTCTAAAATAACTCAAAATAACTAATAAACCTAAATAAAGTCATAATGTTGATCCAAACATTAAAAAAAAAAAAAAAAAACACCCAAAAGATTCTAACAACAAGCTCTATTTTCATCCTGTAGCGAATTTTGACATAATATGTAGAGCTTTTGTTTAGTTTCCCCTCCTTGACCTTCCTTAATTGAATTCACCACTACTTGTATGTGGGAACCAAAAGCCAATTGTAGTTGCTTGGCCCTTGAGTGTGTGATTGGTCCTGGAGGTAAAGCAATGATGTCTTGGTTCATATCATAGCCTCTTCTATTTATAGTTGAATTAAGGTTTTCCCCTTCCTTTTAGGAGAGAGAATAGTCCTAGAGATTGATTCGAGCCCAATGGGTCTCATTGGGCAATGTTCATAATCTTAATTTTCAAAAACTAAAAACTAAAAATCAAATGGTTTTCAAACAACGTCTAATGTATATGTAATTTTGAACATCTATCTATTTATACATTATAGATCAAATAAATAAACAAAAACCGTGTCAATCCCAACTTTTTGTAAAATAATTTATTAAAATTTAAAATCATGAATGACAATAGTTAAAATGATCTTTATGATCACCAGAATGTAACTCAAATTACTTGAGTGTGTTATACTTGATTTTAAGTTGTTTGAATCTCTACTCCTAGAAGGGTGTTCTAAATAAAAAATGAAAATTTACAACAAACTTGGATCAAAATAAGATTTCAAGCAACTTTTTTGAAAAGAAATATTTTTATTTTTAAAGTTAAATTACAAATTCTTAAACTTTTATATTTTTGTCTAATAGATGCTTGCATGAACTTTTTTTTTTTTTTTTTTTAATTCAACAATATGGAATTGGAGGATTCGAACTCATGACTTCGGTCATAAGCACATACTTCATGCCAGTTGAGCTATGCTCTTATTGGCAATGCTTGCTTGACAGTTAAAAAATATAAGATATTATTCCTGAACTTTAAAAATAGTTAGGTCGTTGAACTTTCAATTTTGTGCATTTAGTAAAGTTATTGACATATTCAACACTATTAAAAATTAACGAATCTATTAGACATAAAATTGAATTTGGAGTCTAATAGGACAATTAAACTTTGAATTTTTTTATCTAATAACTTTGTGAATTTTAAAAAATGTCAAATATGTTAAGGACTATTAGACACAAAATTGAAAACTTAAAAATACTTTTTAAAGTTCAAGAACCTATTAGGTACAAGATTGAAGGTTTAAATACATATTCAACAGTTTTCAAAGTCGAAAGATATATTTAATACAAACTTTAAAAAAAAAATTATTGATAAGGAAGAACAAAAACAAAAGTAAATGAGTTACCAATGCAGAATTTAAAAAAAAAAAAAAAAAAAAAAAAAAAAAAAAAAAAAGCATACGAATAATCAAAGGAACCAAAGTAAAATTAGGGTTTGCCTTTGCACAAAAAGATTAAAGAAAAGGTGGGTAATAAGACCAAGTCAAAGTTGTAATTTTTTTTTTTTTTTTTAAAAAAAAAAGTCAAAGTTGTAAATATTTGACCCAATTAAAGTCTCATTAACCTAATGTTTCTTATCCCATTTGCATGCGCCTTGGTCGTATATTCCAAAGTTTTTAATAATTTTCTATTTGTCTATCACGTTATATATAATAATAAAATAATAATAATAGAGTTGTCAAAAAAAAAAATAGAATTAAATAAAAAAAATCAAAATAGAATATCTAAATATGATTTTTTTTTAAAAAATGTTAAATTACAAGTTCTAGTGTTTAATTTTGAAATGTTAAAATGATTTAAAAAAATCTAAATATGGTTTAACTTTTAGAGGGTTTAATTTTGAAAAAAATTATAGTGTTTGACAACCACTAAAAATGACTTATTGAAAAATGAGATTGAGAAATAAACCATTTTGAGAAAAATACTCGAAAGCAAATTTTTTAAAAAGAGTTTTTAAGGGTAGGTTTAACTTTTCAAGTGTTTAATTTTGAAAAAATTAGTTAAATTACATTTTTAGTTCCTGAACTTTCAGAATTGTATCAATTTAGTCTCTAAACTTTAAAAAGTTTCAAATAGGTCTTCAAACTTTCAATTTTGTTTCAAATAATTCCCTGAACTTTAAAAAATATCAAATCGGTCCTTAAACTTTCACTTTTGTGTCCAATAAGTCCCTCAACTTTTAATTTTGTAACATTTTTTAAAATTCACAAGCCTACTAGATACAAAATTGAAAGTTTAGAGTCTCAATACCATACAATTCAATTGTATATATAGTAAATTGGTTAATTTTTAAAAATATAAAATATATCATGGACCTATTAGACACAAAATTGAAAGTCCAGGGACCTATTAGACATTTTTAAAATTCAAGGACCTATTAGAAACAAAATTGATAGTTCAGGAACTTATTTGAAACTTTTTAAAATTTAGGTACCTAATTGATATAACCCTGAAAGTTAAGGGACTAAACTTGTAATAAAACAAAAAAAAAATTGAAAAAAAAATTGTAGTGTTTGGCAACCACAAAAAAAATGACTTATAAAAAATGAGATGGAGAGAAACACTTGAAACCAAATTTTTTTTAAAATAGTTTTCAAGTTGTGTATAAAAACACTAATGAGAAAAGGTAATCAAACATATGAGTGTTTAAATTCTATACAATTTTTATACAAAATGTTTTTTAAACAATGTCTTCTTGAAAAACACTTAAACTAAAATATATTCCAAACAGATACTAAGTATGTAATAACTTGTGTATAAAAACACTTATGAGGAAATGTAACTAAACATGCGAGTGTTTAAATTTTAAACAATTTTTATACAAAATGTTCAATAAAAAAAAAAAAAAAAAAAAAAAAAAAAAAAAAAAAAAACATTCTTGAGAAACACTTAAACCAAAAAATATTTCAAACAGACTCTTAATTATTTTGAGCTCATACCCCTCCCTATCTTTAAGTTGCAAAATAGCTCTCTAACCAACCTCTTCTTTTACTACGGTAAATTAACAACCTTCACAATTTAACACATTTTTTTTTATTAATATTGTATTTTTTAAAACTTTTTATTAAAATATAGTTGTTTTGAAACTTATCAGTTTTAATTTTTCAGTCAAAGGTCGTCTCCTGAAACGCGTGTTTGCACGAAAATCATGAAGGTCGTATCTTGAAAACACGACCTCCACACAGAGTATAAATTAAATTCAATGTTGGCAATGTGGTGAGTGTGTGCCTTAACTTCCCTCTCTTCATAGGTTTGAATCCTATTGGTGCATTTATGCTATTTCTTTTTTCTTTTTTATTTTCCTTGTTTTTCTTTTCTGTGCAGATTTTTTTTTTCTTTTTCTTTTTTTCACTTTTCTTTCAAATTTGAAATTTAAATAGATAAATACTGATCATTTAATTTAATGTATAAAATACACATTTTCTTTATATTTTTTTATTTTGAATTATAAAATTATTATAATCAAATTTTTAATTTAGGTCACACCTTTTTTAAAAAAATATTGTTTGTTTTTATTTTATTTTAAAATCATTATCTTTTTAAAAAATTTAGTACACATTTTTTTTTAATTATTGTTTGCTTTTCTTTTACTTTTAAAATTTTATTTTTTTAAAAAAAAGATAACAATAATTTTTTTAAAGAAATATAAAATTTTAAAAGTAAAAGAAAACAAACAATAATTTTTTAAAACCTATAAAGAGAAAGAGGTTAAGGTATGCACCCACCACATTGCTAACATTGAATTTGATTTATATATGTGAAGAGAAGACCTCCACGATTTTTTTTTTTTAATTATTGCCACATCTGCACGTCATCTTTTGAAGAGACGACTTGCAGACACACGTTTGAAGGTCATCTCTTCAAGAGACGACCTTTGACTGAAAAATTAAAACAACAATATTTTAATAATAAGTTTCAAAACAACTATGTCAACTAGGACAAAGCTCAATTGGCACAAAGTTGTAAAAAAATGTCCCAATTTAACCATAGTAATTAAAAGGTAAAAGAGTTGTGAGTCAATAGAAGTCAACCATCATGGAAAGAGCCATTCATTTTAACACAATATTTTACAAATAATAATAAAAGTAAAGTTTACAGGTAGCAATAGCAAAACAATTAATTTTGGATTTTTTTATTATAAATAATGTAGTTTAAAATTTAAAAAAAATAGTGGAGATTTGAAACTAATTCCAAATTTAGGGTAGATAAATTGTATACATGGGTCACAAGTTTACTAAATCGTGGCCTAGAAATGTGATTTCCCACGTGAATCGCGCCCTAGGTTTGCGATTACGGGCTAGATCGCGGCCCATGTAAGCGATTAGTGTAGGTGGCACACCACGTCACCTAACATGTGTGTCATGGATGCATGGAACCCGCGTACGTGATACACGCGTTTTATGGAAAATCGCGTACCAAGTACACGATTTAGTCTCGAGAGGTATGAGAATGTCTTTATCCATCGATGCTAACGAATTTATGTGTTACTATGGATATCAAAGACAGGTGGTTAAGATTGGTAGAAAATTCAATGGAAGCATTGGAGAGGATCTGTGTGGGAGCCTGGGCAATTTGGAACGACAGGAATAATATAATTCACCAGCGCCAGGTTCCTAGCCCATTAGTTAGATGTGAATGGATTAATGATTACCTGTTAGAGTTCTTGAAGGCCAATCCGAAAACCATGACTCCTCAGACAAAGGAGGACGTTGGAAATATAATCTCTGAGGGAGAATACTTGATTATGCATACAGATGCATCTGTTATGGGAGGGCAAAGTACATGCGGTATGGGGATTGTGCTGCGTGATAAACAAGGGAATTTAAAGGCGGTGCAGAGTGCTTGTACTAGGGCGTATGCAACTCCTTTGGAAGCAGAAGCATTGGCGGTGCTTGAAGGGATGCGTTTGGCTATGTTGTTAAATGTTAAGCGCCTGACAGTCTTGTCGGATTCATTGACTGTGATAAATTCAATAAACGACAAGATACAGGTGGAGTCCTCTATTGTGACGACGTTGTGGGACATCAAAGAAATCCATAAGCTTTTTGATTGTATAACTTTCCATTTTACAAGTCACAAAATTAATGGCTTTGCTCATAGAGTGGCCCGAATGGGTTTATTTACATCACCACTGTAACGCCCCAGGCCCAGGATTCGGAATTCGGATTTGGCACCTAAGGCCCCGCTATTCCCCTGCGACCTGGCCACGTCACCATACTTGTCTGATACTACTTCTAAGATTGAAGATTGTCCCCACAAACCAACACGGGGTCCTTTTAGCATGTTTTGTCCTCACTCACATACTTCCTAGGAAAATTCCCAGGAGGTCACCCAACATAGAACTTTTCCAAGCCAAGCACGCTTAACTTCAAAGTTCCTATGATTGAGCCACCGAAAAGGAAGGTGCACCTTGTTGGTATAGGTAGTATCTATCAATTCTTTTAAGCTTCTCTAGGCCATACTTTCATGTCCTCAGGATCCCTCTCATTCGGATGTGATCTCGGTTCATTCATGTACCCCTCCTAACTTCGGGTGTCACATGCCCACCAGCTTCCGCCTTGGTTCGTCCCCGAACCACATCCTACTGGGAGAGGTTCCGCTCTGATACCATCTGTAACGCCCCAGGCCCAGGATTTGGAATTCGGATTTGGCACCTAAGGCCCCGCTATTCCCCTGCGACCTGGCCACGTCACCATACTTGTCTGATACTACTTCTAAGATTGAAGATTGTCCCCACAAACCAACACGGGGTCCTTTTAGCATGCTTTGTCCTCACTCACATGCTTCCTAGGAAAATTCCCAGGAGGTCACCCAACATAGAACTTCTCCAAACCAAGCACGCTTAACTTCAAAGTTCCTATGATTGAGCCACCGAAAAGGAAGGTGCACCTTGTTGGTATAGGTAGTATCTATCAATTCTTTTAAGCTTCTCTAGGCCATACTTTCATGTCCTCAGGATCCCTCTCATTCGGATGTGATCTCGGTTCATTCATGTATCCCTCCTAACTTCGGGTGTCACAACCACAATTGTGGTTAGGGGACTATCTTGAGTGGATGGTTGGATTGTTGCTCAAGGAGCGATGCTTATTTGTATCCCTTGGGGATTCTTTTCTGTGTTGAATGAAATTTCTTTACTATAAAAAAAAAAAAAAAAAAAAAAAAGGTACACGATTTAGTCGTCCACTATACCCTACCTCATCCTTCCTTTTCTCCCTCGCGCCGACAGACCTCGCCTTCCTCAGGTTTTTTTTTTCTTCCTACATAATAACTTTGTTCAAGACAACATTTTTCTATGGAACAAAATATACCACAGTTAGGTTTTATGTGTGAGCAATACGTCATAAATATAACTGACATCATTCAACAAACTTGGAGGCTAATCGTTGCTGACACTGATAAGACGTGTGCTTGTCGCAGACGTCGTTGACAACAAACTGAAGACATTCCACAACCAAACGTAGATGAAGAACCTCCTATAGCTAATGATGACAATTCAACTCTTCACGTGCAGTCACTGGCAGATCAGACATACATTGTTTCAAGTTCTAGGTCAAGGTAACATAACCCAACAAGATATTGATTATGTGATTCATCATCGATCACATGTGAATGTACCTTAACCTCGTCGTGGAGCTCGTTATAGAAGACCACGACTCTGTGACACGTGAATTTTTATTAATTCAATGAAATTGTTTATGTGTAATTTTTGTATTTAAAAAAACCTTTTGTATGAGACATTCTATTTAATTAAGAGTTTCATTATTTGAGAAATTTTAGAAGAATATATATAGACTTTTAACTAATAATAATTATGAAAGAATTTACTTCAAAACAATAAAAATGTAATTGAAACAATAGCCCGACAAGAAAATGAATTTAAAGAAATTGTGTACACTGTACACGATTTCCTCAAGCCAATCTTATGTACCGTGTACCTTATTCTTCTATTAATTGCGTCCAATGTACATGATTTCTGGACATAATCGCGTACCCTGTACACGATTTTAACATGTCACCGTCACATCAATCAAGGTAAACTTGTGTACCATGTACACTATTTTTTACTACCCTACTCTTGTCATTACTTTCAACTTTCACCCCTAGTTTGTAATTTCTTGTTTTAAGTACATTATTAAAATTATTATTTTTAAAACTACCTTAATTTTGTAATATCTTTTTTAAATGACATTTTTCAAGAAATTAACCCGTTAATTTTATACAATAAAATATAGTGACAAAGCAATTACAAAAATAAAAGGGAAATACACTTTTAGTTCCCGAGGTTTGGTTTTAGTTTCATTTTAGTCTCTTCATCCATTTTTCCCTTAAAAATTAACGGATTGATGACGTGCCATTATTTTTTTATTAAAAAAATTATTTTCTAATTTTTTAAAATAAAAATAAATTAAAAAAAAAAAAGAAAAAGAAAAAGGAATAAGCTCCCAAAAGATCGTAGAATTTGCCAAATTTTCTTTAATTTTCCCTAATTTTTTCGAGTCTTAAATAAAATTGGGGAAAATTTCTACTTCCAGCCTGGTATCATACTCTCTTTGTTCCACATCATTTTTCAAAATATGATGATATGACAAGAAATAAATGGAAAGAGTATCCATACTACGGTGAAAATAATCATCTTCTAAGAGATTGGAAAATAAATAATGTTTTGAACTTTGATGTTTGTTTCAAAATGACTCTTGAAGCCTTTTTTTTTTCATTAAATTTATTGAGGTAAAATGACGTGTTTGCGTATGTATTGTTGTTTGTGTGAATAAATTTGAACACATACGTGGAAAAAACAATAAAAACACATGCAAACAGATAATTTCTTGTCAATAAATTTAAAGAAAAATGTCTCCAAGAGTTGTTTTGAAACAAAATTCAAACTTTAAGGGCTAAAATAAAATGAAACTTTTGAAAGTATAATTGAAACCAACCCATAGTTCAGGGGTATTTTGATAATTAACCTAATTTTTTTGTTTTGAAAAAAAAAACCCAACATCTGAAGAGAGCTTTAAATAAGCCCCTTCTACAAATTCTGCCGCTCAATTTCCACTCTCGCTCAGTTGCTGCTTCAACTTCTGCATTTCAACTCTGCTGCGTTGCAATGGAGATTGACAATCAGGTAATCAACCCTTCTACTGTGTATAAACTCTTTCTTTCCTTCTGTTTCTTTGCAATCTTCTTGCACTTCCTCATGCCCATGGAGGAAACTTCATCAATGATCTTCGTTTCCTTTGTTTTGCCTTTTCATTTCTGTGTAATTGTGAAGGAGAGAGTGTTTCTAAACGTTTCTTGAATTATTGTTCCTTTCAGGTCTTATTTTGCGCGATTTCTCCCGTTACAGTTCTTTGTTTGTTGAAGTTCTGCTAGCGTAATTTAGTGCCGGAATGTTGGTTGCCGGGACTTGGGAATTTAGGAAATGTATATTGTCTTACTTGGTTTGATGGATTAGTCATGGCTTTATTGTTTGATTCCTATTTCAGTCCATCGTATTATTTTTGACCCTTGTGGTTTCTTCTTTCCTGATTGTCGTTTCTTATTTTGTCCGTGAAAAGATGAAGGTTTATTTCATCATCTTGTTCTCTTCGCCCGCGGCAATTCTTGGGGGGTTGGGGATTGGATGTTGTAGGAAGTTAATCTTGGCCTTTCTTTAACTGATTCTTTAATGTTTACCATAGAATCGGAGTGGGAAAGACCCTGCTTCAATATGCTGTATCTATGCTTTTGTGAAAGGATCTGTCAACTGACAGATTAGAAAAATAAAAATAAAAAAAGGAGCGAAGAAAATCTATTCCATATGACAAGCATTGCATTGAGAAACTACTTTTTATTTTATTTTTTATTTTTCAATTATTTGAGATTTGAGAGCCCCCCAGTGATCATATTGGTATAATCTTTAACAGTCACGTAACTCTATTCTAATGTTTCTATAATTTTATAAACTAATTAGTTCAACATGAGGTTAGCTTAGCAGCTAAGATATCTATACTTTCTCTTGTAGATTCTAATACTTCCACTCCACATGTGATGTAATATTTTATAGAAAAAAGATAATTAGTTTTAAACTGATTGTCGCATTTAATTGTGTGTTGCAGCTTTCTTCATCTGATGAAGTAAGAGATGTCAACGACTGCTTCATGTGTCTTGCATTGGACCAAAATGACCCTCTTTTCTGCAAAAAGAAGGTGAAATATGAATAGCCATATTTTGGTTCTGCACTGCTCTCTTGATCAGGAAAGTGTAGAAAGTGAACGTCCCTATCAAAATTTTCAGTAAAATTTGAACCAGCAAGGATCACAGAAATAGGAATTTACTACATTTATTGACATAATTTTAGTTATCTTTTTTCCCCATTCGTTGGCTTTCTAACTTTTTGAGTGATGGCCAATAATGATAAGAATTCCATATTCACGTGAATGATGAAGATGATTATGATTTATGCCCACAGATGAAGCAATAATAAAGAAGAAACCGGCACTTAAATAAAATAGGTGATTTTAACCAAAGTCCCTTGCTAGTTGCAATACTATTAATTTTTTTAGCAAGAAACAAGGACTTCGGTAAATTAAGTATGAAGTGAAAAAGAAGTGGGACCAGGAGTCCAATCCCAAAGAATGAACCTGTACATTAAGCAATTATTAAGAATAAAAGGAAGCCAAATGAATCGAAGTTAGTATTTATTGCTATACTATCCCTCCTACTTTTAATTATCAAAATTGGCATGCTCCCAAGCTCTACTAACTAAAACCCATGCTGACATTCAAGTGAACTCTATGATGGATTATTTTCATTATCTTGGCCTTTTAATTATTTGCATGTAATTCTTTTGATCTACATTTCCCAAGCAATTTACGTAACTTTGAAAGCCTAAAGAATCTTTTTCCCTAAATGAATATTTTAGTATCATCTTTAAACCTCACAATTTGGGTTATAGGGCTTGGAGATGCCAAAACCATTCGTGAAATGTTCCCACATAAAGGAAGTGCAAGGAAATGTTCGCATGTTTTAGACTTGTTGATCAAGAGAGAGTTTCCATTGTCATTTATCCCTTCTAACATAAATACAATTAACAACCAACCTAGGAAGTTTAATCTATGCAACTTTTACCTCATTTACATATATTTCTTTGAGAATTTATGTATTTTGATCTGTTGGACATCATCTAGTTTGGTGGAACAGCATATAATGCTCTAACATACTGTTGATTTACTATTTCTTATCATTTCTTACATTTTTCTGTAGAAATTATTAGAAAGACATGGTTTCAAGTCTGAGAATTACATTTACTTGAAGTGCTCTCTGCGCCCTGAGGAAGTAGATACCATTCTGAAAGAATTGGTACAAATTGCAAGAATTATTCACTTAAATGAGGTAACCTGAAAATTTTCTCTAGGTCAATGTTTTCACGTTGTGTCTGGAAATATTTGATTCACTGCTATTCAGGAATGTCATATATCTGTAATACATTGGAAGGAGTGCTAAGTAATTTTGGTACTTGGGTGTGCTTAACTAATATTCGTTTGTATTCTAGTTTTTCTTTATGTTGGGGAAAGAAGTGGGGAAACAAATAGTACTGATTTGTATATTAGTCTGAAATCCATTTTGATATATGTAATAGTCATTGATAGCTGCTGTAATGATTGAGGTGCAGCCTGAAATGTATTTTGGAGAAGATGACACATGTACGCCAGCAGATTCCTACAGTCCCAGGAATGAAATGGAGGCCCTCAATACAATAATTTCTCTTGTTGACATCTCTCTCTCTAGTTGTGAGCCTGTCCTTGATGTCCTGCAAGAACTACGGAAAGCAGTTATTCATATGATCCATGAGTATGGAGATGTATACAGTATGTGCGCTAAAACATTGGGAATGGGAGACAGCTGTGTGAAAGAAAATTGTTTGTTACAGTGGGGTGAGAGCAATGGTGTTAGAACAAGCTTGCAGATAGCTTGTAAGTCTTCACCATCACAGTTTCTTGGCAATATTCGTGTAAACCACATCTATTGATGCTTAATTTTGAATTGTTGCATGATTGAAAATTTGAATCATTGGAGGTGCAACGTAAGTTTCTCATGCTTTATTCTTTATATAGATGTTGAAGGTGCTGGTAGAGGAACCATAGCCAAAGAAGATCTAGACGTTGGTGACACTGTATTGGAGATCCCTCTGGCTATTATTATTTCTGAGGAACTTGTGCAGAAAACCACCATGGTAAATTCATTGCTAAGAAGCTGTTGTAGTTGCCAATCTTAGAATTTGAATCCTCTAGAACTTTCCTTACAGAATAATGGTATTAAGAGAATTACAATCTTGGCCTTGTATGAAATGAAGTCCTTAATAATTCTCATAGTCATAGATGCTGTTTTTTCAATTCCCCATCTCATCTTTAACTATGGTCTGTTGCTTAGGTAAGTAAGTGCTTATATCTAGAGTTAAAGTTGGCTCACAAGAATTTTTAGGGATTTTACATTTTCAAGATTTTTTTTTTATCATATAATGAAGCAAAGAAGAGAATTTT
Source organism: Luffa aegyptiaca (assembly GCA_017139565.1). NCBI lineage: Eukaryota > Viridiplantae > Streptophyta > Magnoliopsida > Cucurbitales > Cucurbitaceae > Luffa > Luffa aegyptiaca. The sequence goes on along the minus strand of CM029402.1, from coordinate 42,346,950 downwards.
TTCTCTCCGAGGTGCATTGACGTTACTTTGTTCCCTCTAAGCATGCATGCTTTAACAATTGGTTACAATAATTTAGTGGGTTGAAGTTGCGCCAGTTCTGTGTAAAAAACTCTTCTACCTAGGTATCTGTTGCAAATGCGACTGGTGTTTCCTCACATCACTTTAGATGTCATTCGTATAACCAGCATGCACAATTGTATTCAAGGTGGTTACTTTTTGTTGATGGAAGTGCTAGTTAATTCCTTTGGAGAGGCTGGTGAGATTAGTGCCTGCCTGCCTGGGCTAAGGCCTAGATAAGGTACATTTTCAGATAGACAGTTTCATTTGAAGACATTATTACACACCCCACTTGTCTTTAGATGGTCTTTTGTATATGTAATCACATCGAGTAATCAGACTTTCGTAATCGTAGTTAGAACTGCTATTTGAAGTGAATGCCCATAGTACAGATTTCAATAGGATGATTTTTTTTTTCTTTTTTTGAATTTGTAGATTAATGTAGAGAGAGAGAGAGATGTTTGTAATGAATGATGACAAAGAGAAGAAACATCATGACTTTATGCTTGAATTTCAGTATCCCATATTATCAAAGATCGCAGGCATGTCATCTGAGACAATGCTGTTGTTATGGAGCATGAAGGAGAAGCACAATTCCGATTCCAAATTCAAGTTCTACTTTGATACACTACCAGAAGCGTTCAATACAGGTATTTACCATTACATTTAGATCATTCTAACTGACTTCTGGTGATACCATTGTGTTCAGAACGAGAACTTGGATGTACATTTATCAAATGATTGATTTTTCTTGTTGCTTGCTCGTAGAATCTTTAGCTAGCAGTCAGCACCCGGTGGACTGCTGCATGCAAGTGTATAAATTATTTTTGCTCTATATGTATGAATAAGGAAATAACTGTGCCTTTTTTCCTTCGAGAGGGAAGTGGAATTTCATTAATGTAATGAAGTTTTCAAAAGGTTAGTGGGGTTGCGAAAATCCCTTTCAATTTGAGCACGAATATATCACCAAGAGGGTGATCAAAACAAAATTCTTAGCTTGCACCAAGTGGCTGCTGTGTGCAAAATAAGGTCAAATAAGTGTAGTTCCTCTCCATTTCATTGAAAGTTCTGCTATTCCTCTCAAGCCAAGTGGTTCAAAGGAAGCTTCCAATCGAGTTCAAAAATAGAGTTATAGAGATTTTGTTTTCTTTTTGTAGGGGTGAAGCAGAATGGCAGCTTACATAAATATGATCTTTGAGACTTACTGTCCAATTTGAAAAGGGAGCATATCGAGAGAGCTACTGAAGGATATCTTCTTTGCATATAATCCATAGTATTAGTATGTATTGTCCATGTGAGTACTAGTTAGGGATATATGGGAAATACTAAATAGTATTAGATTAGATTAGTAGTGAGGGCATAGTTGTAATTAGAAAGGAATCTTGGTTATAAATAGGGGAGTGATGAGTCTTATAGGGTTTGAAGAATTTTGGGTATTGTCTCGGTGTGAGACTTTGGGAGAGAGTTAGTCCCCTCGAAAGGCTATCGTTATATTGTAATTTCGTTTCGTTATTGCAATATATTAGTGTTTGGGTGTTTTCTTAGTTTGGATACCTAACAAATTGGTATTAGAACACGTTGATCCTGGAAAATGGTGTAAAGACAGCTCGAAGAGAGGGTGGAAAGAATAGAGAAGGATATGGTTGAAATCAAAGAAACGTTCTAGAGGATGGCCACGAGCCTTGATCAGTTAACTACAGAAATAGAGAATCAAAAAGCCATGATGTTGTCTGAAAGCTTTGGATAGCAAGATTCGATTAACTTTCGGGATGACTGGAACTGGAAGCTCAACTCAAAAACAAAAGATGGCAGAAGAAGAATCGTGGGAATGGATGGTCGGTAATGAAGATGAATCATCTCAGTGCAAGAGAGTTGGGGAAAAAGAGAAGTTGGTGAAAAAAATTAAAAGGCGGAAGAGTGAGACTGTTAGGAAGACGAAGCTAGTGCGACAATTGGGAAAAAAGGGTTAGAAGGAAGAGCTTGAGGGCACATCCACCGGTATCTTGTCAGAATCCGAATAAGCATGTTGGAAAAATGTTCAAGGTGATGGAGTTGGAATTTCAAGCTACCAACGAAGAATGCTGCTGAAAATCTAGGGGAGACGTCGACGACGTAAGAGATTATCGAGTAGGGGAAGAAAAACCAAAATGAGAGAAGCAACCAACGAAGAACAATCACGGGCAACAAAGGCTACTTTGGTCAGAGAGGAAAACTTGGAAGTGACAACTTAAAATGGAGAAAGAACGGAAGGGGAGGTGGATGGAAGCCATTACCGGTGGCAAAGGCGTGTTTGGCCGGAAAGGAAGAACCAAGGAAGGCGTCGATGCAATTTTCATTTTTCGGCGGATAATGGATGCGTGAGTCCCGAACGATTGAAAGTGGGTTGGACAGTAAACCCGTACCCTAATCACGTGAAATCAGTTGAGTTTAGAAAGGGATGGGACCATGAGTTTCTTAGGTAGGGGTGGGATAAGTTGGCTCTCCCTCGGCTGGTTTTTAAAACTTTTGGATGAGGCCCATTCTTTCTCAAAGACAGAAAATCTAATGGATTTACAAGGTGGGGTCTTGGACTGGGTTGTCTTTTGTTTTTAAACCCAAAAACCAAATCAATCATAGCAATACCCGACTCAGATGGAAAACTAACCCTAGCCGCAATCTCTTGCTATGGACTCACATCACCGGCCATTACCACCATCCATCGTCGCCTATCGCTGCTGGCCTTCACTACCAATCATCGTCATTAGTCGAAGTTGCCACCAACCGCCGCTTCTCACCACCTTCTTTTGCTCACCGTTGTGGAAGCAACAACCAACTGATTTTTTTTTTAAATTATAGTTTTGAAGGGAGGGTTTTGTGTTTTTAATTCCGAAAAGAAAAAAAGATTGTCCAATTTTGAGATTATGTATTGTAAGCACACCTTGAGGACAATGTGTCTTTGAAGGGCGGAGTATTGTGAGAGTACTAGTTAGAGATATATGGGGAATAGTATTAGATTAGTAGTGAGGGCATAGTTGTAATTAGTAAGGAGTCTTGGTTATAAACAGGGGAGTGAGGAGTCTTTGAGGGTGTGAAGAATTTTGGGTATTGTCCCGGTGTGAGACTTTGAGAGAGAGTTAGCCTTCTCAAAAGGCTATTGTTATATTGTAATTTCGTTCCGTTATTGCAATATATCAATGTTCGGGTGTTTTCTTAGTTTGGATACTTAACACCATGACCACCTCCCATAGGAAGCTTTTGACTTTTCTTGGGAACTTTCCTTTCCAAATAACTTGGTGATACGAAATCAAAGGCACCAACAAAGCTTTGATAAAAAATGATGTACTCAACCCTACCACAAGTGGCTTAGACAACTCTTGTAAGAACAAACACCTCTTAAACACAAACGACAACATCTAGTATACACACAAGAAACCACTTAAGGGAAGAAGAAATGATTAATCTTGAATGGTCAAGTCTTTGGAAATAAAAACTCGCTCTCAATCCAAAGTCAAAACACTCCCCAAGATTGATGACCTATCAAACTTGAATGTTTCTAAGGAACATGCAACCTAAGCTAGGATGCAACATGCTCTCAATTTGGAGCAAATAGAAGAACTCTCCCAATTTTCATTTCATCCAAATGTCAACCTCTAAAATTTACAAATGAAGATTTTAAAAAGCCTCATATGGTTAGCAAACTAAAAGAACTAAAATAAACTAAATCCTGAAACTAACCTAACATGAATACTGTTTAGTTACAAGTTATTTGAGGATTTCTAAACTGGGAAAATTAAACACATTTGGCTCCACTTTTGGGCCTAAGAGCTTAACAACATATTAAAAATATTTACAAGATAAACACCCAAATAACCCCTGAACCTTAAATAACTTCGAAGTTGAAATTTTTAAGATTTGTTGTCTTTATGTTGCCTTGAAGCTTCTTTCTCCCCTTGTTATCCTTGCGTATGAAGTTCAATACTCCAAATATTGAAGTGAAAATCTTTTTCTTCTTTGGTTGGTCCTAGTGACATTATGTGTCTTGCTCGAAGGAAAAGGAGCTCGTAGGAGATTCTTGGAGGCCAAAAAGTGTTGGAGAGATCTACATGAAAAGGAGCTCGTTGGATCAAAAGGTCACTTCCAAGAGTCTTGTTGGGGCTTAAGCCTCATGTCCTCATTGTTGCTGATCAGAAGGACCCGAATCTTCAAACTCATTTCACTTAATATCCTTGAAGATTGGTTATAGAAGCTTCTATTGTTGTCCAGGAGGGTGGTCCCCATTATTAACATCATTGTAGATTCGATAGAATTTGGGGGAGATGAATTTTAAGGCAGGTGAATACGTCCATGGATCTTCCCAAAATCTAGTGTTTGTGCCGCTTCCAATCTTAAAAGGGGAGACAATGGAAAATATCAGAGCCTTTGCTTTCCAAATGTCTCTCCAACCTATAAGTGGCTGATGGAATTGTCATTGGCCCACCAATCAAGACGAGTGGGACTGCATCTGTCACAAATAAATTTCCTCCAAAAAGCAGAATTTTTATGAGCATATCTCCCAAGCCATTTGGCCATGAGAAACTGATTCTTTTCCAGCAAATTTTCAAGGCCAAGATGATTAGAAATGGGACATGAAATTTAGTCCCGAGTAGCCAAATGATGACCATCTTTTTGATAAAATTCTCAAAATATTTTCTCAAAGGGTCTTGGCAATCCTTACGCATTTTGAATAAAGACATAATAGGTGGGGAGGCTGGAGAGAGAGGACTAGATGACAGTTTGGTAGCCTTCTTTGGAGAAGGAGCCTTTCTGCACTTGTAGCTTCTTTTAAATCTTGATTAAAACAGGGTCTCTTGGTGTGGCCAAGAAGGGGGAGGCAGAGGTAGGAGGGTGACCATTGCTCAATTGCGCATCTGAAAATTTTGGTAGCAGATTGAAGCAGCTTGGTTTTGCTCAATTAACATTGAGACTAGAGGAAGCTTAAAAAATTCTGATGACTAGGAGGAGATTTGTAACTTTCTCAATGGAAGAGCAAGAGAATAGGATGGTGTGCCATCCACAAATGAGAGGTGGTTGATAGGTTGAGAGAAATGCCCCAACAAGAAAATTTCCTAATAGCCTATCTCTGAACCTTTTTGGAGGAGCCCACTAAGAGAATCCATCACCAAAGTGAGAATATGGATTCTTAAGAAGACATTCTTTCCTTCTCTCTCTAAATAGGAGATGTGACTTTTTTTTTTTTGAGTTCAACAACATAGGAGACGTGATTTATCAACTTATAATTGGATATTGGGAAGGGAAGAAAGGCTAGCTTTCTCTCAATCCCACCACTCATACACATGGTTAGTTTTCAATGATGTGCAGTGACATTTAAGGACATTTGGACTTCATGGAGGACAAAAAGCTTTAAAGTTGAATAGAAAGAATTTTCTATTGAATTTGTTAGGAAATCAGGAAATAGGAGAGTGAAAAGAATTTTCAAGTGAGACTCACACTAGTGAAGAAGAGGCAGGAGTATCATATGGAAAATAATAAAGGGTCGGTTGCATAGATAACAAAATGGGCCAAAATATTAGCAAATATAGCAATCTGGAAAAATAATTGCAAAAATGGCAAAAAAAAATTACCTTCAGACCGTCTAAATGACTAAAATACCCTTCTATCAATGATAGAAATATACATCGCTGATAGAATCTATCGGCAATAGCGATAGAATTTTATCAGCTATAGAATTCAATCGCTGATAGAAATCTATTAGTGAAGAATTCTATCACTGATTATCGTCGATAGAATTCAAATATTTTTAATGGTTTTTTAAATTTTCATTTTACCTCTCATTTTGATTTTAGTGCACGCTAAAATCAAAATGAGGGGTAAAACGAGAATCTAAAAAAATAATTTAAAATATTTGAATTCTATGGGCGATAGAAGTCTATTAGTGATAGAAATTCTATCACTGATAGAGTTATATCAACGATAGAATTCTAATGCATCAATGATAGAATCTATCGCTGATAGAAGTCTATCAGAGAAAAGAAAAAAGGGAAAAGGAAAAAACGGAAGAAGAAGGGGAAAATGCACATAAATGAGGGGTAAAATGGAAATTTAAAAAATCATAAGAAATATTTGAATTCTATCGGCGATAGACTTCTATTAGCAATAGAATTCTATCGCTGATAGAAGTCTATCAGAGAAAAGGAAAAAAAAAAAACGAAGAAGAAGAGAAAAATGCACGCTAAAATCAAAATGAGGGGTAAAACGAGAATCTAAGAAAATCATTTAAAATATTTGAATTCTATCGACGATTGAAGTCTATCAGCGATAGAATTCTACACTAATAGAAATCTATCAACGATAGAATTCTATCATACCAGCGATAGAATCTATTGCTGATAGAAGTCCATCAGAGAAAAGAAAAAAAAACGAAAAAAGAAAAAAAAATGAAAGAAGGGATGCATGCAAATGAGGGGTAAAATAGGAATTTTAAAAAATCATTTAAATATTTGCCATATTTGCAATTTCTTTTAAAAGTTGCTATATTTGCTATTTCCTTATTTAATTTAGCCACCCATTACAATTTTCCAATAATAAATATTGAGATCGAACCCCAAGAAAGATAATGCTATTGGATAGAACAATATCTCAGATATGTAGGAAGAGAGCCATGGAAGATTTAACATAAAAAGGAGTTCCTTCGGTGCCTAAAAACCCCTCCCAAGTCAAGCTGATTAATCTCTGTAGAGAAGGACCAAGGAAAATCAATGACATCTGTGTTTTCTTGTTGCTCCTATGGTAAAAATTGCTGGAATTCTCTTCAACTCTTTAATTGTTGCAAAGCCTTTGTGTTAGGATGCACCTAGCAAGAAATCACATCCATAGCCTTTCGAGAGGACTACATCTCTCCCTAAAGTCCCAAAGTGGATAATACCACAAAATAATTCCCCCCTCTAAGAATCCTAACTCCCCCATTTATAAACAAGACACTACCACTATTTACCACTATACCCCCAATAGATCCCCTACTAGTATTCTCAAACTTTGATGAGATATCCAAGAAGAAGGCATCTCGGCCACTTTGCAGTGCAGCCATAGGTTTAGAAGAAAAGTAGATAAGAACCAGATCACCATTTCTCCAAAAGCATGGTTCTACCTTCCCTCTTTCGAAGGAACCAATGTGGAAAGGAGTCCTCAATTTGGTGAAGTTTCGTTATTTTTCTCAACGTTCCCTTAACAACATTATTTTGTAATTATACTCCCTTATCATTTACTCAAATTGGAGTGACAGTTTATTATTTCCTGAAGGGAGAATTTATTTTCTGTGTACCTTTTGGCTAAATCAACAAAAAGCATTTATTGCTTCTGAAAAAATATTTGGACAATTTTCTGCCTAGTAGCAACTAGTGACAGTTATTTTTAAGCCATTTCAATGTTTGCAAAGAATCTTTCCTCTTTATAATGCGTTGATTTTATTGTTAATATGGGGAACATTAAATCTGCCCATGTCAATTGGGGGGAAAATATTTTGAATATTCTTTCACTTTGGAATTTTTTTCTAATCCAATACTGGTGTGTTTCCTTCTTGAAAATTTGATGGCGAGGTTGTTTATCATGGTAATTGAGATGCATATTCTTTTTATTTCACATGTAACATTTTCAAAACAAAAAAAAAAAAAAAAAAAAAAAACCTTTCCTTTGTAATTCTAATTAGTATTATCATTATTCATTGTTACAAATTACAATCCGACTTCTGAGCACTAAAGTGGGAAAATGATAAAACTATAAGTTTGAATCATCCAAACGCTAGACGTGCTCTTAAATTTGCATGAAGTAATTTTTATTTTTCTAGTCTAATATTTTACGAGAAGTTCACAGGGTTAAGTTTTGGAGTTGGCGCAATGATGACTTTAGACAGAACCCTACTTTTCGATGAGCTAATGCAAGCCAAAGAGGTCCGGTTTTCACAAATCTTCTCGGTCAATATTTATCTGTTAAAACAACCTCTAATGGCAAGCATGAATTATAGTTTCCTCTTATTATGTAGTTAAAAAGTAATCTCACTACATTTTTATCATTATATTTTCCGGGGGTCATGGAAGTTTGGATAGATGCATAAGACATTAATAGAAATAAAGTGAAAAAGATAAAAACCATTTCTCTTGTCTGGTTCACTTTTTAAGGTTGAGCATTTAGCTAACTTTTCCAATGTTTTCTATTTCATTTTGATGGTCTGATTTTTGGATATCATAATTCGATTTTCGACTTGTATTTATATGTAATGTTAACTTCTTTGCAGCACTTGCGGGAACAATACAATGAGTTTTTTCCTGCGTTATGTAACAACCATCCTGATGTTTTCCCTGAGGAGTTCTACTCATGGGAGCAATTCTTATGGGCTTGTGAACTTTGGTATTCAAATAGCTTGAAAATCATGTTTTCTGATGGAAATCTTAGAACCTGCTTAGTTCCAATTGCAGGTTTTCTCAACCACTCGGTATGTTATTGTAGTCTCCCCTACTAGAGTCCTGCTTCTCGTACCCCATACATCAATTTTCCCTCACGGATTGGGGGCGAGTTTAATTATGAAAATTGTACGAAATGTAGTTTATTTTACTTGAACTAGGTTATTTTTTAAAAGAATCTGTTCCTTGTTTGGTATCTGCTGTTACCTCTTACCCCAAATTGATTTCCTCACGTCTTTGTACTTCTTTGCTCAATTACGTGGCAGTCAATAGCTTGCAAATTTGTGAGTGTTCTGCTGACCGCAGTTTCATGTTTCTTAAAAAAACTCTTCATCATTAATCTCGATGGCATACTGATTTCTTATTTCTTTTTTTTTTTTTTTTTTGAAAATAACTGATTTCTTATTTCTTACATTGGAAGTGTTTAATTTTTTACTATTTTGAATTTGAGCTCACATTTTCCTTTGCTTCATTGTTATTTGGTTCTTTGGTACAGTTGCATCCTCACATACTACACTATGGCAAAGTTGATTCAGATACAAATTCCTTGAAATTCCGTCTATCAAGACCATGCCGTGCGGGAGAAGAATGTTATCTTAGTTATGGGAATTACTCCGGTTCTCATCTGGTTGCTTTCTATGGCTTTTTACCTGAAGGAGACAACATAAATGATGTCATTCCATTAGGTATTTTCTAGTTCTGTCCAGTATACATTTAAATGGTGTTTCCTATTACTTTAATATGTAATTTATGTATGACTTTCTTATATTACCATTGTTTATCTGTCACTGCAGACATTGACTTCGGTGATGATCATAGCAATAGCATCACGTCAGACTGGAGTACTCATATGGTGAGGGGAACTTGGTTGTCAAAGAACCAAAGCTTATTCTATTACGGTCTGCCCTCACCATTATTAGAGTGTTTACGAAAAGCTCGGGGCCCTGAATTACACACCAAGCGTAGGGTAATTCTCATCTTGTTTTGCTCATTTCTCAATTGTAACTTTGTAGGAAAAGTTTCCAAATATTTGTAAAAATTTTACAAATACTTTTATGCTTCTCATAGGACTTGGAATTTTATTCATTAGTTATTATTACTTGTTTATCTTAAATCCATAGCTGCAGGGAAGCTTGGAAAATGAAATGGAAGTCCTCAATGATCTCCTCTCAGTCTTTGATGGAATGATGGAAAATCTTGAGGATGAAAATGAAGACAGGTAATGAAATCTTTGAGAAACAGTAATAAAGTATAAATTATACAGTGAAGTAAGCAACTTCATTGAAGCAACATTTTTCCATGGAATAATCTTGAAAGTTTTGGTATTTGCAGGAGCAGTACAGAATGGGATATAAAGTTAGCATTGAACTACAAAGATCTACAAAGGAGGATAGTTTCCTCATGTCTGACTTCATGTCATGCCGGCATCAAGGAGGTGGAACTTGCATTATGCAAATGCATGAAAGAGGACACTCGAGGCTAAAAACACGAACCTGCGGATATGCTTGTTTTTTTGGTAAGCCAGTTTTGAGATTTTATCATAAAGCAGATTGCTAGTCCTGTAAGTAGATAATAGGGTGTTGTATCAAAATTAGGCCAAAAGGTGGATGATTTGCTAGTGATTGACTGATCTGATCATGTTGTGAGATTTGACTTGGATATGTATGATGTAAGCCGCATGAAATCTAGATGTTAGAATATTATACAATTAGTAATTCTTGTGCTTATTGCAATGCAATTTTGAATGAGGCTGATTTCATTTGTTTCTTCTATGACAAAAAGGAAACTAGAGAAGCTTAGTGCTCTACTTTTGTTTGTGGTCCATGTCATTTGCACCAAATAACTTAATAAAAGCTTGTTGCGATTCGTTGTGGATACTTTTAGTCTGTTGGTGCTTAATTTTGGAGCTGTTTTCTTCTCCATACGAAGGATTTGAGGTCATGAGTAGAAATGTATTAACAAAAAAAAAAAAAAAAAGTTTCAACGTATGAGAATGCTTCTCCAGAAATCGCATTCAGAAGCTAGTTGGTTTATTGGATGGGATTTTCTGATTTTGTTATTTTACTCCAGTCTATTTGAATTGTTTTCTTAAGAGAAAACTTTCAATGGTTATCTGATTAAACAAAGTCCAGTTGATATCGATCATTCTTCAAGTTAGACTGTAATATGAAATTAAGAAGTCAAACTTTAATTATATATATATATATAACTAAATAATCTCAACATGTTACCTAACGTAGATATTGTATAATTGTTTGGTTTTCTGTAATTTTTTCTATCCCTCCATGTAAATAATCCAATATTGGTTCACAGGCAATAACATCTATCATCGAAAGTAAGAATGAGTTGGAGAACACCGTGAATTGATGGGTGGTGCCGTTCCGTGTAACTAGTCCATTCATAAGTTTTTCCTTCATTCATCTATCTATGAATGGCTGAAATTAAAAATAAGTTCATAAAAATTCAAGATCTAATAATTCAAAATGACTATTAAAATTATTGAATTTTTTACTTTTGAATATCCAATTGTTAAAATTATTGTGTTCAACAACATTATATGAGGGGTAAGAGTTTGAACCTTTGACCTTTTGATTGAAGGTATAATATTTTAACCAAGTAAGAGTATTTAGAATACATTTTAATTTAAATGTTTTTCAAGAATGCATTTTTTAAAAAACATTTTGTATAAAAATTGTTTATAATTTAAACACTTATATGTCTGGTTGTCTTTCCTCATAGGTGTTTTTATACACAAGTTATTGTATACTAAAGACTCTTTTTTTAAAAAGTTGGTTTCAAGTGTTTCTCGTTTATTTATGAATCTTATTTTCTAATAAGTCATTTCTAGTGATTACCAAACATTAGAATTTTTTTCAAAATGGTTTTTTTTTCAAAATTAAACACTTGAGTTCAACCAAACACACCCTAAGTAGAAACATCAATATGAACATAATTCAATGGTTAAGCACCATTACCATGCCAAATATTGATCAATGTCCACTTTGTAATTGTTGAACTAAAAATAAGACAAAAGTCAAACTTATATTTAATGTGTGTATTTATTTATCTTGCAAATTTGTTAACTCATCAAATACAAATTTTGTGCTATATAGTATATAATACCATTTTATGAAATCTTTCTTTTATACTATGTTATAACTTTTTTACACAATCAACCCACAAGTCGTCAATATAGGCTATACAAACTCAAGTTTTTAAGGTTTTTTTTCCCTAAAAATGTAAAATCAAGCTTTTGTTAAAATAAAATAAAACCTCGTTTGATAACTATTTGGTTTTTGAAAATTATGCTTGTTTTCTCTCTATTTTTTTAGAATGTCTTTCATCTATGTTAGAGAGGCATTTGAATTCTTAGTCAAATTCCAAAAACAAAAACAAGTTTTTGAAAACTATTTTTTTTAGTTTTCAAAACTTGGCTTGGTTTTTTAAAACATGGAAAAGAGGTGGATAACATAACAAAGGAACTTATTGGTGAAAGTAATGTTTTTAAGCATAATTTTCAAAAATCAAAATTAAAAAACCAAATATCTATCAAACGGAGCTTAAATAATCTAAAATCTTTCCATATCCACATCACAACTATTGGTCAAAGATTTCAACTCTTGTCTCAAAATTGCAAACGGAACATTTCTTCCACCTTCGACAACTTTTACAAATGTTAAATTAGATTATCATACGTTTTAAAAAATAAAATAAAAATTATCTTCCGAATGCAATGATGTTTTGGGAGGGTCAAAATTATAAACCGTTCATGTAATTTTGTCAACTTTATAATTAATAGAATTTGAAATTATTTTTCTTATTCACATTGCAGTCTAAATGGAATCAGTCTTAAAGATAATAAGACTAACATTATTGAAGTTTGAAATGTAAGCCAATATAAAGTTAATCAAATCATTCATGTTGAATTGAAATTACGAAGACTTATAAGATTGCCCATGTAACATAAGTAGCTTGAAGTAACATCCTTTGAGCTAAAAAAGTAATTTGCACTTTGTAATATAATATCATGAAGAAAACATTATTAACTTTTTTGCTTGTTCCTTAAATAGGCTCATTCTATATCTTTTCAAAAAAAAAAAAAAAAGTCTCATTCTATATGATATGTTTCAATTGAAATAATATTCCCGTCAAAGTGAGTATTGTATAGTTCAATGGTAATTGGCATATACATTGTTATGAGTAATTTTGGACTACTTCGATGTACAAGGTGCTAACAAGGACAACCCGTCTAGAAATACAACCAAGAAACGGACCCCGGAGGAAGAACAGGCCAAAGGGCCGGGCCAAGGCCGGAGGGATCGGGCCTTGGCCCAACCCAAATGGTCGGCCTCGGTCCACTTGCGTGGGTTGAGTCATTCCGCCTCCGTTCGGTTCCTGGTGCCCCTGGCCACCTCGGTTCCACTTGGTTCAGCCCTAGATCGCCTCCGAACGCCTAGAAACCCTAGAGCAAGAATATGTATTTAAACGCTTCTTCGTGACTGAAGAGGGGATCCCGAACTCTGTTCTCTGACCCTTATTCCTTCTCTTGCTCTCTTGCTCTCTCCCTTCAGCTTTCTGACTTAAGCATTGGAGGCAGTGTGGTCAGCACCACATCGGTGTGCAGGTTTCTCTTGCCTTGCAGACCACGTCTTCCCCCTTCTCATACAAATTTACCATTGGTGGCACGTGAAGGTCAGGTGAGTTCCTCCTGTCCAGATTTTGACCACCAACATACACTTTCGACCAAGAGGTTAGAGATTCGAATCCCTCAACCTCAAATGTTAGTGACTAAAAAATTTTGAAATAACATTTTTCAAAAAGCTGGTGTGAACATATATGTGCTCTTACTTGTTTGAGATAAATGTGTAGATGACCCATTTGATGAGGTTCAAATGAAAAATGTCCTACCTTTTCAATTTAAGGTTATATGTCATTTGACTTATGTCATCATCCTAGAAAAATTATCATTTTACTCTCTATATAAAGAGCGAAAACCCTACATGTTTGAGTCAAGTAGCATTAATTTGACATTTTTTTTTTTCTGTTACTTGACTCATTGATCACGACTCAATCTTCAAATCGAGTTCTAACTCATTACATTATAGACTTTGTACATTAAAAAAAACACATCAAATACTTTATCTAAGTCAATTTGAGCACTCACTTAGTGGAAAAAACACTAATTATCTTTTTTTTTTTAGTTTCAATGTTTGATCATCCACTCACATTTATTAAACAAAAAAGAAAGACTTTATCCAAATATTTTATCAATATAAAATAAAATAATTAGAGAATCATACTCTCTAAAAGAAAAGTGAATGAGACAATATTTTATTACATAATTATGAATCATAATGTTAAATTAATATATAAGTTACATAGAATCAAATATTCCTTCTCAAAGTTGTTTTTCTTTCCTACTCATAAAGTTATGATTACATTGAAAAAAATATGCAATTCCCAACTCCACCAACTAACCTTTCTTTGTCAACCAATCTGACAATGATAGATAATGAGTTGCATACTCAACAATGAACATCAACCGTTTATTTCTTTATTATTATTGTTATTTTTAATTTTATTTTCTCCTTTTATTTTTAATATATAATTTTATGTTAAATTAAATTTAACCTCTTAACTTTTCTGATTGATACTTAATAGTTTTTAAAAATCTATTAAATACATTTTAAAATTTAAGAATCTTTCCGACATAAATAGTAAAATTATAAGGGTTGTTGCACTAACGACAAAATAGACTAAAATAATTGCAAATATAGCAAAATCCAAAACTATTTGCAAATATAGCAAAATTTAAGTTTATCAGTGATAGACTTCAATCACAAGTGTAATTATTACTGTTAAACTATTCTATCAATGATAGTAGTAATTGAAGTCTATTAGTGATAGATGTCTATCATTAATAGATTTGTCAAAACAATTTCCAAAAATAACAAAATTAAAGAATGACGATAGACTTTAATCACAATTGCAGTTATTGTTGATAAACTATTCTATCAGTAATAGTAGTCTATCACCGATGGACTATATGCATTGTGATCGATGAAGTATACATAGATGTCTATCATGGATAGATTTGTCATATTTGCAAATTGTGTTTTTTTTTTTTTTAAATTGCTATATATTGAAATGATCCAAATAATGTAATCAAGATTTTATTATTTTAGGTAATTAGTGGCCTCACAGTTTAATTAAACTAGTGGCCAATAAAAAATTGACAGAGTGGCACTTGCAAATTGCCAGCTCAACAAACTTGTCCCATTTATATCCCTCTGCCGTTGCCGACGCGGTCTCTGTCTATTATCACACACATGCAAACTAAAATTTTGTTCTACTTTTGTAGCCAATAATAATTTTCCACGTCATCAATACTCATTTAATTTCCTCTAAGTTTGATTACGTGGCAAGTGTTCGCTGGCACTCATCCCAATTTATGTTGTGCACGAGAAGCAGGGGATAATTTTCACATTTTCGGCTGGAAAATCTTAATCTGTTTTTATATTTTTAATTTTGAAAATTTTAAATATTTTTGTTTAGCCTCTACAATTTTTTAATATTTTTTAACTCCTAAATTTATATATAAAAAATATTTAGTCTCTCTCTTCAATGTTTGATTTAACTTTTTTTTAATAAAAAGTCTTGGTGTATTTAGTAATTCAACATTTTACTATTGTTACATGTGATTTCTAATAGTCTATGTCACATTTATTTATGTCCACATAAATTATCAAAAGACTTATTGCATAGAATTTCTATTTAACAATTTTAGAAATTTGACAACATGAATTGGCATAACTTTTTATCTAAAATGTTATAATTAAAAATGAGAGATTGAAAGTTTATTGATGATTACTTATTTATTCGATTATTTATTAGGATATAACATTATAACATGAGAATAGCGAGATTTAAACGTTGATGTTGTAGATAACAGAAGTTACTGTCTCAATATAACTTAGTAGTTGTCTAACTAAAAGATTGTGTTTCAATATAATATTGTAAAAAATAAAAATAAGAATGGTTACTAATAATTAATCTAAATTGATTGAGGATTCCTGTTAGAAATATAATATTAAATTTGAAGGGATAAAGACTTAAATATTCAATTGAAAAGAAAATTTTTGATGTCTTAATCGTTGAACTATACCTAAATTGGTAGCCAAGTTGAGGTTGATGATTATATAAAGATTAAATATATGTTTAATTCCCAATATTTAATTTTAAAAAATTTGTCTTTATTTTTGAAAATTTTCAATTTCATTCTTTATATATTGATTTTTTTTTTTCAATTAAGCTTATACAATCACTAAATATTAAAAGGATGATCATATATGAATTTAAGAAATGTAATTTTTTGAGTTTGTTGATCAATAGTTTATCTAGATACTAATGTATCAATCTTTTATAACAATAAGTAATATAAGACCAAGTTGCCGCCAACATGAGTATAGCTAAACTGACATAACGTTTGTATTAATGACCAAGAAGTCTCTTGTTTGAATCTCTCATTCCTACATATTGTCAAAAAAAAAAAAAAAAAAAGAGTATGCTTTTAAATTTTATGAGTGATTATTCCGGTTATTTCATGAAATCAAAATATATAGTATTTTTAACTCAATTAATAAATTATTTCTTAAAATAAAACTCAATAAATAAATATAATTTGACTTACATCTTCCTTTTGTTTTTTGAGTACATCAATATTTGGGGTAGAGGAATTCGAACAGTGACCTCTTGGTCGAGAGTACACCCCTACCCACTTTAGCTTACATTTTCGTTTTGTGAGAAAACAACAACATATATTTAACCAAAATAATAAGAATAATAATAATAAAATAAGTTGACTGAAATAATAATAATAATAGTAATATTTAAAAAAGAGATTATTATTATTACTATTTATTTATTAAATTAGAGTCTCTTTCTCATAATTATTAGCTTGTAAAAAGAAAGGTGAGGAATTGTGCAAGAAAGAATCAACAACAGAGAGAGAGCTCCATCTCTGTCTCATGTCTGTGTGAGCTTTGGCTCTCTGTATTCATCTCTGTTCTTGCTTCTCTCAAGCACCCAACAGAGAAATTACTCAACAATCAAACCCTTTTAGCTGTTTCAGCATTTGATTTTCTGATTTTCATCTTTGATTTCCAAACCTTGGTCTTCGTTCTTTCATCATCTTTGCTCTGTTTCTTCCTCTCCGTGTTAACCCTCTTTTCCCACAATGTTAGTTGCAAACAGTTTCGATTTGTGGAAGAAGGATGGGTTCTTTTCTGCCGCCGAGCAGGTCCAAGAATCTGCCGATACGTACGTTTTTGACTATTCGTTTGATTTGGGGTTTTCTTTTTCCCGATGTTTGATTGAGTTGTGGAAATTTTTGGTGGGAGTTTTATTCTAGTGGTCTGGGAGTGGTTATTTGATTCTGAAATTTCATGTTTTTGATGATCCGCCTTTTCCCTTTTTCGGTTGTTTTGAGTTCTTAATGTTAGTTTATTATTCTGCTATCTCTGTATGTTTTTCAAGGTGCTTAAGCTTATGTTCTGTGTTCTAGCTGGATGAGTTTCTACTGTAGTTATGGTTCAAGAACCTAAAATTTATCCAACAATGAAGTTGTCTTTTCTGTTTTCTGCAGCTGGGAAGATGCCCTGAATTGTATAAATTTATTTGCTTGCTGGGCTTTAAAGGGATTCTACTGCTTTCTTCATTTGTTCAACCATTTTCTAGGCCATTTGCCTCTTTCTCATGTATTGATCCCTTTTTTTTTTTCAATTTCAGAATGGAGTTTGCATTTAGGACATGGGTGAGAGAGAGAAGAGAGGGGCTAAATCCTGATGATTTGGATGAACTCCGGCGGGAGGTACAAACAGCTCTCGGCACAGCCAAATGGCAGGTTGGATACTGAATCGAACTTTAAAATGCATCTGTTCTACTTTTTACTGCCATCAAAATATCAGATACATCTTCCCAAATCTAATGGAATGGTAATTAGTATTCTTAAATAATAAGCCTGGTATTCAACTACAATGACAACCTAAGAAGAGCATGTGTGTTCAACACATGTTGGACACTTGGACACTCTGACACTTGTTGAACATATAACGAATACTTGTTAGCACAATAGATATGTGTTAGACATTGGTTGTACAAAGTCTATATAGGCCCAACATTTGTTAGACATTTATTAAACACTTGTTAACTATTGAAATAATCAATTTTGAAGATAAAATACATTGCACTCTTTTTTCTAAGCATACAAATGCATAAACTTAGTGACTTTGAATTTCCTTCTTATATACCAATGATATATATTTTAAGAAATGTGTTCTTTCCGTTTCCATGTCTTAGATTTTTAGAATGCCACCGTGTCTGTGTCGTGTTGTGTATCTATGTCTCGTATCCATGCTTCTTAGGTGACAACTGACCACGAGTCATGTTTTCTAGTGAAACAATGTTTATATATGATTTATAGTCATAGTTATATGTGTTCTTTTTTCTGTTGTCAATTAGCTGGAAGAGTTTGAGAAAGCTGTCAGAGTTAGCTATCGTTCCAGAAATGAAGAACTTGTATTGGAAAGGCATAGGCTATTTATTGCAGCCATTGGAACTCAAATTTCCCATGTTGAGGCTGCTTTAAGAGAATCTTATGACAAAGAGGGCAAGCAGCCTCTTCGATGGGTAAATCTAAATGAGGAAGAATGCAATGATTTGGCTACATTTCTCTCTGGAACATCCCAAGTAACACGTAGTGCGAAAACAGAATCATCTGTGTGTAGGTCTTCAGCAAAAAGTTATATACAGAAGAATCATGAACGATCAGTGGCAGAAATTAATCTTACTTCTACCTGCAGCTTGAGTAATTCCTCTAAAATGAAGGGCAGCGAATATGTTAACCCTCTAGATATAGACTCACAGAAAGTCAAAGATCTGGAAGTGAAAGAAAGTTTTGGAAGAGTAGATGATGCACCATCCAAAATGGATAGAAAAACGAAGGCAAGGAGAGCAAGCCCACCAACTGCTCCTGACCTGCAAATTGTAATTGTGGATGAAAATCAAGAGAGAAAACAGTCTATTACAAGTTTAGAAGTAACAAGAAAAGGAAAATCAGGATCAGTCTTCTTGAAGCGAGGATGTGGAAGTTTTTCTCAGGTGAGCATTCAGGGAACTGCTTCAATCTGGTAGACTTGGTTCTGTTTGTCTGAGGTTTTTTAATTTCTTTTCTGATAGGAAACAAAATTTTTAGTTGTCTTTTGGCTGTTATCTTGATAGTGAAACTGATATAGCTATAATTTCTTCTTGCAATGGAGAAAAGGTGACCTATACTATTGTATGAAATAATGAGGCATGGACTCATATTCTATCATTTTTTCTTCGTTATGTATATAACATAATATATCCCATTCCAAATATTCATCTGAACATGAAACAGAGTATAATTTGTTCTGGTAATTGTGCCCTTATGGGCTGCAAACGAAATGTAACTTCAACTGTACATTTTCTCTCAGCTCTTTGGTAGGGTTCAGCAGCGACAAATATACAGACCCTGGCATCTTCAGCTTGCATGTTCTGTTCAGTTTACTCTTGCTTTGATGTTGACTATATTCTTGATCGGTGAGTTTCTAATTTTCTCAAGGATGCGCAGCATTCAAGTTTTAGAAAGTTGCAAAAGTTGGATTCAATTTGAAGTATGTTATTTATGTGTTGAGAATTTTTACTCCAAGAAATTACATGGTCATGGTTTTAGATTTACTTTCATTCTGATTAATTGAAAATGTTTAGGGAGATTTTAATTGTTGGGTGGTTAATGCTTGACTAACCCTCTTATATTGGTAATGCTATGAGACTTTGAGAATATTGATTCATAATTCATTAGTCTCATCACTGGCTGTTAGACCTCCAGTGACCAAAGTATTTGAGAGGAGGGGAGAGAAAGGTATTTCACAGGGACGGGGAAGTTAGTTATGTTGTAATGCATGCTGGGGGGGTGGAGGGAACCGCTGTGGTCCTGAGAGAGGGTTGGAATGTTGTGGCTGTTAGGCTAGGGAGTATATATGTGATTGTTTGCTTTCTTTTTAGGCTTATGTCGAATTTCTGGTTTATGTGAGAGGAGGGGGAGAATTTACTAGCACTCTTGAACTTGCTGGGAGTTTTGTATTGCTGTTCCTTCCTCTAAATATCAATATATTGTAAGGGGATACCTTACACTGGCCCTCACAAACTATTAGCGAAGATATCAGAAGAGGTCATGCAATCTACTACTTCCAAAATCAAGTTTATTTGGTTAAAATAGTCAAATTTTAGACTGTCTTGCATTGCTTTCTTTAAATAATCAAAGAATGTAGGAGCAAGGTAAAGGATGGGTCCTGTTTCTAATATTGATTTAGAAAAGGATAAGGATCTGATGAAGTGATATCTTTTAGAGTTCAAAGCATTCTACTCTCGGATAAAAGGTTGCATTGATGGGTGAATTTCTCTCTCTCTTTTTTTTAAAATTATTTTTTATTTATTGATGGAAGACCTAGAAATCATGTAAAGGCTTTGCAAACAAGATGTTTCATTTTTCATAGGAACGAGAATTGCCTATCCACCATGCCTGTCCTTTTAGGAAAGGAGAGATTCTTACTCCTACCTGTGTTGACCCTAGATTTTGGTCTATCAAGAATAGGGACATTTTCATGGTTTTTGGTCTATTAAGATCATACTCAAGGTTGAAGAGGTCTTCTGAATTTGCATTGGAAAGCTCCTATCGAAAAAAAGAATTTGCATTGGAAAGCCCTGGAGTCAGGTATTCATAAAGGTAAAAGTTTTCATCAGGCTGGTAGCTTATGGGAAGATACCATCGAGCGGTCACAAAAAGATATATATTTCCTTGTACCTTAACATGTAGAGATGTGTATTTATTGAGATTTGAAGGAAGATATTGATAATCTTCTTATGCTTTGTCACTTTCCCTCACAAGATGGGGGATTGGCTGGAAGAGTTTATGCTAGCTTGGGTAGGTATTCTCAAACATGGTGAAGACCTATTAATTCAGTTGATTAGAGGGCTCTAAGATTTAAAGGGCCAGCCCACAACCACAACCATTTTGAAAAACTTGATAGTTGCAACTTTGTGGGATGATTAATGAAGGCTGGCAATCTTATCATTAAAAGATAATAATAAATAAGAATAAGAAAATAAAAAAACTGTGTGGGGGGAGATTTGGAGGAGGAATATGAGATCTTCAAAGCCGAAGTACAAGAGAGGTATTGACCATTTAAAACTCTGCTTATCTTACAAAATTGGCTCCAAAAATTAGTGGGATGGGTCATGAGCATAATGCAAGAATGGGGCCTGAGAATCTCATTAATTTTTCAATTGTTGTTTTCTTGTTGGCATTTGGACCTGACTTCTTTTTATTTTTTCTCTTATCTCAATGTAGTTCTATAGTTTTGTAAACTATTGACAAACTGACTGCAATATGTTCATATCACATTCAATTAGCCATTCTTTATTGCATTAAGAAAGCACATATTAGCTTTCCAGAGCTAGCATCAGTTAATTTCTATTTCAATTAGGCATTTTTATACTTGTTCTTGATGATTGGATTACTAATTATGGGCCTACATCATAAGATTTGGACTTAATGAATCATATGTTTCTTGTCTTACGATGGTTTGGTATTTCATGCGATCTGTATGGGATATGAATGGTTTTTAAATTCAAATGCGCTTGATTCATTGATTATATACACTGTAGTGATTAAAGTCCTTTGGTCTCTTTATGCAAATTTTGCAAATGACGGTTTCCCTTTAATGTTCTTCCCAATATTCCCTTGCAGTGCCCATTGTCTTTTATTCAGCTTGAGACTTTTGAGTCCATTGTACAGACAACATTTTCGATCATAACAGGTATGCATTTGCCACTTGTATTCTGTGTTTTATATAGGCCTTAGAACTTAATTAACCTGTGAAGGTTTTCATGTCCCTTCTTTTCTTTTTAGGGAAAAAATCATTTTTAACCCTAAACTTTGGGGGTTATATCAAATTTAACCCTGAACTTTCAATTTCATCAAATTGAACCTCAAACTTATCAGATCGTATTGATTTTAACCTCAAACTTGCGTAAGTGTTATATTGTATACCTTTGGTTAACTTTCCGTTTGAACCACCGTACGTAATTGATTATTTCTTCATTTTCTTTCTTAATTCACATTGCACTTGAATTGGTTTCTTATAAATAAAATATTGGAGAAACTTTATTTTAGATGACTTTTTCTTGTTGTTGAGAACTTTTAATTGTGAGAGTTTTTTCGCTGCTATTTAAGATTACGAAAGCAAAGAAACTTTGGGGGTTTTCTATCTCCAAATATTTGCTGGTTTTTTATTGTTGCTAAGAACTTTGTGGGATTTTTTTTTCCCTCTTTTACGGTTTTTTTCTTGCTAATTAGAAGAATGTACAAATGTAGGAAACGAAAATAAAAATTTCGAGTTTTTTATTTCTCATATTTGCTGGATTTTTCTTGTTGCTAATAACTTTGTGATTCTTTTTTGGATAATAATGAGAAGAATAGTCTGGGATATTTGATTTCTTCGGGTTTTTCCAAAAAATTTCTTACAAAACACTAACTCAGGTGCAATGTGAATTAAAAAAAGCAAAAGGAAATTTTCAATTACATGTTTTAATAGCAATTCAAATGAAAAGTTGACCAAAGGTCTGCAGTGCAACATTTAGGCAAGTTTGAGGTTCAAATTGATACAATTTGTTAAGTTTAGGGTTCATTTTGATGAAATTGAAAGTTTAGGGTTAAAATTGATTCAACCTACTAAGTTCAGGGGTCAAAATTGATTTTTTTCCCTTCTTTTTATTATCACTAACTTCGTGGACATTGGCTGGCCATTCACTCCCCCCCCCCCCCCCCTCCCACCACCACCACCACCACCACCACCACCACCAACAACAACAACAACAACACACACACTGTATGTGTGTGTATAAATTTCCGGATAATTTTTAAATTCCTCTTCCATATTAAAGGTATTGGAATAGTTTAGGATAAAAATTGTTAGAATGTGCTATTGTAGCCGTTGCTTGTCACCATTGAATCAATTGTGACCCACAAGAACTATCACACTATTCACTTGTAGTAATGAAGTAGACAAATCTGAATGATGTGGTTAAAAGAGGTCTTTTGATGTACCTCGATGATGGAAGGAACATGAAGAAACCATTTAAATAGTCAGAAGGCTTACCTTACCTTGGTGTATCTTCAGTCCAGGCCTCCTCAATTTACCTTAATGATTGAAGGGACTTTGGTCTAAGCCTTTTGACTATTCATATGGCTTCTCTATTGACCTTCGCCTTCGGTCACTGAGGTCCATTGAGGAAATTGTTTGACCATTGAGGAAATTGTTTAAAAGGTCAAACGTCAAAAGTGTCCTTGTACCTTGATGACTTAAAGAAGACTTGTGACCATTCAGATGGCTGGTTGTACCTTTGGTGTACAAAACAACTGGAAGATAGTGCTATTCTTTGAGGTGGTTTTTTAGTGGTTCTTCGACTGTCCATCTTTCATGAAAGAGAGAAGAAATATGAAAAGTCAACCCAAACTATGCTCATATCTCAGTTTTCTTAGGAACCAACAAAAAGGAGCAAAAAGGGAGGTTCTTTTTCACCTAAAATGTGGTTTTGTTGCAAAAAGGGAGGTTCTTTTTCACCTAAAATGTGTTCAACAGCTCTCTAATAGAGCGAAAATATAGAGAGCAAAGGGTAGATGGAAACTTGAAAAATAGAAAATTTCTTGAGAGGCTAGTGTGAAGGAAAGCATTCTACCAATTATACTACCATCAATTACCTAGGTATATTGAATATAACATGCATCATAAGTTGAGCCGGTCTACGGGGCAGAGGGTCAGATGTGTAATTTTCTGTTTGAGTTGATAATAGAAGCCAACCTTTTCCTTATATTAGATTCCTTGGTTCACGTTTCAAATTTGTTAGGTTTGTGTCTCTTTCATACTTTTAGAGATCACCTTGGTAGAGACTTGAGACATTCTTTGGGACAAGAGACAGAAGCCTAACAAAAGTTTAAACATGAATTATGTTCGATCGAATGAGGAAACAACGAACTTCTATCATCAAATCAAAGAGCAACATTATGTATCTATTTCTTATTGTATCAATCAGGCTTTGGTTGTATTTAAAGTGATAGAAAATGTGGACGTCTATCATTATCAACAAACTTGTTTAGAATAAAAGTTGAAGCAAACAGGACAAATTTAGACTTTCTTAATCAATCAATGTCGCGTTTTGATTCTCAATCCAAACCATCTTAACCTCTAAAGAAAAACCATCAAGTATTCCCTTGTTCTATGAGACGCCTTTCCCTAGCTGTTTGTTGGTCCAGACATGCTAAGGTAACTTTCTTCAATCAGTCATCAGTCGAAGAACAATGGGTCGAAAAACATGAGGCTACATGCATAAGTTAAAAACACCATGAAAACTTGGGCCTAAGTACTTGCCATAAAATTCTATTTCATTCAATCAACTTTTCTTGGATCAAAGCCTTGAATCAAGGTTTGTATGGCAGCACAGGAGAATGCCTTTAGGATACCACAAAATGAGATATATGGAAGTGAAATGAGTTTGGTAGCAATATAATTCAAATTTGGAAGCTCAGAGAATCTGAAAACTTTTTTTTTTTGGGGGGGGGGGGGGGGGGGGGAGGTAAACCTTTTTATTTTTATTATTTGATTATTGCATTACATTTCATCCATTTTCAACCTTTGCATTTAGCTCATTATGTTTATTTACATGAACTGGAGCTGCTCTACTCTACAGGTGTTGAACAGGTTTGAAGAATAACAACATAACATTCATGTTCTTCTGAGTTTCAAAATTCATGGGAATAAGGTATGTATTCATTATTGTTGCGGCTGCAAAGTGTAAATGCCTGGTTGTATTGTTATATATTACAGACAACATTGCCAGTGTAAATAAGTATTCGGCCTTTATGCAATTATTTTCAAACTTACCAAATAATCAATGTTTTTAATGTTTTCTTAGTACCAGGCCCACTTTTCAAATACAGAAGAGTAATGTAAACAGTAAAGATCCTGAGGCAAAAATGTGAATCAATTTAATCTCTTTTTGGATGATTTTCTCATCGATCTTCTTGTATCATTAATGCTACTTTCATTTTGTTGATTCATGGAGTTGTATTTAGTATCTCCAAGAAATATGATTTTCCACTGTTCGTTTATGTGGATTCGTTTGGAGTACTCAGTGTTACGCCCGCAAGCGTGCTGAGGAGCTATTATCGTCTAATTCCTTAACCTAGTGCCGAACCGGGATTGAGCTGCAATGACAATTGGACTGCAAACAAGAAAAGGAGAGAAAAAAGGAAAAACAGCTTATATTAACATGAAGTCACAAAAAGAATTGGATTATGATGAACTACTACTTTGTCTTGAAGGATTTTTATATTTCTTTACCAACCAAATGGATCAATATACAAGTAAACATGCCTTATGTAAACAGTTTCCTCTTCCTCTAAAGAAAACAATGGAATAAAGCTCAACATCGGTGAACGATAGAGTTTATCTTCATGTTTGTAGAACTTGTGAACAAGGAAGATTATTGTATATCTACCTAAAACTTTAACAAAAGGAATTAGAATGACAAAAACATCAATTTATTTTTCTCACTACCCTCTTCCCTTTTCTGTCTTTGAATTTTGATGAAATCCCTATTAGGATTTAGGAGGTTGGTTTTTCAACCGTGAGCTAAAGTAAGCATAGTTCGATGATAATTGATATATATCAGAAGTTTGAATCTCCTCACACTAAAGGTTGTTGAAAAAAAAAATCAATGAAGGATGAGTCATTTTAGTGGAGTATATTCATTTTTCTTCATACATGTGTCCCCGTCATGGATAATCAAGGGCATGTGCTCTCTTTTTCTAATGAATCTATTTCTAGCAACAACTCTTAAAAAAAATTCTAGCAACAACTATTGCAATACACATCATTACCTATAAGCTTAACCCCACTGAACGTGTGGGTGGATTGGATCTAAGAAAAGTATTTTTAACCATATTATTTTAATTAGAAGTAATGTATTAAATTTTCATCGTCATTTCCACATGTCCATGAGCTCAACATCAACATCTGAGGTGAATCGACATTTTCATTATATCGTAAAGAAATTGATAAAATATATAAAATAATAATAATAATAACATTTATTTGTTAATTTAAATATTTTTTGATTTATTTTATTTTAAATTAAATATTTTTCTAGAAATATCCATCGACATTGACATTTTGTCGATATTTCCATCAATCTTTCCATCGACATTGACATTTTAGCCCCTTTTTTTGATAAATCGACATTTTAACCCTTGATTACAAGTCATTTTGGTTAAAAATGCTTGATAAAAAATTATTTTAATGTTTTATTTTACATTGTTAAAGTGATTTTAAGGTAGTACACCCAATCAAGCACTTGGAGTAAATGCATTCTACAAGTGTTTTCAATCAAAGTATATTATACACTTTTGACTTCTTCTAGATATACTTCCATTATACTTTCAAATATTACAATTTTGAGTGAGAAATTTTTTTGTCCTTACATATAGCAATTTCAAACATACCACACTCATGAATTACATTTGTGTAACCAAAGATTAAGTAGTTAATCTTCATATGTATACAAATTTGTATATTCCAAACAACAAAGTTGTTAGTTCTTATGTTATATAAATTCAAATTACTCAACTTTTTTTACAAATCATCAAGTCATCATCAAACACTTAGTTTACAAATCCAAATTTCTATAATTACACAATCAAAACATAGGTTATACAAACTTTAGCTTTCCAACCTCAAAATTCATAAGTTCAAAAGAAGAGGTCATTGGCTTTCAACTCCCACAACTCCTTCTCTATTGATTATATACTCACAAGATGATTTAGGCAAATGGGGTGCAAAAACAACATGAAGCCATCTTCTAGTTCTTCTTTGCACTAATTCACTTCCATTCATCACACCTTCTCCAACAACTTCCTCATTTCTTGACAAAAACAATCTCGAATTAACACAATTAGCCCACGCGAGCCCCAGCGCTGGGCAGACTCGTCGTCCCGATGAACACAGATACTTCAAATTCCCAATTCTCAAAGCATTCAATCCATCAGAAGAACCCATCAAATCAACCACCTGATTCGTCAACACCACAGCCAAAGAATACCTCTTCGCCAGCAACTTCAACTTCCCAGAAATCTTGAAGAACAGAGCCGATCTCCGCTTGAGATCAGATGGGGTGTTGTCGAAATCGGATCGAAACAACGCAGCAATCGAATCGATGACAATGAGCCTGGTGGGCAATCGGGAAGTTCGATTTGCAAGGAAGGATTCTATCTTGGGCATTATGTCGAACAGTTGGTGGGCAGAGTGAACAGGCTCGACAAAGATGTGATCGGAGGGATTGGAAAATTGAGGGTGTGAAGAGGAAAATGCTTGGGAGAGCTGTTGAAGGCGACGAAAGGGGAAAGGGAACTCGGTGTGGATGTAGAGAGAGGAGGCGCTGAGGCCGCCACTGGAGACGGGGAGCTGAGCGCAGAGGGAGAGTTGGAGGCAGAGTTGGGTTTTGCCGCAGCCGCTCTCGGCGACGATCTCGGTGAGGGAGTTGCAGGCGACGCCGCCGCCGACGGAGCGGTCGAGGATCGGACATCCGAAGGTGCACTTTTGGGTGGTTTCGAGGAGATGGAGGAGATTTTCCGGCGTCATTTCTGATTCCGAAAATGGCGAAAGTAGCAAGGGTGAAGAACGAGCGCCAAAGTTGGATTTGAATTTCGGGTTCCCTCCATTTGATAATGATGTATATATGTATATTATAATGCTAATTATTGGTTAAATTGCAAGCTTAATTGCCAAACAAGCACAACTCACCGATAATTGGCATGTACCTCGATCAAGAGGTCAGAGGTTCGAATCCCTCACCCCAAATGTTGTTGAACTAAAAAAAATTGCAAGCTTAATTCTTAAGGTTGGCTTAATGTATGTTTGTTTGATAATCTTTTCAGTTTTTTCGAACCAGAGCTACAACCCCGTTTGATAACCATTTGATTTCTAGTTTTTGAAAATTAAACTCATAAACACTATTCCACTTACAAGTTTCTTTATGTTTTTTTTTTTTGATACATTTTTTTGCATGTTTTAAAAAAACCAAGCCAATTTTTTTAAAACTAAAAATAGTTGTTTTAAAAAACTTGTTTTTGTTTTTGGAATTTGACTAAAAATTCAAATGTGTTTGACAAAGATGAAAACCATGGTAGGAAAATTGGGGAAAAACAAATCTAATTTTCAAGAACCAAAAACAAAAAACCAAATGGTGATCAAACGGAACTTATTTTTTTTAGTTTTCAAAACTTGACTTGGTTTTTTAAAAGATTGGAGTAAAGTCGAAAGAAAACAAATAAACGTAGGTAGAAGACTAGAAGTAGTTATTATAAGTTTAATTCTCAAAAACCCAAAAACAAATAGTTATCGAATCTGGTCTTAATAACCAATTTTATTTTTTGTTTCCTATTTTTTAAATTATAAGCAAATTAAAAAAAGGGAAAAAAAGTAGTTTTCAAAAATAGATTTTTATTTTTCAAAAACTCAATTTTCTTCCAATGTTTTTTTTTCTCTTTGACACATTTCTCATCAACAAAGTCATTTTTATAACTTTTTTCTTTCTAAACTTTTTCTCTTTAAATTTCTCTCCCTAAAATTCTCATCTCTATTTCAACTCTTTTTTCTCTCTAAAATGTTTATCTTTATTTAACTTTCATTTATATTTCTTTTTTATATATCTCTTCGATTCCTCTATCTAAAAATCAAATATTTTTCTTTTTCCTAAAATTTTCTCGCTAAAATTTTCTCTGTTTAACTTATCTATTTCTAAAATTTCTCCATAATTTTTCTTTCTCTCTAATAAACATATCTCTAACTTTTCTTTTGAAAAAAAAAATCCCTAAATTTCTCTTGCTACGACTTTTCTTTATTTTTCTAATTTATCGTTATTTCTCTAACATATGTTTTACTCTTAACCGTATCACTCTAAAATTTCTCTTTTTATTTAACTTTTTCTCTCTAAAATTGATCTCTTTGTTTCTCTAACTAATATTTTTTTTTAATAAAGTCTAACTTAGCAAATCTTCTTTCATGTCTCTAAATTTATATTTCAAAGTTTCTACACGTTTTTCTTTCTTTAAAACATCTCCTCATCTCTCTAATTTCTTTTTAAAAAAGTTGATAACAAAAAAGAGTCATCAAACAAGATTTGCTTTCTTTTTTTAAATCAGAAAACAAAAAACAGTTATCTATCATATATTATTTTTCTTTTTAAAAAACAGAAGATAGAAAAACCAAAAATGGAAATGATTATCAAACATGACCACAGTTTTTGGTTTTCAATGTTTAAAAAAACAAAAACTATACCCTTGTTTGGTAACCATTTGGTTTTTGGTTTTTGATTTTTGGTTTTTGAAAATAAAAAAATTCAAATGGTTAATTTTCAAAAACCAAAAACCAAAAATCAAATAGTTATCGAACTGAGACTTTTGGTTTTTGAAAACGTGATTTTGTTTTTAAATTCACACCCAATCATTCCCCTTCCTTTTATTTTTGGTCGTGTCTTCTTAATGCACATTTTTTTAACTTTTCAAAACAATTTTTTTCTATATATCTTAAATAATCTTGTCTTTTTTAATTTAATTATTTTTTAGTTTTTTTTTTTTTTTTTTTTTTGAAAACATCAACCTTTCATTGCAAACAGGCAAATCGCTCTAAAGCAACACATTACACAGACGACAGTCATTGGGGAAACCAGAATCTAAACACACTGAGAGGCGTCCTCCCTCCAAACCAAGCCCGTCAGCCAGATAAAGCACTCCCCTCTCTGGCGAGTGTGTTATGAAAGTTAAGCAAACTAGTTAGTGGAAATCATCTGGATTCAGCTAGCCATCCAAGCCTCCGTCTCTTGCTCCTATATAAATATGATTTGTTCCATGCAGGTTTGTAGCCTTAGGCTCGCCACTTGTAACATAATATCACCCGAATAGAGCATTGTAAGACATCAATGAGATAATGAGATAAACAGTTGAGTGGGAGAAGCATAACCCCATCACCCCCAA
This sequence comes from Luffa aegyptiaca, assembly GCA_017139565.1. NCBI lineage: Eukaryota > Viridiplantae > Streptophyta > Magnoliopsida > Cucurbitales > Cucurbitaceae > Luffa > Luffa aegyptiaca. The sequence goes on along the minus strand of CM029402.1, from coordinate 42,317,292 downwards.
AACTAAACCCCTCAAATCATATACAATCCAGACCCACTGAATGAGGCACCAGTAGCTGAATTCAGGGGAAATTAATCATAACTCACTATCCTGCACTCCATATACTCAACCTTTAGCCTAAGAGAAGTTATCACAAGCTAGCAAAACATGAAACAGATCAAAAAATTTCCAAGAAAACTCGCGCGTGTGTGTGTTTAGCCTTCCTAAAGAAGCCTCTAGTGGACCAGATACAGATTTATGAGATCCTCCACCTATCTTCCCCCTACACTGGAAACTAAGGCTTCGCTTAGAAGATCGACTGGAGGAGAATTAGAGTGTTATCTTAAAGCCTAGGATCCAGAGAAGGATTCACTTTCCTTCCCCTTATCCTTATGCACACTAATGCTAATTAGGGGTACTAGCTTTCACACTACAGAGTAGGGACCCCTAACCCGGACTTCGACCCTTGGTTGGCCTAACTGAACACACTGAAGGTAGCTCTTTTTGCCCCATGCTTATTCAAGAAACACAAATAAGCTTTTAGGAATTACAAAAGTGTGCATATACTAACCCAAGGATACCCCCCAACCTCAAATACCACTCATGCTTTTCATTCCTTTTCTATTTTCTTTCTTTCCTTTCTACCATTTTTTTTTTTTTTTTTTTTTTTTGCAAAACCTCTCAACTTCCAATGGCCAAGACACACACTAACTTGCAGTAAATCAGGAACTCCCAAGCAAGAACCTTACCCCTATCGGAGTGACAACAAGCTTATGAACTCCATAAAGTGAATCTAGTCCCTCAAGTCTACCTAAAGGACAGGCCATGTGCTCAGGTGTGCAAGAAATTTAGGAAAACTTTAAAACCTACCCTCAAAATTAAGCTAGCAAGCAAAACTTCACCTAAAGACCAAAGAAAGAGCATACAAGAAACTAGACGGCATTATCATGACTAAAACCCAAGCACCTAGAATTCAGTTATTAGAACTCAAATCATTTTCCAATGATTCCAGAAGCAAAATAGGTCCACTGCTCATATGCATGGCCTCCAACCAAAATTAATAGGAGCAAGTAGATAAACATGAAATAATAGTGATCTGGTGCTCAGTTGCAACCAGCGTCAGCCTAAGATCCACTAGCATGCAAACAACCAAACCCATCATGATCAATCCCCTCAATGTAATCTAAAAACATGCATACATAAAATAAAGGAAAGGAAACAGAAAACCTCCCCTGATTGCATATCACGTCAGTTGGTGTAGATGTCGAAGACTGCTTAGCGTGAACCCCCCAACTCAAGTCGCCATGTATGCTGAATCGTTCAATATAACGTCCTCCAGACACATAGGATAGGTCTCCATCCATACCTCATCACTCGATCAAGCTATGGCTAACCTCGCCAATCAGTGTGCCGCCTGATTCCCTTCACGGTGGGTGAAATCGAACAGTACCTGCAAATCAGAAGGAATTGTCGTCAGTGCATTTGTAATAATCATACCCAGATCAGAGACATCTTCACGTTCTCGATTAAGAAGCTGGAAAACTCTACTCGAGTCCGTCTCGAGAACTGTTGGGCCGAAACCCATATCTGTCACCAACTCCAGACTTTTCACTGCTGCATATCCTTCTGCCATGTCCACATCTCTCACGTTGTCCCTAGTGAAAGTCGCCGACAGCATCACTTAGCCCATAGGATCTCGCACAATTATCCCGAGGCCTGCCCTGGACACATCAGACAGGAAAGAGGCATCAAAATTCACCTTATACCAGCCATTCCTCGGAGCCCTCCACACTATCCTCTCTCGACAAACCGACTCTCGATCCCCTTCCCTACTCCTCCTCCCAGCCTCACGGAAAGCCAGTACATACCCCTTTGCCCATTCCATTAGCCCACTCGGTCTATCAGCTCCTTGAAGTCGGACTTTATTTCGGGCCGACCACATTGACCACCATAGCATCACCAGTTCCTCAAATCTCTCATTCCCTACCACCTCCTTGATGTCCCTACAAAGTAGTAGACAGCTCCCTGCTCGAGGGCGGGGAATTCAACCTCGGACTTGAGGGTACATGTCAATTACTACTTAGTTATACTTACTTTAGCAATTTAGTTATACTTTATATTGCCTATTTTAAAAACAATCATTGTCATTTTGTTTTGTTAGTTTGTTGTTAACTTTCTTATCTTATCATATAAAAGTTGATCACAAACTGATTCATTCAGAACACCTAAAATTTATTTCTTTCTCCCTAACTTTCTCTCTCTAACATTTTTTTTTACTTCTCTAACTAATATTTTTTATCTAACATATCTTGCTCTAAGTTTTCTTTCTTTAACATTTTTCTTTAACTAAGGTTCTCTATTTGAGATCTCCCGCGCTCTTTAGCCCTGTTTGATAACCATTTTGTTTTTTGAAAATTAATCCTATAAATACTACTTCTACCCATAAGTTTTTTGTTTTGTACCTACCTTCTTTCCATATTTTCTAAATCCAACTCAAAGTTTTGAAAACTAAAAAAAAGTAGTTTTCAAAAACTTGTTTTTGTTTTTTAAATTTAGCTAAGAATTCCAATATGTCCTTAACAAAGATGAAAATTAAACTATAGTAAGGAAATTATGATAAAACAAACATAATTTTTAAAAACCAAATAGTTATCAAACGGGGTCTTATTTATTTATTTTTTTGACAACACTTTTGTCTATTTAACATTTATTTCTCATTTTCTAATCAATATTATTCCTCTTTAACATATCTCTTAATCCTTAACTTTTCTCTCTTGCTAAAACTTTTCACGCTCTAACGTTTTTTTTTCCTCCTCTAAATCCTTTTTCCTATCTCCTAAAGTTAACGTTTCTAACTTTTCTCTCTAAAAAATTTATCTCTTTGCAAGTTTTTTTTTTTTTTTTTTTTTTTTTTTTTTTTTTTTTTTTTAAGGATATAAGGTTTTATTTCTCTACCTCCATGTATTTTGCTCTCTCTAACATTATCTCCACCTAACTTTTTAAAAACCAGAAAAATAAAAACAATTATCAAATATTCTTTTCTATTTTTTAAAAACAGAAATCCAAAAACAGTTACCAAAACATATATGATTTTTTTTTTTAAAAAAAATTAAGAACCAAAAACCAAAAATTGAAAAATTTATTAAATGTGGCCATGATTAACCTATTAGGCATTCTAATGTTTGAGTGTTTTTTCAATGTAGTACGTCCTTAATGTTTTAAAATTTTCAATTTAGGGTTTAAGGTTTATTGTTGGTGAATGTTAAAATTGACTAACAATAAACTTACATGACATAATACATATTGAATTCGCGAAAGTTTAGAAGAGGAAAAAAGTCATCTACAAGAGAAAAGTTTCTAATTCTTCCTCCAAATTGATGAGAAATTAGTAAAAATTGTAATTTTTCTTCTCTTAGATGATTTATTTTTCTTCCTCTAAATTTCTGCTAGTTCACTAAATTAAATATATGGTATGTACATTTATCATCAATAGATTTTAACATGACAAATTTTGGTGGATGGGCTAATTTGAAATCCTATTTTCAGATTTGTCAAAAGATTTGAAAATTTAGAAGATTAGACTTTCGTGTGAATTTTCTTACCATATTACCCTTGCTTTGATTCTCTCTCCATAATCAAATTCAACCTTGAGAATATTTTGTCAATTATCTTTCATAATTAATATTCAATCCATATATATATCTATCTTCCTAATTCTCTCCAAGTTCCACAATTTTAACAATTGGATTAAATTCTATTTGTTGATTTCTCAAGTTCATCTTCTTCTCTCTCTATAATAAATTTATTGATTTTGTTTATTCTCTTTCCTATATTATACCTAATAATTATATGTTTTAAATTTTTTTTGAAAATTTTAATCTTTTTTTTTTCATAATAATCTCACGTTTTTTACATTGATTTTGTATAGCACGATTTTTTTTTCAAGATTTTTTTTCATTTTACAAAAAAAAAAAAAAAAACACTTCGATATTTGTTTATAATTTCATATATACTTATATATACCATGTATTTATGTGTGTGTTATTTGGGGTCGACCGAGGGCGAGGCTGGGGATTGGGATCTCGGTTCCTTGCTCCTTGATGACCTGACTCTTGCTCCGGGTGGACGCTGTGCTGGCCCTTTCTGCTCGACATTCAGAGTGGTCCATTTTTACCTATAGCAGGATCAAATCCTCAAGTTATTCTTGTGAATGCTTTTAACATACAGACTTGTGTTGGAAAATTTGTTTCGCGAACAAAATTTCGTACTCTTTCAATCTGTTTGGATGACCAACAGTAAATATCTAGAAGTTAAAAACCTTGTATTTAAAGTTTAGGATAATAAATATTAGTGTTTGGGTATGTAGGATAATTAATATGGAGTTAAATATTTGTGTTTGTTTATTGGTTTTGTTTAATTAGGAAAAAAATAATTTCAATTATTAGATTTAATTAAAATATTTATATTAGCTAGATAAGTAATTAATAAATAAGTCCATGGTAATGATTAATTTTCTCTTTTTTCTTTCCTCTCTCGTCTCCATTTGCCAAGAAAAAAAAAGTCCCTAATAAAAAATCTCATCTCCAAGAAGGGGTTATTAAGAATTGTGAATTATTTTTATAAAAAAAATTAGATAAAAAAAAGGCAGCTGTAAAATTATTTAGAAAAAGCTTATCTATTGTAAATAAATAAATTTAATTTAATTTATTTAAAAAACTCTGAAAAAACAAAGCAGCTGTCGTGTCTCTTGGAGAGACGTGAGGTGGCTGCCGTGTATGGTTGCGTCTCTCGTTTTTTCTAAATAATTTTACAGCTGCATTTTTTATCTAATTTTTTTTTTATAAAAATAATTTACTATTCTTAATAACCCCAAGAAGGGTAATAAAAACTTCTAGTTTATAGGATGTTTTTATCCATTGATAATAATTACTTTAGTTTTAAAAAGTAAACATCAATGAAATAAACATGGACGTTTTTTTATCATTACCAAAATTCATCTTTTTTTTTTTTTTTTTTGGACAATATGGAGGTGGGGGATTTGAACCAAAGAACTCGTGGTTATCGGTACATCTTTATGTCAATTTAACTATGCTCTTGTTTCCAAAACTCATCTCTCTCAAAACCAAACCAATGAAACATGAAATTTGTTTTTAAAATTAGGTTAAATTAAAATTTTACCCGATCAACTTTTTTATGGTATCTCTATTATTTAATTTTTAAATATTACAAATTTTGGATTATAATTCTATGTGATTTTTTTAATTATTACCATAAATAAATAATAATGTGATATAGATCGATTTAAGCATATCTCAATTGATCAAGACATATCATTTCTACCTTCGTAAAAATCAGAAGTTCAAATCCCTACCACACGTTTTTGTTTGTGGGGGCTAAAAAGATAATAATAATGTGCCATGTTTGTTAGCTTATTATTTGACATCACATGGAAAATAGATGGCAACAAGAAGTGGGCACTTGAAACAAAATAGAGTTATGTGTAAAATAATTGTCATTATTTTTGTTTGCCATGCTTATTATTTAATTTGTTATTGTTTTGATTTTTTTGCTTTTAATTTTATAATTACTTTTAAGTATTATAATCAACCAAGTGACTTGTAAAATTAATATTGTAAGCACAATTTCAACCCTGTTCACACGTAACTTCGAAGATGGAGACACGTGGAATAAACAATATATTTGTATTAATGTAATATGCGTGTGGGTGTACAATCTCTAACTTTAATCCTCTGATTCTCTCTCTTATGTGTGTGAGTGTGTTTCACTCGAGGGCTGGAACGCTTGATCTCGAGTCTGAAGCTTCAATGGATTCTTGGAGCTTGAAGTCTTCCAGTCTTGAAGGAGTCTTCAATCTTCAAGAAGTGTTGATGTCCTGAAGAGTCTTTGATCTTCAAGGAGTGTTGAAGTCTTGAAGAGTGTTGGGTCTTCAAGAAGTGTTGATATCCTGAAGAGTCTTTGATCTTCAAGGAGTGTTGAAGTCTTGAAGAGTGTTTGGTCTTCAAGGAGTGTTGAAGTCTTGAAGAGTGTTTGGTCTTCAAGAAGTGTTCAACACTTGAACTTATGGATTGCAGAGAGTCTTCGGTCTTCAGACTTGGTGGAGTCTCTCTGAATTCTCTAGTTCTGCTTGAGAGCTTTGAAACTCTGAACTCTGGTCTTTGTGAGAGTATAGAATTTCTGAACCCTTGAAATGGGGGAGAACCTCTCTATTTATAGAGTTCTCGCTGGATGGGCCCTGGTGGCTTTTGGGCCTAACAACTTGGGCTTGGGCTCAACTATTTAGTCTTGGGTTTGGTTCATATTTGACCCAAAACCATATGACCCAAATCTGATCCAATTAATTATTTTGTTAATTAATTGGTCAAATTAATTAATTTGATCAAAATAATTTATTTTCTAATTAATTGATCAAATAGAAATTTAGCTCTTTAAATTTATAATTGGCCAACTTTGTCTTCAAATTAAATTTGGGACACATGTCAATTTATAATTGGTCCCAAATTTAATTATTTGTAATTTCGCCATTAATTTTAAATAATGATGTGACAATTTGTGATTGGACAAAATTTCTCCTTCAACAAACTCCTATTCATAATTTTTTTTTTATCTTAAGAGAATTAAAAAAACATCATTTAAAATATATATATATATATTTGAAACAATACTAGGAGGCAACAAAATGAAAAAACGACGTCTAAGAAACAATTATCCAAATATATTTCTATAGAACTTTTAATTTCAAAAATAAAAAACAATTTTGTAAATAGTTTCCAATCACCATCCTAAGTTATTTTAGCTCAACAACATTCTACATTCTCTTCATAGTTTACGTTCACTCATATATCATGTTCATTCACATCAGAGTATAGGTACACCTTCACTCTCAATTATATGTACATGTTGTACTTATAATAATTTTGAATATGTCTACCTTTATGTAGATTTGCCATATGCATAGTGTCACCGTCTTATCACAACTTCAAGCGAGTACTCCAATCCAATATGCCCATTTTAGGGACTTGTTATATATATCATTTTAGGGACTTGTTCCATCTAATCATTTATTTCAAAATTGAAAAAAAAATAGTAAAAATGATAGTATTTAAATATTCTAAATACCAACTTATAATAATCCTCCACCCACTATGTATATATATTTTACCTTAATAATTTCAATTCAATTCGATTAAATTCAAACTCAAAAAAAAAAAAAAAAAAAAAAAAAAAAAAAAAAAAAAAAAAAACCACGAATTGCAACTCGACTTATTTAAATCATCTAAATAAAGTTACTATAATAAATTTATAATATAATCCCATTCAAATTATTTGAATTTGGATCCTTTAGGTCATTATTTAAAAAAAAAAAAAAACATTTATTTCAACGAAAATGAATATCGGGATCTCGTTTGATAATCATTTGGTTTTTTTTATTTTTTAAAATTAGGTTCGTTTTTCCCCAATTTTCTTACTATGGTTTTCATCTTTGTTAATGAAAACATTTGAATTCTTAGCCAAATTCCAAAAACAAAAACAAGTTTTTGAAAATTATTTTTTTTGGTTTTCAAAATTTTGCTTGGTTTTTGAAAACATAGGATGAAGAAGGTAGATAACAAAACAAAGAAACGTATAGGTGGAAGTAGTGTTTATAAACTTAATTTTCAAAAACAAAAAACCAAATAGTTATCAAACGAGACCTTAGTTATCAAAATATCCTATTTTATCCCAAATACTTTATGTATGGATGAAAAATGGCCACCCAAAGGGACCTCCACCACAAAGTGAGAATTAGCCATTTGTTTTTTTGTAATATAATGTATTTCAAAATAAAAAAGAGGGAAGTTTGAATTAATAACTTGAGAAGGACCACAACTTTAATCATCTCTTGTGCATAGAAATTTAAGAAACTTTAAAAGAAGCTGAAAAATGTACCTCCTCTCTTCCTCTTTTTATAACCCTAATTTTTCAAACTTAGTTTTTGGGGGAAAATTGAACTACAAGAATTTCAGTTTTATAACATTTTGGTCCTCATACTGTTTTTTTTTAAAAAATAATTCTGACCCTAATGTTTTAAAAAATATATGATGGTTAATTCATTATAGTTTATGTAATAATTTCAAAAGATCTAATATATTTGAAAATTTGTCTAATAAACCCAAAAAAAAAAAAAAAAATATCAACTCATATATCTTTTATTGATAAACAAATTAATAATAAACAAAAAAATTATCTCCCAAAGAAAGAATTTAAAGAGGGGTTGATGATACATGTGCAAAGTATTGAAGATTGTGATATCAAAGAATGTTTTCACACAATCTTAATAATCCACAAACTAATTTAAATAGGTTAGACCTAGCTCCATAGATCAAATTAGAAATATTTGATAAAATAAATTTAAAAATTGGATTTTTACTTATTTAAGTTTTGAAAACACACATATTAATATAAAAAAAATTAAAAGATGATATTTGAGTTTGTAATAGTTAGAAGGGAAAATTTAAACTTTTATGATATATATATATAGTTCAACAATATTTGAAGGTGGGACTAATAACCGCTAAATTATGCTTACTTTTGGTAGTGTTTTACGAAATAACGAGTTTAGAAAATTTATTTCTCCTTCCTCCAAAGGAAAAGTACAGAGTGGTAAAAATTATTGAAGCATGTTTGACAATTATTTATTTTTTAGTTTAATTTCTTTTTTTTTTTATAATCTACTTTTTATAACGTCCTCAAAATTCTAATTAAATTTTAAAAAATAATAAATTGTTTTAACATTATATTTTTGTTTTTGAGGTATGATTGGAATTTCAAAATATCATAAAAAAAATAAAATACCATTATGGTTCCTAAAGTTTATCCCTTCTTAATTTGGTATTAAAGTATTTAAAAAAAAAAACTCTATTTTTAGCACCTCAAGTTTTGGTAAATCTTACATTATTGTGGATCATATAAATAAAAATCTGGTTGGAATTTCTCAAAAAAAAAAAAAAAAAAAAAAAAATCTGGTTGGAAGTTGGAAGTAGACCATGAGAGAAAGAACCAGAACCTTCTTGGTTTATTTTTAGTTTAAGATAGAAATTGAGAAAGATAAGGTTAAAGTAAATTCAATCATTTTTTTCAAGTTAGATTTTTTTTTTTTTTTTCAAAATTTGCTATAAAATCTTGAATAATAGAGATCATAAGAAAATAACCAATCATTTTTTTTTATATAAAGATTTTATATCATCAATGGCTGAATCAAGAACTTACTAAAATAGAAATGCTCACTTTAAAAATTAAATAAGAAACCCTTTATAAAAAGAATCAAATAAGAAATAGAGATAAACCCTTTCAGATCAAATTATATTTTTTAACCCATAAAAATTAAGTAAAAAGTATAATTTTAAAGAAAATGAAAACAAAATCATTACAGAAAGGACTTTAAAAAAATATATATACAACCATGCATGTGAACTGTGAAGTAGCTAGGGGACTAAATCTCTTCCATCTAAAAAAATGTAATAAATGTCTTTATCCACCAACTATATTTGGATTGACTAAAAAAAAACTAATGTAGGAGAGAAAATTTAAAGGGTGTGTTTAGTTAGTGATGTAAAAACAGAGATTTGAAAATAAGGAATTCAACCAAAACAAAGTTATTTCATGTTTTCAGATATGTGTTTGGTAGTAGATTTAGAAATTGGATCACAATTTTCAGATATGTGTTTGATAATAGATTTATAAACCATAAACTCAACTAGTTGTAGTTATCAACTAAATATTAGGTTGAATATAAACTATTATTAATTAATTTATAAACATGTTATAAGTTATAAATTTTGTATAATTATTATTTTACAATATCATATACTTTATAATACATTATATTATACATATTTTAATTTAACAAAAATTAATTGAGTTTATAACATGAAATACTATATTTATTAAAGTTTTTAGTTTTTTTTTTATTTAATTCTGCATTTTAAAATTTCAAATACAAAATCTAGATACACTACAAACATTAAAAAAAAAATCAAAATTTCCACCATTTGGATCATAGAATCCAAAAACAATTTAAAAAAAAAACATCTACCAAACGCATATTCACTAAATTTAGTGAATCCAAAAACATGAAACATATTCAGATTGTCTACCAAACAGGTCCATAACAAATGTCTTTATTCACCACTTGCGTTCGGATTGACTAAAAACAACTTTTTTGTTTGGTACAAACAAATATAGGAGTGAAAATTTAAACCTCCAACCGTATCGGAATGAATATATCTTGACTGGTTGAGCTATACTCATCTTTTTTTAGTTAGTTTATTATTATTATTTTGAGTAGTTTTAGGTTTGTGAGTTATTGTCTATATTATTTTGTAATAATGGCATTTGGGACCAAAAGAAAAAGGAGGTTATAATGATCCACAGACAAACAATTAATGAAAAAATTAATTGGATAGAAATGGGAACCAAACATTTATAAGTTGACATTTAAAAGGCTGTTTTAATTATATGTACAAATCCACAGTATAAATATTTAAAGCACATGCTATGCTAATCCTTAATTATTCCCTGTTTCCCAGTGCCAATTTTTGTTTTCTTATACAAACTTGTCACTTTTTTCTGTTTCCTTCTTCCACAAACCATTTTCAAAATAGTTTTTTCAATCTTTGTTTTTTTTTTTTTTCTTTTAAGAATTATTATTATAAAATAAATTCTTAATGTTAATGTCATTATTAAATTAAATATTTTTTTATTTAAATTTAATTTTTTTTTAAAAAAAATTGTTTTCAAATTGAATATTTCTTGACTGTTTTAAAAGAAAAAGGAAGGATAAAGATGGCATGAAATAACAATTGCTTTTGATGAATTTATATATATTCTTGGAGTTTTGATTTGCATGTTCTTCGAGGTTTTATTTCCTTATTTTGTTAATATCTAAGGATTCGTTGGATTTTTGTTTTTAATTATTCTGTTTTTTTTTTAATAAGATTGTCTACTAATAATTTCTTTTGTCAAAAATGGTTTAAAATCTTAGGCAAATTGTGAAAAGAAAAGAAACGTATTGAAAAGTGATTTATTTTAATTTGAATATAGTTCAATGAATAAGACATCAATTATCATCTCAAAGATCGATGAGTTGATCTTCCACCATCGCAATTGTTATACATCAATTATTATCTCAAATTGTTTTTAATCTTTTAAATTAAATTTTATTTTTTGAGACACTTTTATCAAAATAAAATTATAAATTAAATTTCATTTCGGTATTAGTTATATATATATATTATATATATATTTTTAATGAGGATTAAATATCAAAATACATTTTAACCATGTGAGTTAAAAGTAGTTTATGTTTTATTTATTTATTTTAGAAAGAAGTAGTTTATGTTTTAATTTGATGAAATAGACAAAATACTTGACCGTAATAACTTATTTGATGCAAAATTGGTTGTTGTTATAGAAAATTGTCTCACTAAAGTGTCGGTTATACTAATAATTGATAAACTCATAAAATTATTGTTTATAAATTTATATATCACATCATTCTTTTAGATTTCTTTTGATAACTATTTCATTTTCTGTTTTTCATTTTTAAATAATAGAGTCGTTTAAAACCCATTTGATAGTCATTTGGTTTTTGATTTTGGGTTTTTGAAAATTAAGCCTATAAACACTACTACCCCATAAGTTTATTTGTTTTTGTCATCTACTCACTTCCCATGTTTTCAAAAACCAAGTCAAGTTTTAAAAACTATAGGCTCTATTTGATAACCATTTCATTTTTTGTTCTTGGTTTTTGAAAATTATATTTGTTTTCTCTCAATTTCGTTACCATTGTTTTCATCTTTGTTAAGGAGACAATAGAGTTCTTAGCCAAATTCCAAAAACAAAAACAAGTTTTTGAAAACTACGGCATGTTTGATAACCATTTGGTTTTTTGTTTTTGAAAATTAAGCTTATAAACACTACTCCCACCTGTAAGTTTTTTTTTTTTTTTAATCCACTCTCTTTTCATGTTTTCAAAAACCAAGTTAATTTTTTAAAACTAAAAGAAGTAGTTTTCAAAAACTTGTTTTCGGAATTTGGCTAGGAATTCAAATGTGTCTTTAACAAAGATGAAACTCATAGTAAGAAAATTGAGAGAAAAGAAGCATAATTTTCAAAAACCAAAAACCAAATGGTTATTAAACAAGGTTTACGTTTTTTTTTTTCTTTTCAAAACTTAACTTGGTTTTTGAAAACATGGGAAGGATGTAAGTAACAACCCAAAGAAATATATAGGTGGAAGGAGTGTTTATAAGCTTAATTTTCAAAAACTAAAAATAAAAAATGAAAATGTTATCAAACGACACCTAAAAAAAATAATTTTCAAAAACTTGTTTTTGTTTTTGGAATTTGGCTAAGGACTCAAATGTGTACTTAACAAAGATGAAAACCATAGTAAGAAAATTAGAACAAAACAAACATAATTTTCAAAAACCAAATGGTTATCAAATCGGACCTTAATAACCTTTTTTTTTTTGTTTGTAAAAAATCTTTTGGAAATTGTGAGTAAATTAACAAAAAATAAATAAATAAATAAATAGTTTTTAAAAACCAGATTTTCAATTTCTCTATTTAGCTTTTCTTTCTCTTTCTCTATTTATTGTTTTTTTTTTTTTTTTTTGGAGAATTCTCTTTCTCCTTTTTAAACCTTTTTTTAATTAACACACAAAAAAAAAACCCTCACTTTTCATTCTCTAAAAATTTGATCTTTTCTCCAAACCTTTCTCTTTCTATTTCTAAACTTTTTTTTTTTTTTTGAGTTCCTCTCTATTTCTAAACTTGATTACGTTTCTCTCTAACAAAGTTATCTTAAAACATCTCTCTGATATTGTTTTCACTCTTATTTATTTTTCTTCCTAATAAATACAACTCTAATTTTTCTATCTAACATTTCTCTAAATTTTCTCTCACTACATTTTTTTTTTCTAACATATCTTTTATTTTCAACTTTACTCTCTCTCTCAATATATCATCCTTTCTCACTTTTTTTCCACTAAAATTTATTTCTTTCCTCAACTTTCCTTTCTCTTATTCAAACTAATATTCTATTTTTGCAAGAACTCTAACTAATATTCTAACCTCTGTCTTAGACTTCATTTGATAACATTTGGTTTTTTTGTTTTTGGTTTTTGAAAATTATACTTGTTTTCTCCTAAATTCCCTACCATGGCTTTCATCCTAGTTAAGGTTGCATTTGAATTCCTAGCCAAATTTTAAAAACAAAAACAAGTTTTATTTATATCTCCAAAATTGGACTTGGTTTTTGAAAACAAGGTAGAAGATTGATATTAAAACCAAGAAACTTATAGGTGGAAGTATGTGTGTATAAGCTTAATTTTCAAAAACCAAAAACCAAAAATAAAATGGTTATCAAACGGGCCTAAAATAATTTAATTTTATCTCTCTAAACCTACTCTTTTTATTTTTTTTTTTCTAAAAAGCATTTATCTCTTGTTCTCTATAAAGTTTTATTTCTATCTCCATATATTTTTTTTTTTGTTCTCTCTAATACATTTCTTTATCTTTTTAACTTTTTAGAAATCCGAAAGCCAAAATAATTATCAAACATGTTTGATCTTTTGTATTTAAGAAACAAATATATATATATATATATATATATATATATATATATATATATATATATCAAACATATGTGGTTTTTCGTTTTTCAAAAATAGAAAACCAAAAACAAAAATGTTGTCAAACGGTAGTTTAATTTTTAGTATTGGCTTGTCAAGATTTAGTTGAATAAAAATCAATACATAAGTGATAAAATTGAAAATTTTAAAATATGAGATGAAACTAAAAAAAAAAAAGAAAAAAAACTCGAACGTTAGGAACTAAAATATATATTGAGGCAAAAAAAAGTTTTTCAAAGAATAAACTACATAAAACAATGATTATTTGCAAACCAAGATTGTTTAAAAAAAATGAAAATATGTACAACTATCAAAACATTAAAAACTGTTTGGTATGCCATATGAATTCTGTTTTATGTTTCAAATTTGTTGAATATAAGAAGTGGATTCAATGGATATTTGTTTAGCAAACTTGTTCTTTTTTTAATTAAAAACTATTTTTCGATTTTGTGATCCAACATTTTTATGTTTATTCGAGGTATCAAGATATTGAATTTGAAAATTTTAAAAATAGAATAACATTAAAGAAAAATAAAAATTTTGATAAATATTTATTTCATATTATAAACTCATTTCAATTTTATTAAAATTTAAATATGAATGACATAATACATTATAAATTTATATAATATTTTATAATAATAAGTATACAAAATTTATAATATAAAAAATGTGTAAATAAATTAATTAATAATTTTTTCAAAAAAATAAATTAATAATAGTTGAGATTCAATCTAATATTTAGTTGGTAATAACTTTACTAACGGCCAAAGTGAGCATAGTTCACCAAAAGACCAAAGATTCAAATCTCCACCTCCAAATATTGTTGAACTAAAAAAAGCTACAACTATTCTTATGATTTAAAGATATATTATCAAACACATTTTGAAAAACAAAATTAAATTGAGATACTGATTTTAAATATGCTACCAAACACATATTCAAAAACACTGAAAACACGAAAGACAACTTTGTTTTCCATTGAATCCCTTGTTTTCAAATTCTTATTTTTAGATCACCAACCAAACTCACTTTTTCTTTTTATCTTCTATTTTGAAAATGAACACGTCGAGGAAGAACACGATTTTATGTTGATTTGGACTTAGGGTATTTTTGGTTAAAATTTTTAAGTGTTTAATTTTGAAAAAAAAAAAAATCATTTTAAAAAAAATTCTTGTATATTTGGCAACCACTAAAAATGACTTATTAAAAAATGAGATTGAGAAATAAACCATTTTGAAAGAAACACTTGAAAGCAAATTTTTAAAAATGAGTTTTTAGGTATATAATAACTTTGGTATAAAAACACTTATGAACAAATGTAACCAAACATATGAGTGTTTGAATTCTAAACAATTTTTATACAAAATGTTTTTTAAAAAATACATTCTTGAAAAACATTTAAACTAAAAGGTATTCCAAACGAGCCATTATTCTTCGCAAAGGATTTCACATTATGATCAGTTGAGTTTTATAAATTAAAAAGAGTAACATTCATAAAAACATTTTTCTAACATTTCACTAATTTCTCCCCTCATTATTCAGGCTCTCGGAGTCAATTGGATGAGATTGATTTTTTTTTTTTTTTTTTTTTTTTTTTTTTTTTGTAAAGATGAGATTGAATATTTAAAAAAGAATATTTGACAAGGAAAAATAAAAATGTTCCAAAATAATAACATATTGATTATTGAGAGAAGTTTGAAAAACAATCATAAAAACATTTTTTAAAATAGTTATTCGAGCATGATTTTTACTTCTATTATGAAACCAAATTTTCAAACAACCCCTCAAAAAAAAAAAAAAAAAAATCTAAACAATCCCTCAAAAAAGTCTTCTTCCCATGTATGAGCATTGATTTTACTTTATCACTAGGATGCAATAATTGAATTCTCGTCTTATCAAAAAATTAAAAAAAAAAATTGAATTCTCGTCTTATCAAAAAATAAAAATAAATAAAAAAAATTGAATTCTCGTCTTATCAAAAAAAAATTTTAAAAAAATTGAATTCTCGTTATGAAAAAACCGTTACAAGGATAAATCATGAGAGGAATATTGAATGCTAAAATTTGTGTAGAATAATATCCTTAAAGCTTTCAAAAATCTTTATTTTTGAACAATACTTGACTACTGGTACGTAGAGATCTCCCTACATACTCTATTCAAATCTTGACAAGTAAAAAAGAGAAAAGTAGAAAATGAGAACTTTTTTTATGCCTCTTATTTGTAACATTTTAATGGTGGTATGTATGAAGATCGCTACATACTGATATGCAGCCAAGTATTTTCCTTTGTTTTTCTACTTGGGTTTAGTTTTTTAAGTCTATAATCTATATAAAGGTTAGCGTTCAAAATATGAGAATTTTTTAATTATATTTTAAAAAATATCATCCCATCAAGAAAAAATAATGAAAATTTATATTTAAATATTTATGGTTAAATTACATGTTTAATCCTTGAACTTTTAAGGTTATGTCAATTTAGTCCTTGAATTTTACAAAGTTTCAAATAGATTCTTGAACTTTCAATTTTGTTACCAATAGGTCTCAAAACTTTAAAGTATCCAATAAGTCCTTAAACTTTCACTTTTGTGTTGAAGAGATTCCTCAACTTTTAATTTCGTGTCTAATAAGTCATCCTTGACCTCCTATTCAACATTTTTTTAAATTCACAAGTCTACTACATACAAAATTGGAAATTTAGAGTTTCAATAGGCATAAGATTCAATTTTATATATAATATAGATTGGTTAATTTTTAAAAATATCAAATATATCAAGGACCTATTAGACACAAAATTGAAAGTTCAAAAATCTATTAGACATTTTTAAAGTTCAGGGATCATATTAACAAAATTGAAAGTTCAGGAACTTATTAGAAACATTTTAAAGTTCAGGGACCTAATTGATACAAAACGTTGAAACTTCATAGCCTAAACTTGTAATAGAACCAATATTTATTTAAGGTAAACTGCATGAATAGCTATTACAATCCAACTGACAAGTTGTAACAATCAAACCTCCATGCTGCGTTGAAATAATGAAATTGGGTCCAAACTATATTATAACTAGGATTAGATTTTCCAACTTATGGCTCACTGACACACACCACTCAACACATTTCTATTTTCATAAAAGTCTTTCTTTCTCTTTTTATAGTAATTAATCTATTTATTTTTTTATATATATTTTATCCCGAACATTGAATCTAACTCGATCTAACAAATTCTTCTCGCTCTTCCTAAAAGCTTCCGTTTTTTCTCAACTATAGCTAAAAAAAAACATAAGTTGTCAAAATGAACATAACTCGACCGTAATTGGCATGTATCCTCAACCAAGATGTCAGATGTTCGAATTCCTCACCCCAAATTTTTGTTGAACTCAAAAAAAAAAAAAAAAAAAGTTAGCTAACATGAATATTCATAAATCAAAGTCACTTCTACATACATGTTATGAGTTTTTGCACATATCTTAAAAGGAAATTATAAAAATGAAAAAAAAAAAAAAAAAAAAAAGTGACATGAACAACGAGAAAAATGTTCATGGACTAATACAAGTTTGAAGGTTATTTAGAAACATATATGTTTAATGGAAAATGTTGCAAATTTGTTGTAACTAATTTGTAGAATTAGTTAGGGTGGCCTTCTTTATGTTCTACATATTAATTAAGCTTAATGAACTAATTAATGTGATGGACCAACTTTAATAATTTCTTCCATCATAGTTGTTTTCTTCTACAAAGGAAAACTCATGCTAACATGAAATGGAAATGTTTTAGACTAATTTTATTGTTTATCTTATTAATGCATTACTATAGAAAACTTTAAATTTAAACTCTATTTGTGTAAGGGTCATTTGATAACCATTATGTTTTCAGTTTTTGTTTTTCATTTTTAAAAAACAGGGTTGTTTGATAATCATTTCTATTTTTTAAAAACATTTTGAAATTATAAGCAAAATTAAAAAACAAAAAAAAAAAAAGTTTTTAATAACATATTTCTATTTTTAAAAAAATTCATTTTTCTTCTGATGTTTTTCCCTCTTTTACCTATCTCTCTCCCAAAAATTCCATTTTATATTTTTTTTTCTCTCTAAAACGTTTTTCTCTCTACAAAATTTCCTTTTCTCTCTTTAAAATTCTCTCAAAACTTTTTTTCTCTCTATAACTCATCTATTTCTAAAAAGTTATCCATAATTTTTCTCTCTCTAATGAACATATTCTACATTTTCTTTTGAGAAAAAAAAAATATCCCAAAATTTTCTCTCCCTAAACCTTTTCTTTATTTTTCTAATTTATCGTTCTTTTTTTAGCATATCTTTTACTCTTAACCTTTCTATCTCTCTAAATTTCTCCTTTTATTTAATTTTTCTATCTAAAATTTATCTCTTCTACCCTAACTTTTTTTTTTCTTTTTTCTCTAACTAATCTATTTTATGGTGTCTGACTAATATTTATTTTTGTTTCGATGTCTCCATACATTTTTCTCTCTCTAAAACATCTTTTTATCTCTTTAATTTTTTAAAAACAGAAAACAAAAAACAGTTATTAAACATATATGGTTTTTGCTTTTAAAACACAAAAAAAAAAAAAAAAAAAAAAAAAAAAAAAAAAAAAAAAAAAAAACTAAAAGGGTTATCAAACAGCGTCTAAGCTTTTAAGTTTCTCACAAACCTTCAATTTGATATCATATATTGTTGTTTATTTTCTATTTAAGGAAAATATGAATTAAATACTTGTGGGTTATGTTTCAAATTTTAAGATGAACCAAAATGTTTACAAATCATTATCACAATTTAAACTATATCAAAAAATTTAAAATATATATTTTTTCAAATATAATATTCAACCATTTAAAATTATAGAATAAGTATGAAAGTTATTACCAAATCCTATTTCAAAAAGAATTTGAATTTTTTTTTTTTTTAATTTTAGCACTAAACAATAATGAAGTAAATATCTACCTAGAGAAACTATAAAGTGTTAACAAAATGTAAATAAAAAAATAAAATAAAATTAAGAGCAACAATGGAATCTTCCAAGAGAGAGAGGGCACAACATAATTATATATATATATTATAATATATTATATGCTCAGAAGTTGGTTTTAATATTTTGATTAGAGAGAACATAGATGGAAGCATTCAATAACATTAAACAAAAGGAAAAATCTTATTATTTCTTTCATATTTTATGAAAGAAATCATAATTATAAGATAATATTAATTAATACAAATGGCTCTCATAAAATATATAATTAACACATATATCAATTTAATTTCCTCTTCCCCTCCTTGAATTTGCTTTTACTGGCAGTATTCGAATTCTCTTCGCCACTCGCACAAAATCACTGTCACACACAAATTTCATATTATTAATTATTCTCTTTATTTACATAATGTTTTCAGGAAAAAAAAAAAAAAAAAAAAGAAAACAAATATATACATTTCTGTTTTTAAAATTAAAAAAAAAATCCGTCTTTATATTTAGAAAATGTTTTTTTAGTTCCATTAAATAGTTTATTTTAGTTTTCACTATCAAAGGTGAAGGTGAAGATTTTATCATCTAGGTTGTTTCTCTCTTTGTTTATGTTTTTAGTTTCCAAACGTATTTTCATTAAAATTAAAGAATAATCTAAAAAAGGATTTTAAAAAATATTTAATGAAAAAAGATGATTAATTCAGATATAAAAATAAAAATCAATCAAATAAATCCTTAAATTACCCTTATTTAAAATATAATATAACTATATATAGTGCAATTTTGTTAAATTTAGAACAAAATTTTGAAGAAAAAATTTAGAGAGAAAAAAAAAAAACCCTTAATTATATATACTGTGTGTAATTTATAATATGAACACTTACCCTAAACTCTCTGTTGCAACTCTAACCTACACTAGTTGAGTTCAATTCAATAAATTCAAAGAATTTTGTAAGCTTGGAGTGATCTCATAATTTCAACCACTAAAAAAAAATTGAGGTTATTTTATTGCAATTCCAAAATTTTAATTTTTACAAACTTCGAGAACAATGATTTAATATATAGCCAACAAGTCAAAATACTTGCAAAACCTTTAATTTTAAGTCTAAAACCTCACAAATTATTATATTTTATGGGAAATTTTTTAAGATTCAAACCCAATAACAAAATTTAAAAGTTAATAACACCCCGCTTGATAACCATTTGGTTTTTGGTTTTTGGTTTTTGAAAATTAAGCTTATACACAGATACTTCTACCTATAAGTTTCTTGGTTTTAGTATCAACTTTCTACCTTGTTTTCAAAAACCAAGTCCAATTTTGAAAAAAAAACTTTCAAAAATTTGTTTTTGT
The DNA here is from genome assembly GCA_017139565.1 of Luffa aegyptiaca. NCBI lineage: Eukaryota > Viridiplantae > Streptophyta > Magnoliopsida > Cucurbitales > Cucurbitaceae > Luffa > Luffa aegyptiaca. The sequence continues at coordinate 42,297,295 of CM029402.1, read as the reverse complement.
TTTTAAAATTTGGCTAGGAATTCAAATGCAACCTTAACTAGGATGAAAAATTTAGGAGAAAACAAGCATAATTTTCAAAAATAAAAAACAAAAAACCAAATGATTATCAAACGGGACATTATTTAAGACATCGTTATCATCCTTGTTTGATTTAGCCACTCTTCCTACCTTTGTAATTTTATTTTGTTTAAAAAAAAACTCATAATTTTTCAAAAAGAAAACCTAACTGAAGAAAAAAAAAAACTCAAACAAAACACTTGAAACTAAAAAATAAAAAAAGTAAACCCAAAAAAAAAAAAAAACTAAAAGTTAGAAACCCAAAAAGAAAAAAGAAAACCTAATTGAAGAAAAAGAGAGAGAAAAATGGGGGGCACTAACTTCCAATTGAGATCACCAGCAAGAAGAAGATCATTTTCAATATCTTCATAAGCAACAAGATGACCCGGAACGGCGTTCGTCAGGTCCAGCCGCCGCTCGCCGGACAATTCCCCACCACCGCCACCGCCGTCGTCTTCGTCGACGAACATCCGTCTCAGGGCCTTGGCAAGGCTCTCGTAGCTTGCATGTTTGTGGAGGCTGATCCGCTGGCAGATCGCCCTCCCTTCCAGCACCACCGTCACCGGCGGAATGACCGCCGCGAAATCCTCCTCCTCCGCCTGCTGCGCCGGACCCAGTCGCCTCTCCGGCCACCGCCTCATCTTGAAGTACTCGGCGGCGGCGGCGGCGGCCGGGGATTGTGTTTGAGAGTGGAAGGTGTTCATGGTTTACTAATTTTAAGAGAGAGAGAGAGAAATAGAAATAGAAAAGGAGTTTGTTTGGTGAAGAAAAAGAAGCATATATTCATATATGGATTTCGATACGAAAAAAAAAAAAAAAAAGAAATTTGTTTTAGAGAGAGAAAGTGAAAAAAGAAATGGTTTTAGAGAGAGAGAGCACAAATGTCGGGAAGGAGTCAGGCAGGTGTCGTAAACCGACCCAATATTGTGCTTTCTCACTCTACGTTTTTTCAAACCTCCCCATTAATCCTCAACGATATTTTCTTACTCACTAACAGCCGGTTTGGGCCCTTTGAGTACGTTTTTAAATAGTCTGTGGTTGGAGTGTAGATTATTTTTGTTTGTGGTACAGATTATAACTTGGTAGATTAGACACGAATCACTATTTTCGAGATTGATGTTTCTATCTTTCATCGTGAATACAACTCAACTAGTTAAAGAGACAAACATCTTTGACTAAAATATTACAGTTTCGAATCTTCACCCCACATTTCAACATACGGTGTGAAATCTTTTTGCTCTCGCTAGGTAGTAGAAAATTCGTGTTATAGATGATAGAGGGGAGAATATAGGAGAGAATTTTTCTTTTTCTTAAAAACAATAAATGCGTGTCTAAGATTTTAGTGTAGTATATATGAAATTTTTTTCATACTACCTCTGTTCATTATTTGTCAAGAAAAAAGCATTTAAAAATGGTGGGGTACCCATGAAATAAAATATATTATATCATTAAATGACGTGTCAAATGCAGAACAATGGAAGGAATATATACTACCGTAGTACTAAAAATTTTCCTATTTCAAAATGGACGATAGGAGTTAGCTTTGTTTTCTCCCCCTTCTTCAATTGTTATCTAATGTCAAGTAGATCAATATTTGTTTAGAGGCATTTTGTGCGACTACATATGTAGTATAGAGATACATGAATGAAGAATTCACATTTGCATTGGAAATAATGAGAGAGTTCTTGAAATTATGCAAGCATGGTGGAGAAATGTTTAAAAGAATTGAGGGTTTATTACAATCGCACCCCATTAATTAACGTAGACTTTTCATTGTAGCAGCTCATTAATAGGAACTCTTAAGTTAAATATGTTGTCTAAAAGCAATAATGTTATCCTTTGTTGAATGATTTCCTTAAAGAATTTTTCTAGCAAATATGTGATTGAGGACATGAGTTGGTGGTGCGTCCAGATCATCGAGATCATCTAATGTGCCGAATCCTGGATTTTAAATCCTAGTTCAAATCTTAAGCCTAAAAGCATTACATATTATATATATTATCAAGAATTAGGTATAATCATAATGATAGAGGTCATAAGAAAAATATTAGTTCAAAGTTGGGAGGAAAAAGAGTAGCATATAGTAGATACTATACTATATCAACTCAATTAGGGATATTAGTGTAACTTTTCTTATAGGTTCAATGTTTCTCTAATCTCATGTTTATCATACTATATGTTCAAAATAAAAGATTAAAAAATTGTTGAAACTTTTAAAATTTTAGAGACTAAATCAATACAACTATCAAAAATTCATAGGTTAAAGTTGTAATTTTACCGATATTTGCATTAATTTCATTCTTATATTTTTAGGAACTTTTTTACCTTTAATTTATTGAGGTATTAATCTCAATATTATCTATTATCACTTATCAGTAGGTATTTATTTTTCTTTTTCTTTTTAGTACAATCAGTAGGTAAGTTAATAGAAAAGGAAAAGAGAAAAATATCTTTTTGGTCTCTAAGTTTTGAGGATTAGGTGTATTTGGTCCCTGAATTTTTAAAATATACCTTTTTAGTCCCTGAGTTTTGAGAAATAGATTTAAAAGATCTCTAGGTTTTCAAAATGAACATTTTTAGTCCTTGAAAGTGAGAAATAGATTTAAAAGGATGAACACTATGTTAATTTTTCAAAAACTATGTTAATCTTTATGTACTTTCATTCTATTAGACCACATCAAAAACTATGTTAATTTTTCTTTGTGAAAAATACCTTTAAACTATGTTAATTTTTCTTTGTGAAAAATACCTTTAAACTATGTTAATTTTTCTTTGTGAAAAATACCTTTTTAGTTCTTAAGTTTTGGGGAATAGGTGCATTTGATCCCTGAGTTTTCAAAATAGACATTTTTAGTTACAACTTCATCCAACTAAAGATTGTTAGAATGAAATACATGGATGAAGTTGTAACTAATAGAAGTAGAGGGATGAAATTGAAATTTTAAAGAACAATAATAATTAGCTGCACACAAGTGTGTAGGTAGTCCTACTCTTACACGCTACCATTAGTTTTTTTTTTTTCTTTTTTTTTTTTTTTTTTGAAGAAAACAAACTGAATATCATTAATCTAAACAATCACAAGACGAAGTACATTTGCAATGAGTAGGACCACCCATCGATGTTAACCATGTTGGGAAGTCAGATAACCACAACATGGACTTGTTATGAGCTAATGCATCTTTAGCTAATAGATCTGCTCTCCTATTTCTATTCCTAGAAATATGAAAGAAAGATAAATTACTAGACCCAGCAACCATCTCACGAATTTGAATAATCCAATGATACACATCGGCTGAAACTGGAAACTCCCCTGTTATCATGTTAATATCATTTGATGAATCAGAATAAATCTGAACATCGTGGCATTGCATACGTTGCAATAGCCTGATTCCTTGAAGAATAGCTAGAAGAAAAAAAGTAAAAGAGTTATTATATTTCTTATTTTCTATCTTTTTCTTCTAACTATAAAAAATTTAATGATGGTGTGTAGCATACTTTGTGCCAAATATTGTTCATATTTTGAAAGCACAGTGAAATGCAAACTAGAGAATGCAATTTAACTCTAATTTTTTTATTTTTTTTTTTATTTATATAACAATTTTTCCTGGTGTAGATCTCACATCTTGTTTAAAAAAAGGGGGGGGGGGGGGGGGAAATCATTTATATATTTTACTAATAAATCTTATGATTTCTTCTTCTTTCTTATGTTTTTTTATTTCAAGTTGTAATATTCTTTTTCTTCATTTGAACTTGTGATGACAATTTGATGCATTAATATTCTTAATTACTTTATATTATTCTTTCCATAATTGAAATGTAAACTTACTAGCTACATAATAATTAGGTATTTTTTTTTAATTTGTAATAATTAAACATTAAATATTTTTTTAAAAAAATACTTGTTAACATTTTGTTTAATTTTTTAATTCGAAAAAAAAAACTATTGAAAAAAATTTGTGAAAGAAGTTTTGGGTAGAAAAGACAAATCAGCTTAATTTAATGATTTTAATTAAAAAAATGTATTTTTATGTTTGATGAAAGTTTGAAATTATTGTATGTATTATATTGGATTCATATTGTTGATATAGAAAATAAAAGAAAATGAGAGGATGTTAATTTCTAAACCCTAGACCCTAAACTCTAATATAACTTAACTAGTTTAGGTATATTTATTAATAAAGATGTCAAAGATTTGAATTTCTCAATCCTGCAGATGGTTAAATAAAAAAAATGAAAGGATTATAATTTTGAGGGGAAAAACCTGAAATACTAATTAAATTTGGGTTAGAGGTTGAGTTTTTCATCCGACGTGTGTTTTTTTTTAGTTCAACATTTGGGGGTGGGGGATTTGAACCTCTGACCTCTTGGTCGAGAGAAGATGCTAATTACCGCTGAGCTATGCTCGCTTTGGCCATCCCACATGTTAAACAGAAAAAAATGATTATAGTTTTGAGGGGGAAAAACTGCAATACTATTTAAATTTTAAAATAGGTTTAGTTTTTTTCTTTGAGAAAAATAATTCAACTAGAAAACTTTTGTTCTCTTTTCTTTTAAATAACCAAACAAGATAGAATATGCAAGAACAATTTATGTTTTTGTTAATTTCTTCTTTTCTAGAAACAATGATAATAAATAATGTAAAATAACTATTTAAAAAAAATCAAAATGGACAAAAACTTTAAATTATACTGGAACCAAAGTGAACATTTTTTTTTTTTTTGAGTACATCAACATTTGGGGGTGGAGATTCGAACCTCTGACCTCTTGATTGAGGGTACATGCCAATTACCACTAAGCTAAACTCGCTTTGACAACCAAAGTGTGAACATTTAAAAAGCACCCGAACTAAAATAGAATTATCAAATTAGCACTAAGACTTTAAAAAACCAATCAATAAATGCATATCATATTCATTTATTTAAGAAACTAATAATTTATTTGGACTATCCACATAACTCATTTTACACTTATAATTACTATTATTATAGTTAAAAATTATAGGGAAAGTAACAATAAAAATTAAAAAAAAGAAATCCTCGACATGTGACAGCTAAGTAGTCATATTATATTATATAATATTACCAAGAGAAGTGTGGGTATGTTTGCTTGTGAATGCAAAAGAGGCTGTCTCTAACTAAATTAATTAATTAAGAACCAAGTAATCAAGTTTTCCAAAAATAAACTAATAAATCACCTAAAATCCCCTAACCAACAATAATATTAAAGTTTAGTCATAAGATCACTCAAATCTAACTTAAAAAAACACTCCATCGAAACAATAAATTAAATCATGATAAAAGGTCAAGTCTAGTCCTGAAATGCCAACGTGAATATAGCTCAACTGTTAAAATTAAGTATCTATTTCTCTCTTTGAGATTTAAGATTCAAATCAGCCAAAAACAAAACATCCAGCATAGATACAAAAATAAAGTTGCACTCCAAAAAGAGAGAGAGAAAAAAAATGATAATCCAACAACTAAATGTGTTTTATGTCTCGAGTTCACGATTGCCACGCATTATCTTTCACTTCCTAAGAAAATCTTCAATTTAGGTCATGGAACGAATATAATTTATACACATTGATTTTTTTTAATTAAGTTTTTCTAATTATATTGTCTCGGGAATGTTCATTTAATCCCTCATACTTTCTTTTTCTTTTTCTTTTTCTTTTTTTCTGACAACATGTGGAGATGAAGGAATCGAATGACAGTTAAGTTATGCTCATGTTGGCGTTCATTTAATCCCTCCTATTTTGATATGATGTCAATTCTATCCCGTGTACATTATTTAATAGTAGAAAAATAAAATAATAAATTTTTTTAATTAAATTATAGGTACATTTAATTTAATAGTAAGTGGATTTGCTTTTAAAAAATGAGGTTGTGTAGGGCGTATCTGTTAGTAATTTGAATAATAATATTATAATTAGTAAAGAAAGTTTATGGGATTTGTGGCAAAGTGCGTGAAGGAAAAGCAAAAGTAATTAATGAAAAGATTAATTAATTTATATATTCATAATATAATAATAATAATAAAATAAAAATAAGAATAAAAAATTAGTTAAATAGAAATGCATGAGAGGAGATGATGAGATAGGTCCGTTACGGTCGCCGAACGGCTCGTACTTTGACCTTTACATGGTCGGGACGGGAATCCTACTTTTTTTTTTTTTAAGAAAAAAAAAACATCGAAACTTTCAAAAAAGAAAATGATATTTTGTCAATTCTTTTCTTTTCTTTTTTTTTTTCATTTTCTTTTTTGAAAGTTTCGATTCTTCAAAAAAAAAAAAGAAGAAAAGAAAAGAATTGACAAAATATAATTAAGGTTAAATTATAAAAAAAAAAAAAAAAACCCTGAACTATGGGATTGTTTAAATTATACTAACTTTCAAAAGTTTTATTTTGGCCCTTGAAGTTTGAATTTTGTTTCAAAACAACCCTTGAAGACATTTTTTCGTTAATTTTATGGATGGAAAATTATGCGTTTGCATATGTATTGTTGCTTATGTGAACATATACATGGAAAAAAACAATAAAAACACATCATTTTTCGTGCATAAGTTTAACGGAAAATATGATGTCCAAAGATAGAAGGGGTACATCATTGAATAGAGACCACATCCGAATGAGAGGGATCTTGAAGACATAAAAGTATGGTCAAGATAAGCTTAAAATAATTGATAGTAACTACCTATACCAACAAAGTGCACATTTCTTTTCGGTGACTCTATGTTGGATGATCTCTTAGGAATTTTCCTAGGAAGCATGTGAGTGAAGACAAAACATCTTAAAAGGACCTTGTGTTGGTCTATGTGAACAGTCTTTACTCATAGAAGCAGTTTAAGATAAATAAGGTAACGTGGCCAGGTCGCAGGAGATCTAGGGGAATGTTGGGGTCGTCAGGTCCCAAATCCTGGGCCTGGGGCATTATAGAAAATATCTCTAATGGTTGTTTTGAAACAAACTTTAAACTTTAAGGATTAAAATGAAACTTTTGAAAGTTCAAGGGTATAATTGAAACCAACCTCATAATTCAGGGGTATTTTTTATAATTTAACCTATAAATAAAGTTGCAAAATTGGTTAAATTATAAAGTTCGAACTTATAGTTTGGACATAATTTTAGTTTGGTCTTAATACTATCAAAACTTTCCATATAAATCCTATGATTCAGTCATCTAAGTGTAATTTTAATAAGATATGGTTTGATTATATACTTTTACAAAGTGTATTTGAGGGAGGTGGGAGGAGAGTTTCTTGGGGTGAAATATAAAATGTTAGTGTAAATAATACCTTATGAAGGGAAATTTATTCAATGAGACCGGTACCATAAGACTGGTAATTTTGTACCATTGGATGTAAGAAAGAAATTGTAGAAGTAACTCGATTTTGTATCCAACAGTTATTAGGAAGCAAACAAATTTGAAGATATGCATCTAACGATTTTAAAGAGACGGTCACATTGTAGCCACTCATTGAAAAAATTAAAAATAGAGTAACCAAACATATTTAAGAGCAAAGAAAGAAACTAGATTGAATTATTGTTCTATGAAAAAAAAAACATTATTGATAGGCACATAAATACAAAATCAGATACACATGTGATGTTAAAAGTATTGGCATAAAGTACATAGTAATGTGGGAACCTCTTTTTGTTTGTGAGTTGGATTGATTACCCTTTGCTTTGGGCAATCACCACATTTGGTGGATACTAAGAATACTTCTCTCTTTTGTCTCAATTTCCTTTTTTTTTTTTTTTTTAATTTAATCCTATTAATGAGTTTATTCTCCATTGACATAAATTTTAGATAGACAAAGTTGTCTTAGTTTTCACATTTAACTTTCAATTTTATTAAATTGAACCATAAATTTAAAACATATGCTGGCAATTTTTACTTTGTGTTCAATTAAATTCATTCATTAATTTTAACAAAAATTAAACTAAAAAAATCTCTCGGAACTCACTAATTTCAACAATAATCAAGTCTTGCATAAAAGTAAGTTCGATTAGTTCACAAAATTATTGTCGATTGGATAAATCTTACAAAACTCACAAATTTCAACAAAGCCAACATTAGTGAAAAATTTTTACAAACCCGTCATTAATTGTTTTATGAACGATTTTTTCATATGTAAGAGAGTAAAAATTGCAATATTTATTTCGATTTAGGTAAAATTTGTAATGTTTATCCACGTTTAAGATGCAATTAGATGAAATTGGAAGTTTAGAGTAAAATTTGATATTTCGTCTGAGTACATGGTAAATTTGGATGTTTTTCCTTCAAATTTTTTATTTGTTCTTATTTCCTCTATTATAAACTAACCACACTTTGTTTGGAGTGTTTTTCAGTTTCTAAAATATTAGTATTATTAAGTTATTTATTACTTATTCTTCTAAATTGATGTATTTTTTGTACTGTTATTTCAACTCATTTTTATATTGGAATAAATTATATATAGATTTTCTTATTTGATAATTCATGTCATGTTTTAAGATATGTCCATATAAAACTATATTTTTTTTAATGTAGAAAACATTAAAATAATAACTACACTTGCTTTTCAAAAATAATTTTAAAAAACTGATAATATACCCACAAGAGTCCTAATAAATACTAAATTTTATACATAAATACAATGCATACACTTTTTTTAAGAAAAACTTATGCATATATTTAAATACATTAAACAATATTGGATTATGTAATATATGAAGTAATCGATTAAAAATATAAATATCTTGTATGCTTTGGCTATATCAAACTTTTGAAGCATATCATTGACTTGGGAGATGACAATAATAATGAAAGGTTATTAAATGAACTCCATTCTCAAAGAGTCATAATCTTACCGACACTTATTATTGTACCTCAAAATTATAGGATTATCGGTAGCCCTGTTCTACATTTTAAAATTAAAAATAACGTGTTCTAAGATTTTGTCCACAAATTCAAGTTTTTTTTTTTTTAACGATTAATTCAAGTTTTTTTTCAACCTATGATCTACTAGACTTCCACATCATTAAATTGAAATGTCACATCATAGAGTTCATTTGCCATGTTCATAAATAATTTGTTGTATTATATTTCTATTATTCTTCATTGACAATAAAGATAGTTAATTAGTAATCTTTATATGAGGTAAAATAATAATAATAAAACTTTTAAGAAACAATGCAACTAAATTGAGATTAAAGTAAAAAGTGTAGTGACTAAAACCATAATTTAATCTATTAGTCAATTGTAGACTAGAGTATAGTTTAATTGACATAAAGTTTGTATTCTCGATCAAAATGTTAAAGGTTCAAATCTTAGGGTCATGTGGATATATGACCACATGTAAATTTGATAAATTCATTCGGGATTGATTTGGTTGAATTATACGGCATGAAGGGAAATAAATGTTTTTTTTTTTTTTTTTTTTTTTTGAAACTAGGGAAAGAAATGGGTCTTGAATTTTGAAATGCCATAAATTTAATATATTAATTAATTATAGAAAAAATTAAATTAATTAAAAAAAAACTAAATACCAGTTAACCATAAATAAGCCATAAAAAAAAAGTTAGCCATAAATGAAGTTATATATATTCTAAAAAAAAAAAAGTTATATATATATAACTTCTTTTTCCTTATGGTAAAATCATAAGTTTAGTCTTTGAACTTTGAGGTTTATGTCTAAAAGGTCCCTAAATTTTAAAAAGTATTGAATAAGTTCTAGAATTTTCAATTTTGTGTCTAATAAGTCTCTAAACATTTAAAATATCTAATAGATACTGAACTTTCAATTTTGTACCTAATAGGTTACTAAATTTTCGATTTTGTGTCTCAAGGATCCTTGACATATTCAAAATTTAAAAAAAAAATTAATTGATCTATTGGATATAAAATTGAACTTTATGTCTAATTAGGATCCTAAATTTTCAATATCATACCCAGTAGGTTCGTGAATTTTAAAAAATGTTAAATAGGTCAAAGACCTATTAGACACAAAATTGAAATTTTGGAACCTATTAGACATAAAACTGAAACTTTAAAGACCTATTGAAAGTTTAAGGGCCTTTGGACACAAAAGTTCGGGACCAGATAAACACAAACCTCAAAATTAGTTTAGGAACTAAACTTTTAATTTAACTTATTTTGATTTATTCTAAAGAAACACTAAATGTGATACTAAAAGGACATGCTTGGAAGTAGGATGACAACAAGACGAGACGGGGTCAAGGATTCACTCCCCATCCCAATGGGGATTTTTCATCCCCGTCCCCTCTCCATTCCTCATTTCAAAGAATTGGGGTCGGGTCAGAGATTCTCATTCATAGATCGGGTTCTCTGTCATTCTTTCTTTTTAATTACTCTTTATTAGAAAGTAATTAATATATTAAAATTATATATACTTTATTTATGTGTTAAAGTTAGTATTATCACTGTTTATTTTTTTAATAATTGATTTTAGAAAATATTTAACATTTTTTTTATTAAAAATTGCACATAAAAATTATTATGTTATAAAATTAAATATAATAAACACATAAACTAATTAAATTAAATTAAAAAAGAAAAAGGAAAATATAAACTAAAAACACATACCAGTACATTATTTTGTATAAAATGATATGAATAATATAATATAATATATTAATGATAATTATAATTATAATATATATTATATATTTTTTAAAAAAACAAATTAAAAAATTATTTGAAATGGGTTCGTCGAGGGTTGAGGATGGGGCGGGGATACCTTCCACGTCTCCGATTAGGAACCTAGAAAGGATCTTTGGTTTGACCTCATACCCAGTCAAACCGGAGATTCCCTACCCAAGGGATAGGGTGATCAGCATGTATTTTTGTTATATCGCTACTTGGAAGTGATTTTGAAATTGCCAAAATCACTTTTTTTTCATCTCCTAGTTTGGACATAGTGAATTTGGTCATTTTAAAATCACTTTCAAACATGCCCTAAGTCTAGCTCACTCCTTCAACTATCTTTCTCGAGAACAATTTATATCATCAATAGGCTACCAACCTCAATTCTTTCTTATAAATATTTAAATAATATATATCATTTTGATATATATATATTTTTGAATAATCATTTTGATATTTGTACTTTGAGACTTGTCCTAATTTAATCCATATACTTTCAAATGTCTAAATTTGGTCCTTGTACTTTTCAAGGACTTACCTTACTACTAGTTTATTGTTAACTTTATCCAAACGTCCTTTTGTTAACTTTATAAATATGTATCTTTTCTTAAATGGAAATAATTATCATTGTTTTGTCAATTTGAATAAAAATTAACTCCAAACTAATGATAAAGGAAATTTTAAGATTTATTAGAGTGTATTACATGGACTAAAAAGAGATTTTAAATCTAAATATTCTTATGATGAGAAACCAAACTATTACGTTTGGGTTTGCATACATTTCTTTACCCAAACCTTCTCATCAAGCTTCATTTGAAGCCTAAAAAGTGTACTTATATTGACTGTCGGCTCCCTAACGTCACAAGAGATATCTTTATCCAAACTGCACAAGTTGAATTTATGTGTCTCGACACATGTTTTCAATGAATCTATCTTCCCTTCTTTATCCACACAACCTAAATATATCACCATCTACACCAATTTTTTCCACACCATCTCTACCCTACTTATCTCAATTGGTACACTCACAATATAACTCCCTCCCTAAAGGATTGCTTCACCTAAACCTACTGTTTCTATCATATTCCTCTCAAATCATATCCACTTTCCCAATCCCCCACTTCTTCTCACAATAACTCCATTTCCTTATTCTTTTTCCAAAAAAAAAAAAAAAAAAAAGTCTTCTCACTTAATTAAATGTTCCACCTAATCATATTGCATGTACTAACACTAATCTACATCATATTATGATTATTAGATCTAAAGTAAGTGTTATAGGTAATTTTGGACCACCATGGTGTACAAGGAGCTGACGAGGACAACCGGACGGAGATAGGACCAGGAGACGACCCAGAGGAAGACCGGACCAACGGGCCGGGCCACGCCAACGTGGCCCGACCCGTACGGTCGGCCTCGACCTTGGGCCGAGGCCAACCACTCGGCCCGCGCCGAGTCCGTTTGCCTCCGCTCGGTCCTTCCTGCCTCTGGCAGCCCCGGTTCCGCTTGGTTTGTCCCGAAACGCCTCCGAATTCCTAAAAACCCTAGGAGCATGAGCAGGTATTTATACCCCTCTTCGCCGCTGAAGAAGGGGACCTGAACTCTCTATTTTCTACTCTCTTTCTCTTGCTCTCTAGCTCTTCCTTCCGTTTTTCTGACTTAAGCATCGGAGGCGGTGTGGCTAGCACCACATCGGTGTGCAGGTTTTTTCTTTTGCAGGCCACGTCTTCCCTCTCATCTACAAATTTACCGTTGGTGGCACGTGAAGGTCAGGTGAGTTTCCTCTAACCAAAATCGACCATCAACAGTAAGTTTGTTTAAGCTTAAGATATGTGGGTGGCCAAATTTTAATTATTATTTTTAGTAAACTGTAAAACCTCTCAACAATGCCATCCAAAATATAAGGTTTTACTTGTGAACAACACGTAGTTTAGAGTTCCTCCTTCACAAGGATGAAAGACCAGGATGGTATGTGGGTTTCAAACATAAGCCAAATCAAAAAAATTTAACAATTTAAAACGTGTCTCAAGATTAGACCGAATTTGGTCAAATGTATTGTTTTTGATAAATTTTATAATGTTATAATAAATTGCAATAGCATAAAAATTGTGTTACCTCTTGTTGTGTCACCAGATTGACAAGTTCAACAATAACTTGACTTGCATAAAGTTTTCTTAAATAGTAGATTAAGTCCTACCCATGTTGGTCAATTCCATATCCATACAATTCAATTCTATAATATTGGTATTTTACAAATTAAAATTTTGTCTATGCATGCTTTTTTTTAAGTTCAAAATTTTATCTATGAGGATATCTTGGTAACTGACAACTACCCAACTCTTATTAACCAATTTATTTATTGCTTTAGATGAGTTATTCTTTGTTTCAAGAGACTTCAGTATACTAGCTAGCTTAGTTTTATAGATTGAGACGGCCTAAACTATATTATGATTACATATATCCAAATGTAAATACATTTCAAATTTGGTTTTTATTTAAAAAAATAAAAATAAAAAGATTGACACAGTCCAAAGACAACGTTTCTCATGACATCATATACATTAATGTCCTTTATCTAATAGTCAACTACTAACTAATCCTACTACTTATCATCAAATAATTGACTATATATCTTTAATATATGATACTCTTAATCAATCAAATATCAGTTTTAGTGTTATAGCTTTAATCTAAATTCAGGATATCCTCCATGGATCTTCAACTCATGATTATATCTTTTTTGATGATATAACCTTGTACTTTAGTCAATTTGCAAAATAAGAATGCAAGAAACATATATTAGTATAAACTATGGCAGTTGGTGATCATAATTTTCCATTTCTTTTGGTGAAAGTGAAACGTGTTTGCCTTGAGAAAAGGTCCACATGGGCCCCATTTTCTCTAATTGCACTTTACTCCCTCTGTGGTTTCTTTATTGCACTAGGCCTCCTACCAACTAGGTCTCCTTCCTAGTTCATCACCTACACTTGTTTTGTTGTTTATATATATTAAGAAAAGAGGTTAAATATATGTTACGTCGTTTTCTTTTTTAATTTGGTTCCTAATCCTTAAAAAGTTTCGACTTAATCTCTTGTATTTTAACATTTTTCAATTATACCCTTACTGTTGGGAAATAGTAAAATTGGTTCGAGATATATGTATATGACATGATACTAATTATGTTTCTCACCAGCCAATTTTAACATTTTCTAACAATGAGGGTATAATTGAAAAGTGTTAAAATATGAAGGACTAAATTGAAACTTTTAAAACTTCAAGGACCAAATTGAAAATGTCAAATCACATTAGGAACTATAACATATATTTAGCCAATTTTGTTTTAGAAGTCAATTAGGAAAAAAAAAAAGTGACAATAGATTGGATATCTCATACACTCCAAAGTTCCAACCATTAGGTCAGTATATGATTCATGTACTAAAGAATTTAAGAGAACATTTTGAAATGAGGATGAACTAAGGCATATAAGAGAGACAAGATACAAGTATTTGAACCAACCAAAGTCCTTTAATTAATTCACATAATACAATACTTTAAAATAAATATACTTGATATAGGATCTTTTTTGTTTTTAATACAGCTCTTTTTTTTTTTTTTTTTGACAACATGTGGGGTGGGGGGATTCGAACCACAGACCTTTCGATCATTAGTACACGTCTTATGCCAATTGAGCTATGCTCATGTTGGCTTTTTAATACAGCTCTTCAAGTTACATAAAAACAAAACTGTATTTTCTTAACAATTATATTTTTATGACCAATGTAAACATAGCTCTGGTTAAGACATATATCATCGATCAAAAGGGTCAAAGATTTAAATCCTCTCGCTCCCACCTATTATTGGACTAAAAATAATTATATTGCCATGTGGCATTTTTTTTAAAAAAAAATATTGCTATGTGACATTTAAACAACTTTATAAACTACAATCCTCTAATAAAAATATCTACAATACCAACCAAAATTGCCATATTTTTTTCTAATGCATTTTAGGAGTGTGACAATTGGCTCATAAGTTTTAACCCAAAAAGAAACCTTAAAATGCCCAACCCTATCCAACTCATAAAATATTCCAAATACTTTCTAATTTCAAAATCATGTGGCAGTACGCTTGACAATGTCAAGTTTAGAGGTTTTTTTTTTTTTTTTTTTTTTTCATAAATTTAATTGTGAAATTTGTGGAATGCTTTTTTTTTTTTTTTTTTTTTTTGAGTTCAATGATTTTGTGATGCTAATAAAGACTTCACGTGTTGGCTTGTGTATTGTCGTCTCTTACACGAAGACCCCAACAAAATGATTTTACAAAAAAAAAGTCAACAACTTATGGGGTCGATATTTGAAAATGAAATCTGAAAATATAATATAATATATATACACACGTCATAACCACACTATTTTTTTTTTTTTTTATAATATGCCGGTTGAGCTAAGCTCTTGTTGGCACGTCATAACCACACTTGATTTGGAGAAAGAGAAATTTTGGTAGATAGACTGTTTTTTATACATATTTTCATAAATGTCCATAGTTGTGTAGATTTCCAAGATTAGATTTCCAGATTTTTTCCTTACCATTTTACCTTCTTGTCATATTTTATAAGATTTTATAAGATATTATCTTAACTAAATCCTTAATATTTTGAAAATATGATTCTTGAGATTTGATTTCTTGCCATAATGATCCCAACGTATTTTCCTTTTATTCGACAATTTTCATCCATTTTCGTTCTCTTGTTTGGTAATTTTCGGTTGATCCATTTTTTTCTCTTTTTTTTTCTTTAATTTTCGGTTGATCCATTTTTTTCTCTTTTTTTTTCCCCTTCTTTATCGATTTATTCCTTCACGTTTTTTTCTTCGTGGCAGTAGTTTTCTATTTTCTTCATTAACCGAACAAAAGCTAATCAATTTTTTTCTTCCCGTTTTTTTCTTCCCGACAGCAGTATATATAACATATTCGTTGGAATATCTAAAAAATGTGTATATATTTTGATTAACATTCACATAACTATTTTGGCTATTTTATATATATATATATATATATATATATATATATATATATATATATATATATATATTCCCAGTAATATACCGTTTATAATCTATGCATATATTGCATTGATTATTATATATTCTCGTTAATTTTCAATATATAATAGTTTAGTATATATGTCCCATAGTCTACGTACTTTTTTTTTTTAGATTTTTGCATTTTACAGAAAAACATTTATATTCATATATAACTTCATATATACCAACTTATATACTATGTACATAAGTTTTCCTTTTTTTACTCATTGTTGTAGCCACATATACCGAGTTTTTTTCTTGTCTCATTACTATAGTATTAAATATACACTTGTATATTTAGTTATTTTCCAATATATATTATATATATACATGTATGTATGTATATTAAATATACCAATGCATTTAGGAGAAATATAGATATTGGAAAAAAAAGCCTGTATATAACTATAAAAAAACCTTATTTTTTAAATAATATATACATATGTATATATTAAATATACCACAGCGGTGATGAAATTCAACGATACCCACGATAAAACAGCGACAATTTGAGGGCAATAACTGGGTTGGTGGTACCCATTGATGCATGGGAGCTGCTTATTCGAGTTTGCAATGGCGATGGTTGGACGGCGGCGACGCTTCCGGTGGTGGTTGGTCGTCGGCGACAAGAAAAGGATCGGAGATGGAGAGGGAAAGAGAGGTCGAGAGACCATGAGGGAGAAAGATCATGAGGGAGGAATGGAGGGAGGAAGAAACCGTGTGTGAATTGGGAAAAATAGTGAGTGGTTTTAGGGATTTTTTTTTTTTTTGAAAAATTGGGAGTGATTTTAGGGATCTTTCAAAATTGGAAAGTAATTAAAAAATCTCTTTCCTTTTTCGTTCACTATCTCTCACCCACGATTTTTGTTTCCTTTTTTGGTTTTATTTTATTTATTTTATTTATTTTAAATAGTTAGTAGTGGATATGAGGACTGGATCGTAAAAGAGTCATGATTTTTATGAAAAAAAGTTGGACCATTAGGCCTTTTTTTGTAAAAAATGGGAAACTTGGACATTTATGAAATATAGGGTCCAAATTTGGACTATCTATGTACTTTCCCCTTGGGGAAAAGATGATTTTTCTTCTACTTTTTCGTCATGCGATCAATTAAATCCTTGTCTAGTTTGTCAATACTACAATTTAGTAGATAAAACTATATCTATTATGTTTTTCTAACAATTTTTTTGAAAAATATTTGGAGTGAAATTTCGACTAATATATTGGTCTAATTGACATTATTATTGTCTTATGAAATTGAAGATTCTATTTTTACTCAACATTTTTTTTTTCTAAAGTTAAAGATTTGATTTTTCACTACTACACTTGTTGAACAAAAAAAATCCCTCCAGAAGCTTCAAAAAAAAAAAAATCCCTCCAGAAAGGTACATGGAGTGGAGAGGTTTTCATTAAAGATGGTTTCTTTTAATCGTGTGTATTTATACAAAAAAATTAACAATAAACATGTAGTATAGGATTTCCATGTAAATTTTGAGTACTAGAATCATAATAATAATAAGTATTTATATACTAAAATAAATTAATATAAACGTTAAACCTAAACTTAGTTCTTTAGGAAAAATACTACGTTAATACAGTATATAAAATTATTTATTAAACAAACATCTTAAGTTATCTATTACACAAATAATCAAACTAACATAACATATTAACAATTTAACAAGTTAACTATCTTTTATACGTATTACTAATAGTTTGTTCCAAACTTTTACCGAAGACATCATAGTAATTATTATAAACCGATGCATGATTTTTGCTACAAATAAATTAATGTACCAGAATCACTACAGAGTATAATAAGGCCTTTGTAATCCCGCACTAAGATATCACATTCCTACAAATTATCCCAAAAATATTATAAGATCAAGCATATGTTCCATAAATTCACTCAAAGTATGCATATAAACTGGCTCGAGACCGTTTACAAATTATCGAAAAAAATAATAAGAACAAAGTTTTTTTTTTTTGATATTGATATCCAAGAGTGTTCGGACCAGCTTGCGCACACCACAACTAATCTCACAGGACAACCGTTTTGACTCTACTACATTTGGTTGACAGAAAACACGTAGGATACTAAATCCTTAGTAGGTGACCATCATAGATTGAACTCATTCCCTTCAAGATGATGGTTAATAATAACAAAGATTTGAAAATGATTTAATGAGCAACACTACTTGTTGCATTCCTTGCAAGAAGAAAGCATTTATGAAAACCAAATTTGACCTTAATATATGTTATATATAATAAGGTGAAAATTGCAGGAGTCTTGTGTGTCATTTGAGCCATCTTTGTTGGCTCTTACAGGGAAAATCAGGAGTTCATGAACTATTCCTACTCATCATACTTATTATGTCTATAAATTACAAGAACAAAAGAATCCTTTTGTATAAGGAGGGAGGAGTTAAAGAAAAAAAAAAAAATGAATCACAGACCTATCTGCCATAATAATGAAGCAGCTTAAAGCTTACCTTAATTGCGCTTCAATAACCACTGGACGGCACCTTTTTCATTTGTTCTAAGAATTCATTTACTTGACACAGATAATAATACTTTTTCATTTTCATATTTTTTTTCCCATACCTTCCAAAGCTTATATGAACGGAAAATTTTTCTACCACACATCACGGAGATACCTGCCACTCATTTGAAGATTTTTAACCATACTCTCAGCCTTGGAGCTGTCGAGAGATCCCTGGAAAATCAAGGCAAGTAAATTTGATAAGAACAAGCTAAAAGCACAAATCTAAGAATTAGCACTATGCAAATTCCAACTTCAAAGGAAAAATGGGAAGACAATTGAAAGACAATTGAATTCAAGACTAGTCAGATCTTTCAAAATCTTCGTGTAAAGAAATTATAACAAAGGGTGCAACACGAGGACTTCCCAGGTGGTCACCCAACTTAGTATTACTCTCTCCTAAGCACGCTTAACTGTGGCGTTCTGATGGGATCCGGTGCATTAGAATCTTCGTGTAAAGCATCTTAAAAGAAGCAATAACTTAAAAAAAACAAGATCAAGCTATTTTACTATTAAAAGATGGTCAAGATCTCAATACGGTCCAATGAACTAAATAGGTCCTAATTGGGCTGCTCTTTCAAAATATATGTAGGCAATTTTTTATTCAAAAAGAAACAAAATGGTTACGAGATCGACAAGGTCACATTCAAATTTAGTAATTCCATTTCCATCATATGTTGATCAAATCAAACCAGTAAACAGAAAATAAAGATGGATTGTAATGAAGAAACCTGTTCTTGCACAATGTTATGAAGAGTTCGGTGGACATCTCTAGCCATGCCCTTAGCATCACCACAAACATAAATATAAGCCCCCTGAGATAATAGATTCCAGATATCTGACGCCTGCAGAAGAAACAAGCAAGTTTTAGCATGTAGCTCAAACAGCAGATTGAATAGACAGCAAACTCATTCTCTTGAATAAGGTAGAAAGGGGTTTTGAAGTTCACCTTTTCAACCATTTTATGCTGCACATATTCCTTAGAAGGCCCCTCACGTGAGAAGGCAACAATCAGCTCAGAAAGTGCACCAGTTTCAACAAAGTTGTTCAGCTCATCCTCATAGATGTAATCCTAAAGAGAACAATCAGTAAATAAACTCATTACTGATTTGAAATAGATAGCATCTACCATGAATCCAATACAATGGTGGAGCAGTCTTAAAACCAATTAGAGCACTACTTACCATTTTCCTGTTCCTGCATCCAAAGAACAGAATGGAGTGTCCTAATTCTATACCAGCTTCTTTCAGAGCTAACCTTTCCTGCAAAAATATAAAACCAAAATGTAATAACAGGCTCATACAAACTAATACAGTTTGTAGCATGAAGATCAATTCAGTATAATGAAAACAAGTGCAATAATAGCAACCTGCAAGAACCCCCTGAAAGGAGCCAACCCCGTTCCAGGACCAATCATTATAACAGGCAATTTAGAATCTGTGGGAAGCTTGAAGTTCGATTGCCTAACATAAATGGGTGCCCAACTGCATGCTTGACTCTCCTCCAGTGAAGTAGCATTCTGCGCAGAAATATTATCAAAACTATATCCCTTCCCAACTTATGCTACACATAAATCTGTTTTTCATCACTTAAATTCATATTCATATTCATATTAAAGAAATAGAAAAACTTTTAGTAATTATTCCTTCATGATTGGAAGGCCTCTTTGTGATAAGCTCTCTGGAGGGGTTTTCTCTTCCCCTTGCCCTTAAGCCTGTTTCTTTTTTGTCTTAATCCATATCCAGGTTTCTTATCCAAAAAACCCAATCAAAGTACCTTCATCCAAGTTGAGCATACACCTTTGTGAATTCGTCCAGTTGGTGTTTTGTCGTAGACCAATGCACAAGTTACATGAATTCTAGACGGGGCCATCCTGTGAACATATTTCCAGAATGTTGAATAAAAATTAAATGCACAGGAAAGGAAAGGAAAGGAAATACTAATATAAAATGGAAAAATGGTTCCAAACTTGGTAACTATTTATCTTGGGTAAACAAAGCTTGATAAGTTTCTTTTTATCATGCGTAAGTTTCGTAGCATCTTGAAGTAAAATTAATTAAATCTAATTTCTACAAATTATTCCTGCTCTCAAAGGCCCCTATATTTTCCAATATCTTTGGACCCATTGATGCATTGTACTAACTGAAAATGAAACGGTCCCCATGCAGGTATCACTGCTTATTGTAGATTAATGATATGGAGTAGCCGAGATAACAAACCTATTGTCCATAACTATAGTTTTAATGCTTTTAGGGACATGTAAGGCAGCAGTTTTTTCTATTCCAGTAAGAAGATAAGCAATAAATACCACCTTATTCAATTTTCATCTCATTGATTCAGATAACTTATCATGTGTAATGTGTTTAACCATAAAAGTCTTCATTTTCTTATTATGATCTTTCATGCATCTCATGAATCATGATATCAAAATACATATTCAAAACCAAAAATATTTTGTGAATATTCCAAGTTCTTCCCCCTGGTGCAATCTTAAAATACACAGAGCTTCAAACACCAATCGTGCTTATCAAGTTCTTTTTCCTCTTTTTCTCGATTTTAAACAATGGCACAAGAAGGAACCAAGCTAGCTTCTTCTAAAGAATAATTTCCACATCCTAAAGCCACTCTGGAACATGCCTGGTACTTCAAAAAAACCTATTTCACCTTTTATCCAACCACTTAGAGCTACTTTCAGTCTCTTGTCATTAAGTTACACAGTGATGAGATCTGTCAGACTCAAAAATCGTACCTTGGAGAAGATGATATAGAGTAATATCTAGGCTGCAAGCGTGGGGCAACTGCAGCAAAAAAGACACCAAGTGGCGGCCTCGCAGATGGAAATTCAGCCATAACTTCGAGAAGACTTCTCTGACTCACAGTTATCCATTGAGAATACTCATCCTATTAAATTTGAAAAGAAAATGTAACAAATCTACAAATGAATTGTACTACAGAAGATTGTGACCCAAATCAAACCACTTGTATGGTACCTTTCCAGCAGGTGATGAAAGATGCCTTAATCGATCAGCTTCTGCAGGATCAGAAGCATGAGCAGCTAGAGCAACCAAGGCAGACTGCAAAAAGGAAAAAAAGAAGTTTAAGAAAAGAACAGAAAGAGGAAAAAGTAACAATTGGAAATCATAAAGCAAGAGCTCCAAATCAAAACCTTCTTGGGTGAACTCAAGAGGTCTGCATATTGAGTCAATGCAGTCCTTAAAGTGCAGGGTGCAAAAGGTGGCGGTAATGAACTTCCACTTAACGGTGTGCCATCTTCCTTATCAGTATGGATAGAGAAATACGTTTCAGGTGACAGGCCAATTAAACGAAGAGCCTCCTCTACAACTTCATCCAAATTCTCAACAAAAACACCCACATGATCTCCAGTTTCGTATCTGATGGGAAAAAAAAACAGCATAATAAAGTCAATATATGACAATGTAATATCTCATACTACAACAAATTTTCTTCTTTTATGTTAGCTACCAATAAATCAGAATTCTTAGCATTGGTTTTAGGCAAATAATAGAAACATATATTTAGAAAAGAGAGAATATCAAGCAAGACAACTTACGTCAGTCGAGTGCCAGAAATATCAAACTCAAGATGGGTGCAAGACCTGTCTGATGCAGGAGTATGAAGTTCCTTTCTCACGGCCACATTAGCCCTGCAGACAGTAATACCATAAGTAAAGTGAGGGGAACTAGAAATAGTTACAAAGTCGAATCCAAAGTATTCACTTCTAAGGCACCTGCATGGATGTTGAGCATCGTAAACAGCATGACCATTTGCAAAAGCCCATCTCTTGTCCCCTCCAGATACATCTGCAGCATCATAGAATACAACTCTGTACTCCAATACAGCAGCAGTATATGGAGTAGAAACAGTTGTAGAGTCATCTTCATCCCGAAGTAACTTATCCAGCTCAGGCCATAATGCTTCACGCCTAAGATAACAGGAATCAGTGAACTGGCTATTTTCCATACTAAAAACAGAATAAAGAGAATATCTGCTGCCTATAAGATAATAGTCCATTATAGATGTTCCTAATACCAAGCAGAGAAATTGTATTAAAAAAAAAAAAAATACCAAGCAGAGAAATCGTCCTCAATGCATTGGTCATCATCTCCTAGACCCACTGGAACAAGACGCTTTCCACCTGCAAATACACAGAACATATCATGCAGCTCATGCAGAAAGGGCCAAAGAGCTCCAAATTCACCATATGTAATGCATCGAGTGAAATTATAAGGCCATCAAATTTCATGGATTTTTCTTTAGTTCAACTTTCATGGGTTTTTAAGTTTGATGAGCTGTGGCAACATGCTTATATGACGTCGCGAGTTTGATTAGACTAGTTATAGTTGGAACTTCTTTCTCTTTTTCCCCTTTTTCAATTAAAGTGTCTATAAAGAACTCATTCTATGAATAATCTTCATATGATCATCTAACATTTAGAATCAAGAAACTCATAAAATATGAATATCCTGTATAGGTGACTGACAAAACGTGAACCCAAAGTCCCCAAAGGTATCCAGAGTTTACTAATTACTTTACTTGAAGACATCTTGGCTACAGCTCTTTGATGATTAGATCAATCCATGGTGGTGTAGTTACACTTACATATTCTGTTAATTGATAATTATCTATGGCAGTTATTACTAAGCAGTTCAATATAATGCACTGTAGGAAGACATTGCAGATTCAGAGCTTTTTCAAGAAATGAAAATTGATTCTCTCAGTTTCTAAATTATTTTTATTTAGAAAGACCTCCAAAGCATGCATTGTCGTAACGGTCCCTTTAAGGCTTCTTAAGAAGTCGGGGCGTTACATAACTCCTCCAAAAAAGTGTTAGATAGCCCTTCATGCTCTATCATTTGGTAGAGTGGCCACCCCC
The DNA here is from genome assembly GCA_017139565.1 of Luffa aegyptiaca. NCBI lineage: Eukaryota > Viridiplantae > Streptophyta > Magnoliopsida > Cucurbitales > Cucurbitaceae > Luffa > Luffa aegyptiaca. The sequence goes on along the minus strand of CM029402.1, from coordinate 42,274,082 downwards.
AAAAAGGTGAAAATCTTAAGTAGGGAAATTCTCCTTGAAAGCATTAATTAAGCCTTGTGAGAAATTACAAAGAAGACATCCAACCCCACCATCCCTCCACGTAGATGTTACATCAATAAAAAAAAAAAAAAAAAAAAAAAAAAAAAAAAAAAAAAAAAAAAAAAAAAAAGCTGGGAATCTCAACACCATCTTCTTATTCACTGTGATCAAGCTACAAAGTTCTGGAATTTGTTGTTCTCTATTGGATGTTTCCTAGTAAAAGAGAGATTTTTTTTTTCCTTTTAGTACAACATCCTCCTTTTTACAACATCTAAGATAGGGTAAGTAGATCCTTCTGTAACTAACTACTCTTCTACCTGATATGTTGGCTAATTGGAGGGCTTTCTTGTAACCTCCATTAGCCGTGGGGCTGCTTTTCTCTCATATTCGATCTTGTACTTTTTATTTATTTCACACATAGCTCATTAATTGATTAAATCTGCAGTACTCACTGAGACACAAGTTATTTATCCTCAAATATGGTATCATTGTTCTAATAGGCTCACATTTAAGTTGATCTATCCCCTTCTCAGAGACCAAATTTCTAAATGCAATGGCATCATCAGTTCTACCCAAAAAAAGGCATTATTTGGACTTAACCAGATGCTTAGTTCTAGAGGCCTCATATATGTTTAGAGAGCTTCCTTCTACTTCCGGCACTTACATTTTAGTTTACATTGACGACATTATAGTGATAGGCTGCAGCACTTCTGTTTGCTACTGTTGATGGTGAGCTCTTGCCTAATGATATTGGTGAGCTTCATTACTAACTTGGTACCTAATGATATTGGTGAGCTTCATTACTAACTTGGTACTTAGATAAGTTATCTGAGATGGTGGCCTACTGTTTTTAAGGTACATTGATGTTTTGTAGGTTAAAAAAAATGGTGGATTTTAAAGTTATTTTTATACAAAAGAGCTACACAAACCCTCTCAACCACAACATAATTTGAGTAACTAAGTGTCACGAGCACAGAAGCTGAGCTCGATGCAATCTTTTTCAAATGAAAAGTCATAACCATATTATTCAAACAAGAGCTTCAGTTTGAAGAGAATTGAAAGACAAACATTAATGACTAACAATTTAGATACGTTTAACCAATTTCTATCTTTCACTACACAAGGCTAAGATGTTTCTGCCTTTTCATTCTAACAGAAAGATGTTTTCTATACTTTTAACTCACTACTTCTGCAGAAGATCATACTTAACTATGCAAAAGAAACCAAACAGCCCTTTGTATGCATATTTTTGGTTAAAGATTAGAAAAGCATCGTTCATATAAAAATCTTATTCGATTATAAAATATAGTAATAATGAACTCCGTAGTATTCAACCAAAGGAAACTAAAACGAAATGGTAATTTTACCCTGTTCAGCAAGCTGTTCATCCACCACTTTTGCAATCTGTTTCATCCACACAAAAATAAACCAAGAGTGAGCCTCCAAATTCATTTAACATGGATACCAAAATTGAACATCCTCATGTCATTGAACCTTATTAAAATGCTCATATTGCCGGTTACCAAGGCCAAATACTGCATACTGAAGATTCGAAATCCATTCTCCCTTCTCCTTCCCCTGATACATAAAGTAAAATCAACTATAGCTCTAGAAGACAGACACACATAATTCAATCAAACTTTGAAGAGTAGAATAATGCAATGACAAACAAGCAAACAAAAAGATGAGGAAAGGGAAAGAATATACCTCAGAGAACCATTTATAAAACCTTGCCGCATTATCCGTTGGCTCACCATCCCCATATCTGCATGCGCGGATAATTATAAGCAAAGGAAAATTCAAACAGCCCAACGGAAGATTCAAAAAGTAAAAAAATAAAAAACGACAGGAAAAGTGCGTTGAAACTCACGTAGCCAAGAAGAAAATAGCCAAAGTCTCCTTTTTCAACTTTTCTTCGTACTCATCGTCATCCGCTGCATAGTCATCCTGCGGAAAAGTTCAGCTCCAAAATGAGCAACGTGTAAATCCAGCCAATCAGAATCTAACAAATGCCAGTCGAAGACTGACAGAAATAAACAGGTCATGCATACCAAATCAACCACTCTAAAAGTCGCCTTCTCATATCGAGCTTTCGCTTCCTCAGCAAGAGCCTAATTACCAAAATCAGATAAAAATCAACCATCAGCAGTAGCGTAGCCAAACAATTCAATCCAAATCCCAAAAGAAATTCCAAGTCCGTGTACGAACACGTGTTTCTACAAGCACACCTTTGCAAAGCCTTCAGCGGTGCCAGTCTGGGTGCCAAAAAAGACGGTGACCTTCTTCTTGCCATCATCGACTTCAGGCTCCGGCTCTTTGACCATCAACTGCTTGGGTGGCTCGAACGGTTTAGCCTTCTGGCCGCTGGATCTCTTCCAAACAAGAACCACAACGCAGCCGATCAGAACCGCAATCGAGGTAGTCAAGATCATGACGAACTCTCTGTTCTCCAAGATTAGAGTAGCCACTTCCTTAACTGACTCGGACGAATCCTGCGACGGATCCATCGCCTTCCTGACTATTGCGGACATAAGCTCCAAGGGAGAGACCTTCATGGACCTGGATTCGGACTGCATACGGCCAAAGCAAGACCGGAAATGGACGAAAAGAAGAGAAAATAGGAAGAACGTGCGGAATCCGGGAGAGGAGATGAGAGCAGCAAGGAGAAGAGCACCGGATTCCGGCGAGAAACTGAGAAGAGGTAGAGACTGAGGGCAAAACAGTGACCGGAAAAACAGAGGAAGAATGATGAAACTTCCTTTATTTTCTTCTCTCTCTCGGTGGTTGGCTGTAGGTAGAGAGAGAGAGAGAAACAGAGAGAATGAGAGAGAGAGAGATTGATGGGTTTATTAAGAGCGCGTTCGTGAACCAAACTGAGAGACGCTTACCAAACCTGAGGAGTCAAACCCACCTAACTCACCATCCTACTTAACCATGGTTAAGTTAAATTTCTAAAAGAACAATTTTAAAAAAATTTAAAACATTTTTTGTCACCAAATTTCATGAACCTACAAATTTAGACCCGTTTGATAACTATTTTGTTTCTTTGTTTTTTGTTTTTTAAAATTAAGTTTGTGTTCTCTCGATGTCCTCGTAATCATTTTCATTTTTATTGAGGACATATTTACATCCCTAGTCAAATTCCAAAAACAAAAACATGTTTTTTAAAACTGTTTTTTTTTTTTCAAAACTTGGGTTGGTTTTTGAAAATATGGAAATAAAATAGATATAACACGAATAAATTTATAGACTTAAGTAGTGTTTATAAGCTTAATTTTAAAAAACGAAAAACCAAATGTTATCAAACGAGACTTAGTTGTTGAATTTTAGTTTGTAATGATTTAGTTCCTATATTTACAATTTTATAACAATTTAATCCATGAACTTTAATACATAACAATTTAATTCATGTCGTGAAATTTTTCATCGAAATTAAGTGTCAATTTTTACTATGTAACAACTTAAACTTTGTAATTTATAAATATACGTGGTCCTAATCAAGATATAAATCTATCTATATATATATATATATATATGTAAGAAATTCGCCAAAGTGAGCATAGCTCAGCAGTAATTGGCATGTACCCTCGACCAAGAGATTAAATTTTAAAATTCAAATACTAAGGGCCCGTTTGATAACCATTTCGTTTTCTGTTTTCTGTTTTTGTTTTTCATTTTTAAAAAACAGGGGTGTTTGATAACCATTTCTGTTTTCTGTTTTCTGTTTTTTAAAAACGTTTTTAAAATTATAAGTAAATTTCAAAAACCAAAAAAAGTAGTTTTTAAAAACAGATTTCTGTTTTTCAAAAACTCATTTTTCTTCTGATGCTTACTTTTCTCCTCTTTTACCTCTCTCTCCAACAAATTTCTTTCTCTATTTTTTTTCTCTATCTAAAATTTATTTTTCTCTCTCAAAACTTTTTTTTTTCTCTATAACTTGTCTATTTCTAAAAACTTGTCAATACATTTTCTCTCCTCAATAAACATGTTCTAATTTTTCTTTTGAAAAAAAAGTCACCAAAATTTTCTATCGCTACAACTTTTCTTTATTTTTCTAATTTATCGTTAGTTCTTTAACATATCTTTTACTCTTAACTTTACTATCTCTCTAAATTTTATTTTTTTATTTAATTTTTTAATCTAAAATTTATCGCTTTTACTCTAACTTGTTTTCTATTTTTTCTCTAAACATTTTCTTTCTCCTCTCTAAATTTTCTATGTTTAACTTTTTCTCTCGTATTTTCAAAAAAAAAAAAAAAATTCTCTTGAAAATATTTATATTTGTGTCTCTAAATTTTTGTTTCAACGTCTTTACACATTTTTCTCTCTCTAAAATATCTTTTCATCTTTCTAATTTTTAAAAAACTGAAAACCAAAAACAGTTATCAAACAAAGTTGGTTTTCTGTTTTTTAAAAACAGAAAACAAAAAACAGTTATCAAACATATGTGGTTTTTGTTTTTAAAAAACATGAAACCAAAAACCAAAAACTGAAATGGTTATCAAACGGGCCCTAAATTGTTACATATTAAAGTTCAATGACTAAATTGTTACAAATTTGAAAGTATAATGATTAAATCATTACCAACTAAAATTCATTGGCTAACTTGTTATTTTTGTGAAAGTTCTAAGGACCAAAAGTTTTTTTTTTTTTTTTTTTTTTGGTTCAATAACATCTAGGTGTGATATATTTATGTGTGTATATGTATGTGTCATACATATATTTTCTCTAATTCAATAATTGTTTTTTTTTTTAAATATTTTTCCAACTACTTTTTGAAAATAATTGTTGTTGAATGAGAAATTTTAGTCGGTCACAAATTCTCACGTCATTTTTCCAAATTAATGATGAAATTATAAATAATTAAATTTGGAACAATTATAAATTGACAAGTGTCCCAAATTTAATTTATAGACAAAGTTAGTTAATTATAAAATTTGAAAGACAAAGGTTCATTTAATCAATTAATTAAAAATTAATTGGATCAAATTTGGTTTAATATTTTGGTCATATGGTTTTTGAGTAAAAAAACCAAACTCAAGACCAAATAGTTGAATCCAAGACCAATAAAGCCCAAATCCAAGTTGTTATATGCCCAAAAGTCACCAAGACTCATCTATGGATAACTCTATAAATAGAGAGGTTTTCATCTATTTCAAGTGTTCAAAAATTTGAAGCTCTCAACCAGAACTAGAGAATTCAGAGAGACTCCACCAAGACTGAAGACTGAAGACTCCCTGAAATTCAAAACTTATTGAGTGTTGAACAATCCTTGAAGGTCAAACACTCTTCGAGACTTCAGCACTCCTTGAAAAACAAACAATCTTTAAGACTCGAACACTCCTTGAAGACCAAAGACTCTTCAGGACCTAAACACTCATTAAAGACCAAAGACTTTACAAGTCTTCAAGACTCCAAGAAATCAATTGAAGCTTCAAACTCGAAAACAAAGCGTTCTAGCCTTTGAGTGAAACACACTCACATACAAAAGAGATAATTAGAGGATTAAAGTCAGAGATTGTACACTCACACACATACAACGTTATACAAATCAAAATTTATTCCACGTGTCTCAATTAATGATAAGTTCTTTATAAAAAACAAGTCATTAATCTCATTAAACATTTTAATTAATAAATAAAATACTATAGATCTAGGTTTTTACCATTTTTGAAAACTGATGTTTTTTTTATAAGTGACAATGGATAATTTGAACTAGTTTAACTCGAATATTTCATTTCATAAACAAGTATAGGTCGATAACCTAATTAATAATTACTAGTACCATTTTGATTTGACAAATTTACAGCATGAATTCTTGACCTAATCCAACTCATAACTTAAGGTTTGAATTAGTTTTTTTTTTTTTTTTTTTTTTTTTTTTTTTTTTTTTTTTTTTTTAACAACCAAGGTTCAAGAACCAAATATTATATGACTATAATTTGATTTTTTTATTAAAAAAAAAACATGCAACTAGATTTTCATATCAGTAAATAATATTTAATTGCTCGTCAAAAAAAATTATGTAATGTTTATTTTGTGGGATTACTTTTTAAAATGACGTTTAATTACGAACACTAATTATTGAATTGATCAAAATTATTCTAAGTAATTAGTTTATTCAAACTCATTTAATTTAAGATAAATAAATGACCGCAATGATTATTTTAGATATACATTGACCCCCATTTTTATTTTTTCTTCCTCTGGTGATTCATTGACCACGACAATTGAAAAAATGAATATCCGTATTGTATTCATTTAAGTCGTTTAAAATAATTAGTTTAAAAGGTTAAATTTCTTTAAAAAAAAATTGATTTTTTTCTTTTTTTTTGTTTTGTTTTGATTTTTTTTTTAATTCAACGTCTGAAGGTAGGGTATTCAAACATCTGGCTTATTGATTGATAGTACATACTAATTATCGAATTATGCTTGTTTTGACAATTCCACTTGTCTTTTATTTCAAACAAGTACTTATCTACCTTTGAAAGTGTTTTTAATAGAAAAAAATTGTTTCCTTGAATGAATAAATAACAAATTTGTTTAGTAGTCCTATATTCAAATGTAAATTTGACTAATCATAAATATTTTTTTCTTACCAGATATTTTGAAAGATTAAAAATCACCTTTGGTCCCTAAACTTTTATAAAAGTAACAATTTGGTCCCTGAACTTTGATTTGTAACGATTTAGTCCATGTACTCTCAATTTTGTAACAATTTAGTCCCTGAATTTTAATAAGTAACAATTTAGTCCTTATACTCTCAAATTTGTATCAATTTAGTTCATATGCTTTCAAATCTGTAACAATTTAATCCTTGATGCAAATAAATCAATCAAAATTAAATTTCGATTTTTATTATTTAGTGATTAAACTTTGTAGCTTATAAACATATTGGCTCCCAAATTAGTTAATTAATCTATCCAGGTAAGAAATTTCATTAAATTTTTACATTAAATTTTCACAATAGAGACCAAATCATTACAAATTTGAAAGTATAGGGACTAAATTGTTACTTATTAAAGTTTAGGGACTAAATTGTTACAAATTTAAAAGTACAGATACTAGGTTATTATAAAATTAAAAGTAGAATGACTAAATCGTTACAAATGAAAGTTCATGGACTAAATTGTTACTTTTATGAAAGTTTAGAGACTAAAAGTGAATTTTAACCTATTTCGAAATTATTTTAGTTAATTATTTTAAGTCAAGTCACTTCTAGATTATAATCATCTGAAAAAAAAAGTTCACCAATAAATGAAGTTACACAAAGTCCCACATTGGCTAGATAAGGGGATGATCATGGGTTTATAAGGTATGACAGGTATCTCCATTGGTATGAGGTCTTTTGGGGTGATCCAAAAACAAAGCTATGAGGGCTTGTGCCCAAAGTGGACAATATCATACCATTGTAGAGATATGTGTGTGTCCGGTACCTCATTTTTAGTTCCTGAGGTTTGAGTTTAGTTTCATTTTGGTCATTCCATCTATTTTTCCATTAGTTACTAATGGAAAGGTGATGTGGCATTTATTTTTTTTATTAAAAACATACTTATCATTATTATTATTTATTGTTTTATAATTTTTAATTAAAAAATAGTTATTATTATTTTTTTAATTTTTCTCTCTCTTCTTTCTCCCTCTTCTTTTCCCTTTCCCTTTCTCCTCTTACTTTCTTTCTCTTTACTCCTTCCATGACCGCCATCCGTTGTCCATCGTCCGCGCCGTTGACGCTGCTGCCGTCTTCTGCAATCTATATTGTCGCCCGTGCCGCCGCCGTCCATGCTACTACCTTTTTTTTTTCCTCTTTTCTTCCTCCCTTTTTCTGCCCTCTCATTCCCTTTTGTTGGATTAGTTTGCCAGCCTTATTTTGAGTCAACTATATATTGTAGAATGTTGATTTAAGAAATTTGTTCAATGGAAGACCTTTGTGGAAAAACAAACAGAAAAGAAGCTGAAGACTTTAAGGACTGACAATGACCTTGAATTTCTCAGTAATGAATTCAAGGAATATTGTAACAAGGAAGGAATACAAAGGCATCTAACTGTAAGGGGTACTCCACAGCAGAGTGGCTTAGTAGAGAGGATGAATCGTACTTTGCTTGAAAGAATTAGATGTTTAATGTCTAATGCAAATATGCCTAAGAGCTTTTGGGGTGAAGCCTTGATGACTGCAACCTATTTAATTAACCAGAGTCCTTCTTCAACAATTCAGTTTAAAACACCTGTTGAAAAATGGTCAGGACATGTACCAGACTTGAGTCATCTTAGAGTTTTTTGGTGTGCTGCATATGCACACTCCAAAGAAGGTAAACTCGACAATAGGGCTAAAAAATGCTTATTTTTGGGATATCCTACCGGAGTTAAAAGGGTACTGATTATGGTGTGTTGAGAAAGGAGAAGAAAAATGCATTATAAGTCGTGGTGTTACCTTTGATGAGTTAAAAATAGCCCTGTAAAATTCAAACAGCAGTGTAGGGACAGAAAACTCACATAAAGGTAGCATTGAGATGAATTTGAATTTCAAGAATAATATAAAATTATAAATTAAAGCCAAAATTTAAAATAAAAATAATAAAATGATTCGAATCAATTTTCCATTACTAAGTTGAAAAAATAAAATAAAAAATTATCATCATTTTAGTCATTATGATAAAAAAAAAAATACAAATTTGAGAATAGAAAAATAAAAATCAGAAAATGAAAATGAAAAAACAAATTTTAAAAAAATCTGAGGTTGCCTGATGTGTCAACCACTATGTGCCTTGGCATGCGTAATTTCACACTGAATTCGTGGCTACAAGCCATGGATTCTAATAAAAACAAAATTTTAACTTGCTTTTCCTAAATTTTTTCAAAAGATTTGTTTTACTTTTTTTTTTTTAATTACAATATTTATCTCATTTACCCTTCATTCATTTGATTGGAGGAGATGAAAGAATCGAGCTAAGATGATTTTTCTAGTACGCCATTTCTTTCTTTCTTTTTTTATTTTTTTTTTCCTAATGTTTGAATTTGTTCTTTTCACACTGGACTTATGATCGTGTTGTGTTTATGTGGGGTTTCTTTCCTTGATATTCTGAATTTGGGCTTTTGTTGCATTTGAGTTTGTTTCAATTATATGTAGTTGAAGTGTGTGTGATTGTGGGTGTTTTTTGAGTGTTGAGGATCCCACATTGAAAAGATAAGTGGAGACCTCACAAGTTATAAGATAGGTGGGTTACCCCACTCATTGCCAATTGGTTTTGAGATGGAAGCTCCTGTTATTTGATATGGTATCAGGGCCCATTAAACCCAAACGGGTATTCGGTCCAAAAAAAAAAAAAATTGGGATCCGATCCAAGAATGGTGAACCCAAAGAGGCACCATCTTGAGGGGGCATGTTGAGGATCCCACATTGAAAAGATAAGTGGTGGTTTTGGTATCAATCTTCGATCTTGTTTTCAAAAACCAAGTCCAATTTTGGAAACAAAAAAAATAGTTTTCAAAAACTTGTTTTTGTTTTTAAAATTTGGCTAGGAATTCAAATGCAACCTTAACTAGGATGAAAGTCATGATAGGAAATCTAGGAGAAAACCAGCATAATTTTCAAAAATCAAAAACAAAAAACCAAATGGTTATTAAATGGGGGCCTAGACTTTATGGAAAAATTTGAAAGGTGTGAAGTTGGTTAGATTTGAAGAGAAAGAAAGCGGGTGAACACCGTGGAGAAGAAAGAAAAATGAACTTTTTGGGAAAAGTTGCTTAGATTTCTGAACCTTTTGGGAAAAGAGAAAAATGAAGAGAAAGAAAACGAAAAGAAGAAAGGAAAAAGAAGAAAAGAATAAAGAATGAGAAGAAAAGAAAAGAAAAAAATTGTCGTTGTGGTCAAGGGCAACAGATTGTGTGGTGGTGGTGAAGAAGAAATAAAGATATTAAAAATAATAATATTTTTATATTAAAAATTTTAAAAATAATTTTTTGATACAAAAATTAGTGTCACGTCAGCACTCCGTTAGTAACTAACGAAAAAAAGGACCAAAATGAAATCAAACTCAAATCTCAAGAGAGGGGGAAGACGTGGCCTGCAAGACAAAAAAACCTGCACATCGGTGTGGTGCTTGCCACACCGCTTCTGATGCTTAAGTCAGAAAATGGAAAGAGGAGGGAAAGAGAGCAAGAGGAGAGAGTAGAGAATAGAGTTCGGGATCCCTTCTTCAGTGATCAAGAGGGGTTTAAATACCTGCTCATGCTTCTAGGGTTTTTAGGAATTTGGAGGCGTTTCGGGATGAACCAGGTGGAGCCGGGGCGACCAGAGGCAGCAGGGACCAAATGGAGCCGGACGACCTCACCCCGCGCAAGCGGGTCAAGGCCGAGCAGGGGGTAGGGCCAAAAGCCCGATCCCTTCGACCTTGGGCCGACCCATTGGTCCGTTTTGCCACCGGGGTTCATCCTCTAACCCTCTTTCTGCCCGGTTGTCCTCGTCAGCTCCTTGTACATCAGAGTGGTCCAAAATTGCCTATAACAACAAACATAGTCTCATATCGGTTAAAAGAATAAAAGATTTAAAAACATATATGTTGGAATAAATTAAAATTAAAATCAAAATCAAACATAGACAAAATAAACAATATCATACTACTGTAAAAATATGATGGATACTGAGTTTTGGAAAATATAATCCTATTTGATGTCCAAACATACATTTGAATTATACGAAAATTTTAGATTAATATATTTTTTTTGAAAAATAGATTAATATATTTTGTTCAAGAGAATAATAGCAATCATATTTCAATCAAACTTTTGGGGAAAAAAAAGAGAGTTTTAAAAGTAGACTAAAGAAGAATTAAAGAATAATAATAATAAAAAAAAGTAGACTAAAGACAAACACTAATGTAAAAAATGATAAAATAATTTTGGTCCAATTTCCAAACTCTTTTGGAGATTTAAAAAAAGGGATAAGTACATGATTAGCTTATAAATGGACCCTATATTTCGTTTTTGTTCAAACCTACCATTTTTTACGCAAATAGCCTAAGAGCCTAGAGTTTTTACATATAAGTTGTTATTCAATTACATTTATGCCATCTTTCATATTTTTTGTATTTAAAATACAACAAAAAATCATAAAAGGAAAAACCATATTTTATTCTTTCCTATTAAAAAAATTCAACCTATTAATTCACTCTCCAATTTTGGAAGGATCCCTAAAATCACTCACCATCTTAAAAAAATCTAGATTTTATTTTATGCCTATTTTCCTTCCATTTTATTCAATTACCGGTAGAATTTTCTTCCATTTTCGTGCTCTGGTTTGGTCTAAACGATTTTTTTTTCAAGATTTTTTCATTTAAAAAAAGGTGTCGATATTCGTTTATAATTTCATATATGCCTTATATAATTTCATATATACCTTATATATATCATGTATGTATGTGTGTATATATATATAATACGGAGCTCAATGAGAAGTCACATAGTTGTCGGGGAAGAGAGAGTTTTTTATATATATAATTGTATATTTGTTTCATATCATGTATATATTTCCTAATGTAGTAGTATATTTAATATTATGAGGGATATTGTATATAACTTTTTTTTGGAAAAGATATATATATCTGTGTATATATTTATGCAAATAAGTTGTGACGAACAAATATATGGAGTATATATTTGCAAATAACGAAATATACCGAGTGTATTTGATGAAATCCAAAATAGGAGAAGATTTTTATTATTATTATTTAAAACAGTGTTTTTATGGTTGTATATTGATTTTTTCAATACTAATGTAGTATATTTACTTTAAAAAAAAATATAGGGGTATATATTTTAGTAAGTAACTGTGTATATTTAATACTATAATTATGACAAAAAAAAAACTCAGGTATATGTGGCTACAATAATGATTAAAAAAAATAAAAACTTAGTATATATTATATATAAAATGATATATATAAATATAAATGTTTTTCCGTAAAATAAAAAAATTGGAAAAAAAATATATGATAGAGACCTTTGAGGAAAAACGTATTGTATATATATATACACATACATATATGATATATATAAGAGTATATATGAAATTATATAAGGTATATATGAAATTATATACGAATATCGACACTTTTTTTTTTTTTTTGTAAAATGAAAAAATCTAGAAAAAAATCGTTTAGCAAACCAGAGCACAAAAATCTGAAGGAAAATCGGCTGGTAATTGAATAAGATGAAAGAAAAATCAACTTAAAATAAAATCAGTACAATAATATTTTCCTAAATTAAGGAATTTGTTTAGATAATATTTTATATAATAATTGATCCCTTCCTAAAATGTAGCATATTCGGTTGGCTAATATGGAATATAATATTATTATTTTTAATATTAATTGAAAATAGAGGATAAAAACAAGGGTATAAAGGTAAGAAAATATAGCTGAAAATCTAATCTTGTAAATATCCAAAATTTTAGACATATATGAAAATATGTCTTAAGGCTATCTACCAAAATTTCACTTAAAAAAATTCATGAAAATTTCAATAAGGTTCCTCGCCGATTAATCGGATTAAAATGCGAAAGAGCGTGACGAGTCGAGTTTTTGCCTTTTGGCGTTTAAAGAAACGACAGCTACAAGACGTCCAAAACGGGGAGCATTCTAGCATTTTCCACGTGGGCCACTAAAAAAAAATAATTGACCGAGTAAAATAATAGCTAAATTACAAATTTAGTTTTAAAATTTTTAAATTTGTGTCTATTTGTCATAAACTTTAAAAAATGTTGGATAGTAAATTTTTATATCTAATAAGTCTCTAAATTTTGCAGTAAATCTACCAAGGAAAAAATGTCTATGTGCACATTATTTTTCAATGTAATAAATTTGCAAATATGGTAGCCAATTTTGCTGCTCATTATATTTCTCATCTATTAACCTAGCAATAAACCGATGTTTTCGACTTGGTAATTGTGTTAGCTAACTATATTAGAATTTTAGACAAAGTAAAAAATAGAAAAAAAATGGACTTTAAAAAGTGTCAAATAGGTCATCGAATTTTCAATTTTGTGTCAAATAGGTCTCTCAACTTAAAAATATCTTATAGGTCCTTAAACTTTCACTTTTATGCCCAATAAATCATTCAACATTCAATTTTGTGTCTAATTAGTCTTTGACCTATTCGACATTTTTTCTTAAATTCACATGCTCACTAGATATAAAATTGAAACTTTAGGGTCTCTCATAGACATAAAATTCAATTTTATATCTAATAGGTTGGTTAATTTTTAAAAACTCGAATGTATCAGAGACCTATTGGACACAAAATTGAAAGTTCAGAGACTTGTCAAACATTTTTAAAGTTCAAGGACCTATTAGATATAAAATTGAAAATTTAGGAAGACACTTTTTAAAGTTCGGGACCTAATTGTTACACAACCCTAAAAGTTCAGGGACTAAACTTGTAATAAAGCAAAAAATAATTTAAAAACGATCTGTAAAGTTTAATCAAACTATAAAGATCAAATCGAAACTTAAAATTATAGAGATCAAATTAAAACTGAATCTAAACCCACAAATTGAGTGAAACCAAGCCGAAGTTCATCGCTATTATTTTATAATTTAGCCTATACTTTATTTTGATTTAAATTTATGAACTTTCATACTTTTTATTTTTCATTTTAATTTCTATCTTCCTTTAGACGTCATAAGTTCGTGATGTAATATAAGAAGAAAACTCTTTGATTATGAATTTGAGTTTGGTTTTTGTATGGATGTATAGATATAAAAATTTCCAATATAATAAGACAAAATCTCTCCGTGAGAGAGAGAGGCAGCGACGGCCGAATTTGCAAACTAAACTACGCATTCGAAACGCCAAAATGGATATTGTGGTGATGAAATAATGAAAACAACGTGCTGACACTTTAGAGGTCACAAATTCTCCCACCAATAACCACCTTCCCTGTCCTCCACCTCAACCCAACGGTGGAGTGAACCAAAAGCAAAGCCATGAGGATTTATGTCAAAAGTGGACAATATCATACCACTGTGGAGATTTGTGTTGTGTCTGTTGTCTCTTACAAGTGGTATCAGAGCTATGCCCTAGAGGTAGCCATGTTCGGGTGGAATCCTCAAGTGCCGAACAAAGAAGTTGTGAGCCTTGAAGTAGTCATGGGGAGGTCTGTGGTTGAGCTTTGGGAAGACAGTATACTCCGGAGAAGAGGAGTTGTCTTGGATAAGAGTAAGAACTCTCGGTAAAACGATGAAGTTGGCCCATCGCCTAGAGAGTTGGACGGACTCGTCTGAGATTGCGTTGCAAGCATGAAAAATGATTGTGGGAAAATTTTAACTGTTTAGGTTTGTTTGGTAAAACAAATTATTTATTTTTCTATCCACAATAACTTTTTAATGTGCTCTCACGGCAAAAGCTAATTGATACCAACTTTTAGATTTAGCTCTTCTGAAAATTTGCCACCTTCTCTAGTTTACAAATCTTCAATTTATCTTTCTAAATAAATATATTTTTTCCTCTCTATTCCCTCTTTTGTTAGTAAAATTTTGATTAATTTAGGCCTTGATAACTCATTTGGTTTTTTGTTTTTGAAAATTAGACTTGTTTTCTCCCAATTTAGTTACCATGATTTTCATGTTTGTCAAGGACACATTTAAATTCCTAGCCAAATTCTAAAAACAAAAACAAGTTTTTGGAAACTACGGGCTTGTTTGATAACGTTCTCGTTTCCTGTTTCTTGTTCCCATTTCTCATTTTTTAAGAAACAGACTTGTTTGATAACTCATCCATGTTTCTTGTTTCTAAATTTCTAGAAACATTTTTAAAAAAGAGGCCAAATTTGAGAAACTACAAAAAGTCGTTTCTATTTTTTTTTACTATCTTTCATGCATGTATCCATCTCTCCCTTTCATTCCTACACCAATCTCTTCTATTCCTCTATTTTTTTAACCACTTCCTCGTTTTTTTAAATTTTTTTCTTTATTTCGTTCTCTTTCCTTTTTTTTTTTAAATTTTTTTTCGTTATTTCTATCTCATTCATTTTTTTTTATTATTTATGTTATTTTTTTCCTTTTTTTATCACCTCTGTCAATCTCTGACTATCGGCCGTCGCTGACCTCCACCGACCACCCGCCATCGTTGACCTCCCACTATCAGTCGCCGCCGACCAACCGCCATCGTCAACCTCCGACTATCGGTCGTCGTCGACCGATCGCCTCCGTCGACCTCCGACGACCGGCCACCGTCGATCTCTGTCGACAGACCACTACCGTCCACCTTCGACTACCTGTCGTTGCCGGTAGCCATCGTCGACCTCCAACTACCGGCAGCGACCGACCGAAACTGTCGACCTCTAACGATCAGCCACCGACCGATCGCCACCGTCCACCTTTGATTACCGGTCGTCGTCGACCTCCGTAGACCTCCGACTACCATCGTTGACCTCCAACTACCGATCGCGGTCGGCCGCCACTGTCAACCTCTGATGACCGGCCGCTGTCGACCTCCGCTGACCGACCGCCATCGTCGACCTCCGACTACCAGCCGTCGTCGACCTTCACCGAATGACAGCCACCATCCACCTCCGACTACCAGTTGTCGCCGACGTCCGTCGACCTCCGACTACCGGTCGCGGCCGACCGCAACCGTCGACCTTTGATGACCGGCCCCGTCAACCTCTGTCGACCGACCACCACTGTCCACCTCCGACTATCGGTCATCGCTGACCTCCGTCAACCTCCAACTACCGGTCTCGGTCGACCGCTACTGCCGACCTCCGACGACTGGCCGCTGTCGACCTCCACTGACCGGCCTCCACCGACTGACCGCCACCATCGACCTTCGACTACCAGCCGTCGTCGACCTCCGCCGACCGACAGCCACCGTCCTCCTACCACTATCGGTCATCGCCGACCTCTGTCGACCTTCGATTACCAGTCGTGACCGATTGCTACCGTCGACCTTCGACTACCAGCCATCCGACGACCCGTCGCTATCGACCTCTGCTGACCTACTGCCACCGTTGACCTCAAACTACTGGCCGCCATCGACCTACACCGACTGGTCGCCACCGTCCACCTCTGACTGTCAGCCGCCGCCGACCTTCGCTGATCAACCGCCACTATCGACCTTTTACTACCGGGCGCCGTCGTCGACCTCCGACTACCGATCACCACCTTCAAGTTGCGACTACCGATCGTCGTCGACCTCCATCGATTGGCCGCCATCGTCGACCTCTGACTACCGACCGCTACTGTTGACCTCTGACTATTGGTCGCCGTCAACCTCTGCTGATCGATCGCCACTGTTGACCTCTAACTACCGGGCGTCACCATCGACCTCCGACTATCAGGTGCCGCCTACCTCCGCTGACCGACCGCCACTGTTGACCTCTGACAACCAGGCGTCACCGTCGACCTCCGACTATCGGGTGCCGCCGACCTCCGCTAATCGGCCGCACCGACCTCCACTGACCAGCCTCCGTCAACTGCCTGCCACCTTCGACCTCCGACTACCAATCGCCACCGTCGACCTCCGACTACCGGGCACCGTCGACCTCTGTCGACTAGCCGCCACTAGCAACCTCTGACTATAATTTTAATGTATGTTATATATAATTTTTATATTATATGTACCAAATTTCATTTCAACTAAAAATCAAGAAACGAGAAACCGTTATCAAACACATATCTGTTTTTGTTTATTTTTTTAGAGAAACAAGAAACAGAAATAGTTATCAAACATGTTTTTGTTTTTAATTCTTAAAAAACAAGAAACAAGAAACAGGAAACAAGAAACGAGAAACGAGAAACGAGAAACGAGAACGTTATGAAACGAGCCCTACTTTATTTAGTTTTCAAAAATTGGCTTGATTTTTTAAAACATGGGGAGAATGTATTAAAAAATAAAGAAACTTGGAGGTGGAAGTAGTGTTTATACACTTCATTTTCAAAAACCAAATGGCTATCAAACGGGACCTTAATTTTTATCACAATTATTTTTCTTAAATTTTTATGAAATAATTTAGATTAGTTAAACATAATCAAATGCAATTTATATCATATAAATTTTTAAATAATTATCTTATAATAAATTATAAATTAAATGTTAACATGCAAATAATTGAAGTAATAAGCCCACTTTAGTAGTTATAATATTAAGTCACAACAATTTAGTATTAATTTACCTAACACTATAATTAGTTTTTTTCTAATTTAAAATCGAAATTTACCAAACACTATTTTACTTTAAAGTTGATTTTTCCAAAAGCAAAGTTTCTAGCAATTATTTTAAAAGCTACATCAATCTCAAACTAAGCCGAAATTTGGAAGAATTTTTAGGATAGTATATATTCCTTCTATTTAATATTTTACACGTCATTAGATGATATGTTATTTTATTTCGTACGTGTTTAGGAGTGATTTTGAAATGATTAAAATCATTTTTGTCATATTTAAAATTACTTCGAAACATGTCTTTAATAATTTAAAACCAAATTTGATGATATGAAAATCACGGTTATAAGTGTAAAATTAAAAATGAAATTGATATTGAATAATTAAAAAAGTATGTTTCGAGTGGATTTCGAACATGACAAAAGTGATTTTAGTCGTTTCAAAATCACTCTCAAACATGCATTACATGTGTCTCATACATCATTCTTAAATACTTCTTTTATGACAAACAATGAATGAGGGTTGTATGAAAAAATTTCCATACCACCGTAGTATTTCAACCTTTCAAGAGAAATGAATGCAAAAGATTGAAATAATGTTGTGTTGACACTCCTACGTGGTTAGATATATGAGTATAGAGATAGGTTATCAAACGAATTTTCGAATTATAACCAGGATGACTAGTGTTAATAGTTTTTCTTATTTCTATGAGATAATTTGGATTGTTTGTTACATGTGTATTTTTGTATGATTTTAATATCTTGAATATATTCATTGTAATGATAATTTATAAATTAACTGTTTTTTCCAATCTCAATATAGTTCAACACCATTAACTAAAAAGTTAGATATTGGAATGAACAATACTTGGTTATATACCGATAGGGATCTTCCTACATACCATCATTAAAATATCGACAACTAGGAGAGATACAAAAAAATTTCTCATTTTCTATCATTCTCTTTCTTAGTTGTCAAGATTTTAATGAGGGTATGTAGGAGATCCCAATATGCAGCTAAGTATTTTTCTATAATAACCCTTCCTTGTTGAGCTTTAAAAAAAAAATCATTATGTTTAATAAAATTAAAATAGGATTTTATGTTTTAGAATTAAAATGAAATAAGTTAAAATAGGATTTTATGTTTTAGAATTAAAATGAAATAAGTTTAAAATGTCTTTAGGATGTTAATCAAATTTTTTTAAGTGAAAAAAAAAATCAATTCTTTAATATGATCTGAATATAAAAAAAAAATATGTTAAAATTTTGTTTTTATAGTAAATAAAAAACTAAGAATTGTTTTTGTTACCACGGGAAAACCTGAATTTTTTCCCGTGAATTTGAGTTATTCTCACGATAAACTTTTGGGGGTGTTTGGGACAAGGAGTTATGAAGTAGGAGTTGGGTGGAGTCTCCTTGTTTGACCCAAGAACATACAACATCCTATTGTGGAACCCACAAATTTATTAACCAATCATAACACTCTATTGTGGGCCCCACAAACTCATTAACTCTTATTTTAACATTTTATTGTGGATCCCACAAACTTATTGACTCCTACCCCAACTCTTCAAAACAACTCGATTTCATAACTCAACTCATTGCCCTAAACACGTTTTATCAAATCAAACTTTGACTTGATGATAATTGTAATTTTTACTTTCCGTGATACTTTCATTTTATTCATTCTAATAAATTAAAAGTGTTGTAGGCAATTTTGGACCATCTCGATATGCAAGGAGCAGAGAAGGACAGTGCAATACCAGTCCAAGGAGACAACCAGGAAACGGACCCCGGAGGAAGAACAAGCCAAAGGGTCGGGCCAAGGCCGGAGGGATCAGGCCTTGGCCCAACCCATATGGTCGGCCCACTTGCGTGAGTCGAGTCCTTTCGCCTCCGTTCGGTCCTCGCTGCCCCTGTCCGCCCTGGTTCCACTCAGTTCAGCCCTGGATCGCCTCCGAACGACTAAAAAACCCTAACTAAAGATATAGGTATAAAGGGGGTCTCCCACACCTGGAAAAAGGTTCAGAAAACTAACTACAGAAATACTTTTTACTGTTGATCTAACTTAGGCATCAGAGTGCAGGTGGCCTACACCACACCGGTGTGCAGCTGTTCTTACTGGTTTTGCAGGTCACGTCTTCCCCGTCTTCAACAAATTCACTGGTGTCACGTGAAGGTCAAATGAGTAACTTGGCCAGATTTTGGCATCAACAAAAAGAAAACGTAAAACTTTTCCAAACATGTTAATTTCAATAAAAATCGAGTTCTAATAAATCAGAACATAAAAGGCTAAATTATAAAAAATACCCCTGAATTTTACAAAACGTTTCGAAAATACCTAATTTTTGGATGAGAACTGTTAAAACCGTCGAAAATACCATTGCCAAAAATCTAGTCAAGCTCTTGGGATGATGTGTTGAAAGAGAAGAAAAGCTCATAGTGTATGAATACATGAAAAATAGGTAAAACTTCTCATTAATTTTCATCGAAGAAGAATTTACGGTAGGATAAGGAAAAAAAAAAAAGAAGCATTTTCTAGTAAGGTTATTTTTTAAAATCTTTTGAAAGTTAAAGAGTATTAATGAAATTGAAATTTTTAATGGTTTCCATCCAAAAATTAGCGACAATGGTATTTTTGAAACATTTTTTAAAGTTCAGATGTATTTTTGAAACTTTTTAAAGTTCAGGGACATTTTTGAAACAAACCCCATAGTTCAGGGCCATTTTTTATAATTTAGCCCAACATAAAATTAATCATGGTATAATTTTTTTTTTGAAACATCATGGTATATACTTTCTAGAACTCACTAATTCGAACGAAAATTTGTTAGATATAGTCATCAGAGTTTGGAATGTTATAAGGCTAATGGCATTATTGTAAATATATGGGTTTGGTGTAAACATTTTTCCATAAATACAAAACATTGCACCCACATTCTGTGGTGGAGATATCTTATATCAATTTCATATTTTTCAGTTACGTGTTTAATGATTTAACACAATCTAGTTTTAGAAAAAGAAAAAAAAAAGAAAACTATAATCTATTCTTTTGTGGCTGAAATTTCAGCAATTCGAATCCAAATTTTGTAGTTACACAACCAAGCACGAGATAGACTGTTGTCAAAAAAAAAAAAAAAAAAAAAAAAAAACGAGATAGACCTTTCAAAAAAAATAGGGAGTTGAATTAATAAATCTTTTATATCTTTTTCATGTGTTTGAACTCAAAGGCGTTGTTTCTTTCTCCATTAATATTGACAACAAAGTCACTGATTTGGTGCCAACGAGATTCGCTTTCAGGTCGTCAAGCTGAACATAGCTTAATTGATTAAGATATATATCATGATCGAGAGGTCACAAGTTTAAATTTCGTCACCCCTATACGTTATTGAGTTCAACAAATATATATATAGTATTAAGTTATAGTATATCAACGAATTTCAGAGTCGTCTTTTATATTGGATTCATACTTAACACATACAATTGTTAATTTTAGGGGGAAAAAAAAATACACTTTTAGTTCTTGAGGTTTGGATTATGTTGCATTTAGGTTCATGAATTTTTAAACTCAACAAATATAGATATGAGATTTGGATTTCTTTGCACCAGTGGTCTCTCTCCCCAAATTTTTGTTAGTTTACGCTGACGTGACACTATTATTTTATCAAAAAAATTTAAATAAAAATATTATTTTTCTTATTCTTCGTTTTTCTCCTTCTTCTTCTACCTGTTGTCGATGTCGCTTCATTCCTTTTTTCTCTCTCTCTTCCTTCTCTTTTCTTCTTTCTCCCTTCTCCTCTCTTTCTTTCACTATTTTTTTTTTTTTTTAAAACAAAGGGGAATCATTCCCCTTCAATTTGAGCTCGTTCCAGCCAGATTTGAAGGGGAAACCACCTTCGTTTCCTTCATTTTTTTTTTTAAATTACAATAAAAGAAAGAGAGAAAGGAGAAGGGAAAAGAGAAGAAAAAGGGGAGAAGATGGATGGAGAAGAAAAAAGGAGAAAAAAAAGGAATGGGGCAGCGACGGACGACGGTGGTTTCGCTGACAACGATATGGTGGCGAATGGTGGTGGGAAGAAGAAGAAAAAAAATATATTTTTATTAAAAATTATTTTATATTAATTTAATATATTTTTATTTTAAAAAATTAATAAAAAAAAGTGTCACGTTAATGTTCTTTTAGTATTTAACGAAAATTTGGACAGAAGAACTAATGGTGTAATGAAATCCAAACCTCATGGTATATTTGTTGAGTTTCAAAACTTATGGACCTAAATACAATGTATCCCAAATCTAATGGACCAAAAGTGTAATTTTTTCTTAACTTTATATTTAAAGAAACAAATTATTATAGGATCAAAGAATGTAACAATGAAAATAATCAATAAAGACTAAAGGAAAATGAAATGAAAAAATGTCTTAGGAAATTGAATTCACCAAATGAATATATTATCCCAATTAATTAATTATTCGAGATTTGAACAAACTGTCAATTTTATAAGTCAAGAACACTATACCTCAATTGTCTCTCCCAAGAATTGGTTAACTCTCTTTTTCGATTAAGGACACAATATTCTTCACCCAGCTTCAATAAAAAAGCAAATACTGTGATAGATCAATTTTTAAATCATCTATCACAATATTCTAAATCTCAAGGATATCAACCGCGATTAAAGTGGAATTTCAGTCCTGCCAGATGCAATGAAAATATTGTGTTGGAATGTTCGAGAATTGGGGAATCCCTGAACGTTCCCGGCACTTCGCCATTTGGTTAGAAGCATGAATCCCCATATATTATTTCTTTCTGAGACAAAAAACAATAGGGAAGCAGTGACTAAATTAGTTAAAGAGTTGAGGTTTGGAGGCAGTCAAAGTGTGTTCGGTGAAGGAAACAGTGGTGGTCTCAGTTTGTTGTGGAGAGAGGAGGTTAACATTAGTATAAACTCTTCCTCCATTGGCCACATAGATGCTACAATAAAAGAAGAGTTGGGGTGGTGGAGGTTCACAGGCTTCTATGGGAATCTAGTGACTTACAAGAGGGAAGAGTCTTGGAAGCTTCTAAAGAGACTAAACGCCCAAACAGAGTTACCTTAGTTGGTGGGAGGCGATTTTAACGAAATCTTACTCTTGAAGGAAAAGAAGGGTGGTGTAGCTAGTAGCCAAAAACAAATGGAGTCTTTTAGAGAGGCTCTTGACGGAAGCAATTTTGCGAACATGGGTTATATGGGAGATGCGTTCACTTGGAAAAGAACTTTCGAAAAGGGCAGATTGATAAAGAAGAGGCTGGATAGGTTCGTTGCAAATCCTAATATGATATCTAAGTTCAACAAAATAGATATAGCCCATTTGAATTATCACAATTCTGATCATAGGCCTATTTTGGCTTCCCTTGCACAAGAAGACACTCCCACTAGAAGGAAAAAAAAAAACAGCTTGTTGAGGTTTGAGGAAAGTTGGTTGGCTTTTGAGGAATGAAAAATCATCATCCAAAATCACTGTAAAGAATATTCTGCAGTGGGAATTGGCAACTTCAGAAACAAGATAAAAACCTGTTTGATTAAGCTTCGCAAGTGGAACAACACCAGATTGGGGGGCTCCATTAAAGCAACAATTGCCAGGAAAGAAGAGGACATAAAAAGGCTTTAAAAAAATGATGAAAACCGGTTCTTTGCCCCTTTATGTAATGTAGAAAAAGACCTCGAAGACCTCCTAGAAGAAGAGGAAAAGTATTGGAATTTGAGATCGAGGGGGGATTGGCTTAAATGGGGTGATAAAAATACAATATGGTTCCATCAAAGAGCCAATTTCTGGAAGAAAAAAAAACAAAATTGACAGAATTAAAGATGAGAATGGGTGTTGGGTGGAGGGTACTGAAGCCATAGGCAGTGTGGCATCCAATTATTTTAAAAGACTCTTCCAATCTTCCAACCCCCAAAGTCAAGCCATTGAACATATCCTTGAAAGTTTATCAGCAAAAATCACAGTGAATCAGAGGGATGAGCTAGACAAACCTTTCAAAAAGAAGGAGATCAAAATCGCGATTAAAAGCATGAACCCAACTAAAGTCCCCGGGCCAGATGGGATGCTATGTTCTTTCAAAAATACTGGGACATAGTAGGTCCGGAGACTAGCCAAATTTGTTTGGAGACCCAAAATGATCGAAAAGACTTGAGCCCGTTAAATGAAACTCTAATCTCTCTGATCTCGAAAGTAAAAAAAACCTAAAAGGATGGAGGAATTCGGGCCCATCAGTCTTTGCAACGTTATTTATAAGATCATTGCAAAATTTTTGGCAAATAGACTAAAAAAGGTGCTCGAGACTTTAATTTTGCCAAACCAATCAACGTTTTGTCTCGGGAAGGCTTATCACTGATAACATGACCTTAGGATTTGAATGCATCCATTCGATCAACAGTAAGAAAGGAAAAAAGGCTTGATGGCGATAAAACTTGATATGAGTAAGGCCTAAGACAGAATTGAGTTGATTTTTCTAAGGTGTGCCATGGACAAGATGGGATTCTCGCAAATATGGATTGAGCGCGTTATGGCTTGTGTGGAATCTGTATCTTTCTCGGTGCTTATTGATGGTAGCCAACATGAGAGTTTCAAGCCAAATAGAGGGCTCAAGCAAGGAGACCCTCTATCGCCCTACCTTTTTCTTATTTGTGCGGAAGGCTTCTCTACGCTCCTCAACAGGGAAGAATCTCTCTCAAACTTGTCTGGCATTCGAATTAGTAAGAATAGTCCTCCTCTAACTCATCTTTTCTTTGCAGATGGCAACTTGGTGTTCTTAAAGGCATCAAACAAGGAGTGCATCAAGCTCAAGGAAGTGCTGGAAGTGTACGAGAAGGCGACATGCCAAGTGATCAATTTCGAAAAGTCGAAATGCTTGACCAGCAGAAACGTGGGAGCGGGTTAGCAAACTCTCTGAGCAAGACCCTAGGATTTAGGCAGTCGGACTCCATTGGCCACTACCTAGGGCTCCCCGCCCAAATAGGAAAAAACAAAGGAAGGACTTCCTACATATACATGTTCTGAAAGTCTGGAAAGTTCTTCAAGGATGGAAGAGACCTTTATTTTCTCAGGGAGGGAAGGAAGTGCTTATAAAGTCTATAGTCCAAGCGATCCCTACATATACAATGAGTTGTTTCAGACTCCCTAAGAGTTTCTGCGAGGATATTAACAGATTATGCGCTAGATTCTGGCTGGGCTCATTAGAAAAAAAGAAAAAAGCCCATTGGATGAGCTGGAAGAGAATGTGTGTAAGCAAGTTTAGAGGGGGTATGGGCTTCAGGGATCTAAATTTATTTAATCAAGCGATGCTGGCCAAGAAAAGTTTGAGGATCATAAAGTTCTCCAGTAGTCTGTTAGTTAGAGTCCTTAGAGGGAAGTATTTTAAAGATGGGAACTTTCTCATGGCTAGGGAGGGGTCAAACCCTTCATTTACATGGAGAAGCATTTTATGTGGCAGATCGTTATTCAAAGAAGGAATGAGGTGGAAAATTGAAGATGGAAAACGAGTATATATAGATCAAGACCCTTGGATCGCCAACAACAACAACAAAATTCTTGTTTGGGTTAAGGATGAGCTTAGAGGGAGAAGAGTCATTGAGCTCCTCGATGATCAGGGCCAATGGAAAGAAAATGTATCTTGGAAAGTTTTCTCCCCAATGAGGCCGAAGAAATCCTGAGTATTCCTAGGATTAATAACAAGCAAGGAAATGAGATTATTTGGCATGAGAACCCAAATGGTCTCTTTGTTGGGTTTTATGCCCTAAAACTCGTAGATAGTGAATGTAAACAAATTGTATACTTGTTTCAATAAAGTGTTATTGAGT
The DNA here is from genome assembly GCA_017139565.1 of Luffa aegyptiaca. Taxonomy (NCBI): domain Eukaryota; kingdom Viridiplantae; phylum Streptophyta; class Magnoliopsida; order Cucurbitales; family Cucurbitaceae; genus Luffa; species Luffa aegyptiaca. The sequence goes on along the minus strand of CM029402.1, from coordinate 42,249,047 downwards.
TTCTACAATAAAGAGTTATTGTTAAATATTGCACAATTTGACCCAAATCCAATAAACTAAGATCCAAGGTTGTTTACATGTGACTTGAACTATTATGTGGGGACATACGGGAATCGGTGTTCAAGTAACAACCTAAAAGGTCTATAGTATAGGGATAAGGCGGGGTACCTTATCCTGGTAACACTATGTGATACGACCCACTTTGCATTCGATACAGACGTATTGATCCAAGGCGTCCATGTAGGAGACATGCGAGCGGGGGTATCCTATGCAATGAGTTTGCATAAGACCGGACCACGAAATAGTAAACCACTACATATAACACCGTTAACTAGTTAGGTTACTGTTTCGATAGGATGACCTAGGTAACTCAGTCTTAATCCTGAGTGTGTCATGAGCTCCTTCTCACGAGGGATTGTCCTTTGATTAGTATGGGTGAGAGTGGCCTGCACGCCGACTCAATAAGCCTACCTTCTGGGGACAAGACCGAGTGGGGGGCTGAGGACATGACAACACAAGATGGAATTCACTCCTTCCCACTTCTAAGAGAAGTAGATGAGTGTTCCCTTAAGTGGTGACTCCGGCTCTTGAACAAAGGGATCCCGCCCTCTCACTGGCCCGAGAGGGACTTTCTGTTTACTGGTTGGACCATAAACGGGTTGTTCATTAGAGGAGCACTGGTACTTAAGGAGCCAGAGGTAACACAAGGGTAAAACGGTAATTTGACCCAGCTGTAGTTACGAACACTCGTGAAGGATTGACTTACCGATATAGGTTTATATCTGTGGACACAGAAATGTTCTACAGTGAGAAGAGTTCAGCTGTGGGTCTTTAGTGAAATGAACCACAGTTAATGAATATTGGTTAACATGATTAATGAGTTTAATCAGTTAACCTCATATCATTTGAACTTCTGATCTGTAGGTCCATTAGGTCCCCCTGTTAGCTCGTAAAGAGTAATTAGGAACAATTATATCTTGAGAGAATTTGAATAGTTCAAATTCATATTGAGAATTAAGTTAATTGTATGAGATACAAATTAATACAATGTATAGTGATGCATTAAAAGATAAAGTCTAATTTGAGTTAAACTTTATTAAATTGAGAGATTAATATATTTGAAAGAGTTCAAATATATGTCTAATTAAATATATGGTATTTAATTAGAAGATGAATTAATTAATCATGAATTAATTAATTATTCAATTTAGTTTAAATTAAATGAGATTTAATTAAACTATAGTCTATGAGGGAATTATTAGAATATGATTCTAATGAGTAATTAATTAAATATGGGTGATATTTAATTATGAAATTAATTAATTATTGGAATTAATTAATTGATTAGTTTAATTGAATTAATTAAATGTGATTTAATTAAGTTAATTAAACTATATATTATGTGAGGAAATTATATTTAAATAAGATTTAAATGTGCATGAGATAAGTTAATTAATTAACATTTAATTAAATGATTGAATCAATTAATTAATTGATCTTGATCTAACGGTCAAGATTGTTTCCTAACCTCACATTAGGGTTTCCTCTCTTATAAAAGGAAAGGTTATGAGAACCCTAACCCTAAGGTCTCATTCTAGCCTTCCTCACATATTCTCTCAAGAACTCTAGAGAGAAATTTTCTCTCTAAGAGTTTTCCCCAATCAAGATTAGTAGTCCCACAACTACGTTCCTAATCTCAGAGAATAGCAGGGTAGCCTCGTGGTGGTGTCCGTTGAAGTATTCAGAGTCGTCAACGAAGGTATGTTTCTCATCGCTTAACTTTTTGCCAATGTATTGGTATTTTGTAGAACAAAATTAATTTACAAACGATCCAATTGCTTCCGCTGTAACGGAATTGGGAATTCCAATCCTTCACTCTTTACAGTAAAAAATGCCTATAACCTAGGGGTAAAATTAAGTGCAAAAAATGAAGCCTCCGAATTAGATTGCTCGTCTTTTTGTGCTATGTGGAAAGCGTTGTGAAAGCTTAATATATTACCAAGAGCAAAGATCACCCTTTGGAAAATTGTGAACGATATTCTCCCAACTGGCCAAAACATAATTAAGAGAGGGATTGTTTCTAATCATGTTCGTTTAACGTGCAGGAAAGCAGAGGAATCAACGAAGCATCTTTTCTGGAGATGTAAGTTTGCGAAAAGCATATGGGAAAGATTCATTCCTAAAATTCGTTTTATTTTTTCTGTGTTTAGGAGCGAATGGAAAGCATCGAACTACTAGGAATTTTTGCTAAAGAACCTAGAGGGAGATGAGTTCGATCGTGTGGCAATTATTTTGTGGAACATTTGGCAAGGCAGAAATCAAACTTTGCACAGAGGACAGAAAGCAGACCCAAATGATATCAGCAGAGCAATTTCAAATGATCTTGACGAATTATCAGAAAGATCAACCAAATACCTGGAAATTCCTCCAATGGAGAGCTAGTCGAGTCACCTGATAGCACTTGATTCGTGTTATCTTATTGCCGCTAATCTAAGTTTGTTAGAAGAATTTATGGTTTAATTATCTTATTTTCAGGTAATTCGAGCACAGGTGACATTGGGGGCCAACCGCACATCTTGGTGCTAATTCGGGCCAATTAGAGCATTTTTTAGCCATCTCGAAGTTCATGGACGAGGAGGAGGTGAAAAGACCCGAGCAAACCATGGCGGGCTTGAAGAGAAGTGCCTAGAGGTCAAAGGCGAGGCCTAAGCGAAGTGAACGAAAGAAATCAGCATGCTGGAAAAGAGGACAGTGTCAAGACATTAATCCTAGCTTCTCGACGTTGTCGCAAAAATGCATGGAAGACAGTAGCTGTTGGTTTTTATGTCCTAAAACTCAAAGATAGTGAAATGTAAACAAATTGTATACTTGTTTCAATAAAGTGTTATTGAGTTTCTACAATAAAGGGTTATTGTTAAATATTGCACAATTTGACCTAAATCCAATAAACTAAGATCCAAGGTTGTTTGTATGTAACTTGAACTAGTATGTGGGGACATACAGGGATCGATGTTCAAGTAACAACCTAAAAGGTCTACAGTACAAGGATAAGACTAGGTACCTTATCCTGGTAACACTATGAGATACGGTCTGCTTTGTATTTGATACAGACGTATTGATCCAAAGCGTCCATGTAGTAGACATGCAAGCGGAGGTATCTTATGCAATGAGTTTGCATAAGACCGGACCATGAAATAATAAACCACTAGATATAACACCGTTAACTAGTTAGGTTACTGTTTCAATAGGATGACCTAGGTAACTCAGTCTTAATCCTTAGTGTGTCATGAACTCCTTCTCATGAGGGATTGTCCTTTGATTAGCGTGGGTGAGAGTGGCCAATACGCCGACTCAATATGCCTTCCTTTTTGGGGACAAGACCGAGTGGGAGGCTGGGGACATGACAACACAAGAAGGAATTCACTCCTTCCCACTTTTAGGAGAATGCGATGAGTGTTCCCTTAAGTGGTGACTCTGGGACTTGAACAAAGGGATCCCGCCCTCTCACTGGCCCGAGAGGGATTTTCTATTTATTGGTTGGACCATAAACAGATTGTTCATTAGAGCACTGGTACTTAAGGAGACATGTGTAACACAGGGGTAAAACGGTAATTTGACCCAACTGTGATTACAGACACTCGTGAAGGATTGATTTACCGGTACAGGTCTATATCCGTGGACACAGAATTATATCTGCAGTGAGAAGAGTGCAACTGTGGGTCTTTAGTGGAGTGAACCCACAGTTAACAAAAATTGATTAATTAGTTAAAGAGTTTAACCGATTAAATCTCATATCGTTGGAGCTTCTGATCTGCAGGTCCATTAGGTCCCACTGGTAGCTCGTAAAGAGCCTTGAGACAATTAAGTATAAATTGTAAATTAAAAGTGTTCAATTTATTTAGGGGAATCATATAATGTATGATAATACATTATAGTATAAAGTTTATGAAACTTTATAATATAATTTTTTAATTAATTTCAAAAAATTAATTTTGAGAGAAAATATTTGAAAGAGTTCAAATAATTAATATGAATTGGATTCATATTAATAAAATAATTTTTTTTAATAAATTCCCTAAAATTAAATATATGATATTTAATTGGGTAATTAATCAATTATGGAATTAATTAATTATTTATTAAAATTAGATATGAATAAGATAATATATTTGATTAAATCTTATTCATGACTTTTTCCTATAAGGAAAAGGTCTTGGCGGAAACCTAGGGTGGGATGAAAGGTATCACATTCATTCTCATACTCTTAGAGAATTCTCCTGAAGGTTCCCACCAGTCTCCTGCCTCTAGTAGTCTTAAAGTCATACCAGTGTAGCCATAGTGGTAGTGTTCGCAGTAGTTCGTGATTATTTTACAAGCAGTTGGTGAGTTTAATCTAAGTCGTCAACGAGAGTAAGTAACTTATTACTATATAAATTAGATTTAGATCTAATATTTTTTTATGCTTAGCCTTAATATAAATCTAGAATAGTTCTAAGTTTATTGCCAATGTATTGGTATTTTTAAATTAAACAAAATTAACTATGAATCGGTCCCAATTACGTTTCCGCTTTATGGAATTACGGAATTCCAATCCTTTCATTAGCTTAGCATCGAGACACTGTTTTCCTAGCGTCTCGACGCTACGATTATTAGTATAAATAATAGGTTACGTTTTAGTCTGTCGTTAGATTAGATTTCTGATTATTCTCTGGTTTTCTTTAGTTTTTTCTCGTTTTGTTCTGTTTCTTTAGGTTTCTAGGCCATCTATCATGTATTTTCTTCACTCAATTTCGTTGTTTTCATTGATTATGCGTAGCTAAGCACTTAAATATCGCTGGATCTTGGTGACTGCCGAATTGTTCATGCCTTTTGGTTGAGTCACGATTTTTACTGAAGTTTTATGAATTTATTCTGAGTTTCTCATGTTTCTTGTTTACACCAATGCATGGTATGCTTCTCCTTTGAATTGACGCCTCATAGGATTAGATAGAATGCATTCCATTTGTTATTATAGATAACCACTAGGTTGAGGCAAGACAAGTATTAAGCTACCATAAATTCTTAGCGTAGATTCTTGATAGGCCTAAAAGCATGAGAAAACTATTGCAATTTAGCTTGAATGTATGTTTGAATTAATTGCTTTAATTCCGGGTCCCTACTCGTAATGCAGTTAGTTTAGGTGATCAATTGCGAGGGTTATCAGATTGGTTATTATGAATTAATTAGAAATAATTTGAATGGTAATTCAGGTTATGCATGAGGGGCAGCAACCATAATTAAAAATTAGTTAATCAAATTAATTGTCGGGGTCACGGGTTAATTGATTAATTAGACACATGTTAATTAGGAGGGTTATCCAATTAGCCAAGAAGCACTACCAGACTAGAATTCTAATTCATAGAATTATCTTCAGATCAAACTAGGAAGCCAAACCATGAACAGTTCAGTAGAAAATACCAGATCCAACGATCCTTTTTCTTATTGATTTTCATCTCGTTTTTCTTAATTTTTTTTTTTGTTTCTTTATTTTTGGAACTTTATATTTCCCACTTTTATTTTCCAAGTTTTTCATCTCCAAAAACCCCCTGTTCGTGTTAGCACAAGAGCCTAGATCCCATTAGAACTCCATTCCTTGTGTTCAACCCCGACCACTATTACTACAAAAGTAGTTTGGTGTCGTGGATATAAATTTATTTGATTAGGACCCTCGACAAGTCTCGTCATCACCCTCCATGGAGGTCGCCTCCTCCAGAGAGCGCTGGAAAATGAATACTTACACCACTTAGTTGGAGGATCGAAAAGTGGGCGGGATTGGATGGACAATCCATGACTCTACGGGATTCTGATTGGGGTAGGATGCAAGCGAATGTCAAGGAATTTGGGTATCAAGAATCTTGACGCAAATGCGATTTTAGAGGGCGTGAAAGCTTACCTCGAGTGGACCTCTAGAGACGGTAGAGTCTTCAAGCCCCCGCTTGAACTCGAGTCATATGTGGCTGAAGTCGTCAAGGTCTTCTCCGGCGAGTCGGAAGATCACTCAGAGTTGTCCCTGTTCTCCTCAGCAATCTCTGAGCTCGGGTTGGAAGGGTGCATCTCTTTTACTAAATGCTCTAGATTGAGCAATTTTGAAGCCCACAATTTGGCTAGGGCGGGAGTTGTACATGGGAATTTTGTTGGGTTTTTGGCCACTCTTCTCCTTCACCTGTGGGTAGAATGAAGCATTGGAGAGGAATGTTGTTATTCCTCGTTGGTTGACTGATCTTTTGGTTGTTTCTTGTTAGTTGGTTTTCTTTAATGGCATTTATTTTCTCAAAAAAAAAATCTCACGAATTTTAAAACTCATTTAATTATGCATCTCAATTTTGACTTTTTTTTTTTTTTTTTTTTTTGAGTTCAACAACATTTGGAGTAGGGAATTCGAACCTCTGACATTTTAGTTGAGAGTATATGCCAATTACCGCTGAGTTATGCTTACTTTGACCTTTAAAATACTTTTTTTTTAATAATAACTTTTGCCCAACAAATTAAAACCATGAAAAATAGATAAGCATAAATAGAGCAATCAAATACATTCAATCTAAAGAATTAACTAAACAATCCACAAAATTAAGTGTCTACATCAATCTTTAGGAATAAGAAATTTTAGGTATTCATACTAAGTCTAAAATTAAATCTGATAGCAAAAATCAAATGAATCGAGGTAAATGAGAGAAAAATTAGTCTCGTCGCGTTGATTGCCTGCCCTTGAATTAATTGTCTTAATCCCAAGCCTCGAAATCTCTTTTCTTTGGTCTCCATTGATCTCCTTTCTTGCTCCCTAATTTTATTTTGCAACCTAGTATTTTCGTTGAGCAGTTCTTTTCTGTTGAGGATCACACATCAGAAAGATGAAAGGGGACCTTACATAGTTTATAAGATACATGAGTTACTTCTCTCAATGTCAATTGGTTTTGAGATGAAACCCCATGTCTATCTAATATTTTCCCTCATGTAGCATACACACTACTACAAATTTTACTTTCATGACATTGAAAAAATGTCAAAAATGTATTTCTTGACATTTTTTTGTAGTCATTGAATCGACCCTCGAGAAAGCTCAATACATGACGATTCAGAAAAAACTGTCACAAATATATTAATTATGATAGTTAAAAACTGTCAAACCACAAATTTTTCTGATATAATTTTAACGTCATGGTAATTTTTTTAATGACAATTTTACAATATCATTAAAAACCTAATAAAAACTAAGATATATATATTAATGACAGTTCACTACCATCAATAAAAAAAATTTATAATGATATTTTTAAATTGTAACGACAATATTTCTCTTGACAATTCTACAATGTCAATAAAAAATATGACATGATAGTTTTGAATGTCACAAAAATGTTTATAATGATGATGAACAGATGTCACCCAAATAATTTTTATGACTTTGATGAACCATCATAAATAGTGATATATAACTATCTATTTATTTCTCCCTTTATCAACCTATACACAATAAAATCCCAAAAGTATTTTTACACAACAACTAAGGATCCGTTTGGAATACATTTTAATTTAAATGTTTTTCAATAATGCATTTTTTAAAAAACATTTTGTATAAAAATTGTTTAGAATTTAAACACTCATATGTTTGGCTGCATTTTCTCACAAATGTTTTTCTACCCAAGTTATTGTTTACTTAAGAAGTCTTTTTTAAAAAGTTGGTTTCAAGTGTTTCTCTCAAAATGGTTTATTTATCAATCTCATTTTTTAATAAGTCATTTTTAGTGGTTGCCAAACACTATAATTTTTTTCAAAATGATTTATTTTCAAAATTAAACACTTGAAAAGTTAAACCAAACAGACCCTAACTCAACAAACATAGCTTTAATTTATAAAATATAATAGTGTATATACATGAAACTTTCCGTCCATCCACAAATCACATCCATGATCCAATTTACAAAGAAAATGTAAAATTGCTAAACAAAAAAAGTTCACAACTTCAGTAAATTCTTTCCCATTAATAGTGTGTTGCTCCCTCTTCATTCACCTACAAGAAAAAATCAAAACAAAACAAAAACTATCATAGATCAAAATTTATGAGACCTATATAAGACTCTATTGTTGTAATTAGACGAGATTTGAAAAATCGAGCTTCAAAAAAACTTTTTCTTCTCCTCCCAAATACACGCTAGTAACCAAAATATGATGCCAACTAATGACCACAAAAATGGAAGTTACTTAACATTTCCACAAAAGAGATCCCTGAACCAAAATTGAAGACAAAACTCACAACAAAGATCTGTCTTACGAATGCACTACAAAGGTTGCAAGTACAAGAAAGCATACCTCCTATGTATAAAGTTGTTAGATTTGATCCTTCCATGGAATAATAAACTTTCTAGTGTGATGTGATAGTAAACTAAGCATTTGTCTGCAATGGTTAAGTGGGCTAAAAATTCTCAAGTGCCATTTGACTATCAAACCTCCGCCCATAACCATAAACAGGAGACAAGTTTTTTTCATTAAACTCAAACAAGACATCACATAGATACACACAAACTACCATAATAATCATCATCATTCAAAGAAACAAAAAAGAAACCCATAGAATCAAGAAGAGAAATCGAACCGAGAGGGAGAGAGGGATACTGACCAGCTACAGAAGGAAAGAGGCGAAGGCGCTCGTCGATTGGATCGGAGGTGGAGGTTGCTGGCAGCAGTAGCGACGTGATCGGAGAGTGGAGGGCGGTGGCAGGCAAGAGAAAAAGACGAGTGAGGGAGAGAGGGTATTGAGAGAAAGGGGGAGATCGTGAGGGGAACGTGAGAGATAGAGATTTTTCTTTAGGGTTTTCAAAATATTGATTTTTCTTTCTTTTTTAATGGGTTGTTACATACATAATTACTTAAATGTCCTTTTTCAATTATTTTTAATTAATGAAAGTTAATCAAAGTCATAGATTTATGACCTTGAAAAAATGTCATAAATTTTCGAAAATACGAAAATCTCCGTTTTTTCCGTAAAAAACGCATCTTTTACATTTTTTGACATTTTTTTCTCTCCCTTAATTTTATTTCCTTTACCCTTCCTGTCATGGAATCTCAATTTTGTAGTAGTGACAATACATTGGTTTATCGAATATTTTGCATTAGCATCATGGTATTATAAGGTAACATCATAGCACCAATCTAAGTTGAGGCAGACACTTCAATTTGAAGCACCCCAACTTCTGAAAAGATTAGTTATTTGAGTAAAACGTTCCTTCCTTACCATATTCAGTCTTCAAACCTACAACACAAAGAACTTCCGCAAGTACTTTGATCGTACCATCAACATACTTGAACAACTTGTGAGATTTAAGAAGCGGCGAGATCTGAAAGCGCCACAACACATAATTCGAAGAATCCAAGTCGAACCGAAACGAGATTGCAGATATTATTCAGAAGAGAAACTGATGAATTCGATACTAGGGCTTGCTCAGATGAAGACGAATTCGAGATGTGCATGTTTCATAGAGGAAACAAAAAAAAAGAGCGGGAAGTAGAAATTCCTAACGCGTGGAAGGAGAAAGAAGAAAACGACGATAGTCAAAGGGCTCTGATACCATGACAATTTTCAGAGATTAATGAATTCTCCCTCATATAATTTTTTTTTTTTTTTTTGAAAATAGAAACCATTAATTAGAAGCAAACGTTAGATACACCAACTTCCTCGGTAAATAACGAGGAGAACCAGATGGGGAAACAAGCTTCCCTCCAAAACGCCTCTTCATCTCCTTCACAGGGACGGAGAGGGAAGTCCAAAACAGAAAAACTACCATGGACGGCGGCCGCTCGAGCTAAACCATGAGCCAGACTGTTGCTCTTCCTCGAGCATTTGGAGAAAGAGCGCACGCCCAAACGAGAACCGAGCGCCTCCAACTTCGCCACGAAAAAGCTGAGCTCCGACCAATCTACGCAGTCACGATTCACGGCACTCACGACTTCGACGGAATCCGATTCAACCACCAGGGGTAGCTTGCATCTACTCCTCTCGCCTGAGTTCCACATCTCGTAAGCTTTCAAGCCTTCGATTAAAGCCTCTGCTTCCAGACACTTGATATTCCAGCACTTTGTGATTTTTTTACAGCCCGCTCCGATCAAAGACCCATGAGAATAACTGAGTTTATATACAAGATAGGAGAATTAACAAATATAACAAAAAATAATATCCCAACTAATTAATAACAAATAATATCAATATACACTATTAATTTTTACATTAGCAAAATATATAATTATACTGTTATGGTTTGTTGAACTTTTTTTTTGTAGACATTTTTAATTTGTTGGTTAATTGACTTTTTGGCATAAATTGTGTTATCTAATTGCATGTTTCAAATTTTTAGCAATAAAAAAGTAAAATCTTAAACATGATTACCATAGAAATTTGGGTTCAGCAATAAAAAGTAAATATTAAACATGATTATCAAAGAAATTTGGGTTTGGACTTTGATTGTAGGATCGTGTATAATAAGAAAATTATGTCTATATTTAAATATTATGTTCAAATATTATTGTCAATGAACATGTTCCTAACGTGGACGGTGGATTTTTTTTTTTTTTTTTTTTTTTTTAATTAACCTAACGTGGAACTAAAGTTTGGTGAAGCCGAGTTCCCCCTCCCCCTAAAATTTTTTTTTTTTTTTTTGAACTCAACAAATTTCATTCGAATTAAGAAATCCCTCGTGGGGAAACAAAACAACACAACTCTCTGCGAGTTAAATCAACTACCAATTTGAAAAATTCTTACTCCAAACACGAGAAAAGGACGTCATGCCTAATCTAGCCAACTCATGAGACAATAGATTATACTCACGATTTACATGACAAAAATTGATTTGTTGGAAAGTAGCACCCAAATGATGAATGTCGGCCACAATGGGAAAACAGTCAGCATAACAACGATCTCTCCAAAGAAGAATAGAAATCAAAGATAGGGAATATGAGCAAATCGTTACTTTAGGAATATTTCTTTGAGCTGCCAATTTAAGACCCTCAAGCACCGCAACCGCCTCGACACATGATGGAGTTGAGTAGAGGTGAATCCTCTTCTGCATAATGGCCACCAATTGTCCTAACTTTGTGCGAAGAACTGCCCCCACTCCTCCATCCCTATTATGATTGTTCCAAGCCGCATCGACATGTAAAATGATCTCCTCCCCCTTTAAAATCAAATCTGAAACCATACCCAACGATTGGATCTGACGTCCATCTGATTTGTTAACTTTTTGGTATTCAGAAAGATAATCCATAATCCATTCACATCGAAGCCCTACAGGCGAAATTGGGCGCGGATGGATCATATTGTTTCGATCATTCCAAATGGCCCATGATCCGATACAAATCTGTTCAAAGGTCTGTGTTGATGCACTATTGCATATATGAATCCAACGATCCTTAACATTCGTAAACAACTCTGCTCCCACCGACTCCCAGAGTCCCAAAGATGACCATACTTCATGCGCTCTATTATTGCACATAAATAGAGCGTGAGTTGTACTCTCATACTCATCCGAACACAACGGGCACATATTAACTACTGGAACATGATGTTTCCATAGATTGTCGGTACAAGGAATACAATTATGGAATGATCTCCATACAAAAGTTTTAACTTTTGGTGGAATATTCAATTTTCATAGACGATTCCACACCATCTCTTATAGACATCAATATTAGAAGAAGAGGCCTCCATTGACATTGACATACCCAATTTGTATCCGCTCTTTACAATATAACAACCATATTTATCAAAGTGTCATATCCATCTATCTGAAGACAGCATACTAATTGGGAGTCTTGTGATTTCCTGAACATCCTCCTCCAAAAGCAACCGATTTAGCTTTGATATATCCCAATGCCCAGACGGAAGGATACAATCCGAAACTTTCATTCCAGCACAAACTTCCTTGTAACCGATAACTTTGAAAGATAATAAAAAATTATTATTATAGTTTTTATGCTTACAATATCGTGTCTATTTAATAAGAAATTAAAAAATAATAATAATAATAATTATGTTCATTTGCGAACTTTCAATTTCGAGCTCATTAGATAAATTTGGACAAGAAAACATGATTCAATAAATAGTTGAACGAATTACAAATAAATGGATATAATTTGAGAGAGATGGTTGGATCAAACAAGTTAAAATTAGGATTGAAGTATAATTGACGTTTAATAGTCATTCATTCTTCAATATTTGCAATTCGTTCAATCTTCCACATCATCGCTAATTTTATTTAATACAACGTTATAATTTCAACATTTCGTTAACAGGCTTCAGATAATCAAATATTAACAATTTTTTTGAAACTTCTATAAATTAAATACATAAGCGTACTACGTTTATAAATTAAACTAAAAAATTAGGCCCCGTTTGATAACCATTTGGTTTTTTGTTTTTTGTTTTTGGTTTTTAAGCTTATAAACACCACCTCCAACTCTAATTTCTTTGTTTTTTCACCTACCTTCTCCTCATGTTTTCAAAAACTAAGCCAATTTTTGAAAACTAAAAAAAGTAGTTTTCAAAAACTTGTTTTTGTTTTTAGAATTTGGTTAAGAATTCAAGTGTCTTTAACAAAAATGAAAACCATGGTGAGGAAATTTAAAGAAAATAAGCTTAATTTTCAAAAACCAAAAACCAAAAACCAAATGGTTATCAAACGGGGCCTTAGTAATCTACTAAATATGTGTGTTGAAGGAGAAATTTCGGCCAATCACGAGTTGACACGTCATTATTTAAAACTAATGACAAAATTATAAATAGTTAGATTTGGGACCAATTATAAATTGGCATGTGTCCCAAATTTAATTTGAAGACAAATTTGACAAATTATGAATTTTTAGGTCCAAATGTCCATTTGATCAATTAATTAAAAAATAAATTATTTTGATCAAATTAATTAATTTGACCAATTAATTAAAGAAAATAATTAATTGGATCAAATTTCGGTCTTTTAAATATTTGGGTCAATATGGTTTTGGGTCAAATATAAACCATACCCAAGACCAAAAAAGCCCAAACCCAAGTTGTTAGGCCCAAAAGTCACTAGGGCCCATCCAGCGAGAACTCTATAAATAGAGGGGTTCTCCTCCATTGTAAGGGTTCAGAAATTCTAGACTCTCACAAAGACAAGAGTTCAGAATTTTAAAGCTCTCAAGCATAATCAGAGAATTCAGAGAGACTCCACCAAGTCTGAAGACCGAAGACTCTCTGCAATCCATAAATTCAAGTGTTGAACACTTCTTGAAGACCAAACACTCTTCAAGACTTCAACACTTCTTGAAGATCGAAGACTCTTCGGGACATCAACATTTCTTGAAGACCCAACACTCTTCAAGACTTCATCACACCTTGAAGATCAAATACTCTTCAGGACATCAACACTTCTTGAAGACTGAAGACTCCTTCAAGACTGGAAGACTTCAAGCTCCAAGAATCCATTAAAGCTTCAGACTCGAGATCAAGCATTCCAGCCCTCGAGTGAAACACATTCACACACAAGAGAGAGAATCCGAGGATTAACATTAGAGATTGTACACTCACACGCATACAAACATCAATAAAATATATTATTTATTCCACGTGTCTCCATCTCCGAAGTTACGTGTGAACAATGTGCTCTCATGAAAAGTTTGATTTAAACCAAATCTTTGAAGTCCAATTAGGATAATTCACTATCATTTTAGTTTATGTATTTTGGATTTTTTTTTTTTTTTTTTTTTTGAGTTTATCAAAATTTAAGGGTTCGGGGATTCGAACCTCTGACTTTTTGGTTGAGGATACTGTTGATGGAGAAATTTTTTTGAATTTACATACATGTCCATTATCGTTGAGTTATGCTTGCTTTGGCCTTTCAATTTTAGTTTACTTTCAAGTGTTCATTTTATATAGTTCATGTACTTTGAATAGAGCTTAAAATCGATCCTATTGGTTTATTGTTAACTTTACTAGTAAAAAAAAATTATTGTTCTAGTTTTCTTCTATAAATTTCGAAAATATATGTTCACGTTATGATTTTTCTTAAATGAAAATTATTGTGATTAAACCAATTTTTAAAAAATTAACTTTAAATTAACGGTAAAGACCAATTTTATGCTTATTCAAATTAGTATAGGGACTAAAATGCATTTTTAACAAAACGAAATAAATTTGTAACATGAAAGTACAAAGACTAAATTTGAAAATTTGAAAGTAAAAGGACTAAAATAAAGAAATCCCAAAGTAAAGGGACCAAAATAGCATTTTAACAAAAAAAAAAAAATCAAAAGTAATCTTCAAACCTTCCATCTTCCTAAGGCAACTTACATTTGGTGCGTTGGAATTGAATAGGTTTGAAATGGAATGAAATGGAATGTGATTCCCATGGGAATATTTTGTTGGCATGTGGATTCCTGGGAATCATGATGCCTGTGTTTGGTACCCTGGATTTGATAAGGAAAGTAGAAAAAGAAATGGTGGGTCCCATCAAAATTATGAAGAAAAATGAAGAGAGAAATGGTGGGACCCACCAAAATGTGGAAAAATAGAAAAAAAAATGGTGGGTCCCATCAAAATTATGAAGAAAAATAGGGAGAGAAATAGTGGGACCCACCAAAATGTGGGAAATGGGTTGGAATCCACATGCCCACAATTCCATTCTAACCTCACCCAAATCCGGCCCACCAAACAAAGGTATCTCTTTCCAATCCAACCAACCCCTTGGACCAAACAGCCCCTTAGGAAAATGTTCGATCCATTCCCCGCTACATCTCTCCTTCCTAGTTTTCTTTGCAATTGCGTTTGCTATCGTATTCCTTTCTCGATGAACAAACTTGAATCCATCATCTCGAAAATTAGGGATTAATTGTCCAATTTCTCCAACCACGGTTCCAATTTCATTCCAAGCTTTCATTCTAGGTGGATGGCTTTTGGGGTTCAGATTATACACTCCAGATTACATATTACTGCAATAGCTTCCACGATTTGCCGCGGAAGGATTGGGTTATATTCCCCTTACAACTTTCAATGTTTGCATTTTTTTTTTCTCAGTTTTTTCAAATATTTTTAAATTCTTCTGTATGGTTATTTTTTATCAGAAGTCCTTTTTTTTAGAAAAATTCAAATAGATTTTCCAAGATTTCGTAATTTGAATCCAAGATTTCATTTAACTACCTTGTAAATCCTAATTTTTTTTATGTATTTTTCATTAAAGGGTATTTTGGTAAGTTTGAGTTTTTATTTTTTTAATTCAAAAAATTAATATGTTCATTTATCTAAATAATAAGGCTAGTTGCCTATTTTTCAAAACATACTTTTTATTTTGTCTATTCTTGCAGTTAACCCTTAACTATTGGTCTTGGGCCTCATGTCAGTTTTTTTGGATTTATTTAACAGAAATTATGGTGGATGAACTCCTTTAATCCATTAATTTCAAATTTGTCTAAATCTTCTAAATTTATCAATAATAAGATTTCATGCATTAATTCAATTTATATTCTTCCCTAAATGCCCTTATTTAATTTGGTAACTCTTATTTTATTAATTAATTTTAGTATTATATATTTTTTTCTGTCAACCGGTAAGGACAAATACGTAAATGAGCTTCTTAAACTCCTTTAATATCCGGTTGGAGCTGACAAAAATGTAAAATTATAACAAAATAGACACTTTTGTAATAAATAGGCTACTATTGGCCCATTTGTGTAGTTACCCCTTTATTTAATTTTGGATCCAACTGTTATACAACCCAACTTGACCATACTAGGGGTGTGTTTGGTTTAACTTTTCAAGTGTTTAATTTTGAAAAAAAATCATTTTGAAAGAAATTATAGTGTTTGGCAACCACTAAAAATGACTTATTAAAAAATGAGATTGAGAAATAATACATTTTGAGAGAAACACTTGAAAGCAACTTTTTTAAAAAGAGTTGTTAAGCATATAGTAACTTGGGTATAAAAACACTTATGAACAAGTGTAACCAAACATATGAGTGTTTAAATTTTAAACCATTTTTATGCAAAATGTTTATAATATAATGTATTCTTTAAAAACACTTAAATTAAAAGGTATTCCAAACGCATCCTAGATTTAGATAAAAGGACCAAAACACATGCGATTATTTGGAATTGTCATTTTTTTTTCAACAAATTTAATTCGAGACAATTGTTAATGCAATTTTCCCAACTAAAAGTTTAAGAATTTTATTTTTATAATTAAAAGAGAGTGGATGCCAAAAAAAAAGAGGCAGTAAAAAATATATATAGCTAGGAAATGGAACTTGAGACTAAGGGTATGTTTGTTTTAAGTTTTCAAGCGTTTAATTTTGAAAAAAATATATATATTTTGAGAAAAAATTCTAGTATTTGGCAACCACTAAAAATAACCTATTAAAAAATGAGATTGAAAAATAAACCATTTTGAAATAAACACTTGAAAACAATTTTTTTTTTTTTTTTTTTTAAGTTTTAAGTATATAATAACTTAAGTATAAAAAACACTTAAGAGGAAATGTAACCAAACTCTAAATTCTAATAAATTTTTATACAAAGTGTTTTTTTTAAAAAAAAAAAATACATTCTAGGTTGGCTTTTGCTGCAAGATCTCACACCCTCCTTTGCTGCAAGGTCTTGGGCCAAATCCACCTTAGATACATAGAAGACTTATTTTTTTTTTTATTTATTTATTTTACTTTTTTGGGATAAAGAGTAGGACTTTTTTTTTTGGAATCCTTTGATAATAATCCCTAGTCGCAGTTGCAATAATTTAGATTGCATTTGATTTTTTGAAAATTAAGTTTATAAACACCACTTTCACTTATAAGTTTATTTGTTTTCATTTTCTTTTTATAAATGTTTTCAAAATCTAAGTCAAGTTTTGAAAATTTAAAAAAAAAACAAAAAAAAAACTTGTTTTTAAATTTGACTAACAATTCAAATGTTTCCTTGAGAAATATGAAAACTATTGTAAAGAAATAGTGAGAAAAACAAGTATGGTCTGTAAAAATCAAATGATTATCAAACAATACTTTAATTCATATATTTTTCAGGTTAAAATATTATTTTGGTCATTGTATTTTAAAACTTGTTCAATTTTAGTTTTTGTACTTTTAAATGTTCAATTTTAGTTGATGTACTTTCAACATATCTTAAATTAGTATGTATTCTTAGTTTAAAGTTGTTTTTTAAAAATTGATAAAATAATAATAATAATTTTCATTAAAAAAAAAAAACACAATGTAATATGATTCCAAAATTTATAGAGGAACAATTAATATAGACTTATTTGTTTTTTTTTTTTTTTTTTTTTTTTTTGAAAAGATAGCTATAAACTTGTGGTAGAGACTAAATTTAAAATTTATTGAAAATATATAAATAAAAAATTTTAAAATTTAAAATATAGAAACTAACTTAGGAACGACGTTCGAAAAAAAAGAAACTAACAAAGTATAGGAATTAATAGTATTTTAAGCTATATTTTTTAACATAAAGTTGGGATTCTATGATTCAACCGATGATTGATAGGTACAATTTGGTGGAAAAGTCAAAATAAAACTTGGTAAATAAGCGGTAAACGAGTACAAAAGAAGAAAAAAGAAAAAGGCGTGGACGTCACTTTTAATAAAGATATTTTGGCTTTTTGGTCTCTCAGTTTGTGGAAAAGCGTGTCCGGTTTAAATTTCCTTTTTAACCCAATGCCAATGCCTCGCTCCTTTTTACGTGTTTTTGGCGCCATTTACCATTCCAATGCAATATCTTTTGGCTAAATTATAAAAAATACCCGACTTGTTTAAAAAATACTCCTCAACTTTACAAAACGTTTCAAAAATACCCTTGTAGTTAATTTTTTTGATAGAAACCGTTAAAACTGTTAAAAATGTTTCGAAAATACCATTGCCGAAAATCTAGTCAAGCTCTTGGGATGATGTACGTGTTGAAAGAGAAGAAAAACTCCTAGTGTATGAATACATGAAAAATAGATAAAACTTCTCATTCATTTTCATGGAAGAAGAATTTACGGTGATAGAATGAAAAAAAAAATGAGCATTTTCTAATAAGGTTATTTTTTAAAATAATTTGAAAATTAAAGAGTATTAATGAAACTGAAATTTTTAATGGTTTTCATCCAAAAATTAACGACAATGGTATTTTTGAAACATTTTTTAAAGTTCAAGGGTATTTTTTAAACTTTTTAAAGTTTAGGGGCATTTTTGAAACAAACCTCATAGTTCAGGGGCATTTTTTTTTTTTATAATTTAGCCACATCTTTTTAAATATTTTCTCTTCTTTTTACTTTTTATCTCTAAATTTTCGGAAACGATTTACTCATTCAACTTTGGTTTCTAATGATTTAATCGTCGGATTTTCAATTTTGTAAGAATTTAGCCCCCAAACTTTAATAAGTAACAATTTAGTTCATGTACTTTCAAAGTTATGACGATTTAGTCCCTATTGTGAAAATGAAAATGTTAATATTTAATGAAATTTCTTACATTTTTTCCTAAAAAAATGAAATTTCTTACATAAATAGATTGATAAACTAATTTGAAACCCAATATATTTATAAGTTACAAAGTCTAATCATTAAACAAAAAAATCGACATTTAACGTTGATTGATTTTTTTGCGACAATGATTAAATTGTTACAAATTTGAAAGTATAAAGACTAAATTGTTAATTATTAAAGTTTAAAGACGAAGGCCTAGTTTGATAACCATTTCGTTTTTTGTTTTTGGTTTTTGAAAATTATATGCTTGTTTTTTCCTAAATTCCCTACCATGATTTTCATCCTTGTTAAGGATCCATTTGAATTCTTAGCCAAATTCTAAAAACAAAAACAAGTTTTTGAAAACTACTTTTTTTTTAAAAAAAAAAAAATGGACTTGGTTTTTGAAAACAAGGAAGAAGGTTGATACTAAAATAAAGAAACCTATGAGTGAAAGTAGGTGTGTATAAGCTTAATTTTCAAAAACCAAAAACCAAAAACGAAATGGTTATCAAACGGGACCTAAATTGTTATAAAATTGAGAGTACATGATTAAATTGTTACTTTCGTGAAAGTTCAATAACTAGAAGTGATTTTAACCAAAAATAAATTATAATTATTGTTATTACGGAAGTACCATACTCCCTTTATTCACATTAAAATTTTAATTTTATAAATATTTATTTAATATTGATGGACCCTACATCCTTTTTTAAAGGATACCGATATGTTAAGCAATAAATTGAAGGAGTGTGTATTCATGCTACTGTGGTATTGGAAAATTTCTTCCATCAATATGTGTTCTTCATGACCATCATTCAATCGCCAAAGTGAGCATAACTCAGCGTAAAGGTCAGAGGTTCAAATCCCTCATTCATAAATGTTGATGTACTAAAAAAAAAATCATCTTTCAATCACAGCTTGCCATGTTGTATGACTGATTGCTTTGATTGCCATGGATGTATGGTATTACAAGAGTATTGTACTCTCTTTGTTCACACTATAATTTTGTCTTTATAAATATTCTTGGGAAAAAATCAATTTCAACCCTAAACTTGTCAATTTGTATCAATTTTCACCATAAAATTTCAATTTCATCAAATTATATATCAAACTTAGATAAATGTTGCAATCTTAACCTTAAACTTTAAAAAGTGTTGCAATTTTAACTCCAAACTTTCAATTTCATCAAAAATTGCACCTCAAACTTAGATGAGTGTTACAATCTTAACTTTAAACTTTAATAAATATTGCGATTTTAACCTTTGTATAAGTTCTCACTCAAAATGTCGTTAAACAAAATCCTCTTATGTATTCAATGAATTATAAACCATACGTACACACCTTTTTTTTTTTTTTTGGGGGGGGGGTTAAAATTATGGTGTGTTTGGTTTAACTTTTCAAGTGTTTAATTTTGAAGAAAAAAAATCATTTTAGAAAAATTCTAATGTTTGGCAACTATTAAAAATGACTTAAAAATGAGATTGAGAAATAAACTATTTTGAGATAAACACTTGAAAGCAAATTTTTAAAAGGAGTTTTTAAGTATATAATAACTTGGGTATAAAAACACTTATGAGGGAGTGTAACCAAACATATATGACTATTTAAATTATAAACAATTTTTATACAAAATGTTTTTTAAAAATTGCATTCGTGAAAAACACTTAAACTAAAAAGTATTCCAAACGGATCCTTAGTGGATGAATTAGTGGAAATTGGGAAGAGGATAAACACTTCATCACTTAAGTTTAGAGTTCAATTTCATGAAATTGAAAGTTTAAGTTCTAAATTGATACAACGAGGTCAAAATTGATTTTTTTTTCCAATATTCTTTTAATACTAGTGGACACATGTCATTTTTAAAAGGAAATGCATGTGGAATGATTGAATGAATAATACAAGTACTAGCTACCTTTTTTTCCAAGACATTATTATTAGGGAAAATTAAATTTTTACTCCCAAACTTGTCAACTTGTATCAATTTTCACTATAAACTTTCAATTTTCATCAAATTAGACTCTAATTTACATCAATGTTACAATTTATATCCTCCATTCAATCTCCGCTAATTCATCCACGAATTTTAACTAAAAACAAAGGTAAACTAACTAATTTCAAAAATATCAAGTTTTACACAATTTTAAGTGTGATTAATGCTTGAATTAACCCGCGAATAAGATTGTCAAATCCTACGAATTTTAACTTTTATTGATAAACCATTGAATAACATTTTTAAACCGTACAAATATTATTCAATGGTTTTTTTCTCCAAACAAATGTGGTCTTTTGTTTTTTTTTTTTTTTTGACAATATAGGGTTGGGAGATTCGAACCACAAACCAATGTGGTCTTTTGTTTTAATTTTTTGTTTGGAGATATTGTAATTTTCATTATGAGATGTGGAGAGAACATTACTTTGAAGGAATGGTTGAATCATGACACACTATTCTCCTGTCGAAATTCCCTCCACAATATCATGGGTACATTAATATATATTTTTCCTTGGAAGTAGTGTACATTAATAATTAGTCTTTAGTTGATTTTGATTTTTTTTTTTTACTAAATTATAAAAAAAATACCCTCGGACTATGAGGTTTGTTTCAAAAATGCCCTTAAAATGTCCCTAAACTTTGAAAAGTTTCAAAAATACTCCTGAACTTTGAAAAATGTTTAAAAAATACTCTTGCCGTTAATTTTTGGATGGAAACCATTAGAATTTACGATGGGAGGAGGAAAAAAGAAGAAACATTTTTCAATAAGGGTATTTTTTTAATTTTTTTGAAAGTTCAAGGGTATTTTTGAAACTGAAACTTTAACGGTTTCCATCCAAAAATTAACGCCAATGGTATTTTTGAAACAAACCCCATAATTCAGGGGTATTTTTTATAATTTAGCCCCTTTTTTTCTGAAACAAAATTATAATCCGTTTTCTTTTTCCTTCACTCTCTTTAGGGATAAAACGAAGCAATACCTTTTATTATTATTATTATTATTATTAAAAAAAAGGAAAAAAAAAAAAAAAAAGAAGCAATAACTAATAAACAAAAAGATGCCACCCGGGCTGCATACATCGTTTCCTCTCCATCAGCCAATAATGGTTAAAATTATGTTAATAATTGACAATATATATATAATCAGTCTTGAAACTATATAAGAAAGATTTTTTTTCCCTTTTAAATCTATAGTTAAAATTTTAATTTGTCAACTAAAGAAAGCTTAATTATAGTTATATTGATGACAATGCAAAGATAGTTAAATAGTTAAGACGGTTCTATAGTTGTACGGATGGAAGAACTTTTAATTTGGGTTCGTTGAGCAAACAGTCTAGATTTTTTTTTTACTTTTTGAACTCAACAACATTTGGGAGTGGGGATTTTGAACCTTCTGATCTCTTGGTCGAGGGTATATGTCAATTAATGTTGAACTATGATTACTTTGGCTCAAACACCCTAGATTGCAATAGTAGAAAATGATATTGTTTTTCTTTTTAGAATCAAGTAATATTGTTATCAATAATGTCATTTCCACATCTATTGATTTTATTTTCATCTCGCACTAATCTTTTACCTATTAAATAAACTTGGACTGAATTGATTAGAGTCTACTTCAATGATTGATACATTAGTAATGCACGCTCACACGTCTAATCACAAATTTTAATAAAATTGTTATTAAATATTATTCTTTAATACATTAAGGTATATTTGAAAATAATAGAATTAAAAAAAAAAAAGTTAAGATCGAGAAAAAGTTTAAAACGAAGATTCAAAGTTTCAACCTAAAAGAAACAATAGATACTTTAAATCATTGAATTATGTTTTTTCTTAAATTTAACAATTGATAGAGTAAACTTTCAACCTAACAGAAATAATAAATACTTTAAACCTCTCTAATTCTTGAAGAATTGACGACTTAGTCCCTCGTGCAAATGTCGTATCGTTCTCCAGATGCTCTAGAAAAGAGAACAAATTGGCTCATAACTTGGTGCACGCGACCATTAAATCTGACGATTTTTTTTTTGGGGCGTAGCTTGTACCCTTGTTTGGGAGAATGTTTTTTTGCTAAGGATGTAGTTATCCCTACGTGGCTCTCTTCGGTTTTAAACGAAGAGTTTTGTGTAATTTTCTATCGATTTTAATGATATTTATGCCAGGCTAAATTATAAAAAATGCCCCTAAACTATGGGGTTTGTTTCAAAAATGCCCTTGAACTTTAAAAAGTTTCAAAAATGCCCCTGAACTTTGAAAAATGTTTCAAAAATACCCTTGTCATTAATTTTGGATGGAAACCGTTAAAGTTTGAGTTTCAAAAATACCCTTGAACTTTCAAAAAAAATTCAAAAATACCCTTTTTGAAAAATGATTCTTGTTTTTCTCATCTCTCACCATAAATTCTTTCTCCATGAAAATTAATGCAAAACTTTGCTTATAAAGGTTGTGCAACTCAATACTCGATAAAAACAGACTTTGAAATCGAGTTTTCTCTTTTAAAAAGCGTAAAGAAGATAAGTGTGAGAAAACAACATATATATGTATATATATTATTTCATTTTTTGCTCTCTCTGTTTGTGTATCTTGATGATAAGAAGAAGAAATGTTTATAAGACTATGAGTTTGGTCCAATTTATAAGATTAATCAATCAAAAGTTTTATATATGATTTTGTTCTTATTGATATTTAAGAATTGTTAGAATCCGTATACAACAATAGTTTCATTTATTTTTCGTAAAAAGAATATAGAGAAAGCTAATGGGGTCATAGTAGGTGAGGAAATAATATTGAAAAGACTACCAACAAATGAAGTCAATCACATGTAGAATTTCAAAAACAAAACAAAAGTCATCTTGAAGATTTGATACGAAAATCTAGCAAAGTGCTTTGGATGTGTTGAAAGAGAAAGAATGCTCATGGATTACGAATACATGACAAATAAGTAAAGTTTCTCATTAATTTTTGAAAAAGAGTTAATTTACGGTGGGAGAAGGAAAAAAAAAAAAAAAAGAAGCATTTTTCAATAAGGTTATTTTTGAATTTTTTTTTAAAGTTCAAGGGTATTTTTGAAACTCAAATTTTAACGGTTTCCATCCAAAATTAACGGCAAGGGTATTTTTGAAACATTTTTCAAAGTTCAGGGGCATTTTTGAAACTTTTTAAAGTTCAGGGGCATTTTTGAAACTTTTTAAAGTTCAGGGGCATTTTTTAAACAAATCCCATAATTCAGAGGCATTTTTTATAATTTAGCCTTTATGCCATTATATAAAAAAAAAATAGAGGGAGTAAACGATCGAACCATCAACATTTAAAATGATTTTTGACCTTTAATCTACTGAGTTATATTCAAATTGACAACCATCCAATTACGTTCTTATAGCCCTTGTTAGCAAAATTAGGATGGAGTGATGTGACGTGTAGGAGAAGAGAGTGAAGGTGACCACAGACGATTATTTCAAACCATACCCATGTTAGTACAAAAGAAACGATGTCCGTTAACGGCAAAATTTACCACCCCTTCCTTCTTTCTCTTCAAACTCCATAATTCGTATCTCTTTTAAATTCCTCCACCGCTCCGCCATGGATCTATCCACCTGATCCTCCCTCGTCTTTCCATGTTCCTTCAAGTCCCATAACTCTCTCTCTCTCTCCTCTCTCTCTCTCTAGAAGCTCTCAACAATGGCAGCGACCGAAACGGACTTTGATCTCAGAGTAAGATCCCTCTCGAACTCTCACATTGCGATGTATCAGTCGTTTCTTTTCGTTTTTTTTTTGGTCTAATTCTGTTTCTGTTTCTCTCTGTGTTTTGGTTCTTTCTTTCCAGCCATCTCCGCAGTCTATCTACTCGGTCGGGTGAGTCTCCTCTCCATTTTAGGGCTTTCGCTCCTGTTTTTGTTGCGGAACTTTGTCTGTGTTCGTTTTTCTTTTTTGTGATGGTTAATGCCTGTGGCTGTCGTTGATGTGACGAGTGTTTAGGCGAAATGTGTTGATGCTTTGAGGTTTGTGTGTGATTCAGTGACTATACGTTTGCGGATGTGACTAACTTGGACCATTGCGCTAAGTATTTGAACCAGACGCTTATCACATTTGGATTTCCGGCTTCGCTCGATCTGTTCTCGAATGATCCGGTTTGTTTTGGACCTTCTAGTTAACGAGCTAGTTTCGTTTTTTCTTTCTTTCTTTTTTTTTTTTTTTTTTTTGGGATTGTTTAGCGCAATTGTTGTTTTGCGTTTGATATATGTATTGAAATTTCTAGGTGTCGATTGCGAGGACTTGCAATTGTATATATTTCTTGCTTCAGCAGAGGCAGCGTGACATTGAGTTTAGGGAATCTGCTAATGAACAGAGACAAAGGTAACGGCATTTTGCAGAATTGATTTAGCGTCTGACATCACCGAGCGCTTCAATTATGAATAAATTTATAAGTCTGTGCTGAGAAATTCATCAAAAGATGCTCTGTTTGGAAATGGTATCAATGTTTATTGGTAGTACTTCCATTTTCTGCTTTTAATAGGAAACAATTTAAATGATAAATGAAATGGAACTAGCATCAGCCTATAAAACCAAAGGAGTTACAAAAGATTCCTCCCATTGGTACATTTCAGAGATAGCTCATTATTACTTAAAGATTAACTGACAGAACCTTAGAAGAGAAAATAAAAACACAATATTCTTAAACAGTCAACACGTCCAATTGAGAGTGGTCTAGAAACTTGCTGTTTATGCAGTTAAAAATCATTTTTCCTGGATTTGAAGTGGTTAGCTCCTTATTATTCATTTTTGACCTGGAGGATATTCACACATTTGCATCTAATCTGTAGCTTGTCCTCAATCTTAAATTTTGATGAATTTTTCCATTCATTTATACGATGAGTGTCTTATTCTAATTCACATCATGACCCCTTGAAATACTATCATATCAATTAATCTTTCTATTTATCCACATCTCCCTTTATTTTCATGTGGCAGACTACTTTCAGACATATCAAGACTGGAGACTAAAGTTGAGAGGCTGGAGACAGTAATACAAGCTAAAGATAGGGAGATTGCAACAATTACAAGAACGGTACAATGTCAGGACTTATCTAAGTTCTATAATTTCTCTTTTATTCTTATTGAACAAGGAAATTCTTTTCCATTAGGAAGCCAAAGCTAAGGCAGCTTTTAAAGCCCAAATTGAAAAGCTACAGCAGGAAAAGGATGAGTTTCAAAGAATGGTTATTGGCAATCAGGTTAGGGTAGTTCGATGCTGTGAGATTGATACTAGTTTCTATGTGATAATGATGTAAGTATTGGTGATGAAATACACTTTCTGTTTCTGTGGCCAAAGCAAGTAAGGACTCAACAAATACACGAGATGAAGAAGAAAGAAAAGGAGTATATTAAATTGCAGGTAGGGGATATCTTTGAGATGTTCTTCAATCCTAGGGTTGGATTTTGTCGGAGAAGATTAATATTTACAAAGAGAATCTGTTGTATGTCTGCAGGAAAGGCTAAACCAAGTTTTAATGGAGAAAAAGAAAGAATCTAGATCAGGAATGGAGATAATGAATCTGCTGCAGGTAAATTTTAATTATTTATTAATGTTGTACAGATAATGGATCATTTCAGTCATTTAATGGCTTTTATGATATGAGCAGAAGGAAGGGCGACAACGGGGAACTTGGAATGGAAAGAAGACTGATAATGATTTCTATAAGAAGATAGTATGTGAACAACTCACTTCTCTTAAAAATATTTGGACGTGTGCTTGACTTTTTAGTGATTAATATATTATTGCAAACATTTTTTGGTCAGGTGGATGCTTATGAAGTAAAAAATCAAGAACTGATGTCAGAGAATGCTGATTTGAAGGCATTGTTGCGATCAATGCAGGTTTCTAACCATTTTATAACTATTTGCACCAGTAGTTTACTGAAATTCTTATCCTATAAATTTTGGAATGTTGGGCATGCAGTAAAATAAGGTCGCAGAATGCATTTACAATTTGGTAGGGTAGATTTTATACTCCTGAGGTTGTCAGTCATTCTTTTATTAAATTATTTTTGTGTACAGTTCCCTCACTCCCCCACCCTGCTTCCCTTGACAAAAAAGAAAAGGAAAGTAAACCGACTATTAGATTTAAAGCTTGTGATCATTTCGTGTCTTACAAAGTTACCAACGGTAACTTATTCAAGTAACTAATAAAATATCCTAACTTAATAGCTGATAAAACAGCCCAATAGCTAGTTTACTAATCAACTAACTGAATAAGGAATGTAAAAGGAATGCCTACATCAGAAACAAAACAATGAAAATATTTCTTGCTTCTAATGTACATATTGGAAAATTTTGTTAAGTATTGCTAGATTTTCTTTCTTTGGAGCTCAAGTCCTATTTCTCACATTTGAATATGCAATATGGCTTGAATAAGATTGATCCTTCCTCCTTTGGAGAGGCAAGAATTCCTCCACTTTTGCATTTACCTCTAACTCTCTCAATCTAAGGGCTCTGATGCCCACCAAGTGGGGATTTCGTCCAATGGAGGGAAGACCATGGTAGTTCACAGGCCAAGAAGATGCAAATGAAACACGGGTCTGAGAGTTACTTCAAACATTATTTCCAATGGATTGTTGATATCACAAACGTTATGTTTTATTAAAATGGGCCTGGAGATGCTCGACATCTTTTGGTAACATTACAATCTTTTGATCTTTTATAGAAGTATGGCCGGTATTTTTGGACCTCATCAGTCTATTTGTAGGATGTTTGAACTTTTTGGATCTTTATAATATTAATTTGTGTGGGGCTATGGCATTCTTCCTTGGTGGTGGGCCTACAGCGGTGCATTCTTTGCAAGAGCATGTCTGAGAATTTGGATCACATCCTTTAGGATTGTTAGTTTGCTCGTTCTATTTGGGGTCACTTTTTTCAGCAGTTTGGTGTTAGTATTGTGCAGAGCAGGGAGTGCAGTTCTATGATGGAGGAGATCTTCTTGCCTTTGCCATTTCATGCTAAGGGTCGAGTCTGTGGTAGGCTGGTTTCTTCACCATCCTTCAGGGTCTTTGGTTTGAAATGAATAACAATCTTTAGAGATGTGGAGAGGGCTTGGTAGGTGGTTTTGTCGTTAGTGTGGTTTATGTGTTAGTCTCCAAGAGTTTTTCTAATTACTTGTTAGGTCTTTGTTATTCGGGATTGAAGTTCTTTTTTGTACAGTTGCTTGGCTCGTTTGGTGTGGGCTTTTTTTTTTTTTTTTTTTTTTTAATGCCTGTGAGCCTTTTTTTTTGTATTTTTTTTTCTTTTTTCTGAATGAAAGCTTGGTTTCTCGTGAAAGAAAAAAAAAAAAGGATAGTAGTTTGTGTCTGCACCACTTATTTCAATTGATTTCCAGAACATTTCTACTAGTTGGATTTTATTTCTCCTTATTAAAAATGGTCTGTCCCCTGTTTCTTGAATTCTTGACCTTCATGTTTTTAGTTGCTTGCTTACATTTGTATCTAGTCTGTTTTGTTGTATGCTTTTGGGTTATGCTTTTGTGACTGGTATCTGTACTTTTGACGTCTATGCCAATGAGTGTTCAGTTTAGCTTGTACATCGATTTGCAGGTTGATATGCGAGATTTCCTTAATGCTCCAAATGGACTACCTAAGCAACCCCCTGCAGTTAATGAAAGAGTTGAAAGTGAAGGTGCACCATCTCCATTTGGTGGGAGGACGGTATGGGCTGAACTATGTTCATGTTGGTCACCTGATTGAGGCATCGATAGTAAGACTAGTATTGTTCTATTGCTGCAGGATGTTTTTGACCTTCCCTTTCATATGGCAAGAGATAAGATTGAAGAGAGCCTTCGAAATAAGATGGCTTCTATAAAGGTGATTTGTTTTTCATATTATATCACTTTCTTCTAGACAGAGATGAGTGCTTGTTAGTAATAGTATTTTGAAATTTGAAGGAGCGGATGGGTCAGCTGCAGGATGCTCAGAAAGAATCTGAGCTTACTTCTGAAGCAACCGAGAGGGAACTTGAGTTAGAAGCTCAACTTGTTGAGGCAAGGAGCATAATCCAAGAGCAGGTACTCTATTTTTCTTGCTCAGCAAATTATAATCTGTATATCTGTTAATGTTTATGACGAAGAATATCTTGAGGCCTTGCTTTTTGACTGGTCGTGAAGTGTGAAAAGCATTGAAATTATTTAAATCAGTGCAATTTGTGATTGGTTGTTTGGATCTATAGTTCTTGCACGTTGAAGCATGCATCTCTCTGAATTCAGTGTGCTGGTAAAACTGCTGCTCGTTTGGAAATAATAGAAATCCTTTTATATAGTATTTAGACTGCAGTTCCCTCTGAATCTTTAGGTCTTAGACACAATGTTTGGACTTTATTTCTTCTGCCTAATTTCTGCTATGCCATATACTTTTCCTTTATCCATCTGATCAAACCAAAATATTAACAACCTTTCTCGAGAAGCTAAAGTTTTTATTACGTAATAACTGTGCAAATTGGCTTCTATTTCAGGCATCAATTATGTCTAAACATCTTGCCAAGTCTGAGAGGCCAAGGTATTAATGTATTTCCTTATAAATCTTAATGTAGTTTGAATTTAAATTGATATTCCACCAACATTTTTGCAGGAGTCTTAATGGCCCTTTTGATTCTGGCAGAGAATCCATCATTTCATCTCCTACTGAGGTATCATTCAGATTCTTGTCAGCCAGACACTTTTTTCCGTTTGTTTTTTCAAATTTGAATGATAACTAGTATTTGATTTTAGTGTGCGTGTGTTTGTATTGTATGTGTATATTTTTTTTAAAAAAAAAAGAAACAGGGTACCATTTCATTGATCAAATGAGATGTTCAAGCAAAAGGCCAAAGGAGTTTAAATGGATGCCTTCATTTAGCACTAATAGATGAGAGATTATAGTTATAAAATAATATTTGTAAGGAGCTCCAAGAAGAAGGATAGAAAACTGATCTCCAACAAAATCTTTAAACATCCATCATCTCATTTGAAAATTCTATTATCTCTTTTGGCGTTCTTTTCATGGTAATACTTTACTATTGCCTTCCTAAAATAGTATGTTTGAAAATTCTATTATCTCTTTTGGCGTTCTTTTCATGGTAATACTTTACTATTGCCTTCCTAAAATAGTATGTTTACTAGTTACAAACATCAAGAAATCTACCATTTGTCTTCGTCCTTGTCATTTCCCACCCAAAAATGGAAAATAAGTTTTCAGAAGTATTGTAGCAAAGCTGCATGATAGAAACAGGTAGACAATATCTGCAACTCCAGAAGTACCTTTAATGAGTCATGTACTAGCATGGGCTGTACGGGTATCGGAATTCTTCAATGTTTCTTCAGTGGGCTATATTGTATGTTAGCCCTCAAGTAGTTAAGTATAACTGGGCGATCAAAGACGGTAGAAACAACTTGCGGTGTTGTGGTAAAATTAACAATCCCATGAGAATGATGAATCCTTTGTTGATTAATTTTCCGGGAAGGATTCAACGGAGAAGTATGCTGTGCCAGCACCAGCCCCCGCACCCTCCAACACAAATGAAGCCTCAGAAAATAGACTATGAGAAATAACCCAGTAGCATAATAGGAGAAACCAATACACACATGACACGACTTTAAACCAAATTGAGAAGTATAAATACGCAGGATAAAGTTTAAAGTCCTATTGCCCTCCAATTCTACTCTATCTTCTTCGTTGCTTCAGATGGTCGGCCCCGTTAAACAGGAATATGTAAGGATCCTACTGTTCTTCTTTGGTCACCTGTTGAAAGACGGTCAAATCTCTTTAGTTAACTTCTCTCTTCGTGTCCGTTGGCGTCCCCTTTTGTAACTTCCTCTCTTGGGGTGGGGTTGTTTTCTTTTGTGTGAGGTGGCAAATGGTTTTTGCTACAGTGATATATTTCATATCCGTGCATATATGGTAAATGTGCTTTGAGAATACAATGAAATTGTTTCAAACTCAATAGTATTTTAGTTATTTCAAGATGTGGGAGTTTCTTGTTGCCTGATGAGACTCAAGTTCCCCAAATAGGATCAATGCCATAATTCTAATTGTATCAACGGTTTACTAAATCGAAGATGTCTTCTCCGCTCTCATTCGTATTTCTGTTGCCTACTTTAGACCTCTCACATTGTTAAATTTTCACTTTTGCTTGCATAACTGGTCTCTTTCTTTCTGGTCACTCGTGCAGGGAGTAGGAAACAAGCAAGCTCAGCGGCTATAGAGTATTATAGAGTTGAGTGGCCGCAGGCACAAGCGAACGAGTAAGAGCTGTCCTTTTGTATAGCAATTCTTAACCAGGTGATTCAGGAGACTTGTTCTACTTGTTTGATACACACACTAAAGGCATATATAGCTCTAACCTTAATTCCTAATGTAATTAGTATGTAGCTTCACCCTTTAAATTATTATGCTCCCGACTTGCACACGACTTTAATTTATATTCATTTTTGTTTTTATTTGTTCAATTTCCTAAATTTTATAGGACACAAACTAAGCCAACCCATTTAGAAGGGCTTATGTATAGGACGCTTAGAAATGGGTTGAAGAACTAACAGAACCATGGGGGCTAGAGCATTAGGTTTTTCTTATGAACGTCACATGCAGAAAAAGAAAAGAACCACTCCATTTGCGCCATTCCTTTAGGGGCTGTTTGGCCCAAGGGGTTGGCTTGGATTGGCTTGGATTGGGAAGAGATACCCTTGTTTGGTGGGCCGGATTTGGATGGGGTTGGAATGGAATTGTGGGCATGTGGATTCCAACCTATTTCTCACATTTTGGTGGGTCCCATTATTTCTCTCTCCATTTTTCTTCATAATATTGATGGGACCCACCATTTCTTTTTCTATTTTCCCACATTTTGGTGGGTCCCACTATCTCTCTCCATTTTTCTTCATAATTTTGATGGGACCCACCATTTCTTTTTCTATTTTCCTTATAATTTTGGTGGGTCCCATAATTTCTCTCTTCATTAATTCCAACCTAAATCCAGTGCACCAAACACGGGCATCATGATTCCCAGGAATCTAGATGCCAGCAAAATATTCCCATGGGAATCACATTCCATTTCATTCCAAACCTATTTAATTCCAGCGCACCAAACGGCCCCTTAATGCTTCGTTTACAAAGATATAAATTTAACATGTATATTAAAAAATGCCACAACCTTACCTTTTTTTTTTCTTCTGAAAATAGCATAAATTTGATATTTTTAATGTGTTTTAGGTTACATTTAAGTTTGGCTTTAACTTGGAGATTAAGGTCCTGTTTGATAACTATTTGGTTTTTGGCTTTTGTTTTTTAAATATATGTTTGGTTCCTTACAATTTCTTTCTTTAATGTAGTTTTCACATTTCTTAAAAAAAAAAACATTTGGATTCTTAGTAAATTTCTAAAAACAAAAACAAGCTTTTAAAATTATTTCTTTAGGCTTTGTTTGATAACCTTTTGGTTCTTTATTTTTTAAAATTAAATTTATAAACATTACTTCTACCTATATATATATATTTTATTATTATCCACCGTCCCATGTTTTCAAAAGCTATGAAAAGTAGTTTTCAAAAAATTGTTTTTTTTTTTTTGGAATTTAGTTAAAAATTCAAATCTTTCATTAACAAAGATGAAAACCATTGTAAGAAAATTGGGAATAAACAAGCATAATTTTCAAAAATCAAATGTTTATCAAATGGGACCTTAGTTTTTAAAATTTGGCTTGGTTTTTAAAAACATTGGTAGAAAGAAAATAACAAAGTAAAGAAACCCATGGGTGGAAGTGGTGTTTGTAAGTTTAATTTTCAAAAACCAAAAATAAAAAATCAAATGGTTATCAAATTAACCAAAATTATACTATTACTCACATTTGAAGTAGGTTTTAACTATGCTTCTAGACTTTGAAATTGTCCCTTTATATTTTGAACTTTGAAATTGTTCCAAAATATTTCTTGGAAAGGTTTTTATCCCCGTTAAAATGATGGTTGTAAATTAACATGACAATTTTTTTTTGTAGATCAAATTGACATGACAATTGATGTGTAAATATTGAAAGACATATGAGATATTATTTATAACATCACTCATATAAAAATTCATAATGACAACAACGTGAAATTTCATATCGTGATTATGTTATAAATGATGTAAACAATATCTCCTAGAGCTCATGTGAATGGTATTGTGAATACAATATTTAAAATTAACATGGTAGATTTCGAGGGTAAAAATAAAAATGTTCACAGTCTAGGATGATAACTATAATCTACTTTTATAGTTTTAAGAGTATTTTGTATAATTAATTTATTTTCATTTGGAAATATATATTGACATTATCGTACTATTTATATAAATTCCTCCCCAATCAAGGTAATGCTAATTTTTTCCTGCAAGTCATTACAAACCTTTCTCGCAAAACTGTCGTATCGATATCTTACATTGGACAAAAACATTCTAGGCAACTCAAACTTAGATGTCTCTAAGCTTTTCTTTAAGGGGCCGTGAAGGAAGATAGAAACAGATGCATTTGGACAGACAGTTGAAGCTTTATGTTTTAACTTGAAGGGTTCCCCAATATTATAACCAAAAAGAATGGATTGCTTTGCTTCTAGGTCTTTTTCTCCACTTTCAAATTCTTGATTCTTACATCTCTTTGTAAAATAATCAACTTCAAACTCTTCAATCTCAACTCATGAAGGTCAAATCATTTAAAAAGTTTCACTTTTTGTGACCGACTCGACCTCATTTCAAGCCTAGAGGGTAGGGGATAAAGTTAAGTGTAGAGACGGTTTGGTTTATAAGTTAAGTTTGTGGAACTTGAACTTTGGTTGGGTCTACTAGTCACAGTCAGGCAATATAGACCTATACTACGAAATTTGGATTTGTACGTACTCAAGTTCTCAAAATTTATTCTTTTGTACAATCTAAACAGAGTATGTAAACTCAAATTTTCTTACTTTAATTTTCACAAATCAATATTTAATAAAATTATGAGTTAACATCCAAGGTTTAAGGCGTGAAGTATTAAGGTAATTGCAAGAGAATGGTTAAGGAATTTTAAAGTTAGTAGCCTTTAATTATTGGTACAAATTTTAAAGGATATCAGCTTTTTATATTTGTAAGAATAAGAATAGTAGGTTTCTAAATTCTAAATTAATATATCAGTACTTCTCAAATAATAATAATAACATTTACTATTTTTTTTTTTTTACCTTGATAAATCATGATTTAGATTTACTATTGTTTAATTATTCATCTACTTAATCTGATTCTTTTTTATGTTGTCGGAGACTATTTAGTCTGAATATACAGTGGGCTGTTTTTGTAATTAGCTTATTTATAATTTTTTTTCCTTCTAAATTTTAAAATGTGGATTGATGATTCAAACATCGACATTTAGGATTGGTGTATAATGTCTTAACTAATTGAATTGTGTTCAGATTGACATAATATCCAAATGATTGGATGTTACCGTGTGATGTTATTAGTGAATAGAGTAAATTAAAAAAAAAATGTTTGGTTATTTTATAATGTTTGATGGAAAGTTTAGTTTAGTTTTTGTTTTTTTTTTTTTGTTAAATTATTAAAAATACCTTTGAACTATGAGGTTGATTTCAATTATACCTCTTCCGAG
The DNA here is from genome assembly GCA_017139565.1 of Luffa aegyptiaca. NCBI lineage: Eukaryota > Viridiplantae > Streptophyta > Magnoliopsida > Cucurbitales > Cucurbitaceae > Luffa > Luffa aegyptiaca. The sequence goes on along the minus strand of CM029402.1, from coordinate 42,214,929 downwards.
AGTCTCATTTTAACTCAGTTTGAAGTTTGTTTTCAAAATGACTCTTAAAATGTTTTTTTTTTTTTTTTTTTTTTTGAGAAGAACTCTTAAAATGCTTTTTTCATTAAATTCATGCATAAAAAATGACATGTTTGCATGTGTTTTTATTATTATTACTTTTTTTTCATGTATGTATTCAAATCTATTCATATAAGTAACGATACACATGCAAACACGTCATTTTCCGTCCATGAATTTTAATGAAAAAAAAAAACCTTCAAGAGTCGTTTTGAAACAAATTTCAAACATGGGTTGAAATGAAACTTTTGAAAGTTTAGGAGTATAATTGAAACTAGTCCTATAGTTCAGAGATATTTTTAATAAGTGAACTTTTTTTTTTTTTTTTTTTGAAACAACAAATTTCATTGCTCAGCTAAAATCAATCAAGCAAATCGAAATTCACTAAATTGAACCACCGTAAAATTTTGGAAGAAAAATCATTTTTAACCCTAAACTTAGCATGTTGTATCAATTTCAACCCTCAACTTTCAATTTCATCAAATTGAACTCCAAACTTAGCAAATTGTATCAATTTTAACTATGAACTTTCAATTTCATTAAATTGAACCTCAAACTTAACAGCTTGTATCAATTTTAATCCCAAACTTGCATAAGTGTTGCAATGTAAATCTCTCGTTACTTTCTTTTTGAACCACCATTAAAACAAGTAATTGAATATTTTCTCATTTTTCTTTTTTTAGTTCACATTGCACTTGAGTTGGTTTCTTGTAAGAAATATATTGGAGTTTTTTTTTTTTTTTTTTTTTTTTTTTTTTTAAATTTTATTTTGAATAAACTTTTGTTGTTAAGAAGTTGTACACGAGTTTCCCTCTCATTTTATTCTTATTGTGTTTGTGGGTTTTGTTGCTTTTTTTTAGCTGCTTAGAAGAATGTGCAATTGTATAAGAAAGCAATTTTGGAGTTTTTTCTTTTTTCTCGTTTAGATGACTTTTTCTTGTTGTTGAGAACTTTGTGCGTTTTTTTTTCAAGGATTATGAAAGCAAAGCAATTTTGAAGTTTTTTTTCTTGTTGCTAAAGACATGGTGAGATTTTTTTTTTCTTGCTAATTAGAACATGCAAAGTCTTAACCAAAGGAAAGCAATTTCATTTTGCTTTTCTCATATTTGTTGGATTTTTCTTGTTGATAATAACTCTTTGATTTTTTTAGGCTACATAACAACAAAAAGAATAAGTAGAGTGTTTGATTTCTTAAAATAAAGAGTTTCTCCAACAAATTTCTTACAAGAAACCAACGTAAATGAGGTGTAATTTGAATTTTATTTTTTAAAAACGAGGAAAATTGTCAATCACATGTTTTAATATAATGATGATTCAAATGGAAAATTAACTGAAAGTTTACATTTCAACACCTATGCAAGTTTGAGGTTAAAATTGATACAATCTCCTAAATTTAGGGTTTAATTTGATGAAATTGAAAGTTCATGGTTAAAATTGATACAACTTGTTAAGTTTGGAGTCAAAAAAGATTTTTTTTTTTAAAATCCTTAAGTTGAATGTTGATTCAATACTTTTTTTATTTTTTAGTTTCAATCAACTGGCCCTTATACTTGAATATAAATATGATAAGAATTCATATATTTTTTTTAATTGTATAAAATTTGATGACTCAACGCTTGTGATCACAAAAGTCAAAGCTGAATATATGATGAAATGATGTTAAATTCTATTTTAGGCTAAAAATTTAAATTCCCAAGAAGAGAAGAAATGAAAAGAAAATAAACTCAAATATATATGAAGAAACTACAAGAGCAAGAAATACAAAACAAAGAAGAATAAAAAGAAAGAAAAAAAAAAAGGAAAAAACTTTACACATGTTATAACTTACAAATTAATCCTCATAAGAACATGATCATGTGCCTCGAAACCCCATCAAAATCCTGAAAAACAGGCTCTGCCAATTGAATCCTCCCCTCAAAATGCACATTTCTCAATATATATAACCCTCAACAAAGTCCCTTGAACTCATACAAAGTTTCCACAAACTCAAACTCCCATAAAACCAATCAAATCCCCATTCAAATTCAATCAAATTCTGTCACTTTCTCGGGAAAACGAGAGAAAATGGATGGAAAATTTCATTGGGATATGAAGAACAAAGTCATATCAAGAACCTCTTCAGTTGGTTATTCTTCTCGCAGTATTTACTATTGTGGAACAGTTGAAGGAGTTCCTTTCAAATGGGAAACACAACCAGGAACTCCCAAAGATCCACCCCCTCAGGAGTTGCTTCCACCTCTCAGCCCTCCGCCGGCAGTTCTCAGCCTCGGGTTACCGAAACCGTGCATCGAACAACCGAAAATCCGACCTCGACCCCGGATGAGGCTTAGGTTTTGGAGGAGAAGCAAGAAGAGTAGGGAGAGTGAGAGAGTTGCCCAAGCAACAACTATTGACTATAGCAATGGAGATCCTTTTGGTCACTATGATAAGTTGGAAACTTCTTCATTTCTTAGCTCTGAATGCGAGTTCATGGCGTCTCCTCGAAATTCAATGTCGTCGTCGTCTTCTTCTTCTTCATCGCCATCATCTTTGCTTGAGTCGTTAACCGTACGAAATGTGGGGAGGGTGTCATTTGGAAGGCCTCCGTGTTGCAGTGCTTGGCAAATTAATCGAATTCTAACTTGTTACCATTGCTAGGGGATTTTAATATTTTAGTATCATTTTATGTTTGATATATATGATATCAAGTAATAAAGGTGAGAAGGGATATAAGAAGATTTAAGTTATTTAAGCAATTAAGCTCAATGTTAATGTTATTGTTGATGTTCATGTGAACTCTCTAGGATTTTGCCTTATGGGTTGGTGTTGCCTGATGAAATTTACATAGTAAAAGAAAGATGAACATATTTTTTTCAATTGAAAATGAAAAAGAAATAAAATTGTAAATCATTCTCTCTTTTCAATTTGGGTGTTTGTCATTCAATTTCATATCCATTATTTGTCGAACAAAAAATTGAATGAGGTAGTTTTTCAATTCATTTGCCACACAAATAGGATTTAAGAATTTTCATTTTTATCTTTTACCGTGTAAGGACCAAGATCAACCAAAACCAAAAGTACAAAGACCTAAATAGATGTTCTAAAAAGTATCAAAATAAACCAAAGTCATGGAGACACCAAAAAGTATTTAAACCAATATAAATTTTATCCATATAGTTTGAAACTTCAGGAATAGTTTTAATTTGGTTTTTGTGTTTTTTAAATTTTGAATTTATTCACTGTGGTTTGGACCAGTTTAATTTTTTTACTCAGATTTAAACTCCAATACAATTAAGTAACAAAGTTTATCAAAAAAAAAAAAAAAAAAAACTAATTGCTATGTAAAAAATTTATGAATATGGTTGAGATTTGACTATAATAATCAAATTGGAACCTTACTCCATGAGATAATTTAATATGACATCGATTCACGATCCAATGGTAGGGAAGCTCGCCTGCAACGAAGGTGGTTCTTGGTCCAAGACCAAGACGTGTTTGAAAGTATGGACAAATATTTCCATCCATTTATACAGAGCAAAGAGGAAGCTCACAAAGTTTTTCTTGACGTTTGAGTAGGGTGACGAAGCTTTTATCCCAAACACCTCCTTACTTGCCCAGTTGCATCAACCTTGATTACTATTTAGGTTTTTTTTTTTTTTTTTTTTTTTTTTTTTTTTTTTTTTTTTTTTTTTTCTTTCTTTCTTTCTATTTTGTAATGGATTCTTAGTCTTTTTTATATTATGGATAATAGTAAAAATGACCATATTTAAAAGCTCGTTTTGAAAAATGACAAACCGATTTTTTTTTAATAAATGGCCAAATAGAATCTGTCAATTAATAAATATGAATTATAAAGTTACAAAAATACCATAAACTAATTGGTAACGAAATACTATAATTACACGGTAATCTGGGATTTAAAATAAAACAAACTAATTTGATTTACAAATCCCTAAAATAAAGTAATAGTTTTCTAACTTAAATTTAAACCTACAGAGGAGTTAAAAACATCTCTAGAGATCAAAATTTTCATATCTATCATTCTGTTCTACGGTGGAAAACAAAACATAAATACCTTATGTATGGAAACTGAGCAACTTGATTGAATTAAATATATCAAATACTTTTTTTTTTTTTTTTTTCATTTCTTGTTCTTGTTCCTCTTTGATTTACGAACTTATTTATTTATTTATTTTTTTTTTTTTTGAGAAAACGAACTTAAATTTAAACCTACATTGAAGTTAAAAACATCTCTAATTTATTGGATTGAATATATCAACATTATTCCAGCTTGGTTTTTTTAACTTTTTTTTTTCCGATCAATTTGAAATTCCAATCAAATCAGAAACCATAACCTATTAAATTTTGTATTTCAATCTTCAAATTCAGCAGAACAGATCTGCATACTCATCCCATTGATTTGGGGTTGATAAAGTTGTTTTTGTTGAATTAGATTTCACGTTTAGAATTTAATAACAAATATATATATATACACACACACTATCTAAAAGAGGGGACAAACTTTTGATTTTTTCTTTTGCCCCTTCTTAATTTGAAAATTCCTCTTTTATTATTTTAATTTACTTATTTACTATATGGTTATTTCAATAAAATCTACTTCACAAATCAAACAAATGCAATCAACCAATATCTATTTATACTATATATATATAAAAGTGGACACTCTATCTCCCCATTTTGCGCCCTAACATTTAAATATATGCCTATTTTAAGTATGTATTAGAATCGAAAAAAATGTTGGGAAGAGAAAGTGAGTTGGTTCAAGATGAACCACTAAGTTGCTTTTCAATTTTCAATTTACTCTATACTATTAATGAATGTACCCCTCCCTTTTTATTAAAAAGAAATATATGAACTCTTCTCATCCCAAGTACCATCAAGGGACAACTATTTTATCTTTTTTATTTGTACTTTTGTACGCTAAAATAGAACTATAATTTTTTACGTGCATCACATGTCTTCTTTACTAGTATTTTTAAATTCGGTTAAGATAAGATTTAGTGAGAGAATCTGTCAGATACAAGTGAGAGAAATTAGGGGTGCATCTAATTGCTTTGAGGGAGATAAATTCAGTAGTTTTTGGTAATAAAATTGGCACGTGAGAGACGCAAAAAAGCCATTTCTCTTATGTTTATTTTTGGGAAAAAACACCTTTTTGGTTCTCGAGTTTTGAGGAATATGTGTTTTTGGTCCTTGAGTTTTCAAAATAGACATTTTTAGTCAATGAGTTTTGAGAAATAGGTTTAAAAGGTCCCTAAATTTTCAAAATGCACCTTTTTAGTCCCCGAGTTTTGAGAAATAGTTAAAAAGTCTCTCATATTATTTTTTCAAAATTTTTAAATTAATAATTTAAAAATTTTAATTTAAAAAAACCATTCAATATTAAAAAAAAAATATTAATTTAAAAATTTTGAAAAAACAACATCAGGAACCTTTTAAACCTAATCTTCAAAATTCAATGACTAAAAAGATTCATTTTGAAAACTCAAGGACTTTTTAAACCTATTTCTCAGAACTCAGTGACTGAAAAGGTCTATTTTGAAAACTTAGTGACCAAATGCACATATCTCTAAAAACTCAGGGATCAAAAACGTATTTTCACTTTTTTTTTTTGTCTATCAAGATATGGATTGTTTTTTGGGTATGCTTTTATATTGGTTATAAGAAGTGAAGCAACCTAGGGGTGTTGTTCTAAGCATTTTGGAGCCAACCCAATTTGGTAGCTGCCCATGTTTCATTTCTATTCTAATAATAATCTGGTCTATGTGGGTCGCACTTCCTCCATTAATGGCCTTCACTTTCGAATTCTAATTTAAATTTTGATATATGATACAGTTTTTACCTTCAATTTAAACTAGGATTGTATTTTTGAAACTTGAATAAGTCTTGTAAATTTGAAAATATTTTCATGTGTGATTTTTTGTTTTTTTAAATTTACCCGTTTGTGTCAAAAAAAAAAAAAAAAAAAAAAACCGTTGTGAGGTAATTTAAAAGAGAAAAAAAAGAGAGAAAAATATGGAAGAAATATTGAACTATTGACCTTTTGAATGATTCTTTTAATACACATCAGAGATGATAATTGCTTAATTTTCAAAAACTAAAAACAACAAACCAAATGATTATCCTTAACTTTTTGTTTTTTGAGAGGATATATCTTAATTTGTTGAACTATGTCCAGGTTGTTATTTTCACACGTGAATATAAAACATATGCCTAATATATATATATATATATATATATATATATATATATATGAAATTAATGAAAATTAATTTTTTTTTAATTCAACAATATTTAGGGTGGGGAATTTCGAACTTCTGACCTTTTGGTCGGGAGTACATGCCAAATACCGCTGAGCTATGCTCACTCTGACAATGAAAATTTAAACTTAATAAGTATGCAATATATATCTGATATGAAATTAACCAAACTTCAAAGTAAATAGCCATTTAAAAAAAAAAAGAAAAAGAAAAAGTAAATAGCCAAGAATTTTAGAGAAAAAAGAAAAGAAAAAGGAAATCAGTTTAGAGAAAAAAGAAAAGAAAAGAAAAAGGAAATCAGTTTTTTTTTTTTACTCTCAAAACTCTCTCTCTCTTTCTCCTCTCTCTCGACAGAAAACACCCAGCCACGCCTCCCCTTCTCCGCCCACGTCGTTCGCCCAGCCGCGCGCCTCCGCCGTCGTCACTAGATTCGCAGGCCGCTCCTCCATTCACTCTCCCTCTCTTCCGTCGTCCCCTCCTTGACGCCTACGCCGTCGCTCTCTCAGTAAGATCCTTCTTCCTCTTCGCGTTTCCGGCGAACCAGCCTGGTAAGGGCTTATTTTTCGGCGTATTCGAGCGGCCGGACTCTCTTCGATCTTTTCCCAGCAGGTTTTTCGAGTTCTGGCGGCATTGGTTCTTCTCTTTCGAGTTTCCGGTGACTGGCACGGCAGACAGCAGCTTTCCTCGTTAAATTTCGACGATCCAGCAACGTGAAGCTTCAATTTTCGGCGATTGGGCAACGAGTCTTCGAGTTCCGGTGAGTTTTAGGCGATTGCAGCAGGGTAAGCAAAGTTCCATGAAATTTTTGGGTGGATTATAATGTTCATTCAAATACTCATTAACCTTTGATTCCTAATCTAAGGTACCCATAGCATTTGGAGGCCGAATCTTTAAATTGGTGCAATATTAGAACTCAGATAGCAAGTTGGGTTCGTTTGGGTGAGCTTCTATCCATTTAAATCAAGTTGTTTTTTAGCGAAATTATGGAAATTGGATTCTCCTAATTGTTGGAGCCTTGTGTGTGAATTTAGATGGACTTGTTTGTGGTCGTAAGCGGCGCCATATCGAGCTAATTGGATTTGCATAAATCAAGAATCAATTACATCAAGGTAAGTAACCTTACTACCGGGAAAGCCTTGGCTAGGGTGGACTACTTATTATGAATTGTTACATGCTTTAAATGTCATAAAACATGAGACACTGATTATGTATGGTTGGAATATGAAATGTTGGATATTGTGTGTTATGGCGACACTGAACCTTTTGGTTATGTGTATGTTTGTCTATATTGATGGTTTGAATAGTCTTGGTTTAAAAGTATCAAATGCTCATATTATGAGGAATATTCCAGATGTGCTAAATGCTCGGACTACTTTATGTTGGAAAGTATAGAATGCTCTAGTTGATAAACCTTGAATGCTTTGAATACTCTATGTTGGGAAAAATAGGATGTTCTATATTGGTTGAATCGCGATTGCTTAGATTGTCTTGAACACTAGATTTTGGAGCCATATGGAGGGTGAGTAGTCGTCACCTATTGGATTACTCGTGCATGTGTTCTAGTCAAGTTTAGGTGAGGGGTCTTGTGGGTTAGCTACATGTTAAGCCAGATTAAGTTAATAGGGGTCCTAACACAAAAAGGGAATAAGTTACTTATCCTAGTAAGGTCCGTGGCAATTAATCGCCTAGAATTGAAATGATTATGAATTGAGACGAGGAGCTAGATGGGCTGGACTTGGCTTCGCAAACTAGATGTCATCTACTATCTGTGGAAGTAAAGTTTTGATTAGAAACCCATTGATGTCCCACCAGTGAATTGGTAGATAGAGTGCTATGCATACGCAGGTGCCTTGATGGGTGAGATTTGGCTCCACTCATTGGGTGCCTTCTACCATCAGTAGGAGTAGAGATTTCCTAGGATTCCCACTTGTGCACCTCCAATGAGTTGGCAAGCATATGTCAGGTTGGTTAAATTGTCCATGTGACCTATACGACATGATAAACGATATAAAATGAAATGACCATTAGGCCCTTTAGCAGCAACTAACCTCAAGTTACCCTGGTAATGCTTGTCAATCCCCTCCCAGTAGTAGCGTTACTTACTAAGTATTTTTAATACTCATTCTTTTCAAAATGTTTCCTTTCAAGTACGAGTAAGGACATACAGAGCGCATGAGGATTGATGCTGACAAGCCATAGAAAACATGTGATCATGACTTCCTAGTAGTTTAGTTTTCTCATTTTTCTTTTAGTCAATTTTGTAAATTGTGGTTCTTAAGGTTTTAAATATGTCTCTATGTTGTCCTTAGGAAACCTTTGTTTTAATGAAGTTTTTATAAGTTTTCTTGTTTTATTTGGGATCCCAGACCGAAAGGCTTCATTTCTTTAAAACGTCGAGTCGAATGCTTTGTGTAAATGTTTATTTCAAAACAAGCTTTTTCCTAAAAGTAATTAGGCATGCATGTGGTAACGTCCTTAGGAATTTGTCATGAGAAGTGGGGTCATTATAGTTGGTATCAGAGTTTTAGGTTATAGGTTCTATAGACTAGTTTACATCGTAAACCTTAAGTATATCCATGGATTATCAGCAAGCATCCGGTCATTGCCAGGTATGTCAATGCTTATGTTATGTGAAGCAAGGTAAAAAGCGGGGGCGGATTCGTTAATGGATTTATGAATATGATGTTTTGTTGAATGTTTGATGTTATGTATTATTGTGGGAATGAAAGTGTATAGTAGTGCTTAAAAGAAGCTTTACCAACATGAAGTATATGCTTAAGCGTGAGACTAAAGTAGTCAGTATGGACAAGGAAAGAAGAGGAAATTTTAAGAGAGTAAAGCTTTTCAAAGGTCACTAAATATCGAAGATGGTGTCTCTTGAGTAAAACCTTAAAAGGAGCAATACATCATGATTACTCTTTTAGGTTACCTAACTTAGTTGGCGTGGTCAACAAAGAAAGTTAAAACGGTTTGGAACAGGGCATGAGTTTCAAAATGGAAAAATGTGTTGTGGGTTTGAATTGAAAAGTTACTTCTCCAGATATTTCGAGCGGCTTCGATTTGATTTGTTCCATTGTTATGATGTGAGAGACCCCAATTCAATCGAACCAGAAGAAAATTTTTGGAGTTTTAAAGCAAGGCCGCATAATTAAGCAAAATCTCTCTATCGATTCATTTTAGAACTCCAAATGAAAGATCTATGAGAATATTATTAGTGGAGACATGCTTTTTGGTGTTGAAGGTATTTCTCACTCAGAAAGTGAAGGATGACATCTTAAGTTTGATGACTGTATGTATGTATGTGTGTGTGTGTATCTTGGGAGACGAAAGAAATTAATATGTTTAGACTCCAAGTACATGAGTATGGTTTGATTCCTATAATGTGATTGTGTTAGAAGTCCTTAAAAATTGGTGCAAGGAACCTTGTTACTATTAGGAAGTTAGAACCCTTGTATATTTAGATTGAAAGCAATTGTATAAGAGACGTTGGATATGAAACTCAACTTTAGTTTGAGAATTTTCCTCCAAAAACAAAAGGATCAAGCCATGACAAACTAGATATTGGAAGAGTTCTTTGATCGGCCTCTATCTTAAATTTACATAAGAGTTGGAGGAAACAACTTTTAATAAGTGCGACTGTTAGCAATAGTTGCCAAAGAACTATTGAAAGGGAACTCTGAGGGTTTATTAGTGAACATGTAGATTGTTTGACTTACTGGCAAGGTTTGAGAGAATTTGACTTTGGAATCAAATTAGTAGAAGAAACTAATGAAGCCATTAATTTGATTGGACAGAGAAATTAACCACATCGAATTAATTGTGTTAATGTTTATTTCAAAACAAGTTTTTCCCTAAAAGCAATTAGACATGCATGTGGTAACGATCCTAGGAATTTGTCATGAGAAGTGGAGTCGTTACAAGATATCTGTTCAAGTTGGTGAGTTTTGAAAGATTTATTCAATTGTTGATCTTGTGCATTGATCAAACTTATTCTTAGGTAAGACTTTTTTTCCTTTTAGGTGCAACAAATGTGGGATATTGGAATTTGAACCTCTTACCTAAAGAGGAGTAAATGCCAATGATTGAGCTATGCTGATTTGGCTGATTTTTTTTTTTTTGTTAAATTACAAGTTTAATCCTTGAACTTTCAAGGTTGTGTCAATTTAATCCTTGAACTTTAAAGGTTGTGTCAATTTAATCCTTGAACTTTAAAGGGCTTAGAGGGAATGAGTTCAATCCATGTTGGCCACCTACCTAGGATTTAATATCCCATGAGTTTCCTTGGCAACCAAATGTAGTAGGGTCAAGCGGTTGTCCCGTGAGATTAGTCGAGGTGTGCGTAAGCTGGCCCGGACACTCACAGATATAAAAAAAAAAAGAGTGTGAATTTATGTAATTATCCTGTAATTTTTTTTATAAAAAAAGTAATTTATCCAAATTCAGGCATCAAATTTGATTTTTCTTTTTCTCTTTTTTACTTGCTACATGACGCCGTTGATGCTGCTCTTTTTCTTCTTCTGCAAACTGCAAAGATCGTTCAATTTCTGCAACAGAGGGGAGCGTCTCAAGACTGTCTCCACCTGCGCCACTGGTATCTCCATTTTCTTCTTAGGGTTCAACTTTTTCCTTGCAATTCCCTAATTTTCAGGCTGTTTGATCATTTGGGTCCTCAATTTTCATCAGTCATGTGCTCCTATTGCTTGTTTTCTCTGGACTCGCTCTAGATTATGGTCGGTTTTGAAATTTTCCTGTTCGGAATTGTGATTCACTTTTTGCGTTTAATGCACTTGCTAGATCCTCTTCTCTGTTTCCCAATTTTGGGTTTGCTCATCGATTGATTCTTTTTCCTTTTCACTTCCCTTTCAATTTTGTCGTCTTCCATCTCTCTTCAGTGTGTTGGTTCTTTTGACGATTTTGAATCACTTCTTTCTTTTTTCGTTTCTTCCTTCAGTCCCATCTATGTTTCACTTCGCCGATTGGATTGTCTTCTTGAAGAGCACTGATTGCATCCAATTGCTTTTCATCTTCTCTGAAAGCCTTAAGCTCTGAATTCGTGGTCTCTAATTTTCATCAATCTGATTGTTGTTAAATCTCTGAACAATTCCTTCACATATTGCATATTTCCAGCATTATTTTTCTAGATTCTAATCCATTCTAAAGGATTGGGCATGCTCAATTACCAATTTGATAGTAAATGGATTGGAATTGGTAACTCAAGAAAAAATTGGAGCGGAGTTGGAAATATATTGTTGTATCAAAGATAAATTTTCAGCATACCAAGCACTCGAAGAGTGCCAAAGTGAGCACAACTCAGTGGTAATTGGCATGTACCCTTGACCAAGAGGTCAGAGGTTTGAATCCCCCCACCCCCAATTGTTGTTGAACTCAAAAAGCACTCAAAGAGTAATTTAGGGGCCAAGTATTCAAGAAGTTGAATGCTCTCCGATCACCATTTCCAATATTTGCTTGCCTAAAACCTCCAGCATACTCTATTTATCATTCTGTTAATAAACTCCTTAACTAATGACTTGGCTATCTTAAAAAAAAACCTAATGACTTGGCTTTATAATGTTCCTCATATTTCCCTACTAAGATTCCTGGCAGTTTTCTTGTTTTGGCATTATGTGATTGAATTGAGCACTCTTCTTGTGATGGTATAAACTTGGTGTGTCTAAACTTGTATTATGTTAGATTGTGAATGTTGCAATCAACTTGAATTTCAATTGTAATTTTATAGACCAGATCAAGCTAGCTGACTTGATTTTGTATCTATCGGCAATGAGATGAATAGAAATAACCGAGTTTCGTTTTAGGTATCATCCTAATTTGTTTTGTTTTGTCTTTCTTCCTCAGAGAAAGTAGATTTGTTGTTGAGTAAGGCACTGTTCAACTCGTTATCTTCTAAGCAATTTTTAGAAGTTATATCATTGGATTGCCTGTTAGCAAGGTAAAGTGGCCCAGGTTGTTTGTACATATAGCTTGTTATGGACCCCTCTATTATGAAGCTTCTGGAGGATGACGAGGTTTTGTCTCTTTTAGTGCTTGTGCCTAAATTTTTATCCTAGGATTGAGGGGATATCATTTGTAAATCTTTTCCGTATTGGAAATTTGATTGTGGACAGGATGAAACAATGCATTCAGGTGCAGCTGTGGAGGCTTTTCAAGCTGCTTTGAATAGAGACATAGAAGGTGATGTTCCTGCTGTTTCCCAAACTTCTGAATCAGATCCAGGTATAGTTGAGCTTAAACTTAGAAGTTGAACTTTTATAAATAGATCTTGGTCAGAATAAATAATAAGAGAGGCTAAAATTCGTATAGATCATATTGAAATGTGCATTTGCAGAAATGTACTCTCTATGAAAGCAATTTTTTGTGATTTTAATGGTTGGAGGTTCAAAATCTGTTTTACCTGGATATCCAATTGTTTCTCGTTACATACACGTATGATGTCTTTCCTATGGTACATAAATTTAAGTGAATAAATTGCTATTTCACAAGTTAAAATGATTCGTATCTTGGTTCCAGTGAGTTGGATGTTGAATCAACTTGAAAACGCCCACTTTAGTGTTGTTTTGGTGGCAGCTAAAATGCTAAATATATTTACAATTTTGGCGTTAAGACATTTTTACCTTTTTGTTTTCTTAGGTCTTGTTTCCTTGTCATAGCTTCGCCTCCATCTCTATCTTGAATCTGTTGTAAAGATTTCACAGTTTAACATTGACTTTGAAATGTTGGGTTCCCATAATTCATTTTCACACATTTTCTATGAGCTTTCTTCTGGCTTTTCAAATCTTCTGATCTTAAATCTGGCTCATATCTTTGTTCAAACTGCACCTTTTTCCAGTAAATGATGAAAATTTGCTGTAATTGTGTAGAAGACAACATGTTTGAATTCAAGCATAAAACTTTCCGTTGAGTGGCTCATGGATGTTTGTGACTAAAAATGCAGCCTTCCCTCGAGGGAGCAATGGTTCTTCTGGTCTCTCGCTTCAAGCTTCTAGCCAAAATGAAAATACTGAATCTCATGTACAACAAGATCAAAATTTTCGTATGAAGCAAGAACAACATTCATCTCTGATGGAACTAGAGCGATGTACATCAGTACCTGAAAATCAGCAGCAACATAATGCTGCCCCCCTCCAAGCTTCAAAGAACCAACCCCAAGCAGGTCGTGAACAAGGGGAGGCAGAACAAGTTTCTGCTCAGTTTTCTCAAACAGCAGGGCTGCAAATTTCTGAAAAAGCTCCAATCCTCGTTAATGACTCAAACAGAATGCAGAATCGGGACAATGAATCTCAATACTTGAAGTTACAAAAGATGAGTAATCAGCAGGCAATGGTCTCAGAACAGGCAAATAACTCATTAAATCGTAGCAAACAGGTACCTTTTGCTTCGTTGATGCCTGTATTGATGCCTCAGCTTGATAAAGACAGAGCCATGCAGCTTCAGACTTTATTTAACAAATTGAAGGTTAGTACACGAGCAGAAGTAAATTCAATTATTGCTAATAACTGTCACAATGTATGTAAAATTGAAGAATCCACCCTAGGCAAAGGACTAACTAGAGAAGTATTAGGGTTGTTGTTTACCAGAGATCGATGTTATTTCATATTCCTTCGTAGTATGCATAGTTTACAACGAAGGATGCCTCATTGCTCTCTATCTGCATCTTGGTGTGTCATGCATTCGAAGGATAATGAGACTCCAGGCCACCTATTTGGTTGTTGCTCATTTGTTCGTTGTTACTGGTCTTATATTTTGGAAGCTTTTGGTTGGAGTTTGGCCTTGCCTTACAATGTGTTTGATCTCTTTACTTTGATATTTCTGGGTCATCCTTTCCAAGGACCAAAGAAGCTTTTGTGGTTGGTTTTTAACAGAGTGTTCTTTTGGTCTCTTTGGTGTGAGAGGAATAGTAGGATCTCCAGAGATATGGTCTCCAATTTTGATACTTTTATGGATTTGATTGTTTTTAATTTTCTTTATTGGTGTAAATGTAAACACCCTTTTTCTGATTATAATCTTTTGTCTTTAATTGCTAATTGGAAAACCTTTATGTAATTTACGTTTAGTTGGTTGGAGCAAACTCCTCTTATTTCATTGAATCTATGAAATTGTTGCTCTTCTCAAAAAATCAATTCTTTATTATAAAAAATGCATTGATCACTATATGAGTCTATTGGTAAGTACCCTCAGAATCTACTCTCTACTTCGGGTCTTGTTCGTATGACAGTGGCCTTTCTCTTTTCAATCTTATTAAATTCTGATGTTATATGTTGAAATGATTGGATAATTCATGATTGTATAGGTTGTCTCATATATTGTAACTTGTATTTTAGAGGAATGAAATGAACAAGGATGATTTTATCCGGCTCATGAGGGGTGTTGTGGGTGATCAGATGCTCAGATTAGCAGTTTGTCAAGTACAATCACAGGTCAACGCTAAATTGTTTTCTTGTCATGATGATTTTATTATGTATTTATTGATTACTTAAATCAGAGTCTGTCCGTGAGTAATGGTTACCTTCCTCAGGTTCCAGTCTTAACCTTTTTCATTTACAGCCTCCACCTTCAGTAAGGCAACTTTCTCCTAGAATGCCATCTATGGGTCCTGGTGCACCAAATTTCTCTGATCCACGGCCATTTGCACAACTTCATCAGAAAGGCATGAATTCTCCTGCAGTTCAATCATACATCCCCTCTTCAGCATCCCAAGGGCGAAGTAGTTCAGGCTATCCTGCCATAGACAAGAATATGCAATCCTTACGAGAAGTAGAACAGCGATCTGATGGTAGTGGAAATCAATTGACTTCATCGAGTACAGGCACTGTTCAGGAAAGGGAACGCTCCTCAGTTCCTGTTTCAGGACTCGAGAAGCAGCAGCTACACTTTCAACAGAAATCTTTTGCCATGTATGGAAACAGTGGTAATTATCACCCGTATACTGGGTCAAACATAAATGCCTCTTCATTGTCTCTTAAACCCCAACCTCATGAGGGTCAAGTGAAGCAAATTCCCCAGCAGGCTCCCAATTTTGACAGGCAGGTTACTATAAATGATTCCAAGCGGGCGCAGGCTGGAAATGTTCCACACTTGCACAACAACTTAACTTCACAGCAAAATCCAGTTTCCTGGAAATCCTCAACAAGTAAAGAGCAGAACACAGGCCCTTTGTCATCAATGAGTTACATCAAACAAGAACCTTCTGATCAGGTTTCTGAGCAGAACAAAACCCAACTTTCAAATTTGCAGGGATTGTCTTCTGTTTCTAGCATGCAGGCCGAACAAGTTAACACAACCCCTGGAATTGCAAAGGACGCTCTTGAAAAACAAACTTCTAAAATGGGTTTTCCTACATCAAACAATATTATGCCTCCAACATCTACCAACGCAGCAAATTCAATTTCTTCTGATGCAAGTTCTCTACATGACTCTAGTGGTGTGGTAAGTAATGCTAGATTGTAAGTTGGTCCTACATATAATTTTGTAAATGTCAAAATTGCATGCTTATGTTTGACTGAACATTTTTTATGTCAGGTATTATTTTGCCTTTCTGACTCTCTGGCCTTATATTTCATTCTCCTTGTTATAACTTTAAAGCTATGGATTTTGTTTCTTTTTTTAGAGTACAAATAATTGTTAAATTGTTTATTTTACATCTGGTCTGGTTCATCAATTTCCTTGCATAATCTTCTAAAATCTGTTGCAATAAATTGTATAAGTATATATATATTAAATGATTGAATATGTATCTGCTCTGCTATGTCTTTATATCTTCGTGAGGAATGTACATCGCTCAATCTTATGCTCTTGGCTTGCTCTTATGATGTATCAGCTGTTTGCGGACTAATTATTTTTGGATTTTCAGTTAAGCTCTCAGGTTCCTTCTTCCAGTACTCCTGGAATGCAGAATAGGGCACCTCAAAAAAAGGCAGCCGTTGGTCAGAAGAAGCCTCTTGAAGCACTTGGCTCTTCGCCACCCCTATCAAGGTGAACCTACTTTCACTCTTGTTTTACATCCTGGAAGTAAAGTTTATTTTGGAATTTTAAAAACAAATGGGTCATTATTCACGATTAACCTCCTTGATCTTTTCAAATATAATTGACGTGTACCCAACAGTAAGAAGCAAAAAGTATCTGGGGCATTTTCGGATCAAAGCATTGAACAACTTAACGATGTCACTGCAGTCAGTGGAGTTAATATTCGGGTACAATTCTCATATTTCATGAATGGTTAGTTCTAGGTGGTACTAAAAGAACCTGAATCCTCAACAATTGTCTGGTTTTGACCAGGAAGAAGAAGAACAACTATTTTCAAGTGCAAAGGAGGATAGTCGAGCTTCTGAAGCATCACGGAAGGTTGTACAAGAAGAAGAAGAGAGGCTGCTATTGCAAAAAGCCCCATTGCAGAAAAAGCTGGTGGAAATCAGTGAGTGTTCAATTCTTTAATTAATATTTGGTTTGTTGATCTGTTTATGTGAATAATGTCATTTGCGTCAACTGAGCAGAAGGGGCATCATTCTTACAGTGACTGATTATATGCTAATGGACACGTTTGTATGTGGCAGTGGCTAAATGTGGTTTGAAGGGCATGAGCAATGACGTCGAGAGGTGTCTCTCATTGGTAAGATGCTTGTCACTCTGATCATTTTTTAGGTGAAAGTATCAACAGCCTTATAGACAGTAACTGTATCTTCAGTGCGTGGAGGAAAGATTACGTGGGATTATTAGTAATCTAATCAGGCTGTCAAAGCAGGTCAGTGTATTTTCTCTCATTTCCAACTCTAGTTTTCTTCTACTTCCCTCATTTTTGTTTATATTACCGGAAGCTGTATGTTATTGTATGTTCATACTTCTGATTGATCTCTCTAGCGAGTGGACACCGAGAAACCAAGGCACCGAACACTTATTACTTCAGATGTTCGACAACAAATCGCGTTAGTTAACCAAAAGGCCAAAGAAGAATGGGAGAAGAAACAAGCTGAAGAAGAAAAACTCCGAAAGCTTAATGATGTGAGCATTTCTTTTGCTTTATGTGAAGAACATGATATAACTATCATACGTAGGATTTAGGAAAAAGTGTAGTAGGTTTGATGTCTTCTACTTGTCTGATGTAGGTTTTCAATTCTCTATCTTCATTTCTTTAAAAAAGGATTTCTCTATCTTCTTATTAACCGTCTTTCTACAAAAAAAAAAAAAAAAGAAAAAAAAAAAGAAGACCATATACATTTTGTTGAACCAATATTGACTATATTTTTGCAAAACGAAGCTCGTTTGTCAAATATTTAGGGAATGTGATATGAAAAAACATAATATAATAATAATTGTACCAAGCATAATTGATAATTTCCACAAGTGTGGGTGAGAAAAGTTTTCTTTCCCTCCCTCCTCCGGGGTGTTTTCTTTTCTTTTTTTTTTTGTGGTCGCAAGATTGTAAATTATTTTCCCTGATGCAGCCTGAGGATGGTCCGGGGGTTTCTGGCGACAAGGAGAAAGATGAAGGCCGAATGAAATCAGTTAAGGTATTGAGAGTGTATCACTTGAGACTAAAATTTGACATTGGATCGATTAGGAATCCTGTGTTGATTTCTTTTGTGGTTTAGGTAAACAAAGAGGAGGATGACAAAATGCGGACAACAGCAGCAAATGTTGCTGCCCGTGCTGCTGTTGGAGGAGATGACATGCTATCAAAATGGCAACTTATGGCTGAGCAGGCGCGACAGAAACGTGAAGGTGGAGTGGATTCAGCTTCTGGTTCTCAGTCAGGGAAAGATGCTGCCCGTAAGTCTTCATCAGCAGCGGGAAGACATGGGAAGGACAACCAAGAGTCTGATAGAAAAGGTAGCACCACTCCATCTGGCATGTATAGTATGGCATCTTACGTTTGTGAAAACCAAATTAGACAATATTTTCATTTTGGGTAGTCAAAATCAAACATGCTTATGTAGTCTACTGTTGCCGCACATCTTATTAAAAAAAAAAGGCCACAGTTATTCCATCGGCATCTTAAGAAGATTGGAAGTTATAACAAGTTTGATTCTAGAGAAATGACTATTTGATAACAATTTGGTTTTTTATTTTTGAAAATTGTGCTTGTTTTTTCCCAATATCTTCATAACGGTTTTGAAATATTTGAATTCTTAGCCAAATTACAAATACAAAAACAAGTTTTTAAAAACTATTTTGGTTAGTTTTCAAAACTTGACTGGGATTTTGAAAAATTTTGTAAAAACTAGATTACGGAACAAAGAAACCAATTGGTGGAAGTAGTGTTATAAGTTTGATTTTCAAAAATAAAAAACCAAACGGGATCTTTGTTCTTAACTTGTTTAGGATTATCATCCACTTATCTTTTTCGGTTTGATCACATTCTTTAAATTAGTTAATTAGAGAGAGAAGAAAGAAAAGGAAAAAGAAAACAAGCATTATTTTAACCCCATCCATCTTGATTTTGTACAGGAACTTCCCGGAAATCTGGTAGGAGCCAAATCAACTCAACTCAAACTAAGGTGGCTCGTAGTATTTCTATCAAAGATGTAATTGCCGTGCTGCAAAGAGAACCCCAGATGTCCAGATCCACCACAATATATCGTTTGTACAACAGAGTTCGTTCCGAAGCAGCCGGCGAATAGAATCGACCACAATGAGGAAACAGACATCCTTGCGGATGCACGTTTGTCGGCGGGGTTGTCTTTCTATCTGAATTGAGGTATTCATGTATGATAAACTGCATAGTTTTGGAAATATATAACCGCCTAAGTTGGTAGCTGTTATGACAATCTGAAAAGGACTTTCTCAAGACCTTGTGTAGATTAAAGAGACTCTTGTCCAGAATTTGTGCAGATCTTTCAATGGAAAGGGCAAAGAGAAATCCTTTGGAACAACTTTATCAAGGCTCTTTCTAGGAAATCTGGTTAGAAAGAAATAGGAGTTTTTCAGGATAGTTTGGATGAAGTTTTCTTTGTAAACCTTTTTGTAAGTATACTATTTTGGATGTTAGTGCCTATTGGAGTGCTATAATGTAAGCTCCTAGGCATTTTCTCATTGATGATAAGTTATTTTATTAATTTTTTTTTTCAACACATTCATGATAGTAGTTGTCTAATGGCAGGACCAAAACGGTCAGTTTTAGACGTTTTGAACTTAATTTTGATGAATCTACTGATCCAACATTTTTTTCCCACTGCTCCCTTTTCTGAAATTGTTGCTTTCAAGAATCATAAAAATCAAAGCTATCTATTTGATTTTTTTTTTTAATTTATAAATTTGGGGCTCATAACTTTGTTGGTCTAAGTAAGTGCAAGCTAACTTAGACATTCACAGAAGGAAAGGAAGATTGAAATATTGTTTTGGTCCCTATATGTTGAGTTTGATTTAATTTGGTCTCTATACCTTTAAATTTTCTATTTTAGTTGTGTACTTTCATCTCTGGCTTATTTTAGTTCATGTGCTTTCAAGATGTTTGTTTTGTCCATATTTCCAAAATATGATAATTGTGGTCCTTATTTGCAAATGAATTTATTGAGTGCAACGAAAACCTTTCAATATAAAGTTTAGGTTACACTTCAATAAATTTATTGAGTGCAAGTTATGTTAAAATTGTGATTGGAAAAATTAGGAAAAATATGCAATGAAGGAATCAAAATGGATACTTGCTAAAAAATATAGGGATCAAACCAGATGTTTTAAAAATGTAGTGAATGAAATAGACAAATTGAAAGTACATGAACTGAAATAGATGTTTTGAAATCATACAGATTAAAATGAATAAAAGTGAAAGTTGAAAATACTTATTTCAAAAAAAAAAAAAAGTGAAAGTTGAAAATACAAAACTTGTATTTAGTGTCTGTTTGGAATGACTTTTTAAGTGTTTAAAAACACTTTTTTTTTTTTCACTTAAAAACACTTATTTAAACATTTAGAAAGTCATTCCAAACAAACTCTTAAATTATTAAAAATATATACTTTGCCAATCTTTCAACTATAGTGGTTTTTTTTAGTACAACAACATTTAGGGGGAAAATTTGAACTCTAGACCTTCTAATCAAGGGTACATGTTAATTATTGTTGAGTTAGGCTCACTTTGATTCTTAGTAAAAAAAAATTGTAGTGGTGATGATGATGATATAACATTCTTTCAAAGCTATTTTTTACTCTCTCTGGTTTTCCATGGGAGTTTCTCTCTAGGCGTTGGCCGGCATCCCTTCTCTCCTTTGGTGCAGACGTTTCTCTCCTTTGGTGTAGAAGTTACTTTCAAGTCTTTTCTCATGGATATCGCTGACAAGTTCGATCAAATGAAACTTAGTGAGAAGGAGTCAAATACCATTCATCTAGACAAAATTGGCAAAGGAAAGGTGCAAGAAAACGTTCAACACTGTTTGATTGGAAAAGTAATATCCAATAAAACAGTGAATGTTGATGCGTTCAAAAGAGTTATGCGAAAGGCTTGGTCCTTTTGCCGAGAAATTGCAATCGAAAGTGCTGGGGACAACTTGTTCATGATAAAGTTGGGGTCTGAACAAGATCGTATGAGGATTCAATCTGGGGGGCCATGGTGTTTTGATAGATCTATTGTATTACTGGAAACACCTAGTGTCTTTGATCTGCCAGAAAAAATGAAGTTCGAAACAGCAACGTTCTAGATCCAATTCCATAATGTTCCTATAGGATACAGAACCGAACAAACAGCAAGAATTTTAGGAAGCAGAGTTGGGAAAGTTCTACATGTTGGCACCAATGATGCTGATGAATGTTGGAGAAGATTTCTAAGGGTTCGAGTTCAAGTCAATATATTGGAGCCCTTATGCAGATGTTTATCAATCACAGGAGAGGGCTCTGAACAAGTGTGGATTAGTATAAGGTATGAACGTTTACCGGATTTTTGTTATAATTGTGGTTTGATTGGTCATGTAGCAGTAGAATGTTCTGAGGAAGGGGAAGAAGAAAGTCAAGAGTTGGAACAACAAACAGGGGTAAAACCATTTGGTCCGTGGATGAAAGCTGATGAATGGCTGAGCTGGTACCGTCAAGAAGGCCGACGAGCAGATGGAGGCAGAGGGCGAGGAAGGGGGAGAGGCTCCGATGCTTATCAACAGCAGCTGGAGGAACCTGAAATTCAATCTTCCCATGAATCTAGCCGAATAAGAAATCAAAGCCGGCAAAACATAATTGAGAAGGAATTAGAAGAAGACAGGAATGATCCGAAGGTGCGTACGGATTCAAATCAATTAAAGCACCACCCAAGTAGAATATTTCCGGCAATGGAGGAAGATGCAGCGACGGAGAACGGTGAGCCAAAGAGCAATGGCGGCAAGCAAGTGTGCAGCGGAAAATCAGGGGAAATTAATGAGGAAATTGATGGGGAAACGCCAATCAAGGAAACACAATCGGTGAAGCTAACGGTCCAAGATAATTATAAAGAAGGAAAGTTTCCAACGGCTCCATATGTATTGCAAGAGATGGAAATTGATGCTGAATCTAAGGAATTAAAATCATGGGATGACGGCGGTTTGAATAAAACAAAAGATAGTGGATTGAAGTCAATAAATGGCAAGAATATATCCATAAATTCAAACCAGGGCCAAGGGGATTCAAAACTTAAAAAGCCCAATGAAGATATGATTGTGGCCCTTGAGGAAAATAGAAGTGATCAGATTGGGCTCCCTGAAAACAAACAGAAACTGGTTAGTCCGGCCGCCAACATAGATGAACTACAAAAGACAAAGACAGACACCGATCTGGAGAAGGGTTTGGGTCAGGACAAGGGGCAAAATCTCTCCAGTCAGACAACAAAAAGAACACACAAATGGCGTAGAAGAGCTCGTGAGCAAGAGACTAATGGGGAAGAAGATATGATACTAGACAAATGTCAAATTAAGAGACAAGCAATTGACTGCTCAAATGGACAAGGACTAGCGAAAAGAGTTCGTACAGAAACTGATTCCTCCTTTGAATTACTATCGGTGGAGCCTGCAAAGCAGGCCCGCCGGGACCAATGAAAATCTTAAGTTGGAATGTTCGAGGAGCGGGAAATCCTCGAACATTCAGAACTCTTAAGGAGTTGGTATCAGATGTCCATCCCCAAGTCTTTTTTATTATGGAAACTAAAGCTCAATCAACAAAAATGAATAGATTGAAAGAATTCTTGTCTTTTAAAAATGTATTTGTTGTTAACAGTAGAGGGTTGAGTGGTGGGTTAGCTTTGTTCTGGAGTGATGATGTTGAAATGCAGTTGTTAACTTATTCGAAAGGCCATATTGATACAATTTTGAGTTATGAAACTAAGTGTTTTCGGTTCACTGGCTTTTATGGGGAACCCGATCCACTGAATCGTCATGTCTCATGGACTTTAATTTCTCGATTAAAAGATTTCTCAAATCTACCGTGGGTAATGGCAGGAGACTTTAATGAAATTTTGCATGAGAAAGAAAGAGATGGTGGTCGTGACGCAGTCTTATCTCTCAGTAGGGGCTTTTCTAATGCTCTTAACGAGAGTGAATTACGGGATGTAGGCTATAATGGGAGTCCTTTCACTTGGATGAATAGACGACATGGAGCTGATTTTGTTAGAAAGCGTTTGGATCGCTGCGTGGTGAATTCTGACCTTTTTCTACTTTTCCACTCTATAGTTGTTAATCATCTTGACTTTTTATGCTCTGATCATAGACCTCTTGAAATTTGTTTGCAGGATCATCAATCCCCTTGTCAAAGGAGAAATCGCAAACGCTCGTATAGATTCGAGGAGGCATGGACGAGATATGAGGATTGTGAGGAGATGATTAGAAGGTCCTGGAGACAAACACATGAAAGTAACAAAGTGGAGGATCTAATGAGTAATCTTAAGCAAACGACTGTTACTCTTCACACATGGGGGCGTGATAAAGTAGGAAGATATAAAAAAAGAATATTGGAGTCGAAAAATCGCATTGAAGCTCTACTACAACACTCTCCCGATGAGAATGCAATGGCTCAAATTCGTCTAGAGGAGAAAAGATTAGATAATGTTCTCCTTGAGGAGGAAATCTATTGGAAACAAAGAGCTCGAGAAGATTGGTTGAAGTGGGGTGATAAGAACACAAAATGGTTCCATGCTAAGGCTACCCAGAGACGAAAGAAAAATAAAATCACCAAGCTTCAAAACCATGATGGAAGTTGGATTGATAAAAGGGATGATCTTGAGCTTGCATTTCTTGATTTCTATTCTAATCTTTTTAAATCTTCTGTGTTGAATGAAAATGCAGTGAATGAGATAATGAGAGCTACCCAACAAACGGTGACGGAGGAGATGAACTCCAGACTGGACCAAGCCTACACCGAGGAGGAGATCAAAACAGCACTAAAGCAAATGAACCCAACCAAAGCACCAGGACCTGATGGTTTCCCAGCCTTGTTTTACCAGAAATATTGGCGGGTGGTTGGTGATCAAGTTACCAAAGTCTGTCTACAATGTCTAAATGATGGTGTTCTCCCGCCATTAACAAATCGACAATTGTTCTGATCCCCAAAAGTAAAGAGCCAAAAACGGTGAACGATTTCCGCCCTATTAGTCTTTGCAATGTTCTTTATAAAATTATTGCTAAAGTGCTTGCTAATAGGTTAAAAATTGTTCTCCCCACCATAATCTCTGATAACCAAAGTGCTTTTGTTCCCGGTCGTCTTATAGCTGATAATGTGATTGTTGGGTATGAATGTTTACACTCCATAAAAACTTCTAAAGCCAAGGAAAACGTGTATGCCTCGCTCAAATTAGATATGAGCAAGGCTTATGATAGGGTTGAATGGAGTTTCTTAAGACAAATTATGGGTAAAATGGGGTTTAGTAGTAGTTGGATTGATAGAATTGGCATGTGCGTTGAATCGGTATCTTTTGATATCTTGATTAATGGGGAAACTTCTAGATCCTTTAAACCCACTAGAGGCCTTAGACAGGGTGATCCTTTGTCTCCTTATCTGTTCTTAATTTGTGCTGAAGGCCTTTCTAATCTTTTAAAACAAGCTGAATATAAAGGTGCTCTAAATGGTGTTAAAATTGCAAGAAATGCTCCATCTGTTACTCACCTCTTTTTTGCAGATGATAGCTTGCTTTTCTTTAGGGCTAAACCAAAAGAGGCTCAAGAGATCCAGCGTATATTGAAAGTGTATGAGCAGGCTTCGGGACAAATGATTAATTTCCAGAAATCGGCAGTTTCGTTTGGGCCAAGTGTCCAAGAGTTACCCAAATCTCTTATCATCGATATCCTTGGTGTCAGAGTGGTGGCTGATCATGGAATGTATCTTGGATGCCCGTCGTCTTTGAAAAAGGAAAAACGATTGGATTTCCAATATATCCAGCATAAAGTTAACAAAGTTTTGCAAGGGTGGAAGGGCAGATTGTTTTCTAAAGCAGGAAAGGAACTTTTAATCAAAACGGTGGCTCAAGCAATTCCAACATATACTCTGAGTTGTTTCAAATTACCCTTGAGTTGCTGTAATGATATTAATCGGCTTGTTGCAAACTTCTGGTGGGGGAGCTCAGAAAAAGGTAAAAGGATACATTGGGTTAGTTGGAAAAAGATGACAATTCCAAAAGAACAAGGTGGACTAGGATTTCGAGACATCCATATTTTCAACCAAGCTCTCTTGGCTAAACACACTTGGAGAATCTTGAAGCAGCCATATTCTCTCCTTAGTCGGGTGTTGAAAGCAAAATACTATCCTTATAACTCTTTTCTTCAGGCCAAGGTTGGGTGGAGACCCTCCTATGTCTGGAGGAGTATATTATGGGGTCGGGAGCTAGCGATGAAAGGAGGAAGGTGGAAAATTGGGAACGGTGCGGATATAGACATATATAAAGACCCTTGGCTCCCGAGAGAATCGACTTTCAAAGTGTTTTCTAGACCAAGGCCGCTAACGTGTCGATATGTTAAGGATTTGATTACAGAAAATGGAAGTTGGGATACTTGGTTAATCAACGAGATCTTCAATGATGAGGATAACATGATCATCCAAAGCATCCCTCTACCCCGTAAGGAAACCAATGATACGTTCTTCTGGCACTTTGATAAAAAGGGGAAGTACTCAGTTAAAAGTGGTTACAAACTAGCCATAAGGGTCAATCACGAAGCCTCTTCATCCAATTCATCCTCAAGATTGAAATGGTGGAAAACTCTTTGGAAGCTTCATATCCCTCATAAGGTTAAAATCTTCATGTGGAGAGCTTGCCATAATGTGTTGCCTACATTCTCTAATCTAGAGCGAAAGCATGTGGAAACTCTACCCTATTGCCCAAAGTGCAAAGTGGAGACGGAAACAGAGATTCATACTCTTTGGAGCAGCAAAAAAGTCCAAAAGCTATGGTCAAAATGGAATCCTTCAGGTAAGTTTTTAAACCTCACTTATACTGATATTCTCCATTTAACTTGCAGGGCTAGTGAAATTCTAACCACGGCGGAATTGGAAGCATTCTCAATGATTCTATGGGCGATGTGGAACGATAGGAATTTCAGAATCCATAACCCAGACAAAATCACAAATGACGATCCTATTCCTAAAGCTTTAAACTACCTGGAAGAATTCAAAGCATCAAGCATAAAGGAGAATCAGGTAAGGAATAGCACAAAACAGAATAGAAGGAACCCACAAGCAACAGACTTAGCCAGCACAAGAAATGTTCCAGGTCAGACAGCGAGGTGGATGGCGCCAGAAAGGAATACTTACAAGGTTAATACCGATGCTTCTGTCAAAGATGGAGTGCTCGGCAAGGGAGTGATTATTCGAAACGAAGATGGAGAAGTGATGGTAGCAGCTCAGTCAGTGGGTCCTTTTTTGGGATCGATCGAAATGGCAGAAGCTTTAGCCATCCGTGAAGGAGTTGAATTAGCAAAATCAACGGGCATCCATCCAATTTGGGTGGAAACCGATTCGCTCCTAGTGTGGCAACTGTTTCAAGGAATCGAAAGTTATGAGAATGAAACCCAGAATATTATTGAAGACATCAAATTCTATAGAAATTCAGGGGACTTGAAAGGGCTGCTTCTTACCTCTAGAGAATCGAATCAATCTACCAACGCGCTTGCCGTCCATGCCCGAAGTAATCGAGTCGATGGTGTCTGGATTGAAGAAGCCCCCTCCTGGGCGTTGCCGTTCGTCAGGTTCGACGGGGGAGAAGGAAGAGCGGAAGGTTGATGGTAAAAGCTTGTATGGCGTGGGTTTCTTCCGTCTTCTTTTTTCTTAGTTTGTCTTTTCGTGTTCTCTCTCTCAAAAAAAAAAAAAAAAAAAAAAAAACATTCTTTCAAAGCTTCAAAACTTAAATGGAAATAAAGCCTTAACAAATTAATGAAATAAACTAAGCCAAATTGTTCTTGAAAAATTAAGCTAAATCAAATCAATTCACAGGATATATTATTGAATAAATCTCTTAAAATTAGTTTTAGAAGAAAAAAAAGTCCAAATGTTATATTTCTACGAAGTCTTATCAATTTTATACCAATTTTTTTTTTGTTTTTGTAATCCATTCAATACATATGAAGGTAATAATTGCAACACCTATACAAATCCAAGTTCAAATTGAAATTTCTAAAATTGAAAATTTATGGCAAATTATCTCATCTTAGTAAAAATAAACGTTAAAAGTTCTCTTTCATCATTACTCTTCTCTTTTAAGTAAGTTGTCTTTTATTTATGGACAACAAGAAAAATGGCTAGAATTAATATGGGGATTTGAAAAATGGCTAAACTTGTTTAGAAAATAAATAAATGGCTAAACGTGATTTTAATTAATAAATTCCAAATTAAAATGGACTAAATTGCCCCTAACCACTTTTTAGAAAGAGAAATGCAATCTATAATTGTGGAGAATAATAAGTAGGAAAGCAATCTAATTTTAACAAGAGTCTAATCAACTAAATCAAAACAAAGAAATGACCATTTTAAGGAGGGAAGAAAAAAAAAAAAGAGCATTTTAAGGATGGGAGAAACCGAATTTAACATGAACATGATTTAACAACCTTGCATTAAATCTAAAACCGTAATTAACATCATTTAAACAAAAAAACCTAAATTCTTAATCCTGAAAAAATTTATGTTGAACTGTCAATATACATTTTTCGTACAAAATCACTTAATACTTATGTGTGTATATAATAGTATATACATAAAAACACAAAAGTGATTATGTACAAAAACACAATAAGTACAACAATATATATGTGTATATACAAACAAGCATCATACTCGATAACCCTATCAATTGCTTGCATATGGATAAGGGTATATATCTCTAGAATCTCTATGTACATAAGGGTATATACATATAGTTAATACAATAATTAAACATTACCCGGTTCTCGCCATCTTCCTTGACAATGTAAAATGCTTTAAAAACTTCGTCTTTGAGGACCTTGTTGACACAATCCAAAATTGTAAGGACTATCACTCAACTACAACTTGTATTTAACCATATCTATTGGTGTAAAACACATCATTTACCACTGAATTAAGGAAACCAACATTATCCTTCTTCAAGTTGCATTTTCCTTAGTGAATTTGGTCCAACACTGCCTCTGTGTATATTGGTATCTACAGTCTCAACATCCACAATTTGGTCCAACACTGCCTCTATCTATATTGGTATCTACAGGCTCAACATCCACACTGAAAGCACAGTCAGTGTATTGTGTTAGATATGTGCACTTACATGAAATCCTCCTCTATTGTTTGTATTTTCTGTTGAATTCAGGCTTGCATCGTCCCTATGGATACTAGTATCCACACTTTCAACATATACAACAAGGAAACAATTGTGGTACATCCTGTTATATACCCCAACGAACATCCAAACAAGATCTCCGTTCTCAGAAAAGCTTATAATCTGAAACTTGTCTTCACCATTAGTAGATCTGTGAAATTTTCTTTCGAGCATCAAGTCTAATAATGTCTGTGACGGAATCAGTGTCCAAACGCTATCGTATAGGATCGAAACTCGATGGGAAGCCATTATTGAGAAAATTCTGGTGGTGCAAAGACAGTGGAGATGAAATTTGAATTCTGGATTTCAGGCAAAGATTGGAACGTTGATTGTGAAGAAATGAGTGAGAATGTAGAAAAAACTTTGTTGAGAGTGAGAAAATATAGGACAAAATTAGTTTTTTTTTTTCTTTTTAACAAATATTTAGGAAAATCCATGTGACTTAAGATTTTTCGGTTGAGAAAAATCTTACGTTGATTTTTTTAAAAAAAACTTAATATTGATAGTTGAGTTGGGCAGAGTGGTAAATAAAAGTATACACCAGGGGTAAAGTGAGAGAAAATAGATCGATTGACAGTTCCTAAAATCACGGTAGATATCCCTTCAAATTCGAAACTATTTTAGTCATATAACAAAAGGGGTTTTTTTTTCTAGTCATCTGCCACAATTTGGCATAACTTTGTCAAACTTTTTATTTTTTGAGAAAAACTTTGTCAAACTTATTCCTCCGCTAATTTTCATCATTAATTCCCTTCAAAAAAAAAAAAAAAAAATGATTAAGTCAAAGTTTTCTTATGTATAACTCAACTAATTAATCCATTAAAACATCAATTAAAAGATCAGAAGTTCATCTTCCATCCCATTGAATTTAAAAAAAATAATAAGTGAAAATCACTGAAATATCCACAAATTAAGGTGGTCTCGTCACGATAACAAACAAATTAAACATTAATATTTTTCCTCTAATAATTAACAACACCCCAGACTCTATCGGTCTTTTTTTTAAAAAAAAAAAAAAGGAAAAAAACAGACTCGCAATGCACTGAAATACTTATTTAAAAAACGTCTTGTATTTTCTTTTAACAAATAATTAACGTCTTGTTTGTTGCACTTGCACCGTATAATTAAATGGAAGTTAATTTAATTAGCAAATAAAAAAAAAAGGATTAAACTAAAGCAACTAAAAAATGGGAAAATAATAATAAATATAAAAAAATTGGAGGTGCGGGGAATCGAACCCCGTGCCTCTCGCATGCGAAGCGAGCGCTCTACCATATGAGCTACACCCCCGTTGACTGTCTTAAAGGTTTATTTCAGTATTTTAAATAATTATTCAATTTTGTTCTTTTAAGCTCACGCGGTTCTTTCTTCTAAGGCCTCTGCTAATATCTTCATTTTTCTATATTTTGAATTTTTTTTTTAAAAATGTTTGTTTCGAAATATTTCCAAATTTATACACAAATTTTAGAAAGAAAAGAAATATATGATTTATTGTTTACGGCCAAAAACATAAAAATAAATTCAGAGTGGGATTATAATTTTTAATATTTTATTTTTGTTACATTACAAGTTTAGTCAATGAAATTGTTAAATTTGTTTCTACTGCGTTTTTTAACTTCAAAATTTACATCCCATAGGTTTTTTAATTTAAAAAGTGTCTAGTAGATCCTAAACTTTCAATTTTGCGTCTGATAAGTCATTAACCTACCTGTCGTTTTTTTAATAAAAACAAATTCAAGATCTATTAGACGCAAAATTTTAAATTTGTTTTGTTAGACAAGAAATTCTATTTTATGTTTAATAGATTTGCTAATTTTTAATAATATCGAATATTTTAATGACTTATCAACACAAACCTTAAAGGTTTAATAATGTGTAAGGTAACATTTACACCATTTTGAATTCAAATCTTATTTTTTTCAATTTAAATTTGTTGAGAAAAATTAAGAAACAAAAACCCAATTCTGATGAATGCAAATACAAAATTTATTCAATTGTTTGACATTCAAATCCACTTGTACATTTGTTTAATACTTCAACTTCACTTACATTAATTAGATAATTTTATGATTTTTTTTGTTTGTTAAGTTGAAATAATTTTGTGATCCAGATCTTATACCTAAGAATTTTTTTTTTGTTTTTTTTTTGTTTTTTTAATTTACTACTAAGATTTGTAGGAAAGAAGAGTTGGAAAACTTCTAACATCTTTGAAGTCATTTAAAAGGATCTTAATTTTATTAAATTCGAAAAGTGAGAAGTAATTTGATTTTATTTATAGGAATACTAATCACTTTTTATTTTATAAACTCAAACTTACTTTTTATATACACACGAGATAAGAGTTATAAGTATAAGTAGATCCAAAGAATATATTTGGAAGGAAAGATAATATATTTGAAAGTGCATGCTAGTCTCCATGTAAGTTCTACGATTAATAAGAGCTTAATTAAGACTAGATCATGTATATCCAATCACATATATAAGTTAAAAAATATAAACTTATATTCAAATTAAATAGCATATAATTATAATAAGAAATTTATCCTTTTTTTTTTTTTTTTTTTTTTTTTTTCATTTTTTACCTTTGAACTTGGCATGATACATAAGAAATTTTGTGTATGGACCATCCAAATCAATGGTTGAAATTAATATGCTTAAAAAGATTCTAAATTTTTTTGTCAATATGTGGGATCAATGATACATACTTTATGTCAATTGAGCTATGCTCATGTTATCAAAATAATTCTATATTACTTATATTGAAGTTAAAAAAAAATAATAAAAGTTACAATATTTATTTATTTTTAGTTCAACAATTGTGAGGTAGACATCAAACTATTGACCTTTGAGATAGTAATTGATGTCTTATCCATTGAACTACGTTTATATTGACAAATTGCAACAATTATACTAATTTGATAAAAGTTGATACTTTAAAGTAAAAATCAAATTGATTTTTTTAAAAAGTAATAATCAAATTAACTTTATAGGGATAAATTATTAAAAAAAAAACTTTATAGGGATAAAATGGAATTTTTCCTAATTACCTTAGATGTCATCAAAAGCCCAACAAAACGGCCCAAAACATAGATTTGGACAGACTTAAGCCCAGCCCATTCAGAAAAAAAAAAAAAAAAAGTGAAACGAACACAAAGCAAATTAAACCTAGCCCTCGCCGCATCAAAACCCTTCTCAATCCCCTGCAATTTCTCACCATCTCTCTCCCTACTTCTCTCGATCGCTCAAGGTTTGTTCGTGATTCAATTTGTTTTGTTCTTTTCAAGATTCTTTTTGGGTTACGGTTGTTGCAATCACGATCGGATGTTTGTTTGGTTGTTTTATTTTGCTCAGTCTCAGTTCCAGAATGCTGTTTGAATGTGAAATATTGCAGAGTAGTTAGTAATGGGTGTCTTCTTTCTGTTCGTGGTGATTTGATGGTCATTCTCGCAGTTTGTTTATTACTGATGTGCATTTGTGATAATTTGGTGTTTAGTACTCTGTTCTAGGCCGAGTCTGGTGGTTTTGGCTAATGGTTGTTTTAATTCTTCTTCTTTTGACAGTCTGGATATTTTCTTTGCAATTGTTCACTATTTAGTTATTGATTATCAGCTTTAGAGTGTAGTTTTTGCATTACCGATTTTCCAGAGATCTGATTAACATATCTTGAGCTTTTTGTTTGAATGCGTATATTAGCTAATGTTAACATTCTGAAGATTTCAGAACTTCTATTATACCAACCTTAGTTTTAAAAAAATTAATTTATTAAAATTTTAATTTTCAGCAAACGGTTGGGTTGGGTCAATTGCTTTTCTCAAAAAAGTTGGTCATCGTTCAAATTCCCAAACGAAATTAACCTGTGTACAGCCTTGATAATTTACAAAAGCATTCATGCCCAAGTAAAGCAAATTATAAAAGAAAACAAATGGGCAAAAATAAGGGGGCCTATTAGCCTCAGCAAGCAATCTAGTTTTGTTCTCAAACCTGAACTTCTCATCTCGTATAGATTTTCCCCCTTTCTACCTTTCATGTTTTCCTTGGAAGGTTAAAAGTCTTAGGGTTTGAAGGCTGTTTGAAATTTCTTTCAGGAACCCTAGACTCCTCTTCACGCCAAGAGCTCTTGTCTCGCAAATATGGGTATGTTGGATACAAATTTCAAGAATGTCTACATATCTCAATTTTTTACGTTTGTATTTTGTTAATTTGAGAGAACTTTGTCGATAGGTATTTCTCGTGATTCTATGCACAAGAGGCGTGCCACTGGAGGCAAGAAGAAGGCTTGGAGGAAGAAGAGAAAGTAACTACCTCTTATTATTAGCTGAGTCTGTTTTTTTTTAACTCTTTTGATGGATAAGTGTTGATGTAATTGGTGGCATGTGTTTGTCATTTGTTTTCTTTCCAATGTAGATTTCAATAAGCTTTATTAACCTGCATTATCTATCTGATCCTCTCTGATGGATTGTTGTTTATTTTTATAAGCTTAGCTTAGTTAATCTACATTCTAAGAAGCACCGATATGTACACGAGACACGGATATGACACAACATGGACATGGTGACACATCATTTTTTTAATATTTAGGACACGGACATGGCACGGACACGTTTAGAAAAATACACATTTTTTAAAATATATATCGTTTAAACAAGAAGGAAATTCAAAATCAATAAGTTTATGCATTTGTATGCTTGAAAAAATGAATTTAATGTATTTTACTCTTAAAATTTATTATTTTTGTCATTTAAGCATTCTGTCTATTTAGTATACTTAACAAGGGTTCGTAATGAACCTACAACTAGTGTTTGCCACATATCAATTGTGCTAACAAGTGTCCGATATGTTCAACAAGTGTCGGAGTGTCCGACACGTATTGGACACAGACACGCTAGCCAAACTAAAGTGTCGATGCTTCTTAGTCTACATTAGCCTATTCGATTCTCTCTGAAAGATTGTTTATTTCTTTTTTCATCTAAATAAATTGCAAGACGCATTTAACATCTTCACAGTTTTTTAATGAACGGTGCAATTTCTCTTATCGTTGAAACATAGTCTCTTCCAATATTTTTGTTATGTTGCTGGTGTGATGCTATAAATTTTATAATGTAGAACATGCATTTTTTTTCAATCATCACAGATGCATTTTTTTTAATGAACAGTGCAATTTCACAGACGCATTTTTTTCAATTCAAGATACAACTTTTATATGCTAATGTGTTTTTGAAGTCCTCTTGATATTGTATCTTTCCTCTTTGTTTGTGAAGGTATGAACTCGGAAGGCAACCTGCCAACACCAAGTTATCCAGTGACAAGTCAATCAGGAGGGTTAGAGTTCGTGGGGGTAATGTGAAGTGGCGTGCTTTTAGGCTCGATACTGGAAACTACTCCTGGGGTAGTGAAGCTGTGACTAGAAAGACGCGTATTCTTGATGTGGTCTACAATGCATCTAACAATGAGCTTGTTCGTACTCAAACTTTGGTGAAGAGTGCCATTGTTCAAGTTGATGCAGCACCCTTTAAGCAGTGGTATCTTCAGCATTATGGAGTGGATATTGGACGGAAGAAGAAGACCGCAGCATCTGTTAAGAAGGAAGAGGTAGAGCAGGGTTTATTAATTAAATGATTGGGTTTATGCATAGTTCAAGCGCAAGCTTTTTATGTGTCAATAAAGCTTCTTGGATGATGATATGACATTCTTAATATGATACAACTTGATTTTCATTGTTGATAGGAAGGTGATGCTGCCACTGAGGAGGCAAAGAAGAGTAACCATGTCCAGCGTAAAATAGAGAAACGTCAGCAGGACCGTAAGCTCGATTCACATATTGAAGAACAATTCAGCAGTGGTCGTTTGATGGCTTGTATCTCATCAAGACCGGGTCAATGTGGCCGAGCAGATGGGTAAGCATTGTGAAGCTCTTAATGATTCTAGGTTCTGTTGTGTTCTTTTCAACTTGTTTGAGCATAATGATTGAAGGTGGGGAAGGTTTTTGTGGTCAATGTTGCTAAGGTTTTGCAATTTTTTTACAGATATATCTTGGAGGGCAAAGAGCTTGAATTCTATATGAAGAAGCTCCAAAGAAAGAAGGGAAAAGGTGCTGGTGCTGCATAAATTTTGTTGTTGAGATGTTTTCAGCCCGTGTCTCCTGTTCCCTTTTCTTCTTATGAAGACGATTAGCTGTTGCAGCTGAGAGATGAAACAGCTATTTTGGAACTTCAGTTTTGCTGGTAATAGTTTAATTACAATACTTTAGTCCCTTTTCATGATAACAACAGTTTGTTTATTAGCTTGAGTTTTCAAGTCCAATTTTTTCCTAGTCTATTTACGTGTTCGTAAGGCTGTAAGCGGGTTGATTCGGTTTGAATTAGAATTTACAGAAGTGCAAATGGATTCGAGGTTGAATTAAAACTCACATTGGTACTTTAAACCAACTGCATGAAAGTTCTCACTTAACATCTTTGTCCTGCTTGCGAAGAATAAAAGTTTCAATTTCTTTTCTTGTTTATCTACAATCGAATTTGCTCTCCTCCTAAGGAGCCCTTTCAATTATTAAAAAATGGATTAGGTTATGGTGTTTTTGGTATGGTTAAATTATACAATATACTCAGAACTTCTGATTATGTTTAATTATATACAGACCTTGGAAAGTTTCATTTTGATCTTTCCACTTCAAAATTGTTCATTGGAAGTGTTTTTTGTTTTGTTTTGGTTGTGGTGGTTAAACTGATGGATAGGAATTGAAACTGGTGATATTTAATACATTCTGTACGCTTATTGTAATTTATAAAATTTATAAAATTAAGTCATCTTTTAGCCACTCATTTGTTTTGAATAATTTTTTTTTTTTTTTCTTGTTAACAAATATGTTTGGATGAGGTTGAAGCTTTTAACTTCCATATTGATCTTTTTGAAGGTAGAATAGAAATTATAGGATTATAAAATCTTAGATCAATTTTATAACTATATTGATCTTTTCGACTTTTTTGTTTGGAAATATATTCTTGAAAGTTTTGTTTAAATTCTGTTGGTAATGAATATATTTTATATATAATAAACCTATTTATTTATAATTCAAAAAGTGTATAATAAATAACCCACATGGATGGTGGAAATTGAGGCTCATTAATTGGCATATGAAGGATCATTTATTTATTTTTTTAAAGGTGACCTGGGAGCCAATGGTGAGACTACGGTGGGTCCTCCTCCATAAAGAAACAATTTAATATTATGTGGGCTGGGGACCGCTTATGTAAAATATCAAGTAATAACACTAAAACACTCCATTATCTTCCATTATCTTTTACTCAAGCCTCTCAATTATTTTATTTTATATTAAATATTTTTTTTTTTTGGGTGAGGAATTTGAATCACAAATCTCTTAGTCATTACTACGTGTTTTGAGATATTCTTATGTTGACTTTTTAAATTAAATAATCACTTGATGTAATAATCACTTGATGTAATATATATATATATATATATAAAAGAGAAATGTGAATTACTTATACGTTCTTTTCCTCCTCCTCTATCTCCAATTCTATCGTTTTTAGGTTGTTTTAAAAGTTTAATTTCGACCCCTATGGTTGTTTAATGTTGGTTTATTATATATTAAAAAAAAAAGTCAATCCTTTTGAGTTTAGTATCAATTTCATCTTTGTAGTTTTAAGAGTTTAGATTTAGTTCATATGATTTAAATTGTCTTATGTACCTATTTTTACCTATTTTTACCTATTTTTTACTCATTCCTAAATCCTAATATAGTCGAATAATATAGTTGATCTACTCAACAAAAGTCCATTGTCCTATAAATAGAAAACGTACTACAATTTTTTTTTTTTTTTTTTTTGGAAAAAGAAAATGAGCTACAAGTTCAATATAGTGAATAAACAATATGAAAGAGTCCTCCATGATAATTAAATTAAATTAAAACTCTTAGAACCATCTAGACTAAATTGAACACAAAAAAACCACAAGAATGAAATTAAAACTTTCAAAATTGTAAAAATTTCTTCTAATGATCAATTCAACATCTGATAAAAAGGATGAACCTTCGTTATATTTCATCTCTTCAATAAGTTTAGTAATGAACATAACAACTGTACTGCTCGATGGAGAGAAGAACTCATCTTTTCGATTGAAGGTAAGTTCAAATCATAAGGACGAATAGGCAATTTAACCTTTGAGCAATCTCCATGAGAGACCTCAAAGTCAACCATTGGGAGGTCCTTATGAGAAATATAATTTGTTACAAAAGATAATATTAAAAGAAAAAGATGAAAAAATAATTTATATTTCCCATTTGATGGGTCAAGGATTAGCTTGTGGGGATTTGACAATAAGTTTTGGAAGCAATAATGAGTATTTGGATTACTCTCTCTTGTCTTATAATAATATTCTCTTTCTTTATATTTGTTTGTTAGCTATCAATGATGTATGCAAAAATGGTGGACTCAATTTGAAATGTTTTAGGATTTGTTCAGTTGGGTAAAAGATTTGTTTTTCATGTAAAAAATGTCAACTCTAAGATTTTTCTTCTCTATTTATTTATTTATATATATATAAAAAGTAATATTATTCATCCATGCCCTTCCATATGCAATTACAAAAAACACTTAAAAGATATTATAATGTTAAAATAGAAAAATTTCATTGGATGTTCTTCAAGTTCAATTTTACATAATTCCAATATTGAAAAACATCTCCGTCAATTCAATTTTGGCCAATTTAATAAGTTTCATACTTTGTTTCATTGTCTTTTCATTGTTTAAAAGAAGTTGATTCAGTCCATTCAACCTTCAAAAAATACAAAACTTCCTAAATCGTCAGGTCAGTTCTACATCAATTTTATCGAAAAATATCATATCGATTCAAAACTGGATTACAATGCCAATACATTAAAAACAATATATATTTTTTATATAAAAGAAAAGTAAAAAAACCAGCTATATTTCATATGTGAAATTTGGACCCATGTGCAATATTTAAAAATGAAGAAAATGATATATGCCTAACACATATGACAAAAAAGATAGGGTAATGAAAGCAAATAGAACTGCCGACAAATTGAGGATAGATTTGAAGCCATCGTAGAATTACCAAATATACAATGCCAAGCTACCTACTCCCTTTTTACTTCTTTTATTTTATTGCTTATCCATCAACAAAGATTTTCGTATCTTTTATCATCCCTATCGACTCTTAAAATTCTACCTAAAATCTATTAAATATAAAGATATTTTTTGTACGGACTCTTAAAAATAGGCAAAAATGATAAATGCTTTGTCTTTTTAATTTAAGGATATATGTCTTTTTGTTTGCGTCAAACCGTGCATCCTAGTAAAATTACCATTTTACTCTCTACTATAATAAGCAAAATGGCATATAACCTTAAATTGAAAAGTTATGACATTTTTCATTTTGGCCTCGTCATCTACATAGATATTCCTAAATATAACTAAAACGAGTTCATTTTAAATAAAGGCATATGCCAATTCTAAAGTCCCACCATATTGTTTAAGACATGTATCATCGATAAAAAAGTTATTTGAATTTTCTTAGCTCGTATGTTAAACTAAAAAAAAAGAAATCCAGAGGGGGAGGGGAATTTAACATGCTAGCTAACTTTATATGAATTAAATTAGTTTGTGAGTTTTCTTGAATTAGTTCTAGTTGAACTTATTAAGATAATAGGACTCTTTGTAGTCATTTTATTTGTCAACTCTCAGACAAGTTGAGAGTTTGCATTTATCCAAAGTTAAATCCTCTTCTTTGAAACATCTTGTTTGTCTAGATAGAACTCAACGCCACATATCACATCATACAATTACTTATGCAAGTTACTCTTTATGTCTTTCTCAAAAAAAAAAAAAAAAAAAAAAAAAAAAAAAAAAAAAAAAGTTACTCTTTATGTTATAATAATAATCAACATATTGAATAAATATTTACAAAACCTTCCCGAGCTTTTATTATGTAAACCATGTTATTGAGATAAGTAGAGGACTCATCACTTTTGTTTGACATATGAAGTTTTTTTTTTTTTTTTTTTTTTTTTTTTTTTTTTTTTTTTTTTTTTGACAAGATGTGGGAAGGGGATTTGAACCACAAACCTCGTGGTTATCGGTACAACTTTATGTCAATTGAGCTAAACTATTGTTGGCTGTTTGACATATGGAGTTATACTCATAATTCCACACGACTTCTTAAATGCTCTCTTTTTGCTCTTGAAAATTTCATCTATATGATTAAGTTTGGACATCATTTAAATACAACTTGTTGATGGTCAAATTTGGTCGGGAGGAACTCACCTGACCTTCATGTGCCACCAATGGTAAATTTGTTTGAGAGGGAGGAAGACGTGTGGCCTGCAAGACAGAAAATCTGCACACCGGTGTGTGCTTGCCACACCGCCTCCGATGTTTAAGTTAGAGAACGAAAGGAGGAGAGCAAGGGAGCAAGAGAGAGTAGAGAATAGAGTTCGGGATCCTCTCTTCAGTGATGAAGAGGGGTTTAAATACTTGCTCACACTCCTAGGGTTTTTAGGAATTCGGAGGCGTTTCAGGCTGAACTAGGTGAAACCGAGGCGACCAGGGGCAGCAAGGACCGAACAGAGGCGGAGGAGCTCAGCTCTCGCAAGCGGGCCGAATGGTCGGCCTCGGCCTCGGGCCGTTGGCCCGACCCTTTGGTCCAGTCTTCCTCTGGGTCGGTTTCCTGGCCCTATCTCTGTCCGGTTGTCCTCGTCAGCTCCTTGTGCTTCGGAGAGGTCCAAAATTACCTATAACACAACTTATCAAGAATATGAAAGTTTGCAAGATATTGAAGGTCGGAATGATAAATAATAATGAGAAAAGAAAGAAAATTATCAAGAGAATATAATTCACATAAAATAAAATATATAATTTGTTATTTTATTAAGAAATTTCTTATTTCCAAATTCCAACATCTATGGTGTTCCACTATAAAGATGAACATTACAATATTTTAATAGAAAAAAGAGTAACAATCAATGAACCTGTACCTCTACCTAACGACCTTGCTAAACAATATAATAAAAGGCAACATCATGCACCAATTTTTTTTCTTTTATAAATAATTTTTTCGAAATTTAATTTATTAGCAAAATATAATAGTTTGTAATCCTCCAATCATCATATGACAAATGAAGTGGAAAGAAAGTTCAACATTTTAATATGAAAATTTAAGTTCATAAATGAATGATGAACTCTTTTTTTTTTCTTTTTGTTTTCTTACTTCTTAAGTTCACATATTTTTATGTTCATTTTTATAAATTGAGATTAATAAATTATCTTGTTTCCTTAACATTGGATAACTGCCTAATTCTATTAAGTTTGATTGTCGAGAAAATTATAGACCGTCTTTACATTTTTGTAGAGTCTAAACCTCCTGTATTTAGGGATAATAAAAATCCACACCAATTTCATCTCAAGCCATATAAAGAATTTTCATTTTAAATAAGATTAAATTTTTTTTGTCAAGTTTTCTTGGAATGAAACAAAAAACAAATTTTACATCCTCTTCCAAACCTCAATTCCCTAATAGAAAATTGAAGTAAGAATGAAAACTAAAATTTCTCACAAAATCGAAATAAGAATGAAAACTAAAATTTCTCACAAAATCGAAAACAAGAACGTATCTCAATCTCGTCCCATTTCATTTTGATCCCTACCCACGTTGACCCATTGATTATAAATGCAAAATCTGTCCCAAAAAATGAAAAAAGGGCACATAACATAATGCCTTATAAATCAAAACAAAATTCCCCATGGATTGGATTCTCTTTCATGGTGCTTCACTACAACAATTCCTCCACTCTTCTAAAGCACCACCATCACATTCATGATGCCACTGACATTTAACCCTTAAAGAACAATGTTTCGAAGATGGGTTCACGAGAAAGCAAGCCAATTGGTGCTGAGATTTTCCCAATGCCTCAGTTTTTGCAACTTTTCAAACTGACACCTAAAAATTTTGCATTTTTAATAACAAATTGGTCCCTTTTCCTCTTGGGTCGTTCCCTTTTGCTCTCTTTTCCCTTTCCTTACTGTAAAACTCTCTCTCTCTTCTGGGTTTTCATCTCTGAAAAGACAAAAAAAAAAGACCCATAAAAGAGTTAGAGAGAGAGAGAGCTCTATGAACCCTCAACCCTCATGATGGGATCTTTAGTGGTGGCGGAATACAATGTGTCCTTTATTGGTACTTGTGATTCCGCTCTCTTTCTCTCTGAATATACCTAATTTCCTTCTACTTCTCTTAATTTTATGGTTTTCTTTTTTCTCTGTGCTCTTCTGTTTTCAGGAATTGTATATATATTTGGGTTCTCCTTTTCTTTTTTTCTTAGTCCTTTTGCTT
The DNA here is from genome assembly GCA_017139565.1 of Luffa aegyptiaca. Taxonomy (NCBI): domain Eukaryota; kingdom Viridiplantae; phylum Streptophyta; class Magnoliopsida; order Cucurbitales; family Cucurbitaceae; genus Luffa; species Luffa aegyptiaca. Next base: position 42,174,531 of record CM029402.1, on the reverse strand, counting down.
TTTGGCAGGTTTAAAGATGTTGGTCTTTTGGTGGTAATGTGGAGGCTCGAGCACTTTCACCATGGCTGCTGATTCTTCCTTTGATGGTACCCTTTTCTTTTTCCTGCTGATTTTGTTTTGTGTTTCTAATTCTTTCATTTCAATTCTTCTGGCTTTTGAGTTCTGTGTACTGTGGTGTTCTGGTTTTGGTATTTGTCTGGTTTCGCTTTTGTTTTTAATGGTACTGATGGCCTTCTTTTTTAGGCTTCCCAGAGATCTTTTGCATGAGAGTTTGATTACAAGGAGAATTTTCTGTGTCCCTGTGGTTGGATTTGACCCAAGTTTTGGTTTTAATGGATTTATAGTTTCAAGAACTGTTTCTTTTACTTTTATACCCAGAATTTCCATGTTATCTTTCTTTAAGTTCATCTGAGTTAGAGAAAGTGTATGTTATCTCGTGGTAGAGAGAGGTGATGAGCTTGTATGCCAAGAAAATATGTCATATAAGAAAACTATCTATATCTAATAATAGCATAGGCTGGGAGATTTCCAAACCATAGAGATCAATAGAACCTTTTAGAATCATAGGGGTCAAATTAAAATTAAAATTAAACAGAAATCATGGGGACTAGAATGGTAATTTAACTGTTGAATTTCCTTATAGTTTTCTCCTATGTATAAAATTTTCTGTTCCTTTGCCTCTAAGTTTGGATGTTTTTCTTTTCTTGCTTGTTAGCTATGGTGTAGTTTAAGTGTTAATGAATTGGTATTCGTATGGTGCCTGTTCCGTTTGCTGGATACTGATATGGATATCGATTATCCTGCATTCTAGGTGCTATTTTCGACTCGCCAAAATGTAGTAAGTTGAGTATGCAAGAGAAGAGAGAACTTGTTTATGAAATTTCAAAGTCACAAGTTGCATGTGAGACACTGCAGTCATGGAGCCGCCAAGACATTTTACAAGTCCTGTGTGCAGAGATGGGGAAAGAAAGAAAATATACTGGCTTGACGAAGCAGAAAATTATAGAGCATCTTTTGAGACTCATATCCGAAAAGAGATCATCAGTGTCGGAGGTTTCGAAAAACCTTGAGCCACAATCTCCTGCAGGTGGCCATAAGACTACAAAAAGGCAGAGGAAATCTGATCAGCCAGCTCAGCTATCTGTTCCTACGAGTGACTTTCCGACCAGTAGTTCTCATAATGATTCTGGTCATACAGCATGCTGCAAAAACTTGGCTTGTCGAGCGACTTTGAATCCAGAAGATGCGTTTTGTAGAAGGTGTTCGTGCTGCATCTGTCGACAATATGATGACAACAAGGATCCTAGCTTGTGGATAAGTTGCAGTGCCGAGCCTCCATTTCAAGGTGATTCATGCAACATGTCATGTCATCTTGAATGTGCTTTAAAAGATGAAAGATCGGGAATTTCGAAAGCTGGACAAAGCAGGGGAATTGATGGGAGCTTCTACTGTGTGTCTTGTGGGAAATTAAATGATTTGCTTGGGTAACAATCTCTTTGATACATGTTTATTTATCTTCTAGCAGCAGAATCAGTAATTGAATTGCTCTTATAATTCAGTAATTTTAGTTCTCTAACAAAAAAGAGAAGTTTTTTGGTTCCACAGATCCTTAAATAGTGAAGACTTTATTACATGACTTTTCTTTATATTCATGGTATCAGACCCAACCCAATTTCTGAAGTGTTATCTTTTTCTAATTAAAATTTCCTCTTCTAGCTGAACTGATCTAGTTGTATATTCTTGTTTTTTTCCTTCTTGTTGAATAAATGAGACTTGATAAATAGCTGGTGGTTTCTTCATTTTTCTTCCTCTGTGTTAAATTTGGCAGTTGAGATTTAGAGCAGCAATCCAAATTTCTCTTCCATATTCTAGGCTTTCTGTACTTCTGCCCCTTCTTTTATCTGTACAGCTATAACACTGAAAAAAGAAACATGTATAAGTACACAGTTATATAGAGGTATATGTTCCCCATATACCGCAGTAGTTTAAAATCGATTACTGTGTCATATAATTCTTAATTCTTTGCAATGGCAAAACTTTTTCTTTGACTACTAACATGATGAAATACAACTGCCCAGGTGCCTATACAATTCCACTGATGAGTATAGCTGCTCCTGTAAACTTTCTGTTGGTGTTGATCGGCACCTCCTTGAATTGCGATTGTGTTTTTGAATGATGAAAAACAAAAGTAAATTGGTTAGGAGTTTTTCTTCTGTTCATAGTAAGAAGGTTGGGGATTTTGATTTGCTTTTCCCTTCTTCAGTTGCTGCAGAAAACAACTAGTCCATGCAAAAGATACGAGAAGGGTCGACATACTTTGTTATCGTGTCTCTTTGAGCCAAAAGCTTCTCCATGGAACTGAAAAGTATAAAATGCTTTATCAGATTGTTGACGACGCAGTGAGGAAGCTTGAAGCTGAAGTGGGACCAATAGCTGGCGTACCAGTAAAGATGGGTAGAGGTATTGTAAACAGGCTTTCGTCGGGACCCGAAGTGCAAAAACTCTGTGCTTCTGCTATTGAGTTACTGGACTCAATGCTCTCCAGCAAGTCCTTGCATCTTCTGCCTAATCCTGACATACAAGGTAACATTATATTAAGCAGATCCCTTTTATCATCTTTGCTGTGAATCTGTAACACATGTTTTCAGCGTCTGTTTATTTCTGAAAGCCTGATCCTTAATAGGTTGTCTATTCTCCTGCAGAAAATTTATTGTTCTTGTAACACTGTAACGTACTTTTTTTCATGTTTTCATGGAACCTTGTTTGAAGTACTTTCTTTCAGCATCTGATTTAGTTAGTTAGCTTTGCAGATGCAAACTTTGTTCCTGAAAACATGGTTAGATTTGAAGATGTTCGGTCAACGTCCCTCACTCTAGTTTTGAGTTGTGAATGTGGGTCTTCTGAGAACCAGGTCGGCTTCACAATATGGCATCGTAAGGCAGATGATGCAGATTATCCGACCGAGCCGACATGTATTCTACGACAACCGAAGGCGAGGTTTGTTGTGATGGGACTATCACCTGCTACTGAATATCATTTCAAAATTGTTCTGTTTGAAGGGACTAGAGAGTTGAGGAAGTTTGAAGTTCAGTTCTCAACAATTAGGGAGGTGGAAGAAAACCCAGGCTGCTTAGAAATTGAGAGAAGCCAAAGCCACGCAACCAACTGTAGTGATCTTTCTAATCCTTCCTCAGTTGAAGATGAAACTACCGACATTCTTCCATATGGCGATCGAACCGATAACCTAGGAAAAAACTCCACTGCCTATTCGAAGGGCACTGAAATGCTTTCCTCTGCTAATTTATCAACTGATGCTTTTAACCTCAGTGACAATGGTGAAGAAGGGACACCTGCAGGTACAGTTGCTGTGCTGGATGAGGCAAACGCTGCAGGAATGATTGGTTTGATTCCCAACTCTGTTGGATCAAAGCTCGAGAACAAGCACGGACCACCTGCCCCAAAACTCAACCCCGATAATCCGTTAAGCGCCCTTGTTCGGTCTGGAATAGAGCGTGAGCCATTTGTTGGCTGTTCTGAAGATGGCTTGCCTATTACTCCCTGCAAGCTTGAAGTGCTAAAGGATAGTCTTGGAAGGGCCGAGAGACTGAAATCCAGCTGCAAGGACCCCGACAATAGGACTCGAAAAGGAGGGGAACCCCAAGACGGTGGCACGTCAAAGATGCGAACTGGGGAAAGGCAGGACGACAAGTCTGCTGAACACAGTGTCTCGGATCGGGATTTCGAGCACTATGTGAAGGTAATTAGATGGTTAGAGTGCGAGGGACATATCGAAAAGAACTTCAGGCAGAAGTTCCTCACTTGGTACAGCTTGAGAGCATCCCAACAAGAAGTAAAGATTGTGAAGGTGTTTGTTGATACCTTCATTGAAGATCCAGCATCTCTTGCAGAACAACTTGTAGATACTTTTTCTGAAAGCATTTCGAGCAAAAAACCGACGACTACGCCGCCCGGGTTCTGCATGAAGCTATGGCACTGATTACCTTCTCTAGCATTCTGCTATGAAGTTTTAATCCAAAACTGTTGAAAGGTATGATGTTAGCAATTCTTTAGACATCAAAAAGGTATTCTTAATTTAGACTCAACATTTCTGTTCATCATACTTGTGACCATGTAAATATTGGTATTTTTCATTTCACTATATGGTCTGATTGATTTGGTTAATAATGTGACAGGATCAATTTCATGAAACCATTGTTTGATTTTTAGGTTCAGCATATTTTTTGGTACAAAAGTGACTTGTTTAATCATCATGGCTTGGGTTGGCCAAATAATTTATGGCCATTGTGGTACAGAGAAATCATGGATTCAGATATATAAAATGTGAATATGGTGATCAAAAGTATCCTCTGAAAGGCAGATACCAATATCATTTACAACATCATTTACGTAAATTTGTTTGATAACCAACATGTTAGAATTAATTTTGGAATTGATATTGTCAATGATGTTGAGGATAGTTGAAACTGAATTTTTAATTAGTCATCGCGTTAATTTTTGTCCTTTATTTTAACCGTAGAACTTTTTAAGAGTATTTTTTTAGAACAATTTCAAAGTTGAAACGTTAAAACATAACTTTAAAAGTCTTAAAGAAAAAAATTCAAACAAGAATGAGTTACACCATTCTTATTCTTTAATTAACATTGAAATCTTGATCTTATCCATTTGAATTCACTAGTGAAGTCAATACTCTTTATTAGTTGTCCTTGTTAAAGGCTATAGCTAGATAGGTCGCTCTAATAATTGGCCAAAGCTATTTCTATAAGTGCAAATTTTGATCCCTTTGTTTCATTCAATTGGCTGAATTTCATGCCAATGTTGCTTCTTAGTAGAATTATTTTTTTTAAGTTTTTAACATTAGCATAATCATTACATTTCTTAAAATATAAATTTAATATTTGAGTTTGGATGATCTAAGTCTATTTGAAATTTAAATTTTGAAAAATTTTGATTACATCTATGGGCTTTTAGTGGTTCTAGAAGTTCTATAGTTTTTTTTTTTAAACAAAATAACATTAATTACAAATAAGGGTAGATACACTAGAATCTTTTACAATTAAAGACAACAACAAAAAAGAAAGATTAGAGGACCCAAAAATAATATCTTACTCTAGGGTGGAAGAAAATCTCTTGCATGAATCACTCTCTAGTAATGCTGCTTTGCGCGCCAAGCCATAGGCGGCAAGATTACGCATTCTTGGACAGTGCTTGAAGGAGAGCGCTCCCACTCTCGAAGCCAAATCAATGGTGGCATCCTATAGTTTTTTTTAATATATAATATTATACATCTATAAAAGTAGGGAGACTCAAACCTATGATCATTTAAAGAAAGTATAGATGACTTTACCACTGAATTATGTTTATATCAGCAAAATTCTATATTTAATGTCACAAATAAATAATAAATAATAGAAGAAAATGGACACCAAACACGACCGAGTGACATTGTGTATACAATGATGATATATATTACACATGTAACTTTATTTTATCTAATTATTGTGTATTTCATTTAATCATCACATTGAGTCAAAACAATGATAATTTGCCTAGTAGACATCACATTATCACTTAATTGCGAGAAAATAATTATATAAAATCACAATTCATAATTCAACATCATAATTGTTTTTTTTTTTTTCTTATTCTAGATACTAAAGAAAAACAACCATCAAAATTAAGTAATTAATATAAAATTTTTGCCAACAAGGTATTATGAAATATAATTGTCTTGACCCTTTTTTTTTTTTTGCAACCGAGTTGAATTTTGGTTGTTTTATTAATTAACTTTTGAGCAATTGTAAACTAGATTCTAAAAACCAACTACCATACCTACCTATCTAATTGACTTATCCAATTAAATCTTATTGTTCAAAAACTCAGTCACAGGAACGTGTTTTTTTCAACATTTTTCAATCATATCCTTTTCTTTCATCAATTTAAAATTTAATTTTTCATAAATTTACCTGACATAAAACTTCGTGAGTTGGCAAAAAACTAAGTAAGAATTAAACTACTCCGAAAGAAAAGTTTCTTATCTCTCCTTTGAATTTCAAGGTTGGTAGACTTTTCTTCTCATAAATGTGTTGAATCCTCTAAATTTTTACCAACTAATTAAATATCACATCAGGTAAGTTTATTATCAACCAAACCAATTTTCACATTCACCAGGTATACAGTCTAAAATTTTTACAGTGTAGAGGATAAATTGAAACTTGTTTTACTCATAAGAACCAAACATATATTCAGCCAAAAACAAAAAAAAAAAAAAAAAAAAAAAAAAAATGAACTTTTGGTTAGAAAGTTTTGACAACCTGATGAATAGCTGGATAAAACCTCCATAACAGCCCCTGGTAAACAAAAGCATCCTTGGAAAGAAAGGTAAATCAAAGCAGAGAGATGAGCAAAACTTAAGCTACACAGCCAACCAAAGATAGCAGAATATATAAATAAGATAAGCAGAGTGTTTACTTTTACAGAAAAGAGAAGGGTTTTGCATGATGCCTTCCTTCTTCCTTCAGAGGCTCAACCAGCAATGTTGTTTCTATTTCACATCTTCTTGAGGTCATGAATAGATGGCCAACCTGAGCAGAAAGTTATTACAGACAGACATGGACTCACTCCCTCTTTGTTCCAAATCCTATAGAATCTGAATTAGACCAAAATATTCTTATAATAATAAGAATATGCCTACTTATATAGATCATTACACCTATCTGTCTATCAGGGTAATCTAACCTACTATGGAAGAAGAATATACTTCATTGTGCATACAGAAGAAAAGATTCTTGCTAAACCTCACAGAGATCACAAGAACCGGTATCGGCGTCACTCGTTTGAAACTGAATTTAAAGTTTTATTCTGAGTCAGAACAATTCCTTACAAGAATATGCACTTTTGGAACAAACATCTAATACAGAGTCCTGACCAGAGCAACAACATTTCTGCCAACACATCAGTCTCATAAAGATCCCACAATCTTGCAATTCATGGCTCTCTCAAGTGTTTGTTTCTTCCATAATAGCTTCCTTCATGACTCTACACTCTCTTCCATCAGATGACAGAACTGGCCAATGATAGTTCATGAAGCTCACTTAGCATCCACTCCTCTCCAGTTTGGCCACCGAGGACTATTGCCCTCGTTCCCCCAACGACACATGTGCTGTGTCCCCATGCGAACCTTGGAGGCCGTCCAGGTACTTTCAATATCCTCCAAGTTGGTTTCTCTTCTGTTGGATCCAGAAGATAAAGCTGTGATGCAGAGTGAAGACCGGCAACTGACCCGCCAAAGATCAGTATTCTGCCACCTGGGAGGCTCACAGCAACATGGTCCAGTCTAGGCGGAGGTGCTACCCCTCCAGGGTTTCCAGCACCTGGCACGCCGCTTCCAGCTACACATCTCCAACACGGTTCCTCCTCACTTAAATCCATTGTGAAGACATCACTTGATCGAAACCGAAGAGGTCCACTTTTGGCTAAACCCCCAAACATCAAAATCTTCCGGCCACCATATACAGATAATGTGTGCCCCAACCGAGAGGGAGGAGTCCAGGATACAGGTATCTCCCTCCATACGGGTTTCTCCATGGAGAGATCAAGCAGAAAAGTATCACTAAGAAGTACTCCAGAATCTGCACAACCACCAGAGACTATCAACTTGGTGCCATCGAGAGTGCAGGAGCTATGCCATGATCTTGGGAGCGGAGGAGCCAATCCAGATATTTCACGCCAGGTAGGAGGATTCGCATCCAAATCCAACAAGAAAACATCATTAAGCAAGCCCTGTCTTCCACAACCTCCAAAGACCACTAAATGAGAACCATTTACACAAGAAAGAGTATGACCCCATCTACCAGGAGGTGGAGAACTAACTTGAACATGCTGCCACTCTGGTTTACTGGAATTCAAATCCAATACAAAGGTATCATTCATAGGTTGCATATTAACACCTTCCCCACCAAATAGTACAACTCTATTACCAACTGCACAAGCACTGAAGTTGCATCGTGAGGGTTCAACAGATCCCCCCACGGTCAGCTTCCTCCAGGCAGCAGCTTCGAGAGTCGTCAATTCTCTGGCTAACCGGCCCCAGCCAAGAGTTTTTGCACCAGGCACAGTCTCTAGAACACGTGTTGTTTCACTACCCCAGGCATTCTGGCAGACCATTCTCCAGAGATCCTCATTCTTTGTCAGTTCATAAAACCGCCTGCAGACAGATCCCACTGACGCAATATCTCGGGGTGTCAACCGTGAGAGTATTTTCAAAGATATTACCTCATCACTTAATTGGAAAATACCACATACACCACGACAAATATTTCGGTCCCCAGCAGATGTGAAGCGAAAAGATGAAAGGCCGGAACGAAACCTATCAGACGATTTTGCTAACTCCTTCGTGGTAGAACTGGTCACTGGTCCCAGATCAATATCTGCTTCAGTGAAGAACTGGATACCAATTACATGGGTAACTGTTTCATCGTCTCCATAGATAGGTGTCAACCTCAATTTATTCATCAACGGGGTTCCATCTTTCCTAAAGTTCAATAATTCACCTTGAAATTCAGTGCCATCCTCTAGACATCTTCTGATCTCTGAAACCACTGAAGAGTCAACCAGTGGGTGCCTTCTTTTTGCAAATGGACCTCTACATTGCAAGAATCGACTGCAAGAACATCCCAAATTTGTTAGTAATCAAGTATCTAGTATATATGAGTAGAAAAGATCAACATGGAGAGTAACAAGAAGCTAGAATGATCCTGCACTGGCAGACAGAGAGAGGGTACATACACATCAGAAAGCTGAGCATCATCACGTTAGAGAAATAATATACTAATGCAAATCATATAAATCCATTCATCTTATCCTTTTACTAGGCCAAGCATTAGAATTGCATTTAAAACACTCCTAACTACTAGAGAAACAACTCAACATAAGTTATCTGAAGATGCATCAGATCAATATCGAGTATACTAAAAAATAATGTTACTTATACAAAGAAAGCCATGATTCAATTAGTGAGAATACTATTAATTTAAGATATCCATCCAATGCAAGAATTGAGATTGTAAAGAAAAATGTTTGAGTAGCCATTGTATTGAACAATGCCTATAGTTGAACTTGTGTTGCTCATGATTGATCACCCCAATAACAAACGGCTAGAAAACAACATCGGTTATACAATACTCAGGTGTACAAAAATACTGCAGTTCATATATATGTATAGTTAGATCAGTTTATCTAAAATATTTTAATTTTTTCCTATTCTTTTTCTTTTAATAAAGGACCAAGCGGAATTTTTTTTCATGTTCATCATATAACACTCACAAGTTGTAGATATGCTGGACTGGAACCTTCAAAAAAATAAGGGTAAATTGCAAAAACCACCCCTGAAGTATGGTGGTTGTAACAATTACACCCCGAAACTTTCAAAAGCAAAAATTAAACCCTCAAACTTTCAAAATTGTGAAAATTGGATCCCTAAACTTTTAAGTGTAAAATTTTAACCTTCAAACTATGAAAAATGTAAAAATTAGGTCCATTTTTATTCAATTTCTATCTCCTATTTCCACTCTCTCTAGTTTCTCTCTTTTGACCCCACTGTTTCTCTTCTCTGCTTCTCTTTTTTATCCTGTCGTCGTCGTCACCGTCAAGCAATCCATAGAAACAGCTCGAGGCGACTCCTCAAAACTCCACAACCCCTCTTCCGCCGCCGCCTTCGCCGACGACACCCTTTCCTAACTCCACTCATCCGTCAACTCCACCATCGCCGGCGGCAGAGACACTGATGACGAAGACGAAGAACACGAGCCCAAACCCAAATCGTCGCCAGACCTCTGTTTCTTCTTCACACTCCTTTTCCCCTTCCCATTAATCTTCTGAAAAATCGCTTAAATCTTCGCAACAACCAATTTCTTCAACCCACTCAATTTCACAAACTCGTCGGAACCCAAATCGCTCTTCAAATCCTTCAAATTCGGAAAGTTCAGCCGAGCGTATTCCCCCCAGAGCTTATAGGCGGTGCAGTCGTAGGCACAGGCGGCAGCCTCCGACGAGTCGTAGGTCCCCAACCAGACCCTCATTCGATTCTGCGGCAGCCGAATCTCCGCCACCCATTTCCCCCATTGCCTCTGCTGCATTCCTCTTTAAAGCTTCCTCTCGCTGTTGCCCATGGCGGCCCTGCTGCTTGAATACAGCAATTCGTACGCCCTTGAAAACAGATCCCAACACCCCTTTGCTTTCCTATCCTGAGAAAATCTCTGCAGCACCTCCTGCTGCCGAAGATACACCAACGACCCCACCGCCGGCTCGAAATTGAAGGGGGAGAGAGGGAGAGAGCAGAGAAGCAGTGTGGGTCAAAAACAAAGAAACTAGAGAGAAATGAAAATAGGAGATAGAAATTGAATAAAAATGGACCTAATTTTTACATTTTTCATAGTTTGAAGGTTAAATTTTTACACTTAAAAGTTTAGGGATCCAATTTTTACAATTTTGAAAATTGGAGGGTTTAATTTTTGCTTTTGAAAGTTTAGGGGTGTAATTGTTACAACCCCCATACTTCAGGGGTGGTTTTTGCAATTTACCCAAAAAAATAAAGAGAAATCAAGGGAAAATAATTGAAATAAACAACAAATGCAATCTAACAAGTTACTGACCGAGAAGAAGACTAGGGCTGACAAAACATTAATAAGAGAAGTTGGGTTACCTAAAACCTCTTAGGGGTAGTTGCCCTCACCAAGGAGGAAGTTGCAGCTGGTGAGAGTAAGAGGTCCTTAGGTGCAGGATAAACGGAAGTGCTCACAAGATTGAGGCCTAGCTGGACTGGGCATGCATGACCCACTAATCAAAGAACTAAGCTATAAATTTAGATGCCTTGAACCCGTAAAAATCATGAATTCAAGTGTTAATACCATGTAACTATAGCTTCGCCAGTGACAACCTTGACCAAATGTGTAGAATAGGTTTCAACTCCAAATATTGCAAGGTCAGACTCTTCAAAATTGATTATTGATTCTATACTGGTGGCTAATTCGACTCGAGTTGGAGGAAATGAGAAATGTAAGGGTTGGTCTTTGAGCTGGATTTTTGTTTAAAAAAAAACGACACAACTTTTCATTGATAGATTTTTGTTTGTTTTTTTGTTGGTTTTTCGGTTGTAGTTGTCCTTTAATCTTTTTTTGTGGCTCTCTTAGTTCTCTGGTGGTTTTCTTTTGTAGTTTTTCTTTTTCTTTGGTATGTATCTTCTTCTTTCCTTTATGGTATTTGTAATTTTAAGCAATAGTCTCTTTTCATTCTATCAATGAAAAAGCTTTGTTTCTTGATTAAAAAAAAAAGGAGAAAAAGAAAAAACCAAAAGCCAACAAAATAAAATGGGCTAAAACAGCAAGCCTCAAAAGAAAGAATCCAAAAGTAAACCAAAGAACACCCACGAGCTAACCAAAATAACCAAAAGAGACGAAAAAACTCCCCCCACACAACCAAAAACCTTTAAAAAAATCACAAATCTCCTAACCAAACCCAAAAGCAGAAAAGAAACTGCCAGCATTTTTGGAATAGTAATCATCAACGTTGCCCTTGCATTTGATAGGAATAAGACCAATGCTAGCTTGATGAAAGTAATCTGGAAAATCGAGCTCTTTAAGATGATAGGCATTAAAAGCATTGGAGTGACCACTTTGTTTAGCCACCTTCAGCAAGAATAGGTAAGTAAGAAAGAACCAGATTTATATCCTTGTTGGAAAGAGAGATCAAACCATCTTCAATAAAGTCTTCTAGAAGACTGGTATTACAATCTTCAACAATGGTTTCACAATCAAAAGACTAATAACTACTAATGCTTAAGGATGAAGAGTTCCCTACTCCCCCCTTTCCCTACCAATATTCTTTTAACTAGGGTTGTTCAAACCAAGTAACACCGCTCACCCACTGATCTCATTAAACAAGAAACAAACATGTAGTTGAAAAGATACAAAAGGAGCTATAAGAGGCACTCCTAATCTGGTGGGGCTTTTTTGTAGCTTTATGTTTTTATTACTCTTCTTTATCTTGTGTATTTCTGCCTTTTACTTTTGTCTCTTATCAGTCTAATCTTTGTAGTATGTTTTTCCTACTTTTTCCTTCACCAATGAAAAAACTTTTTTCTTTTTCAAAATAAAAATAAAAATAAAAAAGATAGAGAGAATAAGTTTGAGATGGATTGGGCTATAAAGATCTGAAAAGGTTTCGTACTTGAAAATGTGAATGGAGCCTTCATAAGAGCTTTTGCATAGATGTCACCAACTTTGTGTGAAAGATTGTGTATAGTATTCCATTGTAGATTCAGAGTTGAGGAGTTTGGTTTTCATGTTGCCAACCATGAAATCGTAGATTCCGAATTGCTTCTTCGAGGAGTTTGGTTTTCATGTAATCCGACCTAGAAATTAATGTTTGATGGTCGAGGAGATACTCCTCTATCCATCCTTTCATTAAATGGGCTTTTTTTTGGCTTGCTGTGTAGGTCTATGAATTAGAATTTTCAGAGGGGTGGGAAAGTCTAAGGAGGAGGATGTGTGGACCCTTGTTAGGTATCATGTCTCTCCTTGAGCACTGATGTTTAAGGCTTTTTGTAATTATTATTTAGGTCTCATTTTGTTTGATTGAAGCCTCATTTTGTTTCAGTTTAGCTCATTCTGGTTAGGACTATCCGACTATATTTTTGTACGCTCCTGGTATCCTATCATTCACTCAAGAAAACTCGGATTTTCATCCAAAAGAAATTCCATTGCAGATTTTATCATTAGTGCCAATTCTGCTGAGATAAATAGACTAAAGAACAAACTTTCACTTTTTCTCCAAAGAGCTTTTAACATCTACTTGAAAAATGGTCCTCAACATCAAACATCAAACATCAATCAAGTAGTGCGCTAATTCCACCAGAGCTGTCCTTTGCCTTCTATGGAAGGAATGAAACAAAAAGATTTTTGAAGTTAAGTCGTCGCATAATTGCTCTTCTTAGGATTCCACCCACAGGTTCAGTATCATACTTTTTAGTGGACAGAGCAAATAAAAGGGAGTACCTTTACACGAGGGGACCCTTTGTAAGCCAAGAATCTCTCCAAAAAAGATATGTGAGCTCCGTTACCAACTTTATAGGAGAATTTGTCGATGAAAAAGTTAATAACTTCAAACAAGCTTTTTCTCCACCTTCCATCAAAACCTTAGGAGATTTTATCAAGCTTGTTCATAACTTCAAATAAGTTATAGTTCATTTGTTGATAGAATTGAACAGAAGCTTATCACCAGCGAATTGGAGGTTCACAACAAGATTTTCCATTCCAAGGTTAAAATCATCAACATAGTTCGTCCCTTGAGCTGTTAGTCAACAATCTAAACAATTGACAACGTTAACTAAAAAGAAAGGAATATTGGGTTGCCTTGACTCAATCCTCCAGTAGCTTAAATCTTTCCTCTAGGCTTTCCGCTAACAAGAATGAAGAATTTTGTCAACACAAGGCATCCTTGAATCCACTTTCTTCACCTTCCATCAAATCCCCAGGAGGACGGCATCAAAGAGAACATTATCCCCATCCACAAAGCATACTTGAGATTCAACTTGGAGACAACCCCCTTTCTTTTCTGATTCCACTCCACCAACTAATTAGCAAATTTCACTTGTATTTGCAATTTATATAGAAACATTATGGAAGAAGTCTTGAAATAATACCAAGAGGTAGAATCAACGGATGTTCCAAGTCTTTGTGAAAATCCAATTTCAAAGCCATCAAACCTGGGGCTTCTCTGACACCAATTTTTTTTTCTTTGTTGGTGTGTGTGGGTGGGGGTGGGGGGGTTAAGAAATAGAGAAACATATAATCACCCAAAAAACAAAATGAACTATTCAAAGTAACTTTTAAAGAAAACCACCCCAATCAGGATCAATTGTTAAGGCACTATAATTTCTAAACTCAACTTCTAAAGAAACCCACAAAGATACCTAGAGTTTGGCTAACTCAAGTACTTCCCCCCAATCTCTCGTTAGCCCATTGGAAATTATAATGGTTTCTTTCCTTCCAAATACACCCCCGAAATGGTTTCATGGAATTTATTCAAAGCTACCTTATTTTCCTCTACAAAAGGTGACTACAAACACAAGTTCAACACACTATGATGATTTAAATATTCTTAAACAAGAGCACTAATCCTCAATACTATAGCTATGAGAAAGGGAGAAGCATACTTGATTATTAGCGATTGACAAGCTCTTTTGGAGTAGTTCTCGGGCAAGGGTGACCTCCTCCCTAGGCCCTTAGGCTGTTATTGCCTTTTTGTTGATAATACATCCTTCTTATCTTATTAAAAATTCAAATCTTCACAAGCTCTGAAGCAAAGACACATCTTGATGGGCTCAAAGCCAACATGGGGCATTTCCTCCAAAGTTGATTTGAAATATTCTGATGCCAAAGACAAGCTGATCAAACAAATACATTAACATTTTTGGGGCACCTCTCATTCCAAGTCTCCTAGGAGAAATCTAAAGCCAAGCACCTTTTCGCTAATGTTAAATGATAAAACAAGGATTTGATTGTAAAGACACCTGAAATATGAATATTCCAAATCTGCACATCTCTTCCAACAGCAACATGATTAATTTCAAGTAGATTTAGAATATCAAAGAACTCCTTGAATTGAATCTCCTCCATATTTCTCCTAGTCAGAATATGCCATCTCTTCAAAATCATTCCAATTATCAAAAGCACATTTCCCGAACAATTGTATAAACATTTGGAAGTTTTACAGCAAATGGTTGAAAATCATCTACAGATCCTGATCCTCTTGAAATTTGATCTGCTTCCTATTTCCAAATTTGTTAAAAAATGTTCTAAAACTAAGCTTTTTTCTTTTTGTCATGGAAATATCCACCAAGGACTAAAGCGCTTCCTCTTTTTTCTACCAAGTCAACTACGCCTCCATTAGCCAGTATATACTAGTGATCACAGATCACTTTATGCCAAACTTGATCAGTTTCTCTGAAATATCACTATACTTACTTTGCCATAAGAGCTTCACTCCTTTTCAAATTACCAATTCGCAATTTGCCACCCTACCATGCCAAAGGAAGCTTCTCATCTTTCTTTCCACATTTACTAAAACTGTGTTTGGCACAAGAAACATCGACATGAAATAGGTCGACAATATAGCTAGAACTGCTTGATAAAGAGCCGATCTACCTTTAAAAAAGTACTTCGTCCATTTACCCAATTTATGCAAAACTTTCTCCATCACTAGCTTCCAAAAATCAATCTTTCTTGGGTTATCACCCAAAGGCGTTCCAAAATAGGAAAGAGGCTAATCACAAACTTTTCATCCAGATCTAAAAGACATTAATTTCGCAAATTAGCATATTTTTCTCCATTCATTGTAAGACCTGAGGATAAGTCAAAGATCGTTAAAACCTTGAACAAATTTCCCAACTTTTCCTCATCATCTTCACAACAGAATAAAATATCATCTTCAAAACGGACATGTTAGATGTAAGGTTCATTCCTTCCAATTATAATTTATAAACCCTTCCAAGGATTGAGTTCCATGTTCAATCAATCCAATTAAAATGTCGCCAACCATTACAAAAGGACAAGAAGAGAGTACATCTCCCTGTTGCAACCCTTTGGTCTACTTCATCCATCCCTTGGACTGGTATTGATAAAAACAAAACAACTGGTATCGAAAATGCAGGCCTTAATCCATCGAATCCATTTCAACCCAAAAATTCTCTTTCCTTAATAACCATTAACAAAAAGTCAACAATCTTCCATATTATATGCTTTCTCAAGATCGGTTTTTTTGGGCAGTCCCTTTCTTTTGATAGAAAAAACTGCATTCATTGAGAAAAAATGAAAGAATACAAGGACATACAAAAAGTCAAGCCCACAAATGGAAGCCCAATTAAAGAAAGGGACTCCAATCCAATAAGATAAGACCTAAAGGATAATTACAAAGTAATTTCGTAACCGATGCCCAAAGGGATGCATGGAATCTCGATAAGGACCATACATTGCTCGAGCTTCTAACTATCTACCTAAACACCCTGTTACTTCTCTCCCCCCCATAAATTCCATAAGAGCACACTCATGCCAGCTTGCCATAAAAATCTTCCTTTGTCATGGAAAGTCGGATTGAGGAGGAACTCTTTGATCAACACTCAGATCCGGGTAGCTATTCCTCTGCCACCCAAACGAATGAAAGAAAAGGTCCCAACTAGAGTGGGCAAAATCATAGCTCCAAAGAATATGATACAAATCTTCCTTCGCCTTCCAACAAAGGATGCAACAAAAGGGGCCAATTAAGGGGACACTCCTTTTCAGGAGCCTGTCAAAGGTATTAACCCTACCATGGAGAACTTGTCAAACAAAAAATCTAACCTTCTTCGGCACTTTCAAGTTTCACCTTCCACAAAAGAGAGAAGATAAACTCGCTATGGGGAGGGGGATTCAACAAAGAGGCAAAGTAGGATTTACACGAGAACCCCTCAAAAGGATCAGGGCTCCAACAATGAAAATCTCTCCTCTCCAACCTAAACTCAAACTCCTCAATCAAGGAAAGAAGAGCCATGACATTTGTCATTTCCCTATCGGTCAACTCACGACAGAACCCAAACAAAAACGAAGGGGAGCTCCCTTAATGGAACAGAACATGGGCCACTAAATGGTTTTTCATGTAGGACAACTGAAAGAGCCGAAGAAAGGTAAGATAGAGGGGTCTATCCCCCATCCATCTATCCTCCTAGAAGTTCGTGTCGTTCCCATCCCCAACCACATGATGTACAAAACCAGAAAAGGAGGGGAACTCCATGACTATATCTTTCCACGGGTTCCTAAACGTGCCATTAACCTCACCCAGTAACCACTCAAAAGGATGAGGACCGTATTTACTCACAATTATCTTGTACCACAAGGAAGACGACTCAAGGGGGAAACGCCAAAGCCATTTTGCTAATAGGACTTTGTTACAAGTTCTAAGGTTACCTATCTCTAGACCTCCAAGGTAGATTGGTTTTCTCACAACCTCCCAACTCACGAGGTGCCCCTTTTCTTCATGGGCAGCCCCTTTTCTTCTTTTTATTATTAACTTTTTCCTTTCATGAGAGAAACACGAAAGAGTACCGATGGACATGCAAAAAGCCCGGCCATCATAAGGATTCAAACCAAACTAACTATACAAAAAAAAAGGCTCCAATCCAAAAGGGCAACCCCTTTTCTTCTTTTTATTATTAACTTTTTCCTTTCATGAGAGAAACACGAAAGAGTACCGATGGACATGCAAAAAGCCCAGACATCATAAGGATTCAAACCAAACTAACTATACAAAAAAAAAAAGGCTCCAATCCAAAAGAATAACCAAGTACATAATTACAATCATCTCCTCTTCTTTTGATAATCATTATTTCATTTGCCACAAGTATAGTATCAAGGATTTGTCCCCCCTCTTTTGAAGCATTTAGATAGGACGAAATTGTAGAATGAAGTGCACCCATTAACCTTTCAACCAAGACATTTGTAATAATTTGGTAAATACTTATTTTGGGTAGGCAAATTCTAGATCAAACCCTTATTGCTAATGAAACTATGGAAGATTATAGAGCTCGCAAAAAAGAGGAGATTATTTTTAGGATTGACTTTGTGAAGGCTTATGATCACATGGATTGGAACTTTTTTGACAAAATTCTTGTGGAGGAAGGCTTTAGGTATAAATAGAGATTGTAGATTTTGAGTTGCATCAAAATGGCTAAGTACTTCATTCTCATTAATGGTAAACCTAGGAGTAGGATTCGAGCCTAAAGAAGTCTTAGACAAGGTGATCCTCTTTGTCCTTTTCTCTTCGTGCTCGTCCTACTCGTAGTGGAAATTCTTAGTAGGACTATTAGGGGGTTAAGGGCAATATTCTTGAAGGTTTTGAGGTTAAAAAGGGATAAGGTCTCTTTGTCTCTACTTCAGTTCATCGATGATATCTTTATCTACCTATGCAAGGAGGAGTTGTTCCTCAATCTAAATCACATTTTAGCATTCTTTGAGGCTATGTCTAGGCTTCATATTAACAAATGTAATGGTCATATTTTGGATTTGGCCCTAGGAAGGATGATAGATGGATTGCTCTTATGGGTGGGATGTTCCTATTTAGGCCTTCCTCTTGATCATAACCCTAGAAATATCTCTTTTTGGGGTCTAGTAGAGGAAAAGGTTCCTATGAGACTAGCCTTGTGGAAGAGAAGTTTTTTCCTCAAAAGGAGATAGAAGGACTCTTATTCATTTTTTTTAATATAGAAAACCAACCTTTCATTGAGCAAAAATGAAAGAATGCACGAGCATCATCCAAAAAACCAAGTCCACAAAAGGGCTCCAATCAAGCAAAATAAGATCTATCGAATAATTGCAAAACAACTGTGTCATTGACGTCCACAGAGAAACATAGAATCTAGAAGGGGTTCACACCTCACTCGAATCCCTTTCAAACCCTCTAAAGGTCCTAATGTTTCTCCCTCCATAAACCCACAAAATTACACATACCCTTGTCTGCCATTAGAACTTCCCCCTTCTCTCAAAACGAAAAATGGGGGAAGAACTCCTCAAGCATCTCCCAATGACTTTTGTGTCTAGCGAATTGAAAATCAAACACCTTGAAAAAAGAGTCCCGCACGAATCGAGTAAAGTTACAATTCCAAAGAATATGGTCAAAGTCTTCCCCTGTCATCTGACAAAGAATGCAACAAAACGACCTGACCAAAGAAGCCACCTTCCTCAAGAGTCTATCTAAGGTATTAACTATTCCATGAATGACCAAAACAACTCTTATTCGTTTGGTCTTGAGTGGTATCTCAATCTACTTTTTGTCCCTGCTTAGAGTCCCTAGTACTGTTTCTAATATTTTAGAAAAGCTTATGAGAGATTTTTTTGTGATAAGTCCACTAGAATTAGGCCTTGTTGGCTAAATAGTTGTAGTACTTCAGCTTTTGTGGGACGGGGTGGAGGAGGGAGGTGGAGCCCACCTTGTTAAGTGGGAAGTGGTCTCTAAGCCGACAGATGTTGGGAGTTTGGGTATTGGGAACCTTAGTCTACGTAACCAGGCTCTTCTGGCAAAGTGGTTGTGGTGTTTCTTTTTTGAGCAAGACACTTTATGGTATAGGGTTATCGTGAGTAAGTATGATGGACCGCATCCTTTTGAATGGGTCACTGGTCGAAGGCTTAAGGGTTCTAGCAAAAACCTCTGGAGTGCAATTGCTTCTGACTTCCCTTTGTTTTCTCATTATATCCAATGCTCTATAAGGGATGGTTCGGAAACATACTTTTGGGAAGACTCCTATGTGTGGGAAAGACCTTTGTGTTCCCATTTTCCTCATCTTTATAACCTATCTAAGTAGAAGTTGCATTCAGTAACCTCTGTTTTACCCCCCCCCCCCCATGACCCCGCCTCCTCCTTCTCCTTGGGCTTCAGTCGTCCTCTCACCAACCATGAGGCAACCGACCTCGTCGGTCTCCTTTCGATTCTTTCAAATCAGGCCACCCACCATGGGAGGAGAGACTCGCGAGTTTGGATCTCTAGATCCTCCAAAGGGTTTTCTTGCAACTTTTTTTTCCAAGTTCTTTGTGTCTTCCTCCCTCCCAGGGTGTATCTGTTTTCTCTTCTCTTTGGAAGGTTAAAATTACTAAGAAGGTGGGATTTTTTTTCTGGCAAGTTTTACATGGCAGGTTGAACACACAGGATCGTCTCCAAAGACATCCCTCTTTGGTGTTGCACCTCCAATGGTGTGTTCTTTGCAGGAATCAAGAGACTCTTAACCATTTGTTGGGGGATTGTTCATTCATGTCTTCTCTTTGGAACCGTTTCTTTTGTTCCTTCAAGGTATTCTCAGTTCGAAATAGAGATTGTGGTTCCATGATTGAGGAAGTGCTTCTTAACTCTCCCTTTCGCGACAAAGGAAAGTTTTTGTGGCAACTTGCTACTCTGTGGAATATTTGGCTTGAAAGGAATGGTCGTATCTTTAGAGGGATCGAGAGATCAGAGGAGGATATTTGGGAGTTGATTAGACTTGACTCTTCTTTATGGGCGTCTGTTAGTCGGATCTGTTGTAATTACTCTTTGAGACTTATTCTTTTGGGTTGGGATTCTTTCTTGTAATTAGGTTTTGGACCTTGGTTTGTGGGCTTGTATCTAGTTTCTCAAAGCTTGTTTTTTGTATGCCCTTATTCTCCCTTTCATTCATCTTAATGAAAGTTTGGTTTCTTATAAAAAAAAACACTTCAAGTACAAGATATCACGAGCAAATGCGATCCTTGCCCTTGTGAGTGGATGTCGAGTGGGGTCAAAGGCACTTCCAAAAATCCTTGGAATGATATTTCCAATGAGCTCCCCTTCTTCTCTCCATTTGTTCAGTGTTCCATGGGTGAAAGGAGGGAAAATTTTGGGAGGATAAGTGGTTAGGGGACATATCCCTCTACTTCATGTTATCTTGCTAATATCATCTTTCCTCTATGAGAAATCATTTGATAGTAAGTGTCCTTTCTCATTCTGAGAGCTCTCCTTCTTTGTCATTGGGGTTCTATCGTCCATAGTCTAATAGGAAAATGACGGATGTTGTGGCTTTTTTGTCCTTGATAAGGGACTTTGAGATTCACTAAGGGAGACATGATGTTTGTCTTTGGAGTCCAAGTCCTTCTTAAGGTTTTTCTTATAGTTACCTCTTTCCATGTCGAGTGAATCCCTTTCCCTCCAGTGTGTCCCTCCTTATCTCGTTGTGGTAGTGAAAATTCCCAATAAGGATAAATTTTTTGTGTGGTACGTCATACACAAAAGAATTAACATCTTGGATCAATTATTGAAGAAGTTGCCTAGTTTGGTAAGGCCGTTTTGTTGCATTATTTGTCTGAGGTTGGTGAAAACCTTGATCATATTCTTTGGAGCTGGAACTTTGCTCGAAAAGTTTGGAGTTTTTTTTATATGAAACCGAACTTTCATTGAGAAAAAAATGAAAGAATACAAGGGCATCCAAAAAAAAACCCAACAGATAATTACAAAAAGCCTCAGAGGGGTTAAGTTTCCAAAAGCAAACATCTCGTCTCTCCAGCCTAAGACCAACCCCTTTTGACAAGCTTACGAGGGTCAAGATGTTTGTAGTTTCTCGATTAGATAACGGATGATGAAAACCAAACGAAAAAGGTGAGCTCCTGAGTGAGCTAAAGACATCAACCACGGATCGATATTTCAAAGAGGACAAATGATATAAGCGAGGGAACTATCCCCCACCTACAGGTTTTCCCAAAAATAAGTGTCCCTCCCATCACCCATGGAGCATTGGGTCGAGAAAGAAAAAGAGTGGAGCTCCAAGGAAATGTCTTTCCAAGGATTCCTGAAAGAGCCTTTGATCCCACCCACCACCCACTCGAAAGGGTGAGGACCGTATTTACTCACAATAATCTTAAACCAAAGAGAACTGGGATCAAGATGGAATCGCCAAAGCCACTTAGGTAGCAAGGCTTTGTTATGAGTTCTTAAGTTCCCCAACTCCAACCCCCATGATCAAAGGCTTCCCCAACGTCTCCCACCTCACTAAATGTGCCCCTTGCCCTTCCTTAACTCCCTTCCTACAAGAAATCCCTCATAAGTTTCTCTAAGGAATTGCAAACTGATCCGAGGCTCTAAAAAGGGAAAAGAAACAAATCAGAACCCCATTAAGGACCAAATGGATGAGGGTCAATTTGCCACATTTGGAGAAAAAACTTTTCTTCCAAGAATCAAGTTTTTTGCAAACCTTCTCCAAGACAGAATCCCAAAAAGGAATAGATCTTGGGTTATGGCCAAGAGGGAGCCCTAAATAAAGAGATGGGAAGGACCCAACCTCAACCTATCAGAGACGCCCAATTGTTCAACATACAGGGGTCACTATTCAAACCCAAGATTTGAACTTCCCCCTAGAAACACATGATGTGATTCAGAATTAAGAATGACTCCTCCTTACCATGACAGAAGAAAATGATATCATCAACAAATCGAAAATGAGAGAGGGAAACTTTATCCATACCAACTTCAAAACCAAAATAATACCGCCATCCAAACTTTTGGAAACCATCCCATTGAGAGTGTCACACCACCAATAAAAAGAGAAAAGGGGAAAGGGGATCACAGACCTCTCTTAGCTTGAATCCTACCCCTAGGCTTACCATTAATGAGGAAGCAATACTAGACTGACCTAATGCAACTCCAAAACCAAGACCTTCATTTAGGGGCTGTTTGGGGCGCTGAATTGGTTATAATATCTGGTGGTTATAATAATCTGGGGGTTATAATAGTCTGGGGGTTATAATAATCTGTGTTTGGGGTGCAGATTATTATAGTCTGGGATAAAATAATCTGTGTTTGGGGTGCAGATTATTTTAGTCTGGGATAAAATAATCTGTGTTTGGGATGCAGATTATTTTAGTCTGGGATAAAATAGTCTGTGTTTGGAGTGCTGATCTGTTTTAACATGGAGTTCTGAATCAAATGTTCAAACTGACTGTTTTCTTTTTCTAGTTTTTTTTTATGATATATTTTTTTTTTTTACAAAACAAAAAATTTTAGGATTTGGTATAGAAAAATCATATTAGTTAACTTTTAGTATTGCCAAAATAAAAATTGTAAATGTTTAGTTCAAAAATCATATTAGTTTTTTTTTAAGTTGGTTAACCTTCAATGTTGTCAACGACTTTTCCGGCAACCTTCGATGTTTTTGTTTTTTTTTTTTTCTTTATTTTCATTTTTTATATTTTTCAAAATGAAAATAAGAAGAAATATGAAAAAAAAAATCGGTGGCCGGAAAAGTTGTCGGCGATCGCCGGAAAAGTTGTCGGCGGCCGTCGGAAAAGTCGCCAGAAACTTCGCCGGCCGACGGCGGCCGTCGGTCGTCAGAAAAGTCAAGGAGTCGCATGGAAGAAGAGAGGAGAGAGTTACTGTAGAAAATGGATAGAATAATCGGATGGGTTGAATGATGGTTACTGTAGAGAATGGATAAAATAATCGAGGGTAAAAATAACCCACCTCACCATTTATTTTTGTTGATGCCCCAAACACTGAATAGGTTATAATAAGGGGGGTTATTATAACCTATTCAGTGCCCCAAACACCCCCTTATAGCCAAAGTCTTCCTTCTTGAGAACTTTATCCAAAAAGTCCCAATCAACATGATCATACAATTTCTCAATGTCAATCTTAAAAATATTCGTTTCTCACAACACCCTCGATAATCCTCAATAGCCCCGTTGGCCCTAAGAGCTTGATCTAGAATTTGTCTTCCATCTATAAGCTCATCCGGTTTGGAATTGTTTCTTTGAGGCATTTGGTTTTTGGTTTTCTAGACATAGGGATTACAAAGAGATGATTGAGGAGTTCCTTCTACATCCGTCCTTTCGAGAGAAGGGAAGGTTTTTATGGCAAGTTGATGTTTGTGCTATTTTGTGAGGCCTTTAGGGGAAGAGGAATAGAAGGACCTTTCGAGGTGGTGATAGGACTCAAGTGATGTTTGGTCTTTCAAGAGGTTTTTTGTATCTCTTTGGGCTTTAGTGATGAAGTTTGTTTTTAATTATCCTTTATGTCTTATTTTACTTGACTAAAGCTCATTCATTAGTTGGGCTCCCTTTCTATGGTTGTATGTCCTTGTATCCTTTTATTTGTTCTTAATAAATTTCAATACTAGTACCTTACTTCTTCTACTTTTTTGTTTTTTCTTACTAAGGTTAGTGAAGTACTCCTTATTGGGGGCATTCAAAATACCATTCACAAGGAAATTCTTGAACACCTCCATGACCCCATCCTTAAGAAAGAACCAAAATTTTGTGAAAAGTTCCATCTTGAAAGTTGAAACCATCTTGCCCAAATGCTTTCGTCTAAACTCTTCTTAGCAAATAAAACTTCACCTCCTCCAAAAGGTGTTTCGAGCCAAATATTTCCATTCTCAAAGATTTGCCATGACCTCTATAATTTTTCCCTCCCTCTATCTAGTGTAGAGCTTGCTAAAGAAAGTCATAACTTCATCATAACCTATGAAAACTAGCTGAACAGTCATCTCACTTCAAGTCGAACCAACCTTTTTTTCTTTTTGTAGAAGTTTTACACCCTCTTTGTGACTTAACTCCACAAATTTCTATTTAAGAATAATTCTCTTCTCCCTGTCCTCAACCAAAAAACCTACTCAAGAAGTAATTTGGTAAAATTCAATCAAGTCGGTCAACCCTAGACTCTTTGAATTCAATAACCAATCATCGAAGACTCCCATTCATGCATTTTATTCAAATCTTTTTATAATCTATTATTACAATTACATTGATTGACATATTACATTTATGTCATGACTTCGTAACTCTTTCACCTTCGCCTAGATTAGGAGTTTCTACAGAGTATTTTTCCAGTAAAACATATTCACCAACGTCAATGTATTGAGGATCCCAAACTAAGCAAGACAAATACAGTCCATCTTTCAGGGGGCAATATACATTAGATCTTCAAAATACTTATTCTTTTCCAAGTTCCAACTAAAAGCCTGCTTCTCAGAATCATAAGAATCCTAAACATTCCTCTTTCATAGCCTCAAAAACAGTCAAAATACCTCTCAAATTGCCGCACAAGCACAACTATAACAATAAGCCTAATCCTTAATTCCAAGAATACTGCCATAATATAAAATCCTGTGGGCGGTGCCTCCTAATACCTCAAAAGCAGCGCACATCTTCTAAACTTTAGTGAATAGAAAAACTTTATGATATGATATGCTTCTCACTGTCCATGCAAACCATTTGACATTCTTTGGAACTTGGTTTGCCATATAAAAGGGAGTAGAAAGTAGTGATTACAAGATAAGAAAAAACATTTTGAGAAGAGCCAATACCCCACATCCTCCATTAAGTCAACAGGGAAAAGGGAAACCCTAGACAGTATATCTTAGCTGAAGAGAATATAAGAACAACAAAGTCATTCTTGTATACGGTATACCACAGAAAATGGAAAACAATGGTACAATAACTTGATAAAAATAGAAGAATATGGATGGAAAGGCACGGGATGATTTCTTAAGAAATTTGCACTAATTTCATCGCTCCCTTCCAGAGTTAAGCACTTTATGGTTTGGAAACAAAATATCCATTGTTGTCAGAAAGGCTTTTGTTTATGATAGTTCTGCTCTACTTGTAAAGGAGTTTCCGTTGTCATAAGCACAAGATGGCTTATCTACCCTATCGTAGTACACCTAGACCCATTGTGGAGACTTGTATGAGTAGAATTCTTCAAACTCCAACTAATTGCAAAAACTCACAGCGAAGCTAAATTGTCCCCAGAAATGAAATGTAAATATGTAGAAAGTTACATAAATATCGATAATACCTCCCAAAGAACATACTACGGTTTCCACCAACCTGCCCATCAGCTATAAACACAGACCAAAAACTTGCCAATCCATCCAACATTAAGCTAACTGGCCAATTTAAGCCAAGAAGACCAATTAAAGAATAACTAGGCCCAAGACTTCCTATCTGGCCAAGAAACCACAATATACAACTACAGTAAACATCAAAAACAAACGCCAACCCGTCTCTAACCAACCGAAATAACCCCACCCAAACCAAAGGAAGAGAAAAAACTCATTCAATCCCTAAATAAGCCCCAAAATTAGAATATAAATAGCACTGAATCAATATAACACTACAATTTTACAATAAACTGACCAATTGCGACCAAGCACTTCCTCCGCCCGATATCCAGTAACCATTTCGAAGACGGTGTTGACATAAATGATGGGATGGTCAGGTTCAAGAGAATCGGTGACGACGAACCCACATGGCGCAGTTTGAAACAAGTTCTCAACAGGGAAAGGAAGAGGCCCGCCATCGTTGAGTAGGAAGCCCTCCTCCTCCTCGTCTCCGCTCAGATCCGAATTGCTGTCCCACTCCATTTTCCTTTCTTCCAAAACCCAAATATTCTGTTCAACCCATTTACAGATATCCAATTTGGAAGAAAACCCAGAAAAAAATTCCGCCGATCAGAGCCCAGAAAACAGGGTTTTAGCACAAGAACGAACAATTAAGACGGTGGGAACACTCGTAAACCGAAATTGAAGAAGGTTGAGACGATTGAGAGAGGGAGAGATAACGAGTGGTTGAAAGGGTTCGACAATTTAGCTAAGAGTTAAGCTCTCGGATAGATAGATAGAGAGAGAAAGAGAGAGCTTTTGGGTTTGACGGGGTTAATAAAAACTTGGGTTGGTTTCGTGTTCGCTCACCACCGCCCTCTGATGAGAGAAAAATCTGAGGGATAGAGGAAACTGGGTGGTTAAGGCTTAAAGCAAAGGAATGGCCTTTTTGCGGCTTTTATGAGATGTGGATTTTACTGTGGCTAAGGCAACGAGCGGGGCTTGGCTTGGCTTGGTTCGATCGGGCTTTCATTGAGCTTTAGGTCTACGCTAAGTCTTGTTTAGATTGAGAGAAAGAAAAGGGCATCTCATTTTCTCTGTTGTTTTTATCTTCCTCCATTTTTCTTCCTGCTTTCATTTTCCAACACTGGATGCTTGGGTCCTCCTACTCGAGTGCCAGTTCTCACATGTGGGGTAATTGACAAAAATGGCTCAAATATTGGACCTCCTTACAATTTTTTTGTGTTCTTTTATGTGAAAATACTTGCTTACCCATGTTTCAAATATATATATGGTATGTTTTTCTAACGAGTATTATAACTCGGACTTACTAGGTAAAGTGAATGTGAGTATAGTTCAACAGTAAAGCATCATCTCCTTCCTTTGAAGTCAGGAGTTTGAATTCTCACCTCCGTATGTCTTAGCAAGTAGAGCCAATGTGAGTATAGTAGTCCAATGATCAAAGCACCATTTCATTTCTTTGAGGTTGGAGGTTTGAATTCTCACTTTCGCATTTGTTGAACTAAAAAATGACTTCGTATGTGAAAATTTGAACCTATAATCTTTCTTTAAGGATGTTATAAATGTTTTAACGTATGAAGGTACTTAGATGTTGGTAATAGGCAAGGTGGCCAAGTCTTGTCTTTTTCTACCTCAAACAAATTGGTGGGGGCTTTGTTCACAAAGTTGTCTTCTCTTTCACGGTAAATAAAAATGAAAATATAGCATGTTTTTTAAATACATGACACTAAGTTTCCGTTTTAGAAGGTTCTTGGTTTGCATACAACATTTACTATTGTCGACAATATGTTTTTATAAGAGGAAATATCAAGGTACGTTAGTACTTGTTTAGTGATAACAATCAAGTTTATCCTCACTTATAAATGTTAATAAAACCTCTAATCAACAATTTAAGAAATATATATAGTTTCTTGAAATGAAAAAGTTAAAATTTGCCGTTGGAAATTTGAGAGTTTCATATTTTGTTTTAGATTTTTTTTTTTTTTTTAATAGTGGCATAGTGAAGTGTGTTATGAAACATATCAACAACTTTGGTATGTTCTCTTAGTAGTGGCCCTTTACCATTCACCACTACAAAGGTTCATCAAGAATCCAAAATTGAAGTAGGTTGGGGACATGCTAAATTATGGTGTTGGTGAGTATCTAGACAAAGCCAAATTTGCATAATGGAATGTGCTTTCTACTATATAAGGCAATATAAGATAATGTCATAAATGGTTATGAAAGCTTAAGCCTCAAAATGCACATCATTACAAACAGAACATGCTAAAAGGGATAAAATCATACAAAAATAGGTATCTTCACCAAGGTTGTGGAATTTAATATATATATGATGATGATTTGAAGTACAAGTTGGGCTTCATCAATATGTACAGCCCAACTTGGGGGAACCCAAGATCCAAGGCCCACTTCACCTTTGGCCCATTTTGAAGGACTAACCTTTCCATTTATGGTTTTGTCATAAAAAAAATGAAATGTATAGTTTTTTTTAACTAATAAAATATAAAAATTAAGATGCATATTGCTAAATATTTACATGTTATTCATAACACATTGTACAATGTTTATAACAAAATTACATGGCTTATCCATGTTTATGGGTTGCATTATTATTATTATTATTATTTTTTAGTTCAGCAACAATTGGGGTGTGGGATACAAACCTCTGACCTCTTGGTCAAAAGTACATGTCAATTACCGTCAAGCTATGCTCTTTGCATTTATGGGTTGCATTAATAAAAATAGATGGGAACGATTGTGTATTGAATTTTCTAGGAAAAGTCAATTTATGCCCCCAAACTTATGGGATTGTATCAATTAAAACCTTAAGTTAATAATGGTATCAATTTAAACTTATTTTCAGTTTAGACTCTCATTTATAACTATTTACACTCGATTCCATTTAAAATCAACTCAAAATCACTAAATAAAATAAAATTATTCTTATTTCAAAATCCTACTAGAGTAGCAAGAAAAATTAAAAGTAATTCTTATTTCAAAATCCTACTAGAGTAGCAAAAAACCACTCATGTTAATGAAAACTCACTATTGTTTAGTTGATTATAGCATTTAAAGAAGTCTAATACACATGTGAAAATTATTCATTAATTGTGGATCTAAACTGATTCACTTTGGAAAGTGTACGAAAGTTTAGAATTTTCATTGATAAAATTATTAATTTAGAATTTTAAGTTATACAATCCAAAGTTTAGGCTATAAAATGACTTTCCCCCTCAATTTTTAGTAAATTAATGAGATATTTTATATGATACATGTACTTTAGAACTTAGATCCTGCTATATTTTTAGAGTCATCAATATATCTATCACAAATTTTAGATATATTTAATAGACATTATGATTAAAGAGTTTGCAATGAGAGATAATAATAAATCTAAAACTCAATCAAAACTTCTTTTTTTTTTTAGAAGGTCAAGACTTCAATTAAGATCTTTACCCGTGATTAAAGAAATTCAATAGGTTTCTTTTTCACAATACGTGGGGGTGGAGGATTCGAACCACAGACCTCGTGGTTATCAATACCAGTTGAGCTATGCTCTTGTCTAAATTCAATAGGTTTCAAAGTCATATTTGTAATTACTTTTTTTTAATACATCTTTGTAATTACAATTTAAAACCTTAACCTAGTCTACAATTCTATTAACATCGCTATTGCAAGGTTTCAAGCTAGGAACAACTGTCTCATAAGTTGCTCATTAAATTAATAATAATAAAGAATATGTTAAATTATAAGTTTAGTCACTAGACTTTCGGGGGTATGTCAATTTAGTCCCTAAATTTTAAAGATCGTCTAATAAGTCTCTGAACTTTCAATTTTTTTTGTTTAACAGGCCAATGAATTTCAAAAAATATCTAATAGGTCCTGAACAGAAAAGATCGAGTTTTGCGCAACAAGTCTATCCCTCTTGTGAAGGTTTTATGGAGGAACCAATCCTTTGAAGAAGCTACTTGGGAGACTGAAAAGGACATTAGGGAAAGAGATCCGAGTTTATTCTCTTAAGCAATGTATACAAATTTCGAGGACGAAATTTTTATTAGGTGGGGTGTTTGTAACAGCCGTTTATAAAAAAAAAGATTAATTTATTTTTAATTTATTTTAATGTTTTCCAAGAAAATATTTGATTTGAATTTATTTCCTTTTTTAACTTGGAGGTAAATTTGAATTATCCTTCTCAAGGAAATATTCTTTTAGGGTTTTAATTAGGGTTCTATTTAAAAGACCTTTTTCGTTAGCCCTAATTATTTTTAGGCTCGGAATAAAAAAAAGAGAGAAGAAGAACGCATTCTGCACTTTCTTTTCCAGGAAAAAGTAGTAAGTTTTTCTTCCCTTCTATGATTTTCTCTAGTTTTATTTTATTGAAATTGGTTTTCAAACCTTTTGCCCTAAAAAGTTTTAGGTTTTTGTTTTGGCCTAAGTTTTTTATCAAAGTTTCTTTTGGTTTAAATTCAAGATTCAATGAAAATAATTTTTTCCAGAATTTTCCAGCCTTGGATTTCTTTGATTTTGGGGCTGTTTTTGTGTTTAATTTGGATTCTTTTTGTTCAAAAAGTTTTCCATATGATTGCTAAATTGAAGTATGACTTTGATTTCTTCATGAAAAGGGAATGTTTTTACTGATTTTACAACAGTTTTTATTGGGTTTTCAAATCTGGTTTTTGTATTAAAAAGTATCCATTATTGATTTGTTTTAGTGTGAAAAGCTTGTAAAATCCTTGCAGAAAATTTTCTGGGTTATTTATCCCAATTTTAAGATAGCTTTGAAGGTTTTAAAGATTGGAGAATTGAAATCTTGTTTTGTAGTTTAAATGGTTTTGAAAGGTATTTGTGTTTATTGATTTTTGGTATGAAAAAGTTGGATTTTAAAGGGAAATTTTCCAGAATTTCAATGCTGTTTTTGGCACCCATTAAGCCTATTTTCCCAACTCTTTATGAAAAGAATTTGTTTTAAGTGGGAAAATTTGGAGGTTAAGATTGATTGCCATTTGGGTTGGTTCATTAGACCTTTAAGATGAATTTGTTGGTTTCTAATTAGAGAAGTATTGGACATGTTTAGGAAACTGTTGGATTCAAGGTACCGAATTTTGATTTGCTTTGGGCTTAAGATTTGTAGGTTCTAATCGAGGTAAGTAATTTTCACATCCCTTCCAAAATAGAAATTTTGGTTAAAATTGTTTGTTGTAAATTGAAATTGATTTGATCGAAATTGATTTTGTTTCAATTATTTTGTTAAATGAAAGCATGTTTAATGTTTTGTATGTTTTGAAAAGTATGTTTTGAATTGAATCGATAGTGCTATCCGGATATGCCAAATTTTGTTTTGGGATTGTATGCTTTGTAGTAGCCATATTGGAATTGACGGTTATATGTTCTTAATGAAACTTATTTGTGAGAAGACACTTATGTGGTTTGACGTTCCTTTGGAATGTAGATTCATGTGTGTGTTTCACTCACATGGCCTCATACTTAAGTATTTGTATGAAATGTTCTGATTGTAACTTATTTGTGGGAAGACACTTATGTGGTTTGACGTTCCTTTGGAATGTAGATTCATGTGTGTGTTTCACTCACATGGCCTCACACTTAAATATTTGATTTGATATGTTCTGGTCGGTTTTAACCGACAATTATGTATGTATGTCTGATTGGTGTTACCGACGGGTAACCACTTCTGTTCTGGGCTACTCCATTGATGCATCTTTCCCAATATGTTCTGAAAGTATCGTTTGACTGAAAGTTTGTTTGGCTGAAAGAATGATTTTGTTCTAAATATTGAAATGTTTTATTACCTGAAATCTTATGTTTTGTTTTGAACGAAAATGAATTGTGAACTTGATGTGGAAGTTGCTTATTGAGTATTTTTGTACTCATTTTGTGTTTTTAAAATGTTTTCAGATGATGGAGCAAGTGATAGTTCTGACAGCGATTAGGCTAGCGTTCTGGCATGACCAATGAGGACTTATGATCTGGAGGACTTATGATCTGTAGGATTTAGTAGGTTGTAGGTTTTGTTGTTATTGGTATTGTTTAGTTCTTTATTTGTTTGGAATGTTGGACTTGGCTTTGGTTGTAAGCCTTGTTTTCTAAATAATAGATTGTGTTTTTCCGTTTTGTTAAATCGCTTTCGCAATTTTTGAAAGTTTGACCGTACTGAAAAATATTGGTCGTTACAGTTAACTTTCAATTTTGTGTCTAATAGGTTCCTAACATATTCAAAATTTTGAAAGATTAACTAATCTATTAGATATGAAATTGAATTTTATGCTTATTATGACTCTAAACTTCCAATTTTATGTCTAGTAGGTCTATAAATTTTAAGGAATGTTGAATAGGTCGAGGACTTAAACACAAAATTGAGAGTCGAGAAACATATTAAACACAAAAGTGAAAGTTTAAGGACACATGAAATATTTTTTTTTTAAAGTTTAGAGACCTATTGAACACATAATTGAAAGTTCGAAGGCCTATAGGATACTTTTTAAATTTCAACGATCAAATTGCCACATACCTAAACTAAACTTGTGATTTAACCTAAAAAAAACCGCATTCATTTTTACTCATAAATGCATCAAAATTACGATCAAACACATTTCAAGTCACTATTTTATGACCATCGCAATGTTTTTGTCCCAGTACTTTTATATGAATATGAACTCGAACGAATCTATTTAGTCTTGATTTTCAAACAATAGTTTCATCAGATCACTCCCCCCACATTTTAACGTTAAAAATCATCAAAGATTTAAAGACTGCATTCTCTAAAACAAAGAACTAAATTATTGCCCATAAAAGAATAATGGAAGCCAACAAGAGCATAACTCAACCGGTATAAAGTATGTGCTTATGACCAAGAGGTCATGAGTTCAAATGTTGTTGAACTTAAAAAAAACAAACAGAGGTAGAGAGATCAAAACAACAAGAATATAGGGCCCAGAAAAGAAATATGTTTATTATATACCAGCAGATTGCTACAGCCTACAACCATAATTTATGTTCAAAGGTAAAAGAATATCCTTGAAACTGAGACTGCTGCAAAACTTCATGAAGATGAATCCATAATAACTCAATATATTCTCCTATCAGAACCATCAAGTGACTAACCAGAATGAATTATAAGTGAGCTGGTAAGGTGTTTAATGTTTTGTAATGGTTATTATATATCTACACGTACTTCTCTATAAATGAACAAAGAAATAACCAGCAGGAATACCTAGAGAGATCAAGAATTCATCATCTCCCTTACATGGGAAGCAAGCCTTTGCGTAGAATGATTATCGAACGAATCATCGATGTTCTTGATCTGAAACACGAAATTCATAGCATCTTGGTATTTTCTTGCTTTACAATAACCATCCACTACAATCTTGTAGGTAAGTTCATTGGGTCTGCAATTGTTCTGAATCATGTAACTAATGACTTCATCTACCTCTGCAAACATTCCGCGTCCTGCATACCCCGACACGAAAGTGTTGTAGGTGAATATGCAAGGACGAATCCCTCGAGCTGTCATTTCAGACATAATTCTTATAGCTTCTTGCATGAGCCCTTGTCTGCAGAAGCCTTTAATTATGGTGTTGTACGACACGAGATCAGGTTTTTCGCCAGATTTCATTAGTCCCTTGAGGATTTCTTCTGCTTTCCAGCATTCTCCTCTTCTTGCATACATATTCATTAAGCTATTGTAGGTGACTAAATCCGGTTGAAGTCCACCTTCACGAATCAAGTGCAACATCTCGTGGGCCCTTTCGTACATGTTATTTTTAGCGAAAATTGATAGCATAGAGTTGAATATAACCATGTCAGGCTTGTATCCATTCTTCATCAACTCCTCAAATGCCCTTTCCATTCCTCTAACTGCTCTGCACTTGAAGTTTGCAAGAATGAGGGTTCTCAAAAGAACCCAGCTGGGGAAGATATGACCATCATAAATGTCTTTCTCAATCCTCTCTAATCCTCTCACATTCCCTCCTTTTGCATAGCAATGAAGCATCAATGAGAATGAGGTTTCATTAGGTTTAAATCCCTTGTTCCTCATATCTAGCAAGACAGATTCTGCTGCTTTCCAATCCCCTCGCCGAGCCAAAGCATTCAGAAGGGCATTGTAAGTTGTAACACATGGTGTGAATCCAGCTTTAATCATCTCATCATACATCTTCGCGGCATCAATCTCTGACCCACAACGGCCATATGCACTAATCAAAGTGTTAAATGTGTCTCTACCTGGTTCAAAACCACAATTTTTCATCTCCCTAAAAACATGGTTCACAAACTTGTGCTTCCCCTTGTCGCCACACATGGCAAGCATAGTGTTCCAAGTTATCCGGTTTGGAGAACATCCATTTATTCTCATATCACCAAGTATCTTTATCATTTCCTCCGACCGTGACTTCTTTCCCAGCAATGCAAGAATAGAATTGTACGTGCACACATTAGGAACACATCCTGATTTCTTCATCTGGTTAAATAATTGCAACGCCTTCACCTCCTTCCCTGCCCTACCATAGGCATTTATGACAGTAGTATAAGTCACAGCATTCGGCATCACACCTTTGTGTGTCATTGTGTCAATTACAGCAGCTCCTTCCTCGTAGAATCCAGCCCGAACATAAGCTGCTACAAGCTCATTGTAAGTAACAGAGTCCGGGGCACAATTATTATCCTCCATTTCTTTCAAGATGTTTAAAGCCTCTGAATAGATCCCTGCTTTTCCAAACACTTGAAGTAGAGCATTGTAAGTGACAGTTCCTGGCTCATAACCACTTGACTTCAACCCAACAAAAAAATCTTTAGCTTCATTGATTAGACCCTCTCTTCCACATGCAGATATCACAGTACTACAGGTGAATTCATCAAATTGCAAACCTTCACTCCTCATTTCATCCAACAATCCTAAAATTTTATCCCAAGAGCGACCCATTTTCCCATAAACATCAAGCATGACATTGTAAGTAACCAAACTTGGAGAAAGGCCACAGTCCTTCATTCTCTCAAACATGGCAATGGCTTGCTTATACTTGCCACTGCGAGAATAAGCATGAAGAATGGTGGTGCAAGCTCGAACATCAAGCGAGTATTTGTCAATGGGAATTTCGTCAAACAGCTTGAGTGCAATCGAATATTTCGATTCTCTTCCAAGAATTCTTATCATAAGTTCAACAGCTTTATTGTCTAGTTTCACATCTCCAGAGCCAGAATTCGACACAACCCATTCAAACAACAAAATAGCTCTCTCACTATTACCCGAAAGGTCTAGCGCTTTCAACAGACTGACCAAATCAACTTCAAGCAACTCGAACTTGACAGAATAAAAAAAAACATTCAAGCTATCAAAAGGCTGTTCAGCGATTGAATTAAGCAACCACATACCCTTTTTGGAGAGAAAATGAAGAGGCCCATCTCGAATCTCCTCGTCATTGTACTCAAATTGCGAAGCTGAATTCAACGCGGGTTTCTTCAACTGAGGCCCTTCTCTCTGTTTCCTGGTTGAATCCACCGAAATTTGAAGAGAAGGCAAATGGGCAACATTCTTTTGCGCAACATTTACAGGTTTGAGCTTGTGGACACTGTCATTGGGCGACAGAGACAATTGAAGAAGATGCTGAAGAAGGGTATCGATCGGAAAAGAGGAAGACGGCGGCGATGGAGGAGGAGGTGGAAGAGTTGTTGAATTGAACTTCAAAGTTTGAGATGGTTGAATGGGCCTACTCACTGGAAGTGGGCATCTGTTGGGGAAGAGGGCGCCTTCCATTTGAGCTTGAGGTTCGAGCTTTTCGACGGAATAAAAATGGCGGAATTGAGCTCGATTATTGATGGGGTTGAAGGATAAGGCGACTGAATCCACAGAGTGAAAGGCTTAGCCGAAGCATTTGGGCTTAATTCAAAGAGTGTGAGAGAGAGGAGGAAGGAACGGTTGGCCTTTATTTGGAGAAGATGGCATATAGCCATTTGAGGGGAAGATTGACATTTCAAGCCACATAAGGTTTTGGTTTTTTACTTTTGAAAAGATTTTGGATAAAGTGATGAACCATAGAAATAAAATGTTATTTATTTATTTGTGAGAAACAAGTAGAAATGGAATGATACTCAAAGCGGGGAGCTAATTGGTATATACTCCCGACCAAGAGGTCAGAGACTTGAATCTCCCACCTCAAAGGTTGAAGTACTCTAGAAAAAAAAAATGATACTTAAAATAATTGTAATGAGTGGCAAAAGTTGAGTGGTTAATGGCAACTTTTATAAAATATTGTAAATATGGCAAAGTTTTTAAATCATTTTTTTTAAATCCTCGTTTTGCCCCTGGTTTGGTTTTGATTCTATCACTGATAGAATCTATTAGTAACAGTGATAGATTCTATCAGTCAGGTTGGGGACAAACTTTATTGATTCTAACTTACTGATTCTATTATGAATTGCTAATTATAAGTTATTGTCTGAGTTGTTGTGTATTGATTTTGAGATTAATTTCAGGATGTAGAGGAAAAATGGTAGAAAAAAAAAAGTTGGTTATGATTTATCGGTGATAGAAAATCTTCTATCATTGATAGATTCTATCAGTGATAGAAAATATTTGATCACCATATAGTTATAGAAATCACCGTATCAGTTATAAAAGATTTCTATCACGGATAGAAAGATCTTTCTGTCACTGATAGAAATTTTTCTATCATTGATAAATAGATTCTATCAGTGATAGAAAATATTTCCATCATTGATAGATATATCTATCAATGATAGAAATCTTCTATCGGTGATAGAAATCTAGAAAATCTTTCTATCATTGATAGATTGATAGAAAATCTTCTTCACCGTATCAGTTATAGAAGATTTCTATCACTGATAGAAATCTTCTATCACTTGATAGAATCTATCAGTGATAGAAATCTTCTATCACTTGATAGAATCTATCATCTTTCTATGATATAAATCTTCTATCACTAATAATCTATCAGTGGTAAAAGGTTTCTATCACTGATAGATTCTATCGGTGTGGTAAAAGGTTTCTATCACTGATAGATTCTATTGGTGATATAGGTAGAAAGATTTCTATCACTGATAGATTCTATCAGTGAGAAAAATAGAATCTAGTAGTGATAGAAACTTAGAAAGGGTATTTTGGTAATTTAAACGATATGAAGAAAATATTTTGCCATTTTTGCAATTTTTTTACGGGTTGCTATATTTGCCAATATTTTGGCCCATTTTATTATATATGCAACTAGCCCTAAAAAAAGTTGAAAAGAAATGGATTTCTTTTATTCTATTTAATAATTCATATATATAAATTGATTTTTAGTTTGTTAATTCAATGTAGATATTAATTACTCATAGGAATATATTGATGGACATTTCAAAGAAAATTCTTGTAGATCTTTTGTGAATTTCACGACGGTAACAAAAACTTAATTGAGACTTGAACTAATTGTTGATTATCTAATAAATAATTAAACCTGGGTTCTTCTCAATAAATCATTAGAGACTAAAAGAGTAGGTTATAAGTTTTAATAAATCATTAGAGACTAAAAGAGTAGGTTATAATTCACGACGGTAACAAAAACTTAATTGAGACTTGAACTAATTGTTGATTATCTAATAAATAATCAAACTTGGGTTCTTCTCAATAAATCATTAGAGACTAAAAGAGTAGGTTATAAGTTTTAATAAATCATTAGAGACTAAAAGAGTAGGTTATAAGTCGTCGTCTTCTTCTTCTTCTTCGTACTTCAATAGAATAGGTTATAAGTGGATTTATAAAAAAAAAAAAATTGATTACCCTCTAGATGAAAACAAATCCTATACATAAGGCTAGGTTAGTGGCTAAACGGTTTATACAAAGAGAGTGTATAGACTATGATAAAGTATTCTTTTTCGTTGCGAGACACACCTCTATCTTGATCTTGCTTGCTTTTGTTGCTTGTTACAATCTTGAGTTAAAACAAATGTATCTTGATCTTGCTTGCTTTTGTTGCTTGTTACAATCTTGAGTTAAAACAAATGTATGTCAAAACTGGATTTTTGTATGGTGAGCTTAAGGAGACCATTTACATGGATCAACCTCCCAATTTTGAAACTCCTAAACAAGGAAAAAAAAAGTTTGTCTTGTGAAAAGATCTATACAAAGTTATAGGTAATTTTGGATCACTCTGAGATGTAAGGAACTGAAAAGGATAGCACAACACCAACCCGAAGTCACGGCTAGGAAGCGGACCCCTGAGGAGGAATAGGTCGGAGGATTGGGCCAAGGTCGAAGGGACTGGGCCTTGGCCCAATCCCATGCTCGGCCTCGACCCACCTGTGGGTTGAGGTCCCTCTCCCTATGCTCGGTTCCTGGTGTCCTGGGTCAGCTTGGTTCGACCCCGAATCGTCTCCAAACGCCTAAAAGCCCTAAAACAGGAAACGATATATAAACTCTTCTTCCTCATTGAAGAAACGATCTCGAACCCTACTCTCTGAATTCTCTCTTCTTCCTCTAACTCTCTGGTCTTGCTCATCTTCCTTCTGCTTTCTGACTTAAGCATCGGAGGCGGTGTGGCAAGCACCACACCGGTGTGTAGGTTTACCTTGTCTTGCAGGCCACGTCTTCCCCCTGTCATACAAATTTACTGTTGGTGGCACGTGAAGGTCAAGTGAGTTCTCCCCGCCCAGATTTTGGCATCAACAACACTATTGTATGTTACCATTTTGTTTGAGATGTAATCAATGATGATTTAGTTACCATTAAAAAGGTTGATACTAAATTGAATGCTATTGATATGTTTACTAAAAGCATTGCCTTATGAGATAAATTTAATTTTTGCGTGAGAATTTTGCAACTGGACCATGAGTATATTACCTTTTTTTTTTTACAATATGTAGGGTGGAGGATTCGAACCACATACCTCTTAGTCATTAGTACAAGTTTTATGCCCGTTGAGTTAAGCTCATGTCGACGTGGGTATATAACATATTGGTGTTTGACTAAGTTTGTACTTAATTTGGTTCAACAATTTGTACCCTCAAATTGAAAAAGGCCAAAAGTACTAGATATTGTACCAATGGTTATCCACAATTTAAACTCATAATTTTACTTTGTGTATTGTCTATTTTTCCCTTTTATTATACAATTTGTAAATTTTGTTTAGAATTAATTCATGGTATGAAAATTTGTTTTCTCACATGTTCTCCTATTGCTACTTCGAAAATTTAAATATATTTTCTATATCATTTCTTTAAGAACTTTATTCATTTCGTAGTTGATACCGATATTCAAATTAATCTTTATTTTATCTAGAAATAGGTAAATGTAAATTGCAAAGGACTTTAAAGGAATAGTATGAAGATTGCAAAGGAAAAAGTTATAAATTTAAGAAAAGAAAAATACAAGAAAAAAGAAACTTAGAATTTGTTTTTTTAAAAAAGTAATTGCATAATAATTGGACTATTAATATATTAATACCAAAAAATTTTATTAGCCATTTTCTTATAAAAAAAATAATAAGTTATATGCATGTTAATGAATGTGGATAACTCCAATTCCATATACTAATGGAAGTTGTGAGGATGTTTGTGCAATAATGATTAAATGTGAGAATATTTAAAATTTTAAATTTCAATAAAAATAATTTTAAATAATGAATATGGTACTTATTTCGTTAAATAATATTTCTTTTTGTTATACTTTAAAATTTTAAAAGTATGTTTCATTTATAATATTTTAAGTAAAATGAAGTGTGACATCCCACCAGAGTTATTGAAAGAAAAAATGCTCATTTAAAAAAAATTAGGGAATGCTCACTACGTAACCAGTAAAATGAATTAACAATTTTGATAAAACCATCCCATTTTTTCAATCATCTAACTTAAAAAGAGTCATTTTTACAATTATGTAAGTTTAGGGCTTAATTTATAAGACAAAATTTAGGATTGCAATTGCAACCATCACAATATTTTATGGGTGGTTTTATGTTTTTTAATGGATTTTGATACAAAAACTGTATACTGGTCCAAATATGTATGAAATTAGAGGTGAAAAATATGTACATGTTGATGGTCAAATTTGGTCGAGAGGAACTCACCTGACCTTCACGTGCCACCAACAGTAAATTTGTTTGAGAGGGGGGAAGACGTGGCCTGCAAGACAAAAAAACCTGCACAGCAGTGTGGTGCTCGCCACACTGCCTCCGATGCTTAAGTCAGAAAGCGGAAGGAGGAGAGCAAGAGAGTAAGAGGAGAGAGTAGAGAATAGAGTTCGAGATTCCTTCTTCAGTGTTGAAGAAGGGTTTAAATACCTGCTCCTGCTCTAGGTTTTCAAACGTTCGGAGGCGATTCTGGGCTAAACCGAGTGGAACCGAGGCGGCCAGGAGCAGCAGGGACCGAACGGAGGCGGAATGACTCGGCCCACGCAAGTGGGCTGAGTGGTCGACCTCGGCCAAGGCCCGGTCCCTCCGACCATGGCCCGACCTTTTGGCCTGTTTCGCCTCCGGAGTCCATTTTCCGATCCTATTTCTAGACTCGTGTCGGGTTGTCCTCGTCAGCTCCTTGTACATTGGAGTGATCCAAAATTACCTATAACATTAAGCTCCCACTCTTGAATTGGGATTCAGGTGCGACTTGCTGCTATAGGTCGAGCTCCTCAAGCCCGATTTAAGAGTAATGATCTTTGCCTTGTGCTGATCTATGTGCAAATTTATTGTCATCCTGCAAGATAGGATAGAAATAGACAAAGTAGAAGCTCCTTGAATAGGGGTTAGGTGAAATGGAAATGAGAAAGGTGAGAGATTACAGAAATGATTGGAGGGCCTCGTCCTCGGCCTCGGGATGAGGTCGAGCATGACATTTTTCTGACCCTCGTACTTGGTCATCCGGAGCGCTTCATAATTTAAAATTTGGGGTCGGCCTTGGTCCCATTTGCTGACCTCTTTGGTCATCTCCTCCGAATTATTGAGTTTTTACCTCCCGACTTGCTTTTTGTTTGACAGGGAGTGCATATCCCCTCTTGCTTTTTGTTTGATAGGGAAGCATATCCCCTCTTGTTTTTTGCTTAATAGGGAAGCATATTTCCTCTTGCTTTTGTTTGATAGGGAAGCATATCCCCTCTTGTTTTTTGTTTGATAGGAAAGCATATCCCCTCTTGCTTTTTGTTTGATAGGGAAGCATATCCCCTCTTGCTTTTTGTTTGACCGGGAGTACATATCCCCTCTTGCTTTTTGCTTAACAGGGAGGCATATCCCCTATTGCTTTTTGTTTGATAGGGAAGCATATCCCCTCTGTAGCCTCTTTGAAAATGTTCTAAATTTTTTTGAGGCAGAGACATACGTTTGAACTCGAGCTTCCCAATTGTGTAAGCAAAAGTAACAAGGAATCTTTCCATTTAAAAGGGAAACATTACATTTGACCTTGAATAGAAATCTAATTCTACTTACCCTATTAAATGCAATAACGTAAACAAAACAATCAACAAAGAAGCTAAC
This sequence comes from Luffa aegyptiaca, assembly GCA_017139565.1. Taxonomy (NCBI): domain Eukaryota; kingdom Viridiplantae; phylum Streptophyta; class Magnoliopsida; order Cucurbitales; family Cucurbitaceae; genus Luffa; species Luffa aegyptiaca. Next base: position 42,133,629 of record CM029402.1, on the reverse strand, counting down.
AAAAAATGAACCACTGAATGTATCTAAATAATAAGTACTATAATTTCAAGGTAGGGTCAGCCTCAGCTTTGGCAAGGGTCGACTTCTACCTTGAATATCTCCTGCTGCGCTTCAAAAGATAGTTTTGATCTCTAAAAGGGGTTCATCATCTCCTCGGCCTCGGCCATCCTTGGTCGGCCTCGGCCTCTTCTGGTTTTCATCTGCAACAAACTCTTTCAGGAGTCCACGGCGGATCAGTGTTTCGATCTCATCTTTAAGCTGGATGCAATTTCGGGTAGAGTACCCGTGGTCTCGGTAAAAAAGACAGAACTGGCTTTTATCTCTCCCCTCCAGACCTGTCTTCATTTTTCCAGGATGTCTTAGGAGATCTGTATTTGTAATCTCCATTAATATTTGCTCCTGTGGAAGAGAGGTGGGGGTATATTCCTTGAATTTACCCACGGGGTCTGTTCACCCTCGACCTCGATCGTTGTCATGTGATCTCCGTCTTTTGTGGTTGTGGTCTTTGTCTCTGTCCTGGTCATATGACGAAGGCTTTACGGATTCCTGTTTTGTTGTTTCTTTATTTGACTTGAGCAGTTCTTCTGCATTTATGAACTTTTGTGCCCTAGAGACAAACTCAGCAGAAGTACGAGGCTGGCTCTCACCGATGGAACTCAAGAGCTTCTCATCCTATAGTCCAGCTATGACGGCGATTAGGGCTACTCCGTCATTGTTTCCCTCAACCTGAAGGGTTTCATTGTTGAAACGTGATATGTAATCATGCAAAATCTCTTCCGGTCCCTGCTTAATAGTTAGTAAGTTGAATTGAGGCTTACACTGGTCTCTTGCCCCTAAAAATTGCGTGACAAAAGCTCGGGACAACTCTTTGAACGAATTTATAGATCTCCTAGGCAACTTTCCAAACCATCGTCTCGCCGCTCCTGTTAGAGTGAAAGAAAAGGCTCGACATTTGATGGCCTCAGAAGCTCCATGAAAATCCATCCATGACCTGTACGTCTCTAAGTGGTGCCCAAGGTCTTTCTTACCGTCATACTGCTGGTGAAGGGATTGGAATTTCATAATTCCGTAAAGCAGAAGCTTAATTGGGACCGATTCGTAGTTAATTTTGTTTCTACCAAAATACCAATAGATTGGAAAAAGTTTACAAAACATATTCTATAGAAACTTAAGGCTAAGCATACAAAAATTATTAGATCTAAATCTAATAGAGAAAGAGAAGCAAACCTCCGTTGACGTCTCTGAAAATCAAGAATTATTCTTGATTGCTCTGTAACAACGAAGAACGCCACCATTTGATCTTCCTCGCTATAACTCTGAGATTAGGAACGTAGTTGTGGGACTACCTAATCTTGAATGGGAAAAACTCTTAGAGAGAAAAATTCTCTCTAGAGTTCTTGAGTTGAGAGAATATGAGAGGGAGGCTAGAATGAGACTTTAGGGTTAGGGTTCTCATAACCTTTCCTTTTATAAGAGAGGAAACCCTAATGTGAGGTTAGAAAACAATCTTGACCGTTAGATCAAGATCAATTAATTAATTGATTAAATCAATTAATTAATTTATCTCATGCACATTTAAATCTTATTTAAATGTAATTCTCTCACATAATATATAGTTTAATTAAACTTAATTAAATTGCATTTAATTAATTCAATTAAACAAATCAATTAATTAATTTCATAATTAAATATCACCCATATTTAATTAATTACACATTAGAATTATATTCTAATAATTCCCTCATAGACTATAGTTTAATTAAATCTTATTTAATTTAAACTAAATTGAATAATTAATTAATTCATGATTAATTAATTCATCTTCTAATTAAATACCACATATTTAATTAGACATATATTTGAACTCTTTTAAATATATTAATCTCTCAATTTAATAAAGTTTAATCTCAAATTAGACTTTATATTTTAATGCATCACTATACATTATATTAATTTGTATCCCATACAATTAACTTAATTCCCAATATGAATTTGGACTATTCAAATTCTCTCAAGATATAATTGTTCCTAATTACTCTTTACGAGCTAGCAGGGGGACCTAATGGACCTACAGATCAGAAGCTCCAATGATATGAGGTTAACTGATTAAACTCATTAAACGGGTTAACTAATATTCATTAATTGTGGGTCATTCCACTAAAGACCCACAACTGAACTCTTCTCACTGTAGAACATTTCTGTGTCCACGGATATAGACCTATACTAGTAAGTCAATCCTTCACGAGTGTCCGTAACCACAGTTGGGTCAAATTACCGTTTTACCCCTGTGTTACATCTGTCTCCTTAAGTACCAGTGCTCCTCTAATGAACAACCTGTTTATGGTTCAACCAATGAACAGAAAGTCCTTCTCGGGCCAATGAGGGGGCGAGATCTCTTTGTTCAAGCCCCAAAGTCACCACTTAAGGGAACACTCATCTACTTCTCCTAGAAGTGGGAAGGAGTGAATTTCTTCTTGTGTTGTCATGTCCCCAGCCTCCCACTCGGTCTTGTCCCCAAAAAGGAAGGCATATTGAGTCGGCGTATTGGCCACTCTCACCCATGCTAATCAAAGACAATCCCTCATGAGAAGGAGTTCATGACACACTCAGGATTAAGACTGAGTTACCTAGGTCATCCTATTGAAACAGTAACCTAACTAGTTAACGGTGTTATATCTAGTGGTTTACTATTTCATGGTCCGGTCTTATGCAAACTCATTGCATAGGATACCCTCGCTCGCATGTCTACTACATGGACGCTTTGGATCAATACGTTTGTATCAAATACAAAGTAGGTCGTATCTCATAGAGTTACTAGGATAAGGTACCCAACCTTATCCTCGTACTATAGACCTTTTAGGTTGTTACTTGAACATCGATCCTCGTATGTCCCCACATACTAGTTCAAGTTACATACAAACAACCTTGGATCTTAGTTTATTGGATTTGGGTCAAATTGTGCAATATTTAACAATAACACTTTATTGTAGAAACTCAATAACACTTTATTGAAAACAAGTATACAATTTGTATACAATTTGTTTACATTCACTATCTACGAGTTTTAGGGCATAAAACCCAACAAACTCCCACTTGAACTAAAAACTCTAGTTTAGTGGGATGTACAATAATCTATATAGCAGCGGGTGTATAAATACATTTATAAAACATATACAATGTACAAATACAATAAACTAGAGCATCACCATACCCATTACATAGTGATTAATGGTATCACTGCACCCATTACATTTCTCCCACTTGCCCTAGATTTCATCTTTGTACATAACTCGTAGACCTAGACCTTCTAAATGACCCTCATACACTTTAGCCGAGAGAGCCTTCGTGAATGAATCAACAAAATTCCATTTAATTCAATGTGCCTGTTTGTCTTGGGTTGCGAGGTTCTTTTGAATTTGCCACAACACCACTGTATCACAAGTGTGATGGGTAAGTTCACATTTGGAATAAATTTCAAATCAATCAAGAACTTCCTTAGTCTTACAGTCTTTATCGCTGCTTCACAAGCAGCTATATTTTCGGCCTATATGGTCAAGACTGTAACTTTGTCATACTATAGCTCCTTTGTAAGGATTGACCAAGGATACTGATGTAGATTTCCTCAAATCCTTATCATTCTTAAAATCCATGTCAGTGTATCCTGTAAGGATCAAATCCTTAGTCCCATACACGAGCATATAGTTCCTCTTTCTCCTCAGATACTTGAGGATATTCTTAACTGTTTTCCAGTGATCAAATCTTGGAAGAGATTGATACTTACTGACAATCCCTACTACATAGGGCATTCGTCTCATGTCCTCAACCTCTTGAGGTGTCTTAGGAAACAGTTTCTTAGACAAAAGAAGTCCATGCCTGAAAGGTAATGAACCTTCTTGGAATTCTCCATCTCATATCTAACTAACATTTTGTAGATATAAGACGCTTGAGACAGGACTAGCATTTTGTTCTTTCGTTACCCAACAATTTGGATCCTAAGAACAAACTAAGCTTCTTCCAAATCTTCCATTTGGAAATGAGCTACTAGTCACTTTTACTAGTGAGTAAGATAACCTACATCATTCGTAATGACTAGGATATCATTAACAAAATGATATTGACAGTCTACAACACTAATAAAGCTACTGAACTATTGATGGTCTTCTTGTTAAGACAAGATTCATCAATGTTCTGATCAAAGCAAAAAGATTTGATCACAGTATTGAATCTTATATTCCAAGATCGAATCGCTTAGGTCAATCCATGAATGGATCACTTAAACTTGCAAACCCTTTTGCTTTTGATCTTGCTAAATGAACCATTCTGGTTGAGAAATGTATATACTCTTCTCAAGATTACCATTCAAAAGGGTAGTCTTGACATCCATTCAAAATGGACAAGAGTTCTAACAGACTTCAACATGACGACAAGAGATAAGAATTTCTTACAGTCCCCTGTCTCTGGGTATAACCCTTTGCCTCAAGTCTAACCATAAAATTACGTCTCGTTTCTTCTTGTAGATTCATTTGCAATCCACAGGCGTTACCCTATTAGATAGATCTACAAAGTCCTAGATGGAATTGAAATCACAGTTTTTAATTCTGGGTCCATTGCTTTAATCCATTGGTCCTTGTTAACATCATTCATTGCCTTGCTTTAAGACAATGGATCCTCAATGCCATCATCAAGTATAATGATTTGGGCTTCAGTTAAGCCCATGTAACAGTCAGGTTGTAGAACAACCCTCCCACTGCATCGAGGCACTCTCAACTCTTGAGATAGATGTAACTAACCAATTGTATTGGCCCCATCAACAACTCTTGTTGAAGGTCCAACATCATCAACAACCCTTGTTGACTTATCAACAAATCTTGTTGATATTTCTGTAGCTTCATCAATTAATTTACTTAAAACAACCTTACTTTGTGGCTTATTATTTCTCATGTGGTCTTCTTCTGAGAATGTAGCATTTGTCGGTACAAATTCTTTATTCTCTTGTGGATTGAAGAAGTATCCACATCTCTCGTTTTCATGGGACAGCCTACGAATAGGTATACTTTTGAACAATGTCCCCAAAAATAACGTAAACCATTTTTACGCCTTGTCCACAAATCAAAAGATGTTTTAAAAAAAAAACATTTTTGATGGAACGTTGTTCAAAATACACACTGCAGTCAACACTGCATGACCCCAAAACGAGTCAGGCATAACTTATTAATAGCTCATCATGGACCGAAAGATAAGGGTAAAAAATATACCTATTTTACCCTTATATTTAGCTCATTTCTTGGTTAAATGTTGTATGTTGTGATCAATTTACTATTCCCGAGTTCAAAATATTCTTACTTTGACAAGTTAGGGTGTTGAGAATCACTTTTGTCAAATTTAACTTATTTGTGCTTAAAAAGACTTGATTTTAAGAGAATTTGACTTAGTTTGTTGCTGTGCAGAAAAACAGAGGAAAAGCTGGAATTCCCCAGAAATGCGACCGCATTTCTGGGAAGGCAAAAATGAAATGCGACCGCATTTCTGGAAAAATCTGAGACCGTTCCGAGTCGTCCGCGGGTCGTTGTTGACGAGTCTTCTTCGCACCTAACTGGCTGTTTTGACCTCGAAACTGACTGGGCAACCTTCCAGAACCTATTTCGCAGCTCCTCAACCACTTTCTACACTATATAAGCTCAAGGTTCGAAGTCAAATTCAAGCATAACTCACTTGGAAGAAAAGGGTGGTGACAGAACCTTGGCTCGACGCCAATGAGTAGGGATGCCCGAGGTCCTTCTTAGATGACTGAATTCTAACCTGAGTTAGACATCAAACCTTGTGGTTTGTAGAGAGTCTCACCCATTCCCACCTTGTAAAAGTGAGAGAGTGGAGTGTCTTAGCGAACTTTAGAAGGATTGAGTAAATAGAAAAACCCATAATATTTAGCTATCTCCTTTATTTCTAGCTCTTGAATCTTTTCATTATTCTGTATAATTTACATTCTTATTTCAATGAAAATGTGTTCATTTGCTCTTTATCCCATCATGAGTAGCTAAATCCCGTTGAGGGGTTCAATGTGGTGAATTCCCTTAGGGTTTAATGGCTTGAAAGTGCTTTATTTGCTTAAGTTGTGTTCAATGCATGTCATTCTTTATTGATTATCACTCTAATCTTGCTGAGTTTAATTTGATCACTTAGACTTTGCATGCTATGTGAGTTTGATCTCGAAAGGGACAAACGATATCGGTTCTCATAAAGGTGATATAGGAGAAAAAGCTCGAAAGAGATTGTTCGGCAGTATAGGGCAAGCTGCCTAAGACACCCTATGTCGACTATAGGGTTATAGGTTGCATTCGTGAAATATCTATGTCGGAGTTGAGTCACAGAAATGTGCATAACGGTACTCGCTTAGCCTTCTAACGGTTCTTGGGAGCAAGGCCAAATAGAAGTTAAATCTGACCCAATGCATTGAATAGACTTAAGTTAAATACTACATGATTATGGTTATTGCCTTTGGGATGAATCCATGTTGAATACCTCGTTTATTTCTTATTGTTATTCTTTTAGTTATTTGCATGTTTATTTATCTTTTGTAAAAACCAATCAATCAATCTTATTTCTTTGGTTACCTTTTCAAAAGCAATCATTTGAGCAGTTTCTTCATCAAATCTGAATTTCCAATTTAGTCCTCGTGGGATCGATACCCTTGGAATACTTCTAAGGTTTTTTTATTACTACGTGCGACAATGTATACTTGCACTAGGGTTAGCTGAATTTATCTTTATTATTATTATTCATCTTATCTCACATTCCATCCATTCAGCTGACGACGCACCACCGAACCATATCCAACAAGATTCAATTTCTCCTTTCTGATACAATTTCTCCCACTACTTTAACATATTGGTGAAGGGAATAAAAGTCCCCACGCAGCGGAAGCGCATCGATTGGACCTTACGCCGTATATTAATTAACATTAAAATACCGTTACGAAAACTCAAACAAACTTTAAACACTCTTTAAAGTTGCTGGAAAATCAGCTTAAACATGCTTAAAAGTAAATCTAAATTTATTTTCATGCTTTTCTAAAGAAAAGGGGAAGAACCGTTACAAACCTCCGTTGTAGACTTGACCGTTCGTCGCCAACGATGCTCCAACGAACAACACGCAGCAGCCTCCTTTGTCTTGTGATCGCTGGAAAATTCTTCTTGAATGACACAATAACCAAGAGGTTACACCGGTATGACTCTAGGTCTAGGAGGCAAAAGACTTGTGGGAGTGTTTCTCTAAGAGGGAGGCTAGAGAGAATTCTAGGTCTTGTCTTGAGAGTCTAAGAGCAAGAGCAAAGTGTCAAGTGTCCCAGACCAATTAGGTCTAGTGTTCTATTTATAGAAGAGAGGCCATGAATAAAATATTCAATTAAATCAATCTTTTCCAAAATTGATTCAATCTTATTCCTTAATTAATCAATCATGATCAATCAATTCCACAATTGATTAATCTTTTCCACAAATGACTAATTACTTCCATAAGTGATTAGATCATTTCCATAAATGATTAATCACTTCCTTAAGTGATTAATTATTTCCATAATTGATTAATTCCCACCAATTAAATATCACATATTTAATTTCCGGCCTAGAATTAATTAATTTGCCCAAACACATTTTAGGCCTTAAATTAATTAATTCATTATTTGAACTCTTTCAAACTTCCATAAATTTATATTTGAATTTCTTCAAATATTAATTTCTCTCATAATAATATATCAATATATATTATATTTGTTTCCCTTAGTAAATTGAATATTTTCAATTTACATTTATTACTTAGTTGCCTCAAATTACTTTATGAGCTACCAGTGGGACCTAATGGACCTGCAGATCAGAAGCTCCAACGATGTGAGATTAATTGGTCAAACTCATTAACCACATTAATCAATATTCGTTAACTGTGTGTTCATTCCACTATAGACTCACAGTTGCACTCTTCTCACTGCAGACATATTTTCTGTGTCCACGGATATAGACCAATATCGACTAGTTAGTCCTTCACGAGTGTCCGTAACACCAGCTGGGTCAAATTACCGTTTTACCCCTGGGTTACCTCTATTTCCTTAAGTACCAATTCTCCTCTAATGAACAACCTGTTTGTGGTCCAACCATCAAACAGAAAACCCTCTCGTGCCATTGAGAGGGTAGGGCCCTTTGTTCAAGACTCGGAGTAACCACTTAAGGGAACACTCATCTGCTTCCCTAAAGTCGGGAAAGAGTGAATTCCATCTTGTACGATTATGTTCCCAGCTCCCCATTCGGTCTTGTCCCCAAAGTGGTAGGCTTATTGAGTCGGCGTATTGGCCACTCTCACCCATACAAATCAAAGGACAATCTCTCATGAGCAGGAGTCCATAATCAACTCAGGATTAAGACTAAGTTGTCTAGGTCGTCCTAGTGAAATAGAAAACCAACTAGTTAACGGTGTTATAACCAGTGGTTACTATTTTGCGGTCCGGTCTTATGCAAACTCATTGCATAGGATACCCCCACTCGCATGTCTCCTACACGAACGCGTTGGATCGCAGCATTTGTATCAAATACAAAGTGGGCCGTATCCATAGTGTCACCAGGATAAGGCACCCAGTCTTATCCCTATACTATAGACCCTTTAGGCTGTTTCTTGAACAATGATCTGATATGTCGCTACATATAGTTCAAGACTCATATTACAGCCTTGGATGTCTAGTTTATTGGATTAGGGTTATTATTAGGCAAAGACAAATATAAAATAACTAATAACAATTAATAAAAAACATATCAATATTATTTCATTAATATCCGATCAACGGTTACATTCACTATCTACGAGTTTTAGGGCATAAAACTCAACAATTGGACCACAAGGATCCAAATGTACAAGCTCCAAAGGCTCTTTGGCTTTATAGTTCTTTTCAGGGGTAATGACAAAAATGACCCCTTGAAGTTTTTGGTTTGAAATTTTGACCCCCTTCTAAGAAAAAAGTTTTTTTGACCCCCTTGATGATGAATATGATGTAAGCATGCAAGGTAAATTACTTTTATACCCTCAATTAATTAAAACCCACTAAAATTAATTATTTCACCAACTTTACACCCACTTTCACCGACTTCCCATATCATAATTACCATCCATTACTCTTAACCATCCATTAAACCCATTTTGAAAAAAAAAAATCATCCTACAATCACATAACTCCTCATCTTCTCTCTTGAATCCACAACAAGGTGTTCACTAAAGTGCATTTGATCCACAACAAGTGTTCATTTTTTAACCAAGGTACGTTGCTTGTCATTATTCTATCGTTTTTGTTTCAAAAAATCCAATAGAATGTGGTTGAAATGGTTTTTTTTTTCGTCAAAACTGTGTCGAACCCGGTCCAATCTCGGTGGACATCTTGAAAATCCCGACCGAACCATCAATTTTTCCAGCCGGGATTCATACATATTGAAGACCGGCCGAATCGGTATTTTCCCGACCTAACCATGTTTATCCCGACCGAGCCGTCACTGAGATTGGACCGAGATGAGAGTTATTTTTTTGTTTTTTTGTTTGTTATTATTATTTTTTTAATGTTTATGAATTTCCCGTGGTTGCATACATTTGTAAATATTCTTTTGTATTTGTGCAGATGCCTCGTGTTTGGATATGTTTTGGTGGTGTGTGGAAGGAGAGTGAAAAGGAGTACGATGGTGGAGAGGTGAGGGCCTTAGACGTGGATGTGAGAATTTCTTATAACGAGTTCTTAGGTCAGGTGTATGAAATAAGTAGTATAAGTCCGAATGATAACGACATTGTTTTGAGGTGTCTGCTTCAACTGAGGTCTAAATCTCCCGCTTTTGTGATTAGGAATGATGTAGATTTGCATAGTTTTTTGACTTGGGAGTTAGTGTCTGCAAGTCCCCTTTATGTATCCACCGTGCCGAAAGCATCCTCCCTGTCCAGTAACCAAGGGTTTCGTCCATATCCCATTCCATATACTGTACCAAATACCCCATATATGGGAGTGCAATACTTTTCATATATGGATCCAAATCATCAACCATACCATTACACGTCTGTCCCACCATATATTCCACATTACATGAGTCAAGAAACACCATCCCGAGCCACACCCTTTCCACACAATGAAGATCATCACAATCCCTCGACCTCCACATCCTTCCCATACAAAGAAGATCAAGAGTAACACATCCCCTCCATTTCCACACACATGCCATTTACACCCATTTATAATGAGCCAATGTCACTAAGTCCAATATGTGACGAAGAGGGGGCATATAACCTGGGGATGATGTTGACTACGTTACCCCGCAGAATGATTTCCATGACTGGGGAGAGTATGAAGATGATGTTAACCCAGACGGTGATTTTCAGGATTGGGGAGATTACGGAGAAGAGGAGCCGGGGACATATACAGATGGAGCACATGAGAGTGGCGAGGAAGATCTGTACGAAGTTGATGTAACTGCCTAGGAGATGGAGGAGAACATCGGGGTTCATCAGGAGGTACTTGGAACTGCACAAAATGTCGATACTTCTGGCCATTCTACGACAACTCGTGCATCTAATTCAGCAGTAATGCCAGGTCAGTACTGTAATTACAAGGATATAGAAGTGGGAAATATATTCTTGTCTAAGAAGGACTTGCAGATGAAACTGTCTGTTTTAGGGATGAGAGAGAACTTTGAATTTAAGGTTAAGAAGTCTAACAAGAAAATATTCAAGGTTCGGTGTGTTGTTGAGGAATGTAAATGGAGGGTCCGAGCTACGGTCCTGAAAGGCTACGATGTCCTTACAGTTACCAAGTATTCTAACATTCACACGTGCAAACACTTGATGCTAACCCACGACCATAGGCAGGCCAAAAGTTGGGTTGTTGGCAATATTGTGAAGACAAAATTTTTGGAGGTTGGTCGTTCCTACAGACCAAAGGACATCATAAGTGATATCCGGCAAAAGTTCGGGGTGAATCTGAGTTATGACAAGGCATGGAGGGCTAGAGAACATGCCTTGGTCCTTGCCAGAGGCTCGCCTGAAGAGTCGTACAGACAGTTACCATGGTTTGGAGAAGCGTTGAAAATTGAAAATCCTGGTTCATTTTTCGACTTGGAAGTGGAAGAGGGTGGTTACTTCAAGCACGTGTTCATGGCAATTGGGTCCACGATTAGAGGGTTCATGAACTCTATTCGTCCGATTTTGGTTGTAGATGGGACCCACATGAGGGGAAAGTTCAGTGGAAAGCTTCTAACTGCAGTAGGCATCGATGGAAACAACCAAATATACCCCGTAGGGTTTGGCATTGGGAGGGGGGAAACCGATGAATCGTGGACCTACTTTTTCCTGCAAATCGAGCATGCTATTGGTCAACTTAATCCCCTAGTGATTGTATCTGACAGACACAAGAGCATATTGAAGGCAGTACAGACTGTGTTTCCTGATGCAGTCCACGTTTACTATATCCACCATCTACAAGAAAACTTGAAAACAAAGTTCAAGGATCACGACTTTATTCCACTCTACCTTAAAGCAGCGAAGACATTTCGTGATACAGAGTTTCAGGAATTTTGGAGTTTCAGGGATATAAACTGCACTCACTTGTTTTGTTGTATCCATTTGTACGTCTTTCCCCACACCCTCTATCGGGTCATTTACTTCCTCGACTCGACCATGTTGTTCTGTTGTATCCATCGGATCCGCATGGTCAGCCATTGGGGTGTTGTCGTTTGCTTTTGCTTGTGACCCGGATGCAGGACCACCACCATCATCTTGACCTTTCGAATGTGGTCTGGATCCATCACCACCATCGTCTGAACCGTCATCTGGTTCTATATACTTGCTGGCGTCGACGAATTTACCCTGTCAAACCAATGTATCAGTAACTAAAGGTCATAATACTAATAGAAGCGAGTAATAAATCTAAATACCTTCGAAAGTCGACGCATGAACTTCCTTATTGCCTTGAGGTCTTTTTCCATGGACTTAATGACCTTCACATCCTCCTTAATCTCCTTCACATCTTCTTTAATCACTTTGATCTCATCTTCGAGGACTTTGCACCTCTTGCAGACTCTGTCATTCGTAACAGACGTCCCAACTGAAGGGATAAAAGCCCTTTCACAGCGGAAACGTACAGAACCTTAACTCGTTTTTAATTCGGAATAAAATACCGTACGTTGGCAAATTAAAATACAGCAGTAAAATCAAAATAAAACTATTGAATTTTAATAATAAAACATGCTAATCCTCATTAATAAACCCTAGATCTAATCTAGGAATGGATCCTAATGATCCTAGATTAAGGAACACCTACCGTAGATCAAGTCCTTGATCGTTTCGCCAAATTCCCTTCAAATTGCAGAAAATTCCAGCAGCAAAAGGTCTCCTTTTTCGCTGCAAATCCTTACGAACACCACCAAATAGGATTCACCAATATCCTCCTAGAGAATGGAGTTGAGAGGTTTGTGGGAACCAAGAAAATTCAGGGAATTTTTGGAGAGTTGTTCTCTGTATTCACTAGAGAGGAAAAACACAGAGAAAGACTTCTGAGAGAGGGAGAGAGACACACGAGAGAGTGAGAGATCTGAGAGGCCAAATTGGGATTAAACCCTAACTGAACTACTCAGTTACGTTAAGAAGCTAAAACTTCTCCTATCCTCACTCTACATCGTGCGTATTGCACAATTAGTGGGTAGGATTAATTCTTATCAGTTATCTTTAACTGATAAGAAAAATTAATTATTAAATTAATAATTAATTAAATAATATTAAGAATCCCAATTTATCTTAATATTATAAACATAAATCACATTTATGTCAACCTCCCACATAACCTATAGTTTTAATGTAAAGTAATTAAATCAAATTTAATTAAATTAAATTAAAACTAAAAATATTAATTAATTCATCAATTAATTAATATTATAATTAAATATCATATACTTAATTATATTTCTCTCTCATAAACTATAGTTTTAATGTACATCAAATGTGCATTAATTATAACCTATAGTTTTTTAATATGAATCCAATTCATATTTAAACTTAACATTCGAACACCTTCGAATGTTCGATTCCCCTTTAGAATTTTACCTCAACGCCCCTAATGAGCTACTGGTGGGACCTAATGGACCCACAGATCAGAAGCTCCAACGATATGAGATTAATTGGCTAAACTTATTAACCAATTTAATCAATATTCGTTAACTGTGGTTCACTCCACTATAGAACCACAGCTGCACTCTTCTCACTGCAGATATATTTCTGTGTCCACGGATATCGACCATCAACAGCAAGTTAGCCCTTCACGTGTGTTCGTACCCCAGCTAGGTCAAATTACCGTTTTACCCCTGGGCTACCTCCTCATCCTTAAGTACCAGTGCTCCTCTAATGAACAACCTGTTCGAGGTCCAACCAACAAACAAAAGTCCCTCTCGTGCCATAGAAAGGGTAGGGCCCATTGTTCAAGACCCGGAGACACCACTTAAGGGAACACACCTCTACTTACCCTAAAGTAGGGAAGGAGTGAATTCCTTCTTGTAAGACTATGTTCCCAGCTCCCCACTCGGTCTCGTCCCCAAAATGGTAGGCTTATTGAGTCGGCAAATAGGCCACTCTCACCCGTACAAATCAAAGGACAATCCCTCATGGACAGAAGTCCATAATCCACTCAGGATTAAGGCCAAGTTGCCTAGGTCATCCTAGTGAAATAGAAACCGAGCTAACTAACGGTGTTACAGTTAGTGGTTAACTATTTCGCGGTCCGGTCTTTGTGCAAACTCATTGCACAGGATACCCCCACTCGCATGTCTACTACATGAACGCGTTGGATCAATACATTTGTATCAATATACAAAGCGGGCCGTATCCATAGTGTCACCAGGATAAGGTACCCAGCCTTATCCCTATACTACAGACCCTTTAGGCTAAAACTTGAACATGGATCCCCGTATGTCCCTACATACTAGTTCAAGCCTCATTCTATTAGCCTTGGATGTTTAGTTTATTGGATTAGGGTTAATAAGACAAGATATAATACAAACATTGAATAATACATTAATGTTCGGTCAAAAGTACATTTACTATCTACGAGTTTTAGGGCATAAAACCCAACACCAACACCCTCCACCACTTCATTTGTATTCTCAGTCCCGAGATCCTCAACGACAGTATCTTCATCTGGAATATCTTCCAAAGCTGCTGGAGGTGGAGGTGGAGGTGGAGGTGGAGATGGTGCTCGAGGTGGCTGCATCACAAGATCCATAAATTGGATCTCCTCTTTTGAGACCACAAGTTCAGTTATGACCCTAGCCTACACGGAAAAGGAAAATTATAAAAATAAACATACTAAACTTAAATTGAATGAATGCATATAAAATATATTCAACATATCATATCTGAAGAAAACACCTCCCGACTCAGTGCTGCAAGTGTAGGTGAGTGGCTACATGACCATCTTAATATGCGTGGAATGACATTGTCATTCAGGCGATTAGCCACACGCCCGGTCAACGAAGATACAGTCTCGTATGTCCATACCTGTGTACGTAAAGAAAGTATATTGTTAGAGATACAATATATATCGAGAAAGTATACAAATATCAATCACTCTAAACCAACGTACCTGAAACGCGTATGGGAAGCCATACAGACTGTACGTTTCCTGTTTGCCATCCGTCCTCTCTTTATAGGACACTGCCTTCCCACCTACTGCCTTCTTAAGTCCCTTTATGGTCTTATAAAAAATTAGCTTACTCCAATCCTCATTACAAAACCTTTGCCAATCATCAATAATGCCGAGCAGGCTAGTGTCCATCTGCTGCTTTCTCTTCCTCCCCATTATAGCCAACTCAATGAAATAAAATATGGTCATCTTCACAGCATCCTCGTCGCTCTCAAAATTAATGGTAGGGAATAATCTATCTAGTTCAAACCCTTTCATGCTGATGCTATCGTCAAGGTACAGTCTTCTCAGTTTAGTACTAGATACATTACCCCTAACATGTTGGGTCCTATGCCTAATTCCAGTGATAAGGTCAAATTCCCTCCGACCAAATGAAACTTTCTCCCCCAGAATCTCAAAGCTAATAACATCAATCCTAGGCTCATTCACTTCCCTCAAAAGAAAATAATGAATAAGCTGTCCATTAAACATCAAGGACGTATCTAAGAAATGTCCAAAACAAGTCTGCCTAAACATTCCTAACTGGGTAACAGTTAATTTATCCTTAATATTTTTAACGGTTTTCCCTAGATGTGAACAACATGTCAAAGCAGCAGGAAAGTAGTCAGCGGGTGCAATCTTTGGTACCAATGCCATGATGGTGAACCCTAATGACAAACAACAATCAATAATTTCAAAAAAAAATAAAAAAGTAAAAAAAAAATTATGAAGTAACTTCTTTACGGTCCAGAATAATAAGTTCAAAAAAAAATTTAAAAAATTAAATTTAAATTTTTTAAAAAAATAAATATTCTCGGTTCGGTTCGGTTCGTCTCGTTCGGGTCGCCCGCCCGAACTCTCTGGATTTCCGGCCGAACCGACCGACCGAGGACGAGGTTTAGGTTTTTCGAAATATCTCTTCCCGATCCACTTTCTCGGTCCCCTCATATGCATCTCGGCCGGGATGCTTCGACTGCACTCAAAAACCCAACGAACCCATACGAAAATCAGCCCCGTTTTACATCACAACACAGTTAGAAAGCGTCGAAAACACGTTTTGTGAAGGAAACTCATGCTAAACTACACGAAATTTGGGCAAACGATCCTAGACTACATCAAATGCTTCTAAACCCTAGAAAACAGTAAAATAAACCGAAAAAACATACCTTACAGCTAGAAATCACAGTCCTAAATTGTTCTTACACCAAATGCACGCAAGAAATCGATGGAAATTGAAGCTGAAATGAGGGAGAAGACGAGAGGGAGTAACGGTTGAAATGAGGGAGAACGAGAGGGAAAAACGCCGTTTGGAAGAGGAAGAGTTTTAAATTTGGTCAGGGGCATTTTCGTAATTTCACATCCAAATAAAAATTAAAATAACCTAAAAAACCAAATAAAAACTGAGGGGTTAAATTTACAAACCAACAAACTGAGGGGGTCAAAACTGTCAAATTCCTCTTCTTTTCAAGCAAAAGAACCTATTAGTCATATTCCCTTTAAGGCATGACTTACAAGGTAGTAGAGAATCATCTTCTAACTTGCTTAGAAGTCCACTTATGACCAAGCTCTCAATCATATTGAGGTAAATATGGTCTAACCTTAAGCGCCAAATAAAGGTATTTTCCTTTAGGAGAAAACCTTTGCCTCTCATTTCTTTGAGTAGTAGCAGCCTCAAACAACTTAGTGTTCATGACTGCTTTACTCTTGATTAGTCTTCAAACATTTATGTTATTTTTCAGTTTAGCTGAACAAAAGTTGATTCCCTTTCTTGAAATGAATTGTGTTAGCAGGGAAAGGTACAGAGTAACATTGTTAAAGCTTAAAAGATACAAAAATCAAATTTCTGTTAATATTAGGAAATACATACACATTATCTAATAATATGTATTTGCTCCCACTGAAAGAAAGAAAAAAAAAAAAAAAAAAAAAAAAAAAAAAAAAAAAAAAACTTAATGTTCCCCAACTGTCACAACCAAGATAACTTTTCTAGTTTCAACTTTGAAAGTTATATAACCAGCACCAAGTTGTTGCCAGGAACTTATTCCTTTTAATAAGAAGAACAAACGTGATTTGTGACTCCTAAATCAAATATTCAGGCAGAATCACCTTTCTTCACAAATCATGCTTCCAAGACTAGTAAATCAAATTTACTGTCTTTGGACAAGTCTTCTTTGGCCGAGCAAGGTCCAATGTCACATTCATTAGGAACACTTCTTAATGAGTTAGACATTTGGGGCATGAGGACATTCCTCTGTTAGCACTAATCATAGAATATTTACCACAATTTGTCGTTTAAGTTTGTTGTGTTATTACCGTTATTTATTAAATAGGCGTAAGACAATGCACATATTTCATTATTGAATTGCTGAAATAACAAATTACTTGATTATTTATCGCACTAACCCATTACATCTGATCCAATCAAATTCAGCAAAAACACACAAGCAATCAAAGAAACCCTAGAAAACTATTGATTTAGTTTTTGCAACGATACTTTAAAGGTTTAGAACAACAGCCACCAAAGGGTGGTCAACTATTCCTCCTCTGAATTGAGACAATCTCAACCAAACCCTAACACCAAAATAACTCATATTTCGTTAGTGTTTAGTTACCGTTGTTTGGTCAAGGATTCGTTAACACATTTAACTCATCCTCGTAAGTGTAACTCATCCCCGTTGTTTGGTCAAGGATTCCTTAGTTACCGTTTTCTGCGAATGTTCGACGGCGTCGAGACGTCGTTGAGGCAGCGATTCTTCTCGATTTGGCTCCAAATTTCACCGATGTTCACAGCAAAACAACCATAATTGATAGACACAGACTTACAGACTCAATTTGCAATAAAAAGCCCAAAACACCGGGCCCTTACATTGATCAAATTAACAAAAATTGCAAAATCTAATGCCAAAAACCCAAAACATCTACTAGCAAACCTTTCATTCATCAAATTCATAAAGGTACCCACCAAAAACCAATGCAAATTTCAGAGAAACAAGATTGGATCTACGATCGGCTCTGATACCAATTGTAAGGGATTACCGAACACCCACAGATCTCTACAATGGTATGATATTGTCCACTTTGGGCATAAGCCCTCATGGCTTTGCTTTTGGTTCACCCCAAAAAGCCTCATACCAATGGAGATACTTGTCTTCCCTTGTATACCCATGATCATCCCCTTATCTAGCCAATGTGGGACTTTGGTCGCACTCCCAACAGCTGAAAGGTCGGGATCTTGAACTTGTGTGGTATTTCACCCTTCATGATTTCATCAGTGAACGGCGGGTCCGCCTGTCCAATCAACTCTTCTAGGTCTTCATCATCTGTTTCTTTCAACTGCAATTTGGCTTCGGTCTCAGCCTTGATCTTGGCCTCAGCCTTGGCTTCGGCCTTTTTGCGTTTTTCTACAATTAGGTTTCGTAAGTCTGTCTTTATCGCAAGACTACTGCCTTGGGTTGATTCCGAGCCCCCTGACACCGTATAACCGCTGGATTTCGGCCCCTTGACTCTGCTGGTCGCGCTATCAGTCTTATCTTTCTTCGATCTTGATTCTGACTCCATTGGTTCTTTCCCCTTCCTTGGATCCCTAACAGGATTTTCCCCCAAAACTTTGGTGCTAGGGTCAGGCTTGTCTAAGATACGTAGTATTCTAGACAAATTCTGATCCATTCTGCTCACCTTGTCTTCTAGGGCGGCAATCTTGGCATCGGCCTGCCTTTCTTGAGAAAGAGGCCGAGGAGACCGAGGTCGAGTGTGGCTTCGATCATGCGACCTCTGCTGCTGGTGGTTGCTTTTTGAACGCTCTGCATCCGTCTTCTGGTTTCCCTTTTTGGACGCTAGGTTATCAATGTGCAAACTTCACTGGCAAGCTTTCTTCCCCACAAACGGCGCCAACTGTTGATGGTCAAATTTGGTCGAGAGAAACTCATCTGACCTTCACGTGCCACCAACGGTAAATTTGTTTGAAAGGGGGGAAGATGTGGCCTGCAAGACAGAAAAACCTGCACACTGGTGTGGTGCTCGCCACACCGCCTCCGATGCTTAAGTCAGAAAGCGGAAGGAGGAGAGCAAGAGGAGAGAGTAGAGAATAGAGTTTGGGATCCCTTCTTCAGTGATGAAGAAGGGTTTAAATACCTGCTCCTGCTCTAGGTTTTCAAGGACTGAACCGAGTGGAACCGGGGAAGCCAGGGGCAACAGGGACCGAACGGAGGCGGAAGGACTCAGCCTCGGCCCAAGGCCCGAGGCAGACCATATGGGTCGGGCCAAGGCCCGGTCCCTCCGACCATGGCCCGACCTTTTGGCCCGTTTCACCTCCGAAGTCCATTTTTCGGTCCTATTTTCGGGCTCGTGTCGGGTTGTCCTCGTCAGCTTCTTGTACATCGAAGTGGTCCAAAATTACCTATAACAGTACACAACTCAAAAGTTATGTAGATATTATATAATAAAGTTTTTTTTTTCTTAAGTCACAAAAAAAAATGCATACTTCTCAAAATTTCACATCAAAATTAAATCATATCAATTACGCTAACATATTAGGGTTCAAGAAAATACGTAATTTGTATGTATATTTATGGAATAGTTATTAAGGTTGAAAAAATGCGTAACTTTCATCGAATTTTTATCATTGCAACTTAGATGAGTAGAAACTTTGGCAAGAAAAATTTGTGCTCTCATACCAACTCCCTCTCTTCCTGTATAAACTCATAAAATTTTAAGCTAAGAATTACTTCAAATATTTATAACTATTTTAAAGGGCATTCAAACATCATTATAATCATTATAAGAAAAAATCATCATAATCTAATAGAAATAGTATTTCTTATTACAAACAAGATATTCATATATAGTACTTGCCTTTCAAAAGTCATATGATAAGTACATTGTGTCAATTTGGATGATATTTCTTCTAACCTATTGTTATAGGCAATTTTGGACCACCCGACGCACAAGGAGCTGACGAGGACGTCCGGGCGAAAATAGGGCTAGGAGACAGAGCCCGAGGAAGAACCGACCAAAGGGCCGGGCCAACTTGGCCCGACCCAAATGGTCGGCCTCGGCCCAAGGCCGAGGCTGACCATTCGGCCCGCTTGCGCGGGCCGAGCTCGGTCACCTCCTCTCGGTCCCTAATGCCTCTAGCCGCCTCGATCCAGCCTGGTTCGTCCCGAAACGCCTCCGAATCCCTAAAAACCCTAGGAGCATGAGCAGGTATTTATACCCCTCTTCGCCACTGAAGAAGGGGACCCGAACTCAATTCTCAACTCTCTTCTCTTGCTCTCTAGCTCTCCCTCCCGTTTTCTGACTTAAGCATCGGAGGCGGTGTGGCTAGCACCACACCGGTGTGCAGGTTTTTTCTCTTTTGCAGGCCACGTCTTCCCCCTCATCTACAAATTTACCGTTGGTGGCACGTGAAGGTCAGGTGAGTTTCCTCTGACCAAAATCGACCATCAACACCTATGATTTAGTTATTAAAACAATTTTCAATCTAACAAGTGATATTTATGTAAAGAGAAAGAAAACTCATGTACAGAAGATACAAAAGTAAAATAAGGACAAATGAGACGTTGACATTATATGGATAGTTATATAATCGACACATGTAATTTTCTTTTGTCCGTGAATAAAAACTATAACAATTAAATGAGTTGTACACGACTCTTTCTACGTTCAAATCTTTCTATTGTATGATTTGATAAAATACATACATACATATATAGATATATATTTTATTTTATTTTCTACATTTTTTTCTCTATTTTCTGAAAATACTCTTAAAAATTAACCAAAGCTATTAGACCCAAAAAAAAAAATTATCTTTTCTTTAAAAAATGAAAAAAAAATGTTAAAATTAGCTTGTTCGGATGAGTATAAGGGTAAATTTTCATTTTTTTTCGAGATTCAATTAATGAGTTGGGTACATTATGACTTAATAGAAATATATCGAATTAAATTACATCATGCAATCATGTCTAGGTGAATTAAGAATTCAAAAGCTTCCAAAAAAAAAATTCAAAAGTGTCTTATATATAGAAACTAATTTTTAAAATAAAAATAGAAAATTTTGTTATCAAGCAGGCAATTTTATCTATTTGCAGACCACATTAATTTCTCATTAATTAATTAACTAAATCAATTAAGTTATTCTTTTTTTATATGATAATATATTATCATTCATTTTATTTTCTAATAATATAAATCAGTTTTATATATATATATATATATATATATATATATATATATATATAATTCAGAGGCGTTTTGGGCTGAACCAGGTGGAACCGAGGCGACCAGGGGCAGTAGGGAACGAACGGAGGCGGAGGAGCTGGGCTCGCGCAAGCGGGTCGAATGGTCGGCCTCGGCCGACCATATGGGTCGGGCCAAGTTGGCCCGACCCTTTGGTCCGATCTTCTTCTAGGTCGGTCTCCTGGCCCTATCTCTGTCCGGTTGTCCTCGTCAGCTCCTTGTGCTTCGGAGTGGTCCAAAATTACCTATAACATTAAGCCCCCACTCTTGAATTGGGATTCAGGTGCGACTTACTGCTATAGGTCGAGCTCCTTAAGCCCGATTTAGGAGTAATGATTTTTGCCTTGTGCTGACCTATGTGCAGATTTATTGTCATCCTGCAAGATAGGATAGAAATAGACAAAGTAGAAACTCCTTGAATAGGGGTTAGGTGAAATGGAAATGACAAAGGTGAGAGATTACAGAAATAGCTGGAGGGCCTCGACTCCGGCCCAGCCTCGCCGAGCATTTTTCTAATTTTGCTTAAGGGGCGTTGACCCCGAACCCCCACCGGCGCTTCACCGTGTTTGGTCATTCGGAGTGTTTCGTACCGGATCCAAGGCATATCCATAAAAATATGCAAAACAAAAGATTTCGAGCTCCTGCATCGAAAAGTTGTTTTCTGTAAAAGAAAAGTGAGGGAAGAGGCTAGGGTCGGCCTCGGCCTCAAGCCCCTGTTGGCCCAAAACTTAGCTCCCTGCACTCATTCGTTAGTCTTTGTAGAAAAGTAATAAGAGAATAGCCTAGAGTATGTAAGTTTTAGTTAAACATACAATGCTAGTGTGCCTTTTGTTTAATAGGGAGTGCATATCCCCTTTGTAGCCCCCTTACCCAAGTAAAGTTTTATTTAAAACATAAAACATAGTTAAGTAAAGAGGGGAATACCTTTAAAGTTTGTGCTCGACCTCGGCAAGAGGTGCTCGGTCTCGGCCTCAGCCAGGTGAGCTTGACTCAAATGAAGTGTTTGGGCTCTAAGGTGAGGTAGACTTGGTAGTCCAGGCTCATGCAATCCCATATCCGGATGAGGCGAGGTAGACTCGGTAGTCCAGGCTCGCGAGAAGTGATGGGCTCAAGTCAGATGAGGTGAGGTAGACTCGGTGGTCCAGGCTCACATAATCTCGAATCTGGATGAGGCGAGGTAAACTCGGCAGTCCAGGCTCGCGAAATGTAAAGGTGCTCAAGCCAGATGAGGTGAGGTAGACTCGGTGGTCCAGGCTCACATAATCCCGAATCTAAATGAGACGAGGTAGACTCGGTAGTCCAGACTCGCGATAAGTGATGGGCTCAAGCCAGACGAGGTGAGGTAGACTCGGTGGTCTAGGCTCACATAATCTCGAATCTGGATGAGGCGAGGTAGACTCGGTAGTCCAGGCTCGCATGGTGTGAAGATGCTCAAGCCGAAATGAGGTGAGGTAGACCCGTGGTCCAGGCTCACATAGTCTCAAGTCTGGATGAGGCGAGGTAGACTTGGTAGTCCAGGCTCGCATGGTTTCGAATCTAAATGAGGCGAGGTTGACCCGGGGGCCTAGGCTCGCCTAACTTCAACTGGTTCTATCTTGAAGGTGATGCTTGAATCAATTGACCTGGGCACACTCTTGAACACTGAACTTTAATGGTAGAATTGGAGCATTGGCATTAATTGAAATTTTACATTAAAATGGAAACAAATAAAGGATATTCAACCTATTCTTACATATTGGAAGCAGAAACAAAACAACTAATGTTTAATTACATGACAAAATGTACTAAATGAAAAGCCCTAAAATTCCATAAGTTCAGATTCAGTGTTGGTGGAAGTGTGCCCTGCTCGGCCTCGGCTCATCCTGGCCTCAACCCTTAATGGTTTAACTTCTTTCAGCGCTATCCAGTAACACTCTCTTGATGCCTTCTGCTCTCCTTTGACGACTCCTACGCCATTCTGAGTTGAAAATTTCGGCAACTGATGGTAAGTTGAAGCTATGGCCTTCATTTCATGCAATGTTGGCCTTCCTAGGATTGCATTGTAGGCTGACATACAATCCACGACTAGGAAGTTTATTATCTTGGTTACTGTATTCTGTCCATCCCCAAAGGCCACTGGAAGTTCTATGCTACCCTCTAGGGTCACTCTTTCTCTTCCAAACCCTATAAGTGGGGTAAGGCTCGGCTTTAAGAGTTCTCTCTCTAATTGCATTGCTTTAAAGGCCGTTAGAGAAAGGACATCAGCCGAGCTTCCTCCATCAATTAGGATCCGATGGATTTTCACATTGGCTACCATTAGAGTGACCACCAGAGCATCATTATGTGGTTGATGAATGCTTGTTGCCTCAGCCTCAGTTAACTCCAAAAGGGGGTGTGCCTTTGCTAGATGGACAGAGTACATACCTCGGTATTCTGGTTTGAACCTTGCTTCCCTGGCAATACATATGTCTCTACATACAGTTCAAGACTCATACTACAACCTAGGATGTCTAGTTTATTGGATTAGGGTTATTTTAGGCAAAGACAAAACATAATATAACTAACAACACTTAATGGAAAAAAATACATCAATATTATTTCATTAATATTTGGTCAACTGTTACATTCACTATCTACGAGTTTTAGGGCATAAAACCCAACAGTAATATGGTCAAGGGTCGAACGTTGAGTGTCGTAGAGAACGTCGAGGCCCTGGGTAATATGGTCAGGGGTCGACGTGACTCGAAGGAGTCAGTCTCAGAGAGCTTTGTGAGGGCTATGAGTGTTGAGCGAGCTCGTGGAGCTTGAGAGGAAACTTAGTATGCATGGCATGATGCAGAATTCATGTGTTTTGAGTATGCATGGCATGGTGTGGAATTCATGTGTTTTCAATGTGCATGGCATGGTGTGGAATTCATGTGTTTTGAATGTGCATGCCATGGTGCGGAATTCATGTGTTTTGAATGTGCATGACATAGTGCGAAAATTCATGTGTTAGGTGTATGGTTGTTGCACGATTGCATTAATTGAGTATGCTTTTGTGTGTTGATTGTTTGTCTTGGATATGAGGCATAATAATGTAGTTGAAAAGCATGATACTTGTCTGGTATATGTATGTTGTTTGATGGCTCTGCAGGTGTGAGCCACTTACTCAGTACCGTGGTTTTGTACTGACCCACCACTAGGTTTTGCAGGTGCTGAAAACATATTCAAACTTGGTGATGTAGAGGAGACATGATGAAAGAAAGACCATAGCTAGCCTGTTTTGTTCATGTTTTTCTTGTTACTTGTTCTTAGTTTGAGTTCGGGTTAGGTTGTGATCTAAGATGTTGTTGATATCCTTTAGTTGTTGAATGAGCAAGAGTTGGTAATAATTTGGTTGTATTACTTTACATGTCGCTTGAAACTTTAAAAGTCTTTCTTTATGAGCGTTGTAATTTATATAGGTAGTTTTTGGTACGAGGCCTGACTCGTTCTTATATCATGTTGTGATGAGTTGGACTGTGTATGGTGGTTGTGGGGTGAGGCTAGCTATTTGGTTGATCTAGCTTATAGAAGTGTATATGTGTTGTCTAACAGGTGTTAAAAAAAATTGGGGTGGCTTATAGTTATGTTGTTATGCTGTCGAAACTTTCGGGGCATTAGGTTGTCATGAGAGTAAATATTTAGTAACGTTTCCTTAAGTTATGTTAAATTTTGGGGGTGTTACATCTGATCAGGTGCGTTTTTCAAATTTGCTACGTCAGCAGGGTTTTAAAACAACCTTATTTTACTGATAAGTTTTAAAATATATAATATTAATAAAAAATTTCCATAATGGTCATATAATTCCACAATCATTATTCAAATTCTTGTCCAATAGTTTTCAATTTATTATCCAATTATAGTCTAAATAATTTTTTAAAGTTCAATGATTTAGTAGTTATTACTTATTAGACACAAAATTTAAAATTAAAAAACTAAACATGTAATTTAATCTACATATAAATATAATTTTAAATATATTGATATAATTGTCAAAAAAAAAATATATTGATATACAATATTTTATTTTATTTTATTGAAAAATACAATATTTGAATTAAGATACATTAATTACAAAATTATAATAAATCATGGAAAAATTATCCACCTTTATATAATCAAACTTGAAATATTTAAGTTTTTTTAAAAAAAATAAAAATAAATAGAATTAAGTTCTTTTTATACAATTAATTTTTCTAAAATATATGTTTTTTTTATATTTTTATATTTGTGTGTGTAATTTAAAAAAATAACTAAATTCTTTTTTTTAAGAGCATAAATTAACTAAATTATAATTGTATCCAACTCACTAAACATGAAAATAATATATGGACCATATAGTATATAAAGAAATGACAAAATTAATCTTCTAAAAAAAATACAAAATACACAATTAAAAAAAAAGAAAAAAAAAAGAGTAAGTTTTGATCCCTACCACTCTAAAGTCTAATATTCTAGACTATCGAACCACTAAACCAATGAAATGATTTGAAGCCTAGTGTACAACGTACGCGAATTCCACATTCAACTCGTGTACAGCACACGAGTTTCGTGTTGTTCCACGGTGGCGCCACTTGGACATCCAATTTTTGACGTGTCATGTAAATGTATATGACATACACAATTTGACCCATGTACACGATTTAGCTATCCCAAATTTGGAATTAGTTTGAAAGCTATCGTATATTTATTTTTTGTTTTTTAAATTACATTATCTTTTAACAAAAATCCTTTCCTTTGCTATGGTGATTATTCCGGTGGCTGAATATTGAAAAAAATCATTTCATATCCATGACTTTATTTTTCTTTTTCAAAGGTAATATGTATATCCATGAAGTTTGTGGGTGAGTCCTTTTCAAAATAAAAATAAATAAATAAATAACCTTAGAGTGAGTCAATGCAAAAAAATAAATAATAATAAGGTCAAAATATCATTTTAGTCTATGTGTTGTTCTATTTTAGTTCATATACTTTCAAATGTCCAAATTTAGTCCGTATACTTTTAATAAAACTTAAAATTAGTCCCTACAATCAGTTTATTGTTAATTTTTCTAAAAAAACTAGTCTCTGTTAACTTTCCTTCTATATATTTTATAAATATTTCATATTGTATCTTTTTTTGTATGTAAATTATTATTATTATTTAACCAATTTTCATTAAAAAAAAATAATTTTAAACTTGTTATAGGTAAATTTGGACTACTCCGGATGTCAAGGAGCAAACAGAGCCAACACAACACTCATTCGGAGAAATAGCAAAAGTCGGGCCATCGGGAAGTAGGGAACCGAGGGGATTGGGCTGGCCCAATCCCTGGCCTCGGGCTAGGGTCGAGGCTGACCTCAAGCTTATGCCTAAGGCTTGCCCGGTGCTTTTGGTTCTAGTCTCTGAAGTCGCGGGAGAGGCCAATTGGACCAGATCGGATCTTGAATTGTTCCAAAACGGAGGGAAAACCCTAATAAGCCGACTCAGGTATAAATACCCTTCTTCACGTTTGGAGAAGGGTTTGAAACTTTGATTATTGACACTATTTACTTCCTATTTGTTGGCTTAAGCATCAAAGTGGGTGTGGCAAACACCACACCGGTGTGAAGTTTCTACTGGTTTTGCAGGTCACGTCTTCCCTAGTCTTTACAAATTCATTGTTGGTGTCACATGAAGGTCAGGTGAGTCGTCTGTCTAGATTGTGGCATCAACAAAACTTACGATAAGGACCAATTTTGAGCTTTATTAAAAATACATACACTAAAATTAAACATTTAAAAGTGCACAAACTAAAATGAAACGTGAAAAAAAAATCCAAAGTACATGAACCAAAACGGTATCTTAATCTATTAATAATAATTATTTGCTTGAGTGAATTAAAACTCCACACTAGTAATTTATTTACTACAATCTTAGAGGTCAGACTCAATTTATACTCTCCATTACATTTTGTTCAAAGGCGGGTAGTTAAAAAACTTCTTTTGGATGGTATTAACATTAACTAGGTAATACCTAAATTTTCCTTATTTTGTTTATTAAAAAGCATTAATTAAATAAATATTATGATATTTAGGTTGAAAAAAAAAAGGGAAAGACGCATGGTGTCTAGGGCGATTTTCGGCGGCCTCTGATGGCATTCTCCGGCGTGCGATAATTTCGTAATTCCGACAAGATTTCCGGAATATGTGTCTGGGTGGTAAATCTTAGGGATGTTTTTCGCAATCAGAGGGATTGATTTCCAAGATTGCACCATGATTTTGATCGAATTTATTTCCTCTCAGCCGTTTTCGATTCTGAAGAATCACTCAGGCGGATTTTCAGCTATGTGGCTGCTATATCAGTGTAGATGTCGGAGCGGTACACCATCATCTTCAACGTTGGTAATTCCTTTCCCTCTCTATTACTGCTATTTTCATCTTTTGCGTGTTGTGTTAAAAATACCTATGGATCCGTCTTCCTTGGTCGACAATTGGTCGGGTCTGAATCTCACATCGGAGGAGGAGGAAGTTTCTGTTGTTGCGGATCTGGAAGCTGTGAACAGAGCTGGTCTCGCTTTAGAGGTTTGTCTGCTTGGTAAACTTCTATGCCATCGCCCCATTGGAGCTGAAGTTATGGGGAATAACTTTCGATCGACTTAGAAAATCGATAATGGATAGCAAGTGGATCGATTGGGTAAGAATTTGTTTATTTTTCGGTTTGGAAATGAGATGGATCGTGTTAGAGTTTTCAGACAGGGACCATGGCTTTTTTAGCGTTTTCTACTCGTCTTAGTTTTTCCGATTCGTGGATTAAGGCCGATTGATCATCCTTTTTCTTCTGTGTCTTTCTGGATTCACATTTTTTAGCTCCCCCTAGACTGGTTTAATCAGAGCATGGCGGAGAGACTTGGAAATGTTGTAGGTATTTTCGAAGAGGTTGATGGTAGAAATGGTTTTCTGTTTTAGGCTCTAGCTTGTGCATCAGAGTTCGTTTGGACTTGAATTGACCTTTTCGAAGAGGTATTCGAATTTATCCGGACGGGCCTCTTAGTGGTTTATGGGTGCCAATTTGATACGAGAAGATGCCGGAGATTTGTTCATTCTGTGGACTATTAACTCATCAATCACGAGGATGTGCTCTGTTCTTGCAGTCGGACAGAGAAGCTAACCTTCCTCATCAGTATGGTGAATGGTTGCGATTTACAGGGAAAGGAATGATCTACAATCCTATTTTTGTCAGGGATGGAATCGATGTGGTTAATTCGGATGTTCCACAGGGCTATCGACTAGCTATTGAGGTATCGCCTGTGATTCCTCCGGCACCACCTGTTGGTAAAGCTCATCGTCCTCGCTTCACTGCCATTCGAATTCGAGAACCAAACGTTGAACAAGTACGACCGTCAACGCCTCAGGTACACTACTCTTTCTCTGGTGCTCCATCGAAGTTATCGAAAGGGAAAGAGAAGCTTGTTGAATTGCCAACCAAACCCAAGAGATTGCATCACAACTCTGTTCCTATGTGGAGGCCATGCTCGCCGACGATTTCTAACCAGCAGCATCCTCCGGCGAATTTCCTGTTGGAGCAACGGCGGAAGGAGGTGTCAACCGTTTCGTTGGGCATTAAAGGGCAGACACTGTAATCAATGGGATTCAATTCTGTCAACGACGCATCTTCAATGGAGAACGTATTTAAGGATTGTAACCGGCGTTTGGCTAAAAACCTATCTTCAATTTTTAATGAAACTGAAGCTAAGGAATTGGGCCTTGTGGGTGTTAAGGCCCAAGATGATGAAATGGCTGATGATATTGAGAGTGATCCTGAAATGTTTGAAGAAGTTGGGCCAGGAGGTCAAGGTGTGTTGGTCTTGGACTTTATGCTACAGTCTGGACCTGGCGAATCAAGTAAGCAACAAGCTCAGATGGACAATCTGGTGGTAGAAGCGAAACCGAAGGCAGCTTTGATCGTGGTTGCTGACTCTCGGCCCATTAAAGAAGTGATGTTGGTACGCAAGATGGACAATCTGGTGATTGGGGCTGCACTGTGGTGATAAACGAGGAAACGAAGGAAGCCTTGAACGTGGATGTTGTTTATTGGCCCAATAAGGAAGTAGTGATGGAAGCGCAAGATGGACAATCTGGTGGACCTGAAGCGATGATTTTTAGCTCCAAATGCAATAAGAAAAATCAATCCAAAAGCGTTGGTAGCAGGTGGAAAAAAATGGCTCATGCAGGAATGGTACCGAGTGGTATGAATTTGAAGATATTGGAAGAGTTTCGGAAGCGCAAAGATGGGCCAATTTTGTTCTCTCCGGGAAACATTAAACGGCCAAGGAATGATTGTGATGAGAATGAGAAGGCGGGGTCTGATGATCAGCCCCGCTAAGAGCCATGAATATCGTTTGTTGGAATGTTCGTGGATTGGGGAGTCCATGGGCATTCTGAAATGTTTGTAACGAACTTTCAAGTTTAAATCCTCATTTATGTTTTCTATCGGAGACAAAATCTTCGAATCTTGTTTTGAATAAATTGAAAGCTCGTTTGAATTATTCAGGGTGTTTTATTGCTAATCGTGTGAGTTTAAGTGGAGGTCTTTGTTTACTGTGGAAGGAAGAGATTGATGTTAGTATTCGAAATTATTCGATTCACCATATTGATGCAAATGTTGTGTGCAATGGCAAACAATGGCGATTCACGGGTTTTTATGGAAATCCAGATCACTCTCTCCGATCTCATTCCTGGTATTTGATTCGGAGATTGCATGACCATAGTAATGAAACATGGGTCATTGGGGGAGACATGAATGAAATTCTATGGCAACATGAAAAATTAGGGGGGCCAGATCGTGAGTTCAGGCAAATTATGGCGTTGAGGGAGGCTCTAGATGACTGTAATCTCAGGGACCTTGGTTGCTCGGGGGGTTATTCACTTGGTGTAATAGGAGAGGCTTCGGTGATCAGGTGAGTCTGCGGTTAGACCGATTCATTGCAAATGAGAGTTTCTGTGATCTTTTTGAGAAGCTCCATGTTACTAACTTGGATTGGGCTAAGTCGGACCACCAGCCAATTCAACTTAGTCTTTCTGCAAAAGATAGTGCAACTGCTAGAAGCGGAATCGTCGTTCATTTAAATTCGAGGAATGGTGGACTGGTCATGAGGAATGCCGGAACATTATTCAAAGAAATGGGAACTGGAGTAAGGGCAGAAATGGAGCTCTTTCGCTGCACACATCATTACAAAAATGTGCATTTGATCTGAAAGGTTGGGGATATCGACAAAACTCAAGATTGAAATCAGAAATTAAGGAAGTTAAAGACAAGATTAAGAGGGTATATGAAAACAGTATACCTACTGATTTTTCGGTGATACATGAATTGGAAAAGCGTCTTGATATACTCCTCCTAGAGGAGGAAATGTATTGGAAGCAAAGGTCGAGAGAGAATTGGCTTAAGTGGGGAGATCGTAATACAAGATGGTTTCATCAGAAGGCATCTATGAGGAGAAGGCGAAATTGGATAGATGGGGTTGAAGATTGTAATGGGAACTGGATATCAGATAAGTCCAGGGTTCATGATACGTTTGTGAACTATTTCAAGGAAATGTTCTCTTCGACTAATCCGGACCAAGGCGATATTGAAAGGGTGTTTAACTGTGTACCGACGAAGGTCTCTAATGAGATGAATAAAATGTTACTAGCACCTTTTACTAGGGAAGAGATAACGGCTGCAATCAGGAGTTTTCATCCAACAAAGGCACCAGGTCCTGATGGTTTCCCAGCTGTCTTCTATCAGAAATACTGGGATATAGTGGGTCAATTGACTATTTCAAGTTGTCTGGACATCCTAAATTCTGATAGCCCAATTCAGAATTCGAACCATACAAATATTGTGTTAATTCCAAAGACTCGCCAGGCAAGGTTAGTGTATGATTACCGTCCTATTAGTCTGTGCAATGTTTCGTATAAGATTGTTATGAAGGTTTTGGCTAATAGGCTTAAGATTATTTTGAATGAGATTATTGATGAGTGTCAGTCGGCTTTTATTCCTGGTAGATCTATAACAGATAATATGGTTTTGAGTCATGAAATGTTGCATTATCTTTATAATAAGCGCAAACGAAAAATTGGATATGCGGCTTTGAAAATTGATATGAGCAAAGCTTATGATAGAGTAAAATGACCTTATTTGTGTAAAATTATGGATAAGCTCGGCTTCCATGAGAAATGGATTTCATTAGTGATGAAGTGTGTGACAACCCCAACTTTCTCTATTCTAATGAATAATGAGTCCTTTGGTTTCATAAAACCATCCCGTGGGATTACGCAAGGTGATCCCTTATCTCCATATTTGTTTCTTCTTTGTTTCGATGGTTTATCTTCTCTTCTGGTTTCAGCAAGGGAAAGATCTATGGCAGGTGTATCTATAGCAAGATCGTGTCCCAAAATTTCCCATATTTTCTTTGCGGATGACAATCTTATTTTTCGAAAAGCGGCAGCGGAGAATTTTGGGCAATTTCAGACTCTATTGATGGAATATGAACAGGCCTCTGGTCAGTGCATAAATTTTTCTAAATCGACGGTTTTGTTTTCCAGAAATGTTCCAGATGGAACAAGGCAATATCTTTGTTATGTTCTATCGATGAGTGTTACTGATTCTCTGGGGACTTATCTTGGATTACCAGCGAGCTTTCACAGAGGCAAAACTCGTGATTTCAAGTTTCTTTTAGACAAAGTTTGGTCGGTCCTTCAAGGTTGGAAAGGTCAGTTATTTTCTCAGGGGGGGAAAGGAGATTTTAATCAAGAGCATTGTTCAAGTCATTCCTACATATGCAATGGGTTGTTTCTGGATTCCTAAATCCATTTTGTCAGGCATATCTAAATTATGTGCAAAATTCTGGTAGGGTTCAAATGGTGCCAAGAATAGATTGCATAGGCAGCGGTGGGATAATCTTTGTAGACCAAAAGAGGTAGGAGGTCTGAATTTTCAGGATTTGGTGAACTTCAATCAAGCCATGCTAGCTAAACAGGCCTAGAGAGTTCTTACTAATCCTAACCTCACGGTGTCCAAAGTTTTGTGTGGAAGATATTGTCCTACGTCATCTGTTCTTGAGGGGAAAATATCGTCTTCATCTTCCTTTTTCTGGAAAGGCTTTGTTTGGGGAATGGATCTTCTTAAGGAGGGTTTAAGGAAAAATCTTGGAAACGGACAGACTATTCATATATTACGTGACCCTTGGATTCCACGACCTTCTACTTTTAAGGTTGTAACTCCTCCAATTCCATCCATGAAGGACGCCCTTGTAGCGGACTTTATTACACAGTCTTCCCAATGGGATGTGCAAAAATTAAACCATTACTTCATTGGTATTGATGTGGAAGCAATTAAATGTTTGTCCATAAGTAGTTCGGCTCCGGACAAATGGATTTGGCATTACGATAGCAAAGGTGTGTATTATGTTAAAAGTGGTTACAAGTTATCTATGATGAAGAATCAAGAAGCATCTTTATCTAATGTGGATAAAGAAATTTCATGGTGGAAAAAAGTATGGAAAATGCGAGTGCCTGGAAAAGTTAAAATATTTGTCTGGAAGAGTTTCCATAATTTCATTCCTACTATGGTAAATTCAGGAATACATCATGTGCCAGTACATGGGAATTGTCTGGTTTGTAAAGACGAGATGGAAACTATAGATCATGCCATTTTTCAATGTTTGAGATCTCGAGAGGTATGGGCATGTCTTTATCCAGCAATGCTAACTAATTTATGTACTACTATGGATATCAAAGACATGTGGCTAAGTTTGGCAGGACATTCTATGGATGCGTTGGAGAGGATCTGTGTGGGAGTCTGGGCAATTTGGAACTATAGAAACAATGTAATTCATCAGAGCCAGATTCCTAGCCCATTGGCTAGATGCAAATGGATTAATGACTACCTGGTAGAGTTTTTGAAGGCCAATCCGAAGGCCATAAATACTTCTCAGAAAATGGCGGATGTTGGAAAAATAATCTCTGAGGGAGAGAACTTGATTATGCATACAGATGCATCTGTTTTGGCAGGGCAATACACATGTGGTTTGGGGATTGTGATACGTGATAAATATGGCAATTTAAAGGCGGTGCAAAATGCTTGTGCTACGGCATATTCAACTCCTTTGGAAGCGGAAGCGTTGGCGGTGCTTGAAGGGATGCGTTTGGCTATTCTGTTGAATGTCAAGCGTCTGACAATCTTGTCGGATTCATTGACTGTGATAGATTCAATAAACGACAAGATACAGGTGGATTCATGTATTGCGACGACGTTGTGGGACATCAAAGAAAATTAGAAGCTTTTTGAGTGTATAACTTTTCATTTTACGAGCCGCAATTTTAATGGCTTGGTTCATAGAGTGACCCGAATGGGTTTATCTACATTACCACATTTGTGGTTAGGTGACTATCCTGAGTGGATGGTTGGATTGTCGCTCAAGGAGCGATGTTTATTTGTATCCTGTGGGGATTCTTTACTTCAATGAATGAAATTTCTTTCCTATCAAAAAAAAAAAACATTAATTAAATTAAACTTTTTAATAACTTTTTCACTACCCACACACTTAGTTGGCATCAACCTTTGACTCTCTTTCTCTCTCTCTTTTTTCTTTTAAATGAAAATTAATGCTATTAAAATGCAAATTAATAACATTAAAACTCTCACTTACCTGCCAAAGCGAGCTTAGCTCAGCGGTAATTGGCATGTAGCCTCGACTATGAGGTCAAAGGTTCGAATCCCCCCACCCCCAAATGTTGATGTACTCAAAAAAAAAAAAAAAAAAAAAAAAAAAAAAAAAAAAACTCTCACTTACCTCTACTTATCTCTACGCATGTTGCATCCACCGTAATTAAAAAAAAAAAAAAAAAAAAAAACTATTTACTATCTACACCTTTCTCAAATAGTATAGATATAAATTTATATTCATAAAAAAAAAAAAAGAAAAAGAAAATAAAAAAGAACGTTAATTAAAAAATTATGTAAAAATATACTTGATTCAATTATACAATGATGAAGTATATATATTTTTTTTTTTTTTTTTTTTTTGCCAACAAAAGCATAGCTCAACTAGCATAAAGTTGTACTGTCTGTGGTTCGAATCCCTCACCCCCACATATTGTCAAAAAAAAATATATAATTTTTTAAATGAATATTTATATTTGATATAGTGTGTGGACTATTTAATTGATTGAAAAATGTGAAGAGAAATAAAGTTTTTTATAAGGAAACCACATATACGTTTATCATGATGTCCAACTACGCTCAATAAACAAATGTGTATAAAAATATAAAATAAAAATGACATATTTAATTTGTTAAAAACAATAGGTTTAAAAAGTATAGAATATATGTATTTTTTCAAAAAAAAAGTATAGAATATATGTATTTGAATCTAAGAAAATAATATATTTATTTTGTTAATATTTTTTAATAAGAATTAAGAAAAAAATCAACAAAATTTTTAATAAAATTAACAAATGAATTAGCTTTTAACAAAATTAATATTGGAAGATTTTTAATTAATAAATTGTAAGTACGAATACATATTTGAAAAAAAAAGAATACCAATTACAAAAGATTTTTTTTTATATAAATTTTACAAAATAATTAAAAGAAACAATTATAGGGATTTTCAATATATATATATTATATTTATAGGGAATAAGGAAGATGGAACCTTTATATACACAAATTTTTTGTCATAGAATTAATAGCAAATTAATAACATTAAAACTCTCGCCAACAAAAGCCTAGCTCCCCTGACATAAAGCTTACTAATTAGTATGATCTGAATCCTCTCACCCCTACATGTAAAAAAATAAATAAAAAAAGCACTTACCTCTACTTACTCTTACACCCGTTGCATTCACTGTAATTTTACCTCTATTTTTTATGTTTTAGGATTGTTAGAAGATTGAATTACATAAATAAAATTTTAAATGCATTCATAAATATCGATATATGAAATATGAAATAAATATAAAAGTAGGATATCAATGGTTTTCAACTTTATTTATAAAAATTTAAATGAACTTTATCTATAATATATGAGAAACATGTGGATATTGAATAGTTTTAAAAAAAATTAAGGTGGGGGTGTGTAGGGGTAAGTAGGTGAAGTGAGAGTTTTAATTGCATTAATTTTCATTTAAAAAGAGAGAGAGTGTAAGATAATGTCAACATAAGTGTGCGGGTAGTGAAAAAGTTGTTAATAACTTTAATTTAATTAATGTTTTTTAATAACATAAATAAAGATAATTTAGACATTATCTGAAGAGTTAAGGTTAAAACCGTTAAAAAAAAAAAAAATCTTTCTCCTTCCTACTTTTATATATTATAGATAGATATAGATTATAGATAATACTAAGGATCTCTAAATTACTATTAAAATATTATTTAACAAATATATGTATGATTATATTTAATGTACTAAATGTTTACTTTTTTTTTAAAAAAAAAAAAAAAAAAAAAGAAAAACTCTTATTTCATATATTTTATAAAATTGAAAGTACTTAAATTATTTTACTATAAATATACACGTTCATGATATTTCTTTCTTTTTTTTTTTTAATAAAATGATCACACTATTATTCCATCTTCCTAACAAATTAATTTTAATATACAATAAAAAAAAAAAAAAAAAAAAAAAAAAAAAAAAAAAAGGAACATCACGTGCTATTCGCATATTAAAAGGCTAGTTAATATAGAAAATTATCAAGAAGACTCTTAAAATTGTTGAAATAAGTTGGGAAATGAAGGGTCCGTTTGGAATGCCTTTTAATTTAAATGTTTTTCAAAATTGTATTTTTTCTAAAAAAAATTTGTATAAAAATTGTTTAGATTTTAAATGGTTACATTTCCTCACAAGTGTTTTTATACACAAATTATTATATACTTAAGAACTTTTTTTAAAAAAAGTTTGTTTTCAAGTGTTTCTGTGAAAATTGTTTATTTTTCAATCTCATTTTTTAGTGGTTGTCAAATACTATGTTCTTTTTCTAAATGGTTTTTTTTTTCAAAATTAAACACTTAGAAAAGTTAAACCAAAATCTTAAACGTGAAAAAGTCATGTTTAGTGAAACTCTATGATTTCTATAAAAAAAAGTTTTTTTTTTACAACATGTGGGGGGGAATTCGAATCACATACCTTATAGTTATTAGTACAACTTTATGTCAGTTAAGCTAAGATCTTGTTGGCTTGTATAAAAAAGTGTTGTATTGATGATTAAAAGCAATGTTGTCTCATTAGATCTGCTAGTTACGATTCAATGATAGTAATAATAATCGATCAATTAGTCAGTTTTCGATTTTTATTAAATTGACAAGTTTGTATGTTAATCATTGATTTTTTTTTATCAACAGCTTAACACTCTTCCATTCAAAGCCAAGAAAATCGCCAGAGCGACATTACATAGGGGAAAAGAAAATAGCAAAACCAAAAAACCACCACACGCTAAGAGGACAGTCACGATCTAGCTCACAGTTTATCATCAATTAGAGTCAAAACACTCGCCAGCCAGGCGCCCAACACTAATCTTCCACTCGGAAACTACATCATCGATCATCTCAAGACTGAGCCAGCTACAAAGGATGCTCCAAAACTTGCTCATTTCCAACTCGATTTGCCCTGAGCTCATAATTTAAGCCTGCAACAATAATACCGTCAGAGTAATGCATTCTGTATATCCTTGATTTTGATCATTAAAAGGGAGAAAAAAAATCAATTTTTACCATTTTATATCAATTTTCACCATAAATTTTTTAGGGCAAATTGCAAAAATCACCCCTCAAGTATGCTAGTTGTAACAATTACACCCCTAAACTTTCAAATGTAAAATTTAAACTCTCAAACTTTCAAAAGTGTAAAAATTGAATCCTTAAACTTTAAATGTTGAAATTAAACCCTCAAACTATGGGTAAATGTAAAAATTGGATCCATCATCCATCTCATATTTCCTTTTTTTCTCTCTATTTTCTCTCTCTTCATTCCTCTCTGTACTTTCTACCTCTCCCTCCCGTCCTTCAATCACCCACTCTCTCTCTCCTCATTCCTTTCTCTCTCCTCCTTCCATTTTTTTCTCTATTTAGCTCCAAGTTTGACAAGTCAAGGACATTAACCAAAACTAAAACCAAAATCAAAACTAAAACCAAAACCAAACCACTAAATTTGACCAAAACTCATTCAAATTGATTCTTTTTTTCAAATTTTATTATCCAAAAATTGAATAGACTAACAAGTTAATAGGGGTGTCAATAGGTTGAGGCAAGGATGAGGATGATTATTCCCATCCCTACCTCACATCATTTCTTGTTAAATTTTAAATCGAGATGGAGATTCTTAATGGAGAAATTACATGGTCGAATTTCCTAAAAGAAATTTTAGGAAATTTTGTTTACCGTCTTGTTTTTAAAGGATGAAAATTTAAAATATATTGTTATGGTTTCACTTAAAACAAAGGAAAAAGGAAAAAAAAAAATTAAGGAACCTCTATCCATGGACTTTCTAATTCCACGGTAGTATAGAAAATTTCCCTACTATGTTAGGATTATAAATTTTGAGAAAAATATATTTTTGGTCTCTGAACTTTAGGTTAAGTTGCATTTTGGTCGCTGAGTTTTCAAACTTAACATAGATACCTCATGTTTGCATTTAGATTCATTTGAGTCCTTTTGTCAGCTTTTCCATTAACTACTAACAAAAATATGATTTGTTGTTTATTTATTTATTTTTTTTTTTTTTTTGTTATTTTCATTATTATTTCTTATTTTTAATTAATTTTTTTTTTCATTTTTTTCCTTTTATCTTCTCCCCCTTCGCCCTCTCCTTTCTTTCTTATGTTTAAAGAAAAAAAAAAAAAAAAAGGAAAAGATCTGAAACGAACCCTATATCTAGGTTCATTCCTGGTCTGAAACAAATGGACTTTTCCTTCGTTTCGACCTAAAATGAAGAGAAAACTTAGGCCCCATTTGATAACCATTTGAGTTTTTGTTTTTGGTTTTTGAAAATTATGCTTGTTTTCTCCTAAATTCCCTACCATGACTTTTATCCTAGTTGCATTTGAATTCCTAGTCAAATTTTAAAAACAAAAACAAGTTTTTGAAAACTATTTTTTTTTTTCCAAAATTGGACTTGGTTTTTGAAAACAATGTAGAAGATTGATACTAAAACCAATAAACTTATAGGTGGAAGTATGTGTGTATAAGCTTAATTTTCAAAAACCAAAAATCAAAAACCAAATAGTTATCAAATGGGACCTTAGTTGTTTTACATATGGAACAAAATTAGACCGCTCTCCCCTTCTTCCCCAGAAATCTTATATTTATTAAAAAAAGAGAGGGAGGGTTTCACAATCCCTATTTCACGATAACTGTGTGTGGGTATCTTGCACATATTCACACACACACATACCAACACAACCACAGTTCTCCAAGAAGCATTGATAAGCATTAGAATATATGTTAAAGACAATCAATATCGGCAGTCGGATGAAAATTTTAAAGTTGTTTTAGGAAAGAAGAAGATGAACATGGAAGAAAGATAAAGAATTAAATAAATAAATAAAAATTATTAAAGATATTTTTTATTTTAAATTTATATATATATATATTTATAATTTTAAAAATGTCACACAGATTTTGTTTGCTACCGTGATCGGAAAATGAATGAAATGACTAAAATGAAATCAAATCCAAACCCAAAGGATTAAATGTTGAGTTCGAAAATTTAGAAACCAAAGCGCAATCTAACCCAAATCTCTAGGAACAAAAAGTGTATTTTTTCCATAAATTTTACGACACATATGCATACATACAAAGTGGGGTCCACACAGAAATCTTTCCACTTAACTTTTTTTTTTAAAAAAAATAACTTCATTAATTAATCAGCCAAAATAAGTGGGGTCCACTTAACTTGAACCAACTCAAGTCCACAAAATCAATCAAAACCAAAACCAAACCACCACAAACTCATCCAAACTGATTTTTTTTTTTTTTTTTTTTTTTTTCATTTTAGTTTGTTGATAAGGTTGTTAGTAGTTATTAGAAATTACAATAAAAAAGAAGCAAAGATGACAACGTTGTTGAATCGTCCTTTTCCACAAGGGAACCTTATTAAGTTTGTCCACCCAACCAACAACCAGAGCCGTGCACGACCCCGCAGTTCAATTCACTTGCACACCTCACGACTTGACTACTTTTTTTATTGCACGCATTTTTTATTTATTTTTTTGTAATATATATATTATTTTATTAAAAAATAGTTACTATAATTAAAACTGTTCGCTCTACTAGAATATCTCTCCTTTTTAATCTTATTAGATATTAGATTAGATGTTGGGCCAGGTTCAAATCATGCACAATGCAAAGGGTTAGAATTTGTATATATTTTTATTTTATACCTATTTCAACATTAAAAAAAATAAAATAAACTCTAATACCTCACCTCACGTGTTGTCAACTCACGTAAAATTAAATAAAAATAATAATAAATTAAGGTTTCAATCTCATTTTAGTATTGACAACTGAGCATAACTCAATTGGTTAAGACATATATGATCAACCAAAATATTTGAAGTTCAACTCCCAATTCCCAACCTCTATTGTTAAGGTAATTCTGATTGGGTCGAGGTCGAGGCTAGGGTTGGCCGACCCCAAGCCCAAGCCAAGTTTGACCAGACCTGGGTCGAGGTCGACCCTAGGCTTG
Source organism: Luffa aegyptiaca (assembly GCA_017139565.1). Taxonomy (NCBI): domain Eukaryota; kingdom Viridiplantae; phylum Streptophyta; class Magnoliopsida; order Cucurbitales; family Cucurbitaceae; genus Luffa; species Luffa aegyptiaca. The sequence continues at coordinate 42,094,026 of CM029402.1, read as the reverse complement.
AGGATCGGGCTTCATTGCCCTACCCTTGCTCGGTCCCTAGAGCGTTCTCTGCCAACCTGATTCGATTCATTTCCAACCCTATACCATCCTCGAATGGGTAAAACCCTAAAATGGATCAATGTATAAATACTTTCTTCAACCTTTGAGAAAAAGGGGTTCCCAACTCCGAACTCTGATTTTGCCATACTCCATAACCTCCTAGCTGACTCAAGCATCGGAGTCGGTGTGACAAGCACCACACCGTGCAGTTTTCTCTTGTTTTGCAAACCATGTCTTCCCCTTCAAATAAATTCACCGTTGTTGTCAATGTGAGTTTCCCTATCCAGATTTTAGCATCAACATCTATTTATTAAACTAAAAAAGAAAAAAAAAAATCTCATTTTAATATTTGGATCCCCTAAGTTTGATTTATCACAAATTTTAAGTATCTATTTAATTTCATGATTTAAGAAAACAATCATTTTGATTATTGTTATTATTTTACCACCTAATATTTGATTCTGTCGACCTATGTGAATCAAATATTAAAACGCATGGCTAAGGTTTGGTTATCAATAAGTTAAATAATTAATGGAGAGATATGAACTTGAGGTATATTAAATTGCTAATAAAGAAAAAAGATATAAGGTATTTTTAAGTTTAATTGTTTCGCAATATTTATTTTGATTTTTGTTATTAGAAAAAGACAATCTCGACTAATTGACAATTTGGTCCTTATGGTCATAACTCAGATTGATTATGTAACACGTTTTCTATCTAAGTGGCAATCATATTGTACTTTCAATTTGATTGGCTATGTTAGGTTGATGTTTTATATTTGCTACTATATCCTTTTTCTTTTCTTTATTCAACTTTAACCATTTTACTTTTATTGATTGGAGATATATATCTTAACTAGTTATGTTTAGTTTGACTACTCAATTTTAAACTCTAATACAATTAACTCACATATTTAGTCAAATTGAGAAGATCAACTATTATTGTGTAGACAGGAGGGTTCAATTCTAAACGGATTGAAGAAAAGGTTTAGAATCATAATAATTAAATTCTAATCCCAAATTGGTAATTTAACATATAAATTAAATATATTTTATGAAACCTAATTGGTTTTCATTTAAAAATAATTAAAAATAAATATAAGATTAAGAGATATATTTTTTTCCTCTAACGAAACTTTTAAGTTTATGTCCAATAAGTATTTTTTTTCTTAGTTCGGTCTAATAAGTTTTTTTTTTTTTTTTTTTTGAAAACAAATCATATCATTATAATCAAGGTAGTCCCCGTAGGGATATAAATAAGTGATACTGGTTACAAGCCAGGTGTGATATCCACTCAGGATAATGGCCCTTCCACAATTGTGGCCCTGAAATCACACCCCTCCGGGCCAACTCGTGAGCCAGGACATTTAAATTTCGAGGAACATGGAAAAAACTAATTCGATGAAAAGTACCTCTAATTTGATCAACATCCCATTTTAGCGATGCTATACTTGACTCACATGGAATGTCACCTTTGAGAATGCGACACAAAATTAATGAGTCCGTTAGAGACCTCACACTCACCACGTTCATCTCATTGGCTAATTTGAGGCCTTCAAACATAGCCACTGCCTCCGCACATAATGGGTTTGGACCAATATAAGCTGACAAACTCAACGTAGCCATCGAGGTACCCTGCTTATATCTGATAACCACTCCAATCCCAATCTTACAATTGGCTGTATCGAAAGCGGCATCTACATATTACATATTCGAATTTTTTAAAAATTAACTCATCTATTAGATATAAATTTATGTCTCATAGAATCTTAAACTTTTGATTTTTTGTCTATAGGTCAGTGAAAATTAAAAATATCGAAAAGTGACATAAAATCAAAAGTTCTTAAATTTATTAGACACTTTTTAAGTTCAATAATCAAATAGAGACGAATTTAAACGTGTGTACACTAAATTTATAAGATATTTTAAGAAACATTATGTAAGCCCCACCACGTTCTCATGCCAAATTTTGTTTTGCAACTAAGGAAAGCCAACCATTGTTGACGTCTCAAATGAAAAAAGAGAGAATTACTATCACCACTTTCGAACAGAAAAATGCCCAAAAAGAATTTAAAAGTAAATGCCTAAAAAGGGGAAGAAAACAAAAATGTTTAATTAAAAAAATCCTTAAAACTTCAGAGTGAATTTCCCAAATCTCTGTTTGATAATAATTTAATTTTTATTTTTGAATTTTGAAAATTAAACTTATAAATACTACTTCAAATTTAAGTTTCTTAGCTTAGAAAAAAAATTATAAGTTTCTTTATTTTTGTTATTTATTTTCTACTAATAATTTTAAAATTCAAACTAAGTTTTGAAAACTTAGGTCTCATTTGATAGTCATTTAGGTCGGTTTGATAACTATTTGATTTTTTATTTTTGAAAATTAAACTTGTTTTCTTCTCATTTCTTTACCATAGTTTACCTCTTTGCCAAAGACATGTGATTTAAAAACAAAAATAAGTTTTTGAAAAACTACTTTTTTTTTAGTTTTAATTTTTTTTTTAATTGAATAAGGTATTAAAAAAGCAAAGAAACTAATAGGTGAAAAGTAGTATTTATAAGTTTAATTTTCAAAAACTGAAAATAAAAAATCAAAGGTTTATCACACGTGACTTAATATTTAGTTTTTGGTTTTGAAAAACTATACTTTTACAAATTAAAGTTTAGAGAACACAATTTTAATTAATCAAAGACAACATTTTCATTTGAACACTTAGGGTGTGTTTGGTTGGTGATCTGAAAACAGAAATTTGAAAACAAGAGATTCAATGAAAATAGAGTTGTATTTCGTGTTTTTAGATATGTGTTTGGTAGCAGATTCAGAAATTGGGATCTGAATTTAACGGTGTGTTTGGTTTAACTTTTCAAGTGTTTAATTTTGAAAAAAAATCATTTTGAAAAAATTTATAGTGTTTGGCAACCACCAAAAATGACTTATTAGAAAATGAGATTGATAAATAAATCATTTTGAGAGAAACACTTGAAACCAACTTTTTCTAAAAAGAGTCTTTAGTATACAATAACTTGTGTATAAAAACACATATGAGAAAATGCAACCAAACATATGAGCGTTTAAATTCTAAACATTTTTATACAAAATGTTTTTTAAAAAATGCATTCTTGAAAAACATTTAAATTAGAATGTATTCCAAACGGACCCTAAATAATGGTTCAAAATGAGTTTGATAATATATTTATAAACCATAAATTATTTGTAGTTATCAACTAAATAATAAGTTGAATATAAAATATTATTAATTAATTTATAAACATGTTATGTGTTATACATTTTTTATTACCATTATTTTACAATATCATATAATTTATAATACATTATATTATACAAATTTTAATTTCACAAAAATAAATTGAGTTTATAACATGAAATATTATATTTATTAAAGTTTTTATCTCTTTTAATTTAATTCTGCATTTAAAATTTTCAAATTTAAAATCTGGATACAATGAAAACATAAAAAAGTTGTTTTCAGAATTTCCACTATTTGGATCACAGAATCCGAAAACAGTTTTTAAAAATACATCTACCGAACACATATTCACTAAATTCAGTGAATCTGAAAGCAGAATCCGAATTGCCTACCAAACAGACCCTTAACATTTTATTGTTTAAAAACAATTATTTCTATTAGTTGGTCCGTTGACAATGAGTTTTCACCAATCAAAATATGTTTCGCTCATTAAAAAAGAATGATTATTTATTTTATTTTATCTTTTTTATTTTTTTTTAATTCACCAATGTTTAATGTAAGAATAAATTAAATTTAATCCCTGCACTTCCAAGATTGTGTCTATTTGATTTCATGAACTTTCATAAGCGTCAAATAGGTTCTCAAACTTCCAACAGGTCCCCAAACTTTAAAGAGTATCCATTAGGCTTACTAGATAAAAATTAAAAGTTTAGGGTCCCATTAAACATAAAAATTTAGTTTTATATCTAATTATAAGTCAGTTAAATTTAAGGACCAAATAGACGTAAACTTAAAAGTTTAAGGACTAAGTTGTAACTTATGATCATTAATTTTAATCTTTCAACTCTTTGTTTTGCAACTTTCCGACCGAAAATGCCAAAAGAGCATTTCAAAGACAAAAAGATAAAGGTTTAAATCATATTTTAGTCCGTAAACTTTTAAATTTATTCTATCTTGGTCCATAAATTTTTCAAATGTCCATTTTAGTCCCTAAGCCCCGTTTGATAACCATTTTGTTTTTGGTTTTTGGTTTTTGAAAATTAAGCCTATAAACACTATTTTTACCCACAAGCTTCTTTGTTTTTTATCTACTTCCTTTTCCATGTTTTAAAAAACCAAGCCAAATTTTGAAAAAAAAAAAAAAAAGTAGTTTTTAAAAACTTGTGTGTTTATTTTTTGAATTTGGCTAGGAACTAAAATGTCTCCTTAACAAATATGAAAACCATGGTAGAAAGATTTAGAGAAAACAAGTACAATTTTCAAAAACCAAAAACAAAAAAAAGAAATGGTTATCAAACGGGGCCTAAACTCTTAAATTTTGTTCTATGGTCCTTGAACTTTTAAAGTGTCTTTGTTGGTCCCTCAACTTTTGAAAATTAACTATTTTGGTCCACACTTTTATTTAGATTTTAAAAAATTAAAGACATGGCTTGAATATATAGGTATTAGATTGTTAATATGAGAATCATCTCAAGCTAAATAAGTTAGAGATAAACTTGACAATACAAATTTAAGGTAGAAAAAGTAATATAGCAGGGACCAAAATGGTTATTTTTAAAAGTTTAGCGACTAAAACATACATTTTGAAAGTTCATGGACTAAAATAGAACAAACTTGGAAGTTTAAGGACAAAAATAAACATTTTGAAAGTTCAAAGACCCAAATAGAATAAACTTTAAAGTTTATAGACTAAAATGGGACTTAAACAAAAAAATAAAGGCTAAATTATAAAAATTACCCCTCAACTTTAAAAAGTTTAAAAAATACCTTTGAACTTTAAAAATGTTCAAAAATACCTTTACCGTTAAGTTTTGGATGAAAACCGTTAAAGTTTCAGTTTTCATTAATACTCTTGAACTTTAAAAAAATTTAAAAAATACCTTTGATGAAATACATTTCTTCTTTTTTCTTCCTCCTTCTACAAATTATTTCTCCATAAAAATTAGTTAGAAACTTTACTTATTTGTTATGTATTCATAGATTGAGAGTTTTTCTTTCTCTTTCGACACCTCGTCCCAAAAGTTTGACTAAATTCTTGTGTTGAAGCTTCAAGATGACTTTTGCTTCATTCTTGAATTCTTTATATCCTTGATTTATTTTTGTTAATAGCATTTTCAATGTTGTTTCCTCACCGGTCACTACCCATTAGCTTTTCCTATTTTCATTTTAGGAAAAATAAATGAAAATATTATCATAGGTTGGTTTTCACACTTCTTAAATATTAATAAAAAAAATAATATATAAAGTTTTTGATTAATTAATTTTGTAAATTGAATCAAACTCGCAGTGATCTAACACTTCTTCTATTTATTACTGACATACACAAAGAGAGCAAAAAGAAAAAAAAAATTATATATTTTTTTTCCACTTATGTTCTTTACACTTTAAAAAAGAGAACTTGATTTCAAACTTTGTTTTCATATGTTTTTGTGTTGCACATAGCTTTTATAAGCAAGGTTTTACATTAACTCTCATAGAGGAAGAATTCAGAGAGAGAAAAAATAAGCATTTTTCAATTAGGATATTTTTTAAAATTTTTAAAAGTTCAAGGGTATTAATCAAACTTTAACGGTTTACATCCAAAATTAACAGTAAAAGTATTTTTGAACCATTTTTAGTGGATGTTTGGGAATGATTTTGAAATGGTTAAAATCACTTTTGTCATATTCAAAATCACTCCGAAATATGCCTTTAATAATTCAAAATCAATTTTGATGATATGAAAATCACGTTTAAAAATGTAAAATCAAACATGAAATTAATTTTAAATAATTAAAGGTATGTTTCGGAATGATTTAACAAAAATAATTTTAGTCCTTTCACAATCAGAAACATGCACTTAAATGTCTGGATATTTTAAAAATAAAACCCTTTATAATTTAGCCAAAAATAAACAAAATAAACAAAAGACCCAAAAGGGAAAGAAAAATAAAATCAATAATTTACAAACGCCTTCCAAGGCCGAAGTGTACTTCACAACTCGCTCTGAAAAATTCGACTGTTCAGAGCTTGGGCGAAGAAGACGAGAGATTGAGCAAAGTTTGCTTCTGCATTCTTCAAAGCTCCGAATCTCCACCATTTACTTTCTCCTTTCCAGAGGAGGAAGCCGTCTCGGTAATGGATTCCGTGTTCGTTAGAGCTTATCGAAGTCATATCACTCTTGCATCAGGTATGCCGTTTTGTTTTCTTCCAATCCGAGTGGTTTGAGACTGTTTCAGTTCAGTTCAATCTTCGATTTCTCCACCGGATGTTTAGCATCTTGTTTTGAGCTTCTTTTTTGCTCTTAGATTGGTGCATTCTGTTTATGGAGTCTGTTTTGATGCTTCGTTTTCATTTCCGCTTGAGGAGAAACATCAATAATGCTCTCGCGGTATTCATCAGATTGCTTGATTGAAGCTGATTCGAGTCTGTTTTGTTTATTTTGCTGGTTCTGTTTGATAGGTGGGATTGGAAACGGCTGGACGAATCGTGACGTCAGTAATGTTTGGCTTCCAAGTACGACCAATTCGTCTTTGAATCTTTATTTTTCTTTGCTTCTATCGCTTTCGCTTTCGCTTCTCGTCTTCTCTGTTATCCTTTAATTCGTCCACGCCACGCTCAGCATCCTTGTCATTTTTGCTTGATTTTTCGAATTTCATGTTTGGTAGTGTAATAGTCAAAAGATTTTGTTGTTGATTGTGCAAGTTGGATGAATTGGACTAGCGGAAGAGATTATCCGGGCGGCGGGCATCCTATAGCTTGAAGGGGCTATTTGAGATTTTTTTTTTGTTTTTTGTTTTTTTTAGTTCGGCTATTTGAGAGGAATTTTAAAATTAAACAATGATTTTTTCGTTTTTCTTTTTTCCCTTTTTTTGACACAAAAATTAAACAAGAATTTCAGATATTCGGTCGTAATTTTATAAAATTTAATTTGGAAACTACTATATAAAATAACCTGCGAATGTCTGAAGTCGGCATAAGTCGCTAGTGTCGATTAAAATTCTGGAAAGTGCGATTTATTTCCAGCAAACTCATTTTAAAACTAAAATCTGAAATTTCGATTCTGAAAATTACTGCTTTTGTTTATTATGTTTTTGACCTTTGTTTTGCTAAATTGAGAATATTTCTATGCGAAAGATGAAAAAAAAAATATTATCTTAACGAATAACTTAATATTAATTGAGTAAACTTTCAATAATATATAATAAATATATATTGTTGAATGTCCCTAGTAAAAAAGACGTTTCAATTTACTATAATTTCAATTTTAGCATAGTTGAAGTTTATTTTTTTAGTGTAATAATTATGTTTAAAATCAATGTTTGTGACTGATTAAGGTTCACTTCAAGAACAGAATAGAAAGTAAGAATCTATTTTATTTATGATTATATAAGAATCTATTTATTATATTTTTCATAGCTGCCAATATTATTTCATATCATAGGAAAATAAAGATTTTTTTCTTTGAGTTCAACAACTATGGAATGGGAGATTGAACCATCAACCTTTGGGATGGTAAAATCAAAGAAAATTTGTGATAATATAAATGTATAATACTTATTAATTATCAAATGTTATCCTAGAGCTTGTGCAGTCTCATGGGTCTTTCTCTAGTTAAGGTTTCATTTTCTTAAAATAAAAAATAAAAAATCATAATTTATTTATTTATTCTTTCCTTCTAGTTAGCTTTATTACTTCTTTAATCAAGGTTGGATGTGTTTGCTTATGGAAAAATATAATTCAGGAGAAAACCCTTCCCAATCTCATTCATGATTCTCAATGTATAATAATCTAAGATCAAGGAGATTATATACACGGGAGGGAGAAAAAACTCCTGAAAGAATACCTCTAACAAATACAACAGAAAATAGTAAAGTACAACAGAAATAATAAACTGATAAACTGAAAAACTACTGTCATGAGCATGGCACGTGATACACACTCAGTGAGCTATCTTCACACCCCCCCTCAAGCCAATGGAGAGAGGATCTCGCACATTGAGCTTGGTCTTCAGCCGATTAAAGGCTACAGCAGAGAGGGGTTTCGTGAGGATATCTGCAACTTGGTCGATAGCCGGAAGATGTTGCACCAAAATTCGCTTATGTAACACTAAATCACGAACAAAGTAAATGTCAATCTCAACGTGTTTTGTCTTGGCATGGAGAACGGGATTGGCACTGAGATGGACTGCGCTTAAATTGTCACACCAAAGAATAGGTTTCTGTGGCAAGGAGATTCTAAGTTCACAGAATAAGGTGTGGAGCCAGACAAGTTCTGCTAGCGGCGGAGGCAAGGCAACGATATTCTGCTTCAGTGCTTGAACGTGAAATTATAGCTTGTTTCTTCGAGCCCCAAGAGATGATATTACCCCCGAAGAAAATGCAAAAACCTGAAGTTGATTTGCGGTCGTCTGGATCAGAGGCCCAGTCCGAATCTACATAGCCATGGAGTGAAAGAGACGATGGAACTGAGAGATGAATGCCATGATTGTGAGTCCCCTTCAGATACCGTAATATCCTTTTGACAAGCTGCCAGTGGACTACCGTGGGAGATTGCATGAATTGACATGCTTTGTTAACGCTGAAAGAGATTTCTGGCCTTGTAATTGTGGCATATTGTAGAGCACCAACTGTGCTTCGATATAACCGGACATCATTAAATTTCTCACCTTGACGATTGGATAACAGCGGACCACTCACCATTGGAGTGGTAATTCCCTTGGCTTCCGACATATTGGTCCTCTGTAATAAATCAAGTATGTATTTTGACTGAGAAAGGAACATACCACCGGATGGAGGATAAGATACCTCTACGCCTAAGAAGTAGCTGAGGGAACCAAGATCTTTCAGGGCAAACTTCGCATGTAGAGCAGATATCAGTGAGTGAATGGCAGTAGAAGAGCTCCCAGTGATCAGAATATCGTCCACATAAACCAAAATATAACATACTCTAGAGTCAGAGTGACGAAAGAGCAGGGAAGGATCAGCCTTTGAGGAATGAAAACCAATAGAGTATAGGAAGAGGCTGAGGCGCTCAAACCATGCACGGGGGCCTGTTTAAGGCCATAGAGTGCCTTTTGAAGTTTGCATACAAGTTGTGTAGAGCCTGAGTTTTGCTCGAAACTGAAAGGTTGTTCCATGTACACTGTTTCAGTCAAGAGACCATGGAGAAAGGCATTGTTGATATCAACCTGCCTTATGGACCAGTTGTTTGCCAATGCTAAGGTTAAAAGAACTCGAATAGTCACCGACTTTACAACTGGACTGAAGGTCTCCGAGTAATCTATATCTGGTGTTTGGTGAAACCCCTTGGCAACTAAACGTGCCTTGTAACGGGCTGTGGTGCCATCAGAGTTTCGTTTGATCTTAAAGACCCATTTGCAGCCAACTAGCTTTTGATTGGATTGAAGGGGGACAAGGGACCAAGTTTGGTTTGCTAATAAGGCTTCATACTCAGTTTGCATAGCCTTTTTCCACATAGGATGCTTTAAAGCTTCTTTGGCATTCGGTGGTTCCATTTCATCATAAGACATAGTAAAGACCTTCGGTTTAAAGATACCTCGTTTGCCCCTTGTAACCATGGAATGGTTATTTTTTATCAAAGGAACAGAAGGCTGCTGATTAGTGTCAGTGGTGGGAACAGACAGACAAGGCTGTTCAGTGAGAGGTGGTGCAGAATCACAAGGTTGTGAAGACATAGATGTATTGAGGCCTTCCTGTGGAGCTGGAGAATATGCAATATCAGGTGGAATTGGTGCAGGGTCTGATGGATGTACACTTGTGAAAGACAGAGGTGTACTGGTAGATGTAGATAAAACGGGAAGAGACTGAGTAATAGAAGTGGATGTGGTGGAAGGTTTAAATTGGCAGGAAGTTTGATATGGAAAACCCAGCTCATCAAAAATAACATTTCGAGATACAAATAGGTGACCATAAGAGGATAAGTATTTGTAGCCCTTGTGTTGGTTGCTATAACCCAAAAACAGGCAAGGAATGGAGTGAAAATTCATTTTGTGAGTGTTATAGGGTCTCAGGCACGGATAACACCTATGACCGAAGGTTTTGAGGAAATTGTAAGAAGGATCAGTATGAAAGAGGTGTTTCAAAGGACTCACACCATTCAGGGCTGTAGTTGGTAATCGATTACTAAGACAGACAACTGTTGCAAAAGCATCATCCCAGAACAAGAGTGGTAATGATGCTTGAGCTAGGAGAGTAAGACCAATATCAACTATCTGGCGATGTTTGCGTTCAACTATTCCATTCTGTTGGGAAGTATAGGGGCAGGTTACTCTATGGTCAATCCCCTGTGATTTAAGGTAAGTGGTGAAGCTTTTAAACTCTCCTCCCCCATCAGATTGGAAAAGAAGAATTGGACGGCCGAGAAGTTTTTCAACAGACGTTTTAAAGGAAATGAAAGTGGACAAGGCTTCGGATTTGGCATTTAGGAAGTAAATCCATGTATAGCGGGAGTAAACGTCAATAAAGCTAAGGTAGTATCTAAATCCATTCCTAGAGGGAACATAGGATGGTCCCCAAACATCGGCAACTACTAGTTGTAAGGGTGCAGTGTAAACAGTTGATGACAATTTAAAAGGGAGAGTGTGAGATTTCCCAACAGCACACGCATTACAGAAATTCGAAGAAGACAGCTTTGAATTATAAAGTTGTGCAATGGAACGTACAATAGGTAGAGCTGGATGGCCCAGCCGTCTATGCCAGATATCTAATGAGGATGTATTAGGCATAGTATTTACAGTTAAAGCAGAGGGAACAAACTGAGATACTAAGCATTTATTTGTAGTAGGTACAGTATGCTTGGAATCAGGTGAATGAACAGAAAGATTGAACCTGTACAGCCCTTCATGGAGTGGTCCTTTGAGTAGTATTTGGCCAAAAAGATGATCCTTCACATAGCAAACATCAGGGTGAAATTCAAAAAACACAGCATTATCCCTTGCAAATTGGCTAACGCTAATGAGGTTCTTGGTGATTTTGGGAACATGGAGGAGATTTTTAAGATGAAATAAACGGTTGGCAGAAAGAAAAGAAGAGTAACCCGAATGGGTAATGGACAGACCTGCACCGTTTCCAACTTGCATCTGAGAGTTGCCACTGTAATCCGAGCTTACTGCAAGATTCCCAAAACTGTTTGTCAAGTGATTGGTTGCACCGGAGTCAGGATACCAGCCATTATCCTGATTCATGTCTGAGGCAGTCAATAGAGCTTGCATCTACGGATTAGTAGGGAAAGCACCAACACCAAATTGAGGATGAAAGTCCCCAGAATTGCCAGACTGTTGCTGTGGAAATCTCCCAGCTAGAGAATAGCATTTGATAGCTGTGTGACCAAACTTGAAACAATATTGGCATTGAGGTTTATTGCGATTGGTGTTCCAAGATCGTCCTCCGCGATTGGATCGACCACCTCCTCTCCCACGATGATTGAAGTTGGAGGAGGATTGATACTGATGATTCTGCTTAGAGACATCAGAGGCAGTAGAGTGATTACTCTGTGTGGTGAGATTCGCAGAAGGTACTGATCCATCAGAATTTACGGTAGTAAGTTTGCTCTCCAAACGGTTCTCATGTGTCAATAGAAGAGCCATAGCTTCTTGGACACCAATGTCTTCAGTCTGAGCAGTGATGACAGATATCATCGATTCATACTCCGAGCCAAGTCCAGTAAGGATATAAGTGATATGATCTTCAGCATCAACCTCCTTTCCAATTGCTGCCAATGCATCAATGCATCTTTTAATTTGTGAGAAATATTCATTTAATGGCATATTACCTTTCTTGATAGTCTGGAGCTTGGATTTCAACCGCATGATCTGAGCCCGATTTCAAGAGTTGAAGATCTGGAGAAGGCATTTCCAGATGGCACGAGAGGATTTGCAGTGAATCACTTGCTCCAATATATTGTCCGTCATGGAGCCAAGTAGCCAGGAAGAAATTAACCGATCTTGCTTCTTCCACTTCAAGTAATCAGGATTCGGCTTTGTAGCAGAGGAATTTGCAGAGATAGGAATTTCCTTTGGCGGTGGTTCAACATCTTGAAGAATGAAACTCTCCAATTCGTGACCTTCTTGGGCAAATTCAATTTGCACCTTCCACATCAAAAAGTTGTCATTGTTCAATTTGACGGTAGAAATCTTGTTGCCAGGATTGGTAACAGAAGACGTCGAATTGTCAGCTCCTTCAGGAGAGATTGCTTCGGTGTGAGTAGATGAATCCATTGTAACAACAAATCAAGAAAGAATTCCAGGGAAAAGTATGGGAGGAACGAACGTTTGTTCGAAAAAAAAAAAATTGAATTCAGAGATTGTCGCTAGACGAGAGCTCTGATACCATGTTTGCTTATGGAAAAATATAATTCAGGAGAAAACCCTTCCCAATCTCATTCATGATTCTCAATGTATAATGATCTAAGATCAAGGAGATTATATACACGGGAGGGAGAAAAAACTCCTGAAAGAATACCTCTAACAAATACAACAGAAAATAGTAAAGTACAACAGAAATAATAAACTGATAAACTGAAAAACTGCTGTCATGAGCATGGCACGTGATACACACTCAGTGAGCTATCTTCACAGGATGACGTTTTATAACTTTTTTGTCTTTGGTTGGAGTTATCTTACGTCCTACCTAACCACTTTCCATGAAAAAGAAATATCCCAAAATGTGTTGGCAGCGGCATGAATAACGAAATTTAAAAGCATAGATCAACTAGTTATTGTATTGTAGATTTTCACCTTTTCGTGTAGCAGATAAGATTTTTAGCCTTATTTGAATGGTAGCTCTGAAGAAAAAATATGAATCACTGAATATTATGAATGTCCTTGAATAATAAATTTATATCTTTGACCCTCCAAGTTTCGAAGAACGTTGCACCCGAACTACCAAATGTCGTTATCTGGTGTGATTGGCACAAGTAGGACACGTTTAGTAGAGTATGATCGCATGTTGGGCCATTGATAAGAGTGCTTGCATGCGGTATTTTGGCCTTTTGTCACTGACTAGTGGCACATGGTTTGCCGTAATTTTGTTCCAAGTCCCTGACCGAAAAAGAAACTAGAGAACAGTAGAGGAAGTGAGAGAGAAAAGTAGGAAAGATAATATGTCATTATGATTTTGGACATTTTCAACTTTGCAGCTGGTCATGGCAAAGTACGTCAAGCAAGTGGGTTCTTCGGTTATGATTTTAGCCCTCATCCTAGTTAGAATTTTCTCAAGTCTTTTTAGTTTGTCTTTTTTGGCTGGATAAGCCTTTCAATATCCAATTTTGATTGATTTTCATATTACTAGAAGGCCAAGAAGCACAAACAATTTAGTTTGAGTAATGTGTCCATGTTTGACACGTTTGAGACACTTGGACATTTGATGGGCACGTCTTGGACAGTTTTTAGCACAATAGACGTGTGTCAGATACTAGTTTAGTGTCTGATACAGATAGTTTAGTTTGAGTAGTTTGTCCATGTTGCATCTATTTGTATTCAGCATGTGTCGGACAGTTGGACATTTGGTGGACATGTGTCAAACATTGTTAGCATACTAGACATATGCCAGACACCAAATAAGACAAAAATAATAAAATTTGAGAGCAAGATGCATCAAACTCTTGGATATCAAAAAGAAAAAAAACTAGACTCATTTTTAAGCACATAAGTGTATAAAATTATTGACTTTGAATTTCTATCTGGTATAAAAATGATGTGTATATATATATATATATATATATTAATAAATGCGTCATTGACTTGTTGTCCTAGATATTTTAAAAATACTATCTTTATATCGTGTCATATCCGTGTCTCGTATCTTGCGTTTTAAAAAACCCATGGAAAGATATTTTTGTCGAGTTTCCTGCATTTTCCCAGTTTGTCCATAATGTGGTTGGTGGTAGAGGGATACTTACTTTTGGGAGGATAAGTGGTTGGGAGATTGCCCCCTTTGCTCTCTGTCCCCATTTATATCAATTATCCTCTTTGAGGAATTATTCTGTAGCCTCGATTTTTCTTCTTCAGATAACTAGGCTTCCCCTTCTGTGGGCTTTTGCCCATCGTTGACCAATAGGGAAATGACGAATGTCTTGTCTCTCATCTCTTTGCTTGATCCTTATGTTTTCATCCTGATAGGAGGGACATCTGTTTTTGGAGTCTTTGTCCATCCAAAGGTTTTTCCTTTAACTTTTTCTTTCGCAATTTGGTCAATTCTTCCTTAGGGAGTGGTTCGATTTTCTCTATGTTGTGGAAGGGAGGATTCCGAAGTAGGTCAGGTTCTTTGTGTGGCAGGTTTTGCATAGAAGAGTTAATACCTTGGATCGAATCTTGACTAGAGGGTCCTCTTTGTTCCGTCCATTCTGTAGCATCCTTTATAGGAGAGTGGTTGAGGATCTGGATCACTTGCTTTGGGGTTGTGAGTTTGCTTGTGCTGCGTGGAGCTGTTTTTTGAGGAGTTCGGCTTAACTTCGGCAGAACTCAGGATTTTAGGGAGGCATTCGAGGAGCTTCTTCTCCATCTGTCCTTCTGCGAGAAAGGGCAGTTTTTGTGGCAGACTAGGGGTTTGTGCGATTTTATGGGGTCCTTGGGGTGAGAGAAATAATAGAATCTTCAAAAGGCGAGACAACTCTTGGAGCATTGTTTGTCTCTTGTTAGATTTTATGTTTCTCTCTGGGTGTCGGTTTCTAAGCCCCTTTGTAATTACCCTTTAGGTTTTATTTTGCTTGATTGGAGCCCCTTTTTATAGTTTGACTCGTTTTTTTTGGTAGGCTTGTGTTTTTTGTATGCCTGTGTATTCTTTCTATTTTTTCTCAATGAAAGCCCGGTTTATTATAAAAAAGAAGTCTTTTATCCGTATTCGTAAATCGTATCCGTGCTTCTTAGCTAGTAGGTTTCCTAGCCATTAGGTGGAAAATTTATGGGTTCCCCTCCAATACTTTAGATGTATGATCAAACCATAATTTTTTAATTTCTCACCCACCAATACATTGTTTTTAGCCCCTCACATCATTTCTCCCACTAGGTGTCATCTTGGGTAGGTGTCATCTTTGGGTAAATCTAGGAGGAGCTTATTTAGAGCCTCTATAAGTCCTGCACGATTTGGTTCGACAAACACTCTGCTTGATATTTCTTGGATGCCTGTTGGATAGTTGTTGAATACGTGTTCAATATGATACTTCTAACACTTGTTCGACATATGTTAGATGTTGATGAACACATGTTGGATGATTATTGGACACTTGTTCAACATTTATGGTTTAACAGGCACGCTGCTTGATATTTGTTGGACACCTGTTAGATATTCGTTGAATATGTCTTCTATTTGATACTATACTTTTTAACACTTGTTCAACATGTGTCAGATGCTGATGAACACATGTTGGATGATTGTTGGACACTTACACTTGAGTGTTCAATCATTTATTTATTAGTTTTTATTTGAAAAAAATTAATTGACATAGGAAAAATAATAAAGTTTGATAGTGAAAATATCCAACTTTGTTGCAATTTCCTCTGTGCTTTCTTATGGAATTTATGGCTTGAAGGAATGCTCGGGACTTTGGAGATAAGCATCAAAATATTCATACCTTTATTGAGTTTACATCTTATCTTGCTTTATCTTGGAGTATATTATCTCTCCCTTTTTGTAATCATGGCTTATTGTCTCTCTTGATCCATTGGAGGTCTTTCTTGTAATTATCATTGATAGGGCTTTTTTTTTTTTTTTTTTTTTTTTTTTTTTTTTTTTTTTTTTTATCTATTTCATACATCAATAAAATGATTTTTGTTTCCTATAAAAAAGAAACATACACATGAAGACTTTTTTTTTTTTTTTTTTATAGAAAAACCAGCTTTCATTAAGAATAAATGAAAGAAAACACGGGCATACAAAAAACAAGCCCACAAAAGATAGACCACTTAAAGGAAAGGGCTCTAGTCCAATAATATAAGACCTAAAGGATAATTACAAAAAAGCTTCGTAACCGATGTCCAAAGGGACTCATGGAATCTCGATAAAGACCATACATCGCGTGGGCTTCTAACTATCCCCCTAAAAACCCTGTTGTTTCTCTCCCCCCATAAGTTCCATAAGAGAGCACACATGCCGGCCTGCCATAAAAATCTTCCTTTGCCATGAAGGATCGGATCGAGGAGGAACTTTTCAATTAACACTCTCAAATCCAGGTAGATGATCCGCTGCTGCCCAAACACATCAAAGAAAAGGTCCCAAGTAGATCGGGCAAAATCACAACTCCATAGAATATGATCCAAATCTTCCTCTGCCTTCCAACAAAGGCTGCAACAAAAAGGGCCAAACAAAGGGACATGCCTTCTCAGGAGCCTATCAAAGGTATTAACCCTACACATGAAGACTTAATTTTACTACTAACGAAACTTGGTTTCTATGCCAAGTTGAATCATTAAAAAATGTTTATTTGTTTTTACATACTTCAAAATCTTTTGACATATGCTATAAGATGTGACTTGTGAGATCATAAGAAATACACAATTCATTTCTTCAATTTCTTGAAATATTTATTTTTATGACACTTATTTTACAAATTTAAATAGTTAAAATTTATGTGAAAATAATTGATTTGCGTGGAATTTCAAATCTATCTAAATTACATATAGTTTGCTAATGTATCCTAGTTTGGCTGTTTTGCAATTATCTCTTCCTAAACAAGGAATAGCCATTGATGCTCTCTCCTCCCCACCTTTTGTCCCATGGCTGATACACAAAGACTGCATTCTTCTTCCTCTCCATTAGTTGGACCTTCCTCTTATGGCTTACCTTCACCTATGAAACTCTAGTGAAATAACCATTTTCTTACAAGCTTTTCAAAGAGCAATGAAAAGATGCAGAATGCATCTTGTGGGTTGAGAAACTCAATCAACAAGCAAGGTTACTATGTAGACATACCAATCTCAATAACAATGGGGAAGAAACCACATTCTAATATTTTCAAGAAGTGGAAAAAGAGGGTGGACCTTCTTACTCTCTCAGATCTTCTTACTATCTCTCCAAGTTGCTGCTCTCTCTACTGCATGGATAATGAGTCCCTGATCCATTTGTTCAGCAACTGTGCTTATGCATAAGCCTTTTGGTCTTTCATAGAGGAAGCATTTGGTTGGTACACCGCTCAACCTGGAGATATCTTCTCCTCGATCAACTTGTCCCTCAAGGGATATCCGTTTAAGAAGGAAAAGAAGACTTTGTGGCTTAAATTTATCTATGTCTTTCTCTGGAATTTATGAATTGAAAGAAATGCTAGGATCTAGACTAATAAGCACCAGAATACTATCTCCTTCATTGAGTCTACTTCCTACTTTGCATTATCTGGGAGTAATTTATCTCCTCCCTTTTGTAATTATGGCTTATCAACCTTTATATCTCAATGGAGATCCTTTTTGTAACTATCAAAAATAGGACCTACTTTTGTATCTATTTCATACATCAATAGTATGATTTTTGTTTCCTATAAAAAGAAAAAAAACTCTCTCGGATCTTGAACTTTTTAGGAGGTGGCCTCAGACTAACAGTCTCAACCCCTACCTTTCTTATACAGATAGCCTACTATAAGACATTAACTCCTATCAACCACTCACCAAGCCTTTATTAATATTACCACCAACCAACCTTCAACCCATTAAAACCATTATTCTACCAAAAAGGAGCTTTCTAACTATCTAAACCTGAACTCATTGATTGGGAAAAAATTGTCATCATTCAAAGGAAAGCTTTCTGTGATAGTTGGTACCTCGACCTATTAGACTTGCCATTGAAGATTCAATTTATAAGCATTGCTTTTGCTCTATTAGCCATTTCCAACTTGTCAAAGCTATCCTATGTGAGGATCTAGATTTGATCAACCAACTCTGCAACCAACCAGAGTGGGAAGGAATTGGTTCATTTCAGTTGAAGTTCCTTTGGTGGAGTCAAACTTTTCTATCAAACAGGGTCATCCTGTACTATGGAGGTTGGATCAAAATAAGAAATCTTCCTCTCACCTTTGGTCCAATAACATCATCTCCTACATTGGAGATTTATGAAGTCCTCCAATGTATGGACTTGATGTAACATGAAATGAGGTCAAGGGCAACCCATTTGGAATCTTCCTATCTGAATCCATTCTTTCACATCTTTCTGGAATTGAACCTTTTAATGTCCAAATTGATCTTTACTTTGTTGTTGCTCAATATGTTAGGTGGATCCCTGACATTCATGGCATTTACCAATTTTCTTCGACATGTTTGACTTAATTTAGTGCAAATAGTGAAAAGGACGAAAAGGACAAACGTCCCATCCTGCCAAAGATTAGAATCGAGGCTTTTCATAATAGGATTGTCACCTCAGATAGCCTACCTTTGAAAAGCCTCTCGAAAGTGGGCCCTAACCTCTTTGCCACAAACCAACAATACTTAATATGTAGACACTATTAATGCCCACACGAAAATAGCTAGCACCAGAACCTCTTCTGCCCCTAGTTGTCTGGAGCTTTGGTAATTAGCCAAAACACAACCCAATCAATGATGGGTAAAACTTCTTTAATAGTGGGTAAAACTTCCTTTACCTTTTTAACACCTCACAGACCCCCTTAGGCTTTGACATGGAAGGTTACTTGTCCAACCCTATACCTACTAACCCTTCCCTTCAAAGTGACCTTCGTTCTTCCCCTTCCTTTCTCTGCAAAGAGTCTCTCTTGGCTCTTTTAAGGAAACCACAAGCCCCATCTTTTCTTTCTCGGGCCCCTTGATGCATCCTACAACTCTATCCAATCCTATAGACCTTTGCCCCCTCACCTCTCCTAAGTACACTCTATCAAACCTCGAAGCTCTTCATCCCGTTGCTCTTGCGACCATTACCCAACTTGTTAACAATGTCTCTCTTGATGATACCTATTTCTCCTTGCTCCCTCAAGTCCTTCATGGAGTAGTGAAAGTTCTCTAAGAATACGACTTCTCTATTGTTTCCATCCCCATTCAGAAGGAAAAAAGGAACCCATATTGCCAAGGAAGGTAAAAGAGAGCTCAAGAACATGGTTTCTTCCATCAACTATGACAGATCAACCTACAAAGCTACAAAGAAGGCCTCTTGGGTTTTAAATGAATATGATCTCTTGGAATGTTCTGGGATTGGGGTCATGGAAGAAAAGATCCCTAATTAAAGCTCTCATTCAAAAGGAAAATCCAAACTTTGTTATCCTCTAAGAAACTAAGCTATGACATGTTGATCCTCTCCCAATCAAGTGTCTTTGGAGCTCTTCTTCTATTGGTTGGGTGGTCCTCAATGCCATTGGCTCCTCTAGGGAATCCTTGTTTTGTGGGAAGACCCATTTTATTAGATTTTGGAGACAATTGAAGGTTTCTTTCTCCCTTTTTTTTATCCATTTTTTATTAGTTGACAATTTCTCTTTCTGGCTTTCTGGTATTTGTGATCCTGCCATTATTATCTTTGGAAAGAGCTTGATGACCTTGTTGGCCTTTGTGGAGATAGCTGGTCCTAGGAGGGAACTTTGATGTCACGAGACGGTCATGGGAGAAATCAAGCGTAGGCCAATCACTAGAAGCATCAAGCTCTTCAACAATTCCATATCTTCCTCCTAGTTCATTGATATTTTGTTAAGACTGGTAATTTCATTTAGTCCAACCTTTGAGAACAACCAACCCTCTGATCGTTTCTTGATTACCAATAGATGTGTGGAGAAATTGGGGACAACCTCCTTCAAAAGGTTGGATAAAACTACATCAGATCACTTCCCAATTTTCCTCTCTTTTGGAACATTAAATGGGCCCCACCCCTGTTTGTTTTGAAAATATTTGGATCCAGCACAAAGATTCTCTTCTTTGGTCTCGAATTGGTGGGAAACCAATTCCTTAAAGAGGGTGGCCAGGTCACAATTTTATGTCGAAATTGAAGGGGCTCAAGCAAATTATCAAAGCTAACACATTCATGAGGTTTGGAGCCATTTTTCATTATCTTGGAAGTTAGATTTTTGGAGGAATCTCAAAGAAGACGAAGCTATGGAGTGGGTGGTTCTCTCTAATTTATCATCCTCGATGTTCCTTAGAGAAGAGCCAGATTCATGGGTGTGTCCTTTGGAACCCTCAAGGAAATTCTCCGTTAAATACCTTTATGATGACTTTGATTGACAACCAAGGTCCTGAGCAAAACCCTCTTGTACAATGTTTTTTGAGAAATTTCTTCCCCGAAAGGAATCAAAATTTTCCGGTGGGAGCTAAGTCATGAAGGTAGAAACACTGGTTCGCCTAATAAGGAGGAACAAGGATGCCTCATCTTTCTTTATCTCCCTTTTGGTGTGTCATGTGCATGTGAAGCTCAGGGTCTTACTACTCTAACCACTAGTTGGTGATTTTTTCTGTACTGCACCATTGGTGCTAGAATCCCCCACCTCCCCACATGGAATGCAGAGAGAGAGAGATAGAATTATACAAATTCATAAACAATGTGGAATAGAAATACTTATTATCAAAAGGGATAGATAATGCACATTGATTTTAGAGTTAAAAATGTGAATCTGAAGTGGGAAGATCATTGGGTTGGAAATGAACCTCTTGCTTGCTCTTCCTGGGACATTTATGCTGTTTCCTCAAAAAAAAAAAAGTTTGTTATTAGTGATTGCTGGAACAATGATCATCAAGCTTGGGATTTGGGATGGAAGGAGGGCTTTTTGATAGGGGGTGAGGAGCTGGGTGGCTTTAGTCAATAAAATTAGTTCTACACGGTTGATACATGGTCAAGCTAGCTTATTGTGGCCTTTTCATCCCTCTGAAGTTTTCTCCATGATTTTTGCTTTCCTAATTTGTTTGATTTAAGAAGATAAAGTTTTTTTTTGTGGTCTCTGGTGTACGAAAGTCTTAACACTCAAGATAAAGGTGTAAAAAAGTCTTTAGAATTAACCATCTTGAGTTGGCCTAGTGGTGAAAAATGGCCACTTAAATAATAAAGGACTTAGAGAGAATAAGTTCAAGTCATGGTGGCCACCTACCTAGGATTTAATATCTTATGAGTTATCTTGGCAATCAAGTGTAGTAGGGTAAGACAATTGTCTCATGAGAATGGTCGAGATGCATGCAAGCTAATTTGGACACTCACGGATGCCAAAAAAAAACCTTTCGGGTTGGATCTTATCTCCAATTGCATGCTGTTTGTGCCTTGATGATGGTGAAAATGTGGATCACCTATTCCTCCATCATCATTTTGCTCACTGAGGTTGGCTGTACATCTTAAATGAGATAGGCTCATCCCTCTGCTTGCCTAGAAGTGTATATAATTGGCTGGTTGAAGCTTTAGGGGGATAACATTTTATTGGAAAGGTGAAGATAGTTTGGAGTTGTGTTGTTAGGAATCTTTTGTAGCACTTATGATTGGAATGAAATGTTCGAATATTCGAATTCGATGATAAAATTACTTCCTTTAATTCTTTTTGTGATAATGTGCATTTGTTAAGACTCTAGGTGGTGTTTTAATCACCGAAGTGTACAAAAGGGCATACAAAATGACAGCCTACGGAAATGGCCAAGCTTAATTATGCAAAAAAGGTCTCCAATAATAACATTCCATGGATAATTTTTTTGATTGGAAACTGAGAATATATATTGATGAAAAAGGCCAAACAAAAGGGGGGAGATGAGGAATCCCTCTAAGAACAAAAGGGTTACAAAAAGGAGGTCCAATCGATCAAGATACAAAATCATAATTACAAAAAGAATTTGAAAGAGAACATCAGACTGAGGCATTAAGCCCTGGCGGATGATTACAAAAGTCCTACACCTTAGTGGATAATTATAAAAGTCCTAAACCTTAGCAGATAATTACAAAAGTCCTTGAAGACCACAGTCCAAACTAAGGCATTAAGCCTAAGATTGGAGTAAACTTCCTCACTACGTCTCTCGGAATCTCTAGTTGTTCCTCTTTAACCAAAGGCCCCAAAAAACAACAAAAAGACCAACTTGCTAAAGAAGCCGACCTCGGTCATCAAAGGGAGGATGCTGGAGAACCTCCTCAACTTGGACTCCTTAAAACATATTGCTACAGATATTGTTCACGATGAAGATTGATAGGCACTCGATCACAAAAAAAAAAGAATTTTCGTGCTGATCACACCCCTGTAAGATTCCAAACTGCAAATATATTTACTAAAACGTTTCTTTTTCCAAGATTTGAAGAATGGAAGTCTAAGAAATATTTACTACCTAGCTTGAGGCGGAGTGTTGTGGGATGACCCACTAGCAAGCAGACTTATTCTTTAACAAGTTCTTTTTTCCCTCTTTTTCCAGCACATTTGCAGCTCTAATTTTTTTACTTTCATTTTCTGTTTTCTTCTTTCTGGTTTTCCCTTCTCGATTTTGTATAAGTATTTTTTAACTAGTTTTACAATTGTATTCATGAGATAAATAAAATTTATATGAAGTATTCTCCTGCCCCCATCTTCAATTAAGGAACTATTTATGTCTCTAAAACCGCTTCATTGCTAACAGACCATTATTGCTTTGTTTGGTAGTGAATGAACATTTTGGAAACGTAAGAAAAGAGAAGCGGTGGTATTTAAATTTGATGTAGATTATGTAAAAATGGCTTATGACAAAGTTGGCTAAGACTTTCTTAATAAGCTTTGAAATCTAAGGGGGTGTTTGGTCCAAGGAGTTGGAGTTATGAAATCTGGAGTTGTTTTGTCTTAGGAATTGAAGTAGAAATTAATAAGTTTGTGGAACCCACAATAAAGTGTTGGAATAGAAGTTAATAAGTTTGTGAGACCCACAATAGAGTGTTGTAATTGATTAATAAATTTATGGGCGCCACAATTGGATGTTGTATGTCCTTGGGCCAAACAAGGAGTTAAGTGGAGTTATTAACTCCACCTAATTCCTACTTCACAACTCCTTGGGCCAAACACCCCCTAAAAGGTTTTGGATTAAGGGTTGCATTACTTCTTACCCACTCAATAATGGTTGAGCAAGAGGAAAGATTCATGCTTCTAGAGACCTCTGACAAGGCAAGCCCCTGAGCACTTCTTTTTTGGTTGATTGTCTAAGTTATCTCTTAAACAAAGGAGGGGAAGATGGTTTGATTGAAGATTTCAGTCCTTTGAATAAGTTAGTTTGTGAATGACACTCTTATTTTACCGGGAAAAATTAACAATCTGTTCCATCTAGTCAAGGTATTTGATCTTGCTATGGGGTTGAGGATCAATCATTTAGTCTTTAGTTGCAGCCTGCAGGTACTAATATCAAGTAGGGGGAAGTTGAGTTACTGTAAGGATTTAGGGTTATAAGGTGTTTCTCCTGCCATTTGATTATCTTGGTAAGCTGCCAAGAGGTAAGCCTAACAATGCTTCATTGGACTTGTACTGGAAAAGATTCAGTTGAAGGCTATCTCAGGGGGAGGTCATAAACTTTGGCCGAAGCAGTTTTAGGCTAACCTCCCTACTTATTTTCTTTCTGCCATCTGTTTCTTGAGGTGGTAGCCTCGAACATTGATGGTGGTTGTCAACTTGCCATAAAGTTAATTGGAAACATGCTCTCCCCTTAACCAATGGTGGTCCAAGCATCAGTATTACCAAGAAAAGGAGTACCGTAGCAGTTTTGTCATGAAACTGATTCCCTATGGAATAATCTAATTGTCAGTAAGTATGCTTAAACTTAAGATGGGTTGCTTCCTAAACTTAGTAGCTCTAGCTGTTCCATAGTCTTGGGTGTAGAAGTTTTTTGTAATCCACCTTGGGTGGTTGGAAGGCTTTCCTTCCCTTTTCTATAATTTCATTCAATTCATGAAAATTTGTTTCTTCTTCTTCTTGAAAAAAAAAAAACTTGGGTGTAGCATCACTAATTTGGAGCCGCTCTTATCTTTACACTTGGAGATCATGTTAGAGATGACACTATCACGTCCTTCCCTTTTTGTACAATTTCATTCAATCAATGAAAATTTGTTTCTTCTTCTTTTTTTTCTTCTTCTTCTTCAGGAAAAAAGAAGCAAGGTCGTGGGTGTAGTATCTCTAATTTGGAGCAGCTCTTAACACTTGGAGATAGGTTAGAGATGACACTATCACATCCTTTTGGTTGGAATATTGGTTGAATGGTTGTCCCTTTAACTGGAAAGTTCTTGATGGTCTTCAACCTTTCTAGTAATAAAGAAATAATAGTTGTAGAATTGCGGTGTGAGCTAGTCTTTGACTTATTTGGAAAGAGATAGATGAAAGGATTTTCTAAAACAAGATTACTTTGGGGAATTCTATTTGTAAAAGTGTACGACCTCTTGGTGGTGTTCAAACCAGAAAAGATTCTTTTATACCTCATGATTATTAATGCTTGGAAGTTCTTAATTTTTTTTTTTTAAATGTGCAATTATGGTTCTTTTGTTGGTTTCTGGTTCGAAAACGTAGAACAATTATTTAAAAGGATAGAGGTAGATAATGCTTGCTCATCAATTCACATGTAACTGAAGGTCCAAGGCCTGGAGCACTGAAGATTTCTAGAAGGCACTGTAGTGCGGAATCTGAACCTGAATCACATCATCTTGAATGTGTTTTTAAAAGACATCAGGAAAGATATACCTTCTATCAGAAGAAAGACCACAGAATTCAAGTTAGAAAAGCAGCCTCTAATCAGCCTTTTGAATCCGATTCTGGAGTTTTAAGTTCCAAAAAATATGGTGACTCTTTAAAGAGTTTCTTGGATGCTTTCTACAGGTTCTCACGGCCACACACAGTTATTGGTACAGTTACGTTTTAAAACTCACATGTCCTTTTAGGTCAATAACTTGTTCTTTCCTTCCATTCTTTCTGAGATATTTATCTTCAGCTTACGCATTCCTTTCGTGCTTGCAGGCATTGAGCATTGTATCTGTTTCTCTACTTGCAGTTGAGAAAGTATCAGACTTGTCACCATTATTTTTAACTGGTGTGTTGGAGGTAATGTTTCAAATGAAATTTATAGTTTGAATTTTTGAGGTCGGTTGTATATATTTAACACATCTGCAAACTTTTTTCCAGGCTATAGTTGCTGCTCTCTTTATGAATATTTACATTGTAGGTCTCAATCAATTATTTGACATCGAAATAGACAAGGTACTCCTTATATATTCATTTTCCCATAAGAGCATATTAAATTAGGTCTGCAAAACTTAATTATTTTTCGCTTTTGAAACTTGAGAGAGTATCCTATGAGTAAGTTTCTATCAGAATTATATGGGCAGTCATGGTTTAGGACCTATTTTTACATTGAAGGCATTTCTGGCAGAGTATCATGCCCATGTGATTTTGTGTAGTGATCTCCTTATTGAACACAATACCATAATCTTTCTTAATCTACGAGTGTGAGCATTTCAACTATATATATTTTCTTTAACACGTATCCTTTTCATATGCATGGAAGCGCCATGAGTGTGCAGAATAAACTTCATATGATTTGAACTTCACCAATAACGTTTGAATGATAATGAAAGTGGAGCTCGCTATATTCTTCCTAATAGGCATCAAAGAAGACTTCAAACTTAACCATTCGTATACTTCTTAATTGCAGATCAACAAGCCATATCTTCCACTGGCGTCAGGAGAATATTCTTTCGGAACAGGCGTTGCAATTGTCTCCTCGTTTGCCATTCTGGTATACTAATTATGTATCGCATCATTTGCTAGACCCACTGTTGAATTTTTATTTTATATCTTCTTGGGTTTTATTTGAACCATTTTAATAAATAGAAATATATATACACACTAGTAATGAATGCTTTTTAATAATTTGAAAATAATCATGGTCTAAAATTATTTAAATATGATTAAAAAGGTAATAATAATTTTTTTATAATAAAAAGTTCTTTTTTTGGAGAAAACATAAGATGTTTTATTATTTGATGAAATTATTTTTTAATGAAAAAGGTATGATATTAGAACTAAAAAATTAAATAATAAAATGATTAATATGAAATGTAAAGAATATATTTTAAATTTAGATGATTAATAACATTGCATAAAAGAATAATATCGTTAAAAATTCAATTAAAGTTAATAATATAAAGATGTGAATATTGTCTTGTATTTCACTCTTGTAATCAATTTAGGTTAGTTTTCTTTAATGCTTTTATTTTCTTTTTAAAAAAATTAGAATTTCAAGATTTATAATTAATTTATATTAATATTATTATTTAAAATAAAGAGTAATTATAATTTGAAACTAATTATTTATAACTATATTTTTGTCTTTTCAAATATGAAATATCCATGGAATCTTTTACACATTTCTAAATTACTAGTTTCTGTAATACTTTGAAAATTGAAATTCATAAATTGTAATCTTTATTTCTAATTAGATTTCTAAGATTTATACTTAATACATACTGGTAATCAAAATAATATTCAACTATAATTTCAAATTTATTAATAATTACTAAATAAAAATAATACTCTTTATAATTTTCGTGACCTTTCAAATATTTATGTGACCTTTATACTTTTTAAAATTAAAATTGTTTTGTATTGTAATATAATTTTTATTTTAACTATAAATTTATGACCTTTTAAATATTTATGTGACCTTTACAGTTTACACTTTTTCCATGACTTTTAAATTTTCATTTCATTGATTATGATATAAATTTCGTTCTGATTGTACTTTAAAATTAATTATTAAAAAGAAAACTGAAAATTATTATTAAAATTATATAAATTTCGTTCTGATTGTATTTTAAAATTAGAGAATTTGCAGTGGGTGGCAAATAAGAATTATATAATTGCAAACTAAGAAGCACAAACACTGACACGGACACGACATGACACGGACACGGCGACACGTCAATTTCCAAAAAAGTAGGACACAACACGTTGGGGACACGTTAATTTTTTTTTAAAAAAACATATGTGTGCATATTTTGACATATTATGAATATTTAATACTTTTATGTAAATTTCCTCTATATTTAAACATTAAACACAAGTAAAAAACAGAACTATGTATAAAAACAGAAAAAGAAAAAAAAGAAAAAGAACAGAACTATGGATAAAAACAGAAAAAGAAAAAAAGAAAAAGAAAAAAAAGGAAAAAAACATAACTATGGATAAAAACAGAAAAAAAAAAAACACAAAGGCTGCAGTGAAGAATAAAAACAGAAAAAAAACTACAAGGATAAAAACGTAACTATGGATAAAAACAGAAAAAAAAATATCTTGTTGGAGCCGTGTTGGAAAATAATAATAAAAAAAAATCAGACACGCCACGTGGCGTGTCGGAGGCATGTCGGTGTCAGACACGTGTCCGACACCGACACTTTGTCATTTTAGAAGTGTCTGTGCTTCTTAGATTGCAAATATAGCACAATATAAAAAAATTGCAAATATAGCAAAATCTATCAGAGTATATTACTGATAGACATTGATAGACTCTGGTTAGTTAGAATCTATCTGATAGACTTCGATTATCAGAGTTTATCAGCGATAGACTCTGATTAATCAGAATCTATCAGTCTACTAATAAACTTCGATTATTCAGAGTCTATCAGTGTCTATCGCTAATAAACTCCGGTTAATCGAAATCTATCAGTGACTATCATTGATAGACTTTGATTAATCAAAGTCTATCATGATAGTCACTGATAGATTTTGATTAATCGGAGTCTATCTGCAATAGACACTGATAGACTTTGAATAGTCAGAGTCTATCAATGATAGACACGGATAGAATTTGACGACAGCTTTTTGGTCTTGTACAATTAATTTTGCTATATATGCAATTAGTTTGCAACTGTGCTATATTTGCTATTAATTTGGTCCAATTTGTCATCTATACAACTGTCCCTTAAAATTAATTATTAAAAAGCAAACTAAAAATTATTATTAAAATAATATCTAAATTGGTTTGCATGTCTAATATCTTCTATACAGTATTGTATATCTAGTCTTTTCATATTTGTAACACTTCAAATATCCTTAATATAAGTTGATCTAGCTCAGTGGTTAAGGCATCAATTACCATTACAAAGGTCGATTGTTTGATCCCCATCCTTGCAATCGTTGTACTAAAAAAAAGCCATAATATCTTATTTGTAACACTTCAAATATCACAATATCTTTACACTTCTTGAGACTGTTTTAAAATTTTCACTTCATTAATTATGATATAAATTATATCTTAAGATGCACATAACTTTTATTATAAGCTTTTAGTAAATATACTTCTTATGAATAATTTCGTTTGTGCATCTCAACTACAATTAATTGAGCCGAGATTCCATTCTGAAACTACTTTACTCTTCCAATGCTTTTGTACAGAGTTTTTGGCTAGGATGGGTTGTTCGTTCATGGCCATTGTTTTGGGCTCTTTTCGTCAGCTTTATTCTTGGGACTGCTTATTCAATTGATGTGAGTGGGTTCCTTTATCTTATCATTTATTTCCAGCTTCTTGTCTACCAAAAGGCCAAATCACGCATGTTTATCATAAACTAGCTACAGTATCTACATGCTGAAATCTTGATTTGATATATTATCTTATATCTCCAAGAAAAGTTTAACCTGGAAAAGAGGTGAACCTTCAGCTTAGCGTATGCATTATCATGTCTACACGGATATCTATGCCACATTTGGCTGAGGTTTTATGCTTATTATACATTCTCGGTTAGATCAACATCTTTGTAAACTAATCTTCACTTCACATGCAGGTATAAGTCTGTTGCTTTATGAAAAACTGATATTTTTTTTTTTTTTTTTTTGAAATGATGAAAAACTGATATTTGAAACTAATCTTTCTATAATTAAAATGTGAGATAACGATTCGTCCAGCGTCCAAATGGGTAATCAATTTTCACATTCTTTTCCTTATCATGACCACAGTTTCCTCTCTCTCTTTAACCCAATAGAGTTGCTAGGAGGAATTAGATTCGCAAAACTAGAGAAACGCAACTAAACTCTCATTCTTCATTTCTTTGTTCAGTGCTACTTTCCCTTGTAGTTGAGGGGTGGGCATAAAGTAGGTTTATAGGCTAGATAAGACACGTTGACAAAGGGTTAACAGACCCTTCTTCAGAAAGGCAATAGTTTTTCCATTCCCCAACTTACTCGAGAATTTTTCTTGTACTAGATTCCAAAACTTTTCCTTTATAGGATTCCCAAATAGGAAATAGGAAGTAGAAAGATTTGGAAAGGTTCGTGTCCAAAGAAGGTTAAAGTGTTTGTACTGTCACCATGTTCAGAAAGTATTAAGACTGCTGACACTTGACAGAGTGCCAAAAAGATGTCTCTTTTTGGAGTTTAAGTCCTCAATGTTTGTTGTGCTGTTCGGACACTGAGGATATGTCACCATCTTTTTTTTTTTCCATGTTCTTTTCGGAGAAGAGTCTAGGTGACCACCATAGATCGACCTAGTGTTAAAAAAAAGCTATGTAAATAATAAAGGGCTTAGAGGGAATGAGTTCAAGCTATGTTGGCCACCTACCTAGGATTAATATCCTACAAGTTACTTTGACAAAAAAAAATAAAAACTTTCAAGATATGAAAGTTTGGTTCTTTATCAAAAAAAAAAAAAAAAAAAAGTTTATTTGACAATCCAATGTAGTAGGGTCGTACGGTTGTCCCACAAGATTAGTTGAGGTCCCTTGCAAGCTAGCTTGGACGTTCACGAATATCAGTAAGAAAAAAGTGTGGAGTTTCTTACTACAAGCAACAGGTCTATCTTGGGTATTTTGTGAATGAGAGGTCTCGGGAGAGGTTTGGTCCATAGCCAGGTCCAATACCTTCCCACTAGTGTTGGTGGCTAAAGAGTTTTTTGTTGCCTCTTTTTGTGCTGGGCTGGTTTCTTGTATTGCCCGTTGTATATCCTTTCATTTTCTCTATGAAAGTATGTTTCTGCAGACTGCAATTTAAAAAAAAATAATAAAAAGCAAGTTGAAACATGAAGTGTTTATTATGCGAGATACTTCAAAAGGTTTCTCAAGGTCCCATCTTCCAATCCTTCTTCCTTCATCTTCTATAATTTTTTACCATTTCATTGGCTATCAAAATTTGAACCACAATTTGTTTATCGCCTACAGATCCATTCCAGAAGGTAACTGCAGTGGGCAACACTTCTTTTTCCGTTTTCTTTTATTCACAAGAGACAATGATACAAACTCCCGAAGAGAGTGAGAAGAAAACCAAACAAAAAATGAAAAACGAAAATCTCCAAATATTATGAGAGCCAAAAAATAAAATATTGAAGATCAAAATGCTTGAGAAGATTTTGACCAGCCAACGAGCCAAAGCAACCAAAACTACTATCATAAAGCTGCACCAAGCTACTGACCAGAAGAAAATAACATCTGGAAACCCTTTTCGGAAAGTGCACAAAATAACCTTCTTCACATGACTCCTCGAATAACCCTGTGGCTGCCAATTCTTGATTCAATGGAACAAACTCCTCCTTATTGATATCACTGACACTAATATCAGAGACGATATCAAATCCTTAAATTCTCAAAATCCAAGGTGCGTCTACTTAGCATTTTTTTCCAATCTCTCTACCAAGACTTACGAAACCACCTTTGTAAACCTGTTTCTTAAAAGAAAGAATTCACAGGTCAATTAAATTTATTTTAGCTAACTTATAAGTTTGATCCATAATATTCATGTACTTCAAAAAATTTCTAACTTTTATAGTGGTGTTTGTTTAAGTTTTTAACTCTGAAAATCTCCAAACTTTCAATTTTGTGTTTGATACACCTGTGCCATTAACTTTAAGTTCAACGGTTACGTGGCATATTGAATTTACTATTGTAGGATTATGCTTGGAATTAATTTACTACATAATTCGTAAATAATACACTATTAGTATGCTATGCAAGTATTAAATGGATTTCATAAAATCGAAAGTTTGGGGATCTATTAGGAACTTTTTAAATTATAAGGATTAAATAGACATAATCCTAAAAGTTCATGAACCTATTAGGAACTTTTTTTTACAAGAAATAAATAGATATGAACTTGTAAACATAGGGACCAAATTTGTAATTTAACCCTTTATTTTTATAAAAAGTTCATCGTATGTTTGCATCAAACGACAGGATAATCATTTCTTAGTTATCTGAACTGGAAGATCCTTCAGACTCTGGACAAAAGGGATCTATAAGAGCCCTTTCAATTTAAGCAATGATATATTTTTCTTGTTCACCACCCTGATATTTCTTCCTCCTTAATTTTCCATTGATTTTAATGTGCTAGATTAGTAGATTGAGATTCATGTTGATGGAAACTAATATTATTGCGAACATAGCTGTATAATTGAAAGAAAATTTGATTTTGATGAAGAGCTTGATGGTCTTTAATTTTTCTGTTACTTCAGCTGCCACTATTGAGATGGAAGAGATTTGCTGTGGTAGCTGCTATGTGCATTCTAGCTGTTCGAGCCGTGATTGTTCAACTTGCTTTTTTTCTGCACATGCAGGTTTAAAAGTATCTCTTATTTTGCATAAATAACGAATGCTACAATCCATGCTCTAGCCATGTTGTGACTTGTTAGATGTGTTTCTTTGCATGATAACTGTTTTTGATGTTTCTAGATTAGAAACTAGGTCACTGATGAGAGCATAGACGTGGGTGAATATATATGTAGATATATAATAAGGACATGGTGAGGACACAACAGAAACTGGTGTGGGACAAAGATTAGATAATATTTAACGGGTAGATAGTTTGATGGCAGATTATGTGGACACAATTAAGTTTAACGAACAAAATCTACATTGGAAAGTTTAGATAAATTGAACCATAAGTTTAGCAAACATGACGTGTATTAGAAAGTTGTCAAAAACCATGTGATCTAGATTTTTTTTTTGACTAGATAGAATTGGATATGTACATTGCACAGTGATATTAGATTTGAATTAGATAAGATTAACTTGAATATTATGGACCAATGTTAGATTGATACTATCTGGAAATATATATTCTAGATCTACGCTAGGTTAGGTTTCAGTTTATGTATGGAAAAGAAGTTTAGGACCTGTTTGGTAGGCAATCCGGATTCTGTTTTATGTTTTCAGATTCACTGAATTCAGTAAATATGTGTTTGGTAGATGTGTTTTTGAAAACTGTTTTCGGATTCTGTGATCCAAATAGTGGAAAGTCTGAAAACAACTTTTTTATGTTTTCAGTATATCCAGATTTTGAATTTGAAAATTTTAAATGCTGAATTAAATTTAGAAAGATAAAAACTTTAATAAATATAGTATTTCAAGTTATAAACTCAATTTGTTTTTGTGAAATTAAAATTTGTATAATATAATATATTATAAATTATATAATATTGTAAAATAATAATTATAAAAAATTTATAGCACATAACATGTGTTTTAAATTAATTAATAATAGTTTATATTCAACTTAGTATTTAGTGGATAACTACAAATAGTTTATGGTTTATAAATATATTATCAAAAACATTTTGAACAATTGTTTAAATTGGGATCCAATTTTTGAATCTGTTACCAAACACATATTTGGAAACATGAAATACAACTCTGTTTTCATTGAATCCCTTATTTTCAAATTTATGTTTTCAGATCACCAACCAAACAGGCCCTTAGTGAACGGCTGTGTTCAATTGATAGATTAGATTAAATAGAATCCTAACATGAGCAATTTATAAATAATAAAAACAAGAAAAGAAAAATTTGTATTTACTCGTGTAGTTACTAGTAATTCAAATATAATCTTTGCCGTCTAATTTTATACAATTGGGAGCCTGAACTCGGAACAATAGTGAAATTAAAACCTTCCTCAAAAACTAACTATGAAGTTATTGAAAAATCGAGCAATAAATCATTTGAAATTCAGCCTGCAAAATTAACCAAAATTTAGCTACAAAAATGCTCAAATTGAGCCACAAATATACCTATACCCCACTGCCCAATCATACAACAACAAAAAAAAGAGCTTAAAATAGCACTAAAATGCCCAAACTTGACACTCAACACAACCTTAAAAACCAGCACTCATAAAGGTGATTTTGTTCAGCCACAAAAACTCACACTTAGCTATAAATCTGCAAACATAGAAGCTCAACTGTTGGAGAGTAATTTCAAGGTTCAATTTGATGAAACTAAGATTTTAAAGTTAAATTTGACTCTCTCAATTAAGTATAGGGATGAAAAATGATTTTTTTCCTTGAAAGCAACAAGTTTAACAATCTGAATCAGTGGTTTTTAATCAAATACTAATGATGTTTGGTTAAGTATTCATCTCTCTCTCCTTCCTTCCCTGTTGGTTATCCAGTAAAAAGTCTAGGGGCTGTTATAAAAAATCCAGCAACTTGATTTCAATGTCTTGGTCAAAGGTATCTAGTATGTGCAGTTTTTTTTTTTTTTTGATATGAAACCATGCTTTCATTGAGAAAAAATGAAAGAATACAAGCACATACAAAAAAACTAGCCCAAGAGAGATGGATAACCCATTAGATAAAGGGGCTCCAATCCAAAATGATGAGACCTAGGGAATAATTACAAAATAAGCGCGTCACCGACGCCCAAAGAGAAACGTTATATTTAACAAGGGACCAAACCTCATGAGAATCCCTCTCCAACCCTCTAAATGTCCTATTGTTTCTCTCACCCTAAAGCCCCCAAATAATGGCACAAATCCCAGCTTGCCACAAAAACTTTCCCTGCTCCCTAAAGGGAGGATGGGGGAGGAACTCCTCGATCGTCTCTCTAAGGCCTCTGTGTCTGGCAAACTGCAACCCAAACGATGCAAAGAACTCATCCCACACCGCCCTAGCAAAAGCGCAACTCCACAAAATATGGTCGAGGTCTTCCTCCGCCATCCGACAGAGAATGCAACAAAAAGGCCCTATCAAAGAGGGAATCGTTCTCGACAACCGATCAAGAGTATTAACTCTTCCATGGATCACCTACCAAATAAAAAACTGCACCTTCTTTGGAACTTTCACCTTCCATAATAAGGAAAAAATGGATGACTCAGAAGAAGCGGGGTCCAACAAACAATGAAAGAAGGATCGACAAGAGAAGCCAAGGGAGGGGTTGGGACTCCAGAACTAAATGTCTTTCCTACTAAAGGTGATTTCCCCAATCAAAGAAAGAAGATTCATGAGGTCCGTTGTTTCACGATCTGACAACGGGCGCACAAAGCCAAAACAATAAGATAACGAGCTCTCTGAAGGATTTAGAACCTCAGCCACTGAATGATTTTTCATGGAAGAAAGATGATAGAGCCGAGGAAAGGTAACGCAAAAGGGGCTATCCCCCACCCACCTGTCTTCCCAAAAATAAGTATCCTCCCCATTCCCTACCGAATAACGAATAAAAGAGGTCAGAAAAGGGAGCTCGCGTGAAATTTCTTTCCAAGGATTTTTGGAAGTGCCTTTAATCCCCCCCGTCACCCATTCAGAAGGATGGGGTCCGTGTTTGCTAACAATATGTGCAGTTGTTGAGTGATAGTTTGAGTTAGGGTGATAATCATCATGAAATGGGGAATGAGAGTGGAAATGTATGTTCTGTAAATATTAACATGTAAGTTTTACACATTATCATTGAGGTTTAAAGCTGTTTCATATATTCTTTGTTTGGTGCACTTATATACTTGGGGATGGCTAATATGTATCAATGTTTACAGACTCACGTGTTCCAAAGACCTCCACTCTTTTCACGTTCACTGATATTTGCAACTGCATTTATGAGTTTCTTCTCAGTCGTTATTGCATTATTTAAGGTAAAAATTGGCTTTCCATTTTAAAATGTGAAGTGACTTTCAGAAGTTTGTTTGTTCTCTTTTCATATTTAGTGTAATAATAACAACATTTACTCTAAATCTTGCTCGATTGTTCTTGTAACTTATTATTTTACTCGAGTTTCTAGGATATTCCTGATATTGATGGAGATAAGATATTTGGCATCCGTTCTTTTACAGTACGTCTAGGACAAGAGCGGGTTGGTATTGAGTAATTCAAATTTTCTTTTTTAATGCAAAGAACCTTCCATTTTGACACGAAGTTGTATGGTCATATACCCTAGCATGAGGATTTCACTTCTGCAGGTGTTCTGGAGTTGTATTTCGTTACTTGAAGTAGCATATGCTGCTGCCGTTTTTCTGGGAGTTGCATCTTCCTCCCCATGGAGCAAGTGGCTAACGGTAAATCTTTGGTTCCTAGAAACGCATACGTAGACTGCACACTTCTCTTTTTAATCAGAGTTCTATCAAAAGAAAAGAAAACAGTTCTTAAAACTAGTCTGCAAGATAAGATGCCAAACGGCTATTTTTAATTTGATATATTTAGAACTGGAAAAAGAAAACTAAATATAGCTATTAATAAGTACAAAAGTTGCAGTGCTTTAGTTTATTGATGCTGTGTAATTTTTAAAAATACCCACTTTTCATCGAAAAGTTGGAAAGTATGGATTTTTCTTTTTCCCTGAAGCATAAAAACCGAAGAGATTCTAAGTTGATGCTGTGCAATCTTTTTTAAACTACGCAGTTCATTGGTTTATATTATGCAACAGTTGGTGTTAACTGATACAATAACTATCCATGTCATCAAGTGAATCCTTTTTCTATTTATTTTAGTTTAACAAGAAGAATGTTTAATTGAAAGGATGAAATATATTGGTGAACACTATCAAAGGCCAAAGCAGTTATTAAAAACCCTCACCATCAGTCTCTTTTCATTGATCATCAATGAAAAGCTTTGTTTCTTGTTAAAAAATAAAAATTAAAAAACCCTCACCATCATAAATCACAGCCCAAGACAAAGTTGCTAAAAAGACTGTTTGGAGCTCCAAAACATTGCTGAAAGAAATATTGTCCCACATCCTATTGAACTCTCCTATTTCTCTCCCACCACACTTTCCACAAAAGGCTTCTAGTCGCATTAAGCTATAAATTGCTCTGTCCTTGAGCTTAGCCACAGAAAACCAGGACAAGACAACCTTTGACGAGATTAAGTGGTTCAAGGGACCAGTCAAACAACTTAAGCTTCCTCCACAGTCCCTAAGTGAAAGAACAGCAAAAGAAAAGGTGGCCAGTTGATTCCTGAGTTGCTTTTGCAAAGGAAACAGGGGCTTCATTGAAGAGCCAACGAAGGATATTTTAGCTGAGCTTTCTCTGAAGTGTTGACACCTCCCAAAGCCAAGGACCGAATAAATATTTTTTTTTAAGATGTAATTATGCTAATTGTGGAGTTCATTAGTTGGTGTACTTTTGTTGCTTCAAATTGGAAATCTCTGAATAACAATTTTACTAGTTACGCTCGTGTGACCATTTATTCTGATACTAATTGGATTTTTTTAACCCTGGCTTAGATTTGGTAATGTATTATCTTCCACTCTTTTTTCAACTCTCTCCTATTAATTTAGTTTTTGTTTGCTGTCAAAGAATTAGCAAAAAGTATCTATTAAAATTCTCCGGAATTAGTTAGTTAACGTATTATCTCTGTACTTTCTAATTAACATACTATCTCTGTACATTTTCCAGGTTTTGGGACATGTCACTTTGGCTTCAATTCTTTGGATTCGTGCCAAATCAGTTGATCTGAAGAGCAAAGCTGCCATAACATCCTTCTACATGTTTATATGGAAGGTATGCTGTAGGAGCTTATGTTTCTAACTAAACAAGGAATAGTTGATAGTTAAGGCCGATAATGATTTTATTTTTAGTTTTTGAATATTGGGGCTTGTTTCCTTCCGATTCCTTTGTTATGGTTTTCTCATTTCTTAAATAAACATTTGAATTCTTAGTCCAATTCTAAAACTGAAACAAATTTTTTAAAATTACTGTTTTTAGTTTTCAAATTTTGACTTGGATTTTGAAATCATTTACATAAAGTAGATAACAAAACAAAGAAACTTAGGAGTGAAAGTACTATTTATAAGCTTAATTTTCAAAAATAAAATACTAAATGGTTACTAAACGGGACCTAAATGAAGTGATCCTCGGTCTAGAAGTTATCCATGTGGATCAATATTGACTTTAAGCATCCATTTATATGTAATAGCTTTCTTTCCTCCGCGTGGAGATATAAAATTTTAGGTATTGTTATCATCAAAGGTATTTATCTCTTATATTATAGCATCTCAAGAAAGCTAGCTTTTCGACCTCTAAGAAATATACGCAATATAATAGAAACTAATATATTATACTCAATACTCGTTTCTAAGTATTACATCAAATCAGTTATAAGTTAGTTGGCCATTCCGTAAGTAGGCATTAAACATCTAAAAGCCAGACAATAATGTTTTCTCAACTAGTGGTCATCTTATATATGTCTTGTTGAGTATATATGTAGGTTAGTTGCCAAGGTCTCATTTGATAACCATTTGGTTTTTGAAAATTAAGCTTATAAACACTATTTCCACCTATAAGTTTCTTTGTTTTGTTATCTACCTTCTTCCCACATTTTTAAAAACCAAGTTAAATTTATAAAACTAAAAAAAAATAGTTTTCAAAAACTTGTTTTTGTTTTTGGAATTTAGCTAAGAATTCAAATGTGTCCTTTAACATAGATGAAAAAACAAGCATAATTTTCAAAAACCAAAAAGCAAATGGTTATCAAACGGAGCCTAAATGTTTTTTTTTTTTTTTTTTTTTTTTTTTTTTTTTTTTTTTTTTTTTTTTTTTGACAATTAGCATCAATTTGGTTTTGATCTACGCTGGTAAAGTCGATATGCTAAGTCAACTACCCTGGCTGATCAAGAGTCTACTCCATGCTTGAAAAACTTCTCTCTTCGAGTAACGGTGTCTTAGGAGTTTTGTATTTATTCTTCTTTTTCTATTCCTTATAATTAGAGCCCTTTCTTTTAGTTTCTTTTGGCTTTTGTCACTAGTTTTGGATCTTTTGATGTTAAGTGCATTTTTGTATGGCTTGTTGTATTCTTTCTTTATCTCTATGAAAAAAAGTTGTTATTATTATTATTATTATTATTATTATTTTAAAAAACTCTTTACTCTCCTTCATACCATCTATATTTTTTTTAGTTCAATAACATGTGGAGTAGGAGAATGTGAACCTTTGTATTCTTAGTCAAGGATATATGGTTAATCTAGTTCAACTATGTTCATGTTGGCTTCTGACGATCTATAATGTTGTTTTGGTGTGCAGCTTTTTTATGTCGAGTATTTGCTGATACCATTTGTCAGGTGAGAGGCTGAGCAAGAATATTTTTAGGTGGAATATGTTAGAAG
This sequence comes from Luffa aegyptiaca, assembly GCA_017139565.1. Taxonomy (NCBI): domain Eukaryota; kingdom Viridiplantae; phylum Streptophyta; class Magnoliopsida; order Cucurbitales; family Cucurbitaceae; genus Luffa; species Luffa aegyptiaca. Next base: position 42,055,622 of record CM029402.1, on the reverse strand, counting down.
TATGTGTTATACAAACTCCTAGATAGAATTGTACTAGTCTTATGGAGAAACATGTTTCCCTCAAATTCCTTAATTTATATTGAAATTGTAGCTTTATGAAACTCCACTTCATTTGTAATATATAGACCAAGCCATCAATAATGCAGATAGACGAATGGCATTCCTAGGTTATTAAAAACAATGACAGCAATACAATTATAATCAGGTGAAATCTTTATCAACAAATAAAATAATCAGGTGAAATCCAAACTTGTTATTTATCCCTCTCACCATCATGGATAATGCCATTTGCTGAATAAATTGTTTTTTTTTTTTGGTTAAATCATAAAAAAAATACTCGAAAGTATTGTGAATTCGATCTAAGACAAGCGGTAAAGCCATGCGATAAGCCACTACACCTACCTTTTCCAAAATTTCAGAAGGTCCAATATACCTTGGACTAAGCTTTCCTCTCTTCCCAAATCTCAGAATTCCTTTTAATGGTGTTCTTGAAAGTGTCACCATTGAAAGGAATTCTGAGATTTGGGAAGAGAGGGAAGCTTAGTCCAAAGGTTTAGGGGTAGTTGCACAGATGACAAATTGGATCAAATTAATAGCAAATATAGTACAATTGTAAACTAATTGTATATATAGCAAAATTAATTGTACAAGACCAAAAAACTGTCGTCAGATTCTATCCGTTTCTATCACTGATAGACTCTGATTATTCAAAGTCTATCAGTGTCTATCGCTGATAGACTCCGATTAACTTCGATTAATCAAAATCTATCAGTGACTATCACTGATAGGATTTGATTAACCAAAGTCTATCAATGATAGTCACTGATAGATTTTGATTAATCGGAGTCAATCAGCGATAGACACCTGATAGACTCTGAATAATCGGAGTCTATCAGTAGACTGATAGATTCTGATTAATCAGAGTCTATCGCTGATAAACTCTGATAATTGAAGTTTATCAGATAGATTCTAATTAACCAGAGTCTATCAATGTCCATCAATAATATACTCTGATAGGTTTTGCTATATTTGCATTTTTTTTACATTGTGCTATATTTGCAATTATATAATTCTTATTTGCCACCCACTGCAAATTCTCAAAGGTTTATTGGACCTTTTGAAATTTTGGAAGAAGTGGGTGTAGCGACTTATCGCTTGGCCTTACCGCCTGCCTTGGATTGAATTTACAATCCAAAACTATGAGATTTGTTTAAAAAAACATCCCAAAATTATGGAATTTGTTTCAAAAATACACCTAAACTTTAGAAAATGTTCAAAATATCCTTGTCGTTAAGTTTTGGATGGAAAATGTTAAAGTTTCAATTTCATTTAATACCCTTGAACTTTAAAAAAATTTCAAAAACACCCTTATTTGAAAATGCTTTTTTTTTTCCTTTACAAATTCTTCTTGAAAATTAGTGAGAAGTCTTACTTATTTGATATGTATTCATAGATTAGGAGCTTTTCTTCTCTTTTGACACATCATCCCAAAAGCTTGACTAGATTTTCGTGTTGAAACTTCAAGATGAATTTTGTTTCGTTCTTGAAATTCTACATGTGCTTGACTTTATTTTGTTGATAACGTTTTCAATATCATTTCCTTGTCAACCACTACTCATTAGTTTTTTCTATATTCATTCTACGAAAAATAAATGAAACTATTGTTGTATAGTGGTTCTAACCCTTCTTAAATATTAATAAGAACAAAATCATATACAAAACTTTTGATAAATTAATCTTGTAAACTGGACCAAACTCGCAGCCTTATAGATACTTTTGTACTTATCACTAATATACACAAATAGAGAGAGCAAAAAGAAAAGAATATATGTGTATATTTTTTTCTCCCACTTATCTTCTTTACACTTTTCAAAAGAGAAAACTCGATTTCAAACTCTTTTCATGTGGTGTTGTGTTGTGTTGCACAGAGCTTTTATAAGTAAAGTTTTACATTAATTTTCATAGAGGAAGAATTTACAATAAGAGAAGGAAAAAATAAGAAAAATTTTCTAATAAGGATATTTTTTATTATTTTTTTTTTGAAAATTCAACATTATTAATGAAATTGAAACTAAAACTCTAACATTTTCCATAAAAAACTTAACAGTAAGAATATTTTTTTAATTTTTTTTTTAAAATTTAGGAGTATTTTTGAAACCTTTTAAAGTTCAAGACATTTTTTAAACAAATTCCATAGTTCATAGATTTTTTTTTTTAATTTATAATTTAACCCTTTTTTTAATTAATAACTAAGAAGAGTAGTTTCACTCCAATTGATCATTGATGTAAACTAAGAATATAATATACTAAAATAAAAACATGATGCTCGTTAATATAATGGGATAACTTTTGGCCCCTCAAAGCAAATTATGCGCCTAACTTGATTGAGTGATCTACAAGTTTGACGAACTTAAGATTAGAAGAATAAAATAGACAAAAATATGACCAATGTGAGCCTTATGAAAGTGGAGAAGCCTAACTTGTAATTTACTTTGGGAGCAAGCATTTTGTGGTAGAAAGGTAAAGAAGTTTATGATACTTTAATGAATTTCTATTTGAATCATCAATTATTGTTTTTATTACTCTTGACTGTGGATGAACTAGTCTTGGGAAATAAAGAATTATTTTAACACTAGTATGAGAAAAAATTGCTTTTTTTCCCCTCTAAAATATGATGTAAACACATGTGAAAGTAGAAGTTTCTCCGATATAAAATCCATTTTTTGTTGAGAGGAGTATTTACCTCATTTGTGAGATGTGAGTCTAATAACAAACTGATGTTTGTATGACGAATGGGTAAGATATTATATTCATACTTTTAATTTTTGAAAAGAAACTATACATATGTCAATTTTCTATTGGACCACGTCTTAAAGCATGAGTAAGTATTACTCTTTTGTCAATACCTTTAGAATTTGTCAAATTTCTTCCAAATCCATGAGAGAATAAAGGCTTATTTGCCATTCAAGAAAAAGAATAAAGAATAAAGGCTTACTAATTGCAATTGTGGTTTACTTGATAATATCATATTGGCTCTTCTAGTCTTTCCAATAATTTGTGAAAATTTGTGAAGCACTTATTATGGTATAAACATTAAACAAACTTTTGTACTTTTTTTTTTTTTTTTGATAAACTTTTTGTACATATGCCTACCAATTAGGTTATACTCAAGTTTGTATGAAGCTAATGTTAATAAATGACATGTGCCTACGAACGTTGGTTCGATGCCAATTTGAGTATAGCTTAATTCATAGACATATATCATCAATCAAGAGATTAGAGGTTAAAATCCAACTCACCAAAAATCAATTGAGAAAAATATTGCCTTTTAGAATCATGTCTGGTACTGTATCCACATAATATTTGTTGCTCACTTTTATTTACTAGGCACTAGATAATATCCACTCTCTATTTCCTTTTTTTAAAAAAAGATAATATCCATATTCTTAATTTTTTTTTTTAATATTCTTTAAAAAAAATTGCCAACATGATATTCAAGAAGTGAACATATTTTGGAGAAAGAATAGAAAATGCGATTTCACTATATTTCTTATCGAAACAACCTCAAAGTAGCCAACACGAACATAGCTCGAATAGTATAAAACTTGTACTAATGATCAAGAGGTTTGTGGTTCAAATCCTCCCCCACACATTTAAAAAAAAGAAAAAAAAAAGTCTGATAACCTCAAAAGTACTGTTTTGTGTGTTTAAAATAGTACATTGAAAGACAATGGCTTTCATATTTACAAAATAAATAAATAAATAACAAAAATGAAAAATAAATAGCAAATTTTCTTATACTATTTTATTAAGAAATATAAAGGGTGTTTACCTAAATAGTATAATATAAATATGCTTAAGAAGTTTATAATTTTACAAAATAGCTTATTTCATTAGCTTATTCATCACTTAGTAAAAGATTTATAAATTTGAGGTTAAATTATAAATTTGGCCCTTATGGTTTGAAGACAGTTGGAATTTAGTAAATATTCCCTATTCTCTATAGTTTTAAAAGTTAGAATTTTTGTCTCTATGATTTGATAAAACCTCATAATTAGTCTATACCATTAGAAGCCAGTAAGAGATTGAGTGCGCTACATGAGATTGAGTACGTAGCAGGATAGCTAACTATTATGTACTTAATCCGTTAATGATCACGTCTAACACTAGAGACTATTTATGAGAGGTTTATCAAACTAAAAAAACCAAATTTGTAATTTAACCTAAATTTAATTATTAAAAAAATAAACTTCAAAACATTGAGAATACTCTCAAATAGATCTCTGCACCCCAAAAATAGATTAAAAAAAGCATTTAGTTATTAATATCATAAAATATAATATAAAAATATTCATTATAGTGTAAAAAAGAAATACGGTTCATGTATGAGTCAAACTTAGCTTTAAAGTTTCAATTTCATTGATCCATTGTTACAATCATTATTTTTTCATAATTAAATTACAAAATTATCTCCATCAATAATACAAAATTTAACTAGAAACACTTGAAATCATGTCCCATAAAATGCTCAAATTCAATCTTGTAAATGCGCAAAGCCACAAATTAAGCAATACGAAACGCTGAAACACAATGACAAAATAACGAAATTTAACTAATTAAAAACAAAGTTATTCCTCATTATTCGATGGGTTGTTTTAGACTCACTTGAGGTCTTGTAACTAAATTGAATCGTACAATGACAAACTTATGGTGGTCTTCAAACGTTTGTGGTCATAAGATTCATTGAGTTTCGTGGAAGTTTATGTGTGTATCCCTAATGCTTAGGAGGTGTGGACTTTAAGTATCTTGAAACATTTAATCAAGCTATTCTTTTTTTTTTTTTTTTTTGAATAATCAGAATAAATGCTCATAAAACAATTAAAGAGTTAGGTACAACACCACTTTCCTCAAAAATCGAAGAAAGCCAAGAAGGGAAACTCCCATCCTTTTCAACTGATTCCCTCCCCAACAACTAAAGGGGGGAATTCACAAAAAATACAAAAGAACCACGAATGGCTGCAGCGCGCGCAAGATTGTGCGCCAAAATGTTGCTCGATCTAGAGCATTTTGCAAACGACTTCACTTATACCAAAGATGCTAAATCTTCGATTTCCTCGATGAGGACCGAGAGCTCCAAACGATCCTCAGCCTCACGAACAAGGAGTTTAATCAAGCTCTTCTTATTACTTTAGGTTGGCCTTTGTTAAATAATTCGAACTCCCTTTTGGCACAAGTGCTTTGTGGAAAATATTATAAAAATGAGAATTTCTTTTTAGCAAATTGAGTTCTCGATGAACCTTGTTTAAAACGGTTATTTGGTCCTAAATTCAAGTTTATTCGTTGGCAAAATGAATGCATTTTAATTAAACTTGTTTATTTCGTCCTAAGCATGCAAAAGTAAGAAAGTCAGGTGAGATTTTAGTCATGGTATGTTAATTAAACTAATTTGAGAGTAAAAAAGTCATTTTTAATTATGAGAATTAATAATTTTTTTTTTTTTTTTTTGAAAAAAATACAATTTTAGTCCCTGAGGTTTGGATTAGGTTTCATTTTGGTCCTCAGTTTTCAAACTCAACAATTTAATCCTTGAGGTTTGGATTTTGTTACACTCTTGGTCCCTCCATTAAATTGTCCGTTAAAAACTAAAGGTTTGTTAACGTGGCTCTATTTTTTTATTAAAAAAATTATTTTTTAATTTTTAAAAATAAAATAATAATAAATAAATTAAAATATTATTTTTTTCTTAATTATTTTCTTTTCTTCTCCATTTCCCTTTCTTCTTCCTTTCCATTATCCTCTTCTTCTCCGTCTCTCTTCTTCAACCCTAACTCTACCGGCGCCGGCCACCGGCCGCCGTCCACCGCCGCTCGCCGGTGCCGGTGGCGATTTTTTTTTTCTTCTTCTTCTCCCTTCTTCCTTTTTTACCTCCCCTCCATTGTCGTCTTTTTTTTTTTTTTTTCGCCAACCACAAGAAGAAGCAGCTTATTCCACGCCCAGAACGACGTCGTCTTCAAGACCGTCAACCCCATCTTCCTCGACCCCTTCGAAACCACCACCACTCTTCACTCTTCACTCTTCCCTCTTCCCCAACTCCTCCGCAGCCAACTCCACGGCGATAGAGTCTGCCGCCTGCGAGATCCTCGATGCCGAATCGCTCGAGACGGTGGTCCGCAACGCTAGATCCGAGAGGCTCTTCTTCAACATAGATTCGCGGATTCGATCAACCTCTCTTAAAACCCCAGATCTGTGCGTAGTGAAGGTGAGTTTTTCCAGATCTGTGCGTAGCAAACAGAAGGCGCGCGACAACAGATTTCAGGCGTGTTTTGCAGCAGTTTCAGGTTCCGGCAAGTGGGTTTTTAGGCGCGAGTTTCAGGTTCCGGCGAGTGGGTTTCAGGCGCGGATTTCAGGTTTCTGGCGAGTGGGTTTTCAAGCACGTTGCAGCGCTTCCTCCGGCGGAAATGTTTTCAGGCGCGTTTCATGTTTTTTTTGAAAAAAAAAACATAAAAATTGGAGAAGAAATAAAAGAGAAGAAGAAGACAAGAGGAAAAAAAAAAAAAAAAAAAGGTCTCCGGCCGGCGAGCAACTGGGTTAGGGAAGGAATAGGATTTTAGGAAGAAGAACGAGGGACTTCTCAAAAAAAAAGAAAAGAAGAAGAACTAGGGTTACAGAGAAGATGAAAAAAAAAAAAAAAAGGAAGAAAGAGAAAGAATACTTAAAAAAATAATATTTTAATTTATTTATTACTATTTTATTTTTAAAAATTAAAAAATAATTTTTTTAATAAAAAAATAGAGCCACGTCAGCAAACCAGTAGTTTTTAACGGAAAATTGGATGGAGGGACCAAGAGTGTATCAAAATCCAAAACTTAGGGACTAAATTGTTGAATTTGAAAACTGAGGGACTAAAATGAAACCTAACCCAAACCTCAGGGACTAAAAGTGTATTTTTCCCTTTTTTTAGTTGTTTTGCAAAATTATGTTAAAATCTACCCGGAAAAAAATGATGTGGCCGCATAGTGTTCTAGACTACTTTAATGTGGATTTTTCACGAGTCAAAACTACTCGAGCTAATTTCGCAGCCTCGTTCCTACTCTAACTTTGAGAGTCCAATGAGCAAGATTTCAGTATCAATTTCAACAACAACCAACCCATTTGAAGTCTATAAAAGGCACCACACTTCTCCAAATAATTGAGGAGACCACAACCTAGTAGGGGTGTTCATCGATCGGTCGATTTTTTAGTTTGGTGGAAACCGACGTCTTTCGATTGGTGATGCCGACCGACCGATCGGTCGGTTCGGTCAGTTTTCTTTTTCTTTTTTTTTTTAACATTATTTTTTTTAATGGTGAGAGACGGCGAGGCAACGAAGAAGAACTTAGAACAGAGAAAAGAGTCTGATGCTGAAGGAGGCGAGATGGTGACGACGATGCTGAAGGAGGCGAGACGGCGACGACGATGCTGAAGAAGGCGAGACGACGATGGCGACCTTGTGAGTTGTGAGAGACTAGAGACTAGAGAGAAATGAAGCAGAGAGAGTGAGAGATGAGAGACGGCGTGGGTGAAGACTGAAGTGAAGCAGAGAGAGTGAGAGATGAGGGACGGCTGGGTTTTCGAAAATGGAAGAATGCAAAGTACAAAAGAGAAATCCTTAGAAATGGCTTAAATATACAGTGTAGATTTGAAAAATGACCAAACAGATTTTTTCAATGAAAAATGGCCAAACCGTATTTTTAACCTATTTTCACGTGTTTTATTCTTCCAATTATACCTCTAAGTCAATTTTCCCGTCCCAACCTATATTTGAGGGAGCCCTAATTTAATTAAAAAAAAAAAAAACCAATTATCCTATGAATCAAGCAATGGTTAGTTACAACATATATCTTATCTCTTATCATTTGAAATTCCAATCCAGATTTTTATTTTCCTTTGCAATCGGATAGATTACACAAAATATAAGTTTTCATATTCAATTTTCCAGTAGATTTTTATTTTGTAATCAACAAACCAGATTGCTTCATCGTCTTTTCCAACCATTTTGAAGTTTGATCGATTATTGGTCTTCATCGTTCCTTCCAACACTATAAAGCTATTGATCATAGGTATATTTATGCATTTTTGTTACTGCTTTGATGTTTTCCTTTACCCCAAAAGTAAGCATCCAGATTGATTATTCCTTTCATGTTTTCGTTCACCCGAGTTATTCTTTCCAGTTGTTGAAAGCTCATTTGAACTTTCTTCTGCATCAGTCTCAATCACCTTTGAATCTTTCCTCTCCTACAAAAGTAAATAATTTTTAGAAGAAACTTTTACCCATTTTCATACACACTGTAATTGTGATTAGACAAAGATCACAATTACAGTGATTTTTCTTCAATTTCTTCAATTTGCATGATGAATTCCAACTGTAACATGTATGATTTTTTTTTTTAATCGATATATTGTATTTTGTTATGTTCCCCTATTTTTCCTCCATAAATTGTGATTTGAATTTAGTAACAAATTTCTTAATTAAAATTTTTGTTTTCAAATTATACTGTTAAGATAGATTAATATTAGACTTTTCTTTTTTATTTTGAAATTATTTTATTGAATTTCACATTAAATTAATCTGTAAATCCTAGATTCTCTCCTTTTTTTTATAGTATATTTAATTTAAATAATCTGGATTTAGATTTCGGTTAGGGTCATTCTTATACATTTTGTTACTAACACACTGTAAAGATTATTCATATTATGAGTATGTTTCCACATATTTGTTATTGCTTTCATGTTTTCCTTCATCCCCAAAGTAGGCGTTTTTGGTTACTGCTTTTATGTTTTCCTTCACTTGAGTTATTCTTTCTGGTTGCTGAAAGCTCATCTGAACTCATCAATCTCAATCACCTTTGAATCTTCCTCTCCATCAAAAGTAAATAATTTTTAGAAGGAACCCTAACCAGTGTGCATACGCACTCTAATTGTGATTAGACAAAGATCATGATACAATGATTTTTCTTCAGTTTCTTCAACTTGCATGATGAAATTCCAACTGCAACAGAGATGATTTTTTTTTAATTGATATTTTGTATTTTTGATGTTCCCCTATTTTTCCTCCATACATCGTGATTTGAATTTAGTAACAAATTTCTTAATTAAATTTTTTGTTTTCAAATTATACTTATAGATTAATATTAGACTTATCTTTTTTATTTTGAAATTTGTTTATTGAATTTCACATTAAATTAATTTGTAAATCCTAGATTCTTTCCTTTTTTATAGTGTATTTAATTTAAATAATCTCTGAATTTAGATTTCGGTTAGGGGCATTCTTGTCCATTTTGTTACTAAAAAAATTTACTAAAATTAGCAATTGACCATTTTTCAAATTGAAAATTCAGATGGTCATTTTTCAAAACAGCCATTTAAAAATGGCCATTTATCTAGTTGCCCCAAATTTAAATGGCTAGGGTTTTGAACTTCCATGATGACAAAGCTTGGTGGGTCTGGGCCTGGGCCTGGGCAATGGGCATTTCTGATTTCAGAATATGAATTCTAACTAAAACTATATTTTTTTAATATATATATGTCGGTCGATCGGTCGGTTATATAGAAAATTAATGGGCCAACCGACCGACTGACCAATTTGCCAAATGGCAGAACCGACACCGACCGACCAAGTCAGCTAGCCGATCGACTGCCGTCGGTTCGGTCGGCCGGGTCGGTTTTCGGTTTGAACATGAACACCCCTACAACCTAGAGAGATTTACCACTTGTCAAAATTCACATCATCTTCGGGAGAGACAACTCCCTTAACGATAACCTCTTGATTCCAGTTCTTACTCAAGAGTTAGGATTGTCGACAGGGATAAATCCACTAGGAGCTAGAGGGGCTATGTGCTCCCTCAAATTATTTTTTATTTTTGAAAGTGTTAATATCTAAAAAGCGGAAGCAATTTTGGATCTGAGGCACATAAGAAGCTCAATTTGATCACCAAAGGCATGCTGTTCATATGAAGAAAAACAGAGACAACTTGCCTACCTTGATTCAATGGAGAAATTGGTTGAATTAACTTCTTGTTTTTCTTCACCAATGAGTCACGAACCACCAAAGGATCTTCCTTGCTATCCTCAAGCCTTTGGAACGGATTGTGGGATCCTCAAGTGATGGAATTTTAGAGAGAAAGCTTGGAAAAACAAGCTTATGAAAGTGGGTGGTATAAGTATGGATTTTGGCAGAATTTCAGCACCTTTCTTTTTCAATTCTTTCAGTCTTCTTCTTCAGTTATATAGAGGGATTAAGCATGAAAAAAAGACTCAAGTTTTGCCACCAAATCAGCTCCAAATTAATGGAGTATTAAGTGGCTTAAGAGAGGGGAGTGCATGGGTTTAGTCACCATGCACTCCACCTCCAAAAAATCAAATTCATTTTGATTTTAATTAATCCAATATTATCTTGAATTAATCCACTAACTTAATTATTTTAATTAATCTGAAATTTGAAAAATTATTTTCAATTTCTTAATTTAAAATTAATTAATTATTAATTTAATATCTTAATATTAAATTAATATTTTGCCACTTTAGCCGAATTTTCCCTATCATGAATCCTTATTCATGTTCTCGGTATTTAAATCATATTTAAATATTAAAATCCATACACACTCGATTTTCACAAAAACCCGACGTACCGTCAACACCTATTACCTTTAATCATTTTTCTCAACATGAACTTAAAAGTAATTCATATTTAATCCATCATATTTTTTCAAAGGTTAGTCTCGAGCTAGCAAGGGGACCTAATGGACCTACAGATCATGGGCTCCAACGGTTCGAGGTTAAACTAGTCAAACACTTTTAAGCTAGTTAACCAACATTCGTTAACTACCGGGACACTCTACTATAGCCTAGTAGTTGAACTCCCCTCACTGTAGATATATTTCCGTCTACTTGATATAACCATGATTAGTAAGTCAATCCTTCACAGGTCGTTCGTTACTATAGACAGGTCAAATGTCCGTTTTACCCCTATAGTACATCTTAGTTCCTTAAGTCCACTAGTCCTCTATTGAACAATTTGTTTATGGTCCAATTATAAAACAAGATCCCTCTCAAGCCATTGAGAGGGTGGGGCCCCTTGTTCAAGCCTCGAACTCAGCACTTAAGGGAACAACCTTTCTACTATCCCTGTATCGGGTAGGAGTGAATTCCGTTTTGCTTTAGTACGTCCCCAACCATCCATCTAATGTTATCCCCAAAATGGTAGGAGTATTGAATGATACTTTTATGACCACTCTCACTCATGCAGATCAAAGGATAACCTTAAACGAATAGGAGTTCACAGTAAGCTCAGGATTAAGATCGAGTTACCTAGGTCATCGTATGAAATAATCAATCTTAACAGTAAACGATGTTATAAAGTAAGAGTAACTTATTTCTTGGTCCAGTCTTGTGTAAACATCTTTTACACAGGATGTCCCTACTCGCATGTCAATACACGAACGAACCAGGATCACGTCGTTTGCTTTATTTAGCAAAGTAGACCGCATCCATAGTATTACTAGAACAAGGTACCCAACCTTATTCATTTACTATAGACCATTTAGGTTATATACTCGAACTCGATCCCTGTCCATATACATGATATAGTTCGAGTATCTCATGTTATAACCATGGATGTTTCTCTTGGATTATTAAGATATTCATAAACAATTTTTCACTGAATAACATCTTTATTTATATAAAGGATAACAAAACTTGAGTTCTAGGACACAAACCCCAACAATTTTTATTTTCAATTTATGGGAAGATGCCATTAATAATATATATTTTTTAAAATTTTACTTAGCATTTTCATGTTTCATTTTCATTAGCGGGGGACGTTGGGTATTTGGAGGTCACACGTTCTGTAACGACCCGACTTCTTAAAAAGCCTTAAAGGGACCGTTACGACAATGCATGCTTTGGAGGCCTTCTTAAATAAAAATATTTTAAAACATAAACAACTAATTTAAGAAAAAATTTTAAAACAACTTTTATTCGGGATCCCAAATTTTAATGGTTATAAATAAGCTTAAATAATTTCTAAAATATAAATGTTCATGGCCTCTGGATAATATCTCAAAACAAATTTACAATTCATGAATAAAGTAAAACAGAGTTCTTAAAGCGGAAGAAAAATAAAATATGAGACTCGAGTCCTCTCATGGCTGTCTATCGGATTCTCATCAATCGCCTTTCACCTGCCCTTGCCTATACCTGAAAAAAATATTTTTGAAAAGAATGAGTATTTTAAAATACTCAGTAAGTGACCCTACTATTGAGATTGGGTCACGGTTTAAAAACATTTTAAAAACCAACAACGGTTATAATTTTGGTGGCTCTAAACTTTATTTTAAACTTTAATTGGAGGGAAGATATACATCAATTTCATGCATATCCTAGACACATCAATTTCATATGTCTCCTACGGAGGCCGTCAATTTCACGAAACCTCGAGGTCGTCAATTTCACAAACCTCGACTTAGGTACATCAATTTCATGTCCCTAAGCCCTGTGTAGGCATCTCCGAATGTACATCAATTTCATGTACACTAGTTTAAACTCATTCCTTTGATGGAATTCAAACTCATAAATAATTTAAACTCATTCCCTTTGATGGGATTTTAAAGATACCACCAACTCAATAATTTCAATATTAATGATTCAAAGCATTAATAATAAATTTCATGCTTTCAATAATTATCATAAACTCATACATAATGAAAAATATAAATTTTTCATGCATAATTCTCATGCTTTTAAACAATAATAACAATTTCAAGAATAACTCATAAACACGAGAATTTTAGAAAAGGTCAAACACGCGCACCCAATTAAAGAGTTCAATAGTAAGTTCACTTACCTCGACTAAATAACTTTTAGCAAAACTGACTCAATCTCTTAGCTTCCAAGCCTTCAATCACGCTAAAACAGAGTTCCGCTTGCTGTTCGGGGCCTTCAATTTCGCTCCAAATCACAAAGTAAACCTCCAACGCTACCGCCCCATACCTAAATCACCGAAAACATCGCCCAACGAAGAAGACCCACGCGAAAACGCTGCTGCAACACTCCGACTTCGCCGGAAAACTGTGAAAACTGACACCCACAACTGATGGAGCGCCGCCGATACAGCTGGCTGCTCCACGCCCCGCCTCCCCTCACACCGGAGAAGACCCACGCGAAACGCCGCCGCCGCGAGCTTCTGTTCGCTGGAAAGCCGTGGGTGACGCCAACAACTTCGCCGGAGACGCCGCCGTTGGTTGCTGTACCGTCTGGAGAACGCTCGCCGCCGTTGCCGAGAGTCGCTGCACCACTGGAGGATCGCCCGCCGCCGGAGTAGCTGCTTCAGCCGACAAGTGCAAAAGGGGAAGAACAAGGCTGCTGTCGTGGTGAGCTCTTGGAGAAGAAAGATGAAGAAGAGAAAAAATATCTTGACCTAGGGCTACGTGAGTGGCTAAAAATAAACCTAATGGGCTTGGGCTTGGCTCTAATTTCAGCATAATTACAAAAATGCCACTCAACCCCAAAATTTAAATATTTCACCAAAATTTCAAATTTTCAAAATTCTCTCTTAACTCAAAATAAATTCCAACTTAGGAAATTTGAATTTCATCTTAATTTACGAGCGTTACAATCTTCCCTCCTTAAGAACTTTCGTCCTCGAAAGTTGTTGTTGGTCCTGGAAGAGCTCTAGACACTTGATTCTCATCTCCTCTAAATACAATTGAGTCCACTTACTCACAAAGCACGCATGCATAACTAAAAGAAATGTGCTAAACTGGGTAAATGTAATGTCTCAAGTTCTATAACCAACTTATCGACATTACTTAAACTTCTATCTTAATGCTAATCGTATTCTCCGAAAATTTCGGCAGCATAACAGCATAAAGATGGTTAGCCCAAAAATTTTCTGAACCTGATAAACAAGAGAAACACACTTCTATATGCAAAATCATCCAACTGCTACTAACAACGCCTCAGATCAACAAACAAGCTCCAACATACACAAGCAAAGTGAGTTAGATCTCGCACCAATCATGAGCTAAAGCTAAACAAAAGAAGAAAAATAACATCCAACCAAACTTACTTACAAGATCAATACTCTAATACTTCACCAATACAACCTCCAAGATTTACTTCAATTGTTCTCTGACAATTATTGAAAATAATCAACTTCATTTAAAAGCTTCTTCCCTCTAACTCCTGGTAAATTTAAGGCAAAAGCTTCTCCAAGCACTCTTTCACTACTTTGCTTGCTCTTGCCTAATCTTTTGCTTTTGAGAGGAACTTCTCGTACTAAAGTTAAATTTCATAACCAAAGCCGCATACATAATTCCTTACAACCAAAATACACACCAAGGTTCTCAACTCCCACTAGTCACAGACTCACAAAATTTCTTCAACAATCCTAAAGACTTTTGAATATTATCCAAATCTATAAGGATCAAGCTATACACATGTACTTGGAGTCTCAATTTATCGGTTGCTCTTGCCTTGTAAAGATAGCAAGGCTTTTCAGGAACACAACTTACTTTCTCTCTAAGTCTCCCCCAAACTGGGCCTATTTAATAATCTAACTGAAAATAAAAAGACATGGGTAGAAACACATCTCAAGAGAAATAATTACATAAACATATAATCATGTAAAACATAGTCTTTTAATTTACAAGGGCATACCTGGCGATGATGAGAATCTCGTTATTTAGCCACGAGGACACATAAGCTTACGATGTAAGCAGTCTACAGAACCATTAACTGGGCTCTGATACCAACTGTAACGACCCGACTTCTTAAAAAGCCTTAAAGGGACCGTTACGACAATGCATGCTTTGGAGGCCTTCTTAAATAAAAATATTTTAAAACATAAACAACTAATTTAAGAAAAAATTTTAAAACAACTTTTATTCGGGATCCCAAATTTTAATGGTTATAAATAAGCTTAAATAATTTCTAAAATATAAATGTTCATGGCCTCTGGATAATATCTCAAAACAAATTTACAATTCATGAATAAAGTAAAACAGAGTTCTTAAAGCGGAAGAAAAATAAAATATGAGACTCGAGTCCTCTCATGGCTGTCTATCGGATTCTCATCAATCGCCTTTCACCTGCCCTTGCCTATACCTGAAAAAAATATTTTTGAAAAGAATGAGTATTTTAAAATACTCAGTAAGTGACCCTACTATTGAGATTGGGTCACGATTTAAAAACATTTTAAAAACCAACAACGATTATAATTTTGGTGGCTCTAAACTTTATTTTAAACTTTAATTGGAGGGAAGATATACATCAATTTCATGCATATCCTAGACACATCAATTTCATATGTCTCCTACGGAGGCCGTCAATTTCACGAAACCTCGAGGTCGTCAATTTCACAAACCTCGACTTAGGTACATCAATTTCATGTCCCTAAGCCCTGTGTAGGCATCTCCGAATGTACATCAATTTCATGTACACTAGTTTAAACTCATTCCTTTGATGGAATTCAAACTCATAAATAATTTAAACTCATTCCCTTTGATGGGATTTTAAAGATACCACCAACTCAATAATTTCAATATTAATGATTCAAAGCATTAATAATAAATTTCATGCTTTCAATAATTATCATAAACTCATACATAATGAAAAATATAAATTTTTCATGCATAATTCTCATGCTTTTAAACAATAATAACAATTTCAAGAATAACTCATAAACACGAGAATTTTAGAAAAGGTCAAACACGCGCACCCAATTAAAGAGTTCAATAGTAAGTTCACTTACCTCGACTAAATAACTTTTAGCAAAACTGACTCAATCTCTTAGCTTCCAAGCCTTCAATCACGCTAAAACAGAGTTCCGCTTGCTGTTCGGGGCCTTCAATTTCGCTCCAAATCACAAAGTAAACCTCCAACGCTACCGCCCCATACCTAAATCACCGAAAACATCGCCCAACGAAGAAGACCCACGCGAAAACGCTGCTGCAACACTCCGACTTCGCCGGAAAACTGTGAAAACCGACACCCACAACTGATGGAGCGCAGCCGATACAGCTGGCTGCTCCACGCCCCGCCTCCCCTAACACCGGAGAAGACCCACGCGAAACGCCGCCGCCGCGAGCTTCTGTTCGCTGGAAAGCCGTGGGTGACGCCAACAACTTCGCCGGAGACGCCGCCGTTGGTTGCTGTACCGTCTGGAGAACGCTCGCCGCCGTTGCCGAGAGTCGCTGCACCACTGGAGGATCGCCCGCCGCCGGAGTAGCTGCTTCAGCCGACAAGTGCAAAAGGGGAAGAACAAGGCTGCTGTCGTGGTGAGCTCTTGGAGAAGAAAGATGAAGAAGAGAAAAAATATCTTGACCTAGGGCTGCGTGAGTGGCTAAAAATAAACCTAATGGGCTTGGGCTTGGCTCTAATTTCAGCATAATTACAAAAATGCCACTCAACCCCAAAATTTAAATATTTCACCAAAATTTCAAATTTTCAAAATTCTCTCTTAACTCAAAATAAATTCCAACTTAGGAAATTTGAATTTCATCTTAATTTACGAGCGTTACACGTTCGATTCTCGCGAATTTTTTTCTTTATTTTCTAATGTATTTTTGTGAGAAAAAAGTTTAGTTGGAGGAAAAAAAAAGGGCCATCACCTCGAATATTTATTAAAAATGTATTTTTTAAAATATTTTAAAAATAAATAACGATTTTAAATATTTTTTTCTTTTTCCTTTTTTTTTTGTTATGCATCTTCTTCCTCTCCCCTCTTTTTCTTCCCTCCACACTTCCCTAAAACCCTAATGTTGCTCTCACCGCCATTACCCGTCATTCGCCCTTTTCTTCTCTTATCTTCTTCTTCCCTTACCTTCCCTCTTCTTCTCTTTCCCTTTCCTCTTTCTTCCCTTGTCTTATATATATATATATATATACATGGGATTTCCCCTTCTATCCAGAGTAGAATAAATAGTTTTTTTTTCTTCATTTCAGACATTGTTTTTATTCGTGTATTCATCTGGGACTACCATTTTTAATCCCACAAATTGTTTTTTCAAGTTTCTATGCACATTATAGTTGTTGATACATCATACATATAATTAGACCACCAATTAGTTTGAATTAATGTTATATATTACAATTTAGTTTTGTTTGTTAGATTAGAATTATGGTAGTGAAGAAGACAATGAGAGCCAAAGTGAACATAGCTCCACAATCATGTACTCGTTTTGTTGAGGTTGAATGCTCAAATCCTTATACCCAACATATGTTGTACCAAAAGGAAAAAGGAAGAAGAATAAGATGACCACGACGAGGCATTTGCAAAAATTGGATTTCCCTCCCACAGAATTTATTGAAAATATAGTATGCCGTTTTTATTCTATGAATTTTATCTATGAGTTCAATAGGTTAAAGGTAAAATAGATCTATATTAAAAAGTGAAGGGCAATTTCCATAGTCCTTTAATATATCGAGAGATTTTTTTTTCTTTAACAACATGTGAGGTGGGAGGATTCTAACCACAAATCTCTTGGTCATTAGTACAAGTTTTATGCTAGTTAAGCTATGTTCATGTATATGTATGTGTGTATATATATATATATATATAAAGTTATGCTCATGTTGCCTAATATATATATAGAGATTATAGATATAAATAACATAACAAAATATAGATATTGTTGATGGTCAAATTTCACTCACACGAACTGCCTCCGCTCCACGTGACGACCAACAGTGAATTTATTGTAAGGCGGGAAAGACGTGACCTGCAAGACAAGCAAACGCTGCACACCGGTGTGGTGTAGACCACACACACTCCGATGCTTAAGTTAGCCATAGACGAGAAAATAGCAGAATGTCACCAAAAAATTTGCCCGTATCTGTGTGTGTTTAGATTATGGATTTCGATCATTTTCTCGTGTTCCCTCCTCTTGTATTTATCCTTTTCCCCTTTTAGGGCTTCCATCCGATCTGCAGGAGTTCGCGTTGCTGTGCGCCGAGACGAGATTCAGGCCCATCCTCCCTGGGCCGAGGCCGACCATCTCCTCAGCCTCATACTTGGGCAGAGGGCGAGGAGATGGTGTGGGGCAGAGGGCCGCTTTCCGCCAATTTAGGCCCGGTGATTCCGGGCCTTCCAAACCAAATGGTCCTTGGTGATTTTTTACCCACAACAGATATAAATATATTTATTATAACTATACAGTAAAGATTATAGATATGAATATAAATTATAGTGCTCTACAAAATTTTATATTAAGAAAAAAAAAACCGGCAATCTCAATATAACTTAATGGTTAGATACTAATTATCATTTCAAAGGTGACGAATAGTTTTTGATCGGACATAGTTAGAAAAAAACAGAAGAAAAAAAAAAAAAACTACCAAATTATTAAATTAGGGTAAGAGTTTCATTTTTATTTTATTTAATTCTTTCCACTCTGAAAAAGTGCAGTACTTTCTTCTCCCTTACTTAGAAACCCTAAAACCCAAACACACTTCCAAATTTTCTGTTAGAAAAATCCTTTCCGGCCCGGCGGCGGCTTTGACTTCCTCGAATTCTCCTCTCTACGCCGTGCACTCCAAGGAATTTTCTTGCTTTATAAGACTCTGCCATTGAGTTTTGACTGTTCATTGACTGAAATGGCGGATTCTGTCGAAGGAGCTGCAAAGGCCGTCTCTGATTTAGCATTGGGTTCTGCTTCTGCAACTGTGGATGCGGCTGACTCTGCTGCTCCAGGTTCTGAAGAAACTATAAGCAAGAAGTAAGTGTTTCGTTGAATTTTTGTTCGTTGTTATGTTTTTAGCTATCGTGTGGAAATGGACGTTAGAGTTAACTTATTCAAGGCTGGGTTTGTTCTTAATAAGTTGAGTTTTTCTGAGGTCCAATTTGATTGTTGCATTTTCATTTTTTTCATTTTTGTTATCAGTTGGGTAGTTTTTCGTCATTTTGATGACTTTTCAAGTTTTGGGGTTTTAACTTTGAAATGTTTGCAGTGCACGCAAGAAGGAATTAAAGATGAAGCAGAAGGAAGAGGAAAGGAGGCGTAAGGAGGAACTGAAGGAGAAAGCAAAACAGGTACTAGCTGTCACGGACGAAACATCTAAAGATTTGAGTGTGTTTAGAATCCATTAATTAAGAATAGAGCATAGTGAAATAACTATTGACAGGAAATAATTATCCAGTCTCCATTGAGATTATCAAATATGATAGTTCCAATTGGCAGTCAGTTTAGAGGCTATGTTTACATGAAAAGAAATAAGCCAGAAATTCTGGTGGCCAGATATCATGCTATAATGTTATTTCTTACTTCTACAGAAAGTTCTTTGTGACTGAAAGTCTGAAATGTATTTGTTCCAGGAAGCATCCCAGAATAAGAAATCTGTAGCAGTAGATGATGAAGAAATGGATCCCACGGTACAACTATTATGTTTTTATTTTGACAAGTTCTCTTTCAGACATTTTAGAACTGTTGAAAAACTGATTTTTCTCTCCCATTTGGCTTGTGTTTTGCAGCAATATTTTGAAAATAGGGTGAAATACCTTGCATCTCAGAAGGCAGATGGAAAAAATCCATACCCTCACAAGTTTCAGGTTTCAATGTCTCTCCTTGAGTACATTGAGAAATATGGAAGTTTAAACAATGGCGACCATCTTGAGGATGTCTCGGTATCTCTGGCTGGTACTTAGAACCAAAACTTCTACCCTTTTCATGATTTCTTTTTTACTGATATCCTAATCATTTTTTTATCTGTTTTTTTTTTGTCCATTCAAGGGAGGATAATGAGCAAAAGATCATCCTCCTCGAAGTTGTTATTTTATGATCTCCATGGTTCTGGAGCTAAAATCCAAGTTATGGCTGATGCACGGTATGTAACTATTTATATTTTGTATCTCTCCTTGATTTAATATATTAGTTCTAATTTTGAATATTATATTTTATGGTTATTTTGCAACTGTGCATGAACTCCACTTAATTTCCGAGGACTACATTTTTATTTATATTAAAGAAAATTATCAATGGTTTTTTTTTTTTTTTTTTTTTTTTTTTTTTTTTTTTTTTATTATTATTATTATTATTAGCTTTTTTCTTAATGAACTTCTTAGTAGCTTTTCTTTTTTCTTGAAAAACAAACTGTCTGATCATTCAAGCTATGTGTCTTTTTATGTTTCACTTTCCTTTCTCTCAGAGAATTTTCATTTTCCACTTTCATGTTTACTGCATTTTTTATTCTCTCAGTTCTTACCTGCACAACTTTTCTTCAATTATCTCCTATTTTCATTTTCCATCAATCTCCATAAAAACCATAGAGAATGAGAACCCCATGATTTATGGCTCATATAAATCTTTCGTTTGAGGAGATTTTGGAATTGACATAGATCCTGTCAAACCACCTAGTATATTCTATCTTTTACGAGTCCAATAAAGTGCATGTGCATCAAAGTTGTTATAATGTCTTATTTTGTGTTTTATTCCATTGAGATCTACTTGGTTCCTATTTTGTTCTTCAATTCTATACAAAAGGTTATAATATTTCCATTTTAATGATGCAGTAACTCAGAGCTAGATGAAGCTGAATTTGCAAGGTTTCATGCCAGTGTGAAGCGTGGGGATATTGTTGGTGTCACTGGGTTTCCAGGTTGGTATGCTTGGATTGCCTAGGCTCTTTTCCTTTACTAGTATTTTCCCTTTATTTTTCAGAAGTCTAGCTTATGATGTTTGTTCCTCAATTGTCCTTTTCCTTTCTAGCCCCTTCTGTGTGTCATCTTGAGTTGATATATTCCTTGCATTGTAAAGGAAAGAGAGAGGAACTGGATTTGCAACATTGATTTTTATTCATTTTGGTCTCTCAGTTGTAGTGGGTATGGATAATAAACTGTAGTCAGCCACCTCCCCTGTGAGAAATCCGAATAGGAAACCTATTAAAATTCAATGCTGCTGAAAAACCCATGGCTTTGCATTGTCTTCTTGAGCTCTTTTGTATTTCTGTTACATGACTTTTATAAATAAAAGAAAACATAGTCTATAGAATTAAGTTTGATAAGTAATATGAACCTTGAGAAATTGTTTTATTTTTTATTTTTAAAAAAACTCAATATGTTATATTCTTGCAGGAAAAACAAAAAGGGGAGAGCTCAGTATCTTTCCAAAATCATTCATTGTCCTTTCTCACTGTCTACATATGATGCCAAGGCAGAAGGCGGCTCCTGGTTCTGAGAATGCAAATTTGAAGGTGAATAAAACTCGTTTCTCTGTCAATTGTCAAGGTTGTTTAGATGAGTTCTCATTATATTCTCATATTTGTACAGAAAAGTGATGCATGGGTCCCAGGTTGTACCAGGAATCCTGAAACCTATATTTTAAAAGATCAGGTACCTATTCTATTTGTGTCTCACTTTCTTTTGTTTAAAGGACTACAAAAAAATACTCTCAAATTGGTTGCTAGAAAGTATGCTCGTACTATTTTAGTTATTATGCCCACTAATAATTGCTGTATTTATGAACAAAAGAAAAACATTGGCATAGCAGTCGAAAGAAAGATAAAACACTTCATTCTAAGAAATAGAGTAAACTACAAGAGGAATTTGAGAGGGAATTCTGCAAAAAAGCAGCAAAAACTTTATGATCCTAATTGCTTCCTACTGTTCTCCAACATCCAGGAAACTCTTTCTATGTTTTTCCAACTATATACTCCCGTAGAAGTGCCCCCTGATGGGACTTCTTCAAAGAACTCTTGTAGACTTTGTTGGAGCCAAACTTTATTATGCTAAAGGAAAGTACAAAAATTAGGGCCATGAGAAAAGTGGTCTGTATAAACGGAGATAAACAAAAAAACCACTAAACAAAAACAAAATATTACAGTAAGAGGCTTCAATTGTCCAAAATTAAGGATAATGGATGATTACAAAAAATATGTTTGAAGACACCAAGAGAGGCATTGAAGTGACACTCCAGCCTCCTAAGAACTATACTCCTAAAAATTCTCCTTTACTCCTGAGCCATGCCCCAAACTTCCTAACCCAAGAACCTGTTCAGCCTGTTTTATAGAAGATTGAATATTGGATACTGCATAATTCGGTTCGACTCTTAATTCTGAGATTGCTGGTTATATCTGCTGAAGGTCTTACCTTTAGATTTTACGTTTCTACTTGAATTTGCATCTAACATTGCATTTTAAGGTTGTTTAAGTTTTGTGTGAAGTATGTCAATTTTCTTGGTAGTAGTGACTTCAAGTCTTATACAAATTTTGTGAACACTGAATGAGCTTTAGGCTTTTTAAGATTTGTGTCTAGCACATTGATTCATTTTGATTCTATATTTTTTTGACATTTTCAATCAAGTTTATATGTAAATAATAAATTACCTCCCCACTTCCGGAGGTTCCATTGTAGTGCATTACTTGTGTACAGCTTGTATTATACGTTGAACATCTTGATCCTTCCTGATTCATGTATTTTCTCTCGAACTAAGACTAACAACTTAGCTATTGATTCTATCTTTGTTCGTTGGTGTGTTGAATATTCATCTCTGATTAACTTTCCATGACTATACTCTGGCAAATATTATGGTATGACATGTTTGATTTCCTTGTTCCAGGAAACTCGTTATCGCCAACGATATCTGGATTTGATGTTAAATTTGGAAGTGAGGCAAATTTTCAAAACCAGAGCTAAAGTAATCCAATATGTTAGGAAGTTTCTTGATGATCTTGACTTCTTGGAGGTTTGTACATTATTGACCGTTGAATTATGATTTTGGATGAAATGTACCTGTAATTTATTTGTCTATCTTTTTCTTAATGTTTTAACCCTTAGGTTGAAACACCGATGATGAACATGATTGCTGGAGGAGCAGCAGCCCGTCCATTTGTGACCTTCCACAATGATCTTAACATGAAATTGTTTATGCGCATTGCACCTGAGCTCTATCTTAAGGAGTTAGTTGTTGGTGGATTGGACCGTGTATATGAGATAGGGAAACAATTTAGAAATGAGGGTATTGATTTGACTCATAATCCTGAGTTCACCACCTGCGAGTTCTACATGGCGTTTGCAGACTACAACGATCTGATGGAACTCACTGAGAAAATGTTAAGTGGTAATGTTTAAACTTCGGATGTTACATGCATGTTAACTCCTTTGGATTCTCCATCATCGCCTTCCTAGTTTCCATCTTTATCCAACTTGTATGTATACTATCTATACTCTGACACTGTTGCATCTGAAATAGGGATGGTAAAGGAGCTTACAGGGGGCTATAAAGTTAAATATCATTCAAATGGGCTTGACAATGATCCGATTGAGATTGATTTCACTCCCCCTTTCAGGTCTGTTAGCAATAATTTTGTTTAGCCCGTGTATAAACTTGCATCATGCTGGCCAGAATCTTATTTGGATTATCTTGAATTTTTAATGTACGGCAGGAGGATTGACATGATAGAAGAATTAGAAAAGATGGCAAATCTCAATATACCCAAGGACTTGGCCAGTGATGAAGCTAATAAATATCTTAGAGAGGCATGCCAGAAGTTTGAAATCAAATGTCCTCCACCTGAAACAACTGCTCGCTTGCTAGATAAAGTAATCCTCTTAATCATATGATTTTAACTTTTGAAGCTAATCTTGTTTAGGTAGGAAACCTCATGATGCGAGGAACGCGAAATACACAAGAAGTGAAGACAAGTAGCTAATCTTATTTCTGGAAAATTTACACTATTAATACATTTTTCGCAACAGAATTTTAAAAGTAATTATTTTGGCAGCTTGTGGGGCACTTCCTAGAAGAAACATGCGTGAACCCTGCTTTCATCATCAATCATCCTGAGATTATGAGTCCTTTGGCAAAGTGGCACAGAGCGAGACCTAGTCTAACTGAACGTTTTGAATTGTTCGTCAACAAACATGAAGTAAGCTACCAAAATTTATCAATAATCTTGTTCTGTTCTTCATCATTCACGTGTCTGCCTGTGTGTGTGCCTTCATGTTCTGTTGTTAACATTTGATGGCTTTTCTCAGGTATGCAATGCATACACCGAATTGAATGATCCTGTTGTACAACGCCAACGGTTTGCTGAACAACTCAAGGTATCATACCCTGTAATAAATACACAATTACAGTATTGAGTTAAAACCCTATAAAATATAAATGATGATTTGTGGAATGGATTAATGATTTGTTGGGTTTGATTCCACTTGTTTTCTTTAACAGGACCGACAGTCGGGTGATGATGAGGCAATGGCTTTGGATGAAACGTTTTGTACAGCTCTTGAGTATGGATTGCCTCCTACTGGTGGCTGGGGAATGGGCATTGATCGGTTAGCTATGTTGTTGACGGATTCCCAGAACATCAAGGTTTGTGCTTTACCCCTGTTTTTTCTTTTTTCTCTGTGACCACCTACTCTAATGGCTGCTTGCTTCTGGTGATACATACTCCAAATCTTTTTTCTCAAACTGATTTTTTTGTGAAAACAGGAAGTTCTTCTCTTCCCAGCCATGAAGCCTCAAGATGAACCACCGGCTCCCAAAGGTACATACTATATATAATACCTTGTCTCTAGCTATGAACTTATTTTGGTTGTCAGTACTGACAAGGCCTTACTCATTTAAAAACAGCACTTGTTTAATCTGGTTATTTTGGCAATTTTTGATAACCATTTGGTTTTTGGTTTCTGAAAATTGTGCATGTTTTCTCACAACCTCTTTATAATGATTTTCATCTTTCTTAAGGAAACATTTAAATTCTTAGTCAAATTCCAAAAACAAAACTACTGTTTTAGTTTTCAAAACTTAGGCTGAGATTTTGGAAACATTGCTAAAAAGTAAATAGCAAAACAAAGAAACCCATTTGTGGTTGTAGTGTTTATGAGTTTATTTTTAAAATTAAAAAAAATCAAATGGTTATCAAACAAGGCCTTAGATTAGTCCAGATTTGCTTTGATTTTTGCAGTGCTCAGGAACAACTTTATTTATATTTTAAGGGAAAAAATGGATGGCTTGTTAAACCTATAGCTGTTCAAAATAAAATTATTGTTTGATTTTCAATACTAAACTGCATTTGCATTAATCAAAGCCTGAATTAAAGGAGGATCTTAATCCCTCTTTCATATTATTAATACCTTGTTTTGTTTTCTTTCTACAGCCTCAACATGAGTATAGGGATTACAGCATGAGGAAATCCAAGAGGTGCCTTTGCCATCATGCAGTTATTTTACAATGTCAAAAATTTTGGGTCATATTGCTTAGCCCTCCTGGGGCATTGTTGAAGACATTTCTTTTACTCATATGAGATTCTTCTCGTGTTTTATAAGTTTTTTTGTGAATGCATAATTATCTAATTTGACGTCTTAAATTCTTTAGAAATGTCCTTCCCTGTACATTGTTATTATCTATCTTACGACGCAACCCAACCTTTACTTGGAAGAATGGAAGTAGAAAAATCGCTAATGTATCAAGAAGTGAGATATTGGGCTGAATTTCTGAACTCATTTGAGAAAGCTGGGCTGATTTTATTCTTCTTTCATGAGATTTGGGTTAGGATTCTCTTTAGCTCATGGAGGAAGGCTATAAACTGACAATTCTCTTTATTAACTCTCAGCATGCGTGTACAATAATCACCCTGTGGTTTTTCTATTTAGAAAGAGTCATTACGAAATATAATGAGCACCAGATATTATCCAGGTAAATTACACCAGTTTTGCAGTCATTCGACATCTCTGAAAATCTTCTATTTCTCTGCTTAAATATTTTGTTAGACTGCAAAGAAGGTGAATTGTTCCTATCTCAAAGAGGGTGGAATTAGCTGTGATCAAACTAAACGAAACTGATTGGTTTGGTTCGGTTATTTG
Organism: Luffa aegyptiaca; assembly: GCA_017139565.1. NCBI lineage: Eukaryota > Viridiplantae > Streptophyta > Magnoliopsida > Cucurbitales > Cucurbitaceae > Luffa > Luffa aegyptiaca. Next base: position 42,029,788 of record CM029402.1, on the reverse strand, counting down.
CAAAAGATTGGGCAGCTCAGTTTATTTATTTCAAAAATTGAAAATTTTAGTTTGGGTTGATTTTTCTTTTAAAAACTTCATCAAAATCATATTGGACTTTCTAATATCTAGCGAAAAAGAATCTCTAGTCCTGAGACAATCCACTTCTTTCTTCTCCTTGTTGCAGTTTGTCTTAGCTGCACTGCATCATTCGAGGCTCGTGCTTTGTCATTTGATCTTCACATTTCACAGCTTCATCTGTTTGTTTCCCACGACGATTGTAGTATGTCTTTTTTGCATCGTGCTGTTCGAGGTCTGTTCTGTTGTCGTTCGATCCTCATGGCTCACAATTTCGTCACTTGTGTTCCTCACAGTTAACAAACACCAACGTCCAAGCCCTCATAGTTCATAGGTCTGACATCCCCCTCCCATCACTCCCTCATACCTCCCATCAGATTCAATAGCCAAACCTCTCACAGGTTTGATAGCATTTCTGTCAATTGTTACCCTCTGGCAAAAACTAATCCTTGTGAAGTCTCTTATCTACCTCTTTGTTTTTGTTTTAGTTTTTTTTCTATATCGTCTCTCTTTTTGTTGGAAACTTGGGAATATGGATTTCCATTTTGGATTGACAAAGTAAAATATAAACTTAGGTGAAAAGGTTGGCCAAATTTGCAAAGTAGGAAAAACTGAGAAAACAAAACTGAAGAGAACCCAACCAATCGATTTTGCACTTGTAATTGCAATAAGGTTGCTTTTCTTTGTTGAGATTGGATTGATGCTTTATGTATCCTTGTACAAGATCGAAAGGAATGCATAGCATCCAAAGTGAGATGTCCAAAATAAAAGGAATGGGGGAAGAATTGACAAGGAATCTATAACATCAAACTAGGAATACAAAATCGTGATGATAATTCTCTAACTTGTCCCAAGTTCTACTTGCAAGCTAACATTCCACAAGAACATGTTCCAAGTTCTCTTAAGCACTATTGCATACACTAACACTACCAAGGTTTTCGAATAATAGAACAGTCTCTAAGCAATGTCAATAGTGTTAATCCTCTCAGAATAGATTTGTCATAGATTTGTCAATTGAAGTATTTGACCATCTTGGAGATCTTCACCAATAGAAGTGAGGGGAATAAAGAGAGAGTGATGGAGTGAGATCCACACAAGAAATAGAAGATAAAGAACTATAGGAAAAGTCCCTAGAAAGATTAATATAGATCACAAACAAACATACCTGGTTCTAAGGAGACCTAGGGTGAGGGCAAAAATTAACAAGAAAAGAAAAGAAGTATAGAAGGACAAATAAAATTGAAATGGTATGGATGGGAACTTAAAAGAAAGGAGGAAAAATGATGTATAAACAAACTTCAAGGAGGATATGTGACAGAGAGAGAAGAGAACAAAAGATAAAGTGGTTGTCCCTCATCTAATAATTCTTGAACTATTGAACCTTCTTCAAATAAAGAACCTCGAGAAGCTAGAGAACGTTGTGTACTTAAAAAGCCTTGAACTTCTACAAATTTCTAAAATTTCTAAAAGTGCCTTTAACCTTACGACTTAAGGCTTACTCATTAAGAAGAGGACCATACTTACTCACAACCATCCTAAGCCACACAAAAGAATTGATTTTCAAAGGTAATTGCCACCACCATTTTGTAAGAAGGAGGTCTCATTTCAATGTTTCAAATTCTTTATATCATGCACATTGTGGTTGATTGGTAGAAATAGAATCTTCCACCTCAAATGGGACCCTCCATCCTCTTGGATGCCTTTCCACAAGTAATCCCTAGTGAACTTTTCCACCCTAGAAACCATGTAGGAAGGAATCTTGAATAATGACCTTAAATAAGTCAAAATCCCACTCAAATCCAACTAGATTGACATTAACCTCTCACCTTTGGAGAATGAAGTATTTTTGTCGAGAGATGTTTTTGGACCTTCTCCCTATTGGGTTCTATAAGAATAACTAATTAAGATTATTACTTAAAAGAAGTCTCGGACGGTTAGAAAAGATGGTATCAACCACACACAATCCACAGAGTAAGAAACAAATCTCTCAAGTTTGGATGTTTCGTTTCCATTAGTCTTAAGTAGGGATGGAAACGGGGTAGGGTGGGGCCGGGGATGCACTCCCCATCTCCGTCCCCGTGGGGATTTTTAATCCCCGTTTTGGGGAATCAGAGAATCCTCGTTCGGGGATCGAGTGCCTACGAGAAAAAATTCCCGCTTTTTCATTCTTTTTTAAAATTATTTTTTAACAAAAATTAATTAAAATTAAGATATACATTAAAATTATACATATTTTTATATTAACATTAGTATTATATTTATTTATTTATTTAAATAATTATTTTTTTTATAATATTAAATACGTTTTATTATAAATTTAAACACCTAAATTAAATAAAAAAAGAAAAGAAAAAGAAAAAAATATAAACTAAACAATACAATAAACCAAAACTTAAGAATTAAAAGAAAAAACTTTTTTTTGAAAAGAAAAATAATTATAATATATATTTTAAAAATCAATAAATAAAAAATTATTCAGGGCAGGGTCGGGGACGTCCTCGTCCCGTCCCCGACTGGGAACTCGAAAAGGATCCCCGATTTGGCCCCCATAACCGGTCAAATAACGGGGTGGGGCCCCATGGGGACCCGACCCCACGGGGATTTTTGCCATCCCTAGCCTTAAGTCACGAAATGGTCACATAAATGCTGTTGGAATAAAATTAAGAATGAATCAATGAGTTCCATACATCTTATTTAGTAGAAAGATGAATGTTCTAAAATATACCTACTTCGGCATTCTACCAATTCATTTGACAATGAATAATTTGTTGTACAAAATGGATTAGTTATATGTTATTATGCTAACAACTGACCACCACATTAGAAGTTATCATATGTGAATTTCTGCATTGTCATTCTTTTTCCATCTATAAATAGGCAATAGTTGGATTAATGAAACTTAATATATATAAATGGTTAGATTCAAAACTTTTCAAAAGATTAAGAATTTGCAAAAAATAAAATTAAATAAAATAAAAAGTAATTCTCCAACTTGATAAATGTGTCAAAAAGATTAGGTGAAAAAGGTTTTGAATGTGAAAATAATGTTTTATAAATTTCTTCATTATACTGTTGTTTTTCCAAATAAGAAATCAAAAGCAATCAAAGCAAAGGCTTTGGATTTCCTTTCATTCAACTGTTGAATGAGAAAAGTGAAAGAAGTGGAGAGTAGTGGTGAATCCTAGGAATTTTGAATGTGATTTGTCAGTGTGGATTTTTAAATAATTCTCAGATGTGGAAAATGGAAATTTCCTTTTTTTTTTTTTCCTTCACTTTTTGTCTTAAACATCATTTCCATTTGAAAATTAAAAAGAGACTCAAATAAATTAATTTCACTGTATTTTCAAAAGTTTTAAATAGTCTTGGTTAAGGGCTCAATTTTGGTTTCTTTTTTCTTCTCTTCTTAATAGTATTTATAAATTTTTTTTGATAATTTAGATTGCAATTAATTAATTGTAATTTTCAAGGTTAGATTCATCCCTTTTTGCCATTTTTTTAACATTTAATTATTGATAGTTAATTTAAAATTAAATTATAATTTAGATTGTAATTTTCAATGTTAGGTTCATTCTTTTTTGCCATTTGCAATTATATCGTTAAAATAATATACTTTTTACTCCAATTATTAATAGATAATTTATAATAATAATTAATAAAATATCTAAACAAAACATCAAATTGTGTGCTCTATGTTTTGTTGTAACTGTAAGTCAACCCACATCAAAAACCCATTTTTTTCTTTTAAAAAAAGAAAAAGAAAAAAGAAATCAATTTGGTTTTGGTTTCTGTTGACGCCATGTTTCTCAATTACCTTTAATTAAATCTCAAACTTTTTTCATATGGTAATTAATAAATCAACTGCTCCTTTTTCTTTAATTTAACCCACGTGTAAATGGGAAAGGAATTACAATTATTTTTTTCTTAGAAAAAGTCAATTTATACCCATGGATTTTACAAACTTAAACTAATAATCTTGTGTAAATTAAAATTCTAAACTTTCACAATTATGTAAATTGATACACTTATGACAGTTTAGAATTTTACTTGATACAATTATTAATTTAGGATTTTAATTGATACAACAGAAAAAATTTAGAAATATAATTTTAGTTTAAATATTTCTCCTAAAAAATGGTTTAAATACTATTTTGGTCTTGTACTTTTGGCTTTGATTCATTTTAGTCCCTGTTCTTTTAAAATGTTCAATTTGGCCCCTCTACTTTTTGACTTTGGTTTATTTTGGTCCCACACTTTTAAAAAGTGATCAATTTGGGTCTTTCATTTTCATTTTTTCTCACGTTTTCGAACATACTTTTAGCGAGACATGTCACTAACTAAAATTCTTAAAATTAGATCATGAATTTGTACTAAACGTTGTTCATGGTGTTTAAAATTTAGGTTTAAATTTTGAAAATATGGACTAAATTGGTTACTTTTTAAAAGTCTAGGAACCAAAAAAGAACATCTTGAAAGCACAAAGATCAAAATAAACCAAAGCCAAAAGTACAAGGACAAAAAAGCACGCTTTGAAAGCATAAGAACCAAAATGAACCAAAAGCCAAAGTACAAAGACGAAAAAAGTATTTAAACCTATAGACTTTTTTTTTTTTCCTCAATTCCTCAACACTAACAAAAATAGACAAAAGAAAAAAAAAAGTCAAAGAAGTGAAGTCATAAGAATATGACCCAAACAAAGTAGAAGGAAAACAAAAAACACACAAAAATTTCAACAAAAGCATCTCCCAACTTGATGAATTATTGAAGTAAAATTCAGAAGTTCCTTCAAAACAATCAATTTAATTTACCCTTTCAAACAATTCCCATGAGTCAATTTTGTTCATCCACTTACCCATATCATCAAAACCAAAGCAAAATTGAACTTGAATTCCACCAACTTCCAAACAGGATGATGATCTTCAAATCTTTTTTCTTTTTCCAATTTTTTTTTAATTTTTTTTTTTATATATATGATTAAAAGTATTGAAATTAAGAAATTGATTAGGCCACCAAGTGTTTGTTGTATTGTCCAAATGAAGTTAATTGCTTTGGCGTGGAGGCTTTATTCACTTGCCATTCTTCCATCATCTTTCAACTTTTTTTTTTTTTTTTTTTGTTATTTTCATGGGAATTTGAAATTTGGCTAATTCTCATATCCATGTGTCTACATGTTCAAATATGGCTTTTTAATGAACAAATTTGGCCTAATATTTTCCTTTTTTTATCTCTATATTTACTATAAATTTTTCATGTGAATTCTATGTGTGGTGGCTTTATTTGATAAAGATTTTGTGCTTTGTTTTATTTTGGAAAAATAAAATATTGGGTTTTTTAAAATGTGGATAAAATATTATTGTTAGGATATAGTTGAAATTTTAGAATTATTATAAAGGACAAATAGGTAAAATTTAAAAAGATGGTTTTTTTTTTTTTTTTAACTATCCCACTTTATAAATAAGAGAAATCATGGAAGGGTCAGCCACATTTGACATAATTAACTAATGTTAAATTATTTGAGAATTTGTAAAGTTTTATTACAATAACTTTTCCATTTAACTATTTCATCCGTGCATCTTTAGTTGCGTAATTTGATAGCAACTTTTTAAAATGTGTATGCATATTTATAGTTATTGGATGAAGGGCGGTTTAGACTCTCAATTTATTTTGAAAATTTTCTAATACTATATCCAATCAACCACAGATAATAGAAAATAACACGAGTCCAGCGGAGGCTAAATGATTATGGGGTGGAATATATTATAAATGACAAGTAGTTAAATGTAGTACTCAAATTAAAAAGGGAAAAAAAAATTAGTGAACTTATGTTTGAAAGGGTAGTTGGTGACTTTTTCACATCCCATTGAAGGTTCCAAGCTTGTGAGTGGTGAAGTGGGAAATCTTATCACATGCCTTTGATAATGATTATGATGATCCTCTCTACATTGTGGTCAACATTTGCCCAATTTCTTCACATATTATATTATATAAATATATTTATATTTATTTATTTATTTTTGAAAAAGGGTCTAAATATTATTGAAAAAGAATAATTTAGTTGTTATTTAAATTAAAAGAAATGTGTTGTGTTGTTAATAATTGAAGATGGCCAACTCAAAGTGGTGGAGTGTGTGGTATTGAATTGAATGCAAAAATGAAGAACAAACTTCTTCACATGCTTTTGTGTGAATATTCCCATTGGCCATGGCGGTGCTAATACAAAATTCAACTTCATTTCTCAACACACACATATAATTAATTAACTTTTTTTTTTTTTTTTTTTTTTTTTTTTTTTTTTTTTTTTTTTTTTTTATAGGATTCCCCTTTCCTTAATTATATTCTTTGACCAATATAATATGTGGTATAATTTTTTTTTTCATTTTTAATAGTAAATTTCACATGAAATTTGTTGTCACTTCGAATAAAGTTATTTTTAGTTTAATAACATGTGGGGTGAGAGATTCAAACCTCTGACCTCTTGGTTGTGGACATGTGCAAATAAATATTTAGGATCGAAGTGGGTTGAGGGTGTTTTGATTTTTTTTTAATTTTTTTTGGATGAAATTATATATATGTATGTATGTATATGTTTATCTGAGTATTTTTCATTTCCTTTCTACTTATGTTGACTTACACCCTATTTGATAATCATCTGAATTTTTGTTTTGGTTTTTTAAAATTAAGCTTATAAATACTACTTTCACATCTATAAGTTTTTTTTCTTTGTTTGTTATCTACCTTCTTCTCATGTTTTTAAAAATCAAGTCAAGTTTTGAAAACAAAAAAAAAAAAAAAATCCAGTTTTCAAAAACTTGTTTATGTTTTTGGATTTTGGCTAAGAATTCAAAATGTCTCCTTAACAAATATGAAAATCATTGTTAAAAAAAAAAAAAAAAAGAAAGAAAGAAAACAAACATAATTTTTGTTATGGGTAATTTTGGGCCACTTCGAGATGCAAGGAGCGGACGAGGACAACCCGACACGAGCCCGAAAACATGTCCAGAAAATGGACTCCGAAGGCGAAACGGGCTAGAGGGTCGGGCCAAGGCCGGATGGATCAGGCCTTGGCCCGACCCAAATGGTCGGCCTCGGCCGACTACTCGGCCCACTCGCATGGGCCGAGTCCTTTTGCCTCCGTTCGATCCCTGGTTCCTCTGGCCACCCCGGTTCCACTTGGTTTAGCCCGAATCGCCTCCGAACGCCTAAAAACCCTAGAGGAGGAACATGTATTTAAACCCTTCTTCGTCACTGAAGAAGAGGATCCCGAACTCGATTCTCTGATTCTTCTCTTGCTTTTACTCTTTTGCTTCCCATCGTTCTGCTTGCTGACTTAAGCATCGGAGGCGGTGTGGCAAGCACCATACCGGTGTGTAGGTTTTACTGTCTTTCAGGTCACGTCTTCCCCCCTCTCATACAAATTTACCATTGGTGGTACGTGAAGGTCAAGTGAGTTTCTCCTGTCTAGATTTTGCCATCAACAATTTTCAAAAACCAAATGATTATCAAACGGGACTATAGTATTTCTAAAGCCTTCTATGAAATAGTAGGAAGGATTGTGTGGAAAAAGTATTTTCAAAATAGTCGTATGCTATTTTGAAAAAAAAAAAAATCAATGAAAACATATTTGAGAAACCATTTTCTCAAAAATAAAAGTTGTAATATTTTCTTTTAGATTTTTTTTTTTTTTTTGAGAAATTAGATTGTTCTAGCACTTGTTTGTATTCTCAAACAGATTCAACTTATTCCTACTCCATTTATGAATAGTGATTTCCATTACACACAATGACACAAATCTTTCTAAGTCATTGAATCATAATCCACAAATTTAATTTTTTTTCAAAACAAATAATCTAATTATGTGCTACTTTCATCTTGTCACTCTCACAATAATTTTCTAGAAACCGCCCAACAAAACATGTTCCTAGAATTAGAAAACAATCTCTCAACACAACGACATAATATAGCTAATTAAAAACAAAATAAAAGAAAATGTGAGATGACACATCATGGCAATGATTTTGACATCAAATTCTTCAAATCCCAAAAAAAAAAAAAAAAAAAAAAAAGAAATAATGTCAAATTGAAGAAGGAAAAATTGAAAAGGGGTTATGGGAAAAGCATAAAGTGCAATTACAAAAAATGTTGTGACCCTAAATTACAAAATAATAATAATAATAATAATAATAATAATAATAATTAAAAAAATAAAAAAAACAAAAAAAAAAACTCCATTGATGATGGCCATTGAAAAGCTTGTTGTTGCATGGTTCACTTTGAGTGGCCACGCAAGAGGACTTTTTGTGAAAAAGACTTGCAAAAACCAAAAGAGCCGAAAGGCTAACCTTTGTTAGTGGGACTTTGTACCTTCCATATATTCCCTTAGTCTTCAAACTCTCTAGCTCATTCAAAGTACCCAACAAAGATAACATTGCTAACCCTAATGGACGGGTTCCACATTGATATAGATTAGACGATTTTGAGAGTAGGATCGGTTTTCTTTTTGATCTTATGTTGCAAAAGTGTCAATAAAGAAATCTGATGAGATCACGTCGACAATACGAATGTAAACACTGTAAGCAAGAAGACTTGAAAAAACCGTTTAATTAGGGTTTTGTGCTTTTCTTTACTAATTCAAACAAAATCCATTCGGTATCATGTTTTCTCGTGACTTGTCTGAGAAGGACGACTTTGTTTTTTATTTATTAATTCAAACAAAATCCATCGACGATAGCGACACTTGGCATGTGAGAGAGATAGAGATGGGGTTTGGTTTGAGTGTCATATTATCTCCAAACAATCCAAGCCATGGCAATACAAGAATCTCCATTATGAGGGAAAAAGATGTCTAAGCCATAACAACAAAGAGGAAAATGGTGGACAAAAGGTGGTGGAGAAGCTGGGATTCTTTAGTGGGAATAATTTTTTTTTTTGGGAAAAAAAATCTTTGTTATCTTCAATTTCTCTTTCTCTTAGTCTTTTATTTCTTTTTTTTTTTTTTTACTATTATCATTTTTTAATTATTGTAATGTAAGAGAGAGTGTTTAGTTTGAAAGTGAGAAGAAATGAGTAAAAGGGCAAAGGAACATATAATGAATGGATGGTTCCAAGTGCAAACGTACTCAATAATTTTAAAGTTATTATATAGTGGGTGCTCCCATGGTCCAATAACCTAAAAGAAAGATTGTAGGACAACGTACAATTTGCTTAGATTTGGCCCTCCTCTTTTAGAGAGAGGAACAAAGAGTTAGGGACCATTTGGCCAACCCCATTTCGAAAAAGATGGCATGCCAAAGATTTACAGGATCAAACCCGACGAATTTTGACGTTTAATTTTATGGTCCACAAGTTTCTTAAATTTGAATGAAGTTTGAAGTTTGCGAACTTGAGTTTGTCTCTAGTCGTGTAAAAACCTGAATTTTTGTATATTTTCCAAGTAGGTGATTTTTCTATAAAGAGAATAAATGGGAGATCTATGTTTTTTTAAGGGGTAAAGGCATAACATAATCGTCAAATGTCCTTGAATGCCTAGGGTCTAATTTAGGGAGAGATCTTTTTGTTTGCAACAGAGATTGATATATAGTTTTTGTTTGGTATATAGATCTGAGATTTTTAAAAGTTAGCATGTAGGCTCGAGTAGTATATTTCAAAAGCAATATATGTACTCTTTCAATTCATGAGATTGGCACATTGGTAGTTTGTGACAAATCAATCCACATTCTAAATGAATTTAGACTCGACTCTTCCATCTCAAATTCTACAAACGTCCAATTCATAAACCAAACACTTTCTTATTGTTGTTTTCTTCGGAGGAATTCCAAGGTGAACTTTAGTGATGTTGTATGAATGCTTTAAAAGAGAATACATTTGGAAGTTCTTGGAGTAGTCAATTTAGGTTGAAATAGAAAGAAAGCTCCATTTTACACCTATCATATCTTTATTTTATTAATTTCTTCTTTTTCTTTCCTAATTTTTTTTTTAAAAAAAACATTGTATTCTCTCTATTAAAACTTTTGAAGTGAAATTATAAAACAAATATGAATTAAAAAAGAAAGAAAGAACAAAAAGTGGAACAAAGGGTTGCCATTGAAATCAAACCAAGAATTTTATTGGATGGCCACAAATGGGTTATTGACTAGATTCTGCCCAATTTCAACCACACATCTCTCTATAATATTCTTGTCTTCAATTTCACTCTTAAGAATGTTCCTCTCTTCTTTCTCTTTCTAATTCTAGTAAAGTAGAAAGAGAGATGGTGAGAGAATAAGCAAGGTTATAATGGTAATTTCATTGAGAATAAATAAGGTTATGATGAGAATATGTGAGATATAATATTAAAAAACTTACAAAGATTATTAAAAATAACTCTAAAGACAATGCCCAAATTATTAAAGGGAAGTTGCTATTCAAATATATATATATGTCCATCAAAATGGCTCATTATCACATGCATTTCCTCCAAAAATAACCCAAAAAATCTTCAACTTTAGCCCATCTCTCTTTTCCCTTTTTCTCTTTTTCTCTTTGATGATAAAGGGCACCCCTCATTTATAGAGGAATTATGGAGGTCGGTTCAAAATGGACATCCCATCTATGAAAGATCTTTTTCATAAAGAACATAGTTCGACAAATATCAAGATCAGTTTACCAGAAAAAAGGAAAAAGAGAGGGAGAAAAGGAAGAACGAAACAATTTTGCTTTTTATTTATGTGATATAGATAATAAAGATTTAGGTAAATTGATTATGTAGAATCTGCTTAACTGTATTTTAATATTTTATACAAACAAATGGGTGACTTCACTCATACAATTGGATTTTTAGCTCAATCATCATTCCAATTACCAAAAAAAGAAATGTAAATGAAAAAAAAAAAAGGAAGAAAGTTAGGTATGACAATGCAAAAAGTTACACCTCATCTTTTTTAAAAAAAATAATAAGCTAAGATTTCCTTATTAACCCTAAGACCATTTAAAATGGGAGAGAGAAAAAAATAATAATTACTTTATCTTTTAGGTGTCAACATAAGCACTATTCTCTTTCTCCTACATTTCTTGTTCTAATAATTCCAACCTTAGCTTAACTTTCTTAGCTTCACAAAACATTTAGACTTCTATTAAAAACTAAATTAAAAAAAAAAAAAGAAAAAAAAAAGATTCTCATTGAAAGACAAAAAGATAATTAATAAATTCAAGGACAAAAAAAGCCCACAATTAAAGGGTTCAAATTGCAAATTGGCTTTTAGGCTAGTTTTAAAGGGTCAAATTGAATAGAGGAAAATGACCCCATCAACCATTTTCAATCTCACAATCACTCTCCTTTCTTCCTTACCCTTTACACCATTGACAATTTGGTTGGCTCATATTCATTATCTTTGTCCACTCCTCTCAATATCTTACCTCTTAAACCTTACTATAGTTAGCACAATAGAAATTATCAAAAAAAAAAAAAAAAAAAAAAAAAAAAAAAAAAAAAAAAAAGAAAATAGCACAATAGAATTTAGATGTGTGATTCTAATCATATTGGGTATTAAATTAAGATTTCTTGTCTTAGTCGAAGAATCAGGTTTTTTTTTTAGTTCAACAACATGTAGAAGTGGAGGAATTTTGACCATTTGGTCAAGGATATCATGTGTCTTACCAGTTGAGCTATACTTAGATGACAAAGATTAGGTATGTTTGTTTACGTTAAATTAAACGTGAAATATATCAAATTTGCATATGAATTAAACTGGGTTAAATTACAAATTTAATCCTTAACCTTTTACGATTTTTTGTAGTAGGTCCCTAAAACTTTATAAGGTATCTAACAGGTTCTTAAACTTTCAATTTTCAGTTTAATAGACCATTGAATTTTGAAAATATCTAACAAGTATAGAAATTTTCAATTTTGTTCTATTAGTCTTGAAATCTAATAAATCAGTATCCATTAGATGCAAAATTAAAAGTTTAAAGATTTATTAAATAAATGAAAGTTTAAAGACTAAACTTGTAATTTAATTTAATTTTAAAACTAATTAAGTAGGTAAAACTTATTACCTAAAATTGTAAAATCAATTGTCAAAAAAAAAAAAAAAAATGTAAAAGCAAAGAATTTATAAAGATGGTAAACAGTCCATATTTGTTAAGTTTTGATTGTGCTTATATGGAAAAGGTATTTATTTAAGAAGCTTAAATATAGAAATGTATTTATTATTAGTAATATGGTTATTAAGAAAATAAAGCAAATAATTATTTTGTTCACAACCCCCTCCTTTTGAGTACACTTTTTTCCCTTGCTTTAGTATCAATTAGGTATTAAACTTAAAAATAAAAATAATAATAAAGAAAAAAAAAAAAAAGAATCCATTAGGCATTCTTGCTAGTTACTATATATATTAGAACAATTCATCATAAAAGGGAATATGGTCACTAAAAGTCGATTTGATTCTTTATTTTAATATATGGGTTCCCTTTTCTTTAATTTCTTTTTTTTTTTTTTCTTTTCCCTTTTTTTGAGTAAAATATGTGGGTTCTTTTTAATCTTTTTAGTAATTTTACTTTATCCAAATTATATTCTTTCCACGTTATTTTATTATATATTATCTTTTCCTTTTTTCTTTTTCTTTGTGTTTATGGCCATTAATAATCTCATAAAAATGCACAATTTTATTTTAATAACATATTTTATTTTATCTCTCTTCCTCCTTTAATTAAAAGAAATCAATAACAATCTCAAAATTTCTATTACAGTCCTATTTTAATTGATCTTTTTTATAAGCTAGCTAGACGTTTAAATCCTAAACTTTACTTATCCAATATTATATGTATCTTCTTAAAAAATTGAAAAATTTACGTAAAATAATCATTAATCTATTCAATTATTTGCTGCGTTATTAGAAGTTAACTACAGGTATGCAGTTTAAAAATAACTAAATTTAAACTATTAATAAATTAAAAGTGGAAATATTTTAATGAAATGAAAATTACAAGTTGATGATGAGACAGTGATATAATAATGATGAGCAAGAAGAAAATAGAGAGAGAGAGAGAGAGTAGACTTTTTACAAATTAGAATTATCTGAAAAAATAATAAATTTCTTTAAAAGAAAAAAAAAAAAGAAATAAATGCCACCTTGAACCGTCAAGGGCAACAGACTGTGTTGTAAGAGAGTACACGTGTCGAGATGTGATAAGGTGAGGAAAAGATATTTGGGAACTGTCACAGAGAGGTTAGGAGACAGCCGTGTATGTTTAAAACGCGTGTACGGTACGGAGATTAGGGTCCCTTTGCCGGCAAATGAGGGATGCCTGGCGTGGCTCTGTCACTGACAATCCACTTTGGCACGCGCCTCAATGATGTCAATTTACATTTATTTTTATATACATATTTTTTTTAAATAATAATAATAATAATTGTTTTTTTTTTTTGTAATTTTATTTTCCATGAAACGAGGAAGTTTATTCAATGTTAATTAAATTCATCAAATAAATAAATGATTTATGTGGTTGTATGTGATAATATATATACTTTCATGGAGGGTAAATTAGAACTTTAGTTCATGAATTTTTAAGATTGTGTGTAGGTTAAAAATCAATTTTGGTCCATGAACTTTCATGAAAGTAACAATTTAGTTTCTGAATTTTGATTTGTAACTATTTAGTCTTTGTACTTTCAATTTTGTAACGGTCCTTGAACTTTAATATGTAATGATTTAGTTCCTATCATGAAAATTAATGCAAGGATTTAATGAAATTTCTTACATTTTTTGAGTACATCAACATTTGGGGGTGGGGGGATTTGAACCTCTGACCTCATGGTCGAGGGTACATGCCAATTACGCTGAGCTAAGCTCGCTTTGGCAATGAAATTTCTTACATTGATAGATTAATAAACTAATTTTCGAACTCAATATGTTTATAAGATACAAAGTTTAATTATTAAATAATAAAAATCAACATTCAATTCTGATGATTTTTTTTTGCGACAATGATTAAATTGTTATAAATTTGAAAGTATAGGGATTAAATTGTTACAAAATTGAAAGTATAGGGACTAAATTGTTACTTATTAAAATTCAAGGACTAAATTGTTACAAAATTAAAAGTACAAGGACTAAATCGTTACAAATCAAAATTCAGAGACCAAATTGTTACTTCCATGAAAATTTAGGGATCAAAAGTGATTTTTAACCTTGTATTTAATAGGTGTCAATCTAAATATAATTTAATAGATAAAAGCACGCGTTACCATTCTGAAGATTAAAGATTCAGTCATTTTTATTAGTTTTAAGATAATTGGTTATAATAATCTTAACATTGTGTATAATAGATCCTTGTACTTTTAAAACCTATCAAGCGGAAAACTATTAGGCACAAAATTCAAAGTTTAAAGGTTTATCATGCATTTTTAAATTTTAAAAACCTATTAGAGACTATTTTTTAAAGTTTAGGGAACTACTGGACATAACTATAGATTATAATTAAGTTTCATACAAAACCTTCCATTTAAATTTTTTACCTACTTATTATTTATGTCTATGTATTTTAAAAAGTTTCAAATTAAACAGGTTATTAAATTTTAGAAGGATGTTTATTTAGACTTTATAGTTTATAACTAATTTAATATAAACCTATAAACTTTCGATTTTGTATTTGATATGTTGTTTGTACATACTTATACCTCTAAGGGCCTGTAGCTACTTGAATTGATCCATCACATAATCCTTATGTAATATAGTCATCATACTATACAAATGTTAAAATGATAAATTTAATGATAAGGACCTATTAGAGACACATTTAAAAAGTTTTTAAGATTTATTAAAATCTTCTTAAAGAAAATAAAAACAAGGCTAAATTATAAAAAATACCCCTGAACTATGGGGTTTGTTTCAAAAATGCCCCTGAACTTTGAAAAGTTTCAAAAATACCCCTGAACTTTGAAAAATGTTTCAAAAATACCCTTGCCGTTAGTTTTTGGATGGAAACCGTTAAAGTTTCAGTTTAAAAAATACCCTTGAACTTTAAAAAAAATTAAAAAATATCGTTTATTGAAAAATGCTTCTTCTTTTTTCCTCCTCCCACCGTAAATTCTAACGGTTTTCATCCAAAAATTAACGACAAGGGTATTTTTGAAACATTTTTCAAAGTTCAGGGGTATTTTTGAAACTTTTCAAAGTTCAGGGGCATGTTTGGGGTATTTTTTATAATTTAGCCTAAAAACAACATTAAAATCCATGGACAATTATATATGTTCAAGGCTTTCGGAGACGATTCGGACTGAACCAGGTGAAAACAGGGGCATCCAGGGGCACTACGAACCAAACGGAGGCAGAAGAACTTGGCCCCCGAGGGGTCGAGCCAAGGCCCAATCCCTCCGTCCTTGGCCCGACCCCCTGGCCTGTTTTGCCTCCGGAGTCCGTTTTCTGGTCCTATTTTCGGGCTCATGTCGGGTTGTCCTCGCCAGCTCCTTGTACATCGAAGTGGTCCAAAATTACCCATAACAATATATATATACACACATACACACATATATACATACATATACAACTCAAATAGTGTGGTGTGACGAGGATTTGAACCTCTAATTTTTTTTTTAAAAAAAGTTAAAATACAAATTTGGTCCCTATGGTTCGAAGAAAGTTAGAATTTAGACCTATGGTTTTAAAATTATAATTTCATCCCTATAGTTTGATAAACCTCATTAAATAGTCACCATGGTAAGAAATTAACGACAGATTGAGTATTTGGTTGTTTGAATTAAAGCCTATGGATTGAGTACATGTGTCTAGATAGGGATGAAATTCTAACGAATTAAGTAAGTCATTGAGACTATTTAATGAGGTTCTATCAAGCCATAGAAATAAAGTTCTAATTTTAAAACTATGAGACTAAACTCTAAATTTTTCCAAATCATAGGGACCAACTTTATAATTTAACAAAAAAGATGATAACACCTTAACCGATTAAGCTATATTCAAGTTAGCATCGAGTTAGCAAAGTTATGACGTGACATTTAAATTTCATATTAGGGTTTATTATATTCAAATTTGACTTATATAAAAACTTAAAAGTTCTATTACGCTGACTAATCTTGAAAGAAATCGAGAAAACCCTTAATTTTATTTTTAAAATAATAGTTAAATTATAAATATAATTGTCAAACTTTGGATATTTTTTTCTCTCTTCTTGAGAGCCATCCCTCGACGTGAGGGTTTCCCCTGTTATTGGGGGTTTAGGGTTTCGGCAAGTTGGAGGCTGAGTGGTGGCGGCGCGGTCGGTCTGTGGCGGAGACGGAGCGACGGTGGGTTGGCGGTGGCGGTGCTCCTTCGGCGGCGTGCGGTGTGGTGTGCGGTGGGTTTCTTGCGCGGACCTGTGGCGTGCGGCGGAGACAGGTGAGGACTGAGTTTCTTGGGCAGAGCGGCGCGGTGGGGACGAGGCTTCGGACGCGGGGTGGCGGTTGGTTGCGACGGAGGCGGGCCGGCGCGACGGGTGTTTGTTGATCTGAGCGGGCGGTTGGTCTGGATTTCACCAGACGAGTCGGGCTTTTCAGTTTGTTTTGCGGCGCGATCTGGGTTTGAGACGGCGGTTTGCGGGGGTGGCTTCGCGTGGTTGTGAACAAGTATCTGTGTTTGGGCAGTAAGGTGTGCTTGTGTTTGGCAGCGGGGTGTGTCTGTGTTCCGGGGTGTGTCTGTGTTCCGGTGGTTGGCTGGTTGGTGTGTGTGCATCTAGTGGGTCGGTGGTGTGGGTTTGGAATAGGCTAGTAAGGGGCGAGAATGGAAGACTTAGTTAGTCGATGGAACTCTTGGAGATTGACAGAGGAGGAGGCAGAGATGGTACGGCCAGGGGAGGGGACACCGGTTCTGTCAGTGGGCTCGATAGAGCTGTGTGTGATAGGTAAAGTCTTCTCCTCGAAGCAGGTGAATGTGGAGGCGTTCCGGAGTGTTATGAGGGCAGCATGGAGAGTTCATGGGGCGACGCGTATAGAATCTGCGGGTGAAAATTTATTTGCTATCCAGTTCCGTTCCAGAGGGGAAAAGGGGCGTGTGATGTCGACAGGTCCATGGGCTTTTGACCGGTCTCTGGTGGTTCTGAAAGAGCCGAGGTCTGCAGGATCGGTTTTGGATGTGGAGTTTAATGACTGTGCCTTTTGGGTGCAGATTCATAATGTCCCTATGCGTTGGCAGACGAGAGAGATGGCTCGACAGTTGGGAGATAAGATCGGAACCGTGGAGGACGTTGGTGGATCGCAGGGGGGCGATTGGACAGGGCCGATTCTTCGAATAAGGGTCCTTTTGAGGATGGATCAACCACTCAGGAGGGGGTTTGATGCGCAAATTGCTAACCGCAAGTGTACGGGTCAAGTAATAATATAGTGTTTTCGTGTAAAACGAGTGTCGTCCTCTGGATTGGTTTTCTAGCAAATTAAGTATCGTGAATACTTTTGTTCAATTTTATTTAGGGAGCAAAACTCAAAGATAAAGATAAAAGTAAAGACAAAAAGCATAAAATAAAGGTGGAGACTCAAATGGAAAGACTCTTAGGGAATTGATTTCATTGTTGAGATTGAGGATAAATTAATGGGATGAATTTAGCATGCAATTATTCTACCAAGTCTAGGAACCTTTTATCACAACTATCTCGCCCGAGCATAATTGATTCTCATGCATGCAACCAACTTGATATCCCTATCTAAGTTCATTAACATGCAAGGCTTTGGGTTTAGTTCTTCAAGCAACTTCTAAAGTTATTCCAAATCCCGTCACAAACTTAGAATTTCTACTTTAGTCATGCAATTAAATAAAGTAAGTCTTAGGCCAAATCCCCTCTCTCGAGTAAGATTCAACACTCAAATCATTCAACTAGTGATCAAGTAATTGAAAGCATTTAACCAGAATTGCATAGGTAAAATATATGCATATTCATACCACAAATCAATCCAACAACCTAAAACAACTACATCAATCCCTAAGACAAACAACTAGCAATTCATAGTCTTTAAACTACAAACACTAATTGAAAGAAAAGCCATAAAAACTACAAGAGTTAAAGGGAAAGAGAAAGGAAAACTCGAATCCGCCGACACCGCACGTCCCCGTCACGATCTCGACGTCTTCTCGCTTGATTCCCGCTCCTTGGCCTTGCCTTTAGCTCCCACAAAAGGTCTCTAGTCGAAATTAGGGCTAAAATCTCACCAATTGGACTCCCCTAATCCGTAGCTGAAAAGAGGAATTTATAGAAAATCTGTCGATAGCGTCGAGACGCTGTCGCGATACCGCGAATCTGGAAAATTTGTCGAGAGCGTCGCGACGCTGGTCCTAGCGTCGCGACGCTATGATTTTTTTTTTTTTTTTTTTTTTTTTTTTTTTTTTTTTTTTAAATCAGCTGGGCTGAATTTAACTTCTTCCAACTTGATCCTTTTTCGATCTTTTAGCCCTTTTTCATGTCCCGAACACGCAATTAGTTCAAATATTTATTTCCTACAAAAACAACACAAAAACGCATCATTTTGGCCAATAAATTATAAAAGACTAGATAAATTAATTAGGGAAAACTAGCTAGCTATGCTCGCTATCAAACACCCCCAAACTTAAGCTTTTGCTAGTCCTCGAGCAAACTAAAAATCAAGCATACAATAGAAGAATGGATGCAACAAACATAACTCAATCCTCAAGGCTCAAAAGTCAATAATCAAGCAATCAAGAGACATGCACATAAGGACCAATGAGGGAGACAAATCAAAAGTTTTCCAAAATTAACTTGCACAAGCGAGATCTAACTTAACGAGATCAGACTCTACTAGCCCGGGATTGGATTACTAAACTCTCAACTCATCTTCCCTCTACACTGGCACTAAGGATTCACTAACGAGTCAATGGAACAAATTAGTTTGTTTTCCTCCATACTTAGGTGCTTATAATTTAAAATTAAATCAAGCATTTATATGTGGCACTAGCTTTCACACACCTATTGCAGGGACCCTTAACCTGAGTTTTCTCTGGTTGGCCTAACTGATCACAACAGGGGTAGCTCTTTTTGCCTAAATCTTTATTACTCATTGCAAACTGTGCACAGGCCATGACTTTTTTTTTTTTTTTTTTCCTTTCAAATTGTGACAACAAGAATGATTTTTCTTTAAGAGCATGATAAGCATATATTCTTTTCTTTCCTCCTAAGCAAGATCAAACATGCTAATTTGCAAAAAAATTAACTCTTTAGCTCTTCCCTACACCTATCGAGGTGACAACAAGCATATGAACCTAATAATTCGCTCCTAAGCATTCAAATCCAAATCTAGCCAAGACAAATACTCTACTCATGCAAGACATCTCCTAGAAAAAGTTTAAAAAGTCTCCCTTTTTGGGCACTCATGCTTACAACTCATCGAAAACTTGAAAATTGACAAGAAAGCCTATCCTAGGAAATCATAGTCATGCAAAAATAGCATCCAGAAAACAACCATATGCTCAATTCAAAGAAAGCTCAAAACTATAGCCCGAACTCAGATGCTCAAGGGCTCCACAAACATGCTATTCCACCCCCAAACTTAAAGCATGCATTGTCCTCAATGTATAACGAAAATAAGGCATAATCAAGCATGAGAACAAATAAAGAATGGAAGGGGTGAACAATACTGCCCTGGAATGATGACCTTTTCTTGAAAGCTTGCAAGCAAAGAGGAAACTGGAACCAAGACCTACAAAACAAAAACAAACAATAAATAAAAAAACGCAAAGAAAAACACAACTGAACTTACTTGGGTTGCCTCCCATAAGCGCTTGTTTAACGTCATTAGCTTGACGTGCTCGTGCAGTCTGTCAAGGCACATAAAAATTCTCGTGTTTCTTCGGGCCCTTCTTCCTTGAATCAATAAAACACACGATCACTAGCAAGCTTACTAGCTTGTCATGGGCCCCTGAAACAGAACTATTTTTTGAATTTTTTATTAAAATAAGCATCAAAGGAGAAAGATCAAAATAAATAGACTCTGACTCTAAAACTGACTCGTGAGAATAGAAAAAAGAACAATCATATTCAACAAAGGATAAAGAAGATAAAACAGACGAAGGTTGATCAACCTCAAACTCTACCTCCTGAACTTCCTCTGTCACTGCAAGCTCATTTTCTTTTTCTTCCTCACAAACGTGTTCTTGAAAGGTGCTACAACTCTCCAATTCTTCCCCACTGTTCATGCAACTCACCCCTAAATGCTCATCCTCAACAAGATTGAAAGAAATACGCTCCTGAATAGGTGCCAATGAATCATCGGCCACATGACTCACTAGACATCCTATGGAAGTGGATCCCTCCTCACTAACTTCCTTTGGGGTCTGAGGTCCTTTTATAATTTCATCAAATTTTAGACTCCTCGCTCTAGACTCCGCAATATAATTTTGAACTATGCTTTCTAAGGAAGAATTTTCTTTTAAAGGGGTAAAACTTGAAGATGAAAAATTGGAATATGGAGTTGAATAAAAAGCCATTCAAATCAATTAAAGCAACAATGAAAATTAGGCTTCCAATTAAATAATAACCCAACAAGAACAAAGGACTAAGACTCAAACAAATAAGGAAAAAAAATCAAAAAGGAAAAAGAACAAATAAGGAAAAGACAATTAAGGGAAAAAAAAAACAACTAAGGAAAAAATCAAACAAATAAGGAAAGAACTAAAATAGGAAAATTATAACTATGGAAACAAAAACCAAAGGAGAAAAACAAATATGGAAATAAAACAAATAAGGAAAAAGAAAATCAATCTATCTACAAAATAAAAATAAAGAATGCAAAAACAAATATGGCAAAAACAAATAAGGAAACTAGCAAATAAGGAAAAACTATACTAAAAAGGAAAAAACTAAAAAGAAAAATTCTATCTATGAAAAACTCAAACAAATATGGAAAAATCTAAATATGGAAAACAAACCAACAAAGGAAAAAAAATGCAATCTACCTAAAAACAAAACTAACAAAAATAACAAAAAATAAAATACACCCTAAACTAAGACCGGACAATTTTTCCACAATATTAATTTAACTAAATATACCAATCCCCGGCAACGGCGCCAAAAACTTGATGCGCAAATTGCTAACCGCAAGTGTACGGGTCAAGTAATAATATAGTGTTTTCGTGTAAAACGAGTGTCGTCCTCTAGATTGGTTTTCTAGCAAATTAAGTATCGTGAATACTTTTGTTCAATTTTATTTAGGGAGCAAAACTCAAAGATAAAGATAAAAGTAAAGACAAAAAGCATAAAATAAAGGTGGAGACTCAAATGGAAAGACTCTTAGGGAATTGATTTCATTGTTGAGATTGAGGATAAATTAATGGGATGAATTTAGCATGCAATTATTCTACCAAGTCTAGGAACCTTTTATCACAACTATCTCGCCCGAGCATAATTGATTCTCATGCATGCAACCAACTTGATATCCCTATCTAAGTTCATTAACATGCAAGGCTTTGGGTTTAGTTCTTCAAGCAACTTCTAAAGTTATTCCAAATCCCGTCACAAACTTAGAATTTCTACTTTAGTCATGCAATTAAATAAAGTAAGTCTTAGGCCAAATCCCCTCTCCCGAGCAAGATTCAACACTCAAATCATTCAACTAGTGATCAAGTAATTGAAAGCATTTAACCATAATTGCATAGGTAAAATATATGCATATTCATACCACAAATCAATCCAACAACCTAAAACAACTACATCAATCCCTAAGACAAACAACTAGCAATTCATAGTCTTTAAACTACAAACACTAATTGAAAGAAAAGCCATAAAAACTACAAGAGTTAAAGGGAAAGAGAAAGGAAAACTCGAATCCGCCGACACCGCACGTCCCCGTCACGATCTCGACGTCTTCTCGCTTGATTCCCGCTCCTTGGCCTTGCCTTTAGCTCCCACAAAAGGTCTCTAGTCGAAATTAGGGCTAAAATCTCACCAATTGGACTCCCCTAATCCGTAGCTGAAAAGAGGAATTTATAGAAAATCTGTCGATAAGGACAGCGTCGCGACGCTGTCGCGATACCGCGAATCTGGAAAATTTGTCGAGAGCGTCGCGACGCGATTTTTTTTTTTTTTTTTTTTTTTTTTTTTTTTTTTTTTTTAAATCAGCTGGGCTGAATTTAACTTCTTCCAACTTGATCCTTTTTCGATCTTTTAGCCCTTTTTCATGTCCCGAACACGCAATTAGCTCAAATATTTATTTCCTACAAAAACAACACAAAAACGCATCATTTTGGCCAATAAATTATAAAAGACTAGATAAATTAATTAGGGAAAACTAGCTAGCTATGCTCGCTATCAGGGTTCCGGTTGCAGGATGAGGAGGGCAAGGAGTTTCGGTGCCCGGTCTTGTATGAGCGACTACCAGATTTTTGTTACGACTGTGGCTGTCTGGGGCACTCGAGAAGGGAGTGCGGGGTGATTAGGGAAGGTGCTTTGGAGCAGCAGGGCGAGCAATATGGTGATTGGCTGAGAGCAGGTGCGGGGCTTGGGGAGACTGGAAGGCGGACCCAGGAAGGAGGAGTGGATAATGCAGCGAGTCGAAAGCCTGAGACCCCAAAGGCCCCTACTGAGGGACAGGTGACCCATGATTCTGTTTTTAAGAAAGCAGGGAAGGAGATTGCTAACGCCTCAGGGGAGGGCGTGGAAGTTCAGGTTAGTGAGCAGGGAGATCAGGGGAAGGGGAGTAGTGGAGAGGGGGGAAGCGTGGTTGTGGTATCAAGGGGGGAGGGGTTGGCTGATAAGGGAAAGGGGAAACAGAAGGTGGGGTGTGTCACGGATGAGAGTGGGGTAGGTGAGGGGGGGAAGCAGAAGGTGGGGTGTGTCACGGAGGTGAGTGGGGTGAGTGAGGGGGGGATTGATGGGATGTTGGTTGATTCTGTGGGGCAGGGAGGAGGGTTGGAAGTGATGGGGAAAGGGGGTGGTGGCAGGAACTGGAAGAGAAGGGCGAGGGATGTCTTGTCTGATGTTACCAATCAAGATGTCTCTCTCGGGTCCGTTAATGGTAAGAGGAAGGCAGGGAGTGTGGAGGGTGTGGAGCTGGGGGGAAAGAAGTTGAAAGGGGGGGAAGTAGAAGGAGTTGTGTTGGATGTACCTGAGGTGGATGATTTGGCGGCGGCTGGGTCCCAGCCCCGCCGGGGATTATGAGTTTGATTTTCTGGAATGTTCGGGGGTCGGGGTCACCTCGAACATTCAGGCGCCTGACCAAGCTGGTTCAGGAGAAACGACCTCAGGTGCTCTTCTTATCTGAAACAAAGGTGTCTGCTAGCAGGATGTCTTCGGCGAAGCGTTTGTTGGGGTTTGATAACTGCTTTTGTGTTGACTGTCATGGACGGAGTGGTGGGTTGGCCCTCATGTGGGTTTCCTCGATATCCTTCAGCCTCCTCTCTTTCTCCAAGAATCACATTGATGGGTGGATCTCATGGGGTGGCCGTAGGTGGCGGCTCACTGGTTTCTATGGTTTCCCTTCAGCAGATATGCACCCCCAATCATGGTCTCTTCTGTCTAGACTAAGGGGCTGTGCTGAGACACCGTGGCTGATTGGTGGGGATTTTAACGCCATCTTATGTCAGGATGAGAAGGATGGGGGCAGGGATAAGCCGTTGTCTGAACTGGCTGCCTTTCAGAGTGTGGTTGATTTGTGTGGTCTGCAGGACTTGGGTTTTGTGGGAGATTGCTTTACTTGGTGTAACAGACGACCAGGAGGTGAGACGATTTATGAGCGGTTGGATCGGGCCTTTGGCAACACACCTTGGACGGACCTCTATCTGAACTATGTGGTTAACCATCTGGATTACAGCCGGTCTGACCATAGGCCAGTGGAGCTAATTCTTACCCCCCCGCCGCAGTGTTGGTCTCAGAGTGGTCAGCGGATTGCTCGTTTTGAGGAAACTTGGCTTAGGCAACCGGATTTGCGGCAGTTGGTTGGTAGTTCGTGGGCTGCAGGGCCGGGGGAGTCTAGTGATATAACGCCTTTGGCTATTGCCAATAAGGCTAAGAGATGTATGCATTCGATGGTTGGTTGGGGTCAATCAAAGTCCGGGAACTTCCCGAGGCGCATCCGTAGTGCGAATCAGAGGGTTCAATCGGCCATCGCTGATCTTAGTACATCGGACTCTCGTGACTTGCTTGTTCAGGCTGAGGCTCAGTTGGAGGAGGTGTTGCAGGAGGAGGAGGTATACTGGAAACAGAGGTCCAGGGAGTTATGGCTTCGAGAAGGGGATCGCAACACTCGGTGGTTCCATTGTCGAGCCTCTTACCGCCAGAAGCTTAATCGCATTGGAGGGTTGGAGGATGTTCAGGGAGTGTGGCAACAGGAGAAGACTGCAGTTATTCAGGTAATGACTGACTATTTTCAGCATTTGTTTTCCTCATCGGGTCCGAGTATCCAGGATTTTGAGGTGGCGCTGCGAGATTTGAATCCTTCCGTGGATGATGAGATGAACCAGGCACTATTGCGACCTTTTACCAAAGAGGAGATCCTGTTGGCTTTGAAGCAGACACATCCTAATAAAGCCCCAGGTCCAGATGGGCTGTCGGGAAGTTTTTACAAGAACCACTGGGACATTGTTGGGCCAGATATTATTCAGAGTTGTTTGGCAGTTCTGAACCACGGATGCTCCCCAGGTGCTGTTAATGATACTATGATTGTGCTCATCCCAAAGATCAAAGCGGCCCGACGGATGGTCGACTTTCGGCCTATCTCCCTTTGTAATGTGAGTTACAAGCTGATCTCGAAGGCTTTGGTCAACCGCATGAAGTATATACTGCCTCAGCTGATTTCGCAGAATCAGAGTGCTTTTATTCCAGGCAGGTGTGTTGTGGACAATGCCATTCTGGGGTTTGAGTGTATCCATGAGCTGCGGAGGAGAAGTAGGGGGAGGACCAAATGGGCGGCGCTAAAACTGGACATGAGCAAAGCATATGACAGGGTGGAATGGGCTTTCCTCCGGGAGATCATGCTACGACTGGGGTTTGCGCAGCAGTGGGTTGACCTGATCCTCCGGTGTGTCAGCTCGGTATCATTTTCTTTCAACCTGAATGGGGAAAAGGTGGGGCAGGTGGTGCCGTCTAGGGGTCTCCGGCAGGGGGATCCCCTCTCCCCATACTTGTTTCTATTATGTGCAGAAGGGTTGTCTAGCCTGCTGTGTGGAGCTGAGCGGAGGTCTCAGATTACGGGCTTTCGAGTTGGACGTTCTAGCCCATCGATTTCGCACCTGTTTTTTGCGGACGACAGCCTCCTCTTCTTCAGGGCCATCGGGAGTGAAGCGTTGGTCATTCGAGAGCTGCTGGTACGGTATGAGAGGGCGTCAGGGCAGACTATCAATTATGAGAAGTCTGTAGTTGCTTTCAGCCCGAATACGGGGGAGGAGGCTCAACAGTATATCAGCCGAGTTCTTTCCGTGTCCCGCTGCCCATGTCATCAGCAGTATCTAGGCCTGCCTTCGTTTATGCCTCGTAACCGGTTGGGGGCGTTGAAGTTTGTGAAGGATCGTATTTGGCGCCAAATTCAGGGATGGAAGGGCAAATTCTTCTCAGTTGCGGGGAAGGAAGTTCTCCTCAAGTCCATAGCTCAGGCGATTCCTTGCTACACGATGAACTGTTTTCGACTGCCCAGGGGTTTGATCAAGGAGATTCACAGGACTATGGCTAGATTTTGGTGGAATGGATCTGAAGAAGGAAGACGAATACATTGGCTGAGTTGGGATTCTCTATGTCTCCCAAAGTGTTTGGGTGGGTTGGGGTTCCGTGATATGGAGCTTTTTAACCAAGCCCTGCTGGCTAAACAGTGTTGCCGTGTTCTCCAGGATCCTTCCTCTCTTCTGGGCTCTGTGTTAAAGGGCCGCTATTTTCCCCAGTCGGGTTTCTTGGAGGCAGATATTGGGTCACGTCCGTCTTTCGTCTGGCGCAGTTTGTTATGGGGGCGGGAGCTCTTAGTTCGTGGATGCCGTTGGAGGATTGGTAATGGGCGTGCTACGCCCATCTATGGCTCGAACTGGCTGCCGAATGAGTTCTCACTTCAAATACAGTCGGCTCCAGTGCTTTCCCCTGCTAGTACGGTGAGTGAGTTGTTCACTGCGTCTGGTGGATGGAATGAGGCTTTGCTCAGAACGATTTTCAATGGGGCTGATTGTGAGGCTATTTTGAGAATTCCTCTGCGACATGGCTCGGGGGAGGATCGCTTAATCTGGCACTTTGAGAAGCATGGGAATTTTTCGGTGAAGAGTGGGTATCGGCTTGCTCATACACTGGCTACCCAGGACCGGCCTGGCTCCTCGAACTCCGAGAGAGTGCGCGTGTGGTGGTCCGGCCTCTGGAGGTTGAATGTGCCCAATAAGCATAGGTTCTTCCTCTGGCGTCTGTGCCACGACCGCTTGCCAACTAAGGTAAACCTTCTCAAACGTGGACTCAGTGTATCCCCTTTGTGTGTTTTGTGTGATGCTGATGCAGAGGACTGTCTTCATCTGTTCTGGACCTGCCCTGTGGTTAAGAGTATGTGGTTCGGCTCTAAATTTGCTCTCCTCCACCAATCCTTTTCCCATCTCAGGTTCGAGGAAATCATTGGGGCGATGAAGGACAAACTGACAGGGCCGGATTTTGAGCTTGTGGTCATTTTTTGGTGATCTGTGTGGAATCTCCGAAACAGCCTGAGTTGGGGTGGGCAGCCAGACGACCGAGATCTCTAGGCATACTCGAGTGATTACCTCAGTGCCTTCCATGTTGGTGGGAGGCGCTGTGCAGCAGGGGACTGTTCACGGGATCAATCGAGAGATCAGGAAGAGCGCTGTGTATGGAGACCGCCCCCTAATAGGGAGCTGAAACTTAATACCGATGCTTCTGTGAGGCCGGATACAGGGGAAGCGGGGGGTGGCTGTGTGCTGCGTGGGGCTGATGGTGAGGTCTTCATGGCAGCTTGTTTGAGTTTACAGAGGTGTTGGAGCGTGGATTTGGCTGAGGGTTGGGCTGTGTATAGAGGGGTCCAACTTGCTCGACAGTTGGGGTTTGTAGATTTTGTGGTGGAGACTGACTCTCTAAGGCTGGTCAAAATCCTGCATGGTGAGCTGCATGATGTGTCGGAAGTGGGGTTGCTGATGGACGACATTCGAAGGATCCTCAGTCCTTGGGACAACGGTAAGGTTTTGTTCACTCCGCGTCAGGGAAACAAGGTTGCGCATGTTCTGGCTCGCTTGGCCTTTTCATACGTTGATCGTGTCTGGCTTGAGGAGTGGCTTAGCGAGGTCTCGGACGTTTTGAGGGGTGATGTTGTTTCAGCTGCGTGAGAAGGGCTTCTTAGTGCGATAATGATGTTTCGAGCTAAGCTTTTTCAGTCTCTCCTGATCGTTTGTGCCTAAACCAGGGAAGGTTTCTGTTTCCCTTTCACTTGTCGTTTATACATTGTCTTATGGTTGCATAGTAGATTATTCTGGGGATAGTGTATGATGTCGATTGGGGGTGGTAGCATGTATTTTCTAGGGGTGTCTAGGCTCTGAGTCTAGATGCACCTGCGCGACAGTTGGTGTTTGCATGCTACGCTTTTTGGTTTCTCCCTGTTTAGTTCTGGTTTGTGGTCTGTTATTTGCGTGTTGGGCCTGTTCTGAGTTGATCTTTGTTTGCCCTTAGAAGGGAGGTGGGGTGTTGGGCCTTTTGTGATAATTTCTGTATGTGTTGTTATGCTCTATTTTTCTTGGAATTGAGGTGATGACTGATAACATATTGTGAGCCTGGTTTTAAATTATGTCTTGATTATTCTTGCTTATCTGTGCATGTGGCCTCCCTTTTGGCTAGTCTTGCAAGTCTAGGTTTGCTTTATGGGTCTCCCCAAGTCTGTTGTCACCTCGATAGGATAGGGGGTTAAGCCAGTGAGTCTATTTGCGTTTCAGATTATTGTTGTTTGCACGAGGCACAAAATAAGGGGTAAAAAGAGCTGTCTGCAGGGTGATCAGTTAGGCCAACCAAGATAATGCTCTGGTTAGGGGTCCCTTCTCTGTAGTGCGAAAGCTAGTACCCTGCCTCTGAGTGGAAAGAAAATGGTGAGTATGGAAAGTTTGAAAAGAATGTTTGAGAATGGAAGAAAAGAAAAATGAAATGAATAAGTCTGACACGAATGTCGGAAAATGAGAAGGAAAGTTTGTGAGAGGATAGAGTTTTTGCCCAGGTCTCTGGGTAGCGTGCTAGCATCCTAATTTGTTTCCTTTAGCTCTTAGGCGAGGCCTTTATTCCAGTGTAGGGGGAAGATGGATGGTGGGTGCTTATAAATCTTGCCAGGGCTTCTAGGGCTGCTCTAGGTGAGGCTTGTCACACACTCACGTGAGAATTCTCTGGATAACTTTGGCTTGCTTCATTCGTGTTGCCAGGTATATTTCGCCTCTTCTGGGTAAGATTTAGCATTCGCCATGCAGGGTGTTATCTATGAGGGTTCCCAATTCCAGAGCCCTTCAGGGCAGAGTATGCTGCTTAGGCCTACTTGGGGTTTCCATGTGGGGTGCTTGGTTGTGTAATAATGGTCCTAAGTTGTTTGTTTTCCCTTTCTGAGTTGTTTGATGGTTTTTTGCAATTTGCTTCACTCTTTGGGATATTGTTATGCAGGTTTATTTGTGCACGCCTTGTGAGGATGATCTTATGAGTGTATGATTGCTTTCGCTAGTATGCCAGCTCCTATGGTTTCTTGCTGGGAAGCTCAAGGTGTTGGAGGCGTGATTTGGTAGATGGGCCTGTGGATATGATGGACCATAACAATGCGCCACCTTGCCATATCGTGCCATAGTTTGAGGGTCCAATGCCTTTGAGTTAGGCGGCTTAGGGATGTGCACGCTTTGCGAATATGGGGCGACGAGTGTATGAATGCTTTTGCTAAAATGTCGGTCGGTATGCTTAAAACTCCAGGTAGATGAAAGGCTGTTTATGCACATACTACCTTTCTATGGTCTTTGTCGAGGAGCTCAAGGCTGTAGACGGGAGGCTGCTTAAAATTCCAGGTAGATGGACCAGTGCCCACGATTCGTGGTCATTTTGATATTGAGTACAAGCCAGTCTGAAAGCCAGTGGCTAGTTTGGGGGAGGTTCATTGTGTTTTGGCGGCTAGCTACATTGGGGGAATCCAATCTGATTGTTTTGCTTAGTTCTGAACTGTATTCTTTGGGTGGTTATACCAACTCCTTGTATCAAAAAAAAAAAAAATTGTCAAACTTTGATGCTAGTGTTTATTTAGTTCCTTCTTTAAAAAAAAGTTTCAATTATATTTTTTAAAATTTCAATTGTGATTTAATAAGTCATTTGAACTAATAATATTGCTACTTAAATGTTGATAATATGGCATGTTAATCAATTCTTATTTTGGCTAATTAAACATGACAACAAAACAACATATTTAAATA
This sequence comes from Luffa aegyptiaca, assembly GCA_017139565.1. Classification (NCBI taxonomy): domain Eukaryota; kingdom Viridiplantae; phylum Streptophyta; class Magnoliopsida; order Cucurbitales; family Cucurbitaceae; genus Luffa; species Luffa aegyptiaca. Next base: position 42,000,383 of record CM029402.1, on the reverse strand, counting down.
GGTCAACTGAATAAAATAAAAGCAAACATCTCAAAATGTTCGAATTAAAATATATCTTGCTTTTATCGATTTTTTTTGGCCTATCATCCTTATTTTATCATATTGATTATCCCTTTGTGTTACCTAATGCTGAATCATTATTTGTTAGTTTAATTAGCATTCAAGTCAATATTTCAACTAGCTCAGTGATAATTAACATATACTCTCAACCAAGAGGTTAGATGTTCGAATTCCCCAATCTCCAATTGTTGTTGAAAATCAATATTTCAGCAATATGTTAACAATATAAACTTGTTAGGATCAAAATCAAAAGTCGAAGGACTTGATTGGGTATTTCCTAAAATTTAAGAATTAAATAAACCTAACTTTCAATGTTTTGGAAATAATTTTATAATTTAACTTAAAATAATTGAAACATTGTAAAATTGAATGAAAATATTAAAATATAGCTATAATTTTTAAAATAACAAAAATTAAGCGATCCATCAATCTAAAAGGGTATGACTAAAGAGGTAATTAAGAGACCATGTTGCTTTTGAAACTTTTTTCCTAGAAAAATTAAGTTAAGACTTTCAAAGAAATTTTCATTTTAATTTTTATTATTAATAATTCTTCAACTATGTTGGAAGAAGATGTTTTATTCCAATTGTAGTGGAGAGATGGAGAGAGAGATAATGAATAATATGTCAAAAAAAAAAAAAAAAAAAAAAAAAAAAAACATTATCCACTCCCTATTTGATCAATCATGTTCACTAACATGCCAAGCTCCCCAATAACACCGGTACCACATTAGACCTTGTGTTTTATATAATTAATATATATTAATCTAAGAATATATTATAAAATATTGAAAAAAAAATAAGCATCACATTTCAAATATGAATTAAGAAAAACCATTTCATTATATTTATTAAAATGAAGAAAATTTTAAGAGAAAATATTGAAATTTACTTTGAACTTAACACGGTGTAGAAAATTTTACTCTAGACTTTCAGTTCTATTCTGCACCTTCGATAAGTGTTGCAATTTTTATCTTTTAATAAATTTTCATTAAAAAAATCTTCGACGAAAATATTCTCATGTGCATTAAATAAAAATAAAATATATGTGTTGTACAAAGTTAATGAGTTTGAATTTTATCCAAGTTTATAAGTTTTAAAAGATTTCTTCAATTGTTAAGCTTGTGCATTAATTGAGCTTAACTTTCTTTTGTAAGGTTTGATTTTTTTTTTTTTTTTGTTGAAATTAGTGAATTCTGCGAGAGTTTTATTTTAGATTCCGTTATAATTGAAGGTGAATTTGACAAAAAATGAACATAAGGTAAAAAATTGTAACCTATGTTTAAGTTTAGGGTCTAATTTGATGAAATGAAAAGTTCATGTGGTAAAAGGGACAATTTTTTTTTAGTTAAACATGTGGGAATGGATATTCGAACATCTAACCTTTTGATCGAGAGAGTATATATACCGATGAATTCAGCTATATTAAGAGGCAAATTACTCGTATATATTTTTGTTTATTCATAATTTCTTTCCTTAATTTGCTAGAATATTGTTTGTATAAAATTTTAGAATGAAATATGTTGTCTCATATGAAAGTTTCTGACATTGCCTCTCTCTAGAGTATTATTTTTTAAAATATTTAAAGATGTGCATTTTCATTAAAGAAATGACTAATATTATAATGGGAAAAAAATAATTTTGACCCTTGAACTCAGCGGGTTGTATCAATTTTAACCCTAAACTTTCAATTTTATCAAATTGAACCCCAAACTTAACAAATTGTATCAATTTGAACCTCAAACTTGCATAAGTGTTGCAATGTAGACCTTTGGTCAACTTTTCATTTGAATTTTCATTAAAGCATGTAATTGACAATCTTCTCTTTTTTTTTAAAAAAAAAAATCACATTGCACCTTAGTTGGTGTTTTGTAAGAAATTTATTGAAGAAACTCTTTATTAGAAGAAATCAAATATCCCAGACTATTGATCTTCTCATTGTTAACTTAAAAAAAATCACAAAGTTATTGACAACAAGAAAAATCCAACAAATATGATAAATAAAAAACTCGAAATTTCTTTGTTTTCGTTTCCTAAATTTGTACATTCTTCTAATTAGCAAGAAAAAAAAATAGTTGTTGATGGTCAAATTTGGTCAGAGGAACTCACCTGACCTTCACGTGCCACCAACGGTAAAATTTGTAGAAGAGGGGGAAGACGTGGCCTGCAAGACAGTAAACCTGCACACCGGTGTGGTGCTCGCCACACCGGCTCCGATGCTTAAGTCAGCAAGCAGAATGGTGGGGAGCGGAAAAGTAAGAGCAAGAGGATAGAGTAGAGAATATAGTATGAGTTTTAGGATTAGAGTTTGAGTCCCCCTCTTCAGTGGCGAAGAGGGATATAAATACCTGCTCATCCTCCTAGGGTTTTTAGGGATTCGGAGGCATTTCGGGACAAACCAGGCGAAACCGGGGCGGCTAGAGGCTACAGGGACCGAACGGAGTAGGAGGGACTCGGCCCGCGCAGCGGGCCGAGTGTCGGCCTTGGCCCATGGCCTCGGCCGACCATGGCCTCGGCCTCGGCCAAAGGCCGAGGCCGAGCATGGGGTCGGGCAATGCCCGACCCCTTTGGTCTCGACCCGACCCACTGGCCCGTTTCGCCCCTAGGGTCCATTCTCCAGTCTGATTTCTGCCCGGTTGTCCTCGTCAGCTCCTTGTGCACCGGGGTGGTCCAAAATCACCTATAACATTAAGCCCCCACTCTTGAATTGGGATTCAGGTGCGACTTAGTTCTATCGGTTGAGCTCCTTAAGCCCGATTTAAGAGTATAACTCTCTTTCCATGCTGACTTATGTATGGATTCCTTGTTATCCTGCAAGATATGATAAACTGGACAAAATAGAGACTCTCTGAATAGGGGTTAGGTGAAATGGGAATGAGAAAAGTGAGAGGTTACAAAAATGGCTCTGGTCAGCCTCAGCCTCGAGAAGAGGCCGAGCACAGAAATCTCCCATTTTAGCTTATCTAGTCGGCCTCGGCCTCGAGAAGAGGCCGAGCACAGCAGTTTCCCATTTTAGCTTGTCTGGTCGGCCTCGGCCTCGAGAAGAGGCCGAGCACAATAGTTTCCCATTTTAGCTTGTCTCGTCGGCCTTGACCTTGGGAAGAGGCCGAGCACAGCAGTTTCACGATCCTGCATCGAAAAGTTAATCTTTGCAAAAGAAAAATGAGGGAAGAAGCTAGGGTCGGCCTCGGCCTCGGACCCTTGTTAGCTCAAAATCTAGCTCCCTGCATTCATACGTTAGTCCTTGTAGGAAAATAATAAGAGAATAGGCTAGGACATGTAATTTTTAGTAGAACATGCTAAGCCGGTGTGCTTTTTGTTTGATAGGGAGTGCATATCCCCTCTTGCTTGCTTTTTGTTTAATAGGGAAAGCATATCCCCTTTGTAGCCCCCAATCTCAAGTAGAACTTCACTGAAACATAAAGTATAGTTGAGTAAATAAGAGAATACCTTTAAAGTTTGTGGTCGGCCTCGGCAAGAGGTGCTCGGCCTTGGCAAGAGGTGCTCGGTCCTGGCTTCTGCAGGGCGAGCTTGACTTATATCAAGTGTTTGAGCTCTGAGGTGAGGTAGACTTGGTTAGTCCAAGCTTGCATGATGGGCTCACGTCAGTTGAGGCGAGGTAGACTCGGTAGTCCAGGCTCGCCTGTTGTGAAGACGCTCAGGCCAGATGAGGTGAGGTAGACTCGTTGGTCCAGGCTCACGTAATCTAAATCTGGATGAGGCGAGGTAGACTCGGTAGTCCAGGCTCGCCTGATGTAAAGATGCTCAGGCCAGATGAGGTGAGGTAGACTCGTTGGTCCAGGCTCACGTAATCTCAATCTGGATGAGGTGAGGTAGACTCGGTAGTCCAGGCTCGCCTAATGTAAAGATGCTCAGGCCAGATGAGGTGATGTAGACTCGTTGGTCCAGGCTCACGTAATCTCAATCTGGATGAGGCGAGGTAGACTCGGTAGTCCAGGCTCGCCTGATGTAAAGATGCTCAGGCCAGATGAGGTGAGGTAGACTCGTTGGTCCAGGCTCACGTAATCTCAATCTGGATGAGGCGAGGTAGACTCGTTAGTCCAGGCTCGCATGCAGGCGTGGGCACTAAGCTGAAGAGCTTAGGCTCGCAAGGTAGGCGTGGGCACCATAGGCTCGCTGAAGCGTGGGCTCTATAGGCTCGCATGTAGGCGTGGGCATTATAGGCTCGCTGAAGCGTGGGCACTATAGACTCGCATGCAGGCGTGGGCACCATAGGCTCGCTGAAGCGTGGGCACTATAGGCTCGCATGCAGGCGTGGGCACCATAGGCTCGCTGAAGCGTGAGCTCTATAGGCTCGCATGTAGACGTGGGCACTATAGGCTCGCTGTAGCGTGGGCACTATAGGCTCGCATGTAGGCGTGGGCACTATAGGCTCGCTGAAGCGTGGGCGCTATAGGCTCGCATGTAGGCGTGGGCTCTAAGCTGAAAAGCTTAGGCTCGCATGTAGGCGTGGGCGCTATAGGCTCGCATGAAGCGTGGGCTCTATAGGCTCGCATGTAGGCGTGGGCACTATAGGCTCGCATGATGCGTGGGCACTATAGGCTCGCATGTGAAGCGTGGGTACTAAGCTGAAAAGCCTATGCTCGCATAGAGGCGTGAACGCTAAGCTCGAAGACTTAGGCTCACAGGTGTTCGATCTCGCTCGCAATAACAGGATTGACCTTGGTCACAACCATGGCCATGGTCGGCCTCGGCCTCGGGCATGGCTCAGGTCGGCCCCGGCCTCGGCCTCGATCATATCTGGGGTCGGCCTCGGCCTCAGCCATATCTGGGGTTGGTTTCGGCCTTGGCCTCGAACAATCTGTCGTCCTTCGTGTCCGGCTCAATCTGGATCTTGCCTTGTGTTCAACTGCATTGACAATCTGATTTATCTTGATTATGTGATCTTCGGGTCACTTTTGAGGTCTTGGATAGTCGGCTTCGGCTTTGGCCTAGGGTCGGCCTCGGCCTCGGGATGACCATAGCTTTGGGTCGGCCTCGGCCTCAGCCTAAGGATGACCATAGCTTAGGGTTGGCCTCAGCCTGACAGCTTCTTCCTCTTAGCCCCCGGCTTTGTTCTGGTACTCGTTGCCTTAGTCCTGGATGTAGATGGGATGGCTTCCAACTCCTTGACGACATTCTTTTCATGGTGTCTTCAATCTTGTCAAAGTTTGTGTTTGTTGTTGATTTGTCCTCCAAAGGTGGTTCTGATCTCTTGTGGGGTTTCCTCCTAATCGGTCTGGATGAACATCTTTGGTCGGCCTCGGCCTGGTCAGCCTCGGCCCGGTCGGCCTCGGCATGGTCAGCCTCGGCCCGGTCGGCCTCGGCATGGTCAGCCTCTGCCTGGTCGGCCTCGGCCTCGACCTCAGCCTTCGCACTGTTCGTCTGGTAATCGCTGTTTGGCTTGGAGTCATTTAGCTTCTGCAGGTCTCCCTCAGGATTTCCGAGCTCTTTTAGTGTGTTTGGAAGCCCGGTTTTCCTAGGGAGATTGTCCTTCTTGGCCTCGGCCTCGGCTGCTCTGGCCACGGCCTCGGCAGCCTTGGGTTCAGCTTCGGCAGTTTTGGCCTCGGCCTCGGCAGCCTTGGCACTTTTTCGCTTCTCCTTGATCAGTTTCCTCAGGTCTGTCGCGGTTGATGGTTATTTTCGGAAGGGTTTGGATTTTGGTTTCCCTTTTCCATCCTCTTACTCATTGAATCACCGACGTGCAGACTTAGCAAGCTTTCTTCCCCACAGACGGCGCCAACTGTTGATGGTCAAATTTGGTCAGAGGAACTCACCTGACCTTCACGTGCCACCAACGGTAAAATTTGTAGAAGAGGGGGAAGACGTGGCCTGCAAGACAGTAAACTTGCACACCGGTGTGGTGCTCGCCACACCGGCTCCGATGCTTAAGTCAGCAAGCAGAACGGTGGGGAGCGGAAAAGTAAGAGCAAGAGGAGAGAGTAGAGAATATAGTATGAGTTTTAGGATTAGAGTTTGAGTCCCCCTCTTCAGTGGCGAAGAGGGATATAAATACCTGCTCATTCTCCTAGGGTTTTTAGGGATTCGGAGGCATTTCGGGACAAACCAGGCGAAACCGGGGCGGCTAGCGGCTAGAGGCTACAGGGACCGAACGGAGTCGGAGGGACTCGGCCCGCGCAAGCGGGCCGAGGGTCGGCCTTGGCCCATGGCCGAGGCCGAGCATGGGGTCGGGCCAAAAGCCCGACCCCTTTGGTCTCGGCCCGACCCACTGGCCCGTTTCGCCCCTAGGGTCCATTCTCCATTCTTATTTCTGCCCGGTTGTCCTCGTCAGCTCCTTGTGCACCGGGGTGGTCCAAAATCACTTATAACAATAGTAAAAGAAGAAAAAAAAAACCCACAAAGTTTTTAACAACAAGAAAAAACCAGCAAATATTTGAAGATAAAAAAACCTCAAAAGTTACTTTGCTTTCATAATCTTAGATAGCAGCAAAAAAGTCATCACAAAGTTCTCAACAACAAGAAAAAAAATCATCTAAAATAAAGTTTCTCCAATATTTTATTTATAAGAAATCAATTCTCAGGTGCAATGTGAATTAAGAAAAAAAATAGTCAATTACGTATGGTGGTTCAAATGAAAAGTTAACCAAAGGTATGTATATTGTAACACTTGTGCAAGTTTGGGGTTAAAATCGATACGATCTGATAAGTTTGAGGTTCAATTTGATGAAATTAAAAATTTAGGGTTTTACCTAGGGGCTGTTTGGTGCAAGGGTTTTGGAGATAGGAATGGGCAAGAGTTTCTAATGCCTTTGTTTGTTTTCCTAGGAAAATTCCCAGGAGGTCACCCAACATAGAACTTCTCCAAGGTAAGCACGCTTAACTTCAAAGTTCCTATGATTGAGCCACCGAAAAGGAAGGTGCACCTTGTTCGTATAGGTAGTATTTATCAATTCTTTTAAGCTTATCTTGACCATGCTTTCATATCCTCAGGATCCCTCTCATTCAGATGTGATCTCGGTTCATTCATGTACCCCTCCTAACCTCGGGCGTCACACTTTTGGTAACTATTTTTTAAAATGAAATATAATTAATTTAAATTATTTAAGAAATTATAGTTATTTTAACACAATAATCCTTGGTAAAAAGTGCCAAAGCGAGCATAGCTCAACGGTAATTGGCATGTATCCTCGATCAAGAGGTCAGTGGTTCAAATTCTCCCACCCCCATATGTCGTTGAACTCAAAAAAAAAAAAAAAAAAAAAATCCTCTGTAAAAAGTTGAAAGTATATTTTTTTACTTTCAATTTTCACCATCGTTAGTCGGTTCCATAATGACTCAGACAAGTGAAAGAAATAAAGAGAATAGGAAGAAATGAGTTTGAATCTCACGACGTGATCACCTGCGTAATTTTATGAATATCTTAAAAAATAAACGTTATAGAATTTGATGATTGTTTTATGAAATTAGACAAGGTGTGCATAAGCCAGTTTAGAGATTGATTCATTTGTGTAGAAATGTGGCCCTCCTTGGGGTTAAAAGAAAGTCAAAATTACATTTTCTATATGTTTTAGCCATTTGCCCTAATTTCCTTGGGTTTGGAAAATTGGCCTTGAAAATAGTGTCATGTTTGGATTGAAAGGCATTTAATCATGTTAGAAACCAATCCCAAAGAGTGGAATTATGATTAGCAGTTTATAAGGAAAAATCTGTCCCCTTTCACATGTTATTCAAGAAGAGCTACATTTGTTTGACCAAAAAAAACCTACCACATTGAAAAAAGTGTCAAATTATAACAATTATTTTAATGAAATATTTATATCTTTTTTAATTGTTGCCTTTCATTTTAAGCGCTCTTGAGATTCATGTTTTTCTATTATTACATATAAAATATGTTCATAAAATAATGGTTTGTAATTCCTTGTTTTTGAAGGGATTGGTCAAAAAGTGAAAGCATAATTATTATTTATCTAATTTTTAATTAGTGATATTATTGTTTATGTATTATGATTATTATTAGTTTTAAAATATTCATTTTGACTGTTAGTTGCATCTTAGAGTTAATTTTAGAAACAATGATACATTCTTAGATAGTAAAAGTGTCTTTGTTGGATCATAAAAAAGAAAACACAAAATAATTCTTAAAAATCCTTTTTATTCTTGTTCATGGGTGTTTTCTTAATTGAGGCGTGTGGAAGAACAATGAAGCATAGCTACATCAATGACTATGAATGTATCAGTGTTAATGTCTCATTATCCTTCCTAAATTTAGAAACAAAAAAGGATAACTACAATGGTTAACCAAAGAAAAAACTAACGAATAAGCATGCTTGCATTGATTTTTCTTTGATGGCTAAAGATATAGCTACCTCGACTATTCGTTGATGCTTTGATATTTAGATGTTGTCCTTTTCTCAGTGGTTCAATGACTTAGAGAAAGTCATGGAGGTTCATTAATATTGCTTAAATTGTGTGGTTTCTATTATTGTTCATTAATTTTTAGATTATGTGTTTTTCAAAGTGTTCCTGAATCTATCTTATAAACCATCGCGAAATATATTGCAGTGATTAATAACTGTTGTTGTAGCTCAATAAATCCGCTACTAGAAATCTTGTGCTCCTCAGCTTAAATTTGATTATTCACTTTTAGTTGATTTTTGCATCTTTAGTACTTTTTTTCATATTTGATTTATATTCATAAAGAGAAAATAGAGAGATAAGTCACAAAATATTTTCTTTTCATTTATTTATGCATTAAATATACCACAGCAAGCCAATTTTTTAGAATAAGATAAGGTTTTATAAAAAACTTCAATTCAAAATATTCATGATGTTCTATGTATGGCCTCCATTGTTAATTAGTATATAGTGAAAAGTTTGCCAATTCTTTGGCATCTTCATTGGGTTTCAAAAGATTCAAATTCTCTAATGTTATAAGAGGATTGGTATTGAGAGAATTTGATTCTCTAGATTCTTCTAAGTTCTAATTGGAATTTCCATAAAATTTAGGTTCATTAGTAATCACTCATCGCGTCATCACATTGTTATTCATCGTTTTGTTATTGACATATCAAATGTCAACCTCTCATTTGAGACATCATGTTAGTGTTGCTAATGATTGGCTTGACAATGCAACTAATTAGTGAAGTGGTCTGCCATAGTAAACTTTTTTCATTTTAATAGGTATGTATTAGGAGATTAAAAAAAAGACAGAAGAAAAAAAGGCGAGAGTTAGACACAATCTTCTCATTGTTCTTAAATTATAAGAAGTTCTAAAATAAATGAACTTGGTGTACTTCAATGATCGTAAGTACACTGAAAAAATTTCTATTTGATCAAATAACTTCCTTGATGACCGAGAATCTTCAAGGTAATAAAAATGAGTTCAATTATATTATCTTTAAGTTAGAGTTGTTTTAGAGGTCGACCAAATACCGTTTTGGTCACGATCACAACGTTAACAATTTACATATCATCAATTATCTCGAGAATGATTTAATAACAATAGTATATGAAAGGTCAAATGACTACCTTAATATACCAATTAAAGGTTAAGGAAGAATTTGGAAGGGCATACTTACCTTGTTTGATGTATACTTCAACAACCAATGATCAAAGATTTTAGTGAGAGGAAGACATCTCAAAGGCTAGAGTTAGTTTAATCTTGATATACCTCGAACACCAAAATTACAGAAAGAAATCATTCGAAAAAATCAAAAGACCATTTTTAATGTACTTGCATGGAAAAGGTTAAAGGACCTTCAACAATATATCTTGATAGCAAATAAACATCAAGGTAGCCTTCTCAAATTTAGAGATGACCACATTGTCGTACAAATACTTGTATTGTCGAATAATAAAATTAAATCATCAAAATGCAATGTAGTTCTTCAATCTGATCATGATGTCTTCATCAGCGATCCCTATCCATCATCTATGAAGAAAAGGAAGATATAATGAAAAATATATAAATCATGCACAAACACTCATTTCTCAATCATCTTTTTTTTTTCTTTTTTCTTTTTTTGGCAACCAACAAAAATGAAAATTTTGACTTGAAACATGTGAAATGTCTAGTAAGGAGCCTAAGTAAAAGAAAAGTCTAGTGGAAATTAAAGTGAAAAGAATAAAGGAGGATTTTTGAGTGGTGGAAATGTATGAAGCAATGGATGGGAAATATAGGATTAAGATCAAATGAGAATGAATGAGGTATATAAAGAGGCTTGCATTTGAGAAGTTTCTCTTTTTGCATGGAATTCCACATATATTAATAAAATGAGAGTCATTTTCTTTTCTTGTTAAAGGCCTTTTTTTTTTTTTTTTGAAAATTCTTGTTAAAGCTTCTTTGTTAGGTTTTCATCCCTTTCATTCCCCAACCCCCCCCCCCCCCCAAAAAAAAAAAAAAAAGTCAAGGTCATTAATTTTTTTTAGTTCATTACATATATTGACCATAGTATTAAAAAAGCCTAAATATCATGGAAAGACAATTCAAAAAATGATTATAAATATAAAATATAGTAGAATGTACCTATATTAATAATCCATAATTATTATGATACTAAATCAATAACCAATCATGTAAATAAAAACACTCCCCAAAAAATTTTAATCCAATTAAGCTTTTAATAAATTCTCTTAAAAAAATAATATACTTATAATTACTTCTAAAAAAAGTTACATATTTACCAATATCTTTTCGGATAAAAATTTACCCCAAAAGTATTTTCTAAATTTGTACTTTCAATTTCCATCACCTACTAGGGATTTTATGGACATTTTCATAGCATATATATTCCTCTAATTGGTTAAATTAATTTATGGTTTTTTTTTAGTTCAAGTATAATTGAGATGGTAGAATTCGAACATCCGACCTATTGATCGAGGATATATGCCTTAACAAAGGTCAAGATCGATAATGACATCTTTGTACATATTCAATTATCATCATTTTAAAATTGTACACTCATAAAGACCTGCATGCCGTGGTATCAAAGTCGTCTCTTAGACAAATAAATAAATATAAAAATTTAACTTTATTTCTTATTCTAATATTGTCATTTTCATAAGTAAAAAAAAAAAAATCAATTATTGTTTTCCATGACTTCACTTCTTGATGACTCCTCAAGTCATTTGCCTTTGTAATTTAGCTCTATGAGTATTTTTTTTTCCAACATTTCCTATTGTTCTATTTAAATCAAAGTAGAATTTAAAAAAAAAAAATCCAATTCAAATCAAGTATATTTCATTGAAATAGCCAAACTATCAATATGCAAATTGTCTATACTTTTATCTTGACCCTTCATTCAAATTGGCATATTATAGTCTTTTCGAAACTACTAAAAAGACGATGTGTCATTAAGTGGGACCTCAAATATGATTTTATTAGTATTGGTTCCAAAAAGTAATTTCGAAAAGTTGAAATATAATTTTACATTGTTATGTTCCAAGACTAAATATATTATTGTTAATGTCAATCTATTCCTAACTTAACTATTTATTTAAAGGTCATGGGTTCGAAATCCAATATTGTTGAAAATAAATAAATAAATAAAAATTGAATTCATATTTAAAGTATACATAAATTTCTAATTTTGAGGTGTAAAAATATAATATCTATGTTTTATGTTAAATATTCATCTCACCTCTCTCCTGATTTAAAATTCCAAAATCCTTATCCAAAATTACAAATGTACCAAATTAGGCATTTTCTCGGGTCTTTTTTCTTTTAATTAAAAAAAAAAACTCTCTTAATAAATTAATATATTACATAATACTTCAAAAGTCGAAGGACCAAATAAAAAATTTTAAAATATTATTAATGAAAATAGAACATGATATATACTCAAACAACCAAATAAAACATGATTCTAAAATACAAATAAAAATAACTACTTATGATTAGTAATGATAATTATAAGCAATTTTGTTAATCATGGTTATAATTAAACAAATGAAAGTAACTTAAAACATAAACCATGGTTCTCCCTTTTATATATATATATATATATTCATGAAATGTTGATTCTTCTTCTTCCAAGTTTCAAAGTATTACTTGACTTAAGCACTTGATTAAGAGAAAAATGAATGATGATGGGACATTAAATTGAAAATAAAATAAAAAGGGTAAGACCCATATCAAAATTAAGTTTTTGTATTAAATAAAGATTAGAAAAATGGGGAAAGCTATATGTCTAGAAGAAAAAGTAGGTAAAAAGAAAATGCTACATTTAATATATATTTTATACTATTCCAAAGAATTGGAAAGAACAAAAATATAAAAGATATTGGATAAAGATGCAACTCATGGAATTAGATGCATAAGCTTTTTGACCTTTTGTATATGCTTTGGCTTTCAAACCTTTTGACATTTTGAAGTTCAAAATTGGCAAATAATTCAATCCCAAGCAACTTTAGTAGGATTTATATTTCTATAAGGATTTTGGGGTTTGAGCTAAAAAATATATGTTGGTTTTTTTTTTTTAAATTTTTTTTAATGTTATTTTTCATTGCAAGTAATTTGAATTTCAAAATGGGTAATTTCAAAAATTTTGTTAGTGTAAAATAGGGTATGGTATCTTTTTATTGTTCGAATAGTGCAGGCAAGTCATTTCATTATTCTAACTTGATTTTGTATTTTTCCAAAATAGATCGGAAGAAATTTGATTATTAATCCAAGCCTAGAAAGTTGGAGGACTCTTCTAACCAGACAAAAAACAATTGTCTTATCAATTTAATAAAAACGAAAAAATCGATGCTATTCTTTGAAAAATCAAACAAATTGCCTCTAAACATCGATCGAACTAATAAAAACTCATCAAAAAACCAATAAAACAAATCCAAACTAAACTAACTTACGATTTTTCAATCTTATAGTTTATAGAACCAAACCGATCGATGCTTTCCAATGTCGACCTATGCCGAAAATTCAATTTCAAAACACAAGTGGGGATAGAAAGATCAAAACCCTCAAGCAAAATTAATTTCTATTCAAATCCATGACAACAAAGCTCTTGGGTGTTTTTCTTTGATTTTTTTTTAAGTCAAGAGAGAAGACTCCATTTAATTTGCAGTCTTGTTGTCCTATTGATCCACTTGGGCAAATTTTTCTTTGCATTTTTAACCAATTATATGGGGAATTATTTAAATTGAATATTCAACAAAGTTGACTAACAAAAATATTCCAAAAGGACAATTCGTACAAACGCATAAAGATTAATTTTCCCATCATCCAAACAAAGCAAAAAGCCAATGGGAAAGGCTTTTTTTCTTTCTTTTTTTTTTCTTTTTTTTCTTTTTTTTCTTTTTTTTTTTGATATCTTTTTAAAAAAATAGTTTCAAATAAAAAAAAAAAAGAAGTAGAAGTTTTGTGAAGCTTAAAAACCGGCCTGATTTCTTCCATACATTTAAGTCTTTGGTTGTTTGAGATTGGCAAAAAAACAAAAAAATTCCTCCCTTTGACCAGGAGTAACTTTAGGACTTAGGGCAGGCCAAATGTGATAATCTAATTATGTAGAAAGAAAAAATTATGATAATTTTTCTTTCTAGATTAGTTTCTACGATTGGATGGGGCCCACGAGGACCTGCCTCGACGAAGGCGCTATAATTTAATCAAGGAATGAGAAGGAAAAAAATAAAATCTTGATTTAGAGTGGGTTGGAAATGTTTTCTAGAAATAAAGTGTTTTAGTTCAGAAGACTTTGTTTTTGTAAGCACTTTGATATGTAGAAGAACTTTAAACTCCCGTTTGATAACTATTTGATTTTTGGTTTTTTGTTTTTGAAAATCAAGCTTATAAACACTAGTTTCATCTACAAATTTCTATGTTTTTCTAATATCTTCTTTCCATGTGTTTCAAAAACCAAGACAATTTTTTAAGACGAAAAAAAGCAGTTTTCAACAACCAAGCCAATTTTTTTAAAACGAAAAAAAAAAAAAGTTTTCAAAAACTTGTTTTGTTTTTTGGAATTTGGCTAGGAATTCAAATGTGTGCTTAACCAAGAAGAAAACCATAGTAAAAAAATTAGGAGAAAACAAGAATAATTTTCAAAAACCAAATGATTATCGAGACCTAAATATTTTCTTACTTTGTTTTTAGAAAATTTCAAATTATTTTTCATCATTGAAAAATTTTAGAAGATGTTTTTAATGGTTTAAAAAGACTTTTTAAAATTTTAATTGAATACTATTGTTATGGGTAATTTTGGACTATTTCGATGTACAAGAAGCTGACGAGGACAACCCGACGCGAGCCCAGAAATAGGATCGGAAGATGGACCCTGGAGGCGGCACGGGCCAAAAGGTCGGAGGGACTGGGCCTTGGCCTGACCCATATGGTCTTCCGTCTCCGTTTGGTCCTAGGAACCCCGATTCCGCGTGATTCAACCCTGAATCGCCTCCGAATGCTTGAAAACCCTAAAGCATGAGCAAGTATTTAAACTCTTCTTCATCACTGAAGAAATGATCCCAAACTCTATTCTCTACTCTCTCCTCTTCTCTCTTGCTCTCCTCCTTCCGTTTTCTGACTTAAGCATCGAAGGCAGTGTGGCAAGCACCACACCGGTGTGCAGGTTTACTGTTTTGCAAGCCACGTCTTCCCCTCTCAAACAAATTTACAGTTGGTGGCACGTGAAAGTCAGATGAGTTCTGTCAGTTCAGATTTTGCCATCAACAACTATAATTTTTTGGGAAAAGTACATAGATAGCCCAAATTTGGGCCCTATATTTCATAAATGTCCAAGTTTCTCATTTTTTACAGAAAATGTCTAATGATCCAACTTTTTTTTCATAAAAATTATGACCCTTTTACGATTCAACCCTTATATCCACTACTAACTATTTAAAAAAATAAATAAATAAAATAATACAACAAAAAAAGGAAACACAAACTATTTCCTTCAAATTTCAATTTTCAGACGGTGAGAGAGAGTGAACGGAAAAGGAAAGGGATTTTTTAATTACTTTCCAGTTTTGAAAGATTTCTAAAATCACTCCCAATTTTTCAAAAAAAAAAAAAATCCCTAAAACCACTCACTATTTTTCCCAATTCACACACGGTTTCTTCCTCCCTTCATTCCTCCCTCATGGTCTCTCGACCTTTCTTTCCCTCTTCATCTCCGATCATTTTCTTGTCGCCGACGACCAACCACCACCGGAAGCGCCGCCGCCATCCAACCATCGTCATTGCAAACTCGAATAAGCAGCACCCATGCATCAATGGATACCACCAGCCCAGTTATTGCCCTCAAATTGTCGCTGTTTTATCGTGGGTATCGTTGAATTTCATCACCGTCGTGGTATATTTAATATATACATATGTATATATTATTTAAAAAATAAGGTTTTTTTATAGTTATATACAGGTTTTTTTTCCCAATATCTATATTTCTCCTAAATGCATTGGTATATTTAATATACATACATACATGTATATATATAATATATATTGGCAAATAACTAAATATACAAGTGTATATTTAATACTATAGTAATGAGACAAGAAAAAAAACTCGGTATACGTGGCTACAATAATGAGTAAAAAAAGGAAAACTTATGTACATAGTATATATAAGCTGGTATATATGAAGTTATATATGAATATAAATGTTTTTCTGTAAAATGCAAAAATCTAAAAAAAAAAGTACGTAGAGTCTACGGGACATATATACTAAACTATTATATATTGAATATTAACCAGAATATATAATAATCAATGCAATATATGCATAGATTATAAACGGTATATTACTGAGAATATATATATATATATATATATATATAATAACCAAAATAGTTATGTCAGTATAATGAATATTAATCGAAATATATACACATTTTTTAGATATTCCAGAGAACATGTTATATATACTGCTGTCGGAAGAAAAAAAGGGAAGAAAAAAATTGATTAGCTTTTGTTCGGTTAATGAAGAAAATAGAAAACTGCTGCCACGAAGAAAAAAACGTGAAGGAATAAACCGAAAATTAAAGAAAAAAAAGAGAGAAAAAAAATGGATCAACCGAAAATTAAAGAAAAAAAAAAAAAGAGAAAAAAATGGATCAACCGAAAATTACCAAAGAGAACGAAAATGGATGAAAATTTTCAGTAATTGAATGAAATAAAAAGAAAATACGTTGGAATTATTATGGCAAGAAATCAAATCTCAAGAATCATATTTTCAAAATATTAAGGATTTAGTTAAGATAATATCTTATAAAATCTTATAAAATATGACAAGAAGGGTAAAATAGTAAGGAAAAAATGCTGGAAATCTAATCTTGGAAATCTACAAAACTATGGACATTTATGAAAATATGTATATAAAACAGACTATCTACCAAAATTTCTCTAATTTTTTTAAAAAAATCTGCAATTGTCACTCGTGAGCACTATTTTATTTATTTATTTTTTTTAAACACACTCGTGAGCACTTTAAAAACATGTCAAGTTTTTTTTTTCTTTTATTTTTCTTCCATAACCCTTTCTCCATCTATGTCTTTGAATCTTGTGATTTTTTTTCATATATTTATTAATCCTTTTATTTGTACATTGGTTTCGAAATTTTAATTAAATATTTTTTTTGTGACGTGAATGATTAAAATAATAAATAACTTCTTTTTAGAAAAAATAAGTTGCTCTAAATTTTAACTTTAAAATATATTTATTTTAAAAATAATCAAAAGGAAAAAGTGGAGTGGATAATTTTACTAATTTTTTCACTAATCTCTCTTACACACTTTTGCTTACTAAGCTCCACATATCCCTCCAATACGTGTACTTCCTCATACTTACTTCATTTCGTTGCAAGTTTAGTTGTTTTCATATTAGTTAAAAAAATTGTTATGTTAATAATTAAAAATAAATACCACTTCAAATTCGATCAAAAGTACTCTCCTTAGATATAAAATACTTAATTATAACAAAAGTACTTACGATCACAACGTTTCTAAAAAAAATCGCTCCAAATATGTCCAAAGAGAGAAGACATTCTTTACTCTTTTATCCATCATAAAAAGAACACAAACTAGTACTTATTAAGTACATAAAAATACCAAGTTTCTAAAGTTGTTTTTTTATTTATACACTTTTAGAACCCTTTTTTTATATGGTATTAAGAATAAAAAATTCTGAACTATGAATATTGACAAATTAAGTTGGTTTTTTAATTTGAGTGTAAATTTTGTACACAACTTACCTACCTTTTCTGTTTATTATTATTATTATTTTTTATTATTATTCTCTTTTTTCCATACCTAACCCCTTTTGTCTTCACTTTTTTTTTTTTTTAATCTTTGTTGAAATTGTAATGTTATTATTTTTTTCTTTTTTAATATCTTCTTTTGATAATAAAAGAAGTAATTTTTGGGTAGCTTTTTGAGATCTCAACCTTTTCCTAATTGTCGTTAAACATCCTTGTTGGTTATTTTAGACTTTTCATGGGAATATGCTGACCAATCCCACATGGAAACTTTAAAATTATATTTATCTATATAATTTAAATTGTGTTAGTTTTTTTTATTTTTATTTTGGATTTCGTTTTAGAGAGATTTATAAATTCTTAGTTCAATAGTGATTGGGTCCCGTTTGATAAGACGTTGATTTTGAGTTTATGTATTTTGAAAACTAATTAAGCTTCAACTAGTGTTTTCTTTGTTTAGTTAACCATTTTTAAAATTTATATTTTAGTTTACATTTAAAAATTAAAAAAAAAAAAAAAAACTACTTTATTTTTATAGTTTTGGCCTTAGATTTTTTTTCTTTTTTTTTTTTTTATAAAGATATTACTTAAAAATTTAATCCACTTTTGATGACATCTGGTGAGTCTCAAATAGTGTTTAAATGTTGTAAATTGTGATCGACTTTTTTTTTAGTACATCAACATTTGTGGGTGGGAGATTTAACCTCTGACCTCTTGATCGAGGATACATGCTAATTACTGCTGAGCTATGCTCACTTTGGCAATTGTGATGAACTTTTGTGGAGGGCGTTGAATTAAAAAAAGAAAAATGGTATTGTTTATAAAATCTTAGTCAAATTGATGAGGTCTCTTTTGGTAAGGATTTTGATTATGAATTACTTGATTTGGAAATTAAGTTTGTAAAAACTAATTTTCTTTACTTAGATAACTATTATTTGAAATTTAAAAGTTCGTTTAGAATACCTTATAGTTTAAACATTTTTAAAAAAAGTATTTTCAATAAAAATGGAGCTATTTCTTGCCATTTTTTAAAAATTATTTTAAATAACATTTTTTTGGTTGCACTATATTCAAAAGTTTATTAAATTATATATATTATATTTTTTATTTTTATTACATATTTAAAAAAAAAATTCAATTAATCATTTTAAAGTCATTTTTGGATAATCCATCTATCAAGTGTTTATTCAAAAAAGGTTTTTTTTTTTTAAATTAATCCATTTTTTAAGCGTTTTTTTATTTATTAAGAGTGTGTTTGGTTCAACTTTCCAGGTGTTTAATTTTGAAAAAAATTCTAGTGATTGACAACCACTAAAAATGACATATTAAAAATAAGATTGAGAAATAAACCATTTTGAGAGAAACACTTGAAACCAACCTTTTTAAAAAGAGTTTTTATGTATACAACAACTTGTGTATAAAAACACTTATGAGAAAATGTAACCAAACAATTGAGTGTTTAAATTCTAACCATTTTTATACAAAATGTTTTTTAAAAAATGCATTCTTGAAAAACATTTAAATTAAAATGTATTTCAAACTATCCTAAGATTTTTTTTTAAAAAAAAAAAACCACTATTGGCCCCATAAAATCACTACTAAACATGATTTGAATTATTAATTTCCATAGTTGCTTATAGAAAAATCGATTTGGTTCAAAAATCATTTTTTTTCACCGGTTATTCCAAACACAATACATTTAAAAAAAAAAATGTTTTTGAAATCTATTTTATATTAATAGTTTTGATTTTGGTTTTGGTTTTTCCTTTTTGAAGATATTACGTTATAAATTGTAATAGGCTTTTAATTTTGGACATGTTTTAAGATCTTAATAAAATGGTGAGGTCTGATTTGATAAATATTTTGATTTTGTAGTTTCTATGTTGTGAAAACTGTTTGTGTTAGTATTTTTTTTGTTTTTTTGTTTTTTTTTTTGATAACATAGGGTGGGTGATTTGAACCACGAACTTTTTGATTACCCGTATAAGTTTTATGTTAGTTGAACTGTGTTTGTTGGCACTGATTGTTAGTATTTTCTTCGTTTAATTAACCGTTTTTTTAAATTTAAATCTTAGTGGACATTAAAAGTTATTTATTATTTTTTTTTAACGTTTGTGGTTGGATTTTGATTTTGATTTTACAAAAGGTTAAAAAAAAATCTGTATTTTAAAAATGAAGGCCATTTTTATAACTATTTGGTTTTTAGTTTTTGGTTTTTGAAAATTAAGCTTAGACACATACTTCCACCTATAAGTTTCTTGGTTTTAGTATCAATCTTCTACTTTGTTTTAAAAAACCAAGTCCAATTTTGGAAACAAAAAAAAGTAGGCCCCGTTTGATAATCATTTGGTTTTTGGTTTTTAGTTTTTGAAAATTAAGCTTATACACACATGCATCCATAAGTTTATTGGTTTTAGTATCAATCTTCCTACACCTTGTTTTCAAAAACCAAGTCCAATTTTTTAAACAAAAAAAAAATAGTTTTCAAAAACTTGTTTTTGTTTTTAAAATTTGACTAGAAATTCCAATGCAACCTTAATTAGGATGAAAGGCATGGTATGGAATTTAGGAGAAAACAAGCATAATTTTCAAAAACCAAAAACAAAAAACCAAATGGTTATCAAACGGGGCCGTAGTTTTCAAAAACTTGTTTTTGTTTTTAAAATTTGACTAGGAATTCAAATGCAACCTTAGCTAGGATGAAAGCCATGGTAGGAAATTTAGGAGAAAACATGCATAATTTTCAAAAACCAAAAACCAAGGGCCCGTTTGATAACCATTTCAGTTTTTGGTTTTTGGTTTTTCTGTTTTTGGTTTTTGGTTTCCTGTTTTTTAAAAACAAAAACCACATATGTTTGATAACTGTTTTTTGTTTCCTGTTTTTAAAAAACAGAAAACCAACCTTGTTTGATAACTGTTTTTGGTTTTCAGTTTTTTAAAAATTAGAAAGATGAAAAGATATTTTAGAGAGAGAAAAATGTGTAAAGACGTTGAAACAAAAATTTAGAGACACAAATATAAATGTTTTCAAGAGAATTTTTTTTTTTTTTTTTGAAAAGACGAGAAAAGTTAAACATAGAAAATTTAGAGAGATGAAAGAAAATGTTTAGAGAAAGAATATTAGTTAGACTCGAGAAAAGATATTAGTTAGAGAAAAAATAGAAAACAAGTTAGAGTAAAAGCGATAAATTTTAGATTAAAAAAATTAAATAAAAAAGAAAATTTAGAGAGATAGTACAGTTAAGAGTAAAAGATATGCTAAAGAACTAACGATAAATTAGAAAAATAAAGAAAAGTTGTAGCAATAGAAAATTTTGGTGACTTTTTTTTTTCCAAAAGAAAAATTAGAACATGTTTATTGAGGAGAGAAAATGTATTGACAAGTTTTTAGAAATAGACAAGTTATAGAGAAAAAAAAAAGTTTTGAGAGAGAAAATTTTAGAGAGAGAAAAATAAATTTTAGAGAGAGAAAAAAAATAGAGAAAGAAATTTGTTGGAGAGAGAGGTAAAAGAGGAGAAAAGTAAGCATTAGAAGAAAAATGAGTTTTTGAAAAACAGAAATCTGTTTTTAAAAACTACTTTTTGGCCCCGTTTGATAACCATTTGGTTTTTTGTTTTTGGTTTTTGGTTTTTAAGCTTATAAACACCACTTTCAACTCTAAGTTTCTTTGGTTTTTCACCTACCTTCTTCCCATGTTTTCAAAAACCAAGCCAATTTTTTAAAACAAAAAAAAGTAGTTTTCAAAAACTTGTTTTTGTTTTTAGAATTTGGTTAGGAATTCAAGTGTATTTTTAACAAAAATGAAAACCATGGTGAGGAAATTTAAAGAAAACAAGCCTAATTTTCAAAAACCAAAAACCAAAAACCAAATGGTTATCAAACGGGGCCTTAGGTTTTTGAAATTTACTTATAATTTCAAAAACGTTTTTAAAAAACAGAAAACAGAAAACAAAAATGGTTATCAAACACCCCTGTTTTTTAAAAATGAAAAACAAAAACAGAAAACAGAAAACGAAATGGTTATCAAACGGGGGCTTAAATTCCGCTTCATAACTACCTAGGGCCCGTTTGAAACACCTTTTAGTTTAAGTGTTTTTCAAAAATGCATTTTTGTTTAAACATTTCGTATAAAAATGGTTTAGAATTTAAACATTCATATGTTTGGTTACATTTCCTCATAAGTGTTTTTATACACAAGTTATTATATACTTAAAAACTCTTTTTTTAAAAAAAAATTATTTTCAAGTGTTTCTCTCAAAAAAAGTAGTTTTTAAAAACAGATTTCTGTTTTTCAAAAACTCATTTTTCTTCTAATGCTTACTTTTCTCCTCTTTTACCTCTCTCTCCAACAAATTTCTTTCTCTATTTTTTTCTCTCTCTAAAATTTATTTTTCTCTCTCAAAACTTTTTTTTTTCTCTATAACTTGTCTATTTCTAAAAACTTGTCAATACCTTTTCTCTCCTCAATAAACATGTTCTAATTTTTTTTTTTTGGAAAAAAAAAAGTCACCAAAATTTTCTATCGCTACAACTTTTCTTTATTTTTCTAATTTATCGTTAGTTCTTTAGCATATATTTTACTCTTAACTTTACTATCTCTCTAAATTTTCTTTTTTTATTTAATTTTTTTAATCTAAAATTTATCGCTTTTACTCTAACTTGTTTTCTATTTTTTCTCTAACTAATATCTTTTCTCGAGTCTAACTAATATTCTTTCTCTAAACATTTTCTTTCATCTCTCTAAATTTTCTATGTTTAACTTTTCTCTCGTCTTTAAAAAAAAAAATCTCTTGAAAACATTTATATTTGTGTCTCTAAATTTTTGTTTCAAAGTCTTTACACATTTTTCTCTCTCTAAAATATCTTTTCATCTTTCTAATTTTTAAAAAACTGAAAACCAAAAACAGTTATCAAACAAGGTTGGTTTTCTGTTTTTAAAAACAGAAAACAAAAAACAGTTATCAAACATATGTGGTTTTTGTTTTAAAAAAACAGGAAACCAAAAACCAAAAACCAAAAACAGAAAAACCAAAAACCAAAAACTGAAATGGTTATCAAACGGGCCCTTGGCTTAGATTTTAAAAACCTTTATAAAATGTATAAAAAAAAAAAAAAGAAAAAAACCGTAGCAGTAGTATTTATAAGTTTAATCTTCAAAAAAACTAAAACCCAAAAACCAAAGATTGTTATTGTCATATTTTTCAAGATGAATTTTACTTTTAAAATTTGGCTAAGACTTTAGAATTTGTTTCTAGTGGACAAAGAAATTCTTAACATTTTTTTAAATGAAAATATTAAAACTCTATTTTCAAGCTGTTCCTTTTCCATTTCATGGGGTTGAGAAAGCCACAATAAGATTTTTCCATTTTTTTTTTAAATAAAAAGCTTCATTAAACACAAAGAAAGTGGTTACAACTACCCTAAAAAACGAGGGAGATCAACTAGGGAGGGAAGCCAGCGGTCCAAAAACGATGCCCTTCATCCCGCGAGGGAGAAAGTCTGATCCCCGAATACAAAATCTCTCGAAGCGAAACGAGCTACATAGTGGGCTACTGTGTTTTGCGATTAGGGCAAAAACTGAAATCAATATTGCCCATTTCCGAACATAGGGAGACGATGGCTTCAATCACATTCTGCACTACTTCTGTCAGGTCCATGATCTTCCCCGAAATCAAATCGATAACTTCAATAGCGTCTGACTCAACGATTACGCGGGTGATTCTCCTTGAAGATTCTGAACACATGGGTAAAGACCTTCGTCCCAAATAGCCATGGCTTCCATAGATTTCATATTAATTTTCCTTTCGATTTTCTTCAAGCCGAAACTTATCGGGGATTCGACAGAGTCACGAAGCACCCAACCAATGCCTCCCACTCCGTCCTTATCGAACCAAGCGACGTCGGTATTCAATTTCCAAGTATTTGGAGGTGGGTTCGTCCACCCTTCATGATTCGGATGGCTCCCAATCCTCCCTTCTTGAAAGCAAAACGAATGAAGATGAAATTCTTTTTTCCTTCTTATGCAAGGACTAGGAGATTGGAACTAGTCATAAGAAGAATATTGGATCGAAAAGTAACTCACTTATTGGTTATCGATCCCCTCTAGTCACACTATAAACACCTTTGACCAATCCATTAAATGATAACTATTTTGTATTTTATTTTCTATTTTTAAACATTAAGCTTATAAAATGTTTTTTGGTGTAGTTTTCACTTTTTAAGAACACTTTTGAAATTGTACCTAGTGTTAGGAATTTTTTGTCTTCTTAATGTAGGCTAAAACCATGTTGGTTAAATCAGAATGTTAGTCCATAAACTTTTATGGTTATTGTGTTTAATAATTTTCTAAATTTTTAAACGTGCTCTGAAAACAATTGTAGTACACTCACCTTGGTACGTAATAGGTTAAAGATAAGTGACCACAAGAAAACGGCTTTAGCTAGGGTGCCAACTTAAGAGATCCTCAAATCTTCAATTTTATGTTTAATAGGTCCTTTACTTGTTAGACATTTTGAAAATTTTACTTATTAACAAAATTAATTTTTGTGTTTAAATAGCTAGATATGTGAAATTAAAAAAAAGTCAAATAAGTCAGGACTTATGAGATAAATTAAAATTGAAAGTTTATGAGAAAAATTGAATTCTCAAAAGCTAGTTATACACCAAATTCATTTTTGTGTCTATGTTCCATGAATTTTTTTATAAACCATGTCAAATAAGTAAAATACCTATTAAACACAAACTTTAAGATTTGATGAAATATTATAACGTCTCAGGCCCAAGATTTAGAATCTGAATTCGGCTCTAATGGTCCCTGCATCTCCTGCGTCCTGACGACATCACCATACTTGTTTTGAACGATTTCTAAGAGTGAAGATTGTCTCCACAAACCAACATGGATCCCCTCACTTACATGTTTTATAGGAAAATGCTCCGGAGGTCACTCGAACATCACGAAGCTTGTTAAGCACACTTAATTTTGGAGTTCTTATGATTATTGAGTCAAGAAATGTGCACCTTGTTGGTATAGGTAGTTACTAACAATTCTTTTAAAATTATCTTGAGATCATACTTCCACATCCTTCGGATCCCTCTCATTTGGATATGGTCCGAGTTATTCATGTACTCTCCTGGCATCACAATCAACACTTTTAAAGTTAAACCTATTAGACATAATCCTGAAATTTTATGGATAGGTAATTAAAACATGTTTGTAAAAAAAAAAAAAAAAATGGCTCTAAAGCCTCAATAATTTTATTTTTTCTTTTAATAGGAAAAAACGACAAACCCAAATGCCAAATCTCCAAGGCAGTGTCAAAGTATGCATAGCTTAGTGGTATAATTGGTATGTAGCCATGTATCCTCGAAGTCAGAAGTTCGAATCCTTCCCCTCAAATGTTAGTTGAACTAAAAAAAATCTCGAGAAAGTCGAGAGAACCACAAATGTAGAAGAGATTTTATTTTCTCTCTCATATTAATATCTTGGTCTTTGATTTTCAAAACTATCTAGAAGAGTAAACTGAGTTAGTTATAAATTTTGATTTTTGTCGAATGTTACATGTCAATACCAAAACCTTGAAATTGATACAAAACCTACTACTACTTCCATTTTTATTTTTTATTTAAAAAAAATTAACATAAAAATGATGTGAAAAATACTAGATAATGATTTTAGTTTTAGTTCTTCTATTTTAAAAATTAAAATGAAAACTATTGAACATGGTAGAGTGAAGAAGAAAGGAGGATATTGTCCTCTCTTAGTATATGTAATTCAAAATCATATATAAAATACTCCTAATGTTTTTGGAGTTATTTTCTCTAGTTTACGCCAAGAATTTTAGGATTGAAAGATTATGTATATAAAAAGTTAGTATGTAAAATCTTATCCTCTTCCTCGAGGCGATCCTCTACTCTTGTTATTGAAGGAAATCTTTTCAACTAACTCGACAAGTCACAATTACGACAAGAGCCTCTAGCTCAAACTATTTATTTGAGAATCCTTCTTTAATAGCTAAAATAAGTTTACAACCAATGTATTAAATTTCCAGTGACATGTCGACATTTCCACATGTCCATGGGTTCGACATTGATATGCAGGTGATTCGACATTTCCATTATATCGTAAAGAAATTAATAAAATATAAACAAAACAATAGCAAAATGTGGCTAATGTAGATATGATATTTATAATAAGTATTTTAGTTTATTTTTAAAATGTAAAACCTTTATTTGTTAATTTAAATATTTTTTTGAATTTTTTTATTTTAAATATTTTTCTAGAAATATCCATCAACATCAACATTTTGTCGATATTTCGTTTGAAATTTCCATAAAATTAAGACCTCGATATTTCCTTCGACATCGACATTTTAATCCTTGCTTACAACTCTTTTTTTTTTTCCTCCAACAAAACAAATAAGATTAAGGAAAAAAAAAAAGCATCCTTAAAAAAAATCCATCCTCTCAAGCATGGAAATTAAAGCACACTTATGTCTCAAAAAGATTAATAAATAAAGAAAAAAACAACACTTGATAGAAAATTGTCCTAATTTATTAGCCTTTACAAGACAACAACTTTAATCTTTGCTATGGCATTTACCAACATTACATAATGGAATTTTACAATAATAGCAACTTCCATAATTATAAGAATCTTCTTGATTTGTATATAAATCCCCACATATCTTTTCAAAAGAGAGAAAAAAAAAAATCCCCCACATATTGGATTGAGATTTTCAAATTAACTGATTTAACTTTGGTTTAGATTGCATTTAATATTTTGTGTTAATCTTTAATAAGTTATTAAACATAAACTTAGGGAACATATTTTGTTCATTTACCTCATCTAAAGATGTTTATGACAGACAAGTATTTGGAAGGACACTGTATGTAATGGTTAAATATTGAGTTTAAAAAAAATTAGAATAATCAATAATGACAAAAATGATTTATTTTTTTAAACGTGAAGTTCAAAAATTAAAACACGAACATTTAAAAGTTGAAGAATTAGAACACAAATTATAAGTCTTAGTGGGTTCTACTCATGTTTCGTTTATTTTAAAAGAAAAAAGAAAACCCCCATAGAATATCATATAAAATTACTCCAAGCTAAATATCATGCAGAATCAAAGAAAATCAGGCCTAAAGTGGCATTCCTTTGAATGTCACACTCAAATTAAAAGGAAATTAAAGCAATAATTAGAAGGTACATAAAAATCTTGCTCTGTTGGTACAATAAACATTGCCAAACAAGGAACAACAAAATTTAATTATATTCAGTTTCATAATAAAAAAAAAAAAAAAAAAAAAAAAAAAAAAAAAAAAAAAAAACTATATTTAAAATATATATATACAGAGGGAGAGAGAATTGACTGCAAAAAGGTGCAGCAGAGAATATGCTTCACTGTCAAATTAATAAATTTGCAAACTTTATTATAGGAAAAGTAAATCTTTTTTTTAAAAAAATTGGGCAATTAAGAATTTAAAATGTGACTAGAAAAAGAAAAAACTAAAAGAAACTGAAATTAGTAATTTAATCAAAAGGACTATGTAATATATATATATATATAAATAAATAAATGTAGCAACATTAATTGCATATGCATATGTTTTGGCTTAAAATGTGGGAGGAGACAATTGATTATTATTATTTTTTTAATTCCCATTGGGTTATTGATTGATAGATTTAACTAAGGTATCAAGAAATAATAGCCATTAGTTTGGTGAACTCATTTCTATTTATTATTTTGTTGGGGCTACTTTTGAAATTGTTTTCTAAATATATATTTTCTTTATGTTGTTTAATTTAAAATAAAAATATGTTCAGATAATTGTCTTTTCAATGTTTTTTATTTATTTATTTTTCTCTTATGAACCATCCATTTCTTTTTAAATAAATTGAGTTATTCTTTCATTGAAATTATTATGAATTTATATCTAATAATTTTAATGTTTTTATTAGATCATAATTCTTTAAAAATAAATTATGACAACATGTTTCAAAAAAAGACATTTTCAATAAAGTTAATATATAATTAATTAATTGTTTTTTTTTTATTGAAGTAATGGAGAAGTATTCGTGTTATAGGTAATTTTGGACCACTCCAATGTACAAGAAGCTGACGAGGATAATCCGACACGAGCCCAGAAGTAGGACCGGAAAATGGACTCTGGAAGCGAAACGGGCCAAAAGGTCGGGCCAAGGTCGGAGGGACCAGGCCTTGGCCCGACCCATATGGTCGGCCTCAGCCTGAGGCCTGGGCCGAGTCCTTCCGCCTCCGTTCGGTCCCTGCTGCGCCTGGCCGCCCCGGTTCCACCTGATTCATCCCAAATCGCCTCCGAATGCCTAAAAACCCTAGAGCAAGAACAGGTTTTTAAGTCATTCTTCATCACTGAAGAAGGGATTCCGAACTCTATTCTCTACTCTCTCCTCTCGCTCTCCTCCTTCCGCTTTCTGACTTAAGCATCGGAGGCAGTGTGACAAGCACCACACCGTGTGCAGGTTTACTGTTTTGCAGGTCACGTCTTCCTTCTCTCATACAAATTTACCGTTGGTGGCACGTGAAGGTCAGGTGAGTTCCTCCCGTCCAGATTTTGCCATCAACAATTCGTTTATAAGTTTTCTTGGTATGCCACTCCAACATTTCACTTATAGCACTAATAAAAGAGAGCTAGGACTAAATAAAAGTATAATATAAAGTTTAAAGATAATTAATATATTTTTTAAAAGTAAGCCTTAAAAAATATGATACTAAAATAAATATACGATACTCAAAATTTATTAGAAAATATTTTGGTTTTTGAAATAGAAAGATAAAATGAAAAATAAAAAATAGAGGTGGAATTGCCCTCTTCAAGAAAATTATCATAAAATGGATGAAAAAACAATTAATGGAAGAGAAAGAAAAGTACAAATTGGTAACTTGATTGTTGGTGTTGTATGCCAAAAACACAAGTACTATATTTATTTATTTATTTATATTTTCAAAAGTACTATATATATAAACGGTACTATATTTAATTGTTACGTGTAAGCTTTTCCAAAAAAAAAAAAAATCAAATTAATAGTTTTTTTAGAAAAAAATCAAATTAATAGTTAAATCTCATTTCTAATTTTTTCTTTTTCTTTCTTTTTTTTTTTTTTTTTTTTTTTTTTTGAAAAAATACCTTTTTGGTTATGAGTTTTGAGGAACAGGTGTATTTGGTAGTTTTCAAAATAGACATGTTTAGTCCCTAAAATTTGAGAAATAAGTTTAAAAGATTTCTAAGTATTCAAAATAAATCTTTTTAGTCCTTTTTTTTTTTTTTTTGAATCGAATCTTTTTAGTCCTTGAGTTTTGAAAAGCAGGTTTAACAGTTCCCTCGTATCATTTTTTTCAACTTTTTTAAATTAATATTTTTTATTATTGAATGGTTTTTTAAATAAAAAAGTTAAAATTAAAAATTTTTAAAAATAAAATAATATAAGGAATCTTTTAAATCTATTTCTCAAAATTAGGGACTAAAAATGTCCATTTTGAAAATTTAGAGACATTTTAAACCTATTTCTCGAAACTCAGGGACTAAAAATGCTCATTTTGAAAACTCAGACACCAAACGTATCTATTCCTCAAAATTCAAAGACCAAAAATGTATTTTTCTCTTTTGTTTCTATATTTTTTTATTCCTAAATCTCTTTTCCAGTTTTTAGAAAGTATATGCGTTTGTTAATTTATTTCTATTTCTATTTTTGTTTAGATTTTTCTATTTGTTTTCTAAAACAAAAAGATTTTTTCTATTTGTAGTTTATCATTATTTTTCGTTAAAGAAAATTGTTAAATTACAAGTTTAGTCCCTAAACTTTCAAGATTGCATCAATTTGATCCTTAAACTTTAAAATGTGTCTAATAGATTATTTGAACTTTCAATTTTGTGCTTAATAAAGTCGCGGACATATTCGAGATTCTTAAAAATTAATTAATTTTTTTAGATATAAAATTGAATTTTACGCCCATGGACCCTAAACTTCCAACTTTTTATATCTAGTAGGCCTGTGAATTTCAAAAAATGTTGAATAGGTTACGGATTTATTCATAAAGTTTAAAATCGAGCGACTTATCTGACACAAAAGTGAAAGTTTAAGGCTAACTATATACTTTTTTAAATTTTGTGATCTATTGAACACAAAATTAAAAGTTCGAAGACCTATTTGATACTTTTTAAAATTCAAAAACTAAATTGATACAATCCTAAAAGTTCAGAGATTAAACTCATAATTGAAAAAAAAAAAAAAAAAAAAAAACAGAGGGAAAATGTTACTCTAAATTTCCTTTGGCCAACCTAAGACTGATTCATTTTAAAATCATTTGAAAGGAAAAAAAAAACTCCCCACCTCTCAATAATGTCATCACTTGCATAATTAAAACAATTTAATTTCAATTAAAAAAACAATTTAATTTTTTAACAAAAAAAAAAAAAAAAAGATAGGAATAAAAGTACATGTACAACCCATCCCATATGAATACAACTGATTAACTTAACAAAAATAAATAAAAATAATAAGTTTCAAAAGTCTAAATTAAAGAAATAAATAAATTAATTAATTAAGGTCCTCTTTTTCCCATAAGCCGTAAAGAGTTGACCAGCTTTTAAAGCAAACCAACGGTCAAGTTGGATTTACCCTTTTTTTTTCTCCAACTCTTTAATTTCAATGCCTTCAATTTTTTTGACCTTAATTCCCAATAAGAAGTGCTCTCCCTCTCTTATTTTCCTCTATTTTCTTTTCTTTTCCCATTAAACAAACAATATTTAGTAACATTTTTTTTTAAAAAATAAAAATAAAATAAAACCCATTTGTTTTTAGAGACATCACAAGTGAGAAGACTTTGTGTGCTATTATTGGGGGGTTCCCACACAACCCACTTCATAACTTTCCAAAAAAGAAAAAAAAAAAAATTCAGAAAGTCAAATCCCCCTATTATTTTTTTTAAAATTTTTGTTCTTTAATTAAGATTTATGTTGTATTATTACTTATTTTTCATTTTTTTTCTTCTCTCTCTCTTGAAACTACAACATTTTTTTAACCCCAAATAATTTGATCCTCCATGTGCTATAATCTTGTTTATAGAGATCATTTTTTTTAAATCTTTGATTCCATTAATTGCTCAATTATATATAGTCACATAATTTATTCTCTTTTGTTATTTCTATATCGTTTGTACCTTATCCATCCCAACGTTCCTTTGCTAGCTTCATGTCATACCTAGTCTCTTTTTTAAAGGGTTCATGTTAATTATTATACCTAGTCGAGTAACGATTATTATCTCCTCTCGCCAAAGTGAGCATAGCTCAGCGGTAATTGACATGTATCCTTGACTAAGACATCAGAGGTTTGAATCCTCCCACCCCCAAATGTTGATGTTCTAAAAAAAAAAAAAGATTATTATCTCACCTCTGAAATAGGGTCTAAAACAAATAATATTAAGAGAAGGGACAAATTTTCATATAATCTTTTCGCTTTTAATAACTTATAAGGATATAAAATAGTCTAAATAAAAAAAAATTAAAAAATTTATCCTTTTTCTAATTTAATTAGGACAACTGTACGTCTTTGTTCCCTTCTCAGTTTCGCCTCTAGTTTTACTAAGAACATATGCATCTGTTTTCACAATTTGTTTTTTTCTTTTCTGATAAATAAGATTATGCTAAAGTAAGAGTTAAAATCCGAATGAATCTTCACAAATATATAAATACTATTCCTTGCCAACTGGATTAGATGTTATTGTTCGAGATAGATTATACCCAAATGAAATTTACAAGCTACATTTTTGTAATAACCTATGTTGTTCCAAGTAGACAAAGGTACAATAATTTTGTTGTTACATATAAAGAGAGAGAGAGGGGTAATAAGATTTGTCTTGCTTATAGGTACAAAACCAAAAATGCAAATGCATGGGTTATATCAATCATAAAAAATTAAAAAAAAAAGAAAAAAAAAGTTATACAGATCATTCATTGGTTATAACATAGTGATCATTGGTTATATCACAATAATGATTTCAACTAATATACAATAGAAACAAAAAGAAAAACAAAAATTAAAATGAAAATTAATTGAATCTCTATGATGATGAAATTCACCACTTGATGTCCGCCACGTGGATTGTTGGACCCATTCAACGTAGGTTCAAAATCTGTCACATTCTCGAGCCGTTCGATGCGAATTCAAAAAATTTAATCTCTCTATTTCTCGAGCCGTTCAACGAATTAAAAAATCAGATTTGAAGTACTTTTGCAATTCTTCTCTAACACATTCGTTGATGCTAAAACTATCAGTCACAGTGTGACGTTCGTCTCGAATGATTTATCGTCAGTGACACCATCTAACGATATAGAATCGCCGACCACATACGTTTCGGGTTTTTTAGTTGAATAGGAGACTTAGATAGAGAGGGAGAAAGAATAAGAGGAGAGAGAAAGAAGAGGGTGGACCCCACTTGGACTGCGTGGTAGTCACAATAGAAGGGGAGCTTAGAGTTATATAAAAAGCCAAGTGCATTTGGACGCCAATTCCTCACCCCCTCAAAGCCTCTTCACCTTTCTCTCATTTTCTCTCTTCCATTTTCTCTCTTCCCAAACACTAATTTTCCCGGGAATCTTATTAATTTTCTCGGGAAAATCTCAATGGTTCTCTAAAACAAAATCCACCCAAAAGAAACCCCTTTTTTTTTTCCTCTGTTTTCTTTTGCCCTTTGAAGAACAACAAGACGATTCAAGATGGGAAACGACACCGCTTTGACTCTCGAGGAGATCAAGAACGAGACTGTTGATCTGGTATTCCCTCCCCCCATCCTCTGATTTTCTCGGGAAAATTTTCAAAATTTTCCCGAGCCCCAAACACTCCCTGATTTTCGATTTCCCCTCTGTTTCAATCCTCCTTTGAATCATTATTATCTGTTGATTCTGCTGATCTAAAATCATAGATTTAATTACCCATTGGAATTTGATTTGGGGTTTTGTAAAAAGGAATCGACTTTACTTTCTTCTACTTCTACTTTATTTTCCCTTTTACTTTCCCACCTTTTCTCGCCAGCCAAACAGATCTTTTTTTTTTTTTTTTTTTTTTTGGTTTCATGGTTGGCTGCTATAGTGGATCTGAGCATGTGCAGTACAGAAAAGCGATTAGGGGGCTGTTTTTTTTTTTTTTTTATAAATTTAGTTATTTCTGTCTTTTTTAATATTTTTGTAATTTTTAATTTTTTTTTTCCGGATATAAAATAGTGAAAAAGATAAAACTGAGAATTTTTGGTACTTCTCCGTGGTACTTTTGACTTTTCGCCTTTAAAAAAACCAACGTTTCGTTTTATTTTATTTTTATTTTTCTGAAAAAAAAGGAGCTTTTTTCTTGTTTCAACGGCTCTGACCCCACCTGACACTTAACCGACCTGCCTTGGATTCAACAATCGTTTCGGATTTTATTTTCTATTATTCCCGTTTTGCCCTTCCCCTGTGCCGATATTTACGCCTCCGCCACCGCCGGCGCTGTGGGTCCCGCGCGTGCTCACACGCGCCCACCACGTGGGTTGTTTTTTCAAATTTATTATTATTATTATTTTTTTAAATTTTTGGGAGCGGGGCCCAGTTGGAAATTTATAGTCAACGCGCCTGTGATTGGGGCTTTGACATCATCCCCGAAGAGTTGAATTTACGTTGGCAAATTTAATTCTCTTGTCTGTTTCCCGAGTCTCACTCGCTAACTCGGCGGTGACTCGGTTTTTTTTTTTTTTTTTTTTCGATACTTTTGAAGATGATTTATTAATTTTTTTTTTTTTTAAAATAGTTTTGTAATTTGTTTGATGGGTATGTGGGGGATGTATGTGAATCTTTTTTTTCTTGGTTTTTAGTTCTTTTTTTTGGTAAAGGGAAGATCTTGAAATCTTATTAAAGGGTAATTAATAAGTAAATGATCTTTTTGGTTATCTTGTTTGACTTGAACTCCTCATAGGCTTTTTATTTCTGTAATTAATTTTGGTTTAAAATTCATTTGTATTTCACTAACTAAATAATAGATTCTCAAAGTGAACAGAGGTTGGATGTTGAACTCGAAAAGAAAAAAAAAAAAAAAAACTAAATAATAGATTTGGGTCTAATCTACAACTTTGTATGAATCAAAAAACTTGATTAAATAACAATGTTTAATTCAAAGTTGCGATCTTTTTAACATCTATGTCCTAGGATATTCTTCAAGGGAAATAAGAATTTCATAGTTTGACAATATCTATGTTTTGATCTCTCATATTCATGAGGAAGTTCCTTTTTACAGCTTGATGAACATTTTTGTGTTGCAATTTTGATTGATTACAGGAGAAAATCCCTATTGAAGAAGTGTTTGAGCAGCTGAAATGTACAAGAGAAGGTTTGACTTCTCAAGAAGGGGAGAACCGTCTTCAAATCTTTGGCCCCAACAAGCTAGAAGAGAAAAAGGTTGGTTCTTGTTCTTGATTCATCAAAAGGAAGAATTTTTGGTATGTTTTTACAAATTTTTGGTTGTACAGAGTTTTCTGATGTGTATTTGTTTGTAATGATATGAACAGGAAAGCAAGATTCTGAAGTTTCTTGGTTTTATGTGGAATCCCCTTTCATGGGTCATGGAAGCTGCAGCCATCATGGCCATTGCCTTGGCCAACGGCGGCGGTAAGGGCCCCGATTGGCAGGACTTCGTCGGTATCGTCTGTCTGTTGGTTATCAACTCCACCATCAGTTTCATTGAAGAGAACAATGCTGGTAATGCAGCTGCTGCTCTTATGGCTGGTCTTGCACCTAAAACTAAGGTAACTAGAACATGTGCTTTTGAAGGTTGTGTAATGTGTGTGGAGTTTGTGTTAGAGAATGGATTGAAAGATTAGAGAATGGTAGTTTATGTAGTTGGTTCTGTGAATTGAAATCAATACCCGAGCCGATTCGTGAGGGGAGTGTGTCTGTGTGGTTCAACTAGGAGTTTGATTAGTTTGAATTCATGGTTTTTGCTTGGTGTGATTAGGTTCTGAGGGATGGGAAATGGTGTGAACAAGATGCATCAATTCTGGTTCCAGGAGATGTGATCAGTGTGAAATTGGGAGACATCATCCCGGCCGATGCTCGTCTTCTCGAGGGCGATCCGTTAAAGGTGGATCAATCTGCCTTGACTGGAGAATCACTTCCTGTGACCAAGAATCCAGGGGATGAAGTTTTCTCTGGCTCAACTTGCAAACAAGGAGAAATTGAAGCTGTTGTCATTGCCACTGGTGTCCACACCTTCTTTGGAAAGGCAGCTCATCTTGTTGACAGCACCAACCAAGTTGGTCACTTCCAAAAGGTTCTCACTGCCATTGGGAACTTCTGTATTTGCTCCATTGCCATTGGTATGCTGATTGAGATCATAGTCATGTACCCGATCCAACACCGTGCCTACCGAGACGGAATCGACAACCTTTTGGTTCTCTTGATTGGAGGAATCCCAATTGCTATGCCTACTGTCTTGTCTGTCACAATGGCTATTGGATCTCACAAGCTGTCCCAACAGGGTGCCATCACCAAGAGAATGACTGCCATCGAAGAAATGGCCGGTATGGACGTCCTCTGCAGTGACAAGACCGGAACGCTCACGCTTAACAAGTTGAGTGTTGACAAGAATTTGATTGAGGTATTTGTCAAGGGTGTGGACAAAGAGCATGTCATTCTTCTTGCTGCAAGGGCTTCTAGGACTGAAAACCAGGATGCCATTGATGCTGCCATGGTTGGAATGCTTGCAGACCCGAAAGAGGTACGGTTTATCGTTCGTCGTTATTCGGTTTTCGTTATGATGAGAGAGCAAGTGGTTTAAATATGTTGTTGTTCTAATGCAGGCAAGAGCTGGAATTAGAGAAATTCACTTCTTCCCATTCAACCCTGTGGACAAGAGAACTGCCTTGACTTACATTGATTCAAATGGTAACTGGCACCGTGCTAGCAAAGGTGCTCCCGAGCAGGTAAACGTCTTAAAGGATGACACTGTTATGGTAGCTGATTATCATGTCTTATAACTATATGATCTTTGTGAGCAGATCTTGACTCTTTGCAACTGCAAAGAGGACTTCAAGAGGAAGGTGTTTTCTGTGATTGACAAGTTTGCTGAGCGTGGACTTCGATCGTTGGCTGTCGCTAGACAGGTTCGAATTTCGATGCTCCATAGAATAGTTTGGACTTGAACTTTGATGATTGAACTAGCTTTTGATTGTTGTTTTGTTATGTCCACAGGAAGTGCCTGAAAAGACTAAGGAGAGTGCTGGTGCTCCATGGCAATTCGTCGGTTTGTTGCCTCTTTTCGATCCTCCTAGACACGACAGTGCAGAAACCATCCGCAGGGCTCTCAACTTGGGAGTGAACGTCAAGATGATTACTGGTAAGTAACTCGTACTAGTTTGTCGAAATTCTTCACTATCATGTTCTATATGCTAACGACCGACCCCGACCGACCCCGACCGACCCCTTTACTAGGTGATCAACTTGCTATTGCAAAGGAAACTGGGCGAAGACTTGGAATGGGAACAAATATGTATCCATCTTCTTCCTTACTAGGCCAACACAAGGATGAAAGCATTGCTGGCCTCCCAGTTGAAGAGTTGATTGAGAAGGCTGATGGATTTGCTGGAGTGTTTCCAGGTGATTGTTGCCTCCTGTTAATGCTTGATGATCGACGATGCTACGTATTTGTTTTTGATCCTCTAACGTTTTCGGTTTTAACGCAATGTCTAGAACACAAATACGAAATCGTCAAGAAGTTGCAAGAGAGAAAGCACATTTGTGGAATGACAGGAGATGGTGTGAATGATGCCCCTGCCTTAAAGAAGGCAGACATTGGTATTGCTGTTGCTGATGCTACTGATGCTGCACGAAGCGCTTCGGACATCGTTCTTACCGAGCCTGGATTGAGTGTTATCATCAGTGCCGTGCTGACCAGCAGAGCTATTTTCCAGAGGATGAAGAACTATACGGTACCGCGCTTGTATCCTCGTAAATGGCTAAGTAAAGTTATATGTATTTGGGAAAGCACTTCACCATTTCCCCTCCTCTCTTTTCTCTTGTACAGATTTATGCAGTTTCCATCACCATTCGTATTGTGGTACGTGTGCAGTCCGTCCTTGGTTAAACTCGGTTTCGACAGTTGCGGTCATATTTTCGCTGATCTGATGAACTTATGGTTCCTTTTTTCAGTTTGGTTTCATGTTGATTGCCCTGATTTGGAAGTTCGATTTCTCACCGTTCATGGTTTTGATTATCGCCATCTTGAACGACGGTGAGTTACCGATATATACATATATATATATGTATGTATGTAAGTTTGATTGGAGAAAACCAAAAGAAACAATAATATTGATGGGGCTGCATTGTTGTTGTGTGTTAAAGGTACAATTATGACCATTTCAAAGGACAGGGTGAAGCCATCTCCATTACCTGACAGTTGGAAACTGAAGGAGATTTTCGCAACCGGTGTCGTACTAGGAGGGTACTTGGCATTGATGACGGTTATATTCTTTTGGTTAATGGACGGAACCGACTTCTTCACCGTACGTTCCGTGCTCCGAGGCTAGCTATGTGTTTTGTTTGATAATCATTTGAAGTTTTAGTACTAGTTTGATCCAACAATTTATATCCTTGTGTTGTTAATGCAGGACAAATTCGGTGTAAGATCGATCCGTCTTGTTGAAGAAGAAAAGATGGCTGCTTTGTACTTGCAAGTGAGTATTGTCAGCCAGGCTTTGATTTTCGTGACTCGATCCCGTAGCTGGTCATACGTCGAGCGCCCTGGACTTCTGTTAGTCAGTGCTTTCTTCATTGCACAGCTGGTAAGTAGTAACAACTAGGCCGTCCTTTAGCATGTGTGGGTTGTGACTCATCACAGCGCCCCAAAATTAAGGTGTATGCTAAATGGTTATGGATGTGGTGGTAGGTTGCAACTTTGATCGCGGTGTATGCTAACTGGGGATTCGCCAAGATCAAGGGAATCGGATGGGGATGGGCTGGTGTCATCTGGCTTTACAGCATTGTTTTCTACATTCCACTTGATATCATGAAGTTCGCCATTCGGTACATCTTGAGCGGAAAGGCATGGCTCAACTTGTTGGAAAACAAGACTGCTTTCACCACCAAGAAAGACTATGGAAAAGAGGAAAGAGAGGCTCAATGGGCTCTTGCTCAAAGGACATTACATGGACTTCAACCTCCTGAATCGACCAACATCTTCTCTGAGAAGAGCAGCTACCGAGAGCTCTCCGAGATCGCCGAGCAAGCTAAGCGACGTGCCGAGATTGCAAGGTAACAAACACATTCTGCCTTTGCATAAACCATTATTTACAAATCAATTACTATTCTAGCTCATCAAATCTTTTCTCATTGTTTCAGGCTCCGAGAGCTCAACACGCTCAAGGGTCACGTTGAGTCCGTCGTCAAGTTGAAGGGGCTCGACATCGACACGATCCAGCAACACTACACAGTGTGAAAATGTTGCTAATATGAAGAGACAATGAATGAGTTTTAATGAATTGTGATTCACTTTGCTGTGCCAAGGAAAGAAAGAGAGAATGTTTGAGACAGACAAACAAAACATAAAAAAAAAAGTCCTAATTTGCCAAACCTTTCCAACATACAGAGAGCTTGTGTGCCTGCCTTGTAATTTTCCTAGTTTTTGCTTACTATTTTTCTTCCATATGTATTGCAATGTAGTAAGAAAAAAAAACCCGAAATTTCGTCTGGCTTGACAACTCCTCACCATAATGTCGAAGCGATGTTTCGCCAATTTTAAGCATTATATCAAGTTTCTATCCTTTCTCGTATATGCATTTATCTCAAATGTCAAAGAGTTCAACGTCTCGAAAGCTTACAATCTACAGGTCCTTTTAGAATCTGCTATGTCTTCGCTATGTCTTGCATATCTCTCTCTTTTCTCGTCTCGTTTCCACGAAATTTCTTTCCTTTAGCTCCTAACCACCTTTAGGAGATTTGAGATGATTTGAAAAGAGGGAAAGAATGAGAGGTTTTGGTGTGTTGTGAATTAGAAGGCATTAGTAGCAGTGTGACCCATAGAACAATAATGGCTTCAAAATCAGCCTTTCTTTTAAACAAACAAATCCTCCACCAAAGGAAAGGAAGTGACAGATCAAATATTGCTGGCCTATGCTGTGATGTTGGGGCCATTTTGTCATTATCATTGCCATATTCCAAGTTAACAAGTGGCTGTTTTTAAAGACTTTCATTAAAAAAAAATATTATATAAATTTGTGAGAATAGAATATTTATTATTCTTTTTTAAAAAACTTTTATTAAATTGTCAAACATGGACATGAAGAATTGAGAATATGTTTCATCATTGTGTGTATGTGAGCCATCAAGTATAAGATTCTTGACTACCGATGAGATATCGATTTGAGTAGCTTAACTGGTTAAGACGTTACTAATATTTGAATTCTGACACTCTCTTTAATTATAATGTTCTTAAAAGAATTAAAATAAGATTCCTTATTTTGGAGAATTTAAACCCTTTAAAAAAAAGGTAAGTAATCTTGTTCTTATTCTCAAATTTGTGGGTCCCACAACTTTTATTTTAATGATATTATCCTTTTACCTATACTTTTGTAATGAATTTCACATTTAATTTTGATTGATTCTCATTTTGAATATTAGTAAACAAAATCAGTTGTCATATATCTATTTTTTATTCTCATTCCAAAATCGTATTTGCAAACACTAATAGAAATTTGATTTGGATTCTACAATTGATTTTTATTACGATTTTTTTTTCTTTTTTGGTAAAGGATTAATACGATGGATTTTTAGCTAGATTCTTCCCCATTTACATACCCACTATTAATAAATGAGGCCTAATATGAATGATTAAATCTTGGTTTAAATCCTTTTCAAAAAAAAAAAAAAAAACTTGGTGTAAATCTCGTTTTAGTCTCTGAACTTTTAAGTTTGTTCTATTTTAGTTTTTAAACTTTTAAACCGTTCATTTTGGTCCTTAAACTTTCAAGTTTTATTCTAGTCTCTAAACTTTCAAAATGTCTATTTTAGTCCCTAAACTTTTAAAAGATAATCATTTTTGTCCTTGTTATGTTACTTTTATACTTCAAATCCACTTTGCCTAATGTTTGTCTCTAACTTATTTGACTTGAAATCATGTTCATATTAACAATCTAATACACATACTCAAAGATATGTCATTAATTTGTTGAAATTGAAATAAAAGTAAGAACAAAAATAGTCATTTTTTGAAAGTTCAGGGACTAAAATAGACATTTTAAAATTTCAACGACCAAAATGGAACAAACTCGAAAGTTCAGAAATTAAAATGAACATTTTGAAAGTTCAAGGACCAAAATAGAATAATCCTAAAAGCTTAGGGACCAGAATAGAATTTCAACCTTAAATTTTCTATTTCATGGCCAATCAAAATATAGTGGAAAACCTTATTATAAAAAAATAATAAAAATAAAATAGTGAAAAATCATATGAAGGATAGGGTGAATGTTGTTAAGAAAT
Source organism: Luffa aegyptiaca (assembly GCA_017139565.1). Lineage (NCBI taxonomy): Eukaryota > Viridiplantae > Streptophyta > Magnoliopsida > Cucurbitales > Cucurbitaceae > Luffa > Luffa aegyptiaca. The sequence goes on along the minus strand of CM029402.1, from coordinate 41,960,640 downwards.
GTGTCTTGTGTGGAGACAAAACTTGAAGCCTTCATCCTAACCTCTTGGAGCACAAGTAAGAGGACTTGGTGTGGAAGGAAAAGAAACTCATCAAACTTTGTGTGCAAGGATGAAACCCTCCACCTTAGTGTACAAGGAAGAATGAAGATGGAGCCTTGGGCATTAAGGCTCTCATTGCCTATATATATGTGAGTTTGTCTTGTGAAGAGAGCAAAGAAAAAGAGTGTGATCTTTTCTTCCTTTGTAGTGTGGGAGAGAGAGAGAGATAAGAGTGTTTCTCTTCTCGGGTTGAGGTTCTTTTCTTGTTGTTTATTCCAAGCTATCGGATCGTGATACTTGGTAGTCAATAGCTATTGTTGGGCTATTGAGGGATAGGTTGAGGTGTTGTTCTTGAAGGCTTCTTGTAATCTCCCTGGAGTTTTAGTGGAACCTGCATCGGTAGCAGAAAACTGGACGTAGCCCACATTGGGTGAACCAGTATAAAACTCGGTGTCAATTTCTCTTCCCTTCTCTTTTATTCATTATTGTTCTTGTTGCTTAGAACTTAGGTTGGTTTATTTATTCTTCTAAGCTCTTGGTTTCAAATTGTTTATTCCGCATTATATTTGGAACCATAGCCTGATCTGGGAATTGCGATAAATATATATTGTCTGAATGTGGTTGATCGAATTTAGATTGAGACTATTTTATCGTCTAACAAATGTGTAGTGGTATAGTTAATTAATGGTTGGTCAATTCCAGCATATTTTAGGTTAATAAGATATCTCTTACTATCCTAAAGATTAATAATTCAATCTCCCGTTAGAAAAAAGAAAAAAAAAATCAATGATTTCTAATTAAAATTTGATGTAGAAGGTTAATAGTGAGTTTACATAGTCCATATATACTGGAGTACTTTTACAATTATTCTAGTGTTGGTCTTTTTTTAAAAATGAAAGTTTTTGATTGGTTAGTCTCATTTGGTATTTTTCCAATTTGATCTACATTATTTAAAAGTTTTAAATTTAATCTTTATGTTTTCAAAATTTTCAATTGTATCTATGTTGGTAAATGTTAAAATTGGTTGATGATAAATTCATGATAGATACTTAGGGTCCGTTTGGAATACATTCTGATTTAAATGTTTTTTAAGAATGCATTTTTTTTAAAAACATTTTGTATAAAAATTGTTTAGAATTTAAACACTCATATGTTTGGTTGCATTTCCTATAAGTGTTTTTATACACAAGTTATTGTATATTTAAAAGTCTTTTTTAAAAAAAGTTGGTTTCAAGTGTTTCTCTCAAAATGGTTTCAAGGATTAGAACATTTGAGATACAAGTTTCTAATTTCACTTCCATTAATTGATTTAATTCCCCATTTAAATGTTTGCTAACGCTCCTAGTAACATGATATATGTAAGTTTATCATTAGTCAATTTTAAAACATTTGGTTTTTGGTTTTTGAAAATTATTCTTGTTTTCTCTCCATTTTCATACAATAGTTTTCATCTTTGTTAATGACACAATTGAATGTTTAGCGAAATTTCAAAAACAAAAACAAAATTTAAAAAACTATTTTTTCTAGTTTTTAAAACTTGATTTGGTTTTTGAAAATAACCATGGAAAGAAGGTAGATAACAAAAGAAAAAAAACTTATGGAAGAAACTAGTGTTGGGAACAAAATTTTAAAAACTAAAGTAGCTGTTAGGAACAAAATTTTAAGCAGAAAATGGTCAATTCCTTCGCTTGAAGCTCTTGCGATCAAAGAAGGGTTAATTTAGGTCTCAATGCCCCGCCGATGGTTGATTCTGACTCTGCCTCCGTCGTGAAGTCGCTCAACCATCCTAATTTGGACCTCTCCGAAACTCACCTGATTCTGAAAGATATTTTGGAGCTGGCCAGGAACTGTGCGGTTATCAATTTCTCTTGGTGTTGTCGAGAAAGGAATGGGGTGGCGAATGCTTTGGCGCGCAATGCCGTTCAGCTGTCGTTGTCTCGATCTCAACTGGAGCCTGTTATTTTTTTGGATTCTGTCATTTTGCCTTCTCGAGTCCCCTCATCTTCTTCCCCGGAAGGTTGTTTTTTTGGTAGGGGCTCGTGTTTACCGAATTGGTTGTCCTCTGCTATAATCGAGGACTATGGTTGTTGTTCTTTTAGCTCTTAATGAAGTTTTTTTTTTCTCAAAAAAAAAAAAAAGTACCTTTCTAGTTTCAAAAAAATAAAATAAAAATAAGTATATACTTTTCTAATATAAGAAAAAGGTTAATTAATCTCGTTCTTTCAGGACTAGCAAAACGATTGTGCGACACTTACTCTCGCCCACGAGCCAGCTCGAATTTGGATCACTGGTGGCACAACGTGCATGCCTATATCGCAACCTCCACCCCATTCTTGGAAAACATGTTAGAAAACAAGGTTAGAGAAAAATTCAGTGGTTGTGTTTCTTTAAAAAACCTCACTATGACTAAACTTTCTATTTTGGTTCTAAAAAGCCTCTACTTTTGTTGGTTAAATGTTGATGTAACATGTTGATGGGACTGACGAGTAATTAGATATAAATGGAAGGTAAGCCAACCAGATAAATATAAGGGTGAACAAGTGAAAAAAATTTGACAAAGGCAAATCGGTTGAGTATATATTATGAGTTGTCTTTTGCCTGCTCAATCTTATTTTATTTAGCTTATTTTTTTTTTTTTTTTTTTTAGTTTAACAACATTTGGAGTGGGGGATTTGAACCTCTAATCTCTCGATCAATGACACATGTCAATTACCACTAAGCTATGCTCTCTTTGACTATTGAACTAGTAGTCTTCTCTCATCTTAATAGGGGCAGATCTAGAAGCTAAATAGTGTAGGGTGGTAATAAAATTTATAATAATTAAATAAATATTAATTATTGTACTTGAATCATAACTAAATTTAAATATTAAGAAAAATTGAAATAAAGAATTAGATAATAAAAGGGGGAAAATGAATCTTTACCCCTAAACTTAATAAGGTGTATCAATTTTTATCCTAAATTTTTAATTTCATCAAATTGGACCTTAAACTTTGACAAGGGTTGCAACTCTACCTCTACCTTAAACTTCCTAAAATGTTGCAATTTCTACCTTCTAATAAACTTTTGTGTGAAGAATTGTTAAAATAATAATAATAATAAATAAATAAACAAAAATTAAAAAAAAAAAAAATCTTGTGTGATTTCAATTAATTACAAAATAGAGGGTGAATACAAAATTAATGAGACTTCAAATAAATGTGACACTAGAGGTTAATTTCTTTTGAAATTTATGAGTTGTGAAAGATTTTTTTTTATTGTCAATTTTGTGCATGATGAGGCTTAATTTTATGCAAAACCCACACTTAAGTTGAAATAAGTGAATTTTGGTAAATTCTTACACATTTTCAATTGTGAACATAACTAAATTTGAAAAGAAGATAAAAATTGCAATACTTGACTAATTTTATGGTTCAATTTGATAAGATTGAAGGTCTAGGATAAAGATTAATGGAAATATTGCATACTGATATGGTATGTAGGGAGATAAAAAAGCTTTCTCATTTTCTATACTTCTCTTTCTTAATTGTCAAGATTTTAATAGGGTAGATAGGAAGATCCATATATACCGGTAGTAGCCAAGTATTATTCAAAATTAATAAACCTTACCAAATTTAATGATAAAAATTATTTTTTTTCTTCTAATTAAAATAGCTACAAAACCTATTTTATATAAGAAAGGAAAGTAAAATAATATAATTATATTAAAAAATATAGTAGTGTATTACATATATTTATTTATTATAAAATCCTAATTTATATAATTAATTACTATTAAAACCAATATAATTTTGCTTGCAAATTTTGGGGGGTCATGGCTTCCCTTAGTCCTTGTATAGGTCTGTCTCTGCTTATCTATTGTCTATTGCCACATTTTTCAAAACTATCATTATCGTTTGTCCAATCAACATGTCGCACCAACATTTAAGAATTAATACTACTAAAGACAAGGATTCATAAATATCAAAATTTAAAATTTTAGAGACCTAACTAGAACTTTTTATGTCTCTCCCACATAGCCTGACTCACTTGGCTCCTCGTTGTTCTCGGATTTTGCTGATTTTCGAAGGTAAGAGTTCGCTCCGTAATATTCGCTTCAATGTAAATTTGCAAGGATCCTGCTGTTGGGATATAATTGTAGTGAATTATCTTGTTTCTGAAATTCCATATGCTCTATAGAATTGTCGCTCCCCTTTCAATTTCTTCCTTCGACAGATTGTCGATCATCCACGCCCAAATCTCCTTAGGATCCCGATCTTTCCTGCAGAACAGGGGGGAAAGAGTCAATTTGGGGATAAAAATGGACCACATAGATCTAGGAATTTTGCAATCCCACATTAGGTGGGATGTAGTTTCCTTCCCTTTTCCACAGATCGCACACGAAGTCTGAGTTGTGATCCCTTTGGCTTGGATATTAGCCTTTGGGGGGATAATATCGTTCACAATCTTCCAGACGCATACTTTTGATCTAGTAAGAACCTTTAATGACCATATGGATTTCCAAAACAAAGAAGATCTCCTTCTGTCTGATTGAGACGCCTCTAGACCGAGAATATGATCTTTGGCTAGGTGATAGGCATTTTTCACCGTGAAGGTGCCTTTCTTGTTTGGGAACCAAGTTATTTCATCTCTTGCGTTCTTGTTTCCCGTGGGCATATTCAAGATATCGATGACATCTTGGGGGATGAAGCTTTGATGAATAAGGTCCTCCTTCCATCTATTGTTTTCATCCAACAGGAAGCTAACTCTAAGCCCCTTAAGGTTATCATTTGTGACATAAGGGCTAAGTTTTCCAACCCGGCTAATCCACAGGTCTTTCTCAATGTCAATGAGCTTCCCGTTGCCCACTCTCCATTTGAGGCCTTTTAGGAATAATTCCCTTCCCCAGCAGATACTTCTCCACGTGATGGATGGGGAATTTCCAACCTTAGCTTCAAGGAAATTACAGTCCCTGAAGTATCTTCCCCTAAGAATCTTGTAGAGAAGACTAGAAGGGTTTTTCAGGAGCCTCCCGCTTTGCTTTGCGAGCATAGCTTGGTTGAAAGAGGCTATTTCTCGAAATCCCATTCCCCCTCTTTCTTTATTCTGGCAAAGGCGCTTCCAACTCATCCAGTGGCAATGGTTTTTGACTCCCACGGTTCCCCACCAGAATCTCGCGCAAAGCCTGTCAATGTCAGAGCAAATAGAGTTAGGGAGGCGAAAACAGCTCATGGAGTAAACAGGGATGGCTTGGGCCACCGCTTTGATCAACACTTCTCTTCCTCCCATGGAAAATAGCTTGTCTTTCCATCCTTGAAGGACTTTCTCAACTCTGTCTTTTATCTTTTTGAAAACAACTCCTTTGCTCCTTCCCACTTGAGACGGCATCCCTAGGTAAGTTCCAAGGGATTCAGTTCTTTTAATCTCGAGGATCCGTTCGCATTCCTTGATTCTGTCCATCTCCATGTTTCTGCTAGTCATGAACATTGACTTGTCCAGGTTGATGGTTTGGCCTGATGCCTCTTTATATCTCTCTAGCACCATTTTAAAAGAGAGGAGGTCTTTTCTCTTGGCTTTGATGAAGATCAAGCTGTCATCTGCAAAAAAGAGGTGCGTAAGGAGAGGGCAAAATTTGTTAATTTGAAGACCAGATAGGTTATAATTGGATTCCTCCCTTTTCAGCAAGGCCGAGAAGCCTTCCGCGCACAGGAGGAAAAGATAAGGGGATAGCGGGTCCCCTTGTCTAATCCCCTTACTTGGCTTAAAACACTCTTGGGGCGAGCCATTTAGCAGGATAGAGTAGTTGACAGAATTGATGCATTTCATGATCTTGAGGATCCAATCGTTGCTGAAATTCATTTTCTTCATAATCTCTTCTAGGAAGCTCCATTCCACTCGGTCGTACGCTTTGCTCATGTCCAGCTTGATAGCTATATGCCCTTCCTTGCCCTTCCTCCTGTTGATAAGAGTGTGAATGCATTCGAAGCCAACAAGCATGTTATCAGTTATCTGTCTACCTGGAACAAAAGCCGATTGAGAGTTAGATATAATAGAGTTGAGAACATTTTTAAGCCTATTCGCCAGGGCTTTAGCCACTATCTTGTAGGTCACATTACAGAGGCTAATAGGCCGGAATTCGTTCATTCTTTTAGGATCCTTAGTCTTAGGGATGAGTGCAATGAGCGTTTTATTGATGTGCTCAATCTCATCCCCATTGTTGAGGAATTCGGATGCCGCCTGGTACGAGAAAGACGGTCGTGGAGGCATTGGCTGGATCGTGCATGACTCAACTGGATCCACGATCTGTTTTGGGATGAAGGTCATCTCCAATCCGTGGCCAATTAAAATGCTGGAGGCTCAAGTGATCCTTGAAGGCCTCAATTGCATCAAGGACACCTGCAAGCAACGTAAAATTCCCCTGGTCATTGAATCTGACGCGTTGGAGGTCATAAATGTGCTGAACAAAGAAGAGGAAGACTTATCTGACTTGAAGACCATCACGGACGCCATCTCCATCGCAGCAGACGAAGCTTTCTCTGTGACTTTCTCCTATTGCAATAGAATTTTGAACACAATAGCGCACTGTGTTGCCAATGAGGCTTGTAATTTTGTTCCCGTCGTTGGTCGATCGACGATGAACTATTCCGATCACCTGAGAGGCCATACTTTTTGGGGCCCTAATTTCCCTATTTGGTGTTTCCCCCTTTTGCAGAAGGGAGGTTTTTCCTCTCTTTAGTTAATGAATTCCTTTTTCAAAAAAAAAAAAAAAAACTAGAACTTTTTAAATTCTAAAGACTAAGACTCTGTTTGATAATCATTTCATTTAAGTTTTTTGGTTTATAAAATTATGCTTGTTTTCTCCCAATTGCCTTACAATAGTTTTCATCTTTAGTTAGGAAATATTTGAATTCTTAGCCAAATACCAAAAACAAAAACAAAATTTTGAAAACTACTTTTTAAAAAATTTCAAAACTTTTGACTTGGTTTTTAAAAATATTGGAAGAAGATGAATAACAAAACAAAGAAACTTGTAAGTGGAATTAGTGTGTTTATAAGCTTAAATTTCAAAAACATAAAACAAAAAACCAAATGGTTATCAGGCAGGACCTAAGTAAACACGATTATCAAAATCTATGAACTAAAATTTTAATTTAACCAAAAATAGTTACAAATAGAGTAATTTGTTCTTTCAAAAAAAAAAAAAAAAAGAGTAATTTGTTATTTTTAAAAAGATAACTAATTGAAAATATAACATTATTCTAGAAATATGTTAATACAACATATATATATATATATATATATATATATATATATATATATATTTATTTATTTATTTATTTACTTACTTACCTACTTACTTACTATTGACATATCATATAACCATCAAGTAGCATATTTATATTATCTGTTGATGCCAAAATCTGGGCAGGAGACTCACCTGACTGACAAAAACAGTGAATTTGTTTGAGAGAGGAAGATGTGACCTTGAAAACCAGTAAACCATTGCACACCGATGTGGTGTAGGCCACCTTCACTTCGATGCCTAAGATAAACAGTAAGAAATATCTCTAATTCTAGTTTTTCGAACTCTTTTTTAGGTGTGAAGAAGGGTATTTATACCTGCATCGTCTTCTAGAGTTCTTCTTGGTTTCAGGAGTCGCTTGGGGTCGAATTCGGTCGAACCGGGGCACCAGGAGCCGGGTGAGGGATGAATGAGCTCGAACCACTTAAGTGGGCCGAGGAAGAGCATGAGATTGGACCAAGGCCCGATCCCTCCGGCCTTATGGCCCATTTGCTCCGGTCTATCCCTCCTTCAGTGCCCGCTTCTTGATTATATCTCCAGGTTGGGGTTGTGTTGTCCTTATCGACTCTAATCATTTCGGAGCGGCGCAGAATCACCTATAACATTATCTATGATAGGATTTTATTTTTATTTTTTGCAAAAGTTCATTATAGGATTTTGATGGAAACAAATTAATCACTTATTGAGGAGTACATTATTTTTGTATGGAGCTTATATTGATTTTTATAATATTAGACTTGTACTATTTGGCCTTTTTAAAAAAAGTTCATTTATTAAAAGAAAATGTCCCTAATCTTTCGAATTTTATTTGTTTATTTTGACTTTGCTCTGATTGGTCAGTCTGAGACATGGACAAGCGAATCCAAACCACACACATTCTTTATAGAATTGTCAAAGGGGTTGACTTCACTTACATTTGTGCACCTCAATCTTCCAAGAATATGGTTGAAAAGTCAATGGAAATCCAACAATAGAATTTTAATTGATGATAGAAAATTTCTAAAACATTTATCTAAATTCTCGTTGCCTTATTTTTCTTTATTACATTTTGAAAACAATTTAAAAATCGTAGTCAAAATTTTTAAAAAAATCAAAGCATATTTTTAAAACTATTTTTCTTTCCGTTTTTAAATGTTTCTAAAGAGGAGATTATAAAAGAAAATTTTTAAAAAAATCAAAGCATATTTTTAAAACTATTTTTCTTTCCGTTTTTAAATGTTTCTAAAGAGGAGATTATAAAAGAAAATTCAGGTATGAAATAGACTTAGGGTACGTATGCTTGGTTTAATTTTTCAATTGTTTAATTTTAAAAAAAAAATCATTTTAAAAAAAAATATAGTGTTTGACAACCGTTAAAAATGACTTATTAAAAAATGAGATTGAGAAATAAACCATTTTTAGAGAAACATTTAAAATCATTTTTTTTTTAAGAAAAAAAGAGTTTGTAAGTATATAATAACTTGTGTATAAAAACACTTATGAGTATTTTTCAAAAAAAAAAAAAAAAAACACTTATGAGTAAATGTAACCAAACATATGAGTGTTTAAATGCTAAGCAATTTTTAAACAAAATGTTTAATAAAAAATGAATTCTTAAAAAACACTTAAACTAAAAGATATTCTAAACGGTCCTTAATTTTTATACATTTGTCATTTCAAATTGGATAAGAAACATAAAAAAAATTTGGAACTCCACATTTTTCATATTTTTGATACATCATTATAGTTAGATTCAAATCATGATATTTTCATAGTTGGTTTTCGAAGTCAATTTTTTTTTTTCTTCGAGAGTGTAACCACGTCTACTATTACTCTAGAGTTTAAAAAAAAAATTATTGGGTCTAACTATCGAGTAAACTTCATCAAGTATTTCAGAATAAATGTAGGACCGACGTAGTACAATTAAAATTTCAACTATTCATGTAGCTAAACATTAATGAAGGAAGTAAATGACTAGTATAGTAGTACTACGAGAATTATTTTCATTCTACCCACTCCTTCCATTTTATTTTGAGATCCATTATCTATGAACGTAAATTAAATTGAAGTATAAACGTCACTCCCAAGCCAACAAGAGTTTAGCTCAACTAGCATAAAGTTGTACTGATAACCACAATATCTGTGGTTCAAAAAAAAGAAAATAATTACAATGTAAAAAGAAACTAAATGTGACACAATTAATACCTGCAAATTCATATATTTTGCTTCTTTAATTTCTTTTCCACATAGAAACTAAAAAGAAAGAAAGAAAAAAAAAATCAATTTGTGTTTGTATTATCAACCAAACATCTAAGAACATTCACCTGCAACTCAAGACATTTTATATAACTTTCAGTTTGTTTCAACAAATCATCTTCTTCCAAATCTCCTCCATTATTAGAATCATCATCATCTCCACTACCACCTGGTAAGATTTTTCTCAGCTTCATCAATCCATTCTCCATCTTTTTCTCTTCTTCTTGATCTTCTTCTTCTTCTCTCTCTAGATTTTCTTGAGAAAATTTCACTGTTTGGAGAGAGAAATCAAAACCACCATTATTGTTTCCATTATTGCCAACTAATTGATCTCTTTGAAGAAGCTTCTTTTTTAGAGCATTGCCCCATGCAAATTCACTTGCAGCTGATTCAGCCATTGCCATGTCCACTTCAAACTTCACAAGTTCTTGAAATTTTTTTTGTTGATGATGATGGGAAGGATTTGAAGAAATTTTGGCTAAGGATGTAATCAAATATCTGACATAGTTTCTTGCAAACATGGAGTATGCAAGTTTGTTTGGGTCAAGGGACAATACCCTTCTTCTTTTGCTCAAAATTTGCCTTCCCATTGTTTTTTTTTTTTTTTCACAAAAAAAAAAAATGAAGAAGAATATGATAATGTAGGTTTAAAAGAGCTTGGGAATTGGATGATCAAGAAATGGAACTTGGAAAAGAGGAAAGGAAGAGGAAAAATTGGTGGGTTTTGGAGAAGAAAGGGAAAGGGAGAGTCTCTTTTTATGTAGGAAAGCAATGAAGCATGGGGGAGACTTGAGAGAGAATTTCAAACAAAGGAAAGAGTGGTGGTTGATATAGTTGGAAAAGTGAAAAATCTTATCCCAAAAAAAAAATAATAAATAATAAATAAATAAAATGTTTTAATTTGGAATAGTATTGAAAGTTTGGACATTATTGCTACAACCCATTCAAATTCTTTCACTTAAATTGCATCTTTGGTTCAAAGTCAGTTGACGTGTGTCTATTTAGTTCATGAATTTTTAAAAAACTTAACAGAGATTATTCCTAAATTTTCAAAGTTGTGTTTATCTGGTTTTTATACCTTTAAAAGCTTTTAAGAGGTCCACTCACCCTATTTCTTTATTTGCTTACTAAATATCTATACTCCACACTCGTAGAATTAACTAACACTGATCTATATATTAGAAAATAATATTAAAAATTTAAAGATTTATTAGAAATCTTTACGCATACAAGGACGTATTAAACAAAAATGAAAGACCAACCTAAATGAAAGTTCAACTAGTTAAGACATATATATTCAAACCAAAGCTCGAATTCCACACATGAAAATTAAGGAATAACAAACTAAAACTTTTTAAAGCATTGAAACTAAACCAACATTAGTGAAGAAACTTGTGATGCTAACCAATTTTTTTTTGGTTTAATTAATATTTCAGACAGAAAATGTTGTCAAAACAAACAATGGTCTAGTTCTCCTTTACAAACACATGATATATATTTTTTATTTTTTTTGAAGAGGAGGTTTTTTTTTTCTTTTTTTTTTTTTTTTTTAAATGGTTGAAAGAGTTCACATGGCATCACATGCATGGATTTCCTTAGGGTTTTTAAACCTACCTGAAGAGGGTCCCTTTGGCCATGTGCATAAACAAACAAAAACACCAAAACCCCACTTTAAATGCCATCACATGACTCTCTCTATATATCATCAATTAATTCCACACCCATAAAAAATCCACACCCAAAAGGAAAAAAAAAAAAAAAAAAAAAATCTCTTTTTTGTTTTTTTTTTTTTTTTGCCTATCTGTATATCTTTTTGTTTACTCTTCCACATAAAATTCTCTCTCTCTTTCTTCTTCTTCTCTCATTTCAAATCAAAACAGCTCATTTCTGCTATTTCCCAGCTCCTTTTTTGACCACAATATGTATCTCTCTCAAAGTCTTTCACTAAACTTGGTTTTGGTTCTCTTCTCCCATTTTGTGGACTTATTTGTTTGTCCTCAATCACCCTTTTGCAAAAGGGCTTTGGTCCCGGTTTCGCCTTTGTTTGATTACGGTTTTTGTCTTTATGCTTTCGGTTTCTGTTCATCGTTTTCTTTGTTTTGCAATCTAACATGTGAGGAGGTCTCTAAAATATAATCTGAGATTTAAACAATGTAGGAAGAATTGAGTTGGATTTGATCTTAATGATTTTGCTTTTAGTTTTGTATCTTTGAAATAAAAATACTTACGCTTGATTATTAACAATTGTATGGCGCACACGTTCTTGAAAGTAAATTAAAAAAATGAAAAACAATAGTTCTCAAAACTATCCCTCTTAACTATAATATGTAATAATAAAAATATCAGATTAAGATTTTCTTTTTTTGGGCAAAAGGTTTGTAAGTGTGAGAAAATAAGGCAACATTGTAACATTTAAATTAGGTTTTAAGAGCTAGTCTAGATTATATTGATATTTTCATAAAATTCTTGTAATTAAAACCCTAAGGCAACAAATATATGATAGTGGGGAAAAACCCTAGTTAAGTACCAACTTCTACAGAAAAATCTGCAACATAAATGTGAAACACTCATCTTGGCTAGTACTTTTTAGAACAGTACTTTTTCCAAAATTCTTTTTAATAAGTGGCCAAAATCCAAGATCATCAATGATTTGATAATTAATCATCTTATATTTAAAAACTGAAAACTTTTTTGTTCAATATATATTTAACTTAGTTTTTAAAATTCAAATGCTTACCATATATATGGTCTCCAATACGTCAAACATTTTTTCAATCATTCTATTTTTTAGGGGAAGGCCAGGACGTTCTATTGATGTGTATATATATATATATATATATCAACTAATATATGATTGAATATGATAATCTAAAACTAAGAAACTATGATTTTTATTTGTTTAAGAATTAAAACATTCTATTACATATACACACGTGTGTATCTATATCTATATATAATTATTGTAAAGTTAAAGATCATCTAAACAATTTAATAGTCCACGTGTTTGGATTTTTATGGTGGTGATTTTTGAAGTCCTACTACCGGTTTAACTATCAATTTGGGTGGTTCGGTTATTATCACTTCGTTATTCAAATTCCGAGCTGATATCTCGAAGCCCACCATATATTTATGTGTGTGTATATATATATATATTCTTGAATGTGTTAAGAAGAGCTAGGCCATCATGGCCTAGCAAGTGTGGCTTAGAAACATTTGACAATTAAAATGAAAGTTCCAAAAAATATCCCAATGTCTTTCCACTTGGGACCTCAAGGGAAGAGCCAAGAGAGGAAACAAAATCTTTGAATGATTTAGGGCTAACAGAGAAATGCATGTGGGCAGTGGTGGCCAGTTTTTACTGTGAAAAAAACTAGTACACACACACACTTCATTGCAATAATGTTACATCTCACCAGCTGCATTCAATTTCAAGCCTATTTTAGATATGCTATGATATGATTTGGCCCATCTATTTATATATTTCAATGGGGTTTGTCACTTTTAAACTATTTCATGAATTTATTGCATCGTTTGGACGCGCTTTGTTGCACGGAATCACAATGTGTCTGAAAGTTATAGATTGGGTATCTAAGAATCTCGATGATTAGGCATTCACATGCCTGGATGTTTACTTTACAGATTCGTTTATGGAAATCGTGTGAGGATGTCTCTGAGCGTGAGATTGCTCTCTGTCTTTTCAAGTGAATTTCTTCATTTACTCACGCTTAGAATTCAATATAGTGAAAAGGAAAGTTTTTAAGGTTAAAATTAACTTAACTCAAAAGTCATTTTCTACGGACTTTTTGTTTTGTTTTTGTTTTAAATCAAAGATGAACTAAGTTGATATTTAAGTTTACATACATAAAAATCATCATTATTTTCTTATGAATTAGTTGGCATGGGTGTTCTTTCTTCTCATCTAAATCGTCAAGGGGGCAAATATGTAGAAATGATATTTTTCCATGGGATCGACGTCCTCAAAACGTACTGCATACACTTCACGAATCAAGTATAGAGATCTAAACATCAACATCATCAACACTCATGTTAGAAGTCTCAAGTTTTGATGAGATCGCCATCGATCAAATCCAAAATCTTAAGCTAATAGATTAAAGTACTTTTTAATTTTTAACACTTCTCTCACTTGCAGGTTTGAAAGTTATTGCGAGAACCAAACAAGTGGTCCTAGTCAATATTGATATAATTGAAGAGGAAAAAAAATGATATTTTAAGAGTTTGAACACAAGGTGTCTTGCTCTGATATCATACTAACTAATTAAATTATATTTAATCTTTTATACGTAGTCTTAACGATATTAGTATTTATAAAAATTAAAATTATGTATAGAGCGTGATCAATAGGGAAACTTGATAATGAAGATTTTTTTTTTCTTTTTTAATCTTTCACTTTAAATTACTTTATTTTATATATCTAATGTAAATGATGAGATGTAATTATAATGATTTAAAATCGTAATAACAAAGATAGAGTTGATTGTATTCACTTTCTCTTGGTGATATCAAATAATGCGAAAGAGAGGATAGAGATATATGCAAGAATTTTGCTTAATAATAACGAATCAACATTTGATGTTTAGTTTTGATTTTTTCAAAAGTGCTTTTTATTTAGTTAGTTTTACCTTTTGAATTGTGGATATATCTAAAAAGTAATTTTATAATTGAGAAATTAATATTACTAAAAAGAAACATATATAATTTTAAAAAAAAAGTATTAAGTGAGAAAATGCTTGTAAATAACAAAATTAGTGAGAGAAAATATATATGTTGAGAGAAGTTATAAAGAAGTTGTATATTGGTGGAGAGATATTGGTGAGAGAAAGTATATAAATGTTTTTTTTAGTTTAACAATATTTAGGAGTTGAGAGACTGATGTAGATATTCAGTGGTTGTTCCACACAAGTAAGATATCCATACTTGTTTGGTATATTATGGTTATCAAAATGTTATTTTCAAATTCTCAAGTTTTGCATTGCTACAACTTGTTCCATTTTTCTTGTCTCGTGTGTGTCCTTTCTGGGTTCATTTTATCTAGTTTTCTAAGCTACTTTATTTATGTAATTGTGTACCACCAATTTAGATCCTTTACGAAGTCATTCTATGGCCAGTCAATGTTCACTTTGCCTCTCTCAGATCCCTCTTTTCAAAATTTGAGTTTATAAGAACCCTGACTTCATAGTTAGAAGGTGAAATTTGTTTATTAATAAATTTGAACACATTGATTCTAAGATGTGTTTAATTATTGTGAAATAAATCTTGATCTTGGGATACTTTTTGTTTTGTTTTTTTTTTTCTTCTTGTAGGTGAATGAAGAGGTAGTGCGGCACAACATTATACTTAGTGAGAAAGAATTTGTAATGGCTTTATCCATCCATCTTTTGAATAATGGTTGTGATATTGACTTAAACATATTTCAAATTTATACACTTGGTCTATGTATGCATATATGTTTTAGAATCTATTTAGGATTTATAAACTATTCTATTAGGATATACTATTTGTAATGTTTAGTTGTTGTTTTGATGTAAACATTAAGGAAGGTCGAAGTGAGCATAGTTCACTAAGAGTCAAAGTGAGCATAGCTCAAGGAGGATCGAATCCCGCCACCCCCAAATGTTGATGAACTCAAAAGAAAAAAATTGTTATTATTATTATTATTATTAAAAAAAAAAAAAAAACCCTCATAGACCACCATCTTCATTTATTGGGATCTTTCTTTCTTTCTTTCTTTTTTTTTTTTTTTGACATATAGGATGAGGGATTCGAATCACAGACCTCTTGATCATTAGTAAACGCTTAACGTCAATTGAGCTATACTCATGTTATTAGGATCTATATCTTGGACATTATCTTTGATGAGTTTTGAGATGACATTTATACATGTGTTTATCATAGCTATTTGAGATTTTCTTTAAAAACATAATGAGTGGTCTAGGTCTTACATTATTGCTATAGGGTGCTCTAGTTTATTATGCTAAAAACATAATTGGAAATCATAGCTCCAAAATTGTACCATAACTCTTTCTATGGAGTAATAATCGAGGAGATTGATAGGTGAATTCATCATTAATTAGATCATATATTAACTTTACTTTGACTTATTTTGAAACAATTTTGCAATATTAGTTAATGTTTCATATATTTTTTTATAGATAAATAAAGTGTTTTTTGGGCCAAAATAGTGGTTTTGAAATTTCTTAGGCCTTTTATTTTGTTATTGATTATTGTGCTTTTCTTGGTCGAGAGTGCAAGTTTTATGCCAGTTAAACTACGCTTTTGTTGACTATTGATTATCGTGCTATGATGCTACTTTTTTTTTTTAAAAAAAAAAAAACAGCTAACGACAGAAATTACAATGCATTCTAATTAACCTACACATTATTTAGACTACCAACTTGTATGTGACTCAACTAATTATGACATTATACTCTTCACCCTAAAATCAAAGGTTTGAATCTTCAAACTGTTATAATATTTGTTGTCCACTTATTGGACCTTCTACAAATTTTCAAGTTCACAAAGTGAGGGAGAGTATATTAAAGTATTGATATAAGATTAAGGGTGTGTTTGGTTTAACTTTTCAAATGTTTAATTTTGAAAAAAAATTCTAGCGTTTGGCAACCACTAAAAATAACTTATGAAAAAATGAGATTATAAATAAATCATTTTGAGGGAAACAATTGAAACCAAATTTTTTAAAAAGAGTTTTTAGTATATATAATAACTTGAGTATAAAAACAACCACCACTACAAATTTGAGTTTTTATGACATTGAAAAATTGTCACAAACACATTTCATGACATTTTTTTTTTGCGTCCTAGAAGCCCCCATCAAGGAAAGTGTATACATGACACTATTAAAAAAACTGTCATAATTATTTTTTTCATGACACTTAACAACTGTAAAAAAAACATATTAAATGACATTTATTAATTGTTACAGTAAATTTTTTTAATGACAATTGAACATTGTCAATAAATCTTTCCTGAAAATCATCTTTCTGTCAAGATATATATACTAATGACACTTATTTACTATCAACAAAACGTTATTGATGACAACATATCAATGTCAATAAAATTTCAACAACGACATGGTTTTATTGTCAAACAAAACTTTTTGTTGACAACAAAAAAAATGTCATGACAGTTACAAGACTGTCAAAAAAATTGTTATAATGATACTAAATAATTGTCACCCAAATAATTTCTATGACTTTGATGAATCGTCATAAGTAGTGATACATCACTATTTATTTATTTATATTGGTTCATCAAAGCCATAAAAATTATTTTGTCTAATACCTGTGAATAAACATATGTTTCCAAAATAAAGCACTCAAATCTTGACACGAAATAAATACATACATAAATAACAACTTTTATATATCATTGAACCCAAATTGGTCAAAATTTTACATATATGTATATACAAACTAAGTTTAATAGATTTTGTACACCACAACAATTCCTACACTAGACTTCAACCATGAGGGAATATACTATATGTTTTTTTGTCACTAACTCAACAAAAAAGGTCATACATCAATTGTCCACAATATGGTTTTTCTGGACTTCGTTGAGTTCCTGCAAGACATAACCAACCAAACAATATTCATTTTAGAGTTGAATGCAATATTTCTTACATCAAGAACAATAATATTCATTTTAACAATATGTATGAGTTATACCTTTAAAATGATGACAATATTTCCAACTCAATACATTTGATATTGCATTAATCTTTTTCTTACTCAAAACATTGATCTCACAAACTAAACACATAAAAAACGAATACAAAAAAAGCTTAATACAAAATAAACAGTTGATAAAATAATTATCTCGAAATACATAATTTGATTCGTCTCATACAATAACAGTTAACTATGAGAAAATGTAACCAAACATATGAGTGTTTAAATTATAAACAATTTTTATACAAAATGTTTAAAATAAAATGCATTCTTGAAAAACATTTAAACTAAAAGGCATTCCAAACAGGTCCTAAATTTACCATATATAACTCATCAGTTTAACCTTTTAGATTCATTGGTAATTTAATATTTATTTTGGTCTTTAACTTTCAATTATTCTATTTTAACCATTAAATTTTAATTTGATGCAGGGATTTGACTCCAACGGTAGGCCAAGCCAAGTAACTAGTTAAACACTACTTCTAAGGAAGGGAACTATAAATTGCACACATATGAAAAATGCACACTTTTTTTTTGTTTTTTTTTTTTTAAAAAAAGGGGAAATTCATTAAACTAAGGAGAAAATAATCCTCCCTCTCGAAACAGAGGGATACACCAAGCAGGGAAATTAGGGCCCCAAAAACACATGGCCTCTATCTTGATCAGAATCGTTCAACGCCAATCGATCAACAACAAAAGAAAAATTACACGCCTCCTTGTCAACACAGTGCGCTACTGTGTTCAAAATTCTATTGCAATGGAGAAAATCCACGACAAAGGCGTTAGAAGCTGCCATGGAGATCGCATCTGTAATGGTCTTCAGATCGGATAAGTCTTCTTCCTCTCCGTTCAGCACTTTGATAACTCCCAACGCGTCCGATTCAATTAACTGGGGAATTTGATTTTGCTGGCAGGTATCTTTAATGCAATTGAGACCTTCAAGGATTGCCTCTGCTTCCAACATTTTAATTGGCCAATTTTTGGTGATTGTCTTCATCCCAAAACAAATCGGGGACCCATTTGAGTCACACACGACCTAGCCTATCCCTCTGCGTCCATCTTTCTCATACCAGGCGGCATCCGAATTCATCTTCCACTGGTTTGTTTTTGGTCTCTCCCAACAAGCTTGACTCACTTGGTTCCTCGCTGGTTTCGGGTCCTGCTGACTATCGAAGGTAATTTTTTGATCCCTTAAATTTGCTTCAATACTGATTTGCAAGATATCTGCTGCTGGAATTATGTTGTTGTTTATGATTCTGTTTCTGAAAGTCCATATGCTCCATAGAATCGTAGCTCCCAAAGGTTGTCGACCATCCACGTCCAAATCTCCTTCGACCCTCGCTCCTTTCTGCAAAAAAGAGGGGAATTCATCATATTGGGGATAAAAATAAGCCACATAGATCTAGGAATTCTACAATCCCACATCAGGTGAGATGTAGTTTCCTTTCTTTTTCCACAAACCGAACATGAGGCGTTCAAATCAATCCCTTTGGACTGGATATTAGCCTTTGTAGGGATAATGTCGTTCACCATCTTCCAAACACACAATTTCGTTCTAAGCAAAACCTTCATAGACCTGATGCTTTTCTAGAAGAAGGAGGATTGCTTCTATTCGAGTGGGATGCCTCTAGCCGAGAATTTGAGTCTTTGGCAAGATGGTAAGCACTTTTTACCGTGAAAGAGCCTTTCTTTTTCGGGTGCCATGTTATGTCATCTCTAGAATTCTTGTCTCCCGTAGGCATATTCAAAATGTCAATGGCATCTTGGGAGATGAAGTTTTGGTGTACTGGATGAGCTGGAAGAGACTCTGTCAAAACAAAGAGAGAGGAGGCATGAGCTTTAGAGAAATAGCTTCTTTCAACCCAACAATGCTTGCGAACCAAAGCTGAAGAATCCTGAAAAATCCAAATAGCCTCCTCTTCAAGACTCTTTGGGGAAGATATTTCAAGGATGGAAATTTCTTGGATGCAAAGCTAGGAAACTCTCCATCCATCACATGGAGAAGCATTTGCTGGGGCAGAGAGCTTTTCTTAAAGGGCCTTAAACGGAGAGTGTGTAACAGGAAGCTCATTGATATAGAAAAAGACCCTTGGATTAGCAGAACCGGGAAGCTCAACCCCTACGTTACAAAAGACAACCTCAAGGGCCTTAGAGTCAGCATCCTGCTGGACGACAACAACAGATGGTAGGAAAAATGCACACAATTATGTTGTGTTTGACCTAATACACTTTGATATGCTTCAGTTGGTGGAAATATGCTCAAACATAAGAATTGACTAAATAAATAATAATAATAAGAAGAAGAATAATAAGAATTGAGCAACACTAGCAAACTAATTACACCTTAACTTAATACTAACAATTACAGTTTAAATAACAATACAAACATTGTATATACAACAAATGTTGCAAAAAATAATATTGTTAATAAGTAGTTGAGGTACGCTTACAAAGCGTCGTCTTGAAGATGATTATTCGCACTGCACAGGTTGCAAGCAGATTACAACGATCGTCTAAGCAGGATACAACGACTAATTTCGGTAGAACAACAACCTCGAACTAGTCAGATCTCTAGCAAAACTCTTGGATACTTGCTCTCAACTCAACTCAAAGATCAACAGACAGAAAGAAGAATGCTCCAAATGGAATGTGATGATTCAAATGAAGAAATTGTAAATGAAACATCAAATTCGTTTTGATGTTTCAAATCTATTTTGAAACTTTTGATGAATTGAATTTACACACCACTTCTTTTCACATTTTATTTGTAATAATATCACACATCAATTAGATCCAAGTTGTACCTCGCAGGTGAGTGGCTTTATTATTATTTTTTTTAATTGAATTGAATTTACACATCACTTATATATATATATATATATAACATATATATATATATATATCTTTGTAACTTTATTTCTCTTTCTTCTAATTTTTGCTCTCTATTAAAATTTTCTCTCTAAATTTTTTGTTCCTCTCTCTAAAATTTTTATATCCCTCCTTGTCTCTAACATTGTTTTTCTCTTTGAAACTTTTTTTCTAGCTTTATGTTTTTTCTCTCTTAAATTTTATTTCTCTACGTATAACTTTTGTCTCCCACTTTCTATTGTTTAAGGCTCAAATGTAATACTCTTTGCAGTAGTTTGATGATTCTAAAACCACCTTTAAAAACAAACCTTAATCATTTTTTTAAAAAAAATACTTTTAATTAAATTAAAATCATTTTTACAAGTATAGAACCAAATATTAAAATGATTTATAACTTAAACCCTTTTACAAAACTAATTAATTATAATTAAATCACTTAGCTTAAAATACTGATTATAAAGACAATAATTAAATATACCTTTAGTCATTGAAAATTATTACTTTTGATGATAAAAAAATCACTATTAAAAGTGTAAAATCAAACATTAAAATGATTAAATGAAAACCACTTTTCATAGAGGAAAAAATACACTTTTAGTCCTTTTGGATTAGGTTTCATTTTGGTCCCTGAGTTTTCAAACTCGACAATTTAGTCCCTGAGGTTTGGATTTCGCTTCATTTTAGTCCCTCCATCCATTTTTTCATTAGATTTTAACAGATCGCTGACGTGACACCTATTTTTTTTATTAAAAAATTATTTTTTCATTTTTTAAAATAAAAAAAATTTAAATATTATTATTAATTTTATTATTTTCTTCTTCTTCTTCCTCAAGACTCTCCTTCTTCAAGTCTTTCCAGCAGCCACCCCTGCCGGCCAATGCTTCCTGCCAGCCACCGTCGTCCGTCGTCGACGGCGGCGGAGTTTTTTTTCCTTCCCGTTTTATATCCCTCTCTTCCTCTCCCTCACCTCCCTCACATCCCTCTCTCACTATGGCTGGGCTTGCTGCCGACGGCAAAAACGGGAGGAAGAGATGAAGATCGCATTTTTTTTGGGTTTCTTGTTGCCAGCGTCAATCACGAGCATGAGGGAGAGAGAGTCGCGCGGTGAGGGGACGCTTCGCAAAGAGAAAAATAAAACGGAACGGCAGCGTGGGTTTCGTGGGTACGGCGGCGCGAAGATCTTGGGTTTCAGATCTGCGGGTTCGCGAGTTCTGGTCAGCGGTTTCAAATCTGCGGGTTCGCAAGGGTTTTCGAGCGCCGACGACAAGAGTAGAGTTTTAGATCTGAACCGTGCCGGACCCACTCACTAGCTCGCGCTGCTACTCACGCGGATTTGCTCGTCATTCGTCGGACCCACACTTTTACCGGAAGATCCAACTGCCGTTCCGTTTTCTTTTTCTCTTCGAGCCGCTGCACCCTCGTGTCGTCGCTGTCCCCTCACTGCTCGACAATCTCTCCTTCTTGCTCGTGGTTGACGTCGACAACAAGAAACCCACAAAAAAATGCGATCTTCATCTCTTGCTCCTATTTTTCCCATCGGCAGCAATGCCCAGCCATAGTAAGAGAGAGATGTGAGGGAGGTGAGGGAGAGGAGGAGAGGGATGTAAAATGAGAAGGAAAAAAAACTCGACGGTGGCCGGTGGGGGTGGCTACTGGAAAGACTTGAAGAAGAAGAGTCTTGAGGAAGAAGAAGAAGAAAATAATAAAAATAATAATATTTTAATTATTTTTATTTAAAAAAAAATAGGTGCCACGTCAGCGATCTGTTAAAATCTAACGGAAAAATGGATGGAGGGACTAAAATGAAACAAAATCAAAACTTCAGGGACAAAATTGTCGAGCTTGAAAACTCAAGGACCAAAATGAAACCTAACCCAAACCTCAGGGACTAAAAGCGTATTTTTCCCTTTAATAAATCAGTTGTAAGAAAACTCAATTGTGCTAAAATAACAATTTCCAAAACAACCAATAAAAAATAATAGTCATGTTTCTAATCCTCCAACCTACGAACAAAATATACCCATTTGATCCCTTTACCAACCAGCTAAATTTTTTTGCTCTACCTAAACTTCATCTCGAGGTTGGAAAGCACAACTTATTTCCCTTTCCTTGTTGAATCAACTAGACCTTTTGAACAAGTTCCTCTCCTTATCTTCTAATCAAGTCGCCCTCACAACCTATCCATTAGGGGTGTATATTGAAACCGACCAAACCGAACAAATTGAGAAATCGAACTGAATCGAACCAAAATTTTGATTTTTTCAGGTTTGCAGTTCGGTTCGGTTTAATTCATATGTGGGTAACAAATTAAATAACAATTATATTTGGGCTATTTAATGGGCATATTATGTAGTCTTGATTATGGGCCCATGACTTCCCATAAAGAGGTGTGACCTACTGAGCAAAACCAGCCTGTTAGATTTTAGGAGATTATGGGAAACCCTAGAATCAACTTATAAATATAAGGTTATGATCTCCAATATACTATGTCTCTTTAATCTCCTATTCCCCATCTGATAGAGAGAACTGCCCTTTCAAAGTCTAAGTTGCATAATTGAGGAAGACTTAAACCACACAGGTTTTACAATAGAGTATAACGTTTTTACTTATTTTTATTTATTGATTTAATAAGAATATCATGTTTTTTTTGTTGTTTCTCTTTTTCTTCATTTATTTTATTTATCGATTTGGATAGGAATAATATGTTTTTTTTTCCTATTTATATATGGGTTTCTTCTAAAAAATAAAATAGAAATTTTTAGGAAAAAAAATAACACATAGAAATATTAAATAAAACAAACCAGCTTCCGTTGTTCATATTCCGTTGTAGTCTAGTTGGTTAGGATACTCGGCTCTCACCCGAGAGACCCGGGTTCGATTCCCGGCAACGGAAATTTTTACTTTTTTTTTTTTTTTTTTTTTTTTTTTTTTTGACGACGTCGTTGTAGTCTGCAGACGGAAATTAATAAAGAAATATATATATATATATATATTTGAGGAAGAATAAACAACTATATTAAACATAATAAAATTTTTGTTTCAAAAAAAAAAAAAACATAATAAAATTTGAATAGTTCATTAAAATAGGTTAAATGAATATGTTTTATTTATATATATTCTTTAATTCATTCCTAATATATTTTTTAAAACTTATTTTGAAAATATTTTTATAGATATCTTTAATTCAATAGAGTGAATGAAAGTAATGTCTTCAAGTAAAAAGAGGATTTTATAAAATTATGTTAATATGTCCAACAATTCACGGTTATTCTGATCTTATCAAAGTCTATTTTGATGGATTTATTTATTTTATCTTCTCTATATTCAATTTACTCCACTCTCCATACTCAAACTTATTTATTCTTACCATATCTTATTATATTTCATCGATATATATATAATATTCAACTATTTTTTAAATTGTTGGCTTTGAAGAACTTTTGTTAATGATTTTTTTTTATTTATTGTTAGCTACAATTTGTCTCAATTGGGCTATCCCAACAAATTTTCTGACCAAAATATTCGTTGGGATAGGAATTTTCATGGAAATTATGAGAAATAGGAGAAAGTAAAGGACATTGAAGAGACATGGGATGGTTTTTAAATCGAAAGACTAATAAGACTTTTATGGCAGTGAAATTACAAAATTATCCCTTAGTAAAAATCCTCAATTTTACCCTAATTCCCTTTTTACATCTCTCACCTCTCACACCTTCTCCCTCACACATGCGACAACGACGACCAAGTAGCATATTCACGACTAGAACGACGACAACGAAAACTTCTTAACATCATTGATCGTAATTTCTCTCATTGGATAGGCTTAAGAAACTTTCTTTTCTACTTTTTTCATTACTACAATAGTTTTTTTTTCCTTATGTTCTTACTTGAGGAACAAAATATGAATTGTTTGATGTTTTTTTTTTTTTTTGAGATATTTGATTGAATATTTGATCAATTTTACTTATACTCTTTATTGCATTTAGGTTCTAAGTATGAGATGTATTTCATGGATCCAGGTATTTATACATCTCTAATCAATTTTATTTTGGCTTGCTTCCATGCTTAGATCCTATTATAACTTCTCATGGTTGTTCTTGTTGAATGATATTTATTTATTCTTGAATAATCATGAACTGAGTTTTAATGAATAAATTCCAACATATATATGTATAAGTAAAAAAACAAAAAATTATGAAGAGTCAGACTCATCAATTAAGATGCGTTGATGCCAGTTTTTTTTTTTTTTTTTTTTTTTAAAATTCCATCTTTCTTTTAAAACCGAAAGTCGACCAAACCAAACCGAATTGTTTGGTTCGATTTGGTTTGTTTCCAACCGAACTTGCGGTTCAATTCGATTTCACTTTTTTAATTTTAGTTCGATTTTGGTTTGGCTTTCAAAGTGAACTGTGAACACCTCTACTATCCATGTTCGTGAAACACTTGTTTGTATAGAATTGTAAATACCTATTAATCACACAAACCAATTAATTAGGATATGTTTGAAATACCTTCTAATTTTAACCATCCTTAAAAAAATATTTTCATTAAAAATATTTTTATATCTCACTTTTTTAAAATGTGCTTTAGATAACAATTTTTATTGTTGCACTATATTAAAAAATATTCTTTTAATTACAAATATGTTTTTTTAATGGCAAAATCATTCAATATCATAAACATATTTGTGAGGCATTAATGTGAGTGATTCTCTTCACATGCAACTATCTAAATTCCCATAGAAATGATTATTGCATAACAATGTCTTACTGCAATCATAACTTTTACATATTTATAGCCTTTTGTCCTATAGGCTAAATACCTACATATGAGGTATTAATGTGTGTCACTACCTTACGACCCTATCCCACATTCTTCTAGGAATAATCATTGCATAATATTGTCTTCTCACTAAAATTAATTTTACATATTAATAATCTATGCCTATTGGCCAAATATACTTATTAGCGGGTTTTATGTGAGTGTGCATTATAACATACACTCAACGATGGATCCACAGTAGGCCCAGGGACTCACCCCCCAGTTAAAAATGTTTTATATTTGTACTTTTTTTTTTGAGTTCATCAAAATTTGAGGATGAGAGACTCGAATCTTTAACCTCTTGATCGATTATTGTTGGGTTAGGTTCACTTTAGCGTTTTATATTTATACAATATAGTTCACTTCAACGTACCGAAAGTGGCTTTTGACATGATGGTATTAACATTTAGCCCCCCATTCATGCCTAGAGCTGGGTTTGAGTTTCCACAAATGCACTTCTAGAAGTGAGCTTTTTCTTTTTTCTTTGTTCATCTCCTTAAACGTTTTTACTTATTTATTTATTGATTTAATAAGAATATCATGTTATTTTGGTTGTTTCTGTTTTTCTTCATTTATCTTCTTAAATTTTTTTTTTGTCTTTTTATTCATTGATTTGGATAGGAATAATATGTTTTTTTTTCCCTCTTTATAAATGGGTTTCTTCTAAAAAATAAAATAGAAATTGTGAGGAAAAAAGAAATAACAAATACAAAAGTTATAAAATAAACCAGCCAAAATCATCCAAATTCCGTTGTAGTCTAGTTGGTTAGGATACTCGGCTCTCACCCGAGAGACCCGGGTTCGATTCCCGGCAACGGAAACTGTTTTTTATTTATTATTATTTTTTTTAAAGATTTATCTTTCTTATTTTATGACGACGTCGTTGCAAGCTGCGGACGGAAATTAATAAACAACTATATATATATTTGAGGAAGAATAAACAACTATATTAAAAATAATAAAATTTGAATAGTTAATTAAAATAGGTTAAATGAATATGTTTTGTTTATATATATTCTTTAATTCATTCCTAATATATTTTTTAAAACTTATTTTGAAAATATGTTTATAGATATCTTTAATTCAATAGGGTGGATGAAATCAATGTCTTCAAGTAAAAAAAGGATTTTATAAAATTATCAACTCACGATTATTCTGATCTTATCAAAGTCTATTTTGATGGTTTTAGTTATTTTATCTTCTCTCTATCCAATTTACTCCTTCACTCTTTATACTCAAACTTATTTATTCTTATCATATCTTATTATATTTCATTGATATGTATATGTATGTATATGTATATATGTATGTATATATATATGTATATATATATATATATATATATATATATATAATTTTCAACGATTTTTAAAATTGTTGGGTTTGAAGAACTTTTGTTAATGATTTTTTTTTTTTTATTGTCAGCAACAATCTGTCTCGATGGGCTATCCCAACAAGTTTTCTGACCAAAATATTCGTTGGGATAGGAGTTTCCGAAGAAATTATCAAAAATAGGAGAAAACAAGGCGCATTGAAGAGATATGAGATGGTTTTTAAATTGAAAGACTAATAAGACTTTTATGATAGTAAAATTACGAATTATCCCTTAGTAAAAATCCCCAATTTTACCCTAATTCCCTTTTTACATCTCTCACCTCTCACGCCTTCTCCCTCACACATGTACCAAATAAGGAACCAGATGATAGAAACAACAACGACGACCAAGCAAACATATTCACGACTAGAACGACGGCAACAGGAACTTCTTAACATTATTGATCGTAATTTCTCTCATTGGATAGGTTTAAGAAACTTTCTTTTCTACTTTTTTCGTTACTAAAATAGTTTTTTTTTTTTTTCCTTATGTTGTTACTTGAGGAACAAAATATGAATTGTTTGATGTTTTTTTTTTTTTTTGAGATATTTGATTGAATATTTGATCAATTTTACTTGTACAATTTATTGCATTTAGGTTCTAAGTATGAGATAGTAAAAAGAAAAAAATGAACGTAAAAGTTTTTAATTAGTGTCAATTAGGATCATGATTTTGAAATGTTTAGCCATAAATTGTTATTCATTACTTTAATTATTCTACTTTTGTATTGTCTAGTTGTTATTTTTTTTTTTGAAAAAAAAAATATAAGATTTTTATTCAAGATGCCACAAGGGTAGAGTAAAAACAGTTCAATTCGATTTCACTTTTTTAATTCGGTTCAATTTTGGTTTAGCTCTCGAAGTGAACTGTGAACACCTCTACTATCCATGTTCTACCTGATAAGTCTACATTTCACCCATAACACTTTACATTTAAAAAAAAATATATTCTAATCCTTATTGTTAATTTCTAATTAAAAATTTAACAAAAACCTAATCCATTTTAAAACGTTAAATCCAACCTCGTACACTTGTTTGTATAGAATTGTAAACCCCTATTAATCACACAAACCAATTAATTGGGATATGTTTGAAATACCTTCTAATTTTAACCCTCCTTAAAAAAATATTTTCAATAAAAATATTTTTATATCTCACTTTTTTAAAATGTGCTTTAAATAACAATTTTTATTGTTGCACTATATTTGTGACGCCCGAGGTTAAGAGGGGTATATGAATGAACCGAAATCACATCCGAATGAGAGAGATCCTGGAGACATGAAAACATAGTCAAGATAAGCTTAAAAGAAATGATATATACTACCTATACTAATAAGGTGCACATTTCTTTTCAGTGGCTCAATCATAGGAACTTTGAAGTTAAGCGTGCTTCGCTTGGAGAAGTTCTATGTTGGGTAATATGGTGACGTTGCCAGGCCGCAGGGGATGTAGGGGAATATCGGGGACCGTGAGATGCCGAATCCGGATTCTGAATCCTGGGCCTGGGGCGTTACAATATTAAAAAATATTCAATTAATTACAAATATATTTTTTTCACTACATATTTGGAAGAATTTCAATCAATCATTTAAAGTCATTTTTGGATAATTATATCTCAGTGTTTCTTCAAAAATATTTTTCAAATTAATCCAATTTTTTAAAGTGTTATTTATTTATTTTTGAAACCAAGTGCTTTTTGTTTATTAAATATTATTTTGAAAGACATTTTTTATCATTTAAAAATAATTCAAGAAACTATACTAATCACACTTTAAATAATTAACTTTTTTTAAAAAAAAAAAATTAAATTATTAACCTTTTTAAAGGTGTATATAGAAAAATTTGATTTTGTGTTAAAAAAACTCAAATATTATTCCCTAAATTTGTTGTTCTCCACCACTTCTAGAATTCTATACGTCATTCACTATTTGATCCACCACTTGAAGAATGATTGAATAAATTTATAAATACCGAAGAGTGGGTACCAAAATTATTAGTAAGCAAATTCATATTAATCTTTCCAATTCATTTTCTTAAAATATCCATTTAACAATATGAGCATAGCTCAACTGGCATAAGACTTGTGCTAATAACCAAAATGTTTGTGGTTCGAATCCTCCCACCCCCACATGTTGTCAAAAAAAAAAAAAAAAAAAAAACAAAAACAAAATCAAACATATCAATATCAAAAATTATTTTTATGACAAAATCATTCAATGTCATTTTTCTATCATAAAATAAAAGTTACCTTAATAGGTAAGTCCTTCCATTCGTAAAATTGTTACCCATTTGTAACTTTCAATGAATATCAATCCTATTGAAATTCATAGGTTAAACATATTTGTGAGGCATTAATGTGAATGATTCTCTTCACACGCAACTATCTAAATTCCCATAGGAATGCTTATTGCATGCATAATTTTTACATATTTATAGCCTGCTTTCCTATAGGCTAAATACCTACATGTGAGGTATTGATGTGTGTGACTACCTTACGACCCTATCCCACATTCTTCTAGGAATAATCATTGCATAATATTGTCTTTTTACTAAAATTAGTTTTACATATTAAATAATCTATGCCTATTGGCCAAATGTACTTATTAGCGGGTTTTATGTGAGTGTGCATTATAACATACACCCAACGATGGATCTACAAATATTTATACTTGTTTTTTTTTTTTTTTTTTTTTTTGAGTCCATCAACAATTGAGGATAAGAGATTTGAACCTCTGACCTCTTTATCGATTATTGCTAAGCTAGGTTCACTTTAGTATTTTATATTTGTACAATATAGTTCGTTTTTTTTTCTTTTTCATATTCTTAAACGTTTTTACTTATTTATTTATTGATTTAATAAGAATATCATGTTTTTTTTTGTTGTTTCTGTTTTTCTTCATTTATCTTCTTATTTTTTTTTCTTTTTATTTGTTGATTTGGATAGGAATAATATGTTTTTTTTTCCTATTTATATATGGGTTTCTTCTAAAAAATAAAATAGAAATTTTGAGGAAAAAAAATAACACATAGAAATATTAAATAAAACAAACCAGCTTCCGTTGTTCAAATTCCGTTGTAGTCTAGTTGGTTAGGATACTCGGCTCTCACCCGAGAGACCCGGGTTCGATTCCCGGCAACGGAACTTTTTTCATTTTTCTTTTTTATTTTATGACGATGTCGTTTTAGGCTGCAGACGGAATCTGTCAAACCGTGTTACCGAGACAGAAAATTTTAACGAGATTTAAGGCGAATTTTTTTTTTTTTTTTTTTTTGAACAACATTTAAGGCGAATTTTCAACAAAATAATAAACAACTATATATATATATTTTGAAGCGAATAAACAACTATATTAAAACATAATAAAATTTGAATAGTTAATTAAAATAGGTTAAATGAATATTTTTTTCAAAAAAAAAAAAAGGTTAAATGGATATGTTTTATTTAGGGAAAAATACCTTTTTTGGTCCCTGAGTTTTGAGGAATATGTGCGTTTGGTTTCTGGGTTTTCAAAATAGACTTTTTTAGTCCTTGAGTTTTGAGAAATAGGTTTAAAAGGTCCCTAAGTTTTCAAAATAGACCTTTTTAGTCCCTAAGTTTTGAGAAATATGTTTAAAAGGTCCATAATATTATTTTTTCAAAATTTTAAATCAATACTTCTTAATTTTTTTAATTTTAAAACCATTTGATATTAAAAAATAATACAAAAATATTAATTTAAAAAATTTGAAAAAATAATATTAGAGATCTTTTAAATCTATTTCTCAAAACTCAGGGACTAAAAAGGTCCATTTTGAAAACTTAGGGACATTTTAAACCTATTTCTCAAAACTCAGGGACTAAAAATATCTATTTTGAAAACTTAGAGACCAAACACACATATTCTTCAAAACTCAGGGACCAAAAAGGTAATTTTCCCTTTTATTTATATATGTTTTTCAATTCCTTCCTAATATATTTTGTAAAATTTATTTTGAAAATATTTTTATCAAGCCCGTCCCAAATGAGATGGGCCCTGTGATACTTATCAAAATGAGACCCTAAAATATTATTTTATAACAAAGATAAAATTGTATAAGTTATGTTTTGCAAGGTATTTCATAGTAGAAATAATTCTAAACAATACATTTTTCCAGTGATCATTTTCTTTTTCAAGTTGTTCTAGCGCCACTCTATCAATAGTTTCATTCTTTTGGAATCTAAGATGCATATCATACCAAGTTGCCATATTCTTAAAATGCTCCCTATTATTCTTATGTTCTTTTTTTTTTTTTTTTTGAAACAACTATTCTCATGTTTCTTAAGCCTTATACTAGCATGTGTCCAGTCATTAAAATCATCAGTAGCTAATTTTCCCTTTCCAAGCCCTTTACTAAAAATTTTACAACAAAAACAAAAAATTTGATCCAGCTCTTTTGAATAAACAAACCACTCTCTATCACATTTTTCCCCATTTTGTAATACTCTCCTATACAATGTAGAAGAAAAACGCTTTAACAATTTATTTTTAGGGCCTTTCTATACAGACAAATCTCTTTTAGGGCCTTTAGCTACTAAGAGATCAATCATTTTGGCACTAAGACCACCCCAAGTTCTAGGATCAAATATATCAGGCATATTTGCAACATCAATATCATTTTCAACATTTAAAGCATCGTTGGTCTCAGTCTGACTAGTGTGATTATCAGTAATAGGATTAGTATTTGGAATGGGAACATCCTTTTTTTTTTTGAAAAAGTGAATGGGAACATCACTAGAAGGGTTTTCATTGTCAAAAGACACATTTTCATCCAAATTAACACAACTATCAGCATTATCATTCAAATTATCACAATTTTCACTCAAAATATTTTCATTATCAATATCAACAACATTATTAATTTCGATAGGAGTGTGTGATTCCTTCACAAAGAACATATCAAGAGCTCCTCTTTGAGATTGAGTTAACTCTTTTAGTCTCCTTTTTATCTTACGTTTTTCGCATCCGGAATCATGTTTTCTAATTCCAGGACCCATGATCAAATTCTTAAAAAAAATAATGAGAGAATGAAAAAAAAAAAAAGACAAAATGAACCTGAAAAATAATCAATCAAGATTCAAAAACTTCAAGAGCCCTAGCCATCGTCCATTTTATCTCCCAATTAAAAAATTAAGGGAAAAATACACTTTTGGTTCTTGAGGTTTGGGTTAAGTGACAGTTTAGAAAACACTGTATATATATCTCTCCAATGGAGAATAATAATGAAGGAAAAATAGAAAGCACTTCACACATTTCTTTGGTAAATAGAAAATCCCTACATACACACAAGTAGTAGTAGAGAATAAAGAAGAAGCACACCAAGGGAGAACCTAGTTCATATATTAGGGGATTAGTGCAAAATGTTCCTTGGTAGGTCATTTGAACATAGAGACACAACCACAATCCTCCAAAGTCATACAATGGTTCGATGGTTGAACACATGTGTAGAGCTGAAAGTGAACCACCAAGAGCTAGCTAACATCAAATTTACAAATTGGGAGGTATCAAGATGAGGTCTTGTGTGATGTTGTTCCCATGCAAGCTAGAGATCTATTACTTGGAAGGTCATGACAATATGATAGAAGAGTCACCTATGATGGTTTTTGAATAGATATTCTTTTACATTTAATTACAAAAAGTTTACTTTTGTATCCCAATCTGCTAATGATGTATGTACTGTTTAATTAAAGCTAAAAAGAAAAGGTAAGAAAAAGCAAGAAGGGGTCGAAGGAAAAGAAAAAACAGAAGATGAAAATACAAGTGGAAAAATGAGCAACAGCGTAGCATTTTTGATGGACCAATAGATCTGCAAAAAGTTGTCCGCTAATAGAATAGCTTCATCCGGGATATTCGTCCCCTTACTATATATATTCAAATCAAGTTCATAGTCAGGGGTCGAACTGCAAAGCCCGTAGCCTATCTGTGGTCAAGAAGGAACATGCATGGTCTAGTGTGTTCAAATTGAGAGAAGCCATAGAGGAGAGTTTGTGTGCTAAAAAATATGGGGTTAGGCATATTTTATTCTCTAACCCATGTTAACATTTATTTTTCTAGTGTTCTTAACGTCTCTTTGCAAGAACTCCAAAGAAGAATTCCAAGAAAGGATAGAAAACAAAGAGGTGATAGAAAAAGTCATATGCAAGTAAGTACCGCAAGGCTGGAATTTGGAACACAATCAAGGAGCTTCAAATTTTGAAATATGGACACAAAACAAAAAAATAAGAAGAAGCTTCAAACTAGTTTATCAAAATTTCTGCCTCAAATTTGACCTTGGTGAAGAATAATCTTTCCAAAAATTGAAAGAGCATACTTTTTTGTTTTTGATTCCTACAAAGTTGCACTAGAAAGTAAGGGTGTGTTTGGTTTAACTTTTCAAAGTGTTTAATTTTGAAAAAATTTCTAGTGTTTGGACACCACTAAAAATGACTTATTAGAAAATGAGATTGAAAAATAAACCATTTTGAGAGAAATACTTGAAACCAACTTTTTAAAAAAGAGTTCTTAAGTATACAATAACTTGTGTATAAAAACACTTATGAGGAAATATAACCAAACATACACGTGTTTAAATTCTAAACAATTTTTATACAAAATGTTTTTTCCAAAATGCATTCTTGAAAAACATTTAAATTAAAATGTATTCCAAACGGACCGTACCCTAAATGTCTTAGAATCAACTTCGATCTTAACTAATAGATTCCAATTTTGGATGTAAGAGATATTAATTGGAATCATAGTAGACCCAAGGGAAAAGGAACAACAACTAAAGCTTACAAGGATGCATCTACATACCTATAAGTTATGTAAGGTAAGTATGGAAATTAAAGAAATCTATTTTTTAAAATTACTTATTTTCTTTATGTGTAGGTACAATTCTATATTAGAGGACAAATTCTTCAAATAAAGGAGAGAATCATACAAATTGGGAGGCCTCCATCGAACTCCATTGTATACTCTTGGATGCATGTGTGATTTCTAAGGCTATTTTAGAATTGTTGCTTGTTAAGACTGATTAGACCTTAGTTTCTTTCTTTTTTTTTTTTCCTTTTTTTTTTTTTTTGTCAAATCTTGGACATTATTTAACCTTATTGGAATTTTAGTAAGTTAGTATTTATTTTGATAGATTAAATTAGGGTTAGTATTTGTTGTTATTTAGGTTTTTATTGGCAAGCTATATAAGCTTATGGTTAGGTTGCTTCAAACAAATCCATTTTCAATGAAGTTAGGTCTCTACAGTCGTCGTACCTTTTCAAGCTTTGCTAGGAGCACTTAAAACTTTTTGTTGCAAACTAAAACATCCAGGTTAGGTTTGATCAACCCCTCCAGTGGGGTGTTCAACTTGATCAGTAAGGACTAGTTCTCCTTTAGTTCTTGGTCTTACCTCATGACCTTCAATCACGAGGTAAGTTTTCTCTAATTCTTCCTTGAAGTCGTGTTAAATTGTGTTTTTTTTTTTTTTTTTTTTGGGGGGGGGGGGGGTGGTTAGTATATAATAATTAGGGATTCACATAACCAGAGGCTTCGCAACCAAAGTATGTTGATCGACAAGCTAATTGTTTGGGTTTAAGGCTTAAAAAAAATTAGGTTTTCACTTTGCCAAGTAGACTAATTTATGCAACTAGTGCTCGAAATTACCTAGGCATGTTTCAATTGTCACATCATGTCACGTCACATAAATATCTCTATATATATATAGTCAATGTGTCATTTAAGCATTAAACTCATAGAGTTAATACCAATAACCTATTAGATACAAATTCAAAAGTTCAAGAAATGTATTGAAACTTTGTTGAACAAAACCAAAATAGATGCAACATGAAAGTTTATGAACTAGATTTGTAATTTAGCCACATTGTTATCTAGGAAAATTTTCACTTTTAATTTTTTTTAGGTTTGATGAGTTTTAGTTTCTATTTTTTTTTTTTTTTTTTTTTTTTTTTTTTTTTTTTTTTTTTTTGAGTACATCAACATTTGGGAGTGGGGGGATTCGAACCTCTGACCTCATGGTCGAGGGTACATGCCAATTACTGCTGAGCTAAGCTCGCTTTGGCGTTTTAGTTTCTTTTTTATCCTTAAGATTTCAAAAACAATATTTCTGTCACCAAAAGGAAGATGAGAAAGAAGAGAGAAGAGAGATAAGAAAAATGGAAGGAAGAGAGAGGAGGGAACAAAGAAGTAAGCCAGGCAATTTAAAAAACAGAGATAAGCTATAAAGATATCAAATAGTCTCTAACCCTTTAAGGTAATTCTCAATTTGATCTACTTTAGTATATTAAAAATTTTCAATCAGGTCTTTTCAGAAAATAAATTGTTAAATCTTGGTAACAAAAAGTTGATGTATCATTGAATTGTTGTTTTATGAACATGAAAATGTCATTCAGATGCTACTTTATATATACAACTCAACTCAATTTGCGTAATTTGACTCACATTCATCAACAAAATTCATTTCTTTCAAGTGCATTTTCTAGATAGTGTATCTCCATGTTCACTTTTTTTTTTTTCCAACTCATCTAAAAATTCATGTCAACTTCAAGAGAACTAAGCTCTCTGATGGGGATGAGAGGAATCTATTTGGACAATATAGGGTCACGTACCAAAGTAGATGTTGGTAATTTTAAGGAACTCTAAATCAATAAACTTAAAATTAAAGATCAATTTCCCATGTCAAATTCAAGAGAACTAAGCTTCAAAAGCGAAAGCGGAAGCGTTACCTGAATCCATTGTAGAAAGTTGCTAATAGTAGATATAATCTTCCAAGTCTAGAAAGGTCATGTTTTCTTCTTACGTTTTTATCTTCATGCTTTCTCCCCTTTTTATAAGAGAGAGAAGAAGTAAACCTCTTTGATGGGGATGAGAGGAAAACTGGCATGAAAAATATCTGACATGGGGACCATAAATATTTTGTAACCAACCATAAATTAATGAAGGAAAAATTCTCTCATCTTCTAATTTGGCTCCTTCATCAAATTAGAAAATAGTCAAGAATTGCCCATACATTTTACTCATGGTTATTAATGTTTTCATAAGTTTTCACTTCTCTTTGTTTAATAGCAAAAGAACACATTTGTACATGTGGCCCCATATTGTAGAAATTTCTAACAGTAGAGTCACAATCTATTTGGACAATTAACAATCATCTAAGTTTAAAACTATTTAGAACTATATTCAAAATCTCGAAACTAAAAAATATCTCATTTAAAACTTCGGAAGAAAATAAAAACTAAACTTTGCTCCTGAATCCAAAAGTGCCAACATAGACATAGTTTCTCCTATTTCTCTTGAAGTCGAAGTTCAAACACCTATCCCCACATTTGTTGTAGTAAAAGCACATTAAATTACAAATTTAGTCTAACTTTCAAGTATGTGTTTCTTTGATCCCTGACTATAAAAAGTACAAATAGGTCTCTCAACTTTTAGACTTGTGTCTATATTTGATCTTTAAACTCAAGGTGTCTAATAATTCCTTTACATTTCAATTCTGTGTCAAATGGTTCTTTCAATTTTCAATTTTATGTCTAATAAGCTCTTAATCTATAGGACGTTTTTTTGAAATTCACAAACTATTAGACACAAAATTGAAAGTTTAGGATTCTATTAGGCATAACATTCAATTTTATATGGATAGATCGGTTAATTAAAAAAAATGGGTAAAATACCATTTTGGTCCCTACTATTTCAGGTCAGTTTCTAATAGGGAGGTTTCAAAATCGGACAATCAAGTCCCTATTGTTTCGAAAATGGCTCTATTGAGTCCCTCAACCGTTAATTTTTTTAAAGGTGTTGACGTGATACGTTAAAAATATTAAAAT
The DNA here is from genome assembly GCA_017139565.1 of Luffa aegyptiaca. Classification (NCBI taxonomy): domain Eukaryota; kingdom Viridiplantae; phylum Streptophyta; class Magnoliopsida; order Cucurbitales; family Cucurbitaceae; genus Luffa; species Luffa aegyptiaca. The sequence goes on along the minus strand of CM029402.1, from coordinate 41,924,480 downwards.
ATTAAAATATTAATATAATAATAAATAATAAATAATATAAATATAAAAAATAAAAAAAAATTCCTTCTCTCTCCACTATTCCCTTCCCTTTCTTACCCTTCCTTTCCTCTTCTTTCCCCTCTTTTCCTTCAACCTCCTTTTCTTTTTCTTTTAATTAGTCATTTTTAGTGGTGGTCAAATACTCTAATTTTTTTTCAAAATCATATTTTCTTAAAATTAAACATTTGAAAAAATTAAACCAAATATACCCTAAGTTATAAATTAACCTAAAAAGAAAAAAAAAATCAAACTAAAGTATAATTTGTCATGATCTCGATTTTCTTTTTGTTTTTTTTTTTTTTTTTGACAATATGAAATGGAAGGATTTGAACCACGAACCTCTCGATTAAAAGCACAAAATTTATGCCAATGTTTTTTTAATACAACTTTGTTGGCAACCTCGATTTTCATATGGTAAAAAAAAATCTTGAAACTTCGAATGAGCAACTGAAATCCTTCCACGTGGAAACCTCACAGTCATGAAAATTAGAAAAAACAAAAACAAAAACAAAAACAAAAATCCTCTCCTTCCTTCTTCTTCCCCATTCCCAAATCCCAAAATCCGAAAAAATCTGAAACCCTCCTTCTCCATTCCTCCATTGAAGAACGCTCCATTTTCCCCTCACCATGTCATTAGCCGCATCGCAACTCAGCTTCCTCGCCAACACCCTCTCCCTCTCCCTCTCCTTCTCCTCCGCCCGCAGCCCCCGCCGGACCCACAACCTTCTCCGTTCTTCCAATCCCGTCGTCGCCTCTAAACTCCCTCCCGCCGCCGATCATCCAAAGTAAGTTCCGTTGTGTCTCAGTTTTCAGTCCTTTAGGTTTCTGATTGATTCAACTGATTTCTGATTTTTGATGTATAGGGGAAATGAGAATCGGCTCGCGAAGCTCGCGATTGTTACTCTGGCGGCTGGGGTTTTGACGTTGGGATCGGTTCACGATGCGTCGGCCGCCAAGACCGGCGGCCGAATCGGCGGCCAGGCCTTCCGGTCGGCGGCTCCTCGGCCTTCGTCGCCCAGAATCAACAATAATTCGAGGTATTATGAAAGATTGGTAGTAATTAGCTTTGAATTTTCTTAGTTGGGTTTTATGATTGGCTTCAACTTTGGTGCTCTGTTGAGAACAGTTTGTGAATTGAACTCTTATAGTAGTTAATTTTTTTTAAGTACATATTTTAATTTTGTATCTACTTCATTTATTTAATGAGCAAGTTCTTTTCCAAGTTAACTTAAATAAGTCAAATGTCTGAGTTCTTAAATGGCCTTAGATTTTGTTTAGTTGTTAATAAAAAAGTTAATTGATTAATGTTGAAAGAGTTTGATAATTTTTCGATTAAATTACCAAAGTGATTGTTATGGTTTAAGTTTAGTTTCAATTTTGTTTCTATTTTTAAGTTGGCTTCTGTCATTTTAAAAGCCAAATATCATTTTAAAGTTTGGTTTCTTATAAAAAAAAAAAAAAAAAAATCATTTTAAAAGTTTCAATTTCTTTTTTATGGTTTAGACTTAGTTTTATTAAAAATTTTAATTTGATACAGGTGGTTTTGAAGGTTTTGATATAGTTATCCTATCAAATAGGATGTATATGTTTTGAGTTTAAGGAGCTAGTTGTTAGGACTTAGAGTGGAGATATTTTAAATTAGTAGGACCATATTTGAACTATACACAAAATTACAGATACAAAATTGAAACAATACACAAATCATAGAGGACTAAATTGGAACTTTATAACAAAAGGGACTAAATTGTAATTCAATCCAAACCATAAGGACCAATTTGGTAATTCAACTCTGTTTTTTATCCAAAGTTTTCAAAGACTAAATCAAAAAAATTTGAATATCGCAGGATTAGAATAAAACATTTGACAATCCATGGTAACCACCTACGTAGGATATAATATCCTACATATTTCCTGTCAATCAAATGTAGTAGAGTCAAGCGATCATCCCATGAGATCAGTCGAAGTGCACATAAGCTGGTTCAAATGCTCATGAATATTAAAAAAAAAAAACATTTTGAAAATTTAGGAATCTAAATAGAATTTATGTTTATATACTTTTACAACCATAGAATCAGCTATTAAGGACTCACTTCTTAGTTCTTATGCTATACTCATAGCCCACCTTACTAACTTTCGGAAAAGCTTCGACTACGCCAAGGTCAGCTCTATGAACTTAGAGCTTGAACCTTAGGGTTTCGAAAGTTACCTCTAAACATTTCAGGCCTTTAGTTCAAGGGTCGATCTTTTGGGGTGAATTAAACTTATCTTTTAAATAGAAATGATTGAATAAAATGTATGTTATGTTTGAATTTGCAGAACAAATATCTACATAAATCCAAGAGTAGCACCTCCTTTAGTAGGTGGCTATGGGTTTGGGTATGGTGTGCCATACTATGGAGGATGGGGATGGTCACCATTTTCATTCTTTGCACCAGGCCCAAGTGTTGCTGTTGGCATTGGAGGAGGTTTTGATGTTCTTGTTCTCTTCATTTTTCTTGGAACTGTTGCAGCCTTTGTGAGAAGATTCTTTGGGAGAAGGGAACAAGATTATGATGATGATGATTATTAATGCCTATGGTGCTAAACAAGTTTTTGGATGGAATGTTATATTGGCTCTTTTGAACTTTAATTTTTGGTGGGAGAGTTTTTCTTATGTATTTGTATAAGGAGAGACTCTTTGTATACAAAGCTTAATGTATAAATTGTATAGTTAAGGGAGGTTACTATAATGTGCTTTATGTTGGAAAAATTAAGAAATCTCAATCAATGATTATTCTTGAATAAAAGTCATACTATTCAAGAATAATCACGATAAAGAATAATCGTGGAAAAATAAGAATTACATGGATGCAATGGCAAATTTTTGTTGTCTTCCTCAACTATGCAACTTCGATTAAAGAGGAGCACTTTTCACGATCAAATGAGGAATAAAGGACTAAAGAAACATATAATATTTGGGATCATTATATATATATACCCACTCGTGGTGCATCTCTCTTTCATTTAAAAAAAAAAAGGTCTGGAATTGAATGGGTGAAAATAAACACCGACGGTACTTGGGATCCTTCATCTTCTATTTATGGGTTAGGATCCATTATCCAAGACTCTACGGGATCTCCTCTTGTGGCAAAAGCTTCTCCATTCTCCTTGTTACTTTCTTCATCTTCATTTTCTCCTCCTCACTCTGAGCTTGCGGCTATTCGAGGAGTTAATTTTGCGTTGAGACTTGGCTTCCAAAAGATAGAGATTGAATCTGATTCTACTATGGCTATCAACGCCCTTCAAAAGTCTCAAAATTGTCGAAATGAATTGGGAACCCTAATTGATGAAATTTCTTCTTTACTTAAGGCATTTGTGAGACTTAGATTTTTTCACGTAAAAAGAAATTGTAACACTGTGGCTGATTCTTTAGCCTCTTTGGTTTTTTCCACAAATACCCCTTTAGAATGGAGGCCTCCACGGGATTATCATTGTATTACTCCTTTGGTTTAATAAAAGTTGTTGGTTTAAATTTCAAAAAAAAAAAAAAAAGCCTAGAATTTTGGGTTACTAATGGGGGGAATACCCGTCAATCTGAATTTTTTTATAATGATATTCAAGAAAAGAGTAAAATGTTATAAAATTAGAGGAACTCTTTCTCTTGGGTGAAATGCTAAAGGATTACCCAGAAACACATCTACAGAATCTTAGTATTTGAATCTGCAAAGAACAGATCCAACTTATCAAGATGCACAATGAGAATCGTATCTATACAATTTTGCACTTCTCAACAAATATAATTTGTTTCAATATTCTAAGCGGTTATTCTATTCTTGGTAATGAAGATTTTGCCCATATATATATATATATATATATAAACGGTATAGCTCAATAGTAATTAACATACATCCTCAACCAAGAGTTCTTAGGTTCGAATTGCTCATATTGATACTTATCTCTTTTTCTATATCTATATATACCCACAATAATCTTTTTTTTTTAAAAACATACCCACAATAATCTTTATTATTAACAAATAATTACTTAAAACAATATTTGAAAATAAATTGATTTAGAAAAAGAAAATCCACCAAATGCTTTTATTAACTTTTTAATACGGTTTTATCTCCAAAAAGAAAAAAAAATTATAAATGGTACATATTTATTATTGGTTAATTGTTTTACTTTTCATTCAGTGAACAAAATCATCCGTTGTCGTCCAGCGGTTAGGATATCTGGCTTTCACCCAGGAGACCCGGGTTCGATTCCCGGCAACGGAAAGGTTTTTCCTTTTCTCTTTTTTCAATTTTCATTTGCACTTTCTCTGCCTCTCTGTATAATAAATTAATGAGAGAAATTCCAACATCCAACAATGGCTACAACAGAAAATGCCAACCAAAAAAAAAACTCTACATATTTCTCCATTCTCAACATTCACCACCAACCTGATTACAATTGTAAAAATAAAAAAAATGAAGTAAAAGAAAGAGAAAAAGATGTCACAACTTTAACTCAGCATCTATTGAGTATATGAGCAAGTAAAACTTCACTTTCACTTCAAAGCTGCTGCTACTCTACAAGCTGAACAGCTGCAATGGCTGGAATTTTCTCTCTCAACTTCTGTGTGAGAGCAACTCGAACTGTCATAACTCCAGCTGCAGGTCCACTTAGCCGCACCTTAACAACATAATCTTTTATCTCCATAAGTTCCAAAATTCCACCTCCTGTGCCTGCCAAGTATGGCCTAATCTCTGCAAGTAGCTAAAAAACAAACACTTTTATCCTTCATCTTCTCATTTCTTTTCTTCCTAGTGGAGCAAACACACTAGAAACAAATGGGGTACAGAAAGTTTATGAAAACACTTCAAAGCCCAAATCTCTTTTCGTTTAATCTTATGTGCCTTTGGGCAACTTTTTGTGGAAACCCATTTGGTATTCAGATGTCCATAGGTTTTTTTTCGAATTGGTTTGAAGTTTCTCTCCTATGGGTAGATTGGTTGTTTACTCATATCTTGTTGGTATAAATAGGCTATTATATGTCATGCTTCTAGATCAATTAAGTATTCAATGAAACATAATCGTTTTCTTGTTCTCTCTCAATTGTCCTCAGCACCAACCAAAATGAAATCATAAAAAAACCACACTCATATTGTTTGCAGAACAAACAGATAGAAAATCTCTGTAAAGATTGATTGTAAAATGACTTCTCTTTCCAATGGATAAGTTTTCAGTTTGTTAAATTACCACCAACCTAAGATGCCTATATGGATAAGCAGCAGTGTAGAATTTAGAAATATATTAGAACATTTATATCTAGATAGATGAAAATTCTATGATCATCTATGTAAGCATGCTTCTTCTGTCAGTTGAGTTCTTGCAAAACAATTCTATGATCATCTATGCAAGTGTTTTTAAATTCCTTTCTACATGGCTGAAAATTGAATTGAGAGACTCTTTACCTTTTCAACATTTTCCTCATTGAGTTCAAGTCCTGTTTCAGTGTCCATGATCTGCTCAACTTCCAAAATTTCAGGAATCTTGTCTCTGAGTCTGGTCTCAATTCCCATTTTCAGTGTCATTGTTGAGCTTGGGCAAGAGCCACATGCTCCTTGAAGCTTCAATATCACAACAAGCCCATCTATCTCATGCAAAGCAACATTCCCTCCATCAGCCATCAGGCTTGGCCTTACCTCATCCAACACCTTCTCCACATTTTCCTCAGTCAATGGCAGAACACAACTGGGTGATACCACCACACTCCCTTAGCAACACAAAACCCACAAAATCCAATCAAATTGGAGTAAAAACTAACCACATTGCATAGATTGTGATGTAATGAGTTAGAGAATTTGTTAATTAGCTTGTTTGTTAAACAGTTATTTGGGTGCAATTGTTTTAGTTTCTTACTAACTTTAGTTAGTTGGTGGTTTCTCTATGCATAGGGCCTTAGTATTAGGATGGATAGAAGAAATTTTTTGTGAACCCTTGGATACTGGATAGACTCCATCAAATTGGCACAAACCAAATTGCTCAAGTTCTAAGAATTTACTACAAATTTGGAAGAGAAGTTGCTTGTAACACTGCTAAATGATCTTTTTACTCAAAACTTTTGCATTTAAATCAGTTCAACTAACTAAAACATCATCTTATAACTCCAAGAATAGCCCAATTTTCATTTTCGTCATGGATCATCGTAAAAGTGAAATCCAGAAATGCTACCTATATGACGCGTACGAGTAAAATTTGAATTCAATCGAAGAAAGCGCCGGCAACAAAATTGACCTCTGAAGAACGAACTCTGTTTCGAAGAGTATCAGCCCGTCAGTTGCATAACTAAAATTTACCCAAACGAACAAAGAAATTGCTCAAGATTACAAACAAGAATCCAGAAACCGACCTTGAAGAGCGACAAATGGGAAGCTGAAGTTCGCGCAGAAGGTGAAGGATACACAATCGCAGCCCTTGGAGTTGCTTTGAGACCTTGAGCTCGAGTCGAGAGAGCGCCCACCATTGAAATGCGAGCAATAAACTCAGCTCTTAGGCCATTTGAACGGTATTTCAATGGAGATTTTAGATTCTGATTCAGCAGAAGGAAAGCATTTGGAGATTGGGATGAAGATCAGTTGAGTAGAAGCGTAATGGGAATTTGTGGATGGAAGTTGAAATGGAAGACCGTGCGATAAATGGAGCCACACGTTGAGCTCAGCTAGTATTGCGAAGAGGTGGAGTTCTTGTATATTTGCCCAATCATATCTTTAAGATGACTAAACTTTCATTCGTCCAACCGAACATAGTTTAGATAAGATACCTGTAGGTGTAATACACGTGTCTAATTTGTCCCAAACTACTCACTTAATTGAATTCTTTCGTGCAGCTAATACATGCACTCTCATTCGAACAGGAAGATCAAGACAAATCTCCGAGAGATAGAATTCTGCAGACTTGCGAAGAAGACACTCATACACACAGACAAAGTAAGCGCGATCAAGGAAGAAGAAGAATAATGAAACAGAGACGACACAAGGATGTAAAGTGGTTCAGCAACTAGGCCTACGTCCACTGTAGAAGGGAGGTAAGTTTCTTATTTTAGAATTACTGAGAATTACAATCACACACTCACACTGAAAAATGATTTTCACTCTTGAATCAAATGTCTGAGAGATTTACATATTTATAATGCTAATGCCCGTGAATTCAGGTGATCTTTCTCAAGGAACTTCGTTGGTGGCAACCGGATGAACAGGTAACTACCACAATCTCCACCTTTGCTATCAACGTAGTTCCTGAAATCTTTTTCACCTCCCTTCATTTTAATTGACTTCTCATCCCTTTTCTGGTAGGTGGAAGCCTACCAATTCCAAACAGTGTTGGAATTTTAAGCTCGACAGTGCTTTGGTCAGGATGTCTGTTGCATTGTCCATGGTATGAACCTTAAGCACTTATACTTCTCCCTTCTCTATTTCATCTCTTACAAAATGAAATTTAATGTCGATATGCTTCGTACGATTGTTAAACTGTGGATTCTTAGTTAGGAATATAGTACTTTGGTTATCACAGAAGATAGTTACCTTAGTTTGCTTGATCCTGAAATCGTTCAATAGTCCTTTAAGCCATATTCCTTCCTTTATCGCTTCTGAAAAGGCAATAAATTCTGCCTCTGTTGTTGAAAGAGCAACTACTGACTGTAAGGTTGCCTTCCAACTTAAGAGATTTTGCCCAAATAGGAAGAAATATACGGATAACGACCTTCTTCGATCCAAATCCCCTGCAAAGTCTGAGTCTACATAACCGTAGACTTCATTCTCAGCTTCTCTGTTCTTGCAGTAATGTAGAGTAGCTGTAGTGGTTCACTTTAGGTACCTAAGAATCCATTTGACAGCCTCCCAGTGTCTCTTACCCGGATTAGACATATACCTACTCACAAGACTTGTAGCATATGCTAGATCGAGTCTAGTTGACACCATTAAGTACATGAGGATTCCCACGGCTTGAGAATAGGGAATTTTTTACATAAAAGTCTGGTGTTCCTGATCATCTCCTTTCGGAGAGTTCATGGCTGATAATTTGAAATGGTGGGCTAAAAGCATGGTGACTGATTTAGCTTAAGTCATTTTGAACCTTTTAACCACATTTTCACAGTAGCTCCCTTGACTGATTAGAAGAAGTGAATCCTTCATTTTTCTGTTGATTTCAACCCCTAAAATCTTCTTAGATTCTCCCAAATCTTTCATGTCAAAGTCTCTCTTCAAGAGAGTTTTAACCTTTTGCAAACCTTCCTTATTTTTCCCTACTAAGAGCATATCGTCTACATATAACAGTAGGTAGACCTTATGTTTGAATGAGGATGAGTTCACATACACGCAGTTATCATAGGAACTCTTTTGAAACCCAATTCTGGAGATTGTCTCATCAAACCGTTGATACCAGCATCTAGGGGATTGTTTCAAGCCGTAGATTGATTTGTTTAGTAAGCATATTAGGTCCTCTTGACCCTTTTTTATATACCTCTGAGGCTGTTTCATATAGATGCATTCTGAGAGATATCCGTTGAGGAAAGCAGTTTTCACGTCTAATTGGTCTAACTCCAAATCTTCTTGGACCACTAAGGAGAACAGCATACGGATTGAAGTCATTTTTACCACAGGAGAGAACACTTCTGTGTAATCAATGCCCTCTTTCTGAGTGTAGCCTTTTGCTACTAAACGGGCTTTAAATCTCTGTTTAATGACTCCTTTAACACCTTCTTTAATCTTGTAGATCCACTTTGAGGCAATAGGCTTATAACCCTTCGGAAGAGGCTTTAAGGTCCAAGTTTCATTATCTTCTAAGGACCTAATCTCTTCATTCATAGCCTCAATCCAGCTTCTGCCATTCGAGCCATTTATTGCTTCCTCAAAACTGCTTGGTTCTTTAGAATTTAGGGAATCTGCAACATTTAAGGCCATTGAAATACACTCTACTTCACTGAACCGTGCTGGGGGAACAATTTGCCTTCTTTGTCTATCCCTTGTTAAGGAATAATTCCGAAGATCTTGGGTATCTGAAGGTTGTTCAGTGACTTCCTCTTCTTCCTCAAAATGCTCATTTCCCTTTTGAACTTCTTCTTCCTCTGTTCGAGAGGTAGATGGTAACAAACTGTGCTCCACCTCAATTTATGCATCGAGGTTTATGGGCTCTTTATCTTCTGATCTATTTAGAAGTATATATATCTCATGCTCCCTAAAGATCACATCACGACTGTTTATACATCTTTGGGAAAAATACACTTTTGGTCCCTGAGGTTTGGGTTAAGTGACAGTTTGGTCCCTGAGTTTTCAAACTCAACAAAAATACCCCTGAGGTTTGAGATAAGGAGCATTTTGGTCCCTGCCATCCAATTTACCGTTAAGTGCTAACGGAATACTGACGTGGCCACATTTTTTTAATTAAAAAAATTTCTTATTTTATTTTAAAATAAAAATAAATAAAAACAATAAAAATATTATTATTTTTTATAATAATATTATATTATTTTTTAATCTCTCTTTCCCTTCATCTTCATCCTCACTCTCCACTCCCCTTCATCTATTCCCAAGACCTTCTTCTTCTCCAAGTCTCCGGCGACCGGCGACCGGCGACTTTTTTTTTTTTTTTCTTTTTCTCTTTTTTCTTCCCATTTCTTCTTCTCTTACCCCATTTTTCATCCTTTTTTTTAAAAAAAAAAAAGTAAACAGAGGAGGAGGGAGATCCCTCCTCCCTCCTCGTCTAGATCTGGACGGAGAGGGAGGAGGGAGCCCTCCTCCCTCTTGTATATTAAAAAAAAAAAAAGAAAGAAAGAAAGAGAAGAAGAAAAATGGGGTAAGAGAGAAGAAGAAAAGAAAAGAAAAGAAAAGAAAAGAAAAAAAAAAAAACCAGTCGCCGGCGACCGGCGGCGGCGGCGGCGGGCGGTGGCCGCCGGAGTTAGGAAGAAGAAGAAGGAAGATGAAGGAGATGGAGAAGATGGAGAAAAAGAAGAAGAAGAATGAGAAAGGAAGAAAAAAGAATAAAAAAAAGAATAAAATATTAATATTTTATTATTTTAATATTTTTATTTAAAAAAAATAAAAATAATAATTTTTTTTATTAAAATAATAGTGCCACGTCAGCAACCGTTAAGTTTTAACAGAAAAATTGACGGCAGGGACCAAAATGCTCCTTATCTCAAACCTCAGGGGTATTTTTGTTGACTTTGAAAACTCAGGGACCAAACTGTCACTTAACCCAAACCTCAGGGACCAAAAGTGTATTTTTCCCTACATCTTTTTTCTATAGGGTGCCACAGCCTAAATCCTTTTACACCCTCAGTGAAGCCCAAAAACATGCACTTCACAGCCCTTGCCTTAAGTTTCCCCTGATTTTGGTGAACATACCCAACACAACCAAATACTCTCAAGTGCTGTAATTTAGGAGCTTTACCTGTCCACTTTTCTTCAGGTGTTAGGAAGTTTAGAGAGGTGTGATGACACCTATTCAAAGTATGAACCGTGTATGAGGCTGCTTCAGCCTAATACTTCTCGGGCAGCATGGCATCAATGAGTTGACACCTAACTCTTTCCACAATCGTGCGATTCAGCCTCTCTGCAACCCCATTTTGCTGAGGAGTATGTCTCACGGTTCTGTGCCTAGTAATGCCATGCATTTTACAAAAATTATCAAAAGCATCATTACAAAATTCTAACCCGTTATCTGTTCTGAGGCACTTCACGGTTCTGCTTGACTGTTTTTCCACCATTGCTTTCCAGTCCTTGAACTTCTCAAAGGCCTGATCCTTTGTCTTTAAGAAGTAAATCCAGCTTTTCCTGGAAAAATCGTCGATAAGGGTTAGAAAATACCTTGAGTTACTCAAGGAATTCGATGATGCTGGCCCCCATAGATCCGCATGGATGTAATCTAAAACTCCTTTGGATGAAGACAGTCTTGTGAAACTTTGTCTAGTGGCCTTCCCTGTCACACAATGTTCACAGAAGGATAAATCATCTCCAGTCCCCATAGGAAGTATGCCCTGCTTGGTAAGCATTTGCAGACCCTTTAAGCTTATGTGAGAGAGACGTTTATGCCACAAGTCACTCTCAGTCAGCTTTGTCTCAGACACTACAAGAGCTGAATGCACCATCTCGACATCCTTTAGAACATACAATCCATTCATCTTTTCACCAACAAGTACCACTTTGGAATCCTTCTTAATTTCGATAGTTCCACCACTTCCCCCATTGGTACAACCTATGGAATCAAGCATGCCGAGTGAAATTAGATTCCTTTTCAAGTTGGGTACGTGTCTGACATTTCTGAGGAGTTTTATAGAGCCATCTTTTAACTTGAGAGAGACCGAACCTATTTCAATCACTTTGCAAGTGTGATTGTTGCCCATATACACGATGCCACCATCCCATTCCTTGTAAGAACTGAACCATCCCCTGTTGGGAGTCATATGAAAAGAGCAGCCCGAGTCTATCACCCAATCGTGCCTGTTACACTCTTCTGCTTGCTCACTGTTCTGATCTGAGGTGGCCAAGACATCAGAATATGAGATAGAATTTTCACCAATGGCAGCCTCTGGCTGCTTGGTCTTCTTGGATTTCTGATACTGATTCTTCCGCTTTAGTGAGTAACAATCTCGTTTAATATGGCCTTCCTTATGACAGTAATTGCACTTCACCTTGGACTTTCCTTTTTCATTAGTCTGATTTTTGCTTTCTTTGCCTTTTGATTTACCTTTGACAAAGAGTCCATCAGAGGACTCCTTTTTGGCTGACAGCAGCTCCAGTTCTTTGGTCTTAATAGCAGATATAATACCATCTGTAGTAATCGAAACTCTCTCATACTTCAAAGCATTTTCACTTCTTTATACGCTTCAGGCAATGAGTTTAAGAGCACGAAAGCTTCATTCTCATCACCTATTTTTTCTCCAAGATTCTTGAACTCTGAAGTCATCTTCTTGAACTCATCAAGATTCTCGGCTAGAGGTTTGGCTGCATCCATTTTGAAGGTGAAAAATCTCTCCCTCATATACAACATATTATGAGTACTCTTAGTCTCGTACAAATCATTAAGTTTCTTCCAAATCTTGTCTGGAGTGTCTTGGTCTATCACCTGACGAAGCACATTGTTACTTAAGTTCAAAATCAGAGTTCCATAGGCAATCGACTTCATATTTTCCTTGTCTTCTTCTGAAATCGATGTGGGGATCTTTGAAGGATCTATCACAGCAAGTAATGCCTTCTATTGGCTGAGAATGGCTTTGACCTTAGCCTTCCATAGATCAAAGTCATTCTTCCCATCAAATTTTTCAATATTGTATCTAGCCACTGCCATCTGTGCTTCAAGAATTCGTTTCTTGATCAATCTTCAGTCTTTGATACCACTGTAGGTGCAATACACGTGTCTAATTTGCTCCAAACTACTCACTTAATTGAATTCTTTCGTGCAGCTAATACATGCACTCTCATTCAAACAGGAAAATCAAGACAAATCTCCGAGAGATAGAATTCTGTAGACTTGCGAAGAAGACACTCATACACACAGACAAAGTAAGCGCGATCAAGGAAGAAGAAGAAGAAGAATGAAACAGAGACGACACAAGGATGTAAAGTGGTTCGACAACTAGGCCTACGTCCACTGTAGAAGGGAGGTAAGTTTCTTATTTCAGAATTACTGAGAATTACAATCACACACTCACACTGAAAAATGATTTTCACTCTTAAATCAAATGTCTGAGAGATTTACATATTTATAATGCTGATGCCCGTGAATTCAGGTGATCTTTCTAAAGGAACTTCGTTGGTGGCAACCGGATGAACAGGTAACTACCACAATACCAATTATCATATAAAAAGTTGTCGATCTTCCTATCTTACAATGGTTCTAAAAACACAAGTATTTTGAAAAGCTTTTTAAAAATTAGAAAAATTATATTTTTTTTGTCTCTAAAGTTTGAATTAGGTTGAGTTTGGGTATATGAGTTTTCAAACTTGATTTAATCGCTGACGTTTGGATTTAGTAGCACTTTGGTCCTAGTTTTCTGTCACTGTAGCTAACATAAGCTGACATGGCAATATTTTTCATTAAAAATATTTTTTTAATTTTTTTAATTAAAAATAATTTTTTTTCTTTTTTACTCTCTCTTTCTTTATTCTCCCTTATTCTTCCTCCATGGTTGCTGCCTACCTTCATCGATACTCAGCATTGTTGTCATCGTCGTTGTTACATCTTCATCTTTTTCTTTCTTTTTTGGGAAAAATACACTTTTAGTCCTTGAGGTTTGGGTTAGGTTTCATTTTAGTCCCTGAGTTTTCAAACTCGACTATTTAGTCCCTGAGATTTGGATTTAGTTTCATTTTAGTCCCTCCATCAAATTTTCCGTTAATAATTAACGGATTGCTGACGTGGCACTAATTTTTTATTAAAAAAATTATTTTTAAATTTTTAAAATATAAATATATTAAAATAATAAAAATATATTATTGTTTTATAAAATTTTTATTTCTTTTCCCCCTCTCTCTCCTTCCCCTTCTCCTTGTTCTTCTTCCCCTTCTTCTTCATCTTGTCCAGCCACCACTTGCCGGTGACCGCTGCCTGTCGGCCACCGCCAGCGGCCGGTCGCCGTAAAATTCTTTTTTTTTACCTCTTTCTTTCTTCTTTTTTCTCCTTTCCCTCTTTTCTTTCACTTAAAAAAAACAAAAAAGCTTCTTTTTCTGTTCACAGTCTCTTCCTCGCCGTCCCTCTCTCTTAGCGACCCTCTCTGTTCACCGTCCCTCTCTCACCGCAAGACCCACGATCCACGCGTTTGTCGGCGATTTTTGAAGGTTCCGACGGCACGAGTCGTCTTCTTCTCCCCGACATCCTCGCGTTTCAGATCTCCCCGCATCATCGCATTTAAGATCTTCATCCTCGCGTTTCAGATCTCCCCGGCATACTCGCGTTTCAGTCGATTTCTTCTCCCCGGCATCCTCGCATTTCAGATCTGCACGCATTTAGACAACTGACATCCTCACATTTCAGATCTGCAGATCTGGGTTCGTTTCCGGCGAGAAGAAACAAATGAAGACGGCGGCGAGACGAACAACACTCAAGGGGGTTGCGGCGCTACACGCGAGGAAGAAGAAGAAAACTTCAGATGGGCTGGCAGCGCGAGCTTGATCGAACAACGCCGGTGGGAATGGAGGCTGGCGCGAGGGAGACTGCAGGCGAAACAAGAAGACAAAAGGGGGCTGCTCGACTAGAAGAGAAAGAGAGGAAGAAAGAAGAAAAAAAAAGGAAAAAAAATCTCCGGCGACCGTGGTAACCGGCGGGCAATGGTGGTGACTGGGCATTTGGTTGGAGTGTTGAAGAAGGAGGTTGGTTGAAGATGAAGAAAGAAAAAATAAATAGAAATATATTAAAAATTAATATTTTATTATTTTTATTTATTTTTGTTTTAAAAAATGAAATTTTGATTTTTTTTTAATAAAAAATTATCGCTACGTCAGCAAGCCGTTAGTTTTTAACGAAAAATTGGATGGAGGGACCAAAATGAAACGAAATCCAAACCTCAGGGACTAAATTGACGAGTTTGAAAACTCAGGGACTAAAATGAAACCTAACACAAAGCTCAGGGACTAAAAGTGTATTTTTCCCTTCTTTTTTTATTCTTCTTTCTTCCTCCTCACTCTCTCCTTCCCAACATTTTTTTAGAAAATAAAAACTAGCGAAAATTTTCCCGATTGAACAAATTTCGCGTGTCCTTTGAAATCTAGAAACTGAAATAATCTTCTTTTTTTTTTTTTAATAATTTGGAGAAGAAGAAGAGAAAGGAGGAAAGGGAAGAAAATAGAGGAAAGGAGAGGACAGAAAAACAAGAAAAGAAGAAAAAGAGGAGTTGAGAAGAGGAAAGAAGAAAAAGAGAAAGAGAAAGAGGAAGAAAAAAAATTTAGGTGGTGACTAGCAGTGGGTGGAAATGGAGGAGGGAGGAGATAAGTTGCATTTTGGTCACTTTTTGCGTCAAAAATGGAAGAGGAAGCTCCTCATCCTTTTCAATCTTCTTAAAATGAGGAAAACAAAGAGGAAGAAAAGGAGGAGGAGAAAGAAGAGAAAAAAAGTTTTAAAAAAAATATATAATGGCGACAGTGGAAGCTGAAATTAGGGTTTTAGAGAGAAGATGGAGAAGAAGATGAAGGAAGAATAAAAAAAGAAAAAGAAATAAAAAAAATTATTTAATATATTATTTTATTTTAAAAAATTAAAAAATATATATTTTTTTAAAAAATCAATGTCACGTCAGCAATCCGTTAGTAATTAACGGAAAATTAGACAGAAGGTTCAAAAGTGTAAAGAAATCCAAACCTCAAGAGTAAAATTGTTGAGTTTGAAAACTTAGGGACCAAAATACTACCTATCTCAAACCTAAAGAACCAAAAGTATATTTTACCTTAAAAAATTTCTAGAAAATCATTGAACTTTGAAAATTGTATTTGTCTCATAGGTTCCTAACTTTATAATATATTTCTCTTATTCGTTTCATTAATTCTCTCCAATTATCACTTTATGTTATTAAATGTTACCAAATGATGCGAATTGTAAACCTACCGACAACCTACCTCTACGAAATGTGAAAGGGTTGAAATCCCATAGCAGAAGCATTTAAGACCACTCAAATTAAATTTCAATCACAAAAAACCAGTACGTTGGCAAAGTTAAAAATACAGAACGATTCTTTAACTTGATTAAGCATGATATTTGAGTTCTAAACTATTTAGAATACGAGAAAACCTACGTGTTGGAGACCGGGATTCACCACAACATTATGCTCCAAAACGCGTACAACAAGAGATCCCCACGAACACCACCAATCGGATCACCCGCTATCCTCTAAGATCTTGAAGTTGTGATTGTGGGATCACACAACGCCTTGATTTGGGAATATCAATTTACAACAAGGTTATTGTCTTCTTCTTGAGAGAGAATTAGAGTGAGAGAGTGTTCTTCTGTGTTTTCCAGAGAATGATTAAGAGAGAGAGGGGAAGTTCCCTTGAATATCACGATTGGGAAGGGAGTTACTCAATCTGTAACTCTCACATCGCATATTCCCAACGGTTGAGACTTTAATTATTATTAAATAATAATAATTTCAAATAAAAAACTATATATTATGAAATAAATTAATTTAATCAAATCTAATTTAATTAAATTAATTTTAACATATAGTTTCCTTATTTAATTGAATTAAATCACAATTAATTGAACTAACTAGACCAACCTATTAATCAAATATCATATATTTAATTAATTGACCTCTCTCCTTTAACCTATTGTTTCAATTTGCATCCAATGTACATTAAATATAAATTATGGTATTAATTTAATTTAATTAAATCATATTTAACCAAATTAAATTAAATTAATTAATTCCTTAATTAAATATCAAATATTTAACTAATTTACCATTTGAATCATATTCAAATAATTCTCTCATATACTATAGTTTGAATATGAATTATATTCATATAAAATTTAACCTATAGTATTTGTGACGCCCGAGGTTAGGAGGGGTACATGAATGAACCAAGATCACATTCGAATGAGAGGGATCCTGAGGACATGAAAGCATGGTCAAGATAAGCTTAAAAGAATTGATAGATACTACCTATACCAACAAGGTGCACCTTCCTTTTCGATGGCTCAATCATAGGAACTTTGAAGTTAAGTGTGCTTGACTTGGAGAAGTTCTATGTTGGGTGACCTCCTGGGAATTTTCCTAAGTTCAAATTCTATTCAAACTCATTAGTTTTACCCCTGGGTTACCTCTGGATCCTTAAGTACCACTAATTCCTCTAATGAACAATCTGTTTATGGTCCAACCAATAAACAGCAGTTCCTCTCCGGCTAGGAGAGGACGGGCGCCCTTGTTCAAGACTCGAAATCAGCCCTTAAGGGAACATTCATCTACTTGTCCCAATAGGGGAAGGAGTGAATTCCATCTTGTAACGTTATGTTCCCAGACCCCACTCTCATCTAGTGGTTGCTATTTCGCGGTCCGGTCTTATGCAAACTCATTGCGTAGGATACCCCCACTCATATGTCTACTATATGGATGCTTTGGATCATTACACCTGTATCTAATACAAAGCGGGTTGTATCACATAGTGTCATCATAATAAGGTACCTAGCCTTATCCCTATACTATAGACCTTTTAGGTTGTTACTTGAACACTGAACCTCGTATGTCCCCACATACAAGTTCAAGTTTCATTAAAACAACCTTGGATCTTAGTTTATTGGATTTAGGATTAATTAATGCAAAACTCAAATATTCAATAACAAATTACTGAATCACACAAATAACACTTTATTGAGATTAATTAATTTGTTTAATTTACTATCCACGAGTTTTAGGGCATAAAATCCACCAAAATGATCATGAACCAGCATCGATGTGCTGGACTCCTCCACCTAAGAATTTCTGAAAAATAAATGTTGATGTCGCATGGATTTCATCTCCTCCTTCGACGAGGATAGGAGTGAATATTAGGGACTCTATGGGAGGCATAGTTGGTGAATCGTCTTTTTCGGTGAATATCGATTTCAAAGCCCCTTAACTGAGCTTATGGCAATTTTTGAAGGAATTAAACTGGCCCAGGCACTAAGTTGTGAAAAGATAATTTTAGAAGCTGACAGTTCTCAAGCAATCAGTCTGTTGGCAAAAATAATCTAAAATATGGGGTGAGGTGGAAACTTGGGTGGAAGCCATTTGGGCTCAACTTCCCTATTTCTCTGATACTCAATTTGTATGTATCCCTAGAAAGATATATGGAGTGGTTGATGGCATTGTAAAAAGGGCTAAGAACGATTAGTCTGAGTGAAACTTGGGTGGAATCTATCCCAGGATGGATTTTTTCTTTCGTCGATAATGATCGTTCAACTTTTTCCCACGTGGAGTAATAAAATTTCTCTTTTTCTTCTAAAAAAAAAAAAGAAAACTAAATGTTACCAAATGCCTAAACTTGCAAAGTAAATGTGTCATATACGATCTTAAAGTGAAAAAAAAAAATTAATGTAGGTTCCATTAAACACAAAATTGGAAGTTAATAGATTTATTGTAAAAAGTGTTTAGTTATAAATCATTTTAATGTTTTGTTTCACATGTTTTTTAGTTATTTTAGTATAATTAAAAATGCTTCTGGATGTTTCAAAATAAAAAGTTTCTGGATGATTATTGTATATTTTAAAGATTATCATCATATTACCAAAAAGGCATTAGATTTTTAGAGAAAAAAAATGGTTAAAGAGAGTGATAGACATTACTAGGAAAAAAAAAAAGAGAAAAATGTTGGAGATTGAGAGAGAGAGAAAATTAGTGAGAGAATTAGAAATAGTGACAACAAATTTAGAGGGAGAAAATTGAAAAATAGATATATAAAGTTGAAGAGAAAAAAATTGAGAAAACAAAAGTTACAAAAAGGGACAAATATTAGAAAGGAAAAAAAAATCAACTTTTCTCAAAGTTTTAGGGTAAACATAGGGGGAGAGAATTAGGGTGTGTTTGGTTTTACTTTTCAAGTGTTTAATTTTGAAAATAAGGGTCCGTTTGGAATACACTTTAATTTAAATGTTTTTTAAGAATGTATTTTTTAAAAAACATTTTGTTTAAAAAATTATTTAAAATTTAAACACTCATATGTTTGGTTGCATTTCCTCACAAATGTTTTTATACACAAGTTATTGTTTACTTAAGAAGTCTTTTTTTAAAAGTTGGTTTCAAGTGTTTCTCTCAAAATGGTTTATTTATCAATCACATTCTCTAATAAGTCATTTTTAGTGGTTGTCAAACACTAGAAATTTTTTCAAAATGATTTATTTTCAAAATTAAACACTTGAAAAGTTAAACCAAACACACCCTAAATCATTTTGAAAAAAATTCTAGTGTTTGACAACTACTAAAAATGACTTATTAGAAAATGAGATTGATAAATAAATCATTTTGAGAGAAACATTTGAAACCAACTTTTTAAAAAAGACTTTTTAAATGCACAATAACTTGTGTATAAAAACACTTACGAATAAATACAACCAAACATATGAGTGTTTAAATTCTAAACAATTTTTATACAAAGTGTTTTTAAAAAAATGCATTCTTGAAAAACATTTAAATTAAAATGTAATCCAAACGGATCCTTAGTTTTTAAAAAGATCGCGGGCAAATATAGCAAAAATAAAAAAAAATAAATAAATAAAAGGTAATTGTAAATATAGCAACTATTTTTTTATTTTACAAATATAGCAAAAATTGGAGGCGAGCTAAAAAAAACACGTAGAAAAGTCCACTATACTTATACCCTTAAAATGGACCATTTAATTTTACTATATGATTGATATATTTCATATTAGATAGATATGAAGTATATTATTTATAGAATTAATGAGACTAATATACTTCATATTCATATTAAATTATACTTTATTTTAGATTCATCAATAATATAATTTTTTTAAACATATCAACAATATACCTAATACGAAGTATAGCAGTAATATACTTCATATTGGGTATATTGCTCAAATCAACAAATAATAAGGGCAAAATCGAAATTTAAAAAAAAAAAAAAAAAAAAAAACTATAAAAAATCTTATTTTAAAAATTGTCATATTTGTTCAATGAAAAGGCTATTATTATATTACATGAATAATATACAGGCTATTATTATAGGGATCCTTAGAAATACCTAGATACACATTGTAGATTTAGAAAATAGTCAAACAGATATTTTTAACGAAAAATGGCCAAAAATGTGTTTTTAACCCATTTCTGCACGTTTCATTCTTCCAATTTTACCCTCGAGTTATTTTCACGTCTCAACCTGTATTTAAGGAACCTCTATTTGGTTTAATATAAAAATAAAAAAGAAAAGAAAAGAGTTGCATGAATCAAGCAATGGGTAGTTATAGCATATTTATTCACTCTCCGATCATTTGAAATTCAAATCCATATTTTATCTTCCTTTGTAATCTTTTTTTTTTTTAATATTCAATTTTCGAGTAGATTTTTATTTTTAATCTTCACAAGATAATTTCTAAATTTACCTGGTAGTGCTAGGCTGATTACGACTTACCAACGGTCTTACTGCGTTTCACTGTGACTTAATGCCTGGAACACCAACTAGTCACTGTCGATAACCTCGATCAGGTGGACTTAGAAATGTCTCCTTTGAAGGCTAATTTTGATCGGAATAATAATTGATTTGAAATCACTATTTAGATAAATGATTATTTTAAATTTGTTTTAATGTTGAATCTCTTAAAAAAGATTTTGTTTTGAAAAACTTCCATAAAGGAACTATCTCAAAATGAACTTGAGGAGCAACATATAGCTTCCTCTAATGTTTCGAAAATTTCAAATGAAGTTTTACGAATAGCAAAGATAGAAAATGATCTTCAAAAGTGGGACTACCCAAAATAGATAAAAAACACTTTATTTCCATAATACCTTCAATTGTAAAGAAAATCGTTGTGTCAAAATTGTTGAAAGAAAATTCTTAATTTACGGAGAAGTTGATTCAATTCAATTATTTCCAAAAAATGATAAACACACTAAGAAGAATTTCAATTTTTACATGTAGCAGCATTCCAAGTTGCTCTTAGACCAATGTTTAGAATTGGTCTCTGACACACCAGTTCTTGCTATCTTGAGAGATAAAAGACAAAGATTTTACTAATTCCTTACTAGGAATTATTGAATCAAATTTAGCAGATGGTTCAGCTTATTTCACTAACTATCCAAATTTTATGGTGGCTCTTGATGATCCTCATATCCTTAAAACACTAAGCCTTGACATTGCAGGCAACATTTAAATCTAGGAGACTGTGTCAAAAAATTAACACTCCTTTACAAAATTACTTATAAAACTTTAACAACTACCATGGAACAAAAAACATTAGTACAATCCCCCAAAGGGAAAACTATGCTTATTGAAACCAACTTAAATAAATCCTCTGTTAGTATTCCAAAATTATTTTCATGAGATGAAATTACAAGAAATCCTAAATGGACTCTCAATAATGTTTTTATTCCTCCAAAAAGAGAAAGAACTTTCCCATATAATTGAGTATCCTGATGGGAGAGTAGAAATAAAATTTGAAGATGAAACTCCTAGATTTCTAGTCCTGAAAGAAAATTTAAACAGTAAAAAATTTATGAATTCAAGGCCCAGTCCTCAAAGAAAATTTAAACAGTAAAGAATTTATAAAATCTCGAAACTATAGTCCTTATTGGATTGTTGTTCTAACTTGCCAATTTGCAAAAGAAGAAAGAGAAAATTGATAGATACATTATTTAACAAATTACGAAGTTCAAATGGATGCTAGACTCCGCATCTTAATCCAAAAACAGAGATTTAGCAAAGGCAGATACTTCACCATTGCTAAAACTTACACTTTAAGCAACCAACTTCTCAGTAAAGTGCTTCGAAACTAAATGGCCACAATGTGTATTCTTCTTGACAACAGTTGTGATTCAACTAGCTAAACAACTACCTATCGCTAAAAAAATAAATATAACTAAGCAACTACTAACTCTCAAGTTCCTACATCAATTCCTATTCATTAAGTGCTGTGAGAATGAGAAGTAAACCAGACAAAAAGGAAGTAAAATATGGCAATCCCAATAGTCAAGATCAGTTTCTGTAGTCAGGAATATGCCCCACAGATGTGAACTAATCAAGGGAAAAAAACGGATAAAATAAGATAGAAACTTAGGGCCCGTTTGGTAACGTTCTCGTTTCTTGTATTTTGTTTCCAAATTTATTAAGAAATCTAAGCATTTAATAACTATGTATGTTTCTTGTTTCTCAATTTTTAGAAACACTCCCAAAATTTGTATAGAACTTTTGGGAACAACTAAAACTAGTTTCTCCTTTTTTGTTTTTGTTTCTAATTTTTTCCAAACATAAATAAGAATATAGGTTTATTATTATTGAATGTATAGGTGTTAGGGTCATGAAATTCTATTTTTTTTATTAATAACGAAGAAACGGAAACAAGAAAGGAGAACGTTACCAAACGGACCCTGAACATCTACTCACCAAAGAACTGACGGCTCCGACTAGAGGACGGCGATGATGATCGGAAAACATGAACGACTTTGGCTAGAAGACGGCGACGATGATCGAAAAGCACGGACGACTCCGACTAGAAGACGGCGACGGCTGGCGGACTGCAATGGCTGGGATAGAATTAAATCTTAATCGATGGCTGGCCTACTGACTGGATGTATGACGATTTGATCGTTGGGATGAAGATGTCGATTCAGATTTAGAGGGCACGTTATTTAAAAAAAAAAAAAAATATTTAGAGGGCACGTGAGAGATGAAAAGTTTTTCTTTTAACATTTTAACCTTTTTTTTTAATTTTTAATAGTTTAGGTTTTTATTTTTATTTTTTAATTTATTTGCCTAGTAAGCAAATGAAGTAGCGTTGTCATTATATCCACGTCAGCACATAACGGTCTAGTCAGCCTTCTGTTAAGTTATAGTTATGTCAGGGACCATTTAGAATGATTTTACAAACCTGGGAGACCAAAGTATACCTTTTGAAACTTCAGGGACCAAATAGACATCAATTTCAAACCTTGGGGACTAAAAGTGCATTTTCCCAAATTTAAATAGTAAAGAATTTATGAATTCAAGACCCAGTACTTCTAGTCTTACCAAGACTAATTCTTTTAAGAATAAAATCCGTAAAATTAGACCATGGGATCCCAAATATTCAATACAAAGAAGAAAGACCTGCTTCTCCAACCCAAACAGATATGGAAACGGGATCAACCTTCAAAAGTCAATTAAACGTTACTATATCTGAATTCAAATTAAACAAGGAAGCTCTTCAAAAGGAATTCATGTCTAAAGAAAACAAAAGAGACAGAATAGCCTTTTTTCAAAAATTATTCTGAAGAAGAAAGAAAGAATTTTAAAAAAGAATACTTCAAAACTCTTGAAAAACTTCAAGAAAACATAGCATTTTTCAGATGGTTTAGTCAAAGAAAAAAATATTCTCACATCCACAATTAAAGAAAAAGAAAAATGGAAAACCATTAGAAGGGGTGAAATTCCAGGTAATTTTTTTTTCCAATGGAAGATGATGAATTCAATAGCTTTTATAATGAGAAAATTATTGCACAACCATTTCAATTAATTAAAGGTTCCGACGAAAACAAGTCACCCACAAATAAAGAAATTAAAAGTTTACAAATCCAAAATAATTATTCAAATAGAATGCTAACGACAATAACAAAAACAAGTCGTTGAAGAATTAATTGAACCACGAAAAGAAGAAAAAAGGGATTTAACCATATTTAATCTCCCAGAGAAAATAAAATTAACCACAAAAAAAATCAAATAATTAATGAAATAGAAAAAATACTAAAAGCCTTAAAAATTAAACAAGACACTTCAAACGAAATTAATGTTCTTAACGATAGTGATGTAGATTCACTAATGGAAGAATTTAAAACTCTTCAAAATGAAGATTCACCTGCACAAGACATAAATAAAATTAGAAATTACAATCCAATGAATGAAAGAGATAAAATAGATTGGTATCAAAACCTTCTACGCCCGATATGAATTATGAACAAAAGGGAAAATTCTTTAGAAATACTCAATATGATGGACGGTTTATATACGTATGGAATATAGACGGAATGTCAGAATTTCAAATCTATGATGTTCTTCATGAAATGCTTATGCAGCCAATGCCTATGAAGCAAATGATAACACAGATCACCAAACAGTCAAATTAATAATAATAGGATTTACAGGAATCCTAAAAAATTGGTGGGAAAACTACCTTAGCCCAGGAAGTAGGGAAAAAATAAAAAGTCATAAATCAAAAGTTAAAAGAAAAAGGGAAATTAAAGAGGAAGGAAATGATCCTATGAAGATTGATCCATCAGTTTCTACTCAACAAGAAGTAGAAGTAGCAAATTTCAACAATAGCATTGGAAGGAGCCATTCATAGACAGCCTGCCAAGCTTTGTTGCAAAAAGAGTATACAACTCTTTAAATAAATTTCATAATTATCAAATTCCTTGGCTTAATTTAACATATGGACATAATTGCACAAATTATAGAATGTGGTTTAGACATATGTAATGAAATAGAAGTTCATAATAAAGTCCAAAAAACCATGAAAATGCATAAAAGAGAAATGAAATCTTTTTGTACTCAATATGATTGTGAAATGGTACAGGAACCAAATGCTTCCAAAAGAAAAATAATTAGAAGAAATTACAAATAATTAGAAGAAATTACAAATAATTTCTATTGGAACAAACAAAATTACATTCAAAAGAATCCAAAAAGGGAATATATTCCTAAGAAATACTACAAGAAAAGACATTATAAAAGGAACAATAAATCAAATCCAAAGTCTCATAAGAATGAGAAAAAAAAGGTTCGTTGTTATAAATGTCGAAAAAAAGAACATTATGCAAATAAATGTCCTAATAGAAGAGTAAATGAAATTGAAAATGAAGAAGAAGAATCCTACAGTACAGATTCATCATTTAGTAGTTCTGATAAAGAACTAGAAATTCAAGAACTAATGGAAGAAACCGATTCTGATATATCAAGTGATAATAATGAAACTTATGAAGAAGGAGTAAGAGCACGTGGAAAAACATGTGAAGGACAATGTATAAATCTCCTTAGTAATGAACAAGAAGTTCTTTTTCAAACCATCGATCACATAGACGATGAAGATTTAAAAAGAACTGTGCTCAAAACCTTAAAAGAATCCATAGAAAGCTCAAACCCTCAAAATTCAATTCTAAAGGAAAAAGTTATAAGACCAAGAAATTTAATGTAAATATTACAAAGAAAAGAAGAAACTAAACAAGTTTCCATAGCAAATTTACAATTTGAAATCAATTGTCTCAAAAAAGAAATTAAACAAAATTGAGAAGAACTCAAGAAATAAAGCAAGAAATCTATAATATTGAAAAAAAAAACAAACAAGAATCTTCTCATAAAGAAGGAGAGGGAGAAGATTTCCTAATAAATCAAATAAAAAAAATTCAATACCAAAAATGGTACTCTTTAGTTACATTAAAAATTCAAGACTTCACAATTACTTTAAAGGCTCTAATAGATTCAGGAGCAGATCAAGATTGCATACAACAAGGATTAATTCCAACAAAATATTTTGACAAAACAACAAAAAGATTAAGCAGTGCAAATAGCCAAAGCCTAAATATAAAATATAAATTACCAAATTTCCATGTTTGTAATAAAGAATTTTGCTTCGTAAATTCATTTCTCGTGGTAAAAGATTTAAAACAAGAATTAATGTTAGGAGCTCCATTCCTAACTCAATTATACCCCATAAAAATAACAGAAAATGGTCTAATCAGTGAAATTTTAGGAAAAAAATTTAATTTAAGTTCATAACCCCTATTCTCCCATACGATATTATGGGAATCAGTGAATTAAAACTAAATGAAGTGAAAAGAAAGCAAAAACAAATTCAATTTCTCAAAGAAGAAATTAGCTATAAAAGAATAGAAGAAAATCTAAAAGAATCTTCTATCAAAAATAGAATAAATGATGTTCAATGCAAAATTGAAAAAGTGATATGTTCAAATTTGCCAAATGCTTTTTGAGATAGGAAAAAGCATATAGTCAATCTACCATATGTTACAGAATTCAAAGAATCAGAAATACCCACAAAGGCAAGACCAATTCAAATGAATTCTAAATTATTAACGCATTGCAAAAAAGAAATTCAAGATCTTTTAGATAAAAAATTAATTAGGCCTTAAAAAAGCTCGTGGTCGTGCGCAACCTTCTACGTCAACAATAAAGCCGAGCAGAAGCGTGGTGTGCCCAACTTAGTCATCAATTACAAATCTTTGAACAAAGTTTTGGAATGGATAAGATATTCAATTCCTAATAAACAAGATTTATTAAAAAGAATTTCAAATGCTAAAATCTTTTCAAAATTTGATATGAAATTAGGATTTTGGCAAATTCAAATTTTTGAAAAAGATAAATATAAAACTATTTTCATTGTTCCATTTGGACAATACGAATGGAATGTAATACCATTTGGGTTAAAAAATGCCCCTTCAGAATTTCAAAAAATCATGAATGACATTTTTAAACATCTCAATATTTTCATTGATACTATTAAACCAAATGGTTTAGTGGTATCCTTACCCAAAATCAAACTATTTCAAACAGAAATTAGATTTTTTGGCTTTGAAATCCAAATGGGCCTTATTAAATCCATTCAATGGTCTATTGATTTTGCTTCAAATTTTCCAGATCAGATCCATGATAAAACCCAATTACAAAGATTTTTGGGTTGACTCAACTATGTGTCTAATTTCATAGAGAACCTTAGACCCATTTGCAAACCCATTTTTCAAAGATTAAAAAAGAGTCCACCTCCATGGACAGGAAAGCATACTAAAGCTGTTCAAAAAAGTAAAGCTTTAGTCAAATCAATTCCCTGTTTAAGTCTTCTCAATCCAAAAGCAACTCTCATAGTAGGGGCAGATGCTTCAAATATAGGATATGGAGGAATCCTCAAACAGTGTCTAGATAAGCACGAATCAATAATCCGATTCCACTCAGGAATTTGGAATGATACCCAGAAAAATTACTTCACAGTAAAAAGGGGCAATTGCATAGATGGCAAATTGGACCAAATTAATAGCAAATATAACACAGTTGCAAACTAATTGCATATATAGCAAAATTAATTGTACAAGACCAAAAAGTTGTCGTCAGATTCTATCTGTGTCTATCAGTGATAGACTCTGATTATTCAAAGTCTATCAGTGTCTATCGCTGATAGACTCTGATTAATCAAAATTTATCAGTGACTATCACTGATAGACTCCGATTAATCAAAGTCTATCAATGATAGTCACTGATAGATTTCAATTAACCGGAGTATATTATAGACACTGATAGACTCTGAATAATCGGAGTCTATCAGTAGACTGATAGATTATGATTAGTCAGAGTCTATCGCTGATAAACTCTGATAATCGAAGTCTATCAGATAGATTCTAATTAACTAGAGTCTATCAGTGTCTATCAGTAATACACTCTGATAGATTTTGCTATATTTGCAATTTTTTTTACATTGTGCTATAATTGTATATAATTCTTATTTGCCACCCACTGCAAATTCTCCAGTAAAAAAGGAGTTGCTAGCTATAGTCCTTTATGTTAAAAAATTCAAAGGTGAATTAATTAATAAAAAAATTCACCATAAAAACAGATTCTAGAGGATCCAAATTTGTTCTCAAAAAAAATGTTAAAAATCTCGTTTCAAAACAAAATTTTACCCAATGGCAAGCAATTTTATCATGTTTCGATTTTGAAATTTTGTCTATAAAAGGAGAGCAAAATGCCTTAGCTGATTACCTCTCAAGGGAGTTTCTAACTCCAAAACTCTCTCCTCTCTCTCTCTATCTCTAAAAAAGAAAAAAGAGCGAATGAGTGATAAGAAGGCAAAAGTCCCATATTCAAAGGGCAAAAGCCCATCTTCTTCAAGTACAACACCCTCTCCAATGAGTGTTGATCAATATGCAATGGAATTGGGATTTACTCCGGTAACACATTCCAAAACAAGGTTCGTCGGTATACGACTCGGATCGACCATGGAGTCATCTACTCCACCTCCAAGGCCTTCGGCCAACTTAGTCTGTCTCTCAGGTGGAGTTGTTCAAAATGAGACCTCCTGTCTCACCATCTTCAAAACCGAGATCATCTATCTCACCTCCTTCAACATATTCTCAGGCAGTTACTCCAGAAAAGAGGTTTGTACCTCGATCTGAGATTAAAACATATTTTCAAAAATCCTTGGTTATCAATGAACCACTGAACCAGAGTTTCAAGGCCTCAAATTAGAGGAAACCATTTCAAACATGTATACTTCAGGATTTAATTTTATCCCTAAAGATCTCAACAAAACCAGAACCTTTTATGAGTTTATTCTCATTGATACAAAATCAGTGGAAATAACTCATATTCCACATAAAAATGATCCCTCAAGGATTGCATATTCCAAGCTTAAAATTTTCAAAGCCTTGAATCCTACCCACTAGAATCAAGGTCTCTACACAGACAAATATTTTTTCAAGCCTTTCATGCCACAGACTTATTCTTATCAGGACTATATAAGAGTCTGGTACAATGTTATGTGGTATTCAAATTATAACCATTCATGGTTCATTTCCTTTGTCAAAATGCCTACAAAATCAATTTTCCATTGTGGTTCATTCAATGGTAGGAATGTCGGATGATATTTTACCAACACCCTTGCAAGAATCATATTTCTACTTCGCAAGGACAATCCAAAAAACGACATTTCACAATTCAATGAGATTCTGTTTATATTTCCAAATACCATGGATATTTTGCTGGAATTTCTCAACCTGCTCATATCCTCAATACAAGACAATTACAAAAATTCTAAAAATCAAATACTGGGACAAATACAATTTCCAGCATGCCACCATCAAGAACATTAAGGAGTGGTTCGCAGAGAATGACTACCTTCAAGATTTTGATCTTAAAAAGAATGCAAAATTCTTAAATGACAAATCAAAGCGTCTGGCAGCTCTTGCAAAGACTACATCAGATGCAGATTTCCAGAGGATTATTCAAATGGCTGCTTTGACTTCATCACGAAGCAATTCTCCAACATTCTTCGTTCAGGAAGATGAAGTTGAACTAGAGTGCGATTTGGACGACTCATTTCTCGACTCACAACCTATGTGAGCTCCGAATCAATTAAAATTTCATGTTTCGCAAAGAAACAAATAGTGTTCATAAGGGATGCTTCATAAAGAAATATTTCCATCATAATTATAAAAAAAAAATTAAAAAAAAATAGGAAAAAAAATGTATATCCTCATCTCTAGACTTAATAGGTATAAACTTTGTAAATATTCTAGTTTACACTGTAAATACATTTCTGCCAATCAACTTGAAGAAAATATTTTGAAGCATGAGAGCAATAAAAACAAAAGATTATGAGATTTTGAAGACGATGATTATTGGTAAGTCCTTGAGTTCGTTCGATAGCGTCTAGTTTGGTGGTCCTGGCAGTAAGTCCCAAGAAGGCAGTGAGTCCATTGGTCAGCCTTTAATCAACCTAGCGCAAACGAATAATGGGAGGAATCAATAATTCAGCCGACAAAAAATCAGATCAAAAGAAGGGAAAAACTGCATCATCTTATCTTCTCCAAAAATCTGGCCGGCAATATTCGATCTCATCTTTTACCATGTAAAGAGTCTTGCATTTACGTAGAAGAAATGTTTTGCTTTTACCTTTTCTCTTTATAAGATTGATTTTACTCTTTGTCTTTTTACTTTTGTAGGATTGATTTTACTTTTTGTCTTTTTACTTTTGTAAGATTGATTTTACCATTTGACTTTTATCTTTTGTATTTTACACATTGTAAATTATTGGGATTCTATCCTAATAATATAAGTCTATCCTTTTAATTTAATTGCTCGATGATAACCGCAAAGAGAATTAGGATCGATTACAACAGGATAGCAAGTTCGAATATTCAAGCTTTACAAGAGAGGATAGCTTGAAGAATTTCGAATTCTACCTTAGCAATACAATTTTGAAGTCGAAGTCTTTTATAGGCCCCAGACTTCAAAATTAATTGAATACAGAAAATTAAAAAATAAGATCGAATCATCAGGACAGGACCCCTGATAGATTCGTTGGAGAAAATTAAAAGAGATCGAATCATTAGGACAAGACCACTGATAGATTCCTTGGAAAATTAAAAGGATAGACTTACATTATTGGGATAGAATCAATCTTACAATGTGTAAAATACAAAAGATAAAATACAAATGGTAAAACCAATCTTACAAAAGTAAAAAGACAAAAAGTAAAATCAATCCTACATCCTACAAAAGTAAAAAGACAAAAAGTAAAATCAATCCTACATCCTACAAAAGTAAAAGGACAAAGAGTAAAATCAATCTTTCAAAAACAAAAGATAAAAACAAAACATTTCTTCTACATAAATGCAAGACTTTTTACATGGTAAAAGATGAGATCAAATATTGCCGACCAATTTTTTGGAGAATATAAGATGATGCAGCTTTTTCCCTTCTTTTGATCTGATTTTTTGTCGGCTAAATTATTGATTCCTCCCATTATTTGTTTGCGTTGGGCTGATTACAGGCTGACCAATGGACTCACTGCCTTCTTGGGACTTACTGTCAGGACCACCAAACTAGATGTTGTCGAATAAACTCAAGGACTTATCAATAATCTTCGTCTTCAAAATCTCATAAACTTTTGCTATAATTACTGTCCTGCTTCAAAATATTTTCTTCAAGTTGATAGAAAAGAAAACTCTCGCCCGACTCAAAATGCTAAATCAAAAGGTAAAAGAAATGTCTCATGTTACAAATGTAACAAAGAAGGACATTATGCAAATAACTGTCCAAATAGGAAAATAAATCAATTAGATATCACTGAAGAATATTCAGAATATTCTGATAGTTCAGAAGAAGACCTGAGAATTCAAGAATTAGAAGAGACAAATTCTGAAATATCAAGTCAAAGTGAATGTGATATTGAACAAGGAGTTAAAGCTTGTGCATGCGAAGGACAATACATAAACGTCCTAACAAACGAGCAAGAAGCTTTCTTTCAATCAATAGACCATATAAATGATGAGGAAATGAAAAAGATAATTTTAAAAACTCTAAAACAATCTTTAGAGTCTACTAGTTGTCAACCGATCCAGTCAAAAGAAAAGAAATCAGGGAAAGGAATCTCCACGAAATTCTTCAAAGAAAAGATGAATTAAAACAAGCTTCAATTCAAGATCTGCAATTTGAAATCAACAATCTCATGAAAGAAATTCAACAGAATAAAGAAGAAATTCAAGAAATAAAACAGGAGATAAATAGTCTCAAAATAAATAGAGAAATTCAAAATTTTGACGAAGACGAAGGAGAAAACTTCCTAATAAAGACACAATACCAAAAATGGTATTCTCTCGTGACACTAAAAATAGAAGATTTTAAAATTATCCCAAAACCTCTGATAGACTTAGGAGCAGAACAAAACTGCATATAGCAGGGATTAATACCAACTAAATACTTTGAAAAAACTACTGAAAAGTTAAGTAGTGCTAACGGACAGAGTTTAAAAATATCAAATTTAAGCTACCAAATGTCCATATTTGTAATGAAGAATTCTGTTTTATAAACTCTTTTGCCCTAGTAAAAGATCTAAAACAGGAACTGATTTTAGGAACCTCATTTTTAACTCAGTTATATCCAAAAAAAAATAACTGAAAAATGACTAGTCAGTAAAATACATGATAAAGAAATAATTTTTGAATTCAGAACTCCAATCTTTCCATATGAAATTATGGAAATCAGTGAATTAAAAAATGAAGAGATAAAAAGAAAACAAAAAAAAAAAAAATCATATTTCTTAAAGAAGAGATTAGTTACAAAAGGATAGAATGATCCTTCTATCAAAATAAAAATAAAATAGAAAAAGAAATATGTTCAAATCTACCCAATGCATTTTGGGATAGGAAAAAACACATAGTAAATCTTCCATATATAAAAGATTTTAAAGAATCAAATATTCCCACAAAGGCGAGACCTATTCAAATGAATGCGGAGTTTCTAACATTATGTAAGAAAGAAATACAGGAATTAGTCAACAGACCATTAAAGAGCCCCTGGTCATGTGCAACCTTCTACGTCAACAACGCAGCCAAATAGGAGCGTGGTGTGTCCAGGTTAGTTATTAATTACAAACCTTTAAACAAAGTTTTAGAAAGGATAAGATACCCAATTCTAAATAAACAAGATTTACTTAAAAGAATTTCCAATGCTAAAATATTATCAAAATTTGATATGAAATCTGGTTTTTGGCACATTCAAATTTCTGAAAAAGATAAATACAAAACTGCTTTTAATGTTCCGTTACAATACAAATGGAATGTTATGCCTTTTGAGCTAAAAAACGCCCCATCAGAATTTCAAAAAATCATGAATGATATTGTTCACACGTAACTTCAGAGATGAAGACACGTGGAGTAAACGTATGTTTGTATTAATGTTTGTATGCGTGTGGGTGTACAATCTCTAATGTTAATCCTCTGATTCTCTCTCTTGTGTGTAAATGTGTTTCACTCGAGAGTTGGAACGCTTGATCTCGAGTCTGAAGCTTCAATGGATTCTTGGAGCTTGAAGTCTTCCAGTCTTGAATGAGTCTTCCAGTCTTGAATGAGTCTTCAGTCTTCAAGAAATGTTCAGCACTTTGAAATTTATGGACTACAGGGAGTCTTCAGTCTTCAATCTTGATGGAGTTTCTCTGAATCCTCTGACTCTCTGGCTTGGAGCTTCCAAATTCTGACCCCTGAAATGGAGGTGTACTCCTCTATTTATAGAGTTCTCCAAGATGGGCCCGAGTGACTTTTGGACCTAACAACTTGGGCTTTGGGCTTTAATGGTCTTGGGCTCAACTATTCAGTCTTGGGTTTGGTTTATATTTGACCCAAAACCATATGACCCAAATATTTAAAAGACTCAAATTTGATCCAATTAATTATTTTGTTAATTAATTTGTCAAATTAATTAATTTGATCAAAATAATGTATTTTTAATTAATTGATCAAATAGAAATTTGGCTCTATAAATTTATAATTGGTCAACTTTGTCTTTAAATTAAATTTGGGACACATGTCAATTTATAATTGGTCCCAAATTTAATTAATTATAATTTCGTCATTAATTTCATGTAACAACGTGGCAACTTGTGATTGGTCAAAATTTCTCCTTCAACAAATGCCCCCTTCTCGAGATTTAGGCACAAATTATGTGCGGATGAATCTCGAAAAGAAATTATTTGGAATCAAAACTTAAGTTTTTTTGTTTTTTTGACTCCACTTGATATGTCAATCAAACTATGGAATTTGGTCCAAATTTTGATTTTTTTTTTCACACATCTTTTACATCAATTTAATCAAAATTCAAATTTTTGTTTTTCTTTTTTTTTTTTTAAACAAAATTTTGATCTTGCTTGTGACTTGAATCTCAATAGAATTTGAATTTGAGTAATGATCAAATTCTACTTAATTTGATATGAATTTAAAGCATAACATTTTTTTTTTATTTTT
Source organism: Luffa aegyptiaca (assembly GCA_017139565.1). Classification (NCBI taxonomy): domain Eukaryota; kingdom Viridiplantae; phylum Streptophyta; class Magnoliopsida; order Cucurbitales; family Cucurbitaceae; genus Luffa; species Luffa aegyptiaca. The sequence goes on along the minus strand of CM029402.1, from coordinate 41,891,284 downwards.
TTTAATTTCACTCAAGTTTAATTTGGGATTGAATTATGATTATACCCAAATTAACTTAAGATAAACTCAACTTCAAACAGAGAATTTGGAATAAGGCTTGATTGAGGTAAATATTAAGTTCTATCCAAAATTTGGTTAAAGGAATGAAATTTTAATATACCCTTTCAAATTTAATTTGGATAAGAATTTAGTTACATCCCAATTCAATTTAATTCAAATTGAACCAAATTTGAAACCTATCCAACCTATCTTTTGATTTAAAATTGGACTAACTTGAATCTATCTCTCAAATTGATTTGAATCAAATTTCACTCTTGGATTAGGATTTGAATAAACACTCTTAATTTGATAAGACTTTAATTAAAGATAAGATTCAATTTAGAATCAAATAAGATATTATCTTTACCTTATTTGAATCTAAGATCATTCTTCTATAAATAGCCATGATATACCGCTGCTTCCACTACTTTCGCACACACATGACATGTATATATATGAGTATGACATATGATGGTTGCTATTGTGAGTTCATACACAATACAAAGATTTTTTTTCTTTTCTGTGTACTGCCGCAAATTCATTTTTTTTTTTTTTTTTACAATTTCGCTACCTCTTGTTCTGTTTCCGTGTGTGTGTTTTAGGTTTTTTTTTTTTTTGATAATAGGTGGGGAGGGGGATTCGAACTATAGATCTTGTGGTTATCAGTACACCTTTATGCCAGTTGAGCTAAGCTCTTGTGTTTTAGGTTAAAGTCACATAATTTTTTTTATTATTATTATCATTTGCCACTACATCCTATATACACATATTTCAAATTTTTTTTTGTTTTAAATACATATGATCAGTGGCGGATACAGAACTTTCTGTCAGGGGGCTTGATATATTTTGATATTAGTTTGTTCGATAGAGAATATGATTGATATTTTTTAAGGTAAAATACCATTTTTGTCACTTTTGGTCTCATTCAATTTTAGTCCATGTACCTTTAAATGTCCAAATTTAGTTATTGTACATTCAATAAATCTAAAAAGTAGTTATTATCGTTATTTGAAGTTAATTTTCTAAAACTTGGTAAAATAATAATAATACTTTTCATTCACGAAAATACACAATGTAAATATATTTCCAAAACATATGGAGTGAGGTTGATAAAGACTATTTTTTTTTTTTTTTTTGGAAAAGTCAATAATAAACAAACAGGAGGGACTAATTTTAAGATTTATTAATAGTACGGAGACTAAATTTGTAAATTTGAAAATACAAGAACTAAAATAAAACAAGTCTCACAAGACATACTAAAATGACATTTCAACCTATATTTTTTTTTATATAAATATATATAAAAAATGAAACATAAATAATAATTATAACTTTTTGTTTTATAATAATTATAGTTTCTTATAGGATTAATTATCAAATTTTAATTTACTAAAATTTAAACATATTTCTATTCATTCCTAAGAAAAAATAACCAAGTCTTCTAAAAAAAAAGAAAAGAAAAAATAACCAATTTTAAAGAAAAAATTACAAGAAAAATTAAATATTATATATTGTAATATTATGGGCTTACTATTTATTTATTATTTTTATTTATTTATTTATTTTTATTTTTGAGAAGGATCTGGACTTACTATTTATATTTATATATACACACATTTTTTATATTAAAGGAAACATTTTATTTACCCATATACTGGGAACGAAACATTTAAACTTACCGTGTAAAACAAAAAAATTCTAACGCTACACAGGAAAAAATGAAAACTTCAGGACTCGAACCCAAACACGCAGGGGGGTTTGAGGAGTGCATACCGCTGGAGCAAACTCCTAATATGAAAATTTAACTGAATTTTTTAATATTAATTCTATAAACTCTGAAGTCCAGGAGGGGCTCGAGTCCCCCCCGAACCTACTGTAGATCCGCCGCTGCATATGATGGCACATATGCACTGCCGCCACTTCAACATTTGCCCTTTTTTTATTTTTATTTTTTTTTTAATTTTTCCTTCACGTTTTCTATTTTCTTTTTTTTTTTATTTTTTTTATGTTTTTTTTTTGTTTTATTCGGTTGTATGGCCCAAATTTTTTTGACAACCTGGAAGCCTTTTTTTTTTTTTTGTGGTCTTCTGTGTATATGTTAACCCTTATGCTCATGTGCTTATCAAAACGTATTGTACTTTTTTTTTTAATCATCATCATTTTGTCGCTAAAATTCAATTTAATTTCGTGAGAGTTTTTTTTTTAAGAGAAACACAAGGTTACGTCTGCCGCAAATTTAAGAAAACCCTATTATTTTTTTCTTTTTTTTTTTTTAATTTACATACATGTCCAGCTGCAAGTTTTGTTTTTTTTTTTTTTTGTTTCTTTTTTTTTTTTATTTACCGCAAGTCTTTTTTTTTTCTTTTTTTTTTTTAATTTCTTTCCCTTTGCTTTTCTTTCTTTCTTTTTTTTTAATAAACAATTATTTTTTTTAGCTCATATTTGTCTAGGATTGCATGTTTTTTTAACACTGCCGCAACATTTTTTTATTTAGTTTTTTTTTAATTCTTGTTTTTTTTACTTGCTTTTTTTTCTTTCTTTGACCGCTTGCATGCCAATTTTCTGTTTCTCAATTTTTTTTTTTGCCGCTAATTATCTTTCTTTCTCCGTAGGATTTGAAACTAACAAATTTATTTGACGATCCCCTAAGGCACAACATTAATCTTTGTCTACCATTTGGAAGGAATATACATATTCAAACTTTTTTTTTTTTGAACATGCATATATTCCATTGGCGTCTTTATTGAATGTGCACATATGAACTGCTTTGACTGTTCCATAGAGCTTTTTGTCTCCTACTTTTTTTTTTTCTTTGCACATATATTATTGCAATTTGTTTCTTTCTTGCTTGAATGTGTAAGCATTGTGCAACAGTCGTCACCAAATTCACTTGCAGTGATTTCACTACCTGTCTAGACCAGTCACTTTGATGACTGTAGTTTCCTGCAGGGGTGATCATCAGACTCGTCTATAATGATTGTCATCAACTTCATTTGCAGTGATTTCAGTGATTTCACCACCTGTCTAGACCAGTCACTTTGATGATTGTAGTTTCCTGCAGGGGTGGTCACCAGATTTGCCTACAATGGTCGTCATCAAATTCACTTGCAGTGATTTCACCACCTGTCTAGACCAATCACTTTGATGATTCTAGTTTCCTGCAGGGGTGGTCACCAGATTTGCCTACAATAGTCGTCATCAAATTCACTTGCAGTGATTTCACCACATGTTTAGACCAGTCACTTTGATGACTGTAGTTTCCTGCAGGTGGTCACCAGATTTGCCTCCAATGGTCGTCATCAAATTCACTTGCAGTGATTTCACCACCTGTCTAGACCAGTCACTTTGATGATTGTAGTTTCCTTCAGGGGTGGTCATCAGACTCGTCTACAATTGACGTCATCAACTTCATTTGCAGTGATTTCACTACTTGTCTAGACCAGTCACTTTGATGACTGTAGTGTCTTACAGGGTTGATTACCTTTTTTTTATGATTGATTATTTATGCATCATTTTCTTGCTTTCATAGCTTCTTGGACAAGATTGACATCAATTTTTTTTTGTGTAGAAAAACTTATCTCCATCATGGTGTACTTCATTGAGCATCCTGATCCCGAGAAAAACTACTTAGTCATCTTGAAGGATAGAGATCAACCTGTTGAAAATGAAGTCATTCTTCATGTAGGAGAGACGGTGCACTTTAGAACATTGCAGCCTTCCTTAGATAGTTCTAGAGTCCAATCTAGATGGTCTGAGGGAAGGCCCTTGAATCAAGAATCTCCCTCCCTGCAATAAAGGCATGGTTCTGACAGATGACGACAAGCTATCATTTTGGCATTCCTCATTCTTTATAAGTAATCGATCATGCTTCTTATCTTCTCGATGTGGGTCTTCGTTGGTCATTGAATCTTATAATCCTTGTCGATTTAGCCGACAACTTGGATTTTATCAAGACGTGCCAAACGATCTAAGTGAAGAAGTTCCTGATGCAAACTTAGATAATTTATTGCGCCTTTAGTTGATATGTGTTCGAGCAAAAACATTGTCTCAAGTTTATCTCCCTACACACACGATGAAGCCACACATCCAAATTACCCAATGCTACCGGAGGTGGTGGTTGGCAAAAATTGGAAATTATCTTGAAGAAGGCATAGAAAAGTTGGTGGCTAGTGTTATTCCTCATCCTCCCAAGCCGAAATTTCCCAAAGAGATCGGTAATGACAACGGAGGCAAAAGAATTCGAATGTTTGAACCGGTGAATTTCGTTCTAGGGATAATGATGGTAGTCAGAGCAGTAGTGGCGATCATCATTGGAAAAGGTCTAAAAAGTCCAATCAACCATTAGTATGTGAAGATGAATTTTTTGATGGAGTTCCTAGCGCATCACAATTTCCTGAACTCCTTGCACCACTGGTAAGTGTTTTCATTCCTTCTTCATTATAATATTTTACTATTATTATTATCATTATTACTTACTTTTTTTTTTTTTTTTTGCAGTCACCTTTAAATGATCCCCTTATAGAAGCCGAGGGGCATCATAGTCCTTCTTTTGTGAGTTCATACGTTTTTTATTTTGTAGCTGCACGTGTGGGCAATTCCAAAGCACCAATGGATAGAGTTGTGACTCAATCTTGTCATCCTGTAACTGATGAAATTCCTAGACAAATGAAGACAACAACCCATGCAGTTGCGTCTGAGATCTCTGATTATTGTGCTGACAATGTGATTTCCAACTATAGGAAACAGGCTACCCTTGCCCTGTGGGAGAGCATACACCAGAAGATCATACGCACTCCCTTCGACAAAATACCTCGTCTTGAACAAGAGACAGTCAAAATACTTCATGCAATTTCTGAGACTCCTGCACCCGGCTTGGATCCTCTTAAAGAAACTGTAAGTGTGTATTTCAAGAAGGTAGAGAAGTATAACCAACTGCAGTCGTCATTTTCTTCTCAATTAACTTAGGAGAGTAAGAATCGCCAATCGGAAGAGACTAAGTTTAGTTTGGAGAAGATACTATACACTGAAAGTGAACTACTCACAGCGAAAGGTATACTTCAGCAACAACATCTACAAGCATTGCGAGAAGAAGAAGAATTGGAAGCTAGGCTCGAAGCTGTGAAAGCTAAGCGAGGTGAGATTTCTAAATTGATTTTCGAGAAGAGGGACCTTTTAAAACAACATCAACTCGAGGCTGCCAAACTGCGAGAAACTATAAGTAGTATTGAAGATGCCCCTGTTCTTACTAATGTTGATGCTAAAACTCTGACGATACTTCGTGGAATGTTGGAAGATGCACAAGAAGAGCTGAAGAACTACAAGTGGATACCGTGATTAGACTTCATTTTATTTTTTGATATCATTGTATCACCTTTTTTTGTGTCATTTTTTTATCGAAGATATCTACATTTTGTTTTGTAATAGGCAAAATTTTTTATTCAACATCAGACTTGTTTCGCATAATGAATTGATTTTTTTATTATTATTCAGGAATGAATTTCCTTTTACCAACATGGAATAATGATTTTTTTTTTTATTTTATGGATTGAGCTTAAAATTTCCTTTAAGTTGCCTACGTACCCATTAATAAACGGGATCAAGTCATAACATAGTTCAGAGTACAAATTTGATTTTTTTTTTGGGTCGTTCACCTTTTTAACTCATGTGGGCTAGGAGTATCATGCAATTTAGGCTCTTGCGATATGGAGCATTACATCTCCCACATAAAATTTTTTAAGAAATTTTCCATTTATCGGGCCTATTCTTAATCTGTCTTTGTTCACGATCTTGTATGCTCCGTTTGTGTAGACTTCTTTGACGACGTACGGTCCATCCCATTTAGGTCTGAATTTGTTCCCTGTGTGTCGTGTCGTGATGATGGGTCTTCGAACAACGAGTACAAGATCACCAACTTGAAATGATCGAAGCTTCACATTCTTATTAAAGGCTTTAGACATGCGTGCTTGGTAACATTACAATACTTGTTGAGCCTCTAACCTTCTTTCATCAAGTGCTTCTAACTCTTGAAGGCACAACCTAGCATTATCTTTTGTTGTCAACCGTTCTTGGACAGCCATCCTTAATGAGGGAATCTCTCTTTCTAACGGGAGCAAACCTTCTACCCCATAGACGAGGGAATAAGGTGTGACCCCTGTAGGAGTACGATGAGTAGTTCGATAAGCCCACAACACTTCACCGATCTTTTCTTGTCAATCTCTCTTTGTCTTGGAGACTACTTTCTTTAGTAAGTTACACAACGCCTTATTGAATGCTTCTGCCAACCCATTTGTCGCAGCATTGTACATAGAGAACTTGTATTGGTTGAAGTTAAACTTCTCACACAACTTGTCCATTAGGCCATTGGAGAACTGTCTTCCATTATCTGTCACAATACGATGAGGGATACCGTATCGATAAATTATATGAGTTCGAACGAAATCCACAACATTTTCTTTCTTGCCTTCTTTCAATGCGACAGCTTCAGCCCATCTTGAGAAATAATTCATCCCTGCAAGAATGTAAGAATGTCCTGCTGAAGACTTAGGTGTTATTGGGCCAACAAGGTCAAGCCCTCAAGCTTCAAAAGGCCATGAAGCTATGGTCGGATGGAGAGGCTCTGATGGCTGATGTATGAAGTTTGCGTGGAATTGACAAGCTTTACACTTCTTTGCATATTCCATCGAGTCTCGAATCATTGTAGGCCAATAATAACCCATCCTTTTTAGTTGAAACTGGAGTTTTTGACCCGATCGGTGGGTGCCGCAAACACCTGAATGTGTCTTATCTAATGTCTTTGTTGCTTCTTCCTTTCCAAGGCATCGAAGGAAGAGTCCATCATAAGAACGACGATAAAGGGTCTCCTTGTAGTAGATAAATCGGGCGCCTCTTCTTCGTATATCGACCATACGTATGGGACCTGTGAAAAGTCTTCCATGTTGAAGATAATCTATAATAGGTTGTCGTCAGTCCTCTTCTTCAATTGCAAAAACAGAGATCATATTTGTTTCTTGACTTTCATCTTCTATTGGTGGCACAATCCACTTCTGACAAAGTGAGATGTTCATCGAGATATCCTCTAGGTGGGCCAGTCGCCAAATTTGCTAGAACATCTGCATTTTTATTTTCTGATCTCGGAACATGCTCCAGTACTATACTGTCAAACCTTTCTAGCAGTTGTATTGCATAGATGAAATAAGGCTTCAAGTCTTTATGCTTCACTTCATACTAGAGTAAGAGTTGGCTAACGACCAACTTTGAATCACCATAGACCTCTATATATGTTATGTCAATTTCCAAGGCCATTTGGTGGCCAATTATCAGCGCTTGATATTCAGCAACATTGTTTGAGCACAATTCACCAAGCATGAAGCTGTAGGGGAGCATGTGTTTCTCGGGCGAAATAAAGACGACTCCTGCCCTTGCTTCGCTTCTTCGTGCTACACCATCAAAGTACATGGTCCAGGGTTCCGTGATTTCAACATAGAAGACTTCTTCATCAGGTAAGTCTTCACATAACTTCCAATCCGATGGTACTAGATGATTCGCCAAGAAATCGGCTAATGTCTGCCCCTTAACCGCCTTTTGAGGCACATAAACGAGGTCATATTGTTGGAGTAAGATTGCCCACTTAGCTAGGCGTCCAGAAATAACTAGCCTTGATAAAACGTACTTGATAGGATCGGCCTTCGCGACCAAGTGCACTGTGAAAGCTTGCATGTAATGCCTCAACTTGTCAATAGCGAAGAAAAGAGCAAGACACATTTTCTCAATGGGTGAGTAATTTATCTCAACTCCATTCAGAGTCCTGCTTAAGTAATAAAGGGCTCGTTCTTTTCCTTTCTCACCTTCATGTGTCAATAACGCTCTGAGTGGTCTTTCTTGAGCAGCGATGTATAGTATCAACGGCTTTCCAGCTATAGGGGCTCCTAAGACAGGAGAATTAAGCAAATATTTCTTAATGCTTTCAAAAGCGTTTTGACATGTTTCATCCCAGTCGAATTTTTCTCCTTTCCTCATTAGCCTATGAAAATGTTGGGATCGACCGGCTAAGTTAGAGATGAATCTTCGAATGTAGGCCAGACGACCTTGCAGGCTTCTCAACTCATGTAAGTTTTTAGGCCTTGGCATCTTTTGAATGGCGTCAATCTTTGACTGGTCTATTTCGATTCCTTGATGTCTAACAACGAACCCAAGGAATTTCCCAGAAGTAACACTGAATGCACATTTGAGACGGTTCATCCTCAATTGATACTTTCTCAAACGATCAAATACCACTTTTAGATTCTTCAAGTGATCTAGTCCTCTCTCTGACTTAACAACAAGATCATCAACATAACACTCGACATGTTTTTGCAGCATATCGTCGAAGACCTTTTGCATAGCACGTTGATAAGTAGCACCAGCATTCTTTAATCTAAAGGGCATCACTTTGTAACAGTATATCCCTTTTATAGTTCGAAAGGCTGTCATTTCTTCATCTGCAAGAGCCATTCGAATCTGGTTATAACCCGATGATCCATCCATAAAAGACAAAGCTTCATGTCCTGTGGTGGCATCCACCATGATTTCTGTGATTGGCAGTTGAAAATCGTCTTTTGGACATGTGTAATTCAAATCACGAAAGTCAACGCAAACACGAAGTTGTCCATTCTTCTTTCTAACAGGAACAATGTTGGCTATCCACGTAGGGTATTTTACCTCACGGATGAATCCTACTTCTATCAACTTATTGACCTCTATTTCAATTTGAGGGATAAGTTTCGGGCGAAAGCGTCGCTGAGCCTGCTTGACTGGTTGATACCCCTCTTTAATTGCGAGATGATGGACAACTACTTTTGGATTAAGTCCAGACATCTCTTTATATGACCAGGCGAAGATATCTCTATATGAAGCGAGTAAACTCATATATTCACCTTCTTCTTCGGGAGTAAGTGACGCGCTTATAAAAGTTGGGTGCGACTCTTCTGGTGTACCCAGGTCTACTTCTTTAAGCTCATCCACTGTAGATTCGCTGACGTCTTCAAATAATAAAGGTGCTTCGTCCTCATCTACTTCAGACATTTCGACCTTTGTTTCTTCTTCAACAGTGATATGAAGGCAAGAGGCTTGTTCTTCTTCCTGGTCACTATCTTCTTCTGAAGGATTGGTGATGACAACATCACGTCTCTTTACCTTCAAGGAACCATCCATATCGACAGTAACAAGGGTTTTTCTTTTTATTCGTGAAGGAACTACACTACGAATTTCTCCATCGGCCTTCGTGATCTTTTCAGTATTCATCGCATCTTCATATTGAAGTCGGTGACAAATCGACGAAGCAGACTGCTCTTTTTTGTCTCTTCTCGTGGTAACACTTAACCTCTGAAAAACTGATGGTCCAGTCATATCCAGAGTTGAAAATGTGCTCTCTTCTTCCCCAATGGGCATATTTAACCTTCGAAAAACTGAAGGTCAAGTGACATCCGGAGTTGAAAATGTACTCTCTTCTTCCCCAATGAACATATTTAACCTTCGAAAAGCTGAAGGTAGAGTGACATCCGGAGTTGAAAATTTACTCCCTCCCCGACACAAAAGAAGTCTGATCACGATATCCACTTGTAGTTCTTCAGCTCTTCTTGTGCATCTTCCAACATTCCACGAAGTATTGTCAGAGTTTTAGCATCAGCATCAGTAAGAACAGGGGCATCTTCAATACTACTTATAGTTCCTCGCAGTTTGGAAGCCTCGAATTTATGTTGTTTTAAAAGGTCCTCCTTTTCGAAAATCAATTTAGAAATCTCACCTCGCTTAGCTTTCACAGCTTCGAGCCTAGCTTCCAATTCTTCTTCTTCTCGCAATGCTTGCAGATGTTGTTGCTGAAGTTTACCTTTCGCTGTGAGTAGTTCACTTTCACTGTACAGTATCTTCTCCAAACTAAACTTAGTCTCTTCCAATTGGCGATTCTTACTCTCCGAAGTTAATTGAGAAGAAAATGATGACTGCAGCTGGTTATACTTCTCTACCTTATTGAAATACGCACTTACAATTTCTTTAAGAGGATCAAAGCCGGGTGCACGAGTCTCAGAAATTGCATGAAGTATTTTGACTGTCTCTTGTTCAAGACGAAGTATTTTGTAGAAGGGAGTGCGTATGATCTTCTGGTGTATGCTCTCCCACAGGGCAAGGACAGCCTATTTCCTATAGTTGGAAATCACATTGTCAGCACAATAATCAGAGATCTCAGACGCAGCTGCATGGGTTGTTGTCTTCATTTGTCCAGGAATTTCATCAGTTACAGGATGACAAGATTGAGTCACAACTCTATCCATTGGCGCTTTGGAATTGCCCACACGCGCAACTACAGAATCAAAAACTTCTGGACTCACAAAAGAAGAACTATGATGTTCCTCGGCTTCTATAAGGGGATCATTTAAAGATGACTGCAAAAAAAAGTAAGTAATAATGATAATAATAATAGTAAAATATTATTATGAAGAAGAAATGAAAACACTTACCAGTGGTGTAGGGAGTTCAGGAAATTGTGATGCGTTAGGAACTCCATAAAAAAATTCATCTTCACATACTGATGGTTGATTGGAATTTTTAGACATTTTCCAATGATGATCGCCACTACTGCTCTGACTACCATCATTATCCCTAGAACGAAATTCACCAGGTTCAAACATGTGAATCCTTTTGCCTTCGTTGTCATTACCGACCTTTTTGGGAAATTTTGGCTTGGGAGGAAGAGGAATAGCACTAGCCACCAACTTTTCTATGCCTTCTTCAAGATAATTTCCAATTTTTGCCAACCACCACCTCCGATAGCATTGGGTAATTTGGATGTGTGGCTTCATCACGTGTGCAGAGAGATAAACTTGAGACAATGTTTTTGCTCGAACACATATTATCCAAAGGCGCAATACATTATCTAAGTTAGCTTCAGGAACTTCTTCACTTAGATCGTTTAGCACATCTAGGTAAAATCCAAATTATTGGCTAAATCGACAAGGATTATAAGATTCAATGACCAACGAAGACCCACATCGGAAAGATAAGAAGCATGATCGAATACTTATATTCTTCAAGTTGACTGGCAGAAATTTACAGTGTAAACTATAATATTTACAAAATTTACACCTATTAAGTCTAAAGATGAGAATGTATTTTTTTTTTAACAATGATGATGGGAATACTTCTTTATGAAGCAACCCTTCACTATTTGTTTCTTTGTGAAACAGGAAAGTTTAATTAATTTGGAGCTCACATGGGTTGTGAGTCGAGACATGGATCATCCAGTTCGTAATCTGGTTTGTTCTCTTCTCTTTGTGCAAAAGAAGCAAGAGATTCACAACTTCTTGAAGAAGTTGACATTTGAAGAATTCTTTGGAAGTCTGCATCAGAGGCCGTCTGAGCAAGAGCTACCAGAAGTTTGGATTTGTCATTTAGGAATTATGCATTCCTTTTGATGTCGATATCTTGGAGATAATCGTTCTGTGCGAACCATTCTTTTATTTTTTTTATGGTGATGTCCTAAAAATTATTTTTATCCAACCATTTAATTTTTAAGATCTATGTGATCGTTTTGTATTGGGGATGGTTGCTGGTAGAGAAATTCCAGCAAAAAATCCACGGGATTTGCAAGTATAAACAGAATCTCATAGAATTATGAAATGTTGTTTTTTGGATATTCCTTGCAAAATGATAATAAGATTCTTGCAAGGGTGTCGACAATATATCATACGTCATTCCGAATGTATTCCACCATTGAATGAACCAAAGAGGGGAATTGATTTTATTGGCATTTTGATAGAAAGATATAAACCATGAATGGCGTTATAGTTTGAATACCACATAACATTGTACCAAGCTCTTATGTAATCTCGGTAAGAGTATGTTTGTGGTACGAAGGGTTTTGAGAATGATTTATCAGTATAAAGACCTTGGTTCCAATGGGTTGGATTTAAGTCTTTGAATATTTTAAGCTTCAAATATGCAATTTTTGAAGGATCGTTTTTGTCAGGAATATGAGTTATTTCTGCTGACTTGGTGTCAATAAGAATAAACTCATAGAAAGTTTGAGTTTTTTGCAGATCTTCAGACATGAAGTTGAAGCCTGAAGGGTACATGTTTGAAACGGTCTCTTCAAGGTTGAGACCTTGGAATTCTAGTTCAATTATTGGTTCATTGATGACCAGTGATTTTTGAAAGTAAGTTTTGGTTTCAGGACGAGGTACAAACCTTTTTTCATGAGTAACTGCTTGAGAATATGAAGAGGGTGATGGGGTTGATGACCCTATCCTTGAATCAGGTGAGATAGGAGGTCTCATTTGAACGATTCCGCCAGGAGGACGGACTAAATTGGCCAAAGGCTTTGGAGGTGGAGTAGATGACTCCATGGTCGATCCGAGTTGTATACCGACGGACCTTGCTCTGGAACGGGTTACCATAATAAACCTTAAATCCATAGCGTATTGATCAGCACTCATTAAAGAAGGTGTTGAGGATGAAAATAAGTTTTTGCCCTTTGAAGATGAAGCTTTTGCCTTTCTATCGCTCATTCGCTCTTTTTTCACTTAGTGAGAGAGAGAGTTTTGGAGTTAGAAACTCCCTTGAGAGGTAATCGGCTAGGGCATTTTGCTCTCCTTTTATAGGCGAAATTTCAAAGTCGAAACATGATAAAATTACTTGCCATCTGCAAAAATTCGTTTTGAAACGAGATTTTTAACATCTTTTTTCAAGAACAAATTTGGATGCTCTAGAATCAGTTTTGATGGTGAATTTTTTATTAATTAGTTCACCTTGGAATTTTTGAACACAAAGAACTATGGCAAGTAACTCTTTTTTAACTGTGGAGTAGTTTTTCTGAGTATTATTCCAGACTCCTGAGTGGAATCGAATTATTGATTCGTTCTTATTTAGACATTGTTTGAGGATTCCTCCATATCCTATATCTGACGCGTCTGTTTCCACTATCAGACTAGCTTTTGGATTGATGAGACTCAAACAGAGTATTGATTTGACTAGAGTTTTTATTTTCTAAACAACTTTGGTATGTTTTTCTGGCCAAGGCTTTTGATTTTTCCTAAGCCTTTGAAAAAGTAGTTTACAAATGAGTCTGAGGTTTTGGATAAAATCAGACACATAATTTAGACAGCCTAAAAACCTTTGTAGTTGGGTTTTATCTAAAATTTGATATGGGAAATTAGATGAAAAAATTATTGAACTTTGAATGGGTTTTATAGGGCCCATATGAATGTCAAAGCCCAAAAATCTAATTCCGGTTTGAAATAATTTGACTTTTGGCAAAGATACAACTAAACTACCATTTTGTTTAACTATGTTTATAAAGATATTAAGATGCTTGAAGTGTTGATCGATGTTAGATGAAAATACTAAAACATCGTTAATATAAACTATTTTGGAAATCATTGAAAATATCATTCATGATTTTTTGAAATTCTGATGGGGCGTTTTTTAGCCCAAAAGACATAACATTTCATTCGTATTGTCCGAACGGAACATTAAAAGCAGTTTTGTATTTATCTTTTTCGAAAATTTGAATTTGTCAAAAACCAAATTTCATATCAAATTTTGAGAATATTTTAGCATTGAAAATTCTTTTAAGTAAATCTTGATTATTTGGAATTGGGTATCTTATCCATTCTAAAACTTTGTTTAAAGGTTTGTAATTGATAACTAACCTGGACACACCACGCTCCTGTTCGACTGCGTTGTTGACATAGAAGGCTGCACATGACCAGGGAACATTAAAAGCAGATTAAAAGTAGTTTTGTATTTATCTTTTTCGGAAATTTGAATTTGTCAAAAACCAGATTTCATATCAAATTTTGATAATATTTTAGCATTGAAAATTCTTTTAAGTAAATCTTGATTATTTGGAATTGGGTATCTTATCCATTCTAAACCTTTGTTTAAAGGTTTGTAATTGATAACTAACCTGAGCACACCACCCTCCTGTTCGACTACGTTGTTAACATAGAAGGCTGCACATGACCAAGGGCTCAGAATGTTAGCAATTCTGCATTCATTTGAATAGGTCTCACCTTTGTGAGAATATTTGATTCTTTAAAATCTTCTATATATTGAAGATTTACTATGTGTTTTTTCTATCCCAAAATGCATTGGGTAGATTTGAACATATTTCTTTTTCTATTTTATTTTCTATTTCTTTTATTTTTATTTTGATAGGAGGATCATTGAGATTTTCTTCTATCCTTTTGTAAGTAATATCTTCTTTAAGAAATTGGATTTGTTTTTGTTTTCTTTTTATCCTTCATTTTTTAATTCACTAATTTCCATGATTTCATATGGAAATATTGTAGTTATGAATTCAAAAATTATTTCTTTATCATGTATTTTACTGACTAGTTTTTTTTCAGTTATTTTTATTGGATATAACTGAGTTAAGGATGGGGTTTCTAAAATCAGTTCATGTTTTAGATCTTTTACTAGGGGAAAAAAGTTTATAAAACAGAATTCTTCATTACAAATATGGACATTTGGTAGCTTAAATTGGATATTTAAGCTCTGTCCGTTAGCACTACTTAACTTTTCAGTAGTTTTTTCAAAGTATTTAGTTGGTATTAATCCCTGCTGTATGCAATTTTGATCTGCTCCTCAGTCTATCAGGGCTTTTAAGGTAATTTTAAAATCTTCTATGAGAATACCATTTTTGGTATTGTGTCTTTATAACTTGATTTATTAGGAATTTTTCTCCTTCGTCTTCGTCAAAATTTTGAATTTCTCTATTTATTTTGAGACTATTTATCTCCTGTTTTATTTCTTGAATTTCTTTTTTATTCTACTGAATTTCTTTCTTGAGATTGTTAATTTCAAATTGCAAATCTTGGATTAAAGATGGTTTTAATTCATCTTTTCTTTGAAGAATTTCGTGGAGATTCCTTACCCTGATTTCTTTTCTTTTGACTGGATAGGTTGGGCTACTAGTAGACTCTAAAGATTGTTTTAGAGTTTTTAAAATTATCTGTTTCATTTCTTCATCATTGATTGAAAAGAGCTTCTTGTTTGTTTGTTAGGACATTTATCCATTGTCCTTCGCATGCACAGGCTTTAACTCCTTCAATATCACTTTCACTTTACCTTGAAAAAGGAGGGTGATGGTATAGGTAGTATCTATCAAGTGATGGTATAGGTAGTATCTATCAAGTGATGGTATAGGTAGTATCTATCAAGTGATGGTATAGGTAGTATCTATCACGTGATGGTATAGGTAGTATCTATTCAAAGCTTATCTTGACCATGTTTTCATGTCCTCAAGATCCCTCTCATTCGGATATGATCTCGATTCATTCATGTACCCGTCCTAACCTCGGACGTCACACTTTAACTCGTTACGGGTATTAATTTCAACCCGGTTCAAACTCATGACACCAAATACAAAAAAAAATGAAATTTCAAACTATATTCCACAGTTCATACAAACAAACAATCAATCAATGGCACTTCAAAATTGCAACTAGAAAAATAAAAAATAAAATAAAATAAAGGCAGAAGCCGTAGAACCCAACTCAAATTTCCATTCCAAATAAGTCACAGAAATCAATGAAAGATCCAAACAACACTCATTTCTCCAAATTACCCAAAACCCTTCGAGCAACGAAGACCCACCAAACTCAAAACTAAAAAAGAAAAAGAAAAAAAGGGGAAAAAGAGAATTCTAAAACAGAGAAGGCAAAAGATAAAAGTGGATCCACACAATTTCCTCTTTCTCGAATTGAAAAAACAGAGAAGAGAGAGAATAATAAGACAGGGTGAATGGGTTAACACAATCAAATTCCAAATCAAATTCACACCGACTGTCCACAAATGCAGAAAACGAACAACATCATACAAAAACATGAAAAATATAAAATAAAAAAGATAGATGCTTACCTGTTTGTGATGATTCAAACGATCAAATAGCAGAAATATCAGAAAATAAATTACGATTTTAGAAGAGAGAGACAAAGGAAGAAAGGAGATGCATGAAGCGTGGGATTTGGGAGGATCAGGAGAAATTTTAGGGTTTAGCCTCCATGAGAGAGAGAGAAAAATGACTTGGGGTTGGGTTGGGGCGAAAAAATCCTTTTAAATACATGGACAAATTCAATAAATTAATGAGATGAGAGTAAATTTTGGCAGTGATTCTCGGTCAGTCACTCACTGGTAAACTAAAGACTACCTTTATTGCTTTTTCAAAAAAAAAAAAAAACTACCTTTATTGAAAAATCAAGTTTAAATGATTGTTTATTTTTCTAGAATCAATTTTAACATCGGTCAAACATCAATATCTCAAAGAAAAATTAATTTGAGCCAAAGCGAGCATAGCTCGGTAATTAGCATGTGCCGTTGGTCTAGAGGTTAGAAATTCAAATCCTCATACCCCAAATGTTGATGTACTCAAAAAAAAAATAATAATAATTTGACAAGGGCAAAAGTAATTTTGGTCATGTTAAAATTACTCTCAAACATACTATTTGATTCACCATTTGGGTTAAAGAATGATTCAACCTAAAAGGTTAGAAAAGCATCTTTACTTGGTAAAAGTTATTGAAGGCTTAAAAGGAATTTAGATTAAATTTGTTGGACATAGTTTTGTGATTCATTTTGTTCAAGCAATATTCCCTGAATATGTACATTACAATGTCGATGGAAGTATCGAGATCTCAATTTTATGGAAATATCAATGAAAATATCGATAAGATGTCAACCGATATTTGTGAAAAAATAATATATATATATATATATATATATATATATATATATATATTTAAATTAATAAATAAACATTTTACTCTTTTTAAATAAATTTAAATACTTATTATTAATATTATATTCATATTAGTTACATTTTATTGCTTTTTTTATATTTCATTGATTGTTACAGGATAATGGAAATATCAATTCACCTTTATGTCAATGTCAAACTCGTGGACATATGGCCAAAGTGAGCTTAGCTCAGCGGTAATTGGCATGTACCCTCGACCATGAGGTCAAAGGTTCGAATCCCCCCACCCCCAAATGTTGATGTACTCAAAAAAAAAAAAAAAAAAAAAAAAAAAAAAAAAAAAAAAAAACCTCGTGGACATATGGAAATGTCGACATGTCATTAAAAATTTAATATACCATGTTTGCAATGAATAATAACTATAATCATCATCATCCTTTCATTACTTCCATACAAGTTTACAAGTTGTAGTCCTTGTACTTTCAAAGTTATCTAATAAGACTATAAGTTCCAAAAAACACCACCAACTAGTTCCCTAAATTTTCAATACCATATCTTTGAAAGTGTCAAATAGATCCTTGAAATTATAATCTTAATAGATCTTTGAACTTTCAATTTCGTAACCTATTCAACACTTTCTTAAAATTCACAGATTATGAGACAAAAGTTTTTCATCCCCATTAGAACCTTGACCTTTCAATTTTGTGTACAACACATTTGTGAATTTTTAAAAAGTATCTAATAAGTCAAGATTTATTAGATAAAATTGAAACTTCAAAAAAACTATTAGATACAAAATTAAGAGTTTAAATACCTATTAAATACAAAACTAGAGGTTTAGAGACTTATTAGACATTTGATCCTAACCAAACTAGTAATTCAACCTACAATTTGTTAAGCAATACATTATAAGCACCAAAATCATCAACTCACTCTACAGTGGCCAAAGTTCAGAAGAAACTCCCTATAACATGGGTCATTTTTCTTTATTTAAATCATCTGAATGTAGAGAATATAAAGGTAACACAGAAATTCTCACTGAACATTCAGACAATCAAAAATAAAGTTCTCGCAAGGTAAATGGAATTTATGACAAAATGGAAATTGTAAACAACCATTTACTGGAAAATATACTAATTTGTGTTCAGACACATGCTGGTTTTCTTTCAACTTATGAAGCCATATAGCCATCCACAAAAAGCCACATACTGTTCATTTTACTCTCTTGTCCAAAATCTATCTTCCAATCCAAAATATGGAAAATAAATAAGAAAAAGAGAGGGCAAATTGTCTTGCCTAGATCCACTAGTTATTTAAAACAATTTACCTGCGAGAGAAGAATAAAAGAATATTATTGTTCAAAAGAAAACTTACTTCAAGACAATAAATAAGATCAATTTGAGAATTATCATGCTTAAGGTAAAGAGAAGCCAAGATAGATCTTCAGTGCATAAATAGAATATCAATAGATTTTGATTAGGTGAATGAAATTTCTGCTGTAAGACTCCAGAGAGGATTTAACCAACTATATTGAATTTGAAAGAGCAGGAGAGCTTCTTTTAAGACTGAGTTTGAAATGACTTTGAGAAGTTAGACAATCAAAAGTCGTTTTAAAAATTCTAAGTACATTGAGGAGAAAACACTCCATTAGTGATTTTTCCAGAAGTGCTAGATTATTTTTCAAAATTCATCCCGAACTTACCTTAAAACTCCTTAGTCCTTACAACTAGTTAGCTTTTTTATCTCTGATTACACAAAGTAAAGCAGTCTACAGAGGTCTTTAAATCAACAGGATATCACCAACGAGTAAAACAGGTTATTGCATTACGTTCCAGAAATGTACTTGGAATTATGTCATAGATCTTTGAGCACCACTCGTTTTAAACAATATTAATAAATAATCAGTTTTCTTGCACTAAATGTTCAAAGATGGAACACCCATATTTAGTTCCCTCATCCTTTTCTTAGTTCGGGAGTATTCAGTCATGATAAGCCAAGAAAATTAAAATATCTACTGCAAAGAAGAAACTCAGAACTGTACCTGATACATGTGAAGTAAAACAGAATGATGAATTTTTCAGATGCCGTGGAGGACTTTCTGGGGATCAAGTTGCCCACTACAGTAACTTGAAGGAACAGCAGATAGTTCCAGTCTTCCTCTCCACTCTTCGCCAGGTTTCAGTGCGATAGGCTTTTCAATAGCAGCAGCCTCCACACACAGCATGTACTTGTACTCTTCATCTCCAAAATCAGCTATTGCCTTTGCTTTCTTATCCCAAGGATTCCAGACCACTGCACCAATAAAATAACAATGTGATGAGTTTCAAACATGGAATATCCTACTACTTCTGGAGGAACCCATTTTGGGGGACGCAAAATCAGAACAGAAGCCATAAATTCGCATTAATTTTTAGTTATCAGAACAGAAGCCATTATTAGTTCGCATTGATTTTTAGTTAAAGGAATTTCCTAGAAAATATAAACAGCTAAAATCCTTATTATGTATTTATCTTCAAAGTTTGTTGTATGCCAAAGTCTATATCAATCTCAAAGTTGGATTCATTTGTAAGGAGTAATAAATTAATTCCTCCTAAGTCCTCCCCAATGAATTGTACACCGTTGATATGTTCTATTAATGTGGGTCTTATAAAAGGGCTCCTCAGTTATTAATTTATTATTTATTAATGAGTTTAATAAAATTAAGCCCCTTGAGTCCAAGATATTCAATCAGGAAGAGCTAGGTTGGAGACCCATTAATACTGCAAGTTCTTGGGTGGGGAAACCCTTTGAAGAAATTGAAATTCTGAGTAATGACAGGGGCATTTCTAAATCTCCAGCTTCCAGAAAAGGAAGGAAAACTCAATTATTGGGACATCTCCATCTGATCTTAAAGTTTTTCATTTTATTCATTATGATTTTTAAAAATGGCATAGCTCAAAGGTAAAAGGTACTTTTCACTTTGTTTCCGGACTTTCTGAGTGTGTGAAAAACGATTGCTAAAAGGATCGAGATGGTATTACACCCTTCACCGTTTCTGACACTTAAACATGCTTTTGTGTGTTGGCAAATTCTCAATTCTTATTTCCAAGAAAGGAAAGCAAAATGATCCCTTAAAATATATCTTCAGAAGGATAATAATATGGTGTCGATTGATCCTCTCTCTGGATGTGAGCATGGAAAAAAGGGCTTCAACCTTCATGCACAAGTGGGGACCATAAATTTCCAGTAATAATCCCATTACAAATTTTCTCTCTTTTTCCAGAATTAGCCAAGGCAAAATCTTTGCTTCAATAGGCAACAAATAAGGGGGTTCTGGATCTCCTTCCCATTTTTTAGTCTCTCTTTGGATTTCTTGCTGGATTTTTATGAGAAACCATAATGAAAGAAATCCCTCTTGCTGGTTGACCTCTAAGAAACCAGGAGGGTAAGAAAACTTGATCCCTTGAAGGCAGTGGATCCTTGGTGCCAAACCTTACTGAGAAGCAATCCATCCTCAGCCAACATTTCAACGAACCTCATTTGGAAAGCCAAAGTCCAAAATGCCGAAGGTCTTCTTAAATGCCCGAATTCCTCCTGCAAAGTTCTTTAGAAGTTACCTAGTGCCATGCTATACCCGAGCTGCTGTTTTATGAGCAAAAACGATATGGAGGATCAAGATCACCTTTCTTCGCTTGCCTGTTTGCTGGCTTGCTGGGGTGACTTGCTCAAAATTTTTAATATAAAATGGTGCTTCCTTAATAATAGTTCAGCTGCTCTTTTCCAGTACCTTCTTTAACGGTTGTGCTAGACTCATTTGGTCCTATGCTGTGGTGACTCTTCCATGGAAGCTTTGGTATGAAAGGAACAAACGGGTGCTTCAAGGGGTGAATCTTGTCGGGACTCTTTCCCAGATCTAGTCAAACTCTTTGCTTCTACTTAGTGCTCTGCTTCTAAAGTGTTTTGTAATTTTGACTTGTGGCACATTTATGCCAATTGAGAGTCCTTTTTGTAATTCCTGTCCCATTCTCTTGTTGTACGGCTTTTGTACTTTTGTCTATGATACAAGTTTTATTTCCTAGTTTTAAAAAAAATGAAGTGGGGATCAGAAACACCAACAGTATTTCTTTCAGGTGGTTTTTGATGGAAAAGGTTTTGGTGAAAATTAGAGATGCAAACTTCAATTGTCCGGCTATCTTTTTTAAAAAGAAACAGAATTTCATAAAAGTAATGAAATATTCAAAAGGGACGGAATCATCCAAGGCAAATGAGGGTTACAAAAGTACCCTCCAAAAAGCACCTGACATTATTAAAAAGAGAGGACTTCTGTCTTTGGCTAAAAAGTCCTATGGCTTCTTTCAATCTATGTGCACCGATGAGGCTAAGTCAAAGTTTTTTTTTTTTTGTCTTTTTTTTAATCGAGTTGATGGAAGAGGAGAGAGTAAATATTTGATGAATTCTTTGAGTCCAAAGAAAAGCACCTGCCGAAGGGAGAGAAAAGCTTGTTCCAAAAGGAGGTCGCCTGGTCACCGTGATGAATATATGTGATCTTGAGACTCAAGAGAGAGAGTAATGAATTTGGGTTCCTTCTGGGATCTTGTCTCAAGTGAAGATGCTTTCTAGAAATAAGTTCCCAGAAGAAATTTTTTACTTTTTTGGGATAATTATCCTCCCAAATTAAAAAACAAAAATTGAGATCCAGAACCCTTTTTGGAGAGTAAAGTCTTGAATGAGGGAACTACAACTAAAAGAACTTGAAGACTCAAGGCCCAATCCAGGAGTCATAATTAACCGAGAGGAATACTCCTTCAACATTGTCCATTAGGCGACAGGTTTGGAGGAACCTATGGAGAGGGCTTAAAGATTTGAGTAAAGAGATTAGATGCCCAGAGAGGAAGATACCTCTTTTTTCCAGGGCTATTAAAAAATTTGACGGCATGCTCATTTGCCCACCAATCAGTAGAGGAGAAGGCATATGCATATTTACCTAAAATGTCAAATAACCCACTGAGTCTGCAAGCCATATAATGTAGGTTAGGGTACACCCTATTTAACAACCTTGAATGCTGAGGTATATTATTCTTATACCATTCATAATCGCTAAGAGAGGCCATAAGTATTACACAATCACCATCTACAAATAAAAGTGCTAGGACTGTGATGCAGTATCCTCAACTCCTCCCCCAAATATAATCCTATATTCCTATATTATTTCAAAGAGAAAGGTTGACTCTGAAACACCATCATTCCCACCCATAAGCATAAGTAGCAAATCAGAAAGTTCCTTAAAATAAGGTCTAATAGCTACTGCTCTAAAATCCCCAGAACTAGTATGCCCCCGACAAGATGAACCAGATATGCCAAGGGGATGTTAGAGAAGCAATGCAATTGTTGAATTGCCAACAGACATCTTTAATTTCAGGTTTCTGTAAAACTCATATGTACTAGTTTTCTTCACTCACAATTTTCTTTAACTCCTGCCCATGCAAAAAACCTACGCTCTTGCTCAATATCAATCATTAAGTGCATGGCCAGGCTCTCAGTTTGCAAGAATTCCCATTCCCACACCAACAAAATTGGTAGCGACTTTCCTGGTCCAGTGAAATTCTTTTCCCTACCTCTGATTTCCTACCTTGATATTCTCACTGTTAGCTTGAATAAAGCATTATATGCATTATTTTTAACTAGGCTTAACCTTGATTCATCGTTCCAGCTGTCTTCCCACTAGTGGTTCCCAGACATCTTGCCAACAGAAAGATCAATAACCCATTGTGATTGATGATAAACAGTGAGGAGGCTATGGTACTGGAATGATCTTATAGGTCTTAGACTCTCTCGTTTGTGGAAATCACACAGTAAAACATAAAGAAAAACAAAAGAGACTTGGGAATTTCTTACCAGCATCTGGAAGTCCTTCTTTTCGAACCACAAAAGTCCTCTTCTTCTCATGATCCAGAATTGCTATCTTAGTTGGAGTGCTAAGATATATCTTGTCCACCTATTTAACCAAACACAAAAGAGAATGTCTTGAATACAATGTAATGACTAACAGAACGAGAAAAAATAGAATACTTGAACTCACTTCTGATTCAAAAGTTAACGCATCCCCCTGTTCAGTAAAACGCTCTCTATGTTGCAAGTTGTCAAGATAATCCAAGGTCTCCAAACCTTCCACCCGAACTTCACTGGCCATACGCAACTATCTCTTTTAGATACAAGATAAACAACTTGAATTACTCTTAACAAATTTTCAAATTTTGTTCAGCCAATAAACAAAGATGAACTGCAAAAATAGATGGTTTTTTTTTTTTTTTTGAGAGAAACAATATAGTTTATAATTAAGGAGAAAAAAAAAAAAAACTCCCAGCCATCATGATGGATTACATAAAAGCTCTCCAATAAAAATAGATGGATTACATAAAAGCTCTCCAATAAGAAACTAAATTAGCAAGACTGAAAGCTTTAAAAGGATGTGAGTGATTATACCAATATAAAGCATTAAAAAGGACCAAATTCAAGAAGCTATTAAAAGATGAAGATTTATCGTTGAAGATTTTTCCATTCCGTTCAAGGCAAAGAATCCAAAAGATTGATCGACTGACAGCAAGCCAAAGAGTCTTCTTGTCATCCTTGAAAGGGTGTCCCACAATCACTGATATTTCCAGGTCTGCATAAACCACCCAAGACTCTCCATAATAATGTGCCAGTACTTTCGATCAAAACAGCAAGTACTAAAGAGGTGGCACTGAGACTCAGATTGAGTTTTACACATAACACACAAACCAAGAAAGAGAAAGAGAAAAATATGGCAAGCATTTTTTGAGGCGACCCGCTGTGCTTATTCCCCCATGACTAAGAGTCATAAAAAAAGCTTTGATTTTCTTAGGATAATTATTCCTACAAATCACCTTAAACAAAGGATTATTCACCCTCCCCCTAATCTGGAGCACATATTCCATCATTAACTTGGCTCTAAAGGATTTGGATGGATCAAGAGACCATTTCCAAGTTTGGGAATGAAGCAAGAAGAATCAGCCTCCCACCTCTTGTTGCATTGTGAATTTGCTGATAGGGTGTGGAACAAGTTTGGGAATTTTTTTGGCGTCCAATATTGCAAGCCTTACAGTGTGGTCAGTTGGTTGAAAGAAGCTCTCGGTGGTGGAGGTTTGAAAGGCAAAGCTAAAGTCCTGTGGTGTAACAGCTCTAGAGCAATCATTTGGCACTTATGGAGGGAAAGAAACTCGAGGATCTTTAACGACAAATCTTTACCTTTTAATATTTTTTGTGATATTGTACAGCTCTCGGCCTCTAATTGGAGTGCCCTAGATAAGGTTTTCTCTAATTATTCTGTTGCCATGATTAACCTTCAATGGAAGGCGTTTTTGTAGCTTCTTTTGGAGGAGGGATGCCTTATCCCTTCGTCCCTAGGTTGTTTCTTGGGGCGTTCCCTTTTGTGAATGAAGTTCTTTGTTTCTTTTCAAAAAAAAAAAAAAAAAGAGACCATTTCCAAGAATCCTTAATCGAATTTAAGGTGATCAAAGATAAATGATGAGACGGAGTGGCCCATTCTAAAATTTCCTCTTCATTAAGATGAAGCCAAAGCCCAAGCCTGATTTTCAGAGTTCCACATACTAACCACTGAGTTATTAGTAAGAGTGGATAAATGGAAAGGGCGTGGACAAAGCGAGGCAAGAGCAGTTCCTTGAGACCATGTATCATGCCAAAAAAGAGTGTTGACCATCGCTAATGACTCGAATAGCACGACTCTTAACTAAAATATTCAGTGCTGAAATGGATCAGCAAGTTGCTTTGTTTGAACCAAGAGTAGAAAAAAGAGGCCACTGATGGTTGGCAAGAGTTCGATAATATTTTTCTTTAACAATTTTCCTCCAAAACACTTGTTCCTCACAGAGATAACGCCAAATCCATTTGGCTAATAATGTTAAATTCCTGTGCTTAACATTACCAATGCCCAGACCACCGAATTGGTATCATAAAGAGAAAAAGAAAAACTCCTTTCTGTAGAAGATTTATAAGTTGGTCAGAATTCAATTTATTTGAAATTTTTAATTCTCTTAATTAACTTATTGTTTACATAGAAACCACCTCTGGAATATATTACAAAAATGCCAAAAATAGAGGCCCAAAGATAAACATAGAAATCTAACAAGGGACCAAACATTGGTACAAGAACAATCCCGACCCTTGAAGATTCTATGGTTTCTCTCGCCCCAAAGACCCCATAAAATAGCACAAGCTCAAACCTACCACAAAAACCGCCCTTTCTCACAAAAAGGCGGATGGAGAAGGAGCTCCTTAAACACCTCTCGACAACCCTAAGAGCTAACAAAGTTGAAGCCAAAGTCCTTAAGAAAGCAACTCCACATAGGACCTCCATAGCAAATGATCCAAGTCCTCCCTCATGTTCCTGCAAAGAATACAACAAAACGGCCCAACCAAAAAGGAATCTCCAACTGAAATCTGATTTAGGGTATTAACTCTTCCCTGCAACACTTGCCACACAAAGAACTTAACCTTCTTTGGAATCTTCACCTTCCACACCAAGGAGAAAATAGAACCACCCCTAGGAGGAACTGACCAAGCACCAAAAGAAAGAGCTACAAGAAAAACCTTTGGACGAACAAGGATTCCAAAAAGAACATCCCCCTATGAGGCTGAAAGCGAAAGTCATCAAGCAGCATTAAGAGGGTCAAAACATTCGTCGTTTCCCCATTAGCCAACGAACGACAGAAATCCAAGGAAGGGGGCAAAGGAAACTCAAAAGGAGATAGGATCTCAACCACCGAATGACTCCTCAAAGAGGACGACTAATATAAATGGGAAAACAAAGAGCGGTGAGGTTTATCCCCATCCACTTATCCGCCCAATAGTAAGTATCTCTCTCATCTCCCACCTTACAATGGACAAACTGGTAAAGAAAAGGAGACTCATCTGCGATATCTTTCCAAGGGTTTCTAGAAGTGCCTTTACCCAACCATAGTCCACTCAAAACGGTGCGGTTCATACTTGCTAACAATAACCTTGTGCCATAAGGTATTGGTTTCAGGATAGAATCATCACAATCATTTAGCCAACAAGGCTTTGTTCCTAGCCTTAGTGTTACCGATCCTTAACCCCCCCCCCCCCCCAATCTAACGGCCTAGAACCACCTCCCATCTAACCAAATGTGAATCTTTTCCTTCGTCAGCCCCTCCCATAAAAAATCTCAAATCAACTTCTCAAGAGCCTTACTCACCGAGCTAGGGACATAAAATAGGAAAGGATACCACTCAAAACGGATTGAATAAGGGTAACTATGCCCCTTTTCGAGAAAAAGTTCCTTCTCCAAGAAGCGAGCCTCTTCCTAATCTTAACAACCATCGGGTCCCAAAACAAAAGACTTTTAGTAGGGTTATGACCTAGAGGCAAACCTAAATAGGAAGAAGGAAAGGCACTCACCTCACACCCCACTAACGAAGCCCATTTGCCAAGCTTCAAAGGGTCACAATTAATCCCCAAAACCTGACATTAACCCCTGTTAATCCTCAACCCTGAAATAGCCTCAAAAAATGATAAATTTATATTCAAATTTGAAGGCGAGATAAGGCCACCTTATCCTTCCCAACTTGGAACCCCTCAAGAATACTTCCTTCCACCCGCTTTGAAATAATTCTACTCAGGATGTCCACAACCAAGAGGAAAAGGAAAGGAGACAGGGGACACCTTGTCTTAGGCCTCTTGAAGCACAAATCCTTTTACATAGAATAATGCTCTTTGATGCCAACTTATTGTGGCTAAATATTATCTTATGGGATCTGATTGTTTGTGGCTAAGGCCTATTTTGAGGGGATCTTCAAAGTCCCCATGGCGGTATATTAGCTCCACCATTAATCTCATTGGTAGTCATATCCTTTGGTTGGAAATGGTCTCTATACGGTCTCTATACTTCTTTTCGGCATGATCCTTGGCTGAATGGTGAAGTTCTTACTACTGTTTTTCCAAGATTATATTGCTTGACTACTAGGCTAAATGATACCATTGCCCATATTTGGAATCCAGTTCAAGAAGCTTGGGATTTGGGTCTTCAAAGGAACTTAAATGAGGTTGAGATTATGGATGGGCCAATCTTTCCAATCTTCTACCTTTGGTTACCTTGAGGAATACAAAAGGCTCTTGGTATTGGCCACTCGATCCTTTCAAAACTTTTACTATTCGCCCTTTGATGGAGGATTTGATTCACTCTAAGGGTCCATCTACAAACAACATTTATTCGGTGATTAGGAAGAATGCTTATTTGAAGAAAATTAAGGTTTCTTTATAGGAGTTTGTTCGGGTGTTAATACAGGTAATCGACTCAAAAGAAGAATGCCTCACTTTTTTTCTCTCTCCTTCATGGTGTGTTATGCGTAATTCAGATGTTAAATGTCTTGGTCGCTTATTTTCCTGCTCACTGTTATTGGATCTCTATGTTGGAAGCCTTTGGTTGGTGCATGGCTATGCCTGACAAGATTCCTAATATATTAGCTTCAATCTTTTTGGGACATCCTTAAATAGCGTCTTGATTATTTTTGTGACAATGTACAGAATACAGTGTCTTGGTGGATATGCTTACACAGGAATTCTTTTTGTAATTACAGCTTGTTAATGATAATTAGTGATTGGAAGGACTTGCTGAATTAGTTCGTGGGCAAGGGCTCCCTCCGCCCTTGGCCCCTAGGCTGTTTGCCTCTTTTTGTGATTAATTCATATCGTTGATGTTTCTTGTCAAAAAAAAATCTTTCTGGGACATCCTTTTCATGGTCCAAAAAAGATTTTATGGCTTGCAATAAAAGAACATAATGGAACGATCTTCAAAAACACCTCCTTGACTTTTGATTGTTTTTTGGATTTTATTATGTTTCATGCTCTTTATTGGTATAAATGTAAACCCCTTTTAGTAATTATAATCTTTCCTCTTTATTTTCCATCTAGAGATCTTTCTTGTAATATACCTTTTAGTGGTTGGAAGTCTACTAACTCCCTTTATTTCATTCATCAATGAAAATTGTTTCTGTACTCAAAAAAGCAATAAGAACTTGATCCAAAATTTGTCTTCTTGCAACAAAAGCCCGTGGAGAATCAAGAAACAAAAACCATACTGGGAAGAGCTGTATTCAACCTATCGGCTAAAACCTTAGTAATGATCTTTTATAAACTCGTAACAAGGCTAATCGGCCAAAACTGTTAAACCCTTCTTCTGCTTCTTCTTAGGAAGTAGACAAATATAAGTTTCATTCAAGTTTCATCCATGAAGAATCAATTATACCTCTCTTACCGAACTTACCAAAGACCTTCCACAAATCATCCTTCAAGCTCTCCTAATTATTTTGAAAAGTCATCGTGAAGCCATCCAAGGCTTGACATTCTATCCCTCTCAAGGCCAGACACTACCTTACAAATTTCTTCCAAAGAGAAAGGAACCTCTGATTCTTCCCTAACCCTATCAAAAATAGGGCTCCAATCTTAGTCCTCCAGAAAGGCTCTAGAGAAAACAAAAGGGGGTTTAGAGAGCCATTTAAAAAGACACAATCTCATCCTCCACCGCATTGTCCCCTTGAAGAATTTTCCAATTCTCCGAAACTAAAGAATCAATGAGATTCTTATTCCTCCTCCCATTCGCTAATTTATAATGGAAAAAAGAAATATTGGCCCACTTCACCTTAGATTTCTGTCTCCCATATAGCCTCCTTCGAACAAGATCTTCAAATTCTCCCTTCAAAAGAATTATCTCCTCCCTCATTTATCAATGTTGATTTATCTCAATAAAAAACTGAGGGGTAGACAACTAGCACATTAGTCACCGTACTAAATTAACTTGCTCAACATTTCAATTTAGAAAACCATGAACTTCAGGACCTCATATTAGTAGTAAAGTTTAAATTACAGAAAATTTAAGGACATTACTTCCTTAATAATATATTAATATTCAGTGGTAAATCTAATTCTGTCAACTTATTTCAATTTGATTGATAAAGAAGGAAAGAGAAAGCACAACTGTAGTAATTGAACAAATAATTATTCTGTTTTTATAAGAAATAAGAGATCATATATATATTCTGTAATAGTAACTTATGGGTCTTTCTTCACTGAGGTGCAAATAGAAAACCGACAGGCACCAGAGAAGCAACCAAGGCAGATTCCTTGAAACACTGATGAAAAAATCTTCAACAACTATTTTGATAGAAAAACCAGCTTTCATTGAGAACAAATGAAAGAATACAAGGACATACAAAAAACAAGCCCACAAAAGGGAGACCTCTTAAAGGAAGGGTCTCCAATCCAATAAGATAAGACCTAAAGGATTACAAAATAACTTCGTAACCGAAGCCCAAAGGGAAGCATGGAATCTTGATAAAGACCATATATCGTCCGGGCTTCTAACTATCCCCCTAAAAACCCTGTTATTTCTCTCCCCCCATAAGTTTCATAAGAGTGCACATATGTCGGCCTGCCATAAAAATCTTCCTTTGCCATGGAGGGTCGGATTGAGGAGGAACTCTTCGATCAACACTCTCAAATCCGGGTAGATGATCCGCTGCCGCCCAAACGCATCAAAGAAAAGGTCCCAACTAGAACGGGCAAAATCACAACTCCAAAGAATATGATCCAAATCTTCCTCCGCCTTCCGAAAAAGGTTGCAACAAAAAGGGCCAAACAAAGGGGCATTCCTTCTCAGGAGCCTATCAAAGGTATTAACCCTACCATGGAGAACTTGCCAGGTAAAAAACCTTCTTCGACACTTTCACCTTCCACATGAGAGAAAAGACAGACTCGCTATTGGGAGGAGGATTCAGCAAAGAAATGAAGTAGGATTGAGGGTTCCAACAACGAAAATCTCTCCTCCCCAACCTAAAGTCAAACTCCTCAATCAAGGAAAGAAGAGTCATGACATTCATCGTTTTCCTATCGGACAAATCACGGCGGAACCCAAACGAAAAAGATGGGGAGCTCCCTGATTGGAACAAAACGTCAGCCACTGAATGATTTTTCATGAAGGACAACTAAAAGAGACGAGGGAAGGTAAGATAGAGGGGTCTATCCCCCACCCACCTATCCTCCCAGAAATATGTATCCTTCCCATCCCCAACCACATAATGCACAAGGCCAGAAAAGGAAGGGAGTTCCCTTACAATATCTTTCCACGAATTTCGAAACGTGCCCCCAACCCCACCCAGTAACCACTCAAAAGGATGAGGACCATATTTACTCACAATTATCTTGTACCACAAGGAAGATGACTCAAGGGGGAAACACCACAACCATTTCGCTAATAGGGATTTGTTACAGGTTCTTAGGTTACCAATCTCTAGGCCTCCAAGGTGAAAGGGTTTTCCCACAACCTCCCAGCTCACAAGGTGCGTACCTTTTCCTATTTTTTTGATAATAACACCAGCTTTCATTGAGAAAAAATGAAAGAATACAAGGGCATACAAAAAAGTCAGCCCACAAAAAGACCCCCTTTAAAGGAAGGGTCGCCAGTCCAAAATAATAGAACCTAAAGAGTAATTACAAAAAGCCTTGGACACCGAGGCCCAGAGAGAAACATAGAATCTAGTGAGAGCTCATACATCGGAAGGACTCCTCTCAAGACCTCGAAACACCCTATTATTCCTCTCATCCCAAAGACCCCATAACACAGCACACACCCCAACTAACCATAAAAACCTCCCCTTATCGCTAAACGGCGGATGGAGGAGGGAACTCTTGGATCATCTCCCTGTAGTCTCTAAAGTGTCTCGCCTGTAGCCCAAATGCATTGTGAAACAAACCCCATATCGAACAAGCAAACTCGCAATTCCATAAAATATGGTCCAGATCTTCCTCCACCTTCCGACATAAAATACAACAAAACAGACCAACCAACGAAGTCATCTTCCTCGAGAGCTTATCAGTCGTATTAACTCTTCCGTGGATGACTTGCCATGTAAAGAACCTAATCTTTCTCGGGATTTTTACTCTCCACAGAATAGAAAAAACCGACTCACTAGGGGAGGAGGGATTAGAAAACCACCGAAAAAGGGACCGATAAGAGAAACCCTTAGATGGGCTAAGACTCCAAGAACGAACATCCCTTCTTCCCACCCTAAACTAACAATCCCCTATCAAAGATAAGAGATTAGTAACCTCCGTCATTTCCCTATTGGTCAAAGATCGATGAAAACTCAACGAGAAGGACATTGAGCTCCCACTCTGATTAAGAACATCGGCAATCGATCGGTTTTTCATCGAGGACAAGCGATAGAGATTAGGAAATTTAGAGCAGAGGGAACTATCCCCCACCCACTTGTCCTCCCAAAAATAAATATTATTACCATCCCCAACCTAAAATTGAAGAAGACCCGAAAAAAAAGGGAAGGTGAACACCTTTTCCTATATTTCCTTTATCCCAAAGAAAGTTTCTCATCAGCCTCTCAATACTCTCACAAACCTTGTCAGGGGCCCTAAACAATGAAAAGAAGTAAGTCAGGATTCCACTCAACACCGAACAAATAAGAGCCAGTTTACCTCCTTTAGAGAAAAAGTTTCTTTTCCAGGAAGCAAGACGTTTTCTAACCTTATCAATCATCGGGTTCCAAAAAGCAGAGTTTCTAGGGTTGTGCCCAAGGGGAAGGCCTAAGTATGACATCGGGAAATCTATCACCTCATAACCCACGAAAGTCGTCCACCTAGCCACCTTAGAATTCTCACAGTTAATCCCTGTGATCTGGCACTTACCTCTATTAATTTTGAGACCCGACATCATTTCAAAGAATGTGAGCAAGTGGTTTAACACCAAAAAAGATTCCTCCTTACCCAAGCAAAAGAATATCGTATCATTTGCAAACTGAAGGTGAGATAAAGGGACGCTCTCCTCCCCAACCTTAAAACCTTCAATGATACCTCCCCTCTCCCCTTTAGTGATGAGTCTACTGAGAACATCAACCACAGGAAGGAAGAGGAAAGGCGATATCGGGTCCCCTTGTCTTAAGCCCCAAGAAGCCTGGATTCTACCCTTAGGACACCCGTTAATGAGGATCGAGTATCTAACAGAACAAATACACCCCCAGACCTAGGATCTCCACCTATCACCAAAGCCCTTCCTCGCTAGAACCTCATCAAAAAAAATCCAATACACATGGTCATGAGCCTTCTCAAAGTCGATTTTAAAAATGACACCCTCTTTCTTTCTACTCCTATAATCCTCAATGGCCTCGTTGGCAATGAGGACCTGGTCTAAGATCTGTCTCCTAGGGATAAACGCTCCTTGGCTCTCTAAGATCGTCGAAGGGAGGATTTTTCTCAATCTATTTGCAAGCACTTTAGCAATTATCTTTTTTACTATGGTAACACATTGAGTCGACATCTTTCTCAGCTACCCACAATCAAGTTTCTCACTGAGGTAGTTGTCCTAGTTCACAACGTCAGGTTATTCTTTCAACTTCTCTTTTCCTTTTTCGGGAAAAAGTAACATATCATTATTCCCCAAAAAGTAAAGAACAAAAAGGGGAGGAAAACGAAACCTCCAAACCATTCAACATAGTTAGTTACAAACCCTCCAATTGACTAGTATATGAACACAAGAAGAATTACACAGAATTTGAAAGAGTAAACCATCTATGCATCCAAAACATTGACTTATAAAAAGACTTGCTCAGTAGCAAAAGAATTCTCAAAACGTTATCTGGTTTCTCCCTACTTAGATATAGCTCACAACACCACTGAACCAAGAGTTCCCAAAAAAAATTCCTTTTACCAGAGAAATGCACATGAAATATGCCTTGTGCATTAAGGAAAACAAAATGACGATCCATGTTATCTTGCCCCTGCTTCATTTTCAAAGGCAATCAAACTATAGTAAACCAAAAATTGCAGAATTTTGATGATAAAAATCACATGGATGGCGGGGGAAGAGAATTAAGCTTCCACTAACTTGAAAATGAGGTGAGAGTAAACATTCTCTAAACTTGATGATAGAAACCACAGTTATGAGCTCTGTCTTGTATGTCTTATACCATAAATCTACCTTCTTTCAACAATTTATAAATATTTGAAAAACACATACAAGTATTGGGTCAAGTTGCCAGTACCTTATATCTGATACTGAAAAGTAAGTGTGATAAGCAAATGTGAATGAAAAAGGCTTTCCATCTGCATTGGTATTTCTAACACGTGATGTCAACAATAGCTCTCCAGCAGGTCCTAGAGCAACCCTCAGACGGTACTCATAACTACAATTTAGTAAAAGAATGATATTATTAACTGGTGGTAATTCAAATGGCAACGTTGCATGAACCTATTTGGGATTTTCAGGAAATAAATTTAAGTAAAACATATTTCATTTTACCTATGTGGCCAAACCTTTGCATCCTCTTCGGAGGGCTTCAGGATTAGATCAACAAAAGTCTTACTGGAGGTATTCGTTTGAAGAGGAGGTGGATTATTATCAATGCTCCAAAATCTTATTCTAGCAAATCCATGTGCCTCAAGTGGACCAAGATTTGAAAACTGCAATGAATGCATAATTATCATGCAACAGGATGAAATCAGCATAAAATCCATTCCATGCATTGAAGTTGCAAAGAAGCACATACTTGAGGAAAACATATTGGAATCCCTCCACGAATTGGTTTTGGAGGCTTGAAAATGGCCTGCACAGCAACAATAAATTTCATTAATCATTTTCATAAAGCAACCTGAAATTACAAGAAACTTAAGGGTCAAGGATAAAATTAAGCACACAACCTTAAGCTCTTGCGGTTGCCAAGGATAACAATATCAATGTCAAAGAAAATAATCAGTTCAAATTCATTCTTAACAGAATTTTATGACTTTAGAAGAATAAATTGTACATCATAAGAAATAAGAGTACAAATATATGGAAATGGTATCAAGGATATGAGATTTAACAAGAAAAATTTGTAGGCCAATGATAATTGTAAACTTAAGAATGTAAGAATAGAAAAAATATATAGATAATTTGAATACTCGCTGAACTCTTCTACAAATTTTTTTATAAGAAATAGAACATATTCAAGGACAACCCAAACAAGTCACAAACTAATGGTTGGAACAGAGATGGCCACCGCCAAGCAACACCTCCAATCAAGGTTAGTAAAAAAAACACAGTGATTACAAAAGTTTAGGCCACTTTTAATAACCATTTTTTTTTTTTTGAAAACTGTGCTTGTTTTTTCACAATTTCTTTATAATAGTTTTCATCTTTCTAAAGGAACGAGCTGAATTCTAAGCCAAATTCCGAAAACAAGTACAAGTTTTAAAAAACTACTTTTTTTAGTTTTCAAAACTTGGTTTGGATTTTGAAAATGTAAAAAGTAAATAACATAACAAAGAAACTCATTGGTGGAAATCATGTTTATATTC
Organism: Luffa aegyptiaca; assembly: GCA_017139565.1. NCBI lineage: Eukaryota > Viridiplantae > Streptophyta > Magnoliopsida > Cucurbitales > Cucurbitaceae > Luffa > Luffa aegyptiaca. The sequence continues at coordinate 41,857,140 of CM029402.1, read as the reverse complement.
TTAATTTTCAAAAACCAAATAGTTATCAAACAAGACCTTAGTTTTTTTAGAAATATTACATTACACCAAAAACAGGGGCGGGGGAAGTTGGGGCTCGAACACCTCACGGGAAGGGAGAAACCATGGCCACCAAACCAATGAGCTACCCATGAAAGCTCAATTAAAAAAATAATTTATTGTGAACGGCACTCTAGGAATGTTTGAAAAATAGTTTTGTTTTATTCTTTCAGTTTTTTGAGTCAACAACATTTGGGGGTGTGGGAATCATTCTTTCAGTTATTCTAACCAAGAATTCTTCTATTATGTATCAATTATCAGCATCCACCTACCAAATATCTTTCATTCCATATATAGTGAGGAACTTAAATGCAAGGAAGGGAGCCTATCAGAAACATGAGAATGATTCAGTTGGTAAAAGAATCCAAGAAGAAAATTCAACAGCACCTTGTTACTAACAAAAAGCAGCTCCTCCCCATGGTCATTCTTCCAAGATGTCACGTGGGCCCCGTATAAGTAGACCTGAAGAGAACAAACATTAATCCGTACCCATATAAAGAAACAAAAATATTCTGCTCAAGTCTGAACAACACTCTGGAAAAATGCAATTCTTGTATTGAGTAGAATGATAAGCAAGAACGACAAATTCATTGAGAAATAAATAGTTTACGATTTAGAACTAAAAGGAGCTAATGGGCTTTCAAAGTCACAGGACTGTAATCCTTACAGTCCCCCACCCCCTTCTGAAGGGGGAAAATTTGTCAAGCTATGTCTCGTTCCTATAATTCATCACAGTCACTAAAATCTTTGATGCACGTGAAATTAGAGATCGAAAAAATCATGCATGTAAAACGAGCTTCCGATGTAGGATTTAGCTTCACAAATATTCCACATACACATGGCCGAAATGGCAGAGCCCAGGAACCTCGTGACATTCACAAATATAAATACAAGAACAGAACAGATCAAAACAGTTTAAAATCGAGCGAACATACAATTCAATCCAGGAATCCACCAACTGAATATTAAAACCACAGAAATTAAGATCCCAGCTCCACTCCCTCGATTAAAATCGAAAAAATACGAACACCCTTAGTAAAAATCAGATCAATTCCACATTTCAAGAAACCCCACAAAAACAAATTCACAAACAAATCAACCCAAACATTCACATAACGGGGAGGAAATTCCGAATCCCGAATCCCGAATCCTAAATCAATCATCTCATTTCTCAAAAACTCAAATCCCACAGCAATACCTCGGCAGAACTACCACGTGGGTCGCGAAGGACGACTTTATCGAGGCCATTGATGCCCTTGACGACATCCACAGAACCTGAAGAAGCTCCGGAGGATGCCGCAACCTTTTCGCCGCTCATTTAGAAGCCCTTTCTGTAGGTCGAATTCTTCGGCGTGGGTCGTGTTCTTGTTCGTGTTTTCAGATCGGGAATCTCAGCAGAACGAGGCGTTGTTAATCCATAGCCTTGTGCTCGAAATTTGGTTTATATTGTTGTTGGCATTTTGATCAGAAACTCTGAAAACAGAACAGTCATCATCAAGTCACTGCAAATCTCGGAATCTCGTGAAACTCCTTTCTCTGGATTGCCTTTTGTTTTTTGTCTTTACGTTAAATTCTGTTAATTATAAATAATAATTATAATACTATTAAGGTTTGAATTCTTGTTTTAAAAAATATTTCTATCTTCTAATAAAACAATTTAGGTTTTATTACAAGTTTAGTCATGAACTATCAATTAGGTCTTTGAACTTTCAATTTTGTTTCAAATAGGTTCCTAAATTTTAAAAATGTTTTATAAGTCCCTGAACTTTTAATTTTATGTCTAATAGGTTCCTGATATATTTGATATTTTTAAAAATTAATCAATCAACTATAGATAAATTTGAATTTTATGTCTACTGAGACTATAAATTTTTAATTTTATATCTAGTAGGCTTGTGACTTTTAAAAAATGATGAATTGGTCAATGATTTATTAGACACAAGATTAAAAGTTGTGGGACCTATCGAACCCAAAAGTGAAAGTTTAAGGACATATTTAATACTTTTTGATGTTCAGGGCCCTATTGGAAACAAAATTGAAAGTTGGAGGATATATTTAAATTTTTTTAAAGTTTAGGAACTAAATTGACACAACTTTGAAAGTTCAAGGACTAAACATGTAATTTAACCAATAATTTAGCAATTGAACTTTAGTTTGCAATGTGATAGTATATCTACTTTTAAATTGATAACAATATCAATTGAGATCTTACTGTTTAAAAATTTATAATAGTTTATTTCATATCATTAAAAATCTCATCAAAATTGAGTAATAGTTTTTATTAGGTAATGTTTTAATGTTTTTATAGTTTATAGAGACCTTTGATGTCTAATCAATTTATTGATCTAGATAATAAAGAAACTTCATTAAATTTTAACAACGTTTTAATAACCATTTAGTCTTTTGAAAGTATGTTTGTTTTCCCTCAATCTTCTTATAATGATTTTCATATTGGTTAAGGAGACGTTTGAATTTTTAGCTAAATTTCAAAAACAAAAACAAGTTTTTGAAAACTAAGGCTCCGTTTGATAACCATTTGATTTTTGGTTTTTGGTTTTTGGTTTTTGAAAATTAGGCTTGTTTTCTTTAAATTTCCTCACCATGGTTTTTATTTTTGTTAAAGACACACTTGAATTCCTAACCAAATTCTAAAAACAAAAACAAGTTTTTGAAAACTACTTTTTTTAGTTTTCAAAAATTGGCTTGGTTTTTGAAAACATGGGAAGAAGGTAGGTGAAAAACCAAAGAAACTTAGAGTTGGAAGTGGTGTTTATAAGCTTAAAAACCAAAAACAAAAAACCAAATAGTTATCAAACGAGGCCTAATTTTTTTTTTTTCAAAACTTTTCAAATTTTGCCTTAGTTTTTTAAAACATGGGAGGAAGGGTAGATAACTTAATAAATAAACTTATAGATGAAAGTAGTGTTTATAAGCTTAATTTCTAAAAACAAAAAATCAAATGATTATCACTAAATTTTACAAATTTGTAACTACATAGAATAAATTATTACATATATTCCTTTTCAAAAGAAAAGTTATTACGTATTAGAGTTTAAGATTAAATCATTACCAATTTGAAAATGCGGAAACTAAATCCGTGTAAACTAAAGTTTAGGGAATGTGTTAACACAAAATTTTAACACAAATTTTATACACAATAAAACATGTGGTAAAACTTAAAAGTACCATTTTGATTTGTATCCTATGGTACTCATTTCATTTTAGTCTCAACTTTCTATAAACCTTAAGAGGTCGTTTGGTGCAAGGGTTTTGGAGATGAGAATGGACAAGAGTTTCTGATACCCTTGTTTATTTCAAGGTTTCTATGGTGGGCTTATTCCCATGCATAGTATTCCCCGTCATCATTTATTCTCAGACATGTATAAAACCTTAAACCAAATGGCCTCTAAAAGTAATCATCGTTGTTAATTTAAAGTTAAATTTTTTTTATCAAATTTGGTAAAATAATAATATTAATTTCTATTAAAGAAAAGAAATAAGGTAAATATGTTTCCAAAATTTACAGAGGAAAGACTAAGAGAGACATTTTTTTTTTAAGTTAACCATAAACTAGACAAAAGTTAAGATTTATTGGAAGTATTTGAATAAATAAATTAAAAAAAAAAAGTTTAGAAGCATATAGATCAAAATGATATTTTAACCTAAAACATTTAACTACGAAATTATGACAATTTTTCGTACTTTCTAGAATACTTTTTCGCATGCAAAGACGAGATAAAACCAAAGGCCAAGGGCATAAATGTAATTATTAAATCCATTAAAAATAAGGTTAAGAAAAAAAAAATCAAGTACAATATCAAAACTATTAATATTAAAAAATAAGGTTAAAAAAAAACCAAAATCGTACAAAAAAAAAAGTATAACGATCAAAATTGGCATTTTGGAGTGTTTAGTCCAAGGAGTTGGGAGTTTGTTTATTGACCCATTATAACACTCTGGTGTGGGTGTCAAAAACTGGAACTCCTATTTCAACACTTTATTATGGTTTCATAAATTTATTAACTCTTATTCAAACAAAACAAAAACGCTTTGGACTTGAAACTAAAATAGATCAAAATTAAGACTAAGAATCAAAATAGGATTTAAGGTGATTATCAATTATTTTTATTATTATTTAATATTTTTGTATTTGTTTTCACTCTTATTTTACTCCTTTGACATGGCTGCTGATTTACATACCTCGCTGCTACGCTACGCTACTTAAAATTGTGATTTTCCGGATCCTTTTACCCGACCCGATAGACGACAACTGTCATTTTACAATATTTTTCTCTTTCCATGAGTTTTTTTCCTTTAAATTTTTGGTTAAAAATCAATTTTGGTCCATAAACTTTCATAAAAGTAACAATTTAGTCCCTGAACTTTCATGTGTAACGATTTAGTTTCTGTACTTTCAATTTTGTAACAATTTAGTCCATAAACTTTACTAAATAACAATTTAGTCCCTATACTTTCAAATTTTTATCAATTTAGTCCATATTCTTTCAAATTTGTAACAATTTAATCATTGTCCCAAAAAAAATCCATTAAAATTAAATGTCGATTTTTATTATTTAGTGATTAAACTTTGTAGCTTGGGTTCCAAATTAGTTAATTAATCTATCTATGTACGAAATTTCATTAAATCATTACATTAATTTTTCACGATAGGGATCAAATCGTTACAAATTTGAAAGTACAAGGACAAAATTGTTACTTATTAAAGTTTATGGACTAAATTGTTATAAAATTGAAAGTACAAGGACTAAATCGTTACAAAAATTAAAGTAAAAGGACTAACTCGTTACAAATGAAAGTTCAGGGACTAAATTGTTACTTTTATGAAAGTTGAGGGACTAAAAGTGAATTTAAACCTAAATTTTTTAAGGGTCTGTTTGGTAGACAATCCGGATTCTGTTTTATGTTTTCAAATTCACTGAATTCAGTGAATATGCGTTTGGCAGATGTGTTTTTTAAAACTGTTTTCAGATTCTGTGATCCAAATAGTGGAAATTCTGAAAACAACTTTTTTATGTTTTCATTGTATCCAAATTTTGAATTTCAAAATTTTAAATGCAAAATTAGATTAAAAAAGATTAAAACTTTAATAAATATAGTATTTCATGTTATAAACTCAATTTATTTTTGCGAAATTAAAATTTGTATAATATAATGTATTATAAATTATATGATATTGTAAAATAATAATAATAATAAATTTATAACACATAGCATGTTTATAAATTAATTAATAATATTTTATATTCAACTTAGTATTTAGTTGATAACTACAATAATTTATCGTTTATAAATATATTATCAAACACATTTTGAACCATTAACACATATTTGAAAACATGAAATACAACTCTGTTTTCATTGAATCCATTGTTTTCAGATTCCTGTTTTCAGATCACCAACCAAACAGACCCTAAATTTCCAAGAATGTTATGGCCTACCTTATTTGCACCTCGAGTTTTTTATAAGGAGCAAATTGTCTGTCTCTAAGGTATTTGTATATTTACAATTTTTGTGAATTTTCAATGTTATAGGTAGATATTGGGTGAACTTGAACATAGTTCAACTAGTTAATTAAGACATTATATTATCGACTTAAAAGTTAGAAGTCCAAATCTTTATTCCATGTGTTGAAAAAAAAATGGAAATTGTGTGTGTATGTCAAGGGGGATATAGTTGTTCAACAAGATTTTAAGAAAAATTTAAGTTTTCAAGAAATTATAACTTCAAGTCTTCATTCTTTGGAAAGAGTTAACTTCAGGTCTTCAATCTTCGGTCTTCAGAAATATTTAAGTTTCGGGTTTTTTTATAAACAAAAAATTGCCCAATTTGGTGGGGCTCACATGGTCATGATGAAGACATGTGACATTATCTGAAATTTGTCAATTTTTCGTCTTCAAATTTAATTTGGGACACATGTCAATGTATAATTGATCTGAAATTTAATAATTTGTAATTATGTTACTAAATAATCACATTATAATTTGTAACTAGCCCAAATTTCTCATTTAAGTTATATCCTTTAAATTTAATTTATTTGTCATCCATGGTCAATTAAGGAAAAAAAAAACTATATATTTTTTTATCTTGATTTTTTTAATTTATTTATTAAAGTTCAATAAACATTATAACTTAAGCATACTTCAATTAATTAAATGCATTATCGACTTTTAAAGGTTGGGGTTTAAATCTCCATCCTTTGTGTGTTATAGGTAATTTTAGACCACTCCAAAACATAAGAAATTGACGAGGACAACACAACACCAACCCGAAGGCACGACCAGGAAACGAACCCAAGCCGAGGGGATTAGGCCAAGGCTGAAGGGATTGGGTCATGCTCGACTTCGGGCGACCCATGTGTGGGTCGAGTCCTCCCCCTCCACTCGGTTCCTAGAGTCCATAGCTAGCCCGGTTTGACTTGGTTCAACTCCGAATCGTCTTCAAACGCCTAGAAACCCTAAAAAGGAAAAAAGGTATATAAACCCTCCTTCGACCTTGAAGGAGGGGATCTGAAACTCTCCCTTCTTCCTCTATCTCTCTTACTTTACTTTCCATCTTTCTCCTTGCTGACTTAAGCATTGGAGGCGGTGTGGCAAACACCACACCAGTGTGCAGATTTACCTTGTCTTACAAGTCACATCTTCTCCCTCTCAAACAAATTTACCATTGGTGTCACGTGAAGGTCAAGTGAGTTCTCCCTGCCCGTATTTTGACATTAACAGTGTGTATATATTTAACTAATAAATGTAAAAATGAAGAATTGAACCCTAAGCTATGTTCAGATTTTGATGAGGGTATATTATTATGTTTTTGGTCCTTGAACTTTAAAAATGTCCAATAGGTCCTTGAAGTTTCAATTTGTGTCTAAATAGATCCCTGACATATTCGAGAATTTTAAAAATTAACTAATCTATTAAATATAAAATTATTTTATGTCTATTGGGACCATAAACTTTCAATTTTATATCTAGTAGACTTGTAAATTTTAAAATTGTCGGATAAGTCAATGACTTGTTAGATATTGGATTGAAAGTTGAGGGACCTCTTGAACATAAAAGTGAAAGTTTAAGGACCTATGCACTTTTTAAAGTTCAGGAACCTATTGAACACAAAATTTAAAATTCAAAGATCTATTTGATGGTTTTTAAAATTGACAAACTAAATTGACACAACTTTGAAAGTTTGGAAACTAGACTTGTAGGGCCCGTTTGATAACGTTCTCGTTTCCTGTTTCCCGTTTCTCGTTTCTTGTTTCCTGTTTATTGTTTCTTGTTTTTTAAGAACTACAAACAGAAACATGTTTGATAACTATTTATGTTCCTTGTTTCTCTAAAAAAAGAAACAAAAACACAAATGTGTTTGATAACCGGTTCTTGTTTCTTATTTTTTTAGTTAAAATAAAATTTAGTACATATAATATAAAAATATATTAATTTTCAACGATTATTTTTTTTTTTATTTCTCCTTCTTCTTCCAACACTACTACCATTGTTACTGATCACCCGTCGTTGTTGATCATCGGCCATCGCTACCGACCTCCGACCACTGCGCGAATGCTGACAGTCAGCGGCGAATGCTGGAAAAGTCGTCGGCGGGTGGCGACGGTCGTCGAAAATAAGAAAAAAAGGAAAAAGTTTCGGTCGACGACGATAGTGGCGACCGGTAGTCGAAGGGCGACAGTGGCATCTGGTAGTCAGAGGTCGATTGTAGCAGCTGGTCGACGGAGGTTAGCGTTGGCCGGTAGTCGGAGGTCGATGAAGGCGACTGATCGGTGGAGGTCGACGGCAACCTGTAGTCGGAGGTCGACGGTGACGGTCGATCGGCGAAGGTCGGCAATTGGAGGTCGACGGCGGCGACCGGTCGATGGAGGTCGACGGCAGCCGGTAGTTGGAGGTAGACGGTGGCCGGTAATCAAAGGTCGGCGACGACGGCCGGTCGGTGGAGGTCGGTGACAGTCGGTAGTCGGAGGTCGACGGTGGAGGTCGGCGGTGGCCGGTAGTCGAAGGTTGACGACGACGGCAGCTGGTAGTTGCAGGTCGACGGTGGCAATCGGTCGGCGGAGGTTGACGGTGGCGACGATCGTCGGAAAAGTCATCGACAGAATTTTCGAAAAAAGTGTTGGAGAAGTCTCTGCCGCCGGTCGGTCAGAGGAGGTCTTCGACGACGGGCGGTCGGTGGAGGTCGATGGCAGCGATAGTCGGAGGTCGATGGCTGTCGATCGAAAAAAAAATGGATCTAGGAATGGAAGAGAGAGATGGATAGATGCATTAAAGAAAAAAAAACAGAAACATGAACGTTATCAAACAAGCCCGTAATTGAACACTTTTTTTTAACAATATATATATATATATATTTGTTTATTTATTATTATATTTGTGAGTGTCAAAACTAATTTACGCACACCTGAATTTTTTTTTTATTGGATAATATGTGGGGATGAAGGACTCAAACCACAGACCTCTTGGTCGTTAGTACAAGAGTTCCAGTTGAGCTGTGCTCGTATTGACACGCACACCTCAGGGACAAACAACACATATATAATTCAAGGTGGCTTTGTGCATAAATTAAATTTCACTTTTTTTTTTCTCTTTCCTTTTTGTTAGTATTCGATTCTCACATCTACTTTGGGATCGCTTACATCTACAGAAGAAGACGAAATTAGGGTCCAGAAGTTTCCATTTCTTTCGCTAACCACAAACGCGTAGAATCGTTTTCAATTCAAACTCCTAGATCAGATCGTCTTTCATCAACAACGATTCTGCTGCTTAATTCGATCTCACGTCACCGATATCATCTTAAAGTCATTGCGGAGATTTCTGACCTTAATTCTTCCTTTACTTTGTAGGATCGTGATCGCTTTGCTCGAATCTTACTTCACAATCACAAGGAATATAGACGAAGTCTTGAATTCGACGCTAGAGCAACGTCTTCCCTACCACTGCGCTTTCAGTTAAGTCCAATTTTCCATAGCGCCCAGCCCAGTGAAATGATCTATGTTTTTAGTTTACATTAGGTCTACTTCTAATTCTGGCAGTAGCTTGGGTGTAGTTACAATTGGAATTAGGGGTGTTGATGAATGGGGAAACTGAATGAATTGGGTTTAGTTATAAATTTTAATCTTTGAGTTGGGTTCATGAGTTCTTGATGGGAACGAATCCGAGTTTTTTGTAAATTGAAAAACTACATACGTTTAGCTGTGGTAAAACTAGGTTGTATTGTAGTTTTTGTCAATAAAATTTAGAAAGTTTAGAAACTTTTGTTTTAGATTGTAGACTCAATCCTTGCTCAAAATGGCATCTACAAGTTATAATGTCTATAGGCATGTGACCACTCTGCTAATGCACCTCAGGCCTCTACTATTACTCTATCTAATCAACAACACTCATCACGTTGTAGCCTGTTTCAACTTGCCCTCCTCTGACATTACCTCCTCTTAGACACTTCTTGAACCCTGAAATATCAAACATCCACCACAAAATGTACTGAGCATAATTTTTCGAAAATGAAAGAGGGAGTGGCGTGCAAGATAACTTAGAGGAGAAGAGATAAGAAAAATCACACTTTTATAAAATTATTGTCATCTAAAATATTACACTCTGCTGTACACACTGTTGTACTTCCTCAACAAATGCAAATCAAAGAAAACTAAATTGCAAACCACCTAATTGCTCTCCTGAAAAAAATTGAATGAAAAAATAAAATTGAAAACTAAACATATGTTCAAAAATAGAAAAAAAAAAATGCAAGCTCACGACATAGCTTTAAGATTAAAATGAACACGAAATGCTTAATAAAGAGAAGAAAAAAATTAAAGATGTTTGCAATCGACTGCAAGCAAAAAACAAAACTCGAGTTTCGTCCATCAATCATGAACACAAGTCTCTAGGCAACAGAAGCAGCTAAAAATGCACTGAAGCTGTCCCTTTCACTCCTTACCAATTGAGTTCAACCAGTTCAGAAGGCTCCTTGGATATAAAAACATATAGATTTGAAAGCCAAGCTTCTTCTACCGGTAATATATAACTGCAGGAAACTGAATGAAATGGCTCAAAGGAAACCATGCAAGAAGAGTTAGAATAGTTGAAGGGCCATTTTATGCTTATTCTGTTTCCATTTTGGCAACTTATAAAAGGCGTCTTTCGTCATTCCAAACTTCTCCCTGAACTCTTCTGATGAGAGGTAAGTCTGCAGAGTTGAAATTTAAACAACTCAGAAAATATCATATCAAGAGAGTTGAAATTTAAACATCTCAGAAAAGATCATATCAAGAATCTATAGACTCAAGTTGAAACAAACTGTTCTAATATTACCTCTCGTTTTGTCACATCAATGTCTGAAACAGGGTTGGTTGATGTAGTTTTTAGACGCTCATATGGATATATTGTGAGGCCTTCATCATCTTCAGCCTCACCTTCTTTCACATCTTCTTGTATGGTGAGAGTTTCAATTCTGACTGTCATTGAGTTGTTCTCCTTCTCCTTAACCTCCTTATCATTATTATTAGTCTCTGGTTTAGGCTTGGGAGGCTCTGGAGTCACTTCACCACAACATAAGGTAATTATGTCAGTTACAAATGCCATGAAAATAGCCTCCACAGATTTATAAATTGAACCCTACCTTTTATTGAACGCGGTATAATAGCTTCTCGAGCAGGTGGTGGCCGTTCAAAACTTGCACTAAGGGTTGCTATCGTTGAAGATTTTGCAGCAGCCAATTTTGCTGAATCTGGGCTCACTGATTTAGGGTAGATCTTTCTAACAATTGGGGGTGGAGTAGAAAGGTTCCTTGCGTTGGCGTTCTCAAAGTTAGCGGCCAATGCATTGAAAGCAGGAGATCTCCCCCTTACACGAACCCTTTCAGGACTAAAAGACATGCTCCTAGAGCGCTGTGATTTGTCTGGCACTGCAGACCTCCCACCATATGATACTGGTGTTCTCCGCTTCGGTTTCTGAGTAATAGGGAAGTCGAGTCTTAATGGGTTATGCAATAAAGACCAGGAAACTAGGAAAACTATGTGAAGAGCAGAAGAGGGCAGTTGATAATCAAGGTAAGGCATAAAGTTTATGTAGGATTATGAGTATTTTAAAAGTGATAATTGACTGTAGATTGATTTCGTGGGTGTGTGTGTTGGGGGTGGGGGGGAAGGTTAAGAAGTGGAACTTTAGATAGAAAAAGCCTTACATCTACAGTAGGAGTGCCCCCGCTTTTGACTATTGTAAGTTTCCTTTGGAACGAGTTTCCATGCATCTGTTTGTGATTGAAAATGTAAACATCTTGCAGATATTTTATGGGCATACATACTAGAATAATTGTCGAAGTCTTACTGAAGACTTTGCGGAGTCCCACGTAAAGAAGCGTGTGAAGAAAGGCGGTTCACTTCCTTCCGTGATGATATACACTGGAGCTTTAGAAGATAGATTTTCCAACAGAAAATCACGTTCAAGAAATTTCTGTTGCAATAGAAAGAAAATTATCAATAATGAAAATACCACAATTGGAAGTTGACCAAAACCTTTCGAAGACAATGATGAATGAACAAACTGTAAACTTTTAGCGTCAGACTCCCAAGATATGAAAAGGACATGATACTGATGATATTAATCCCCTAAGATATGAAAAGGACATAGGACTGATGACATTAATTTATTAGCTTATTAGCGACTTAGATATGTAAGACATTGGTGGGGAAAAGAAAGAGACAGACAGAATGCCATAAAGTTCCTTCCCAGAGGAATAGCAGATGAAATGAGGAGAGATCAACGAAAAATAGCATGTGATGTTGGCTGCCTTGAGCTTACAAGATTAACAAAACTATGCTGCAAATACATTACCCGTACCTCACCAATAGTTAAAGCATGCAATCTACTCTTGGAGTCAACTTGTTGGCCGACCCATACGTATATCTCTGAGTGATTATCCAAAATGTATATGTCTTCAGTCATCAAATCATCTTGATCAAAGTTATATACCTCCACCACCTGCAAAACTTCACAAATTAACCAACCTTCTAGGGAAAGACACAATGTTATTTACCGTCGTTTACTTGTTAATCGTTTTGTATGAAACAAGACAAGCATAACACTGAAGTATAAAATGCATAGATATAGAGAACGAAGGACTGTCCTAGTGATAAGGGTTTGAGTATCTCAAGATCCGAGCTTGGGATCTTTGGAGATACTCCAAGATTTGAAAATTTAATAACTTTAAACCCTTCTTGTCTTGAAGAACTGACCTTGGAATAGGTAAAAACTCTTTGGAAATTAGTAAGAGCAAGCAATGGGCATAATATAAGGGATGAGGCTCCCAATACTTACCCCGGCTATTAAAAAAAGAGTGAAAATAGGACACCATATAAACACATTCATTTTCCCAACAAAACTCAGTAAATACAGAATGAATTTGCAATTTATGGACTAAAATGAGAAAATGATGTACCTTCAAATTCCCTGCAAGTTCATCATGGCGTAATCATCACAAGTTCAAAGGAAAAGGGGTCAGATTTAAAAGTATAGCAGAATTGAAGAGTACAAGATAAAGCATAAAATTTTCACCAGCAGGAAGAATTATACAGACCTCTAGAGAAGGTACAAGAAAATAGGTGGGGATCGCTCTCAGCATCTCGTCCAATCTTCTGGCTAGGATATTCAGATTTGCCTCCCAGAAGATTCCAAAATTGTTCAGATTCTGTACCTTCTTTTTGAGGTCTAGATTGTACATTGGGCTGCTGACAATTGAAAAACATGTAAGAAGTCAATAAGAAAATGTAAAGAGATAAAACAATTTGCAAAATGCGAACCATTCGGTTAAAGATGCATGACTTCTTTGTCAAAATGAAATAGTTGAATAGCTCATCAAAAATTTGCATATGGATGTGAAATGAGAGATGCAACAAATATATGTAATCAGGCTTATTATTTCATACAGAACACCTTTATCAAATCCAGCAAGCGCTCGACAAGTTCTTGATTATCTGAGTTTGTAAGGCTTCCAGACCATGTAAAGACAGTGGAGCTGCTATTCAATATGTAGCAGTAGGAAGAATTCAAAGATGATGCAACCTGATGAAGGAGAAAAAGAATGGAAAAGGTAAGAAAATGCATATTAAAATATATCTTAACCTATCAGCTTAAGCTTCTAGGTTCAATAGTGATTAACATGATACCAATGTAGCTTTTGGATTACGTTTAGTGGTAATTTAACATGATATCAAAACAGAAGGTCTTATATTTGAATCCCTCCTATGTTATTTCCTCTCTAGTTAATATTTAATAGTTCACACGTTGAGTTTCTTTAAACTGAAAAGTATCTGAGAGTGATAAGAATATATATAAAAGGTTCCATACACCTTAATCTATCCACATTGATCATTTAACTAAAGACTTCTTATGCGAGCATGACCAAAGAACATAGTACAGAAAAGTTAAACCACTTCAGGAAAAGTACTGACCGGGTCCACTTGTATTGCTTGCATATTTTCAGGTCCAGAGCCCTGGACTCTAAATAATGCAATCCCATCCTCTTGGTAAGTTTCATCTTGAATTTCCTTCTCCGCAACATAATTCTTGTATCCCTTACTTAGGCCTCCCTGGAGTGTATTTTATCATATTATCTTTCAGTCAATCAAAATTTAGATATGGAATGAGGAAAATAAAATTTCTCCCATACAACTTTCTTGAAATGCAGATTGAATCTAACAGACCTTGAAGACAACAAAGCTCTGGAAAATTGAATAAAATTGTATCGGTTCATTCCCTTCGTAAATGCGTGCCTAGAATACAATGAAATGGATCAGAAACAAGAAGATATTAAAGAAATGAATGTGCATCAATTGACAATAACAATCGAAGAGATGAATCTACCTGGACTGGAAGAAACTTTAATGACTCAACCATCTTATTTACCAATGATAATGCTGAAGCTCTTTCTTCCTGAAGGAGATGCACAAGAAAGAGGCCCAACAATAAGAAGCCTCAGATCAGGATGTATTCATACAGTACAAAAATTAGTAAGTGCGTACATAACAAAAGAGCATATTATCATACAGTATATCAGGTGGTAGAAAATGTGGGGAAAAAGTCAGAACTATATTGAAAAGTAAACAATCAATAAAACCTATAACAAATTCATCAATATCTAATTAAACGATGATCTTATCTAGGATGAGCTCTCACTTGGAATCTAAGATGCAAGTTCTATTAAATAATAATAGACCATGTTCGAAGTCCTACAATCTACAATCAAATTAATTAACGATTAACCATGTCCCAAATTCTTGATCAAAGTAAACAATAAACCTAACTAGGAGTATAAAGGAATATTAGAATTGATGGCATGAATTTATCCTAACATAACAAATTACATTTTTTTTTTTTAAGTTCAGCAACATTTGGAGTAGGAGAATTTGAACTTCTGACCTCTTGGTTGAGAGTATATGTCAGGTCAAGGGTACATACCAATTACCATTGAACCATGCTTACTATGGCGACAAATCACGGGTAAAGCATTACTTCCCAATTCATACAAAAAATTATTTTAACATATCACTAATTTTACGACTTTAACTTCTCCCATAGCCATCATGTTAAACTGTATCCATTGAATGCTTAATTCATAAGCAAGTTTAAATTTTATTGTTAAACAAATTTTTCTTGAGTTTGAGGAAACTCAGAAGCTTTTAAAGCATTTATTACCTCAACACTTTGCTTCCCAAACCATGTTCCTATAAGATATTCATCTTTATCGTCTCCGGGATATGAGTATTGAAAGATATAGCAATCTCCACTGTAAAATTTTGACTGATCAGAGGCAGGAATGAGAACCTTTTCATTGCCACTGACTCGCCATACCTGTGAAATGGAGGAACAGGAAAAGTTGACCATAGAAGAAAAGCAGTTAGCTAAGTTTACAAATTAACTCAGAAGCTGAATAGTTCAGTACCATTTCTTACTTCTATATAGATGAGCAAACAATGGGGCCTTGGTTAGATTAGATTAGCAATTGCTAACTAATATAGTTAACAGATATCAGAGATTCCATTATATTTCTCAAAGCAAAATGATGGCTGCATTAACTCTACTCGCCCTCTATGTGTAAACTATTCCCTTTGAATGATATTTCAGTCACTTAGTATAAAAGGAAATAAATAAATTATCAAAACAGATTCACTTCGGTTCCTTTTTTGTTCAAATATACTTTAAATTTTCATTAAAATTATTACTTCTGGGCATCCCTTGAAATACAGACCGACTACAGACTGGTTTTACTATATACTCCACGTCTTTTTTTTTTTTTTAATTAACTGAAATAGGCTTTCATAGATAAACAGAGAGAACAACAAGAAGACAGGCCATTGAAATAAAATTATTGAGTTAGAGCTTCAAAAGAAGAAATGGACTCGAAAGATATCAGAATAAAAGAATGAATTCTCAGAGGCAAGGAGAAAGAAAGAAAACTCCTACAGACTCCTTTCCTACAAACAATTTTGGGAGCTTCAGAAGCCACACCTGCAAGTTCCCAGTGCAATCAATGTATGGTTGGGGCTCTTCTTTTACAGGATCAGCTTTCAGAAGACCCTTGACATTAACCCCTTGACGCTTTAGAAGAGCTTAAAAAAACCCAGAAGGTAACACATGAGGAATGAAACTAAGGTAGCAATAGAGATAAAACTGATACGTTGGAATATCAATGGAAAAAGAATCTTTAAAGTTTATACTTCCTAACCTGCAACCTTTCCTCTACCATCCTCTGACACCACTACATTAGCAACTTGAGGCCATGAATCAAATTTAGATCGGAATGTCGCCGTCTCAAAACCTTCAATCACGCAAGTTATTTGTGATTTTGGTCTATCAGGTCCATGCACCAGTTGCTGTTCTCTTAACAACAACACAAGTTAATAAGAAATTCTATAATGTTATGTTACACAAGCAAAATGGATTTGAAAGTACAGGGTGAGCTGACCTCGGCAGCTGCGGTCGCCTTCTTCCGGTCATCAAGAGAGGTATTTCTTCCCATCCATGCAAATACTTCAAATCCACAATCTAGAATGTAGCATTTATTTGTTTCTAGCAGGTCTCTTGACAAAGATCCAGCACCAAGAGGTTCCAGCTGCCCCTTCTCAATTCTTTAAAATCAAATATATAGCTTTCAGGACTACAGAACAGAGTTAGATCTACAGAATAAACGGTTACCAGTTTACCATCTCACAGGAAGTCCAATGTACTTAGTTTTAGGATTTGTTAATGGTCATTGGCATTACACCATTGGCTGAAGATAATTCTAGCTATGATAGATAGAGTAATCAATAATTCTATTCAAAACCCTTGTAACTTTTCAAAGAGAGCATAGATATATATATGTGTGTGTGTGGTATATAGATATTCAATTACAAAATATTTTATTATTTACATTGGTAGGATCTCCCAAATCTGGCTGAAGCAAAGTGACAATGTCACAGATATGACAGGATAAACAAAACCTAAAAAGGAGATAATATATTACCGAAATAGCTTAGTTGGATGAGAATCAACAGGCTTATCCTCATCACTAGCTGTTTTCCTTGGAAGTGGAGCAAAACCACCAAAAAAGCTCCAAAACTCTCCAGTTTCAGGATCAGCCATCAACTTTCCGTCCTCTACAAAAAGTTAACTCACAAACTGATATTCCTCAATGTTCATCTTTCACTTCCAACTCACAGATCAATCGTTAACTTACCAATGGCAGCTATCTCACATTTTCCATTGTGATATGTATCTTTAACATATTGAACAACTTCCAATGCTTTTGCTCTCTCTTGAATAGATGAGTTCGAACCATTAAATTGGAAAATTTTAGACTTGGTATCTAGAACAAAAATGTCATCATGATTGAGTGAAGATCGACTGAAAGGAACCTGTCACCACAATTCCAGAAAACTCAGCATTCATAATGAAGCAAAAGATACCAATGACACCCAACCCAAAACAAAGAACTTGCCTCTTTTACATGGACAACACGTTTTCCTTTACACACAAACAACCGAGTCTTATGTTCCTCAGCCTCAGCATGTTTAAACCCAGATGCAAATCCACCTTCTTGAGGTATTATACATGGTTTAAAACAGGACAGGAATTTCTCTGTCTCATGACCTTGAACCTCACGATATTGTACAGCACGTCCACCTAGAGCTGCATCCAGTTCAATTGTCTTGATGGCAGCAGCACCAGCTTCATCCTGTGTATAAAATAAGTCACCGAATCAAAACTTTGTGCAAGAAATGGATATAGGAAAGTACTTTAATGGTGTGAGAAGTATTTTACCTGAGTGGTATCCCTACCAAGCCAGTAATGAATATCATGTCGCAAGGCGCCACTTTTTAAGGAGGTTGTCTGCACAAAAAAGTTCAAAACATGAAAACATTCCTTCACACATTATCTTCAAGCCCAAAAAAAAAAAAAAAAAAAAAACACTAGAGGCCAACATGAGCATAGTTCAACAGTTAAAGCATCTCTACTTCTTAAGAACGTTGTAAGTTTGAATGTCTACTCTATATGTAATGTGATATTATAAAATTATTTTCTCCCTTTCAAAACTAAAAATCAGTGAAGAATATGTTTGGTCAACTACTTTTTAGAAGTTGTTTCTCTCAACTTTCAGTCTGTTTGATGATCTGCTTCTTAGAACAAGTAAACTTGTTCTTTCTTGGAAAATCACATGTCTGTAAATAATTGTACATTGACCTTAGTTCTATAAGCCACCAATCATAACTCTTAAAAACTATTTTACAGAACAAGCTGGGAAAGAACTCCATTTTTAGAGAGGTAATGTGTGGAAATTACCTTCCACATTCCACCGTAAAGATATTAATTATTAAATATTAAGGACTGGCCGACTGGATTATAGTTTGGTTCATGGGTTCTGAAAGCTTAGGTTCATCTAACCTTAAGGCTGAGAAGCCAAAGTTTGTAGTCTTATGTTTAACTTTTGTAGAGTAATAGGTCGCAGGAGCCTGGGTTCATAAGTTAAAATTAATGACTCACTCCAAAGTTATCTTAAAATTGAACTTCGTTTTTGTTATAGGCATTATTTTTTTTTAAAAAAAAAATTATAGCATTATATATTTCAAATAGTACAACATTGGAATTCTCAATTTATACAACAGAAACTCCTGTAGTAAATAAATTACAGTCAACTCTCTAACTTGCTTCCCATTTCATGTATAACCCAAATCCATCTTTCCTTTCATGTCTAATCATTCTGTAGCAAAATATAGCTACTTGTGACATTAGATATTTATATACTAATAAGACAAGTTAAAAAGACACTCAACAAGTTGAGCATTGTCTGTCACAATAATTCCAAAACACATACAGTAGACTAGATCCATATAATGCTTCTTAGGAAGAAAAGTATGCATACAGAACTAACCTTTCACACATCTGTTTTTTTTTCCCACATATCTTTCACATATCTTGGAAATGTATGCATGTATGTATGTGTTGCAATTTAGGAAATTAAAATGCATTCTTTACCTTAAGAACGATATAAGAGTCACCAGTAAAGAACTTTCCATAAGAAGACTTTGGAACAGGAACAGGATTAAAATTTTCAATGCGCCATATTTCAAGCCCACTTAGAAGTGTCAAGGAACAAAATGTGGTGAAGTCATAAATGAATGAATAAAAGTTTAGTCTCTTGGATATTTTTAGGTACAGAATGTTGATATCCAACACAGAAAATTCAAAATCTTATACAGAAAGGATACGCCTTTTGGCCTGCCCCCTGGAAAGCTGGGTCCAAATCTCTCATGGAGACAGCCATATTGTTCTTGCAGCTCTAGTTATATATTGTTTCCCACTACAGAAATACAGCAATTCCACCCTGAATAACAAAACAAAGAACTTTGAAATGAGCAAGATTCTAAGACATAGTACAAGTAGCCAGACAATAGGAACAAATCAACAGATAAGGTCGATGAGAAACTTGACACTTCAAAAATGAAATTCTTGTCATTCATGGTTAAAACCAATTAGTCCAGAATAGAGAGAAGAGGAAAGGAAGGAGAAATTGTCACCTGATTTATCTTAAATTTTAAAGTTCCCTCTAAGTTGTCCCAAACCAATTCTTAGAATTTGAAAGGTTATATAAAAAGTCAGAACCTAAACTTTTGTCCCTCTTTATTAAAATTACTTTGTCATAGCATTTAAAAAACACTTTCCAAAGAGCACTTTCTTAACTCAATTTAAACCTAAATGTGGCAGGCAACATTTACAAACTAAAGAACCTCAGAAGTCAGAATAGTCTTGCAAGCAAAGCCTATGGACTCTTCTAGAATTCTCAATACCAATCTCTAATCAAAAACCAAAGTTCCATCTTAATTACAACACCTTGAAGCCTTTAAAACAATTCCACCAAGAAAAACTGCATAACTAAACCAATTAACAAACTCTCAAACTCACTCCAACAACACATACTTCTCAGAATGAATCAAATCAACTCTAGTTTCTACAGAATTCAGCTCAACCAGGCCACAGAACATGTTCAACATAACCAATCGATAAAAACTCAATCCCAGAAGACCCATGACTCGATCAGATCAACTATTCAACACTCAACAAAAAACGATTCAACCAAAACAAAGCACAGAAATCCGCAGCTTCCCCAATTCCCACAACAACCCACCAAACAAAAACCCCTAAAGAAAAACACCCATGTTCCAGAAAACTAGCTAAACAAGTGAATTCAAAACCCAAACCCGAAACCAAAAGAAGAAACAGAATCAAAGCGCAGACCCGAAACCAAGTGAATTCAAAACTAGCTAAACAAGTGAATTCAAAACCCAAACCCGAAACCAAAAGAAGAAACAGAATCAAAGCGCAGAAATCTAGAGAACCAAAGATTGAATTCCGAGTACCCGAGGCCGATGAAGACAATCGGGAATGGAAAATCCAAGCAGAGAAGCACCCAGATCCAGCCCCAGGATCAGAATCATACAAACAATACTGTTTTCCACTTTTCACAGCGCATAAGAGAGAGAGAGAAAAAAAAAAGGCTTTGGGGGAGAGAGAAAGTAAAGTGTTGAGGTGAAGAAGAGAGAAAAAACAAGTAGAAATGTAGAGAGAGAAAGAGACCCAAAAAAGTATTTGTACTGAAAATGAGAGAGAGAAGAGAATGATGAAGGCAAGGCGTGCTAATCACTAACTGCAACAGAAGAACGAACCCACACAAGCAGAAATGAACTGGAATGTTAATAATCAATTAATTCAATTGAAATTACTTCTTTTTTTTTTTGGGATTTCAATATGTGACAGATAGATTTGTTTCTATAAAAAAATTTAATCCACAAGCATTCTCTAAATGAATCATTCACCAACTTTCAGGCAGGAAGAGCTTGCTTCCATTATTTATGGATCATTTTCGGAGAACCCTTTTTGTGTAATTGAATTTAAAGTTCAAAGTTGAGATTTTTGTAGTCCTACGAAGTCATGTTTGGTCGGATGTAATAATCTTTTTTCCAAAATTAAGGACTTGGGTTTGCTTTTAAATTGTGAAAAGGAGCACCGAAAACAAGAAACGAGGAAGGTAATTTTGTTGTTAAAAAAAAAAAAAAAGAAGTAAATTTGTTCCGTTGTGTTTCCATTAAATTTAGAAGAAAAGATATATTTTTTAAACATGTTTAGTCTTTAAAGTCTTTTCGAAGTTCTCTAAACTTTCTAACTTTTGTGGTTCCTGACTTTTTTTTTTCTTTTTTGAAAATTTTTGATTATACACCTATTTGATATTTTTTAAAATTTATCTATCTGTTAGATACAAAATTGAAAAATTAATGTCTTATTAGACACAAAATTCAATTCTATATTTAATAAATCAATCAATTTAAAAAATTTCAAATACGTCAGAAATCTATTAGATACAAAATTGAAAGTTCAAGAATTTATTAGACAATATCAAAGTTTATGGACCTATTAGACATAGAGCTGAAAATTTAAGAATTTATTAGACATTTTTTAAAGTTTAAGGACCTATTAGATACAAATAGACTAAAATTACAATTTTTTTTGGTACTTTATAGAATTGAAATTAGTTCACCCTAAGTATAAAATAACAAAAATGAGATTTTACTACATTTAGACAAAAGTTTCAATGTGTGAAAAAAAGAGAGAATTTATTCTGGATAGTAGAAAACAAATATCAGATTAATATTAAGCAAATTGTTATTTATTTATATTAATATCAACATAAAGTTATAAAATTATAGATTACCCCTAGGAAAAAGTCAAAAGTATACATGAAAAGTACGCAATTTATTTTAAATAAGCTAGCTAGCTAATTAGCTAGTAATATAATTAGCATCTTATATTTCCATACCTTGAGACAATATTATATTGTTCCATTGATTGAATAATTCAAAGCATGCAAATGAAATTGTGATAATTTAAATTAAAAAACAAGGAGATTCTAAAAACTTTGGAATGAGATATGAAATTTGATATATGAAATCAATTAATTAGAATAATGTGTTGTCATTATATGGCATATCAATGCAATGAATGATAGTATGGAATCATATTCCTTTTTATTATTATTATTATTATTATTATTTTTAATACATCAACATTTGGGATGGAAGATTTGAACCTCGGACCTCTTGATCGAGAGTATATGCCAATTATCGCTGAGCTATGCTCGCTTTGACATTATTATTTATTTATTTTTAGTATGTGAGTTTTGAAATAAAAATGTAATTAGAAAGAGATTTTTTATTTTTTTTTATTTTTTTGAAAAGGATGGATGTTAATTAAGCAATGGGGCCAAATTGACTTTGGCTTTGTGAGGATCTAATTTTTGAAAAGCAAATGAATAAAGGAAGAGAGAAGAAGGGTAATCAGCCTCAATCATGCATGGTCATACAGCTCAAATTGTTGCTTCATGTCATGCCCAAATAAAATAATGTTTTTTTTTTCTCCATATAATTTCTAGTTCTTCTTTTTTTTTAAAAAAAAAAAATAATTAATTGTTGGGGTATTTTTTTAGTATTTAAAAACATCCCTATATTCAAATTTATGAATATGAAAAAAATTTCTGAATTATTGGAGTACAATGAGGTTCTCACAAATGTTCTATTCTGGTTAAAGCAAAAAATACATACATACATATATATACATACTCTCCCTTATAAACTAGGGGTTTGTGAATGATTGGTTTAATTTGTTAAATTTCGGGTTTATTTAATCTTTAAAGTGTCTAATAGGTCTCTGAATTTTAAAAAGTTTCTAATATGTTCTTGAACTTTCAATTTTTTGTGTAATAAGTAATTGAGTGTCTAATGAACCCCAAAGCTTTCAATTTAGCATTTAATAGGTTCTTGAACTTTCAAATTTGTGTCTAATAGATATTTGTTAATTTAAAAGAAAAAATATTTTGAAAGTTTAGTGATTTGTTGAATATTTTTAGCGTTTAGAGATTTATTAGACACAAAGTTGAACGTTTAGGCCCCATTTGATAACCATTTGATTTTTGGTTTTTTTTTTTTTGGAAATTAAGTTTGTTTTATCTCAATTTCTGTACAATGAGTTTTATCTTTGTTAAATACACATTTGTATTCGAAACCAAATTCCAAAAACAAAAACAAGTTTTTGAAAACTTTTTTTTTTAAATTTTCAAAACTTGACTTGGTTTTTGAAATCATGGAAAGAATGTAGATAACAAATCAAAGAAACTTATAAAAGATTTTTAAGCTTAATTTTAAGAAACCAAATGGTTATCAACTAGGGTCTTAGAGATATTTTTTTTTAACAAATTCAAATTTTAGAGACTTATTAGACATACAATTGAAAAATTAAAGATTTGTTAAACACTTTTAAATTTTAGAGACTCATTAGACACAAAATTGTTCAGAGACCTATCATAACTTTTTAAAGTTCATACACAAACAAGAAAGTCCATATTACTAAACTTGTAATTTAACCTAGTTTTGTCAATAAACCTGGATTAATCAATTTCATTCCTCAACAAATAAATCTCCATAGGAAGGCATTGTTGAGGCACCATTCTCTTTTAACAATTTATATTTTAGAAACTTATTAAGTGAATAGAGTATTCCAAGTTCTTCCAAAAAAAAAAAATAGAGTATCCCAAGCGTCATGTTATGTCATTTTTGGCACAATTTTGTGTAATCATAAATGGAAATAATGCTAGGATCAATTGCAGGCTTATGGCATTGACTTTTCAAAGGAGCTTTACTAGTTTTTTTTTTTTTTTTTTTTTTTTTTTTTTTTTTTTTTTTTTTTTTTTTTTTTTAAATTCATTTGCTCTTCTAATTACACCCATTTATTTTCCTGTGTTTTAAAAATTGGTTAATTTCAATTTTTGTTGGGATTTTTTTTAGAAGTACAAAAACAGAAAGACTAAACATGAAAAGTAGAGATTACATCCGAATGAGTCATGTCATGAACTAAACTGCTATGAGTTCAAGGGAGACAATCCTTGATCCAGACTTTAGAGTGCTTCGATGTGCGAGCGTGAGTGACTAGACTATGGGCAACCTTATTTCCATCTCTAGGAATAAATAATTATTTCTTTCAGTGGCATATTTATATTTTATTAATTGACTACTACGATGTGTTTTAAGGTTAACAACATTCCAATTCATTCCAATCTTTATATATATATATATTTATTTATTTATTTTCTCTTGATTTTTTTCTTTTTCTAAATTAACATGTGTTGATGATCAAATTTCGCTACGTAAATTACCTTCGCTCCACGTGATAATCTACAGTGAATTTGTTTGAGAGCGGGGGAAGACGTGGCCTGCAAAAGAGAAAACCTGCACACCGGTGTGGTGCTAGCCACACCGCCTCCGATGCTTAAGTCAGAAAACGGAAGGGAGAGCTAGAGAGCAAGAGAAAGAGAGTCGAGAATAGAGAGTTCGGGTCCCCTTCTTCAGTGGCGAAGAAGGGTATAAATACCTGCTCGTGCTCCTAGGGTTTTTAGGAATTCGGAGGCGTTTCGGGACAAACTAGGCGAAACTGGGGCGACTAGAGGCATCAGGGACCGAGAGGAGGTGACTGAGCTTGGCCCTTTGGTCGGTTCTTCCTCTGGGTCGGTCTCCCAGCCCTATTTTCGCCCGGACGTCCTCGTCAGCTTTTTGTGCGTCGGGTGGTCCAAAATTGCCTATAACAACATGGATAAATCTATATGGAAAATATACGAAACTTTATATTATTCTCCTCCTCTCGATTTATATTATGCTCTAGAGCACATGAGATTGAAAATTATTTATTTTCCTTTTTCTAGATAAGTCTTAGGTTTTTTACGATTATATTCACCACCTAAGAATAAAAGTGTGTTAGTACTCAAAATTGGCATGTATAAATTTTTTATACAACAGTTACTCGCTTTTCTTATATGGTAGCTCTCATATTATATTATAGCGTGTTTGGAACAGTTTTTGAAAAAAAAATGTAATTTAAATAATTTTTTTTTTCTACAAGCACTAATAAAAAAAATTGTTAATGTAAAGTGTGTTTAGTATAGCTTCTTAAGTGTTGTAAAAAAAAAAGTATAGCTTCTTAAGTGATTTTAGAGGATAAAAATTCGTAATAAATTAAAAGAATTAAAAATGAGATTTATTTATTATTATTATTTTTTTTTGAAGAAACACTTGAAAGATGGATTATCCAAAAAGTAACTTTAAAATGATTGATTGAAAATGTTCAAAATATGTAGTAAGAAAAAATTAATGCAATTGTAATTTAATAGAATCACATTTGAGTATATTGCAACCAAACAAACTTGTTATTAAAAGCACTTTTTTAAAAGAAGTAAAATATGATAACATTTTTCTGGATAATATTTTAAGTAAAAATGTTTAAACTAGAAGGTATGCCAAATAAATTTTATTGAAAACGCTTAAAGGTATCTCACAAATTATTTGAATATAAAAGTAGTTATTTTCAATTAAATAATCTTTTTTTTTTAGTTTAAAAAAATAATCTTTTATTTTTTTGACATGTCTTTTTAAAAAAGTGGTTTTAAGTGAAACACAAGTACTTCTGATTTTTGAAAGAAAGAGAGAGAGTTAAATACTTCCCTCTAAAAGGATATGTTTTAAGAATTTTTCAAACCACATTTGATTATAGACATTTTTTTAGCAACATTTTTTAGTATAAAATAGCTCTAACATTTTAGCTAAACACTATAAATTTTGAAAAAAATTAAAAACATTTTTAGCCACCTATAAGTACTTTAAAAGCCATGTTACATAACTTAGTTTCTAATGTTGCATAAAAAGTCAATTTATTCGTAATCTTACTAATTTTTCATGAATCATTAGCTAGAAACTTGATATACGCGATGACCTCACGAGTTGAAACTAATAGACATATTGATAAGTACTCCCAATGGAAAGAGTTTGTTTGTTTGTTATTTTTTTTCATCTACAAGATCTTGCAGTGCCCTTACAGGCACGTTCCTCTTTTTCTCAATGAATGAAACAACATATTTAGATGCAACAGATGGAGATGCACCTTTATTCTTATAACCACACTTCATAATAGGAGCTCGTCTGAAACCTTTTCTTTCTAGTAGGTCAACCAGTATATTTACAACAATTTCACTTTTTAGTCGAGGAGAGAGTAGAGGGTTAGATCACTACAAGAATTTTGAACTGTCCCGACACGATTTCCGCCGACACATAATTTTCCGTCGGTAGAAACCCATTTCTACCGACGCAACTCACTATGCGTTGGAATAAACCTTCCATATTTTCCACGAACGAACGGAAAATTTTCGCCGACGTAGTGGGAGGTTATACCGACACAAATTTGCTTCGCTAAAAGTCCAAAATTTTGTAGTGGATTTTAAAATAGAGGTGAATTCCTATTGCACATTAAATGGAAAAGTAATAGAAATTAAAAGATCATATTTGAAGGTGTAAAAACTAATAATATAATATATAACATTTGTCAACTTAAGTCTAGTTTAACAAGTTAAGACATCAGATCATCGACCAAAAGATTAAAGATTCAAATTCTCACTTTAATTACAAACGGAAACAAGAGTACAAGTGTAGCACATCTAGAAACTTTGAAGTTTGCTTATATTTAATTTGGTTGAGAGATTGATAGTTTAATAATTATTTGGGATATCTACAGGAATGGGCCAATAGTAGCTCATTAATTCCAAATCTGTCCAATTTGTTTCAAAAGTCCAAAACTAACAGCCCACACCCGGATATGAATATGGCCAAATACTCTTTTTCCCGATATTAAAGATTTTCAATGTGACAAAATAAACAAAATAAGTAACCAAAAAAGGAAATGTCCTTCGGTTTTCTAAGATTTGAAAAAAAAAATCCCTCAAACTGCGCACCTCCCCTCACGGCTGCGAACAAGATCTTCATTCCGGCGATATTCTTCAGCGTCTTTCTTCTCCATATAGCAGGTGGTTAGGGTTTCTTCCTCGTAGTCGTCTGCCTTCCCTACCGACAACAAAATACCCTGGTTTTATAAGCGAAAGGGGTGAGTTTTTTTTAGTTTCTTTTCAGCTTGCATGATCTAAAGATTAGGAAAAATCACGCATCCAAGATTTTTTTTGGGGAAAAAAAGGGGCTGAGTTCATATGTTTTTATTGCTCATACCTGAAGCAAAAAACCATTTATCAGTGAACGGGACTCTGTTTTTCAATAAAAAAAAATTTATATTGTAAGGTTGTTATTGTTCATACCAGATATGCATTCAGGTATATAAAGGGTCGTATTAAACACATACATTATAAATTTGTAAGTATATATACCACATACAAACAAGTATGAAATTAGCCAAATCATAATTTTAACGAATTTCTGATAATTCTGTAATGATATATACCATTTACAAACATGTATGAAATTCGTTAATTTCATACCCCTCCTTATAAAATATTGGGGCTCTTTCTTCTTATTCAAACGGACTTAACATGAAAATATTGAAGAAAATATCCCTCTCTGCATAGTTATTCCATATTCAAATAGATAAATAAATAAGCTAAAAGATAAACATAAGTAAAAAAAAAAAGGAAAAACTTACTCATGTCGTGCACGATGTGGCGGCCAAAAGACACTTAGAGTTGGAATGAAATGAAGAAAGCATATTACACAACAAAAAAAATGGAGAAAAGAACACACTGTGATGGAGGCACAAATGACACAAATGTGGGGGAGATGAGAGAATGAAGGTCAAAGGATGATGCACTGATGACAAAATAGGGTGAACAATAAATTATGGAAAAATGAAAATATTTGTCTATTTTAGGAAAAAAAACGGCAATTGAATTATATTCCCCAAAATTCTATGCACCGACAAAATAGGGTGAACAACAAATGTGGAGGAGATGAGAGAATGGAGGCTAAAGGATGTTGCCCTAATTATATGGAAATATTTGTCTATTTTAAGAAAAAACGGCATCTGAATTATATTCCCAAAATTCTTTAATTGAAGATTTGATATTTATATTCTAATATATTATTAAATTAAATTTATTTCATTCATTAAATGGGAGGGCATTTTGGTAAGAAAAATAATTCAATTAATGTGAAAAAACCTACCAATAATAATTTTGATTATTAAGAACATTTGTGAAATTTGGAGATCAATTTGACCCATCCGCTATAATTTTTGTAATTATTTTATGCCACACATGTCTACAAAAACTAGCTCCCAATTGGCTCCATAATAATATGTCATGGCCCTCGATAAACAATTCTCTCGTGAATTTAAGGTTAGTTCCCACAAATGTTTGGCTTTCTCATTTTCTTACTTGTTGACATCTCTAAGTGATCTACAATTGAATTAAAAATTTGTTCGCGAAAAGTATAGTTATAACTGTCCATTTGACGATCATTTTGGTCTTGTTTGTTAACATTTTCATTTTTTTGCCTTTTGTTCTGAAAATATTAAGACTTGTTAATGAATAGTTTTCTCTAGTTAGTTTTTCACCTTTTGGAAAATACAAATCAAAAGCTGAAAGAAGAGGGAAAAAAAAAAAAAAAGATTTCTTCCTTTTCTTTTAATTTTCAAAATTTTGTTTCATGATTTTAAGAACTTTCTAGAATAAAGTAGATTAGAAAACAAAGAACTTGGAATATACAAGTTCAATTTTTAGAAAGGAAAATTGAAAAACAAAATGCTTATCTAAATAAGATTTAAAATAAGTCATTGTTGGTTGATTTTTTTAACATAGTATAATTACATTGTATCATTACATTTTTTATTGCATTTTCAAAGTCATCAAAATCTAATTAATATAGTTGAGGAATACATAGTAGCTAGACTCTTTATGGCTCAAATGCTAGAAAGGTAGCCATTTTCTAGGTGGAGGTTTGGTTGCCTTTGACACCATGAAGGATCTCAAAATGTAGATATAAAGTTAACGATATCATTCAAATTTTGCAATATTGGCATCAAATGTAGACATGTTTCGGAATGATTTTGAATATAATAAAAGTGATTTTCATTATTTAAAAATCACTCCCAAACATGCATTTAATATCAACTTTTTTTTTTACAACATGGGGTGAGGGGATTTGAACCACATACTTCTCGATCATTAGTACAAGCTTATGCCAGTCGAGCTATGCTCATGTTGGCCACTTAATATCATCTTGACCGATACCAATTGAACTTTCATATTGAATCGTCTCTATGGCATTTTTTGTTTTTTAATACTTCCAAGCAAAGGCTGTATATCTTACAAGTTTTCATTCATACACTTTTTTTATTGCATGTTTGTATTACCTCTAACATTTTTAATGGTGAAAACTAATTTAAAATTGTGATTGATTAAAGAATATTAAAAAAAAAAAAAAAGAAAGAAATGAATTCTATTCAAGTAAAGATGAATTGTTTATTTTTTGTTCTATTAATTGTTGTTTATATTTAGGAGACATTTTAGAAAATGGTTTATTTTGCGCTTTACTTATACATACATACACACACATGCACATGTAGAAATTTGTTTGGATAATTATTTTATAAATGATGTTTTCTGATTATTTTCATGAAAGAAATATCTTTCTTTTAAGAGTTTAAAAAAAGAAAAAAAAAGGAAAAAAATCAATTTGTACCCCTAAATTATAGGTTATATCGCTAAAAACCTCAGACTAATGATTGTATCAATTTAAACTCTAAACTTTTCTAAGTGAATCAATTTATACTAGTTTAGTGATCTATAACTATTTTTCATTGATTTCATTTAAAATCAACTCAAAATCACATAATAAAATTATTCTTCTCCAAAATTCTATCAAAGTAGAAGAAAATTTAGGGCATAGTTTTTCTTAAACAAGTCAGAGAAAAATATAAGAAGACTAGAAAATGAAAAATCACTCATATTAATGAAAGACCTAGGGTTAGGTGCCTTGTAAAATTTGACATAATCAAATTAATTTTACAAGTCATAGATCAACTTTTAGGAAAAAAAATTCTATGACTTTACATGTTGTAGCTATATATATATATATATATATATTAATTTTTTAGTATAAAATTTGAAACTTAAGTTACACAAAATATTTTTGCTTGATTATTTAGGGTAAATCAACTTTTGCAAAAAACACTTAATAGGTTTTTTTTTTTTTTTTTTTTAAGAAAAACTAAGCATTAGTAACTTTTTTAAAAAATATTAACGTGTTTAAAAAAACAAAATTATAAATTAAAAAAAGTCATATAATTAATTAAAACATAAATTATAAGGTTTAAAAAAAGATTATCCTGTCTTTTCAAAAAAAAAAAAAGATTATCCTGGAGTGGATAGCTTATGTGGTCGAATATGACCGATCCATTTCTGCCCAAGTGGCGTAATAAATAAAGAAAACGAAAAAGAAAAAGAAAAGCAGAAATAGAAAATGAAAAGTAAAAAACAAAAACAGAAAATGGAAACAAAAAAGTAAAAAAAGAAGGTGAAAAAAAAAGCTTGAGACAAATTCCAATCAAGTAAAAAAGAACTTGGTTCTTCGAATTTTTAAAAATCACTCTGCTTTACCATTTTTTAAAAATAAATTTAGAATCTAATCCACCGAAAGTTAGGGTTTTTAAGTGACACAACCCCCAAAGTCTAAATATATAATTTGATTTTTAGTCAAAAACCTATATGTTTAGGAGTAACGATTTCAAGTAAGAAATAATCTTTATTTATAGGAAAAACAAAATTAATTTTTACCATTAAATTTGACAAGTTATATCAATTTTCATTATGAACTTTTATTTCATTTACTTAAACCATAAACTTAGATAAACGTTGCAATTTTTAATTTACACTCAAATGCTACTACCCACTAATTCCAATGAAAAGCAATATAGAACTTAAAAACTCACTCAATAAGATTAAACTTTGCATAAAATCATATTTGAGTAATGGGCAGAAGATTGATCATTTAATAACTTTGGTCAAAACTCACAACCTTAGAAAAAAAAAAAGTTTCTAATGTAACTTTTCTTTGAAATCCTATTAGCTTCATACCAAATATATGTTTTATAATTTATTAAATGTATGAAAATACTTTTTCTTTTAACAAAATTTCAAACAAAAACTCACCATTTTTTTTTAAAAAAATTAAGGTAAAAATTGCAATGCTTATCTAAGTCTAAGGTGTAATTTAATGGAATTGAAAGTTTAGGGTAAAAATTGATATGCTATAGTCTCTAGTTTTTACCGGTAAAAGTATGTTCTAAAAAAAATTTAAAAATAAAAACTATTTTTAGAACAACAGCCAAAAAAAAGGAAAAAATTTCATAAAATAAGGCGACATCGTTTGTTAAGTTAATTTGGGAGAGTGGTATATATATATATATATTCGTGAGTGTCCGAGCCAACTTACCTTAGTTCGATTAATCTGATGGGACAACCATCTGATCCTATTATATTTGGATGCCCGGAAACATGTAGGATATTAACCAAAAATATATTAGAAACAAAATTTAAGGTCCCGTTTGATAACCATTTGGTTTTCCAAAATTATACTTGTTTTCTCTCAATTTCCTAACCATGGTTTTCATCTAGTTAAAGAGACACTAGAGTTATTAGCCAAATTTAAAAAACAAGAACAAGTTTTTGAAAACTACTTTATTTTTTGTTTTCAAAATTTGACTTGGTTTTTTGAATTATGGGAATGATGTAAATAGCAAACCAAGAAAATGTGGGAGGAGTGTTTATAAGCTTAATTTTCAAAAATAAAAAATAAAAAACGAAATGGTTATCAAACAGGACCTAAAGTTTCATAATCTATCAAAAACTTTTTAAAGTATATGATTACACCATCTTTAAAAGTCAAAGACCTATTCAAAACTTTTTAAACTTAGTAAAATACACACAATCTAAACATTCAAAAAGTCTACATACCCAACTTGTAATTTAACCTATTATATTTATGGTTAAATTACCATTTTAGACTCCAAACTTTTTTAGTTGTGTCAATTGGGTCTTTGACGCATATTGAAAGTATAAGAATCTATTAAATATTTTTAAATTTTAGGGAACACACAAATCCGAAAGTTTAAAAACTTATTTGATACTTTTGAAAATTGATTAAATTACAAATTTAGTTCTAAAATTTTAGGTTTGTGTCTATTTGGTCACTGAATTTTAAAACATGTCTAATAAGTTTTTGAACTTTCAAATAAGTACAATAAGTCCTTGAACTTTTGATTTTGTATGTTTATAAGTCACCGAATTTTAAAAAGTGCTTAATAAGTCTTTAAACTTTCAATTTTGTATCTAATAGATTCTTAAATTTTCAATTTTGTGTCTAACAGGTCATTGACCTATTCGACTTTTTTTTAAAAAAAAATCAGACCTACCAAACACAAAATTTAAAGTTTTGGGTCTTATTAAATATAAAATTCAATTTTATATGCAATAGATTCATTCATTTTTAAAAATTTTGAATAGGTCATGAATCTATTAAACAAAAATTTGAATAATCATTTTGTTTTTTATTGTTTGTTTTTTAAAATTAAGTTTACAAACACTATTTTCACTCACACGTTTCTTTGTTTTGTTATCTACATCTCTCTCATGTTTTAAAAAACCATGTCAATTTTTGAAAAAGAAAAAGTAGTTTTAAAAAACTTGTTTTTGTTTTTCGAATTTGACTAAGAACTCAAATGTCTCATTAACAAAGATGAAAACCATTGTAAGGAAATTGAGAGAAAATAAGCATAATTTTCAAAAACTAAAAACAAAAAGCCAAATGGTTATCAAAGGTGGCCTAAACATTCAAAGACTTATTAGATATTCTTTTTTAAAATTTTGAAGACCTTTTGGACACAAACTCGTAATTTAACCACTAAAATTCAATTAATATTAAATAGGTTAAATTACAAGTTTAGTCGTACTTTCAAGATTGTGTCAATTTGGTCCCTGAACTTTTATAATAGGTCTCTGAACTTTCAATTTTATGTTTAATATGTCTCTAAACTTTAAAAATTGTATAGGTCCTTGAACTTTTAATTTTTTGTGTCTAATAGGTCTTTGGCATATTCAAGATTTTTAAAAATTAATCAATCTATTAGATATAAATTTGAATTTTATGCATATTGGGACCCTAAACTTCCAATTTTGTATCTAATTGGTAGGTGAATTTTAAAAAATGTCGAATACGTCGGTGACTTGGTAGACACAAAATTTAAAAGTTGAGGGACCTATTGGATACAAAAGTGAAAGTTTAAAGACCTATTGGATATTTTTTAAAATTTAGAAACTTGTTGGACATAAAGTTGAAAGTTAGAAGGTGAGCTACATTAATGGTTTAAGAAACTAACATAACTAGGTTAAGAGATAATTGAGCATGTCATGACATTGTTAGGATCTCTTACCGTCCTTTAAGGTCCCGGCCTATAAATAGACCTTTATGAGACTCAAAAATATCTTTTATACCATGACCAATGCCCCAGTTGATCATATACATGTGATCCGCTATCAGGAAAATAATTGCAAGAACTAAATATGATGGTGTGCAATATCAATTAACCATAGACCCCCGCATTACTGGATATAATCCTTCGCGAAAAGTGAGGGCTTGTTTGGTATGCAATCCAGATTCTGCTTTATGTTTTCAGATTCACTTTAGTGAATATGCGTTTGACATATACGTTTTTTAAAATTGTTATCAAATTCTGGGATTTAAATCATAGAAATTCTAAAAACAACTTTTTTTTTATTTTTTTTATTTTTAGTGTATTTAGACTTTGAATTAGATTTTTCAATGCAAAATTAAATTAAAAAAGATAAAAACTTTAATAAATATAGTATTTCATGTTATAAACTCAATTCATTTCTATAAAATTAAAATTTATATGATATAATGTATTATGAATTACATGAAATTGTAAAATAATAATTATACAAAATTTATAACCTATAACATATTTATAAATTAATTAGTAATGGTTTACATTCAACTGGGATTTACCTGATAACTACAAATTGTTTATGGTTTGTAAATATATTATCAAACACATTTTGAACAATTGTTTAAATTGAGATTCAATTTTTAAATCTGTTACCAAACACGCATCAAAACATGAAGGCCCCGTTGATAACCATTTCGTTTTTTATTTTTGGTTTTTGAAAATTTTGTTTGTTTTCTCTCCATTTTCCTACAATGGTTTTCATTTTTGTTAAGGAGACATCTGAGTTTCTATCCAAATTCCAAAAACAAAAACAAGTTTTTGAAAACTATTTTTTTTTTTTTCAAAATTTGGCTTGATTTTTGAAAACATGGGAAATGATGTAGATAAAAAACAAAGAAACTTGTGGGTAAAAATAATGTTTATAGGCTTAATTTTCAAAAACAAAAAACGAAATGGTTATCAAACAGAGCCGAAATAACTCTATTTTCATTGAATTCCTTATTTTCAAATCATCAACTAAAGCATCCTAAGAAATTCGGCATATACACTGAGTCCACGTTTGAGAAGGTTTACCTTAGTTGGCAAGCGGTCGTGGCACAGACGCCAGAGGAAGAACCTATGCTTATTAGGCACATTCAACCTCCAGAGGCCGGACCACCACACGTGCACTCTCTCGGAGTTCGAGGAGCCAGGACCTGCCCTGTGGTTAAGAGTATCTTGTGTGATGATGATGCAGAGGACTGTCTCCATCTGTTCTGGACCTGCCCTGTGGTTAAGAGTATGTGGTTGGGCTCTAAATTTGCTCTCCTCCACCAATCCTTTTCCCATCTCAGGTTCGAGGAAATCATTGGGGCGATGAAGGACAAACTGACAGGGCCGAATTTTGAGCTTGTGGTCATTTTTTGGTGGTCTGTGTGGAATCTTCGAAACAGCCTGAGTTGGGGTGGGCAGCCAGACGGCCGAGATCTCTGGGCATATTCGAGTGATTACCTCAGTGCCTTCCATGTTGGTGGGAGGCGTTGCGCAGCAGGGGGCTGTTCACGGGCTCAATCGAGAGATCAGGAAGAGCGCTGTGTATGGAGACCGCCCCCTAATAGGGAGCTGAAACTTAATACCGATGCTTCTGTGAGGCCGGATACAGGGGAAGCGGGGGGTGGCTGTGTGCTGCGTGGGGCTGATGGTGAGGTCTTCATGGCAGCTTGTTTGAGTTTACAGAGGTGTTGGAGCGTAGATTTGGCTGAGGGTTGGGCTGTGTATAGAGGGGTCCAACTTGCTCGACAGTTGGGGTTTGTAGATTTTGTGGTGGAGACTGACTCTCTAAGGCTGGTCAAATCCTGCATGGTGAGCTGCATGATGTGTCGGAAGTGGGGTTGCTGATGGACGACATTCGAAGGATCCTCAGTCCTTGGGACAACGGTAAGGTTTTGTTTACTCCGCGTCAGGGAAACAAGGTTGCGCATGTTCTGGCTCGCTTGGCCTTTTCATACGTTGATCGTGTCTGGCTTGAGGAGTGGCCTAGCGAGGTCTCGGACGTCCTGAGGGGTAATGTTGTTTCAGCTGCGTGAGAAGGGCTTCTTAGTGCGATAATGATGTTTCGAGCTAAGCTTTTTCAGTCTCTCCTGATCGTTGTGCCTAAACCAGGGAAGGTTTCTGTTTCCCTTTCACTTGTCGTTTATACATTGTCTTATGGTTGCATAGTAGATTATTCTGGGGATAGTGTATGATGTCGATTGGGGGTGGTAGCATGTATTTTCTAGGGGTGACTGGCTTTGAGTCTAGATGCATCTGCGCGACAGTTGGTGTTTGCATGTTACGCTTTTTGGTTTCTCCCTGTTTAGTTCTGGTTTGTGGTCTGTTATTTGCGTGCTGGGCCTGTTCTGAGTTGATCTTGGTTTGCCCCTTAGAAGGGGGGTGGGGTGTTGGGCCTTTTGTGATAATTTCTGTATGTGTTGTTATGCTCTATTTTGCTTGGAATTGAGGTGATGACTGATAACATATTGTGAGCCTGATTTTAAATTATGTCTTGATTATTCTTGCATATCTGTGCACGTGGCCTCCCTTTTGGCTAGTCTTGCAAGTCTAGGTTTGCTTTATGGGTCTCCCCAAGTCTGTTGTCACCTCGATAGGATATGGGGTTAAGCCAGTGAGTCTATTTGCGTTTCAGATTATTGTTGTTTGCACGAGGCACAAAATAAGGGGTAAAAAGAGCTGCCTGCAGGGTGATCAGTTAGGCCAACCAAGATAATGCTCTGGTTAGGGGTCCCTTCTCTGCAGTGCGAAAGCTAGTACCCTGCCTCTGAGTGGAAAGAAAATGGTGAGTATGGAAAGTTTGAAAAGAATGTTTGAGAATGGAAGAAAATGAAAATGAAATGAATAAGTCTGACACGAATGTCGGAAATGAGAAGGAAAGTTTGTGAGAGGATAGAGTTTGCCCAGGCCTCTGGGTAGCGTGCTAGCATCCTAATTTGTTTCCTTTAGCTCTTAGGCGAGGCCTTTGTTCTAGTGTAGGGGGAAGATGGATGGTGGGTGCTTATAAATCTTTCCAGGGCTTCTAGGGCTGCTCTAGGTGAGGCTTGTCACACACTCACGTGAGAATTCTCTGGATAACTTTGGCTTGCTTCATTCGTGTTGCCAGGTATATTTCGCCTCTTCTGGGTAAGATTTAGCATTCGCCATGCAGGGTGTTATCTATGAGGGTTCCCAATTCCAGAGCCCTTCAGGGCAAAGTATGTTGCTTAGGCCTACTTGGGGTTTCCATGTGGGGTGCTTGGTTGTGTAGTAATGGTCCTAAGTTGTTTGTTTTTCCCTTTCTGAGTTGTTTGATGGCTTTTTTATGCAATTTGCTTCACTCTCTGGGGTATTGTTATGCAGGTTTATTTGTGCACGCTTTGTGAGGATGATCTTATGAGTGTATGATTGCTTTCGCTAGAATGCCAGCTCCTATGGTTTCTTGCTGGGGAGCTCAAGGTGCTGGAGGCGTGATTTGGTAGATGGGCCTGTGGATATGATGGACCATAACAATGCGCCACCTTGCCATATCTTGCCATAGTTTGAGGGTCCAATGCCTTTGAGATAGGCGGCTCAGGGATGTGCACGCTTTGCGAATATGGGGCGACGAGTGTATGAATGATTTC
Organism: Luffa aegyptiaca; assembly: GCA_017139565.1. Taxonomy (NCBI): domain Eukaryota; kingdom Viridiplantae; phylum Streptophyta; class Magnoliopsida; order Cucurbitales; family Cucurbitaceae; genus Luffa; species Luffa aegyptiaca. The sequence goes on along the minus strand of CM029402.1, from coordinate 41,820,563 downwards.
GCTAAAATGTCGGTCGGTATGCTTAAAACTCCAGGTAGATGAAAGGCTGTTTATGCACATACTACCTTTCTATGGTCTTTGCCGAGGAGCTCAAGGCTGTAGACGGAAGGCTGCTTAAAATTCCAGGTAGATGGACCAGTGCCCATGATTCGTGGTCATTTTGATATTGAGTACAAGCCAGTCTGAAAGCCAGTGGCTAGTTTGGGAGGAAGTTGATTGTGTCAATTGGAGGTGGAGGGATTTGAACCTCTGACCTCATGATCAAGAGTACATGCCAATTACCGCTGATCTAAACTCGCTTTTGCAAATAGAAGTGCTCCCTTGACAAAACACTAGGATAAAGTTGCACCAAGAGATCCCCACGATGAACACTGTTTGAGCAAGGGCTCAATCGAAATTAAAGAAAATCGACGAGGGCAAACCAGTCATTTCACAAACCCTCGTTCTCGCTAGGGTTTCGTCTCTCAACATAAAAACCACACACCAATCCGCAGAAGAGCCGTCCAGTCCCAACGTTCTCCCTTTCTTCTTCGCAATTCGCTTCTACCAAAATCTACACTTCCAAGATCAAACAAATGGGAGTTTTCACCTTCGTCTGTCGGAGCTCCGGTGGCGAGTGGACCGCCAAGCAGTATTCCGGCGATCTTGAAGGCTCCGCCTCTTCCACCTATGAGCTCCAGAGGAAACTCGTTCAGACTGCTCTCTCCGTCGATTCCTCCGGTGGCGTTCAGTCCTCCTTCTCTTACATCACTCCCAGCTCCGCCGTTTTCCAGGTATTCATTGTTTTCTCTGCTGAGTATTCGCTGAAATAGGGGAAACGTTATGGCGCTTATCAATACATGTTCTGTCATTCCGGTTTTTCTTGTGATTCTTCGAATACTTTGACTTTCTGGATTTATTGTTCTCGATCTGATTTGATTACTAATCAATGTTTGATTTGCTTGCTCTCAATATTTAATTGATTGTATTTTTCTCCTTCGATGTGCAACGACGGGGATTATCTTTATCTAGTTTTTCCCTCTTTGATTTGTGCGTGTGTTAGTTTATGTTTGATCTGTAGGTTGATGTTGTTCAATTGCGAATATGGGTTTTTGATTAAATAATCCATTAAGCAATTATTGAGTATTGGAATTTGTTTAACCGATAGACCTCCAAGTTCTTGCTAAATATATGAAGTTTTGTTGAAGTACTGCATTGTTGGCAATCATATTTCTGGTATGTTCATTTGTGAGTTTCTTGATTGATTATGATTTATCTGCATCGACCCTAACTTTTTACATTGAATTTAAACTTCTTTGAATAAGAAAATGTAATATTGTGTGATTCCTTGTTGGAGGTCTTCTGAGATATCAAAGTATTTAGATGAAGTTGGTTTAAGGGTCTTTTGAACTACGTTTATGATATCTCTTCAAGTATCTGCCTGCCTGCCTGCATTGTATTGTCTGTTGTGTGTGCCCATCCTAAACCTTGGTATTTCAGGTGATCGTTGGTGGTGGCTCTGGTGGTGGGTTCATTGGCGGTGGAGCAGCTGCAGCCGCCCCTGCTGCAGGAGCTGCACCAGCTGCTGCAGAAGCCCCAGCTGAGAAGAAGGAAGAGGTGAAGGAAGAGAGTGATGACGAAGACCTTGGCCTTTCACTTTTTGATTAGTTGGTATAATTACTTGTGATTGTTTATCAATCTCATAATTTTTAGTACTCAACTTTTATCTTCAGGAAATTATGTCTATGCATTTACTTGAATTTGCCAGTTCAGTTGCTGTTCTTGTTAAGGACATGAAATTTTGCTACTGACCTTTGTTAAATGGTTGAGAATTAGATGTGTTCTTTTGAGAATTTTCTTGAGAAGTTCCTTCTAATTTATCTATTAGTTGAACTAAAAAAACCTTGTTGGTTTAAGGGGAAAAAAGGTTATACAACACTTTTGGTTTCTATACTTTCATGAAAGGAACAATTTATAGTCCTTGAACTTCTGGATTTACTCTGACAACTTTTTGAATTTTTGTTGTGAAAAATTTCATTAAAATTAAGTATTGGTTTTCATTATGTAATGTCATAATCTTTATAGTTTATAAACACATTTAGTTTGTTTCCATAAAAAACACATTTAGTCTTTAATTATTATAATGGTAAAAATTTAGCCCTTGTTAGATGACAGAAAAAAGAAACACCCAGATAAAAAACACATCCACCCATCCTATGTAAAAAATAGGAATCTGCTACACGAGATTTCATTCAAGATTTAAAGTGGCTCAACAAACACCCAGGGAGAAACAAAAGAAGAAGAAAAAGAGGACATGTTGGAAAAAATAGGAGAAAAGCCCACCTTCTTCCTCCAAGGCTGAATTTCTCTGAAAGACTCATTTCTTCTCTCACAGGCTTTCCATTTTCTATCTTCTCACTGGATAAAGAGAAACTTCTCCATCGCTCCATATTTTTTTTCTTTATTTTTTCATCAGCCACTATATATTAAAAAAAAAAAAAAAACCCAAGTAATGGAGGTTTTTTTTTTTTTTTTTTTTTTTTTTTTGAAGACCAACCAAGTAATGAAAGTTACCGTATCTAACGGGAAGGGACTAATTTTTACCATTATGAAAATTTAGGGGTTTGATTTTTCACCATTCAAAGTTTAGAAGTAAATTTGCAACAATTACCATATTTTGGACGTGGTTTTAGCAATTTCCAATAGATTTTAACAATATTTTCTTTATGAAAGTACATGGGCTAAAGTGTTACACATTTAAAGGAGAAACTAAATTATTATAATATTGAAAGTAAAATAACTAAATTGACAAATGAAAGTTCAAAGCTAATTGTCACTCCAATAGAAAGGTTAGAGACAAAGTATTTTTTAACCAAAAAAAAAAAGAAAAAGAAAGAGGAATTTGATAAAAATCTACCCATTTGGCTTATAATGAATTTATCTAAATCAAGTCAAATCAAATTGAATTTTTTTCATTAACAAAATTGAATTAGGACGTACATTGTTCAAGTCCAATCAACCAATAAAGTTTGATTGGTTTGAAATGACATAGGAAAATATATTGCCCCTTGTGAAATTAGCAATATTAGAAACTGCCAAGAACCAAAAGAATATTGTTAACTCATACAGTACATGTCACCATTGTTCCTCAAGAGCCAAGATACATTTTTGTTTAATCTTCTGATGATAATTTTGCTGAAATATTGAAAAGTTCAAAAAAAAAAAAAAATTGAAGTTGCATTTAATTGTTAATAATGGACATAGCAAGTTAGTAAATTCTTTTGGGTTGGTATTAATTAGAGAAGGTAGAAAAGAAAATGCTAATGAGATAATGAAAAGGGAAATTATGAAAGTTTTTTTTTTTCTCAATATTAATTGAAATAGTATAAAATAGAAAAAAAAAAAAAAAAAAAAAAAAAAAAAAAAAAAAAAAAAAAAAAAAAACAACACTATTTTTACACTTCAATTTGGTAGGGGAGAATATTCACCTAAACATTCAATTTTATCAAGTTGGACAAAAATCGACACTTGCATAAAGTTAAACTCAACTAATTAATAAATCTCCTTTTAACTCATAAATTTGAACAAAAATGTAACTTCGTTATTGAAGTTTCAATAATTTCAAATGAAGCGGGTAGTAAATTCATCAAATATATACATGAATATATATATATATATACAGTGGCGGATCCAGGACTTGAGGTAAGGGGGGGCACGAGTTCACATTAGATTAAATTATAAGTTTAGTCTATGGAATTTTAGATTTTTGTCTATATAGGTTCTTGAACTTAAAAAAATGTCTAATAAGTTCTTAAGTTTTATCTGATATTGGTCCAATAGGTTTTTGACATACTCAAGTTTTTTAAAAATCAAATATTATCTTTGAGAATTTGATCTTTTGTCTAATAAGTAACCTATTCAATTTTTTTTTTAAATTAATGTATTTATTAGTTACAAAATTGAATGTTTAAGGTTTAATTAGATACCAAGTTAAATTTTATGTTAAATATAATAATTAAATTAATTTTTTTAATATATACGACCTATTAGATACAAAATTGAAAGTTCATGGATCTATTAGACATTATTTTAAAGTTCAATGACTTAATTAGACATGGAATTGAAAGTTTATGGACCTAATAGAGATAAATTTTAAACTTCATGGACTAAACTTTGTAATTTAACTTTCATATAAATATAATTTTAAACGTTTTGATATATTATATAATACTAATTACAAAATTAACCATTTGGAAACATCCAAATAAAAATTCAAACAAAGAATGAAACTTGAAATATATAAGATTTTTTTATTATAGAATTGAGTTTATTTTATGCAGTTAATTTTTCTAAAGTAATTTTAAAATGTATGTAAAAGTTCCAATCTATAAAATAATATATAATACAAATAAAAAGTTAAAATAATATATAAATGTATATATTGAAAATTATTAAAACTTGAAAATTAAAATAGTAGTATATAAAGAAAAAAAATTAAATTGAATAGCTTATATCATATTATATATAAAGAAAAAAATGAAATAAAATCAATATAGCACGCTGGAGCAAAAAAGTAACATTAAATGCCTCAATTGCGTTGACAGGGATTCGAACGCTGGAACTTGGCGTCAAAAGCAATCGGAATGCGTGCCCCCAACCACTGAACCAAACTTCTACCTTTGGAAATAAATCTAACATAGAATATACATATATATAAACACTAAAATGTCAGGGGGGGCACGTGCCCCCCTGGCCCCCACGTGGGTCCGCCCCTGTATATATATATATATATATATATATCAATGATACATCAAGCGAATGTCTATTAGAATTTAGATGGTGTAAAAATTCCTAAGTTGATACCCAAGTGCGTGTGTATAAAGAACCCTAGACTAAAATACAAGGAAGAAGATAGGAACAAATGTACCTTGATGATCAATATTTAGAGTAAAGAAAACTTATTTCTAGACTCATGATTTGAATCACTCTACAAGTAGTTTGATCAATGCTACTTGAATGATCCTAGCATGCAAATCTAGTCACAAGAGATGCAAAGAAAACAATCTATGGTTTTAGAAGCAAAATATGCTGACTTTCATTCAAACAATAAACCTGATTTGTTTTCAGGTAAGATGACTTTATATAGCTTTCAAAATATAACCTAAATTTAGCCAATAATTCATCTTAATATGGATAACCTCCAAATATTTTAATGTCATAAAGAACCACTAACAAATTAAAAGCAAACTAAAAAAAATGGAAAAAAGAAAAAAAGAAACTGAAAAGTTACATAATGGACACCACAAATCCGAGGTTTAAAGTCTTGGTTAGCCTTTATAATGTTTGTAATCTTCCATGAAGAAAGTTCCTTTTGAAGTAGCTTGAAATGTAGTTGCATTAATAAATGTTTGACTTACATTGAAAGGAGCTTAAGATGCACTTGAGTTCATTTAATGTTGCATCCATTTAATGGAACCTCAACTCCTCAAGTTCATTTTTGAAGTCGAGTGTATTTAATGAGATTTCATCTTGAAGCTCACCTTGGAATAAAATAAATGATATCATTTCCTCCAACTCCATTGGAAAATTTACTTGTAAGATTAATATCTTTCAAGGTTACAACTGATTTTGTTCCCTAAAAAAATATGTTCATCTTTTATGCAGAGTAAAGTGGTCTAAAGTTGGTTTGAACATATGTTGCTGGGTTCACATCCACTACAATATTTCACTTGACCAAGACTATGGGCTAACCCTCATAACTGAGCTACCTGGGTGGTTCTTGGTCTCAAGGTTTTGGGTTGGTTTATTCTAGAGGCACGCAAATGAGGACAAAACGAATAGTATAGATATAGAATTATGGGCCAACTTGAACCTAACTCAATTGGTCAAGACATATATTTTCAATGCAAAGGTAAAAATGTTTTGAATCTCCACCTTACATGTTGAACTATGGTTGAACAATATATGATAGTTTTCTCTAATTATCATTCAAATGGCGAAGAGTCGAAAGTTAATAGGGTACCATGTCAAAATCAAGTAGAAAAAAAAAAGAAAAAAAGAAATCTGTCAGTTTCGATCCAGAGTGGTCTTAAGTATATGCATTGGTCCAATTTCCAAAAGTAAAAAATCAAAAAATAGTTGGTCGTTCAGTTTTCATTAGTGTCAACTTCGGCCTCCGTTTCGCTCAAAGAACTAACTAACTCACACCCCAAAAGAGTTGGATAGGGAGGGAGCCATGCTAGCCAAAAATACATTCAAGTTACTTCATATAAATCTAAGTTAGATTTCAACTAAATACAGATTTCTGAAGCCAATTTCTAACTTTTGTAACCCAACCAAAAAAATAAAATAAAATAAATTCTAAGCTACAAATAAAGCATTTGTAATTACATTCCAATCCCACTTAAGCCTTAAGCCTATTGTGCCATTTGGCTATGGCTGCTAGTGTCTCCTTTTGGCTTTTGCTTAAGAAGATCACTATATCCATCAGCAGAACTGATAGCAAATTCAGTCAGTGAGCTCATAGCAAATGACAAACCAGCACACAACACCCTTATGGCAACTTCAGCCATTTTTTCTGCAGTCATTACCTCTTCAACTTTCCCAAACTCCACCATTTCCATGTTCCCGCTCGATTCTTCCGGTCCCCCGAATCTCTGTGACCCGACTTGCATCCGGTGAGGGTCGTCTCTTTGCTGTTGTTGTGCGTGGAGTGACCCCATTCCAGCTGCAAAGAAGTCAAGGCCGTCTAGCACTGGCTTCTCTTGGATTTCATCCAGGAACCTCTTCCACTGGATGCAAAGTCCAAAGATTGGAAGTGCAGATGCATCTGACCTGCGAGGTGAAAATGGAGGCTTTGTAGTGTTGGAGGAATCGGAATTTACGCACCGGAGGAGCCATCCGGTTATCGCCTGCATATAGGATCGTTGAGAACTGATCCATGACTCAAAACAGCTTCGCCAGTTCCTGAGCTCTGTCTCGAGATTGGCTGATGCACGCGCTAACCAGTTCGGCTCAATGACTGGAGCTGAAGAGAGCTTTCTAGCATCCAACTTCGAGGGTATACCGGCCAGTAGAAGCTTTGCTTCATCTAACGCTCGCTTCTGTAATTGATGACATTCTGCCATTACTTTCCACATCCTTGCTAACCTGTGTATAATCACAAGAAGTATGGCAGTTAATTATCCCAATACAACCTGGTTCGGGTCTAATCTACCACAGTTAAAGCGAGTTACAACGGTAGAGATGTTCAACAATGGAGACTCACCCTTGAACTAATTCTAGAAGTTGAGGCTGCAACTCTTCATCTCTCAAAGTTTCAATTCTTTTCGCTACAGCTTCGACAGAGTGAATTGAAACCTTTATCTGAGTATGCAGATCTCTCATGGCAGACCTTGTTTTTTCTACTGAAGATGGATCTTCACCTTTTACATCTTGGTTCCTGAGTTGATTACACTTTTTCTCGTAAGCGATTCGAACCTTTTCTCCAGACTGTTCAATAAGAAGGAAGTTATAGAGATCAATTGTCTCCACTACTATACCTTAAAGAAAGCTATAGAAGATATGTTTAGAACATGGGCTGATCATGATCGGAGAATCGGTCTTATGATGAAAGAAACAAAAGCACAACAGAAACATCCACAACAAAAAGGATTAATTCCAAGCAAGTTTGTGAGTGCCTATCTATGAAAAATGCGAGCAGTCTAACCGATAATGTAGTTAGTTTTAATGCAGTAGAAATTAGAAGTCGGGAAAGGATCTGAGCTACACACCCTCACTTCCTGGTAGAGCTTCTTCTCCCAAGCATATAATCTATCCAATGTCGATTGATGACCGGGCGAAAATGAGCTGGATTCTTCTGATACGTCGCCACTGCTCTCATAACCACTTTCATCCTTAGTTGCTGAAGAGCTGATTAGAAATCTTGATGAGGAAGAGCGAGATGAAGCTGAACGGAATAAAGCTACTGGGTTCAACATTTTCATGGCTGCAAGGGAGAATAAGACTTCACGAATCGATAATTGAAAATATAAGAGAGAGAGAGAGAGAGAGCTTGTACATGTGTTCCACAACTTGTCGCTTTTACTCTTGTTTCCTAAATCCTAAATCATATTGCATTTGTGAAAATCAGGATTTTTTCAGCATAATAGCGTCAACCAAACAATGAAGTATGGTCAATACACACTACCCCCTAGTATCAATCATTTAAGGCTAGGACTTACTGTCCATGTCCTTTAACTTTCTTATATAAGATGTACAAATGACTAGAAGGCAAAGCACATCTAAAGAAGGAAAGAAAAAGTACAACAGTAAAGAGAATTAGATTGAAGTATTTATTTATCTAACCTGTAAGTTCATTCGAAGTGGCCATGTATGGAGCTTTTCTAGCCTCTAACAGTGCTGAGACCTCATTTGCTGAATTGCAAACTGTCATAAACTGAGCTTCCAGTTCTTTGATAACCTCCGCCATGCTCGTTGGCTTTCGGTTAACATAAACAGTAAAACCCGGTGTCTCTTCCTTGGCTTCGGGATCGGCCACTGCTGACTCTTGGCTTGTACTTGCAATAGGTCCAGCATTCTGGACTCTTGATACGTTAATCTTCCCATTACAACGAGATTGTACACCTTCTAGTTCATGCTCCATCTCACTCCCATGGTTCGTTTCGTCCTCGTCCTCGTCCTCGTCCTCATCCTCATCTTCATCCTCGTCTTCTTCGTCCTCATCCACGTCTTCGACAACAACTTCCTCTCTACAACAACTTTGGCCAGTTCGTGTTCTTTCTTCTGTGGTGTTTACTCTATTACTGTTGTCTACTCTACTATTGTTGTTGTCTTCCTGTTCGGTTTCATCCTCTTCCAGGTCAGGAATCCCTTCTTCTTCTCTAACCTGCCTTAGCCCTCTGATCTCATCATCCATTGTCATATGATCAAGACCATTGTTCGAGGGGTACCCGTAGTTATCCAATGATGAAAATGGATTCCAGAAAAAGTCCCATTGCAAACTTTCGGGTGAAGGCGGAGGGATATTTGGTCTGTTGTTAGGAGAATAAGAGAAGAATGAAGAATTCATTGGTGGGGATTGCATTGGAAAGAAACCATCGAATCCATACTGATGCATTGGTGAATAAGATTGAACTCTCACTATTTCTGGTGATTGAGGTCTCTCTTCTACAGAAACTGCCCCATTCCCACCTGATCTTAGGTAATTAACTCTCAACACCGTATTCGGTTTAGACTGGATAGGAAGTGGTGGAAACGACTTTGGTGTTATAGATATGAAACCAGGACTTGTTTTCTTTACAGGTGTGAAAGGGGGTGTAATGAATGAATCTAACAACAACTCACGAGGCTCGTATCCATTGACATACTCACGAAGAGCGGCAGAAACTCGTTGCAACGACTGGATGTAGGCTAGATGTCCACAAGCGAATCGTCTCCTCTGCTCAACAGCTTGTTTGATAAAACTCTTCCGGTCTTTACAAAGTTTAACTGCCTCTTCATCTTCCAGCTTTGACATGGAACATCCCATATCTCAATTTGTCCCCTTTGTTTGAAACAACTTTGTGACACTACGAATTTGTTAGGCTCGAATCGAAACCGAAATCACAAGGATATTGCTGTGTGTTTCTTGCCAGACTCATAAGGTTTCTCTGGGCTGTTCAAACAAAAGAGAACTTCAAGCCTTGAATTACTTGAGTATTTAAAAAAAGTATCCCAAATGCACACACAGAACAAGAAACAGGAAGAAAAACATGGAAGCAAGATCCTAATTTCAAATCAAAATCAACAGAAATGGAGGCTTCTCCACCAGATTTGAGGACAGAGAAAGAGGGTTTTAGAGGATTAATGCTTTTCTTAATTTTGAAGTTAGACAACACAAAAAAAGAACAAAAGATTCTAGGAAGGAGTTGTCAAAGATTTCTTCTGAAACAACAGGAACCTCTCATCCTTAACTTGCCAGTTAGAAATTCAAAAGGAAACTGATCAAAATTTTATATTAGGACCCAAAAAAAAAAAAAAAAGACAACCAAAAAAAGAAAACAAAATAACACAAAAGGATAGCAATATAAAATTACAAAATAAAGTAAAGAAAGTCAAAAATAGGCAGAATGAAAATGATGACTGTCATATTTCGAGCTTAGCAAAACACAAGAAAAGAAGATAAAGGGCTCAAAGTAAAGAAAGAAGATCGACCCATTTGCAGACTTCACATGGAGAAACCTGATCAAACATCAAATTACGAATAAGCCCCTCTCTCTCTCTCTCTCTCTCTTTCCACAAATGGTTCAGAGAACAAAATTTACAGTTCAACAAGAAATAAAGAAGCAATGTTCTCATTTCCGCAGAAAACTATGGCAACCCAGAAGAAGAAATGTTGAGAAAAAGCACATAATCCCTGAAAATTTGCAGTTCAACAAGAAACATTGAAGCAATGTTGTCATTCCCACAGAAAACTATGGCAACCCAGAAGCAAAAATGTTGAGAAAAAACACATAATCCCTGAAAAACTACAGCTCATCAAGAAAGAATTCAACAATGTTATGATTTCAACAGAAAACAATAGCAACCCAGAAGAGGAAATGTTGAGAAAAAGCACACGATCCCTGAAAAATTACAGTTCATCAACAAACATCGAAGCAATGCTGTGATTTCCTCAGAAAGTTATATCAACCCAGAAGAAGAAATGATGACAAAAAAAACACACGATCCTTGTAGATGAATAGTTCCACAAGAAATACAGAAGCAATGTTGTGATTCTCAACAGAAAACCATGGCAACCCAGAAGAACAAATATTGAGAAAAAAACACCTAATCCCTTAAAATTCACAGTTCATCAAGAAACATTTCAGCAATGTTGTGATTTCCCCAGAAAACTATGAGAGCCCAGAAGAAAAAAAGTAGAGAAAAAACACGAAATCGTTGAAAATTTGGGGAAAAAGTACCTGGTGGGATGAATCTTGGCCTGCGGGAAACAACAGAGAAGAGTGAGAGAGTGGTTGATCACACACTGTGACAGAGACGATGATGAAGGGAGGTTAGAGAGAGAAAGTAGAGAGAGAAAGAGAGGGGTTTAGAAGAAAAGCAACGGTCAAAAAACCCAGAATGGAGGAGAAAGAAAATCATGAAAGAACAAAAACTAAAGATTCATTCACGTCGGGTAGCTCATTAAAGAAAGCTCAGATAGAGAGATAAAGAGTGAATACGACCTTTGCAATACATTGCCCTTTCTACTGCTTTATATTTCAACAATGCCATTTCCTAAAATTTACTAATTAGATTACCTTTATCATATATATTTTATTTTAAAGGTTAAATTATAGGTTTGAAATCTTTCAAAAAAAAAAAAAAAAAAATTATAGGTTTGAATTGGTCAATGGGTCAACATAGTATAACTTTGACCAAATGGTTAGAGATTCGGATCTTCACTTATAATATTATTGAACTAAAAAGATTGTGTTCAATAGATTTTTAAAAGTGTTTAATAAGTGTTTGGATTTTCAATATGGTGTTTAATAAGTATATGAGTTTTAAAAATTGTCCGATAAATTGTTGAATTTTAATATTGTTTCTAGGTTAGGGCACAGTTTTGGTCTCTTTGCTTTGAGTTTTGTTTTATTTTAGTTTATGGACTTTCGAAGTTCCAATTTTCGTCTCCGTACTTTCAATTAAATTTAAAATTGATCTCTATCGTAAGTTTAAAGTTAATTTTGATCCGAATTGGTTAAATAATAAAAATAATTTTCGTACAAGAAAAGTCACAATGTGAACATACTTTTAAAATTTATTGAAGTAAAAACTAATAGAAACTATTTTTTTTAAAAAAAAAAAATTAACAATAAACCCACCATAATGATCAATTTTAAGTTTTATCGAAAGTATGACTAAAATTTGACATTTGAAAGTACAAGGACTAAAATGAAACAAAATCCAAAGTACATGGACCAAAATGATATTTTAACTTTGTTTCTAATATATCTCTTTCAATGTTGGGTATAAAACTCTACTTATGAGACACTCTTTGAAGTTTAAGAATTTGTTAGGACAAAAAAATTAGAAGTTTAGTGACTTATCAAATTTTTATTTTTTAAAAAGTTTATGGATATATATGAGATAGAATAGTGAAAGTTTAAGAACCTATTAGATAATTTTAAATTACAACGACTTGTTAGATAAGACTCTTAGGGTCCGTTTGGTAACGTTCTCGTTTCTTGTTTCCGTTTCTTCATTTTTAATAAAGAAAAATAGAATTTCATGACCCTAACACCTATACATTCAATAATAATAAACCTATATTCTTATTTATGTTAGGAAAAAATTGGAAACAAGAACAAAAAAGGAGAAACTAGTTTTAGTTGTTCTCAAAAGTTCTATACAAATTTTGGGAGTGTTTCTAAAAAATGAGAAACAAGAAACATACATATTTATTAAGTGCTTAGATTTCTTAATAAAATTAGAAACAACAAACAAGAAACGAGAACGTTACCAAACGGGCCCTTAGATTTCATTTACTTATTAAGAATCAAAATGAGCTATTAGAATAAAATCGATCAAATTCAAAATGTTATTTTAAGATAACCCTTTCATATTTTTAACAAATTAGAATGCATTAGTAAATATTATGTTAATATAAATTTTAATTAAAATAATAATAATCGATAATAAGTTTAAATTTATTCCATTACTACTTTATTTGATAGCAATGCCTTTTATTTCAACAATTTATTTAATATTTAAAAAATAACTAGTTAAAATAAAATTACATCAACTAGTAAACATTAATATTTCTAAAAAAAAAAGCATTAATATAATTTTTATAAAAGCAATAATCACACATATATGATAAAGTTAAATTAAATTGTTAAATTTTATAGTTATGATATTTAATAATAATAATTCTATTGGAATAATTTATCTTATATTGATGAATAATTACTCACCAAAACAAAATTACATCCACTAAGAAATATATTAAAATAATTTTTTATTAAAAAATATAGACTAATTATATTTTTATTTTAATAAATTAGTAACTAATAACTAAATAGTTAACCAATTAGATGGAAAATTTGAATTTTATAAAGATATTAGACGTAATAAAAGAATCGATTAATATACTTCCTTTCAAATAATAATAATAATATAATTTTCTTTATTGAAAGAAAATTATTGTAAATAAGAGAGAAAAAAATTTAAAATTATTAATTAAAAAATAGATCTTAAAAAGAGAAATGGTAAGGATGTAAAGTAAATAATAAAAAGGTTATTAGATGTAGAATAAGAAATGAAATTAAGAGTTTTGGAAAAGAATGAGATTACCTTCTCATATGGTAGAGATTCTTAGATTGGTGGTAGGTCCCACCAATTGACACCTCCAAGGTCATGAAATTTTTCATGTTCATTCTTTGATTCTTATTCTCTTTAAGTAAATAGGGTTCAAGATCAAATTTGGTAATTTAACTTATTTAAAGATATCTAACTTTTTTATACATGAAATTAGATAAATAAAATAATGAACAATCTTTTGTTCTTTTAAGTCTCAAATCTTATAATTTAAGAATAGGAAAAATACACTTTTAGTCTCTACCACCCACCATGCTACTGTCGTCGGTCACCGACGGCAACAAACTTTTTTTTCTTCTCTTCTTCTCCTTCTTTTCTTATTTTCTTCTCCTTTCTCTTCATTTTTTTTTTTTTTAAATAGAAAAGATGGGGAGCGAGGAGAAGAAGCTCCCTCCTCCTTTTTTTTACGTCGGAAAAGAAGAAATGAAGGAGAAGAAGAGAAAGAAAAAAAAAATTGTAGTCACTGGCAACGACGATGGCTGCCAGCGGCAATAGTAGGGTGGTGGTGGAGAATAGTGATGGTGAAGAATAAAAATATTTTAAAATAATAATTATTTTATTTTAAAAAATTAAAATTTATATTTTTTTAATAAAAAATTAGGGTCACGTCAGCAATCCGTTAATTATTAACAAAAAAAAATTTGGATTGAGTGACCAAAATGAAACGAAATCCAAACCTTAGGAGCTAAATTGTCGAGTTTGAAAACTTAGGGACCAAAATGAAACCTAACCCAAACCTCTAGGACTAAAAGTGTCTCTCTCTAAGAATCTAAAGGTTTTCTGGGAAATATTTAATAAAATTTAGGTTTAAATGTCACTTCGGTTTCTAAATTTCTAGGCTTTTTTCATTGTGGTAATTAGTATTATATTATTTTGCCTCAAGATATATATGCTAACTTAAGATTCACCTCAAGGCTCAAGTAACGTGTATGATTCTAATACATATGTCAAATACATTAATACATATCTTCAAAAGTTATTTATCAGCCAAAGCGAGCATAGCTCAGCGATAATTGGCTGTACCCTTGACCAAGAGATCAGAGGTTTGAATCTCCCATTTTCAAATGTTGATGTACTACAAAATATATATATATATATATATATATATATATATATATATATATATATTTATCTGTACATTTCTAAAAAAGAAAAAAATTAATTATTCATCTATATTCAAATAGGTTGTTGTAAACTAACAATGAGATTAAAAAGGTTATCCTTTAAAAAATTTAAAGGCTAAAATAAAAGTATATGAAAGTTTGTGTACCAAAATGAAATAAGCTTAAAAATTTGGGACTAAAAATGAAATTTCAACCTAAAATTTTATTCAACTTTTCAGGGATGTACGGAAAAATAAACAGATCCAATTTAGTGATACAGAGAGATTGTTTTATATCAATCTCTTACTTTTGGCTTTTACTTCTTTGCTGATAATTTTTTATTTTTAATTCCGTTTTGAAAACTGAAAATTTCCAAAACAATTTCTTGTCTCTTTTATAATCTTGTTCAGAAGTCAAAAAAATATTTTTAGGAATATTCGGAATCATTAAAATTATAAGCAAACTAGAGTAATTTTTCAAATTAATAAAGAAGAAAAACCTAAAAACACAATTTTCACAATTATTATCAATCACCATCTAAAATATTTAATAACCAAAAAAAAATCTAAAATATTCTAATTATTTATGTCCAACAACAAACATGCTGAAATAAATATTTGAAGCTTTTGAAGCAAATAGAATGTCAAGACTCAACGTTCATATGAAGGGAATCCTAAGTCTTCTTTCAGCTCGAATCTTATTCTTCAGGTTATGAAGTCAAAATTTTAAGAATAGTACTTGGTTGCATACTGGTATGTAGAGATCTCCTTATGAATTTTATTTTATTTTTTTTTATCTCTCTTGATTGTCAACAATAAGCTGCCAAGTTTTTTTTTTCAAATTTTAATATATATACACCAAAAATAGATTTTTGAGATTTTTGAGATTTTTTTATTTTTTTTTATTTTTCATGAGTGCGTGGGGATGCAGATTCTCAATTTTTATTTGAAATTGGCAAAAGAATATGCTTATCATTACCGAAAGTGAGGAAAAAAAGGGAGAGATTTTTGTTTTTATGACATCGTTCTTTATCATAATGAATATATTCCAAATTCCCATCGTTAAATTATAAAATCTGAAAAGTGTTTGTGGTATGCATAATATTCATTGCTAAATGCTGGGCTCAAAAAAAAAAAAAAAAAAAAAAATCATTGCTAAATGCCAATATTAATGGAGTTAAAAATTTAAGAAAATTACTAGAGATAATAATTTATTTGGTGGGAGAAAAAATCCCATGAAAATGAAAAGTAAATATCAACTGTTTTTCTTTTTTTTCCTTTTTTGAGTTCAACAATATTTGAGACGAAGAGATTCGAACCTCTGACTTCTTGATCAAAAGTACATGTCAATTACCACTAAGGAGCAATGTCAATGTGAGCATAGATCAACGATAATTGATATTTAGAGTTTTTTTTTTTTTGAGAAAAATTGACATTTAGAGTTGTTGGTGAATCAATTGTAGAATTGGTGATGGCAATGAATAATTAATACTTGAAAAAATAAAACTTGTATCAAATTTTAGTTCAATTGACATAAAGCTTGTACTCTAAATTCAAATCTCTCATCTCACAAGTTGCCAAACAATAAATTTGTTTGAATCTTCCCTACCCCCATTGTGGATGAACTAAAAAAAACTTAAATTTGTTTAATTTAACAAATATTCTCTTTGTTTAACAAGTTTCCAAAATTCTTTTTTTTTTAATGGTTCGTAATTGCTTTGATCATTACCAGTGGCGGATCCAGAAATTTTTTTAGGGGGGCTTCACTTAAGAACTCGTAAAAGTAATATACAAGTAAGCAATCCAAAAAATTCGTGAATGAAACTGAACTACTAATTTTATTCATCGTCGTTGTCCTCCACAAACTTTTATATTATGGGATATTTTTTTTTTAAAATAACTAAATTTTTTTAAAATATATTTGTCCACTCCCATTTATATTCAATAGAAAAAAAAAATTAAAGAATAAGTTAAGACAAAAAAGAATTTATAATATTATATATTTATTAAGTCAAAATTACAAGTTTAGCCCCTAAACTTTCATGTTTGTGTTTGATATATATTCCTAGACTTTCAATTTTGTGTCAATAGGTCTTTGAATTTTAAAAACATCAAATAGATTTCTAAGATCTCATTTGATAATCATTTGGTTTTTTGTTTTTGATTTTTTAAAATTATACTTGTCTTTTCAATTTTTCTTACAATGGTTTTCATCTTTATTAAGAACACATTTGAATCCTAGCCAAATTCCAAAAACAAAAACAAGTTCTTGAAAATTACTTTTTTTAGTTTTCAAATTTTGACATGGTTTTCTAAATCCTGGAAGGAAAGTAGATAACAAAACAAAGAAACTTTTAGATAGAAGTAGTGCTTATAAGTTTAATTTTCAAAAACAAAAAACTAAAAATCAAATGATTATCGAACGGGACCTAAACTTTCAGTTTTGTGTCTAACAAGTCCTTGACATCAATTAAAAAAATCATAACATATTCAACATTTTTTTAAAATAAAAAAAATATGTTAGACAACTTTCATTTTTGTGCCTAATAGAACATTTAGGCCCCGTTTGATAACCATTTGGTTTTTGGTTTTTGGTTTTTGGTTTTTAAGCTTATAAACAACACTTTCAACTCTAAGTTTCTTAGATTTTTCACTTACCTTCTCCCCATGTTTTCAAAAACCAAGCCAATTTTTAAAAACTAAAAAAAGTAGTTTTCAAAAACTTGTTTTTGTTTTTAGAATTTGATTAGGAATTCAAGTGTGCCTTTAACAAAAATGAAAACCATGGTGATGAAATTTAAAGAAAACAAGCCTAATTTTCAAAAACCAAAAACCAAAAACCAAATGGTTATCAAACGGGGCCTTAAATTTTAATTTTATGTTCAATCAATTCATGAGTTTTAAAAAATGTTGAATAGGTCAAAGATTTATTAAAAAAATTAAAAGTTCATGAACTTATTAGACATAAAATTGAAATTTATACACTTATTTGACATTTTTTCCAATTATAAAAGTCAAATTTTAAGAATAGTATTTTTAAATGAATAACATAGTTATTTATTTTGTTATTTTGTTTTTTTTTTTCTCTTTTTCTTTGTTGATATGTGAGAAAATGATAAAAAAAAATAAAAATAAAAACCCGCGTGCAAACTTCGTGGATCGAAACCTGGGCCAACAGGTCATTGAGGGGGGGTTGGGGGCGCCTTTGCCAACAGAGCAAGCCGAAAGATTTTGTCTATTAAGCCAGCTTTTATATACTCTCAAGCCCCCCGGGCCCAAGCTAAATCCGCCACTGATCATTACAATGGTATTGCGACTTTCTCTTTTGAGTTTTAAAAAACATTTTTTGTGTTTTTTTTCCCTTAAATGTGTTTTTTTTTTTTGAAATATTCCTTAAATGTGTCTTAAATCATACATTTATCAATGGATAAGAGAATTCTAAAATCTATGATTTCAATAAGATAAATTATTAATGTTTTAATCAATTAAATTATATTCGTGACGTCTTAAAATATAATTCGAAACATTAAAATAGAAGGGAATATATAAATAGATAAAAGGAAATATCGGTTTTGTTGCATTAAAAATCCTAAATTGCCATTTGTTCATACTCCAATTAAAATGATAGAACAATTCTAATTGGAAAGTTATTCTCTTTAATATATTCTTATCTTAGTTCATGCTTGGCTCTCCATTAAAATGAATTTCATAAGCTTGGAAATGGGACAAAATCCAACTATAAAATGTCAAAAAGTTAAAAGGGGTGTTTGGGTGTATTTTTTTAAAAATTGTATTGCATACTAATCTTTTTTTTTTTTTTTTTTAAATATTTTAAACCATATTTTTTTTCCTATCATACTTTCATTTCTCTCTTCTATATATTATTTTCAAATTATAGTGTATATAAATCAAGTTATATATTAATGAGTATTCTTGACCAGTTAATTTAGAAATAATAAAAAAAAAAAAACATATAAAAATAATCTTTAAAGTAACTTTTATATGTTAATTGACAATCCTTAGTAACATCATATTTAATTTATTAAGGTCAACTTTCTTCGGGATTCAATTAATAAGTCTTATGGTCAATCAATTGTAAATTAATTTATTATCATAATAAAAAGCATATATAATGAAAAATTATTTTTAAAAATAAAGGACACAATACTTCATTTGATTAAGTTAATCCCCAAAAGCATCTTCTTTAGAATTTTCCAACACAATCATTGAAAATTTCAACTCCTCTAATTGTCCACAAGTATAAAGGAATACTAGTATGGGGTTAGGAAAGAAAAAGAAAACTTTTTAGGATCCCAATGCAAACTTCAAAACAAAATGAGTATAGTTTGAAAATCTATTTTTTAAAATTTCTATTAAATATTTTTTTTTTCAGCTGTTGGAAAAGATTCTTTTGTTTTCCTTTTATACTTCAAAATAAGATATTGATACATAAACTTTATTTAAGAGAAAAGTAAAATTTTACTATTTAACTTTTCATATACATAAATTTCCAATCTTGAAAATTAGGAGTAAAGTAGAGACAAAATTTAAAAGTTTGGACTCGTTTGATAACTATTTCAGTTTTTGGTTTTTAGTTTCTCTGTTTTTGGTTTTCTGTTTTTTAAAAACAAAAACCATATATGTTTGATAACTGTTTTTGGTTTTCAGTGTTTAAAAAAATTAGAGAGATGAATAGATGTTTTAGAGAGAGAAAATTGTGTAGAGACATTGAAACAAAAATTTATAGACACAAATATAAATGTTTTCGAGAAAAAAAAGTTAAATATAGACGTTAAATAAAATATTTAGAGAGAGAATATTAGTTAGACTACATAAAAGATCTTAGTTAGAGAAAAAAGGAAAAAGTTAGAGCATATTAGATAAATTTTAGATAGAAAAATTAAATAAAAAGAGAAATTTAAAGGGATAGTAAGGTTAAGAGTAAAAGATATGCTAAAGAAATAACGATAAATTAGAAAAATAAGAAAAAATATAGCGAGAGAAAATTTTTGAAGATTTTTTTTTTTCAAAATAAAAGTTTGAATATGTATATTAGAGAGAGAAGTGTTATGGATAGATTTTTAGAAATAGATAAGTTATGAGAGAGAAAAAAAAAGTCTTAGATAGAAAAAAAAAATGGTTGGAGAGAGATGGGTAAAAGAGGAAAAAAATAAGAATTAGAAGAAAAATGAGTTTTTGAAAAACAGAAATCTGTTTTTAAAAACTACTTTTTTTTTATAAAAAAAAATGCTTATAATTTAAAAAACATTTTTAAAAAACAAAAAACAAAAAACAGAAATGATTATCAAACAACCCAATTTTCAAAAAATGAAAAACACAAACAGAAAACGAAATGGTCATCACTTGGTTTTTTGTTTTTGGCTTTTGTTGTTTTTTTTTCTAAATTCCCTACAATGGTTTTCATCATTGTTAAGAATCCATTTGAATTACTAGCAAAATTCCAAAAACAAAAACAAGTTTTTGAAAACTACTTTTTTTCCCCTTCAAAATTTGACTTGGTTTTTGAAAACAAGGAAAAAGATAGATAGTGAAACAATGAACTTGTAGAAGAAAGTATGTGTCCATAAATATTTTTTAAAGTTCAACTTATGAGGTTGAGGATTTGAATTTAATTTTGACGTTTTGGTCGAGATAATAATACCTTAACTAATTGAACTATAATCAAGTTTGACACATTCCTAAGTATTTTAGGTTACTCTTCAATATATTTAGTTTCTATTGTTATGAATATTATGCTGTCAGTGAATTTTTTAATGGATAAAATTTAGTTGAATTTGTATAACTAATTGACACATCATGGTACGATATTATCCACTTTGGGACCAAGTTCTTGTAACTTTTCTTTTGAATCCATCCAAAAGACATCATATCAATAAAGATAATTGTCCTCTATTATATACTCATGATTTTGGCTGTACTCCCCAATTCCCAGCAACCAAAATGATTATTTACCCAAATGTTCAAATCTAATCTTTGAGACCAAATGTGTATTCTTCCCACTAAAATTTATCAACTAAACGATAGCTAAAGATTATAATACACATTTTACTAATTAAGTTGGAACCACTCAATGTTTAATTTCATGAGTTAGATACATCCCACAAATAAAATTCAAAATCGTGTGTTGTTTGCGAATGCAACCAAAGTTTCACACCAACTTATGAAAAAAAAAAAAAAAAAAAACTCGCTGATATAACGAATGATAACTATTCCCATGGATATATATGACATTTTGAATTAAAAAAAATAGCCCTGATGATATAAAATACCATATTATAGGAAATTAATGTAAAAATAGATTTGTTTTCATAAAAATCAAAGATAAATGTTTTTTTTTTTTTTTTTTTTTTTTTTTTTTTTAGGAGAATCAAAGATAAATGGTTAAAAAACATTTTTAACCCCTAAACTTTAGTAATGATTTATTTTTTATTTTCAAATTTGTAACAATTTAGTCTCTTAAATATAACATATAATAATTTAGTCTTTGTACTTTTAAATTTAACAATTCAATCTCTATAGTAATAATTCTCATCAAAAGTAAATGTCATTTTTTTTATTATATATTGATTTAGTTTTTATAGTTTATAAATACAATGGTTCTGGATCAATGTATCAATCTACATATATAATAAATTCCATTAAAACTCAATAATATTTTTTCCAACAAAGATTAAATCATTACAAATTTTAAAATACACAATTAAATTGTTATTTATTAAAATTTAGGGAACTAGTAGAAATTTGAAAGTAAAGAGACTTAATTATTTAAAACTAAAATTCAATGACTAAGGTCTCAAGATAACTATTTGGTTTTAGTTTTGAGTTGTTAAAAATTAAGCCTTGTTTTCTCTCATTTTTCTTATAATGGTTTTTCACCTTTGTTAAGGAAATATTTGAATTCTTGGTCATATACCAAAAGCATAACAAAAGATTTTGAAAATTATATAATTTTTTTAGTTTTCAGAAATTGACTTAATTTTTGAAAATACAAGAAAAAGGTAGATAATAAAATGAAGAATGTTTTATTACAAGGTTATTCCCTAAACTTTATTTATTTTTTTTGTTTTGACAATATGTGAAGAGGGGGATTCGAACCACAGACCTTGTGGTTATGATCAATTCAAGGTTATGTCAGTTGAGCTAAGCTCTTGTTGGCAAACTTTAAAAAACTTTAAAAAGTTTTTAATAGGTCTATGAACTTTAAAAATGTCTAATAAGTTCCTGAATTTTTAATTTATGTCTAATAGGTCTCTGATATATTTGATATTTTTAAAAATTAACCAATCTATTATATATAAAATTGAACTAAATGCCTATTGAGACTCTAAACTTCCAACTTTGTATCTAGTATGCTTGTGAATTTTTTTTTAAAAAAATGTCAAATAGGTCAATGACTTATTAGACACAAAATTAAAAGTTGAGGGATCTATTGGAGACAAAAGTTAAAATTTAAGGACTTGTGAGATACTTTTTAAAGTTTATAGAGCTATTCAAAACAAAATTGAAAGTTCGAGAATTTATTTGAAACATTTTAAAATTCAGACACTAAATTAACAAAATCCTGAAAGTTCAAAGACTAAACATATAATTTAATGAAAATAATATTTATAAGTTTAATTTTCGAAAAAAAAAAAACAAAAAATAAGTGGTGAGTGTCTAAATTTGTACTTTTGAAAACTCCGGGTGTTTTTTTAACTGCGATAATTTTGAGTTGTTGTACTGAAAATTATGCTGACGAGTGACGACACTACCAATGACAATGAGAGCTAAGATTCTGTACGATCCCTGTGAGACCACAAAGATGATTCCCAGCCGTCGGATCAGCTCAAACTCAGTGGATGGCGAGGTCAAATCATCATCCCACCGTCCGATTCTGATCAGGACACGTGTACGGGGAGAAATTCCGGGAGGCTGGTCTGTTGGTAATTAAGAGGAAAAGGGAGGGAGAAGAAGGGAAAAAGAATAATTATTATTGAAAAGAATTGGAAAAAAGCAAAATAAAGTGAGACTGAGACAAAAAAAGTAAAAGAAGGGAACCTGGTCCCACATAAAAGAGGAGCCTCAGCCCCTAGCCTCGTGGATTCCTCGGTTTTGGAATTGTGGTAAAATGCCCCTATTTTCATTCCTAAATATCGAATATGCCCCTCCAAATGTGGAAACCATATATGATTTTTTTTTTTTTTTTTTTTTTTTTTTTTTTTAAAAAAATTATTATTATTGTTCTTCACATTTGAGTGTTTGAATCAAAACGTGGGTTGAAAATATTGAATCCAAATTAAATTGGGTTTCTTTTAATTAAAAAAGCAACTAATATGATTGTTGATGCCAAAATCTAAGCATACAACTCCTCTACTCTTCACGTGACAACACTAGTGAATTTGTTTGAATGGGAAGACATGGTCTGCAAGACAAGCAAAAACTGCACACGGGTATGGTGCTTGTCACATCCACTCTGATGCTTAAGTTAGCAGGAAGCAAGGAGTGTCAAGAAATTAGGGTTCAGAATCCCTTCTCCAAGGTTAAAGAAGGATATTTATATCTGAGTTGGGTTTTAGGGGTTTTCCTCCATTTGGGGACGATTCAAGATCAGATTCGGTCAAACCAGACTTGGCTTGGACTCTAGGGATCGGGTGACCCCAGGCATGTGCCTAGGGTCGGCCTCGATTGGGCTTCGGCCCAATCCCCTTGGCCCTTTGTCTCCCCCATGGTCTGGTTCTCGGTTGCATCTCAGGTTGGTGCTGTGTTGGCCTCATAAGCTCCTTGACTTTAGAAATGGTCCAAATTCACCTATAACAATAATTGTTACAAATCATTATTAAGTTATTTTTTATTGTTATAATTGTATCCACAAAATTTTTAATTACAAACTATCAAACTTACACAATTGTAAAGGTTGGACCATAACTCACTGGAGAATTATATCGATTGGACTCTCATGTGTGGTAGATATATGTTTTGGAATGGTCACTCATTAATTTTTGTGAGAAGTTTAGGATAGTGCTAAGGGAGAAGCATGCAAGAGAAAAATAGGGTGAACAAATTTTGAGGGAAAAGGAATAGGCAGTTTGGAGAGGGAAAAAATTACTCAATAAGGTTGTTACATTGGATAACCATTAAATGTAGATTCGAAAATTTGCATGTCTCTTAATAATCATTTGATACAAATGCGTAATACTTTCACAATTTCTCAATCATACATAAAATGTTGTGAAACTGGTAGTTACAATGTGACACTTGTCTTAAATAATAATTTCTCTAGAAGGGATGATTCTTTGAAGGTTAGCATATTTTCTTCTCACCGACTTGATGTTCGTCTCTCATTTATATTAAAGAGACCCATTGTTGGAATATTTCTTAATTGAGTTAATGATGGGTTGAGTTTTTACAAATATGTAAGCATGATGGTTTTGAAAGTTTGTTCCTACCATTACGATAATATGCATCTATTAAACTAGGGATGATTTGTGCAATTTGTCCATAACAATGTTTTAGGAGTTATTTTAAAAAGTAATTAAAAATGGAGAAAACAAAGACTTAGATTTGAACTTCTACTCTATATTTAATATTTATTGATAAAGATAACTTTTTTCTTTATTAAGTTCAACTAAGGGTGGGTGATTCAAACTATCGACTTTTTGGTCAATGATGCATGTCAATTAACGCTAAACTATGTTTGTGGGTAAAAATAACTTTTATCTAGGACTAATTAAAGCATTCTCATAGATGTCAAAAATCTTGTTGCTTCATTTTCTGTCTTGACATTATCCCATATCAAGGGACGTGGTGTAATTTTGTTGCTCATAATTCAACTAAGTCCTAGTTAAATTATCAAAAATACATCTGAACTATGAGATTGATTTCAATTATATCCCTAAACTTTCAAAAGTTTCATTTTTTCCATTGAAGTTTGTTTCAAAAAGACCATTGGAGAAATCTTCCGTTAAATTTATGGACCAAAAAATGATGTGTTTGCATGCATGTGTTGTTATTGTTTTTTTCCACATATATGTTCAACTATGTTTACACATAAGCAACGATATATATGCAAACCCGTCATTTTTCGTTCATAAATTTAACGAAAAAATGTCTTCAATGGTTGTTTTGAAACAAACTTCAAACTTCGAGGGCTAAAATGAAACATTTGAAAATTTAGAGGTATAATTGAAACCAACCCATAGTTCATGGATATTTTTGATAATTTAACCTAAAGTCCTTGGCCAACCTTCATATTTGTTGTCTAGTCCCACTCCTTTGTTTAAGATTAAAATTTATTTTTTTGTCAAAAAAATTAAAATTTATTTTATTCCCATAAGTTTTTAAAATAATTTTTGAAAAAAAAAGCAAGAAACTATTTTGAAAATCCGAACGAACCGTTAATTCTTTGACTATTTTCTTTTTTTTGAAAATTTCTTTGACTATTTTCTTTAAACCAAGTAGGTCACCAAACTCCCACCTCTCATCTAAAAATTTAAATTTCTTCGTGGAAATTATTAACTGAAAATTTAAAACAAAAATATAAATTGCGTCGATAAATTATCGTCATCATTAATTATTTGAATCTTAATTATGTTTAGTTCCTAAATCTGACCTCTCCAATTTTTTTTTTTTTAAATTATTATTCTAAAAACAAATTTTCTTTTAATTTTCAATTATTCACTACAACAAATAATACATTTGATGTCGGATAGAAAAAAATGCGGAGGACTTTTAATGTCGGACGAAAAACACGCTGGATTTTTAATGTCGGACGCACATTTTTCAAAATTTTGGGCTTTTAATGTCGGGCATAAAGGTTGCCTTTATTGTTGGTTTCTAGGGTTTTTTTTTTTTTTTTTTCTAAACAACCATTTATGCTCTCTCTCCCCGAAAATCTTGAAAACCCTCACGATCTCCCCTTCTCTCAATACCCTCTCTTCTTCTCCATCAGCTGCCGTCTCTCCCCTCGTCCTTCGGCGACTGCAACCTTGAGGCCCCGATTGACCACGCAGCGGAGATGGCGTGTTCTTGCAAATGGCTCGACAGCGGCAACAGGTATCTCTCTCTCGATTTCCTTTCCTTCTCTCTATCTCCTGCTAGCTCTCTCCCTCACTGCATCTCCCTTTGGTCGCCGGCCACCCTCCAGCGAACGTTAAGGCCACAGTCGTGTGGCGGCAGTGATGATTTTGGAGATGATCCACAAGCAGTCGCACAGTTGATGGGGTTTTTGTTTTTATTTTAATTCAATTTCTGACTTCAAAGGGTTGCTTTACTCCCAGTCAAAATACTTCTTGTCCGCAATGTGAGGGTTATTGATGGAGTTCTGCTCACGGCAATTGATTCTCAACTGCAATTCCAAAAGTTATATATGGAGTAAAATTCATAGAAGTACAAAACTTCTGTCCATACACTAGCTTGCAAGACCATCGTCAATGACACTATCGAGTTGATTTGTGCAATTGTATAAGCTGGTTACTGTTGCAAGCATGCCAACGTTCATCTACCTCCCAGCCTTAATGTCTTGCATTGCCCATGTTGTACCAAAATTTGGAAATCCCTTTTCTTATGCTTCATATGGATGTTTGTGATGAATTTGAATTGGAAATTGACTTGCGTACCCATGAAGAATATACGTGCAAAATTGTGTAGATCTTTGTGCTGTCTTTTTTTAGGAGAAGGAGATCGATCTTTTTGCCGTTTTGATATGCTTTGCTTTGTTAATTTGATATCTACAAGCGAGCTTAAGATTGTTGAAGTTTATTTATTTTGTTATTGGTTATATTTTTATTAAAAGTGGGTGACATTAGAGAAGTTACTTTTTTTTTTTTACTTTAGCTAAGAATTAATAACACTATTTTGACTAAGCTTATTCTTCGTTTTGTGCAGTTTTGAGAGATTATGCATAAATTACACAAATGTAAAGTTGCTATAACTTTTCAACCAGGTATTTCTCACTTCTTTAATTTCTCTCATTCAAGGACAACTTTGAATGTTACAATGATATTTATAGCACCTCTTCAAGACAGAGTAAGAAGCATATGATAAGAAGAAATTGAGCAAAGCTGGCATACTATTTGTTGATAATCGAGCTCTCCTAGATCTCATTTAGAAAGGTTCATCTCTCATCCTTAGGATTTTTCTCCTTGAGTTATGAGCTTCAACTCAGTCTTATGCAGTTGATTTCTCTTGATTTTAAAAGCTTACGAAAAAGCTATTCACTTGATTTTCCACATAAATATTCTATAAAAAGAAAGTATTTATCACTATAAGGTTCAACCTAACCTATTTGTAGGAGGTTCAATCCTTTTCTTTTTCCCCCTCTTTTTAGAGAGATGAAGTGATAATACCAAAATAACTGGTCGGATAAAACTTATCTGACATGTTTCTTCTTAGAGAATAATATAGTATATTAATAAGTGAAACAATACCAGAAAAAGATGATGAGGTCTCCTATTGAAAGGAAAATTATGATAGGTCCTTGATTTTGCAAGGGAAGTTGACAGAAAATAGCTTTGATTGGCTTCTCTGATATAAATAGTGAAATTACATTATTGTCGAGAAGGAAAATTACAATATTGAACCCTAAGCACTTGTTGGGAGTGCGACCAAAGTCCCACATTGGCTAGATAAGGGGATGATGTTATGCTTCTTTTGCATCTTGCTTGAAAAATGGGAAGTTTATGGTTTCTAGTTAAATTGTTTATTTTGCTTTGTTATTGAACTGTCTAACAATTGGTTTCACTCTAGTCTTATTCACCTTGTTATTGAAGTTTTGGATTCTTGTTTGATGCGAGTTACAAGATGGAATCACGTAGTATCAAGCATATGTTTTCATAGTTCTTTGACTTTGTCAGCTTGCTGTTTAATATTAAACTATTTCTTTCTCTGAAGTTCTAGCTTTGCTTCAAAAACCTTTTCTTTTCTTATTATTATGTCTTAGAGTGTCTTGTTTAGTAAAAGAAATGGGGTTCGGTAATGGGTTATGTTAAACAGATTTTGATTTGGATGCTAAGTGACTTGTCGATCCGAAGCAAATCTTTGTTGGGCCAAGGATTGGGGAGGGCGCACATGGCAAAGTGCACAAAGGGAAGTAAGTTATCCTAAACTTAATACTTTTCTCTCGGCTTTGAATTCTTGGGTTTGAAGTTTTTTGTGTTCTATTCAATTCTGATCTCTGAATTCTTGGTTCGCAATCGTTGTATTCTTTCTTTATTTTATTTTATTTTCTTTTCTTCTTGTTCCTTTTCTTTTTTGGTGTTGCAAGTGGAAGTTAAAGAATATTCTTCAGTTCTCTGACTTTGAATACCGATTGATGTACAATATGTATAGCCTACATTTTGATTTTCCAATTACTTTATTCATACTTGTCGTAGAACGAGAACTAATAGGGGTCTTGTTAGAGGGCGATAACAAACAGAAATTGTCATATTGATTTTAGCTTCAGGTAGTCGTTTTTCTGGTGATTAGCTTGATTAATTAAGTTTATGCAGTCGTGTTCCTTTTTGTTTTTGTCTATTCATTCAACTGATGTTTGGGTATTGGGTTCTTTTACTCTCGTTGTGGTCAATTCAATTAATGAATGTTTGCTGATCAATAGGCCAGATGTTATAATGGAAGAAGGCTTCCCAAATTAGTGAATGTATATCTTTTTTCAATAACTTCAAGAATGTATAACTTCACTGGAAATAATATTCCTACCTTTGACTATTCTTCCAATAATTTCAAAAAGGTTTCTTTATTTTTAGTATTTTCTGTTATTCCGTCCAGAATTGATGCTAAAAAATTGGAAGAGTGGGCTCGATCTCAGACTGCAACTTCATTGGTTGAGTTTGCATGAAGAGAAGGAGAAGTTCAGAGTATCTTGAAGGACATTGCAGAACAAGAACGAAGTAAGGGGAGTTTCAGTTACCGGTGATTTTTTTGCTATTGGGCTATTTCGTCACCTTGAATTGGCAAATGCTACTGAACCCAGTATCTTAGAAAAGGTTTATTTCATATTCCTTTTGTGATAAAGCTTTTGAAGATTTAATTTTGATGCTTATTTTATTGAGCCTATTAAGTTTATTATTACTAGTTTAGATGACAACAAGCTCTTATTATAGGACTTTTACTCAAAACATAAAATAAAAGCTCTTATTATAGGACTGTTTATCTACATCTTTAATTATTTTTTCTTTGTATAATTAGTTCGATCTGAACTATTTGATTTATCAGAAAGCTTTTTTTTTTGATAAACAGAAGGACTCCTATATTTATGATGTGCAAGTCATTGAACACTTGAACTTTTTTATCTAGTCTATTTTTTTTTTTTTTTTTTTTTTTGCTAATTACTTTTCATGTGTCCAAGTTCTTAAAAATAAATTCGGAAGGCAAAGTTCCTGTGATTAAAATTTGATTGCATGGATGTAAGATCTTTTGTTGACTCTCTCAAATTAGACTGAATTTAGGGAAGTAGCAAAAGTTGGGAGCTTGTGAACTAGGAAGCATGCATGGATGTAATGGATATTCTTTATAAAAAAGAGGAGACATTTGTATTTTACAATTCTCCTCATTCTTTAGTTGCATCCCTTGGTATGTTACCTAAGGAGTGAAATTAGAACGTTTCTAATTATTCATTAAATTTATTTCTCCCCGTTGCTTGTTGGTTGCTTCTTCATATCTTTGTTTTTTTTCCTTTTTGACTGAAGGTTTGCTTAATCGCTCTGATTTTTGTGCGAAATTGATCCATGTTCTGTTTATGTGTGCAAATGTTGCACATTCTTGTAGCTACATCATTGTTATTGTTGCCTCATCTTTTGTGTCCATTACTACATGTACATCAGTTGGGATAATGTCATTGATTTATGCCTGCGTTTGTTGGTTTAGTCTAACTTATATTATTTTTTGCTACAAGTAAGTTGAAGATGTTTTGTGTAATGGATATAATGACTAAATATTCTCTTTAATGTGTTGTTAGTGTTTAAATGTCCATGGTCGTCACCGAGCGTCACACGCCACTCGTCGATGTGAAACTCTTCAGGTTGTGTCCGATTTGGCAATTGAGGAATACTTCGTCTTCTTCGTCGTCGACTCATAACCTTCACCATAGTGGTCATGACCCTAGCAAAAGAAACTCAACGACGTCGAATAATATCAAATTTCCATCGTCTTCCAAGACAGTGTCGTCTATGGCGAAGTCGTTATTGCCTCCTCGGCGTCGGCTTTGAGGTTGAAATATTTTAGAGTTATGTACTTAATTTGTTTAGCAAGTTTACTTTTTCTTTGTAAATTGGATGGATGGAAAGTTCTATATATTAAATACACTATTATATTTTATTAATTAAGTATATGTTCATTGAGTTAGTTGTGTAAAAATACTTTTGGGACTTTATATTTTGTGCATAGGTTGATAAATGGAGAAATATTGTTGGTTAGCCACGTGTGCAACCAACAATTTTTTTTTATTTACTACTGACACTTTTAATGTCGGACACTTTTAATGTCGCAACTTTTAATGTCGGACAATGACCGACATAAAAAACTGACCGACATTAAAAGTAACTTTTAATGTCGGACAATGAGTGGTTGACTGACATTAAAAGGACCCTTTTAATGTCGGGCAATGACCGACATTAAAAGGGTACTTTTAATGTCGGACAGAGCTTTTAATGTCGGTCAATGACCGACATTAAAAGCGACCGACATTAAAACTTTTAATGTCGGTGTTTTTAATGTCGGTCAGTGACCGACATTAAAGACTTTTAATGTCGGGCAATGCCCGACATTAAAAGCCAAATTTGTTGTAGTGATTATACCTTTAATCGTTTATCTAAATCTATGGAGTTCCACGCATTATAAAATAAAGTAATTTACTAATATTTACGAGTTATAAAAATGAATCATCTCATTTATAATGATGTATAATTGAAAAAAAAAGTTCAATTTCCTAATTTTCAAAACACTATTTGTTTATTTTTATTTATTTATTTATTTATTTTTATAAATAGTTTGTAAGAATATGAAAGCACATGATTAAGCTTTAAAATTTGCTGAAATCAAAGAGTCGAAAAGGTTGACATTTCGTTCCTACTTTTTAAAATTAATAATAATTAGAGATTTATTTATATTTTTGAAAAAAGAAACTGCTACTTTATTTTTACCATTTAAAATTTTTTGTAGAACAACAAAATAAAATAACTAATCCCGTTTATTAATTAAAATAAAATAAATTTTTTAAACAAAATAATAAATCAACCAAACCTTAATTTAAGAGCAACTTTAATGGCTTTTTCACTATATTTCATTGAATGGATTTTGAAATATGATGGTTAGAATACTCACAATTTTGAAAAATTCATTCATTTTATCATAGTTTTTACGGAGAACAATATATAAATTGTCCGTATCAGTTCTTGATCAATTAAAAAAATAGTCAACATGTCTTTTCTTAGTCTTTAATAATTAATAATCATAGTAAACGTTTCTCAAAAAAAAAAAAAAAAAAAATAATCATAGTAAACGAATAAAATATTAAACAAAATTAACTACTAATATTCAGGTTGACAACATTAAGGAAGATTTAAAATCCAATCCGTTAAAGAAAAAGAAAGGATAAGAAGATTGCATGCAAAACATATCTTATATATATATATTTAATAGAGCAAATGGACATTAATGTATGGCCTATATGAACATATTTTATTCTTAGGATATTATTTACTAGTCTATCATTTTACATCTTTAGGAAAAAAAAAAGTGATGTCACACACTATCAAATTAGGTTGATCTAGATATTTGTTTGCTAGCATATATAATCCTTTTATTATTATTTCTCAAAAAAAAAAAAAATCCTTTTATTATTGTGTCCACTTTATAATTTATAGGGATTTGTGTGTAAAAATGTGGTTAGTTTGAACAAAAATTTAAAAATGTAAGGTCACAAGTTTGATGTCTATTTCTTCACGTTACAAAATATATATATATATATATATATATATAAAAGAATAAAAGGTACTTTTCAAAAAAAAAAAAAAAAGAATTAAAGGTCTCACAAAATAACCCTAAATTTATTACAAAAATTTTACGAAATAAATTAACAACATCATCTTAGATTCATCATTGTTTGAAGAAGAGATTCTACATAAGTCAATAGACAACTTTGAGAACCCTCCAAATAAATTTAGAGAGATATGAAAATGTGTTTTGGACTTTCATAATAACTCACTCAAATTTTCCACAAGTAAGAGCACAACTTTAGCAAATCAATCACCAAACATAATAGAAGTCAATACAAGATTTATTCAAATCAATTTGAAAATCCGACTTAGACTATTTTTAAATCTTGGAATTATCTCTCAAAGCTCTAGAAATAACAATTTTATTAGAACTTCGAATTATCAAGTCTAATAAACAATAGATTTCAATAGACAATAATTTGAATAGATGACTTCATTTGAATATGAATCACTAAAACCATCCATTCAATCGATAATTTCATTTAAATAACTATAATTTTTCTTCTATTGAAGCATCCACTTAATTTCAACACTAGAATTTAGTGTGAACAGAGCAAAGCTCAACAGTTAAGACATCTACTCATTTCTTTGAAATAAGAAGTTAAGATATCTATTCGTGATATATTATTATATATATTAAAAAAAAAGGAATTAGCACTATTCATACCAATACCTATTGAAATATTTTACAAACTACCATATATATAAATTTTAAACCACCACAAATTCACACAAAACCCCCCACAAAATTCCACTTTTCAAATAAACCCATCCAAGGAAATGTGAAATTTGGGCCTTAAAGATCACAACTGGGCCACTGGGCCTCAAATAGTCAAGGCCCAACAACCCAAGAGGCATAATTTCTGTTATATAATTCCATTTTCTTCTCATTTAAACACTAAAAGGAATGCTGAGAATAAAAGCTTCTCCACATCTCATTTCCCGCTATCTCAATTTCGACAAAGCACATTCAAATTCAAATCCGAATCGTCGAGCTCTGTCCCAGAAGCTCGTCGCCTTCTTGCAGCAATGTCTAACCATCAAACAATTGAAACAAATCCACACCCAGATGCTCACCAACTCAATTCACAAACCCAATTCGTTTCTCTACAAGATCGTCGACCTCAAAGATTTCGCCTATGCGTCGGATTTCTTCTCGAAGATTCTCGAGCCCACCGAGTACTCTTTCAATGTCATGATTCGTGGCCTCTCGACGACATGGAATAAGTCTTCTCTTGCCCTTGAGTTCTATTCTCGAATGAAATTTCTGGGTCTGAGACCCAATAAACTCACGTATCCGTTTCTGTTTATTGCGTGTTCGAATCTTCTGGCTGTTGGAAGTGGGCGGGTGGGTCATTGTTCTGTGATTAAACGTGGGTTGGATGAGGATGGTCATGTGAGTCATTCGTTGATTACGATGTATGCGAGATGTGGTGAATTGGGTGATGCACGGAAGGTGTTTGATGAAATTCCTGAGAGGGATTTGGTTTCGTGGAACTCTATGATTTCGGGTTACTCGAAGATGAGGTGTGCTGGTGAGGCCGTGGGGTTGTTTAGAGAGATGATGGAAGCTGGGTTTGAGCCCAATGAGATGACTTTAGTTAGTGTCTTGGGGGCGTGTGGAGAGCTGGGGGATTTGAAACTTGGTACTTGGGTGGAGGAGTTTGTGATGGAGAATAAGATGGTGTTGAATTCTTATATGGGTTCTGCGTTGATCCATATGTATGGGAAGTGTGGTGATTTAGCGTCAGCAAGGAGGATCTTTGACTCTATGAAGAAGAAAGATAAAGTTACCTGGAATGCCATGATTACAGGGTAAGTGAATGACCAACTTCTCTTTGAATCAATACGTTTCAATGTTGTTAATAGATGGTAGGCTAAATATATTTTATAGTCCCTATAGTTTAAAACGTTTCAATTTAGTCCTTTACATTTAAACAATTTTCAGTTACACCATTTTTGTTGGTGGATGTTAAATATGACTCATGGTTAACTTATGTGGTATGATACTAAGTGAATTTGCAAAAACTTGGAGGAAGAATCATTGGAAATGCTGAGAAGAAATTAAAAGCTTTCTGCTCTTAGGTGGTCTAATTCCTCTTCTAAATCTATGCCAACTTTAAGTATCATGTTATGTAAGCCTACCATTAGTTAATTTTAATATTCATCAATGGAAATTTAAACACAAGGGACTAAATTGAAACTATTTAAACAATGGAGACTAAATAAGAAAAGAAGCTCAAACATTAGTGACTAAAACATGCCTTTAGTCTAGATAATAATGTGTTTCTATATTCCAAATTTTATGGAATCTTACTTTTTTTTTTTCCTCCAATCAATCAATTGCAGATATGCGCAGAATGGGATGTCAGAGGAAGCTATTAAATTGTTCCAAGACATGAGAATGAGCAGTACAACTCCAGATCAAATAACATTGATAGGAATGCTTTCTGCCTGTGCCTCCATGGGAGCCCTTGACTTGGGGAAGCAAGTAGAGATCTATGCGTCGGAAAGAGGCTTGCAGGACGATATATATGTTGCAACTGCATTGGTTGACATGTATGCAAAATGTGGAAGCTTGGACAATGCATTTCGAGTCTTCGATAGCATGACTCGAAAAAATGAGGTCTCCTGGAATGCTATGATATCTGCTCTTGCTTTCCATGGCCAAGCTCAAGAAGCCTTGGCACTGTTCAAATCCATGATCAAGGAGGGTGGATCTGCTTCCCCTAATGATATCACATTTGTAGGAGTACTTTCTGCTTGCGTGCACGCAGGATTAGTTGATGAAGGACGTCGGTTGTTTCACATGATGAGCTCAACATTTAGATTGGTGCCGAAAATCGAGCACTATTCTTGTATGGTTGACCTTTTGTCTAGGGCGGGACATCTCGAAGAAGCTTGGGACTTTGTTAAGAAGATGCCTGAAAAGCCAGATGAAGTCATTCTTGGAGCATTGCTTGGTGCTTGTCAGAAGCGCAAGAACGTTGACATTAGTGAGCGTGTAATGAATCTACTCCTTGAGTTGGAACCTTCAAATTCTGGAAATTACGTAATCTCGTCGAGATTATATGCAAATTTGAGAAGATGGGATGATTCAGCTCGGATGAGAATGTTGATGAAGCAAAAGGGCGTTTCTAAGACTCCTGGTTGCAGCTGGATTGATATCAATTCACAACTTCATGAGTTTCATGCTGGTGATGTTTTGCACCAAGAGTGGATTGAAATCCATCAAATCCTAGACTTGTTGATTGATGATTTGAGGAGGGAAGGTTATATTCCTAATACCAGTCTTCTTTAGCTAGATTAATTTTTATTCACGTTCATTGTTTTGTTCCATAAGGTGAAGTCTAAACATAAATTTTATGCCAAGGCATGGACATTCGCGACCTTGAGCTGCTTGGGAATTATATTTATACCTGTCGAAGCTGAGAGAAGAAAGCGGTTCGAGGTTGAAAAGTCTTGTAAGATTACTCCACAAATCTCCATTCTTCTTTAGTATACTTGAGAAATCCGTATGCCTCTATATGTTACTATGTTATACATACTCATCGAGAATTTTGACTAGCATGAATGCATAGAGCAGCTTCTTTTAAGGTAAACCAATAAGTTTAGTTGAGTGTAGGCAAAAATGCATATGAATATTTGATTGTGGTGAAAAAGAGCTGTGTAGTAGTCTTGTTTAGTGATAGATAATCAATTCAAGTTTTGAAATACAAATCCTTTAAATGTCAGTTTAGTAGCTTTGAATAAATTTACGAAATTTGTACCAAGTTAGTTACATTTTATGTAGTTGATTAAGTCCTAAAATGAAAATTTAGGCCAAAGGGCACTTATTTATTTATTTTTAACAAATTATCCTTCTGAGCTGGATAATTGTTGAGAAAATGAAAATGAAAATTAAAAAATTTTGCAGAAGCAATAATCAAACTCTCAATCTTTGTTGAACAAAGAGAGAAAATAGAAAATGAGAGAGTAGAATCCAAATAGATGAATAAACTTCCAATTGAAGTAGAAAAATTGGTGATGCATAACATACTTACATGGAATGTCACCTTTTTATAGATACAAGAATGAAGATAATCAATACTACTAACTTACAATCAACAACATTAAAATTAGAAACTCACATAACTTCAAAGAAACTTAAAAAGGACCAAAAACTGAAAATCTAACTTAAAAAAAAAAAAAAAAACTTAAAACATTAAAATGAAAATTAAATGTACAAAGAAAAACTCATAACTCAACGATCCTCCTTGAGGTTTTTCTTTTTGACACCCAACTTCTTGTGTAGAAACACAAATGATCAATGTGGTAGAGTTTTCGTGAGAATGTTGGCAAGTTGTTGTTCAGAACTACAAAACTTGTGCTTTGTATAATGATACAAACGTAATGATCTAACGCGTTCATGTAGTTGACATGTGAGTGGAAGTATCCTATGCAATGAGTTTGCATAAGACCGGACCGCGAAATAGTTAACCACTAACTGTAACACCATTAGTTAGCCTGGTTTCTATTTCACTAAGATGACCTAGGCAACTTGGTCTCAATCCTGAGTGGATTATGGACTCCTGTCCGTGAGAGATTGTCCTTTGATTTGTACGGGTGAGAGTGGCCTGCACGCCGACTCAATAAGCCTACCATTTTAGGGACAAGACCGAGTGGGGAGCTGGGAACATAATCATATAGGATGGAATTCACTCATTCCCGACTCTAGGGTAAGTAGAGGTGTGTTCCCTTAAGTGGTGTCTCCGGGTCTTGAACAATGGGCTCTACCCTCTCTATGACACAAGAGAGACTTTTGTTTGTTGGTTGGACCTCAAACGGGTTGTTCATTAGAGGAGCGCTGGTACTTAAGGATAAAGAGGTAGCCCAGGGGTAAAACGGTAATTTGACCTAGCTGGGGTATGAACACACGTGAAGAGCTGACTTGCTGTTGATGGTCGATATCCGTGGACACAGAAATATATCTGCAGTGAGAAGAGTGCAATTGTGATTCTATAGTGGAGTGAACCACAATTAACGAACATTGGTTAACTTGGTTAACGAGTTTAGTCAATTAATCTCATATTGTTGGAGCTTTTGATCTCTAGGTCCATTAGGTCCCACCGATAGCTCACTAAGGGCGTTGAGGTAAATTTCTTAGGGAGAATTGAATATTCGAAGGAGTTCGAATATTAAATTAAAATATGAATTGGATTCATATTAAAACTATAAGTTATATTTAATGCACATTTGATGTACATTAATACTATAGTTTATTTGAGAGAAATATAATTAAATATGTGATATTTAATTATAATATTAATTCATTGGAGGATTAATTAATTTTTTTGTTTTAATATAATTCAATTAAATTTGATTTAATAGAATTACATTAAAACTATAGGTTATGTGAAAACTTTTATGTAAATATGATTTACACTAATAATAATTAGTTTAATTGTTAAATTAATTATATTATTAATTATTAATATTAAATTATTAATTATTAATATTAAAATTAATAACCAATCAATTAAAGTAACTGATTGAATCATTCCACCCCACTAACCTAGGCCATTCACGTTGGAGAGTTTTTTTTAGGGTTATTGGTTTTTTCATCCATAACTTGATTTTCAGTTTTGACACGATCATCTCTAACTCTCTCAAATGCAAGGCTCTCTCTCTCACACACGCTCTCTCTGCGTTTTCCTTCCAAGAATCACAGAGACCAAATTTTCTCTCCAAATCCCCTTAGAGAAATTGCTCCCACAAGCATCCTCAACACTATTCCTAAGAAGAATACCGGTGCAATCTTTTTGGTGGTGTTTGTAACGCCCCAGGTTTTAATATAACCTAACCTAGTGACATTACCAAACTCCTATTCAACTAACCGAGAGCTCCGAAAATTTCGACAGCATAACGACATACATAGGATGAAACCAAAATTTTTAACATCTGTTAAATACCAAACCACACTTCTATATTAAACCCAACTACTCCACCGAACAACTCCACAGAACAACTTCATATTAGAATACGAGTCAGATCTCGCATCTTCAACCAATGACAGAACCTAAACTCTTCTAAGTACATCGTGCGCTTAAAGTCTAGAGACAACATAACTTTATTAAACTCAAACATATTTACAACCTAACAGAAGCATTAACTACTACAAGGTTAACAGATTCCTCTTTCTCAGCAGCAAATTACCAGAATCAACCTAGTCATCAACTAAAAAAAAGAAACTATACTATCCAACGAATGAAAATAACAAATACAAAACCATGTGGTCATCCCTCGTGAACCTCCTCATACGCATCACCGAGCACACAAATCTCGCCAGCACCTACATAAACTGAAAATGTTGGGGGGAAGAAAGGGGAGGGGTATCAGTACAACCACAGTACTGGTAAGTAGCTCACACCCGGTGAGCCACTATACAACAAACAATCACAACAACATGCTGTCCACACACACATCATGCTTGTAAAGCGAAAAACAAACCAACAACTCGTAAACACGAAAACAACAATGTCAACACATGCTTCATGCAAAATGGGATGACAACATGAATCCACGCATCATGCTATGCACCCCCACATGGTTTCCGTGCCATGCCCGCACACTCACACGTGATTTCCGCGTCATGCTCCGCACTCACAACCCACACGTGATTTCCGCGTCACGCTCCGCAAACTCACCCAACACATGTATTATTACGCGCCATGTGCAGCGCCACTCACACGTGATTTCCGCGTCACGCTCCGCACTCACACCCACACGTGATTTCCGCGTCACGCTCCGCACACACACCCAACACATGATTTACGCGTCATGCTCCGCCTCTCCCCAATGATCACACACTATGCAAACACGACTCTAATGCAGCATAGTTATCACACAACAATGTCTCATGCTTAAGAAGTAAACGAAGCAACATGCTTATCACATTTCAAGTTATATATATATATATATATATAGCACACACAACGCATAAGACAAAACAAGTAACACAAGCAGCATGCTCAACAAACAATCAGACTCATTCAGGTATAAACTACTTACTCAAGATAAAAGCGCTCCTAAACCACTACCGATTGCTGGAAAATTTTAGAATATGCTCTAAACGGACCTACAGGCACATAAGAGACCTTCTAAGGTTAGGGAAATAGCCTAACAACCTTTCCAACACCCAACATCCATTAAAAGGGACCTAAGGTGCTGAAAACTTACCGAACAGAGGCGGGTACCTTGCTGGAAAATACCAAACAGCACCGAAATCCCTTGAATAAGTGTTGTCTCGAGCCCGAATCGATACGAAAATGAAACTAGAGGATACCCAAAGGTTAAAAAGCATTCTAAAGCTAACTAAGGTAGTTTCTAAAGACTTTAAGGCCACTGGGACTTACCGTTCAGCACCAAACAGAGATGCTTACGTGCTGTCTAATGATCAAATTGGGTCAAAACTGAGAATTAGAGAATACCCAATGGTTATAAGCTATTCGCAATCCAATCCAATTAAATTCCAAAGGTCTAAGAGCACGGAACAATCTTAAATCTTACTAAAAGACTTGAACACGTGCTGGTTGCTAATCGAAAATGCCCAAACACGCAAATCTCGAACCGTCAGGTTACGGGCACTCCGATTTAAAGTTGTTCGAGTTGTGGGTAATCACCGTAAGCCAATTCTAATCCCAATCGCTCGCTGGTTAGCGCTCGAAGAAGGCTTAAACCTGAAATTCATAGTCGATAAGGATGGGGTAAATCAATTTCGAAGTCAATTATGAATGGGTCAAGTTAATTCTTACCAAAAGGACCTGAACACATGTTGATTGATGTTAAAAAAATATCCAACACTGCAAAACTAAGCTCCAAAGGCTATGGGTAATCCAATTTGGGGTTGTTCGGAGTGTGGGACACCAAATGGGATGATTTCGGGTCCAAATTGGAGTGGGTAATGCTGGAAAACGGGATTTTAGCTTGAATCTTTGCCAAAATTGCATAGGCTGAACTTGAATCTGACGAATCGAACTCGTGAGTGACTGAAACAAGAGAAAAGAACATCAAAGAGGGCGAAACTCACCTACAAAAGCCGCTGGAATCGCGTGGGTATCAACCAACCTTGCAAGTAATTCCACTGAATGTTGCAGTCCACCATTGAAGAGAGAAAACGTCGTGGGTTCTCACAAGCTTGGTCTGTTGCAGCCAAAAACAAGGAAGATAGGGAGAATCGACCTTGAGGGACTGCTCGCACGAAAATAACCCGAGAAGAGAGGGAGACAGCAACGTGGGTTTGCTTGACGTGGAGAACGTGGGGGGTACGGCTAATGAAGAGGAAGGAAGGGAGAGAAACATGACTTACGGCTTTTTTTTTTTCTTTTCATCATCTTTCCTTATTATTTCCTTTCTTTTATGCTTTTCTTTTAATCCATCATTTTCCTTTTCTTCCAAGAGTACTAGCCCAAAAATAATAAAGAACAAACCTTAATTTGAAAACCAAAATAAATCTCTTATCCAAGGTTTAAACCCAATTAAAGTTCTTAAATAATTGGGTAATCCTAAATCAAAAGGATTCAGGTTTCTTTTGAAGATTGAAGATATAGACCAAAATTAAATTTATAAATTATCAAGATTTAACTCATCGAGTTTAGGAACTAAACTTCAATTTCTAATTTTCCAAATTACAATTTTAACGAATAAATCCAATTACTCCAAAAAGGCTTAATTTTGAAATGTGGGGCGTTATAGTGTTCATGGGCGTTTTGTAGCAAAAAGGAGAAGTTCTTACTGCTGGTTTTTGGTGAACAACACAAGGGAATTAGGCGAAACAATCAAAATCTTCCTGTAAAGTGAGTTTTTCTAATCCCTTGATCATTAGGATCTATTAGGATTATTTTAGGGTTAATTCTAATAGATCAAGCATGTATATTATAACCTGTACAACATGTTTATATTAGATTTATTTGCTGTAAAAT
This sequence comes from Luffa aegyptiaca, assembly GCA_017139565.1. Lineage (NCBI taxonomy): Eukaryota > Viridiplantae > Streptophyta > Magnoliopsida > Cucurbitales > Cucurbitaceae > Luffa > Luffa aegyptiaca. Next base: position 41,780,190 of record CM029402.1, on the reverse strand, counting down.
GTTTTGCCAACGTATCGGTATTCCAATCGTTGTTTTGTTTGAGAAAGGTCTCTGAAATCTTCCGCTGCCTAGGGCTTTTATCCCTACATTTCTAAATCCTTGGCCAAGAATGCACACAACTACACATAAAAGGCTATCCAAGATTAGAAACTCTTGCCAATAATTCAATTAAACTCAAACATGCTCAAGGGAGGTCTTTACCCTTGAATACTCATCCGGAAAGACCTAAACAACTGCTGGACAATACTTAAAATCACTAAATCTTGCAATCTAAATGTTGGAAAAATAGTTAGTGGGTAACGTTGAAATGTGCTCAATAAACAATGGGTCAACTCCAAATATCAAAATGATCACTAACGGAGACTTAAATGAGTAAATAAAACTCACCCAACCAAATAATTCCTTTTGCTTGGCAGCAACTTGGGTGGTCGATACTCGACTTGAATGACAGAAACACACAACCTAGAATCGATTTGGGAAAAATCTATGGGTTAATTTCTATTCTTAAGAAAATTGTTGAAGAAACTCAAATCAAACATGGAAACTCACCAAGACTTACCCCAACGACACTAGAAATTTGACTATGGCTGCTGCAACCAACACTTGACGGCGACGGCGATTTGCGGCAGATCTGGGCAGTGCAATCAACGACGACGATGTGCTGGATCGGAACAGCGGCGACACAAGCTGGTTGTCGGCGGGAGGGAGGTGGCGGCTATGCAGCGGGTCTGGGCAACGCAACTAAAGGCGGCGACAACACTGTTTTCCAAGAGCCACACCTGTGATCCTTTGCATAATAATGTATGCAGATGTGTTTTAGCGCTTTTCAAGGAGAGTTGAAATTTATAATTTTTTTTTCTTGGATATGTGGGACGGGAATTTGAACCTCCAACCTCAAAGAAAAAAAAGTGATACTTGTCTGTCGAGTTATTTATGCTCATGTTGAGGTCATTATTATAGTCGGTATTCAAACCTCTAAAATAAGTTAATGTAAACTAGCTTACAAAGGTAGTCCCATGGACAATAATATAGTCATCATCTGTAGATTTCACTTTCATCCGAAAGATACTTTAAATAGAAAGAACATAGTGGTAACCCTTAGTATGCTCATAGGATGCACCTAGATGTGTAACTACTGGAAAAACATCTTTTCTCTCTATGTTTGTTTGTTTGATTTTTCTTAACCACACCACAATACAACTCACTGCCCTTTGTGTAATGACTTGAATTTCCACTATAATAATGTTTTAAAGCTTCTTCATGCTGTAACTTTGACTTATAGGTCTTGACTTGTACAATTTTGAGCCGATGTATCTTTTTATAATTTTTACTTCTCAACTTCGTAACCTTTAATAAAGGAAATTCTCCGTGAAAAAACACTTTTGGTCTCTATGCTTTCATAGAAGTAGCAATTTAGTCGTCCCTCAACATTTGTTTGTAACGATTTCGTCCCTAAACTTTAATATGTAACAATTTAGTTGTAACGCCCCAGGTTTTCCAACCTCTAGCCTAGCGACGTTACTACTAACTCTAGACTCTTAAGCAACTAAGGCAAACCACTTACAACCGAATATATCGAAAATTTTGGCAGCATAACGGTGTAAAACTGGTTATCCCAAAATTTTTTCTTAACCTGCTAGAATCACTTAACACTTCTAAACATGCATAAAGCCAAACTCCACCAAACTACAGCCAGATTCACAAACTATCTCCTCTATACGAGACAACCCTCGTAGCAACATGCAGTAAACAAGAATCATGCTACAGAACATAAAGACATCTTATTTAAGAGGAATAGCCATTTCCACTAGCAACTCACTAGCTAAACAATTTATTAAACTTACCAAAACTAACAAGTCTAGTTTTAGGCTCAAAACAAAAACAGAAACAACCTCAGGTGAATCTCTCACCGAACAGGTACAACATCGATTAACCAACCCAAACTAACATATCAAACCAACTAAGAAAAACATAACAAAGAGAGAAACCCAACACCCAAGGAACTTTCCTCGTAGTTCTCCTCCTCGTCACCAAGGTCCAGATCATCCTCAATATCTGCAACATCTAAAATGTTGGGGGGAAGGTGTGGAAGGGGGTATCAGTACAATCGCGGTACTGGTAACCAACTCACATAAGCTAGATCACAAGCATCAAACAATAACAAACAACATGCTTCTCACACGCATACATCACGCTTCCAAAAGCAATAAAAAGCCAACATGCTCGCAAAACAATAAATGACCATCATGCATTGCTTCCCACACTATGCACCCACACCCACACCCTACTAAACCACACATGATTTACGCGTCATGCTTTGCTAACAACCGCATGCATTACACGCCATGCTACGCAAAACCAACCGCATGCATTACGCGCCATGCTATGCAAATCATTCGCATGCATTACGCACCATGCTACGCAAAACCAAACACGTGCATTACGCGCTATGCTACGCACCTACACATGAATTACGCGTCATGCAACGCAACTGCTAGACTCATGCTACACCTCCCATGACAATATGCTAGCCTAACTATACATGCTTGACAACCAAACACGCCCATCCCAGGCAATGCAAGAGAATCATTACATACTTCACACAAGCACTTCAACAACCATAACTCAGCAGTTCACATTTCATGCTCATCACAAATGATAGTCAGTACATGCTCATCTCAAGCATTTTAGTACATTTAAATACAACAGAACATGCTTTTCACAAGTACAATAATAAAACATAAAAACAAACAACATGCTACACACAATTAACCAAAATCCAGCAAGTAGAAGCTACTTACAAGCACTTTTAAATATCAACGTTGCTGGAAAATATAGGGGCAAGCTCTAAGCGAACCTACAAACACAACCAAGGGCTCCTAGAGATTAGGGAATAGCTCAACAACCTTCCAAACACCTAAGGGAAGCTAAAACAAACAACACGGAACTAAAACTCACCCAAACAGGGGCTGAACCTTGCTGGAACAACCTAACACAACACTGAAACTCCTTAAATGGGTGCTGTCCGGAGTCCGAAATCACACGAAGCTGACACTAAATGGCACCCAAGGGTTAGAAACTACATTAAAGCCAACCACGACAATTATCAAAGGTTTTTGGGCACAGAGACTTACTGATCAACACCAAACAGACCCGAATAAGTGCTTTACACTGGCTACAAATGACCCAAACCTATAATTTGGAAGTCGTTATAGCTTGGGTAACCGAGATTTGAAGCGAATACACAATGGGTCAAGCTAAACTTACAGGGGTTGCCCAAAAACACCAAAGGAAGGTTGAAACCTCACCAAACCAAAGATAACCGAGGCCAAACGCTTCCTAGACGGCGCTGCAGATCAGAATTTTAACATCAAAGCTTAAATTCCAGCACTCAAATGAATGGTTATTTTTATTTAAAAACCAAATGAGCGTGGGTCAACATTAAAGCTTACCGGAATCGCCAAATGGTGCTGAAGCGCCCACGTTTAAGGCTGATGAGCGTTGAGTAGAGACGAATCTGCGAGGAATACAGGGTCCCATCTGCTAGTTGCGCACAGAACCGACTGAACGAGAGTGGAGAGAGTTAAATCGAGCCTTAAATCAACTAGATCGTGAGAAGAGGGACTTACCCACGAACTTCTTTGGCTGAGAACACGAGGACGGAGAGAGGGGCGATGTGAACACAACGAAACGGGGAAGACAGAGTAGCGTGAAGACCTGTACGCGCGACTCACGGCTGGGGGAGATGCTTCTGGCGACTGGGTCTTCGATCTCCGGCAAGGATAAATGACGACACGAAGAGGAAGACAAGGTCGCGGAGAGAGAGAGATCGCGGAGGGAGGGAGCTCACAGAGAGAGAGAGAAGACTCCACGGCTCGACCTAAACAGTGGCGACGGCAGCGCCGCGGCTGAAGCTCTCAGCTGGGGGGGGGGGGTCACACGCATGAAGAGAAAGAGATGGAGAGATGAGAGGACTTTAGTTTTTTTTTTTCTTCCTTTTCTTTAATCCTTTTTCTTTTTAATTCTTTTTCTTATTCACCCAAAATCCAAGAATAGCAATTTCTCAACCAACACCCATTATTCAGCGTAAACGTTGAATTTTAATGCTTAAACTTCTCAACCAACGCATAGTCGGATATTAAAGGAGTTTAAGAAGCCGATTTACGTATTTGCCCTTACAGGTTGACAAAAAAGAAATGAGTTTGGAAAAAACGATAGTTAACTAAAATTGAAAAAAAAAAAAAGAAAATGAAATCGCTAAAAGTAAGGAAAAAAAAACCAAAGTGGAATGTTGAATATAAAAAAAATTAATACTAAAATAAGAGTTACTGAATTTGATAACTTATTAAAATATCAAAATTAATTAAAGGCATTTAGGAAAGAATAAAAATTGAATTAATGCATGAAATCTTCCAATTGATAAATTTAAAAGACTTAGACAAATTTAAATTGAATGGGTTAAACACATCCACCCTACTGTTAAAAGAAAGAGACTTGGGTTAGTGATCCCCTTGTATTGCTCTGTTTCTTGTGCCAGCGCAATCATAGATGGAGTAAAATTTGAACCTAAGTATAGACATTCTACTCTCATTGGCTCTTTCGAGTAGCAACTTGAGTACAAACAACCTAGTAAATTAATACACCTCGCTCAATTTTCAACTCTTTCAGTGCTAAAATGTGTCAACACTTAACACTTTACTTCGGTTGGCCAAACAGAAAGAAACAATTAGAAAAATAACCACATCCCAAATACAAGTTTCGGAAAATTACAGCAATAAGACATCATGAGTCTAAAGTAAGGTAAGGAGATATAATAACAGATGACAACAAAAGACTATAAAAATCACACTCTCTGAGCTTCTCTTTGCACTTCAAAGCAACAACTCCATCCCTTGCTGATGAAAACAAAGAAGAAAATAACCCTGAAAAATGATGGAGAGGCAAAAACTAATGTTTCTAATGCTTTCAAAGCTCAAAATAACATGTTCTTCACAAGTTATCAACTTTATATCTTCAAAACATTAGCTTGTTGATTTACCTATGAAGGCGCATTATATCGTCGTCTTAGACCTTTTCATCCTTTCATCCAGTCTTTAGTTTGTTTGAAGGGTTATATTAGAAAAATTATTGGCTTTATATCTTTCCAATATTCTTGCCTTGGTTATTGTCTTCTATGGTAAATGTTGTAGCTATAATTTTTCCATTGCTTTAGTAATTTGGAAATTCAAATGTGTATAAAGTCGTTCTACTCAAATGAATAAAAATCATGTGGAGATTATATAAAGTTAGCTGTTCCTATAGTAATTTATGCTAACATGAACATAATTTAACTGACATAAAATTTGTACTAATGATCAAGAGATATGTGGTTCGAATCTACTACACCCACTTTTTTTAAAAAAAAAAAATCATAGGGAGATTATATAGTTTCTTTCTCTCTCCAATCTCTTAAAAAATAACTCATTATGTGTACTATCGTTAACTATTTTGCTTCTCCCAAAAGTGCTCCATAAAGAAAGGCTTCACTAGAAAACAACTTTTTTCCAAGAGCCACACCTGTGATCCTTTGCATAATAATGTATGCAGGTGTGTTTTAGCGCTTTTCAAGGAGAGTTGAAATTTATAATTTTTTTCCCTGGATAGTTGGGATGAGAATTTGAACCTCCAACCTCAAAGGAAGAAAAGTGATACTTGTTTGTCGAGTTATTTACGCTCATGTTGAGGTCATTATTATAGTCGGTATTCAAACCTCTAAAATAAGTTAATGTAAACTAGCTTACAAAAGGTAGACCCATGGACAATAATATAGTCATCATCTATAGAGTTCACTTTCATCCAAGAGAGACTTTAAATAGAAAGATGCTCCTAAGATAGCACCCAGATGTGTAACTACTAGAAAAACATCTTTTCTTCTCTATGTTTGTTTGTTTGTTTTTTTCTTAACCACGTCACAACACAACTCACTGCCCTTTGTGTAATGACTTGAATTTCCACTATAATAATGTTTTAAAGTGATTTTTAGTTCTTGACTTGTACAATTTTGAGCCAAATGTATCTTTTTATAATTTTTACTTCTCAACTTCATAAACTTTAATATAGGAAATTCTCTCTGAAAAAACATTTTTGGTCTCTGTGCTTTCATAGAAGTAACAATTTAGTCGTCCCTCAACTTTTATTTGTAACAATTTAGTCCCTAAACTTTTATATGTAACAATTTAGTTCTTTTACTTTAAAATTTGTAACGATCCAATCACTGTTGTTAAACAACTCAATGTATTTTTAAACAAAATTCTTTGTCTCATCTAGAAAATAAATTAGTAACAAATTCAAATTACAAAACTCTAAGGCCCCGTTTGATAACCATTTTGTTTTTGAAAATTAAGCTTATAAACCCTACTTCCATCTACAAGTTTCTTTGTTTTTCTAATACCCATCTTTCCATGTTTTTAAAAACCAAGCCAATTTTTGAAAACTAAAAAAAGTAGGTTTCAAAAACTTGTTTTTGTTTTTGAAATTTGGCTAGGAATTCAAATGTATCCTTGACAAATATGAAAACCATAGTAGGGAAATTGAGAGAAAACAAACATAATTTTCAAAAACCAAAAACAAAAAACCAAATGGTTATCAAACGGGGCCTAAGAAACTAAAATTGAGAATTGATGTTTTACTACCAACCACAATTTTTCTTTATTATTATTATTATTTTTTATGTTGGCCAAGTAGTCATATAGGATAATTTAAAAAAATTCCATTTGAGTGTTTTTGGACCATGAGGTCAAATATTAGAGCATTGTTAGCTAGTGGATTTGGACTTGGAATCCAACTCAATTAGATTCTCCTATCTTCTTTGTTATTTCTCCCAATGCCACTTGCAAATCTATTGGTAGAAGAGAGATTAGAAGGATAAGAGAGAGACTTGAGATGCTAAATATATATCTAAGTTCTAAGGCTTAATCATGAGAAATACATTAACCATCATGGGTTGGCCCTACCTAGGATATTTAATATCCTACGAGTTTCCTTGGCAACCAAATGTAGTAGGACCAGGCTGTTGTTTCGTGAGATTAGTCGAGGTGCGCGTAAGCTGGCCCGGACACTCACGGTATAAAAAAAAAAAAAAAAAAAGAGAAATACATTATTAGTGGCTTAATTTTCTTGAATTAGGGTGGAGTAGGAATTGGATAGCATAGGCTAATATTCAAATACCATTTGAGCATGGATTAAATATAAATTAGGTGTATATTTATATATATATTTTTTTTAAAAATAAACTTTAAATTGGAGTAACATCACTATCAATCCAACTTGAACATAACCTAATTAGTTAAGTTATTGATAATCTCTTCTTAAAGGTGGAACTTAAAGAAAGAAAAAACTATTCATATATTAACAAAGGTTACGCTAAAATTAGAGACTCGGTTTGTTTTTAAACCATAAATTATGAATGAAATTACAAAATAATTAAATAAGTTCAATTTTTGAAAGTACATAATAATATGGACGAAAAGCGAAATTTGTTGTCCCAACTTTTTAAAAAATTTAGCTTTAACAAGTTCAAAACAAAGCTATTGTTGTTAGATAGCAAAAAAGAGAAACTGATCAAATCAGCCAAACTCAACTTTGATCAAAGAATATTTAGAAAATCAAACAAAATCAAGAAATTAAAAAAAAAAATTTTCACAAACACCTATCGATATCTATCTCTGATCATAATATCATAAAACTATCGATGGATCGATATGTCTATATATGTTATAGAACATTAGGTCCATAGTTTATTTTACTCTAAACCATGACTAAAGTCCATATCACTAAAAAGGGTTGCCATTTGTTTATTCAAAAAGTTCAAATTTGTTCCACTGCCTGCCACTCCACAAACCATGGAGCCCTTTGTCTTTGAAATCTTGTGCTATCAACTTTTATGTACTTTTCCTCATAAATTCCAACCAACATTAGAACTATTTAATAGTGAAAAACTCTTTCAATTAAATTTAAAATAAGTAATCCACATATTGTATAAATTTAAATTGTTTAAATCATTTTCTTTTCAAAATGTGAGATTTTTCAAAACCCACGTTGATTATGATGTACAAGTTTCAGCTTAACAAGTGACACATTTATACTATTGTATAATTGGTTTAAAATCCTAATCTAATTCCTAGGTCCCGTTTGATAACCATTTGGTTTTTGGTTTTTGGTTTTTGAAAATTATGCTTGTTTCCTCCTCATTTCCTTACCATGGTTTTCGTTTTTGTTAAGTAGACACTTGAATTCTTAGCCAAATTCCAAAAACAAAAACAAGTTTTTGAAAACTACTTTTTTTTTTGTTTTCAAAATTTGACTTGGTTTTTGAAAACATGGGAAGGTTGTAGATAACAAAACAAAGAAAATTGTGGGGGAAAGGGGTGTTTATAAGCTTAACTTTCAAAAACAAAAAACAAAAAACGAAATGGTTATCAAACGGGGCCTAAACTTTTATACTAGTTATTTTGTTCTGGTCTCTAAAACTTTATGCCTCGTTTGATAACCCTTTAGTTTTAAGTTTTTCGTTTTAAAAAATTAAACTTATAAACATTACTCTCACCTATAAATTTCAATACTTTGTTATCTACCTTCTTTCTATTGTTTTCACAAACCAAATCAAAATTTGAAAACTAAAAGTAGTTTTTAAAAACTTGTTTTTGTTTTTTAAATTTGGCTAAGAATTCAAACGTGTCATTCCACAATGATGAAAACCATTATTAGGAAATTGGAAGAAAACAAACATAATTTTCAAAAACCAAATAGTTATCAGACGAGACCTTAAATGTTCTGTTTTTGTCTTTCAACTCTACATAAAAAAAAAAAAATAATAATTTTTGTCTTTATTTTTTATTTTTCATAAATCTTTTAGCAAAAACTTAGTATGATGTATTTTGTTCATTTAAAGCCACACAACATAGTTTAAGAGTTACGTTTTATTAGATTACATGGGCTTCCATTTCAAAACCAATTGGCAATGAGTGGAGAGACCCTTATAACTTATAAATTGTGAGGTCTCCACTAATCTTTTCAATGTGGGATTTTCAACACGTTTTGCAAGATTTTTGTCAAAAACAATCAATGAAAACTCAATGACAAGTGCTTAAATAAATTTTTGCAATACAAAGTTCAAGGACTAAAACATAAAATTTAAAAGTTCAAGGGCTAAAAAATGAAGATTTAAATTATGATATCCTTGGAGACACCTTTAGCATCTTGCTATTCTTTAATGTGTAAAAGTTATTAATTTGTACAACAGCACTAAAACATATAATAATTGAAAGAATATGTGAAAGGTTGGAAAAGTTTTGTTGGGTGTGGGCTTCCAATATACATGTAAAGATGTGAAGAGTAGCAAATGATCACAAAGCATAGTGGAAAAATTATCAATATTTACAATAAGTTGTCAGAGGGGGCAAGTTCTTTAGAAAAATCACACAAAGGCATGCCTTTAAGAGGGCTTCTTAACTTTGGCTCTTCCTCAATTATTTGTTTCAATAATTGGCCACTAGGGTTTATATAAAATCGAAAAAATCGAATTGAACCGACTTGTTTGGCTGTATTGTTGAAGATCTCCACTCATTGCCAATTAGTTTTGAGATGGAACTCATATGATATCAGAGCCCATAAAACCCAAACGGGTATTCGGTCCAAGAAAAAAATTGAGATCTGATCCAAGAATGGTGAACTCAAAGAGGCATCATCTCGAGGGGGCATGTTGAGGATCCCCACTCATTGCCAACTGGTTTTGAGATGAAACCTCATGTTATCTGATATATATATGTATATGTATAGTGACTTCAGATCTTCGTATGAAACTAAATCAAAAGAATTGAAAATTTTTCACGGTATAGTTTTTGATTTGATAAGAAAAAACTTAACCGAATCAAACCATGAACTATGAACACTATCCCTAATAGTTGCTTTCTAGTTCGGATAGAATGTCATTTTTCACATTTTTTAAAAAATTTTATTCATCATTATTCATTACTTATTAGTATGATATAATAGAGCAAGCCAACATGAGTATAGCTCCACTGACATAAAGATTTTGTACTAACGATTGAGAGGTTCGTGGTTTGAAACTCTCCACCCCACATGTTGTCAAAAAAAACAAAAAAAAAAAAAAAAAAAAAATAGAGCCCTCTTTATTTCAACTATGATATTTTCATAATTTAAAATTAAAAGATGGAATAGATTGTGTTTGATCATGTTTCAAAAATAAAAAATCACAATCAAAATAGTTATCAAACGATACATTTTTTTTTAAAGTACTTCAATTAAAAGTTAAAATTAGGTGCACTTTTGAAAAGTGCTATTTTGGACAGTAGGCGATGGATCAAACAAGAATGAAGTTACCATTATAAGATCATAATGTCGATTTAAAATATTCCAAATTCTATAAAGAGAATGGAATATAACATTTTTAATTGGAAAAAGGTATATCCAATCCATTGGCCCAAACTTCCAACTGCCCCAAAGTTTTTAATATCATACTATATATTATAGTATAATATGCTTATTATTAGAAAAAAATTCAGGAGGAAAATATAGTTTTTGACATTCAGAAAAAAATTGATGATAACTTATTCTTTTTCTTTGTTACAAAAAATCCTGACATTATTCTAAGGAATAAAAAGCAAACAAAGAAGATTTATATCAATTTTACAATATTCTCATTACTTTATTATATTTTTTCTACCAGAAAAAAGTAGACAAGATGATATTGAGAAAAATAATGAATTTATGTAATAAAATAAAAAAAGAAGAAGAATAAGAAAGAAAGAAAGAAAACTAATTTGTAAACTTTTTATTAATAATATGCTTATTATATGTGTGGTGTAATTCTAGAGGAAATTATTAAAAAAAAACACAATATATATATTTTTTGGTTAACAACCATAGTATAAAGAGTTTAAATCATATTTTAGTGTTTACCTTTTCATAATAATAATATTTTTTTTTTAATTCAACAAAATGTGGAGTGAGGGAGTTAAACCTTTGATTCAGAAAAAGAGTAAATTTTTCTATCTCCTTACATTATTCTGAATAAGCTTAATTGGAGACTTAAAAATAGTACTTCTTGGCCAGGAATATAATCGAAGTTAATCTGAGAATATAGCTCAACTAGTCAAGACATCGTTCTCTGACAAAAAAAAAAAAAAAAGTCAAGTTATTATCACTTCAACCAAAAAATTAGAGGTTTGAATATTGATCTATTCCCACAACGGTTGAACTAAAAAAGAATATAATTAAAAGTATATTGACACATTTAAAAATCCAAAATTTTATCATGTCATTGAGTAGATATCCTAATAACTATTCATAAAATAATTTGATGTCCTTGGTATCAAGCTATCACAATATAAGAGAATCAAACAAAATTTTATGCCAAATTCCACACCAATAACTATGGTCTATAATTCTTGCATTCATTACCTATAAAGAAAAAAAAAAAACAAAAAACAAAAAAACAAGATTCCTTGATCAAAAGTTTAAAGCTCTAAATTTAAATCCCAACAATAATAATATAATGTTGTCTCATCACAAGAAAAAAGCATTTCTTTTGCAAAGTTGATCCATCCCTTCCATATCTCTCTTTAATTTTGTTGAATGGCTTTTTATGTTTTCTTTCCTTTCACTCTTTTTTTTTTTTTTATCAAAGGCATTTTGATGCTTTTTAGGGTTTAGAGTTTCCTTTTCTTGCCTTCTCACTTTCTTTAATCTCTTGGGTTTTGATTCAAGATTTTTATATGAGATTGGAATTTGTAATGTAAATAATATATCAGCTAAAAATTGTTGGTTAAACTTTTATTTACCATGTTTCAAAAAAAAAAAAAAAAAACATTTAAAAAGTTTCAATTCTAATTTCTCCAATCTTTAATTTTTTATTTTTTTTTAAAGCTCCATTAGCAACTTCCATTTGAATATCTAATTAAAATTAAAATGGTTAAAATGCTAAAAACAAAATTGAAACTAATTATATAAGCTAAGAGAATTTTGTATAGTTTATTTGGGGTTTCAAATCTTGTTCACTAGAAATTTAATTTTAATTTTTTGAAGTTTGATTTTAGATCTTTAATTTTTACTCACTTTCTATTTTGTTCTACTAATATTTGGAATCTCAATTTTAGTCTTCAAACTTTTATTAAATTTCATTAACTCCCATCATACTAGTGATAATTTATGAATATATGACATATGAATAATGTATAAAGATTGAGTTTACATCACACATTGTCAATAAATCACACATAATATTTTTATGATGTGAACTATATAAATGTAAAATTTAATAAAAGTTGGAAAACTCAAATTGAGATTTTAAAAATTGACATACCAAAAGAAAAGGTAACACTTTAAAGACCAAAATCAAAATTTAAAAGTTTCAAAAGTTCAAATAAAATTAAGGTTAAATCCTGTTTTAGTCCCTAAACTTTCAAGTTTATCCTATTTTAGTTCTTGAACTTTTAAATGGTTCATTTTAGGTCCTAAACTTTAAGTTTGTTCTATGTTGGTCCGTGAACTTTTAAAATATCTATTTTAGTCCTTGAACTTTGAAAAAAACTACTATTTTGGCCCTCAATTTTATTTCAATTTTAACAAATTAAAGACGTAGCTTTGAGTATGTGTATTAGCATGTTGATATGAACATGATTTCAAACCAAATAAGTTAGAGATAAACTCGGACAAAACAGATTTAATAGACATTTTGAAAGTTTAGGGACTAAAATAGAACAAACTTGGAAGTTTAAGGACCAAAATAATCATTTTAAAAGTTTAGGAACCAAAATAGAACAAACTTGAAAGTTTGGGGACTAAATGAAATTTAAACCTAAAATTAAAATTGATTCAATTACAAAGAAAGTATAGAATTAAGGAATAGTTAAAATTAAGATAAACTAATTAATGAAACTTAAGTTAATTAATTAGTATCTGGATGTATTTTCTATATATATATTTTAAATTTTATTTTATAGACTAATTTCTCTAAATTATTTTCTCTTTTCTTTTCAATTCAAAAAAGTGTCTGAAAATATATGTTTGCCTTTTTTGTTGCCATTTTCTTTATATATTATTTTTAAAACACAATATTTATTTTTTTCTTTAGTTCAAAACACAATAATTTTAAACCCACTTTAAAGGTAATTAAAGAAACAATTTGATTACTAGATATGAATATTTTATCTAAAACATGAGAATAAAAGCAAATTAAAACAACAAAATACTACTTATGTTTTGGATTTATTTATTTTGGGTTTGAGAAATTATTCTGTCAAATAATTTTTTTATAATTATTTTATTTTCTATTTTTAAACTAAATTTTTATTGCATGCTTTCTTATATTTTTCTCTCTTCCCCTGTCCAGTTACCCATAGAAAATATTTTAATCCCTATAAGAATTTGTAAGATTTAGCCCTTTATAATTGGCTATCCTCAACTTGAATTTCTTAAACTTTCACATGCCTATCAGATAAATGATAATTGATTCAACACAACTTGATAGATGGATAATAAATTAAAAAGAGAACCAAAACATATAGTTAGACAAAATAGATCAGTGAAATAATTTGTAAAAGAAATTCAATATATGTTGTATATGTCTTAAACTATATAATAACTAAATTGTTTAAAAAAAATGACCAAAACCTTAATTATATGAGTCAAAGTAGACAAATACTTATATCCTAAACCTTTTTCTAGTAAGGTCACTATCTATCGATTATGTTAGTGAGAAATAGTAGGATATTCAACCTCTTTATTTGTCGTAGTTCGTTTAACCTAATTTTTAAATGAGAAAGAACAAATGTAGCAAAATGTAGAGAAACATACCAATTTCTCCTATAAACTGGTTTTTAAAGTTTGGGACTAAAATATTTTTTCATTTGGGTGTTAATAAAAAAGGTAATGGATATGAAATGAGTTCAAACTTAGGTTACCTACCTAAAATTTAATACCTTAACAATTTAGTTGACAACGAAAGATCAATCTAGAGTTCAAACAAACACAAAGGTGAAAAGCTCGGGTTTTGTTTGATAACCATTTGGTTTTGAAAATTAAACTTATAAACCCTACTTCCACCATTATATATATATATATATATATATTTTATCCATCAAACTAAAAAAAAAAGTAGTTTTTAAAGTCCTGTTTTTGTTCTTAAAATTTGGTAAGAATTCAAATGTTTTCTTAACAAAGATGGAAATTTACTCTAAGAAAATTGAGAAAGAAAACAAGCATAACTTTCAATACCCAGATGGTCATATATTTGTTTTCTATTAAATTCTTATATGTGCATGCATATATGAATGTTATGATGGAGTTTAAGCATATATGCCTAACCACAAGGGCAAAGAAAAACAAGAACTTAGGTGGAATCGCATGTGGTTTCCAAATTCCTTTTGGCAGAGATCATGATGTGGGTTTCCACTAATCTCTGTCTCATCCAATTCCTAATTGAACTCCACACAAAAATTATATTCAAAGTTAGAATGCAAAAGCTTTGATTTTAATTTTATATATATTATATTCTAAGGCATTGTATTCCTTTGAATATACTTTTACAATTGTTCTTTATTATTTTTTCTTTCTTTCTTTCTTTCTTTTTTGTTTGGTTGGGTGAATGATTCCCTTATGAAGCCCCCCACCATTGATTCCTTCTTCTACTTAAGCTGTGTGAGATTGTTCTCTCTTGCATACACCACAAGCTCACTTAGCATTATTTTCCTTAGCTTCTTCTAAGGTTTGTTTCTTCACACCTTTCTTCTCTCTCTTTTGTTTTTGGCTCTGGGGCTTCCCCAAACTCTTGCTTGAAATTCTCAATTATTGATTGAAGTTTTTATTTTTTTCTCATTCCCATTAGTTTGTTTATTCTTTTTGAATAGTATTGATGATATCCCATATTGAAAAGATAAATGGAGACCTTACAGTTTATAAGATATATATATATAAGTTACTTCTCTCATTGTCAATTGGTTTTGAGATGAAATCTCAGGTTTATCTAATAAATAGTAGCTACATGTATTTCATTTTTTTTCTCTCTCAAAGTGATTTCAACTTGGTACAAGTTTTTGCTTTTACTTCCTATTTGTTTTTCTTTTCATTCTAGCCAAACAATGCTCTTTTGTTTTTCATACCCTTTCCCTCTCTCCCTCTTCCTCTTCCAAAGTGATTTTTGGCTCTTTACTTCTCCAAAATCTCTCTCAAATGCTTTTAGAAAAAGAATTCCTTCGTAATTAAATTATGTTTAAAAAGTGGTTCTTTCTTTCATTTTCTTTTCGCCGCGTATTTTCACTCAGATTTGATTTTCGAAGTAAATAAAATAATTTTTCTTTTCGAACTCACAAATCTTTTAATATAATAATTTTGGCTGGGGTGGAGCTAGAAATTTTTATAAAAATAAAATTTTACATTTTAATTATATATATAATCTTTTAAAATCTTGCATTTTCTTCCTCTCTTTCTTCTCCAATCCACACTTGACTTCAATATGTTTAATGTCACTAATTTTTAAAAATATATTTGAGAACAACATAAGTAACTATTTTGGCAATAGGTATACTCTCTCTCATCTATATCATTTTCAATATTCTCTCTCCTCATCAAAAACTACCCAAAATTCCATATGATGCTTTTCTTCTCTTTCTTCAATTCAAAAGAAAAGAAAAAAGAAGTAAAATTTGAGCTTTTTGGAGGATGAAGAACATTAAAATAATAATAATAACATGTGTGTGTATATTTATTTTTGCAGGGAAATTTGGAGATAATTGTTTGAGAAGAAGAAGAAGACGACAATAAAAATAATGGGTGAGGAGGCAATGGAGAAGGAGAAAGTAATGAGAGAAAACAAATTGCAAAGAAGCCATTTTGATGTGTTGGGACTTTGCTGTTCTTCAGAAGTCCCTTTGATTGAAAACATCCTCAAACCCCTCGAAGGAATCAAAGACATCTCTGTCATTGTCCCTACAAGAACTCTCATTGTTGTCCATGATTCTCTCCTCATTTCCCAACTTCAAATTGGTAAACATTTTTTTTTTTCTTTTTGTTCCGTTTGATCCATTCACATCATCTTATCGATCATATTTAGAGTTTAGAGAGTTTAATGATTAGTTTAGATGAAAATTTTGAAACTTTGACATCTTGATTGAGAGTACAAGTTTTATACCAACTGAGTTATGCTCTTGTTGTAGGTCCTGTTTGATAACCATTTGGTTTTTGAAAATTAAGCTTATACACACATACTTCCACCCATGTTTTCAAAAACCAAGTCCAATTTTGGAAAAAAAAAAAGTTTTCAAAAACTTATTTTTGTTTTTAAAATTTGGCTAGAAATTCAAATGCAACCTTAACCAAGATGAAAGACATGATAAGGAATTTAGGAGAAAACAAACCTAATTTTCAAAAACCAAAAACAAAAAACCAAATGGATATCAAACGAGCCTTAATTATCAGTTATATTGCAAAATATTAGTTGTTTTATTTAGTCTTACACTTTAAAAAAATTTAGTTGCGGTCTTGAATTTCGAACTATATATTGTTTTATTTTGTCGTTAGATAAAGTTTTATTATTTCTTGCTCCATAGTCCATTCACTAATTTGGAAAATTGAGGTTTGGATCGGAGAATTTTTGTTTAGGGCTTGGAGATCTCGGAAATTATTTTTGTTCAATATTTATGTTTAACTATTTTTTTTTTAAATTAAATATATCAATACATATAATCAAATTATGTGTTTTTGTTAGACAAAATTAGTGATTATATTGTTTAATTTCCTTATTTATGTAATTAATTTTAATGGTACTTAATATTTTTATTAATAGTTTAATAAAAAAAAAGTTAATATCTATAATACTTTAAGAATTTGGGGAGACTTGAGTGGTGGGAGCGCAAACGACAAAGAATATATTTTATGTCCCCGAAAGATTAAGGAAAAATTTTCACTTTTCCGACCCCATTTTAGATGAGGATTCTCTATGGTAAAATTTATCATCCCTATTATATAAGCATAATTTAAAATTTCAATTTAATCCCTTTTTAAAATTTAGAGATTAAATAGACAAAAATGATACGAGGACTAAATCTATAATTTAATTTTATTAATTCATCCAAATGTTATATAGTCGTGATACTTTTTATTACTTATTAAATAATTCTTTTTTTTTTTTTTTTTTTTTTTTTTTTGTTTAGACAAGCTCATTAAATAATTCATTTAATTAAGTTTGTTTTTTTTTTTTTTTTTGAGTACATCAACATTTGGGGTGGGGGGATTCGAACCTCTGACCTTTTGGTCGAGGGTATATACGCCAATTACTGCTAAGCTAAACTCACTTTGGCTAATTAAGTTTGGCTTAGTTTGTTTATTATAGTAATCTAAATGATGAAAAGAAATTGTGAGCAACTATTTAAAGTGGTTGCGGATGCCACTTCCATGATCTTTAGCCACATAGTGAAAAAGTCTTCTTTCTTTTTTCCTCCCTCATGCATTTATCAAATATATATAAAATTGGTAGTGACATGGTGGGACCTAACTTGAATATTTTAAATTAAAAAAAAAAACTACCTATTCAAGTGAAATAATCCCATACTTAGGATTAATAAATCAGGGGTTAATTAAAACACTAAAAAAAAATTAATAATAAAGAAAGGCAAAACAAGTTTGTTTGAAAAAAAATCAGAAAAATATATTTTTTTTTTTTTGTCTTTTTAGTATAATTCTCATACTCGGGATTGATTTTTGAAGTTAATTAAAGATTTGAATCTCTTTATTCACCGACCATGCATAGAGATAGTATAGAATTTTTTGTTTTTGAGTTCAACAACAAAATTGGAAATGAGAGGTTTCAAGTCTTTGGCCTCTCAGTCGAGGATACATGTCAATTATGGTTGAGCTATGTTCGTTTTCGTGTATAGAATCTCAGTATAATGTATTCTTCCTCGATAATTTAAAATCAAATAATAAATGTTTATGAGCATATGATAACTAGTTTGTGACAAAAAATTATTTTATTATTGGAACTTGATAGTGAAAGCTCTAAATGAAGCAAGATTGGAGGCAAATGTACAATTAAATGGAAAGGGAATTAGCAAGAAGAAATGGCCAAGTCCTTTTGCAATAGCCAGCGGGTTGCTTCTAACGGCGTCGTTTCTGAAGTATGTGTACCACCCATTGCAGTGGCTGGCCGTCGCCGCCGTCGCCGCCGGCATCTTTCCGATTCTCTTAAAAGCCGTTTCCGCCGTTCGCCACCTCAGGATCGACGTCAACATTCTTGCTATCATTGCTGGTAAAGTTGTCTCTCATTACTTTTTATTCTTTTTTTCATTGTCGGATGTTCGATCTAAATCGAGTTTAAGAAGTCGAGTATATGTTTGATATGTGTGAAATAACTCGTAGAATTTTTATACCTAGGTAGGATTTTAATACCATGTTTGATGTGAGAACTAACTCGTAAGATTTTTATATCTAAGTCGACAACTTTTATAGAGTTTGTGAAATTGTTCCTTCGAAGTTCCTCTAATTTATGTTCACTAGAAAATTTTTTGGTGCATTGCAGATATGTGGTGTATGTTAACAAGAAAATTTTAATATTATTTTAATTATTTAAAAAAAAAAAGAGAAAATTTTAATGTTGCATTGGTGAAGAATGTATATTATTAACTTTTGTTTATATTCTAAGATTTAGTTTGGTGACCTTTTTATGTTATATGTTTTAAAAGTTATTTTTGAAACTTAGCCAATTTAAAAAAAAAAATGTAGGGTTTCTAAATTAAGGGTATGTTTGGTATGCAATAATGTAGATTCTGTTTTATGTTTTTTGATTCACTAAGTTCAACAAATATGCGATGTGTTTCTAAAAAATTGTTTTCGAATTTGTGATCCAAATAGTGAAAAATCTGAAAACAAAAATTTTATATTTTTAGTATATCGAGACTTGAATTTGAAATTTTAAAATGTAAAATTATATAAAAAAATAATTTTTTTTAATAAATATAATATTTCAAGTTATAAATTTTAGTTCATATTTGTTAAATTAAAAAATATATAATATAAATTATTATAAATTATAATAATAAATTTTAAAAAAAAGTTATATAATAATGTAAAATAATAATTATTATACCATAAAACATCTTAAAATTAATTAATAATGGTTTATATTCAACTTAATATTTAGTGTTGATAACTATTATAAATATATTATCAAACACATTTTAAACAATTGTTTAAATTAGAATCCAAATTCTAAATCCGCTAGCCAAACACATATATGAAAACATCAAATAGAACTCCATTTTTATTGTTGGTCAGAAAAAAGGAAACGAACCCCATTTTTATTGAATCTTTTATTTTCAAATGTATGTTGTCAGATCATTAACTAAATGCACCCTAAAACTAGTTTTAGTTGTTTTTTAACTAAAAATTTAATGTTATCATTTAATGAAAGTGTTAATAACAGAAACTCTTGAAAACCTAGAGGCTAAACTAAAATATAATTTAAATTTTATGACCATGGTTATTATATTTTTAATTATATATAACTTGGGGTCATTTTGGCAGTTGTGGGGACAATTGCTATGAATGACTACATGGAAGCTGGGAGTATAGTGTTTTTGTTTTCCATTGCTGAATGGCTTGAGTCAAGAGCAAGCCACAAGGTTAGAAATAATTTAGAATTTTATGTGAGATAATGAAAAAGATTAACCAAATTAATTAATTAATTAACCAATTAAATCCTCTAAATGAAGCAAATTTCACTCTTAATTAGGCCAATGCTGCAATGTCCTCACTGATGAGCCTTGCTCCTCAAACAGCAACCATAGCTGAAACTGGAGAGATTGTGGATTCAAAAGAAGTGAAATTGAACACTGTTTTGGCTGTGAAGGCTGGAGAAGTTATTCCCATTGATGGAATTGTTGTTGAAGGAAAATGTGAAGTTGATGAGAAAACTTTGACTGGGGAATCTTTCCCAGTTGCCAAACAAAAAGATTCTCTTGTTTGGGCTGGTACCATCAACTTGAATGGTAATATACATACATACACACATACATATACATATATAAAATATACTTTAATTTTGATCTTGAAGTTTGACTTCGAATAAGTCGTTTTGATCTTTAAAGTGTCCAAAAGTCTTGGTCTTGATTTCCGTTGATTTGCTTCGAAATTGGAGTGATATTTAAGGACACGTTTGAAATACCTTTTAGTTTAAGTGTTTTTCAAGAATGCATTTTTTTTTTTAAAAAAAACATTTTGTATAAAAATTATTTAGAATTTAAACATTCGTATGTTTGGTTATATTTTCTAATAAGTGTTTTTATACACAAGTTATTATATACTTAAAAACTCTTTTTAAAAGTTTGCTTTCAAGTGTTTCTCTCAAAATGATTTATTTCTCAATCTCATTTTTTAATAGATTTTTTTTTTTTTTTTTCAAAATTAAACACTTGAATGAAAAGTTAAACTTGGAATAAAATTAAATTGTATTTTTCTTTTCTAGTATAATTATATTTGAGTACATAAGAAAGTGCTTTGTAAGGTGTCTCATTGATTCTTTTGTAGGTTATATTAGTGTTCAAACTACTGTTGTGGCTGAGGATTGTGTGGTGGCAAAAATGGCTGAGCTTGTAGAAGAAGCTCAAAATAACAAATCCAAAACTCAGAGATTCATTGATGAATGTGCCAAATATTACACCCCAGGTAAATTTAGGAGGATATATATGGTACATTCTTGTCCCAATATTTCGAAATATCGATTTCTAATTCCTCAAATATTGGATTCGGACGACGGGTGGAGTCGAGAAAATATTATAGGAAGTGACATAATCTTACATTCTAACTTTTTATATATAACCTTAATTCTAAAAAGTTAGGGAGACAATAAATTAGAGATAACGACTCTAAACTCTGATCCTTCTTCAAACATTTAAATCTCAAACGAACTAAGGGGCAACATACCCCCTCCTTCCTCGCTACGTCCCTCTCGAGAATCACTGACCTTTTTGAAGATATTAATAAAAATTTGACAGAACATGTTTGTTTCTCAAAACTTCAGGGATCAAAATGAAAAACAATTAACCATATTTTGGCATTCAAATTAAACAACCTCTTTGACTTCTTCTTTTGTTGTATGTTTTTGTGCAGCTGTTCTTGTCATATCAGCATGTCTTGCAGCCATTCCAGCTGCATTGAGAGTTCACAATCTCAGCCATTGGTTTCACTTAGCTCTGGTGGTTTTGGTGAGTGCATGTCCCTGTGCCCTAATCCTCTCCACCCCGGTCGCCGCCTTCTGCGCCCTTACGAAGGCCGCCATGGCCGGAGTTCTGATCAAAGGCGGCGACCACCTTGAACTTCTTGCAAAGATTAAGGTTATGGCCTTCGACAAGACTGGCACAATCACAAGAGGTGAATTTGTGGTAACAGATTTTCGAGCTCTTTGTGATAATATTAGCTTGCACACCTTGCTTCATTGGTAATTACCCCAAAAACTTCTCCATTTGTACCTCATGTTTGCGATATTTTCGATTTCGTCTCTAATCTTTTGAAAATTTCATTTCTATAAAGTAGTTAAAACTAAATGATAATCCGTCCCTCGTTAGTTTGCCAGAGTCAAGAGTTCAGGAGTTCAAATCCCTCACCCCAAATATTGTTGAACTAAAAAAACACTCACCGAAGTAAAACAACCCGATTGATAAACCTCGTTTGATAACCATTTGGTTTTAATTTTTTGTTTTTGAAAATTATGTTTGTTTTCTTACAATTTTCTTACAATTGTTTTCATCTTTGTTAAAGAAAATTTTGAACTCTTAGCCAAATTCCAAAAACAAAAACAAGTTTTTTAAAATTACTTTTTTTAGTTTTCAAACCTTGACTTGGTTTTTTAAAAAATAACTAAAGAAAGAAACTCATAGGTGGAATTAGTGTTTATAAGCTTAATTAAATTTCGAAAACCAAATACTTATCAAATGGGGTCTAAATGTTTAATCTCGAGGGATCTTTTTTCTAACCCACCATTTCCAATGTATATATTCTTAAAAAGAAACGTTTTTGTGATAATAAGGACTTGACTAATGGACTAAATTATACCTTTATCTTTTTTGTATTCATATAGCAAATTTTGAACTGATTGATATATGATATTATGTTGACGAAGACAATTAAAAAAAAAAAAAAAAAAGTTTGCAATGAAAGTTTTGGATTGAACTGTGTAAATTAGGGTTTCAAGCATTGAGAGCAAATCAAGCCATCCAATGGCAGCTGCCCTTGTCAACCATGGAAAGTTTCTTTCTGTTGATATTAAACCTGAAAATGTTGAGGAATTTGAGAACTTTCCTGGGGAAGGTGTTCGTGGGAAGATAGATGGGAACAATATTTACATTGGAAGTAGAAAAATTGCTGCAAGAGCTGGCTGCCCAACAGGTTTTTTATTAAACCCTTTTCACCTCTCTCTAAGAAGCTGTCATGACAGTAAATCAATTCGACAAATAAAAATAGCGAGAAAAAACAACACACCGATTTATGTGGTTCACTGAACGGTGTGTTAACTACATCCACGAATAGAGGAAGAAAATAGTTCTATTAGTGAGGAATAACCAGATTCCGGAGACAGAGATTAGGACAGATAAGGGTAATAGGTTCTATATATGACACACTTCTTAATCCTAATCGACTAGGTCGAAAAATGAAGTCTAATATGAAAATATATACAGATTCATGACATATCAACATAAGGCGTTCATGAGAACAAACTAAGAGAAAATAATGTCTTTGAAAATGTTATCCAAACATGTTTTTACTCGATTACGTTAGAGTTTCCACGGAATTTAAAGTGTTCGGTCTGAATTTTCTTCAGCTCCAAGCTCAGACGACGACGAAACAAAACAAGGGCAGACCGTCGGATATGTATTTTGCGGCACGACGTTAGCCGGATCGTTTGGTCTTTCGGACGCTTGTCGTTCGGGAGTTAGAGAGGCAATCCAGGAGATCAAGAGTTTTGGTATTAAAACAGCTATGCTCACTGGAGATTGTAATGCAGCAGCCATGCATGCACAACAACAGGTTTTAACTTTCATATATCGAAAATATTAAGTTTTATGTACTCTAACTCATTAGCTTAAGCTTTTGAGTTTAACGGTGATTTAACTGTAATTAGACTTTTACATGAATCTTTATAGCGATCGATGTGTTATTTGCAGCTTGGGAATGCGCTCGACGTGATCCATTCGGAACTTCTACCGAAGGAAAAAGCAAATATCATAAAAAGATTCAAAGGGGATGGACCAACCGCCATGGTTGGAGATGGCTTAAATGATACCCCAGCATTAGCCACTGCTGATATTGGCATATCAATGGGCGTTTCAGGTTCAGCGCTGGCCACTGAGACTGGGAATGTGATCTTAATGTCGAATGACATGAGAAAAATCCCAAAAGCCATCAAATTAGCAAAGAAATCCCATGCAAAAGTAGTTCAAAATGTCATTTTGTCGATCGGTACGAAGACCGCAATCCTCGGCCTGGCATTCGCTGGACATCCGCTCGTCTGGGCGGCCGTTCTCGCCGATGTTGGTACCTGCCTATTGGTCATCTTGAACAGCATGCTCCTTTTGAGAGGAACTGATCACAGACATGGGAAGAAATGTTGCAAATCTTCCAAACTACCATGTTTTTCGACGAAACATGGAAAATGCAACAGTAGTAATGGTCGATCGTCTCACCGGCACGATCATCATCACGATGATCATCGATGCCATGTTGTCGATGATCGATCGTCTAGTCGAGAGAATCGTGTTCATAAGCATTGTTGTTCTGAGAAAAATAATGTGCCACAGCAGAAAGAAAATAAATTTCATCACAACCCTTCAAATCAATGTGAGAAAAATCAAGTTGAGAAAGAGAGTAATGGAGATTCTTCAAGGAAAGTGGCTGAATCAAATTGTAATTGCCACTCACATCATGTTGCTATTGACATTCATGAAGATACTGACTGTGAGAGAGTAGAGCACAAATAAAAAGTTTCTTATGAGGAACTAAAATGATTTATGAATCAGATCTGATTCATAAATCATTTTTTTCCTTTGTCTTTTTCCCTTGTATTTGCTTTTTTTTTCCCCTTTGTCTTTTTCCCATAAGTCTTTTGAGTTATTCAAAGGAGACATTTTGGTATATAAGTAAAAGTTTATGTATTTTCTGTGAGGCCCCCAATTGTCAATACGTATGTTAGAAGAGGTAGGAGTGAAAATTCACCCTCCCTTTAGTATGGTTTAGCAGTCGGTTTAGTTCAAAGTCAGAGAAGGCTTTTAATGTAATACAATATGGAAAATATACATAAATTCAATCACATATATACAAATTTCAACTCATACAATTTTTCCAACATAGTCAAGAGTAGAACCACTTATAGTAATTTTTCAAAAAAAAGAACCACTTATAGTAATAGTGAATCCAAAAAAATATCTCAAGATCAACACTTGAGAGTGAAGACATTAATGCTAAAATAGATGAAATTCTAAGAGAAACTTTACTTCTATTTGAGAATGAGATGATTTAGGTCTAACCCAAAGATTCTATTCTGCTACTCTTGGAGGGCCTATATTCAAATTACAAATTCTAGCTCCCAATAGAATTTCTTAATTCAAGTTCTAACTTCCAATAAGATTTCTTAATTCGAATTCAAACTTTTAATAAGATTTTATGATTTTAATTTGAACTTCCAATAGGATTTTCTAATTCAAATTCAGGATTTTCTTTTTAAAAAAATTAACTAGGAAAATATTCTAAAAAAGAATGTAATTATCTTTTAAACCAAAAGTAAAACTAATTAGTTATTTCATTATGAAATTACTAATTTAATTAATGAAATATTCTTGTGGTTGTACTAAAAAAAAAAAAAAAAAAACATACTTATGGTCAATTCAAAAGCCCAAGAAACTTAATTCATTAACCTACATTAAATATAAAAAAATATCGAAATTACGAACGGTTACAAAAATAGTGTTTTTTTATGGATATTCTAAATTCCAAGAGTATAGGATTTCTCACCAAAATAAATTTTAAAAATTCAAACCAATCTACATAATTTTATTAAAATCGAATTTCAACAATCAATCACAAATTTGTAATTAAAAATGAGATTGAATAGTGTTCCCTTTAAAAATTTAGGATAAATTACATTTTTGGTCCCTCATGTTTGGGATTAGTTTCTAATAGGTCTCTAGGTTTCAAAATCAGACAATCAAATTCCTATTGTTTCGGAAATGGTTCTATTAAGTCTTTCCACTGTTAATTTTTTTAACGATGCTAACGCGACAACATTTAATAATAAAATAATAATTTTATAAATTAAAATATTATTATAATAAAAATAATAATGTTACTTTTTTAATAAAAATATTAAAAAAGAAAAAGCCTCTCTCTCCTTCCCCTCCCTCCCACCCATGCCCCTCTCTTCTTTCCCCTTCCTTCTTTCTTCTTCATTTTTCTTATTTTTTTTTCCGTCGCCGGCAAAAAAATCTCCATCTCCGACGTTTCTCTCCAGCTTCGACGCCGACGATGGAAGAGAAACCATGTGATTGTTGTGTTTTTTCCTTAGATTTGAAAATGGAGAGGTTTCTCTCGTGTGGTTTTTTTTTCCTCAAATTTGGTTTGCTGTGTTTGTGTTGAGGAAGAAGAAGATGGGAGGTTTGGGGAGGGTTTATTGAAGAGGAAGAAGATGGGAGGAGTAGGGGAGGGTTTGTTGAGGAAGAAGATTGGAGGGGTGGGGGAGGGTTTGTTGAGGAAGGAGATGTGGACTCGGGGGTGGGGAAGGGGAAAGGGATGAAAGAGGAAGGAGGGGATTTGGTGGTGGTGGAGGGTAACTGCGACAAGGGTTAGATTAAGGTGGAAGGGAGGTGGGTTCATTTGGAAGAAGGGAGGAGGCTCCGGACGGAGAGGCAGTGGTGGCGGAGGGAGGAGAAGGGAGGAGGCTCCGATGGGGAGGCAGTGGCGCGATAAAGAGAAGAAGAGGAAGATAAAGAGAGAGATTTGGGGGTGGGGGAGAGAGGAGAGAGAGAAAGTTTATTATTTTATTTTTAATTATTTATTATTTTAATTTAAAGAATATTAGTTTATTTTTTAAGCATGCCACGTCAACATCCGTTAATTGCCACATCAGCATCGTTAAAAAATTTAACAGTAAAGGGATTTAATAGAACCATTTTTGAAACAGTAGAGACTTGATTGTCTGATTTTGAAACTCAAGGACCTATTAAAATCTGACTTCCAACATGAGGGACCAAAAAGATATTTTACCCAAAAATTTATCAAATTCCTTAAAATCATGAATTTTTTCATAAAGTAGAAAAATCTCAAATCTAATTTACATACACAACAAATTTCAAATTGGGTAACTCAGTTACACATTGATTAATATGATCGATAAGAACTCCAAAACTTTATTCGAAGAAAGCCTTTAAACTAATAAATCTCTTGAGTCAAATGTGTAATATATTCTTTGATTTTCGATTTTAAGAAATTTATGGATCTATTACACTTAAAATTGACAACACTTGAAAGAAAAACACGTGTGCTAGGGCAAACTAATCTCATCTTATTTCATATACCAAAAACAAACCAAACCATGTGGTTTCCTCGTAACAAAGCAAACAAGCAAAATCAAACACACAATTTGAGAATCCAATTAATTTCCCAACACACATTACTTGCCTTAGCAAGGATAGCTGCATTGGCACAAAGGAAGTCCAACGTTGGTGTCGCAGTAGCCCTGCCCTCCATTGTGCAAACTTGCACATTTAGCATTGCAGCAATCGCTGTTGCACCGGCCGCTGCACAGCCCTAGCCCGTCATGGCACACCTTCCCGGGTGGCGACTCGCCGCAACTATAAAAGCAATCACACAGCCCCACGTGTCCGATGCGGTCGCAGCTACCTTGAGGGTTCTCTGTCGGGCTGTGCCTTTCTTTGCACTCTAGGTCGCAATCGCTTTTGCATAGCCCTAGCCCTTCCCGACATATATTTCCATTCCCGGCTGCCAAGTCGATGGCGTCCCATCACGATGAAATTTAAAAGATGAAATGATTAAAATGAACGAAAATAATTTTATTTTGTTTCATTTTGTTGTCCCTGTACTCAACTCTATTTTTCAAGTTTTTCAATTTCATGAAATTAAACTATAAACTTAGAATCATGGTGTGCAAAATACATATCAAAGACTAAATTATATAATATGTCATAGATGAATAAATAACTCTTACAAAATTCAACCATTAGATACACTCAAATCAAGTAATAAAAGTGTTGGATGGACCGTTAAAGTAAGCATAATTCATTGATATGTACCATGCATCCACCAAAAGATTAGAGGTTCAAATCCATAAATCCCGAAGATTATTGACTCAAAAGAATAATAATAAGAAATAAAAGTGCTTAATTGACTTATGAAAAATTTTCAAAATTAGAAACGGATTTAATTAGCAAAAGTAATACTAGGATTGTAGTTATTAAAAAAAAAAAAAGTACTTCTAGGATTTCAACAAAAAAAAAAAAAGGGTAAAACTTAGATTAAAAAATGGGAAAATTATAATGGGTGGGAAAACTAATTTGAAAATTTGAAAATTTGTTAGATAGAAAAATAATTTGTAAATATGGTAATTTTTTCCTTTGTATATTACTAAAATACCATTTTAATTTTTGTAATTTTTTGAAACAGAAGTTTGTAAATATGGTAATTTTTTCCTTTGTATATTACTAAAATACCATTTTTGTGTTATTGATCAAATATATTACTAATATACCTAAAATTGAATGAATATATGTATATTTTGGTATGGTTCAGTTGAACCAAACCTTGGTTTTCTCAACCCATGAATCAAATTGAAATTTTGTGTTCAAAATTTTAGTACGAAACTATATGCAGAAAAAAAAAATCCCTCAAAAGAACGATTTTATGTGAATATTTTTGGTAATAACCCCCACCTGTTCAATATAAAGATCCTATAATATAATTATTTTTTTTTTTTAAAAAAAATCGGTTCGTGAATTTTTCAATATAAGGAGAATAAACAATGTACACATATAACCCTAAATGAAAGATAAATCAAAGAAAGAAGGTTAGGGTGTGTGTTTAATGGGTGCTTTGAAAACATAAGTTTGAAAACAACAGATTCAATATAAGCGGGGTTGTACGAATTTCATATTTTCAGATATGTGTTTGGTAGAAAATTTAGAACTTGGATCCTAATTTAAACCATTGTTCAAGATGTGTTCGATAATATATTTATAAACCATAAACTAACCAAAGTTATCGCCAAATATTAAGTTGCATAAGTTATTATTACTTAATTTATAAACATGTTTTATGTGATAAATTTTGTATCATTATTTTACAATGTGATATAATTTATATTACATCAAAAATAAATTTAAGGTTTAAATCTCATTTTAGTCCCTGAACTTTTAAGTTTATTCTATTTAAGTCCTTAAACTTTCAAAACGTTCATTTTGGTCCTTGAACTTTCACATTTGTTCTATTCTAGTCCCTGAACTTTCAAAATGTTTATTTTAGTCCTTATACTTTTAAAAAATAATCATTATGGTCCTTGTTATGTTACTTTTATACTTCAAATTTGCTTTCCCTAATGTTTGTCTCTAATTTATTTGACTTGAAATCATGCTCATATTAACAATCTAATACACATACTCAAAGCTATGTCATTAATTTGTTAAAATTGAAATAAAAGTAAGGATTAAAATAATCATTTTTTGAAAGTTTAGGGACTAAAATATACATTTTAAAAGTTTAGGGACCAATATGGAACAAACTTGAAAGTTCAGGGACTAAACTGAACATTTTGAAAGTTGAAGGACCAAAATAGAATAATCTTTAAAGTTTAGGGACCAAAATAGGGTTTAAACCTAAATTTAATTTAATTTTGCATTTTGAAATTTCAACTTCAAAATATGGATACACTCCAAGCATAAAGTTGTTTTGAGTATTTCCACTAAAGACCGTTTTAAAAAAAAATCTGACAAATAGAATTTAGTGAATCCAAAAGAGCATATAATAGTATCCAAATTGCATACCAAACAAAATCCTTAAATGCAATAAAATTTCGAGATGGAAAGTTATTTTCTTCTTTAAAGTCGAAGATTTCATCTCACCCTAAATATGTTCAACTTGAGGGATAAAAAAAATAATAATAAAAAAAAACTCTTAATCTATAACACTTACTTGTTGCTAGCAAAAGAAGAGAGAGAAGGCAAAATGGTAGAGAAATCTTGGTCATTTTAAAAGGAAAGAGTAAGGATAAGAACAAAGCTTGTATTATATCTAAACATGATTTTAAGGGTTTTATTGGAGGAGACTAATATATAGATAAAAAGGGAGACCATTTTTGGAAATTCTCACTACAAGAATTTTGTGCCATATAGATTTTCCATCTCATATGTAAAATTGCAATGTGGTTTTATGACATACTATTAGGGAAAAGGTGATTAAATTGGTGGTATATCTTTTTGCATGGATTTAAAATTAAATGGAAATATATCTTTTCAACAAAAAAAAAAAAAAAAAAGGAAATATATTTTGAACCAAAAATGGAAGGGGAAATGTCTATTATTTATATCTATGTTATAGAGATAATTGTTTCCTTTTTATTTATTTATTTAATTAATTAAATTTCATTATTCCAAAAACGATTTAGAGAATTTGGAATTTTGTTAAATAAGAGTGTGTTTGGTTGTGATCTAAAATAGAAATTTGAAAACAATGGATTCAATGAAAATAGGGTTGTATTTCATGTTTTTAGAGATGTGTTTGGTAGCGGATTTAAAAATTGAATCTCAATTTAAACATTAAACAATTATTCAAAATACTAAATACAGATATTTAAAAACAATATTTAAGTGAAATGAAAGGATTTCAAATATTTGACTGAGAAACTTTAATTGGAATGGTTGGTTCTATATTAGATAACATGGGGTGTCATCTCAAAATAATCTGGCAATAGGTAGAGTAATCTATGTATCTTAAAAATCGTGAGGTCACCACTTATCTTTGATGTGGAATCTTAGACATGCCCCCTCAAGATTATTGGATTGTTTTTTTTTTTCTTTTTTTTTACCTGCATTGCACGTGTCTTTTAACTAGTAGATGAAAATGTCCATTAGCCTCTAAGGAGCCGTTTGGTTTAAGATTTTATAGATACCTGAGAATGAGATTGTTGGAAATCAAAAATTGTGTTTAGTTGTACATGGAAATGTCATTAGGATCTTGTGGGAATCAAATATTATGTCTCTATTTATTTTTTTGGAATTAATCATGGAACCTTTACGTAATTTTAATAGATTAATCAATAAAACAATCAAAACTAATTCAAAGTATTGATAAATTTGATAACCACCTAATAATTTTAATTGAATAAACTGAGTTAATTTAACTAATTAAAATTATTTAATTAATAAATATTCTTAGTTACATTAATTTAATATATTTCTATCCATAATATTAATTACTTAATTAATTAGCTATATTCAAAATAAAATAACACATAAAAAAAACATAAGAAGAGATGGACAAAGAGGAAACTCGTACTTTTGTAAGGGTATAGAAAACTTTTGTTTATGGACATATGTGATGTCTGGAAATGATTTACATTCCCTAGCAAACCTTGGGAATCTTGTACCAAACAAGGACGTATCAGAAGCCCTTATTCATTGTGATGACCTCTAAGATTATATGAAATGGCTTGTAATTTTATGCCAAATAATTAAGCCCAAACCATGCATACTTTGAAGAAAATAAAACGAAAAAACGACGGCCAACTACATGTAAAACGATAGCGCAGAAGAACACCTCGTCAGATAAAAGGCAGAGAATAGAGAATTTGGAGCACTTGTCAAATGGAATTTAAACTCCAAAAGTCAGCTGTGGGATTTGTTCTTGGGAATTACGATAATGGTGCTTGGAGTTTGATTCTTATTATTTAGGGTTCGTGTGGAATGTGTGAAACATGGTGGCCGACTCTCGAATTCAAAAGTTTAAGTGGATGGATTATACCATGAATTTAATATTGAAGACTTCCCTAACTTAGAAATTTGCATAAGATCCAACAATTATTATTATTATTTTTTTGACAATATGTTGGGGGAGGATTCGAATCACAGACCTTCCGTACAAGTCTTATGCCAGTTATGTCTATTTATCTCTATTAATTGAAGGGAAAATTATATTATAAGGTTCGAACACATGATCTTTTGTTCTGAAACTAGATGTGTTAAATTACTATTAAACCCAAAAACCTAAGTTGATGAATTATTGTAAATCTAATATTATAGCAAGACTTTATAATACTCTATAATCTCATGTTAAAATCACTAATACTAAGGCCCCGTTTGATAACCATTTGGTTTTTGATTTTTGAAAATTATGCTTGTTTTTTCCTAAATTCCATACCATGACTTTCATCCTTGTTAAGGATCCATTTGAATTCATAGCCAAATTCTAAAAACAAAAACAAGTTTTTGAAAACTATATATATTTTTTTAAAAGTGGACTTGGTTTTTGAAAACAAGGAAGAAGATTGATACTAAAACAAAAAAACCTATAGGCAGAAGTAGGTGTGTATAGGCTTAATTTTCAAAAACCAAATGATTATCAAACGTAGCCTAAATAATCAGAGTGTCAGAACGATTTTGCACTTATCTTTTTTTCTTGATCACGTGTTTTGGTTTGATCCAATTAGAATCCAAGCAAAAGCTAGTTTCTTTCAAGGTATATTGAACAACTAACCAAGATAGGTACTAGATAGGATCATATATTCACTTTGGTTTTGGATCAAATATGAAGTCTAGTTGATTTAGAAATGCTATGTAATGGAAAGTAACTTTAGTTTTGGCTAGTTGTGACCCAAAAAAAAAAAAGAAAAGAAAAGAAAAGAAAAGAAAAAGGATAGGTCTTAAAGCTTTCATACTCTTTCAATATAAGTTATATTTTTGGTCCTTGACCTTGCATACTCATTAATTTTTGGTCCCTCAAACCTTCTAATGTGTTTTGATTTTCTTCTTTAAATTTTTAGAAAAAGAAATGTTATAATCCAAATGTTAAATTTTTGTTTATTATTTAATTCATTTTGACTCTTGATAACCTATTATACATGATTTTAATCACTTGTCTCAATAGATATATATTCAGATGAGAATCCACTGCCACTACAAGAAAATTAGGAGGTTTTATTGAGGCCAAAAACGTGCAAAGAAAAGCAAAAAATGTGTCGGTATAAGGGTTCTTCTGACGCACCAATAAGCGTCGGCAAAGACATTGAAACAAATCCATGGGCAAAAGTTTTTGCCCAAAATAGGCATGCAATAGGCATGCGTCAGCAACAAAGACTTCAGCCAATGCCACCTCATTGTATCTAATATAGAAGTTTGAAAAATCCAAAATTTTAAAAAATTAATCGATCTATTATATATAAATTTGAAATTTATGCTTAATAGAACTTTAAAATTTCAATTTTGTGTAGAATATTCATGCATTTAAACTAATGAAGTATTACTCCTATCTAATAAAAATAGAATGAAGATTCAAACTTTCTTAATGGATTGTACTATTTGTTTGTATTGGTGAATTTTAAAAATGTTGGTCCACCAAATGTAGATGACAAAAATATATATTAATATATGATATGTGACAATTATGCCTGGCTAATTTATTTAGATAAAATACATCTAGACATTTACCTTACACATCTACATACACCCAATATCCACTTATATGATCATCTCCTTCACTATGAACTTCTAAAACTACTCAACTCATTCATCCACTTACATTTAAATAATTATGGAGAAAAAAAAACTTAAAAAACTTTTGCATATTTGAGATCAGTTTGGAATTTCCCCTTTCATTTGCAACATGGATGATATTGCTTTTCATTCCTCTCCTAATTAATCTTGGCTTTGAGCGATCCTATTATTAATTAATATGATTCCATACAATCATACCCTTGTGGTAAGAAATGGTTTTGGTGGTTCTTATGTGATTATTTTTATTTTATTTATTTATTAATTATTAATTTTGTTGATTTCTTTGCTAGTCTAAGTCAAATCCCTGTTGAAGCCACCTGATCTATATTTTTATCCTAGTCAGCCTCGTAGAAGTGACTTAGCTAGCCATTGCTGATTCAGCTAACTTTGGGCATTTTTCCTCATCTTGTAAATTTAAGAAGATGGGAAAATCCAACGGAAGGAATTTTCTGCACATGGTCGTACAAGTTGGTTACTGCTAGGGGAAAATTCGTTATTCAGGCAAGGCGTCTTTTGGATTGAAATTGAGAGAAGAGTGTGGGCTCCATCATCGATCAGAGGTAGATATATTTCAAGCCCTGACAGTGGGCAATGTGTATGAGTACAATCGAGAGAAAGCTGAGAGGCTGAGATTGTAGCTGTGACAGACGAAGGTTGAAGCTGATGCACTGGAGGTTGTTGTGAGAGTCTTCTTCTTCTTCATCTCTGTTGAATTAAAGGTTGTATATACAGAGTGTTTCGACCCAGGTGAGATCGTTCATGTTTAAAGTCTGTATTGATCCTTTGCAAGAGTTGTATCTCTGATGTTATTGTAACCTTGGTGATAATCTAGTGAAATGGCCTAAAAGTGGATGTAGTTCCTGTTATGGAATGAACCACTATAAAACTCTGTGTGATAATCTTTCCCTATCTCTTTTCTATGTTGCCTTTCTACGATTATTGAGTCTGTTGCTGGTCTGAATGGAGTTTGTGATTATGGACTATTGTTGCGATTAAACAGTGGTTGTTCTGTTTGCATATTATTCAGTGAGTTTGTCATCGGTACTACTGGGATTTGTTCTGTTGTTTACACTGGGGGATTCGAACCTTTAACCTCTTGGTCGATGGTACATGCCAATTACCGTGAAGCTATGCTCGCTTGGGCTCTTATATGATTATTTATATAGAGGTAAATTACAGTTTTTTTTTTTTAATTTTTAGCCATGGATTTATTTGGTTCATTTATTTCAAAAATCAACAATCTTATAAACACATTATTATAACATTTAAATGAGGTCACACTTTTTATTAGCACTAAAATATAGAGGAGCAAAATTAGATTGTTGTAGCTTGAAATTAATAGAAAGATACATTCGTTTATATAATGGAACATTTATTGTCTACTTTGAAGTGTGTGACCGATAAAAGAATACATGTTTTTAGAATGTATTCTTTACGATTTATAAGATGTATGAGTTACTCCTCTCATTGCCAATTGGTTTTGAGATGGAACTCCATGTTATCAAATATGGTATCAGAGTCTATTAAACCCAAACGGGTATTCGGTCCAAAAAAAAATTGAGAGCCAATCCAAGAATGGTAAATCCAAAGAGGCACCATCTTGAGGGGGGCATGTTGAGGATCTCACATTGAAAAGATAAGTGGAGAACTCACCATATATAAGATACATGAGTTACTTCACTCATTGCCAATTGGTTTTGAGATGGAACCCCATGTAATTTAATAGAACTTGCATACATTTAATGAATTTTCTATGTCTATTTTTTTAACTTATTTTTTATTGCTCTTATCAAAAAATATTTAAGATTCCCAACCCTTTAATTTCTCAACATTACATAAGTTATTTGGTACATTTATTCTATCAAATCTATCATGTATGGAATTTGGAATCCCTTCCAACTTGTGATTTACAACCCATATATCAAGGTCACGTATAATAGCCTCCAACTTTCATTTCTGTTTTCCCTATTTTAAAAGATCCAACTTATTTATTAACAATATTTTATTTTATTTTCATTTATGAAAAATATTGGAATATTTTAGGAACCATCATCAAGAACATGATTCAATTAACATAAAACTTGTATCCCTGACTAAAAGGTTGGAGGTTCAATCCCCCATCCCTACATGTTGTCAAAAAAAAAAAAAATAAATAAATAAATCTTTTAGGAACTAAGGCTTCCTTTGATTCGTATATGTTTTCCTTCCATGTTTTCGAAAATAAAAAATACAAGGAAAACAATGAAAATGTGTTTGGTATATATATATATTTTTTTTCTAAAAAACAACTAAAAAATAGCATATTTTCAAAAATGATAAAATGTTGTTTTCAATTTTTTTTTTTAAAAATTGTTTCCAAAATAATGAAAACATGAAATACGACTTTAAAAACATGAGATACACCATTCTTTCCCTCAAATAATATCGTGTTATCCATGAACAACATTTTCTATTTTCATATCCAAATTCTTCCCGATTCTAAATAAAGTATAAAATAATCGACGAGACCCTTTAGCTTTGGATATTGAACGGTTGTTTCAATGAATAGTATTCAGAAAGTTTGTACAAGGGATGCTTTGGTTGTTTCCTTTTGTGTTCTATTTCTTAGCTTGCTTTTATATCTATTTATATTGAGCTGTTAGATTGTTTAAATGAAATTGTCACTCATGAATTTATTTTAGATTTTTTTTATTACAGGTGAGTGGTGAGATTTGAACCACAAACCTCTTGGTCATTAGTACAAACTTTCTGCCAATTTAACTATGTTCATGTTGGTTAATTTATTTAGATCATGGATTTGAATTCTTTTAGAAGTTTAGAGATTAAATAAATACAATCCTGTAAATTTAATTTTAATTATCTTTAGTTTTTATTTGAATAACTCTATGGCTCCTAAAAAAAAAAAAAGAAAGAAAAATCTACGGTTAAAAATAAAATTAGTAATTCCTTAGCTCGTGAATTAAAACAAATGAAGCACTATCTTTTCAAAATAAGGGAAAAGCAAAACTCAATTTTTTCAATAATTCCTAGTGTTCGAATT
Organism: Luffa aegyptiaca; assembly: GCA_017139565.1. NCBI lineage: Eukaryota > Viridiplantae > Streptophyta > Magnoliopsida > Cucurbitales > Cucurbitaceae > Luffa > Luffa aegyptiaca. The sequence goes on along the minus strand of CM029402.1, from coordinate 41,744,337 downwards.
TTCTTTGCTCCATTTGAACATGAATTTTTTTTTTCTTTCTTTCTAGCCTACGTTTAAAGAACATCTTGAAAATCCTAACATAAAAGGCTAAAAAAATGCACCTCTTTTAATATATACATATTAAGACCTATCACTACAACAATTTGGGTCTTTAATGTCAGTTAGTATTTTTAAAACAATGACGGATTGACTCTACGATGATGATTTAGTTGCAAAATTTGATTAAAATTTCAAAACTATTATCGTAATATTAAAAAAGAAAGCGTTGACATATCTCTTGTCCTAGGAAGAGCAAGAACAGAACAAATTCTATCCGATTGACCTACCATGATTGCCACTAGCCTCTCTCCCCAGCTTCCCTTTGACATAGATTCTATTCTTTGTAAACAAAAAAAAAATCTTAAATTTTGACTTTCTGAAAAAGAATTAAAATGACCCATTTGATAACTCTTTTTTTTTAAAAAAAAAAATTTATTTGCAAAAAGTTATCTATGATATATTTCGTTATCTTTCTAATATGCTTTTAAATCTGTTTATAGAATGAAGGTTAATAACATCAAGGTTTTAAATGTCGAATGGTGATAGAAATGTCAAAGTCTCAATTTTATGAAAATATTGATGAAAATATGGATAAAATGTCAATATCAGTGAATATTTAAATTAACAAATAAATAATTATTTCATTGTTATGAAAGTATAGACAAAAATGGTCAGTTCTTTCAATTATTTTACTATCATACAACCTTGATATAAAAATTGGATAGTACTTCCTCCTCCAATTCATAATTATATGAAGAATTAATATAGATTGTTTAAATAAACCTTCTTTTTTTTAATTTTAAGTTCTCTATTTCCACTTAAATTATTTTAATAAACCTAAATTTATAAAATTTAGATTTGTGTAACTCATGTTTAAATGTGTAAAAATTTAGGTTGGTGGGTTTAATTTGCCATTTGTAAAAATATTAGTAGATACAATAAAATCAGGCGAGAAGACCACAAACATTTGAATAAGGACAACTATCTTCATTAGTACGAGACTTATGAAATCAAAAGCAATGTCAATACAAACTGGCTTATACGATACCATATCATTGTAGAAAATAAGGATGAACGGGTTGAATTTTGGAGATAGCTAGGTGTGAATCTTGCTGTGAAATTGAACTTTTTGTATTTTCATAGGGAATAAGACTTGAAGAATATTAAACAATAGAACATATATATCTACTACGCCTATAAATAGAGCCAAACAGTGAAGTGAAAAACAGTACATGTCGTAGCAAAGAAAAATAATAACAACAAAGAGGGAGTGAGTGAATATGAGCCAAGAATGACTTGCGACTTGCTGGCCGGCGATTACCAAATGGTTTAAGGATTCCATTTTTCCCGGCAGCTTCTCCGGCGGGTCATTCTTGGCTCATATACGCTCTTTCTCGCTTTCTACGTCCAAACACGTTTCGATACTTAAGTTAGCTAGAGTTTGTGTGAAGTGTTGTCGATTACCGTCTGGTATACAGCCTTGCTACTCGTGACAGCAATCTTCCTTGATTGCTGTTGGAATTTCATTTGTATAGATTAAAATGTTGGTTAATTTACTCTTTTTTGTTTCCTTACCAATCGTGTCACCATATTGCTTCGTTTTATTTACCAACTGCTAACAATTTATAAGTATAATCTGAAATCGATTCAGGCTCTTTCATATATATTACTTCATGATCACATGATCACCGACACCTCTTAAATTTTGGAGGCAAATCTTCCTTAACTCGAGCAATTCCTTTTAAAGTATTCTTCAAAATTTGTCATGCTTGTCTTGCACTAGTTGTTATAGAAATCTTCTCAAATTTTGTATATCATCAATATGACTTGATCAATATTGGTGAGAGTCTTTTGGTCTTTCTTTCTAGTATTATACAAAGCTTCTCATTGAGCCCAATTCAAAGTCCCACATAATTTTCTTGTCAATCCATCATTATTTAAAAAATATCAATCGACATCTTAGCCTCAAATTGTTGTAGTGTTTTTTTGTGTTGACTCTCATTCTTCTTGGAAGAGTTTCTTCATTTCCATGAAATTGATTCCATGTATAGGTTTCTGAAGTCTTATCATCCATTAGCACTAACTTGAAAGCTTTTTTCCATTGTGATCTCTCTAGATATGACTTTGATTATTAATCTTGAATGAATGGTTGGTCACTTAATTGGTTCATATCAAGGGTGGATAAACATAAACTACAATGAGGCTTTATCACTCAGCTCTATTATAGTTCTCCTTTGCCTTAATTGGAAAAAAGGGGTTTAAAACACCTTTCTTTACATGGAGAGCTAATAAAGAAATTATAAATATTGGATAAATCACACTACATTTCATTGCTCCAAAAAATGAAGGAAAATTGTGCTTGTTGAAAAAGCCATTGTATTGAAAGGGAGAATATATTCAAAAGGTTTGGTGTTGTGTTTATTAATTATAAAGAGATTATTTGCATTTGGTTTCTTGAACTTAATTATTTTTATTTATGTTGATTGATTGCATATCCACGTATGAAAGACCAAAAATTAAAAGAAAATGATCTAAACAAAGAGTTTAAAATGAAACATGTAGGATAAGTAAAATAATATTTAAGTGTCAAAGCTCGAATATCTAACTCCATGTGCGTTGAACTTTGAAAAAAAAAAACTTGCATTCACTAAAATCACCTAAATCACTGCGATAGAACAAATTAATGAAATTTCCATACTCAAATTCTTGGAAGTATTTCAAAGTACATCGTAAACGGATTGTACTTGATTTTTTTTAGTTAAACAACATGTGTGGGTGAGAAATTGACCTCTTTTGATAAAAGATTTATGTTTTAACCAATTGAACTATGTTCAAGTTGGCTATCATGTTATTGATATTAGATAAAACAATTTCTCTGATATTGGCGATGTTTCCAAATGATTTAATGGTAATTGTTAGTTGGAAAAATTGCTTTGCAACCTATTGTTGCTGAGAAAATTATTCGAGGAGATTAGAACAATGTGACTAAGGGTTTTATACGCATGTAGTAGAAAGAAGCCTAGAAAATTATGGTTTAACCATGCATCCAAAAGTTTAGAAGGGTACTAACCTAGGGGTGGGAGGATTCGAACTACAAGAAAAATTGGTTCTGCCGACGAGCTCTCTCTTGACGCCAGCTGCCAGAAGCTGGCGTCGCGAGAACCTATTTCTCTTGACGCCGAAAAAATCACGTCGAGAGAAACATGGTGGGATGACTCTCTCTCGACGCCGTCACTAACGGCGTCAGAAGAAACCTTGACGAAAAAATCTCCAAATTAAAAATACTTAATTTTAGTCTTCTCCTTCTAACGGTGTCGGCAGAAACACCTCTCTCGACGGACTTAAAAACGGCGTCGAGAGAGACGACATTTCTCTCGACGCCGTTTTTAAGTCCGTCGAGAGAGGTGTTTCTGCCGACGTCGTCACTAATGGCGTCGGCAGAAAACTGGGCAAAAAAACCCTAACATTTTCCCTCTCCTCATTTTTCCTCTCTCTCTTGAATTCAACCGCCCCCCTCTCGAGCTCTCTGTTCTCTCTCCGTCGCCTTGCCCTTTGCCGTCGTTCGCCTCGCCTTCCGCTGCCATTCGCCTCGTCGTCCGTCACCCTTGCATTGTCGTTCGTCGCCTCGCCCTCCGCCGCCTCACGAGCTCTCTCCTCCTCTCAATCTTCAATTTTCTAGGGCAACGACGAGCTTTCTCCTCCTCTCAATCTTCAATTTTCCAGAGGTAAAATTTCTAGTCCATTCTCATGTTATTGGGTTAATTTTTTGATATCTTAGCTTATGTGTGTGTTTGTTCTACTTTTTGTTGTTCCTAATTGGTATTTGGTTGTTTATTTGCAAGGTTTTTCACGTTTCTTGATGCTGATTTCTTGAATTAGTTGTGCTATTAACTTGTTTTCGTCACTTTTTTGTGTACGAGTTAGAAGATGACTCATTACCTCCGTGTGAGTCATGCCTTGTGGGCAAGATGACAAAACGACCTTTTATCGGAAAAGGTTATTGGTAGGGGTGCAAGAACCAACCGAAAAAACCAAAAAACACCGCCCGAAACCACCACTGGTTCGGTTTCAGTTCGGTCCAAACGGTCGGAGGCAGTCTGGAGATTGGAGAATCGAAGGTAAACGGTTCGACGTCGGTTCATTATTCATGTGGTCATATAAATAACCGAGCTGACCGAGTTCTTGAGATAAGAGATGTTTATTTTGAATTTTGAACTGTTTTGATTTTCGTGCAGTGTGCGTGTGGCGTGAATCTGTATCTCCGGCCGTGTTTGTGAAATTCAAAAATATTAGTGCTGTGAGTGTGAGTGTGAGATACTGATAATATTAATAATATAATATATTGTGATTTTTTAATTAGATTTTCATGATTTTATTTTCCTTTTCAATTCCAAATTAAAATTCCCATCCAAAGTTATTTTCCAAAAATTGGTAGCTGTAGCCTTCTGCTTTTCAGTTGTTTCCAGATATGAAGTTGAATTTTTTATGGTGTTTTCTTTACTGTTGAAGTATAATGTTGTTTTGGTAAATGGGGAAGTTTGAGTAACGTAGTTGAAGGTTGAAGGTATTATAGTTGGAATATCATAAATTGATTTTCTTTATGATAATTTTAGGGCGTTAAAGGTTGTAAATAGAAATTATTTTTGAAAGGTTTGAACAATTTGGTTGTTTTATATATGTTTTGATCTTATGCTTATAAAATTTTGATTGTTCATTATAGTTGGCGATATGTTTTGTTTTTTAATGGTTGATGCAATGGAAAAAAAAACTTTTTGAGTAGGGGTTGATGTTTAGAGATTGATTTGAGGAGGGGTGAGAAATTGCATTGAGTGTAGGGGGTGAGTTGTTTCTTAGAGAGATTGTGTGTAAGTTTAAGTTTTACTGTAATGTTCATTAAGATGGATTAATTGTAGGTACGTATAAATATGGATTCATAGGATGAAAATTATTGTATGGTCTAGATTTTTTCATTGGGCTCATAGATGTTTTTTATGTGTTTAAAGTAAGAAGAAAATATGTGTGTTTGCTTGACGATATTGACTTCTTTATTCGACGACAAAAGTACTTTATAAGGTTGGATACTTTATAAGATTGGATATGTTAAATTCTAAACAATTTTTATACAAAATGTTTTTTAAAAAATGAATTCTTAAAAAACATTTAAATCAAAACGTATTCCAAACGGACCCTAAGTTTCTGAATTCATGCGGTTGAGACGTTGTTATTTCAGACAAAGTGCCCTTTACTTCTCTAAAAATCATTCTCACAATAAAAAAGAATGACTAACCACCTCTACGATTTAAACATATAATTTTTCTAGTTCAATATGTAAGGGCGAGATTTTTAATCTTTTGATCAAAGATATATGATTTAACCAAGTCTACTATATGATCAAATTGATAGATGTACATGTTAAAAATCATTTTTCTAGTAATATCATTAAGGTTAAATTATTAGAAATACCTTGAACTATAGGGTTGGTTTCAATTATACCATTGAACTGTCAAAAGTTTCATTTTAGTCCTTGAAGTTTGAAGTTTGTTTCAAAACGACTCTTGAAGATTTTTTTTTTGGTTAAATTTATGGATGGAAATTGACATGTCTACATACATATTGTTGTTTATGTGAATAGATTTGAACACATACATAGAAAAACAATTAAAACACATGCAAACACATCATTTTTCGTCCATAAATTTAACGGAAAATGTCTCCAATGATCATTTTGAAACAAATTTCAAACTTCAAGGGTTAAAATGGAAAAATGTCTCCAAGGATCGTTTTGAAACAAATTTCAAACTTCAAGAGTTAAAATGAAACATTTGAAAATTCACAGGGTATAATTAAAACTAATGAAACTTTTGAAAGTTCAAGGCTATAATTGAAACCAACCCCATAATTTAGGAATTTTTTTTAATAATTTAATCTATCATCAATAATGGGTTAATAATTGAACTCAAAAAGTAATAAAATTAACAATAATGGTTTAATTTTTGTTAAAAATGAGTATTAACTGAATTCTAATATTCCAACATTTTGATACAAGTTAACCAAAGAGGATGAGAATTTTGAACACTTTGACAAGAGTATTGAAATCATGATAAAGATTATTAGAAATGTTTTCATGTTACCCATTTCATTATTTTGTGCCCAACTTCTTGCAATTTGTAATATCAGTTAGTTGGGCTCAAACACATGGACAGAAACTTAAAACAAGTCCATTGTTTTTCACTTTTAAGGGATAATTTTTTGGGGCAACCAGATAAATGGCCAAAAAAAAAAAAAAAAAATAGCTGTTTTGAAAAATGACCAATCGTATTTCCAATTTGATAAATGGCCAAATCCTATTTTTAGTAAACTAGTTTGGCATGAAATTGAACGAAAATACCCTTTAACAAATCTTAAATCTGGAAATAAAATAAAACAAATACACTATAAATATAAATAAGGGAGAAAATCTAGCTTCCTTACCCATTGATTCATCTACCAAATCAAAACTAACAAAAATTCAAATGAAGAATATAAATCTGGCAACCTAAATTTAAAACAAGAGATTTCAAAAAGAGAGAGAAAAAATAGGTGGACTTAAATTTAAACAGTGTATATCAAAAGAAAAAAAATGAAAGAACAACTTCAATTAAAAAAAAATCCAGATTCAAAGAAGAATTAAAGTTTAATCAGAATTAAAGTATAATCAGAAAAAAATCTAGATTCACCTAAAATATGGGATGAACACCTAAAATATCAGAATTAAAGTATAATCAGAAAAAAAAAATGAAAAAATTGATACACAATTTCAAACAAACCTCTGGATTGATAGCTTCTTGGAAAAAACCCTAAGGCATAATTACTCTCTTGGGAACACACTCACGTTCCAAAAAAAACCCTTTCCCCTTCCTCATTTCAAACCCTTCCAACTTACCGTTCGCGAGAGAACCCCTTCCCCTTCCTCCATCATTCGAACCTCTGAGACAAACCCTTCCATCGTTCTACCATCAGTCTTCTTCTACATTCATCGATTCTTCCATACTTCTTCACAGACGCCTTCAAGTTTCGTCTCATAACCAAGATTCTCGACAAGATTACACTGTATCTACATGGACAGTCGAAGAACATTCAGAGAAGCTCGAGTGAGTTTTGTCGACATCCAGGATGCTTCAATTTCTGCTTCCTTTTTCTGTTTATATAGATATGGAACATTTTTTACTTACAACTAGGACCCACCGTTGAATAATAAAATGAAGATGGAGAGAGATGATTGTGTAACTAAAAATCCCTTGATTCATGGAATGAGATGTTATAGATTATTTTTGAAAAAAAAAATAAAAGATACGGCTGCACAAATATAGGATAGACGTGGGGGTGGCTGAAGGACAAAAAAGTAAGTTTATATAGCACGAAAATAGGCTAGGAAAACTGGTTTGGCCATTTTTCATTAAAAAATACGGTTTGGCCATTTTTCGAAATTACGTTGTAATTTCTGGCCATTTCTGAGGATTTCCCTAATTTTTTTTTTAATCTGACTTTTAAGGGATAATTGTAAATATAGCATAATTTGATTAAATATAATAAAAACAACAGGTAAAAAAAAATATTACAATTATAGAAAAATGATCAAAATACATATACTAGTAAATAATCAATATCTAAATTATTAATCATCAAGTTATGCTAATTAATGACTACCATATTAGATAAATATTTGGCTAGGAAAGAGTAGCTCATATATCTTATAAATTGTGAGGTCTCCACCAGATGGTGCCTCCTTGGGTTTACCATTCTTGGATCGGATTACCGAATACCCATTTGGGTTTCATGGGCTCTGATACCATATTAATTAGAACGGTTAACGGCAAAAATGGTCATTATTAAATGTGCGTTTTGAAAAATGGCAACTTGGCTAATTATTTAGATAAGGAAAATTGCAGTGGGTGGCAAATTGGACCAAATTAATAGCAAATATAGCACCATGTTAAAAAAATTGCAAATATAGCAAAATCTATCGGAGTCTATTTGATAGACTTCGATTATCAGAGTTTATCAGCGATAGACTCTGATTATTCAGAGTCTATCAGTGTCTATAGCTGATAAACTCTGGTTAATCAAAATCTATCAGTGTCTATCAATGTCTATCAGTGACTATCACTGATAGACTTTGATTAATCGAAGTCTATCAGCGATAGACATTGATATACTTTGAATAATCAGAGTCTATCAGTGATAGACACGGATAGAATCCGACCACAGCTTTTTGGTCTTGTACAATTAATTTTGCTATATTTGCAATTAGTTTGAAACTGTGCTATATTTGCTATTAATTTGGTCCAATTTGCCATCTATGCCACCGCCCCTTTAGATAAATGGCCAAATCAAATTTATCTATTAATTAATATGTATTATCGATTTACCAAAATACCCCAACCACTAAAATAACAAATACACCAGAAATACACGATTACATGATTTAAATTAAATAGAATCAATTTCAAATACAGATAAAATTAAGGAATTCAAATTTAATGTTAAAAAAGAGATTTGAAATTCAAATTTAACTAATCTAACTATTTAAAAAATAACAAATTGTATCAAAATATTCATACCAGCTTTCAGATATGAAATTCATCATTTTTTCACAGAATTGATCAATATGAATACTGCATTGGAAGTGAACTAAACACAAATACTAAGTGACGACACCAATTGCTCAAATACATAGTAACAATCGAAAATACTTATTGTAAATATTGTGCAATTTCATGAAAACGTAGATATGTGTAATCTCATAAAATTTGTACTTTCAAATTATGTGTAATGTCATAAAATTATTCTTTTAGATATGAAAACCCTAGCATTAACCTTTAAACATATATTATATTTCAAGGAGGTCACCATTAGAAAGAAGATCGACAAAGAGAGTGCTAAACCAAATTTCTACATAATGTTTTTGAATCTCATAAGGCTATTTCAAAGAAAACCCCACAAAATGAAACTCTAAAACTAATCATCATTACCTCTGCAATTTGCAAGAATCGAGAAGGTGGAATCTGCAATCCTATGTCGCATGAAATTTGAGGCTCCAAATTCATCTCCCTAAAGCAAATTGTCATATCTTTTAAGTTTTAAAAGCATACCATGGTAGTGTGCAATCGAGAAGGTGGAGCAAATTGCCCTTGGATGGCTCTGGAATTCATTTAATAACATACAATGGTAGTGTGCCATATCTTCATCGGTCATTCTTCACTCCACAAACTTCATTTTTCCCTCCAATCAAACACTACCATCGCCGTCACACACATTTGTATCTGACGTTGCCGATCTTCTCTTGTTGAGCAGCAACAAGTTTTCCTTTTCTGAACTTGAATATGCTCATTCAGGGTCTCATTGGCATCCAAGGTCGAGGCCCTCTGCAGCTCAACGTAATTTTTTGCCATTTTCTTCCTTCTTTTTATGTATCGTGTTTTATTTAAGTCCAGATTCCAGATTTCAAGTTTGAATTTGTACAATCGTCCTTGGATGACTCCTCCAACTTGGCGACAAGGCTTACCTATAACATGAGATTCTATCTCAAAACCAATTAGCTATGAATGGAGTAGTCATGTATCTTATAAATTTTGAGGTCTCCACCTATCTTTTCGATGTGGGATCCTCAACATACCACAATATAAAACATATTGATTAAAAATCAAATGACACTATTTAAAAAAAAAAATACTAGATTTATAGTTACTTTTAGAAAATTTATATTTACAAAAAATTTTAAAAATGAAACTACTCGTTCAAATGTACAACATATTTTGGCTATATTAGTAGACATTTTAATTCTGTTGTGCATAAGATTATTAAATATGTCCTCTTCCATGCGGGGTATATTTTGATGATAGAATCCTCTTCCTCTTTAGGTAAAACATCTTTGAATGTACGTTGTTGGTCCTTTCAAAAAAGAAATTTTTTTCCAAAGTGGACGACTCTACCACCATATCCAATCAAACTTGGCAAGTTTGTCTTGGGAACTAGAAGATCGGAGAAAGAATCATAACTCCTCGCTTTCTCACCCTTATTACAGTATTCTCGTCGATGGCTCCCGTTTGGTACGCCCGTTCTTTCGAGCATCAACTACGTTAAAATAAAACCTTGAAGTCTAATATTTTCAGCTGTTTAAGTCAAAAGTCATTAACTTGTTAAAAGATTTTTTTTTTTTTTAAAAAAAGGTCAAAAGTCACTGACTCCTTTTTTATATATATTTTGGGAAAAGAAAAGGTGCAAGAGAGGGGAGGACTGACCTCTCAATTGATCCATCGATGCAAAATGGGCTAAAAAGGCTATAGAAATGGTGGCTGCTGTAAAAACAATTATTGGAATAATATTTCAAGCACCAAAAAAAAAAAAATAATAATAATAATAAATTAAAGATATAGTGGTAATGGATCATTTAAGCAAATAATGTACTAATTGTGATACAATAATCATAGGGATAGTTGCATAGATGACAAATTGGACCAAATTAATAACAAATATAGCACAGTTGCAAACTAATTGTAAATATAGCAAAATTAATTGTACAAGACCAAAAAGTTGTTGTCAGATTCTATCCGTGTCCATCACTAATAGACTTTAATTATTCAAAGTATATAAGTGTCTATCGTTGATAGACTTCGATTAATCAAAATTAGTCACTGATAGATTTTGATTAATTAGAGTTTATAAACGATAAGAAACTGATAGACTCTGAATAATCAGAGTCTACCAATAGACTAATAGATTCTGATTAATCAGAGTCTATCGTTGATAAACTCTGATAATCGAAGTCTATCAGATAGATTCTAATTAACCAGAGTCTATCAGTGTGATATACTCTGATAGATTTAGTTATATTTGCAATTTTTTTTTACATTATGCTATATTTGCTATTAATTTGGTCTAGTTTGCCTCTCACTACAAATTCTCATAATCATAAGACACCTAAGAACTTTAAAAGGTATAATTAAGAGTGATTACTTCTTTAATCAATGAATAAGGGAATATTAGAATTTCCAATGACAATATATCTCTTGTCCATAGCACTGATAACAATAATTCCAAGTTCTTGGGCCAGTTAAGCAATTAATGAAAGAATATGGTTAAATATATGATTTAGATCCCAATCTTTGTGTCATTTTTTTTTTCCCTTAATTTTTTAAATATTCAAATCTTTATCACTATATCTATAATCAATCTATAATCTATTAAAAAATCTTTATCACTATATCTATAATCAATCTATAATCTATTAAAAAGTGACGATATTGAAATGTTTTTTTTTTTGGTCCTTTCAAAAAAAAATTTTTTGTCCTTTCAAAATTTCTTTTTTGACTATTATGTCCCTCCTTAATTTTTAAATTTACATACATGTCATTGTCATTAATTATTAATAATTAATGAATGAATTAAACGTTTTTCTTTTAAAAAAATTATTAAAATTAAAAAGAATGAAATTCTTCTCTAATTAATTAAAAATGTAAATTTTAATTGGTTCTTTCATTTTTATTTTTTTAAATAAATTAAAATTAATGATAAAGTATATTAAAATTATCATTTAATTTTATGAAAAAACATATATCATTTGATAATTTGGTTTTTTCTAATAATATAATATATTACAATTATACTTTGTTTCTAAATAGATGATTGGAAATATTTTAATTTTGTAGTGACATGAAATGATGATTAGGCTTTTAGCTAAACTAACCATAAGTTACCCCTGTTGATACATGTCTAGCAGTATTGTTGCGAGTATTTTTAAATACTCATTCTTTTCCCTAATATTTAATTGCAGGTAATAGCAAAGGTGTACAGAACACGAGTGACAGAACGTTGTTGTATGAGCCATGGAATTCGTAGAATAAATTAAACTTCCGCTTTTCGATGTGTCTGAGCTTCTTTCTTTGCATTTTGAAATGTTTTTATTTTAGAACTGGTTTTGCACTTGAGGTCTTTATTGAAATGACTAAATTTTCTTTATTCTTGTTTTAACTGGGATCCCTAGCTGAAAGGCCATTTTGATTAAATATGTAACGACCATACATTTCATGACTAAATCCTAGGGTCATTACCACATGCATTGCATGTTTACTTTTATGGAACAACGATGAAAACGACGCTAGAGTAAAACAAGCTTAGAAAATCAACAGGACTTTTCAACTTGGGATCCCAGTTAAAATAGAAACAAATAAAACTTAAACCATTTCAATAAAAATCTAAAAAACGAAACAACTCCTAAAACAACACATAACAAAATTGTAAAGACGAATGAGTTCAAAATCATGAAAAGTGAAAGTCTATCCTATGCAATTCCATGGCTTATCCAGCAACGTTCCGTCACACGTTCTGTACACCCTTGCCTTTACCTGCATTTACATATTAGGGAAAAGAATGAGTATTTACAGATACTCAGTAAGCAACAATACCACTAGTCATGCATCAACAGGAGTAACATGAGGTAAATTCAGTTAAGGGCCTAATGGTCATTTCATGACTTTTCATTTCATTCAACAAGTTGTATGGGTCACGTGGTCAATTAATCCTCCTAGGGGTGTACACAGGTCGGTTTGGGCCAGGTTAGGGGTCAATTTTGGACCAACCCGAAAATTCGGGTTGGTAAAACTTCCAACCCAATCGGTTCCATTTATGAAGGTAACCCAACCCAACCCAACCCAAATTGTCCGGGTTGGGTCACCGGGTTGTTGTTGTTGTTTTTTTTTTAATATTAAAAATAAAAAACATGATTCCTGCTGAAATTAAAATTACTAAATGAGAGCTTCTTGGTCTGCCTGAAATTAAATTTAAAAACCCATAAGCTTCTTTCAAAGAAGTTCATTGCTAAATGAGTTGTAGCTCTCAAATTGTATATGAATACTGAACATACATATAAAAAACTAATAATTAAAAACATTCAAATGTCTTTAACCTAGATAGCAAACATCGTTCCTAAATGTTTCAATTACAATCATCACAATATAAACTTAAAAATAAACCATAATCATAAAAAAAGAAAAAAAAGAGAAAGAAAGTTCAATAATACAACAAATATTCTATTACAACAAGAGAATTGACACCACCATGAGCCAAACATTAATTCTTGAGCTTTCACCTTTTAATGCGAAGTCCTGAAAGTACAAATACAACAAACAAAATTTAAGATTAAAAAGAATTGTACATAACAAAAGAATTGGATATTTATCAATATAATGATAGAAGAGCTTACTCTTCATATCATCAATCCACTCGAATCCATTAATTTCCAACAACAGAGGACGATGTAATATCTGAAAAAATAAACCAAACCAAACAGAACTAAATATATATTATTCGATCATAGTACACTTTAAAGTTTAGAACCACAACAATTAGAAAATAATTTAATTACCTGACTCAATCTTATCATAAGTCTCTAACTCTTCAAGCTATGGAGGAAGATCTAATAACATTGAGTTGCCTCGAATCCAATTTTGCGTACATATCAAAGCCTCCACCATTTTAGGAGTCAAAGAACTTCTAAAGGAATCAAGGACTCGACCCCCCGTACTAAATGCAGATTCAGAAGCCACAGTAGACACAGGAACAACCAAAACATCTTGGTCAATTTTTGATAAAATGCGGTATCTATGACCATTCACTTTCCACCAATACAAAACATCAAAACTATCATTAAGTTTCTCATTCTTGTCAGACAAATATCGATCCAAGTCATTCTCCATTTCCAATGAACTCTCCTCTTCTCTTCTTCTCTTATAACCCATCTGTATATCAGTATCTTCATCATCTACAGTGTCTATACTAGTGACAACGCTTGATTGTTGAGAACCACCACCACTATCAGTAGTAGTACTACTACTACCTCGTTTGGTTTTGTCATGAGATTTGTAAAATTCATACAAACGATATAAATATATCTTGACATTCTCAACCATCTCTTTAACCACACTAGCATTATCATAAACAGTAGAAAAGGAATACGACACATAATCCAACTTGTAACGAGGATCAAGCACCACAACAATAAATAACAACTTATTAATCTTTTCAACTGAACCATAATACTTGTCAAACTTTTTCTTCATATTGGAAGCCATATTGCATAGAATAGAGTTAGGATTTCTGCTCCACTTCATTAAACTAAATTGAATACCATAAAGTTGATGAAAACCAACATTAGAAGTCACATACAAAGAACCACTTATTTTATTAGTGGCATCATAAAACTTCTTCAAGAACTTAACAAACACCTTCACATTTTCCCAATCAAATGTAGTTGGTGGTCCCAATCTTTTATTTCCATGGTCATCTTCCTCGAAATAATCAACAAAATCTGACTCCATTTTCTCTTCCTCCAAAATTTTAAAAGCTTTCTCAAATTTGATTGCATGATCAAGCATTAAATAAGTAGAATTCCACCTAGTTGACACATCTAAACAAACAAGAGCCTTACACTCAATTTTCTCTTATTTCACACAAGCTTTAAATGTTGTCAATCTTTTAGGTGATGATCGAACATATCTTACTGCATTACGAACACTCGCAATAGATTCATGCATGTCCTTCAACCCATCATTCACTATGAGGTTAATTATGTGAGCACAACACCTCATGTGTAATAGTTCTCCATCTAGGAAAACATATTTCCAACTTTTCAATCTTCTCTTAATATAACAAATAGCCACATCATTAGAACTTGCATTATCAACAGTGATGGAAAAAACTTTGTCAATCCCCCATTCCAACAAACAAGTCTCAATCACCTTACCAATAGTCTCTCCCTTATGATTAGCAACTTGACAAAAGTTCAAAATCTTCTTATTCAGACGCCATTCAGAATCAATAAAATGTGTAGGGATTACCATGTAGTTAACATTTTGTAATGAAGCCCAAGTGTCAGTTGTAAGACAAACCCTTTGAGAGTTTTTAACTAAAAATGTTCTCAACTGCTTTTTCTCTTCAAGATAAAGCTGAAAAACATCTCTAGCTATTGTTACTCTCGATGGAATGTCAAACTTAGGACACGAAATACTACAAAAGTGTCTAAAACCCTCATTCTCTATACGAATCTGAAAGGCAGCTCATCAATAATTATCATCTTAGCACATGTTGTTCCTACACGCTTGATGACTAAACAATGTTGTCACAAAATTACTAGCACTACCTCCTTTTCCATCATTAGAAGGAACAAGTGTTAAGGTGGTTTGTCCTTTTTCTTGTTCTCTATGTGGATACTTTTTACATTGATTTCTTAAGTGCTTCCATAAAGTGCTAGTTCCACAACTATTAGTGTCGCATGCATAATCCTTGTCACAATAATTACATTTACACCTAGCTCCATCGTTAGCACTCACTTCAATTTTTGTGAAATGATCCCATACAGAAGAAGTTTGTTTACTAGGTCTCTTTTTATTAGACTTTGGAGGTAAAGGTAATGGTGGTTTAGGACTAGGAGTGGGAGTCTTGCTAATATCGGGAGCAGGAGTTTCGTCATTACATTCATTACATCCACTTGCATTTCCACTACTGCTGTCCATCTATAAAATAAATTAAACTAAAATAAATAACAACCAACTAACACAAACAATCTCATATATAAAAATACACAAACAATCTCATAAATAAAAATACACAAACAAACAACCCATAGATAAAAAAAATACACAAGCCTTAAGTACATGCACAATACAAAAAAATTAAAAATCAATAACTTAGTATGACTTAGACAAGTTTTATTTTCATTTTCTGATTTGATTCAAGTTTTATGGCAGAAAACTGGAGTTTTAATATAACTTAGACAACTTTAACTCACAATGAAATTAGACAGGGGTGATTTTTCTTGTGTCTGACTCCTTGGTGATTAACTGATTATTGACGATCTGCAAAGTAAACATAGTATAGTAGAGCCATTAACAGATTATAAATTCAAAATGTGTCATAAAATTGTATTTTGAGTTCAAATCAGAACTGTTGTGTTTTGAAACTAATTGAGTTCAAAATGTGCCATGACTAATTGAGTTCAAATCAGAACTGTTAATGCGTCTAGCTCAAAATATATGGTGCTCAATTAAAGCTACCAACTGAAGACTATATATATATATATAAAGTTATCCAAAAAATTTTGATGATCAAGTAGGCAATATCATTATTTGTTGGAAGCTTTGACCAGGCCAAACTATATGGCTCATTTTTTATTATCAAAATATGAAATTATTATTATGTATTGAATGTTTTTAAGTTGTATTTGGATTTTTTGTTGTTGTGAGTTTGTACCTTTCTTGATTTTGTGGCTGAGTTGTGAATGTTTCTATGATTTAGTTTTGAGTCGCTTTGTTGGTTGATTTTTTTTGTGATATATTGGTTTTGGTTGGTTATTCAAACAATTTCTAATTTAGAGTTCATTTCGGATGTATATAAGTGAAAATGAATTTTTCTACAAATGTTATGTAAATTATGTTCTAAGTCTAAAAACTTTATCTTATATAATCTATTTTGGTTTGTAAGCTTTACATCAAAAGTTTAGTCATTATTGCCAAATATATTCATTCTTCATTTAACAGAAATCTATGGTTGCCAGAGTTTAATTAAAGGACTTGATTAATTTAGATTAGAAGCAAACAAGCAAATTACAGAGCAAGAGAAACTAGGAATATTCTGAGTTTAGCCCAAGAATTAGTTAAGACCCAGATGTTTGGAACTATTTTATAGAACTGCTCATATTTTCTTTTTTTTTTACAATGCTCACAAGTTACCATGCACTAATTATCCATTCCTAGCCTATGTTTTTTTTGTTGTTGTTTTTAAGAACATTGAAAGGCTCTTCTTCTCAAGTTAGGAGACATTCAAATAATAACTTTTTTTTTTTTTATAATAACACAACTGAATACTTTAAGACGATAAAACTTACCCAAGCATGTTTTCTACATTAAAAACAAAAGACAAGACCAACTTCCTAAATTCATTCCAAAATAGCACATTAGTCTTTGTCTCATGTTTAATAAATTATTAGAATTAACTTCAATCCAAAAATCTTCAACTTGGTGAAGCTGAATGGTGCAAACAATTTGTGGTCCAAACCAAAATATAAACCAGAGAATAAATACAAGAGAGACAGAAAGCAAAACCGCTTCTAAGAGTGAAGACTGTCCCCACAAACCAACACGGGGTCCTTTTAGCATGTTTTGTCCTCACTCACATGCTTCCTAGGAAAATTCCCAGGAGGTCACCCAACATAGAACTTCTCCAAGCCAAGCACGCTTAACTTCAAAGTTCCTATGATTGGGCCACCGAAAAGGAAGGTGCACCTTGTTGGTATAGGTAGTATCTATCAATTCTTTTAAGCATGTGACGCCCGACGTTAGGAGGGGTACATGAATGAACCGAGATCACATCCGAATGAGAGGGATCTTGAGGACATGAAAGTATAGTCAAGATAAGCTAGGATCTGCTGCAAATTTAGAGGGCCGAAAACGTAAAAAAGAGGTAAGATTTGAGAGACAAACCTGTAATTCTCCTTGGTAGCAAAAGGGGAAGCTTAAAATTCCAAAACGGAAGGAGGGAGAGGTCGGGGATCTGCGATGAAGTGAAACCATGAGAGTGGACTTTATTATTGGGTATTTTATACTCACAAACACACATAAATCAGAGATAGAGGACAGAAAATCAAACTTGATTTTACCTTCAAGAAATCGAAGGCGGAGGCGGTGGGACTCGAACGTATGCGGAGGGAGATGGACGGAGAAGGACGGGGACGGCTGAAGGTAGAGCGGCGACGACCGGAGTAAGAGTGAGCGGTCGGAATCGGCGGGGCGACGACAATGTAAGGAGAGTGGCGTTCGGCGTGAGGGGGGGTTGTGCGTTCGGTCGAATGAAGAAGAAATGATGTTTTTAGGGTTTAAAAACTTATCTCTGCCGATACAGTCACTTATGGCGTCGGTAGAGACAAAAAAAAAAGGCTCTCTCGACGCTGTAGTTATCCACGTCGAGAGAAATCTATTTCTGCAGACGCCATAAGTTACTGCATCGGCAGAGCCAAAAATAAAAAGTCTCTCTCGACGTTGTAGCCATCTGCGTTGAGAGAGACTTATTTCTGCCGCCGTGATAAGTGCCTGCGTCGGCAGAAATCCATTAAAATTGCTTCTGCCCACGCCGTTGTTTACACGTCGGCATACACCCCTTATCTCGACGCGTGTTTGCGTGTCGGGAGAAATATGTGTCGGCAGAGACCTTTTTTCTTGTAGTGTGTATACAAAACAATACCACCATTTAAATGTAAGAGAAAAAAAAAACATATTTTGAAAGATGGGTTATTTTATTATTGGAAAAAAAAATGAGAGACGTGTAGAAGAGTAACAAACGGAAGAACAAAATCGGGTCAAAATCAATTTCCAGTTGAGATCGACGCTAAGCCGTTCAAGCTCGCATCTGGTAAACAAACAGAAAAAAAGAAAAACCCAATAGATCTAGAAAGATAAGATAATTAAAAATGAACTAATTTCTTAACAAAAAAATCTGGGTTTTTTAAAACTGAATCATGTAAAAGTTCAAAATAAACTGGGAGTGGAAGGCCATGGAAGCTGGAATGAATGAGAAAAAAGAAGATAAGGCATAGAGAGAAATTATACCAAAAAACAGACCCGTGCCATAAAATCTGGAAAAACGACCAAAAAACAAGCAGACCCGTGCCATAAAATCTGGAAAAACGACCAAAAAACAAGCAGACCTGTGCCATAAAATCTGGAAAAACGACCAAAAAACAGAGTTTCAAAAAAGAAAAAAAAAGAAAGGAGAAAGTTAAAGTGTAAAACTAAACTGACCTTGATGGCTTGGGGGAGTTGCGTTTTAAACGGCGGGAGGAACCACGTCACGGCGTGGAAATCTCAAAGGGAGTTGGGAGGGAAAGGTTGAAGACGACGAAGAAGATGAAGAAAAACCAGAGTCGAGCGGTGGGCGTCGTGAAGAAAAAGAAGAAGAAAAATAAGAAGAGGTCGTGGGCGACGTGAACTGAGGGAAGAACAACTGAGAGTCTCAATCGTTAAAATGAAGAAGAAGAAAAACGAAGGGTTTAGGCGCAGGCAGCGTGGTGACTCATTCAGACGAATGAAAGGAGAAAATGATGAGTTGCCCTAATATATATATATATATATATTAATATTAGCGGGTCGGTTCGGGTTGGACCGAAAAATAATTTCTCGAACCCGCGACCCGGCCCGAACCGACCGGTTCCAAGATTTTTCAACCCAACCCAACCCAACCCTTATAATTTGTGTTGGGTTGTCCGGGTTTTTCAGGTCATCGGATTCGATGAATAGCCCTAAATCCTTCTATCATACGTTTGCCAACTCACTGGAGGTGCATGATAGCGAGCATAGCTCGCTAGTTTTTCCTAATTAATTTAGCTAGTCTTTTATAATTTATTGGCCAAAATGATGCGTTTTTGTGTTGTATTTGTAGGAAATAAATATTGGAGCTAATTGCGTGTTCGGGACATGAATAAGGGCTAAAAGATCGAAAAAGGATCAAGCTGGAAGAAGTCAAATTCAGCCCAGCTGATTTAAAAAAAAAAAAAAAATCATAGCGTCGCGACGCTCTAGGCAAATTTTCCAGATCCGCAGTATCGCGACAGCGTCGCGACGCTGTCCATAGCGTCTCGACGCTGTCGACAGATTTTCTATAAATTCATCCTTTTGTGCTACGAATTGGGGGAGTCCAATTGGTTAGATTTTAGCCCTAATTTCGACTAGAGACCTTTGGTGGGAGCTGAAGCAAGGCCAAGGAGCGGGAATCAAGCGAGAAGACGTGGAGATCGTGACGGGGACGTGTCGGTTTCGACGGATTCGAGTTTTCCTTCCTTTTTCCCTTACCTCTTGTAGTTTTTATGACTTTTCTTTCAATTAGTGTTTGTGGTTTAAAGACTATAAATTGCTAGTTGTTTGTCTTAGGGATTGATGTAGATGTTTTAGTTTGTTGGATTAATTTGTGGTATGAATATGCATTTATTTTACTTATGTAATTATGGTTAAATGCTTTCAATTACTTGATCACTAGTTGAATGATTTGAGTGTTGAATCTTGCTCGGGAGAGAGGATTTGGCCTAAGACTTACTTTATTTAATTGCATGACTAAAGTAGAAATTCTAAGTTTGTGACGGGATTTGGAATAACTTTAGTGTTTGTGACGGGATTTGGAACAACTACATCAAAATTTGATGCGCAATTTGCTGCAAGTGTACGGGTCAAGTAATAATATAGTGTTTTCGTGTAAAACGAGTGTCGTCCTCTGGATTGGTTTTCTAGCAAATTAAGTAACATGAATACTTTTGTCCAATTTTATTTAGGGAGCCAAACTGAATGAAAAAGATAGATCTAAAAACAAAAAGCATAAAATAAAGGTGGAGACTCAAAGGGAAAGACTCTTAGGGAATTGATTTCGTTATTTAAGATTGAGGATTGATTAATAGGAATGAATTGATCGTGCAATTATTCTACAAGCCAAGGAAACTTTTATCACGATTACCTCTCCCGAGTATAATTGATTCTCATGCATATAACTAACTTGATATCCCTATCTAAGTTCATTAACATGCAAGGCATTATTCGGTTTAATCCTTGTTATACTTCTAGAGATATTCCAAATCCCGTCACAAACTTAGAATTTCTACTCTAGTCATGCAATTAAACAAGGCAAGTCTTAAGCCAAATCCTCTCTCCCGAGTTAGATTCAACACTTAAATCATTCAATTAGTGATAAAGTAATTGAAAGCATTACACAAAATTGCATGCATAAAATAAAAGCACATTCATACCAATAATCAATCCAACAACTAAAACAACTACATCAAACCCTAAGACAAAAACAACTAGAAATTCATAGTCTTTAAATCACAAACACTAATTGCAAGAAAAACCATAAAAACTACAAGAGATAAGGGAAAGAGAAAGGAAAACTCGAATCCGTCAAAACCGGCACGTCCCCGTCACGATCTCCATATCTTCTCGCTTGATTCCTGCTCCTTGACCTTGCTTCAGCTCCCACCAAAGGTCTCTAGTCAAAATTAGGGCTAAAATCTCACCAATTGGACTCCCCCCAATCCATAGCACAAAAGGATGAATTTATAGAAAATCTGCCGACAGCGACAAGACGCTATGGATAGCGTCGCGACGCTGTCGCGATACCGCGGAACTGGAAAATTTGTCGAGAGCGTCGCGACGCTATGAATTTTTTTTTTTTTTTTTTTTTAAATCAGCTGGGCTGAATTTGACTTCTTCCAACTTGATCCTTTTTCTATCTTTTAGCCTTTATTCATGTCCCGAACACGCAATTAGCTCAAATATTTATTTCCTACAAAAACGCATCATTTTGGCCAATAAATTATAAAAGACTAGCTAAATTAATTAGGGAAAACTAGCTAGCTATGCTCGCTATCAGTGCACGTGCGAGAATCAAGCGGGATCTCAACTCCTACTGATGGTAGAAGGCACCCAGTCAGTGGAGTCGAGTCTCACCCATCAAGGCACCTAAGAGCGCATAACACTCTAACTACCATCTCACTAATGGAGCATCCATGGGTTTTTGTCGGAACTTTACTTCCACAGTGTTAGTAGATGGCACATAGTCTGCGAAGCCAAGTTCCGCCCATTAAACTCCCCATCTCAGTCCATAAACATCTTAGTCCTAGAAGATTAATTACCATGACCCTTACTAAGATAAAAAAAAAAGTTCGATCTTTTCCCTATTAGGACCCTTTGCACCTAGCATGACTTAATTGCAAACTAACCCACCATCTCCTTCTCCTAAAGTGTGTTTCTGAAAGCTAATCTAACAAGTTCACGCCACATCACAACTCATCTCATTCTAGCATACGCAAAAGCAAAGATCATAACTAGCATCCAAATACCAAGCAGAAACACCACCGTCTTCCAACTGCCAACATGTAATACCAGCCTCCCATAATATGGGACAACAATGCATTCACATAAATTGGGTCCTACTATATCATGGTACAATTATTTACTTACAGTCGCTCTCATACTTGCAAAATTATACGATATACAAATTATTTTATTCTCACTCAATTCAGCCCAACCAAACAAGTAACAATTCATAACCTGAAAACTCAATTGACCAATCCAATATACAACTATAGTCCAAAGCAGTAAGTTACTTACATTACTAATTCAGAATCACAACAATTGGCTTGACCCACAAGTTTTTCCTAGCCACCAACAATCCCTAATAATTTAAATAATAATTTAGGTCCCAACACAGTACTGACAAAGTACAAAAACACCGCAGCTTAGGGCAATTGAAACCTTACCCAACCAGTCCTTTAGGAAACAATGCTGGAAATTTCGGCAGCGACGAACAGATCTGAGTGGCGGCGACGAAAAGATCTGAGAGATGGCAGCGCATAGATTTGAGCGAGCGAAGGTGGCGCTCGTGTGGTTGGCTGAAAATAGTGGCGGTGTGCAGCGCGACTTTATGAGGTCGGATCTAGGTGACGGCAGAGCGACAGATCAAAGGCGCGACGACACCGACTGCATAGGTGGCGGTGGCTCGTGGTCGTTGCAGTCGAGAGAGAGACCCATTAGAGAGAGAAACCGAGAGCTTGAGGGAAGAGAGAGAGAAAGAGAGCTGTCTTACCGGAAGGCGCGATGGCAGCGGCGGTTCGTGACAACAAGAGGAGACAGAGGGCAACGGCGGTTCGCGATGATGATCGGATTTTACAGTAGAGAGAGAAGGTGAGGCCGAGGGAGAAAGAGACAAGAGAGAGAGAGAGAGAAAGAAAGAAACTTACCGCCGCCGTCGGCGTCCGTCGTGGTGATCGGAGAAGAGAAACAGAGGGCGGCGGCGGCGAGAGGCGACGGCGACGGCGACCAAGTTTGCTGAAGGAGAGAGCGAGCGAGGGAGAGAGAGATATCGGGGGAAAGAGAGAAAATTCTTTTTTCCCCCTCCCTCCTGACCGGGTAAAAGAAAACCCATTTTCTTCCTTTTTTTTTTTAAATTTATTTGGGTTGTTACAAAATAAGCTTGATTTTCATTAAATGTTTGTTTCTATCACCGTTCTCTAAAAGCAAGTAGGTAATGCATGTGGTAATGGCCCTAGAAGTTAGTCATGAAATGTAAGGTCGTTATATTATTCCACATTTAACAACATTTGTAGAGTGAAAGATTTGAACTTCTAATATCTTATCGAGGATATATGTCTTACTTAGTATTCGCTCAAATTGACATATGACATGTTAAATATCATTTTTCAAGTGATAGTATTGATAATAAGCTAATTGAACTAAAAAAAAAATAACAAGAAATTTGTTTATTTATTTGTGTGCATGAGTTTTTTTTTTTTCTTTTTTAAATTCTACGATATGGAATTAGGAGATTCGAACTCATGACTTTTTGGTCATAAATACATACTTTATGCTAGCTGAGTTGTGCTATTGACTTGTATGCATGAGATTTCGTTAGCAAAATTTTAGGATTTGGATTACTGCCAAATATTTGCATGTATGAAATTCTAAAGATTTCTAAATTTTAAGATTTGGTTTACTGCTAGATATTTGTGAGTATGAGATTTGATTGCGCATAATTTTAAGATTTGGTTTAATGCTATTTCAAATGTTTCCGAAATATTATGTATTTGCATATATGAAATTCTAAAATTTTCTAAATTCGATTAAATATTATTTGAAAGTTTGATTTGTTGAAAAAACTTAATCTAAGTTTTTTTTTTTTTTTTCTTTTTTTTCTTTTCGTTTTCAAGTTTTAAACCTGCCTCAATTTTGAATAAGTTTTAATTATCTCATAATTTTAAGAAATCTTATTTATTTGTATGTATGAGATTTAGTTGTTTAAGATTTATTTTTGTAAATTTTTTTTAACCACCCATAATTTTGATTTTGCCAATTAGTTGATTTATGAGATTTAAGTGAATTTGAGATTTTTTTTAATTACTCTATAACTACAAGATTAAAAAAAAAAAAAAAAAATAGAGAAAGATACTTTTTGATCCCTGAGTTTTGAGGAATATGTGTGATTGGTACATGAGTTTTCAAAATGGATCTTTTTCGTCCCTAAGTTTGAGAAATATGTTTAAAAGGTCATACGTTTTTAAAATTGACCTTTTTAGCCCCTAAGTTTTAACAAATTGGTTTAAAAGGTCTCTCATATTAATTTTTTCAATTTTTTACATTAAAATTTTTTAATTTTTTCATTTAAAAAACTATCCAATATTAAAAAAATAATAAAAAAATATTAAATTGAAAAAATAATATGAGAGATTTTTAAACTTATTTCTCAAAACTCCGGGACTAAAAAGGTCTATTTTGAAAACTTAGGGACCTTTTAAATCTTTTTCTCAAAACTCAGGGACTAAAAGGTCTATTTTGAAAACTTTGGGACCAAACGCACATATTTCTTAAAATTCAGGGACCAAAAAGGTATTTTTCCAAAAAAGAAATTGTTAGGAGGCATTTTAGTCCTTTGATCAATCCTATTTAATATTCGAATATATTGTTTGACTATTTTTCCAATACAAATAGTCGTTTGACCATATTTCAAAAGTCGCATTTAAATTTGGTCCATCATGTTGTTAATCCTAAAGATTATATTTTTAAAAAGAGATCCCTAAAGATTATTGGAATTTTTTTTCATAATCTCCCATTTGATTGTTTTGTGCCCAAATAAATGAAACCTTTGGTCCATTGTTTTTCACTTTTAAGGGATAGTTATAAAGGTAGCATAATTTGATTAAATGTTATAAAAATAATAAGTAAACAATTATTCAAATATAGAAAAATAATAAAAATACATAAATTAGTAGTTAATTGATATCTAAGGCCCCGTTTGATAACCATTTGGTTTTTGGTTTTTGAAAATTATGCTTATACATACATAGTTCCACCCATGAGTTTCTTGGTTTTAGTATCAATCATCTACCTTGTTTTCAAAAACCAAGTCTAATTTTGGAAACAAAAAAAAGTAGTTTTCAAAAACTTGTTTTTGTTTTTAAAATTTGGCTAGGAATTCAAATGCAACCTTAACTAGAATGAAAGCGGGAATTTAGGAGAAAACAAGCATAATTTTCAAAAACCAAAAACCAAAAACCAAATAGTTATCAAATGGGGCCTAAATTAATGATCAAGTTATGCAAAATTAAAGATTACCACATAATATAAAACATATTCATTAAAAATTAAATTACACTATAAAAAAATATACTAGATTTATAGTTATTTTAGAAAAAAAAATTATATTTACAAAAATTTTTAACAAATGAAAATCCTATTTGGTATGCAATTCAAATTCTATTTCATGTTTTTCGATGGATTGAATTTAGTGAATATGCGTTTGGCAATGTTTTTTCTGAAAACTGTTTGCAAGATTCTATGACCCAAATAGTGAAAATTTTGAAAACATTTTTTTTAATGTTTATAGATCTTGAATTTGAAATTTTAAAATGTTTAAATAAATTTAAAAAGATAAAAACTTTGATAAATATAGTATTTCAAGTTTTGAACTTAATTCATTTTTGTTAAATTAAAAAATATATAATATAATGCATTAGAAATTATATGATATTGTAAATTAATAATTATACAAAATTTATAACCTAGAACATATTTATAAATAATTAATAATAGGTTATATTCAACTTTAATATTTAGTTGATAACTACAACTAATTTATGGTTTCTAAATATATTATCAAACACATCTTGAACAAATTTTAAATTAGGATCCAATTTCTAAATCTGCTATCAAACATATATATCTAAAAACATGAAATACAACTAACCTGTTTTCATTGAATCCCTTGTCTTCAAATCTTTACTTATCACAAACCAAACGCATCCGAAACTATTCGTTCAAATGTACAAGATATTTTGACTATATCCATAATCATTTTAATCATCTTGTGTACAAAATTGTTAAATATGCCCTCTTCCATACAAGTATGTTTTATTTGAAGATGAAAACATCTTTTAAGCTACGATGTTGGACTATCAAAGAGGCTTTCTTTTCAAATGAGAAATTCCCCCATTACTTTGTTGAGCAAAAGCTTATAGTATTTTCAGCTGTTTAAGTCAAAAGTCATTATTTTCCAAAAAAAAAAAAAAAGGTAAAAAGTCTTTTTTTTTTTTTTTTTTTGAAAAAAAAAGGTCAAAAGTCATTAACTTGTAAAAAAAATAATTAAAAAAAAGGTCAAAAGTCATTAACTCCTTTTTTTATGATATATTGGGAAAATAAAAAGTGCAAGAGAGGAGAGGACTGTCCTCTCAATTCACTTGATGCAAAATGGGCTAAAAAGGCTATAAAAAGGGTGGCTGTAAAAAAATTGATTGGAATAATATTTCAAGCACAAACAAAAGAAAATTAAAGATATAGTGGTAATGGATCATTTAAGCAAATAATATACTAATTAATTAATTATGATACAAATAATCATAAGACACCTAACAACTTTAAAAGGTATAATTAAAAGTGATTACTTCTTTAATCAATGAATAAGGGAATAAAAGAATTTCTAATGATGCTATATCTCTGGTCAATAGCACAAAAAATGAAACAATAATAATTCCAAGTTCTTAGACCAGTTAAGCAATTCATTATAGAATATATAGTTAAATATATGATTTAGATCCTAATCTTTGTGTCATTTTCTAATTTTATCCTTAATTTTTTTAAAGAAAATATTCACTTGTGTATCCTTTCATCAATCTAATCTTTATTGTCACTATATGTATTTAGAAAAGGATGAAGTTTAAATTACTATAAAAAATTAATTTATATCTCTAAACTTTATAGTTGTATCAATTAAAACCTCATACTAATAATTGTATCCGTTTAAACCCTAAATTTTTATAATTAAATCAATTTAGACTCTCCGTTAGTGATTTATAACTATTTTAATTAGATTTCATTTAAAATCAATTGAAGACCACCTAAATGAAATCATTATTCTCCCCAAATATTAGCAAACTAGTAAATATATATATATATATATATATATATATATATATATATATATATATATATTAGCACATAATCCATCCTAAGTAAGTAGAAAAAAATAGAGGAAGAAGAGAGAAGATGAAAAACCCACTCGTATTAATGAAAGTCACTACTATCCATTTGATTCCAACATTTCTCTTTAATAATTTATGTTAATCCCTACATTTAAATTAAGCCTTAAACACATGTGAGAATTATGCATTGACGATTTTAAAATTAAATCCTAATGAAAGATCTAAATTGATACATTTATGAAAGTTTAAGAATACAACCCCAAAGTTTAGAAGTATAATTAATTTAATTTCCCCCTCCTCCTTTGTTAGTTCTTAGTATAAAAATATTTTTAATAGGTCCCTTTTCTATAATGACAAAAATCATTTTGAGTCGAGAAAATTTCTACGAATCATATCTCTTGAGATGGGTAGGTGAATTATTTTTCAATGTTTCTTTTACAACATGTGGGTGTGGGAGACTCAAACCACAGACATCTTGATCATTAGTACGAGCTTTTTGCCAGTTGAACTATGTTCATGTTGGACAAATCTGTTTCATGTAATATATATGATACTTCCAATTCTTACATGTATATTAGACATCTATTTTAGAATTAAAACTTTTAAAAAGGACATAAATTACACATAGATTTAGACAGAATATTATCCAAACTTCCTGATTAGAAATTCCCCTGTGGTCAATTGAGTAAAAAAGGTGGAGCATAAATGATGAGAAGACTAGAGTGATTAGTCAGATAAAAAGAAATTGACTTCAACTTCAAGTCTCATTTGTCAAACCTATGACTAACAAGCCTCATAGGGTTTCATTTTTCAACCATTATATTTCCTCTTTTGTCACAAGAGGGAATTGGATTTCATGCATGTATATATCCTATGACAAATCAAATCTAACTACTATTTTTTTCAAGAGAAAATGACATGCATTATTAAGCTTATTTGTGTAGAATAAGATGTGCAATCAACCACTATGTCTAGTTTGCGTCAAGAAAAAATAGTAGAATCTTCAGTAATATTTGGATGGAGAGAAATAATAGAATCTTCAATAACAAGGTGCGGTTCTCATAGTTGTCACTAGGAGGATATCATCGCTCAGGCAACCTTCTAAGGTACCAAATCGAAGCGTTTTACTGATTATGAGACTTCCTAATTTGGCATCTCTTATATGTTTCTCACATACTTGAATAAAAGTATACTCTTTCTAAAATAAGAAAGTTACACCTAATTACCTAACCTTGGTGAGATAAAAGAAAGTTACACCTAATTACGTTAAGTCATAGTCCAACCATGCATTATTAAGCTTATTTGTGTATAATAAGATGTGCAATCAACCACTACGTCTAGTTCGTCAAGAGAAAATAGTAGAATCTTCGATAATATTTGGATGGTGAGAAATAACAAAATCTTCAATAACAAGGCCGTGTGGTTCTCATAGTTGTCACTAGGAGGATATCATCGCTCAAGCAACCTTCTAGGGTGCCAAATCGAAGCTTTTTACTGATTATGAGGCTTCCAATATAATTCTAAATTGACATGCTTTTATGTAATTTGGCATCTCTTATATGTTTCTCATATTCTTAAATAAAAGTATCCTCTTTCTAAAATAAGAAAATTACCTAACCTTGGTGAGATAAAAGAAAGTTACACCTAATTACGTTAAGTCATAGTCCGAGCAAGTAACAATAAAATCATATATTTGTCCCAAGTGGGTTTGCAAGAGCCCAAGTGATACGAGAAGTCTTCTAAATCTAAGAGGCTCGTAGACAACGATGAATGTGAGACTAGAAAGTCCTAAGTGAGTCAAAGGGAGACCAACCATATACAAACAAACCCTATAGTTCGGTTTAAGTTAGAGACTAGGTTACCAATTGACTCAAGTCATCTTGTCTAGCTAATACCTCAAACTATGCTAAAAGCCCATAAGAGCACGAGGCCGTCAAGAAGGTCACATAATTAGACATCATTCAACCACCTTATATGGTGTTAGCTAGACCAGATACCAAGATTGACAAGAATGTGCATTAGATACTGTGCTATTGTACTCTAATATGACCCAATACATCACATCCACAACCCCTCTACCACCCATGATGTCCTAACAAGTCCTAGATGCAATTGTGATTTTGGTGCAACTTGCAAAGGTTGACACCTAAGTTCAAATCATGTCTTGCCAAAGTACAAGTCTTGTCACCTCCCTACCAAGCTACTTAAATAATCAACGTGCTTTTACTTCCCTTTTTATATACAAATAACCAAAAGATCTTTTTTTTAAAAAAAAAAAAAATGTATAACCTCGAAACTCGACCAGGTCCCAAAAATCTGTTAAATTCGAAACTCGACCAGGTCGAAGCTTAAAGGCTGTTTGGCAAACACCACTCTATGTCCAACCCTGCATTCTCCTCCAACATTGTTTTTTTCTCTAGATCATACACCTGAGTCCAAACAAAACCATAAGTTATCACAGGACGATCCACATGCAGGAAAACTTGCACGTCTGGTTCTGGTCGAAAACCCTGGTATGCTGTACTTAATATGTGTAGGTCCCTGTAATTCGAGTCAGCAGATATGCCCTCCACATATTTCATTGTCTCTAAACACATCTAAAGCCCTTCAAACACAACCAAAAACAAAAAGGAAAGCAAAAACAAACATAACTAAAAAGCTTAACCAGGTGAAGTACTCCATCTTCTCGATCATCTTGGGCATGACATGATAGAAAGAAAGGCACACTTAGCCAAGAATGGAATTGCCGGCCACAAACAAGAAGCTGCATTACATCAAAATCCAATGATTGCCGGCAATTCATCCTTGGCTTAGCAGTCCTCTCTTCCTTTCTCATGCAATGCCTTAAACGATTTACATTTGATTACTGCACAGCCAGCTGCTGAAGTTTTTTCTCTGCAAACACACATATTTATAGTGTCTTTAAAGTGGAAGGGACCCTATAAATTATGGGCGAAAAAATTTATGATAGACATATATTCTTATTCGATTGAGACCATTGTCACCTCCAAAAGAAAGAGCACTTTGGACACTAAATTAATCTTTTGCAGATATGGTCAGCCCACACTTTTCGACCCAAAACAAAACAAGATTCTGAATGAAGAATAAGAATATAAGAGAAAAAGGGGGAAGAAGAGAGTGGGAGGGTTGAGGGCTGAGGGGAGAGGGTGCTTCATGTCTGGTATATAATAAGGCTATGGTTAACATTAACCCTAAAAAGATAACAAGCTTTAATTTCAGCAACACAAGTTTGTTTTTTATTGGTAGAAATATTCAATCTTCGTTTCGGGTTAAATCCCTGAGCTTTCGAGTTTGTGTCTACAAGGTTCCTGAAGTTAAAAAGTGTCTGACAGATCTCTGAACTTTCGATTTTGTTTTTGATAAATTCCTTAAACTTTAAAAGTGTCTGATGGGTTTTTGAACTTTCGTTGGATCCTTTGATATATTGAAAAAAATTAAAAATTACCTGATATATTATAGGTTAAATTACAAGTTTAATCCCTGAACTTTCAGAGGTTGTGACAATTTGGTTCCTGAACTTTAAAAATTGTCAAATAATTTTCAATTTTGTGTCAAATAGGTCCTTGAAGTTTAAAAAGTATCCAATAGGTCATTAAACTTTCACTTTTGTGTCCAATAGGTCGTTCGACTTTCTATTTTTTTGTCTAATTAGTTCAGCTGAACTATTCAATATTTTTTAAAATTCACAGGTCTACTACATACAAAAAGTTGGAAGTTTGGGATCCCATAATATGCATAAAATTCAATTTTATATCTAAAAGATTAGTTAATTTTTAAAATCTCGAATATACCAGGGACTTATTAGACACAAAAATGAAAAGTTTAGAGATCTATTAGACATTTTTAAAAATCACGGACCTATTTGACACAAAATTGAAAGTTCAGAGGCCCATTAGATACATTCTAAAGTTCAATAACCTAATTGATAGAACCTTGAAAGTTTAGAAACTAAACTTGTAATAAAACCTATATTATATATCAAATTGAATTTTATAGATCCTAAACTTTTTCGTTTTGCATCTGGTGTGAACTTTAAACAACGTTGAATAGTTCAAAGACTTATTAAACACAAAATTAAAAATTCAAGGACCAAGCAAACTACGTACATGTTGAAAGACTAAACTCGTAATTTAACATTTTATTATTATTTTTATTATTATTATTATTATTATTTTGGTTTGATGTTGTCCTTTCAGTTTTCAATCGGCCAAATACACTCCACATTCCCAAAAACGGTAATGCAAAAAGGTAGATATTCCACCAAAATGGGAATGTAATTCTAGAAAAGTCGAAAGATTTGGCAAGCATGGGTTGTGGTTGTATACATTTATTAATTTTCTACTGTTTTTTTTTTTTTTTTTTCTTTTTAATTTCAATCACTTCATCTCTTCATTGATAGCTTCCTTTTCTTATCTGTTTCTTTTCCATAACTTTTTCTTTTTCTCTCTTTTCTTTTCTTTGTTTGTTTGTTTTTTCGGTTTAATAAAATATGTATGTAATAAAATGATTTGTCGTTTGTGAAACTCAATTGAAGAAAATAATGTTGAACATTTAGAAATCTTGAGAATGGGATTAGAAGTTTGAATTTTTGATTCAAATGGTTGAAGTAAACGATATTATCAAACGATGATGAATTTTAGTTTGCTTCGACCGAAGTTTCTAGTCGGTTAGACAAAGGAAAGATCTATGAGTACATGGTATATATGAAGTATTTTATATCGAATGGAGAATAAGAGTTGGCTCAGATAAGAGTAGACAGAGATATATAACTAATATTGAGAGGAGGTTCTCTAGTCGTTTGTATAAGGGGAAGATTGTTGAGACTGTGACCAAACTATCATCTAACCAAGTATTCTTGTGTGACCAAAATTTTGGCAATTTTTCTCATTTGGACGGTCTCATTTGTTTTTAGCATCCTAATATTTTCAAAGCCTAAAAGCTAGCTAGCACAACGTGTGTGAACGAAATATCATACCATTCGAGATGAGTCTCTGGTCACACAATAGGGAATCCACTTTTTCTTTCTTTCAAAATCTTTCGTTTTCTCGGTATACGCTCCGCACGAACAAAGTGAAAACAAAGCCACGGGTAGTTATTGCTTTGAATGAGAAAAAGAGTCTAACAAATAGAGAATTAAAAGTGATTTGTAATAAACAACAATAGAATGAAGACCAAAATTTCACTCAAAAATAAATTGCACTATACCCTATACCCTAAAACCAATTTAAGTAAACTTTTGCTGTTAAAATTTTTTTAAATCCAAACTATTTTTAATCATGAACAACAGAAATTAATGTTTGTATCTAATGAAAATATACTAGTTGATGTGAATCATCTTTTGTGGTTTATCTCAAAGCTCTCTTTATGTGAATTGATTTTTTTAGAACTTTCTTCTTTTTCTTTTTCTCTTTTTTTATCATAAACTTGGATGTTTTCTTTCAACAAAAGAATCACTAACCCTCAGAGAAATTATAATAATACTCTTTAAAATTTTCTCACAAATAAAACTCTCTTAATAGAAGAACAAGTAAACTATATACATATATAAGAGAGAGAGAGAGAGGGACAGAGCTTACCTTAATTAGAAGCCTCAGCCAACCATTACCATTTAAGGAAAGATTGGGAATGAAAAGTTTGATATGCTCATAAAAATAATATAAAAGATGCTCAATTAGTGTACTTTTACCACCACAGATTAGATTACTTTATAAAAAAAAATAACAAAATCCTCAAGATTTTAGTAGATAAATATTCTTACCTAAAGAACTAGTCACATGACACAACAAAAATAATCCAAATTTAAACTAGGCATCCAACCATTTAATTGCCAATTAAGTTATAAGCTATTTAACTATAGATTGGCCATTCATAATGAACTTTGCACTTACACCCCATTCATATTGGGCATAATTTGTTGTGAGTGTAGAGAAAATATATACTTATTCTTTACTTAAAAGATTTTGGAAATCTAAGATACTTTGAGATTATATAAAAAACAAATATAAAATTTAACAACAATTTTCCCAATGTTGTCATCAAGAAAGATCAAGTCTCTTTCATTTCTTTCTTTAAATATGACAGATAAAAAAAAAAAAGATGAAAATTGAAATACGTAGCCACTTAGCTATATTCATATTGACAAATGATAATTTTTTAAAAAATAAATTTGGTTAAGTTATTATGCCTTCTTGATTTTTTGTAATTTTTTTATACTCATATTCTCTCTATAAAATAATTAAAGTATTTGTAGTTTACTTTTGGCTTTTATAAAAAAAATATAATAATAATAATAATAAAGAATAAGGTTAATGCGATAATGGAATAAAGAATTTATCACACACTAGATAGATAGTAGGGAATGCTAGCTAGGTTGATCCACTAAAGGAATATGTTTTTTTCATTGCATTATACAGTCAAAAAGAAATTTTAAAATGACCCATGTATAGTTTATTAATGTTAACCCTGATTGGTTGTTTGACTAAATCCAGATTATCCGTGGCAAAATTTCATTTGTAGCTTATAATATAAATATAATAAGCATTAAAATGAGGAAGATTAAACTATATTATATTTTTTTATCTTTTAGCCAATCCAAACATAGTTCAATTGGCTAAGGCATATACTCTTTTCCAAGAAATCAAATATTCAAATCTATCTATCCCACCTATTGAAAGTCCAAACGAAAAAAAAAACAAAAATTAGCACCTACTGTTTAATTTTAATTTTTGTACTTCTAAATAACATCAACCTTATTGCTAGCTCTCTTTCTTACTTCAAAATTAAAATGTTAAAATGTCATGTCAAATATATAGCTCATTTGCCTCATCTACATCTACCCATATCATCATTTATTACACTTCATCAAGTAAGATCGGAACGAAAATTTGAGTTCAAGGACTAAAAGTATGGTCTATCCTACAAAGAATAGGGTTTCAAGATTAAAATTATAAGATGTTAAATAAGAAAAAAGGAAAGGAAAAGAAAAAAAAAATAATTTTTTTTTTAAAAAAAAGAAAAAGAAAAAGAAAAACCTCTTTTGGGAAAGGGGTTTCTTTTGGTAGATTTCCTATTCTATATGCCATGAACATTAAATTATTGCATAGATGCTATTTGCAGTTGGGCCCCAATGTCAAGCAAAAGTCTCTTTACTCATGGCTCAATTTGTAAAGAGGATCATCACATATAGGGTTTATAATATCCATAAATATTCTTCTTTTTTTTTTTTCCTTTTCAAACCCTACTCCATTGCTTTTAGTTTGATCATGGAAATTAGTAAAAAAGCTTAGATACATAGAAACTTGAAACTTAGCCTATGTTTTGCAAACGAATATAATTTTTATATATGAAAATAACGTACGGAACAATATCTTTAACACAAATCTTGACACTTGGGATAGCAAGGAAAAAAAAAATCTATTCGCTTTGAAATCTCATATAGTACACGTCGAAAGGGTAAAAAGTTTAAAGTTTGACTCCTTAAAAAAATGTTTAAAGTCGAATATCACTAAAGATACCACTTTTAATAAATATCACTGCTTTGATTGTATATCAGCGATATGAGCATTAGTCATAGACTCTTTAGTAAATGAGAATATAAATAATAAATAATATCAATGATATGGAAAAGAAAAGTTAAATATCATTAATGTACTGTTTTTATTTTATAAAATAAAGTATGCCAGTAATAGATTTAATAACAAATGAGCATACAAACAATAACTGGTATAAAATGAAGTTAAAATATCGCCAACATTCAATTTTTTTAATCTTATTGATATGAAATATTAACGACGTGTCGAATAGAATGAACATATAAACCATTATTAAGTTAATTAACTTTTTTTCTTACCTAAATCACTAACTTACATCTGCCAATTATTTACATAAGGTAAGTCGTTGATTTACTGCATCTTATTTACTAAGATCTAGCCCATCAATGATTTATGTCTATTAATAATTTATATATATCAACCACTGATAAATGGGGCAGCTAAAGGAAATGAGTGATTGCACATATAATAATCTTTGTCCAAAATATTAGCTAGTTATAAATGTTAGATCACTTTAATATTATACTTCAATATTTACCTAGGAAAGACAATGATTTACAAACATATTGTATATGCCAACATGAACGTAACTGATCAACTAGAGTAAAGCTTGCTAATGGCCAAAAGATCTGTGGATTGAATCACCCAGCTCACATGTTGTAAAAAAAAAAGGAGAAAGACAAACATATGGTATGTTTGTGATTTACATATATCAATGGTTTTTCACTATCACTGTTAGCTAGACTCGGATTTGAGCTTAAATTTATGATGCCGCTTTGAAGGTTATCTGCATTTTTTTAGCAAATGATTTTTTCCCCAAATTGTTAAACATTAGTTAATTAGGACTCGTTTGACAACGTTCTCGTTTCCCGTTTCTTGTTCATGTTTATCTTTTTTAAGAAATAAACGTGTTTGATAACTCATCCATGTTTCTTCTTTCTAAATTTCTAGAAACGTTTCTAAAAAAGAGGTAAAATTTGAGAAACTACAAAAAGTTGTTCCTCAAATTCTGCTTTTGTTTTTTTTCTTTCATGCATGTATACATCTCTCTCCCATTCCTACACCAATCTCTTCTCACCACCGTCGACCTCTAACTATCGGCCGCTATTGACCTCCGCTAACCTCCGCCGACCGGTCGCCGCTGTTGACCTCCGACTACCGACCGTCCCTGACCTCCACCAACCAGCCGTCAACCTTCGACTGCTGGTCGCCGTCGACCGACCGCTACTGTCAACCTCCGTCGACAGACCGCCACCGTTGACCTTCGTCGACCGATCGCCACCGTTGACCGATCCCACCATTGACCTCCGACTACCGGCTGCTGTCGACCTCCAGTGACCAACCGCCACCGTCAACCTCCGACTACCGATCGCTGCATACCTCCGCCGACTGGCCGCCACCGTCGACCTTCAACAACCGGCACCCGTGTCGCCAACCTCCGTCGACCTCCAATGACCGATCGTCATTGTTGACCTCCGACTACTGACCGCTCCGTCGATCGATCGCCACCGTCTACCTCCACTGACCGACCACCACCATCGACCTCATACTACCGGCCGCCCGCCATGTCGTCGACCTCCAACTACTGGCCACCGCCGACCTCTGCTGACCGCCCTCCACCGATCGACCGCCGCCTGTTGACCTCCGACTACCGACCGTCGCCGACCTCTGCTGACCAACCGCCACTGTCAACCTTCGACTACCGACCGCCACCGTCAACCTTCGACTATTGGTTGCCACCGTCGACCTTTGTTTATCGAGTGTCACCGACCTCTACCAACCGGTCGCCACCGTCGACCTCTGAGTACAAGTCGTCTCAAGCCTCTGTTGACTGGCATCTACCGACCGATCGCCATCACGTTGACCTCCGACTACCGGTCACCGTCGACCTCCGACTACTGGTTGTCGTCGACCTCCACTGATCAGCCTGTGCCGACTAACCCCCACCATCGACCTTCAACTACCGACCACCACCGTCAACCTCCGAATACCGGCCGCCACCAATCGGTCGCCACCCTCGACCTCTGTCTACCGACTACCGTTGACCTCTGTTGACCACCCTCTGTCGACTGACCGCCCTGTCGACCTCTTACTACCGGCCGCCACCGCCAACCTTCAACTACTGGTTTCCAACGTCAACCTCTGTCTACCGGTCACTGTTGATCGACCCCTACAGTTAACCTCTAACTATCGATCACCGTCGACCCACCGCCGCCGTTGACCCCTAACTACCAGCTATCATCGACCGACTGCCGCCAACCTCCGTCGACACCGACAACCTCTGACTATGATTTTAATGTATGTTATATATAATTTTTATATTATATGTACCAAATTTTATTTCAACTAAAAATCAAGAAACGAGAAGCAGTTACCAAACACATATCTGTTTCTGTTTCTTTTTTTTTTAGAGAAACAAGAAACATAAATAGTTATCAAACATATTTCTGTTTTAAGTTCTTAAAAAATAAGAAACAAGAAACGTTATCAAATGAGCTCTTAGTGGTCAAATAAGCTTAGTGACCTCACAAATACCCAAATAGACACGAAACTCAGACATCAAGAACCAAAAATGTATGTTGCCTTTTGTTAGGAGCAATCAACCTCTTCACAACGGTACATTATTATTATTATTATAGTCCATAAGCTCCTTTGCTTTTCGTTTCACCCAAAAAAATCTCATACTAATTAAGATATTCTTCTTTACTTATATACTCATGATTTTCTTTTTATCTAACCGATGTGGGACCTGTGGGTGATAACTCTCAGAAATAAGAGTTATTAGTGAGCTTTGTGTAGACTTGAATTCTTTCATTTTTTATAGTAAATTGCTACCAATTGTGCATAAAAGGATATGGATATACTTCTTGAGCTTAATAGAACCTTGTGTGTGTTTATAGTGTGGATCGAGTGTTTTAAGTCAATGAAAGTGCTATTTTAGCTATTCTATATATGAAACAAGAAAATGTTGGAGCATTATTTAAGCCAAGCATTTTCAAGGAATTGGACAATCACTGGAATTTGAGCTTCTAGAAATCGTGGGAGAAAAGAGGAAGCATTTTTATGAAATCAATTTACACCCTCCATATGATTCCATTTGAAAAACATTAATTCACATTTGTAAAAATTTATAATTGTATCAATTAAAACCTAAGGGTCTATTTGGTAGGCAATTCAGATTCTATTTTATGTTTTCAGAATATGTGTTTGGCAGATGTGTTTTTTAAAACTGTTTTCGGATTCTGTGATCCAAATAGTGAAAAATCTGAAAACAACTTTTTTATGTTTTTAATGTATCCAGATTTTGAATTTGAAAATTTTAAATGCAGAATTAAATTAAAAAAGACAAAAACTTTAATAAATATAGTATTTCATGTTATAAACTCAATTTATTTTTGTGAAATTAAAATTTGTATAATATAATGTATTATATATTTTATGATATTGAAAAATAATGATTATAAAAAATTTATAGCACATAACATGTTTTTAAATTAATTAATAATAGTTTATATTCAACTTAGTATTTAGTGGATAACTACAAATAGTTTATGGTTTATAAATATATTATCAAACACATTTTGAACAATTGTTTAAATTGGGGTCCAATTTCTGAATCTGCTACCAAACACATATCTGAAAACATGAAATACAACTCTATTTTCATTGAATCCTTTGTTTTCAAATTTTTGTTTTCAGATCACCAACCAAACGGGTCTAAACTCTTCTAAGTGAATAATTTAGACTCTACTCAGATTCCCTTTGAAAATCATCGATGAATTAATTTTCACACGTGTGTACGTAGACTTCTTCAAATGTTGGAATAACAAAATAGGCAATTTTTCATCTTTTCTTCTTTCTCTATTATTCTCAATCTATATTTAGGAAGAATTGTGTGGAATGGTTTCTTTAGCTATTTTAGTGAGATTTTCTAGAATAACATTGTAATTTGGAATTAACAAGAATTATAGTTCGCTGTTGGTGCACACCCCATTAAAATTCTGACAACTAATTAGAGAGAAAAATATAGAAAATGAGGAAAGAAAACACTTTTTCATCTTTTCTTCCTCTATTTTTCTCTAAGAATTGTATAATAATTCCTTTTGATATGTTCGTGAGATTTTTTAGAAGAAAACCATTCTTTAGGTAAATTTGAGTTTATTTTAAAATAGAATCATGTGAAAATAGTTCGGTAGACATTTGTTCCATGAAAATGATAAAACGTTTGTGCAATTTGGATGACATCGACTAATTCAACTCTGAAAATTTTATGATTGTGATCTTATTGTAATTTATTAACATTATTTTTTAATTATTATATTTGATTTTTTTTACATTAATATGTTAGGGGTGTACAAAAAACCTGACAATTCGAACAATCCGGACTATCCAACCCAAATCGTAAGGGTTGAGTTGGGTTAAGATTTTTTTCGGTTTGACCGGTTGGGTTGAATTTTTAATAAACCGAAAATTCGGTTTGTTTCGCGGGTTAAATTTTTTTTGGCTCGGTTCAATCCGAATCGAACTTAAAATATGAATTTTTAAAATATATATAACAAAGTCCGAAGATTGTTATGACTAAGATCATTTGAACTTTTAAATTTACAAATATTAGATATTTGAATTTTATGGTGATTTTAGTTATTAGTTTGTGTCATGTGTTGTGGATAAGCATAAATATTTAAAGAAAAATAATTTTAAATAATTATGAAATTATATATATATATATGGGAAAAAAAACCAGCAACCCAATTCAACCCGAAAGAAAAAATAATATAAGGATTGGGTTGGGTTGCCATATACGTTCGGTTCTTTCGAGTAGCCAACCCGATTGGTCCAAAAAAATCCCCCCAACCCAACCCGTGTACACCCCTATAAATAGGCCAACCTTTTAAAAAAATCTTTATAATTGAGAAAGGCAGGCAAAGATAACGCACCTATTTTTGTTGGCTTAATTGGAATTTTTTTTTTAAAAAAAAACATTATATGCCAACCTTTTAAACATAACAATCTTTATAATTGAGAAAGGCAAGCAAAGATAATGTAGCTATTTTTGTTGGCTTAATTGGAAGTGAAACCAAATTAAATGAGTGACAATGTTGTGAAAGACTAAGGGTGCGTTTGGTTGGTGATATGAAAATAGAAATTTGAAAACAATGGATTCAATGAAAACAAAGTTGTATTTCAATAGGTTTGGTAGCAGATTCAGAACTTAGATCTCAATTTAAACAATGGTTCAAAATGTGTTTGATAATATATTTATAAACCAAAAACTATTTGTAGTTATCAACAAAATACTAAAGTTGAATATAAACTATTATTCATTAATTTATAAACATGTTATATGTTATAAATTTTGTGTAATTATTATTATACAATATCATAGAATTTATAGTACATTATATTATACAATTTTTAATTTTACAAAAATGAATTGAGTTTGTAACTTGAAATACTATATTTATTAAAGTTTTTATCTTTTTTAATTTAATTTTACATCTAAAATTTCGAATTCAAAATCTAGATACACTCAAAACATAAAAAAGTTATTTTCAGAATTTTTTCTCTTTGGATCATAAACTCTGTAAAACAGATAATCGCAAATTCACTGGATTTAGTGAATCCGAAAACATAAAACAAAATCTGGATTGCCTACCATACAGATTCTCATTTATCTCAAGTCGTTGTTTAGCACGTATAAATTAATTGAACTTTGTGCACACAAAAAAAAAAAAAAAAAATTGAAGGACAACTTTGTGCTTGTGCACAAAATTGGTCGTGCACAAAATTGGTCGTGCACAACTTTGTTATTCATTTAATTTTATTAAGATAATTAGTTCCACATTTTTTCATCCAGTTGTTATTTCGGTTAGCATCTAGTTCCATATTTTCATCAAGTTGTTATCATAGAAATTAGCATCTCTTGGCTATTTAAAGAGCCTTGCAATTAATAAAATTATGCAAGACTTCATTTACTCTTCAAGCTTCAATATGGTATCAGTTGAGATTTTCTAAAAAGCTTCGAGAGTTTACCTTGCATCCATTCCTGAGCGTTCTTCCATGGCGGACCCTGAGCATTCTTCATCTACAACCCAACCTACCAGTCAATCCATTATCGAGCAGTATGAAAACCCATACTTCCTCCATCACTCAGACGGTACCAATCTTGTAATTGTCTCTGACCTTTTATCCGAATCCAACTACACTTCTTGGTGCAATGCCATGATCATTGGCCTCACAGTGAAAAACAAACTAGGGTTCGTGGATGGCACAATTACTCAGCCCAGCAGCGAATTAAAGCGATCTTGGATTATTTGCAATGGCGTAGTAACCGCATGGATCTTGAATTCCCTTTCAAAGGAAATAGCTGCGAGCGTCAATTTCGCTGAAACTGCCAGAGACATTTGGCTTGATCTTCAGCAACGATACCAGAGGAAGAATCGACCTCGAATTTTTCAGCTTCGCCGTGAGATTTCAAATTTGGTGCAAGATCAAGATTCGATTACTACTTACTTTGCTAAGCTCAAAACATTGTGGAATGAACTCTCTTCTTATCGTCCGATTTGCAATTGTGGCAAGTGTTCCTGTGATGGAGTCAAGAAGCTCGTCGAGTACTTCCAAACGGAATATGTTATGGCTTTCTTAATGGGATTGAACGAGTCCTTCAACCAAGTTCGTACTCAGCTTCTCCTAATGGAACCAGAACCAACAATTCAACGGGCCTTCTCTTTGGTCGCTCAAGAAGTCGAACAAAGGGTTTCCCTCACTGCGACATCAGTAACCGCAAATTCGAACAGTACAGTGACTTCGCCTACTGCCCTTCTTGTTAAGAATTCATCTTCATCTACTGCTCGTAGTCAATCGAATTCTGGTAAAAAGAAGGAAAGGCCACACTGTACTCATTGTAACATCCAAGGGCACACTGTGGATAAATGTTACAAGATTCATGGTTACCCCCCTGGGTACCGCAATCAGAAGACTCCGGCCTCTTCCTCCAAAACAGAGGTACCTTCATCTACCTCTGTCCTGCCTTTGTCATTCACCCCCGAACAATGTCAAGGCTTGTTGGCTGCTCTTCAAAATCATCTGAGCAAGATGACTACTGCCCATGCTGGAAGTTCAAATACCTCTCCAAACACTCATGTAGTAGGTATTTGTTCTCCCTCTCATGAATTTTCTACTTCCTCATGGGTCATTGATTCAGGTGCATCAACACACATTTGCTATCTTAAAGAATGTTTTAGCCAATTAAGACCTGTGTCAAACAAATCAGTCACACTACCTAATCAGACAAAGATTGAGGTTAAATTTGTTGGGGATATTCGGCTGAATAGTGACATTCTACTACAAAATGTGATGTATATTCCAACCTTCTGTTTTAATCTGATATCCATAAGTGCCTTAACTGCTGATCAGAATATTGTTGTCAAATTCATTGAGAGTTCATGTTTTCTTCAGGACAAGTACTCCTTGAGGATGATTGGGAAGGCTGAATATTGGCAAGGACTTTATCTGTTGAAGTTTCCTACTTCTAATTGTTTCTCTGTAACATCTAGTACTGTTTTTTGTAATAATGTTTCATGGCATGATAGACTTGGCCACCCCTCCCCTAAACACCTCAATGCCTTGAAAGATTTGTTGAACTCTAGAAAAGTTGATTTTACATCACATGACCCATGCCTTATATGTCCTCTTGCAAAACAACGAAGGTTGTCTTTTAAATCAAATAACCACTTGTCTGATAAAGCATTTGACCTACTACATTGTGACGTTTGGGGCCCTTATAAGACAAATACACATGCTGGCTATCGTTTTTTTCTTACCCTTGTAGATGACTATTCTAGATACACTTGGGTATTTTTAATGAAGCAAAAGTCAGATGCTTTAAGGATCATTCCTCGCTTTTTTAAGCTAGTAGAAACTCAGTATTCTGCATCAATTAAACAGTTCAGATCAGACAATGCTCCCGAGTTGGCTTTCACTGAATTTTTTGCTTCTAAAGGAGTTGTTCACCAGTATTCCTGTGTTGCAAGGCCTGAACTAAACTCCGTAGTAGAACGAAAACACCAGCACTTATTGAATGTCACACGTGCCTTATTGTTTCAGTCCAGGGTACCTGTCAGTTTTTGGGGTGAATGTGTCCTTACAGCATGCTATTTGATTAATCGAATTCCTTCACCTCTACTGCAATGGAATACCCCTTTCTATCGACTACATCAGAAACAAGCGGATTATTCCCAAATAAAGGTGTTTGGTTGCCTTTGTTTTGCCTCAACCTTACAAAACAATCGATCCAAACTCCATCCTCGGGCCGTTCCTGCTGTATTTCTTGGCTATCCACCAGGTATCAAAGGCTACCGCCTGTATGACATACAATCCAAGAGAATATTTGTCTCTCGAGATGTAGTTTTTCATGAACATTTGTTTCCTTTGTAAGGAAACAAATGTTCATCAAATGTTCATTTGATGCTAACAGTTGTTATTTCGGTTAGCATCTAGTTCCATATTTTCATCAAGTTGTTATCATAGAAATTAGCATCTCTTGGCTATTTAAAGAGCCTTGCAATTAATAAAATTATGCAAGACTTCATTTACTCTTCAAGCTTCAATAAATTTAGTCTACTCTCAAATCAAGCCATAAAAAAAAAAAAAAGAAGCTTTATATAATTCTTCCTAAATAGGCCAAGAAAAAATAGAGGAAAAAAAGAAGATAAAAAATTGCATATTTTGTTAATGTGACATTTGAAGAAGTCTACACATGTGTGAGAATTGATGCATTGACGATTTTCAAAAAAAAATCTTAACAAAGGGTTTGAACTCGTTCACTTACAAAAGTTAGGGGTTTAATGGATACAACTACAAGTTTCCACAGGTGTGAATTGACGACAGAACCTAATGGAGGTATAAATTAATACACCTAAGAAAGTTAGATTTAATTGGTACAATTATTCTCAGGGTTTAATTAATTGATGCAACCTCATAGTTTACAAGTATAAATTGATTTTTTTTCCCATAAAAGTAAAAGCCCAATCTAAAATGACAGCATGGTTCAAGTGACATAAAGTTTGTATCCTCGACCAAAGAGGTTAGAGATTCAAATCCTCCCATTCCACATGTTGTAAAACAAAATAAATAAATAAAATGTAGTAATTTTCTTTTTTAATTGAACTTTGAAATTGATGGCATCATTTTCCAATAGTTAAAATACCATCTTGGTGTCTGTATTTTGGGTTTTATTCCATTTTAGTCCACATACACTTTCAAATGTCTAATTTTAGTAATTTGAATAAAGCTTAAAATTGGCCTATACACTTAGTTTGAAGTTTTTTTTTTTTTTTTTTTTTTATCAAAATTGGTTAAAAAAATCATAATAATTTTCATATAAGAAAAGACACAAAGTGAACATATTTATCAAAATTTATAGAGAAAATGCTAATAGAATTTTTTTTTTTTTTTTTTAAAGAAAAGTTAATAATAAGCTAGCAGTATGAACCAATTTTAAGCTTTGTTTAAAAAAGTACAGGGACTAAAATTAAACATTTGAAAGTACAAGGACTAAAATAGAATAAAATCCAAAGTACAAAAACCAAAATGATATTTAAACCTTTTTTAATTAACAAAAAGATTCATAACTTGAAGCCCATGTTCAAATTTGAGAAAAATTTGACTTGTGCCCAATAAGAGGGAAATCCTTGCAAATGACCATAAAAAATAGTGGGTTTAGAAAGATAGACAAAAAAAAAATTAAGGGAAAAATGGCCATTTTGTGCCCTTCACGTGCTGATTTTTTGGTCCAAATTGCCGAGTCTACCCCTCCAACGACATCAGCTATGAAGATGTATCTAAAAAATCTTCCTCAAAATCTTATCCAACTTCAAATTCGAAATCTGATATTAATATCTTTTAT
The DNA here is from genome assembly GCA_017139565.1 of Luffa aegyptiaca. Taxonomy (NCBI): domain Eukaryota; kingdom Viridiplantae; phylum Streptophyta; class Magnoliopsida; order Cucurbitales; family Cucurbitaceae; genus Luffa; species Luffa aegyptiaca. The sequence goes on along the minus strand of CM029402.1, from coordinate 41,699,783 downwards.
CAATTTGTAATCTGAAATTTAATACATTTTATCATAATATAAGATTTTATTTTTATTTTCAATTAACTCAAGCCACTCTTTCGAAATTTTAGTCAGATGCATTAAATTTTTTACTCTCAAATCCCACGATTAGCCTGTAGCAAAAAAATGGTGGTCTATGAAATTTGCTCTACGTTGATTGATGGTGGCGACAATGTGAGACAGAGCAACGTTGAGAGTGGTCGAGAGTGTCTTGTGGTGCTTGTGATGAATATGTTGAGGGGAAAGATGTGGATCCAACGACAGGTTGCTTGGCTCTTTTATCACTTTGGATTAACTTCCTCAATTGTTTTCACTGATGAGGTATTTCTTTTTCTTGTAATTTTGTTGTCACGCTTGATAGATCTTTTACGAATCAGAACCATCCATAAAAAGAATTGGCAACTATGAATTAAATGAATGATATGTTTTATAATGGACAAATGGATCAAAGCTAGAAAAAGTGAGACAAGGAATGGAGGGGGAGGAGAGAAAATGTAGCAACATAGCCTTTACGAGAGAGAGAATATTTGATCAATGGTCGTTAGAGATTACAAATGCGAATGGAAAGAAATAGTTCTCAATTAGGATGAAATTATAAGTTTCGTGGAATTTTAGATCGATCTGAACTTGAACTTTAAAAAGTGTCTAATAGTTCTCTGAATTTTTTATAAAAAAATTGTCTAATATTGATACCTAAAGTTTCAATTATATATTTAATAGGTCATTGACATATTTAAAATGTTCACAAACTAAATCTTCTATAAGACATAAAGTTTAATTTTGTATAAGTTCTCAATTTATGCCACATTTTTTAAAATTAATGTATATATTAGTTACAAAATTGAAAATTCAAAGTTCAAATAGATACAAAATTAAATTTTATGTTTAATAGAGTAATTGATTTAATTTCTTTTCAATATGTTTAAGACCGGTTAGTTACAAAATTGAAAGTTCATTAATTTCTTTTCAATATGTTCAAAGTTATAAAATTCAAGAACTAAACTTGCAATTTAACTTTTATATAAATATAAATATAAAGTTTCATGACGGATTTAATTTTAAATCTATTATGAAACTTTATATGCCCAATCCAAAATTTTGGGAACTTCACATTTACCTACTGTAATTGAAACTATTTACTTCATTATTTACAATTAGGATCATGAGTATGCATATGAATAATGACCCTTTATTTATGGAAAACCCATATGAAAATTATATATTTTTTAAAGTTACCTTGTATTTTTGATTTGAATTTTAGATTTGATTTAATTGAGATTTAATTTGAATCTTATATTTTATCTAACTGCCCTATAATCTAAAAAATTCGGATATATTTTTGCATCAAGGGTATTTTCGTAAGTTGATAATTCTCATTTTAAAACTCAAAAAATTGATTTGGTCATTTATCTAAAAAATGAAGACAATTGCTATTTTTCAAAACTGGTTTTTTTTCAGCCATTCTTGCAGTTAACCCTAAGAATTTTCTTGTTTCACAAATTTAAACACTTTTGAAAAAGAACCAGTAATGAACGCGTACTATGCACGTGAAGTTTATAGTTTATTCGAAAATATGAATGAATGCAAACATTGATAAAATAGTAAAAAAAAAAAAAAGGAAAACTATATTATTTAATTTAATATATAAAATCAGTTGATTCAAAATCTTATTATTGTTTATATAAAAATTTATAAATTAATTTTATGTCGAAAATTTTAGTTGAAATGTAGATCAACGCATGTAATATTACGTGAATGATAAATTATGAATTGTGATTTTTTTTAACCAACTTGTATTATTTAATTATAATTTTTTATAATTCAATTTACTAAAATTAAAAGTGGATTGAAGTAATAACAAAAAAAAAAAAAAAAATACTTGAATTTGTAGGTTATCACCACTACACTTTTGAAATTATTTTATTTTTCTTTTATTTTAATCATTCACTCTCTTTGACAAAGTTGAAGATTGTTGATTGGGATCACTTTAGAAGACTTGGTTTCAAGAGATGTAGATCGAAATAAGTTTGTATGGAAGAATTCCATCATGGGACACACACTATATATATAGGTGACCTTTAATTTATATATATTAATAATTAGAATAGATCAGAATCTATTATTTTTGTTACAATATTTATTCAAATATGCATAATTTTATTATTTTGTTAATCACATTTAAGAGAAAGATTGGAGATATGGATAGATTTTGAGTTATTTAACGTGTCTATTACTTTTATATATATATATGTAGAAATAATATGATCAAAATATGACTTTTCAAATATATAGAACCAATTTTAGGTTGAGATTGATTTTAATAAAAATTAATATAAAATCTCCAAGAATGTACAAAAATATATGAATCGATTTCTTTTCTTTAATAAATCGTGATATTAATTTCAAATATACATGCATTAATTTTTTTTAATAAATCGGAATATATTTGCATTATTTTTTTTTTTTTTAACAAATCACGATATTAATTTCAAATATGTATTAATTAATTTTTTGAATAAATTGTGATATATATGCATTAATTTATTGTTTTGTTTTTTAATTAATCATGATATTAATTTCAAATATGTATTAAATTATTATTGTATTTTTTAAAAAAATTGTGATATGTATGCATTAATTTATTTTTTAAAATAAATAATCATAAATTAATATGCATTAATTTATTATTTTTTTTCTTTATAAATTGTGATATGTATTTATTAATTTATTATTTTGTTAATAATAATTTAGGAGATATAGGTAGACATTTTAGAATTTTTATTCAAACATTGTTTAATATTTATGTATTAATAAATTTTTAAAAACTATTTGTTTTATATATATGTATTACTACAGTTTTTAAAAATTAAGAATTGTATAAAGAGAAGGAACACATACATAAATCATTATCGACATAACAAAGAAGAATAGATGCTTTAGATTTGAGGGCAATTTTTTTATTTTCAACATTATTTAGGGTTTTAATGTATTTTACAATTTGAGAGTTTTTCTAAAGTGATGGACCCGAAGTCACTTTAGAATCACTCTTCTTTTAATCTCGTTAATCTGACTATTGAGAAATTATTCTTAACTAAATCTTTTTTTTTTTTTCAGAAGTGATTATTTTTTATAGTCAAATTCTCTAGATTACAAAATTAAAAAAATGGTTCTTTCACAATCTCTTACAAAGTTAATCCAAACATATTCTGTAATGTTATGCACGAGCTCGATTTTCAAACGTATTAATAGAGGTGTACAAACAAGTGTTTGAATTATCCTTATGGAGAATCAAAGTCATTTGATTCAAGCACAAGTTGCAACATTGTGAACAACTTATGAAGCTTAAGGAGGGACATCATTTTTTTTTTTTTTTAAAGCGAGGTATATTCGTATGAGTGTCCAAAATCTTTAATCTTCTTTGTAATCTTTGATCATAGTGGAGCATTAAGCAAAAGATTAGACGTAACCTAGTCAATATTAAATTTCAATAAATATATGGTCCAATCGCTCATCCTTAATAGTTTTCTTCTTTCAATTTTATTATTATTGTTTTATGCTCTTGTAAAAGAAGAATTTAAAATTCTTCAAAAATCTTTAAATTTCTTATGGAACCTTTACTCTTATGCCTTATCTCATTTTCACTTTCCAATTTTTAAAACCCTGTTTGATAACCATTTGGTTTTTGGTTTTTGGTTTTTGAAAATTATGCTTGTTTTCTCTTAGATTTTCTACTATGACTTTCATCCTAGTTAAGGTTGCATTTGAATTCCTAGCCAAATTTTAAAAATAAAAACAAGTTTTTGAAAACTACTTTTTTTTTGTTTCCAAAATTGGACTTGGTTTTTGAAAACAAGGTAGAAAATTGATACTAAAACCAAGAAACTTATAGGTGGAAGTATGTGTATATAAGCTTAATTTTCAAAAACCAAAAACCAAAAACCAAATGGTTATCAAACGGGGCCTTGGTTTTTTGTTTTTTGTTTTTTGTTTTTGGTTTTTAAGCTTATAAACACCACTTCCAACTCTAAGTTTCTTTGGTTTTTCACCTACCTTCTTCCCATGTTTTCAAAATACCAAGCTAATTTTTAAAAACTAAAAAAAGTAATTTTCAAAAACTTGTTTTTGTTTTTAGAATTTGGTTAGGAATTCAAGTGTCTTTAACAAAAATGAAAATCATGGTGAGAAAATTTAAAGAAAACAAGTCTAATTTTCAAAAATCAAAAACAAGAAACTAAATGGTTATCAGACGGGACCTAAATATTTTGTTTTAGTCCTTTTAACTTTGTAAAAAAAAAAATCATTTTAGTCCATCTCATTAATTCTTTAAATATTTAACAAGGATTTGATATTGGCACATTTTTGCGCATTTATGACTAATGGATATATCTATGTGATCAAGTGCAAGTGTTTGAAATTATATATAGTAGATTAGTTTGCTACCTTTCCAAATAAAATTGAACTCTGAGTTTGAAAACTAAAATAGAACATTTTGATTTTTTTTTTTCTTTTTTGTTTTTAGAGCTCAATATATAACCTTTAGAATTGAGATTCAAACCTATCACTTTGGTAGAAGATAAAATGTGCTTTGCCATTGGAAAGTTAAGAGGATAAAATGAACCATTTTTTTTTAAAAAAAAAAAAAAAATACTAGAATAGAATATTTAATATTATAGGGACCAAATCAAAATAAATATAAAAGATCAAAATAAAATAAAGGTCAAAAATAACATTTTGGTCCCTCTATTTCGGGTCACATTCCATCTTACTTTTTTACCTTCAAATGTTCAAATTTAGTTCATGTACTTAAATCTTAAAATTAGTAGATTTGAAGTTAATTTTTATGGAACTCAGTAAAATAACAATAATAATTTTCATTCAAAAAAAGACAATGTGAATATGTTTTCAAATTTAGGAAAGGCTAACAAAGTTTTTTTTTTTTTTTCTTTTTTGGGAAAAGTTAAAAAATTAACAATAAAAGACTAATTTTAAAATCTATTGAAAGTATGAAAATTAAAATTGGACATTTAAGAGTACATAGATTAAAATAGAACGATTCCCAAAATATAGGAACCAAAATGAAATTTAATCTAAAATTTAAATTAAAAAATAATAATAACTTTTTTAAAATAAACAAGTTAAATGAGAGTAGATACATTTTTGGATGTGGTAAGATTCAAACATACACGTTATAAGAAAAAAGACGACCTTTTTTAAGTTCATCCTGAAGAATTCGAACATCTGACCTCTTGGTCAAAGATATCGGTTGTTGAAAGTATATTTTGGTTCATGATCTCTTCTATTAACATATACAAATCAGTAATATATTCTGACAATAATCATGATTAGCACAATGAATGGGAATTAATTCGATCGACGTCAAATTTTTATTTTTATTTGACATTCTTTTCGATGTGTCTACATATCGAATAAGAGAACAGTAAAAATAAAAGGGGAAAATGGAAATTTTGATAGGGACAAATATACATAAATATTTATTGCATCCAATAAGAATTTTATTCCAATTCTATTATTTGAGTGAATCAAATTCCAATAAAGAGCATATTTATTTGGTCTTCTCTTTCTCAACAGCATTAATCTTTGAATATTGCTTCCTTTTTAATTATACATTAATGATTGTTCTTAATTTTCCTATGTTATGTAGCATTATCTTTTTTTTATATATCAATTAATGAAGAGATTCTTTTGACATCATTTTGAAACAATCTCTAAAGTTGAGAGGGTCTACTATTTGAAGTTTTTAGAAGTTTAACATTAAAATTAAATTAATAAAAGATTTGAATGAAGTTTTTTTCCATTGATGAAAACCTTTTGGTTAAAAAAACATTTTCGACATGAACTGTGACAATTTCTTTTTTAAAACTTTAGTTTGTATACGGATTTAGGTATGTCTTTTCAATTCGATAACAATTTAGTCTATAAACTTTAAATGTAACAATTTAGTCCGTTTACTTTAAAATTTGTAATGATTTAGTCTCTTTTGTGAAAAATATTGTTAAGATTTTATGATCAGATTTCTTATGTATGTAGATCAATATATAAACTTATTAGAGACCTAATGTGTTTATAAATAACTACAAAAATTGTATTGTTACATAATAAAATTTGACACTTAGTTTTGATGGAATTTTTCATGGTAGAGATTAAATTATTACAAATTTTGAAGCACACGAACTAAATTGTACATACTAAAGTTCAAAGATTGAGTTTTTACCAAATTGAAAATGTGACTAAATTGTTACTTCCATGAAAGTTTAGAGACCAAAAATATTTTTTTAATCGAATCTTTACTAAGGATTTTGTACGTTACACAATGTCAATAATGAGCTCCTTTGTGCAAATTCGAGCATATAGTTCAAAAGATAAAACATTTTTTTTAATTAGTTCAATAATTGTGAGGGTGTGAAAAATCAAACCATCGATCGATGATAATTGGTATCTTGTCCATAAGGTATATTTGAATTGAGAAAATTAAAACCTCTATTATTATTCGGCTTTAAAAGTCAAATAATAATAACAAGCTCCCTTCTCATAGGAAAAAATGGAATAGAAAAGCGTTTACTTTAAAATATATATATATATATATTTATAAATGTGCATTTATTATAAAACACATTGCAGATATAGTATTATTGGATGAATAGTAATTGATATTAATTGCTAGCTAGTTTACATGTGTTCTACTTGTGTTATAATTAGATATTAATTGACATAACCATATTAATCACTAGCTAGTTTACATGTGTTCTACTAGTGTATTATAATTATACTAACTATTTTAGCAAATATTTTTTAATATTGTATCATAGTTATGCTAGATTAATTTGCAGCTCATGTGTGTCAAAAAAAAAATTGCAGCTTGACAAGTTATTTTATCCCATATTCAATTAATTAAATTTTTTAGGAAAAAATACACTTTTAGTTCCTAAAGTTTGGGTTAAGTTACACTTTTGTCCTGGAGTTTTCAAGCTCAACAAAAATACTCCTGAGGTTTGAGATAAGGAGCAATTTGGTCACTGTCGTCCATTTTGCCGTTAAATACTAACGGACTGTGGCACTATTATTTTAATTAAAAAATTAGTTTTAATTTTTTTAAAATAAAAATATTATTATTTTATTAAGTTTTTAATTCTTTCTCTCTCCCTTTCTTCTCTTTCTTCTTTCTTTCTCTTCTCCATCTCCTTCTTCCTCCTTCTCCATCTCCTTCTTCTTCAACTCTGGTGGTCGGTCACCGGGGAGGGAATTTTTTTTTTCTTCTTTCTTCCCTTCTTCTATTCTTCTCTAATTCTCTCCTTCCCTTCTTCTCTTCTTCTCTTCTTCTCCTTTCTTTTCTTTCTTCTGTTTTTTTTTTAACAGAGAGAGATTTGGGGAGGAGGAGCTCCTCCTCCCCGATCTGGCGCCAGAGAGGGAGGAGGGACCTCCCTCCTCCGTCTTCGGCGTCGGAGACGGAGGAGGGAGGTCTGGAACGGGGAGGAGGGGTCCCTCCTCCCTCTCCGGCGCCGGAATCCCTTCGTAGGAAAAAGAAAAAGAAAAGAAGGGAAAGGAGAAAGAAGAAGGAAAAAAAAAAAGGTCGACGGCCGCAAGCGATGGTCGCCGACTGCCGACCGCCGACCGCCAGAGATTTGAAAAAGAAGAAGGAAGAGGATGGAGAAGAAGAAGAATACGAGAGAAGGAGAAAGAATTAAAAAAAGAATAAAATAATAATATTTATATTATTTTAATATATTTTTATTTAGAAAATTTAAAAAATAAATTTTTTATTAAAATAATGGTGCCACATAAGCAAACTGTTAGGGTTTAACGGCAAACTGGACGACAGGGACCAAATTGCTCCTTATCTCAAACCTCAGGGGTATTTTTGTTTTGTTTGAAACTCAGGGACCAAAGTGTAACTTAACCCAAACCTCAAGGACCAAAAGTGTATTTTTCCCAATTTTTATTATTATTTTAGTTAAAAATTGTTGGATGAAGGGTTGAACAATCGACCTTTGGGATGGTTTTTTTTTTTCTTGACAACATATGGGCGAGTAGGGGATTCGAACTATAGACTTTTTTGTCATTAGTACAAGTTTTATGTCAGTTGGACTATACTCATGTTGGTACCTTTAGAATGAAAATTGATGTCTTATCCAGTGGCCTGTGCTCGAATTGTCTAATGTGCTCTTTTGTAATTGGAATATAAACATATTTAACTAATAATATGGAAATAATTACAAAAGTATCTAGAAAATTGAAATATATATATTACAACAATAACCCAACTCCAACTGGGCAGCAGGCAAATTAAGAGGAGATGGACCCCTTTAACCCTCATCTCTATGGTTTTAATGGGCTTGGGCCTGGTAAAAGGCCTTGACTATTGAAATCCATGAAAAAAAAATCAAACCCAAAAAATGGAGTCCAATAGTTTAGCCAGTTCAAGACTATTTTGGAATAAAACTTAAAATAAATATATTTAGCATATAATACATTGGTCCCGAGATTTAGGGTATGTTTGGTTTAACTTTTCAAGTGTTTGGTTTTGAAAAAAAAAATATTTTTTAAAAAATTCTAGTCTTTGGCAACCACTAAAAATGACTGGTAAAAGAATGAGATTGAAAAATAAACTATCGTGAGAAACACTTGAAAGCAATTTTTTTTTAAAGAAAAGGTTTTAAAGTATATAATGACTTGGGTATAAAAACACTTATGAGAAAATGTAATCAAACATATTAGTGTTTAAATTCTAAATAACTTTTATACAAAATGTTTAAAAGAAAATTCATTCTTGAAAAAACACTTAAAGCAAACGGGCCCTTGAAGTTTGTTTCTTATTGATCCTTATATTTGATAAACTAACACTTTTGGTCCTTGATAATATTTGGTTGTTAAAGTTTCAAAACTGATAAGGTTGGCCCTTAGATTTAAATTTGATTTTTAATTGATTTTTGAAGTTTGAAATTGACCTTTTTTTTTATTATTATTATTATAAGTTTGAAATTGACTTATATATAGTCGGATAACATGATAGTTAAAATATGCTTACAACTTACTAGATTTTATTGATATTTTTAAATGAGATGAATTTTATATATATATTTTTAAATTTTCATACTTGTGATACTAGTTAGAAATCATTTCAAATTTTAAGGATCAATTAAGAATTAAATTCAAACCTTATACATCAAATATATTGTTTTTAAAATCTCAGGAACCAAATAGAAATTATATTCAAACTCCTTTTAGTTTCCTTTTTCGCTATTTAAGTTCATCCCAAAGAATATTGTATTATGTAACCATCTTTGAAAGGGATAATTGTTTACGTTTATTGCTGATTTGAGTCCAGATGTATTATTATTATTATTATTATTTTATTATTTTTATAACAAGAGTCAAGATGTATTAAATCACCTAAATTCTTAAATTTGAATAGGATCAAAACTCATTTTTTTCTTTTTTTTCCCTTTTATATTTTTAGCTCAACAACATATAAATATAAGAAGATTAGAACATTTGACTATTTGATCGATGATATATATCTTCACCAGTTGAGTTATATGCAGATTGACATAGGGTCAAAACTATATTGATAATCAGCGTGGTTTAGATTTCAATAAAAATCGAAATAATATAATCTTACTATATGCACCCACACCTACGTAAATTACAAAAAGAACTCTAATCTAATAAAATCCATTATATTCCAAAGATGAAAAGGAAGGAAGGAAGAAAGAAAGAAGAAAGAAGAAGAGAGGAAAAAAAAATGGTTAGAGATTGAGTTTGGGATATTAATTTTGTGACATGTCAAACATTTTCATATATTTATAGGTTCCACATTGTGAATTTGTGTGTATATATCCCTAATGTGGATGTGATATTAATAATAAGAAAATTTAAAATTATTAAAAAATTTGTGAAATATTTACATGTTCTTAAATATTTTGATGAATTTTTTATTTTATCTAGAAGTATCCATCGACATCCTATCTGTATTTTTGTTTTCATAAAATTGAGGCACATTGATATTCATTAAAAAAAATCTTTTATTGATTAATCCCACAATTATCGGGCTTTTTATTAGTTGTTAATGTTAATTGTTAATTGTTAAAGAACTACATTTTGAGTTAATTGGTTTGGTTCATCATTATCCGGAAAAAAAAAAAACAAAAAAAAAAAAAAAAAAACGAAAGAAATTGGCTCACCATTTGTCACGTGCGCACATGCTCCACCGAGATTCACGAATCCAATGTATTTATTTCCACAAATTGGTTAAATTATAAAAAATGCCCCTGAACTATGGGGTTTATTTCAAAAATGCCTCTGAACTTTCAAAAGTTTCAAAAATACCCTTGAACTTTGAAAAATGTTTCAAAAATACCCTTGCTGTTAATTTTGGATGGAAACCGTTAAAGTTTGAGTTTCAAAAATACCCTTGAACTTTCAAAAAAAATTTAAAAATACCCTTATTGAAAAATGATTCTTCTTTTTTCCTCCTCCCTCACCGTAAATTCTTTCTCCATGAAAATTAATGCAAAATTTTGCTTATAAAGGTTGTGTGCAACTCAATACCAAATAAAAAAAGACTTTGAAATCAAGTTTTCTCTTTTAAAAAGCGTAAAGAAGATAAGTGTGAGAAAACAACATATATATGTATATATATTATTTCATTTTTTGCTCTCTCTTTGTTTGTGTATCTTAATGATAAGAAGAAGAAATGTTTATAGGACGGTGAGTTTGGTCCAATTTATAAGATTAATCAATCAAAAGTTTTATATATGATTTTGTTCTAATTGATATTTAAGAATTGTTAGAATCCTTATACAACAATAGTTTTATTTATTTTTCGTAATAGGAATATAGAGAAAGCTAGGAAATAATATTGAAAAGACTACCAACACATGTAGAATTTCAAGAACAAAACAAAAGTCATCTTGAAGATTCGATACGAAAATCTAGCAAAGTGTTTTGGATGTGTTGAAAAAGAAAGAAAGCTCCTAGATTATGAATACATGACAAATAAGTAAAGTTTCTCATTAATTTTTGGAAGAAGAGTTAATTTACGGTGGGAGAAGGGAAAAAAAAAAGAAGCATTTTTCAATAAGGGTATTTTTGAATTTTTTTTTAAAGTTCAAGGGTATTTTTGAAACTCAAACTTTAACGGTTTCCATCCAAAATTAACGGCAAGGGTATTTTTGAAACATTTTTCAAAGTTCAGGGGTATTTTTGAAACTTTTGAAAGTTCAGGGGCATTTTTGAAACAAACTCCATAGTTCAGGGGTATTTTTTATAATTTAGCCTCACAAATTTAAAGAAATTAAAAAAGATTAATAAATTCCATGGAAAAAAGATTTTTTTTTTTTTTTTTTTTGATGTATGGGAAAAAGATTAATTAACTTTAGATGTTTTTATTTTGACTTAACTTCAATAATCGACCCAATTTCTCTTTAATGAAAGCTCTTTTATTTCAGCCAAAGCGAGCTTAGCTCAATGATAATTGACATGTATCCTCAACTCAGATGTTCGAATTCCCCCATTCCAAATGTTGATGTGCTGAAAAAAAAAAAAAAAAAAAAAAAAAAAAAAAAAAAAAAACTCTTTTATTTTAAAATTAAAAAATAAATAAATAATCGATCCAATTTCATTTTATCTTTAAATGATAATCTTTAAATCTAAATGATTGATGATTACTTGTACTTAAAAAAAAAAAAAAAAAAAAGATTAATGATTACTTAAAATTATTAATATATTTAAACAACTTTTTTTTTTTTAAAAAAAAAAAAGTAACCATTAAACTAAATGATGTTGCTTTAATATGCTAATACTAGATTTAAAAAAATAGTTTAAATATGGCCATTGTCCTTAACTTTTTTTTTTCTTAGTCCCTAAATTTTTTAAAAAATTTTTATGTAGTCTTTAAATTGTTTATTTGTTTTCTGTTTGGTTCTTCAACATTATAATCTTAAATTTTAGTGTTAAAACTTCGATTAAATTTCAGTTCTATTATAAAAGAAATGTTTTGGATATGCCATGCAGATAATGAATGAAGTTACATTATATTTTTAATAAAATTAGATATTTCATTTATTTGATAAAAACACATTTGGTAGAAATATATTTTGGAGGACTAAAATCTATATTCTATTCTAAAAGTTAAAAAGTCAAAATAGAAAAGGTAAGAGATTAAAGAAAAAAAAATGGAAATTTCAAAACTTGGGAAATTAATTTTTTTATTTAAAAAATGATAAAAGTCCATTAACCAAAGTGAAAAAAATGGTTTATATATGGTTTATATATATATATATATGATTTCGAATCTTTGTGAATTTCACCTATATTTATTCTAATCTCTAACCGGTTGAACTATTTTATTTTATTTTTTATTTTTGTTTTTCATGTTAAAGAAACAGAATTGTTTTATTTCAAAAAAAAAAAAAAGAAACAGAATTGTTTGATGACCAATTCTAATTTTTTAAAATATTTTTGAAATTATAAGCAAATTTTTTTGTAAAAAAAGTTTTTAAAAACATATTATTATTTTTCAAAAAATCAATCTTCTTTTAATGCTACCTCCTTGATATATATCTCTCCAACAAATTCCTTTTCCTAACTTGTTGTTTCCTTAAAACTTTTTTCTCTAAACTTCTCTCTAAAAAATTTTCATCTTGATATAATTTTTTAGGGAAAAATAAGTCAGTGAGTTGTGGAAAATAGGTGCATTTGGTCCCTAAGTTTAATTTCAAAATGGACTTTTTTAGTCTATGAATTTTGAGAAATGGGTTTAAAAGGTCACTGAGTTTTCAAAATAGACCTTTTTAATCCTTGAGTTTTGAGAAATCGGTTTAAGAGGTCCCTCATATTATTTTTTCAATTTTTTTTTAAATTAATACCTTTTAAGTTTTGTAATTTAAAAAACCATTCAGTATTAAAAAATAATAAAAAATATTAATTTAAAAATGTTGAAAAAAAAAGTAATACGAGAGACCTTTTAAACCTATTTCTCAAAACTCGAGGACTAAGAACTATTTTGAAAACTTAAGGGACCTTTTAAACTTATTTTTCAAAACTCATGTGCTAAAAAGGTCAATTTTGCAACCAAATGCACTTATTCCTCAAAACTCAAAGACCAAAAAAGTTTTTTTTCCAATTTTTTATGTATCTTTCTAAAAAAAAATCTCTATCTAAAATTTTGATGATTTTTATTTTTCTCTCTAAAATTTTCATCTCTACCAAACTTTTTTTCTCTCTCTAAAACGTATCTTTATTTAACTCTCATTCCTTTTTTTCTTCTTAACACACAACTCTAATTTCTCATTCAAAAAGTCAAATATTTTTCTTTTCCACAAAATTTGTCTTTGTCTCTAATAAATATCTCTAATTAAAAAAAAAAAAAATCTCCCTAAATTTTCTCTCACCACAACTTTTTTTTATGTTGTGCTCATTTTTCTTTATTTTTCTAACCAATCTTTTATTTTAACCTTATTATCTCTCTAAATTTTATCTTTATATTTATTTTTTCTCCCTAAAATTTATCTCTTTCTCTCTAGTTTTTTTTATTATTTTTTTCTAACTAACAATTTTTTATGAAGTCTAACTAATATTTTCTCTCTAACATGCTTCTATCTAAATTTTCTCTCTCTAAATATTAAACATTTCTTTCGGAAAGCCAAAGTGAGCATAGGTTAGAGTTAATTGGTATGAATCATTGATCAAGATCAATGGTTCGATCCTCTCACCCCCAAATATATATATTTTTTTTTAGTACATCAACATTTGGGAGTGGGGGCATGTCAATTACCGCTGAGCTAAGCTCACTTTGGCTCACCCCCAAATATTTTATAACTAAAAAAATGTTTCTCTCGAAAACATTTTTCTCTCTCTAAAACATCTCTTCATCTCCCTAATTTTTCCAAAAACAAAAAAAACTAGAAATATTTATCAAATAAGTTTGATTTTCTATTTTTTAAAAACATAAAACGAAAAACAATTATAAAAAAAATATATGGTTTTGTTTTAAAAAAAAACCAAAAAAAACAAAATCCAAAATCCAAAATGGTCTAAATTTTTGGAAGTTTGATTTCAACCCTTCCTCTTTGTCCATTTTGGAAATCAAAAGGAGTCCAAATTTTTGGAAGTTTGATTTCAACTCTTACTCTTTGTCCATTTTCTATTTGGACCCCAATTTTTATTTTCAATTTTAGTACTCAGTTTATCAATAAATTTCACAGGTTAGCTTTAGGACAATAAATCTAGTTTTTTTTTTTTTTTTTTCATTCACTTAAAAGGACTTGCGCAATGGATATATATTTTTCTCTTTACTTATATCCCATCGATTTTATCCTCTAATAACTAATATGAAAATTTATTGGCATCCTAACATTCATTTTAAATAATTTTAGTTATATTTCTATATTTTTACAAGTTTATTTTTTTTTTAATTCAACATAATGTGAGAATGGAAAGATTTGAACCTCTAAACTCTTGATCGAGGGGATATGCTTTTGATTATATTTGTCTTTAGCTAGGTATCATTGTAAACTTTTGATTATATTTATGTTTAGCTCTTGTCATTAACATCCATCACAATGTAACCCTCATTATTTAAATTTAGATTGGGTGTGTGATTTGACCTTTTTTTTTTTCATTTTGGAATTGACTTTATTACAACATGCACAATCAATTAACCTGTCAAATTAAATCACAATATCTTTTCAAATCAACAATTGCAAGGTTGGGTAGAGATCGAACCATCGACATTTTAGATAGAAATAAGTATTTTAGCTATTGAGCTATGTTCAAATTGAGGCGGTCATAATTTAAATCTATATATCTAAAGAGAGAAAGAGTGTCCATCTGAAATGACAGAAATAGTTCCAATAATAGTATGAATATTATGGATTGGAGACAACGATGTGGGTGGATACATGAGTATTGGGAGGAAACCAGAATGATTGGGCGGAATGTTTCATTACCTGTAGTGCTTCAGGATCGACCGCCACAACCACAGGGGGATTCTGTTCAGCTTCACACGGATGCAGCGGTAGATCCACGAGGTGGCAGAGCTGGCTACGGGACAGTCATTACAAGAACGGAAGGCATTATTTGTGGAGCTTTGGAGTTTATGGATCCCACGCCTCTTTCACCACTGGCAGCAGAGGTTAATGCAATCATACATGGTATACGACTCTTGCAGCATATGAATATTTCTTCTGTTTATGTTCTTTCTGATTTCCTCTCAGCGATTAAAATGATTCAAGGGGAATTGGAACTAACATCCGATGTGCATCATTGGATTATTCAGATCCAAAGGATGATACTTTCTTTTCAGAATATGTAACACCCGAGTTAGGAGGGGTACATGAATGAACCGAGATCACATCCGAATGAGAGGGATCCTGAGAACATAAAAGTATGTTCAAGAAAAGCTTAAAACAATTGATAGATACTACCTATACCAACAAGGTGCACCTTCCTTTTCGGTGGCTCAATCATAGGAACTTTGAAGTTAAGCGTAATTGACTTGGAGAAGTTCTATGTTGGATGACCTCCTTCAAATTTTCCTAGGAAGCATGTGAGTGAGGACAAAGCATGCTAAAAGGACCCCGTGTTGGTTTGTGGGGATAGTCTTCATTCTTAGAAGTGGTTTAAGACGAGTATGGTAACGTAACCAAGTCGCAGGGGAATGTCGAGGTCGTTAGGCGCCGAATCCGGATTCCAAATCCTGGACTTGGGGCGTTACAGAATATATCCTTCATCCATGTATCCAGGGAAGGGAATATGAGGGTTGATTATCTAGTAGCTAAAGATGCTTTAGCTAATTGTCGATCTATGCTTTGGCTAGAGGATTGTCTACAGTGGTTGTCGTCGATGAATAATTTTGTTCATTGCAAATGTCACCTTCGATGTACTTGTTCAAATTAATGAAATGAGAAGTCTTTGTGTTTCAAAAAAAAAGAAAAAAAAGAAAGAAAGAAAGAGTGGCCATAATTAATAAGCCTTCATAAATGCACAATATGACATCTTCACCATACCTTTCCTATAAATCAATAAGCCTAGTTGGAGACTCCTATTAGATAGCATGGGGTTCCATCTCCAAACCAATTGGCAATGAGTGGAGTGACTCTTGTAGCATATAAGTTGCGAGGTCTCCACTAATCTTTTCAATGTGGGATCCTCAACAACTCCTTGGATAATTTTCATGGTTTTAACTAATTTCATAAATTTCTCAAATCATATGTACTAATTTAAGAATAATTGTATAAGCTTATTCATTCGTTTGACTACTAGCTAGATCAAGTCACCTCATCAAAATTTCAAAAAATAAGTGATATACCTTTAAATTTTGTCCATAGGTGCTAATGTTAGTAACTAAATATAAGTCTAATTCAAAATTTGTGTCTTAAATACATAATATTTAAGATTTTCAAATGATGTTCATAACTAAGTAACGTGGTGTTCAAAACACTAAGATGAAATTTATAATTTAATTCAAACCTCTAACATTTTAGTCGAAGGTATATCAATTATCCCTAAGCTATATGTTCACTTTAGAAAGAAAAAAAAAAAGGGTAAGAGTTAAATCAAAACTACATAATTTCAATAAAAAAGAAAGAAATGATTAAAAGAAAAAAGTAATATACAATGTTTATTTGACATAAAATAATAGAGAAAAAACATTTAGGGGTTGTTCAAGAAGAAAGAATGGAATGTATTATATGTGCATTTTTTACTCAAAATTATTTTTATAAGAAACAATAAGAATGGTAATATGTTTAATAAAATAGTTGAATTGCAAGACTTATATACTTTACAAGACAAAAAAATTATAGTATAAGAAGAAGTTTCCAAAAGCTAGCAATGGAAGATTAAGACTGAAATTTCAACTTTGGGAGTAGTTGATTGGCCTAATTCAATAGTTATTGGGTTTGCAAGTTGAAGGGTTCAATTATTCAATTCCCAAACAATATAATATCTCTCTCTCCTTTCTCTCTCTTCAACAACCATTTTTTTAGTCTCTACATTTTTTTAAGATGAAAATATTTACCTAAATTTTCTCTCTATATATATATAACCTTTTGAGATTAATTTTCTTAGTTTTTAAAAATTTTTCTGGATTTGTAATTTTGGAAAAAAATGATTGGGTAACAAAAGAAATTGGGAGTAAATTAGAGAAATTCATTTTAAAAAAAAAAAAAAAAAAAAACAGGACATATAAAATTAAACTAAAAGCCTTTTTTTTAGTTCAACAACATTTGGAGTTGGAGATTCGATTCAAGGTACATGTGAAATTGATTCTTTTTATGAGGTCAAACCAAAAAACTTTATTACTATTTTTAATAATCTAGAAACCTAAATAAAAAGAAATGGTGATAATTCAAATGCAAATTAGTTTTCTTTTTTTTCCATTTATTTAAAGAGATAAAAAAGTATATTCATATCCGAAGTTTCAAAAATTATTTAATATTGATACCCATGCTTTGAATTAAACGTAACTAATTGAATTTGTACCAAAACAACACATAGTTAATTGAATTTTGACCAAATAAACAAGAAAATGTGGAATGAAATTTCTAAATATAAATTTATAAAGACTTTTTATTGAAAAAGTCATAAGTCAACCTTGGTGGAAAATTCTTCTGAAGAAACCTTTAACAATACAATGTAAAATTACAACTATGCTTGAAATAAATGAGGGAGAAAGTAGCCAATAACAACCTCCCACCCTGATTGGGCATGAAACGAAAGTTTATGATGCCGACTACATTAATATTTGGTCCTAAAGAACCTGAAAATGACATTGACGTATACTTGAGTCCATTAATTGATGACTTGAAAAAGCTATGGTCTGATGGGGTTGCATGTTACGATGCATATAGAGATCATTTTTTGTCCTGAAAGCTGTTTTATTGTGGACCATAAACGATTTCACCTGTGAGTACTCAAAAGACTGAAGACGTCAAAGAGATCTCACTTGTGAGTACTCAAAAGACTGAATATGTCAAAGAGATTTCACCTGTGAGTACTCAAGTGGTTAAAAAAAGTGACAAAAGAAATCAACAAGATCAACTCAAAATCGTCGTTGCTGAGTCAGAGTCTTCAAAGGTAAACTTGTTTGATATTATATTATACATTTACATTTTGCTTTTAGATTCTTCTGGTAGGTTAGAGTCTTACATTCAGTTGTTAGCCCTATTGAGTTGCTTATGTTATTATTTAGTTGTGTTTATGTTCTAGATTTAATAAAAGTTTGGTGAAATAGTTTGTGCTTAATGAAATCGTGACTTGTGGCTGTTTAAAATTAAATTTGAAACGAGATCTGTTTCGCTTATGTTGTGAAGTTTGGAGCCTGTTGAGTTGTCTCTGGTGTTGTAGCGGTGTGTGGTTGAGTTTGGTGATCCTAGAAGTGTGTTTTCTCGTTGAACAAGTGTTATAAAAAAATTGGTTTAGTCCTATGTATGTCGTTATGCTGCCGAAATTTTCAGAGCACTCGGTTATTTTAGTTTAGGAGTTTTGTAATGTCGCTAGAATAGTCTTAATTAGGGGTGTTCATCGGTCGGTCGGTGACGGTTTTGGGCTGAAACCGTCACCGACCACCGACATGTCGGTTCTTCGTCAGTCGGTTTTCCTTGGTTTTTGGAAGGGTGGTGACGGCGACCGACCAAATACACGGTCGGTCAGTCGATTATTGTCGGTTTTATTCTGGCGAAGAGAGAAACATGAGAAACAAAGAAAAAATAACCCAAAAAAGAAAGAAAGTGAGGGAGAAAGGGAGAAGAGAGAAGAAATAGAGAAAAAAAAGAACAAATATAAAGGGAAAGAAATAAGAAAAAGATGGAGAAGAGAAGGCATGCGACGATGGCGGCAGCGACACGAATGGCAGTGGCTGGTTGAAGGAGTTGAGAGAAGAGGAGAGAAAGGAAGCAAGAGAGTGGGGAGAGAAGAGGAGAGAGAGGAAGGAAGAGAGATGAAGACAAATCGTGAAAATGAATGAAAGAAGAGGAGAGAGATGAGAGATGGAAAAAAAAATTAATTAATTTTTCAAAAAGCATAAGTGGTTTTGAGAAAACCATCATTAATTTACGTGATTTGAGGGATAAAGCTGCAGACTCTTCTTTTTTTCTTTTTTTTTTTTATATACTTTTATGGATGTTCGGTCGGTCGGTCGAAACTCTTCAATTTTTTTCTCCGGTCGGTTTCCGACCGACCAACTCTCTAAACCGACCGACCGACGTCGGTTCGGTCGGTTTCGGGCGATCGGGTCGATTTTGAGAGTTTTTGTGAACACCCCTAGTTTTTGTGAACATATTTTTTATTTTAAAAAATTATTATTTTTAATTTTTTAAAATAAAAATATATTAAAATAATAAAATATTATTATTTTAAAATTTTTTAATTTCTCTCTCTCTCCATCGTCATTCTTCTTCTTCATCACCCACCTACCACCTACCCACCCACCATCCCTACCGGCGGCAGCACCGACCATCGGCCACCGCCGCTCGCCGGCGGCCGCCGGGGATTTTTTTTCTTCTTCTTTTTTCTTCTTTTTCAAAATCACCGGCGTTGACCCTCCCCAACTCCGCCTCCAAATTACCCACTTCTCCGCCTCCGGAAACCCCCGACTGGGAGGATTTCGAACGGATTTATTCACGTGAAGCTTCAGGAGAATGCCTGCGCGCACAGATCTGGACGCCTAAGCGCACAGATCTGGACGCCTAAGCGCACAGATCTGGACGCCTGCATGGATGAGAAGAACACGGCATGGGTCTCTTCGGGCAAAGCTTCACGCCGTCGGCGATTTTTTCGTGCGTGCAGGCGATTAACGGCGGCGCGAATGGGTCTCTTTGGCCACTACGACGTTGACGGCATTTCTTCGTTGGCTGGCGGTGTGGGTTTTGAGTTGTGTGGCCAGCGGTGTGGGTTTCGCTCTGTGTTTTTCAGTGGGTTTCGGGCTGTGTGGGTTTCCAGTAGATATCATCTTGCTTTCATCGAGTTCTTCCCTTCGATTTTGTTGCCGCTCCGTCCAAAGGCCTCGATTCATCTGTAATCTCGGCGATTCGAGCTGTGTGAATTCGAGTTGTGTGGGTTTCAAGCTTTGTTCCGATTTAGCGGAATCCGACAGGTTGACCGGCAACGGGAGGAAAAGAAAAGAAATCGGACTGTGTGGATTCGAGCGACGAAAGGGAAATCGGAGGGGAGATTGTAATGGAGGGGAATCGGTGGGTTGGCCGGCGACGGGAGGAAAAGAAAAGAAGAAGGAAAGGAGGAAAAAAAATTTTGTTGCCGGCGGCGGCGGCGGCCGGTCGCCGGCGAGTGGCGGTCGGTCGCGGGCGGTAGGTTGGTGGTGGGAGTATTGAAGAAGAAGAAGGGTGATGGTGGTGAGGGGTTGAAGAAAAAGAAGGGTGATGGTTGTGAGGGGTTGAAGAAGAAGAAAGAAAAAAGAAATAAAAATATATTAAAAAGTAATATTTTTAATATTTTTATTTTAAAAAATGAAAAAAAAATAGTTTTTTTTTTAAAAAAAAATATAGGTGCCACGTCAGCGGTCTATTAAAATCTAATGGAAAAATGGATGGAGGGACTAAAATGACACTAAAACCAAACCTCAAGGGCTAAATTGTTGAGTTTAAAAACTCACAGACCAAACTGTACATAACCCAAACCTCAGGGACTAAAAGTGTATTTTTCCCTTTATTTTTTCATTATACTAATCAGTTTCTTGATTTTGTGTGAAGGGAAAACCATGTAAATTTAGTAGTAGGCTCGATATCTCACATTGTTGCAATGGGCACAATGCTCGAAAGTGAGGCGAGTGAGACAGTCAACGGAGTTCTCTTAGAAAAACATAATGCCAAAGTTGTTTGTTGACATGATCATTGTCGAAAAAGAGAACCCTCGCATTCCAATTCCAGTGAAAGGTGAGATAGAGTTTCTCTCCCAATCTATAGGTGCTGCCGTTGCTTGGCCTCGTGCTTTGGTTGCTCTATGTAAAGATAAGGTATGTTTCTCTCGAACATATATTTTTATTTCAAATGTATTTCAATGCCCTATATATATCACATTTCAAATATATTGTGTTTTAATTTGTTTTTTTTATAGGATTCGAAACATAAAGCACTAATAAAACACTCATTTCCTAACTCGACAACCACACCTCCATCTATCAAATTCCTGTATCGTTATGCCGAACAACTAGACAAGGATGATCCGATGCAAGTGTCCATTAGCGATAGGATATTTGGAGCAAACAAAACATTATATCTCAATCCCGATGATATAATGCAATTTTGTAGTATGGTCAAGATATCAAATACTTGTGTATTGGTCTATATTGCGTAAGTATACTATTTTAATAATATTATAATTTCATTCATATTTATTTAATAGTATATAGTCTTATATATTTATGAAAAATTGTGTGTGCTACAGGTTCCTTTGGACGCATTTTGAGGAGACTGGTAGACTAGACAAGTTTAAGGTTGTGGATTCAAACGACATTGCACTGATGTTTGGGACGCAAGAAAAAACGTGCAAGAAGTTTAACTACCGTCTTTTCTTTACTACAACCAGGGCAAATAGTACTCATTTCATATAATCCTGGGTAAGAGTAAATATATATACGAAATTTTGTTAGATTTAAACAAGTTTTGATAGTTGATAATTATTTGATTGTATTTCTTTGGTTTTGATAGGAATTATTGGATATTGTGTGTTGTGAATGTAAGTGACAATACCGTTTATATATTTATAAGCCCAACTAAACTTTTAGGTTGAATATAAATTATTATTAATTAATTTATGAATTACTATTTTATAATATCATATAATTTTTAATATATTATATTATACATATTTTAATTTAACAAAGATGAATGAAATTTATAATACGAAACACTGTATTTATTAAAGTTTTTATTATATATAGGGAAAAAATCAATTTTGACCCCTGAACTTAGCAGGTTGTATCAATTTTAACCTTGATTTCATCAAATTGAACCCTAAACTTTACAAATTGTATCAATTTAAACCTCAAACTTGCATAAATGTTGCAATGTAAACCTTTGGTTAACTTTTCATTTGAATTGCTATTAAAACATGTAATTGACAATTGTCTTTTCCTCTTTTTAATTCACATTGCACCTGAGTTTGTGTTTTGTAAGAAATTTTTTGGAAAAGGCAGAAGAAATCAAATATCTTAGACTATTCTTCTCATTATTGTCCAAAAAATAATCACAAAGTTTTGTTCAAAAAAAAAAAAAATAATAATCACAAAGTTATTGGCAACAAGAAAAATCCAGCAAATATGATAAATAAAAAAATCGATTTTTTTTTTATTTTTCGTTTCCTACATTTGTACATGATTCTAATTAGCAAGAAAAAAACCGTAAAAGAAGAAAAAAAATCTCACGAAGTTCTCAGTAACAATAAAAAGACAACAGGTATTTGAAGATAAGAAATCTACAAAGTTTCATTGCTTTCGTAATCTTAAATAGTAATGAAAAGGCCCCCACAATTAAAGTTTTCAACAACAAGAAAAACTAAAATAAAGTTTCTCCGATATTTCATTTATAAGAAACCAATTCAGGTGCAATGTGAATTAAGAAAAAAAAGGAAGAAATAATCAATTACATACGGTGGTTCAAACAGAAAGTTAATCAAAGGTATACATTGTAACACTTACCCAAGTTTGAGGTTAAAATTGATAGGATCTTATAAGTTTGAGGTTCAATTTGATGAAATTGAAACTTTAGGGTTAAAATTGGTACAACTTTTTAAGTTTAGGATTCAATTTGATGAAATTTAAAGTTCAGGGTTAAAATTGATACAACCCCCAAAGTTTAGGGTTAAAAATGATTTTTTCCCTTATATATATTATGCATTTTAAAATTTCAAATTCAAAATCTAGATACATTGAAACATAAAAATGTTTCTAGAATTTTCACTATTTGGATCACAAAATCCGCAAATAGTTTTTAGAAACACATATGTCAAACATTTATTCACGGGTGAACTTAATAAATTTAAAAATAGAAAACAGGAGCCAGATTTCATGTCATCTTAATTTTTTTTTTAGCAATTATTTGATAAAAGCTCGGCATCAACATGTCTTTGGTTTATTTACTTATTAAATAGTTTTTTTTTTTTTTTATCTTACAAGTTTAGTCCCTAAACTTTCATGATTGTGTCAATTTGGTCTATGAACTTTAAAAAGTATCTAATAGGTTTGTAAACTTTTAATTTTGTGTCTTATAGGTCCCTGAACATTAAACATGTCTAATAGGCCCTTGAACTTTCAATTTTGTGTCTAATAAGTCTCTAATATATTTGAGATTTTTAAAAATTAACTAATCTACCAGATATAAAATTGAATTTTATGCTTATTTGGTTCCTAAACTTTCAATTGTGTGAATTTTTAAAAATGTCAGATAGGCCAATGACTTATTAGATACAAAATTGAAAGTTGAGAGACTTATTGGACATAAAAACAAAAGTTGACCTATTAGATACTTTTTAAAGTTTATTGACCAAATTGACACAACCCTGAAAATTCGGGGACTAAACTTATAATTAAACTTTTTTACGGGATTCATTATATTTTAATAATAGATAGATATTTGGAATTACATAAAGTAGTAGGTTAGAGAGTGTCTGTGAAAAAAAAAAGTTCAAAGAGAACTTGTTAGGAATTTAGTGAGACACAACATTAAAAATTCGAAAATCTAATGGGATATAAAATTGAAACTTTAAAATCATATTAAACATTTTTAAGAAGTCACGAATTTATTAAACACAAACTTGCAAGTTTAGAGATTAAACTTGTAATTTAACATTATTTTTAAAAAGTTAAGAGACAAAATTTAAACTTAGAATAAATTAAACTTTATGAAGAAAATGAGATTTCTTCTAAAAAAAAAAAAATTAAACTTAGAATAAATTTTTTAAAAAAATCCAAACCAAGGATCGGAATTAAAATATAAATTCATTAATAATTTTGAAATATAAGGCCTGCGAAATTTTCCACATCGGTGTCTCGTAAAAGGTTCCAACGATCCAGGAAGTGGATGGCATTTCTGTAATTTAGCATTAACTGTCACTTCAAATTTCTATTCCTTTTCCTACGTATTACGCGCCAAACCCAGCGAGTGGTTAGAACGCGGAGAATTTGGACCATTACCAAGAAGCTTCCTCGAGGGTATTATCGTAAATTCATATTTTGTCAAGTCAATGGATATTTGCTAAAAGAATTAAAATAAAATTTAATTACTTTTTTTTTTTACTTCAACAACATTTGAAATTTGGGAGATTCGAATATCCGACCTCTTGGTCAAGGATATTTGTCAATTGCCGTTAACTATGTTCACTTTGACAGATACTATTTTGGTCATTTGTACTTTCGGGTTTGATTCATTTTGATCACTATAATTTTAATTTTTACACTTAGTCCATGTACATTTGATACTTCTTGATCAATGTACATTTTGATTCTTAGTTTGCAAAATCCCAAAACTATACATAAAACCCTTTAATACAAATGTATGACAATATTTTGAAAATTTTATTGAGTGTAGTGTCGTGATGAAACCATGATTGAAGAACGAGATAGAAAAACAAAAGAAAATAGAAAACAAAAAAGTCACTTTTTAAATGCGTAGGGAACGAAATGGATATTTTAAAATTACATGAACTAAAATAAACAAAACTTAAAAAGAACAAAAGCGAACTTAGGGTGTTTTAGTTGGTGATCTGAAAAATGTAAATTTGAAAACAAGGGATTCAATGAAAACATAATTGTATTTCATGTTTTCAGATATGTGTCTGGTAGCAAATTAAAAAATTAGATCTCAATTTAAATAATTGTCCAATATGTGTTTGATAATATATTTATAAAACATAAACTATTCGTAGTTATCAACTAAATACTAAGTTGAATATACACTATTATTAATTAATTTATTGTAACGACCCTACTTTTCATGCCTAGATCCTAAGGCCATTACTACATGCATTTCATTCTACTTTTAAGAACAGCGGAAAATTTCCATTTAAAGAAACTATACTTAGAAATTTGCGAAACATTTCAATCTGGGATCCCAGTTTAAAACAGAACAAACAAAACCTTTAGTAAATCAAACAAACTTAAAGCGGAATAAAACGTAAATCATTCAACACAAGTTCAAAGGGAAATTTCAAACGTAAAATGCGGAAGACTTAAACTAAAGGAGATCCATGGCTCAGCAGCTCTCCGTCACGCGTTCCGTACACCTTCACCTCTACCTGCAGTTGTGTGTAAGGGAAAAGAATGAGTATTTAAGGAAATACTCAGTAAGTAGCAATAAAATTTTTAACATCTTATTCGAGTTAAGGGGCCTAAGGGTTAGGTCATCTCATTTCAGTTCATTTCATTTCATTTCATTTCAGTTCGGGTCTCATATTCAATTAGTACACCTTTAAATATATATAGGTTTGCCAACTCACTGATAGTGCGCAAGTGGGAGTTTTTGGGAGGTCTCTACTCCTACTGATGGTAGATGGCACCCAGTCAGTGAAGCTAAGTCTCATCCCTCAAGGCACTAATAGGCGCGTAGCGCTCTAAACTACCATTTCACTGGTGGGGCGTTCATGGGTTTAAGTCAGGAATTTACTTCCACAGTTAGTAAATGGCACCTAAACTGCGAAGCCAAGTCCCGCCCATTAAGCCCCTCATTTCAGTCTATTACATCTCAGTCCTAGGTGTTTAATTGACACGACCCTTGTCTAAGGCACTAGCCTATTCCCTTCTCTTTCCTAATCCTTTCCCTCAAGGTAAATATGATTCCTAAGCCATCTTGAGGCTACCGAAAATTCGGCAGCATAACGACGTACGTAGAGGGAACCCAAATTTTTTTTCTATACACCTGGAAACAGTAAATTGCACTTCTATAGCCACAACGGGACAGATGTCGCATCCAACTTCAATCCAAACCCAACAGACATTTAACCCATTCCCCAACATCACAAATAAATCCAGAGAAACACATTGCCATCCAAGCCAAACATGCTTTAAAACAAACCAAGAGATGCTAGGTTAACTTTAAGATCCTCGTGCTATCAACATGACTTATAATGAAGCTTATCATGATTCCACAATCAAAACTCAAGGCGCAAATCTTATACATGCTAACATGTTAACTTTTCAAAGAAAATTAAGCCAAAGCATATAACTAAATCCAACGACTACGTATACATTAATCCCAAGCATTTCAGTTCATGGCTAACCAAATAGGGTATGAAAATCACGGCCTCAACACAAACAAGAACACTTAGCCCAAACTCCAATTATTCCATAATCCACGCTTCTCATTTAATGCCCAAATAATGACAATCTCAACATGCTCAATCATGCTTCAAAAGTTAACCCAACACACTTTACTTAAGCTTAAGGACCAACTTAGTTAAAACAAATGGCACTTCAATCCAACTATCCACTTTAAATTCCCAATTAACAAACAAGGGTCAATTAGTCTAAGACATAAAATTTGAATCCAACTAGCTACTTACCTTAGTGAAGGAGATACTTGATTAACCTCCAAGAAATTCCTTAACTCCAAGGTTCTTAAGCAAGCTACAACAAGGAAATGAACTCTTAATTAACTATGGACTCTAACCAAGCATTCAACTAAGAACCCATTACATTTGGGGTAAAATTAACAACCAAAGCTTACCCCAAACAGAACCACAGCTTGCTGTCCAGCAGTCCCAAATCGCTCAAATTTGATAATTCGGCCTCCAAACACCACGGGCACCTTGAAATCGGAAGCTAAACTCAATGGGCATCCATGATTAAACATTAAATAAACCCAAAACACCTTAAATCTCACTTACCCACTGCCGAAATTGCTCAAACACGCTGAAACTTGAAGACCCACTGCTTGAATCGCCGGAATTGAATGGGTACGCTTGCTGAACGGGTGAAAAAGTGAATGGGTAATCGTTTAAATGCAAGAACTAACCCACAAAAGCCTCAAATCAACTTACCCAATGCGGGAACTCACCTAAAACAGCCGAAAACACGGAAAAATGGTCCCTCCTCGCTGCTGTCCGCGCCTACAGTGGCGACGGCGACTCGCAGATCGACAGCAGCTCGTGAGTGGGTTGCAGGCGGCGGCGCGTCGGACCTGCTACACAGAGAGAGAGAGTGGCTGAGAGAGAGATAGAGAGATCGAGGGAGAAAGAGACGAGAGAAACAAAATAGAGAGAGAGAGAGAGGGACGGAAAACGTTACCGGCGGCGGCGACTTGCGACGGACGGAGGCGTGCGGCGGCGGCGGCGACGGTTGGCGTGCGGCGGAGGGAGACAGAACCGAGAGGGAGCGAGAGAGAGAAAATCGAGAGAGGGAGGGAAAGCTGCGAGGGAGAGAGGGAAAACGTGAGAGGGAGAGAAGAAATTCAGATTTTCTTTTTTTTTTTTTTTTTTTTTTTTTAAGCTGGTCAAATTGACCGAAAATGTGGGGGGAAACTTCCCCCCCACTCACCCACTTTGACCGCCTAAAAAAAAACCATTTCCCCCTTTTTTTTTTTTTTTTTTTTTTTTTTACACTGGTTGTTACATCATACTAACCTTAAAAGAACTTTCGTCCTCGAAAGTTGCTAGTACTGGAACAGCTCTGGGTACTTGGCCATCATTTCGTCTTCTCTCTCCCACGTTGCCTCTTCAGACAAATGGTTTTGCCAAAGGACCTTTACGAGTGCTATCTCGCGATTACGAAGGACCTTCACCTCTCTATCAAGAATTAGAATAGGCCTCTCCTCATAAGTCAAGTTCTCGCTAAGTTGCAAGGGTTCAAAGTCCACTCTGTGGGTTGGATTCGTCAAATACTTCCGCAGCATGGAGACATGGAAAACGTTGTGTACTGCCGAAAGGGAAGGCGGCAACGCTAGACGATAAGCTACCGGACCAATTCGTTCTAGAACTTCAAACGGACCAATGAAACGTGGACTGAGCTTACCTTTCCTTCCAAACCTCAAAACTCCTTTCATTGGAGCTACCTTCAAGAAAACATGATCACCCACGTCAAACTCTAAATCCCTTCTCCTTGTATCTGCATAGCTCTTCTGTCGGCTCTGAGCCGTTAACATCCTCGATCTGATTGTGCGAATAGCCTCACTGGAGGCTTGAATCAATTCAGGTCCCAACAACTGACGTTCACCGACCTCATCCCAATAAACAGGGGACCTGCATCTCTTCCCATAGAGGGCCTCAAACGGTGACATACCGATGGTTGCTTGATAGCTATTGTTATACGCAAACTCCATTAAGTGCAGGTGTGCATCCCAACTACCTGAGAAATCCAAGACACATGCTCGCAACATATCCTCTAGAGTTTGGTTCAATCGCTCAGTTTGACCATCTGTCTGAGGGTGAAAAGCTGTACTGAAACGTAACTGAGTACCCAAGGCCCTTTGCAAACTCCTCCAAAAGTTAGATGTGAACCGAGGGTCTCTATCTGACACGATTGATACCGGCACCCCATGAAGCTTGACTATCTCCGTCATGTATAACTGTGCCCACTTTTCAACAGTGTAAGTAGGCTTTCCAGGGAGAAAGTGCGCTGACTTGGTGAGTCTGTCGATAATGACCCAAATCACGGTGTAACCCTTGACCGTTCTAGGCAATCCTGTGATGAAGTCCATAGATATATGCTCCCACTTCCATTCTGGGACACCCAACGGCTGTAACAATCCTGCTGGTTTCTGTCTCGGGGCCTTCACTTGTTGGCAAACAAGGCATTTACTGACAAAATCCGCTACCTCTCTTTTCATGCCCTGCCACCAGTAATACTGTTTCAAATCATGGTACATCTTTGTACTTCCTGGATGGATTGAAAAAGGTGAACTATGCGCCTCTGCTAATAATTCTTGTTTGAGTTCGGCATTCCCAGGTACGCATAAGCGACCCTGGTAACACAAGCCGAGGTCTGAAGATAAGGCAAACTCGTTCACCTCTCCTGCCTCCACTTGACTGCGTTTAACAGCAAGGTCAGGGTCATTTGGTTGTTCATCTATGATCCTCTGTCTCAAGCTCGACTTAACTGTCAACTGAGCTAGGCGTGCTGTAACTTCGCCCACTGCAATCATAATCTCTGCACGTTCCAAGTCATCCAATATACGAGCCTGAGTAGTAATTAAAGCGGACGCATGAGCAGTCTTCCTACTGAGGGCATCTGCAACCACATTTGCCTTGCCCGGGTGGTACTGGATGTCACAATCATAATCTTTCACTAACTCTAACCATCTTCTTTGCCTCATATTCAGTTCTTTCTGGGTGAAGAGGTATTTCAGACTTTTGTGGTCCGTGAAGATTTGGATTTTCTCTCCGTATAAATAATGCCTCCAAATCTTCAAGGCAAAGACCACTGCTGCCAATTCCAAGTCATGGGTCGGGTAGTTCTTCTCATAATCTTTCAACTGACGAGATGCATAAGCAATGACCTTACCATGCTGCATTAACACACAACCCAATCCCTTCTTTGAAGCATCGCTGTAAATAACAAATTCTCCTGAGCCATCAGGTACTGTAAGTACCGGTGCTGAAACTAGTCTCTGCTTAAGCTCTTGGAAGCTTGCCTCACAAGCTTCATTCCACACGAATGGAGTACCCTTTCGAGTCAACTGAGTTAGAGGTGCGGCTATACTGGAAAAACCTTGCACAAAACGACGATAATAGCCTGCTAACCCCAAGAAACTCCGAATCTCGCTGACTGAAGTAGGTCGAGACCAATTGGTCACTGCCTCTATTTTGGATGGATCTACTGTGACACCCTCCTTTGACACCACGTGCCCTAAGAAGGAAACTCGTTGTAACCAGAACTCACATTTAGAGAATTTGGCATACAACTTGTTCGTTCTTAAGGTAGTTAGAACTCTCCTGAGATGATCCTCATGTTCCTCTTCTGTCTTGGAGTAGATAAGGATGTCGTCGATAAAAACAATCACAAATGAATCCAGGAATTCCTTAAATACCCTGTTCATCAAATCCATGAAAACTGCGGGAGCATTAGTAAGCCCAAAGGACATCACAGTAAATTCGTAATGCCCATACCTGGTTCGGAAAGCTGTCTTGGGTATATCGTCCTCTCTAATCCTCAGCTGATGATAACCTGACCGTAGATCTATTTTAGAAAACACTGCTGCACCTTGAAGCTGATCAAAAAGATCATCAATCCTGGGCAGAGGATATCTGTTCTTTATTGTTACCTTGTTCAGCTCCCGGTAGTCGATGCACAAACGCATTGTCCCATCCTTCTTTTTCACAAACAAAACCGGAGCACCCCACGGCGAGACGCTGGGGCGTATATAACCTTTGTCCAACAGCTCCTGTATTTGCACCTTAAGCTCTTTCAATTCCGCTGGAGCCATCCTATATGGAGCTTTAGAAATCGGATTAGTCCCTGGCTCAAGCTCAATGCAGAAGTCAACCTCTCGTGCTGGTGGTAGTCCTGTCAGATCTTCAGGGAATACATCTGTGAATTCCCTCACTACCGGAATTGAGGTCATTGATGCCTCGATTTTCCTGGTGTCAACCACGCTAGCCAACAAGCCCCAAGCTCCTTTGCTAATCAATTTCCTCGCCTTCATCGCAGAGACCACTTTAGGAGCACCTTTGATCATCGATCCCTTAAACTTGAAGCTTGCCTCTGACGGAGGGTTAAAGATCACCTCCTTACGATGACAGTCTATGTTGGCATAATTAGAAGCCAACCATTCCATTCCCAAGATAACGTCAAAATCACTCATATCCAGGGCGATCAATGTCACATCCATCGATCGATCAGACACTAACATTTGGCAGGCTTTCACCGCTTCACTAGCTAGCAGTGTTACCCCTGCAGGGGTTGAGACTGACAAAACATAGCCTAGCGGCTCTAGTTCTAGGTTGGCTTGACTTACAAATGATGCAGAAATAAAAGAATGCGTTGAACCCGAATCAAACAACACAAAAGCATAGTGGCCGAGGATAGGGATGGTACCTGTCACTACTGCGTTAAGGTCCTCGGCCTCTTGTCGGGTGGTGGCAAATATCTTGCCCTGATGTTGTGCTGGTCTCGCCCCAGATGCCTGATTTGAACTGGACGGCTGGTCGGCATAATTAGCTTTCTTCTGATTACAATTCGGAGCAATATGCCCTTCCCGACCACACTTGAAACAAACACGGGTCCCTGCCAAACAACGACCCCAGTGGTACTTCCTACAGGTCTGACATAATGGCCTATCCTGATTAGGCCTTGACTGATTCTGTGCTCTCTGTCGACGGTCCTGGGGCGGACCTCGTCTAGGGTAACGGTGACCCCTCTGTGTGTTCGAGCTCATCTGATCGTACCTTCGCTTATGACCTGAAGAAGGTTCTGAAGAGACAGCTGACGGTCGTCGATCAATTAGCTGTGCCACCCTAACTGCCGTGGCATAGTCTTGGGGTTCATGGGCTGCCACACTGCCCTGAATCTCTTCCTTTAAGCCTGTGATGAAACGTTCCACCTTATCAGCCTCTACAGCTACCAGGGCAGGGGCAAACCGAGACAGTCTGGCAAACTCTGTCTCGTACTCCTCTACGGTTCGGTTTCCCTGCGTAAGAGCCACAAACTCTGATTGCTTCTTGAATCGGGAGGCGGCAGGGTAATACTTCCTGAAAAACTCCCCCCTGAACTGAGTCCATGTGACAGGTCCGTTGCTGACGTCTAAGGTCCTTTCAATCGATTGCCACCAAATCAGGGCGTTATCTCGTAACAAAAACACGGCACAATACACTTTCTGGTCCTCGGGGCAGTTCATGTGACGGAAAACCGTCTCGATGGAGGACAGCCACAACTCTGCTACCGTGGGGTCCCTTGAGGCTCCATCGAACGGACAGGGGTCCCACTTCCTGAAATCTCTTAGGCACCTAGCCTCCCGTGATAAGGCGGCTTCGTTATTCTGAGGCGCTTGGGCCTGTCGCCCTGCAAGCACGCCCGCAACTGCGGCCTGAACTGCGGTCTGAACTATTGCCTGAATGTCCACCGGGACAGGTCCTACCGCAGGCCCCGGCTGTTCCACTTGTGGGTTTTCTGGTAGGTTTCCTTCCTGCTCTACTGGTGGCACGACTTGCTCAGGGGCTGTACGACCCCTACCACGACCTCTTCCTCGACCTCTTCCACGTCCTTGTGCTCGGGGAGGCATGATCTATTTCACAAAAATTTTATCATCTTACTAACAGGCTTGAATCCTTTAAACAATTCTCAGGCACTAAACCTCATGCATATCTTTCCCACAACATGAATCTTTTCCGAACATATATAACATATAATATTTACAGGCTACAAGGTAATCAAACGTGTACCTGGCGTGACCGGATGCTTGCTGATAAGCCATGGACATACCTAAGGTTTACGATGTAAACCAGTCTACAGAACCTATAACCTAGAGCTCTGATACCAACTGTAACGACCCTACTTTTCATGCCTAGATCCTAAGGCCATTACTACATGCATTTCATTCTACTTTTAAGAACAGCGGAAAATTTCCATTTAAAGAAACTATACTTAGAAATTTGCGAAACATTTCAATCTGGGATCCCAGTTTAAAACAGAACAAACAAAACCTTTAGTAAATCAAACAAACTTAAAGCGGAATAAAACGTAAATCATTCAACACAAGTTCAAAGGGAAATTTCAAACGTAAAATGCGGAAGACTTAAACTAAAGGAGATCCATGGCTCAGCAGCTCTCCGTCACGCGTTCCGTACACCTTCACCTCTACCTGCAGTTGTGTGTAAGGGAAAAGAATGAGTATTTAAGGAAATACTCAGTAAGTAGCAATAAAATTTTTAACATCTTATTCGAGTTAAGGGGCCTAAGGGTTAGGTCATCTCATTTCAGTTCATTTCATTTCATTTCATTTCAGTTCGGGTCTCATATTCAATTAGTACACCTTTAAATATATATAGGTTTGCCAACTCACTGATAGTGCGCAAGTGGGAGTTTTTGGGAGGTCTCTACTCCTACTGATGGTAGATGGCACCCAGTCAGTGAAGCTAAGTCTCATCCCTCAAGGCACTAATAGGCGCGTAGCGCTCTAAACTACCATTTCACTGGTGGGGCGTTCATGGGTTTAAGTCAGGAATTTACTTCCACAGTTAGTAAATGGCACCTAAACTGCGAAGCCAAGTCCCGCCCATTAAGCCCCTCATTTCAGTCTATTACATCTCAGTCCTAGGTGTTTAATTGACACGACCCTTGTCTAAGGCACTAGCCTATTCCCTTCTCTTTCCTAATCCTTTCCCTCAAGGTAAATATGATTCCTAAGCCATCTTGAGGCTACCGAAAATTCGGCAGCATAACGACGTACGTAGAGGGAACCCAAATTTTTTTTCTATACACCTGGAAACAGTAAATTGCACTTCTATAGCCACAACGGGACAGATGTCGCATCCAACTTCAATCCAAACCCAACAGACATTTAACCCATTCCCCAACATCACAAATAAATCCAGAGAAACACATTGCCATCCAAGCCAAACATGCTTTAAAACAAACCAAGAGATGCTAGGTTAACTTTAAGATCCTCGTGCTATCAACATGACTTATAATGAAGCTTATCATGATTCCACAATCAAAACTCAAGGCGCAAATCTTATACATGCTAACATGTTAACTTTTCAAAGAAAATTAAGCCAAAGCATATAACTAAATCCAACGACTACGTATACATTAATCCCAAGCATTTCAGTTCATGGCTAACCAAATAGGGTATGAAAATCACGGCCTCAACACAAACAAGAACACTTAGCCCAAACTCCAATTATTCCATAATCCACGCTTCTCATTTAATGCCCAAATAATGACAATCTCAACATGCTCAATCATGCTTCAAAAGTTAACCCAACACACTTTACTTAAGCTTAAGGACCAACTTAGTTAAAACAAATGGCACTTCAATCCAACTATCCACTTTAAATTCCCAATTAACAAACAAGGGTCAATTAGTCTAAGACATAAAATTTGAATCCAACTAGCTACTTACCTTAGTGAAGGAGATACTTGATTAACCTCCAAGAAATTCCTTAACTCCAAGGTTCTTAAGCAAGCTACAACAAGGAAATGAACTCTTAATTAACTATGGACTCTAACCAAGCATTCAACTAAGAACCCATTACATTTGGGGTAAAATTAACAACCAAAGCTTACCCCAAACAGAACCACAGCTTGCTGTCCAGCAGTCCCAAATCGCTCAAATTTGATAATTCGGCCTCCAAACACCACGGGCACCTTGAAATCGGAAGCTAAACTCAATGGGCATCCATGATTAAACATTAAATAAACCCAAAACACCTTAAATCTCACTTACCCACTGCCGAAATTGCTCAAACACGCTGAAACTTGAAGACCCACTGCTTGAATCGCCGGAATTGAATGGGTACGCTTGCTGAACGGGTGAAAAAGTGAATGGGTAATCGTTTAAATGCAAGAACTAACCCACAAAAGCCTCAAATCAACTTACCCAATGCGGGAACTCACCTAAAACAGCCGAAAACACGGAAAAATGGTCCCTCCTCGCTGCTGTCCGCGCCTACAGTGGCGACGGCGACTCGCAGATCGACAGCAGCTCGTGAGTGGGTTGCAGGCGGCGGCGCGTCGGACCTGCTACACAGAGAGAGAGAGTGGCTGAGAGAGAGATAGAGAGATCGAGGGAGAAAGAGACGAGAGAAACAAAATAGAGAGAGAGAGAGAGGGACGGAAAACGTTACCGGCGGCGGCGACTTGCGACGGACGGAGGCGTGCGGCGGCGGCGGCGACGGTTGGCGTGCGGCGGAGGGAGACAGAACCGAGAGGGAGCGAGAGAGAGAAAATCGAGAGAGGGAGGGAAAGCTGCGAGGGAGAGAGGGAAAACGTGAGAGGGAGAGAAGAAATTCAGATTTTCTTTTTTTTTTTTTTTTTTTTTTTTTAAGCTGGTCAAATTGACCGAAAATGTGGGGGGAAACTTCCCCCCCACTCACCCACTTTGACCGCCTAAAAAAAAACCATTTCCCCCTTTTTTTTTTTTTTTTTTTTTTTTTACACTGGTTGTTACATTTATAAACATGTTATATGTTATAAATTTTGTATAATTATTATTTTACAATATCATATAATTAATAATACATTATATATAAAAAATTTAATGTCACTTAAATGAGTTTATCTTTTTTTATTTAATTTTGCATTTAAAGTTTTCAAATTCAAAATCTGGATACATTGAAAACATTAAAAAAAAAAAAAAAAAGTTTTAAGAATTTCCACGGTTTGAATCACAGAATCCGAAAACAGTTTTAAAAAAATCTGATTACCTACCAAACAATTGAGTGTTGGGAGTATTGTGTGTTTGTGAAGGGCTATATTTTCTAGTTTAAACAAATTCAAGTATTGTTTTCATAAATAAACCCACCAAACAAAATATCTGATCCACTGAATTCATTGGATTCAGTAAATCCAAAAACAAAAAATTGAATTTAATCATATTGAGTTAACCAAACTTATTTTATTCTTAAAATTTAGATACCTATTTTAGTTAATTTATTTTATTGATGGTCACCTCAAATCAATAATTTATAGTATTAATTCCCCAAAATGTTATTATAAACACAAACACAAAAAATAATCTTAAAAAAAGAACACACGAAATTTAAATATAATTATTAATGATCTTGACTTTGGATCTGTTGACACTCATGCAAATGGAAGACAGGTTAATGAGTTTGGATTTGTTTTCTTTTGGCTTTGGTCTATTTTATTGGCTACCAAACAATCAAAATCTTCTTCAATTTGCTTTCGTTCACAAAAATTAAAGCTGGCTCATGAAAAGGGATTCGTTTTATATTTATATTCAAATCTTTTTTTTTTTTCGGTGTTTTGAAGTATTATGCTTATTTTATTGGTTTAAATCTGAATTTGGTCTCAAATTTTATAATTTTTTTTAAAAAAATTAAATTACAAGTTTAGTTTCAAAACTTTTAGCACTTGTATTAGTTTATAATAGACTTATATCAATCGAATAAAAAGGCATTGAACATGTCACTCAAACTTCTCAACTATGGGGTTTGTTTAAAAAATGCTCCTAAACTTTAAAAAGTTTCAAAAATACCCTTATCGTTAATTTTTTTATGAAAACTATTAAAAATTTCAATTTCATTAATACTCTTTAACTTTCAAAAGATTTTAAAAAATAACCTTATTAGAAAATGCTTCTTTTTTTTTTTTTTCCTCTCTCACGGTAAATTCTTCTTCCATGAAAATTAATGAGAAGCTTTACCTATTTTTCATATATTCATACACTAGGAGCTTTTCTTCTCTTTCAACACATCATCCCAAGAGCTTAACTAGATTTTCGGCAATGGTACACTTTCGAAACATTTTTAATGGTTTTAACGGTTCTCATCCAAAAATTAACTGCAATGGTAGTTTTGAAACGTTTTGTAAAGTTCAAGGGTAATTTTGAAACTTTTTAAAGTTCAAAGACATTTTTGAAACAAACCCCATAGTTCAGGGGTATTTTTTATAATTTAGCCAACTTTCAAATTTTTGTACTAAAAAGAAGTTAGTAAGTTTTAAGAAAATATGAAAAAAAAAAAGTCCATAATCAATTAAGCATATAATCGAAAGTTTGAGATTTTATTAGACACAAGTTGAAGAGACCTAGGTTAGAGACTTCTAAAAACTGAATTTGTAATTTGATCTTTTAAAAAGAAAGTTTGGCCCTTGATTTTTTTTTTAAATAATAACAATTTTGATCATTGAACACCTTTCAAAATGTTTATTTTAGTTTCATGTATAGGAGTCCCTTGAAGTTCTAATCTTTAAAGAAATCTTCTTAGATGTCATCGCTTCACTTGCCTTTTGAGATGAGGAAAAGAGATGAGAGGTAGGAATTGTGTCTCACTGGATATGCCAAATTGTTTACATGAGATTTCGAAATAAATTAAATCTAATTTGTGCAAAATGAATTTGATTTTATTTATATTTGGTGAATTACAATCTCTAATAATTCAATCCTTTGATTTTTTTCTTTCGCGAGTATGTGAACTTTAATCCTTGAATTTGTTGGTTTTTTCTTTTTCTAATGGGTCATCTGACTTGTGGATTGCTTGGATCGGCCTTTGGTTGGTTGATTTTATTGGATTCATCTTTGGTTTGTTGATCTTTTTGGATCAACCTTGACATGTTGATCTTGATCTTCAAGAATAAATTGAAGTCTTGTACACTTCAAATGTCTCCTCTGTTCTTTGAAAGTTTCAATTTTTCTTGAAGTCTTGAAGTTTTGTGCCCTTAAATTAAATTGAAGTCTCTTCAAGTCTTTGTGTCTTTCAAATGTCGTTTTCAAATTTTCAAAGAAAATTTGGTCTTTAGAAAGTCTTCGGTCATCTGGAAGTTTTGTCTGAGTTCTATGGATTATGAATCTTCCAATGAGCCATTTGTTTTTAGGTAATTAGGATGTTCAACATCTTCATAGTTTGAACTTTTGGATGAAATAAACATTTATAAAGATGTTTGGGAATATTAGATAGCCCTTGCTTGTTTTGCTGGTATGAGAATGTTTTAAAATGATGTATTATTTCAACCATAACTTTACCGAGCTTCAGATAAATTATATATTGATTTAATATAATTTAAATTTATAAAACATTTTTTGCCCTTAATAATTTAATCTTTTATTTTTATCCATTCAATTTGTATTAATTTTATAAATTTACATTGTTGTGAGGTTTTTATAAAAGGTTTAGTATTAAATATTAATTTTGATTTTAACTTGGAGTTATTTTAAAAGAAGACAATTATATAATTGATATATTTTTTTAGTGAACTATATTTACACATTATCAAGATGGATAAAATTTTGAGAGAAATAATATCAGTTTGTGATAGATTTTTTTTTTTTTCAAATATTGGAGGATCATTATTAGAAAAGTAAAACAAATAGAAACTTACTTCATATTTCAATTGAAATAAATTGAACTATATATTATACAATTTAAATGGAGTTAATTTTATATGTAAATGAAACATATAAATATATTTAATTCCATAGACTTTTTTATGAGTGAACAACAGTAATTTATTTTTATTTTAAATTTAAAAGAAATAAAAAAAAATTGATGAAAGAAAATCTTAGAAAAAAAAAACTGAAGGGCAAAACTGTTAAGAGATGACTCTTGCAACATGAGAATCTTAGAAACCCATGCATAAATGTCCCTTCCCCTCTCCTTACATCTCAATATCCTATACCGGGGTAATCCAGATGTCCATCCTAAGAGAATCTTGGATTTTCACCAAACAAATAGCCTCTAAATGTCGTTGAATATAGAAAATGCAGGGTGACCTTCTATGAGATTAGACCTATCAAATAATGTGCCGCGCACTATCACGTGGAACAATCGAAATAATAATATGATTGAACCAGTTTATTTCATTAGATCCACATGGTGCAGTTGGATTGGATTAACTCATAACGTGTAATCTGATTTGACCAACAATATGTGTTATTAGATACATATGGACCAATATGATTGGATATTAACTTGTTTTGATTATGGTGTAATTTGATTGGATTAATTTATGTCTTTAAATACACATGATGCAATTTGATTGGATTAATTTATGACACGACACAATTTGATTGGATTAAACACAAATAGTTATAAGATAAACATTTAGCATTATTTGGTTTCTCAATTTAATGTTATTTAATTTAATTTTGGTGACACATGTGAAGTAAGGGAAAAACACATTATTTTTTGTCCTTTCGTTTGGATTAAGTTGCATTTAAAATCACTTGGTTTTCAAACTCAACAATTTTATCCTTGAATTTTAGATTTGATTTCATTTTGGTCTCTTAGTCCAATTTTTCATTACGGTAGCCGACACAAACTAACACGATATTTTTTTATATCAAAAAATATTTTAAAAAAAGTTTTTTAAAAAATATATTAAATTATATTTTATTTAAAAATTTTTAATTTTTTTTTCAATATAAAAATGTCATGCCAGCTTTTGTTGGCTACTGTAAAATTGGACAGAATAACCAAAATGGAACCAAATCCAAAACTCAAGGTAAAATTTTGTAGTTTGAAAACTCATAACAACCTAAATGCAATGGAACCCAAGAACTAAAAATGTATTTTTTACTAATTTCTTGTTGGTCCCAAATTAAATAAATAATTTTTTTTATTTGATTGATCAAAAATTTTCCTTCAACAAACATAATAAAAAATAATATTTTTTAATACCATGTCAGATTAATTTAAAAACTTTAATTTAAATACTATTTTGGTATTTTCCTCTTAATCTTGGTTCATTTTAATCTATACTTTTAAAATGTCTATTTTTATTCCTATACTTCCAACTTTTGTTTATTGTAGTCCTATTGTACTTTCAAAATGTTTATTTTGATAATTGTACTTTTAAAAAAGTGCTCATTTTGGCATTTGTTGGAAAGATTTTAATACAAATTTTATACACAACAAAAATCCTTTAATATAAAGTTATGTCCACATCTCAAGAAATTTATCTGAGGTAGTTTTGTGTTGAAATCATGATTGAAAAAAATAAGATAAAAAGGAAAAAAAAATGATCACTTTTTTAAAAGTATATAGACCAAAACCTATGTTTTAAAAGTATTGGACAATAATGAAGAGACCAAAATTGAAAGGACAAAGACCAAAATGAACGTTTTAAAAATATAGAGATCAAAATGAATCAAATGCTACGATGTTCAAAATAGTATTTAATCTAAATACCTTCCAATCAACATGGATCAAAATGAATGCATTCTCTCATGAAGAGATGGAAAATGTTATAGAGAGAGGATTTGCCTCCATTGACATTCCATTGAACCACAGACTTTTTGGTCAGTAGTACAAGCTTAGTTGAGCTATGCGTATGTTAAGATTATTTATTTATTCAACTTTAGATAAAACAATCATGACATTTTTTAAGGTTGAAATTTTTATCCTAATCTCACGTTCATTGAGTTAAAAAAAATATGTGATAAATTTGGGGTTGGTTTGATGTACAAGGTTTAGTTGCAATTAATTTTGGTACGATGATAAATTTGGAGAAATAGATTTTGAATTGAAAATTTCGAAATTTTCAACTTTTGAAATTAAAGAAACCTATTATAGTAGCTAGGTTGTATACTTTTTCCTTTTTGTATTTTGCTTTTCTTTGTTGGTATGTTATTTATTTTTTGTAATTTTTTCTTTTTTGGCATTTTAATTCATTTTTGTGATTGTATTATTATTATTATTGGTATATTGTTAAATCTTGTGTTTTTTTTGGTTTTTTTTTTTAATAATTCAAATGAGAGTGAGAAATTACATGCATGGAAGCGAAGTACATGTTCAAGGACATTTTTTTTAAAGTATTGCAATTCAAATTAAATAAGGAAAGGGAACTTGAAGTTGACTTTCTTACCCAGTCTGAGTTGTACTTTTTTTTTTTTTTTTTTTTTTAAATACACTTTTGGTCTCTGAGGTTTGGGTTAGGTTTCATTTTGATCTATGTGTTTTCAAACTCAACAATTTAGTAGGTTTGGTTTTAGTTTCATTTTGGTCCCTCCATCCATTTTTCCGTTAAAAACTAACGGAATGCTGACGTGGCATTATTTTTTAATAAAAAAAAATTATTCTTTAATTTGTAAAAATTAAAAATAAATAAAAATAATAAAATATTTTCATTTTTTCATTTTTATTTATTTCTCTCCTTCTCCCCTTATTTCTTCTTCTTCATCAGTTTATCACTCCATCTTCAACCCACCAACGAGCACATTCACCGGCGGCGGCCGGTTGCCGGCGGTCGGTCGCCGTCGGCAACTTACTTTTTTTTTTTTTTTTTTTTTTCTATTTCCTTCTCCATGCCAACAAACCCACGCCAAATCAAGATCACTGCTGCGAATCAAGACCCACGGCCACTGCTCGAAGATCCACGCCGGCGAGGAGACCAACTCTGAATCAGCCTCCTTCTTCTCGTTTGTTCCCGTGCAGAACGAAACCCACGAGCAAGCGAAGAGATCTGTGTGGAACGAAACTACCGGCTCGGATCTTGCAGCAAACGAAGAGAAAAGTGGGTTTCTGTGAACCCAGATCTGTGCGGAATGAAACCCACGAGCGAGGAAAGATCTGTGCCGAACGAACCCCACGAGCGAGGACAGATCTGTGCGGAACGATGACAGCCGTTTATTTTTCTGTGAACCCGTGAAACCCACGAAGTTTACGGCGTTTTCCCCCCTGTTTCTGCGTGGGTTTCATGGCCGAGCAAGGATAATCGAGGGAGAGAGATGGAGAGGCGACAACAAGGATAATCGAGAGGGACTGCTACAAAAAGAAAACAGCAAACGGAAGGGGTGGGTTCGATTTCGCGCTGGTTTGGGTCTTCGAAACAGAGTCGGTCGCCGGCGTGGATCTTCAAGCAGTGGGCATGGGTTTGTTGGCATGGAGAAGGAAATAGAAAGAAAGAAAGGAAAAAAAAAAAAGTAAGTCGCCGACGGCGACCGACTGCCGGCGGTAGATGTGCTAGTTGGTGGGTTGAATATGAAGTGATAAGCTGATGAAGAAGAAGAAATAAGGGGAGAAGGAGAGAGAAATAAATAAAAAAAAAATACTTTATTATTTTTATTTATTTTTTATTTTTAAAAATTAAAAAAATATTTTTTTAAATTAAAAAATAGTGCCACGTCAGCATTCCGTTAGTTTTTAACGAAAAAATGGATGGAGGGACCAAAATGAAACTAAAACCAAACCTCAGGGACTAAATTGTTAAGTTTGAAAACTCAGGGATCAAAATGAAACCTAACCCAAACCTCAAGGACCAAAAGTGTATTTTTCCCTTTTTTTCTAGTATGGTTGAGTTGTACTCATATCAATATTAATTTTTTTATATTTTACAATGGCGTTTGTTATAGGGTAAATTTGGACTATCCCAAAAGTCAAGAAACTAATAAGGATAGCACAACACCAACCTGAGATACAACCGTGAACCAGACCACGAAGAGACAAAGGATTGAAGGGATTTGATAAAGTATGGATTAGTGTGGTTAATTTCGGTTATTTCTTAATCCTATTGCTCTTATAGTTTGTCCTCTCAGGTACCTCCATCTGTTCCCATGGTTTGTTATATATTTGCTGTACTGTTGCTATACTGAATGAATATCAGAATATATCTTTCTCTCCATTTCTCTTATCGTTATAGGATTGAACTAAGCCTAATTCCTAGCCTCAGCCTCGGGCGAGACCTAGGGTCGGCCCACATTTGTTGGGTCCAGCTGGTTTTCTTATGCTCGGTTTCTGGAGTTCCTGCCAAGTCCAGTTTGACCTGATCCGACCTCGAATCATCTATAAATTAAATGAGGGTAAACCCTAGAACTAATTCAGATATAAATATCTTTCTTGAACTTTGGAGAAAGGATTCCAAACCCTAAGTTCCTTCACTTTTCTTCTTCCTCTAGCTCTCTACTTGCCATATTCCATCTTCTTCATGGCTAACTTAATCATCGGAGTCGGTGTGGCAAGCACCACACCAGCGTTCGTTTGTTTTGCAAGTCACGTCTTTTTCTTTTAAACAAATTTACCGTTGCTGTCACGTAAAGGTTTGCTTCGTGTTTGGATTTTGGCATCAACAACGTTCATGTGAATTTTTGTGCATTACATTTTACGCATGTGTCAAATGGCCCAAGTTAAAAATATAAATCGCTTAGAATTTGTTTGCCGTCTAATCCAGATTCAATTGTTGTAAAAAAAAAATATGTAGATTCATTTTCTTGTAATCCACGTTTGTAAATTTCTAAAAATAGTATTTGAATTGTCTTCAAATTTTGTAAATTCAACAATACTTACATGTTTTTAGTATTTTTCATATTTGAGTTATCCTACCACACACATATTAAAAAATATTAATGAAAGTATGAAATACAAATTTGTTTCCATTAAATTTCTTTTTTTTTTTTTTGAAAAATGTTTCCATTAAATTTCTTAACCAGTTTGATAACTATTTGGTTTTTTATTTTTTGTTTTTGAAAACTAAGCTTGTTTTCTATGAATTTCCTTACCATGGTTTTCATCTTTGTTGAGAGCACATTTGAAATTCTAGCCAAATTTCAAAAACAAAAACAAGTTTTTGAAAACTACTTTATTTTTTTAGTTTTCAAAACTTGACTTGGTTTTTGAAAACATGGAAACAAGGTATATAACAAAAACAAGGAACTTAAGGATGGGAGTAGTATTTTTAAGCTTAATTTTCAAAAACTAAAAACAAAAAACCAAATGGTTATCAAATGGGGTCTTATTTTTAAATTTTCATTTTCCAATATTGTAATCTAAACCTTATGTCTACTTAGTCTTTAGACTTTAAAATTTTTGGTTACATTCTTAGGTTTAAAATATATTTATTTTGGTTGAAGTATCAGCTTTTGTTCATTTCGGTCTATGTACTTTTAAAAACAATTATTTTAGTTTATGTACTTTTGCTTTTGTCCATTTTATCCTATACTTTTAAAGCGTCCTTTTTAGTTCAAAAAGTGTCATTTTTTATCCCCTTCATTTTCTTCTTTATCTAAATTTTCTTATCATAATTTTTTTTGAGGTTAACTTATCATAATTTTAGCACTACACACTACTCTGAATAAATTTTTTGAAAAGTAACAATAACTTCGTATTAAAGGATTTGCATTTTACAAACAGGGAGAAAAATGGCCACTCCTGTAAAGTACGATAATCAAAATGAACTTTTTTAAAGTACAGAGTAAAATTTCAAAATTCAAGAACCAAAATAGACATTTGAAAAGTACAAAGACACAATATTTTTTTTTTTTTTTTGAGTACATCAACATTTGGGGGTAGGGGGATTCGATCCTCTGACCTCATGGTCAAGAGTACATGCCAATTACCGTTGAGTTAAGCTTGCTTTGGCTCATCAACACAATATTTAAGCTATTTTTAATCTCTACTTTTAATATTAACTGTCATAATGCATCGTGACACTCACTTTTTAAAATTTAAATAAGGTTTGACATGATTTCATATGAATTTGGGAGATTAATTAAACATGTAATTTCCTGACTTGATTACCTGTCTGATCATTCTTCCAAGTCTAATACCATCCCAATTACTTACTATTCATCTACAATTCATCCAACTAGTTGCTAAATCATTATGTCATCTCATTCATATTTTTCTAAAATAAATAAATAAATATTGACAAGAAGAATTAAAGTTAGCCAACAAGAGCACAACTTAATCAAAATAAAATTGTTCTATGACCACGAAGTCTATGGTTCGAATTCTCTCACCCCACATATTGTCAAAAGAAAAAAAAAAAGAATTAAAGATAAACATAATTTAGGGTCTGTTTGGAATACATTTTAATTTAAATGTTTTTTAAGAATAAATTTTTAAAAAAACATTTTGTCTAAAAATTGTCTAGAATTTATACATTCATATGTTTGGTTATATTTCGTCATAAGTATTTTTATACACAAGTTATTGTATACTTAAAAACTCTTTTTAAGAAAGTTGGTTTCAAGTGTTTCTCTAAAAATGATTTATTTATCAATCTCATTTTTTAATAAGTCATTTTTAGTGGTTGCCAAACACTAAAAATTTGCTCAAAATGATTTTTTTTTTTTAAAAAAAAACAAACACTTGAAAAGTTAAACCAAACACACCTTTAAAGTCTAGATACTATTAAATCTTTTTTTAATGTTAAAAACCAAATAGACAAAATAATAATAATAATAATAATAAATAATAAAAAAAAACATGTGATTTAACTAATTTTTTTTTTAAAACATACGTATGGCACATGGTTAGTATAAATTTTGTAGAACTATACATAGATATTTTTAATTGATTGTTTATACTTTTCAATAAAAATAAAAACAAATTATTCTTTCAAGTTACTGTTGATGATCAAATTT
Source organism: Luffa aegyptiaca (assembly GCA_017139565.1). Classification (NCBI taxonomy): domain Eukaryota; kingdom Viridiplantae; phylum Streptophyta; class Magnoliopsida; order Cucurbitales; family Cucurbitaceae; genus Luffa; species Luffa aegyptiaca. Next base: position 41,654,823 of record CM029402.1, on the reverse strand, counting down.
CGCGAGGTAAATTACCTTCGCTCCACGTGATAATCGACAGTGAATTTGTTTGTGAGCGGGGGAAGACGTGGTTTGCAAAAGAGTAAACCTGCACACCGGTGTGGTGCTAGCCACACCGTCTCCGATGCTTAAGTCAGAAAACAGAAGAGGAGAGCAAAAGAGTAAGAGAAGAGAGTCGAGAGTTCGGGTCCCCCTCTTCAGTGGCGAAGAGGGGTATAAATACCTGCTCATGCTCCTAGGGTTTTCAGGTATTATGAGGCATTTCGGGACGAACCAGGCTGGACCGGGGCGACTAGGGGCAGCAGGGACCGAGCAGAGGCAAACGAACTCGGCCCTCGCAAGCGGGCCGAGTGGCCGGCCTCGGCCTTGGGCTGAGGCTGACCATTATGCTCGGCCTCGCGGCCGAGGCCGACCATATGGGTCGGGCCATTTTGGCCCGGCCCGTTGGCTGGTCTTCCTCTGGGTCACTTCCTGGTCCTATCTCCGCCCGGTTGTCCTCGTCAGCTCCTTGTACATCGGGGTGGTCCAAAATTGCCTATAACAGTTACCATTTGCAAATAGTTAATGTAGATAAGATATTTATTATCTTTTTCAAATGGCTTGATATGCAATTATTGATCTAAAAGAAAACATTAAGATAAGGTAACTATCTAGTTGGAGCCATGAATGAAAATTATTGCATAATAGGATTCACACATTTATTTCATTAATTAATAATTGTATGATGTATAATATTCGAAGAACTTTTAGTAAGTACGGAATTATTACCCGACTTGGATAATACTAAAAATGACTTAATTAATATATTCTCAAAAAAAAAAAAAAAAAAAAAAAACTCAATTTCAATTAAATTGAAGACTTTTTTTTTGGAGAAGCAATTAATTTGAAGATTTATTGTTAATAAAGTTCAATTAATTCGAAGATTTATTTTAGGTTTAAATCCTATTTTGGTCCCTAAACTTTTAGAATTATTCTATTTTGGTCCTTACACTTTCAAAGTGCTCATTTTAGTCCCTAAACTCTCAAGCTTGTTCCATTTTAGTCCCTGAACTTTTAAAATGTCTATTTTAGTCCCTGAACTTAAAAAAAAATAACTATTTTGGTCCTTACTTTTATTTCAATTTTAACAAATTAATGACATAGCTTTAAGTATGTGTATTAGATTGTTAATATGAACATGATTTCAAATCAAATAAGTTAGGGATGAACATTAGACAAAGCGGACTTGAAGTATAAAAGTAACATAACAAGGACCAAAATAATTATTTTTTAAAAGTTTAGGGACTAAAATAGACATCTTGAAAGTTTAGGGACTAGAATAGAACAAAATTGAAAGGTGAAGGACTCAAATAGAACAAACTTAAAAGTTTAGGGACTGAAATGATATTTAAACCTTTATTTTATCATGCGCAAAACTTATATCTTTTGAAAACAAATTATTGTTTTATTAATATATTTGAACACATGGATATATCTCTTCAATACTTTCTAATACATGAAACTCAACTTGTTCATCAACCAAATTCGATCCTATCAATAAAACAATATGTTAGTAAAAGAACAATTCAATGATGAATAAACTTTTGGGTAAAAAACACTTTTGGTCCTTCAACTTTCATAAAAATAACAATTTAGTTCCTGAATTTTCGTTTGTAACAGTTTAGTTCATGTACTTTCAATTTTGTAACAATTTAGTCCTTGAACTTCAATATGTAACAATTTAATCTCTGTTGTGAAAAATAATATTAAGATTTAATGAAATTTCTTCATATACAGATCGATAACCTGATCAGGACCACGTGTTTTATGAACAACAAAGATTAAGTCGTTACATAATAAAAGTTGACAGTTAATTTTAATGAAAGTTTTCACATCAAGGACTAAATTATTACAAATTTTAAAGAACATGGACTAAATTGGTACATATTAAAGTTCAAGGACTAAATTGTTACCAAATTGAAAATATAGAGACTAAAGGATTGCAAACTAAAGTTCAAGGACTAAATCGTTACTTTTATGAAAGTTCAAGGACCAAAAGTGCTTTTAACCTAAAATATCAAATCAATAATTACCTAAAAAGATGCGAACCTAAACATAATTTATAAGTCATAACTTAATTAGTTAAGGTCCCGTTTAATAACCATCTGATTTTTGGGTTTTCTTTCAATTTCTTTAGAATGATTTTCATCTTTGCTAAGGACACATTTGCGTCCATAGCCAAATTCCAAAAACAAAACAAGTTTTTGAAAACTATTTTTTTTTTTTTTTAGTTTTTAAACCTTGAGTTGATTTTTGAAAACATGAAAAGAAGATAGATAACAACACAAAGAAACTTAGAGATAAAAGTAGTGTTCCTAGACTTAATTCTTAAGAACCAAAAATTAAAAACGTGATCAAACGAGACCTAATATATTACATTAGTAACTAAAAGTCAAGAGGTTCGAATTATCCCCTTCAACCTATTGTAAAAAAAATCCAAAAAAGACTAGAGATAAATTAGTATATGTACATCATAAGTCATAAATAACCTAATTTTTTAAAATATTACGATAAAAAAAATGAGACAAATAAAATAAAAATGAATAGAAATTCTAATTTGGCGGCCAACGGCGAGGGAACTTGTTGGAGGCTGATTTCGCCGCCGCTCCGTTCAAACGCTCATTAAAAGTCAACGAAAAACTCGAAGACCATTTAGAATAAGAAATCATCCACCACGCGGCGAGGACGCGCGTGGTCTTCCACGCTCCGACACCTCTGCCCAATCAAAAATAAGAGAAAAAAGAAACCCAAAAAACCCAAAAAAGTTTTAATTTTTTTAAATAAAATTTAATCAGAAACGCCGGCCCCGAAATGTTTGTGATTGGAAGAGTCATAGACCCTCCAAAAACGAGGACTGCGTCCACTACTCTCTCTCTCACAGTGCCATTTTTATAACACACAGAGTTTTAGAGAGAGAATTGAAAGAAGAGAGAGAGCGGAGAAATTAAAGCCGAAGGAGCTCTGCAAATCAAACTCCTTCGATTTCTAAAACCAGGGACGCTGAAGGGTCGTTTCGATTTTTCGAATTTGAGCCTTAATTTTCCTTAATCTGACTTGGGTTTTGTGGGTTCTTTATGGAATGGTCGTCTTCTTCAACGTAGATCTCGGAACTTATCAATACTTTAGAGCTTGGGGGTTTTCAGATCTTCGATTCGACGGTCGGATTCCGATCACTCAGCTCCAGAACTCAGGTAATTTTTTTTGTTCCCTTTTGAATCCAATCGGTCCCCATCTTTCAATTCTTCAATTCCATTTCTGGGGTCTCTCTGTTTTGCTTCCAGTTGATGGGGGATGAACTTATGGGATTGAGGTTTTGGGGTTTATTGCATTGTATTTGTGTTTTGTATTTACCCACCGACGGAACAGAGCATTGGAGATATTGAGATTTCGGTGGAGTCTTTTGGGAGTTTGACCGGCGAGGCGGCTGAGCTTTAAGCCTCTTGATTGGCTGTTTAGATTGGACTTAATTGTTTTAGCCTAGAGGGGTGGTTGTTGAATTGAATGGGTTTGACTTTTTGGAGGAGTGTGAGTTCTTTGTGTAATGGTTGAGGACATTGTTAGCTAATGTTGATTGAACAACAAATCAATGCATCTTTTAAGTTTTAAGGTTTTGTATTAGTATGAAAGAGATGGGAATTATTGGGTACCTATCTTATTGTTACTTTATAAAGGAAAAAAAGTGTTGGTTTGTCACAATTAATGTCTGCAGCCAGCTTTTAAGAAAAAAGTGTTTCTCGAATTATCACTTGTGGGATGTTTGAATATCAACTTTAAAACACAGTTATTAATAGAGGGTTTATGATTTATTGATTAGAATGAGGTACTTAGGTTACCTGGTTGTTAATGATGCATTAATGTTTAGAAGTTAAATAGTGATTTCATTTCTTGAAACTTGACTTGAAAGCTAGGAATTTGTTGTCTTCTTGGACTTATAAAGGAAGAAAAGTAAGCGGGTTTTTGGGTTCATCATTTTTCTTCTTCTCGAAGACAAAATCACGAGCAAGAGTTTCGGGAATTAGTGGAAATTTTTGTTATTTGATCTGCAGCTTAAAATGACAGTCTTCGTAAACTAGTTTTGTTTTATACAAGTCTAATTTGAAATATAAGAAGTTATGTGGGTTTGACAATTTCGTTCCGTGAGTTCATGCCTAGTAGTCAGTTATTAATAGATATGCAGTTAGGACCTGGCTTGGAGTTCTAAGTTCGCTAGATTACTAAATTGAAGGACATTGTGAATTCAGGATGGAAAAAGATGTCTTAAAACCAGCCTGATGAGCTTGGTTTTAGTTTCTCTTTTAATTGAGATCACGCAAGTACATATTGGAAGAAATCAATGGTTGCAGTCCTTTTTTTAAAAACCCACCTACCAGCCTGTAATTCTTCTTTCTCTAAGGAGACTGTTAGAGCCCTTTGGCAGTTTAAATAATCCTAAAAGTGTACAAAATCTTCCTCATGGTCGGTTTTCATGGAGGCAATAGTACCAATGACAAAATATGAAGTAGAAATCCATAAAGGGAGGGTGTTATGGCTTGCCGGGGTGTGTGTTGTTTTATGGGGTTTGTGGGGAGAGAGGAATAATAGGGTTTTTAGAGGAGTGGAGAGGCCCCTGCCTGAGGTGTGGACTCTCATTAGATTTAACGTTTCTCTCCAGGATTCGATTTCGAAGGCCTTTTGTAACTATTCGATAGGTATCATTAATCTTGATTGGAGCCCCTTTCTTTAATGAGATTCGTTTTTGGGGGTTGGTTTTTTTGGATGTCCTTGTATTCTTTCATTTTTTCTCAATGAAAGTTGGTCTATTCAGCAAAAATTCTCAGATCCTTTTCAGGTCATCTTTGCTGGAAACTTTTCCAAAATTTTGCAGTGCAGTTTATCTTCCGAAGCTTGGTGATTGTAACCCATGTTTGTGGTGTCCACCTTAGGAAGTCAAGGGTCATATGGTTAAATGCTATTAGAGCTCTTCTTAGGAGTGTTTGGTTGGAATAAAACAGAAGGATTTTCAAAATGTTTGTAAAAGTATTTTTTTTATAGATATGGGATTCTATTGTTTTTGTAGCCTATCTTTGGAGTTCTTGGCTCTTGCCTCCAATTGGAGTGTTTTTTTGTCATCTGATTCAGAGTTGGTTTTGTATATTTCAATGAGATGGGTTTTCATCCCTTCTTGAAATATTCGTTTCTTATATATGAATGAGTGTGTTTTAAACAATTCTTCAAATAATATTTTGGTTTTGGTAAGAAGCAAAACCTTGTACTGATACTACTGAGAATAAAAGATACCCTTGGAGGGGGGGGGGGGGGGGGGGTCTTGGGTCTGTTTCTAAAATATCTCTTATTGTCAACAACTAGAGTACCCCCTTTCTTTTTGTATTGTTTTGTATTCTTTCATTTGTCTTAATGAAGGCTTGGTTCCCATCAAAAAATGATAGAACCACAGTAGGGAACATGAGACACCTGGCAAACTGAAAGATAAGTGCTATCTGTAGTGTGCATGCATTTTTCAGCATGAAGAATTTAGTTTACTTTTTATCATCTATATAAATCTAAGTTATTCAAGTTTTGACCATCTCAATGGTTTCTTCCACTACTAACGGCTCATTTTGTGTGTTCAATGTGCAGATTTTTTATGATCATTGAAATTGAAATTTTGATTGGAGGTTTTCTGAGCAGAAATCATCATTAGATAGTATTGGCCATTGCCTTGTGCTGTACAAAACTGACACCATTTATATATGAAGTGGTGATGCATTTGTTCTAGATAGATGAAGACAGGTCAAAAGTGGCAATTAGACATGGGCGATGTGAAAATTCTGCCTGGGCCTCGGCCTCGTACCACCAAGAGGCCATTATGGATAATTATCTTGGTTTCTATGGTCAGCGTGTTCCTAATATGTGCCTATATCTATCCACCCAGCGGCACAGGTGCCTGTTACATATTTTCGTCCAAGGGCTGCAAGGCTATTACTGATTGGCTCCCACCTGCACCTGCAAGGGAATATAGTGATGCCGAGATTGCATCACGTATTGTTATTAGAGAAATTTTAAACACACCATTTGTTTCACCAAAAACTCCTAAAATTGCTTTCTTGTTCTTGACTCCTGGTTCCCTGCCTTTTGAGAAGCTATGGGATAAGTTTTTCGAGGTAAGTTTCTGTATTTGCTTACTTCTTTGTTACACGATCTTTTCCTAGAAGCAGTTGTTATATTTCATCAACAGTTTACCTGTTGTATTTGCAAATCTGTGATGCTGCAGTGTTTGTCGTCTACTGTGACTTTGTATTTATTTTATGATATTTATCCTTCATATCATTAGTTTGAGTTGTACTTTGTTTAGACTCTGCATCTGCTTAGAATTAGTTTCACTTCTCTATTACCAGCTTTTCTTATATCTGAACCACTGTAAACCTACATTTCATGGCATACTTTAGCAAACAACAGAATCAAGGTGGTCAAGGTTACAGATACAACCTAGATAATGTGGGAAAATCTGAGGTCTTTCATTTACTGTGTGATAACAAGTTGGGTTGAATTGTTTGAAATTATGCCTCTAGTTTCATAGGATGGTATATGTTGGGACCTCCTGTTCTTGCTTGTGAGGGTTTAGCCTATGACAGCCTCTAGGTATCCAAGGCTGAGTAATCTGTTGAAGTTAGTATCTGAATCTCATATGTCAATCTTTGATGTCTAATGATGCTAATTTCTAGTGAAGCCTATATTATTACGTTTTCAGTTGAAATTATTCCCATCTCTTGTCAGGGCCATGAAGAGAAATTCTCTGTTTATATCCATGCATCTAAGGAAAAGCCGGTGCATGTTAGCCGTCATTTTGCTGGTCGGGAAACTCACAGCGATGAGGTCTATATTTACCTTTCAGAATCAAGTCCATGATTGATGTCTTTATTTGCATATTCTTCCTGTTATTATTACCAATGTTTGTCAAAGTAGTGATTGTAACTGCTAACACTGCTATCGATCACTGATCTAAACGCCTTGTAACCGGTTTGGCAAACACCTTGTATGCTCAGGTCATTTGGGGTAAAATTTCCATGGTAGATGCAGAGAGACGGTTGTTAGCAAATGCTCTCCAAGATCCCGATAATCAGCACTTTGTTTTACTTTCTGATAGGTGACTATAAGATGGAATGAGTTCAATTTTTCCATTCAAATCCATGATTACTTTCGTGATTTGTGATATTGATTTATTTTTTAATATCTGGAATTGCAGCTGCGTACCGTTGCATAATTTTGATTATATCTATCAGTATTTGATCAATACGAATATCAGCTACGTGGATTGGTGAGCAACTATCCTGTCTGACATTTTTTTACACAAAATTGATTTGCAGACATGGATAACTTATGTATCATCATTTTTTGTGTTTAGCTTCAACGATCCCGGTCCACATGGAAATGGGAGGTATTCCGAGCACATGTTACCTGAAATTGAGATGAAAGACTTCAGAAAGGGTGCTCAGGTATGAAGAGTACAGTAATTTGTCCACAATAACATACCTTCACTTTCTAGATTACTTTTAGCTATTTAATGTATTAATCATTTTCTTCCTGTGCTGCTTCATAATTTTCTATCAACTTATGATCTGTTTGGTTTCTCTCTTGGCCAATCTCTACATGGACATATATGAAAAATTGCTTCTTGAAATATGCATGTGTTTTAGTTTGAATGTTGAGGTTAGCAGTTGTTCAACCTGCCACTCTCTCCTCTCTCCCATCCAACTCTTCAAAGCTAATGGTGTCGCTGAATTAAAGTTTTGGTTCAATGCACATCCTTAAATATCTGATATTCTTCTCATGGCTTCACAACCTCAATATTTGAAATTTTATCTGCAGTGGTTCTCGATGAAGCGACAACACGCTTTGATTGTCGTGGCTGATAACCTTTACTACTCAAAATTTCGAGATTATTGCAAGGTAAATTGTACTTTTGGTTCGGTGATTATGTATCCTGCCCGGACGGTAGCTATGAATCACTTGTAATAAGTATAGTGGGGAATTTGTAACTACATAGTAATGAGAATTTCTTGGTCATTTCAGCCAGGTTTGGAGGGGCACAATTGCATTGCAGATGAGCATTATTTGCCCACCTTTTTCCATGTAAGAGTTTACATAAAAAACATATCTCAGCCTTGGGCATTTTGAGCATTTCTAACTGAATGTCGGTTTTTTCGTTGTCCAGATGACGGATCCTGGTGGGATTGCAAACTGGTCAATTACTCACGTTGATTGGTCCGAACGAAAGTGGCATCCAAAATCATACGGGGCTCAGGACATAACCTATGAACTTCTACAAAATATCACGGTACGACTTTCGACACCTCTAATACATGCACACATTGATGGATACCTTGTGAGGATAGACATTTTGGCTATAATTATGTTGGATGTTTCTGTTTGCAGTCGATTGATGTTAGCGTACATGTTACGAGCGACGAGAGGGTATGCTCATTCCCAAAAATCTCGATTCTTTATATGTTTTTGTAAGGCATTATGAAGACATCTAAAAATTTTTCATTTGAGCTTTTTGCAGAAGGAAGTGCAAAGATGGCCGTGCTTGTGGAATGGTGTACAGAGGCCATGTTACTTGTTTGCAAGGAAGTTCTATCCCGAGGCTCTAAATAACCTTCTGAACCTCTTCTCCAACTACTCATCGATCTCAGCCTAAAAATTTTGACATGATATTCTTTGATCATATCAGTTGTTGCTTCGAACACGCCCATCCGCTCTTACGACGAAAGCTTAGAAAGTCGAAAAACGTCACATCTCGAATGCTAAAACAAAGCAACCATGACAGTGCAGATAGAAGGGAGGGAGGGAGGAAGGAAGGGAGGGAAGCTAACTGGTTGGGAGTTTGCTTTTCCTCAAGGATAGTGAATTGATGTGATTTTTTCTTTTCTTTTTTAAATTTAATCCATTTTGGGGCATTTTGTGGGTCATCACTTTGTAAAAGATGACAGTGAAGTAGCAAATAGGGCATTACAGAAGCAGTAGTAACTTGAATCTCATGGTTAATTAAAGTAAACATTCTTGCCTTATTTGCTTATGCAATGCCATATCAAATTAACCCTTCCCCCTCCCAACAAGTGTTAGTAAATGTATATATATATGTTTAAAGTTGTACTTCTTTGCGTGTTCGAGATGTGTGTGAGTCTAAGGTTTGGGATCGTATATTAAAAAACATAAATGGGAGAGTCGTAGCTTGCAAATAAAGACTAACTCAAATGTAGTTCGATATGTAGGAGAGCTAAATTGTCATAAGTTTGAGAAGAACAATTGACCATTGGATGGGAATGTAATAAGTTAGGGTGTGGGTTAGATTTTCATCTCCAATTTTATGTATAGTTTTCCTTACAAATAAAATTTGGAAGAAGTAACATAGTTTGATATCAAGTTGGACTAACATATGGTAAGTAAGATGTTGTAATCTGCCTTTGTAAATTACATGTAACAAATAAGAAGCACAATGTATTACAATATACAAGATAAAAGAACTATATGATAAACCAAGTATTCAAGGTACTTGGACCCTCCCTCTCTTGAGATACTAAAAAAGAAAGCATTACACACTCTTTCTCTTGATACTCGGTACTTGGACTAAATGATGATTTCATTAGATGACATAGATAGCATTGCAACAACATGAAAAGAAAGCGAGATACTAGAATAGAATACAAAGGGAAGGAACAAAGTAGCTTTCACTACAAGAAATCAGACCTTTAGCGTCGAAATATTTACGTCGCTAAAAGTACAAACTCGACGCAAAGAACCTTCGGCGTAGAAAAAAAATTAGTCGCAAAAAACGTCGCTAAAGGGGTGTCGCAAGCAGGATTTTGCGTCGAAATTTCCAAATTCGTCGCAACGTGCGACGAAACTATAAAATGTGTCGCAACGTGCGATGAAACAACAAAAAACGTCGCAAGTTTCGTTTTCAAAAAGTTTGCGACTGAAGGGAACATTCGTCGTAAAGACTATGCGACGAAAAAGAGAAATTCGTCGCAGACCTTGCGTCGATTTGTTATTTTTCGTCGCAGATGTCGATCTTTCCCAAAACCCAGTTTTCGTCGCAAGCATTGCGTCGAAAGTGTTTATTTCGTCGCAAATTTTAATTTATTTGCCACGAAAACCCTAAATTCGTCGCACAAACGATTGATAATAAAAAAAATATATATGTTGTGTTGTGTCATCTAATGACTCGATTTCATTCTAAATTGTCCTGATTTACATTTTATACAAATATGCATTGAACATATAAAAATATTTAACTAAAGCATTCATCCACTTTATACAATATATAAGCATTCAACAAAATTATGTTTCACACATATGAACATTTTATCCAAAGCCTTGCTAAATTTAAGAGTTCCAAAAAATAAAGACCAAACAAGTATCCAAATACAAATACAGACATGTACTAAGTCTATGTTAGCTCCAAAAAAGTAATGTTCATTTGGTCATTGTTGTCGTCAGCAAGTTAACTTCAATCCTGCAAATAAACAACATATTACATACACATAAGTACACATGAACAACAAATCATCCTTAACCATATTCAGAAAGAGCATATTAAGTTACAATTACAATTATAATGTTTTCGTTGAAAACTTTTCACCCAACTTAAGTTAAAAAGTTATTTCTCAAGAACAACCACCTGGGCAACTTAAATAGGACCTCAAACAGTGCAATCAGAGTTCCAACCTAAAAAAAGAACTTAAATTCCATGTTCTAATCATCAATATTGCACCCCCTCCTCAAAACACAATAAAAACTTTTGAAAAAGACATATTTGACAAAATATAACATCCATTCTCATTCAGAGAATCACACATACATAGGCACAAAACATATGAAAACATAGTCTCAAACAGTGCACAGAGTCCCAACCTAAAAAATGAAATTAAATTCCAAGTTCTAATCACCAATATTACTCCCCCTCCTTAAAACACAATAAAAACATTTGAAAAAGATATATTTGACAATCTATAATGAACAACCAACCCCCTCTCCTCCTCAATTCATCCTCAAGTTGAAAACACACTCCCCCCCTCCCCCCTCTCAATTCATCCTCAAGAACAAACACTCTCCCCAAAGTCACAAAACATATGAAAACAGAGTCAAACAATGTAATCAGAGTCCCAACCTAAAAAATGAACTTAAATTCCAAGTTTTAAAAATCATACCTTCAATTCGATGAGTGTGCTCCAGTGAATCTATCCATAAGTTCTTTCATTCTTGCTTCCATTCGTTCTTCGATTCGTTTTTCCATTCTTGCATTTTCCTCACGTTGAGTCTGTAGTAATTCTTGAGTCTTTTCATTTTCTTCTCGTTGACTCTGGAGTAATTCTTGAGACTTTTGAAGGTTAGCCTCGAGGGATTGTACATACTTAATTCAATGGGTCTAATTTGATATAAATCACATACTATGCTTAAATTACACAATAACTTTAAAACTTAAACAATGTTCAATAATCTCAAAGTGTAAGAAATAAACATTATAATATGTTCCATAGGCACAATATTTACCTTAGCTTTCAAATCATAATTTACATCTAAACGAAGAACTCACTTTCAAAAGACAATTCTCAAGCTTCAACAATTAAAACAACCCACTTTCAGAAGACATAATAGGTACTTTAACACATTCCAACAAAATTCAATAGGCACAATATTTGTTTTCTCCATAATGTTTCGCCAACAAAACACATATTCAATAGACCTCACGAAACAACACAATTTCAATGAACCTCAAACCACATGTACAACCGAAGCTAAAAAAGTACACAACCCCCCCCCCCCCCCCCCCCTAATCCACATTCACTAAAAATAGCTCAAACTTCAACAAATAAACCAACTATTAGAACCAACCATAGGAAATATAATAACCAACTATTAGAACCAACCCTCAAATCCACATTCACTAGAAGAAAACTACGTACAGAAATACATTCATTCAACAAATACAATGTCCCCCATCCAAAACTACATAACAAATCTATAATATAAGTTCTTATTAATAAATTTCAATTAATAAAAACAACCAAATATTAGAACCAACAATTTATATCTTAAACAAGTATAGAAAAAACATAATGGAAGTATTTTACATACCTCTTAAAGCTTGTCCCAAGAACTTTATCTATCAACAAAATTTCTACACAACAAAAGTGACAAAAAAAACTTTCAAAACAAAACTTAACACTAAATAAACTAGAAATGGAGAAAAAAAAACTAGAAATTGAATCCAAAAATATATATCACACTCTTTTATGAACGAAATCTAGGGAAATATGGTAAAAAACGAAAATGGGAAGGGAAGAAACGGAAATGGGAAGAAACAAAAAAATGGGAGAGAAGTTACCACGGCGATTATGGCGTTTTCCGACGCTCTCCGACGGCTACAGCGGTTTCAATCCCTCCAAACGGTCCTAGCACTCTCAGTTGGAAGAGAGAAGAAGAAAGAACTCGAAGGAAGAAGATGAAAAACACAGCTGCCACGTCCCAACACTCTCGGTTGGAAGAGAGAAGAAAGAAAGAACTCGAAGGGAACAGAGGCTGCTTGGCGAAAATGAAGGGTTCTGTTTTCTTTTAAAAGGTTTGCGACGAAAATGTGATTTTCGACGCAAAGGTTGCGACGAAAATGTGATTTTCGTTGCAACCGTGCGACGAACATGGTGGTTTCGACGCAGACTTGATTTGACTGGCTCCCTGCACGAAGCTTTGCGCTGCACGAGATGTTGTCCTTTCCAAGCCTTGCGACGCAAAAGTCCATTTCGACGCTCGCTTGCGACTAAATACCTATTTTCGTCGCTCACATCAATCTGTTGGGCGCCTAATGAAATTTTCGTTCGCGCCCATTCCCTCAACATTTGCGTCGAAATGGTCATTTTCGTCGCAAGGTTGCGGCGAAATGAATTCTTTCGTCGCAAGTTGCGTCGAAATGTAAATTTTCGACGCAAAAACTGCGTCTAATGAAATTTTCGTTCGCGCCTATTCCCTCAACATTTGCGTCGAAATGATCATTTTCGTCGCAAGGTTGCGTCGAAATGATCATTTTCGTCGCAAGGTTGCGTCGAAATGATCATTTTCGTCGCAAGGTTGCGTCGAAATGAATAGTTTCGTCGCAAGCTTGCGTCGAAATGAATTCTTTCGTCGCAAGTTGCGTCGAAATGTAAATTTTCGACGCAAAAACTGCGACTATATTATATTTTCGACGCAAGATTGCGACTTTTTTATTTTCGACGCTGTGTTTTCGTCGCTAAATCGTTTATTTCTTGTAGTGTTTACCGAGTTGACTAAGAGCGAGTCACTATCTTAATCACTATTTGGAGTCATTGTACCTAATAAAGTAAAGGAGTAAAACATAATTTATAAGAATAAAGTAAAAAAAGTATGCCACTACTCTATTTATATGTACTATATGACATGAGACAATTATATTTACAAGATATAAACATTCAGAAGCCTTATTCAAAAAAAAAAAAAAAAAAAAAAAAAAAAATACAAAAGCCAGCTATCACATCGTTATAGCTTTGAAACAGTTTTTGAAGAAATTTTTCTAAGCTATGAAATAAAAGTCCAGCTACAAATTTTTAGCAATTATATGCAAACAATAGAAATAAATAAACTTTAAAATGACATTCCTAAAAAAAAAAAAGAAGAAGAAAGAGTATATATACAATGTAGTCAAGTAAAATTAAGAAAATGTAACTATGACTTAGTGTGAGATTATTGTAGCTTTTAAAATAATTGCTAGGATCAGTGTTTTTAGAGAAATTAGTTGACATGAAGTAAAAATAGTATTTGGTAAAATTTCAATCTTAAACTTGAAAAGACAAGTTATGCTATTCAGTAAATTAATATTAAATTGTTGTGATTTAGTTACAAGGACTAAAATAGGTCTATTATTTCAATTATTTTTATATTGATAGTTAATATATTTTAATTTATTATAAGATATAATTAATTAAAACTTTATATGATTTTTTTAATGAAAAAAAATTATATGATTTAAATGACAAATAATTTTGTTTAATTTAAATTATTTGCTAAAAGGTTAGGAAAAACAAATTTTATAAAAAATTGAATCAATCCAAATCTCATTGATATAAAAAAAAATAGTCGTGGAAAAAAAAAGATATCGATTGATAGAGTTGAAATTTTTTAAATTTTGTTAGAGAAAAGTGACAGATTTTGAGGAAAGCTAAATTCAAAAGCTATGAATTTTGTATGTAAGAGTAATTTCATAAGTGATTTTAGATAAATTAATAAATAATCAATTTTACCAAATAGCCCACGGTTAAAATTCTCCTAAAATTGTCTTTTATTTTATTTTTTATTTATTATTTTTTTTTTTTGAGGAATGTCTTTTATTTTATTCCAACAAAAGCAATCCCAAACAAAAACTATATCAACGTTGTAATTTCACTCTCTTAAATCTTAGTATGATTTGTTTGAAAGCCTTTGTATACTTTTAACACCTCAAATATTTAGGTTTGACTATAATTTAGAAGCACTTGATTGGCCTCTTCTAAGTACTTTCAACTTAAAGTCATTTATAAACCAATTATTTACTTCGACCAATGGAAGTGAGGCCAAAAAAGTCAAGAAGTTTAACTCAAGCTTGACTCTCAACAAATAAGATATTAAAATAACCGTTATTTTTATTGGTTAAAGGTTTGAATTCGACACCATAATTGTAATTTTATATTTAAAAAGAAACCCAAAATACTATTAATCAGTTAATTTAAATTCAAAAGTAATTGTTTGGGGATCCTAGACTTCATGGAGCAATTTTGATAAATATATATTAAAAAGCTAAGGCCATTGGTCAAAGAGATCATAAGGGAAATATTTTGGAAGGAAAGGGAATGTTATGGAAGTCAAAAGTCTTCCCAAATTCAAAGTGTTTGGCAAAAGTACTTTAATTATAAGTAAAGGTGCTGAATAAGAAATTACTTTAATATATTTGGTTATAAACTCTTAAAAGTGCTTTTACAGTTATTATACACAACAATGCTTTTGCATTATTCTTGAATAGAATAATTTAGTGGAAAGTACCACAAAAAAATCAACTATTTTTTGGGTTATAGATAAGATCCTTGCTTGACTAAGACTTGCAAGAAAGAAAGTTGCCAAATTCAAAAGTGGAAGCTTGACTATAGTTTGATTGGTCTTCTCAAGTCTTCCAAACCACCCAAGCTATTATTTATTAATCTTGAAAATCTAGGATCAAAAGAATTCTAAGATAATTTATGTAGAGAAAGTTTTGAAGGTGAAAATTGGAGAGAGAAAAGTTAAAAAGCGAAATAAAAATTTTAGGGCCCGTTTGGTAACGTTTTCGTTTCTTGTTTCCGTTTCTTCTTTTTTAATAAAGAAAAATAGAATTTCATGACCTTAACACCTATACATTCAATAATAATAAACCTATATTCTTATTTATGTTTGGAAAAAATTGGAAACAAGAACAAAAAAGGAGAAACTAGTTTTAGTTGTTCCCAAAAGTTCTATACACATTTTGGGAATGTTTCTAAGAAATGAGAAACAAAAAACATACATAGTTATTAAATGCTTAGATTTCTTAATAAAATTAGAAACAAGAAACGAGAACGTTACCAAACGGGCCCTTAGATAGCCATTAGTTAGAAAGATCAAGTGAAAGAAAAGTTAAAAGGAAGGAGAAATTTTAGGGAAATGAAAATTTTAGAGAGACAAAAATTAGAGAATAATTTTAGAGAGAGAAAAGTTAGGTAAAAAAACATTTTAGAGAGAAAAAGTAAGAGAAAATGGTGTTGAAGAAAAAAAGAAAATATTTGAGTAAAAAAAGAAAAAAGTGGTGTTGGAGTGAAAATAAAATACATGAGGAAGAAGAGGTAATGTCCGAAAGAAAACGAGATGTCAAAGTGAGCATAGCTCAAGATAGTTGACATGTACCCTCGACCAAGAGGTCTAAGGTTTGAATCTCTATCCCTAAATATTGTTGAACTAAAAAGAAAAAAAAAATGAAAGCAAGATTTTCATATTTTTTTAAAAATTTACTTGCAACTTTGAAAGTGTTGTTCAATTTTTTTTTTTTTTTTTTTTTTTTTTTTTTTTTTTTAATTTAAGTTCCATTTGATAATTTTTTGGTTTTTGATTTTTGAAAATTATTCTTGTTTCTCCCAATTTTCTTACCATGGTTTTCATCTTTGTTAAGGACACACATTTGGATTCCTAGCTAAATTCCAAAAACGAAAACAAGATTTTGAAAACTACTTCTTTAGACCCTGTTTGATAACCATTTCGTATTTTGTTTTTTAGTTTTTGAAAATCGTGCTTGTTTTCTCTCAATTTTCTTACAATGGTTTTCATTTTTTGTCAAGGAGACATTTGAGTTCCTAGCCAAACTCTAAAAACAAAAACAAGTTTTTGAAAACTTTTTTTTTCTTCAAACTTTGGCTTGGTTTTTGAAAACATGGAAAATGAGGTAGATAACAAACAAAGAAACTTGTGTGTAAAAAATAGTGTTTATAAGCTTAATTTTCAAAAAGCAAAAACAAAAAATGAAATGGTTATCAAACTGGGCCTTAGTTTTCAAAACTTGACTTGATTTTTGAAAACATGGAAGAGAATTAGATAACAAAACAAAGAAACTTATAGGTGGAAGTGATTTTTGTAAGCTTAATTTTTAAAAACCAAGGTCCCGTTTGATAACCATTATATTTTTTGTTTTTGGGTTTTTGAAATTTAAGCTTATAAACACTACTTCTGCCTGTGAGTTCCTTTGTTATTTTATCTACATTTTTCCCATATTTTCAAAACCAAGTCAATTTTTAAAAACTAAAAAAAGTAGTTTTCAAAAACTTGTTTTTGTATTTGGAATTTGATTAGAAATTCTAATGTGTTTTTAACAAATATGAAAACCATGGTAAAGAATATAGGAGAAAACAAGCATAATTTTCAAAAAGCAAAAACAAAAAACCAAATGGTTATCAAGCCTTGAATAATTATTAAACGGGACCATAGCTTTCAAAAACTTGTTTTTGTTTTTCAAATTTGGCTAGGAATGCAAATGTGTCATTAAAGATGAAAACGTTGTACAGAAATTGGGAGAAAACAAGCATAATTGTCAAAAAAAAAAAAAAAAAAAAAAAAAAACTTTTCAATTGTTTTTATTGAAAAAATCTAAATTAAATCACAAATTATGTAAATCTGATAATTAAAATAAAATGAAAAAAAATCGAGTATTATTATCTATGATAACAATAATATGAACAATGTTATGCTAAAATATAATACGATTGACCAAAACAAAGTTTTAAATTAAATATTTTACTTTCTTTAAGTTACTCTCATAGAAGAAATGGGAGGTTTGAATTCCTAAATTTGAGATGGTGTGGTAGCAATAATAATAACAACGACCACGCCAACAAGAGTCTAGTTCAACTGACATCAAACTTGTATTAATGACCAAGAGGTCAAACAAATAATAAATTTTTGAGAAAAATACATTTTTAGTCCCTGAGGTTTGGGTTAGGTTTCATTTTGGTCCCAGAGTTTTCAAACTCAACAATTTAGCCCCTAAAGTTTGGTTTTAGTTTCATTTTGGTCCCTCCATCAATTTTTCTGTTAAAAACTAACAGACGGATGACGTGACACTATTTTTTTTATTCAAAAAAATTATTTTTTATTTTTTGGATTAAAAATATATTAAAATAATAAAAATATTATTATTTTTAATTATTTTTATTTCTTCTTTATTCCTTCTCTTCTCTTCCTCCTCCTTCTTCTACTACTTCTTTTTCTTCAACACCTTCATCCCATGGCCGGCGGCCGGCAACCACCGCATGCCGACGATTTTTTTTTCTTCTCCTTCTCTTCTCTTCTTCTTCTCTTTTCCCTTCTTCTTCAACTTTTCTTTTTAAAAAAAAAACGAGGGAGGAGGGAGGAAGGGAAGGAGCTCCTTCCCTCCCTCTTCGATTATTTATTAATTTTTTTTTAAAGAAAAATTGGAGAAGAAGGGAAAAGAGAAGAAGATAAGGGAAGGAGAAAAAAAAAATTGCTGGCGGCGGCCGACCGCCGGCCATGGGTTGAAGGTGTTGAAGAAGAAGAAATAGTAGAAGAAGAAGAAAGAGGAGGAAGAAGAAGAAGGAGGAAGAGAGAGAAGGAATAAAAAGAAATAAAAATAATAAAAAATGATAATATGTTTATCGTTTTAATATATTTTTAATTAAAAAATTAAAAATAATGAATAAAAAAATAGTGTCACGTCATCCGCCCGTTAGTTTTTAACGGAAAAATAGATGGAGGAACCAAAGTGAAACTAAAACGAAATCTCAGGGGCTAAATTGTTGAGCTTGAAAACTCAAGGACCAAAATGAAACTTAACTCAAACATTGGGGACTAAAAGTGTATTTTTCCCTGAATTAATCAATGTTTTGATGATAACAAACTTGATTTTATTTATTAAAAATTTTAGTGTTTTAAAGTATCCATAGAGTAGAGTTCGAAAGAATGATTCCAACACCTTTTGAATCACTCAAATTGGAGCTCAAACGAAGAAGTTATGGCCAAAACAAAATTGAAGGAGAAAATCCCACTAGGCATGACACATGGCAGTGACGTGGACGGTCAACAGTCGAATTTGATGACGTGGCAGATGACATGGCACCTCCAACGGTAAAAATGATGATGTGGAAAATGACGTGTCGACGCGTGGTCCAATAACATTACGATACGTGGCAATCAAATTTTTTAATAATAAAAAAAAAGTCAAACGGTCAAATTTTAATTATGATATTATTTTATTATCAATTTTGATTTTTTTCTGTAGCGAATCAGAGAGTGACACATGGCAGCCAACATTTTGCCATTTTTTTTTTTGTCTATTTAAGACTCGAAAAAAATTCAAAAAAATGGGGAAAATTTATGAAAAATACTACTCATCTTGGTGAGCATTCCTACCATTTTTTAGAATTTTTTGAGTTTTAACTTTTCATTTTTTCAAAGTCATTTGAGGGTTTTACTCGTAAGAAATCCTTTCTTAGGAGATGGTGAGATTTGATTTGTGTATCCATTCTTTGAGAGAGTTTCTTCTTCTTGTTTCACATATTCTAAATATATTGTAAGAGTTTCTCTTATATAATCTCGAAAAGGAGAGGTTGTGATGGTTTGATCCTAAACCGTGGAAAGGATCGAGTTTGTTTTTGCTCTCGGAAAAGGAACGTTGTAGCGGTTGGACTCTGGTCGTGAAAAGAGTAAGTTTTTCTAGTGGAATACCCAAGATGAGCTTCGGTGTAGAGTAGGTTGGATTGTCGAACTACTATAAAATTCTCGGTGTCTATTTTTCTATCCTTATCTTATTTTAATTTTTGCACTTAATTTGTTATTATATTTTATTGTTTGAAATTAATTTCAGTTAATTGTGCTTATTTGATTAATTAGGTTGATAGAATTCTATTTTCCATATTTCTTATCAACTTTCATATTTAAATTAAATATGGTATTTGAATTTGTTAGTTATAATTTTCTTGCTCAAATTGAGTTGAAATTATCGACATGAAATTTGTATGAATTTCTTGTTTAAATTACTTGTATGAAAAAGTTTTATTAAATTTTAAGAAGTCCTATTCACCCCTCTAGGGTTGCCATACCGATCCTACAATATTAGTGTTTGCTAAATTTTAGTTTTATAGATGAAAAAGCAGGTTGAAGTGTTTGGTAAATTAATATTCTAAATGATTGCAAATTAACTATATTTTTTCCATAAATAAATTTAATGTTGAAATTTAATTTCAAAGTTTTATAAGATGATTTCAAAATTATCTAGGATTTTTTTATACTTTGCTAATAAATATAATTTGCCACTGTATTAAAAAATATATATTATTTCAATTTAAATAAAAAAAAAACAAATAATTTCAATTGAGTATAAGATAAGATAATAGAATAAAAATATTAAACTTAAATTTAAAAAATGATGGAAAAAAAATACACTTTTGGTCTCTGAGGTTTGGATTAGGTTTCATTTTGGTCCTTGAGTTTTCAAACTCGACAATTTAGTCCCTGAGATTTGGATTTCATTTCATTTTAGTCCCTCCATCCAATTTTCTGTTAATATTTAATGGATTGCTGACGTGACATTTGTTTTTTATTAAAAAAATTATTTTTTAATTTTTTAAAAATAAAACAATAATAAAATAATTAATATATATATATATTTTAAACTTCATTTTCCCTCCCATTTTTCCCTCTCTTCTTTCTTCTTCTTCTTCCCCCTTACCATCACCATCACCTTGCTTCTTCCTCACCCTCACCACCACTTTCAACTGCTGCCGGCAACCGCCGCCGTCGCCGTCGACCGCCGCTGATGTCACCAACTTTTTTTTCTTTCTTTTTTTCTCTCTCCCTCACCATCTCCTTCTTTCTCACACTCCCTCTCTCTCACGCCCGTCGGAACTCTCACCGTCTGGAACTTGAAACCCACTACCGTCGGAACTCAGAACTCTCACCGTCCCTATCTCTTTCATGCCCGCTCAGAATACTCTCACTGTCCCTCTCTCTCATGTCTGCTCATGTCTGCTCAGATCTGCTGTTCCCTCTCTCTCTCGTGCCTGCTCAGATTTGTCGTATCTACCGTCTTCGTAAAATCGAGTTCCATCGCTGCCCCTTCAGATCTGGTCAGATCTGGTTGTCATCGCCTTCAGATCTGGTTGAATCTGGAATGAACGTCGCTGATGTCGCCTTCAGATATGTCCTTGTCATTCTTGGACAATGGCGTGTATGAAATCGTGGACGGGCGACCCTCTTCCGCCTCCCTCCTCCGACGAGCGACGCCGGAAACCCTAGTTTCTGTTATAAAAAAAAGAAAATGGAGTAAGGAGAGAAGAAAAGAGAAGGAAGAAAGCGAAGAAAGAAAGAAAAACAGAAGAAAAGAAGAAGAAAAAAAAGTTCGCCGCCGGCCGATGTTGAGCAGTCGCCGGAGACCAGTTGAAAAAGAAGAAGAAGTTAGGGTTAGAAGTTGGTGACGAAGGAGAAGGAGAGAGAGGGGAGAAAGAAATAAACAAATCAATTTATAATAATATATTTATTATTTTATTATATTTATATTTTAAAAAACTTAAAAATTAATTTTTTTAATAAAAAAATTGTCACGTCAATAATCCGTTAACTTTTATCAGAAAATTGGATGGAGAGACCAAAATGAAACTAAAACCAAACCTCAGGGGCTAAATTGTTGAATTTGAAAACTCATGGATCAAAATGAAACCTAACCCAAACCTCAGGGACTAAAAGTGTATTTTTCTAAAAAATGATTGACATGAATCAAGTCTAAAAAATGTGTAGAGAAAGATAAATAGTTAGTTATTAGAGATTAGATTTTTAGGAAGCTAAACCGAAAAGCCACGACTATTGAATTTTGCAAATCAAGTACTTTTATAAAAATTAATTTATAATCTATTTTACCAAACGCTCAAAACGGTTAAGATTCTTTTTTAATCACTTCAACCTCTTTGAAGTCCATGCCAAACTCACCCTAAAACATTTAAAAGTACAATAATGATTAAGATAAAACAATCCCAAAATATAGAAAGGAAAAATGATTTAAACATTTAAAAGTAACATTGATTTAAGATAAAACAAATTTCAAAATATAAGAACAAAAGATAGTATTTTTACTTAATAATATGAATAAAGTAGTTTAATTAAGAATACTTTTTTTTAACATGTAGGGGTGAGATTCGAATCATAAACCTTTCGGTCATTAGTATAAACCTTATGTCAATTAAGTTATGCTCATGTCGGCAATTAAGAATACTTATACATAGCTTAGTTCCAGAGATATATTCTATTTTTCAATTTCGCCTTCCATATTTTATATATTTTAATCTTATCTTTTTTTTTTTTTGAAAAGATATTTTAATCTTATCTTTAAAGTATAAAAATTTCAATCAAATTTCTACTCAATAATGTTGTCCAAATAAAATGAAATAATAATAGTTAGACATGACATTTCAAATACTATTTTTTAAAATCCTTTTACATTTACAAATGAAAAATTAATATCCTATCACTCAATCCAAATAATTTTTTTTTTAAAAAATAAATCAAATAAGGGTTAGGTTGGATTTTCTTTAATCAAGATTACAGTAAAATGAGATACCACTAGACATTCAAAAGTGCGTGGCAGTGGAACATGCAAAAAGAAGAAGAAGAAAAAAAGACAAACAATTATAAAGGGAAAAAAAAAGAAATGAGTTATAATTCAAATGATAGTCTTTTTTTTTTTTTTTAGTACATCAACAGTTGAGGGTGTGGGGACCCGATCCTCTGACCTCTTGGTCGAGGGTACATGCCAATTAACGCTGAGCTATGCTCGCTTTGACAATTAAAATATTTAAATCATTTGAAATATTTAAAATATTTTTCCTTTCTTTATAGTCATTTAAAATATTTAAATCATATTAGTTTTTTAACACCGAAATGTTGTAAGGTCAAATTAACTCAATTGTGAAAATTGACCTAAACAATTATAAAGAAAGAAAAAAATCACAAAACGTTGATTGATAATTTTAAAAATAAAAATACATGAAAAACTAGTTTTTTTCTAGAACAATAGCTGTCCATTACATCAATTTCATAGGTTTTTTTTTTTTTTCTTTAAATTATTATCTTTATTTTTTTAAGGACCATACGTTTTTTTTTTTTTTTTTTTTTGAAAAAGGACCATACGTTTTTTCTTAACCATAGATAAAATCAATTTATAATTGGAGACTTTTTGGTCATTTTGCATAACTTGACTTAAAACTTATATATTAACATCAAATCAAATCAATGTTCCTCTTAAGTCATATATAAAAATAATAATATTGAGTCCTAAAAAAATAATAATAATAATAATAATATTGTTATCCTTTATGGAAAATATATTTTGAAAAGAGAAATCCAACTTGAAGATGTCTAAATAAATAATTCAACTTTGTCGAAATAAATAAATAAATAATTCAACTATTATATAGGAATATTGCTTTATCATTAGAAGAAGATTAAATTTTCAAAATACTATTCTATTGAATCAATATGTTTCTCGAAGTTTATTTGGGCGGTGTCATATTTTTTAATGCTAAAATATTGAATAATTTAGATCATTTTAAAAATTTTCCTCATACTTTAATTTATTCAATGAAAAGTCCCTACATCACAACATGTGCTTTTCATAAAAAGCTGAAAGGGACTTGCGTGCAATTTCTAAAACTCTTCCAAGTTGGAAGTTATTAAAGATTATTTAATTTTTAGTTCTATCCTCATTGCCAAAGCGATCATAGCTCAATGGTAATTAACACTTTTTCTCGACCAATAGATCAGAGGTTCGAATTTTCTACTCCAAATGTTGAACTAAAAAAAAAGGTTAGTAAAATATTATGAAGTTTCATATTCTATATTTTTATTTTCTATCATTGTCGTTAAAGTTTTCAATGGAAAGAACTAAATGTGACTTTTTATTTCTATTTTTCTTTTTAACATATCATTCAACTTTTCTGAATTGTATGTCTATCATACGATTTTTTTATTTAATGAGGAATGTTTAAAAGTTTTTTTGCTCGATAATAATCAGGATATTAAATTTTTGTCTACATATGTAAGCCTTTCTATTACATTTTCACATGTCCACAGATTGGTTATCGATATCAGAAATAAAACAATATTTCTAATGTAGTATAAAAATTTAATGAAATATAACAAAATGTTGATGATATTGATATAAATAATATTAGTAACTAGAAGTTCTAATTTTAAAAAAGTGAAAATGTTTATTAATTAATTTAAATATTATTCTATATTTTTTATTTATATAATTTTTCCAAAATTATCCCTTGAGATTGACATTTCATCGATATTTCAACCACTCTCATATAAAATCTAGATCTCGACATTCTCGTCAACATCAACATCTAAAATCTTGGTAATAGTAACAAAGTTTCTTATTGATCATGAAAAGAATACCCTCATGTTGTCTTGGTCGTTTGAGATACTTTTCAAAATATTCTTTAAACTTTTCTAATTATTTTAAATGTAACCTACAAATTTACATGAAACCCTTATAAAATCATAAAATAGCAAAATAGTCCCTCAAATCACTATAATGTACTATCTTTGAAAAAAGTGACGTGTACAAAGGATAATTTTTCTTTTTTTAATTTATTGTATATATAATGCATAAAACCCCACGGCTACGACATCTTAAATTTATAAGTATTGTACTAAAAATGAAAAGAAGGAAAAAAAGGACAAACTTTTTAGCATTACTCCAAATTCTACACCACATTTCAAGTAAACCATTGACTTTCAAATCACTCCCCAAAGTTTAGTAAAAACAATTATTATTTCCTCCCTAACAACCAAACAAAATACCAAAAATATAATAAAACGTAGTTTTTTTTAGTTCAACAACATTTGAGGGTGGGAAATTCAAAATGGATTAACTCGAAACTTATTTAAAATTTGGACTAAAATTGAACTAGAAATGTAGGCAAATATCATTCTTGTTTTTGATGATATATGAACCAACTTTTTTAGATTAAGAAAATTTGAAAGTTTTGTTTATCTATTGAAAATTTTATTTTAGGTTAACCTGTCTAATCCTTAAAGCCCCGTTTGATAACAATTTTATTTTAGGTTTTGCATGTTTTTGAAAATATTATTGAATAGGTTTAATGACATATAGACACAAAATTGAAAGTTTAGGCCTTGTTTGATAACCTAAACTTAATAAACACTACTTTCATCTCCAAGTTTATCTTGGTTTTGTTATCTACTTTCTTCCATTGTTTTCAAAAACCAAGTCAAATTTTGAAAACTAAAACGAGTTGGAGTATTAAAGGGACCCCATATATCAATGTGGATCAAATCAAAAACATGCTCAACAACTTTATTATTTGAAGAAAATGAGAGTCTTCTCTGTTTTGCCAAGGGACAGATTTGACATCAATGATTATGTGAAACAACAGTAGAAAAGGGTAAAGTATCTTTTAACACAAGAAGCTTATAGCAGGGGAGGGGTGTCACAGTCGTTGATGCCAAGTATCCAAGAAGGTTTTGCACGATAAGGCAGCAGCTGGTGGTTTATCAGCAGGTAAAACAGCAGAAAAACTAAGAAAGTAAATGACAAGGGACAGATTCGACATCAATGATTATGTGAAACAACAGTAGAAAAGGGTAAAGTATCTTTTAACACAAGAAGCTTATAGCAGGGGAGGGGTGTCCCAGTCGTTGATGCCAAGTATCCAAGGAGGTTTTGCACGATAAGGCAGCAGCTGGTGGTTTATCAGCAGGTAAAACAACAGAAAAACTAAGCAAGTAAAGGCCATTGACACACTCAAAACCTTGCCGATCCTCCTCGATAGTAACTTGTTTAGAGAAATTAATGGTATATCTATCATTTTTAAGCAGTGAACTGACGGAAAGAAGGTTATAGGTGAAGTCTGGAATGTATAAGACATCAGACAACAACAGATCATTTCCAATTTTGACATCCCCAACATATAAAACATGGAACCGATTCTGATTAGGCAATATGACAGATATTCCAACAGCATGTCGAATGTTAACAAATAGGTTCATATTGATAGCGAGCATAGCTAGCTATTTTTCCCTAAATAATTAAGCTAGTCTTTTATATGTAATTGGCCAAAATTATGCATTTTTGTGTTCTATTTGTAAGAATCATGTTTCGGAGTTAAATCGGGAAATTGGAGCTAAATATGTGTTCGGAACATGAAAATTGGCTAAAGAACGAAAAAGATTCAAGTTAGAAGAAGCCAAAAGAGAGCCATCTGCAGACCAGCGTCGGGACGCTGCTCTTGGAGCGTCTCGACGCTGCCTTTCCTTTTCTGGTTCAGGCGGCAAAAGGTCATAGCGTCGCGATGCTATGACACTAGCGTCTCGACGCTATCGACAGATTTCCTATTTAATCTTCTTTTCATGCTACGGCCAAGGGGAGTCCAATTGGTGAGATTTTAGCCCTAATTTCGACTAGAGACCTTTTGTGGGAGCTAAAGGCAAGGCCAAGGAGCGGGAATCAAGCGAGAAGACGTGGAGATCGTGACGGGGACGTGCGGTGTCGGCGGATTCGAGTTTTCCTTTCTCCTTCCCTTAATTCTTGTAGTTTTTATGGCTTTTCTTGCAATTAGTGTTTGTGGTTTAAAGACTATGAATTGCTAGTTGTTTGTCTTAGGGATTGATGTAGTTGTTTTAGGTTGTTGGATTGATTTGTGGTATGAATATGTATTTATTTTACCTATGCAATTATGGTTAAATGCTTTCAATTACTTGATCACTAGTTGAATGATTTGAGTGTTGAATCTTGCTCGGGAGAGGGGATTTGGCCTAAGACTTACTTTATTTAATTGCATGACTAAAGTAGAAATTCTAAGTTTGTGACGGGATTTGGAGTAACTTTAGAAGTTGCTTGAAGAACTAAACTCAAAGCCTTGCATGTTAATGAACTTAGATAGGGATATCAAGTTGGTTGCATGCATGAGAATCAATTATGCTCGGGAGAGATAGTTGTGATAAAAGGTTCCTAGAATTGGTTGAATAATTGCATGCTAAATTCATCCCATTAATTTATCCTCAATCTCAACAGTGAAATCAATTCTCTAAGAGTCTTTCCATTTGAGTCTCTACCTTTATTTTATGCTTTTTATCTTTAGATTTATCTTTTATCATTGAGTTTTGCTCCCTAAATAAAATTGGACAAGATTATTCACGGTACTTAATTTGCTAGAAAACCAATCCAGAGGACGACACTCGTTTTACAAGAAAAAACTATATTATTACTTGACCTGTACACTTGCGGTAAGCAAATTGCGCATCAAGTTTTTGGCGCCGTTGCCGGGGATTGGCATATTTAGTCAATTTTAATATCGTAGAAAAATTGTCCAGTCTTAGTTTAGGGTGTATTTTATTTTTTGTTATTTTTGTTATTTTTTTTTTAGGTAGATTGCATTCTTTTTTTTTTTCCTTTTTTGTTTTTGTTTCCATAGTTGTAATTCTCCTTTTTAGTTTTTTCCTTTTGTGATTGATTTTTTCCTTATTTGTTTTCCTTTTTTTCCTTTTCTTTCCTTTTTTGTTTGAGTCTTAGTCCTTTGTTCTTGTTGGGTTATTATTTGATTGGAAGCCTAATTATCATTGTTGCTTTAATTGAATGGCTTTTTATTCAACACCATATTCCAATTTTTCATCTTCAAGTTTTACCCCTTTAAAAGAAAATTCTTCCTTAGAAAGCATAATTCAAAATTATATTGAGGAGTCTAGAGCGAGGAGTCTAAAATTTGATGAAATTATAAAAGGACTACAGACCCCAAAGG
Source organism: Luffa aegyptiaca (assembly GCA_017139565.1). Lineage (NCBI taxonomy): Eukaryota > Viridiplantae > Streptophyta > Magnoliopsida > Cucurbitales > Cucurbitaceae > Luffa > Luffa aegyptiaca. The sequence continues at coordinate 41,627,431 of CM029402.1, read as the reverse complement.
AAGTTAGTGAGGTGGGATCCACTTCCATAGGATGTCTAGTGAGTCATGTGGCCGATGATTCATTGGCACCTATCCAGGAGCATAATTCTTTCGATTTTGCTATGGTTGAGCATTTAGGGGTGAGTTGCATGAATAGTGGGGAAGAATTGGAGAGTTGTAGCACCTATCAAGAGCATGTTTGTGAGGAAGAAAAAGAAAATGAGCTAGCAGTGACAGAGGAAGTTCAGGAGGTAGAGTTTGAGGTTGAAAAGCTTTCGTCTGTTTTATCTTCTTCATCCTTTGTAGATTTTGATTGTTCTTTTTTTTATTCTCACGAGTCAGTTATAGAGTCAGAGTCTCTTTATTTTGATATTTCTCCTTTTATGCTTATTTTGTTTAAAAATTCAAAAAATAATCCTATTTCAGGGGCCCATGAGAAGCTAGTAAGTTTGCTAGCGATCGTTGGTTTTATCGATTCAAGAAAGAAGGGTCCAAAGAAATACGAGAATTTTTATGTGCCTTGACAGACTGCACGAGCACGTCGAGCTAAAGACGTTAAACAAGCGCTTATGGGAGGCAACCCAAGTTAGTTTGTTTTTTTTCTCTTTTATGTCTTTGATCTTTTTGTTGTTTTTGTTTTGTAGGTGTTCCCGTGTTCTCGCCTTTGCCAAGCATTCATGAAAAGGTCATCATTCCAGGGCAGTATTGTTCACCCCTTCCATTCTTTTCTTGTTCTCATGCTTATGTATGCTTTATTGATTTATACATTGAGGACAATGCATGTTTTAAGTTTGGGGGTGGAATATCATGTTTGTGGAGCCCTTGAGCATCTGAGTTCGGGCTATAGTTTTGAGCTTCCTTTGAATTGAGCATATGGTTGTTTTCTGGATGTTATTTTTGCATGACTATGATTTCCTAGGATAGGCTTTCTTGTCAATCTTTAAGCTTTCGATGAGTTGTAAGCATGAGTGCCCAAAAAGGGAGATTTTTTAAACTTTTTCTAGGAGATGTCTTGCATGAGTAGAGTATTTGTCTTGGCTAGATTTGGATTCGAATGCTTATGAGCGAATTATTAGATTCATATGCTTGTTGTCACCTCGATAGGTGTAGGGAAGAGCTAAAGAGTTAATTTTTTGCAAATTAGTATGTTTGATCTTGCTTAGGAGGAAAGAAAAGAATATATGCTTATCATGCTCATATAGAGAAAAATCATTCTGTTGTTACAATTTGAAAGAAAAAAAAAAAAGAGAAAGTCATGACTTATGCGCGCAATGCAATGAGTAATAAAGATTTAGGCAAAAAGAGCTACCCCTGTTGTGATCAGTTAGGCCAACCAGAGAAAACTCAGGTTAAGGGTCCCTGCAATAGGTGTGTGAAAGCTAGTGCCACATATAAATGCATGATGTAATTTACAATTATAAGCACCTAAGTGTGGAGGAAAACAAACTAATTTGTTCCATTGACTCGTTAGTGAATCCTTAGTGCCAGTGTAGAGGGAAGATGAGTTGAGAGTTTAGTAATCCAATCTTGGGCTAGTAGAGTCTGATCTCGTTAAGTTAGATCTCGCTTGTGCAAGTTAATTTTGGAAAACTTTTGATTTGTCTCCCTCATTGGTCCTTATGTGCATGTCTCTTGATTGCTTGACTATTGACTTTTGAGCCTTGAGGATTGAGTCATGTTTGTTGCATCCATTCTTCCACTGTATGTTTGATTTTTAGTTTGCTCGAGGACTAGCAAAAGCTTAAGTTTAGGGGTATTTGATAGCGAGCATAGCTAGCTATTTTTCCCTAAATAATTAAGCTAGTCTTTTATATTTAATTGGCCAAAATTATGCATTTTTGTGTTCTATTTGTAGGAATCATGTTTCGGAGTTAAATCGGGAAATTGGAGCTAAATATGTGTTCAGGACATGAAAATTGGCTAAAGAACGAAAAAGATTCAAGTTAGAAGAAGCCAAAAGAGAGCCATCTGCAGACCAGCGTCGGGACGCTGCTCTTGGAGCGTCTCGACGCTGCCTTTCTTTTTCTGGTTCAGGCGGCAAAAGGTCATAGCGTCGCGACGCTGTGACCATAGCGTCTCGAAGCTGATAGCGTCGCGACGCTATGACACTAGCGTCTCGACGCTATCGACAGATTTCCTATTTAATCTTCTTTTCATGCTACGGCCAAGAGGAGTCCAATTGGTGAGATTTTAGCCCTAATTTCGACTAGAGACCTTTTGTGGGAGCTAAAGGCAAGGCCAAGGAGCGGGAATCAAGCGAGAAGACGTGGAGATCGTGACGGGGACGTGCGGTGTCGGCGGATTCGAGTTTTCCTTTCTCTTTCCCTTAATTCTTGTAGTTTTTATGGCTTTTCTTGCAATTAGTGTTTGTGGTTTAAAGACTATGAATTGCTAGTTGTTTGTCTTAGGGATTGATGTAGTTGTTTTAGGTTGTTAGATTGATTTGTGGTATGAATATGCATTTATTTTACCTATGCAATTATGGTTAAATGCTTTCAATTACTTGATCACTAGTTGAATGATTTGAGTGTTGAATCTTGCTCGGGAGAGGGGATTTGGCCTAAGACTTACTTTATTTAATTGCATGACTAAAGTAGAAATTCTAAGTTTGTGACGGGATTTGGAATAACTTTAGAAGTTGCTTGAAGAACTAAACTCAAAGCCTTGCATGTTAATGAACTTAGATAGGGATATCAAGTTGGTTGCATGCATGAGAATCAATTATGCTCGGGAGATATAGTTGTGATAAAAGGTTCCTAGACTTGGTTGAATAATTGCATGCTAAATTCATCCCATTAATTTATCCTCAATCTCAACAATGAAATCAATTCTCTAAGAGTCTTTCCATTTGAGTCTCCACCTTTATTTTATGCTTTTTGTCTTTAGATTTATCTTTTATCATTGAGTTTTGCTCCCTAAATAAAATTGGACAAGATTATTCATGGTACTTAATTTGCTAGAAAACCAATCCAGAGGACGACACTCGTTTTACACGAAAACACTATATTATTACTTGACCCGTACACTTGCGGTAAGCAAATTGCGCATCACATATCATAACAAATATGACTAGAGGTCTCGAAATCAATCACCCATGACATAGGACGAACAATATCATTAGTCAATGGGGTAAGAAGGCATGTACCTGCGACATGATTAATCTCAGATTTGGTCACAGCCTCTGGTTTTGCCTCTGTAAGATGACTCTGCAGCAAGGTCATCAATTGGCTATATTGGTCATTGCTGAGACTAGCAAAGAAGGCTGACTGGGATGGATTCTTGGATGACTCAGCAGTAGTTTTCTTATTTGAAGCCGCATTGTTCCCAAATTTATGTCCAGGCAGGTAACCATGTAGTTTATAACAGCAATCAACTACATGTCCCCTGATGCCGCAATTGGAACAAATAGGTGGAGAGCGTTGAGTGTTCTTCTTTCTGGAGCCGTCATTTCCCTTCTTGGAAGGTTTAGATGCAACAAGCCAAAGTAACAGCCTCGACCGAAGGCGAAAGTCCAGTAGAACACTGACGATCCTCTTGAATGATGAGTGAGAAAACTTTGTTTATTGCAGGCAAAGGGCTCATAAGAAGAATTTGTGTTATGACCGCTGCATAGGACTCATATAATCCCATTAAGAATATCATTATAAATTCTGAGTTCAGGAAATTTATAAGGGATTTGGAGCCTCCACAACTACATTCATCAAGTGGTCGATACTCAATCAATTCTCTCCAAAGAGTGGTTACCTTCACATAATAGGCTTCAACAGAAAGATTACGTTGTAAGGTGTTCGCTAACTCCTTTCTTAATTGGTTGATATGTGGTCCACTGACTTGACGATATCTATCTTTCAATTCATCCCAGATTTCTTTAACGTTCCCTGTGTAAACCAGACTAGCGGCAATTTCCTTCGAAATAGAGTTGACGATCCAGGGCGCAATGACATCGTTGTTGCATTGCCAAGAAATCAGGCGGTTCCCTTCGGTTGGCTTCTCAATGGATCCATTGATGAAACCGAGCTTATTCTTCCCCGATAGAGCAATTCGCATCGCCTTGCTCCAGGAGATGTAATTACTGGCACCTACAAGCTGATGAGTGACCAGTGTTGCAGTCGAAGTAAAGGAATGGTGCAAGTGAAAAGGATTCAATTGCCCATCGAGATCTGAAAATTCGATCGCTGGAATCGCAGTAGAACTGGAACTCGTGTTCGTCCCAGCCATCGAAGAAGAAGAAATATTTTCAAGAATGACAAGAATCGCACTTACACAAGACGCGGGTAAAAGAAGGGCTCTGATACCATAACACGTGTAAGTGAGGGAAAATAGTTTTATTGAATCTGAAAACTCTTACAAGAAAATAATGTGAATCCCTCTGACTTAAATACACCAAAGTAATAACAGAATTGTAACAACATAAAAACTGATTACAACAGTTTGATGGAGTAATAGAGTAGTTTCAAAAACTTGTTTTTATTTTTGAAATTTGACTAGAAATTCAAATGTGCCCAGATGAAAATCATTGTAATGAAATTGGGGGAAAACAAATTTTAAAAAAGAAATGGTTATCAAACAGGACCTGAAAGACCAATTTGAAAAACTTTTTAAAGTTAGGGACAAACACGAGCTTAAAAGTTTGGGACTATAATTGTAATTTAATTTTTAATTTAATTTACTCTATGGACACTTATTAGCAGAGAGAGCCAATAATTTGACATGCTTGATACATCGCATTTTAGCTTTTCACAACCATTTATATATATGACAGTCTTATTTTATTTATATTTCACGCAATTATAATGGTATTATTTGAGCATATATTTTTGTGTTTTCATTTATTTCCTCTCGTTAATTTAAAAATATAATCAAATTCAAATTGTACTTAAAAATTAAGAATTGTTTATCATATATGTATATAGAAAAACAAGATAATATAATAGTCATTGTATTTGTTCTAAAACTATTTTTTAAACATAATTTCCGACCAAAATCGTGTTTTCTGTTTCAATTTATAATCAATTTAACGTTGATTTTGACAAATATATATCATACCCATGTTAATTGAACTTGTTAGACCAAAATAGTTGATAGTGAATTGCAGACATTTTATTATTATTATTATTATTATTATTATTATTATTATTATTATTATTATTGGAGGGAAAAAAAAGGCAATAGCTTGAGGGGGCATACAAGCAAAAAAAAAAAAAGAAAAGAAAATTTCTTTTTTTGTAAGTTTGTAAACAATGGTCTTCTTGTTGTATTATATATATATATATATATATATATATATATTAATTTAACAACAATTGGTGGAGTGATTCGAACCTCTAAGGCTCTGTTTGGTTCGTGATTTGAAAATTGTTTTCGAAAATAAAGAATTCAGTAGAAAACGAAAACAAATTTCTTATTTCCATTATATCTAAAAACATGTTTGGTTCCAATTTAAAAACTTTAAATTTGAATTCAAAATTTGAAAACTGTGTTTGGTTATGAATTTGAAAATGCATGAAAATATTAATATGTGCTTGGTAAAATTAATTTTTTTTTAGAAAAAGTTAATTTAATATGATTATTTTTCTACTTGACTTTTATTCATTTTCAGAGAGATTATTAATCAATGATGCTGGAATTGATTCTTCAAAAAAAAAAAAAATTGTTGGAATTGAAATTATAAGGAAAAAAAAAGATATACCATATAATTGTATTATATGAAACTTTTGATTTGTAAAGTGGAGGAGTATATCAAAATATGTAAAATTATGTAAAAAGTAAAAATAACAACCAAAACATCAGTATCAATCAAACACACTATTTACACAATACTAATTTTGTATTTTTGGAATTGAAATTATACCATATAGTTGTATTATATGAAACTTTTGATTTGTAAAGTGGAGGAGTATATCAAAATAGGTAGAATAATGTAAAAAGTAAAAATAACAACCAAAACATCAGTATCAATCAAATACACTATTTACACAACAATAATTTTGTATTTTTTTTCCCTTTAGAGTCGAAGAGAATTTGGATATCAAAAATAAAAAATGTTGTTTGTAGATAATGCAACATTATTTGATGGAAAGGAAGATGTATGTTGTGTTTTTAAAGTTGTATCTCGTGTTTCCATTATTTTGAAAACAAAATTGGAAAACAACGAAAACAACATTTTATCGTTTTTGAAAACAGGCCATTTTTTGAGTTGTTTTTTAAAATTGTTTTTGAAAATAGGTATACCAAACACGTTTTCATGGTTTCCCTTGTATTTTTTATTTTCGAAAACATAAAAACGAAAACGGATCATGAACTAAACGGGGCCTAACCTTTTAGTCAAGGATACAAGCCAATTACCACTAAGTCATGCACATTTTGGCATTTTAATCCCCCTATAGAGATTGACTATGAGCATTGAGTGAGCAAATATTAGCTTCATAGCAAGGACCAAAATACTTATGTTATGAAATTTCATACTTGAAATTTTAAAAGACCAAAATAGTTATTTAAAAAAAATATATACTAAAAGTATTTTAAAATTTTAGTAAACCAAGTAAAATAATTCTAACAATTTAAAGACCAAAATGAAATTTAAAATGAAACGTCTTAGGCCCCCTTGGATAACCTTTTTTATTTTGGTTTTTGAAAATTAAGCTTATATAGGTTTCTTTGTTTGTTTATCTACTTTTTTACAAATGTGTTTTCCAAAACTAAGCCAAGTTTTGAAAACTAAAAAAAAAAAAAAAATTGAAAACTTGTTTTTATTTTTAAAATTTCATTAAGAACTCAAATGTTGTCTTAAGGAAGATGTGAATCATGGTAAAGAAAATGTGAGAAAAAAAACACAATTTTAAAAATTAAAATTAAAAATTAAACAAAGTGGTTATAAAAAACATTCCTTAATAATTTATGTTGATGAATGGTGTAAAATTTGTACTATTATATGTCAATCCGGACATAGCTGAGTGGATAAAACATCAATTACCATCCCAAAGGTCGATGATTCAATCTCTCACTCTTATGATTATTTAAACTTAAAAATAATAATAGTAAATAGTGGTCGTCCGTTGAGTGGGACAAATTGTTCAATGAGATGATCATCACAATGTGGTTGCCTTCTTAAAACCGTTAGATGTGGATTTTAAAATATGTCTGCCTGTAATAACAATTGGATATAAAATTGAAGTTGTTTTACAATCTCTCTCTAATATGTATCGGTACAAAATTGTCGGTCACATTGTAGTGGCCTCCTCAAATAATTTCTCGTTGAGTGGACCTACATGTTGTGCCGTGTTAACAAAATTCCCTTTTTAAAAATGGATTGATTTTACTATTGAAATACATTGAAAGGGAAAATAAAAGTCAAATAGTATTTAAGATAAATTTCAATTTTGTCTTATTGTCAAATTTTAAAGTCATGTATTATATTTATGGTTTGGCCAACATTCTCAAGCGTCTCTATTATTATAAGAAAAATTAATAATCTTTTGTATGATGCATTTTCTTTGGACAAGACAAAGAAGATAACCCAATTGTTTTTTTTTTTTTGAAAATAACCCAATTGGTATTCATTCAAGGTTTGCTTGATGATCAAATTACAACAATAATAAAAATGGAAAAAGTTGAATGAGTTTTCAATAAAGAAAGGATGAAAAAAAAGGTAAGTTTTGAAAATTATATATTTAAAAACAACAATAATAATAAAAAAAGGTGATTTGCAATTAAAAGATATAGCTTCTAAAAAATATATCTTTTTTAGTTTAGCAACATTTGAGAGTGAAAGATCTGAACCTCTAACCTCTCAGTTGAAGGTAGATGTCAATTAGCACTAAGCTATGTCAATTAAAAAGGAGAAACTACAAAAGGCACCATTGAACTATAAAAGTTATCATAGTTGCATCCTAAAACTTTCAATTCGATCAATCGCCCGTTAGATTAATCAAATTTCACAACTAAGTCTTTAAATGTTGCGAAATATACAAACTACCCCAAACTATAATGATTATTACAATCGGACCCTTAAATTATAGATCCTCAAAATTAAAAAAAGAAAAAAAAATAGATCAATAATAAGATGTCATCTCAATTTTTAAAAATTAAAAAAAAAAATGATTTTTATTGTTTGAAGATTTGATTAAAACAACCTTTGTAGTTTAACTAGTGGTTTCTACGTTTTGCAATCTATAAGAGTTTTATTCTAATGATTTTGGCAAGTTTGTTTGTTGTGGCCTTGTGGGTCGCGCCTCACGGCAGGCACTAAATGAATGATATGAGTTATGGATTTTGGTTTTTTAAAAATTCTAATATTAATTAAAAAGTTTCAATAAAGTCTCTTATTTTTTAAGAATTTTCAATTTAATCCCTCATTATTGAAAATAAACCCTACCATGACATAATACTCCAAGAAATTTAGAAGAGATAAAGCTCAAGAAATCCTAAAAAATCACAAAATGGTCCCTCAATAACACTGATAAAGTACCATTTTTCTAAAAAGTGACGTGAATATATAAATGATAATTAATTTTCACTTATATTATATTTATATATAATACACAAGCCCCACGGCTACGCCATCTTAATTTTTCCAAACATTACTCGAAATTCTCAATCGCATTATTTCAAGCAAAAACCATTGACTCTTTCAAATCTTGCCCCAAAAGTTCGCAAAATTAATTATTTTCCCCAACAATCTTACAAAATACAAACTACAGGTCTCTCTCTCCTTCTCTCTCATTGTCTTGTCTATTTCTTCAAGCTTTTGTTTTTCTTTTTTCTTTGAGTAGAATAATATATTTCTAAACCTTCTCGAGTTTTTTTTTTTTTTTTTTTTTTAAGTTAAATCATACCCGAACATTTGGGGTATGTTTTAATTATATGTGTCTGGACTTTGAAAAGTTTCATTTTTACCTTTGGACTTTGAAATTTGTTTTAACAGATGTCTTTGAACTTTGAAATTGATTTTAAAAATACATTTTCCATTAAAATAGAGGAAGAAAATTGGTGTGATGGTTAATGTGTAAAATTATGTGATATTGTTTACTAACTATATAGAAGATTAAGATCGTTGTTACTATTTATTTCATATCAAAAGATATCGTTAAAATTATCTGCCTAATCAAATTTTACACATCAACGGTCTCGTCAATTTATGTAAATGATGTTATAAATGACATTATGTAGGCATTGTAATTTTTACATATTAAATTGTTGCGTCGATTTCCATCTTATTTAAAAACTCTTTGAGGATATTTTTTGAACAAATTTCAAAGTTCAAGGATAAAAATGAAAATTTTAAAATCAACCAGCATAATTGAAACTTACCCAGCCAAAGTGAGAGCATAACCTGCCAAAGTGAGAGCATAGTTCAACGGTAATTGACATATACTCTCAACCATAAGGTCTGAGGTTTGGATCCTCCACCCCCAATTGTTGTTGAACTCAAAAAAAAAAAAATTGAAATTTATTCTAAAGTTCAGGAGTATTTTGTATAATTTAACATTTATTTATTATTAGTTTTTTATGAGTACAATTGTGAGGATTTACGTTTTGGCTTGAAAAGAAAAAGTTATAACATGTTTTGATTTTTTGTTTTTTGTTTTTTTTTTAAATTTTGACTCTATTGTTTAAAATGTTTCAATTTGATACCTATATATTTTAATACTTTTTAATTAAAATTGACTGATAATAAACTTAGATACACAGTGGTTTAACAAAAATTTAAAGAAGATTTTTTTTAAAACCTTTGTCAACTTAATTAAAAATTTCAAGGAAAAATTAGAAACTTTCATGTTTAAGCTAACCTACTTTCTCCAAATTTTTTAAACAATATAATTAAAAAAAAGTTAAAACTATGAAGAAAAAAAAAAACCCAAAATAATATTATTGGAAAAATACATATATTTAGTCTTTATCATAAATGGCACTTTTTTTTTTCCTTTTTTTGGGTTTGAAATTTAGAAAGTAATTATAAATCATAACCCAAAGTCCACTCCTTTAAACTTCTTCCATTACTTATACTCCTCTTCCACTCCCCTTTCTTCCTCATCCTCTCCAAAACTAAAGGAGATTCTATTTTCTCTCAAATGGGTGGCTGTCTCTCCCGCCGTTCATCCTCCGCCGTCGCCGCCGCCGACAAAATCCAAGTCGTCCACCTCAACGGCCACGTCCAACTCTTCCACACCCCCATCACCGCCCGCCAGGTCGCCGGAAAGCCCCCGCCGCCGGCGGAGTACTTCATCTGCACAGCGGCGATGCTGGTCTCCCCCGCCGCCAGCCCGGCGCTCAACCCCGACGCCTTCCTGCAGCCGGGAAAGGTCTACTTTATGCTCCCGTTCTCCACTCTCCATCCCGACGTTTCTCTCGCAGACCTGGCCTCCATAGCCAGAAGGCTGACCGCCGCCGCCAAATCCGCCGCGAAGACCGGCTCGGCGCTGCCGTGTGAGGGCGCCGGTGGTGGTGGCGAGTGGAAGGGTCCGGCAGCGGCGAGGTCGAGACAGTGGAGGCCGTTGTTGGACACGATTAAAGAGAAGCCGGTGAATAATAACCAGAGGAGCGAGTCGGATTTGCAAGAGAAAAATAATAATCGTGGATGTATATGGGAATAATTATTATGAGTAATTAATGAAATTTACCATTTTGGGTTTTTTTTTCTTTTCTTTTTCTCTCTTGAAAAAAAAAATATTTAAGGTACATCTACGAGGGAGAATTTGTAAATTAATATCTCAATTTTGCTTTTAGATGAATCTAAATGGTAGATTGGTTTTTGTTAAATATTGATATAATTATATCTATTGTAACTCTTGCTGTTTAAGTTTTTGGATTGATTCGGGAGCCAACTGAGTCATGGCAGCTGGAAAAATCCTTCAGAATGATCTTGGAACATGAATACGGATGCTACATGGATTGGTTGATTAGGAGTCGGAGGCATCAGGTTGGATTGTTTGTGACTCTGTCGGATCTCCAATTTGCACGGTTCTGAACTAGATTGAGAAGAAATGGTCGATTGATTCCTTGGAAGTGCTTGCAATCTGGAAAGGGATGAAAAGTATTATTGAAAATTATAGCCTCGATTGTTGGCTGCTGCTGGTTATAGAATCTGACACCCTTGGGATTATTAACGCTCTGAAGGTGGAATCGAAAGTGCTTACGGAAGTGAAGAACATCATTGAGGCCACAATCGATCTTTGCTCGTTTGGGGAGAAGGTTCCTTAATTTTGTCATTATCCAAGATCAACCAACACACAATAGCCCACTGTGTAGCTTTTTTAATTCTCTTCATTGTACGAAGAAAGCCCCTTTTTTGGTCCCAAGTTGTCTACTTTCCCTCCTTAACTAGGATGGTTGAACCTGTTGGCTTTTTGGTTTAATGCATGCTTTTTTTAAAGAAAAAAAAAAGTTTTTGGTTGATTTTTTAAAAAAAAAATTAACTTTTTTCAATTTTTTTTTCATTATTAAAACAATTTTTTTTTTATTTTTTATTTTTTTATTTTTTTTAAAAAAAGATGGATTTGCTTCATTCTACTGTGAAAATAGAAATTAAAACTCAACCTCTTGATCACCTTCTACGTGGTTGAAAATAAAGGTTGTTGTTATAACTTTGTCAGTAGTTTGACCTTGTGGTTACCAGTACAACTTTATGCCAGTTGAGCTAAGCTCTTGTTGACCGTATAACTTGATTACAATGATTTTTGGGGGTTTATCGCTCAAATTGAAAGTTTAAAGATGATGTCATAACAATGTTTGAGTATTTGCAATATTATTTTTTTTTTCAAAAGAATTTAATGGATATGTCAAATTGAGAGTTTAAGTATTTTATATATATTCTTCTCCATTCTTCTACGCTCTACCCTTAGATATAATCAAAGATTTTAAAAATCCAACAAGATAGATACCATGCTTAAAGTAGTAAAAGAAAAAAAAAAATCTAATAATGTTAAATCTCAAAATATGCAACATAATATTAAAAAAAAAAACATTTTTGGCCCTAAACTTAGTAGGTTGTATCAATTTTAATCTTGAACTTTCAATTTCATCAAATTGAACCCCAAACTTAGCAAATTCTATCAATTTTAACCAAAAACTTGCATATGGGTCGCAATATAGACCTTCGGTTCACTTTCCATTTGAATCACCATTAAACCATGTGATTAACAATTTCTTCCTTATTTTAAAAAATAAAATCACATTGCACCTAAGTTATGTTGGTTTCTTGTAAGAAATTTGTTAGAGAAACTCTTTATTTGAAGAAATCAAATACTCGGTTCTTTTCATTGTTATTAGCCTAAAAAAAATCACAAAGTTATTTAGCAACAAGAAAAATCCAGCAAATATGAAAAAAAAAAAAAACTGAAATTGCTTTGCTTTTGTTTTCTAGACTTGCATGTTCTAATTAGCAGGAAAAAAAAAAGAAAAAAAACCCATCAAGTTCTTAGCAACAAGAAAAAAACCAGTAAACATTTGAAAAAAAAAAAACTCCAAAATTGCTTTGCTTTCGTAATCCTTGACAGTAATAAAAAACACACACACAAAATTCTCAACAACAAGAAAAAGTCACCTAAATGAAAAAAAAAAAAAAAAAAAAAAAAAAAAAAAAAAAAAAAAACTCAAGAATTAGCTTTCCTATCATCCCACAATAAGACGAAAATAAGAAGAAACTCATGCACAACTTCTCTGTAGCAAAATTTTATTCAAATAAAAAGTTTCTCCAATAAATTTTTTACAAGAAACCAATTCAGGTGCAATGTAAATTAGAAAAAGAAAAATGAAGGAAATATTCAAATTACGTTCTTTAACAATGCAGTTCAAATAGAAAATAACTGAAGGTCTACATTGCAACACACTTATGCAAGTTTAATTTGGTGGTAAAATTGATACAAGCTGCTAAGTTTGGAGTTCAATTTGATGAAATTGAAAATTGAGAGTTAAAATTGATACCGCCCGACCAACATGAGCATAGTTCAACTGACAAAAGTCTTGCACTAACGACCAAGAGGTTTGTGGTTCGAATCTCCTCACTCCATATGTTGTAAAATAAAAATAAAAATTGATACACTTTGCTAAGTTTAGAATAAAAAAGTCTAGAAAATCTAATCCAATATACTATAAGAATACTGCAAATTTTCTTGATGTAAGCAACATTATAATAATTAATGCATCCCTAAGTACGTCCAATTTAACAATATCAAAAGTCTAGAAAATCTCATTTTAAAATTATTATTTATGTCAAAAGCCTTAACGTTATTAATTTCTAAGAAAGCGATTGAATTCTTGATTCAAGATCTACTTGGAAAATTATTGTCTCAAGGTCTCCAATAAGCACACGTGTCTTGAAAACTTCTCTTCTCCTAAATTAGTATTATTGGATACCATTGTCAAGATTTAGATTTTAGGGGCAGAAAAAAGAAATTATTTACATTATATTTTGGCTAGGTCAACATTCATTTTATTGTTTTTAATTGTGTGAGACTAATTAACTATAATGTTAATGATATATATTCATGAATCAACAATTTTTTTTTTTTAATTCAACGATTCCAAAATGGGGATGGAACCATCAACCTTTAGCTTTGAGATGACAATTGTACTTTATCCATTGAGTTGTGCTCAGATTGGCCACATATCAACAAATTACACTTCGATTATAGAGTTAAAAAGATATTATTTTATAATTTTCTCTAAAGTTTTAAACAATATACTTTTATCTTTTAACTATTCAAAAGTAGGAAAATTTGAACTTGAGACCTCTTGGTTGAGGATATATTAATTAAATTAGTTGAGTTATGCTCAAGTTGACAAAAAAATGGTTGAATTGATTCTTAGCAATTCAGTCTAACTAATGACTTCAACGAAGAAAAAAAATGATGTGGTAGGTAGTAACTAGGTGACTTTAGCACGTTATTGGCTCATTTATTAACATTTAATAGTATTTTACTTTAGTATTACATTTTTTTCTTTTTTTTTATCAACCTAAACATAGTTCAACTGATTAAAGCATATTAATCTTGACTGGTTAGAAGTTCAAAATTTCCTTCTTCACATATATTAACTAAGGAAAAAGTTTTTTTTTTTTTAACTAATTAAGTCTAAGTTATTTTTATTTCCTATGTTTTGCTTTTGATTTCAATTTAGTTTCTATCCTTTTAAGATATTTTCATTATCATTTTTAATATCACTTAGATTAAGGTTTACTATATGTCATCTCTATTTTGAGATTAAAGCTTATCGTTATCATTCAATTAAAGCTTATCAAATGGCTTTATTATTAATTAGTTAATAACAAAAGTCCAACATTTGAGATATTTGAGGGTGCATTATCATTACACTAAGAAATGAGTTGTTTTGAAGTCCATTAGATATTATTCATTACACTTCAAAACAACATTAGCCCTTTTTTTTCCTACTTTTTCATAGTCAAAATAATTTCTTATATAATCTAATTCAAATTCATGTTTTTTTTAACTAATATGATTTGTCATCTTAAAAAATGTCATTACATCATAGACAACTCATTTTAAATATCTATAAATGGTGTGCCTTTGTTACTCTTCAAGAAGTACCTTTTTTGAACTTTAATTTTTAAAAATAGTGATATTATAATAAAAATTTTAAGGTTAAATTACAAATTTGGTCTCTATGGTTTGGACTTATTTTTTGTTTGGTCTCATATAATCTTAAAACTTTATATTTAGTTTCTATATGGTTTTCAAGATTTAATCTTTATGCTAATTCCAAAAGCTTCAATATTGTCTTTATGGTTTTTGGTTAAATCTCACAAATTATCCTTAAACCTCTCTTTACCCACCAAAAAAAAAAAAATCCACTTATTTTCCTCTATCTCTTACTCATTTAAACCCTAGTTCAGGTAGTTAAAATGGTAGTCCAAATTATAAAACATAAACTCATCATTATCGCATATAAATAGAAAATATGTCATATATTCAGTAAGGAAAACGATAGATATTTGTAGTGTTTGACCGAACTATATAGAGACTAAATTGATGAGGTTTAATTTTAAAATCATATGAAAGAAAAATTAAATTAAACGTAAGCCAAAAATACCAAATTGAAAATTTTGAAATCATATATGCAGACTAATAGTTAATCACAAAAACCAAATTTATAATTTAACCAAAATATAAAAATATATACATAAAATTAAAAAAATAAATATAAGAGGTTGTATTTGTGATGTGCTCTAAAAAAAGAAAAAGAAAAAGAGAAAGGATCCAATTTATCCTATTAACCATCCCTCTCATCTCCTTCCTCTCTTATCCCTTGTTGATCTCTCTCCCTCCTAACAAAACCCACAATTTCTCTCCTCTTTTTGCAACAATTGGCTATCTGACGTCTTGATCGATAGTATATATTTTATGACAATTGAGTGTATATATATATAGACAGACATACATACACGCTTCAAAAAGTTGAAGATTCATGAGTAAGAGAGAAATTATGGTGATATTTAATAGGGTTTCCAATGGAGGGGAGGATTTTTTTTTTTTTTTTTTTTTTTTTGTTAAATTGTGAAAGAGGGAGAGGGAGAGAGAAGGGATAAGTTTATTTGTTAAAGAGGTTGAAGAGAGTGAGCCCTGTTTTGAGTTAGTAAGATAGAGAGAGATAATAAGGGAGAGGGGGTGAGAGGAGATGAATTATTTTAAAAAGCGATTAATATTAAGTAAAAGTTACTAAATTTTAATAGATAAGTTCGAGTGCATTCTCAACTTGAGCATAGTTTAATTGGTTAACTTATATATTCTCAACCAAAAAAATAAGATGTTTGAAATCTCATCTCCAAATCTTGTTGAACTAAAAAAAGAAAAAAAGAAAAAAGTCTCCCATGTCACATCACTACTTAATTGCAACTTTTTTTTTTTAAGTCATTGGCATAAAGTTAACATCAAAGACTAATTGAACCATTGTTACTCTTTCAACTTCAAAGATAGAAACGTTGAGTTTCAAAATTTAAGGACAAAATAAAACTAACCTAAATTTTGGACCATTAGTTTAACTTCCTTTTGGTAGAGCTTTTTTATATATTAATTGAGAAATTAATAATAATAATAATAATAAAGGAGGTTGAAATTTATGTCCATTGAGTCATAAGTTATACTTAAAAAAAAAAAAAAAAAAAAGAGCTTTGCTATAAAAATACCCTTAGAAAAATCAAACAAATCATTGAAAAGATGAAAAAAAAAAGGTGAGAAAATCTCTTGAAATATAGAGTTTTATTATTGAAAAAAGGGTGACGGGTAGACATTTATATATAAGAAGGATTGGATGTATTAGAACGACTAAATACACAATTAGTGTAAATATATTTATTTGGATGCACTTTTCCATTGTATTTAACAATTTAATGACGAGAAGAAAATTGGATTGTGTGTCAATATTGACTAAATTTGTAATGATATGACAGGACAAAAAAAAATTGTCCACGACACACACTACCCCATCTATTTGAGAAATAGACCAATGTATCGTGTTTTTCAAATTGAGATTTTCTACTAAATTAATTTGTCGATTTTATTCTTCAATATATAAAAAGTTGCAACCTATTGAACAATGATACAAGCTTTGTTCTTTTCATAGTTAGTTCGTTTGGTTAACTAATCGCACGTGAGTGCCACGAGTCTCTTTTAGACATTTAGATATCAATATTTAACATAATACGTGAGAACACCTCAAATTCCTATGGATTTAAGCATCAAAGTGTGTTGGACAGAATGTCGTACTCGTGCCAAGTTTTCTTTGTGTGTGCAACAATAGTAATCAAACGCACCTTTAAATTACATACTGTTTTTTCACATCTCACATGTGCATTCATATGTTGGGTGCATCTCCAAACAACAAAGTTAATTCAATTTTTTTTTTTTTTTTACATTTGTACTTGTTTCCTTTTTCATTTGTTATTTTTTCCTTCAAACTTTTCATGGTCTCTTTTCTTGAAAGAAAGGGGAAAAAAATCAATATCAATCATATATATTATTGTTGAAGCACATGTCTGATGTTACTCCACCCAGAATCAACAATCACAAAAATAACAAAGAGAAATAACAAAGAAGAAGGATAGGAAGAAACAACACACAAGATCTATAGTGGTTCCACCACAATGGGTGTACATCCACTCTTAGAACACCAGAGGATTTGAGATTTTATTCAAGGAAGAAGATGAGTTCAAAATCGTACAAAGATCTCTCAAGTTTACAAGAAAACAGAGGGTACTCTGTTTTCGCTAGCTGTCTTCCGAAGGACTTCACAAAGGAGGACTAAAGCAGGAATATATATAGCATTCCTATTGTTAGTTAGAGGAGCAACTAACTGGACATGTGAGAGGCACGAGAGATCTGAAAAGCTTTAGGATATCATATCAACAATCACCCTCTTGATATCTAAAGCATCTTGAACTGAAATTTTTATCCTTCTGGTGTCTGAACTGAACAGAAAACATCTAGTTTAGCCGTAGTCTACTTTCAGTAGTTCACATAGGTATTTAAGTCTAGTAGCTGGAAGTGACTTAGTCAGCATGTCTGCTGGATTATGAGCAGTGTCAATTTTCTCAAGTTTAACTTCACCCTCTTGCACAATTCCTCTTACAAAATGGAACTTGACGTCTATGTGCTTAGTCCTATCATGAAAAGTGGGATTCTTTGATAGGGCTAAGGCACTTTGGCTGTCACAGTGGATCTTAACATCACAGTTCTCATTCATCATTTCTGATATGCCCCTTTTCAACCAAATGGCTTCTTTTACAGCTTCTGAGAGAGCAATATATTCGGCTTCTTTTGATGAAAGAGCCACTACCGATTGCAAACTTGACCTCTAGCTTACCACATTGCCAAATAGGGTGAAAATGTATCCAGTTAGGGACCGTCTCTTGTCTAAATCAGCAGCGTAATCTGAGTCTACGAACCCTGTTATCTTATCAACCATAGACTCAGATTTAGAATAAAGCAGACCTCGATTAGATGTACCTTTCAAATACCTCACTATCCACTTTGAAGCTTCCCAGTGTGCCCTTCCTGGATTGCTCATATAGCGACTTACGACACTTAGGGAACGAACGAGGTCTGGTCTACAACACACCATTCCATACATCAAGCTTCCAACTAGGTTGGCCAATGGAACTGTTTTCATTTCGGCTATCTCATGTTCACTGACCGAGGACTGAGTAACAGACAGCTTAAAGTGCTGAGCAAGTGGTGTTTTGACTGTCTTTACTTCATCCAACTGAAAATTTTTTATGATCTTAAGAAAATACTCAGATTGAGTGATCATCAAATTTTTCCTTGATCTATCTCTAGATAATTCCATTCCCAGGATCTTTTTGGCTACCCCAAATCCTTTATACGGAATTCTCTAGCCAATGCTGTCTTCAAGTTCAAAATTTCAGCTTTACTTGTTGAAGCTATCAAGATATCATCCACGTATAGGAGAAGCAACACATACACATCAGCAGCAACATTTCTCCTATAGACACAACAGTCAAACACACATTTAGTATATCCAATAGATGAAATGAAAACATCAAACCTTCTGTTCCATTGCCTCGGGGATTGCTTTAGCCCATATATTGATTTTTGGAGATGACAAACCATATTCTCCCCAATCCAGGAGGTTGGGCCATATATATTTCTTCATCAAGATGTCCATAGAGAAAGGCCGTGGTTACGTCCATTTGCTCGAGTTCTAAGACTGGACCACTAGAGAGAGCAAAATGCGAATAGACGTATGTCGAACCACTGGAGAGAACACCTCGGTATAGTCTATGCCTTCCTCTTGAGCAAAACCCTTAGCTACTAACCTTGCTTTATATCGAGGAGGATCTTTTCTGTTAATGCTAGGTTTTACCTTAAAGATCCACTTACAATCAATGATCTTCTTATTCAATGGTCTTTCAACAAGTCTCCAAGTATTATTGAAATGAAGCGAGGCAATTTCTTCATTCATTACATTTAGCCACTGCTGCTAGCTACTGTTTTCACAGCCTGATTATATGTGCTCGGCTCATATTCAAGATTGTCAGTATAACAATTAAAGGCATACCCAACAAAATCAGTGTCATACCTTGAGGGTGGCCTTATGGTTCTTCTTACATGGTCTCTGGTTAACTGATATTGATCAAGGTTTCCTTGATCATGTGCTGAAGTCTGAGATGTGGAGGGCAGGACAGTTTGCATCTCTTCAGTTGGCTGAGGTTCATAGTTAATATCAGGTTGTTCTTTTGTAGTTTGGGACGAGCTAGATTCACAAGCACTTTGCAACTCAATTTCAAAAGAGGACTCAATTTGCAATCTGCTATCTGATTCTGTTGAGGCTTTCCAAGGCATGTCATATTCATTAAATGTCACGTCTCTACTGATAATACACCTCCTTTCACCCCGTTCTAGACACCATAGTTTGTACGCCTTAACACCTTCAAGATAGCCTATAAAAATACACTTTTTGGCTCTTGGTTGCAGTTTATCTTGCCGTGTATGTGCATATGCTGCATGTTGGGCTCCTAGAGTGAGTAAAATTATGATCTAAAAAGACTCTAGAATTCCTGTGCAAGTATACACAGTCTGCAGCAAGTAATAAGTATTTGTCAATCCAAGGCCTGAACTAGCTTCCACTTTATCTATTTTGTATGAATCTTTTAATGGCTTCAAGGTAATAAAAATGATTGGGTTTTATAAGAATTATGCTGAAGCAAAGTAAAGGACAGAACAACAAGTAAACAAATAGGCAGACAGATTAGAGGTAGGCGCTGGTTAGGCTTAGTAATTGTTTTAAAAGATGCTCTAGCAATATTATTGATCATGCAACTCTCGCAGTATTATTAGCGGATTCCTCCCGGAACTCCGAATCTTTTGGAATGTGTTTTAACCCCAATGAAGTACGACCGAGCAAGCACTAGGCAACTGGCTATCCCTAGCTCAGTCACTGGCGTTCACCAATACACAATGATCGTAGTGTGATTAATCGCCACACACTCTTTAAATCATCCCTGAAACTAGAGAGAGGTATTCACACCGGCTGGCCAGGCGGGCATAAAATAAGAATAAGCACAACAATTAACCAAGTTGCAATAATCAATATATTATTAGAGATGAAGCACGACAACTACATATTACTTAACCAACGCCTAAAGCTACTTAGTTCATAATAAGCATGGAAACACGAATTACAATCTGAGTAGGCATGTCCATAATCATAAGATAATAAAGAAAATAATAATCTCCTTAATCAGCTTGCAGATGATGGTGTTCTTGGTAATCTCCAATCTCTCTATACTACTCGGCTTCCAAGGGAAGTTGGAATGATCTTGACTTGGGCGGCTACTTCTTTTTATAGAAGGATAGGAGGCTTGAATTAGGTCAACATGGACACGTGTAGGGCTCTCCTTGCTCCTTTATCCCGAAAATAATTCAACAGAAGTCGGTTCATGAAGTTGGCTAACGAGCTGTGACGTGGCAGTTCTGCTCCCAGTTTTGCTGCAGCACAGAATTTGCTCCTTCAAGTCGCCCAGCAACAGATTCTGCACAAAATGATTTCCAAAGCTTCCATTCTTCCAAATGGGTTAAAGCATATAATATACATCTAAAACCAACCCTATTAAGCACAAAAGACACACAAATCAATATAGAAATGAGGCCTAAATAACTACCTTTTGGGCAGTTATCACTGCACAACCAAACACTTTCATGTGTTTCAAGTTTGGCAACTGTCCAGTCCAAACCTCCTGAGGTGTTCGAAATTTTAGTGCTGTTGAAAGACTTCGATTGATAATATAGACCGCTGTATTTACTGCCTCTCCCCAAAATACTCTAGGCAACTGAGCATTAGTTAACATACAGCGCACTCTTTCCAAAATAGTTCGATTATACCTCTCTGCAAGACCGTTTTGTTGAGGTGTTCGGGCAGTAGTCAAGTGTCTACAAATTCCAGCTGACTTACAAAGGTTAGAGAATTTATCATTCAAATACTCTAATCCATTATCCGTTCGCAGATATTTAACTCTCTTTCCAGTTTGGTTTTCAACCAAGTTTTTCCATTCTAGGAAGCAGTCGAACACTTCATCCTTAGTTTTTAGCAAATATATCCAAAGCTTCCTAGAAAAATCATCGATGAGAGTTAAAAAATACATGGAACCACCATGAGTTGAAATACGAGCAGGTCCCCACAAGTCTGAATGCACGTATTCCAGCTTGTCTTTTGTTGTATAAGTGGATACCTTGAAACTATGTCTTGCAGATTTGCCAAGAACACAGAATTCGCAAAAGTCAAGGTTTGTAGGTTTCTTATGCCCGATCAATCCTTGCTTATATAGACAGTTCATACCATTCTCACTTATGTGAGCCATTCTCCTATGCCACAGTTCAGTGTCTTTATTATGCTTCCTAGAAACCACATTCACTACATTAATCATAGTTCTGCCTTGCAAAACATACAGGCCTCTATTCAGTTTTCCTGTCAATTTCAACAAGCCTTCCTTATAAACTTTCAAGGTACCATATTCAGACTCACACCTATAACCATCTTTGTCGAAAGTTCCCAAGGAAATTAAATTTCTCTTGAGATCAGGAACATATCTAACATGTTTCAGCACCTTTATAGTTCCATCTATCAGTTCAAGCTTTATACTGTCAATTCCTTTAACTTGACACTGTTGATTGTTTCCCATGACAACTTTTCCCCCTTCATATTCAGATAATTCAGAAAAATAATGCTTCATGGGAGTCATGTGGAATGAACAGCCTGAATCGAGTATCCAATCTTCCATATTATCACTGACCGAGGCTACTAAAACCTCTACAGATTCATAGCCTTCATGAAGATTGGCCGAGTTCTTATTGTCCTTATGTCCTTGTTTATTTGCCTTCCTCTTCAGCTGTGGACATTCCCATTTGAAATGCCCCTCTTTGTGACAATAGTTACATGAAATATTACTTTTGTCACTGGAGGTCATTCCATTGCTATTTTTAACTTGCTGTCTGTTGTCTCTATGTTGAGAGGACTGAGCATTCTGTGAGTGTTGTCCTCTAGTGTGATTATTCTTCCCACGACCTCTAAAATTTCTTCCCTTGGAGCCATGCTGCTGAGATTGTTTGCCTTTCACAAATAAGGCATCAGAATCCTTTTTCTCAAGCTTTAATTCAAGTTCCTTTGTGTGCAATGCATCAAGAACAACATCAACAGTCAATTTGTCTCTTCCATACTTGATAGCAGCCTTCAATTCTTTATATGATTCTGGTAACACATTCAATAGGATCACAGCCTGATCAACACCCTTGACCTCTTCTCCTGAGTTTGCCAATTCTGTACATACCATATTAAAGTCATCCAAATTCTCCTCTAAATTCTTTGACGGGTCTATTTTAAAACCGAAGAACCGCTCTTTAAGATATATTTGACTAGATAACGACTTTGGCATGTACAATTCTTCTAACTTCGCCCACAGCTCACCAACTTTCTCTATCTTTCCAACTCTCCTAAGTACGTTGTTAGCCAGATGCAGAATAATGGAACTATGGGCGATCTCACGCATCTCTTCTTTTTCTACTTCAATCAAGGTTGAGGGTAACTTACTTGGATTTAACAAAGCTTTGGCGACTTTCTGTTGAATCAAGAGAGCCTTCATCTTCTGTTTCCAAAGCCCAAAATTGCTTTTCCCATCAAAGCGCTCAAGTTCGAACTTCGCTGCCATCTTGCGGAGCAAAGAAACCTTCAAAGATCCAATCGAGAGTCAAGAGTACTATTACCCAAACTTGTTCTGCCTTTGAAGTATCAAGAAGCATTGTCTGCAACTGCATGATTCTTAAAGGTCTGATCAGCTTCAGTTTCTGTAACCCTAATTTCGGGCTCTGATACCAATTGTTGAAGCACAGGTCTGATGTTACTCCACCCAGAATCAACAATCACAGAAATAACAAAGAGAAATAACAAAGAAGAAGCTAAGGATAGGAAGAAACAACACACAAGATCTATAGTGGTTCCACCACAATGGGTGTACATCCACTCTTAGAACACCAGAGGATTTGAGATTTTATTCAAGGAAGAAGATGAGTTCAAAATCGTACAAAGATCTCTCAAGTTTACAAGAAAACAGAGGGTACTCTATTTTCGCTAGCTGTCTTCCGAAGGACTTCCCAAAGGAGGACTAAAGCAGGAATATATATAGCATTCCTATTGTTAGTTAGAGGAGCAACTAACTGGGCATGTGAGAGGCACGAGAGATCTTAAAAGCTTTAGGATATCATATCAACAATTATAAATATATAATTCAAAGACAATATGATCATAGCTAGCTTTATTATTTGAAGAGAAAAATCATACAAAGGTTTCACATTTTACAATTGGGATTTATTATCCATCATCATATCTTAATTAACTTTATCTAATCCAACCATGAAGGTATTTAATTATGAAGAACTTTGTATTAAATTGGGACAACAATGGGGGCTGTTGGAACAGAGGGTTGAATTGGACAGCAATCCCAACCATTTTCTTTGGAGTAAGATAGCTTGAAATGTTTAGGAATCCAAGTCTCCTTTCTTGCCTCTCTCTCTTTTGCAAGCTCCCTTTGCCTTTCTTCCACTGCCATCTTTGCTTTCTTTGCCTTTTTCCAATCTTTGCTCAATATTCCTTGGCTCACTTCCCCCCACACCTTGGCTGATTCTGTTGCCCAAACACCCTAATAATTCATGTACAAAGTTTTTAATTTATTTGGACCAATTTTAATTTGAATTCAATTAGGAAATTAATAGTCTAAATTACAAGTTTAGTCCCTGAACTTTCAGAATTGTCTCAATTTGGTCCCTGCACTTTAAAAAGTTGCAAATAGGTCCTTGAACTTTCAATTTTGTATCCAATAAGTCCTTGAAGTACTTTAAAAAAATATCCAGTGAGTCTTTAAACTCTCACTTTTGTGTCTTGTCCAATAGGTTCCTCGACTTTTCATTTTGTATCTAATAAGTCCTTGACCTATTCAATATATTTCATATTCACAAGCTTACTAGATACAAAATTGAAAGTTTAGGATCTCAATATACATAAAATTTAGGGACCTATTAGACATTTGTAAAGTTCAGGGACATATTAGACAGAAAATTGAAAGTTTAGAAATCTATTAGATATTTTTTAAAGTTCAAGGACCAAATTGACATAACACTGAAAATTCAGGGACTAAACTCGTAATTTAAGAAATTCTCAAAGGAAAAAATGAAGTTAAATAGTGAAAGAAATTTGTTCACCTTAGGGTCAAGAACAACAGGAGCTTTTAAGTTGGAAATCACTTCACTTGCATTGTATATTACCTTGACATTCCCATTGTGGTACTTCAGTGTAACAGTTCTGCATTTTGAGGGGGAAAATTAGAGAGTTAAACACTATTCAATCTCATAACCGATCTCCGCATTTTGATTCTAACGAGTCCGTTTCGTTAACATTATTTACTTAAATATTGACGTGACACGCTGATCAAACCAAAAGTAGATTGGTCGTTGAAAGTTTACCGATCCCATTGGCCATCGATATTGCAGAGCAAAGATTGAGCAAAAATCTTGCCATTGATGGATCTACTGTTTGATTTGCGACCTAAAAAGCCAAGGCCTTTGTAAGAGATTTCAGCTGTGAGGCCACTCTCTTGGCATTGGATCTTCACTTTGCCACTCCATTCAAAGGCCTTTGTTGGAAGGAATTTGAACACCAAACTTGGACAGTTCATTAAATAAGTTTCGCCATGGTTGAGAAGCTTCAGCTGCCTCTTACCGCACATCTCGGTTTCCACGCACGTGCCTATAACCATCGTTGAACAATTCAGTCTTTATACTTTAAAAAATGTAATGATTAGTTTAAAAACCTGGTTTTGATATTTTTTTCTAATTTGTTACGAAGAAAGATAACTTAGAGAGAATATTAAGTTAAAGGGAGTTTGTGAGGATGAGTAAAATGTTAAAATTTTGTAGGTGTTTGCGACAATAGTAGATATAGTCTAAATAATAGTAAATTTGTTTCATGATAAAATATTTTGCAAAAATAACACAAATGTAAGATCTTAAATATCAATGAAGAGGTTAAATGCATACCACGGTATTTAGGAGAAAAGTGATGACACCATATCATTTCAATGTTATGTTTCTCATCGGTGGCATGAAGGGCAGCGACCGGTGGGTGATGTGAAACCTGCAATTCAAAGGTATATATAATTTTCAAAGCGTACATGGACTAAATAGACACAAAATTAAAGTCTTAGTCGAGAAGAGAGGAAAGGGGTACCTGTTCGAGTAGGACGTTAAGGGTACCCCTAGAAACATGATGGGTCTCCCCAAGAATAGGGTTGTAAGGAAAAGCACCAAAAATGAGAGGGCGAGTAGTGGAAATGCTCCAACCAACAACAGCTGCTAATCGATCCAAAGCACTTTCCCCAGCATTGCATTTCCCCAACATGTCCTCTCCCCAGCAATACACAGACTCTCCAAAACATTGCAGATGTGATTTTGGAATGTTGAAGTTTGGTGGAGCCTACATTTGTAATTGTATATAATTTAAATCTACCAACTATTTATTTATTTTCTATTTTTTATTTTTTATTTTTTATTTTTTTTTTTTTGTTGAATTAGGAAAATGTCAAATTTTACTAGCTATTCATTTAAAAAAACATCAATGAGAAAGTACGAAAGGAAAACAACAGTATTAGAGTCGAATTTTTGTTGAAATTTGTGACTTATAATTGTTGATTTGGTATATTAATCAAGTTTAATTTTGTGCAAATTAAAGCTCGATTTTTGTTGAAGTTGGTGAACTTCCAAAATATTCTAGTTTACTTTAAAAAAAAAAAAAAAAAAAAAAAAAAAAAAAAAAAAAAAAAAAAAAAAAAAGTTGGTAAATTTAGCTGAAATTGAACTCAGGATAAAAATTGTAATATATGGTTAATTTAGGGTTTAATATGATGAAATTGAAAATTGTGGTAAAAATTGATTGAAGATGCCAAGTTGGGGATAAGTTTTTATTTTGGTCCAAAAAATTATTTTTATAGTTATTGTCAAATTCTTTCATATCCACATCATAAATTAAAAAAAAAAAAATAATGCATTATCAAACAAATTCTTTTGACTTTTAAATAGTGGAAACAAACCAAATAAACAAAATATAATTTTCACCTGATAACATAAATTTAATATTTTCGAATATTTTATGTATGACCTTTTTTTTTTGTTTAAATATAATATAAATGTGATTTTCCTTCTCATGCTCTAGGTATGGTATTTGGGATTTGAATTATGTTATTTTTGTAAAATTTTAAGCTTTGTGGTTGTGGTATGTTTAAAAATACATTTAATTTTATGCTATTTAGGTAAATGTCTAATAATCAATAAACAAACTTTTTTTCTTGAAATGGAAACAAAAATTTTTTTCTTTTTTTTCCTTGAAATAGAAACAAACTTAATTTTTTATTTTATGTTTAACCATTACAAAGTGGAGATCAAACCATCATTACTTTTAGGATGGTAATTGATGTCTTATCTACTAAGCTATATTCTAATTAGCAAAAATAAACTTAATTTTTTTAAATAAAAGTCAAAAGTAATAAAATTATAATTAAACATGGGGTAAATAATGTAGAGTCCGTTTAATAATGTTTTAAATTGCTAAATTTTCTATTTTTAATTACTATGCTTAAATTTCGAAAAATATAAAATTTGAAGCAAGCTAAACATTACAAGTTTAGTCTCTAAATTTTCGATTTCTTAATCTTGAAGAATATTTAATAAAAACTAAAACTTTCAAGGTTGTATCTAATATATTTCTTGATCTTTAAATAAAAAAAAAATGTCTAATATATCTCTAAACTTTCATTTTTGTATCTAATAGATCTCTAAACTTTAAAAATGTTAATAAGTCTTCAATTTTGTATTTACAAGTTAGGTCTTTAACCTATTTGAGATTGATGGACATGTTAAACACTAAATTCCAATTTAATAGGATCTAGATCTTTCAATATTATATCTAACAGGTCTATAATTTTTTTTAAACAAATATCTAATAAATCAATAACATACAATTATATTAGACACCAAATTGAAACTTCATGAATTTATTAGACATTCCTAAAATTCAAGAACGATTTATTAATTAGATAGATAATTGAAAGTTAATGAATGTATTAAACAAGAACCAATTAAAACCAACACTAAAAATTTAAGAACTAAACTAATGATTCAACTAAAACAAAACCATCCCCATTAAATTTGAAAATTAAATTTTGAAAAATAGAAAAGATGTGAAATGATATGATAATATGAAGAATACCTTGTATTTGAGTGTAATGAGATCCAATCCTGGCCGTAGATCTTTGATGATAGCCATAGCCTGACGTATAAGATTTGAGGCTCTGTCCGCATCTGATTCCTCCTCTAAAGACATTGGCTTTGCAATTACAATAATGCTCCCTTCCGCATCCTACAATTTCTCACCCCCTTAGGATATTATATTTATATTTTTTTTTTTTTTTTTTTTTTGACAACATGTAGGGTGGGGGATTGAACCTTCGATCTCTTGGTCGGAATACGAGCTTTATGCCAATTGAACCAAGTTCTTGTCGGCTTTAATTCATGTTGTTTAAAAGGTTTCAATTTAGACGTTTATGATTTGACATTTTTTAATTTTATAATTTCTATTGGTGAATGTTAAAATTGATTCACGATAAACTTACATGATATGATATTTGGCGAGTTTAGTTGCAATTTGAAGGAATAATTGCTTATTGAAAGAAGAAGAGTTGAAAACTTTGCCAACTTCTTAGAAGTTTAGAGGAAGTTAAAATTTTCATTTTCTCTACGGTAACCTGGTTTCTTCTTTAGATTTTTGCTAACTCATTAAGTATTATGTCATGTAAATTTATTATCAGCCAATTTTAATGTTATCTAATGATGAGGATATAAGTGACTTTTTTTTAATACAGCTGATTAAATTGAAAATTTTAGATAAAAGATTGAAAAAACACTCTAACATTATGAATTAAAACATACATATGAAACCTAGGGTTTAAGTTATACTTTAGCCTTTCAACTTTCATACATATTTTATGTATATTTTTTTTTCCAACCATTTCAATGTTCTAGTTTATCCCACTTTACATAAAAAAAAAAAAAAAAAAAAAAAAAAAAAAAAAAAAAAATATTCTATTTTAGTTCTTGTAATTAGTTTTCATAAATTGTTTAATAAAAACCAAACATTACCTCCCTTTCATTTATTCTTCCTTTCTTTCTAGCTAACTAGGACATGGAGTGAAGTTCTTGATAAACAAGAAAACTCTCTTAAAAATTCTTGAATGAGGGAGGGCAAGAAAGAAATACCAGAGGAAAAACATAAGGCCAAGCTACAAACTAACACATGATTAAAAGGAAAAATTATTCCATATATGACCGACACAATGTAACTTATAACAGCGTTACACGGTTATAGATTCATATAAGAGATAATACAATTGCATTTGAAGCGTAACAACTATAATTAGCATTTTAGAAAGAAAACGCAAGAAAGTTTTTAAAAGCGAGAACAAAAAAAAGCATTCAACAATCGCAAAAGAGAAAGAGAGATCACCATTTTGAAGATAAAAGTAGCAATGAAATCAAGTGAAAGAAAGGAATGAAAGACTTTAATTTATAGGCCAAAGGTCAAGAATTGAGATGAGATCAAAGATAGAGAGATTTTTGAAGTCAATGGTCAAAATGCATTGAAGAGAGTCCCACAAAGGTCTCTTGTCACCATTTGTTCAATTGATCTTTGGTTACATCCAAAGTGAAACTAAAGATAATATAGACATTGAGAAATTAATGCAATATATATCTAAACAAAGCCTTGTTTTTTTGTTTCACTCTCTCACCTAACACCCACCATATTATATATGCAAAGACTTTGACTTTACTTTTTTTTTTTTTTTTTTTTTTTGGATGTGTTTGGTTTTAGATACATTGGAACCCTATTAGGATGAGGATGAGGCCGATACATTCTTATGTAAAGATATGTATAGTATGGTGGGATGGGATGGGATGGTGAGAATAAAGCCAAAAAGTCCAATTTTACCAAAATTTTTAGTTGGTCAAATATTTATTTGATTTTGTCATTGTTGCTTTGAGTATATGAAACATTAATATAAAAGATGAAAATTTTGAACACCGCGAATTACTAACAAAATATTTGACTTTTGATAAGAGTTATAAACTATCATCCCTATAGACACGATAACACTTCAAAACGCCACCATCTATCCAAGTGTCATCTTAAGTCAAAACAATGGTCGTGAATGTGATGGTGGCAATTATCAAGGGATACATTCATTCTTACAGCAAAAGTTGAGATATATCAATGGATAATAACTCTGATTTTGAGAAAGACAGGTATAGAAAATAAAAACTAAAACAAGAAAATACTAAGAGGCTAACTTCTCCCAAATGTTAATAACTATTTGGTTTTTGGTTTTTGAAAATTATGCATATTTTCTCCAAATTTCCTTGTAATAGTTTTTATCTTTGTTAAGGACATATTTGAATTCTTAGCCAATTTCCAAAAATAAAAGCAAGTTTTTAAAACAACTTTTCTTAGTTTTCAAAACTTGACTTGGTTTTTAAAGACATAGGAAGAAGATATAGACAACAAGACAAAGAAACTTATAAGTAGAACTTCTATTTATAAACTTAATTTTCAAAAATCAAATGGTTATCCAAAGGAATGAGATTTAGAGTCACCAAATCAAAAGTTAGGCTAATATAATAAGCCAACCATAATGCAACACAATCAAATCAGATGCAGATGACTTGAAGTCTCTGATATCTTGCCTAATTAAGAATCAAGTAAAATATATTTAACTTAGTTATGTAAAATGGTCATTATGGCCTCTCTTAATAATGCTTTTCAAATATAGGTCAAGCTCCAAACTCCTACAAAAATTACTAGATTAGGATGGTTCAAGAGAAGTAGTTGAAGATAGTTTTCTAATGATCCATCAGTACTTGCTCATCACTAAGTCCATTTGTAGTACGTGTGTGGGTTGGTATGATACGAAAAAATCGATTCATATTTATATTTAGAGACCAGATTCAAAATGGCTATTGATTGCATTCAAGGATCCATTTCAAAAACCACGATCCCAACTATTGCAACAAGCCAACAGAGAATGAGGAATCTGAAAAGGGAGAAGAAAGCTCAGAATGCAAAAGCTAAACAAAGAACCTTACCAAAACTATATGTTCCTGTCAGGGATCGAGCTGCGAGAGTAGCTGAGAGATAATTTTCTCGACGAACTGGATTGTAAGGCCATTGCTGGAGGATTTGTTTCTATGGCAACAGCAGGGTCCATTCTTGCAGTGATTGTAGAGGTGTCTGCCTCAGCAACATTTGTTACTGTGCTAGTAACAGTCTTGAGTTCCCACAAGATGGACGATGGTGCTTGATGGGTTGTCGAGATTCCAGGAATGGCCCATGCTGAAGTTGCAAGATGGGCTGCTATATTTGTGTATCTTGTGAACGTTGATGCACAGATCTAGCAAGATTCGACGTGAGCCATTGCATACATATTCGAAAAACTACTCAACTGCAGTACATGATTAAGGAAAAGGTATGTCTGAATGCAGATATGCAGTGCAGACATGGAAACTGACATTTAAGTGCCATCAGCATCCTAGAAAAATTCAGTGGAAAAAAAGACATGTCACTTTTTAATCTCATATGGAACTTTTTGTTCCCATCATGCTCATTGTTATTTTGCCTCATTTACATCTCAATTTCTCAAGTCAGAATGTTGACATATAATTCTCAATCTTTTGAGAATTGAATATTTGATTTGTTTTTTTCTTAATAGGGTTGCTAAGTTTAGTTAATGTTTTACCAGAGAAAAGAACAAAGAAAGAAAAGTGAGCACAATCCATGAACCAATTCTTAGATTATCCGAAAGAAATGATGGATTAAGATGTATTCCCTTCTAGTGGCTTCCCATACCAAAACAAACCACAATGTATTGCAATATAAAAGGTAAGGAACTTACAAGATAAACAAGTAACCGAGATCTCTCTCAAGCCCCTAATTCACCAACCAAAATAATGCCCAACTTTCTTGTTTCCCACTCCCTCTATTTATCACCAAATACTTTAACAAACTTCTTACTAATTGCTAGTATACCCTTACTAATATTCCTAATTTTCTTCTAATGACATTCCTATCAGTCTCGATCTGATAGAGATCCATGTTCAAATTTAACTGACATGATCAATTAGTTCATCATCAAATGTATGGTTCAAATATCAAATTTAGATAGGCAAAGCATTTCAAAAAAAAAAAAAAAATATCAAATTTAGATAGGCAAAGCAAAATGAACCTGCATCAGAGATGAGTCCAGGATCCAGTGCCGCTCTTGGGTTTACAAGACCACTCCAATGATCAAAAGGTGTTGCAGTTACCAGTTTCATGGCTTCTGTTTCAGAAAACTGTTGTGCTTTAAGAGTCTTCCTGCTCTGTCCGTTGTTGTCAGCGTCATCAAAGCTGATTTGATGGCTGCTGGACTCCAGTTAGGATGCTTCTGTTTTACAAGAGCTGTTGCACCAGCTATATGTGGTGCTGCCATGCTAGTCCCAGAAATCATCGCAAATCTCTCTCCTGGAATAAGTAAACAGTTAGAGCTACCTCCACTTCTGGAATCGATAAAGGAAACTATAGAGTATTTCATTTTAAATAATAAAACCAAAATATGAGAAAGCATTAAAACAGTTATCTACTTTTTGGGATCCTTTGTTCCAAAAAGATGAAGCAAAAATTACATCGAACTCTATTAACCATTTAACTTTGTTTCTCCGTTTTTTTCTCTGTTTTTGTTCATTTATTTTGGAAGGGATACCATTCACGTGGTTTGAACTGATATAAGCATGGTGGTGGCTCTAAAAGGAACATTAGTAATAAGATAAATGGATTCAATAATGCAAACCAACATAGTTCGGCTTGTCCGTTCCATTTGATGACCAAGCAGCCCAAATGAAAGAACCAGGAGCTAGAATATCTGGTTTGAGAAGGTCTGCATCCTGAAAGCTAAAATCTCTAATATTGGGCACACGAGCAGAAAACAATGCTACCTCAGGAGCTAATTTGTCAAATAAAGGCATCAAACCATCTCCACGCTACCCACCACAGCATCAAAGCTCTTGACCCGACCCGTCCAGCTCTGGGTGTAGAGGTGTTGTAGTAGTCTAGACTAGAAGATCCTAAAAGTAAATTGCAAAGTACAAAATCTCCAAATAGTAAGTGAGACAGTAGCTGAGAAGGAACAAGCAAACATAAAGAAAATATATGGAAAAGAAAGGCAAAAGATGGCGAAAGGGAAAATCCAAATATCAAGAGTAGCTCAAGTGTTCTGTACTAAGGATATTATAATATGCACATCCAGACAAAACCTTATTTTCGAAGAGCAAAGATACACTTTAAGATGATAAGCTTTTTGTTGGGAGGAGGAGGTAATAATTTATGAGGGTATAAAAGAATTAACCATAGTACATGAAATATGTAATTATTCATAAATATTATATTTTCCAGCACTAGCATGCAACAGAACCAACTTTCATTGAGAAGAAAGTTTCCATGAGAACTTTTCAAGATTAAAAATTATACACATAGGTTTGCATTTACATGTAAAATATTTTTTTTTTTTATAAAGAACCAACTTTCATTGAGAAGAAATGAAAGAATACACAGGCATACAAAAAACCAAGCCCACAAAAGTTAACCCATTAAAGGGGCTACATGTAAAACATACATTTCCTCAACAGTTCATATTTCAAGAAGGCAATCAAAGAGAATGACACAAAAATGCAGCCAATGCTTGCATCTATAATGTAATAACAAATCATGTGTACCTGTGCAGACTAATTCTACACTTGTCACATTCATAGAGGGAACTCCTTGAAGTGAAATACTCGAGACCGTTTCTGTTAAGCAATCAGCCTCCAACCAGGTTAAAGAGCCTTTGCCCATTGATCAGCATCTGGCAATGGGGAAAAAAAATCTTTTTCTTTATCCCTCACATTAATGGAAAGGAACTCCGATTACCGAAGAAGCCGAGTTCTTCTATTTTCTACTTTACAGTTAGCCTCTATCCAAATTGGAAATTACTTCTTTCGCTAATTGAGTAGCCTTTTGAACATTTCCTTCTGAACAAAGGGAAGAAAGTAGAGGGTAGTAACAATTGAAGTCCTCAAAATGAGGCCTCTTTTCCAGATTCTCATACTCTGCATCTTCAATTGTGTAAACATCTGAGGCTCTGAAACTTGGAAGAGTAATGCACGAGTAGGCTTCAGGTCCAGAACGAACAATATTTACAGATTTTTTGTCATTTATATGCAGTTTATGAGGTTGATTGTAATCAGTAGAATGCCTCTGAGGAGAGAAAAATATAGAGCCAACTTCATTAAGAACGACGTAGGCTTCTAAGATACGTCCTTCCTCGCATAAATGAGTGAGGGTGTTTCCTATAGACTCAGTTTCGATCTCAGAATCAACCTTGTTAATCAACTCCATCACTGATTGTGACTGTATCATCTCGCGTATGATATCCCTAGCTTCTTCCATCCTTCCCTTGGCACAGAGACCTCTTATCAAATATAAGAAGCCCAAGAAATCAGGTAAAATGCCTTTAGTCCTGAAGTCAAAATAGAATGAAAGAGCCCCTTCCATGTCGCCCTTTCGACAATAAGCCTTGATAGCAGAGCTCACGGATAATTCATCAGGATTAAAGACTTCCGTCCCCAATTCATTTAAAAGCTTAAAGGCTTCTTCAATTTGACCAATCCTGAGGTAACCATCAATTAAAGAATTGTAAATATGGGTATTTGGTTTAAGGCCATTCGAGATCATCCTTTCAAACAACTGCCTCGCATCTTCCAAGTATCCTTCTCTGCATAAAGAGTCAATTAGAGTTCCATATGTGATTTCAGTAGGTATCAAGCCTATTCTTTCCAATGAATCAAAGAGCCGAAATGCTTCGGTAAGACGACTTTGGAGGCACAGTCCCTTTATGACTATATTATAAGACACAATATTCAACTTTATTCCATTTGCTTTGGCAAAAACACAAATATCCAGCGCTTCAATCATTTGCCCACCTTTACAAAGACCATGAATCAGAATTGAATAATCATATACGTCCCCAAGCAAGAGATTGTTTCCACTCTTCATCACAAGATTATAAGCATCAGAAAATCTTCCTTCTCTTACTAGCATTTTAAACATGGTATCAGGTACCATAAATGTTGAAAATTTCTCTTTCATTTTCTCTGAAGTTGAATGAGTGAACTTTGTGCATTGAAAGTCTGCAATTATCTGCTTAACGATGGGCTCAGCAAGGCCAAATTCTTTCAAAAAGTTACAGAGAATAGACCGACTTATCCATGTCTTTCCTTCACTATTCAATGCTTTTACAAGCAAATAATATGTTTTGTTTTCAAGAAGCGAACCGATTCTCCTCATTCTTGAATACAATTCACTCGCCATCTCCGGGAAACCTCTCTTGCATAGGAACTGAATAGCATAATTGCATGTAAAATTGTATACATCTTGTTCCAATTTTTCCATCCCATACAGTGCTTCACAAAGCCCTGCTGCACCTTTTTCTTCAAAAATGGTTTTGATAATCATCTTATACACACCTACATCCAAAGTCAAACCTTTGAGGTTCAGTTCAATAAATATCTCGTAGGCCTTTTCTACTAGACCTCCTCTGCAAAGTGCTTTCATGATACTATTGTAAACGGCCACTGAATCACATGAGGCAGACTTGAACTCATTGAATATCTCAATTGCTTCATCAATCCTACTAATATTACAATATCCATTGATCATTGTATGGTAGGTAACTGAATTTGCAACAAGACCCATTTCTGGCATTCTCTTGTAGAGTATATAAGCATCTTCAAATGCCCCAACCAGAAACAATGCTTTGATCAAAACATTACACATGACAACATCCAGAGAAATCCCGGCATCTTCAAGTCTCGTCTTTGTTTCGAAAATTCCAGTGATGTTCTGTTCTTGGACATATCCATGTAAGAGTGTACTATATGTAATAACATCTCCATGTAAGCCCTTTGATAGTCTATCTGCCTCAGATGTTCTCCCCAATTTACAGAGTCCATTAATCACAGTATTGTATGTAACAATACTTGGTTTCATCCCTCTAGTTTCCATTTCATCAAGAAGACCAAAAACACGATCAAAATCTCCTTTTCTGCTACATCCATCAATCAGAGTTGCATACATAAATTCATCCACCTCCATCCCCGAACCCTTAACCATTTCGAAAAGAGCAAATGCTTCCTCCACTTTCCCTTTCTTGCAAAATCCCAACATAATCACCGTATACGTAACTGAACTTGGATCTAATCCTGATTTCTTCATCCTCTCTAAAACCCCAAATGCCTTCTCTACATCTCCCAACTTGGAAAGACCATGTATCAGAACCGTATAACTTATTGTATCAGGTCTAATTCCCTTCTGAACCATTTCCTTGTTCCTCTTGAACACGTCTAATAACAAGCTCTCGGAAATATACCCACAAATCCAGCAACTATAGAAAACAACGTCCAATGACAAATTCTCCTTCTCCATTTTACAAAGCAAATCCCAAACTTCATTAACTTTATGTAATTTACAGAGTGCACTGGTCAGAGCAGTATAAGTCACCAAATTAGGTTTCAAGTTCCCCAATGTTGTGGCATTTTCGAAAAACTTCAGAGCCAATTCCGGTTTCCCAATGTTACAAAACCCGGAAATTACAGAACTACAGACAAAATTATCAAATGGGTAGTTCACATTTTCATCAGACATTAGCTCTAGAATCTCAACTGTCTTATCCATCATTCCAAGAGAACTAAACTTATGAATCAAAACACAGAAAGTGAAAGAAGAAGGCAAAATACCATGATTTCTCAAGCAATCCCGCAAAACCCACAATGCCTTTTCTGGGTCTTCTTGGTTGACACAAAGCCCTCGAATGAGCAAGTTCCACATGCGATTTCGATGAAAACTTGAAGCCATCTCCATCTGGGTGTTCAAGATTTGCTCTAATTCGTCATATTTATGGGATTTGAGGAGAGCCCATGAGAGAATCAAGTGAGTTCGAGAGTTTCCTTTGAATTGGTTCGCCTTTATTTGGGAGAAGAAATTGATGACATAGTTGAATCTGTGGTTGTTGTAGAGAAAACGAAGGAAGTGATTGATGGATTTCAGAGTAGGAGAGAAGCCGCTTTTTAACAAGGTTTGAAGACATCGGCTTGTCGAGGAATCGTTGGAAGACGAAGTTAGAGAACGAACTCGTTTGGGATTGAAAATGTTGAAAAGAAGAAGCATAGTTCCAAAGAATTTAGAGTTTGGAAACCCCCTCCATGAATCCTCTCTCGTAGGCGGCGATGTCCACGGACAACGGCGACGGCTTGTTGGTTAACAGTACGGCGCTTTTTCTTTTTCTGTTTTTTGCTTTATTATTATTATTTTTAAACTCTTTTTTTTTATTATTATTATTATTATTTTTAGTTAAATTAGAAGTTTTTAAAAAAAAAAAAAAATAGTTAAATTAGAAGTTTAAGTTACATATTGACTCAGTTAAAAAAAAAAAAAGATAATTGTAATGGGTGGCAAAAGTTGAGTGGTTAATAGCAAATATAGAAACTTTTATAAAATATTGCAAATATGGCAAAGTTTTTAAATCGTTTTTTTAAATCCTCGTTTTGCCCTGTTTTGGTTTTGATTGATAGAATCTATTAGTAACAATGATAGATTCTATCAGTCATGTTGGAGACAAATTTTATTGATTCTAATTTACTGATTCTATTATGAATGGCTAATTATAAGTTATTGTTTGAGTTGTTGTGTATTGATTTTGAGATTAATTTCAGGATGTAGAGAAAAAATGGTTGAAAAAAAAGTTGGTTTTGATTCTATCGGATAGAATTCTATCAGTGATGGAAAATCTTTTTATCATTGATAGATTGATATAAAATCTTCTATCACAGATAGATTCTATATCACCGTATCAGTTATAAAAATCACTATATCAATTATAGAAGATTTCTATTATCGATATAAATCTTCTATCACTTGATAGGATAGATTCTATCAACTTTCTATCACTCGATAGAATCTATTGATAGAAGATTTCTATCACCCTATCAATGATAGATAATAAATTCTATCAGTGATAGAAAATCTTTCTATCATTGTTAAAAGATTTCTATCACTGATAGATTGATAGAAAATCTTTTTCACCGTATCAGTGATAGAAATCTTCTATCACGTAATCTATCAGTGATAAAAAATCTTTCTATGATAGAAATCTTCTATCACTGATAGATTCTATCATTGATGAAGTCTACTAGATTTCTATTAGTAATAATCTATCAGTGGTAAAAGATTTCTATCACTGATAGATTCTATTGGTGATATAGGTTTCTATCACTGTTCTATCACCGATAGATTCTATCCGTGATAGAAATAGAATCTATTAGTGATAGAAACCTATAAAAGGTATTTTGGTAATTTAAACGGTCTGAAGAAAATATTTTGCCATTTTTATAATTTTTTTTTACGGGTTGCTATATTTGCCAATATTTTGACTCATTGTATTATATATGCAACTGGTCCAAAAAAAAAGTTACAAGTTACATATTGACCAAGAGGTTAGATGTTCAAATTCTCCACTCTATGTGATGCAAAGAAACTAACAATTTGTCCGAGTGAACATGGCTAGTTGAACTCAAGAACCGAAGAAGAGGAAAAAGAAAAACTTAAACTTTCAAAACAAGGTTGCTTAAACTAAACAATGAAAAGAAATTCGACTACTAATAATATATTTCCTCATGCTTTGCATTCCATGAGTGGGGAGGGTCTTTCTTGTGGTCGGCCAATGCATATATAGGTGCCTCTTAACAAGAGTCAAGCATACCTATTCTTGTATTTAGTTACACAAAGATGAGTTGTCTCTCTATTCTCTTCTAACAAATCTAGTGATAGGAAGGAACACTTCACTTAATAGCGAAAAACTATAGTTTCTAAATGAATTAGAAACCAAGTTTGGAATCGGCAAGGTTAAGTATATAAATAGCTAAAAAAATATATGGAGAATTTTCTAATGCATTGTTAAGACTTTTTGTGTTCCGACAAATTGAATCAAAATTCCAAACTTCCACAAAGTCTTCTTTGTTATGACTCGAACGAGACCAATGCTTGTGGGAGCCTTTTGAAAGAAATGGAAATTTGGAGGAAAAGTTTTGAGAGTTTCTTTCTTCTAACTTCTCATTTTATATGATAGCTCACTCACATATCTTTACATAAACAATTAGAATCAAATCATTTGTGTCATTTACCAAATGAGTTATATCAATAGTGTTTCTAAGATATGACACTCAAGTCATATCTATATATAGTAGACTCTTTAGATTATTTTTTTATCATTCATCCTTCTATATTGCTCAAGATTACATAATTAGTAACATAAGATTTTAATAAAATAGATCATGAATATTACACATCAAAACAATCTTACTAATAATAAGACATAAATGACAAGGCTTTAAGACAAAAATCCAATAATAATTTCATAAGAAAATATTGATCTAACAATGCTTGGTATAAATTAAACCCTTCTTTTTTCTCAAAAAAATAAAAATAAAAATAAATAAATAAAATAAAAATTAAACCCTTCTCCTTAAGCTCTATCATGGTTAACTATATATTGTTTTTCCTAAAGATAGGTATCATATACTTCTTTTTCTTTTAGTAGGAATGTCATTTTAAAGTTAATTTCTTTTTATTGTTTGCATCATAATTGCTAAAAATTTGCAGCTGACCTTTATTTGTAACCTAGAAGAAATTTCTTTGAAGTTTGTTTCAAAGTATAAGTGATAACTTTTTTTTTTGACAACATGTGAGGTGGAAGATTTGAACTTCTGACCTCTTGATCGAGAATAAAAACTTTATACCAATTAAAAAAAACTATGCTCTTGTTAGTAGGTATCAAGGGATAGTTGACTTTCATATGTTTGTACTTATAAATATAATCGTTTCATATCATTTAATACATATGAATAGAGCGGATGAGGTGACATGATCAAAGAATATCATGTCAAAATTTTTAGGCTGAAATCAATGAGCAGTTGAAGAAGAGGTTCAAAAGTTTATAGCCTCTGTACCTTGGGATAGAACTTCCTTGCAAACAAGGAACATAGCCTCTGTCTGTACATTGTTCCACAACCACAACCACCCTTGCACTTCCTTCTGCACAAGCTCAAATACAAAATGTTGTGTAAAAACTATGTGACTTCAAAATTATGATTCACATTTTATTTAAGACTCGGTGTAATTTTTTATTTTTCAAATTTATCCTTCTTATAGCCAAGGTATTAAATTTTCATCCACATGTCGACATTTTCATAGGTTCGACATCGACATGTGAGATGAATTGACATTTTAATCCTTGTTTATAACATATTGAGTAGGGACGTTTTTGTCCTTTTGCTATAAACCTATTAGGGTGTAGTTGGAAGGCTATCTAAAGTCTTGCCATTAGGGTGTGTAAGACAGATTACAATGAGTTGAATTTTAGTATTTGGGCTTTTCTTTCAAGTTTAGTCTAGGAGCTTCTTGAACATTTGCAATTCATGTGATGAGTTGTATGCAATTGATGAAGTATTCCAGTTTAAAAAAAAAAAAAAAAAAAACATTCAAGTAGCTTTGACCATTCTATCTTGTGGAGTGTTCAACTCTTTGGCAAGGAACTTATTCTTTGTTTCAAGAGATTTGATCTTGAGGCAATTCGTATCTAACTTAATTTTTACAGTTGAAATTAAATTGAATGGAGGGTTTTGGTGTTTGTGAATTAGGAGTTCACATATCCAAAGAATTTCTAATTCCAATTCACTAGGATTTTTGTATCATCAATCATGGGTTTTCATGGAGAAATTGAATTGCTTCCCTCTTAAGATCACCTATCAGAAAGTAAAACAAAATGTTCAAATATAGGCCAAGCCAAGAGAGCAACATTCCACAACTACTGTAAATGTACAAGTTACACATGTTTCAAACCCAGTTGTCTTTCTTCACTAATTTGTTTTGTTTGGTGTGAAAGTTTTTCAATTTAGTAGTAAAAATTATTTCTATTTGACATCTTGTTGGGAAAATAGGGTTTCCATTAATGCTCCAATTTGCCGATCTAGGATCGTTCAAGAGTAGTTGTCATGAGAAGATGGTCTTCTAACGATCCATCAATACTAGCTCATCATCTATCTATAAGTCCATGTGTATGTGTAGTATGCACGTTAGTTACTGTGATTAGAAAAACTCGACTCGTACTTGGAAGTCAAAAGGACCTTATGTTGTATGTCCTCGTATTCTTTCATTTTTTTTCTCAATGAAAGTTCGTTTTAGAAAAAAACGAGGGAAAAAAAGGGTCTCTATGTCTCTTCATTCAATAATTTCGTACATAATCAGCACAAGAGCAAATCGCCATTGATTGCATTCAAGGATCCATTTCAATAGCCACAATGCCATTTTTGCATCCCAAATGCTCCTTCAAACACAATCTATTGCAACAAAGCCAACAGAGAATGATGAATCTGGAAAGGGAGAAGAAAGCTCATTATGCAAAATCTAACTGTAATACTAAACAAATTAGTAATCAAAACTTAAGTGGAAGAAACCAGGAGCCTCCCCCCTTGTTCTGAGTTGATCTTTACAGCCACATACATATTTCAGACAAATTACATCTGACATCCTATTTAGCTTATTCCAACAGATACAAAGAATATTACAACCACATAATCTTTTACCTTTCTTCTGAATTAACCAAAACCCAACTCATCGTTGGTATCCCATGGCTACTACAGGTATTCTAACCTTGTGCCCCCTACTTCCCTTCAATAGAACCTCGCCGAAACTATATGTCCCTGTCAGTGATCGAGCTGTGAGAGTTACTCTGAATTTTCTCGACGAACCAGATCGTAAAGTCATTGCTGGAGGACTTGTTTCTATGGCAACAGCAGGGTCCATTCTTGCAGTAATTGTATAGGTTTCTTCCTCAGCTACATTTGTTACTGTGCGAGTAACAGTCTGAGTTCCCACAAGATGGGCGATGGTGATTGATGGGCTGTTGAGATTCCAGGGATGGCCCATGGTGAAGTTGCAAGGTGTCTTTGTATAGTTGTGTATCTCGTGAACGTTGATGCCCGCTGTCGTGCATAAGAATCCCAAGTAATCTTCATAACCTGAGATTTAGCAAGATTTGACTTGAGCTGAGCCATTGCATACAGATTCGAAAAACTACTCATGTGCAGTAAATGGTTAAGAAAAACCTATGCCTGAATGCATATATGCAGACATGGAAAACGAATTTTAAGTGCCATCAGCATCCTAGAAAAATTCAGAGGAAGAAAAGACATGTCACTTTTTACTCTCATATGAACCTTTCCATTCCCATCATGCTCATTGTTCTTTTGCCTCATGCAGATCTCAATCTCTCAAGAAAGTATGTTGATATATAAAAAGCAATCTTTTCATAAGTGAATGATTGATTGCATTACTCAATAGGCTTGCTAAGTTAATGTTTCAACAGAGTTTAAAAAAACACCAAAAAAAAGAAAAGAAAGAAAAGTGAGCATAACACATGAACCAATAACTAGATTATCCCAAGGGAAAATGGACTACGATGTGTTTCCTTCTAGTGACCTCAGTCTGAGAAAGATTCGTGTTCAAATATAACTGACAAGATTGATTAGTTCAGCAGCAAATGTATGATTCAAATATCAAATTGAGATAGGGGAAGCAAAATGAACCTGCATCAAAGATGAGTCCAGGATCCAGTGCTGCTCTTGGGTTTACATGACCACTCCCATAATCGAAAGGTGTTGCAGGTACCAGTTTCATGGCTTCTGTTTCAGAAAATTGTTGTGCTTTAAGAGGTCTTCCTGCTCTGTCCATTGTTGTTGATGTTGTCATCAAAGCTGATTTGATGGCTGCAGGACTCCAGTTAGGATGCTTCTGTTTTACAAGAGCTGCTATACCAGCTATATGCGGTGCTGCCATGCTCGTTCCAGAAATCATAGCAAATCCCTCTCCTGGAAGAAGTAAAGAGTTAGTATGGAGTATTTCATTTCAAATTACAAAACCAAAACTAAAGGTGTAATAGAACACAGTTAGTATGTCTGTAATAGTGCCATGTTAGTATGTAATCCCTCTCCTGGAGGTGTTGTTACTTTCCTCTCCAAAACTGAGTTTAACCGCTACTAGAATACTGAGAAGAAGAGAAAGAATTAAAACAGTTTTCTACATCTTTCGGGATCATTTGTTCCTTAAATGGGAAAAAAAATTACATCATATTCTATTAACCGTTTTGACTTTGTTTCTCTGTTTTTCTCTGTTTTCATTTATATTCACAGAATTTGAACTTCGATACAAGCATGGTAGTTGCTATAAAAGAAGCATTAATACTGAGATAAATGGATTTGATCATGCTCACCGACATAGTTCGGCTCGTCCGTTCCATTTGGAGACCAAGCAGCCCATATCAAAGAACCAGGAGCTAGAATATCTGGTTTAAGAAGGTCTGCATCCTGAAAGCTAAAGTCTCTAATATTGGGTCCACGAGCAGAAAACAATGCTACCTCAGGAGCTGATTTGTATAATAAAGGCATCAAACCATCCCCAATGCTACCCACAGCATCAAAGCTCTTGACCCGACCCGTCCAGTCTCTGGGTGTAGAGGTGTTGTAGTAGTCTATAAGATCCTAAAAGTAAATTCCAAAGTACGAAATCACCAAATAGTAAGTGAGACAATAGTTGAGAAGGAACAAGCAAGCATAAAGAATATAAACGACGAGAAAAGAAAGGAAAAAGATAGCAAAAGGTAAAATCCAAATATCAAAAGTAGCTCAAGTATTCTGTCTTTTTTGTTTTTAATAGGAAATTGAGGCTCAAGTATTCTATACTATGGATATTATAATATGTAAACTAAATCTGATTATTTTCAAAGAGAGATACACTATAAGATGATAAGCTTTCCGTTGGGAGGGGGTAATAATATATGAGGGTATAAAATAATTAACCATTGTACATTCTAAAATGACACAAAGTATGTAATTAGTCATAAATATTATATTTTCCAGCGAAAGAATAACAAACGTTGTATGCAAGAAACAGTATTTGAAGAGGACAAGATTCAAAAATTACCATCGACTTGCTGACATCAGTTATAAGAATCCCAGGAATGCCAACAGGAACAGGGTCAAATTTTGCTCCAGGAGAGATGTTTTCAACAGCAAGAACAAAGCCAGCTGCACCAAGGGCTTTTGCTGTTTGAGAGACCTTCTTGATTGAAGCGGTACCAACAACAAAACTGAATGAATAACCACAAAGTAAAACTTTTCCTTCAACCAATCGTTTGTTTAGAACTTCAGGCCTTTGGCAGTCTGAGGGGCTGTACTTCATTACTGAAGAATCTAACAGAACGTCATTAGCTGCGACCAATGTGTATGTTCGATTTAAATGTGTAGCAGCTGCACAAACAACCAATTTACATTATTTCTATCTTCTTATTTGAATCAATTACAATATAAGCTAAAATATAAAATGCAGGAAAGGCCTTTGACATCTGCAATGCAACGTTAATAAAAAATTAAAAAGGAAAAAAAAGTAAAAAAAATTAAAGAACCTATAGAACAAAATTATAAGATTAAATTACATTCTACAATGTAGAATATCTTATATATTCCCACAACTTCTTTGAAACTTATCACTTTTCACGCTAAAATAACAAATTGCAGGATTTTAAGGATCAGAGAAAAAGGAATTCAAAACTTCTCCAGTGGAATTTATCTGTGACTGCATATGAATGAATAATAGCACCATTGGTCAAGCAAAGGGTTGAGCATGGTGGTAAAGAAAACCTTTGGATTCAACCAAGAAGCATGAGTTCAAAACTTAATGAGGCCATCAATATGAGATATTGAACATCCTACGAATTTCTTAAATACTAAATATTTTTAAATTAAGCAACAGTGCTAAGTTTAAATTCACTGAACGAACAAGCAAAATAAGTTTTTGGTGTCAATGAGATAGTGTCATCACTAATCTGTCACTCAGATT
This sequence comes from Luffa aegyptiaca, assembly GCA_017139565.1. Lineage (NCBI taxonomy): Eukaryota > Viridiplantae > Streptophyta > Magnoliopsida > Cucurbitales > Cucurbitaceae > Luffa > Luffa aegyptiaca. The sequence continues at coordinate 41,583,319 of CM029402.1, read as the reverse complement.
CTCCCCGATCGCGATCACAATTTCAATAAAGCTAAATTAATGTCAAAAACCATGAGCTCTCATTTAAGCTTGACAAATTAGGATATGTGAGACAACTACAATTCTTTTGAAAGCTGAAATACCGTACCAGTAGGTCAAGTTGATGAAACTTACGTGATAACCCAAGTCCAGCCAAAATTTTTCCATTACCAAGTGTTAGATGGTTTTTGTATCTTCTGTCATCGATTGCAGCTGCTACAGTTGCTATCCATGGACTATACGACACCAAAGTTTTGGGAAATGGTCCTCCATTTCCAGCAGCCTGTGCAACAAATACACCAGCCTTCACAGCTGAAAGAAGGGTAGCATCAAAAGGGTTTAAATATGTGATCTTGGTAGTTGCAGGAGGACTATTTGGCCCAACCGAAAGACTGAGAATATCGACCCCGTCATGTACAGCCTGTTCACGTAAGTTCATTGCTTTAAATCATCCAAACAGAATTTTACCATTAGAGGAAATTATCTCAAATCACATTAATAGGAAAAGAAGAATTTCTGTTATTTATAAAGAAAGTTGGGGAGGAGGTTTGAACCTAGAGTTCTTACACAAACTATATTTTCATCAGTTAGGCTATCCAGTGGAACAAACAAAGAAAGGAGAAATGTAATGACGGAAAAAAACGTTCGCATATTATAGCAATACTGATGTGAATAGTACAAATAGTCATGTAACAAGCTGTTTATTTCCCAAGAAAGGAGCATGCATCAGCGTAAGGAATACCCCGCTGTAGCTGGTAACCAAGCCTATATGAACTTCCGGGCACTCCTTATAAAACACAGTTCTAACTTTTTTATTTTAGATTTAAAAAAGAAACAACTTATACATAGCATGATGGAAATACAAGAGAACTGGCAGCTAACAAAAAAGCAGACAGAAAACAACGAAATAACTCCAACATAGACTTTACCAAGATTGGCTACATTTGAAAATAAATAAATAAGAATGAGAGGGATACTGAAAAAATTACTCAAGGGTAACAAGGAGCAGGACTCTAATGCTCACAGAGGAAATTAAAATTAAAAAAAAAATGGTTAAGCAACAAGTCGACTCATGAAAACACCAAAACAAGAAAGCTGCAATTAAAGGTGTAATCTCTTAATTTGATCCAAAATCTAGATTTTCGGAAGTCCTTGGATGTACACACCTGATCAATAGCTGCAACTACATCAGCAACAAATCCTCCAAAAATCCTGTAGAGAGCCTTATATACAGCAATTCTATGCATAGAAAATTCAAGTGAAACATTTAGAAGGAGAATGATGCAGCTACTTTAAATTGAGCCATTTCTATCTCCCTCACCTAGCACGGGGAGCCATCCCACTAGCTTTACCAAATTCATAGCCATGCATTCTCACAGGGATTCCGTTATTTCCAGCTGCAATTGCTGCCGTATGACTGGTACAGTAAAACATAAAGTAAATAAAAATATATTATACCATTCAAGTCCATAGTAAAATGAGCAAAGCAGATTGCAACTCATTTCTTGTGTAAGTGGAGCATCTTTGAAACAGAAAGAAAAAGAAGGTAAAAAGAATCAAAACAGAAGCATTTTAAATAAAGCTTCTACGCCAATTCCAAAGACTTCTGAGTTTTTAGTGCAAGCGAGCTTCAGAATATTAATAAAATTTAGTACTCTTCCAAACTACCTCTTGGCTACTTCTTCAAAACACATGGTTCATGTTCACTTCAATATATTCTCGATAATTAAGTATTAAAATGTCTCTCTTAGGATTAAACATAGTTTAATGCATAATCATGATAAGTGAAAACAAATAAATAAATAAACACATACAAAAAGAAATTAATCAAAATAAAGTAAAAAAAAAAAAACAGTAGGCAAACCTTCCATGTCCGTCACCATCCAAAGGAGATGCAAAATGAATAGCTGGATTAAATGCTCCAGCTGCTTTAGCAGCTTCTGCAAAATGTTGGGCTCCAATAATCTTTCCATTGCAAAAATCCTTCTTGGTGTCAGGGTCAACTTCACATTTCCCTTTATACTTCGAGCATGGCCCAAAAGGTTCGGTATTATATGTAGCAAAACTTGGATGATGTGGATAAATCCCAGAGTCCACAAATCCAATCACAATGTCTTCTCCAGCCCTGTCAAAGCCACCACCAGTTGGCCATACACCAGTAGGAAGGCCCAAAAACTCTGGTGTGTGCGTTGTTAGTTTCCTAACCTTCCAATCCCTCTCAACAGATTTTACAATTGGTGTATGTCTTAGAATCTCTGCCTACAAACGTAAGGGGAAATTAAATGCAAGAGAAATATTAGTATTGTATGGGGAAAAGGCCAATTATTACACCAAATGGGAACACAAGAAGATTTCTTAAGTCTAACCTGTTCAGGTGAGATGTCAACTGCAAATCCATTGATGAGATGCTTATAACTATAGAGCTTCTTGAAGGATCCTCTCTCAAACAACATCCCAAGAAGCATGTCATGTTTATTTTCAAGGTGACGAGCATAGGATGTCACAATTTCACTGAAAGAAGCTTCCGCGTATGAGATGCATAATATTCAATAACATAAAGCTGGTAAAATCTTTCAGTAGAATAAAACTCCTTCAAAACTAAAAGTTAACAGCTATTGATTACAAGAACACTATTTTCAATTATCTAGCTATCCAAAAGAAAATATTTTCATAATGACATATAATGAAATCTTATTCCAAGAGCTCCACACATATAGAATGAACACTAAATAATTTATAGAATTAAAATAAACATATACATGTTAAGAAGTGTTTTTCTTCACCAACTTGCTACAGATATAATATTGCCCTGCCACACCAGGCCACCCCCGTGTAATTCTAATAATCAAGAGAAGAATTTACATTTTCTAGAGAAATAGTTTTAAAAATAAGCTGATCAAACTATCCAAGAGGGAGCAATGAAAAGATGAAATCCTGAGGTTTACTTTAATAATATCGATAATCAATAATAGTAATTGGATAATCAAGTGGTAGGTATGTATTTTGTTATAGTAAAAAGAAATATGTAAAACTATTAAACATGAAGAGTGGAGAATATTTTAATGCGTGATAAAGTCCAGTTAGAAGAGTATAAAACTAATTGGGTCAATTCTAGCTAAACGAAATATCCTAACTTTATAAATAATTACGTGTAATACATCCATAAACCTAATAGCTTTCTTCAACTTTAATCGGATCTCAAATACCAGACAAGTCAAAACAAGGGGGGCCAAAGCTTGACAGCTCCCAAAATAATAAACCGAAATCCCTGTTGGACAATGACATTTCACAATACAAAAACCCACATGCAAAAGTCACAACATGGACAGAAAAAGCTCGAAAATTCCGTCAATTATCAATTGCGGTAATTGATTCTCTGGCTGGAAGGCATTAGAAGATAATTTTCAACCATGATTATGAGCTCTTCAGTCATGAACATGACAAAGACAAAACGCACACAACCACTAACAAATACAGAATTGAATAGTTGAAACCTGGTAGGGTCGATCTTTTCATCAGATTCCATTGCTGTGGCTTCAAATCCATCGAGATCACCTTTGTAACTCACAATAGGTTCGCCGTCAATGGTGACAATGTAAATTTCCGCCTTCCCAACAACAAGAAGCGCAAAAAACACAAGAACAGTGCGCTGGAAATTCACCCCCATTGTTTCCAGTGTCAAGAAGGTAACTTCAGAAATTCACAAGATCTGGACAAAATCCATCAAAATCAATAGACGAAACAAGAACTTCACAGTGAAGAAAAGCTCAAAACCAATATAAAAAAAAAAAAAAAAAAAAAAAAAAAAAAAAAAAAAGAATAAAAGATACTAACAAATACCAAATATCTTTTTCGTAGAAAATTACAAATCAACCGAAAGAAAATAAGTCCACAATTCAAGAAAAGCAAGTGCAAGAGATTCCACAAGAATCATTCAGCAACCAAACGTAAATCAGAGATGCAACTATTGTAAACACTCCTAGCAGAAGGTTACTGAAGAAGAATAGAAAAAGAAAAAGAATTTAAATGATACAAAAAGAACCCACCCTTGAAAGACCAGAAACAGAGCTAGAAGCAAGACTTCTAACTTCAATGGTAACCAATAAGAAACAGAGTAAAGTAAGAAATAGCAACCTTATCAACACCCCCACCCCAGAAAAAGGAAAATCCAAAAAGAGATTAAAAACCCAAGCAGAAGTTACAGAACACTCATTTCTGAGCAAGCTCTGACAGTAAAAGCAGATTCGAAAACAACCCATCCAAAATCAACATTTTACCAAATCATGACTGACTTCATCAAAGGCAAACCCAATCTTCAAAACCACTTACAAAAACGAATTTACCCAAAAAAAGAAACACAGCAATAAATAAACAAAAAGAACCCAACCCACCAAGCACTTTTACAATCAATCCAAGCAAAGTATATACAAATCGCCGAAAGCCCATTAAAAAACAAAAAGCCAAAACATACGTAGAGAGGTGGAAAAAGTAGAACATACACTGAAATGCGATCGAGGAAGCGAATCGGAGAAGGGGAGGGAGATTCACATACAGGGCAATTATGGGATCGGATCAGCAATGGGGCATTGCAAATGGGGTTTGATTGTGAGATCGAGAAAGAGAGTGGGAAATGGAGCTAGGGTTTGGTGAGTGAAGGAAGAAGAAGAAGAAGAAGAAGAAGAGTGAAGCAGGTATCTTAGCTAGCAGAGAGGAAGAGGAGAGAGGAAGATCATGAAGAGAGTCACAGATTCAGAAATACTTTGGACCGATTGGTCAATTAATGCTTCAATTTTTTTGCGCCATTGATTGATTTTTTTAATTTGGGTTTGAAACTGTGGAGATTTTCAGAAGAATTCAAGAGAGAGAAAAGGAGACGCGTAGAGAGAGATTGGCGCGAAAAGTGTCGGACAGTTGAGGCGAAATTACTGGATTGCCCTTCAGGATTGGTGTGGTTTTCGGGATGGAATTGATTGAGTTTGAAGGGTATTTTCGGGTTTTGGATTTTGCTTTTCTAGGCATGTGCTTGTGTCCTACTTGTGACAGAGTTAAATATTCTTTTTTTTTTTTTCTCTTTTTGATTTTAGTTTTTTTTTTTTTTTTTGAAGATGTCTTATTTTCCTTTGTGCTATTATGGAGGTTGAAGAATATGAAGATAATAATAATACGGTTAATTATGAGTTTTAGTACTAAACTTTTTAGATTGTATGGAATTGGTTCGTATATTCTAAAAAAGTTTCTAATAAGTTTTTTTTAAGTTTGTTTAAATTACATGTTTGGTCCCTGAATTTTTAGAATTGTGTCAATTTAGTCCCTAAACTTTTAAAAGTTTCAAATAGGTCTTCGAACTTTCAATTTTGTTTTCAATAGATCCCTGAACTTTAAAAAGTATCTAATAAGTTCTTAAACTTTCACTTTTGTGTCTATTAGGTCCCTTAACTTTTAATTTTGTGTCTAATAAATCCTCGACCTATTTGACATTTTTTAAAATTCACACGCCTACTAAATGCAAAATTGGAAGTTTAGAGCCTCAATGGGCATAAAATTCAATTTTATGTATAGTAGATTTGTTCATTTTTAAAAATCTTGAATATGTTAGTAACCTATTAGACACAAAATTGAAAGTTCAAGGACTTATTAAACATTTTTAAAACTTAGGGATCTATTAGAAACAAAATTGAAAGTTCATCGACCTACTAGACACTTTTTAAAGTTTAGGGACCTAATTGATACTACCTTGAAAGATTATGGACTAAACTTGTAAGAAAACCTTGAAGTTTCTAATAAGTTTTTGAGTTCTTGAATTTTTGTCTATTTAAATTTTATATACTTTTATTTTAAGTTTCTAAACTTTCGATTGTGTTTAATATTTGTTATCTATTGTTAACTTTACCAACTTCACCGATATATTACGTGGCAGGATAACCATGTTATTTTAAGAATTACGACTGATTAAGTGCATGTTTAGGTATTTGGTTGACAGGAATTTAAATAAATAAACTTAACAACAATGTTTTCTCTTCTTTTTTTTTTTTCTTTTTGAGTTCAACAATGTGTAAAGATGAAGATTTGAACTTTTAAACTTTTGGTCGAGGATATTATTTCGTAACCAACTGAATTATGTTCAAGTTTGACATGACAATGATCTATTAGACAAGAAATTAAAATGTTAGAGGCATGTTGTAAAATTTTAAAGTATATTATTAGACCAAATAGACATAATTTTGGAAGTTTAGAGATCTATTATGAACTTTTTGAAATATGAAAGCTAAATGGACATGATTTTGAAAATTTCACGACTAAACTTGTAATACAATAAAAATAAAATGATAATATGATTTAAAATATAAAAAGCTCATTAAATATTTGAAGATGTTTTACTCACGATTCTATTAAGCATGATTTTTAATTTTTAATTTTTTTTTTAAGTTAGTATGGCTTTTATGAAGTTAGTCAATATAATTTAAGTTTAAATCACTTGTTTGAGTTTATAATCTATGCTTGATTTGCAGGTGCATGATTTATAAATATCAATATACAATATAAAATAGGTTATAATATCATTTTGATCAGTGTATTTTAGGTTTTAGGTTTTGTTCAATTTTAGTCTCCATACTTTCAAATTTCCAATTTTAGTTATGTATTTTCAATAAAGTTTAAAATTACTCATTACTATAAATTTAAAGTTAACTTTTATTGAAATTTTTTTAATAATAATAATAATTTTCATACTAGAAAAATCACAATATGAACGTATTTCTAAAATTTATAGAAGGAAGATTAAGAGATACTCATTTTTCTTCGGAAAGATCACTTTAGAGACTAATTTTAAACTTTATTGAAAGTACAAAGATTAAAAGACTTGTATTTTAGAATAAGTAGAGTTACTTACCAAACATATAAAGTTTTTTTTTAGTACATCAACATTTGAGGTGAGGGGATTCGAACCTTTGACCTCTTGGTCAAAGCTACATGTCAATTACCGTTGAGCTATACTTGCTTTGCACCAAACATATAAAGTTGTTTGTTCTTAACTTTGAATTACACTTTTATCAAGGAAAAAAAACTTTGAATTATGCAATTTTAATTTGTAAGTCAATTTTTTTTTTCAACAAGGGTGAAGGTTTGAACCATTAGTATAAGTTTTATGCCAATTGAGCTACAATCATGTTAGCGTAAGTCAAACTTTATTAGCCAAAGTGATCATGAGGTTAGAGATTTGAATCTCCACACCGTCAAATGTACTAAAAAAAAAAGTCAAACTTTGTTACGATTGAAGGTTTAAAATTTCATATCTCATTTATTACACTAAAAGAGTCAAACACTCTTAATAATTTTTTATTAGTACTTTTTATATTTAATCTTTTAAGTTTCAAGGACACTTTAAAAAATACCTCATGCTTATTTCAAAAAATACTTCATGCTTATTTAAATGACATAATAGAATAACGTATTTTAGGATATGGCAGTGGTTTCGGTTTTTTATTTTAATATATATACCTTTTAATGAGATACTTTTTTTTTTAGTTCAAGGGAGTTAGAGGATTCGAACCTCTAACCTTTTGGTCGAAGGTACATATCAATTACCGTGCTCCTCGAAAAAAAAAAATTAATGAGATACTGGAGCTTATTTAGTGTACTGTTACGATGAAAAACTACTAACATGATGCCTCTGCGCACAATGTATATATATATACATGTACTATATTTATTTTTCTATAATTCATTGAATATGCTTCTAAAATTTTCATAAATTATTTAATGATGTTATCAATCATTTCCTTTGATGTATTTTCAACGATAATTATATGTATTGTCGACTAAGAGGTTAGAGGTTCAAATCTCTCCCCAAGATATTGTTGAACTTAAATACTTCTATATTAAACTTTTAATTAACGTTTTTTCTTTTAAAATCTTAGTAATAAAAGTATTTTATTTTAAAAGGCTTCTCACAGAAAGACTCTGATCAACATCAAGTTTTCTGATTCAAGTGTCTTGAGTGTTAATTTTGTAATTTAATGTATGAAAACAATGTCCCTGTACTACTCTGTGTAATTTAAATGTATTTTTTAAAACAAATTCCACAATTTAAATGTATAGAATAGGTTATATTTTTTCAATTGTTAATTCTAGTTTAATAAAAAATAATAAATTATTGCTATATATGCATTTTTCATAATAGATTATAAATGTCACATTATCATATTTTTTTAGTTCAACAATATGTTGGAAGTGGAGAGTCGAACCTCAAGAGTGTTGATTGAGATGATAATGTTTTAACTAATAACTAGTTGAGTTTGTGTCAGTATCCTCAGGCCTCAATTAAGAGGTTAGATGTTCAAATCTTTCTATCTTATTAAATTAACTCATAAAAATAAAATTCTAAAAAGAAATAGTTGAGATATGTCAGATTGGTCACACATTACCATTTTTTTAATACTATATATAAGAGACACATTTGAAAATTAAATAAAGAGATTTAAAAATTTAATCAAAATTCGAACATTATTTTATATATTCCCTTACTTATACAAGAGACATTAAAAAAAGGAAAAATCACTTTTGGCCCTTCAGGTTTGAGTTAGGTTTCATTTTGATCCCTGTGTTTTCAAACTCAACACTCATACCCGTGAGGTTTGGATTTCATTACACTCTTGGTCCCTCCATCTAATTTTCTGTTAAATCCTAACAGCTTGTTGATGTGGCACCATTTTTTTATTAAAAAATTGTTTTTTGTTTATTTTTAAAATAAATATATTAAAATAATATAAAATATTATTAAAATAATAACAATATATTTTTCTTTTTCACCTTTACCACAACCATTCTTCTTCTTCACTTTCACCATCACATAACCTAAGCCTCGTCGCCGCCATCGACCGCCGCTCGCCGATCAGCCCCGTCTCCAGCAACATCCCCAACAAGCAGATTTGGCGATTTCTCTTCATTTCTTTCTCTCTCGTTCCAAATCCGACGATTTCTCTTTTATTTCTTCTCGTTCTAGATTTGACGTCTTCCCCTTTGTTTTCCCTTCATTTTTGAAGAACAGAGAGAGAGATTGAGAGTGAAACGAAACTCATGTCCTCCCCTTTTGAATCCAGCCGAAATCCCGTGCTTTTTTAAACAAAGCCCAATGCTTTAAAAAATGGTTTTCCCCTTCGAATCCAGTCGAGCCCAGATCTAGGCTCGTTCCAAATTTGGAACAAAGGGGTTTTCCCCTCCCTTCGTTTCGGCTGGATTCGAAGGGGAAACCCCCTTCCTTGTGTGTTTTTTTTTAAACCACTAAATATTATGACCGGCAAGAGAGAAGGATGGTGAGGGAGAAAGAGCCGACAGTGAGAGAAAGAGAGTGACGGTGAGAGAAGGAGATGGTGAGGGAGAGAGAAAGAAGGAAGAGAAAAAAAAAAGAAAGGAGAAAGAAAAAAAACAGTGGTCGCTGCCGGTGACGACCGACCGGCGGCAAGCGATGGATGACTGGCGGCGACGAGGCTTAGGTTATGTGGTGGTGAAAGTGAAGAAGAAGAATGGTTGTGGTTAATACGTGCAAACAGAGAAGAGAGTCTTTTCATTACTTGACTAAATGAAAACTCATACAGAAAAATGCAATCCCTCAGCTATTTATATAGAAAACAAATACAGAAAAATAACGAACTAACAACTTGGGAATCTTGACTAACTAATATGTAACAAATTTAAATAACTAACTTACAACAACTTGTGAATAGCAGACTAACTGACTAACCAAAAAGTAACAAATTTATGTTAATCGGAAAATATCTTAATACTCCCCCTCAAGTTGGCGTGTGAATGTCAAAAACACCCAATTTGCACATCAAATTATTCAGGACGGGAGAAGTCAAAGCCTTTGTAAACATGTCTGCAAGTTGTAAGTGAGAACGTATGGGAAGAAGTCGAAGAAATCGATCATCGATCTTGTCTCGAACGAAATGACAATCGATCTCTATATGTTTAGTACGCTCATGAAAGGTTGGATTAGAAGCTATAGAGATGGTTGCTTGATTATCGCAGTAAACAAGTGCTGGAGAAGAACGAGGAAGCTTCAAATCTCCAAGTAATTGATATATCCACATGAGTTCACTAGTCACAGCAGCCAAGGCACGGTATTCAGCTTCGGCCGATGAGCGAGATACAGTCGATTGTTTCTTGGATTTCCCATGTAAACACAGAAACCTGTAACAGACCGTCGTGAATCAACACAAGCTCCCCAATCTGCATTAACGAATGCCTTAAGTTGAAAAGTGGAAGTAGGTCGCATCAAAATTTCTTGGCCTGGAGAACGCTTTAAGTAGCAAAGTATCTGATGTACAGCACGTAAATGTTGAGTGGTTGGTTGTTGTAAGAATTGGCTTAAACAATGCACAGAAAAAGATATGTCAGGTCTTGAGATTTGCAAGTATAATAACCTCCCAACTAATATTCTTCGATAAGAAGTAGCTTCATCAGTAGATAATGGAATACCATCAGCCTTTGAAAGTCTAACATTTGGATCCATTGGCAAGGAAGCTGGTTTAGCATTAAGAAAGCCAACATCCTCCAAAATTTGGAGACAATATTTTCGCTGGGACAAAAACAAGTCCTGTTTCGATCTAGATAATTCCAAGCCAAGAGAAATATTTGGCCAATCCCAAATCCTTGAGCATAAAATGAGATCGAAGCAAAGTTTTAAAAGACTCAATCTCATTCGAAGAGGATCCAGTAAGCAAGATATCGTCAACATAGACCAATAAAGGTGAATAATATTATCAATAATATCAACATCATTATTGTCAACATGATCATGTATGGAGGCATCAATATCAGTATGGATAGAACTTTTATCAACAATATTAGGTGAATCAATATGCTGTTCAGAACTCCCATGCTCCTCAACAAATATATTCGGACCAGGAGAATCGGTAGAACAAGGTAATACAAATTGCTTTAAAAAATCGGTAGAACAAGGAATGCCAACAGGAACAGGGTCAAATTTTGCTCCAGGAGAGATGTTTTCAACAGCAAGAACAAAGCCAGCTGCACCAAGGGCTTTTGCTGTTTGAGAGACCTTCTTGATTGAAGCGGTACCAACAACAAAACTGAATGAATAACCACAAAGTAAAACTTTTCCTTCAACCAATCGTTTGTTTAGAACTTCAGGCCTTTGGCAGTCTGAGGGGCTGTACTTCATTACTGAAGAATCTAACAGAACGTCATTAGCTGCGACCAATGTGTATGTTCGATTTAAATGTGTAGCAGCTGCACAAACAACCAATTTACATTATTTCTATCTTCTTATTTGAATCAATTACAATATAAGCTAAAATATAAAATGCAGGAAAGGCCTTTGACATCTGCAATGCAACGTTAATAAAAAATTAAAAAGGAAAAAAAAGTAAAAAAAATTAAAGAACCTATAGAACAAAATTATAAGATTAAATTACATTCTACAATGTAGAATATCTTATATATTCCCACAACTTCTTTGAAACTTATCACTTTTCACGCTAAAATAACAAATTGCAGGATTTTAAGGATCAGAGAAAAAGGAATTCAAAACTTCTCCAGTGGAATTTATCTGTGACTGCATATGAATGAATAATAGCACCATTGGTCAAGCAAAGGGTTGAGCATGGTGGTAAAGAAAACCTTTGGATTCAACCAAGAAGCATGAGTTCAAAACTTAATGAGGCCATCAATATGAGATATTGAACATCCTACGAATTTCTTAAATACTAAATATTTTTAAATTAAGCAACAGTGCTAAGTTTAAATTCACTGAACGAACAAGCAAAATAAGTTTTTGGTGTCAATGAGATAGTGTCATCACTAATCTGTCACTCAGATTCTCCCCGATCGCGATCACAATTTCAATAAAGCTAAATTAATGTCAAAAACCATGAGCTCTCATTTAAGCTTGACAAATTAGGATATGTGAGACAACTACAATTCTTTTGAAAGCTGAAATACCGTACCAGTAGGTCAAGTTGATGAAACTTACGTGATAACCCAAGTCCAGCCAAAATTTTTCCATTACCAAGTGTTAGATGGTTTTTGTATCTTCTGTCATCGATTGCAGCTGCTACAGTTGCTATCCATGGACTATACGACACCAAAGTTTTGGGAAATGGTCCTCCATTTCCAGCAGCCTGTGCAACAAATACACCAGCCTTCACAGCTGAAAGAAGGGTAGCATCAAAAGGGTTTAAATATGTGATCTTGGTAGTTGCAGGAGGACTATTTGGCCCAACCGAAAGACTGAGAATATCGACCCCGTCATGTACAGCCTGTTCACGTAAGTTCATTGCTTTAAATCATCCAAACAGAATTTTACCATTAGAGGAAATTATCTCAAATCACATTAATAGGAAAAGAAGAATTTCTGTTATTTATAAAGAAAGTTGGGGAGGAGGTTTGAACCTAGAGTTCTTACACAAACTATATTTTCATCAGTTAGGCTATCCAGTGGAACAAACAAAGAAAGGAGAAATGTAATGACGGAAAAAAACGTTCGCATATTATAGCAATACTGATGTGAATAGTACAAATAGTCATGTAACAAGCTGTTTATTTCCCAAGAAAGGAGCATGCATCAGCGTAAGGAATACCCCGCTGTAGCTGGTAACCAAGCCTATATGAACTTCCGGGCACTCCTTATAAAACACAGTTCTAACTTTTTTATTTTAGATTTAAAAAAGAAACAACTTATACATAGCATGATGGAAATACAAGAGAACTGGCAGCTAACAAAAAAGCAGACAGAAAACAACGAAATAACTCCAACATAGACTTTACCAAGATTGGCTACATTTGAAAATAAATAAATAAGAATGAGAGGGATACTGAAAAAATTACTCAAGGGTAACAAGGAGCAGGACTCTAATGCTCACAGAGGAAATTAAAATTAAAAAAAAAATGGTTAAGCAACAAGTCGACTCATGAAAACACCAAAACAAGAAAGCTGCAATTAAAGGTGTAATCTCTTAATTTGATCCAAAATCTAGATTTTCGGAAGTCCTTGGATGTACACACCTGATCAATAGCTGCAACTACATCAGCAACAAATCCTCCAAAAATCCTGTAGAGAGCCTTATATACAGCAATTCTATGCATAGAAAATTCAAGTGAAACATTTAGAAGGAGAATGATGCAGCTACTTTAAATTGAGCCATTTCTATCTCCCTCACCTAGCACGGGGAGCCATCCCACTAGCTTTACCAAATTCATAGCCATGCATTCTCACAGGGATTCCGTTATTTCCAGCTGCAATTGCTGCCGTATGACTGGTACAGTAAAACATAAAGTAAATAAAAATATATTATACCATTCAAGTCCATAGTAAAATGAGCAAAGCAGATTGCAACTCATTTCTTGTGTAAGTGGAGCATCTTTGAAACAGAAAGAAAAAGAAGGTAAAAAGAATCAAAACAGAAGCATTTTAAATAAAGCTTCTACGCCAATTCCAAAGACTTCTGAGTTTTTAGTGCAAGCGAGCTTCAGAATATTAATAAAATTTAGTACTCTTCCAAACTACCTCTTGGCTACTTCTTCAAAACACATGGTTCATGTTCACTTCAATATATTCTCGATAATTAAGTATTAAAATGTCTCTCTTAGGATTAAACATAGTTTAATGCATAATCATGATAAGTGAAAACAAATAAATAAATAAACACATACAAAAAGAAATTAATCAAAATAAAGTAAAAAAAAAAAAACAGTAGGCAAACCTTCCATGTCCGTCACCATCCAAAGGAGATGCAAAATGAATAGCTGGATTAAATGCTCCAGCTGCTTTAGCAGCTTCTGCAAAATGTTGGGCTCCAATAATCTTTCCATTGCAAAAATCCTTCTTGGTGTCAGGGTCAACTTCACATTTCCCTTTATACTTCGAGCATGGCCCAAAAGGTTCGGTATTATATGTAGCAAAACTTGGATGATGTGGATAAATCCCAGAGTCCACAAATCCAATCACAATGTCTTCTCCAGCCCTGTCAAAGCCACCACCAGTTGGCCATACACCAGTAGGAAGGCCCAAAAACTCTGGTGTGTGCGTTGTTAGTTTCCTAACCTTCCAATCCCTCTCAACAGATTTTACAATTGGTGTATGTCTTAGAATCTCTGCCTACAAACGTAAGGGGAAATTAAATGCAAGAGAAATATTAGTATTGTATGGGGAAAAGGCCAATTATTACACCAAATGGGAACACAAGAAGATTTCTTAAGTCTAACCTGTTCAGGTGAGATGTCAACTGCAAATCCATTGATGAGATGCTTATAACTATAGAGCTTCTTGAAGGATCCTCTCTCAAACAACATCCCAAGAAGCATGTCATGTTTATTTTCAAGGTGACGAGCATAGGATGTCACAATTTCACTGAAAGAAGCTTCCGCGTATGAGATGCATAATATTCAATAACATAAAGCTGGTAAAATCTTTCAGTAGAATAAAACTCCTTCAAAACTAAAAGTTAACAGCTATTGATTACAAGAACACTATTTTCAATTATCTAGCTATCCAAAAGAAAATATTTTCATAATGACATATAATGAAATCTTATTCCAAGAGCTCCACACATATAGAATGAACACTAAATAATTTATAGAATTAAAATAAACATATACATGTTAAGAAGTGTTTTTCTTCACCAACTTGCTACAGATATAATATTGCCCTGCCACACCAGGCCACCCCCGTGTAATTCTAATAATCAAGAGAAGAATTTACATTTTCTAGAGAAATAGTTTTAAAAATAAGCTGATCAAACTATCCAAGAGGGAGCAATGAAAAGATGAAATCCTGAGGTTTACTTTAATAATATCGATAATCAATAATAGTAATTGGATAATCAAGTGGTAGGTATGTATTTTGTTATAGTAAAAAGAAATATGTAAAACTATTAAACATGAAGAGTGGAGAATATTTTAATGCGTGATAAAGTCCAGTTAGAAGAGTATAAAACTAATTGGGTCAATTCTAGCTAAACGAAATATCCTAACTTTATAAATAATTACGTGTAATACATCCATAAACCTAATAGCTTTCTTCAACTTTAATCGGATCTCAAATACCAGACAAGTCAAAACAAGGGGGGCCAAAGCTTGACAGCTCCCAAAATAATAAACCGAAATCCCTGTTGGACAATGACATTTCACAATACAAAAACCCACATGCAAAAGTCACAACATGGACAGAAAAAGCTCGAAAATTCCGTCAATTATCAATTGCGGTAATTGATTCTCTGGCTGGAAGGCATTAGAAGATAATTTTCAACCATGATTATGAGCTCTTCAGTCATGAACATGACAAAGACAAAACGCACACAACCACTAACAAATACAGAATTGAATAGTTGAAACCTGGTAGGGTCGATCTTTTCATCAGATTCCATTGCTGTGGCTTCAAATCCATCGAGATCACCTTTGTAACTCACAATAGGTTCGCCGTCAATGGTGACAATGTAAATTTCCGCCTTCCCAACAACAAGAAGCGCAAAAAACACAAGAACAGTGCGCTGGAAATTCACCCCCATTGTTTCCAGTGTCAAGAAGGTAACTTCAGAAATTCACAAGATCTGGACAAAATCCATCAAAATCAATAGACGAAACAAGAACTTCACAGTGAAGAAAAGCTCAAAACCAATATAAAAAAAAAAAAAAAAAAAAAAAAAAAAAAAAAAAAGAATAAAAGATACTAACAAATACCAAATATCTTTTTCGTAGAAAATTACAAATCAACCGAAAGAAAATAAGTCCACAATTCAAGAAAAGCAAGTGCAAGAGATTCCACAAGAATCATTCAGCAACCAAACGTAAATCAGAGATGCAACTATTGTAAACACTCCTAGCAGAAGGTTACTGAAGAAGAATAGAAAAAGAAAAAGAATTTAAATGATACAAAAAGAACCCACCCTTGAAAGACCAGAAACAGAGCTAGAAGCAAGACTTCTAACTTCAATGGTAACCAATAAGAAACAGAGTAAAGTAAGAAATAGCAACCTTATCAACACCCCCACCCCAGAAAAAGGAAAATCCAAAAAGAGATTAAAAACCCAAGCAGAAGTTACAGAACACTCATTTCTGAGCAAGCTCTGACAGTAAAAGCAGATTCGAAAACAACCCATCCAAAATCAACATTTTACCAAATCATGACTGACTTCATCAAAGGCAAACCCAATCTTCAAAACCACTTACAAAAACGAATTTACCCAAAAAAAGAAACACAGCAATAAATAAACAAAAAGAACCCAACCCACCAAGCACTTTTACAATCAATCCAAGCAAAGTATATACAAATCGCCGAAAGCCCATTAAAAAACAAAAAGCCAAAACATACGTAGAGAGGTGGAAAAAGTAGAACATACACTGAAATGCGATCGAGGAAGCGAATCGGAGAAGGGGAGGGAGATTCACATACAGGGCAATTATGGGATCGGATCAGCAATGGGGCATTGCAAATGGGGTTTGATTGTGAGATCGAGAAAGAGAGTGGGAAATGGAGCTAGGGTTTGGTGAGTGAAGGAAGAAGAAGAAGAAGAAGAAGAAGAGTGAAGCAGGTATCTTAGCTAGCAGAGAGGAAGAGGAGAGAGGAAGATCATGAAGAGAGTCACAGATTCAGAAATACTTTGGACCGATTGGTCAATTAATGCTTCAATTTTTTTGCGCCATTGATTGATTTTTTTAATTTGGGTTTGAAACTGTGGAGATTTTCAGAAGAATTCAAGAGAGAGAAAAGGAGACGCGTAGAGAGAGATTGGCGCGAAAAGTGTCGGACAGTTGAGGCGAAATTACTGGATTGCCCTTCAGGATTGGTGTGGTTTTCGGGATGGAATTGATTGAGTTTGAAGGGTATTTTCGGGTTTTGGATTTTGCTTTTCTAGGCATGTGCTTGTGTCCTACTTGTGACAGAGTTAAATATTCTTTTTTTTTTTTTCTCTTTTTGATTTTAGTTTTTTTTTTTTTTTTTGAAGATGTCTTATTTTCCTTTGTGCTATTATGGAGGTTGAAGAATATGAAGATAATAATAATACGGTTAATTATGAGTTTTAGTACTAAACTTTTTAGATTGTATGGAATTGGTTCGTATATTCTAAAAAAGTTTCTAATAAGTTTTTTTTAAGTTTGTTTAAATTACATGTTTGGTCCCTGAATTTTTAGAATTGTGTCAATTTAGTCCCTAAACTTTTAAAAGTTTCAAATAGGTCTTCGAACTTTCAATTTTGTTTTCAATAGATCCCTGAACTTTAAAAAGTATCTAATAAGTTCTTAAACTTTCACTTTTGTGTCTATTAGGTCCCTTAACTTTTAATTTTGTGTCTAATAAATCCTCGACCTATTTGACATTTTTTAAAATTCACACGCCTACTAAATGCAAAATTGGAAGTTTAGAGCCTCAATGGGCATAAAATTCAATTTTATGTATAGTAGATTTGTTCATTTTTAAAAATCTTGAATATGTTAGTAACCTATTAGACACAAAATTGAAAGTTCAAGGACTTATTAAACATTTTTAAAACTTAGGGATCTATTAGAAACAAAATTGAAAGTTCATCGACCTACTAGACACTTTTTAAAGTTTAGGGACCTAATTGATACTACCTTGAAAGATTATGGACTAAACTTGTAAGAAAACCTTGAAGTTTCTAATAAGTTTTTGAGTTCTTGAATTTTTGTCTATTTAAATTTTATATACTTTTATTTTAAGTTTCTAAACTTTCGATTGTGTTTAATATTTGTTATCTATTGTTAACTTTACCAACTTCACCGATATATTACGTGGCAGGATAACCATGTTATTTTAAGAATTACGACTGATTAAGTGCATGTTTAGGTATTTGGTTGACAGGAATTTAAATAAATAAACTTAACAACAATGTTTTCTCTTCTTTTTTTTTTTTCTTTTTGAGTTCAACAATGTGTAAAGATGAAGATTTGAACTTTTAAACTTTTGGTCGAGGATATTATTTCGTAACCAACTGAATTATGTTCAAGTTTGACATGACAATGATCTATTAGACAAGAAATTAAAATGTTAGAGGCATGTTGTAAAATTTTAAAGTATATTATTAGACCAAATAGACATAATTTTGGAAGTTTAGAGATCTATTATGAACTTTTTGAAATATGAAAGCTAAATGGACATGATTTTGAAAATTTCACGACTAAACTTGTAATACAATAAAAATAAAATGATAATATGATTTAAAATATAAAAAGCTCATTAAATATTTGAAGATGTTTTACTCACGATTCTATTAAGCATGATTTTTAATTTTTAATTTTTTTTTTAAGTTAGTATGGCTTTTATGAAGTTAGTCAATATAATTTAAGTTTAAATCACTTGTTTGAGTTTATAATCTATGCTTGATTTGCAGGTGCATGATTTATAAATATCAATATACAATATAAAATAGGTTATAATATCATTTTGATCAGTGTATTTTAGGTTTTAGGTTTTGTTCAATTTTAGTCTCCATACTTTCAAATTTCCAATTTTAGTTATGTATTTTCAATAAAGTTTAAAATTACTCATTACTATAAATTTAAAGTTAACTTTTATTGAAATTTTTTTAATAATAATAATAATTTTCATACTAGAAAAATCACAATATGAACGTATTTCTAAAATTTATAGAAGGAAGATTAAGAGATACTCATTTTTCTTCGGAAAGATCACTTTAGAGACTAATTTTAAACTTTATTGAAAGTACAAAGATTAAAAGACTTGTATTTTAGAATAAGTAGAGTTACTTACCAAACATATAAAGTTTTTTTTTAGTACATCAACATTTGAGGTGAGGGGATTCGAACCTTTGACCTCTTGGTCAAAGCTACATGTCAATTACCGTTGAGCTATACTTGCTTTGCACCAAACATATAAAGTTGTTTGTTCTTAACTTTGAATTACACTTTTATCAAGGAAAAAAAACTTTGAATTATGCAATTTTAATTTGTAAGTCAATTTTTTTTTTCAACAAGGGTGAAGGTTTGAACCATTAGTATAAGTTTTATGCCAATTGAGCTACAATCATGTTAGCGTAAGTCAAACTTTATTAGCCAAAGTGATCATGAGGTTAGAGATTTGAATCTCCACACCGTCAAATGTACTAAAAAAAAAAGTCAAACTTTGTTACGATTGAAGGTTTAAAATTTCATATCTCATTTATTACACTAAAAGAGTCAAACACTCTTAATAATTTTTTATTAGTACTTTTTATATTTAATCTTTTAAGTTTCAAGGACACTTTAAAAAATACCTCATGCTTATTTCAAAAAATACTTCATGCTTATTTAAATGACATAATAGAATAACGTATTTTAGGATATGGCAGTGGTTTCGGTTTTTTATTTTAATATATATACCTTTTAATGAGATACTTTTTTTTTTAGTTCAAGGGAGTTAGAGGATTCGAACCTCTAACCTTTTGGTCGAAGGTACATATCAATTACCGTGCTCCTCGAAAAAAAAAAATTAATGAGATACTGGAGCTTATTTAGTGTACTGTTACGATGAAAAACTACTAACATGATGCCTCTGCGCACAATGTATATATATACATGTACTATATTTATTTTTCTATAATTCATTGAATATGCTTCTAAAATTTTCATAAATTATTTAATGATGTTATCAATCATTTCCTTTGATGTATTTTCAACGATAATTATATGTATTGTCGACTAAGAGGTTAGAGGTTCAAATCTCTCCCCAAGATATTGTTGAACTTAAATACTTCTATATTAAACTTTTAATTAACGTTTTTTCTTTTAAAATCTTAGTAATAAAAGTATTTTATTTTAAAAGGCTTCTCACAGAAAGACTCTGATCAACATCAAGTTTTCTGATTCAAGTGTCTTGAGTGTTAATTTTGTAATTTAATGTATGAAAACAATGTCCCTGTACTACTCTGTGTAATTTAAATGTATTTTTTAAAACAAATTCCACAATTTAAATGTATAGAATAGGTTATATTTTTTCAATTGTTAATTCTAGTTTAATAAAAAATAATAAATTATTGCTATATATGCATTTTTCATAATAGATTATAAATGTCACATTATCATATTTTTTTAGTTCAACAATATGTTGGAAGTGGAGAGTCGAACCTCAAGAGTGTTGATTGAGATGATAATGTTTTAACTAATAACTAGTTGAGTTTGTGTCAGTATCCTCAGGCCTCAATTAAGAGGTTAGATGTTCAAATCTTTCTATCTTATTAAATTAACTCATAAAAATAAAATTCTAAAAAGAAATAGTTGAGATATGTCAGATTGGTCACACATTACCATTTTTTTAATACTATATATAAGAGACACATTTGAAAATTAAATAAAGAGATTTAAAAATTTAATCAAAATTCGAACATTATTTTATATATTCCCTTACTTATACAAGAGACATTAAAAAAAGGAAAAATCACTTTTGGCCCTTCAGGTTTGAGTTAGGTTTCATTTTGATCCCTGTGTTTTCAAACTCAACACTCATACCCGTGAGGTTTGGATTTCATTACACTCTTGGTCCCTCCATCTAATTTTCTGTTAAATCCTAACAGCTTGTTGATGTGGCACCATTTTTTTATTAAAAAATTGTTTTTTGTTTATTTTTAAAATAAATATATTAAAATAATATAAAATATTATTAAAATAATAACAATATATTTTTCTTTTTCACCTTTACCACAACCATTCTTCTTCTTCACTTTCACCATCACATAACCTAAGCCTCGTCGCCGCCATCGACCGCCGCTCGCCGATCAGCCCCGTCTCCAGCAACATCCCCAACAAGCAGATTTGGCGATTTCTCTTCATTTCTTTCTCTCTCGTTCCAAATCCGACGATTTCTCTTTTATTTCTTCTCGTTCTAGATTTGACGTCTTCCCCTTTGTTTTCCCTTCATTTTTGAAGAACAGAGAGAGAGATTGAGAGTGAAACGAAACTCATGTCCTCCCCTTTTGAATCCAGCCGAAATCCCGTGCTTTTTTAAACAAAGCCCAATGCTTTAAAAAATGGTTTTCCCCTTCGAATCCAGTCGAGCCCAGATCTAGGCTCGTTCCAAATTTGGAACAAAGGGGTTTTCCCCTCCCTTCGTTTCGGCTGGATTCGAAGGGGAAACCCCCTTCCTTGTGTGTTTTTTTTTAAACCACTAAATATTATGACCGGCAAGAGAGAAGGATGGTGAGGGAGAAAGAGCCGACAGTGAGAGAAAGAGAGTGACGGTGAGAGAAGGAGATGGTGAGGGAGAGAGAAAGAAGGAAGAGAAAAAAAAAAGAAAGGAGAAAGAAAAAAAACAGTGGTCGCTGCCGGTGACGACCGACCGGCGGCAAGCGATGGATGACTGGCGGCGACGAGGCTTAGGTTATGTGGTGGTGAAAGTGAAGAAGAAGAATGGTTGTGGTTAATACGTGCAAACAGAGAAGAGAGTCTTTTCATTACTTGACTAAATGAAAACTCATACAGAAAAATGCAATCCCTCAGCTATTTATATAGAAAACAAATACAGAAAAATAACGAACTAACAACTTGGGAATCTTGACTAACTAATATGTAACAAATTTAAATAACTAACTTACAACAACTTGTGAATAGCAGACTAACTGACTAACCAAAAAGTAACAAATTTATGTTAATCGGAAAATATCTTAATACTCCCCCTCAAGTTGGCGTGTGAATGTCAAAAACACCCAATTTGCACATCAAATTATTCAGGACGGGAGAAGTCAAAGCCTTTGTAAACATGTCTGCAAGTTGTAAGTGAGAACGTATGGGAAGAAGTCGAAGAAATCGATCATCGATCTTGTCTCGAACGAAATGACAATCGATCTCTATATGTTTAGTACGCTCATGAAAGGTTGGATTAGAAGCTATAGAGATGGTTGCTTGATTATCGCAGTAAACAAGTGCTGGAGAAGAACGAGGAAGCTTCAAATCTCCAAGTAATTGATATATCCACATGAGTTCACTAGTCACAGCAGCCAAGGCACGGTATTCAGCTTCG
The DNA here is from genome assembly GCA_017139565.1 of Luffa aegyptiaca. Classification (NCBI taxonomy): domain Eukaryota; kingdom Viridiplantae; phylum Streptophyta; class Magnoliopsida; order Cucurbitales; family Cucurbitaceae; genus Luffa; species Luffa aegyptiaca. Next base: position 41,561,316 of record CM029402.1, on the reverse strand, counting down.
GCCGATGAGCGAGATACAGTCGATTGTTTCTTGGATTTCCCATGTAAACACAGAAACCTGTAACAGACCGTCGTGAATCAACACAAGCTCCCCAATCTGCATTAACGAATGCCTTAAGTTGAAAAGTGGAAGTAGGTCGCATCAAAATTTCTTGGCCTGGAGAACGCTTTAAGTAGCAAAGTATCTGATGTACAGCACGTAAATGTTGAGTGGTTGGTTGTTGTAAGAATTGGCTTAAACAATGCACAGAAAAAGATATGTCAGGTCTTGAGATTTGCAAGTATAATAACCTCCCAACTAATATTCTTCGATAAGAAGTAGCTTCATCAGTAGATAATGGAATACCATCAGCCTTTGAAAGTCTAACATTTGGATCCATTGGCAAGGAAGCTGGTTTAGCATTAAGAAAGCCAACATCCTCCAAAATTTGGAGACAATATTTTCGCTGGGACAAAAACAAGTCCTGTTTCGATCTAGATAATTCCAAGCCAAGAGAAATATTTGGCCAATCCCAAATCCTTGAGCATAAAATGAGATCGAAGCAAAGTTTTAAAAGACTCAATCTCATTCGAAGAGGATCCAGTAAGCAAGATATCGTCAACATAGACCAATAAAGGTGAATAATATTATCAATAATATCAACATCATTATTGTCAACATGATCATGTATGGAGGCATCAATATCAGTATGGATAGAACTTTTATCAACAATATTAGGTGAATCAATATGCTGTTCAGAACTCCCATGCTCCTCAACAAATATATTCGGACCAGGAGAATCGGTAGAACAAGGTAATACAAATTGCTTTAAAAAATCAGGGGTGGATGATATAGAATCTCCCATAGCAGTATGAAAAGGAAAAAGATTCTCAAAGAAAAGCACATCCCGAGAAATAAGAAATTGCCTCATTTTTATATCATATAATCTGTAGCCTTTCACACCAGCTGGATATCCCATGAAAATACAAGGACTAGCCCGAGGATCAAACTTCTTTCGATGAACAGAAATAGTAGAAGCATAAACAAGACAACCAAAGACACGCAGATATTTATAATCTGTTTCTTTCCCAAAAAGTACAGTAAATGGAGTCTTGTTAGATAATAAAGGCATAGGTGTTCGGTTGATGAGATAAGTAGCAGTAAGTATGCATTCTCCCCAAAAAATAAGAGGAACACGAGATTGAAACATTAGAGAACGAGCCACATTAAGAAGATGTTGATGTTTCCTTTCAACGACAGAGTTTTGTTGGGGAGTAGCAACACAAGAAAACTGATGAATAGTACCAGTGGAGGCAAAAAAATCTTTAAAAGCTAGTTCATGGGCATTATCTGATCGAAACACTTTGACTACTTTGGAAAACTGAGTTTCAACTAGCTTAAAAAAACGTGGTATTATATGCAGGACATCAGACTTGTGTTTAAGTAAGTATACCCATGTATACCTAGAACAATCATCAACCAACGTTACAAAGTAAGAGAATCCAGCATGTGTAGGGGTGCTAAAAGGGCCCCAAATATCACAATGTATCAAATCGAAAACATTCTGAGCTATATTATTATAGGCAGGAAAAGAAAGACGTCTTTACTTTGCCAATGGACATATATGAGAAGCAGCATTATTACTATCAGTAAATTGTAAATCCGGCTTCAAAAAATTCAACCTTGCAGGTGACAAATGACCAAGGCGCTGATGCCAGGTGACAGAAGAAACGGAACATACCATGGTAGCAACATTAATACTAGCAATAGTAGGCAATTCAAGTAGATAGAGACCATCAACACAGTTAACCTTGCCAATCATCCTCAATAGTAACTTGTCCTGAATGAAGCAGCCATTATCAGAAAAGTTAATAGAAAACCGAGAATCCTTAAGTAAAGCAATGACAGAGAGCAGATTATATGAAAACTGAGGTATGAAAAGCACATTGGTCAGAAGGATATGTTCTCCCAGTTTAGCATCACCAACATGCTGAACAGAGAATCTATTCTGATTTGATAGAGTAACAAATGTGTTCACAGCAGGTCATATATTAACAAAGAAAGCCTGATTGCAACAAATATGACTTGAAGCCCCGGAATCAATCACCCACGACTTAGAAAACAAAGTCTCAGCATTTGAAGCAATAGAAAAACAAGTACATGCGATATGATTAACCTCGGTTTTGGAAACAACTGCTGGAGTAGTCACCATATGGCTTTGCAACATATTCATAAGATGAGAATACTGATCGGTGCTCAGGCTAGCAAAAAAGGCAGACTGATTGGTCTTAACACCAATATTCTCTACAGCTTGTGGTTTCGGATTCGGTCCATAATTAGAATTTCCAAACTTATAACTCGGAGGATAGCCATGTAATTTGTAGCATTTGTCGATGACATGACCTTTGATGCCACAATGAGAGCATATAGGAGGAGGTCTCTGTCTGTCTCTCTTCTTGGATCGATCATTATTGTTATGCTTGGAATTGTCAGTGGCTGCCAAAAGAGTTAAAGATTCAGTAGGAGAAGAAGATTTACTTCAGGTTTTGGAATAGATCCATTCACAAAACCTAGTTTGTTCTTACCGGAAAGGGCAAGAAGCATCGCCTTGCTCCATGAAATATAATTGTTTGCACCAACGAGTTGCTGAGTAACAAGTGTAGTGGTTGGAGTAGTGGAAAGATGTAAAATATATGGATTCAATTGAACCTCAATATCAGCAAAGTTCAATAGAGAAACAGTGGAGGAAGTGGAAGCAGACTTTGTTCCTTCATACATGGTGGAAAAAAAAAACAAGGAGCTAGAAAGGAAACGAAATAAGTTTGCACGAAGAAAGGGAAAAATGTGTGCACAATCCCTCACAAGAAATTCCACTCACAAAATTCCACTCACACAAAAAAAACTTTCAGAATGCACAATCCCTCACAAGAAATTCCACTCACAAAAAAAAAAAAAAAAAAAAACCTCTGATACCATAATACGTGCAAACAGAGAAGATAGTCTTTTCATTAATTGACTAAATGAAAACTCATACAAAAAAATACAATCCCTCATCTATTTATATAGAAAACAAATACAGAAAAATAACCAACTAACAACTTGGGAATCTTGAATAACTAATATGTAACAAATTTAAATAACCAACTTACAACAACTTGTGAATAGCAGACTAACTGACTAACCAAAAAGTAACAAATTTATGTTAATCAGAAAATATCTTAATAGTGGTAAAGGTGAAAAAGAAAAATATATTTTTATTATTTTAACAACATTTTATATTGTTTTAATATATTTATTTTAATAAATTAAAAAATATTTTTTTTAATAAAAAAAATGGTGTCATGTCAGCAAACTGTTAAGATTTAACAGAAAATTAGACAGAGGGACCCAGAGTATAACGAAATCCAAACCTCAGGGCAAGAATATTGAGTTTGAAAATTCAAAGACCAAAATGAAACGTAACTCAAACCTCAGGAGCAAAAGTGTATTTTTCCTTTAAAAAAATATTTTACTTAGAAAAGAAAATTATTTACAAAATACGTAAGGAAACACATTTAATAAATGATGGTTTCACAAAGACAACAAATCATTATAACTCTTTTAGGTACAAACAAACCATTGTAATTATTTTGCTAACAACTAAGCCTTCTTAACCACTCCTCAAATATATACATATATTTTAAATAAATTATAGGAGTTAGCAAATTTAGCTAGTTTATGAAACACAAAAAGAATTTTGGGTGCATTAGTATGATGGCACAAACTACTAAGTCCACATTTGATAACATTTCATTTGGAAAATTTCAGCTTATAAATATTATAAATGTTTTCAAAATTCAAGCATAGTTTTTATTTTTATTTTTTTAATTTCTATTTTTAGAATTTAACTAAAAGTTTCTTTAAGAGAGTTGAAAATCATAGTAAAAAAAATTGCAACGAAACAAGCATAATTTTTAGGAAAAAAAAATGAAATTGTTATCGAACAGAGTCTAAATAGATTTATAAACATATAACATTAGTGGTTCTTTATTGTTTTATAGATAATAACTAAATTGATATACAATATAAAGTTGTAGAATGACAACTAAAATTGTTTAAAAAAAAAACTAAACTAAACTAGAGTTGTTTAAGTTTATAAACCAAGTATATAAAATCGAGGGCAAAAATTGAACAAAACTAGTAATTATTAGAAATCTAGCAATAAAAAAAATAAAACTCAATTACAAAACCACTCATATTCAACCATATATAAAAATACTAAAACACACTTATTATTAGGTTAAATTATTAAAAATGCCCGTAAACTATGAGGTTGGTTTCAATTTTGCCTCGAGATTTTTAAAAGTAACCTTAAAGTTTGAAGTTTGTTTCAAAACGATGCTTGAAGACTTTTTCAATTAAATTCATGGATGAAAAATAACGTGTTTGCGTGTATCTTTATTTTTTTTTCAATATATGTGTTCAAATTTGTTCACATGAGCAATAATACATATGTAAATACGTCATATCTGTCTCCAAATTTAACAAAAAAGATCTTCAAGGGTCGTTTTGAAACAAACTTCAATAATTAAAATGAAACTTAAAACTCTAAGAATATCAACAAAATTTAACGAGTCTTAAAGCTACAAAATGCTCAAACCAAATTATGAAGGATATATTTTTATCACTCATTCAAGTTTTACATTTTATTTTATAGAGTAAAATTTAAAGTTGGTGTTTGACTTATCCAATTAATTAATTAATGAACAATACTTGGTTGCATATATCATATGTATGTAGTGATCTCCCTAGCTCCATACCCCATTAAAATCTCGACAATTAAGAGAGAGAAAGGTAGAAAATGAAAATTTTATTTTATTTTTTCTAATTGTTGACGTTTTAATGGTGGTATGTAGGGGATCTCCTACACACTGGTATATACAATCTAAGTATTCTTCTTAATTAAGTATAATTAATTAAGAAATTAAAATTGATATTTATGAAATTAAAATACAATACATGTCTTTTCATACCATTTTCCTATGAATTACTTCATCATGTCTTGAAATGAGTTTCCAACTAACTATAAAATGGTCATCACAAAAATTTGAGTAGAAGGCATAAATAATGAAACCACCAATGATGGCCTTGTTATAGTATTATTTTTATTTTATGGATAAGGCATAAATGTATATTTATTAATATCATTTGAGAATATATACACCATGCATGAATATAAAATAGAAAATATAATATTGCACTTTACATTGTTTTTTTTTTTTTTTTTTTTTTTAATTTCTCCCATTTTTCATAGATATTGACATTCATAATAAGGATGTCTAACATATTCACCCCATTGATATAAAATATATAATTTTATAGTTCTTGGTGAACTTTTACCCTTATACTTTAAGTTCAACCATTTGACTGTATTAAAAAAAAAATCAATTTTAATCTTTAAAGTTTCATTTTCATTTAATTCAACTTTCAAATTGTCAACTTGAACATACTTTAATTAGTTAAGACATATATCCTCAACCAAAAAGTCAAAATGTTTGAACCCTCCATCTCACTTGTTTGTTGAACTAAAAAAACAAGAAATAAATAAATCGAACCTTAAATTAAATCTTTGTATTTTCTCCTCCCCAAATTCAATATTCTTCGTCCACATTTGGAGAATCAATTTTTGTCCAAAATGGTACGTAGGTCAAGTTTGAGTATTTTGTGATTTCATCGTCAATATCTAATTATTAGATAATATAGGGTTCCATCTCAAAAGTAACTCATCTATCTTATAACTTGGATTCATCATTCTTGGATCGGATTCCAATATTTTTCTTTGACCGAATACCCATTTGAGTTTAATGAGCTTTGATATCATATTAGATAACATGAGGTTCCATCTCAAAACCAATTGGCTATAAGTGGAGTAGCCCATCTATCTTATAACTTGTGAGGTCTCCACTAATCTTTTCAATGTGGGATCCTCAACACTAATTAGTTAAGCTTTGTATAACTTTTTTGACATTAACACGATATGAATTGTAAATATAAATTTTCTTTTTTACTATATACTCCCAAAATACACTCAAGTTAATGGGTCATAAATTAATTATGACAAACCAATGATGGGTTATTGGCTCTTTATTTATTTATTTATTTTTCATTTAGTATTATTTTAGGTTCAAGAAACACACGTTTCCTCTACCAAATAATTTGGAGTTGATAACAGTTAAAAAGTTAAAAGAAAGAAAGAAGAAAAAATAAAAAGTATGAGTAAAATATGACGATGTTTGAACAGCGTGTTATAAGGAGGAAAGGTCAAGTGTAATTTGACCATTTCCACATCATAAAGCAAATTACCAATTTAACCCCTCATCGTATTGAAATTGTGACACATTTTCTATTTACGTGATAATAAGTTAATTACGTCCCGTTTGATAACCATTTGGTTTTTTGTTTTTGGTTTTTGAAAATTATGTTTGTTTTCTCTTAAATTTCCTACCATGACTTTTATCCTAGTTAAAGTTGTATTTGAATTCCTTGTCAAATTTTAAAAACAAAAACTACTTTTTGAAAACTACTTTTTTTTTTTCCAAAATTGGACTTGATTTTTGGAAACAAGGTAGAAGATTGATACCAAAACCAATAAACTAATAGGTGGAAGTATGTGTGTATAAACTTAATTTTCAAAAACCAAAAACTTATCAAACGGTGACTTAATATTTTGAGTTAAATTTTTTAGTTAGTAAAAATAGTTTTAGAGACCATTTATAAAGTTTAATCCAATCATAAGGATCAAATAAAACTTTGGGAAAAATACACTTTTGGTCCCTAAGGTTTGGGTTAAGTGACACTTTGGTCCCTGAGTTTTCAAACTCAACAAAAATACCCCTGAGGTTTGAGATAAGGAGCACTTTGGTCCCTGCCGTCAATTTTTCTGTTAACTTCTAACGGTGGCTGACGTGACACTATTATTTTAATAATAAAAAAAATATTTTTTATTTTTTTAAATAAAAAATATTAAAAAAAATAAAATATTAATATATTTTTTTTTATTCTTTCTCCCTTTCTCTCTCTTCTTCTTCATCTCCTCCATCTTCTCCCTCCTTCTTCTTCTTCCTATCTCCGGCGATTGATTTTTTTTTTCTTCTTCTCTTCTTTCTTCTTCTCTTCTTTTTCTTCATTGATTTTTTTTAAAAAAAAATAATAAAAAGAGAGAAAGAGGAAGGTCCGTTTCCCGCCGGAGAAACGGAAACGTCTTCAAGATCCTTTTCTTCTTCATCACTAACTTGAGAAGAAGCTTTCTACGACCTGGCGACGTCACCATACTTCTCTGAAACTGCTTTCAAGAGTGAAGACTGTCCCCACAAACCAACACGGGGTCCTTTTAGCATGCTTTGTCCTCACTCACATGCTTCCTAGGAAAATTCCTAGGAGGTCACCCAACATAGAACTTCTCCAAGCCAAGCACGCTTAACTTCAAAGTTCTTATAATTGAGCCACCGAAAAGGAAGGTGCACCTTGTTGGTATAGGTAGTATCTATCAATTCTTTATCTATCAATTCTTTTAAGCTTATCTTGACCATACTTTCATGTCCTCAGGATCCCTCTTATTCGGATGTGGTATCAGATCCTAAGGCCCCGACATTTCCCTACGACCTGGCGATGTCACCATACTTCTCTGAAACTGCTACCAAGAGTGAAGACTGTCCCCACAAACCAATATGGAGGTCACCCAACATAGAACTTCTCCTAGCCAAGCACGCTTAACTTCAAAGTTCCTATGATTGAGCCACCGAAAAGGAAGATGCACTTTGTTGGTATAGGTAGTATCTATCAATTCTTTTAAGCTTATCTTGACCATACTTTCATGTCCTCTGGATCCCTCTCATTCGGATGTGGTATCGGTTCATTCATGTACCCCTCCTAACCTCAGGCGTCACAGGAAACGTCTCTTTCACGCTTGACAACCCTGCCGTCGGAGAAGGACGAGACCGCGCTGTGAGGGGACGGTTGGCGACACATGTCAGCGATGTCAAGCGCAGGGTGTGGATTTCGCGGCAGAAAAGGTGAACAAATCGACGGGCTTCTTGGGTTTGTGAGAAAGATCGGCCGGTTTGGAGGGAAGCGTTAATCCCAAGCCGAGTAGAAGGCTTGTATTAGAAAGATCATCAAAACCCATCTGGGATGTGTGAGAGTTTTGAAGGGATGTGGTTTGTGGGATTTGGAGAGGAAGGGATGGGGAGGTTTAAGAAGAGGGAAATGGAAATGGAGGGAATGGGTTGGTGGTGGAGGATTAATAATCAAAGGAAAGAATGAGACAGACGAATCTTTGGCATTGGGTGAAAAAATTATGAGAGACGAATCAAAGGAAAGAATGGGAGGACCTCCCTCCTCCCTCCCTCCTCTTTCTCTCTTTTTATTCTTTTTTTTAAAAAAAAAATTAGTGAAGAAAAAGAAGAGAAATAAAAAAAAAAAATTCAGTCCCCGGCGGCGGCGAGCGGTGGCCGTCGGTCGCCGGAGATAGGAAGAAGAAGAAGGAGGGAGAAGATGGAGAAGATGGAGAAGATGAAGAAGAAGAGAGAGAAAGGGAGAAAGAATAAAAAAAATAATAAAATATTAATATTTTATTTTTTTTAATATTTTGTATTTAAAAAATAATAATAATAATTTTTTTTATTAAAATAATAGTCTCACGTCAGCAACCGTTAGAAGTTAACAGAAAAAATGACTGCAGGGACCAAAGTGCTCCTTATCTCAAACCTCAGGGGTATTTTTGTTGAGTTTGAAAACTCAGGGACCAAAGTGTCACTTAACCCAAACCTCAGGGACCAAAAGTGTATTTTTCCCTTAAACTTTTAAATCAAAAAGTGAAACAACGCTCTTATAAAGACTACATTAAAAATAATAATAATAAAATTAGAGGAAAGAAATTGAAATTAATTCTATGTAATATTGATAGAGATTATAATCAAGAAAAATTTTAATGTATATTTTTCAATACCTACCAATGCCAAGATATTTCAGATTTTGATACAATTTTAGTTCTTAAATTTTTATTTGGTCTTTAAATTATTTGATCTATTTAGGATGTTTCAATTTAGTTTTAGCTTTTTTTTTAAGACAAATAAACTTCATTGAATTAACATAAAGTCATATTTATTACTAATCTATTCCAGTCATTCTAAATTGTCCATGCTCCCACACAAATCATATCAAATAAATCATTCGACATGTTCTTTGCTAAGGTTAATCCATCGATCTTGGATTTGCATAGTATGATTTATCTCCATTTTAAAATGTGGGAAAACAACCGTTCAAATTTGCTTTGCTCTTACCCATCTAAACAATGCATGGTAGTTGATTCTGGCTTCTTCCTATATACTAAGCGGAATGAGGTAATATCCATTTTGGTAGGGATACAATCATGAAAAGATACATAAGTGTGATTTTTTTTTTTTTTTTTTTTTGAGAAGCATACCTTCATTAGAATAAAGCGGCATCACAAATCAGTACATCAGAGATTTCACTAGGCCACTCTTCAAGCCAAACATAATCAAAATAAGAAAAAGACAAACTAGCTAGAGCATGTGCCACTTTGTTTCCCTAGCGTGGTGTAAACAGAACCTTGCCACATTTATTTTAATTTGTATCATTAACCTATTTTCTATTTCTGAGTGCTTTTAATTATGTTACAAAACACTACTTATATCCTTAGCGTTAATTTTAAGTCGTTCCACCTAATGACTTTATTTGTTAAAAAAATAAATAAACAAAATCTTCGAAAATCTTTCAAATTTAATTGAGTCCTATTGGTCATTCATTCTTAATCTATCCAACTGATACTTAGATCACCGCCACTCATTCAAATTTTAATAAATACAGTGTTATATATATGTTTGATTCCACGCATTAGTTTCATTTTAATCTTATATACTTTCAAATATTTGTTTTAGTTTTCAAATTTCAAATACTTCAAATAAATTCCTAAACTTTATATACATAAAGACTATTCTAATGACTGTCCTTGATTTTTAATTGATCATTTTTAAAGAAAAGAAGCCAATTTTCTTTCTTTTCTTTTCTTTTTTTTTTTTTATGAAATATGAAACTTAATCCTAGTTTGTATAGTTTTTAATATTTGCCCATTTGAGCATCTCCATCAAATAAATATACAAAGCCATATCTATGCAATGTTTTGTCAAATAATTCTTAAAATATTAACTATATCATAAAGAAAATGGTTATTTATGCAAAATTAAAGGGTTAGAATAGAATATATAAAAATTTAGAAATGAAAATAAAGTACATTAAAGAAAAAAAGTTCAAGAAATTAAAATAAACTTTAAATATGAAAATAACTTAACTAAAAGAAGAAGGCGACGAGGCGGCTTTCGATATAAAGCAGAAACTGACCAAGTTTTTTGGAAGATGACAAAAAAAATAATAATAATAAAATAGAAAGATTTATAATAATAATTTTTTATTATTATTATAATTATATATTTAATAATTTATTATTATATATATTTATTGCTATCGAGTATCGTATCTATACTCTCACGTGGATTGTTGCATTGATTGCCTCGAATTTTGCAATAATAGGGATAATGAAAGGGAAAGGAGAAATAACAAATTCTAAAATCAGTTCCAATTTTTGGTAAAATAGCATTTTCAATTTTAGTCCGGATATTTTCAAATATTCAATTTTTGTTTACGTACTTTCAATAGATATAAATTTAGTTCTTACTTAAATTCATGGTTAACTCTGTACTATTGACATTCCTGCAATTATTATTATTATTTTTGTTATAGGTAATCCTGACCATTCCAGAATTCAAGGATAAAGCAAGACAGCACAGCACCCAAGACATGATCGAGAGGTGGATCCTGAAGGAAAGACAAACTTCCCCTCCGAAGGATAGGACAGCTCATGCTCGAGGCGACCACTCAGGTGGGTCGAGTCTCTCCACCTCTGCTTGGTCCCTAGAATCTTTGGTTACCCCGATTCAACCTGGTTCGGTCCGGATCAATCTGGAGATGCTTAGAAACCCTAAGGCAGGAAAAGATATATAAACCCTTCTTCGTCACTGAAGAAGAGATCCAAAACTCTACTCCTGAACTCTCTCCTCTTACTCTTGCTCTCTTGTTTTTCTCATCTGACTCCTTGTTGACTTAGGCATCGAAAACGGTGTGGCTAGCACCCACACCGGTGTGCAGATTTTCCTTGTCTTGCAGGTCACTTCTTTCCCTCCTCAAACAAATTCACTACTAGTGTCACGTGGAAGTCGGGCTGAGGGCTTAGCCAAATTTGACCATCAACAATTTTATCAATTTAAAAAAAAAATTTTAATTAACAATAGATACGATTCTAGGATAAATTGAATGTACAATGACCAGAATTGGACATTTGAAAGTACGAGGATTACAATAAAATAATATTCAAAGTATATGGACCAAAATAATATTTTAATCTTTAATTTTCTATTTTTACGTTTTTACTTATTTTTAAAAATTTTAAATTTATTGATAAATTTGTTCTCAAAATTGAACATTTTTAATACCTAGACTATAAAAAAATTTCTATTGCATTCTTGATTGTTTAATTTTATGTATGATAAGTATATGTTATTAATTCTATTACCTATTGATTTTACTACTCAAGAATGGCATAGCATGTCGTGACAACTTAAAGTGTATAATTCAATCGAGTGGGCTCTACATAGTTTGTGAATATCCTTGATGAAGTTGAATAGAAATGGGAGTAATATGCGACATAGAGGAAACTTCCCATTGTCAATCTTAAGCCTAATCTTTTAGGCCCCGTTTGATAACCATTTGGTTTTTGGTTTTTGGTTTTTGAAAATTAAGCTTAGAAATTCTACTTCCCCCTATAAGTTTATATGTTTTGCTAATACTTTTCTTTCCTTGTTTTTAAAAACCAAGCAAATTTTGAAAACTAAAAAAAGTAGTTTTCAAAAACTTGTTTTTGTTTTTAGAATTTTGCTAGGAACTCAAATGTGTCATTGACAAATATGAAAACCATGGTAGTAAAATTGGAAGAAAACAAGCCAAATTTTCAAAAACCAAAAACCAAAAACCAAATGGTTATCAAACGGGGCCTTAATATTTAATTTTTGTTCGAATATTTTTTAATATTTTCATATGTAAATCCATAATTTAATGTTACAAGGTTTCAATTTGATCCCTGCGATTTAAATCCTAATATAGTTTGATATTACATAGTCATATAATTAAAAAGAAAACATAATTTAAACTTATTGTCTCGTAAATTAAAAAAAAAATGCATGTATTTTTTGTGTTAGTTCAAGAACATGAACTTCTAACACGAGAATATACACACCTTCATCGGTTAAACTATACTCAGGTTGGTGCATATACTCAACACGGTAACGACTTTTAATCAATTAAATTGAATCTCTTTAAAATTATAAGAACCAAATTGAAACTTTTAAAATCACTAGACATACAGACAAAATTAGTAATATATTCTAAAAAGTACAAAGACATCGAGAACCCTGACATCTCCACACACGTTCTCGGCCAGATTAGTTGAAATACACGCAAAAACAAATCATGGGATATTAAAAACTATAATATTACTAAATTGAGAGGGAGAAAAAACATAGGAAAGGAAAGTGTAGAAAAAAAAAATCATTTTCTAGGAAAGAAAAACACAGAATTCCAATAGGAGACATGTTGGATTGGAGGGAAAATGGAGCTGCTATTTTCTTCCCAACCAAACAGCCATTTTGGCAAAAAATTTGAAGGGTCAATCATCAGAAAAAATAAATAAAAATGAAATGAAATAATTGCAATAATGTGCTTTGGATTCCATCCGCGTGGAGCATTATGGCCATGGAAATTAAATAAACGACAGAATGAGACAGTATTATGGGGTCTATATTTCATTGTCCTTGTTTCTTTTTTCTTTTCAGGTTAAATTTGTAATTTTCCCTCCCACGTTCGTGTGAATTATCGATTTCAATTCTATTTTAGTTCGTAAACTCTTACAAAATTCTCAAATTTGATCCTTCATCCTCTATTTCGATTCAAAGCTTATACAATTAGTTAAATGTTGATGTGACGTATTTGTTAATCTAACTCGTGATGGAAATAATGAGTGAGATAGAGGAGTAAACAGACATAATAAAATATGACTAGTTTTTTAATTTGATCTAAAAAAATAATTGATTTAGATCTCATTTTCGTTTATAAACTTTTTAATTTGTTTTGTTTTTGGTCATTGAACTTTGAAGCTATTCATTTTGGATTCTAAACCTTTAAATTTATTCTATATTGGTTCTTGAACTTCCAAATTTTATATATTTTAATCTTTGAAGAACTTCTAAAGAAGTAATCATTTTCATCTTTCACTATATTATTTTGCTTCTAACAAATGGATACCATCACTTTGAATTTTGTACATGTTTAATGTTTTAAAGTAAATATGTATTGAAGCCACAACGATAGATTAGTGATTAACTTGAACAAAAGTTCACTTTTCAAGTCGGCTGACAAAGAAAGAAAAAAGGGGTGGAAAAATAATGATAAGAATTGAAATAGTTATGTTCATGAAACATTATTAGCCAACATTTCTTAAAGTTCATGAACTAGAACAAAATGAAGGAAAATGTTTGGTTGCATACCATCATATGTAGGGGAAATTTCTAATACTACGGTAGTACATACTTCTTTCATTTAGCATTTGACATGTCATTTAATGAAATTTAATGATATAATATTTTATTCCATGAGTCTCACATCATCCTTAAATGATTATTTCATGGCAAACAATAAATAGAGGTATTGGTACTGCAAATTTTCTTTAGATATGTAGGGCCCGTTTGGTAACGTTCTCGTTTCTTGTTTCTGTTTCTTCATTTTTAATAAAGAAAAATAGAATTTCATGACCCTAACACCTATACATTCAATAATAATAAACCTATATTCTTATTTATGTTTGGAAAAAATTGGAAACAAGAACAAAAAAGGAGAAACTAGTTTTAGTTGTTCCCAAAAGTTCTATACAAATTTTGGGAGTGTTTCTAAAAAATGAGAAACAAGAAACATACATAGTTATTAAATACTTAAATTTCTTAATAAAATTGGAAACAAGAAACAAGAAACGAGAACGTTACCAAACGGACTCGTAGGGATCTCCCTACATACCACCAGTAAAATGTTGACAATTAGTAGAGATATTTTTTTTTTCATTTTCTACCTTTCTTTTTCTTAGTTGTCAGAATTTTAATGAGGTATGTAGAGAGATCATTACCTATCGGTATGCAGTCAAATATTGTTCTAAAATAAATTTGTAAGTTATTAGACTAAACTAATATTAAAATTTTATGTTATTGTTATTTTAAATATTTGCTTGAAAATTTACAAGGATAAAGACATAAAACTGAAACATGGTCACATGTGAACACATTAAAGATAAAATTATATATATATTGGGAAAATTACCTTTTCAGCCTCTGAGTTTTGAGGAATATGTCTTTGGTTTCTGTCTTCCTGATTTTTCAAAATGGACATTTTTAGTCATTGAATTTTGAGAAATATGTTTAAAAGGTACCTAAGTTTTCAAAATGAACCTTTTTAGCCCCAAAATTTTGAGAAATAAATTTAAAAGACCCCATTATTTTTTTAAAGTTTTAAATTAATTTTGATTGTTATTATTTTTTAATGTTGAATGGTATTTTAAATTTAAAAAATTTTAAAAAATAATATGAGAGACTTTTAAACCTATTTCTCAAAACTCAAAGACTAAAAAAATTCATTTTAAAAATATAAAGACCTTTTAAACTTATTTCTCAAAACTCAAAAACTAAACTGGTCAATTTTGAAAACTCAGAAACCAGCCGCATCTACCCTTCAAAACTTAGGGACCAAAAAGGTATCTTTCCCATATATATTTCATTCTTTAATATTTTTGAGAAATGAATATAATACTAAAATCATTTTTTACAATAGATAGTTTTTTTTTTTTTTTTTTTTTTCTAAAAACTGAAAATTGGAAAAAGAAAATACTATTAGAACATAAAAGAAACGTTAAAGTGTATAGAGAAATGTGTAAAATTAGTTTTTTTTTTTTTTTTTTTTTTTTTTTTTTTGAGTACTGAAATGTGTAAAATTAGTTGTGGTGTGAGAAGAGTTCCATATTGATGCAATTATTAGAATATAAACAAATAATGGGTCGTTGTCCGTACGTCCCTTCGCCAATCACGGGATCACGTCTTCTGACTTTATCGATATCTTACGATTTCATTAAATATATATATATTTAAATAAAGTGTCCTATTTCTTTCTTGGTTAAATTACAAATTTTATTCACCCCCACAAAGTTTCAATTTAATTAGTCAACATGAATATAATTCAATTGGTATAAAGTTTGTATTAATGATTAA
The DNA here is from genome assembly GCA_017139565.1 of Luffa aegyptiaca. Classification (NCBI taxonomy): domain Eukaryota; kingdom Viridiplantae; phylum Streptophyta; class Magnoliopsida; order Cucurbitales; family Cucurbitaceae; genus Luffa; species Luffa aegyptiaca. The sequence continues at coordinate 41,545,924 of CM029402.1, read as the reverse complement.
GAAATTTGTGGTTCAAATTCTCCACTTCACATGTTATAAAAAAAAAAAATCAATTTAATTACTGTGGTTTTATGAGCTTTAATTTGGTTTCCATATTTTAGGTTTAACTTTATTTTGATTTATATAATTTTAAAAACTTCAATCTAGTTCTTATGATTTGACATGGATTGATTTTGTAAGGATGGAAAGTAAGAATTCAAAGGTGTGTTTGGTTGGTGATGTGAAAATAAATATTTGAAAACAAGAGATTCAATGAAAACAAAGTTATATATAGAGATGCCCATTTGTCCCTCGGACACGGAATCCCGTCGGACCCGTCCCTAATGAGGTGAGGAATCCCCGTTTAAGCGGAGAATGAGGGAGGGAGTTAGAGAAAAAAAAAAATTCTCGCGAGCAACACGGGGATGGGGATGGGAAATGTATTCCCCATCCTCGTCCCCGTTTCCCGCCTCATTTACTTTTTTTTTTAATAATAATAATTATTATTATAATTTCTCTATATATATAAATTTAAAGTTTTATTGTTAATGATTTAGAAAATTGGATATGGTTGAATTATATGGTTTAAACATTCGAATTATTATATGTATAGATAATTAAATAGTTTGGTATGAAATATTATTTTGTTTCTAATAAGAGATTTAAGAATTTTTTTTTTCTTTAAAAAGAGATTTTTTTTTTAAGGAAATTAACTATTTAAATGAAGAATTTTTGTGAATAATTAGCTATCTAATTGAAAATTAATGAATATTTTTGATACAAACTATTTGAAAATTTATCAAAAGAATTATTTGTTTTTCAATGAAGACAAAAAAAAATGTGGAATAATTACCCGAGGGGAAACCCGCCCATTCCCCGCCAAATTTAATGGGGAATTTCATGGGGATGGATATTGAAATGGGGGGTGGGGAAGAAGACGGAAAAGTCATCAAAATAGTGTTTGGTAAATTTCAATTTTAAATTAGAAAAAACTAATTGCGGTGTTTGGTAAATTAATATTACACCGGTGTGACTTAATATTATAACTACTAAAATAGGCTTATTATTTCAATTATTTTCATGTTAACATTTAATTTATAATTTATTATAAGATAATTATTGAAAATTTTATATGATATAAACCGCGTTTAATTATGTTTAACTAATCTTCTTCTCAAAAAAAAAAATTATGTTTAACTAATCTAAATTATCTGATAAAAATTTAAGAAACCTAATTGTCATAAAAATTAAATTGATCAAAATTTTACTAACAAAAGAGAGAATAGAGGTAAAAAAAATATTTAGGCCCCGTTTGGGGTTGATTTTGCAGACGAAAAAAGTGATTGTAGATCAATTTTAATCGTTTTTTGTGTTTGGTTAAACTGATTCTTTAATAATCTAGAGAAAATCAATTTTTGAATCACGTTGGTTTGCAAAAGCTGTTGAGAGTAGCTCTAGGATTTAGATTTTCGGAAAATCTAGTGTAACTAACAAATATTTATTTATTTTTTTTTTTTTTTGAAAAATCTTAAAATTCTTTTTTTATCCTTCCATATTTTAGGTTTTCAAATATTATTATTCACAATCTATCTCATCTTATCTCATTTCATTCTTTTTATTTTTAAATTTAATTGGTTGCTTCTAAATTTATTTTTCTTACTTTTTTTTATTTAAACTAAAATTAGATTTTTTTTCAATTTACTTAACGTAAACAAAATATAATTTATAAAATAAATGATATAAAGTTACCTAATTATCTTAGGAATGTTTTCAATGTAAATATTAATGCAATCTCATGCTAAATTGAAATATGTCTATTTTGGTCATTATACCTATTTCATAACAATTTAATATTAATTTACCAAACACTGTAACTTGACTTCCTATGTTTAAATCTGAAATTTACCAAACACTAATTTACTTCTTATGGAAGCTGATTTTCTTAAAAGCATAGCTGACAGCAATTATTTTAAAAGCTACAGCAACCCTAAACTAAGCCTTAGAAAGATAAATTTGAGATTTGTAAACCGTTAGACAAGTGGCAGATTTTTGGAAAAGCTAAATCTAAAAGCGGGTATCAATTAGCTTTTGTCTAGAGTAAATTAAAAAGTGATTGTCCATAGATTAATAAGGGTCCATTTGGAATACATTTTAATTTAAATGTTTTTCAAGAATGCATTTTTTAAAAAATATTTTGTACAAAATTTTTTTAGAATTTAAACACTCATATGTTTGGTTGCATTTCCTTATATGTGTTTTTATACACAAGATATTGTATACTAAAGACTATTTTCAAAAAAGTTGGTTTCAAGTGTTTCTCTCAAAATGATTTAGGGTGTGTTTGGTTTAACTTTTTAAGTGTTTAATTTTGAAAAAAACTCATTTTGAAAAAATTTCAAGTGTTTGGCAACCACTAAAAATGACTTATTAGAAAATGAGATTGATAAATAAACCATTCTGGGAGAAACACTTGAAACCAACTTTTTAGAAAATTAAAGATTCTTTAGTATACAATTATTTGTGTACAAAAACACATATGAGAAAATGCAACCAAACATATGGGTGTTTAAATTCTAAACCATTTTTATACAAAATGTTTTTTAAATAATGCATTCTTGAAAAACATTTAAATTAAAATGTATTCCAAGCAGACCCTTATTTGCCAATTTCATTTTCTAATAAGTCATTGTTAGTGGTTGCCAACCACTAGAAATATTTTTAAAATGATTTTTTTTTCAAAATTAAACACTTAAAAAGTTAAACAAAACACACCCTAAATCATTTGTTTTACCAAACAACCTAGGCGGTTAAGATTCTCCCACAATTGCTTTTTATGTCGCAACCACAACCCCTGGAATTTAACCAAAAAAATTTGCATTATGAAAATTTAAAGGGTTGTTTGGTAGGCAATATGGATTCTCTTTTATGTTTTAAGATTCACTTAATTCAAGATGTGTTTTTGAATTTTTTTAAAACTTGTATAATATCATGCATTATAAACTATATGTTATTGTAAATAATAATTATATAAAATTTATAACATATAATATATAACATGTTTATAGTTTAATTGATAATAGTTTGTCTAAAAAAATATACGGCAAATTGCAAAAACCACCCATGAAATATGTTTCAATTGTAAAAATTAAGCTGCTAAAGCGAGCTTAGCTTAGCGGTAATTGGCATGTACATTCGACCATGAGGTCAGAGGTTCAAATCCCTCCACCCCCGAATGTTGATGTACTCAAAAAAATTAGATCCTCCAACTTTCATAAACGCTTTCTAAAAAAAAAGAAAACTTTCATAAACGAAAAAAAATTAATCCTTAAACTTTGGAAAAATAGAAACGTTTTACTCACTTCTTTCTTGCCCCTCTGTTTCTGTTTTTAAAAATCGATGGTTGTTTCCAGTTTGTTCTTCGTCGAATCGAAGCTTCATGTGGTTCCCTTCCTGTAATTTGCATACCAAATTTTCGCAAATTGAAAATAGAGAGAGATGAGGAAAAATACGAACGAAACAGTGAAATGGATTTTTTTTTTTTTTTTTATATAATCAAAGTTTGAGGAATTAATTTTTTACCATCTGAAAGTTTAAGGATTAATTTTTTTTTTTTCATTTATGAAAGTTTGGTGGATCTAATTTTTCCTTTCCAAAGTTTAATGGTCTAATTTTTTCCTTTATAAAAGCTTAGGGGATAATTTTTTTTCATTTATGAAAGTTTGAGGGGTTAACTTTTACAATTGAAAATTTAAGAGTGTAATTGTAACAATCACCATATTTCAGGGTGGTTTTTGCAATTTGTCAAAAAATTTATTAGATTTTTCTAATAGATTAAATAAAAATTTATACAAAATTTATATTGAATAAACAAAAATGTTAAATTATAAGTTTAGTCTCTCAATTTTTAGGTTTATATATATATATATATATATATTGAGATGGAGGTTGGTATCTAATATGTTCTTGAACTTTAAGAAAAATATTTCAAATTTATATTTTGTATCCGATAGGTCTCTAACCTCTAAAAGTGTTTGCTACATCCTTAAACTTTCAATTTTGTGTCTAACATATTCAAGTCTAACATTTTTTAAAATTAAATAGACCTAATTAGCCATCAAATTGAATTTTGTGTCTAATAGAACCATAAAATTTCAATTTAGTATACAATAGTTCCAAAAAATTCAAGAAATGCTAATTAGGTCAAAGGACATATTAAACCCAAAATTAAAAGTTCAAAGACCCTATTAAATCGAAAGTTTATGGACCTATTGAATACTCAGAATTTATTAGACACAAAATTGAAAATTCAATAACATATTATAAACTTTTTAAAAAGTTCAACCACTTATTAGACGCATATCTGAAAGTTCATATCCTAAATTTTCATTTAGGAAAAAAAAATGAAGAGGAGGATCAATTAATTGGAGAAAAAGGTTTATTTTATTTTTATTTTATTTATTTAAAGATCAAATAGGGTTTTGAAAGGGTTACTGTTGTGAAACAGGAATTTGAGGCCCCGTTTGGTAACGTTCTCGTTTCTTGTTTCTTGTTTCCAATTTTATTAAGAAATCTAAGCATATAATAACTATGTATGTTTCTTGTTTCTCATTTTTTAGAAACACTCCCAAAATTTGAATAGAACTTTTGGAAACAACTAAAACTAGTTTCTCCTTTTTTGTTCTTGTTTCCAATTTTTTCCAAACATAAGTAAGAATATAGGTTTATTATTATTGAATGCATAGGTGTTAGGGTCATGAAATTCTATTTTTCTTTATTAAAAACGAAGAAACGGAAACAAGAAACGAGAACGTTACCAAACGGGCCCTGAATTGCACCCACCAGATTTGTCTTTTTCCCCATACACTACATGTGTAAAGGGTACCCAAAATTTACTTAACATACGCCAAATACCCAAAACTGAAAATTCATTAGATATAAAATTGTTTAATAGATTTGTGAACTTTCAATTTTGTGTTTAATAAGATCCTAACACATTCGATATTTTTAAAAACTAACCAACCTATTAGATATAAAATTGAATTGGGTAAAATACCTTTTTGGTCCCTCATGTTTCGGGTTCGTTTCTAATAGGTCCCTAGGTTTCAAAATCGGACAATCAAGTCCCTACTGTTTAGGAAATACTTCTATTGAGTCCCTCCACCGTTAATTTTTTTAACGGTGCTGACGTGGCAACTAAAAAAAATAAAATATTAATTTTTAATTAAAAATAAATAATATAATAATAAATTAAAAATTAAAAAAAAAAAGAAAATTTTCTCTTCTCTCTCCCCGATTCCCCCGTTCTTCTCCCTCTCCCTCCTCTTCTCTCTCTTTCCTTCATCTTCTTGGCAACCATGACCGCCGTCGTCCTCCAATACCGTCACCGCCCCCTTCTTTTTTTCTCTTCTTCTCCCTTTCCCTCCTCTCCACCGTCACCGCCCTCCAACACCGTCACCGCCCCTTCATCTTCTCAGCACCATTTACATCTCCCCCCTCCTTCCTCTTCTCTCCCCTTCCCCCATCCCCAAAATACAAATCTTCTTTTCTTCCTCAACAAACACTCACAGAGCAGCAAAAAAGAAAAAACAAACGAAATTTAAACGAAATCGATTTTTGGAATCTCAATCTCCACTGTGCACCAGCAAATCAAACGAAATAAAACCCAAGAAGGCGAAGAAGAACGCGAAAGAGGGGGAAGACGAAGGCGAAGGGAGGGAAGCGTGGATGCTATGCCGGAGAGAGGAGTCTTCATGCGTGCGAAGAAGCGGTGCTGCGGGAGACGACGTCGGCGCTCGAGAGACGAGTTCCACGAGCCTCTGGCTGCCAACGGAGAAGACGAACGAGGGAGAGAGAGAGCGGCGGTGTGGCTCGGGCTAGGGCTGCAACTACAACGACGGTGATGCGGTGGGCTGGGCTACCGACGGGAAGAAGAAACCGAGAGAGTGAGGGAGGTACTGCTGAGATGAAGAACGAGAGAATGGGGGGTCTGGCGGCTGGTTCACGAAGGCGGCGCTGGAGGAGGGTTTCGGGTGGGGGAGAAAGAGGAAAGAGAAGGTGAAGGAGAGACGAGGGTTTCGGGTGGGGGAGAAGGAGGAGAGAGAGTGATTTCTTTTTTTTTTTTTTTAATTTAATTTTAAAATTTAAATTATTATTTTATTTATTATTTAAATTTAATTAAAAAACTATTATTTTATTATTTTTTAACTGACACGTCAGCACCGTTATTGCCACGTCAGCACCGTTAAAAAAATTAACGGTGGAGGGACTCAATAGAAGTATTTCCTAAACAGTAGGGACTTGATTGTCCGATTTTGAAACCTAGGGACCTATTGGAAACGAACCCGAAACATGAGGGACCAAAAAGGTATTTTACCCAATTGAATTTTATGTCTATTGCAATTTTATATATATCTAACAAGACTGTGAATTTTAAAAAAATGTCGAAGGTACAAAATTGAAACTTGAAGGACTTATTGGACACAAAAGTGAAATTTAAGGACCTATGATATACTTTTTAAGTTCAGGGACCTATTGCACAAAAAATTGAAAAGTTTGAGGACCTATTTGACACTTTTTAAAGTTCAGGAACCAAACTGATACAACCCTGAAAGTTTAGGGACTAAATTTGTAATTTAACATTTTTATTTTTAATAATTAGAAAATATGTTAGTTAAAATTTCTCTATATCATTCAAGATCACACGATTTTGCATATATCGTCACTTATAAGTGGTAAGTTTAATTCACCTCTACACGTGTACTCTTTTTTAAGATATATAAACGTAAGCAAAAGCCAAAACGAGTATAGCTTAGTGGTAATTGGCATGTAACTTCGACCAAGAAATCAGAGGTTTGAATCTCCCACCTCAAGTGATGTTGAACTAAAAAAAACAAAAGTTAATGAAAGTGTTTTAGTTTTAGTTTTTTTTTTTTTAATAAATGATAATAGATTTGAACGTTGATGTCTTAATTAATTAAATTATACTAGTTGAATTATGTTTAAATTGAAAAAATATTTTTAATTTAGAAAGGAAAATTATTGAAACATTTTTTTTTATTTTATTTTTAAATCGATTCATTTGTGGAGTTGAATCCTTGCAAACATTTTTTTTTAAAAAAAAACAAATAAATAAATAGTTACTATTGTTATCTTCTAAACTTCGGAAAAACCACATGAAAAGTTTGAATTTAGTTAGGAAAAAAAAATCTTTTATAAAGTTGGGGACTATGACTAATTGTGTTTAATATCTAAGGGTCCATGACTTTTTTGTCTCCCGAAGTGATTTTGAAATGATTAAAATCATTTTTTTCATATTCAAAATCAGTACTTCAAAACATGTCTTTAATAATTCAAAATCAATTTTGATAACATAAAAGTCACATTTAAAAGTGCAAAATCAAACATGAACTTGATATTGAATAATTAAAGATATGTTTCAGGATGATTTTAAACATGTTAAAAGTGATTTTAACCATTTTAAAATTGCTCTCAAACATGCTAATAAACTTTTTTGTTAGGTATTCTTGAAGGGATATCCATCTACCGAGTAGCCTATACTCAATGAGAGTCTAATTGCTCACTCTCATTGTATAGATCACTTTAAAGACTCGATAAAATAGGTCAATAATGAAATTATGTTATATTATTAGTATGTGGCCCACACAAAATTCTAATAATTTCATCAATTTCAATAATAATAATAATAGCGAGGAAATAAGTTGACAAAAATCATCCCTACAAAATATTTTTTTTTTTGGTTTAAATCTTATTTTAGACTATAAATTTTAATGTTTATTCAATCCTTCATCTCTTAAATTCAAATATTATGTTTTAGTTCATAAGCCTTCAATAAAATTATTTTAATCTCGAGAATACTTAATCTTGAATAAACTATTTAAGATACATCTTTTATTCATTTATATAATGATAATAAAAAAATATGTGCAAACAACTCTACGAAAATATGTAGATTTCGTGGGTTAGATATTGGAATTTTCAAATGAATTTGATCCCCTAAACTAATATAAAAAAAGTATCAATCACTAACTCATATTTATTTTCGAATTTCAACGTAGCATAGATCCTCGTTGAAGTCGTCCCAACTTCCAATCTAGGAAAGTCAGCATTTTTACTATGTATAGACGCTATAACTTTTATGTGATTTAGAAAAATGAACAACATAATTGAACCATTTTTATATATAAAGAAAATTCCAAAATTGGGTCTAAAATGGACCCATTAGAAACAAGTCATGGGTGAAAGAATCAAAATTCTCATGTTCCTCCAAAGCTAAAAACACCAAATAATAATAATAATAATAATAATAATAATAATAATAATAATAATAATAATAAAATAAAAAAAATAAATTAGAAAAAGAAAAGCATTATTTGTAATGTAAATTATCCAATTTGTCCCATCTGAATTCGGCGCACATGGTCGTAGGTCCAAAAGCCAATATGTCACCTTCCTCAATATTTTCCTTTTACTATCATATAATATAATTAAACTAATAACATTACTTTAATATTTCTTAAAATATTACTATGTGCTAATTTTGATCTTCAACTCATTTTATTGTCTTTAAAATTTTAAAAATTATCCAATCTTAATCATCCCATTATTTATATAGTAAAACTTAGACATATGATCAAACCAAAACAATCTAGTTTCAAAGTCCAAATTATAACAAATACTAGAGTTTATGTTAAATTACAATTTGAATCCCTATGTTTTAACCTTAATTTTAATTTGACCTCATGCTTCTGAAGTTTCATTGTTGTTCTTCTTATATTTTGATTGAAGTTTATTTGGAGTCATTTTTAAGGTGTAACAGAAGTCTACAAGGTTAAATGTTTGGATCTCCATATCTACATGTTGTTGAACTAAAAAAAGAAAATCTAATGAGACAAGTTATTTATGCTTATATGAGAAATGGACTGTGAAATTTTATTTTAATGACATAACGATCTGGCAAGTCATATCAAGTTAAAAGAAAATATGAATTTGAGTTAGGTTTTGAAATATCATTTTGATAAAAAAATTGGTGGAAACAAAAAAGAATATGATTGTCTATGTTTTTAAATGTTAGCATTGTTTGATGGACTTTTATCACTCTTCGAGAAATAAATAACTTATCATGTTATATTTTTATTGATTCTCGTCTCGTCAATGGTATCGACATCTAATCAATTTAATTTTTTTTAATGGAATGAAATCTTTCTAATTCACAAGGAGGGATTAATGAAAAGAAAAAGAAAAAAACTTCTTATATCAAGAAATTGAAACGTGGAAGTTCCATGTTTCTATCAAAACTAAAGGTTAATTACTTGAAGTTCATGTCGTTTAAATCCTACTTTGATTTATAATAATTTATATTTATTTCATTTGGTAGTTTAATTAATCTCTCTCATATTCGAAAATATTTTGTTTGAATCCTTAATTAATTTGGCATAAAAAATATATATTGACCATTATGGTAATTTTTTCATTAATTATTAATCTAAATTCGTATTATAAGTGGCTTCAAATACTTGTTTACATAGATATATAATTCATCGGGTAAATGGATAAAATGTGTCCAAATTTATGTGAAATAATTTATAAAGAAAAAACAATGATAACAACAAAAAAGAAAAAGGAAAAAAAAACAATTTTATACAAAACGTAGAGACTAAAACAATAAACAATTTTTATGTGTCAAAGTTGAATTGAAGGTGTGTTTGGGGTTGATTTTAGAAGGATTGAAAGTGATTATTGTAAAAGAATTTTAATTTAACTGTTTTGGATGTTGGATAAAACTGATTTTTAATAATTTAAATACAATCACATTTTAGATACTTTTATTCGCAGAATGTGGTAAAGAGATCGCTTTTGAAAATAGCTTCCCGTATAATTTGTCATCTCTTTTAAGAGATTTTAGAAAATTACTATTATATCATTTTCTAGTTAGCTTATGCAATGATGCATTTGTCGTGATATGGTTAATGCCCCTAGTTGGTAATTTGGCAGCAAGTCTTTTATTTTTATTTTTCTAAAATAAGATGTCATATGTTTTTTTCATTATTTTCAAGTCACGATTACAAACCAACCTTTTATTATCCAATTAGTAAGTTTTAAATTTGATAAAACTTATGAGTCCGTAGGACGGTTTTATGAGTCCCATAAGTCTGTTGTCACCTCGATAGGATCAAGGTTTTGTGTGGAATATAATTCTTGCAAATTAGTATGTGAGGCTTGTCTAGGGATGGTAGTATATATGCCTGCCAAAAGGGATGGGTGTGGCTTTATAAGCGAGTGGGGTTTTAGGGGTAAAAAGAGCTACCTACAGTGTGACCAGTTAGGCCATCCAAGGGTATATCTTGGGTAGGGGTCCCTGCATTGTAGTGTGAAAGCTAGTACCTTGTAAATAAAACCAAAAAAAAAAAAAAAAGAAAAAGGAAAAAGAGGAAAAAGGTCTAAGTATTGGGTTAGCTTCCTAATTTGGTTGTTTTTAGTTTTCATGTGGGGCTTTGTGTCCAGTGTAGGGGGAAGATGGGTGGAGGGCCTTATAAATTAGTTCTGGGCTAGTAGGGGCTGCTTTAGGTGAGGCTTTGCTCACTCACACGTGAGATTTTCTTGGGAATGTTTTGATCTGTCTCTTATTTGTTAGCTTGCAATAGCTTCTCACAGGTAAAGGGCTTAGCATATGTAGCTCTTGGTCTTGAGCATGATGAATGTCAACATGTGAATCGCGGCCAGTCATACTATAGAGCGGTAGACTTGATCAAGGTGTAGGGAAGTTTTTTGGGGATTGGATAGAGTTTCTTGTTAATGTTTAGCCCATAACCCTCTCTATTGGTTTTTATGTGCAAGGATGCTCTTTGATGGTAATATTGTTTGCAGACCTAAATATTGATATCAGGACACGTTCTTGAGGTAGATAGACCGAATACTCTAAATGACTGGCTTGGGGTGGAAATGATTGAGGAGTTGGAAGCTAGCTGGATTGCAGATAAAGTCATTTGGCTGTCTTTCTTAGATTGGGCCACGCGCTTCGTGCGGGGAAGAGTGTTGCACAATGGTTGGTGATTTTGGCCTAGCTTTGAGTCTGCCCCTCCGTGTGTGGAGGGTGTGAGTTTTATCTACTTTTCCTTTGTAATGTTGCTCTCTGAGCGGTTCTTTTGGTATTATGAAACGTTCTGATGCTCAAAAAAAAAAGATATTTATTATTTTAGAAGACAAGTTATATCAACAATTTATCATTAGTTTTGATTTTATGTTTTATTCTATTAATTAATTCAATATTTTCTTTTATATAAAAATAAATTTTCATAATTTTTTATTAAATAATTTAGTGTAATTTGAATACAATTTTTATAATTGAAATCATATAAACTTTTAAATAATTATTTTCTAGCAATTTTAAATATTAAAAATAATTGAAATAATATATTTATTTTAGTAATTATACTTAAACTCATAAATTAGGGTATTATTTTACCAAATACTCTAAGCTTTTTGAAGTTTAAAATTAAAATTTACTAATCGTAATTTATTTCTTATTATTACGATTGATTTTTTTAAAAACTTAGTTGACAACAATTATTTTAACAGCTACATCAATTCCAAACCAAACCTAAATCAAGTAATATTATACCATATTGGCAACTTATACTAAATATTTTCAGATCTTATCATTTTTGGTACTTTTTGACATGGATTTTGTAAATAAAATGTCTGTTTAACTTTTTTTAAAAAAAAAAAATTGTTTAAATTTCCATTATATTCCCTGCTTTTGGGTTTAAACATAATTATAATTTTGTTTTAAAATTCAAAATGAAATTGGGAAGAATATATGAAATATACTGTTTTTAGAACGAGAAAATATAATAAATAATTTAATTGATGAACTCCATATCTATATCAAACTATGCAAACAAAACAAATTTTAAACCAAGAAGTTTCTTCTTCTAAAATCACACTTTTTTTTTTCTTTCTTCTAGTGTGATGGGTAATAAGCAATTAACCAAATTTATTTTTTCTTTTTTCCCTTTTTTTTGTTGGAGAGGGGAGGGAGGGAGTCGGAAAAATTTCTAGTAATACGGTAGTATGGAAAATTCTTCATTCATTATGTTTGCCATGAAATAAGTCTTTAAGAATGATGTGAGACCCATTAAATAAAATATTATACCATTAAATGACGTGTCAAATGCTAAATGGAGGGAGTATAGTACTAGAAATTTTTTCGAGGGAGTCTGTGGTCAATTTTAAGTCGGTATAATATCCAATCAATTAAGTGTTGATGTTAACGTCGGAGATTTTGACAAATATTTTTGTAGAATAATAATGAAAATTACTGAAATTCAAGAAAATTTTGGACTAATATATAAAACTTATGAGGTCTTCATTATTAGCTTTTTTTTTTTTTTTTTTTTTTGAGAAATTCATTATTAGCTTTTGTATTCATATTGCAAACATTTTTTTAGGCATTCTTTTCAGACAATTAATCTTTTGTCATTATACGTCACAAGAACATAATACTATTGATATCTTTCATCAATGCCAAATTCTTTGATTTATAAGAATATCAATTAAAGAGTCAACTTGTTGATATTAATATTTTAGTGGTTAAAAATCACTTTTGGTCCCTAAACTTTTATGAAAGTAACAATTTGATCCTTAAACTTTGATTTGTAACGATTTAGTCCCTGTACTTTTGATTTTGTAACAATTTAGCCCCTGAACTTTAATAAATAACAATGTAGTCTTTATACTTTCAAATTTGTAACAATTTAGTCCCTATACTTTCAAATTTGTAACAATTTAATCCTTGTCGCAAAAAAAAATCATCAAAATTAATTGTCGATTTTTATTATTTAATGATTAAACTTTGTAGTTTATAAACATATTAGGTCCCAAATTAGTTTATTAATCTATCTGGGTAAGAAATTTTATTAAATCTTTACATTAATTTTCATGATGGGGACTAAATCGTTACAAATTTGAAAGTACAAGGACTAAATTGCTACTTATTAAAGTTCAGAGACTAAATTGTTACAAAATTGAAAGTACAATGACTAAATAGTTACAAATTTGAAAGTACAAGGACTAAATCATTACAGATCAAAGTTCAGAAACTAAATTGTTACTTTGATGAAAGTTCGGGGAGCAAAAATGACTTTTAACCTATTTTAGTCCACAATAATTCACCTTTGTCTAAAATTATAGTTGGCATCGTCCTTCATATAATATAGCGAATAAAAAAAATACTAAGAATAAGTTTTTCATTTATCAATAACCCAATATATGTATGAAATAAGTTAGAAAATATTTCAATTCATTAATTAATGACATAAAAATAATCAATACAAAACTTAATCCATTAAATGTTTTCAACTATAAATAAATAGCAATATCCATTATTTAAACTTTATAAGAAAAAAAAAAAAAGCATGTCTTTACTATTGGACCAACCCCACATGAGAACTAATTGATTTTAAGTTAAATCTCATAATGAATAAGAAAGTATTATTATTGGTTATTAGAATTCAAAGTCTAAATAATTATGAAAAAATAGAAAAAAAAAGAAAAGAAATTTACATTAATGTAATGTTTGTCAATTTAATGTTGTCTCTCTCTTTCTCTGTCACACTTAAAGACATGCCAACTTCTTGCCTCAATTAATGTGTGTGGAGAGGACATATACAAACATGGATAAGGATCAAAAGAAAAATGACTTCCCTTTCACCTTTTAGTTATGGGGGAAAAAAGTGACAAATTAAGGTGGTTGTCAATGGGACAAAAAGGCAATGGACTTTAAAAAAAAAAAAAAAAATTTAATAATTTGGTACTAAATCATTCACTTTAGCTTGAACTTTAATTTAATGAAATCTTGTTTTGGATTTCATGAAACCAAAATCAAGAAATGGAGATCATGGAGTTTTTCTATGTTGATCATCTTCCTCTATTTATTACAAAAGGTCAATGTTCTTATTTTTTTTTTCCTTTCGTTTTTCTCATTTTTGTGATTGATTTGCTAATAATCTCCTTCAATCCGGTATTTAAAATTAATGTAGGATTGAAATTGGCCTACCTAACCCTAACTTTAATTGTATTGATCGACAGCTTGAAAAAGATAAGCAAATGAGAATATTAATTAGATGTCTGTTTAATAACATTTTCGGTGATTTAAATGGATTGGTCCAATCTTTAATTATATATGTTCTTATAAAATCCATATTTTTAAGATCAGTTGGAAATCTCAATTAAGTTAAAAAAAATATAAATTGTTTTGAAAAGAATTTTTTTTTCCATAATATTTAGTATGGTAAACATTTTGGAAAAGTAAAATAAATACATACCTATCAACTTGATAAAGATTGTGACACATAGGATTTGGTCCAAGCATAAGTTGAATCTAAGAGGAGCCCAAATGAAGAATTGTGTGAAGGTACATGTGCATCATCACCATGCCAAAATTAGAAGCATACAAAGACAACATACAATTTTAAGCCAATATAAAGGGCGTTTCGAGTCTATTTTTTGTGAAAAGATATACGACATTAAGGACTAGATGAGTTTGTGAAAAAATTGTAAAAGATTTGGAAGCTTGAATTGAAAGAAAATAAAGAGGACAAATCCGTTGAAGGAGTTTATGAAAGGTACGTAAGACATATTCTTGTAAAAGTGTGTTCTCTATTGTTCTCCACCTAAGCTTTTACTTTAACCATAGAAGCTATAAAGTCGATAGAAGATAGACGGTAAGCTAATTAAATAAGATGAACCTAAATACATTTTCATTATTTTTTATTCTCTTTTACATTATTTATTTGATTTGTATTGTTATTTGTGACACCTATTAAAAAGAAACTTAATTAGGTTCATGCACACCTACAAGTTCCCAACAAAATTGAACTTTTTGTAGAATGGAAAAAAATAAATAAATAATGAAATGGATGGATTTGCTGAAAATAAGGCTACTTAATTATATTGTGATAAAAGTAATTAGGGTTTTGGGTTTGAGGGGTTTGGTGGAGTTATATAAAAGTAAGTGTTGGAAATTATGGTGGCAGATGAAAAAAATGAAAAAACACAAAAGGACCTGTTTGGTGGTGGTGGGAGAGAATAAAATTATCCTTTTGTTGACAAAATTTCCCCTCTCATTGTCCTTCCCTTTTAACTATAAAAATTTCTCTGTTTGTAAATAATCTAATTATTATATATGATAGTTTGTATTGAAAAATGTGGTTTCGCTTGATAACTATTTCAATTTGATTGTATTTGATAAAGATTTGAATCTAATTGTTTGAATTTGAAAAAGATAAGATAGATATTCGAATTTCTGAACTCCTGATCAAGAGTATATGTCTTAATTAATTAGTTGAGTTATGCTTAGATGGACTAATAATAACTTTTATTTTTGAATGAGGTTATTGATAATTTTTGGAAAAATATCTTTTTAGTTCCTGAGTTTTGAGGAAGAGGTGTCTTTGGTCCTTGAGTTTTCAAATTGACCTTTTTAGTCCATGAGTTTGAGAAATAGGTTTAAAAGACCTCTCATATTATTTTTTAACTTTTTTTAAATTAATCTTTTGTTATTATTTTTTTTTTAATATTGAATGATTTTTAAAATTAAAAATAAAAATATTAATTTAAAAAGTTGAAAAAATAATATGAGGGATCTTTTAAACCTATTTCTCAAAACTCCGGGACTAAAGTGGTCTATTGTGAAAACTTAGGGACATTTTAAACCTAATTCTCAAAACTCAAGGACTAAAATAAATCTTTATTGATAAACAAGGTTTTTTTTTTTTTTTTTTTTTTTAACAGAATGAAACTAAGAACGACATCAAATGAGCCATTTATTAAAAAGAAAAAAAAAGTTTGTTTGTACACAATTTTTTTTTCCTTTTTTCTTTTTTTGAAAGCTTGTACACAATTTCTTTATTTTCAAAAACCTTTATTTATTTATTTATTTATTTATTTTTAAAAATTAGGACGGTTCTGATTACTTTTCTTTAAAGATAACACAAAGATAAATAGATAAATAAATATAGAAATGCTTCTTGAACACTAAAAAAAACAAAACTTTCCTTATACTTCACTATTTTGTGACCCAAAAGTGCAAGCAGTTGGGACATGTTTTGATAGACTTTATTAGAAATATTTATATTCTTTTTTTTTTTTTTTTAACAAAACTTGAAAAGACCAATGTTATTATCTACCTCGAAATCACATTCACAATCCCATAATTTTGGGATATAAAAATTATTATATTTTATTTATTCTACAAAATAGATTGTCTTTTTTGTAATATTATACTAAAAAAAAAGTCTTTTGAAAAATAGTTAATTAATTAATCTAGTAAATGTTTTGACTTAATTTTTATTTCTACGACTGTTTGATAAACAATTCACAAACAAACTACAGGTGTCTCGTCTTTTAAAGTAGTAATTAAATGTCAAATTTGTTGTAGTGAAAAATTTCATTCATTCCCTTCAATCAAGTTCATTTTTCGATGGTATTTTCCTACATTTTTTTTTTCAAAGACTTTGATTAGAATACAAGTCGGGTTTTAAAATATTAATGAAGCGTTTTACTTTATTAAACCGCCTAAACTCAAAAAGATGTTTCCTTCACAAATCACATCTATGAGAGATTTGGCCTCTTTTTCTTTCAAGGGAAAAACAACAGCTCCAACTACACTCAATTCTTTTCTTTTGGCTTTAAAATAACAAAATTATAAACAAAAGTTACAAAATGGAAAGAGCTAAGGGCCCATTTTTTTTTAATAATAAAAAAAAGAAGATCCATTTGGGAAGCTATCATTTCTCTCCCTCACATCATAATATTTGTGGGTTCCTACAAATTTTTCAAAAGCAATTTTCAAAATTCATCCATGGTTGATGTAGTGGAAAAAGTTGGTAAAAGATTACAACTTTTAGGGTTTATGAGTGTTTTTGAACAAAGCAAAAGCTTATAAAGCAAGTAAAAGAAAAAGTGTATGCGGTAATTTTGCTCTTCATTGAATAGTTGAAATACTATGAGTAGTATTACGAGAGACGAACACTCTCCATATTTCTACAATAGTATCATATTATCTATTTTGAATATAAGTTATCTATCAATGAAAATAATTATTTACCCAAATGAGACCTCGTATCAATGAAAATAATTGTCTTCTGGATCTTCTCCTTTTCTTATAACCATGTGAGATTTTGGTCACATTTCTAAATAAAATTATTCACTCGAATAAAAGTATCATCTCAAGCCTTGCCTCAAATAATTATATATACGTCAATTCTTATCCAAGTCAACTATTCTTCTCTAAAGTATATCGCCTATTTTAATATCTAGATAAATTCTCTTGCCTATTTGATATCTAGGTCATCTCAAGCACATCTTGTTTGTCCAACAAAAGACATTCACACATATGACATTGTGGAATAATAATCGAGCGTTAATTAACTATACCTTGTCGTTCCCCCTTAACACAATTTTCCTTCAAGCCACACTTGTTTGACATCTAAGAATATTCATCCACAATTTCACATGAGGTTTGCCACTCTTCACATTTCGTCACTTGAGAATCATATCGACACGATTAACTTTGGGGTGTGGCTTTGATAACACTTGTGTTGAGTACAATCAAACTCTCTCCACATTTTCATCACAATGGTATGATATTATATATGTTTTCTACTTTTGTGTATAAGTTGTCGTGGTTTTGCCAAAGCGAGCTTAGCTCCGAAGTAATTGGCATGTACCCTCGACCATGAGGTCAGAGGTTCGAATCTCCCACCCCTGATGTACTAAAAAAAAAAATTGTCGTGGTTTTGCTTTTGGTATCACCAAAAATGTCTCATATCAATGAAAAGTCCTCATATGTATACCATGAAATCCCCTTCCTAACCAATTTTAGAAATTTTAATTACATTACTAAATAATCATTCTTTAAATAATTTCTCCAAAAAAAAAAATCATTCTTTAAATAATTTCTCAAAAAAAAAAAAATCATTCTTTAAATAAAAGATCATCGTCCCTCTTTTGTTTACTCTATCAAATCTAGAATTTGATCTTAACCATATAATCTATTTTCTTTGTACTTTATTAAAACTCAAACATAAATCACATTTGTAAGATAATTGTTATTGATCACTCTATTGTTCTCGAAATAACTTCATGTTCTTAATAGTATATTTCATGTTTGATATGAAATTATACTTATGACTTATGAGTATAAAATAGAAAGAAACATACATCTTAAATAAAAAGACAATGCACCAACAATTTTTATAAATCGACGATTTTTCAACATCATCGTAACAAAGAGTTCGTCAAAATCTTTTTAGACACGTTAAAATTTAGCGATACAAAGATAAGTACAATTAAAATCCAAGTCCCAAATGTTCTATTTTCAACCAAATTTGTTAAAACTTTAGAGTGAGTTTTGAATGTTGATTTTGGAGTCAAACAAAAGGGGGTTTACTTTAGAGATTGGATATAAAGTGTGAAAACCAAATAATGAGAAATTGAGAATTATCATAAATAAAATTTCCAATTTAATACTTTTTATAGTAAAGAGACTGCAGAAAGTTGATTTAATGCCAATCATGAAAAATCTTCATTAGCCTTGAGATTCTACAAAAACGCGTTAAATATAATAATGCCCCACCCATCAACTAAATCATGTGAAAGTTTTTTTTTTTCCAAAAAAAAAAAAATCATTTTTTTACCCTAAGTTCTATGGTCCATTTTGATTTTAAACTTTTAATTCATTTTATTTGACTCTACACTTAAATACATGTTGTTGATGCCAAAATCTGGCCAAGCAACTCACCTGACCTTCACGTGACACCAGTAGTGAATTTGTTGAGGACGGGGAAGACGTGACCTGTAAGACTAGAACCGCTGCACACCAGTGTGGTGTAAGTCACCTGCACTCTGATGCCTAAGTCAGATAAATAGTAAAGAGTGTTTTCGCAGTTAATTTTTCGAACCTTTTTTTGGGTGTGGGAGACCCCATTTATACTTGTGTCTTCAGTTAGAGTTTTCTAGGCGTTCGGAGGCGATCCAAGGCTGAACCGAGTGGAACCGGGGCGGATCGAGGCAGCAGGGACCGAACGGAGGCGGAAGGACTCAGCCCACGCAAGTGGGCTGAGTGAGGCCGAGGGCGACCATATGGGTTAGGCCAAGGCCCGATCCCTCCGGCCTTGGCCCGACCCTCTGGCCTGTTCTTCCTCCAGGGCTTGTTTCCTGGTTGTCTTCTTGGACTGGTATTGAACTGTCCTTCTCAACTCCTTGCATGTCGGGGTGGTCCAAAATTACCTACAACACATGTAGTAATAAAAAGAAAAAAAAAATGTTAAAATCCTATTTTAGTCCCTAAACTTTTAAGTTTATTCTATTTTGGTCCTTAAACTTTTAGATTGCCCATTTTAGTCTCTAAACTCTCAAGCTCGTTCTATTTTGGTTCCTGAACTTTTGAAATGTCTATTTTAATCCTTGAACTTACAAAAAAGAAACAACTATTTTGGTCCTTGCTTTTATTTCAATTTTAAAAAATTAAAGTCGTAGTTTTGAGTATGTGTATCATGCTAATATGAGAATGATTTCAAGCCAAATAAGTTAGAGATTAACTCGGACAAAGCGGATTTAAGGTAGAAAAGTAACATAGCAAGGACCAAAATGACTATTTTCAAAAAGTTTAGGGACTAAAATATACAGTTTGAAAGTTCAAGGACTAAAATAGAACAAACTTTGAAGTTTAAGGACCAAAATAGACATTTTGAAAGTTTAGGGACCAAAATAGAACAAAATTGAAAGTTTAGGGACTAAAATGAGATTTAAACCTAAAAAAAATAGTTGTAGTAATACTAATATCTTCGATGAAGATTTGAACCTTCGATCTAAGAGAATGAAGTGGTGTCTTAATTGAACTATGCTCATGTTGACTTTAGTTTTGTGTATTTTGTGAATTGAATTTTGTGTGGTTTTATTGGTTGTTCAACATGTAATTCTCTAATTAAGTTTTGAGAAGATATTAATTTTATGACTCATTTAAATTTAAAATTCAAATAGATTAAAAAAAACCAATTTTAAAATTAAATTTGATTCACTAAGCCAAATATAGAGATAAATAAATCAATCATTTTCCTATTTTTGCACATTTGATCATCTTCTTATAAAAAATAACTTCCTCATTGGGCCAATAGGTACTGGGCCGGGCCTGCTAATGAGTTTAGATCCAAATCCAAGCTCTTTGACTATGAGCCCTATGTGGTCTATGGGTCAAGTTCAACAAGATTTTTGGAAAAAAATTTAAAATTTTTAATAGATACCTTCATTTTTTCTTTTTAAATATTTGTAAATATGTATTTCTATTTTGTTTAAAAAGGATAACACATATTATAGTTTTTAAACATTATTGTTAGTAAATTTTGAGTTTAAACCAATAATTGACTAAATATTGATTCTAGTTACTTACTAACCTAAGATATTAGTTTTTTTTTCAAACCTAAGATAAAAGTTGATTGTAGTTGTAGTAATCATAATTAGATAGATTTATGTTTTACTTTTTCCTATATTTATAATTTTTTCTCACGCAAAATTTTTATTATATTTTATATCAATTTGTAAGGGTTGGGTTGGGTTAGGAATTTTTTCGATTTGGGTTGGGTTGATTTTTATAAAAACAAAAAATTCGGTTCGGTTCACGGATTTAAAAAATTTTGGTTCGGTTCAACCAGAATCGAACCAAACCCATGCATTAATACATATATACATATATATATATATACATACATATACACATGTATGTACATATACATACATACACACATATATATAAGAAATTTAAAACCCTAAATATTAAATAAGAAATTTTAAATAATTAAAAATAATAATAATAAAAAAAAAAGGACAACCCAATCCAACCCAATCTGGGTTGCCATCTACATTCGATTCCTTCGGATAGCCAACCCGACCAACTCGAATTTTCAGGTTGGTCCAAAAAATCCCTCCAACCCAACCCTCCAACCCAACCCAACACAACTTGTGTACACCCCTAACCAACATGTATGACATATAGAAGAAAGGGACATCAAATGACGCAACATTACGACATGTCGTCAACCTATCGAAGATGTTAATGTTTGATGTCACCAAAACCATGAATGATATAGCTAACATATAATACAATATCTATGCTCTTTAATTAACATCTCAAACGACATTTCAAGCTAGCTCATTTTGAGATCAACGACAAGCAAGTAAATTTCAATGTCTTTAATTATGTAAATCTTTTTAATGATATAGCTTGAGGAGTGTGCTCGTTTGTGCAACTTTTAGATGTATGGTTGTGTAGAAATCATTTGAATGATTGGAAAATTCTAAATCTATAAGACATTTAAGAAATGGATTTTTTTTTTTTTTTAGCATTTCTGTAATAACTCTCTTTATTCACCCATGAATTTTTCTTTATAAATAATTCTTCAATGTTATTGAATCTCAAATTATTCTTAAATGATGCTGACATATTGAACAATCAAAATAATGACGTAGAAGCAAGAATAGTACATTTTGTCTATTCAAGTAGATTTTAATATTCCCCTAAATCCAAGATTTGTTGTTTGGTCGTCAAGCCAATTAATAAGTTTCTAAGTTTCTTTTTTCTTCTAAGTTTACTTCATTTTTTTTCATAGTTTTCCCAGAAGTTGGTTCTTCATTGTAGTTAAGATCCACACATGTGAAAATTTGCACCAACAAAAGTATGAGCTTCTAATTTGTAACTTTCGTATTTGGTTTGTGAATTTATAATTTAAGTTAAAGTGTAATATAATAGGTAGATAACAAAACTTCGGATTTATATACTAAATATAGACTTGTTTCTAACTTAGTGGTAATTGGCATGTACTTTAGACCAAATGGTCAGAGGTTCGAATCTCCCACCCCCAAATGTTGATGTACTCAACAAAAAAAAAAAAAAAAAAAAAAAACTCGAGATATACAAGTCTAACATGTAAGCCAAATATTTCAAAGTGTGCAACTAAAACTCAAGCTTCCTTCATCATATGATGTCTAATAAGATTACCCCATAGTTCCCATAGTTTACATTTGGGATGAGTTGACATTCTCTCAAGAACCGTCATTTTCGACCCAAAGTTTTCAACAGAAGAGTTTTATGTCAAATAAATATATTATTTGAACTTTAAAAAATGTTTAATAAATCTCTGAACTTTCAATTTTCTATCTAATAAGTCTTTGAACTTTAACAAACGTCCAATAGATTTTTAAACCTTCAATTTTATGTTTAAAATATCTGAATTTTGAATTTTGTGTAAAAGATCTTTCACCTATTTACGAATTTTTTTTAAAAAAAATCATAAATCTATTCAATACAAAATTGAAAGTTTAGGCTCCGTTTGATAACCATTTGGTTTTTGAAAATTATGTTTGTTTTCTCCTAAATTTCCTACCATTGCTTTTATCCTAGTTAAGGTTGCATTTGAATTCCTAGCCAAATTTTAAAAACAAAAACAAGTTTTTGAAAACTTTTTTTTTTTTGTTTCCAAAATTGGACTTGATTTTTGGAAACAAGGTAGAAGATTGATACTAAAAAAAATAAACTTATAGGTGAAAGTATGTGTGTATAAGCTTAATTTTCAAAAACCAAAAACCAAAAACCAAATAGTTATCAAACGGGGCCTTAAAGTTCTATTCCACATGAAATTCAATTTTAAATCACTACATCAATTCATTTCTAAAAATTTCAAATATATTAAAAACTTATTAGACACAAATTGAAAATTCAAGAACCTATTAGACATTTCTAAAGTTCAAAAACCTATTAGATACAAAATTGAAAGTTCGTGATGAAAAAATCTCTTCGACGGAAAGTTCATTTTAGTTTTAACCGATTAGGTTCTATACATGCACTCTCTCCATTCAGTCAAATTTTGTTCGTTCTCACTCTGCAAACACTAAAAACAATCAGCTTGTCTTCAAGGTCAATGTTCTCAAGTCATTTTGCAATAAGTTTCAACCATAACTGATAACAATACCAAGTTACCAACTTAACCCCTACTGCTCATAATTCCAAGTTTCTGAATCTAGAAAGAACAGATAACTGGAACAAAATTTTGTATCCATTTATTCTAGCTTAATGCCTCCTCAGTACAAAAGCTGGGATCGTGCCGCTGTAACCATAGTTTAGATTTTAACCCGACGTATCAAAAGAGGGAGTAGTACAGATAAACTCGATTTTATTACGCCACTAAAAATATAATTACAAAATGTATATACAGATAATGTAAAAATAGAACTGTCTTACATCTCAGATAAGAGATTGCTGATTTTCCGAAGCTCCTTGAGAGCTGCCACGGCTGTTACTTGTCCTTTGCCAACTAAAGGGTTCTTAGACAAGTTCTCCAATGATCCTACCTGACCCCGATCCTGCTGGAATACGGTTTCGATAACCTGTCAACCAAATCGTCAGCTATAGTAAGAATGCATGACAGATGGATGAAGATTACAGAAATGTCATTCTTATAACCATAATTATTAACCTTCTGGTCGTTAGCATTCAATTCCATAATTTTTTTTACTTATAGCAGAGCCATTGAAACAATCCAGAAGAAGGGTAAGACTCGCATCCGGGGCAAAGCCAAAAAGTTCCTTAGGGGAGGGGCAAAATTTTGCATTCAACTTTATATGGTATATGATCTTTTAATTCTAAAAATTTAGGGGGCAAACTAGAGGAAAAGGATAAAATCTTCAGTATTTTATATGCACGACAAACAAAGAGGGAGACAACCTTCTTCGCTCCGCCCCTAACTCTCACAATCAACTTCAATAACTACGTATCTATCAATATTGTTCCTTAAAACCTGTTCGAGGACTTGAATGATGGTGCTGGAGAAGAATTAAGTTTTTGAAATTTTGGTCATCTAAGAGTATTTCTACTGAAAGTTTTTGTATTTGGTATTTAAAGAAGTGGTGATAAATTAACCAGAGGGAACAGGATCCTCTTCAGCAACTGCTAGAGTTTCAGAATGGATCATTTTCCATCTATAGGAGACTACTCTTTTGGAAGTTGTCCACATACACCCCAGAACTTTAAGTAACAAAAATTATAAATATTACCTGGATGTGTTCAAGCATAGATTGACCAAGATTCTTGAGAGTTCCCATCACATGCTGGTCCACACCATCTCCTTTGCCGCTAACAGAAGTACTACAAGACCCATCAATTTTGGGCGAAGCAATATTCTTTATGGGATTACTCTCAACTCCAGTCAATTTGGAAGCCTCGGCGCCACCTTTCCCCTCACTGGCAGCATTTCTGCCGAACTTCCAAAACCACGGAAATTTTCCTAGAAGTTTCCTATCCTTTGTCCCTACAGCTGCATTGCCCTCACAATCATTACTGCACCCAGATTTTTCAGGGATGTTCTCAAGCTGATTAGGAACTGGAAGACGTGAACCTTCCACGGCTGACTGGGTCTGGTCATCATTTTCATCCAGGGACAAATTTGACGCAACACTGCTTCGGCTTGAATCGTTTAAGTCATTCTCATTATCATTAGCTCCACTGAAGGAACTTGCTGGGTCTGAGAATATAGAAGAGTTTTCACTGCCAGCAATTCCACTTTCACATCTCTTGTCTTCAGCATTTTCTAAGTACTTCTCGCAGCGATCTTGTCCATCTACCTCCCCTTCTACAGAGATATCATCTTTGTTATCTAGCACTTCATCACTCCCACATTTTTCAATGTCTTCCTCTGCACCAAGTTCACGCGACAAATCTGCCAGCAACCTTCGCCTAACAGAGGACTTAGTGTTCTTCTTGCCACCAGCAAGCTTTGCTGGAGATGGATCAGATTCTGTCCTATACAGGAATCTCACTTTCTCTGACCATCCTTTCTTTTGGGCTGCATTCTGATTTCTTGAGCTACTTTCTTTACATTCTTGTTCCCTGTGTAAAACTCTCCACTTCTCCTCCCAGTAACTTTCAGGAACATGATTTAATGGAGTTTTTGGCGAAACAGAACCAGACGAGTGGCCATTACCTCGTGCAACCATAGACTTGCTGAGATGGTGATAAGCTCCAGACAACAGCGGTGTAGATGAGATATTAGAATTCACTGCTAAAGTCTGCAAAGATTTTGCCTTCTCTATCAGTTTTTTCAAATCCACACTCTTGGGGAAGTTTAACAATCTCTGGAGACATAAAGTTGCATTTTCTGTGGCAAGTAAAGATGATCGCAGATAAAGTAACATAGAAACAGCAATAGCAGCAATAAATGCACCACGAGATGAACTAAGGAAGCTCACGCTTGTCTCAGGTTCATCACTTCTCTCAAATTTGCAATTATCTGATGCAAATATTTCATCCCAAATTGTCAAGAGATCTTCAAGTGAAAATTCACGACCAAATAAAACCCTTAACCAGCGGAGAGAGAAGTACTGTGGTTCTACACCCAGTTCAACAAGGTGAGCATGAAGGGACGAATCGACATGTGACAGCAAGTGGTATAAAGCAGCAGAAGCTTCAATTACAGGAGGCAGCCCTGAAAGGGAACCACCTGCAGGAGTTGGAGAGAAGAAGTCTGCCATTGCAACTGCCCCATGGGCTCCACTCATCAAAGCATCAAACATAGTATACGCATCATGTTCTATAAATCTATCAGAAAGGACAATGCCCAGTTCCCCTTCAGCTCCATACGCATCAGTCAACAATATAATGGTTTGGATTTCAGGATCTAGCTCTGAGAGACTTTTCACATTTTCCTCATTTCCATGAACTCCAAACTCATCTTCGGTTGTATCCAGACGGTTTTTGAAATCAAAATTATATTTCAAACTACCATCTTGAAACGAAAAGCCATCAAACTTGTCAGCAAATTGGTCTTCATAAAGCTTTCTCACTTGAGAAAGCCTCTCCACATCAACATGAAGAACATACAACAATGGAGCCAAAAGTTCGTGCATACCTACAATATAGAACAGGGGATAGCTTAGAAATATAGCACCAAGAAGTTAATCAAATTTTTTCTTCTTCCTTTCATGGCAGGGGGGAGAGGAAGACGGAAATTGTGTGTGCTGCAGATTAAGAAGAGAAACTCTCAGGCACATTTTTAATCACAAACTTTTGAAAAGTGAACCTTCAAGGGCTGGGAATAGTAAAGATTATACAAGCAGTGACTTCCTCTTCCTTTACATTTTGTTTCCGTTTTTTATTGGAGGATAGTTGTTGGCAACCATGTCAGATCAAACAAACACTCAGGTTTGTGCCAGGTTATAAGTTGGCATCTAACCATAAAAAAGCATAGTTTCTTATCATTATTTAAATAACTACTGGGAATTAGAACACGACAGTGGCCAATTATGAGACGGTTTCTCCGAGGTATTTTGACTCATACTTGAAGGAGGCCTCACTATAAAATGCATTCAGACACAAGGGTTATATCATAGCCATTCCTAACATAGAAAATGGTAACCATGTTCATTATACCACTTGGGTAGTTCCTGCCCCCAATATGTAAGGAGAATAGTGCATTACATTTCACAACCAGATAAGCAATCTTGTAATTGTTAAACTTTTTAATTGTTTTAAAAACGGAAATCTCACCAGCGATATTGTTTTTCAATAGCTGTGGTTCTCCAATGCTTTTTTAGTTTTTCCTAGAAAGGAAAAGTTATAGGAAAATCATAATTATTTTACATAGCTCCTCTCCCAATATTATTATATAAAAGAGGAACTAAACCATTAGTGTGAGAACTAGAAAATCTTTTGCACCCTGTACTTGAATCTTAATTAATAAAGTTTTTAAACATGAATTGATTTTATTCTTTTCATTGTAAATTGCTGAAATTACCTTGTCTATAGCCGAACTGAGGATGTTGAAGGCACCACAACAATAAAATTCTTCTAAGCAAGCTTTGGCATCCAGGCGTCTGGAAGTAGCTTCCATGTTCTGGATATAAACGTGATAAATCCTGGTCAACCATTTTCTCCAGCTCAGCACTCCGAAAGAAGCGACCCCACATGCTATCTGCAGTACAGGAGTGTGACAATTAGAAGCAAATATTGTTACTACTTATGCCACACTTAATCGAACTCATCCCTCAATTTAATGTCTCAAGGGAACAGCAATGTTAGGTACACATTCATGAATTAGCATCACCCAGTTCACACTTGAGCTAGAAAACAACAGGGGGGAAAACAAGAAGTATCTTTCACAAGTAATACCTAGGGCATTAAGATTCAGAACCATTCCAAACTAGATTGGAGATGGAAGAGGAGGCATAACTTTACCTGGGTTTTGTGATAGTGGATTATCCATTGCAATATCAGGAGAATTGCTTCCATCCTTGGAAATGTGTGGATCAACAAGATGGCGTCTTCTCAAGATAGCATATCTGAAAGAATAAAGAACAGAGAGGGTTAAATATGATGATAAGAATTTGGATTCCAAACATGAAGAAAAACAGATTTAGAATTATTCATATTATATTCATTTCTTAAAAAGCAAAAGCTCATCATTATTGATATCTAAATTACAGCCACCGACAACACCATATTGACGACGTATCCCACAAAATGAAATGTAAATAAAACTCAAAGATACAAGACAACCAATTGATGTTCTGTATGGAACTATAAGCTCAACTTCGCAAAAGAAACTAAATTGGAAATTTGAATAACAAAATCCATAAGAACAAAAATCAAGGAAAATTTGGACAGGCAAGAAAACAAGGATGGACATTCACCCCGAACGGAATCCACCATCATAAATCTCGAAATAAGCCAACGATAAATAAAGGTTAGACGAGTAATCGCAAATCTTCAACAAATTACAAAAACGTAAGCTCCCGATAACAGAATCACAAATACCTAGACCAGGGGGAAACATTATATGCAGATTTAGGAAACGAAAAAGGAATTTCAGGAGAATTAAAGAACAATTAGTAAAATCAAGCCACATTAAACTCAAGCCAGCAATAGACATCAAAAAAGACCAACAAGAGAAAGGTAATCAAACCTTCTTCTCGAATCAGCTGTAACGCGACGAAGATCATCAATAGAAGCCATAGAAGAAGACGGCAAAACCCCAAGATTTATGCGCCATCGAACACCTCGAAGATCAGCAAACCGCCGCTGCTTATCCTCAGAATCCCGATGAGAAGCAGAGCCAGAGCACGACGAGGTCGTCGAGGCCGGTTCGGACAATGCCGCCACGATTTCAGAAGGCGCCATGGATTTCACCTCAACTTTCTCGAACCCAATTCTCCAAATTCCAAATCTAGAAACAAAACAAAACAAAAAAACAAGCAAAAACCCGAAATGTTAACGAAATCCCACAAAACCCCACAAACCAAAAAGCGCAATTAAGAGGGTGGTAGAATTCTGCAACGGAAGAATCAGGAAAGATACGAAGATCAAGGGAAGGGGAAAAAAAATCAAAACCCAGAAAAGATCAAGAGGGAAAAAAAACATGGAAGACGAAAATGGAGGAGATAAACTTACGTGGTCTAAGAGTGTGGATGAAATTGGAGGAAAGTTGGAGGAATGAAATGAGTGATAATCCAGAATTCCATCATCAGGGTTGTGAAGAAATTGGTGTTAATAAGAAAAAGCGAAGAAGAATTTCGTTTGTTTGGCAGGCGAGAAAGAGAGAGGGGGAGAGAAGGAAGGGAAGAGAGAGAGAAGGAATTTTGTTCTAATGGCGCTCATAGGGCTTTTGGACAAAGTCTGGTTTAGGGTCAGGTGAGCTGTCTTCTTCTGTTATCTCTCTCTCTCTCTCTCTCTCTATTAGTAATTTTTGGAGGAATTTATTGTTTTTCACCTATTCTCTCTCTTTTTTTTTAAATTTAATTTCCTACATTCTCATATCATATGAAATTTTAATTTCTTGGATGTCATAATATTAATATCAATGCCAAAGCGAGTCTAGTTCAGTGGTAATTGACATGTATACTCGACCAAGAGGTCAAAGGTTCGAATCTCTCTACTCTCAAATGTTGATGTACTAAAAAAAATATTAATATCATTCAATTGTTTGACCTAACTTTGGTTTTCCATAATTACTAGTCAAAATCTCAATCTCAAATTATTTATGCAATATACCTAGTGTTAGTCGTAAAGTATGACTTAGTCAACTTGAATATAATCCACTGGTTAAGATATTGATAATGTAAGATGTTTTTGACAACATGTGGAGGTGTGAAATTCGAATCACAAACTTTTTAGTCATTAGAAATAGAACGAGCTTTATGTTAGTTGAACTATACTCATGTTGGTTGCTCCATCAAGCTTAATCATATGAAAATTATGTGTATTATAGTGTGACATCTTCATCATGATTTATGGTAACTTTTCTTATTCTTCTTATGGAGAATGCTTAACGTTTAGTTGTCTCGCATTTATATATACTAATAGGTATAGTCTACGTGATCATTTTAGATTAAAAAAAAATTGTGTTCATTTTCCTTTTCAAACTTGTCCTCATGTACTTTGCTTGATTATTAGTTTTTTTTAAAAAAAAAAAAGTTTGATTATATATTTCTAGCATCTATATTCACCGTTATCAAAAGTAATAATAAATTTATTGATATAAATATTTTCAATATTGAGTGTTTGTGAATCAAAAAAAATTATTTTTCAAACTTGATTTTTAATTCCAATATGATTATTGGATTCTAATTAGAAGTATTTCATGATATCAAACTTAGATCCTAATGAATGAGTTTCGAAATCTCTAATAAATATATATATATAATGAGATGTTATAAAATCAAACGGTATCAATTTTTTTTTTCAATTATCACATCTTAATAATTAAATTAGAATATATCAATTCAAATATAGATTAATGGATAAGACACCTATTATATTTTGTGTGATTGAAAGTTCTACTGTCGACTTCCACATTTGTTGAACTTAAATATATATATATATATAATTAAGCTAAATTATGAACTGAAAAAAAAAAAAAACGAGATCATAATTTTTTATGATAAATTTTAGGCATTGTATCTATTTAGTTCTTAAACCTGGAATTAATCATTGTCAATCAAGTCAAAGGTGATTTGACAAGCAACTAAATAGATTGATAGAAGAGAAAAAAAATTGGAATGCCACAAGATTTTAACTTTTTAAGAAACAAAATTTTTTCCTTTAGTTGAATAAATATAGACACAAAAAAATTGTACTTTCAACCTTTTGTTTCTTAGAATAGAAAGATTGAACTTTCGACCTTAATGAAAATAATAAATGTTTTATTCATTCACTTATAATCAAATTAGCAATAAGGAAGATTATTTTTATTTTTAGAATAATAAGTTGATGATTTGTTTTGTAATTAGTCACCTTTTATTAGAAAAATGGAGATGTATTAACTATTTTGTGTTTTTTGTTTTTAGTTTTAGTTTTTTGTTTTTTGAGATAAGAGATGTATTAACTATTAAATTACGCTCTTGTCCTAATAATAAGGCAAGTACGTCAATGAATTTGATACGATGGAGGGAGGGAAATAACGGTAAAGAAATACGGTGGGGCTGAGGGTAATAATGGAAGAGAGAAAAAGTGTTTTTATTTTTGTGCTAAAAGCATATTCTTTTTTTTTCTTCTTCTGTTTTTTTTTTCTTTCTTTTTGATAAACTTTTTTTTAGTGGCTCTCCCATTTCTTTTTCACATGCATTTCTCCCATACTTCATGGTTGACTACAAAATCATTATAGAAAGGAAGAGAGGAAAAAAAAAAAAGAAAGAAAGAAAGAGAGGGTGCTCATTTTTTAAAATCCAATAAATAAGACCTATGGATTTAATAACACTCCGACTTTATAGAAGTAATGTATTGATTAGTCGAACTAAATATGGTTAGGTCGACAGTCAATTTTCTTTATTTTAATTTCATTATAGAACTATACTCCTTACTAGTTGGATAGCAGAAAAATTCTACTACTAATCATTAAATGTTTGATGAATAGGAGAGGAAGAAAAGAAAAGATAGAACGTTTTCTTTATTTATTATTATTATTTTTTTAGATCAACAGAACATCATTCTTTCATTCAAAGAAACCAAGAAGGCGGAAGAGCCACATTACAAACAGATTGAAACCAGCAAAACCCAAAAAAAACCACCACACTAAAGGACAGCCTCGATCCCACCCAATAAACATCATCAACCAAAGCCAAAATCGCCATCTAGGGGCCCAAACACTGAACCCCCTCCTGAAACTAAATCCTCTGTCATCTCCACACAAAGCTAGTTGCACGTATGCTCCGTAATCGCTCATTTTCACCTTGATCAGCCTCCAAGCTCATAGTTTAGGCCGGCAAATATTACCGTCAGAACAAAGCATATTGCATATAGACATCAGTGCAAGTGAGCAATTTAGAAGAAGATAAGCCTAAACACCATCATTCCACCCAAACCCCCTACCTAAATCTTGCTAACCCTCAAGCCCTCATAGACCTATATAATATGATCGACAGAGATTCAAAAGTTAGAATTTGTCATGCTCGAGTCCCAACGCAAACCTAGGCTAAGTCTTTATTAAAAAATAAACATTTGTAAAAAAGTTTAATAAGGGCTTAGAAATTTTTATATATCTTTTAATTTGTTTTTACTTCCTTCTATATATATATATATATTTTTTTTTTTAGAATATTATTACAACATAAATGAATAAGAATTCGAACATTTGATCTAATTAAAACATTAATAATTTTTTTTCTTTGTCATTTGTGTTTGATTTAATTTATTTCTTATAATTTTAAATGTTTGATTAAGCAATTCACTGGAATTAATAACTTTATTTAAACAACACATTTTCTTTCCAAAAAAAATGCCAACATCCAAACAATTGAAATAGGTTTAATTAGGAGATTTTGACTATAATATAAAATGGTAAGAATAAATAAAAATAGAACATAAATAATGTAGACTTAAAAATAGATACAAGTAAAAAATAAAAATAAAATAAAATTGGTTGGTGGTCGGTCAACGTGGTCTTTTAATGAAGAAAGAAACATGAAAGCAGTAACTTGTGAAGCATTATCTACTGCTTACGTGGCAGAGACGTGGCTTGTCCTCCAAGTCATTCATTCTTCTGCCCGCTTTGACCTTAAAGACAAGGCCTCTATTTGTACACATCTTATTCACGTGTTTTTTTTTTCTTAAATTCCATTTTCTAATTTACACGCCTAATTTTATTTACCCCAATTTATTAAATCTAGTTTATGTAACTTATTTAATATATAATTATATCAACTCTTTAATATACGTATTTTAAGTCTTGAAAAAAAGATCAAAAATCATTTTTTTTCTCCGAACTATAATCAACGTAACAATTTAGTACTTGAACTTTAATTTGTAACGATTTAGTCATGTACTTTGAATTTTGTAACACTTTAGTTCCTGAACTTTAACAAGTAATAATTTAGTCCTATACTTTCAAATTTTTAACAATTTAATCCTTGTTGCAAAAAAAATCATCAAAGTTAAATGTCGATTTTTATTATTTAATGATTAGACTTTGTAGCTTATAAACATATTTGGTTTAAAATTGGTTTGCTAATCTATCTATGTAAGAAATTTCATTAAATCTTAACATTAAGTTCACGATAGGGACTAAATCATTAAAAATTTTATAGTACATGGACTAAATTGTTACATATGAAATTTCAGAGACTAAATTGTTACAAAGTTGAAAGTACAAGGACTAAATCGTTACAAATCAAAGTCAGAGACTAAATTATTACTCGTTACAAATTAAAGTTAGGGATTAATTTGTTACTTTTATGAAAGTTCAAGGACCAAAAGTGATTTCTACCTTTAAGAGATGATGTAATATTTAGAGAAGAACAAAACAAATTCTTAGATAAGTAATGCAAAATAATGTCAATGACCAAAATGTGGTTATTTTTTGAAAGTTAGAAATCAAAATAGACATCTTGAAAGTTCAAGGATTAAAATAGAAATTTAAAAGTTTGAAGACAAAAATACACTTCAAATCTTATATAATTGTAATTTAAAAAATATAACAATATTTATATGTATATATTTTCTAATTTCTAATTTACATGTGTACTATGATACGTAAATTAAATAAAAAAAATTCCAAAAACCACCCTCGCAACGAGCAATTAGCTAGTCTTTTGAGCAAACAAAAATCATTGTAAATAAACGTTTCTTAGTATAACTTTGTTGATGTTTATGTGTTTAATTTAAACAACTCCATAAATTTTGAGGTTTTTTTTTTTTTTAAAACGATAAATTTTGAGGTTATAATTGCAAAATTTTGGAGATTTAGTTTTAACAACATTTATAGTTACTAATCTAATTATAATGATTCTTTTTAGTTTAAGAGTTTCTACCATTCTCAAACTATAATTAATTTAGTAAAAATGACCTAATTTAGAACAACTTCTTAAGTTTGGAAGGATCCTTGCTTATATATTAAAGGGTTATTGTAATGGGTAGCAATTTAAAGTTTGTTATTTGTTAATACAACAACTGTTTTAAAAAAATTGTAAATATGACAAATATATCAATGGCAGACATGTATCACTAATAAATTTCAATCACAATAGCTGTAGTCTGTCAGTGATAGGCTACTATCACTGATAGAATATTCTATCAACAATAAATACAATTGTGATTAAAATAGGTTTTTGTTTAGTTTTGTTATATTTGCAAATAGTTTTAGCAAATCTATCAATGATATACTACTATCACTATAGAATAATCTATCAATAATAATTACACTTATGATTGAAGTTTATTGCTGACAGACTTCTATCACTCATAGACTTCAATTTTGCTATATTTAGCAATAGGTTTAGATTTTGTTATATTTACAATTATCTTAGTCTATTTTGCTATTTGTGCAAACAACCCTATATTAAAAGTTAAGGGTGCAAGTTTTTTTTTTCTTTGGTTGAGGGTACATGTCAATTACGGTTGAGCTATGTCCATTTTGGCAAGAATACAAGTCCTATAGTATACAGGTAGTTGTTGTTTTGTTATTTTGTTTTCTTTTTTTTCCTAAATTAAATAATTACAAGTTTTAGAAGTATGAAACTTGTAACTATTTCTTAAATTGAAATAAATTTCCCTGACCCAATTGCATGGTCAAAGGATGTTGGAAATAAATTAGATAATGGCAAATTTTCAGTATTTGAATGAGCAGCTGACTTTTCCCTTTTCTTATGTTCTCTAATTTAATTGCGTTTACGCCAATTATTTGTTATGTCATTTAGTTATTAAATTCTAATTACGTTGCTTTTAGTTTTATCCATCCTTTTTTTAAATGTGCCCTTAGGGAGTTTGTTATTAGAAAAAATATGCCGCCAATGAAATAAATATAGTTAAACGGTATCACTTTTAGTCCCTAAACTTTTATGAAAGTAATAATTTAGTCCTTCAATTTTGATTTGTAAGGTGATTTAGTCTTTGTAGTTTCAATTTTGTAACAATTTAATCTATATACTTTCAAATCTATAATGATTTAGTCCTATAGTAAAAATTAACGTTAAGATTTAATGAAATTTCTTACTTAGATTAATAAACTAATTTGGGATCAATATGTTTTTTTTTTTTTTTAATTATTGGGATTAATATGTTTATAAACTACAAAGTTGGTCATTAAATAATAAAAATTGACATTTAATTTTGATAAAAAAAAATTTACAACAAGGATTAAATTGTTACAAATTTGAAAGTACATAGACTAAATTGTTACTTATTAAAGTTTATAGACTAAATTGTTACAAAATTGAAAGTACAAAAATCGTTACAAATTAAAACTCAAGGACTAAATTGGTTACTTTCATGAAAGTTTAGGGACAAAAAAGTTATTTTTAACCAATAAATATATATTACGATTAATGAGGTCATGTATATAATATATCTTGATTATATTGGACAGAAAAATCTAACATGTTGATAAAATTGCTTAACTTCAATAAAAATTAGGTTAAATAGTTCATTTAATTATTTTTAGTTCACCAACATTTAAAATTGGGAGATTCGAATCTCTGTCTTGTTGATTGAGGGACATGTCAATTACTGTCGATTTAGTCTTTATAGTTTAGGATTAATTACAAATTACAATATTTTCTATATGATTTAGTCTTTATTTTAATTTATATAATTTTTTTTTTTGTCAAACTATCCCTGAATAAACCATCAGTTGGCCCAAATGGTCAATCCATGGTGGCCACCTACCTAGGATAAGGAAGTACAATTATTTTTCCTATTTTCTTAGCAAATATATTATAGTAAATACAATAATTTGTGACTTCAATCATATAAAATTCTAATAATGATCTTATAACAAATTAATTGATTATTTTAGGCTTGATAAATATTTGGTTTTTGGTTTTTAGTTTTTAAGCTTATAAACACCACTTCCAACTCTAAGTTTCTTTTGTTTTTCACCTACCTTCTTCCCATGTTTTCAAAAACCAAGTCAATTTTTGAAAACTAAAAAAAGTAGTTTTCAAAAACTTGTTTTTGTTTTTAGAATTTGGTTAGGAATTCAAGTGTGTATTTAACAAAAATGAAAATCATGGTGAGGAAATTTAAAGAAAACAAACCTAATTTTAAAAAACAAAAAACCAAAAACCAAATGGTTATCAAACGAAATTAAGTAATTTGACGGGAATGATGTTGTTAATTAACAACTATAAATGTCAATTTGCAAGTGATTTTTTTTAAAAAGGTGGTGGCCAACAATTATTTTAACAACTATATTAATTGAACAAATGTCCGGAATGATATTGGTAAATACTATGAAAAAATCATTATTAATATTTATGTTCATGTTTATTTCATTTGAAACTTTTATGATATTTTGTCAACATATTTATGACAAAGAAAAGGAAATATTTTTTCTCCATTCTTTTTTCTTTTATCAAGAATATAACATCTTAAATATGAGTGACATTTCGAATTTTCATCTTATAAATAAGTTATTTAATAAAAGATACTTCTTCCTACTATTTACATCAAATGTCTTTAATAATTTATAAAAATGTCAATAAAAATATTGATCAATTCAAATTCAATTGTGTCCTCAATTTTTTTTTTTTTTTTTTTAAATTGCCATAGTTTGGTGTAATAATTTGACTGGTGTACCAATAATCTCAATAAATGCAAATAATTTTGTTAAATTTCTACAAAGATCACTCCTAATTCTTCTCTCCAACCAGACAAACTTTTGCTTATTTATGAATGTTTATCCTTTCTTGTTCAACTTGAGTTCATTGTCTATTTAATAGGGAAAAAAAACTACCACTTTTTAAAACCATATAATTACTTCTCAATATTTAGCTCCAAAATTTAACATCTCAAGCACTAGATGATTTTTTTTTTAAAAAGAAAAAAAAGAAAAAAAAAAATCCTTTTGATTTTGAAAGTCATATTTTAAAAAAAAAATTATTAATTACCCTTTTTTATTTTTTAATTAAAAAACTAAATACAAAAATACTTTTTTTTTTTAATGTGGTTGGAGTGGAAACAAAAAGCTCACCCTCTCTTTTTCTTTGAAGATCTCTTTTGTTTTCAGTGTTTGAGAAGTGGAACAAGAAGGCCCCTTTCTCTCTCTCTAGATCTCTTTCTCTCTCCACTCACTGTCACAGTGGAAGACAAAACATGCATTGGACTAGTTTAGCTGTTTGTTTCTTTTTCTTTTTCTTTTTTTAAAAAAAGTCATGATTAATTTTATACCCAGAGAAATACTTTAAATTAATTAAACTTTCTCAGGTTGTGAACAAATTAAATATGTCAATAACTATAATGTATAAAATTTGGTAGGTATGAATGTATGTATGAAGTGACTAGTTGTTTGCATAATAATATATTTGTATGTATATGCTCAATGATTTAAATAGTCGTACCATTTCATTTTAATAGATACTGAAAATGAGATCTTCACCTCTGTGTTTGTAGTGTTATATTCTTTAAAAACACTCGTAAACTTTTAATAAGTCAATTTTCTACACCTAGTATATATGGTAAACATTATGAGTTGATTAAGTTATTGTGTGTTTTAGTCATATAAAGTGAGTATATGGTGTTAGTATAGCGTACCTTATAATTTAAAGAGTTGAAACCTGCGTCCATGTGTAATGTATTATATTCTTAAAAAAATGCTTTTAACATGTCAACTTTCGTAATCCATGTGAGTTACACAATTAGTTTGAAATTGTTATAGCGGTCAATATCATTATTATTATGCTTTTAGAAAAATTAGTTCAAATTGAGCTTGATGCAAATAAACGAATTTTTGAGGTCAAAGATTTGAATCTCCACTCTTAAATATGTTGTTAAACTTGAAAAAAAAAAGAAAAAAAAACCCTTTAAACCTTAAAAAATGATTGGAAATAGAAATTTTTAACAATTTATTGGATAGGTTCTCACCTTATTCAAAAATCAATCTCAATTTTTTTTAGTTCAACAACATGTGAGGGTGGGAGATTCGAACCTCTGACCTCCTGTTACATGTCAATTACTGTTGAGCTAGTTTAAAACAAAAGTAATTGTGCCATTTAAATTCACATGCAATCAATTTAATAATCAAACTCTAAAAACCGTTACAATTCTCCTTTAACACTTTTAATACTCGTAAAATAAAATCTCAAACGAAGTCCTAATTAAGTTATCATGTGTCAAGTCACGTAAAGCGATGTTATATCTGCATGATCAACTTATTAAAAATTTTAAAAATGGGACAATTTCAATTCAATTTTTGAATTGCGGTCATGTGTGGAATAATAAAGATTTGATTGAAAAAAAAAACTCTAAAATATAAAAGATAAAACTTTATAAGATTAGGGACCATTAATTAAAAAAAAAAACTAAAGATTAGAGATTTATATTACATACTTATCCTATAATTAATGATGAGAACAAGAGATAATGCCCCATGCATTATGAATATGATAATGGATTGGAAATAAGATGTACCATGAAAAAACCTTATGATATGAGGAGAGGCCCCACATATCTACACTCATTGAGGTTACCATATCATATCATAGATTCATCTTAAAAGCCACAACCAATTATTGTTTATTATGCTTTCTATACAATATGATTGAAATTATTAAAAGAAAAAAAAAAAAAAAACCTTAGGCCAAATGTTTTAATATTAACAATTTAGTCCCTCCTTTACCTATATATAATAAAAGAATTAAATGAATGCATTATTTATGGAATGACATGGAAAAATATTCATTGTTTTTTTTTTTTTTTTTTTTGACAACATATGGGTATGAAGATTCGAATCACAGACCTCGTGGTTATCAGTACAATTTTATGCCAGTTGAGCTATGCTCTTGTTGACTGAAAAAAAATATATTCATTGTTATGGTTGGATAGATTTCTTTAACTTATACAATAAAAGAATTAAATGGATGTATTATTTAATATTGACAACTAGAATGATTGAATACGAGTAGAACTGAGATAGAAGTATGTAGACTAATCAGTTTAAAAATCATATTTTAGTATTTGAATTTTTTATGTTGCTTCAATCTTAGTTTTTAAAATTTTAAATATGAAGTTTTATTTGTTGATTTTTTTTTATTTAAAATTGTTTTTAATATAGACATGTCTTTTATGTATTTACTTTATGAGTAGATGTTTGTAGACCAACTACTTAAAAACTACCATGTAGATGATCTACCATTGGATTTCAAAACACATTCATTTTTATATTTAATAATTAATAGAAAATAAATAGCAATCATTTTTCAAAATTTTAATATAAAGTTAAAAGGGTTAAACAAAATATTAAAAGTTTAGTGACTAAAACATGATTAAAACAGAATAAATATGAAAATATATGAATCAAAATAAGATTTCCACCAAGGTTATAAACAAGAATTTTGGGGAAAAAAATTATGTATATTCTTTCCTTGTACTCCTCTTCATATCATAAGAATTATAGTTCAAGCTATGGATTAATTAATACTTGAGTAGTTTAAACGCTATTGCTTAAATTGGATCTTAATTTTTTTTTTTAAGTAATTTTTTTTAATTTGTTTTGTTTTATTGTTTGTAAATAGAGAATTTCAAATACAAAGAACTATTTCGTGTTTGGATTTGAGAAAACTTGCAAGAGGCTAGTTTTCTTGATTAAAAGACGGTTTTGACCTTAGCAGTTATAAACCCAAAAACCTTCTTTCTTGTCCCTTTTTATGATTATTAAACTCTCCTCCTTAGCCCTTTTTAGTAAATAACATCTCTTTTAATAGCCTCAAAAATACATAAAAGAGAATCATAAGAAATTACCTTTGAAGCCTTTAAGAGATTTTTTTTTTTTTTTTGATAACGTCTAGACCTAAGATTGAAACTAAACTTTAGAATTTGAATTCGATGATATTGAAAGTTATGACATTTTCTTGTGACTTGAATATATCATCTAATATAATGAACTACAACCACTTTTTCTTCTTGATTTGCAGGCAATAAAGATAATAAACATTAGAAACGATCAGGTTGGTGAAGCCAAAATCATGTATTTGATTTTAGTTCGATATATATTTTTATTCATTCACTTGCCTTCTAATCAAATAGTTCTATACCTAATTTAATTGTTAATTATTAATAGACAATACTATACCAACTCATATACTAGGCAAATCCATCATTATCAATCCCTCATTTTTAATATGTTTTTTTTTAATGTAAAAAAATGTAATATGTTTTATTTCCTTTCCATTGTTCCAAAATAACAAAAGCTAACTTAATTTTATATATAGATATACACATAAAAAACAATTTTTATGTAAAGTAATATATATTTTTTCTTTATTTTGAAACTCATACATATATATGCAAAGTATTTTTTTTTTTGTGTCATTAAAAAGATTGGCCCTATCATCAATTAATTCCTATAAAAAATTATATAATACAATTTCATTATAAGTCATTTTCTAACATCATCATCATGGGAAGCCCTTTTTGCTATGAGAATACTAAGGATATGTCATAGAAGACAACATTTTTGTTTTCTATTTCCTTTTTATTTTTCTCTCTGATCTTTGTTGACCCAAACAATGCCTTCAACTTTTTGATAAGTTCAAAAGCTAAATATTTCATTAAAAATCATAATTAAAAGAGTACAATGGAAAGCAATAATTCATGTTTTTGGGACTTTGGCCCTTCAATTGATGATGATTGATTGGAGCATTTGGTAAGATTGATGGGAGCTTTTGGAGGCAATTTGCCAATATTCGAGAAATTGATTTTCACTTTTAAATTATAAATAAATTACACGCGTAAAAACATATTTATACATAAATTTTATTACAATTTTAGTCCCTTAACTTTTAGGGTTGTATCAGTTAGATCCTTGAACTTTAAAAAGTGTCTAATATGTCCTTAAACTTTCTATTTTGTGTCTAATAAGTCTCTGAACTTTTAGTTTGTGTCTAATAGGTCCCTAACACACATGCATTTGAAATTTTTAAAAATTAACCGATATATTAGATATAAAATTGAATTTTATGTCTATTGGGACCCTAAACTTCCAATTTTATATCTAGTAAAACCTGCAAATTATAAAAAATGTCAAATAGGTCAATAACTTTTTAGACACAAAATTGAAAGTTGAAGGACCTATTAGATACAAAAGTAAAAGTTTAAGAACCTATGAGATACTTTTCAAAGTTCATAGACCTATTGAACACAAAATTGAAAGTTCGAGAACCTATTTGACACTTTTTATAGTTCAGGGTCCAATTTGACACAACTCCTGAAAGTTTAAGGACTAAATTTGTAATTTAACCTTATACATATTATTAGTAGGAAGACAAAACTTAGTCAAATGGTTTAATCTAATTTTATTATGTTGATGGTTCTTAACACTTTCCTTTATTTGTAGACTTGAAAATTACATTTTTGTGAACTTGAAAATTAGTGCAAGAACAAACAAGTGAAGTATCAATATTTGATCATAAGGAGAAATAACACAACATGAGTTTAAACACATTACCTTCTTTTCATTGTGATATCATATTAAATAACTGATAATTAACCTAAAAACATAATTTTATAGGTAAGATAAGTTAAACTAGCTAACTTGAACATAGATCAATTAGTTAAGGCATATACCTTCAATCAAGAGGCTAGAGGGTTTAAATCACCACGCGACACTAACTTTTCCTTCACACAAAAGAAATCTAGTTCAAGTTTTTTTAACTGTTATAGGTAATTATGATCACTCCGGAATTCAAGAACCTAAGCAGGACAACACAACACCGACCAGAAGGCAGACCCGAAGGAGAGGCGAGCTGAAGGGGGTTGGGCCATGGTCGGCCCACTCATGTGGGCCGAGTTTCTCCCCCTCCGCTTGGTCCCTGGTATCCTTGGCCGCCCCGGTTCAACCTAGTTTAGCCCAGATCGATCTCCAAGCGCCTAGAAACCCTAAGGCAGGAACATGTATATAAACCATTCTTCGTCATTGAAGAAGGGATCCCAAACTCTACACTTTAAACTCTCTCTTCTTACTCTTACTCTCTAATTGCTTCCCATCTATCTCCTTGTTGACTTAAGCATCGGAGACGGTGTGGTAAGCACCACACCGGTGTGCAGGTTTCTTCTGTCTTGCATGTCACGTCTTCTCCCATCTCAAACAAATTCACTGCTGGTGTCACGTGAAGGTCAGGTGAGTTCTGCCTGTCCAGATTTTGGCATCAACATTAACCCTTCACTTAAGAGAGATTTTTTTTTCTAATCCTAATTCTTTTAGAAGACCAAAACATGAGATGAGACGAACTTGCCCTTATTTCTCGGAATCTCATGAATGGGGCTAGAATGTACCTGATCCAAATTCAAACATCGTTTCTAACCCACCTATATCCTGCCACGTCTTGAAATGCCATTCCTTGTCGATGATTTTCTATAGGAACACTTTTAATTTCTCTTATTTCTAAGATGCTTTTTTTCCTCCCTTTTTGGTGACAAAATCAATCAACACAACTCTTGATTAATAGACATGTCTAGGTTTCCAAACTTCAAATTATTGTGAAAGAAAATAGGGAAAAATACCTTTTTAGTCCTTGAGTTTTCATTGATAGGTTACTTTGGTCCCTAGATTTTTAAAACATACCCTTTTGGTCCCTGAGTTTTTCAAAATAGATTTAAAAGGTCCTTCCAGTTACTTTTTCTGTTAACTACATTATTATAATGATTTTATATTAGTTTTATGTATTTAAAATTACAAAAAGGAAGTTAAATGATTTTTTTTTCTCCTCTGTCTCTATCTTTCTCCTCCCTCCTCTTTCTGCTTTCAGTCTCTTTTCCCACCCGTCAAAAAAAAAAAAAAAAAAAAAAAAAAAAAAAAAAAAAAAAACCAGCCCCATTTGGTCTCTGAGCTTGAGCGAGCACCAATCATTCCTCTATTCTGCATCTTGGTACAAGACCTTCAAAGTCTAGAGAGTTTACAAATTTGAGCCCCAAATCCTAGTGAGAGAAACAAAGACTCAATTTATAGAGAGGGAAAAATTGGTGATTCAATCCAAGGTATACATGAGGGAAACATAGCTAGCATATTATTGAGTACTTGAAGAGAAATAACTCTTTCTTTTCCTCTCTTTCTCTCCCTCTCTTTGTTGATGATAGTGTAGTGGAAGAACAAAAATGTGAAGAAATGCTAGAACAGAGAGCTAAGAAAGGGAGTCAAAAAATGGGAATTGACCCAATAATCTCACAAGCCATATGCTTTAAATGTGGATCCTCCCAATAGCATCAAAACCCCTCATTGGCCAGCTTTCAATAAAACTAATGGCCAAAACCCAGCAAGGGATCTATTTAGGGCACCGATTTCAGAACCCAAAGAAAAAAAAAAAAAAAAAAACCACACTTATTTTTCAGTGAACTACAACCCAATCTTGTTGATCTCCTTCCATGGCAGTGAAATTTTGTTCCATTTTCCTGCCTTCTTTGTTGACGGGGAAGAGGGTTGACGGAGAGGGAAAAGAGATCGGGAGAAAGAGTAGGGAGGAGCGAGACTGATGAGAGAGAAAAAATAATTTCTCTCAATTTTTTTAAGTTTTAAATATATAAAAATAATGTAAAATCAATCTGTTAGTGTAGTTAACGGAGTAACTAACTGGAGGGACTATTTAAACCTATTTTGAAAAACTTAGGGACTAAAAGAGTATGTTTTGAAAACTGAGGGACTAAAGTGACCTATCAATGAAAACTCAGGGACTAAAAAGGTAATTTTCCCAAGAAAATATATTTTTTTTTTTAAAAAAAGATTATTTATGTGAAGAGTCGAATCAAACCTTGAACATCTCATGATCTCAAATGTTTGTTCCTCGTGGG
The DNA here is from genome assembly GCA_017139565.1 of Luffa aegyptiaca. Lineage (NCBI taxonomy): Eukaryota > Viridiplantae > Streptophyta > Magnoliopsida > Cucurbitales > Cucurbitaceae > Luffa > Luffa aegyptiaca. The sequence continues at coordinate 41,502,618 of CM029402.1, read as the reverse complement.
TGTGGGGCCTTTTGGTATTTGAATATTATAGAGTACTTTTTGGCTCCATCTTTTATCTTAATCAATTCTTTTGGTGCATGTACTCAAAACCCTTTTGGCTATATTCCAAATACATGTATATATGTAGGGTAAAAAATATATATGGTATTATTATTATTATTATTATTATTTTGCATTATCATTAGAAAAAGGATATTGTTAAATAGCTAGCTAGTTATTGTCACATACTCCCTTTCAAATAAAATAACATAGAATTAATTTGAAAAAATATCAAGTCAAGTTTTTTTTTTTTTTTTTTTTAATTTTTAGCTAATAAAAAAGTAACCTTATTGTGAACTACTTTGAATTATTTTAAAAACTTTGAGGTTTAGTTGTTACATGAGTTTCCTCTTCTATATTAATTCAACCTTTTTTTTTAAATTATTTTTTCTCCATACAATTAGATGACAATTGAGAACCTAGTCGGTAAATATTAGGAAAAATTTTCAATACTACAATAGTACATACTACTTCAATTTAGCATTTGACACATCATTTAATGATCATTTAATTATATAATATTTCATTCCAGGGTCCCACGATATTCTTAAATGCTTTTTTTTTTACAATAGACATTCTTAAATGCTTCTTTCATGGTAAACAATGAATGAAAATTTTCCATACTACGGTAGTACTAGAAATTTTTCCGTAAATATTATTGGGTGAAAATTTTTATTAAGGTCAAGTTCTCTTTTACTTTTAGTCGTATACGTAGAAGAAAAAGGAAAATAAAATAATAATAATGACACCCTTTCTCTCTTCAACATATTTTTAAAAATTGTTACTAATGCATCTTCGCATTGAAATTATTAAGTGTTGTTATAGGTAATTTTGGACCACTCCGATATGCAAGGAGCTGACGAGGACAACGCGATACCAACCCAAGGAGACAGTCAGGAAATGGAACTCGGAGGGAAAACAGGCAAAAGGGTCGGGCAAAGGCCGAAGGGATCGGGCCTTGGCCCGACCCCCTGCTCGACCCACTTGCACGGGCCGAGCTCTTCCTCCTCTGTTCGGTCCCTGGTGTCCCCGGCTGCCTCGGTTCCACTCGGTTCAGCCTGAATCGCTTCCGAATGCCTAAAAACCCACGGTAGGAACATGTATTTAAACCACTCTTCGTCACTGAAGAAGAGATCCCGAACTCTATTCTCTACTCTTTTGCTCTCTTGCTCTCCTCCTTCCGTTTTCTAACTTAAGCATCGGAGGCGGTGTGGCAAGCACCACACCGATGTGCAGGTTTTCTGTCTTGCAGACCACGTCTTCCCTCCTCTCAAACAAATTTACCGTTGGTGGCACGTGAAGGTCAGGTGAGTTCCTCCCGACCAAATTTGACCATCAACAGTTGGCGCCGTCTGTGGGGACGAAAGCTTGCTAAATCTGCACATCGGTACAAATAAGAGGATGGAAAAGGGAAACCGAAATCCAGATACAAAACCTTCCGAAAATAACCATTAACCGCATAAATCGAAAGAAGAGTTATGCGCAAAGGACTCCAAGACGAACAACGACTACAAGACGAACAATGCGAAGGCTGAGGCCGAGGCCGACCAGAGATATTCAACCAGACCGATTAGGAGGAAACCCCACAGGAGATCAGAACCATCTTTGGAGGACAAATCAAAAACAAACACAAGCCTTGACCAGCTAGAAGACACCAAGAAAGAAAGGCCATTGAAAAGTTTGAAACCATTCCATTGACACCAAGACTAAGTCAACGAATACTAGAACAAGACTGGGGACTAAGAGGAAGAAGCTACTGGGCTGAAGCCAACCATAAGCGGAGGTCATCCTTTGGTCAAGACCGGGGCCGACCTTGGGCCGAAGCCGAGGCCGACCTTCCAAGGCCTCAAAAGTGTCCCCAGGATCACATTATCAATGCCAATTTGATTGCAAATGGAGTTGAACACAAAACGAGATCAAGATTGAAGCAAAGGAGCTGGATACGAAAGACGACAGATTGCCCAAGGCCGAGGCCGACCATAGCCATGGTTGTGACCAAGGTCAATCCTGTTATTGCAAGCGAGATTAAACACCTACGAGCCTAAGTGTTCGAGCTTAGTGCCCACGCCTCCATGCGAGCCCAAGCTTTTCAGCTTAGTGCCCACTCTTCCATGCGAGCCTAAGCTTCTCAGTTTAGTGCCCACTCTTCCATGCGAGCCTAAGCTTCTCAGTTTAGTGCCCACGCCTACATGCGAGCCTAAGCTTTTCAGCTTAGTGCCCACGCCTCCATGCGAGCCTAAGCTTCTCAGTTTAGTGCCCACGCCTACATGCGAGCCTATAGAGCCCACACCTACATGCGAGCCTAAGCTTTTCAACTTAGTGCCCACGCCTCCATGCGAGCCTAAGCTTCTCAGTTTAGTGTCCACTCCTCAATGCGAGCCTAAGCTTCTCAGTTTAGTGCCCACGCCTACATGCGAGCCTATAGAGCCCACACTTACATGCGAGCCTATAGAGCCCACGCCTACATGCGAGCCTAAGCTTTTCAGCTTAGTGCCCACGCCTACATGCGAGCCTAAGCTTTTCAGCTCAGTGCCCACGCCTATCATGCGAGCCTAAGCCTTCCAGCTTAGTGCCCACGCCTACATGCGAGCCTAAGCTCTTGAGCTTAGAGCCCACGCCTATATGCGAGCCTGGGCCCCCGGGTCTACCTCGCCTCATCTAGATTCGAGATCATGCGAGCCTGGGCTATCGAGTCTACCTCGTCTCATCTAGCTTGAGCCCATCACATTACGCGAGCCTGGACTATCGAGTCTACCTCGCCTCATCCAGATATGAGATTATGTGAGCCTGGACCATGGGTCTACCTCACCTCATCTGGCTTGAGCCCATCACCTTTGCGAGCCTGGGCCTTCGGGTCTACCTCGCCTCATCTAAATTCGAGATCATGCGAGCCTGGACCACCGAGTCTACCTCGTCTCATCTAGCTTGAGCCCATCACATTACGCGAGTCTGGACTATCGAGTCTACCTCGCCTCATCCAGACTTAAGACTATGTGAGCCTGGACCACGGGTCTACCTCACTTCATCTGGCTTGAGCACCTTCACGTTACGCGAGCCTGGACTATAGAGTTTACCTCGCCTCACCCAGATTCGAGATTATGTGAGCCTGGACCACCGAGTCTACCTCACCTCATCTGGTTTAGGCCCATCACATAACACGAGCCTGGACTACCATGTCTACTTCGCCTCATCCAGATTTGGGCATATGCGAGCCCGGACCACCAAGCTCACCTGGCCGACTGGGCCGAGGCCAACCCTAAACTTTAAAGGTATTTTTCTTTTTATTCAATTCTATTTTATGTTTCAGTAAAATTTTGCTTAAGTAAGAGGGCTACTACACAGGGGATATGCACTCCCTATTAAACAAAAAGCACACTGGCTTAGCATGTTTAATTAAAGATTACATGTTCTAGCCTATTCTCTCATTACTTTTTCTACAAGGACTAACGTATGAATGCAGGGAGCTAAGTTTTTTGCTAACAGTGGCTTGAGGTCGAGATCGACCCTAGCCTCTTCCCTCATTTTTCTTTTGTAGAAATTAACATGTCAATGTAGGAACTCAAAAACTTTAATAATATGAAAGGTGGCCAAGGCCGACCCTATGGTCTTACCACGTGTGCCACATAAATGGCTAAGCCAGAGAAGCACTTATGCAGGGGGCTTCAAAACAGAAAGATGGATTGAACAACATCCAAAATGGAAAAAAAAAAACACAGAAGTTTGGACTAACTCTAGACGCTAGCCTCGACCTCATCCCAAGGCCGAGGTTGAGGCCGGGTTATTTCTTCAACCCCTCACTTCTCTTATTTTCTCTCTTACTTAATCCCTATTCAGGGAGCTCTTGCTGTGTCTATGTCTATTATATCTTGTAGGGTAATAATAAATCCGCACATAAGTCAGAACATGGCACAGATCACTACTCTTAAGTCGGGCTTAAGGAGTTCGACCTATAGCAATAAGTCACACCTGAATCCTAATTCAAGAGTGGGGATTTAATGTTATTAGTAATTTTGGACCACTCCGATATGCAAGGAGCTGATGAGGATAGGGCGATACCAACCCAAGGAGACAGCCAGGAAATGGAACCCGGAGGAAAAACAGGCCAAGGGTCAAGGCCGACCACTCGGCCCGCTTGCGTGGGCTGAGCTCTTCCGCCTCCGTTCGGTCCCTGGTGCCCCCGACTGCCTCGGTTCCACTCGGTTCAGCTTGAATCGCCTCCGAATGCCTAAAAACCCTAGAGCAGGAACAGGTATTTAAACCACTCTTCGTCACTGAAGAAGATATCCTGAACTCTATTCTGTACTATCTTGCTCTCCTCCTTCCGTTTTCTAACTTAAGCATTGGAGGCGGTGTGGCAAGCACCACACCGGTGTGCAGGTTTTCTGTCTTGCAGGCCACGTCTTCCCCCCTCTCAAACAAATTTACCGTTGGTGGCACATGAAGATCAGGTGAGTTCCTCCCAACCAAATTTGACTATCAACAAGTGTCATTATATTTTTGCACAATATTTACTTATTTAACAACATAAATTACTTCTAATATACCTCAAAAATACAATGAAAATAAGATATGATCACTAGTTGCATTTTTGTTTTTTTGTTGATGATGAAAAGAATAATAATCAAATGCATGGTTGTTTTTCATTCTCAACAAATTAAAAGCTAGAAAAAAAAGAAAATTAATAATGTTACCAACCATTCCTAAAATATCAATTTGGAATTTGGATGTGTGATAATTATTTTCCTCATGCATTGTCCTTTAATTTATTATTTTTTTTTCTTTTTCCTTTTATATTTTTTTGAGAATAATAAGTGAATGGACCAAATATTTTCATAGAAGCCTCCAGAACTAAGTTGGAAAGGGGCATGGCATTACAAAAATATTATCTCTCCAGTTTTATTAGTACTTTCTCTCTCCAATTATTATATGTATTATTGGATTTTATAATATCATGGATTTGTTTGGTCGGTGCCCTCCATTCAAAATAAACCATACAATAATTTCGTGATTCACCTTCACTTCACCTACCATAAAAGTATTAATTCTCTATCACTAGTTTTTTTTTTAATATTTGTGAATGTCCGAGCCGTCATGGATTGAACTCATTACCACTAAGTCATAATGGTTATCCTCCATCACTAGATTTTAAGAGTTTTTTTTTTTTTTTTTTTTTAGTTCGGAAAGATTCTATCCTCACCTAACTTTTGGTTGATGTCACATGTCAATTATTACTGAATTATATTCAATTGGATAGTTTTTAGTAGAGATAATATCATATATATTTTTATAACTCGTATAGAGAGCTAAAATCAACATACATTTCAAAACATTCGTTCCTTACCTTAACTCTTCGGTTGGAATTAAAAAAGTTCAAGAAATGATTTTAAATCCTATGATTTGAAATTCAAAAAATGATTTTAAATTTTTTATCTCGTTTGGAATGAATAAAATTTGAAATGAATTTGTTTAAAATTTTGTGTTTGGATGGTAACAGAAAAAAAAAAAAAAAAGAAAGTAAGAAGTTTACAAATATAGGTTTTTAATATTTATTTATTAATAGAAAATTAAGATATGACAAGGTCATCCTATGAAATCTCGTACAATGGGATGGTTTAGCATGATCTGAAATCATATCATATTTCAAATCATTCTATTTCTTGAATAACAAACAACAGAATTGATTTGAAATCCGTTATGATTTAAAATCCCTCAAAATCATGAGGTCCAAACATAGCCTAAAATATCTTTTCTGATAAATTTTTAAAAAGTTTTATATTTTGTTCAATTTTTTTTTTTAGCAACAGATCATCAACCTTTCATTCAAACCAAGAAACCACTCAAAGAGCAACGTTACAAAGTATAGAAACATAGACAACCCAAGTTCCCCACACACTGAGAGACAGTCTCAACCCAACCCCGTGAGGCAAACCTCACTCCAAGCCATACTCGCCAGCCGACGCGCAACACTATCCCCCTCTCGACAAAGAGGTGGTCCAAACTTAAGCAGACAACCAATTGAATTTATTTGGTATTCAGCTAGTTTATTTTTTTCAATTGATTGAACCAATTTGAAAAAGTTTATTTCTATTCTTATGACGATTAATATTACCATTAACTTTAGAATTTTGTATGGATTTCCTTTTCTCTCTTCATTTTTCACTTGTACTCTTTATAATTAGAACTTAACAATATAAGTAGCTATATATATTTAATCATCTTAATTGACAACATTAGTAATTTTAATTACTTACATTAGTAGTTCTAATTACTTAACACATTTCATTTTTTTTTTTTTATAATAGAATAAGAGTATCAACATAACTAATCAACAAAAAACCTAATTAATAAATAGCTGGTAGTTGGAAAAATTATTTATTCCACTTTTTTTTTAATTATTATTTATTCCACTTAATCTACTAAAAAAATACAGAATCATATTAAGAGAAACTATCATATATTGTAGAATATGGAAACCAATTTCTTATATATAGAGAGAATAATTATGTGACTATGAGGCAGTTGGATGGAGAATGAAATTATTGCAATTTGTTAGGTATAGTGCATGTTTAAAGAAGAGGTGATAATCTCTCAATATCTAAGTATTTTTCTTTTTAGTCATTCTTAACTTTTAAAATCTTGTTTTTAGACATTCAATATTTATTGAATTTCACATTATTTAATCCTTTTAGGATAGTCTAACTTATGATACAATGTAATAGGGTTAAATTACAAGTTCAGATTTGTTTCAAATAGGCAATTGGACTCTAAAAAAACATCTAAAATAGGTCTTTGAACTTTCAATTTTGCGTCTAATAAGTCTCTAAACTTTTCAAAATGTCTAATAATATTGATATGAAAATCCTCGTAAGTGATTTTGAATTAGGAACCTTAATTTGGGTAATATGAACTCATGATTCTCAAACACTAATACCCTCAAATCCATTCTATTTCAACGAACCATGTTATTTAGGTTAGACGACGTGGATTTTACCTAAGATCAAAACTCTCAAGACAAAGAACAAGTTCCTTGGTCCAAGAATGTTGAAGACTCCACAAGTTAGAATGATCAATCTCTATAATTAAATTTATGAAGGAAAATAAGTCAAAATTCACAAACCCTATAAGACACAAAATTAAATTTTACGTCTCATATAATTGTTAATTTTAAAAAATATTGAATATGTCAAGTACCTATTGGGACACAAAATTAAAACTTATTAGATCTATTTGGCACTTTTAAAGTTCAGAGACATATAGATATTTTTTTAAGTCTAAGAACTTATTAGATACAAAATAAAAGTTCCGAAACTAAATAAAAATGATGTTTGATGTATTCATTAGCTTTATAAGATACAAAGAATTCTAATAAAATTAAAGTTAGACATATTCTAAAAATAATGAAAAAATTGAAAATTAGAACATACTTTAAATATGGAATGATGTAATTAGCTTAACTTTCATACCATGAGTCAAAGATGTATATTGTTATAGGTAATTCTAGACCATCTCGGAATCCAAGGAGCAGTCGAGGACAACGCGACCCGAAACCGAAGACACAACCCGAAAATGGACCCCAAAGTGGAAATGGGCCACAGGGTTGGGCCAAGGTCGAATGGATTGGGCCTTGGCCCAACCCCACTTGGCCTCAGCCCATAGTCGAGGCCGAGGCCTGTGGTCGGGCCGAGGCCGACCCTCAGCCCGCTTGTGCGGGCCGAGTTTCCTCCCTTCTGCTCGGTCCCTAGAGTCTTTTGGAGGCCCCAGTTCAACTTGATTCAGCCGGAATCGTCTTCCAACGCCTGAAAACCCTAATATGCTAACCCAGGCATAAATACCCTTCTTCACGACTGGAGAAGGGTTCAAAACCATAATTCTTGCCACTCTTAGCTTCCTGTTTAGGTGACTTAAGCATCGGAGTGTGTGTGGCAAGCACCACACCGGTGTGCAGTTTCTGCGGGTTTTGCAGGTCACATCTTCCCAGCTCAAACAAATTCACTGTTGGTGTCACGTGAAGGTCAGGTGAGTCTTCTGTCCGGATTTTGGCATCAACAGTTGGCGCCGTCTGTGGGGAAGAAGCTTGCTAGTGAGATTTGCACACCGGTTACCTAACAGATAAGAGGATGAAGAAGAAAAACTAGATTCCATATGCAAAACCTTCCAAAAATAACCATCGCACATAGAAATCACGAAAGGAGAGTTACCGTGAAGGTCACCAAGACGAACAGTGACGACCTGAGGCCGAGGCAGAGGCCAAAGTCAGGACAAAACCCCACGAGGGATCAGAATCATCTTTGGAGGACAAATCAGCGAAAAAGTCCCGTTGAAGAGCTGAAAATCATTCTATCAACATCCAAGATTGAGGTAACGAACACTCGAAAAAGACTGGGGCTAAGAAGGAAAAGCTATCAGATTGAGGCCAACTCTAGGCCGAAGCCGAGATCGACCTTCCAAGGCCTAAAAGTGTCTCCAATATCACAATGTCAATGAAAATTTGATTGCCAATGCAGTTGAACACAAGACGAGGTTAAGATTGGAGCAAAGAAGCTAGATACGATAGACGACGAATTATTCCTGGCTGAGGTCGAGGCAGAGGCCGACCCCAGCCATGCCCGAGGTCGAGGCCGACCAGGTCGAGGCCGAGCAGAGGAGAATCCTCCCGCTTTAGAATATCAATATCTTCTATTGCTTTTCTATTATTTTTTGCGTGGTTCATTTGAATTTTCATTTCTTTAGTATTTACATTTGTAGGAGTGGGAAATTTAAAACGCTTATTCACGCTATCTCTGATAAAATTCCACTGTTCAATTTGCTAACCATCAAGCAGAGACCCGAGGAAAGCTTGAACGGATACCTTACACGTTTCAGTAATGAGGTGTTGCAGGTAGAAGGGTACGATGGCGGTGTAGCTTTAATTGCAGTTATTTCAGGTTTGCAGGATGAGAAATTGCTGAATTCCATTGGAGAAAACCAGTCGTGTACGTATGTAGAATTCATCTGTAGGGCACATAAGTACAAAAATGCTAAAGAGTTGATTAAGTCAAAGTGGGCAGAGAGAGAAGGCTTCCAGAGAGTGAAACTTTACAACACTCAGAGAAACAATTAGAAAAGCGAATACCGACTCTTGGTCAAACCAAGGTTGAGGCCGACCAGGGGAACTTCCTTCCTTCATGAAGCAGTGATAGTGTAACGTCTCAGGCCCAGGATTTGGAATCTGGATTCGGCATCTGACGTCCCCGACATTCCTCGGAATCTGGATTCGACATCTGACGGCCTCGGCATTCCCCTACGACCTGGCCACGTTACCATACTCGTCTTAAACCACTTCTAAGAGTGAAGATTGTCCCAACAAACCAAAACGGGGTCCTTTTAGCATGTTCACATGCTTCCTAGGAAAATTCCCAGGAGGTCACCCAACATAGAACTTCTCCAAGCTAAGCATGCTTAACTTCAAAGTTCCTATGATTGAGCCACCGAAAAGGAAGGTGCACCTTGTTGGTATAGGTAGTATCTATCAATTCTTTTAAACTTATCTTGACCATCACACAAACCAACACGGGGTCCTTTTAGCACACTCTGTCCTCACTCACATGCTTCCTAGGAAAATTCCCAAGAGGTCACCCAACATAGAACTTCTCCAAGCTAAGCACGCTTAACTTCAAAGTTCTTATGATTGAGCCACCGAAAAGGAAGGTGCACCTTGTTGGTATAGGTAGTATCTATCAATTCTTTTAAGCTTATCTTGACCATGCTTTCATGTCCTCATGATCCCTCTCATTCGGATGTGATTTCGGTTCATTCATGTACCCCCCTAACCTCGGGCGTCACAGATAGCTTATGTTTTGTTCCCATTATGTTTTTCAATAACTAGTTGCATTCTCATTCTGTTTTTAACATTTACATTTGTAGGTGTAGGAAATTTAAAACGCTTGATACGCTAATCTTAATAAAGGTTCCATGTTTAGTTCTGTTGTTGCAGATGATTCAATAACGACATGAAAATGTCCTTGGTGGAGTGGAAACCCCAATACTTCCCAAGGCAAACGACAGGTGGAAATGTCCTCGGTTGAGTGGAAACCCCAATACTCTCCCGAGCAAACGACATGGAAATGTCCTTGGTGGATTGAAAACCTCAATACTTCCAAAGGCAAACGACAGGCGAAAATGTCCTCGGTTGAGTGGAAACCCCAATACTCTCCGAGGCAAACGACATGGAAATGTCCTTGGTGGAGTGGAAACCCCAATACTCCCCAAGGCAAACGACAGGCGAAAATGTCCTCGGTTGAGTGGAAACCCCAATACTCTCCGAGGCAAACAACATGGAAATGTCCTTGGTGGAGTCGAAACCCCAATACTCCCCAAGGCAAACGACAGGCAAAAATGTCCTCGGTGGAGTGGAAACCCCAATACTCTCCGAGGCAAACGACATGGAAATGTCCTTGGTGGAGTGAAAACCTCAATACTCCCCAAGGCAAACGACAGGCGAAAATGTCATCGGTTGAGTGGAAACCTCAATACTCTCCGAGGCAAACGACATGGAAATGTCCTTGGTGGAGTGGAAACCCCGATACTCCCCAAGGAAAACGACAGTCAGAGCATCCCCGGAGTTGGAGCCAAGGCTCGGATCAGAATCATACCAATAGAGAAGGTGCAGAGACACTAAAACTTTGAGGTATGATGAGCTACTTTCCGAACATCTTTTACTCAAGTATAATCTTTAAATTCAAAATCACACTTGAGTAGGGGGCTGAGGAGGGGAGAATATCAATTATTAGATGATCAAAGGCTTGTTTAGAAAAAAATGTGTCCAGATGGCCGAGGCTGACCAGACCAACCAGGCCGACCACACGGGATTAATTCATCACTTTTTCCCTGTTATCGTTTATCATGCATGGCTGTTCAATTTTAATCATGCCCATGTTATTTCTGTTGCAAATTGGTAACTGTTTGCCTATGCACGAGCTCAAGGCCAACCAGGCCAAGTACATGTTTAGTGCCCTATGTGCTTTTTGCAGGAAAGATGATGTTGAAATTGTTGTGGTAAGAGGCTGTGGCCACCAAGCCACACCTATGTTATTCTTTTGCAAAAATGTCACTATTCTGCTTAACCAATGCATGACATTAAGTATTTTACCATATTTTTACAAGAATAGGGTCGAGGCCGACCAGGCTATGCCCATACCATATTTCCATAGGAAAAGAGTCGAGGCCGACCAGGCTATGCCCATACCATATTTCCATAGGAAAAGAGTCGAGGCCGACCAGGCCATGCCCATACTATATTTTTACAGGAAGAGGGTCGAGACCGACCAGGTCATGCTCATACCATATTCCAACAGGAAGAGGGTCGAGGCCAACCAGACCATGCCCATACTATATTTCTACAGGAAGAGGGCAGAGGCCGACCAGGCCATGCCCATACAATGTTTTTGCAAGAATGTCGTTGTTTGGGTGAAGCATAAACCCGAGGCCGACCAAGCCAAACACATTCTAAGTGCTCCTATCTTAGTGGTAGTCAATTTTGCTTAATCACTCTTTGCAGGAGTATAAGGCCGAGGCCGAGGCCGACGGGCCCTAGTCTCTTCCCTCGTTTTTCTTTTGTAAAAACTAATGTATGAGTGTAGGGAGCTACAATTTGAGCTAATGAAGGATTGAGGCCGAGGTCGACCCTATCCTCTTCACTCACTTTTCTGTTGTAGAAACTAATATTTTGATGTAGGAACTCAATATTTTCAATAACATGGAGAGTGGCCGAGGCCAACCCTATGGTCTTACCATGGGAGCCACATAAATGGTTAAATGAAAGAAGCACTCACACATGGGGCTTTAAAATAGAGGAATGGAATGAAGAAATGAGAAAAAGACGTCCAAAAGAAAGTCACAAGGGCTCAAAATCCTGAGGTTGAGGCCGAGGCCAGAATTGAGGCTTGTCCAGTCGTTCCTACAATCTCACACTTTTCTCATCTTTATCTTACCTAACCCCTATCTTGAGAGCCTCTGTTTTGTCTACTGTTTGTTCTCTCTTGCAGGACGACGAGAAGTCAACATATGAATCAGCACAAGAGGAAGATCGATACTCTTAAATCGGGCTTAAGGAGCTCAACCTATAGCAATAAGTCACACCTGAATCCCAATTCAAGAGTGGGGGCTTAATGTGATAGGTAATTTTGGACCATCCCAAAATCCAAGGAGCAGTCGAGGACAACACGACCCGAAACCGAAGACACAACCCGAAAATGGACCCCAAAGGGGAAATGGGCCATAGGGTTGGGCCAAGGCCGAAGGGATTGGACCTTGGCCCAACCCCGCTCGGCCTCGGCTAAGGCCTGTGAGGTCGAGGCCGACTCTCAGCCCGCTTGTGCGGGCCGAGTTTCCTCCCTTCTGTTTGGTCCCTAGAGTCTTTTGGCGGCCCCGATTCAACTTGGTTCAGCCGGAATCGTCTTCCAACGCCTGAAAACCCTAATATGCTAACGCAGGTATAAATACTCTTCTTCACGACTGGAGAAGGGTTCAAAACCCTAATTCTTGCCACTCTTAGCTTCCTGTTTAGCTGACTTAAGCATCGGAGCGTGTGTGGCAAGCACCACACCGGTGTGCAGTTTCTGCTGGTTTTGCAGGTCACGTCTTCCCAGCTCATACAAATTCACTGTTGGTGTCACGTGAAGGTCAAATGAGTCTTCTATCCGGATTTTGGCATCAACATATATTACAATCAAAGAGGGCGGCAACCATAAATTAGTTAAAAGTTTAATGGACCTCTAAACTCGTAACGTTGTGTCGAATAAGTCTATATATAAATTTTGAAAAGTATCTGGTAGGCTCATAAACTTTACCATTGTGTTTAATCAGTTCTTAAACTTTTAAATTTGTTTTTAATAGATCCATGAATAGTCAACAAGAGAATGTCTCAACTGGCATAAAGTTGTACTGATGACCAACAGGTGTGGTTCGAATCCCCCTACCCCACTTATTGTAAAAAAAAAAATAATAGAACCATGAACTTTAAAAGTGTTTAATAGGTCATTTAACCTATTAGGTTGAAAGTCCAAAGTCCCTGCTAAATTTATGTCTAATACTTACATAAATTTGAAAAATGTTGAATATGTATTAACTTATTAGATACCAAATTTAAAGTATATGAACTTATTTAGATTGTAAAATTTAGGGATTTAATAGACATAAATTGAAAATAAGATTTGTTAGACACTTTGAAAAGTTTAAAGATCTAAACGGACATGTTGAAAATTCAAAATTCAAGATAGTTCAAATTGATTGCAATTATAATGAAAATCAATGAGAATGAGATGAGTTGTAATTATAATTAGGTATTGTTTACCTAAAATGTACGACAATCGTAAGTACTGTTGCAATCTCATTTAAGCTGTTTGCATGCATTGAGAATCGGAATCGATGAACGGAGGATTATCAAAAAAGTAGCGTAAACACAAACAAAAACGAAAGGACTACAATTGTAAAATTTACCAAAAGTACACGTTGTGAGTCCCATTTTAATAAGGAACAGAAAATGACATTGACCACATTTTTTTTACAGGATGAGGAATGAAAATGAGATTACATATATTTAGAGTAAGTCCTACAATTTTATTACGTTTACAGATTTTGTAAACACCATCTATCATAATCATATAAATCCCACCATTTTTTTTTTAGTACATCAACATTTGGGGTGGGAGATTCGAACTTCTAACCTCTTGGTCAAAGATATATGCCAATTATCGCTGAGTTATGTTCACTTTGACATAAATCCCACCATTTTCATTACAATGGTTTCATTACGTTTAAAGAGAGGTAAACACGGCCTAAATTAAATCAATTAGCTCGATTTTTTAAATTTCAATTTTCACCCTAAATTAAATCAATTAGCTCGATTTTTTGAATTTCAATTTTCACCCTAACCACAAATCTCTCCCTAAAAGGTAAAAGGTAAAAAGTAAAAAGCAAAAAGCAAAAAGAAGAACCGAAGAGGGGCCAGTAGGTCCCACTACCAACTGTGTTACGAAGCCATCATTAAAAACCACAAATCGTTTGGCAAAGAGCAACCAATTGTTTAATTAAAATTTTAGAAAAACGACCTGTCGTCTCACTTTTAAGTATATATAAGCATTTTTAGCCTCAAAATAAAATAATTCCAATATCTTTTTGTCCTTAAATGAAAAATATATATTAAATGGGAATTAATATTTTATTAATTATTTACAAAATAATAAATTTGTCCCTTTGATAAAGAGAAGGGCGGCTGCAATATTAGGTTTGTTGCTTAAAGCCACCCATTTTTTTTTTTTAGAAGAAAGCCACCCATTTTCTATCTCCATCACACTCACTCATTTTATATCACTTTCAAGAATATTTTATTCTAAGTTCGATTATTAATATCTCGTTTGATAATGATCTTATTTTAAATTCTTTATTTTAAAAGTTAAGGCTTTTTTTTTTTATTAATAGTCTATTTATCTATTTTTTTCATTGTTTAGAAACGTTTTTGAGTGACTTTGGAATGACCTTTAGAATGAATGAATGAAAAAAAAAAAAAAAAAAAAAAAAAAAAAAAAAAAAAAACTTTAGTTATCTTATTGGAAGAGTGACTCCAAATTCACCTAATTAAATTTTAAAAATCAAAATTTTAAAAACTATTTTTTTTTCCTCTTAGTTGTAAAATTTGTCTAAGATTTTGAATAGACGAAATTTAAGCATATTATTAAACATGTCTTAAATTGTTAGGACCTTTTTTAGCAATTACGTCTAGTCCATTTTTTTTCCTTATTAAGAGTTTTTACTTTCTTATTCATCGTACTTTTGTGGGTCTAAAAACCTTAAATGATAATATAGATTAAATAAAAAGGAGAATGCGAGATATACTTTATAAAATATGAAATTTAATAATAAAAAAACTAATTAATAAGAATATGCCAAATCAAAAAAGGAAAGGAAATCCAAGTCAAGTTTAACTTCATGGATCCAAGCCTAAATACAAACAATAAAGCAAGTTATTTGGCCCACTAATTATTGAGCCATCCCATTTTGCACCATTATTTCATTGAACAATAAAAGAGAGTGGTTGCTTTCAATTAATTATATTAGGTTTAGATTCCATCTAATCTATCCTTTTATAACTTTTATTTAAGTTATAATGCTTGATCACTATCTCCTCAGTACTTTTGTTTTGTTTGTTAGTAAAATTCACCTATTGATATGATTTGTCGATTTTCAATTCCACCAAACAATGTCATTCGAGAAATCTTTCTAGATAATAAGTCATAAGTACGACTTCAACCGCTACAATATGGGTCCCCACATTCTTTCACGTATAATGAAACTTAACGTGAAACTAAATGGAGGTAAACTCAAGTATATTAATGCAATTACTATTTCAAGGTAACTACCCATGTGCTTAAACAAAGAATTTAACAACATAACCATATACTATATTAACTATAAAAAAACATATGCTATATTAGTTAAACAAAAACTTATCCAACAACATCATACAAAAGAATCAAAATATATATATATTAAGTGGACCATTATACCAAAGTTATATGATCAAGAAAATAGTATGGCGTCGATGGAGTTTTCATTATAAAGTATCCCCAAGTTTTTGTTCTTCAACAATTGGAGTATTTAGCTACATGCAATCACCTTTGATTAATGCAACCCCATGGCAACTTTGCCTCATGATCAAGACCCCTTATGAGATCCATTCGACCGGAATCCAATACATGTGATCTGACAAGTCAAATATCGTTATATGGTCATTGAAAGGTTACCAACTGTAACAGTAATTTAGTCGAATTTGAGAAGAGATGTGATTGTAAAGAATAGTAGTTGATGCCCAACCTAAAAATTAGAAAACAAGTGTTAGAAAAATTAACAACATTCAACTGGATAAGTTGAAGTGAAAATTAGCAATTAAAAGTAGGAGTAATAAGGGAGGAACCAGCCTGTTGATGTGTGAAAGCACTTCCACAAATTCAAAATTAATAAGCTTTTATACAAGACCAAAAAGGTTGAAATTCATCTAAACTCCACACTTTGACAGGAAATTGCCACGGTAGTCAACTTAACATAATTTATTTATTTATTTTTAGTACACCAACATTTGGAGTAGGGAGATTCGAACCTCTGACCTCTTAGTCGAGAGTACACGTCAATTACCGCTGAGCTAAGCTCGCTTTGGCGGAACATAATTTAATGTTAGATTTTGTTGAAGATAGTTTAATGTTAGATTTTGTTGAAGACATAAACGCACGTGGCAGTTATTCCTTGTCCCATTAGTTTTTTTTTCTAAAGCCCATTTATTGATCTAGGTATTTTATGGTGTGTATATGTGTATGTATATGTATATGTATGTCTGTATATGTCCAAAAGTGAGTTTTTTTTTTCCGAGAATTACCTTGCGATCGAAGCAAGATTTTGAGGGAAATTTTGAATGTCCAACAGTGAATATTTTTTATAGAGAGTGAGAGTTGCCAACTATACTGGCAACAATCCCTTTGTCGGGTTTGAGAGTTTATTCTCGTTGTTTATCTTAAGCTATCGGGTGGTGTCGTGGTGGTACTTGAAAGTGAAATAACTTTTGCTAGGCTATTTGAGGATAGTTTTGTAATGTAAATGTTGAGCCTTATTGGAGTATTAATCCTTGGTTGTTATTCTGTTATCATATTGGAGTATTAATCCTTGGTTGTTATTCTGTTATCATGTATTAGTTATTCTTACTATTATTAGCTGTTACTTGGTTTAAATTACAGCTGGTAGTTAGAGTTGTTTAACCCATGTAATGTGTATATATATTCTCGGAAGGATTCAATAAATTGTGTGAGAAATATTCTCTCCCAAATTCCATTATGGTATCAGAGCAGTAATTTCTGCTGCCTTCTTTCTTCCGGTTGCTTTCTTTTCCATTTGTTGTTCAATTGCAGTTCACAATCCCTACCTTTCTAATGGCGGATAAGAACGCAAGCGATGGATCTTCTGCAACCATTGACCCAAGCATGAGTTCAATTGATGCACAGTTGAATCCTTATGCTCTTCATCATTCAATTTCGTCTACTGCCGTACTAGTTACTCAACCTCTTCTTGGTGCAAGTAACTACGGATCTTGGAGCCGTGCTATGATGATGGCTCTTTCAGGCAAGAACAAATCTGGCTTTATCAAAGGTACTGTCAAGAAACCAGAAAATGAAGGCGTTTTGCTTACAGCGTGGGAGTGTAACAATGACATTATAGCTTCATGGATACTCAACTCTGTATCCAAGGAAATTGCAGCGAGCATTGTCTACACTGGATCCGCCAAAGCAGTCTGGGATGAACTACGAAATCGTTTTCGACAGAGCAATGGTCCAAGGATTTATCAATTGAGAAAGGAGTTACTCACTATGACGCAAGGTACTATGTCAATTGAAACCTATTACACTAAACTCAAAACTATCTGGCAAGATTTAGAAGATTATAGACCGATTCCTGAATGCAAATGCGATGGTTTACAACCTTTCTTGGACCATATGCATTCCGAATATGTTATGATCTTTCTTATGGGTTTAAACGACACGTACGCGGCTGTAAGAGCTCAGATTCTCCTCATGAATCCTATTCCACCGATAACTAGTGTTTTCTCACTACTCATCCAAGATGAACATCAAAGATCTGCTGGTGTTATTACTCCGTCTGTCGAACCTATTGCTCTGCTTGCTTCTGAGGCATCCAAGAAATCATCTAATCCTTCTTCTAATGATCGCAATCGAAAAAAGGAAAATCAACGCCCAATTTGTACTCACTGCGGGATCAAAGGCCATACGGTTGATCGGTGCTACAAATTACACGGATATCCCCCGGGATATAAATTCCGATCTTCAAACTCCTCTACAAATGAGAATCCAGCCTCTGTTCCTGCTAAACAAGTGAGTGTTAATCAAGTTGGCCAATCCGATTTCTTTGCGAGCCTGAATGCAACTCAATATGCTCAGTTGTTGAACATGCTTTCATCCCATTTGCCTTCTGTCAAACCAGAACCTGTTACTGCTGCCCCTACTGTTGCTCACACTACAGGTATCTGCTCTTTGACACATAATACTGTTGATTCTTCTAATGATGTCTGGATACTTGACTCTGGTGCCTCTCGCCACATTTGCTTTGCTCCACAATTGTTCTATAATTGGCGTCGTGTTCTTAATATGACTGTTGTTCTTCCAACATCACTACGTGTAAAGGTTGAATTTGTTGGCGATGTGAGGATTTCTGAACATCTGTTGCTGCGTGATGTGTTGTTCATACCTCAATTCACGTTCAACCTCATTTCAATGAGTTGCTTATTACAGACATCGAATATTTATCTTACCTTTTCTGGTGAACACTGTGTAATACAGGACAAGTATCTCTCGATGATGATTGGCAGGGCTAACTGCCGCAATGGCCTTTACTTGCTGTCTTCAAAGGCCGATTCTCCATCCATACTTGCTGCCACAGCTGCTGTCACAACCAAACCTGTTTCACCAGATCTTTGGCATCAACGTTTAGGCCACCTCTCCCCTAAACGCTTGAATCTGTTGAAAGATACCTTGTTTTTAAAGGATTCTCATGATACTGTATGCCATATTTGTCCTCTTGCTAAGTAGAGGCGTTTATCTTTCCCTTCAAATAACCATGTTGCATCACATCCTTTTGACTTAGTACATTGTGATGTATGGGGGCCTTTTAAGGAACCTACATATGCTGGTTTTCGTTTTTTCTTAACCTTGGTTGATGATTGCTCAAGATTTACTTGGGTATACTTAATGAAACAAAAATCTGAAGCTCTCACTATTGTTCCAAGATTTTTTAAACTGGTTGAAACTCAATTCTCCAAGGTTATCAAAGTTTTTAGGTCCGATAATGCCCCCGAGTTGAAATTTGTTGATTTTTTCGCTGCTAAGGGAACTATCCATCAATTCTCCTGTGTTGAGACTCCTCAGCAGAACTCAGTAGTTGAGCGAAAGCATCAGCATCTCCTCAATGTTGCTCGAGCTTTATATTTTCAATCTCGAGTACCTATTTCGTTTTGGGGCGATTGTGTTTTGACCGCCACCTATTTGATCAACCGTACTCCCATGTCTTTACTATCTAACCAATCTCCTTTTAATGTGTTATATGGTAAAGAGGTTGATTACACTCATTTACGTGTTTTTGGTTGTCATTGCTATGCATCAACTCTTACTGTTAACCGCTCGAAGTTTGATCCACGAGCCATTTCTTGCATATTTCTTGGATACCCTCCAGGCGTCAAAGGGTACAAAGTCTATGACATTGCCAAGAATCAAGTTTTTATCTCCAGAGATGTTGTATTCCTCGAAGACATTTTTCCCTTTTCTGTTATTAAGGGTCTTCACAATGTCCATCCAAATGAAGATGTGTTTGCTGACTACGTTTTACCATGCCCCATTTTGGATACTACTTCTCTTTATATTGATCCTTCAGCTTCTGCCATTCCAACTCCACCTACTGTGGATATTAGCATTGCTGAACAATCAACTCCATTTATGGAACATACTGATATCTCACCAGTTGTTGTTCCTGTCCAAGACCAGTCAGCTACACAATCCGCAAGTCAGCTTTTACCTGATCACCAGCAGCCTTTACCTGACCATCAGCCTTTACGGCGCTCCACTCGACGCCATCAGCCACCTGGCTTCCTTCAAGATTATCGTTGCCATCTTATCAAGCATGATGCTGCTCCAATAGACAAGGTCATTAGTTATCCTCTGGATAATTACTTGTCTTATAGTCGCCTCAACACTGAGCATCGAAAGTTCATTCTCAATGTCTCTACAACCTTTGAACCATCCTACTTTCATCAGGCGGTTCAATTTAAATGTTGGAGGCAAGCAATGGACGATGAAATTGCTGCAATGGAGCGAACTAACACTTGGAGCTTAGTCCCTCTTCCTGACGGACACCGGGCCATTGGGTGCAAATGGGTGTACCGGATTAAATACAAGGCTGATGGCATGATTGATCGATACAAAGCACGCTTGGTTGCGAAGGGATATAATCAGCAAGAAGGTGTAGATTTTTTTGATACCTTCTCCCCAGTGGCCAAAATAGTGACAGTTAAGATATTTCTTTCTCTCACTGTATCTTTTGGCTGGTCCTTGACTCAGATGGACATTAATAATGCATTTCTCAATGGCGATCTGTTTGAAGAGGTATATATGACTCTTCCTTTGGGATACTATGATGGCTACAAGACTTCCACAGGGGCTCCCTTTGTTTGCAGATTAAACCGTTCCATCTATGGCCTTAAACAGGCATCTAGACAATGGTTTGCTAAGTTCTCTACTGTTTTGTTAGCCAATGGTTTTGCCCAATCAAAGGCTGACTACTCTTTATTCACCAAAGGCACTGGCTCATCTTTCATAGCACTATTGGTCTACGTTGATGATATACTCATCACTGGTCCATCTTCTATTGAAATAACTTCGGTTAAAACTTTACTTCAAGACCATTTTATGTTGAAGGATTTGGGGCATGCTAAATACTTTCTCGGCCTAGAACTATCTCGTTCCTCCAAAGGCCTCTGTTTGTCTCAGCGAAAGTATTGTCTTCAGATCTTAGAAGACTCTGGTTTTTTGGCAGCTAAACCGAGTCCTTATCCTATGGCACCTCATCTGAAGCTTTCACATGCTTCTGGTTCCTTACTAAATGCTGATGATGCTGCTCATTTTAGGAGGTTAGTGGGCCGTCTTCTATACTTACAAATTTCGCGTCCAGATATTTCCTTCACAGTCCATAAGTTGAGCCAATATGTTGCTCAACCTCGGAATGAACACTTATCTGCCGCCCATCACTTGCTGCGCTATTTGAAAGGTACTGCTGGCCAAGGAGTTTTACTTACTCCCACTTCTACTTTTCAACTTAAAGCTTTTGTGGACTCCGATTGGGGATCTTGTATCGACACTAGACGATCCGTCACTGGTTTTTGTATATTTTTGGGTGACTCTTTGGTTTCTTGGAAGTCTAAGAAACAAGCCACAGTCTCACGCTCTTCAGCTGAAGCTGAATACCGTGCACTTGCTCATGTCTCTAGTGAGCTTATATGGATACAGCAGATCCTTTGTGATTTACTTGTTCAGGTTCCATCTCCAGCATTGATTTACTGTGATAATCATGCTGCCATCTCCATCGCAACCAATCCCACGTTTCATGAGCGCACGAAGCACATCGAGATTGATTGTCATTTTGTTCGGGATCTAATTACTCGTGGTACTTTGAAGCTACTGCCGATTCGATCCCATTTGCAATTAGCAGACATGTTCACCAAGGCACTGCCTTCTTCCACTTTGCAGACTCTAATGTCCAAGATGGGTCTCTTCAATCTTCATAGCCCATCTTGACGGGGGTATTGGAGTATTAATCCTTGGTTGTTATTCTGTTATCATATTGGAGTATTAATCCTTGGTTGTTATTCTGTTATCATGTATTAGTTATTCTTACTATTATTAGCTGTTACTTGGTTTAAATTACAGCTGGTAGTTAGAGTTGTTTAACCCATGTAATGTGTATATATATTCTCGGAAGGATTCAATAAATTGTGTGAGAAATATTCTCTCCCAAATTCCATTAAGCCTTTCTTTGTATTTCTCTTCTTAGTAGAACCTTCGGTTGCAAAAGACTACGTAATTCCAATTTTGGGACCAACTAGTATAGCTTTCAGTGTTGTTCTATTCCTATCTTTTTTATTTTAATTCATAATTTATTTACTTGTCTGGTTTGAACATGTGAAATGATAAAATAATTGTAGTACTTTGATTTTTTCTTTAATATTATCTTATCTTATCTTATCTTAAATCTTAAAAAGTGGTTTAGAATTAAAAAGAATCATTTTTGGATAATTTTATCCAAACTCTTATTAGATAATTTCATATATGCCCCTCTCAATCTCTTCCTCTTTCCACCATCCCCTCATTAAGTTTTACTCTCTCTTCGCATCCATTCCCCCTTCTCCGAGGATGAAATGGATCCAAAGTGGATTAAATGGAGGAAATATGAAAAACACTAAGATAAACCGTTTTCATAAAAAGTTTTGCTTCTTATTTATATGAATTAATTCTAAAATTAAAGTTCTTACATTTAATTGGGTTTAATCTAATGGTGTAATATGAAAAGCATTGGAATTTCAAAAGTTTTGCAACTTCTCTACTTCATACAACTATAAAATGGTTTTCTTTGACTCACTTTCTACACCAAAATGAGTCTTATGATCTCTTTTACATATTGTACTATATACTATGTGCATACTTTTTTTAGAATACAAGAATTGCATAAACAGAACCTACGAAGAGGGGCTATTGAAGTAGAGAAGTTCACCTAATAAGGAAGTTCACACCTCCACATGTCAAAGTTGTCATCCTCTTGCACCTTGAGCCTTAATGTGCAATTTTATCATCATCCCTCTTCATATGTGAAAAATTGGGAATTAATATGTATAAGAATATTGTTCAATTAAATTCTCAGTCACCAAATATTAATGAAAGTTTGACGAAGCCAAAGTGAGCATAACTCAGTGGTAATTGACATGTACTCTCGATCAAGAGGTCAGAGGTTCGAATCCCCCACTCTAAATGTTGATGTACTAACAAAAATGAAAGATTGACAGAATGATGGTGGAATTAGAACATTTTAATAAATTATGAACAAAATTAAAAAGTAATAATAACATTAGAGTGATACTAAAACCCTTGTTTGAGATTCTTGAGTCCTAGACTCCTTATTTAATTGTATCTTAAGAGCACAGACAATAGCCTCCAATGCATTAGTGTTAAACAAAGATCAAAATCCAAAGGGTACGGGAAGAATATAACAAATATTGGATATAAATGAAAGGATAAATTACAAGTTTAGTCCCTAAGATCGATATGTTAAGAATCTATTAGACACCAAATTGAACGTTCAATAGTCTAGACATAAAGTTAAAAGTTGAATCATCCATATTTAACCTAAATGAAACCTGCAGAAGGAGAAGCTGCTAGCATTATCACATTCCTTGCTTTAAATCAGATGCTTGTATTCATATTCCCAAAACCAAATTACACCTTCCATTATTTAATAATTAGTTACAAATAATAAACTTATCAACTTCACAGTGAACATATAATTTCCCTATGAAAAATTACAGAACTTGAAGCCAAATTAAAAATGAAAAAGAAAAAGAAAAAGAAAAATCTAGATTAGATTATGATTTCCCCCCGGCTGTACCGAAGTTTGAGAAAAGGGAAGAAAAGGATCTCCAAATGGATTAGAAGGACCAATTTGTTGCATTTGTTGTTGAGGGTACTGAGGCAAGTGTTGTTGTTGATAAGGTACCATCATCATGGACTCGTTTTGATGTAACTGCTGTTGTTGCTGCTGTGGCTGAGTGAAGGCATTTGTTTGTAATGGTTGCTGCGGGTGTTGGAAAAGCATTTGCTGCTGCTGAGCCATCATTGCCATTTGCACGTTTGCAGGAGGCGCTATGCTGCTCGACATTGCAAACGGGTCGTGCTGTTCGAATGGATTCTGCACCGCCATTTCGCCGTATGGTCCATATCCAGCATTCTGCAGCTGAAGATGTCTTCTGGCATGTTCATCTTCATACAAGCTATCAAGCAATAGCTTGTCGAACCCACCGGCCTGATACAGAAGACAAACTTATCTATCTCATTACATGAAACTTGTAACACAATGAAACCTTATAGTTATTATGCAGTCAATTCGTCATCTGATCTAGCTTTCAACTAGTTATAAACTTAAAAGAAACTAAGATAACATAATTCGTATGTAAAAAGGACTCGAAGAAATTTCAGCTATTCAACCAGAACAACCATCAAAATCCAGATGATATTGGCAAGCATCTTTGTTTTTGAATATCAGATGTTCCAACCAAAACAAAGAAAACAACAAAAAGCTGAATTTCATTCAGAGCCGTTTGTTTTAAGATGAGCTAATGAACAATGTATAATACTGCATTCAAATATTGAGCGCGGAAAAAGGAGCGTAGGAATATAATGAATCAGAAAAGTGAAGGGGAAGATAAAAACCAGTCTGCTTTCGACCGTTGGACCAGCACTATTGCTTGGTGTGGTAACAAGCGCTAGCTCCCAACCACTACCGCCAAAGTCACTCAAAGAACGACTTGAAGAAGACGGATCATTCCCTGCATGATTAAGAACTTCAGAAGATAAATGGATGGTAGGTAACGACTAGAAACAATCTCTATAATTGCAACAATTGGAAAATATTTGAATTTTTAACTCAAAATTTACTTGGTCAGTCAATATGATTTACACATAAACACACATAAGATGTGAAGCAGTGAGCTGCTGATAGACTCCTGAAAAATAAGCAAGAAATTTCTAAATCAAATGGCGGCCAACTTACCATTCGTAACTATAGCAAGAGCTAAAGCATTGCTTTCCTCTAGTTCTGCGACTCTTGGATTTATTTCATTCAGACCCTGCATGGGGAGTTATCAGTTATCACTCGATGTAACAGGAGAAACAGTGTCAAGAAAATGCTTTAATGAAAATTCTTACCAGAAGATCACTTGTATCGTCAGTTGCTATTAGAGGTGGAGGTTCAGCGATCTCCTCTTCCTTCTGTTCGGGTGCTTCCTCTGTTTCCACCAGTGGTTTGTTGTCGTCAACATTTTCAACCTCCTTTTCAATTTCGGCAGCTTCTTCAGGCTCTTCCGGTTTCTGAGTCAATTGCTCTGCCTCTCGGTATTCCTGTCTCAAAAATGACAAATCTAATGAAGACCATAGAGCAAGGTAAAGCATGTATACACTGTACACTCACGCACCAGAATCTGATCGTTTAAGAGAGGTCCATTTGTGAGTATTAGAATGACATGAACCCAAAGAACTAAAAGAAATTTCAAGAAAATCCAACATTTTAGTTCAACCAAGAATTATGGCATGGCACTATATGGCTGAATTTTATTTTCTTGAAAAACCCCAGCAGACGTATGCACTTGGCTGTTTAAAAGAGGAGTTAAGGAAAGAAGTCGATTGAATTCAAGATGCAAAAGGAGGTGCTTGATGTTGCTCGATATGTATATATATTTTTTCTTGGAGGGCCTTGCTCGCTATTTGTCTTATAATCAGAACATAATGACAGTAATCTCTATTGGCAAATGTATGCTATAGAACTCCATGTTCAATCCTAATACGCTGATACAAATAATATATTAATGCAATCCTAACAAGAATACTGTAATTTTTCAAGTTCACAAAAGATTCTTTTGTTCATACGTTGAGACGAATCATATTTAAAATATGGGAGAAGAATTGGAATATTATACTTAGTACTTTAGTCCAAGAAAAGAGATGCTTGTCATTGTAAGACTCGTCTATAGAGGATAGGCCAGAAAAGAATGCAAAAATTTAAGATGCAAGGATAGGCAAGAACAAAGGAATGTGGCAATTAAGACTTGGTTAATTAAGCATGCAGTAGAGGATGTTAGTCTTAATCAATTTGCAGTTTGGTTATTCGTTTCACTTAAGTTTTGTGCAATCAGGACCACTAGATTCTATGCTGCAAAGCTTGCCTAGAAAAACTACTCTTTAGTTTTCAGCTAGTATGGCATAAGGATCTAAAACTCTGCATCACAAAAACGCAGATATTGACGATATAAGTGTGATATTATGAAGTTGGAGATATGCATATAGATTATAGACACAATATTTGTACGCGAAAGACAAACAAACAAATCACATGCATACAGATATATGCACATGCTATATTCACAAATTCAAGATAAAAACTTTGGGAATTGGAAAGTTTTTCTCACCAGTCTCTTGTTAACAGAACCTGTCTGTGGTGCTTCTCTTATATATTCTTCCATTGTTGAAAGAAATGATGGAGGTGGCTGTTGATTGCATAAAATGAATTTTGTAAGAATTATTTTTAAGATTTGGGATTATTTTCTCCTTTTAACTCAGTAAAATTAACCCTTTTTGGATGTAGAGAAAGAAAGAAACAAGAACCTGCTTCAATGTGGGAAACTGAAAAGTTCTAGCAAGTTCCAATCCCTTACAATATTCATAAAAATCCGCAAGATTTTCAGCCTATGAACAAGAAAACATGAAAGAGTTAACTTTATTGTACTAAATTTCAGTTGCGATATTGTATTTGTCCAATAATCCCTATTTTCATATACAGAACCAAAACAGAAAGTGAAAAAATTAGAGGGAAAAAACCTGGTTGCTGGCTCTCTTGTATATATTGAGAGCTTTAACTGCATCGTGTCTTGGCATATCAAAGAACTGTAAGAAGTCAAACCCAACTGTTATAACAAGTAAATAAGATCGCACCGGTGCTTTAGTAAAAAACTAGCAGTAAATTGGAGCAGAATCCTACCATGTCCACAAGATTTATTATTCCATCATTTATCGCACAATATATTTTAAAGCTCTCTTTGAGTACCTACATTAGGGCAAGAAAAATACAGAATGAGTCACATAATTGATGTTCTTTTCTCTAATAGATATATATATATATATTTTAAAAAAAAAAAAAAAAAAAAACAACAACAACAACAGCGGATACGTTCTTGATCACTTTCCTGGAAAGAGGTTGAGAATTAAGTTTACCTTCTTATATGTTTTCATGACATGAGATAAGAATTAATGCATAATTAAAAGGCAGTTGTACTGGTGATTCCCTCCTAGATAGTAAAAATCAAATCTTCTCTAGGTTCTTAATAGCTGAATCAAGACAGAGATAAATCTTACGGGATAGCTAAAATCTAGATAGCTTCCAAAGTAAGTATTAAATCATACAAGAATGTCAACATCCATATCTAGTCCAAGTTTCAGAGACCAAGTAATAAGACAGACAATGTGGAGGTGAACATCAACAATGCTTTGATTTTGTAGTTATGCTTCTATTTTCTGCTTGTGCAAGATCAAAAAAGGCTTCCAGTTGCTAATTTCATCAATGGGGAAAGAGTACAAGAACCAGATTACAGAGAGGCAAGAATAACAAGAAAGAAGAAAGAAAAGCTTGCTATTTCCAAAGCTGTTTTTCCTTTCAGCGAAAACTGTAGGAGGTTAGTCGGCTAGCGAGATCCTCAACAATCAAACAAAAAAATAATAATTAAAAAAAAAATACTGATGCTTTATTTTCAACTAACTTTTAGGCTTTTAGCTGCTTTAATCTTTCTGTTCGTTCAATAAGCTATTATTAAGTTATGGTTAGTTCAATATTTATGTTAATTCTTAACAACTTCAGGCGCCATATTATACCACTTAAATATTAACAAATATTTTCTATGGATTTTTATTTAAATAAATCCCACATTATTTGATGATAAGAAAAAACTTTGGAATTCTCTTACATCTATGAGAGTGCATCCTCTGAAATTCGTAAAGCTTTATGGTTAGAAGCAAGCAGCCGAAACTTAAATTAACTTTTAAATTCTTAGTCCAGGACCTTAAAATTTTATTGTAGAGCCCAATGTCATATATTGGGTCCGAAACTATAAGATAACATAGTTACTTACCAGAGCCAGGGCATACTGGATAAGATAATTACTGTAAGCTGATCCTTCTGGCTGCAAAATAAAAGGACCCACAATCCAAAGAGTTACTAGCAATAGTGTTTTTTTTAGTATTGAAAAAAACCCTTTTAATAGCTATTACCTGACATCCCATAAGGCGATAGAGAAGCTGCTGCAACGCGGGTAGCTGCTCCAGTAGCTCATCAGAATTCAGCAAGCGTGTCCTACTATGTACCTGTTAAAGAAGGGATTTCTTCAACATGAAGGAATTTCCAGTATCCATCCGGCTTGAAATTTTAATTTTAGACATTACAAACCTTCGTCGATCCTGGTGATGTTTTCGTTAGACGTTCGGATTCAATATCATACTTCAAAATTCTGTAACATTCAAGTCGCTCTTCTAGAAAAAGGGCATACGTCCTTACCCAAGCAGAACAATCCCAAGCTTCAGAATGAAACATTTTTAAATAAATATTACAAAAGACCTCCTTATCAACATACTGGTTAAAATCAGAGAAATTAAAGAGAAGCATTTTACCAAGAGGACTTGAATCGTCCTTAAAATTAGATATTTGGAGAATATGTCCTCTGTGTGAATAGTTGAGAAGTTCCTCCCTGAAGGTTGGATCACCCTCTCTCAATGTCCTATGTACAACTATCAACGTCTTCAAGGCAACCTGTCAGAATCAACAGAGTAACACCCTAAATTTTGGTGGCTTCGAGTTTCTAGTGCAGGCATTGAATAGATTAATTTTTGGCTTCTGCACAATTCCTTATTTACGAAATTTGACATATTACATTTTAACTTAGCATAAGGAGATATCAAATCCGATCTCTAATGCCCTGTGTCTCTCATTATAACAATGCCAGAGACATCCCTAAAAGAAACACACAACACATGAATGGGAATATACAATTGAAACGAAAAATGGAAGAGAATTTACAATCCAGTTCCGCGTCTTCGACAATCTCTTCGCCAATGCATGAATGCAGTAGGCCACATCCGCCCGAGGCCTCACCACGGACGTCGCCGTAAATATTTCTACCAATAAGAAAGCCAAAATATATAGCCACAATTTCACATCGGCAACACCAAATCCACAATCAGAGTTCCGAACAAAGAAAACTCACTTCGAACATGACGTTCTTTAGGCGGACACTCAACATGATTGGTAGCCTTGACAATGGCGATATCCAAATCCTTGAACCAAAAAAAAATCAGATTACGGAAAACGCAAAGAGATGATTGAGTCATTGGATTGAATTTCAAATTAGAGAGAGGAGGAGGAGGATGAACGACCTTGAATTCGCTGTTGACCTTGGCGAGGCCGACCTTGGTGGAGTCCTTGAGAGCGCCATAAGCTTTGCGGAAGCTCTGAAATGTGCCCATTGAAATGAGAATCGGTTGATGGATTGATCAGAGGGAGAGAGAGAGAAAGGAAATGGTGATCAACTTCTCTCCTCCGTCATCGAGTCTTCCATAACAACCAAAACGAGCGACTCTCTCTTTCTCTCTCTTTCTCTCTCTCTCTCTCTCTCCAAAATGTGCGCATCGACGAAAATGAAGAGGAAAAAAAATTGAAAAAATGAATTTTCGTTAAAGGTCGGGAAAAATGGCGGGTTTCAGTTACTCGAGTTTTTTTTTTTTTTTTTTAATTTTGATGTGTGGTGTTTTTGTTTTTACGATAAAGTCCTTGGGGTTTCCGGTTTGGGTGGCGAGAAAGGAAGGTTGATTTCGTAATTGTGTGTATGGAATTTGGTTCTTGTGGTCTGGTTGGCTCGAATGCATCTAAACGTGTTGCTGTGCTGGAGGATTTTTGGCGCTGGCATTTCCTGTCTGTCAAATCTTCCATTTTCTTTTTCTTTCTTTTTCTTTTAAAAAAAAAACGAGTTTAATTGCGAAGTCTAGTCGTTCTAACTTTAATAAGTATTAATTTATCGAAATAATTTAGACCCGGTTTGGTAACTATTTCAGTTTTTGGTTTTTGGTTTTTTAACAACAATAACCATATATGATTGATAACTGTTTTTTGTTTTCTGTTTTTAAAAAACTAAAGGGATTAAGAGATATTTTAGAGAGAGAAAAACGTGTAGAAACAAAAATTTAGATACATGAATATAAATGTTTTTGAGAGAAAAATTAAACATAGAAAATTTATAGAAGTGAAGGAAAATGTTTAATTAGAGAGAATATTAATTCAACTCTATAAAAGAATGTTTGAGAAAAAGGAAAAAAAAAGTTAGAGTAGAAGAGATAAATTTTAGATAGAAAAATTAAATAAAAAGAGAAATTTTAGAAATATAGTAAGGCTAAGAGTAAAAGATATGCTAAAGTAATAACAATAAATTAGAAAAATAAAGAAAAGTTGTAGCGAGAGAAATATTTTGGGATTTTATTTCCGAATAGAAAAGTTAGAATATGTTTATTAGGGAGAGAAAAGTTAATGGATAAGTTTTTAGAAATAGATAAGTTAGGGGAAAAAAAGTTTTGAGAGAGAAAAAGAAATTTTGTAAAGAGAGAAATGTTTCCGAGAGAAAAAAAATATATAAAATAGAATTTGTTGGAGAGAAATAGGTAAAAAGAGGAAAAAGAATAAGCGTTAAAAGAAAAATGATTTATTGAAAAACATAAATCTGTTTTTCGACTTTTTTTGTTTTTGAAATTTGCTTATAATTTGAAAAACGTTTTTAAAAACATAAATGGTTATCAAACAACCATGTTTTTTTAAACATGAAAAACAAAAAATATGATTATCAACCGACCCCTTAACTTTCAATTTTGTATCTAGTAAATTTTTTACATGTTTTGCCATTTTTTAAAACTCATGGAATAAATTTATATTGGTATTGATGTTGTATGTACATGAGTGTACATTCTCTAATTTTGATCATCTGATTCTCCCTCCTGTATGTGAATATGTTTCACTCGAAGATTAGAACACTTGTTTTCGAGTTTGAAGCCTCAATCAATCCAAGAGTGTTCAGGTCTCAATTTTCAAGGAGTGTTTAGCACTCAATGGCTTGACGTCAGGGATTAGCACTCAATGACTTAAAAGGATGTTAGAGAGTCTTCTAGTTTTATCCTCTAGAGTCTCTCTTAATTCTCTTGTCTTTGTGAGAGTGTAAAATTTCTGAATCTCTATTACTATTTATAGAGCTCCCTATGGATGGGGTTTTGGTGGTTTTGGACTAACAATTTTGACTTGGACTTTATTGGATTTGGGTCCAACTATTTGGATTTGGATTTGATTTATATCTTGCCCAAAAACCATATGAACCCAAATGTTAAATTACCTAAATTTGATCAAATTAATTTTTTTAATTAATTGATCAAATGGACATTTGACCTTAAAATTTTTTATAATTGACCAACTTTGTCTACCAATTAAATTTGGGACACATGTCAATTTATAATTAGTCCCAAGTTTAATTATTTCAAATTTCATCATTAATTTTAAATAATGACGTGACAATTTATGATTGGTTGAAATTTCTTATTCAACACAAATTCAATTGTAAATTAATAATAAATAACGAGAAGCATTTGAAGTATTGAATTAACCAAATTAATGTACCCAAAACGAGGTCAATGTACAAGAAGCATTTGAAGAATGAATTATAAATTATAAATTCAAATTCAAATTCAAATCTATTTTTAAATATACCATGTCCGAGTATGTATATTGGTGTATTGACGTGAATGGATATGGTGGAATAAGATTTGGAAGATGAGGGTACCAAATAAGGTGAAACATTTTGTCTGAAAATCTTTCAACAATTCAGTTCCAACTATGGTCAATTTATGGAATCACCATGTTCCTGTTAACGGGTATTGTCCAGTTTGCCAGGAGGAGGTGGAAACTACAGATCATGCCATGTTTTGGTGTAGTAGGGCTAGGGAGATATGGGAACTTATTCTTCCAAGTATGATTGAGTATCACTGGAGTCAGATGGATATTAAGGACCAATGGTTGAGCTTTCGAGGCAGGCAAGGGGACAAGTTAAAACTGATTTGCAGGGGTGCTTGGGCGATATGGAATGATAGGAATAACTTGATACATAATCGTCCAGCCCCTAATCCAACGACTCGATGTGAATGGATAAGGGAATATATGGCAGATTTTAGGAAAGTCAATCCGTTGGGTGGATCTAATTTTCAATCTGTGGAAGATGTTCATAGACTTATTGCAGAAGGAGAAGGGATGATTATGCATACCGACGCCGCTTACAGGGGTGATAAGAACACAATTGGTATTGGGCTCGTGGTTCGAGATAAACAAGGCAACCTTAAGGCGGTGAAGAATATGTCTTCTCAAGTATGTACCTCACCTTTAGGGGCAGAAGCGGCAGCGGTGCTTGAAGGACTTCGTCTGGCAAGGGCCTTGGACGTGCATCATTTAACGATAATGTCTAATTCTCTGTCCTTAATAAATTCTATTGAGGAGGAGATTCAATGTGAATTCTGCATTGCCACGACACTTTGGGATATCAAAGCTATTCAAAATTCATTCGTTAAGGTGACTTTTGGTTATGTTAGTCGTCGTTTTAATAGATTTTCCCATAAGATGGCCCAAGCGGGTCTTTATTCACAGTCACATTTGTGGTGAGGAAACTATCCTGATTGGATGGAAAGTTTATCGCTCCAAGAGCGACATATGTTTGTTTCCCTTCGGGACTATTTTGTTGTTTAATGAAATTTCATATTTATCCAAAAAAAAAAAAAAAAATTGGTGTACGGACGTGAGTTTTAGCTATACAAGTTAGCCGAGTGCAAATATTCAATTGTAAATTAATAATTTTTTAAAATTATATTAATTAAGCCACATGAGCATAGTTCAACTATCATGAGGCTTGTACTAATGATCGAGAGGTTTGTGATTCGAACCTCCTACTCTACATGTAGTAAAAAAGTTTCTATTAATTACAATAATATAAACCAAGTTAATGTACCAAAAAAAACCAAATCTATTTTTAAATATACGAGAAGTATTTGAACTATAAATTATAAATCTCAATTCAAACGTCACAACCAACAACTATATTTTTGCAATTGATTGATTGTAGGATTGGATTATATAATTCATTGGGGAGGGGTGGGGGCTAGAGAATAAATGACGTGCTCTCAAACGCTAGATAGAGAAATGAACTATTTTTAAAATTAAAAAAAAAATACACTTTTGGTCCCTAAGGTTTTGATTAGGTTTCATTTTGGTCCCTGAGTTTTCAAACTCGACAATTTAATCCCTAAGGTTTGGATTTCGTTTCATTTTAGTCCCTCTATCCATTTTTCCGTTAGAAATTAACAGAATGCTTAAACTTATTTTTTATTTTAAAAATATATTTTTAAAATTTAAAATAAAAATAATATTAAATTAATTAAAATATTTATTATTTTATTATTTCATTTCTTCTTATTGTTCCAACTCTGTCGTCGGCCTCGTCGCCGATATCGATCACCTCCGGCAAACGTCGTCTTCTTCTTCTTCTCCTTCTTCTTCTTCTTTTTCCTTCTTCCTTCTTATCTTTCTATTTTTTATTTCTTTAAAAAATGAATAACTAAAATGAAGGGGTTTTCCCCTTCTTTCCAGCTGGATCTGAAGAGGGAAACCCCTTCGTTATTATTTTTTTTAAAAAAAATAGTGTCGTGAGATTCCAAAGAAGAGAATGGCTACGAGTTTCCAGAGAAGAGAGGGACAGCGAGGGTGCGTCGTTCGCGAGTTGGTGAGGGAGAGAGAGAAAGAAGAGAGGGACGGTGAGAGAAAGAGAGGGACGGTGAGAGGGGAGATGGTGAGGGAGAGAGAAAGAAAGAAGAGGAAAAAAGAGAAAAATAACAAAAAAAAAAAATCTCTGGTGGTGGGGGGCAACAGTGGCCACATTAATTTCTAACGGAAAAATGGATGAAGGGACTAAAATGAAACGAAATCCAAATCTCAAGGGCTAAATTGTCGAGTTTGAAAACTCATGGACCAAAATGAAACCTAACCCAAACCTCAATGACTAAAAGTGTATTTTTCCCTTAAAAAAATTATTTAGGTGTCAACTTTTTTAAAATATATATATATATTTATTTAGGTGTTAACTTGAGCATAATTTAAGAATTAAAGATATTATTACTTCATAATCAACTTGAACATAGCTCAATTGGTTACAACATAATATGCTCAATCAATGTAGGTTAAAGGTACACCTCACCCCTGAAATATATATTCTAATAAAAGAGAAAGTATGTAAACTCAAAATAAATTGGAAAATTGTAATGAGTGACTAAATTCTAATGGAATTGCAGATATAACAAGTTTTATAAAAAATTGCAAATATAGCAAAAATTTTAAATCGTTTTTTAATTCCCGTTTTGCCCCTATTTTGATTTTCTATCACTGATAGAAATCTATCGTTGATAGAATCGCAGATAGAATCTATCACTCATAGAAATTTATCGCTAATAGAAACCAATAGTGTATTTGATTACGGGATAATTTTGTACATATCTTTTGTTTTTTGTTTTTTGTTTTTTTTGTTTTTTTTTTTTTTTTAGGTCTCCCATTCTTTAAATTTCAACTTCCGCTTTGTGTTTTTTTTTCTTCCGGTTCAATTTTCATGTTGTTTTGCTTCGACATATATAAAAACAAAATCAGTGACATAGGTTTTAGAAACAAAAATGATAGTTTTCAATCAGTGATAGAAATAACTTTCTATTAGTGATAGAAGATTTATATCTTAATAGTTTTATCAGTGATAGAAAGATAGTTTTCTATCACTGATAGAAATCAATCTTTCTATTAGTTTTCTATACTGATAGAAGGTTTTATATCACTAATAGAAATCTTCTATCACCTAATTTGAACAACTACGACCAATCGCCTTACTAAATTTATTAGTGACAAAAAACAATAACAAATTCCAAACAAAACGCATAAATAACTTATAGAATCTATCAGTGATAGAATTCTATCAATGACAGAATTCTATTACTGATAAAATCTATAAATGATAGACTTGATAGAAACGGGAAGAAAACAAAACGGGATGGATGGTTTGGGTAATCAGATGAACTTTTTAGTAATTTAGATGAGTTGGATGTTAAATTTTGCTATTATTTTAGTTGGGTTTGTTATCTGTGCAAGGAGCCCAAATAAATTTATAACTATTCTAAAATATATCAAAAGATTCTTTCTTGAAAATATAAGTTCATTGATTTATGTGTTTACATATGTGATGTTTTTTTTATATTAACATTAATTAAACAAGAGTATGTTAAAAATTTTGTGTTTTAAAATATGTTTTTTTAGTATGGGTTGATGATTTTTTTAAGGAAAAAAGCAACTTTTAGTTCCTGAGGTTTGGGTTAGTTTTCATTTTAGTCCCTGAGTTTTCAAACTCAACAATTTAGCCCATGAGGTTTGGTTTTAGCTTCATTTTAGTCCGTCCATCCATTTTTTTCGTTAAAAACTAACGGTGTGCTGACGTGGAATTAATTTTTTATTTACAAAAATTATTTATGATAATTTTAAAATATAAATATATTAAAATAATAAAAATAATATTATTTTATATTACTTTTATTTATTTCTCCCACTCTTCTTCTTCTTAAGTTCTTCTTCTTCAGCCACCGGCGCCGGTACTGTCGCCGGCGGCCGCCGACGAGTCTTTTTTTTTCTTTTCTCTTTCTCCTTCTTTTCCTCTCCCTTGTCTATGTGTTTTCCGACCGTTTGTGTGTTTTCCGACCACTGGCGAACCCACTTCCCCCCTCCTCTGTGTGTTTTCTAGCGAGGGACCAAAAAAGAAGGGAGGAGGAGCTCCCGTTTCCGGCCAAATCCTAAACCCACGTCGTCGAGGTTCGCACCCGTAAGAACTTGCCCCTTCGAATCCTGCCAAATCCTTCGTCGTCTCCGCCTCCACCTCCCGCCTCTGAAAATCATGAACCCACTGTCGTCGACGTTCGTCGCACGTAAGAACTTGCTGGTGGTCTAGATTTGGGTTCGCCGCCTATAAGAACTCGTCGAATCTGACCCAATGACCCGACAGCGGTGATCCAGATCTGGATTTCCCACTCGTTTCAAGCTAAATCGTCAAAGAACGCCCCACCGTCGCTCACAGCCCAGATCCAGAACCCATGCTCATGTTGTTGCTCATAGCCACAACCCACTGTACCACTGCACGTTCGACAACCCACTGTACAGTGAAGATATTCACCGTCTGTACAGCCGCAACCCACTATACCGTCGTCGCTGCACGTGATTTTTCTGTTTTCTGAGTTTGTCAACAGCCCAAATTTGTGTTTTATGTGGGTTGTCTCAATGAAGATATTCACCCAAATGAACAAGATGAAGTATCTCAAATACTTTTGGAAAGAGTGGGACTTGAGGAGATGGTGAGGGAGAGATAAATAAAGAAAAAAAAATCCGACGACGAAGGTGGCGGTTACCAGCGGGGAGCGGTGGCCGACGGTAGCATATGGGAAAGACCGGAAGAAATGGAAAAAGAAGAAGGGGAGTGGGAAATGAAATAATAAAATAATAATTTTTCAATTAATTTAATATTATTTTTATTTTAAAATTTTAAAAATATATTTTTTAAATAAAAAAAACAGGTGCCACGTCAGCATTCTGTTAAGTTCTAACGGAAAAATGGATGGAGGGACCAAAATGAAACTAAAACCAAACCTCGGGAGCTAAATTGTTGCATTTGAAAACTTATGGACCAAAATGAAACCTAACTCAAACCTCAGAGACTAAAAGTGTATTTTTCCCTTTTTTTATTTGGTTTCTTAAACTGTCTTATTTCAATTGAAAAAAAAAAAAAACTTATCATTTCAATTTTGTTCATTTTTTAAAATCTATTTATTTTAGTGGGATGGAGATTCAAACATCTTTTATAAGTTTTATAACTTTTATTATTTTAAATCACAATGACTATGTTTATGTGGTTAAAACTTTAAAAATAAAATAAAATAAAAAGACTAGGATCATGTTTACTTCAATTTAGTGTTCAACTTTTAAAAGTTTTATAACTTTTATTATTTTAAATCACAAAGTACTAAAGAATAAAACCTAGTTAACTTAAATGAGCATAGTTTAATTGGCATAAAGCTTGAATTAATGATCAAGAAGTTTGTGGAGCGAATCTCTCACCCCTATATGTTGTCAAAAAAAAAAAAAAAAAAAAAAAACTCTAATTAAGTTCCACGTAAAAAAATAGTACCGAAAATCTAGTGGATGTTATTAATTAATATTGACCCCCTTTTTTTTTGGGAAGATTCAGACTTAATGATCTCTTACTTATAAACACGTACTTTATGCCAGTTGAACTATAATCTTCTTTTTGGCCATGATGAAAACATCTTGAAACCTCTGCCATTCAATAATCAATATATATGATTTTTTTTTTTTTTTGAAAGAAATATATATAGCTTATTATTATTTTTTTTTTTTTTTGAAAAAATATATATATAGCTTATTTCAACCTTATTGTTATTAAAATAAAATATCACTTCAAATTTGTCATATTGGCTTTTTTGTTTCTCGTTGTTTTAAAAATGATTATTGATTACATTACATAGAATAGAGAATTCCAACTAACAACTTCTTAGACCGAGCTACACTCTTAATAACAAATTTTTGTTTTGTTAAGTGTAATATTTGTAATAAATTTAAATAAAAGAGATATAAAGAATGAAGCTTAAAAATTCATTAAATACTCAATTAAAATTCAGTTTAAACCAAACTATCATTGTAGTTGTTATTGGTAATTTTGGACCACTCCGATGTACAAGGAGCTGACAAGGACAACCGGGTAAAAATAGGACTGGAAAGTGGACTCCGGAGGTGAAACCGACCAAAAGGTCGGACCAAGGTCGGAGGGACCGAGCCTTGGCCCGACCACTCGGCCCGCGAGTCCTTCCGCCTCCGTTCGGTCCCTGCTGCCCCTGTCCGCCCCGATTCCACTTGGTTCATCCCGAAACGCCTCCGAATTCCTAAAAACCCTAGGACAAGAACAGGTATTAAAACTCTTCTTCATCACTGAAGAAAGGATCCTTAACTCTATTCTCTTCACTCTCCTCTTGCTCTCTTGCTCTCTTCCTTCAGCTTTCTGACTTAAGTATCGG
The DNA here is from genome assembly GCA_017139565.1 of Luffa aegyptiaca. Taxonomy (NCBI): domain Eukaryota; kingdom Viridiplantae; phylum Streptophyta; class Magnoliopsida; order Cucurbitales; family Cucurbitaceae; genus Luffa; species Luffa aegyptiaca. The sequence continues at coordinate 41,464,954 of CM029402.1, read as the reverse complement.
AGGCGGTGTGGCAAGCACCACACCGGTGTGCAGGTTTTCCTGTCTTGCAGGCCACGTCTTCCCCCATCTCAAACAAATTTACCGTTGGTGGCACATGAAGGTCAAGTGAGTTCAGCCTATCCAGATTTTGTCATCAACAGTAGCATCAATAAAAATTACAAAGATATACTTGTTGGAGAAATTTTGGCCATTCATAAATTGTCACATGAATGACGAAATTACAAATAAAAAAATTTGGGACCAATTATAAATTGACAAGTGTCCCAAATTTAAATTGAAGACATAGTTGGCCAATTATAAAATTTGAATGCCAAATGTTCAAATTAATTTGATCAAATTTGGGTTTTTTAATATTTGGGTCATATAGTTTTTGGGTCAAATATAAACCAAACCCAAGACCAATAAAGCACAAATCCAAGTTGTTAAGCCCAAAAGTCAACATGACCCATCTATGGAGAACTCTATAAATAGAGGGGTCTTCCTCCATTTCAAGGATTCAGAAATTCTACACTCTCACAAAGACAAGAGGTTGAAGCTCTCAACCAAAACCAAAGAATTCAGAGAGACTCCTGATAGGACCAATTTGGCCCTATTTATTTAGTTTTAATCTTGCTAGTTTTATGTTTAACAATGTGCTTGATTGTGTTATTTTATAGGTATTTGGTGTTAGAGCTTCTCGGGAACACTTTGGAGCAAAAAGGACTTAAAAGGAGCAAATTATGCCAAATCCTGAGCATTGGAAGCAAGTGGAAAGTAGCCAAGGAAGTTGGACCCGAGAGATAGCGTTGAGACGTTACCTCACAGCGTCTCGACGCTACGAACATCACAGACCGGGCCAAATTACTGTCAGCGTCGAGACACTGGTCACGGCGTCTCGACGCCACCTCGTTATTTAAATACAGATTTTTTCGATTAGGTCACATTATTCAGTCGTTTTTCCTTTTCTCTATCGGTTTTCTCTCTGATTCCTCCATTCTTTCTCTGTATTTCTTAGTTTTAGGTTAGATTAGGTTGATTTCTCAAGCCTTGGGCTTAGATTTGGCTTGTCTATGGTCGTCTAAGCGTCGTTTATGCTGTAGTTGGAACCTCAGTATTGTAAGTGTTGGGTTTTATGCCCTAAAACTCGTAGATAGTAAATGTAACATTTTACCGAACATTAATAAAATAGTTTATTTTGTTTGTATTTAGTAGATCTTGTCTTATTAACCCTAATCCAATAAACTAAACATCCTAGGCTGATAGTATGAGGCTTGAACTAATATGTAGGGACATACGAGGATCAATGTTCAAGATTCAGCCTAAAGGGTCTATAGTATAGGGATAAGGCTGGGTACCTTATCCTGGTGACACTATGGATACGGCCCACTTTGTATTATGATACAAACGCTATGATCCATCGCGTCCATGTAGTTGACATGCGAGTGGGGGTATCCTATGCAATGAGTTTGCATAAGACCGGACCGCGAAATAGTTAACCACTAACTGTAACACCGTTAGTTGGCTTGGTTTCTATTTCACTAGGATGACCTAGACAACTCAGTCTCAATCCTAAGTGGATTATGGACTCCTGTTCACGAGGAGTTGTCCTTTGATTTGTATGGGTGAGAGTGGCCAGCACGCCGACTCAATAAGCCTACCATTTTGGGGACAATACCGAGTGGGGAACTGGGAACATAATCACACAAGATGGAATTCACTCCTTCCCGATTCTAGGGTAAGTAGAGGTGTGTTCCCTTAAGTGGTGTCTCCGGGACTTGAACAATGGGCCCAACCCTCTCTATGGCACGAGAGAGACTTCTGTTTGTTGGTTGGACCTCAAACAGGTTGTTCATTAGAGGAGCACTGGGGACTTAAGGACAAAGATGTAAACCAGGGGTAAAACAGTAATTTGACCCAGCTGGGATACGAACACACGTGAAGGACTGACTTGTAGTATTGGTCGATATCCGTGGACACAAAAATATTCTGCAGTGAGAAGAGTGCAGCTGAGGGTCTTTAGTGGAATGACCCACAGTTAACGAATGGAGACTAACTTGGTTAATGAGTTTAAGCCGATTAGTCTCGTATCGTTGGAGCTTCTGATCTGTAGGTCCATTAGGTCCCACTGGTAGCTCGTAAAAAGACTTGAAGCAAACAAATATAAATTGTAAATTGAAAGTGTTCAATTTATTTGGGAATCGTATAATGTATATTGATGCATTATAATATAAAGTTTATGAAACTTTACAATATAATTTTTGAATTAATTTCAAAAATTAATTCTTGAGAGAAAATGTTTGAAAGAGTTCAAATAAATTTAATATGAATTGGATTCATATTAATTTTAATAAAATCCCTAAGATTAAATATATGATCTTTAATTGGGTAATTAATTAATTATTTATTAAAATTAGAGACCTTTTCCTATTAGGAAAGAAAATATTTGAAAGAGTTCAAATAAATTTAATATGAATTGGATTCATATTAATTTTAATTTTAATAAAATCCCTAAGATTAAATATGTGATATTTAATTGGGTAATTAATTAATTATGGAATTAATTAATTATTAAAATTAGATATTGTTCAGATAATAGATTTGAACTTATTCCTAGACATTTTCCTATTAGGAAAAGGTCTTGGCCTTTACCTATATATAGGACCCCTGGGGTGGGGTGAAAGGTATCCCATTGTCTCTCCTTCTCTCAGAGATTTCTCCCAAAAGACTCCCACAAGTCTCCTGCTTCAAGAAGTCTTAGAGATATACCGGTGTAGCCGATTGGTGGTGTTCGCACAAGAGGGTTGCTGCGTTTTCAATCTTATTGGCAAGAAAAGGCGAATTGATCAAGGCTTTCTACAAAAGTAAGTTTTCTATGAAATCCTTGATCACTAGGATCAATCTAGTTGATCTTTTAGCATGTTTATAGCCTATGTACAGCCCTTTAAATAGAGATTTATTGCTGTAATATTTTGCAAATTGTATTGGTATTTCAATTAGAATCTAAGACTCTGAGTAGGTTCGGTAATACTTTCCGCTGCGTGGGGCTTTTATCCCTTCAGTAAGTACATTATGTGTTTATGAGATTCTTTGAGTTTACTGTGTTGAATGTATGATTTCATTGAGTTTTCTGTTCTGTATTGCATGATTTCTTTGTTGTTCGTGATTTTAGATTCTCGTTATTACTATTAGCATGCACAGTAGGTTAGATTGACGCCCTAACTCGCAGCTTGCATGTTAATAATCTGCTAAATAATTAATTTCCATGTAGCTAATGGATCGTTAATTCGTAGTTAGCATGTAGACGATTCATGGGCACGGGTACCAAAAGCAGTTCTCCGACATCGTTGCTCTGCATGATAGGTTTAGGGTCTAAATCGGCGTTCATAATTAATTTAGGTTTTTCCTAGTTAATTAGAGCATTCTAGCTTAGAGCACCAATTCATTATTTATTAATCACTACAGGGTTAGTTAATAAATGAATTGTATGTTGGTTCGATGGATTCGTCAGGTTAGCGCTCTAAGGGTATCTTGGTCGTGATGCAATTACTTAATTAGTTAATTTCGACGGATAATAGGGGTTAATTAATTAGTAATTAGTAATTGAATCGATGTATGATGGGATCGAGTCAATTGATTTAGAGTACCAATTAGGCAGCATGCAATTTAATCATTATTTGTTAATCGATGAGTAAAAACAAATGTATTGAATCCAAGTGTTTCCAGCTACAGTGACCGCCAAGGTGAGATTAACCAACCACCCTTTTATTTTATGCCCCTTTACTTTCTACATTTTTACTTTTCCCGCATTTAATTCCTTATCTTCTTCAACCCCCTTTCTGTTACCACAAACACAAAAGAGATTAGAGGTAAACCAGTTGTTCCCTGTGATCGACCCCGACCACTACTACTGCAAAAGTAGTTTAGTGATCGGTGAACTTACAAATTTATTTGGCACTCGGAGCCTCGACAACTCCGGTCCGTCAACTCCACCAAGACTGAAACTGAAGACTCCCTGAAATCCATAAGTTCCAAAGTGTTTAACACTCCGTGAAGACCAAACACTCTTCAAGACTTCAACACTCCTTGAAGACCAAAGACTCTTCAAGACTTCAACACTCCTTGAAGACCAAACACTCTTCAAGACTCCAAGACTCTAAGACTTCAAGACCCGAAGACTTCAAAGGCTCCAAGAATCAATTGAAGCTTCATACTCGAGAACAAGCGCTCCAGTCCTCAAGTGAAACACATTCACACACAAGAGAGATAATCAGAGGATTAAAGTTAGAGATTGTATACCCACACGCATACAAACATCAATACAAATCAAAGTTTATTCCACGTGTTTCCATCTTCAAAGTTATGTGTGAACAATACTTCTAAGTTTAATCCAGAACATTTTACATCCTTATTTTTAAGATATTTAGTTTTTTATTCTAAAAAATATTGACTAGGAGGGGAAAAAAGTGTGGAATAAAATGTAATATTTAAAAGAATAAATTAAACAAATTAAATAATCAAATGAAGGAACTAAATTCATCCATTGCTTCTAAATTACAGTTTCAATTTTTCTCTTTTTTCTTTTTTATTCCATTTTTTAATTCTCATTTGTAAGTTCCTAAAATTGCATAGAAATTTTTTAAAAAACGTGTTTTCTTGTTTCCAAAAATTTTAAAAACATGAATAGAAACGTTTTTTTTAATCATGTTAGTTATTAAATATTTATTGGATAGTTTTTCTTAAAGTAAAACTCTCCTCCTTTCTAATTTAAAATGTCAGAGAAGAAGAGTACAACATTGTTTTTGTTTAATAGATTTTTTTTTTTTTTTTTTTTTTTGTAACATGTGAGAGGTGGAGGTTCTCTTAGTTATTAGTATAAGTTTTTTCCTTAAAAAAAAAAAAAAAGTTATTAGTATAAGTTTTATACCAGTTGAGTTATGTTCATGCTGACCAAAAATCCATTATCAAACACGATCTTGATGTATTTATATTTTAAAATTATTACCTCACAAATAAAAGAAATAAAAATAATACCATTCATAAAATAAAAAACAAAACCCGAAATGTCACACATAAAAAATACAATAAAAATGGAAAACAATTGAGGTCAGCCTATAATGTCATAGACTCAGAAAAAATGTTTTCAACATTTTTTTTTTTTTTGTAAATTGAGGATGGGACATGGGAGGAAAAGAAAAACAAAAACAAAAAACATATCAAATAACCTAGGGAAGTTATTTGAATTCTATCTCCCTCTTTTACATTCCAAATTTGGCAGAAAATATACTTATAATTCTTATCAAAATTTTTAGGGCAAATCGCAAAAACTACCCCTAAAGTATGGTATTAGTAACAATTACACCCCTAAACTTTTGGATGTAAAAATTAAACCCTCAAACTTTCAAACGTGTAAAATTAGACCCCTAAACTTCCAAATGTAAAAATTGAACTCTCAAACTATAGTAAATTTAAAGATTAGATTTATTTGACTCAATTTCTATCCCATATTTCATTTCTCTCTCCTCATTCCACTCTCTCTAAACTTTCTCTCTCTTCAATCACCCACTTCCTCTCTCATTTTTCTTTCTCTCATCTTTCTCTCCTAAAATAATTGTTGCTGAGACCATACTTTAGGGGTGGTTCTTGCAATTTACCCAAATTTTTAATTATGATGAATGAACCATAAAGGCATAAGCTTTGGTTGCCAACAACAGCATAACTCAATTAGCATAAAGTATGTGCTTATGACAAGAGGTCATGAGTTCGAATCCTCCCACCTCAAAATGTTGCGGTTGAGTTTAGATTATAGTGGGAGTATGAAAATATATTTACCTAAAAAGATTTAAACAATTAGGTTAATTGATGTTGTATTCATTAATGATATGATGTTTTTTCAATTTGGTCCATTTTGTTTAAAAAAAATGGAATTTAGTCCCATATAATTTAATGTTTTTAAATTCACTCACTCACTATAAGTAAATGTTAAAATTAGTTGATCATAAACTTATTAGTGATTAGCAAAATGTTAGGTGAGGAAAAATAGAGAAAAAATTTCTAATTTATCCTCCAAATTTATAAGAAATTTTTTCTTTTTGGATGACATTTTTTACCTATAAATTTAACACAAATTCAATTATGTAAGATAAGATTTTCATCTCACACTTTTAGCATTCACTAATAGCGAGGGGCTAACTTGAAAAATGTTTAAACACAAGGGACTATATTGAAACTTTTTAAACAATAAGGACTGAATTGAAAAAAAAAATGCCCTCAAATACAGGGACTAAAACATAAATTTAGCAAAAAAGATTGTTATGGTCCCCAGACACCCAATACATAGAATATTTATATATTCTCATTCAACAAAGAGTAAATCACATGAGCATGTATGTATGGTCAAGAAGGACTGTTCCCACATTCTCATTGTTGTTTCAACAAAATAGAGGTGACATTGATTGTATCCTTTGTAATTCTAAGGCCAAATCCCTCAACTATGGAGTTTGTTTCAAAAATGCCCTTCAACTTTAAAAAATTTCAAAAATACCCCTGAACTTTACAAAACGTTTCAAAAATACCCCTGCATTTATTTTTTTGGATGGAAACCGTTAAAACCATTAAAAATGTTTCAGAAATATCATTGCCGAAAATCTAGTCAAGCTCTTGGGATGATGTGTTGAAAGAGAAGAAAAACTCCTAGTGTATGAATACATGAAAAATAGGCAAGACTTCTCATTAATTTTCATGGATGAAGAATTTACGGTGAGAGAAGGAAAAAAAAGAAACATTTTCTAATAAGGTTATTTTTTAAAATCTTTTGAAAGTTAAAGAGTAATAATGAAACTGAAATTTTTAATGGTTTCTATCCAAAAATTAACGACAAGGGTATTTTTGAAACATTTTTTAAAGTTCAGGGGTATTTTTGAAACAAACCCCATAGTTCAGGGGCATTTTTGATAATTTAGGCTAATTCTAACTAAAACTCCCAAAGAATGTTTCTTTTTTGTTCGAGAATACAAGTATATGTAATTTAGAGTTAAGAAGTCGATACATTTTCGAAAACTACAAATTTTCAAATCTAATCTGTTAGGCCTTGTTTGATAACTCTTTGGTTTTTAGGTATTGGTTTTTGAAAATTAAGCTTATAAACACAATTTCCACCTATAAGTTTCTTTGTTATGTTATCTAACATTCTTCTCATGTTTTCAAAAACTAAGCCATTTTTTGAAAACTAAAAAAATATTTTTCAAAAATTTGTTTTTGTTTTTTAAATTTTACTAAGAATTCAAATGTATCATTAACATTGATGAAAACTATTGTAAGGAAATTGAGAAAAAACAAGCATAATTTTCAAAAAGCAAATGATTATCAAACAGAGTCTTAGATAACTCAAACTTAAAAAACTCATCTTTTGTTCTAATTTCACAAATCATGAACCCGCACACCAAACACAAATTATACATTAATCCACACAATTTAAACATATAAAGCTCTTCTTAAAGCATGAGAAGGTATCATCCAAACACTATAAAACAAAGTCCCAAAAAAGAAAAATACATACATTGAAAACAAAAGGAGCCTTTGAATTATTAGATCTCTGACCATATACTTAGTGGCCATTCTCTCATTGAGCTTTTTGGAAATTAAAAGAAAAAAAATACAAACTAATTATGGAAAATTTGGAAAATATAATGCAAAAGAAGGAAAAAAAAAAAGAAAAAAGAAAAAGGGAGGGTGATAATAATAATTAATAAAAGAAAGTAAAAAAAAAAAAGTAGGTCCTCTCAAAAAGTGAAGCTGACAACTGAAAAAAGAGCTTTTCTGAATCCTAAAGGCTAATGTCTATCTCTGTTCGCTGGCGCTTGAATTAGGCCTCCTCACAAATCGCCCCTGCCAAAAGGGAAATGTCTTTTCAGTCCTCTCTTTCTCTTATCATTCAAATTCCGACGTCTTAGTCGAAGGTACATGTCAATTACCGCTGAATTATGCTCGTTTTGACACTCAAAGTTATGATTTATCATTTTAAAACATTAGTTCTAAAATTTTCGATTAAATGTATAAGCAATTGATATGGCTAAAGATATATTTTTTATTTGATCTCTTAAAGTTTAATACGGTGAAGAATGAAGATTAAATTAAAAGCTTTTAAGTAATAAGAATTAATTGAAAGAACAATAAAACAGTAGGGACTAAAGCGTGTATTTATATAGCTATCAACATGGCATCATTTAATTGGATAAAACATTATACATTTGTCCTAAAAGTTGAACGTTCAAATTGTCCTATTCGTTTTTTTTTAATAAAAAATCTTCACATATATTAATACGATCATTTTGATGTTCATTAAATAAAGGGAAAAAACCAAATAATGTAATTTTCTACGTGAACTCAATTACTCAAACTTTAACAATAATAATAGAATCTAGCAATGATATAATACTGAGACTACTTGACTTTGAAAAGTTTAATGGAAAAAAGAAAGTGTAATCAGATGAGGGTGGATGCAGCAGATTCACATACATACCTTCATTCTGGGCCGTCCATCAGCGTTGACTTTTCTGACTTGGTATCTGATCTTCTTCGAGAACAAGCGGGTCCGCCTTTTCTCCTTGTACCGTAGCACGCTGGCTTCTCTCAATAATCCTCCACCGTCCGAAAATAAATCAATTTGCGCCAGCCTGGCCTACCAAATTCCAAAAGTAACCTTTCCTCTTTAGTTATTTATTACACCATACACAAGGACAATTCCGTCATTTCGCTTGAAATAAACCCATTTTTCGTTTTTCTTTTTTTTAATTTACTCCTATGCATTATTAAACAAATTATGGTTTCACTTTCAACGAAGCTTATTTTTATATCAACAAAAATAGTTTTTTTTTTTTTTTACAATATTATTACCATCCTTTTGAATGAGGCTATAATGATTAAACACCATAGTTATTATTATTATTTTTTTAAAAAAAAATCGTTTTAGATCTTTTCATGAGAAAAGTGACTCACTGACAAGGATATCTATCAATGGTCCAAATAAAAATAATTAAGAAAAACAACAATTACATTATTTTAAAAAAAAAAAAGTCAATTTTTTATTTTTTTTAATTCCTTCACTCACAGGCCTCTGCTACAAATCTTACTGCATTGGCAAAAATAATTATAATTTTCCTTTTAGGGGATAAATGTACTGACTCGTAACGGTTTCATTTTTGTCTCTATAGTTTCAAAATTTTCAGTTTAGTCAATACAATTTTTGTAAATCTCTTAGAATGTTTCTATCCTTACCATCTTAACAGCTTTCTTACGTGACACATGTCCTTTGGAAAGAAGTCGTCCAAAAGATTACATGTCAGGTTAAAAATTTGTTAATACTAAGCAAGGACAAATACATTTTTATGAAGATTTAATCAAAATGGAAAGACTTAAATTGAAAATTATAAAATTATAGGGACTAAATTGAAACCGACGAAAGCTTGAAGGATTTAAAATACAAATTTAACACTACTTTTTTTTAATTTTATGGGAGAATGAAACAGTAACTAAAAAGATTTGGATTCCTAAAACTCCGGGGGGTGGTATGAATTTTTTTTTTCTTTTTTTCAGAGTTTCTTGGGTTTTGATTTTCGGGGGCGGGATGAGAGACGTACATTTACATCACTTCCCGCCGTTTCGGATCCCGGAATCTCGTCGGAAAATGGAGATCCTCGGTCGGACCAAGCGTCGGCGACGGCTTCGTAGTTCAGTTTCAGAAGCAATCCATGAGGTTTCGATTTCGGAATCGTCGGCTTCTCTGATTTCTCCTTTTGTGGTGGCATTGCGGCTTTCTTCGATTCGATCACTGTAAGTTTCTCCACTTTCTTCTTCTTCTTTTTCGTGGCGACGGCAGCCGGTGCTGGTGCTGGTGCCGGTGCCGGAGCCGGTGGCTTTGGATTTAGTTTAGGAGAGATTTCGACTACGTCGACTGTCGGGAATCGCCACCAGTTTCCGTCGTCGACTTGTCGGATTGCTGCTCGTTCGATTCCCTTTCGCATTCCGAATCCGAATTCGAATTTCTGGTTGAGTCCCAAGCCGATTGGATTCCAGTAACAATTCCAATTCTTAGGGTTAGCACAAGAATCTTGCGCTGAATTAGCTGTTTCTAGGTTATCCACACACAGATTCCCCATGATACTATCGATTCCTTCTTCGATTTCCTCGTCGAGAATCGATTCGGCATCGAAATCTTCAATCTCCATCGAATTCGGCTGGAAATCGATCTCCCCTGGGCTCGAACATGGCCGGCTCTCCCACAGATTCGCCAATTTCGATTGAATTTGGGAATTAGGTTTTTCTTGTAGAAGCGGTTGGTGGAGGAGAAATCCAGAGCTATCGATTACTCGAAAAGGCAGCAGCAATTCGGCCGATTCACAGAACAGAGAGTCGTGTGATTTTGTGAATTTTCGCGGATTCGTGAGGTGTTTGGTGGAGAAGACATTAGGATAAGCCGTAGAGAGCAAAACTGTGGCCTCATTGTAGGTTTGATTTGGGCGTTTTCGAGGAGTTCGGGATTTTCGAGTTGAAATTGCTAGCTGTGTGTTGCTTGATTCAGAGAGAGTTGAAGAAGGGGATGAAGTTTGAGAAGTTCTCGTCCATGAAGAAGATGGAGATTTCACAATTTCCAGGTCGAAATTGTAAGCTCTTCCACCACCACTTATACATGGAGAAGACATTGGATTTAGAACAACAAAAGACTCTGTAAATTCTGTTTGGTTCCCAAGAAAATTTTTCTCAAGAATTCAGAGAAATCCCAAATCCTGAAACTCCAAAACAACTCGATTCCATCAAAAAACCTGGAAAATTGGTGGAAATGAGTATGACTTTTTCTAAACCCCTAAACCCTAGCCATGACAAGTCCTTCACTCAAAAAGGGAACAGTATGGAAGAACTCGCCAAAAGAAGAAAAGAAAAATCCAACAGAAAACCAAAACCCCAAAACTTCAAAAAGTTCTTAAACTAAAACCAAAACAAAACAAACCCTTCTTCTTCTCCTTCTCTTTCTCTCTCTCTCTCTCTCTCTCTGTCTGTTCTTATTTCCCAATTTCTCTCTCTCTTGCCCCAAGAAAACCAGAGGAATTTGGAACTTCCATGGAAATGGGAAATCTCCACCAATCAAAAACTTCTCAGAAACCCAATACAGAAAAGAAACACACTCTGATTTCTATATATACACAGCCTAAGTTTGTTCAAAAACAGAGAGAGAAAAAGAACAGTTTAAGAAGGTAAGAAGAGAGAAGAAGGTCACGAGGTTGAGAAGATAAAAAGGAAAGATCCGTTGGGTCTGCTGTACATATAGCAATTCTGCAGAGAGAAACAAAGAATTTCTCTCTCTCTCTCTCTCTCTCTCTCGCTCTCTCTTCTTCTCTCTTTCTTCTGTGTGTGTTTTCGCAGTTGGGCGATGGAGATTACTAGATAGAAGAGAACACAAGACGAGACAAGGCTCAGTTTCTGCAGTCCTGTGGGGACTACTGACTTTTTTTTTTTTTTTTTTTTTATCCTTCCAATTATTATGCTTTTATATATTTGTTTATTTATTATGTCATTGTACAATTATTCCGTTCATTCTTGCCTATTTACCTGATTTACCCCTCGTCTTTTGAAATATTAACTAAACAAAAAGAGAACACATCTGAATAGTAAAAAGATTTGTTTGGATTGGATGTGTTTAATTGAGGATGGTTCTCTTTTTCTTTTTTCCTTAGGAAAAGTGTATAAAGAATATTTATGAATAGTGATGCCATTAGATTGAATTTCTCCAAGTACAAGGGTTTTGAATCCTTGGTTTTATTTCATTTCGGTTCGAGGAATCTGTCCCTTTGGTAGGTAGGTTCGACATAGGAATTTTTATAGAAAAAAAAATTATGAACAAACAACTAATTGGGTATTTTAATAACATTTTAAAGTACAATTTTCTATGTTAATTTAATTAAAAAAAAAAAGAGAATAATTTAATAGTTTAATTAGATTTGTAAAAAATTATTCTGGAAGAAAAAAAATCATTTTCCCAATATTCCTTAATATAGGTTGTTTCTTTTATTTTAACATTTCTTGTTAACTCGACACCTAAATATTAATTTGACCTTTGTTTGGACGATAAATACTTGTCGTTTAACATAAATCACAATAATAAGGAATAGATAGTTATGTCTTACGTTAATATAATTAATAATTTCCAAACCAAAAGGAAAATACAATTACAAGCGCATAATAAAAAAAAAAAAAAAAAAAAAAAAAAAAAAAAAAAAAGCATTAATTTACACCGCCTACAAGGGGCATATTGGTAATTGACACCCCAAAGGGGGGCCCATAGTGGCATAGCCGCAGCGTGAAAGTTTGTAAATCCGCTTTCCAGTAAGGGGGTGCCACGTAGGCAAGAGAGGAAGGGGCATTTCTTATCTGATGAGGTGGCAGGCGGTGATTGGAGAGGGCAGATTTTGTTAGGGCTGAGGTGGCAAGGCGATGATGGGGTTGGAGAGGGGTCACGTGCATCAAGAAGAATGACGTGGATGATTTGTCTGAAGGGAGCAATGATTGGGACCTTTTTGGTATCTTTTGAGGGATTATGTGTGGCAATTGGCGATCAAACGTTGGGCTTATTAGCTTCAATCACTTGTGATTACGTTTCAAAAAAATATACAATTTTTTTAATATAAAAAAAATTAATATATCATTTAAATAATCATCTTGCACTTTTTTGGATATTTCTCCAAAATATCCCAGGCCTTATATTTTATTTGTGGAAATTATAATAAATGACCAAAATTTATATTGAAATTCATTCTATTTTTATTTTATTTTCAATTACCCTTGTAGTACGGAGAGAAATATGAAAAATGTCTTATCTACTTAACTATGTTTGAATTAAAAGTTGAGTTTAATTACATAAATATGAAACTAACTTATTTAATAAATAACATAAGTGAAACCGTCTAACTTTAGTAATTGAGACCTATGTGTCACATATTGTGCTAAGATTTCATAATTAAGTTAAGTGAAAGTTGAGTTACCATAATATACATTTTTATGTAATTTGCTTTTGTAAGTTGAAGTTTCACGGAGTTAGAGTTTTTTGAGTGATTAAATTTCTCATCCTGTTGTTTAATCCCACTACAAAAAAGAGTTGTCAAATATAAGACATTTTACTCTTCATATTGTTATTGTAAGTAATAAATGACACTTATTTTTTCCATTGTAAGTAATAAATGACACTTATTTTTTCCAACTCTATAAAAGGTGCACTTTGAGCTTTATTTCCTTTTTAAAAAAAAAAATCCATTGGGAGTAAGTGAATCTTCTACTTTAATCATCTGGTATAAAAATAGATTAACAAAAAAGAAACACCTATTTGAGTTGAAAGGTGGGATCCACTCATAATTGGTGAATCATGCATCAACCAACATAATTATGATTACAATAGAAATTTGGTATATTTATTTGATAATTCTATTAGTATGTTGAACCTTCTATATTGTCACATATTTCAATACAAAAAATTAAATCCATTCAAATATCATGGTGTAATCGTAATCTTATCTTATCACATCATTTTGAAACAAATAGCAAATAGAACTTTATTGACCATATATGTATGAATGCTAATCCAAAAAATTGAAAAATAAAAAGTATACAAAACCCCTCTGATGATTTTATGGTAACCAAAGCATACACTCAAGCAATTTGAAATTCACAAGTGAATTAGGACCAAAAAAAAAAAAAAAAAAAAAAAAAAAACCTTATCTTTTATGAGGATGAGATGGAAATCTGTGAGCCTTTGATATTGGATAAAGACAAGGATCTGGTTTTTGGGATTGGCTCATTCTCTTTGTACAGCACAACTCATCAATTAACCCTCTCATGCACCTGTCAGATTTTATCTTCTCTTCCTTCACATAATGCACACTTTTCTGGTTTTTTTTTTAAAGGAAAAATAAATATCTTCCCATTTCAAAACGGCCTGAAAGGGTTGTTAACGGTATCCAGATCCATCTAACCATAGTTCAATGGTTAGCACATGTATAATTGAACAATAGGTTAGAAGTTCGAATTCTTTAACCCACGTGCTGTTGAACTAAAAAAAACTAACATCGGTCTTTAAAAACCAATTAGATCATAATAAGTCAGCGAATAATACACTTATTTCATTTTTTCTTTTAACTAAAAAACAAATAAAGAAAAAAAAAAAAAAAAAAAGAGAGAAAAATAGATCTTTACCCCTAAACTTGTTATAATATATCAATTTTCACCCAAAAATTTTAATTTCATGAAATTGTACTCTAGATTTAGTTAAATGTAAAACTTTTTACCATTTATTCAATTTACGCAAATTGACCCACTAATTTTAATAAACAACAATATAAAAATCTCCTTAGGGTGCGTTTGACGTTCATTTTGGAAGAGGTTGAAGTGATTAAAAAAGAACCTTAACCGTTTTTAGCGTTTGGTTAAATAGATTGTAAATTAATTTTTATAAAAGTACTTTTTCAACTACGTTGATTTGTAAAATCCAATAATCGTAGTTTTTCAATTTAGCTTCCCTAAAAATCTAATTTGTAACTAACTATTTATCTTTCTCTACAAGCTTTTTAGACTTGCTTCATGTTAATCATTTTTTTAATTTAAGTTAAATATCTTTATTGTATTATCTAATCTTATACCCAATTGAAATTATTTGTTTTTATTTTTAGTTAAATTGAAATAATATTTTTTTAATACAAGTAGCAAGTTATATTATTTAGCAAAATATAAAAATATCCTAGATTAAACATAACATTATATTTCAAATCATATGAAATTTAAAATAATTATCTTATAGGTTTTAAAAAAATAATTATAAATGAAAAATCAGGTTGAGGTGTTTGGTAAATTAAAATTCTAAATTGTTATAGCTTAACTATATTTTTTCAATAAATAAATTTAATGTTGATATTTAATTTCAATGTTTTATAAGATAATTTCAAAATTATTATATGATAATTATTTTTTTAAAACATATAAGATAATTATTTTAAATTTCATATGATTTAAAATATAATGTTATGTTTAATCTAAGATATTTTTATATTTTGCTAAGAAATTTAATTTGTTGCTTGTATTGAAAAAAATGTTATTTCAATTTAAATAAAAATAAACACAAGTAATTTCAATTGAGTATAAGATAATAGAATAAAAATATTTAACTTAACTTAAAAAAATGATTGACATGAATCAACCTCCTCCAAAATGAACGCCAAACGCACCCTAAACCTTAGACTCACTAATTTCAATAATTTCAAGTTTGGCACAAATCTACATTTATTTGTTTTTTTTTTTTTTTTTTTGAAAAAAAATCTACATTTGTTTAATGTACGAATTAACAATTAATAATTTTGTCAAAACTCACGATGGATTAATGTTGTTAACAAATTTTAGCATTTAATAATATTTAATTTAATAATACTTTCATGGTATTTAATTCACTATGCTACTTTGGCTCGAACCCAGACTTCTTGGTCAAGTATACATGTCAATTACAGCTGAGCTATACTCACTTTTGGTAGAGTTTACAAGATTACCTTACATCAATAACTAAAAAGAAATAAGTTACATGGACAACAAGGAAATCCAAAAGTGATTTTAGCTTTATAATTTTCTTAAAGTCATTAGGATATAGTTAAAAGTGATTAAAACAAATTTAGGGTCCGTTTGGAATACATTCTAATTTAAATGTTTTTCATGAATGCATTTTTTAAAAAAAAAAAAATTGTATAAAAATGTTTAGAATTTAAACACTCATATGTTTGGTTGCATTTCCTCATATGTGTTCTTATACACAAGTTTTTTTTTTTTTTTTTTTTTTGTAAGAATTTTTATACACAAGTTATTGTATACTAAAGACTTTTTTTTAAAAAAGTTGGTTTCAAGTGTTTCTCTCAAAATGATTTATTTATCAATCTCATTTTCTAATAAGTCATTTTTAGTGGTTGTCAAACACTAGAAATTTTTTCAAAATGGATTTTTTTTTTCAAAATTAAACACTTGAAAAGTTAAACCAAACACATCCTTGATTAATGTTTTTTTCCAAAATTGTTTTTATAGAAAAATGGTTTGGCCAATAATGTTTTTTTTTTTTTTTTTGACAATATGTGGGGGTGGGGATCGAACCACAGACTTCGTAGTTATCAGTACAACTTTTATGCCAATAATGTTATTCTTAAAGCAGTACCAAACCATCTCGTATTTATTTTCATGTTTGACTACGGGGCACAGATTGCTTTTGAAAATCTTTATAATAATAATATAAGATTAATTTTTTTTTTTTGAGACAATAAGATTTTAAATTATTTGAACTATGTTTTAATTAGTGTAAGATTTATTAATTATATTATAGTTTATTATTGTAAAAATACCATATATCAATGATCTTCACGAATTTTCTTTCTATTTTTAGTCTCAACATAATGATAAAATGAAATAATATAATCTAAAGTTTTGGTAATGAAAACTTAGAATTAGTTTGAAATTTTTAATTAACAAAAACTATGCTTCTTTATTGACATTTTTTAGTCTATTTCTAAAAATGTTTTTAATTAACAAAAACTTTGGTCGGCCAATATTTCAAAAGTGTTTTCTTAAAAATGGAAACAAAGTTTGGAAAGGAGACAATTTATATATATATATATATATATAGGAAAAAGAAACAGAGAGAGGAAGAAAAATAAATTATTGCGAAAATCAAAAAATAAAAAAAAAAAAAAAAATTATTGCGGTTTTGAAATTTGGTTGGAATTTAAAACTATTATTTTTTTCAAATGTGAAAAGCAAATAAAATAAATTATGTGCAAACCGACCTCAATTTTAAATTAAAAAAAGAAAACATTTTAGTTTCGAAAATTAATTTAGATTTTGTAAGCATCTGGAAAGAGTATTATAATTCAAAACCGAGAAACATTTGAACTCGCGAGAAAAAAAAAATGATAGAAATTTTTTGAAAGCACACTTATTTTGTATTGACATATAAATAAAAAGGCTCAAATACTAATTAAAAGAAAATATCATTTTGATACTTGAGAGAATTTATTTTGGTCATTGTACAAATATTTCAATATATCTTAAAATTATTCATCATCATTAATTTGATTTTACTTTTTATCGGACTAGACGAAATAAAAATAATTGTATTCATTTAAGAAAATACACAATGTGAATATATTTCTCAAATTTTTTAAGAGAAGACCTATCGGAATTATATCTTTGTTTTTTAGATAAAGTTAACTATAAACTAATGGTATAGACTAATATTAAGAATGAATAAATTTGAAATTTTGAAAGTATAAGGAATAAAACAAAACAAATTCAAAAGTATAAAGTCAAAATAGTATTTTAACCTAAATAAAAATAAAATGGTTAACAAACCAACCCTGAATTTTCTAAATCTCTAGTTATAATCCAAATTCATTCTCGCCTTCAATTTTTGTACAGGGTCGTCCTTTAGTATGTGTGGGTTGTGACCTATCATAGGCCTCCAAAATTTAAGGGTCCCAAATTGAAAAAATTGCTTAACTAAAAAAACTCTTTAGTGGTTGGCGGACAGAACGAACAGAATTGATTAAAATTTTCTCTCTTCATCAACTCCTGACCTCTTCATTTCTCTCTCCTCCTCAATTAAGCAAGACTCTTCCATTTCCTCATTTTGTCAATTCTTGCTAAATTAAACATCAAACCTTTTAATTTTCTCCCTATCATCTTAGAAATTCAATTTTAATCATTGATATAGCAATTGAGAATGATATTTTGGAGAGAGTTAACTATAAATAGTTGATTGACGATTTTGCTTCAAAGAAAGTTCAGAGTATGACACTTTTTAAATAAAAATCACTGTTATATAATTGTTTGATGACATTTCCTTAGTTTCATATATTTTGTTTTCATTTATTTTTTTTTTTAAGAAACAATTGTATAATATGATGAATTTTGATATTTTACAATTTTTTTTCTTTGTTATAAAATATTTTAGGTCTCATTATTGAAAAGTATCACATAGCCCATCTCATTTGACGGGTCAATTAGATTTACAAAATCAACACATATTTACAACCATCTTTTCCATTCATTAAAAAGAAAAAAAAACTATTTTTTTTTCTATGAAGAAAAATATCTTTATAGAATTGATAGTCAAATTTTACTAAAGAAATTGAAAAAAAATTCAAAGTATAAGCAAAAAGAATAGATAGTGAAGAGAAAGTTCCAAAAGGTCTTTCTTTTTCAATCAAAGATTTGCAGCTTGGAGGGATGATATGGGCTTATCCCATTTTGGCCTTTGTTATCATGGAAATTGGAAACCCATTCCCACTTTTGAATTTATATTATAAATATTATTGCCTCATCTAATTGACTGTCAAAACTATGGGCAAAAGCATGGGAATCCACTTTTTGGACCTTCATTTTTGGGTTCATAGCCTTTTCCTTTAATTCACATAAATCATGTATTAATCAATAGGGTTAATTTATTAATCCATGTACCATCAAGATAGTAACTGAACGATATATAGCCAACAAGAGCATAATTCAATTGACATAAAGTTTATACCCTCGATCATAAGAGATCAAAGGTTTAGAAAAAAATCTTAACTATAAATGAGAGGATGTGTCATTTTTACTATTTTTATCAGAGAAAGACAATCAATTTTGTGATTGTTTGAATGACCACGAATTTATAAAGAAAATCTACAAGCTTCTCACTTACATAAGAAAACAATATAGCTCGATGGATGATATTTTTTTAGTATTCGAGATTTCACAAATGATTCCATTTGGGTCTTTCATTGTTGATCCCCACCTCGTGTGTGTGCTCCTGTGCGTGTGTGTATACATGATTTGAATTGGGATAGTTGAGAAGTATATTGTATACGATAGAGCCCACTCATTTTCACATCATGAAAGTAAATGAATGTTTTTTTTTAAAAAAAACAAATTTGATAAAAAAAAAAAAAAAAAAAAAAAAACTTGTCAAGTTGTATCAGGACCTTAAACTTTCAATTTCATCAAATTTGACCATAAACTTAATTAAATAAGTGTTGCATTTTTTATCCTTGATTCAATCTTTGTCAATTCACCCACTAATTTTAACAAAAAAAAAACAACATAAAAATTTTCATAAGCTCATTAATTTCAATAAAGTAAAGCTTTTGCACAAAGGTTTATATAACTAATATGCACAAATTAAACATTGAATAACTTTGCTAAGATTCAAAAATTCAACAAAAAAGTCTAGCTCTAATATCGTTTTTTCTCTTAAATTTTTGTCAATTTCATATGGTACATATGATTTATAATTCATAGAACACATTGATAAGAGAAAACATTTTATAAAGATATTTGAAGCGAGATCTTATTAAAATGTTAAAATTGCAATACTTTTTAAAGTTTAAGATTAAAATCACAACACTTATCTAAGCCTGAGGTGCAATTTGATGAAATTGAAAGTTTATGATGAAAATGGATACAGCTTGACGAGTTTAGGGTCAAAATTATTGATTTTCTACTTTTTTTTATAAGGGTTAAAACTTGAAAACCGAAGTCTCACTTTTTCACTAGCTTTAGAAAAAAGGAGTTGATTTATGAGCGTAAATATGTATAAATACGGAGGTAAAATCAAATTTTGAACCAATTATAATTACGAACAACTCATAAATAGTCAACTCCTAGGTAATTATTATATCTACAAACAAACTTGTCTATAGTGTAGTGTAGGAGTGTACTCTCTAATTTTATTGTTTGAATATTCATGAAAGGCAACAATAAGGCAGAATAAAATTCATGGCCTATGAAGAGGCTATGTTAGGTCATAAAGTGGGGCATACCTTAAAAGAAAAGTGAGCTTTAAGGGAAAAAAAAAATGAATTTGGAGTCAATTGCCAATCATTGTTAGATTTGTGTTGGTCACTCACTTTTAAAGTAGATTAGTCTGTGAAAAATCAAATTTTTAGTTCATGAGTTTTTTTTTTTTTTTTTTTTTTTTTTTTTTTTTTTTTTTTTTTTAACAAGAGAGATTATTTGAATTTATGACCTTTTAGTCAATGGTACATACGCTTAACTATGTTCATTTTGATTTAGTTCATGAGTTATTTGTTTATAAGCATGTTAGTATCCTACCACACCTCTAAAAATAATTATTATGATCAATTTTTAAGGTCCGAGATTTGATAACCATTTGATTTTTAGTTTTTGGTTTTTGAAGATTATGTTTGTTTTCTCTCAATTTCTTTACCATATAGTTTTCATCTTTATTAAGCACTCATTTGGATTCTTAGCAAGATTCGAAAAACAAAAACAAGTTTTTAAAAACTACTTATTTTAGTTCTTAAAACTTGCCTTGGTTTTTGAAAACGACATGGAAAAAGAGTAGATGACAAAACAAATAAACTTATGGGTGGTACGTAGTATGAGAAAAATTAAGCCTCCTATGTTACAAGATTCCTTACCCACCTTGAGAAAAGTTTTCACTCCGATTGTAAGGGACAATCGAACACGTCATAGATCTCCACAATGGTATGATATTGTCCACTTTGGACATAAGCCCTCATGGTTTTGCTTTTGGTTCACCCCCAAAAGGCCTCATACCAATAGAAATACTTGTCCTTCCTTATAAGTCCATGATCCTCCCATTTTCTAGCCAATGTGGGACTTTGATTGCACTCCCAACACCAACAACTTGAAAATATTGCATTTCTCTCAAATCCATCCTAAGGATTGTATTTATTAAATTATTTTAAAGACTTTCATATGCCACCAAGTAATTATGAAAATTTATCTTAAGAGTACATTACACTACTTGATTCTATAAACACTTTGAAAGGCCAAGTACTATAGCAAAGTTTAAACAATAATTTTGCAAAAAGCAATGGTGGAAGATTCAAGAAAGAAAACAAGATATGCATCGTGATAAGACCAACAAAAGAAAGATTAAGTACACGTATTTTAGGACCGTCATAACAAGTATCATAAAGTGTCTAAAGATCGAAAGGTCGATTCTTAAAAAGCAATGTTTGATTGGACTTATACTCATAAGGTTGACCCAAACCCAAATATTGATTCAATGGGCTAGGCTCATAGACTTGATAGTATTAAATATGTAGGTTAGCTAACTCAATCTCAAAATATTGTCTTAGCCTTAGGCTCGTTGAGACTAGCTTAATTATGTCCTACATTTATTTGGACTAAGGTTAACCAATATATGATGAAGTCGACACCATATTTGTACTAAACAGAGAAATTAAGGGAATGAATTTCTGTATTTCTCATTATAACAGCCAAAAGGAATACAATATAAATAACCACACAGCAGGACACGTGGTGTATAGCAATAGGACAAAGGTAAAAATACCACAATAGCACAGTAAAATACCATAACAGAAAGGTAAATAGCAATATTGTTAACATCCCCCCTCAAGCTAACCAGGTTTAGACAAAATGATTAGCTTGGTTCGAAGGCTTATGAACCGTGGAGAAGGAAGGGCTTTCGTCATGATATCCGCTAGCTGATCTTCAGAGGGAACAAAACGAACAATTAGTTGCTTTCGAGCCACTTTTTCCCTTATAAAATGATGATCGACTTCTATATGCTTTGTTCGTTGGCGCATCACCGGATTTGCCGCCATGTAAGTGGCACTAACATTGTCACACAGTAGCAACGGAGGAGATGAAGACACTCCAAGTTCTTTAAGCACCGATTGAACCCATGTAATTTCAGCAGCGGCGTTAGACATTCCTCTGTACTCGGATTCGACACTAGAGCGGGATACAATCTTTTGCTTGGAGGATTGCCACGACACAAGATTGGAACCGAGGAAAGTGCAGAAACCACTTGTGCTTCTTCTATCATCAGGGCAACTGGCCCAATCGGAGTCAGTGTAGCAAGTGATGGAAGAAGGAGAGGATGAGCTGATGACAAGACCCAGGTGCGCTGTTCCTTTGAGGTACCAAATAAGCCTTTTAACCGCCTGGAGATGAATAGTTGTCGGAGCATGAAGGAACTGGCAGAGGCGATTTACCGAATAGCAGATGTCCGGACGTGTAAGGGTGCAGTACTGGAGGGCACCAACAAGGCTTCTGTACTCTAAAGGAGACTCCAACAGATCACCATCCGATAAAGATATTGGGGGGCCAACAAACATAGGGGTTGCGACTGGCTTACAGGATGTCAAACTCGCCCGAGACACAAGGTCACCTATATACTTTTGCTGTGATAAATGGAGCCCTGTACTCGTTTTAGCAACCTGAATTCCAAGGAAAAAGGAAAGATCCCTCATGTCCTTGAGTGAAAACTGAGCATGAAGGTTAGTAACATAATGCTGAATAAGAGAGAAATCACTACCCGTAACCAGGATATCGTCAACATAATCAAGAAAATAATAGTATGAGAACCAGCTTTAAGAACAAACATAGAAGTATTAGCCCGAGAAGCCTCAAAGCCCCAACCAATCAAGCAAGAGCTTAAATTTGAAAACCACGCTCGAGGACTCTGTTTGAGACCATATAATGATTTATGGAGCCTTAAAACATGATTGGGAAATTCGGAGCTTTCAAAACCAGCTGGCTGACGCATGAAGACCTCCTCTTTTAGATCACCATGTAAGAAAGCATTGTGCACGTCAAGCTGACGAATTGACCAACCATTCGCAACAGCTAATGATAAAACAATTCTTATTGTTGCTGGTTTGACAACTGGGCTAAATGTCTCAAAATAGTATATTCCAAGAACCTGAGAATAGCCCTGAGCAACCAACCTTGCCTTATAGCGGTCAATGTCACCATTTGGCTTGATTTTAAGGCGAAAAACCCACTTACAGCCGATAATTTTCCTATCGGGAGGCAGGGGAACCAGTGACCATGTTCCATTCTTAATGAGGGCAGTGTATTCATCAAACATGGCTGCTCACCACTTAGGATCCTGCAAGGCAAGCTTATGATTCCTAGGTTCAGAAACGATCGTCGAAGAGGGTTGAGAGGAGGCTAGCCAAGCTTTTGGTTTGAATATGCCATCCTTGGAGCGTGTTATCATCGGGTGAGTATTGAGATTTGAAGGCTGAGGTTCAGGGGAATCTGATAAAGGAGAGTCTGAAGAATGGAATGAAACCGAAACAGGGGAAGGGACTGTAGGTGGAGAGGTTGGAGTGGGAAGTGCTGGTGAAGCAGGTGAGGTTGGGGATAAGGCAGAAGAAGGCGATGGGGATGATGAAATCGCAAGGGGGGCATCATGGACAGTAGCAGTCACTGGAGGATCAGCAAGGGGCAATGGCAATGGTGAAGATGAAGGAGAAGAATTGTAGACAACAGATGACGAATGTAAATGAGAGGAGAGAAGAGAACCTAAAGGAAAAAAATAGTCAGGAGAGGTGTGCTTAACAGAGGATGGAGAAGATATCGATTGATTTTGGTAAGGGAAGGACTTTTCGTTGAAAACTACATGACGAGAGACATATAGACGACCGAAGGCTATATCTAAACATAAATATCCCTTATGAGATGTACTATACCCCAAAAATATGCACTCTCGAGAACGAAATTGAAGCTTATGGTCGTTATAAGGCCTAAGGAAAGGGAAACATGAGCAACCAAAACTCCTAAGTAATGTATAATCAGGGGGTGATTATACAAGACCATATATGGAGATTGAAAGTTTAGGACCGAAGAAGGAAGACGTTTAATTAAGAAGACCGCGGTTTGAAAGGCATAAGACCAAAAATCTTTAGGAATAGAGGAGTGAGCTAACAATGACAGACCAATTTCGACAATATGGCGATTTTTTCGCTCGACACGACCATTTTGTTGCGGAGTATAAGGACATGAGATGCGGTGACATATACCATTTTTAGATAAGATAGGATGTAGGGATTTAAACTCAGTCCCACCATCCGTTTGAAGAGACTTGATGGTGGTATTAAATTGATTTTCTACAAGGGCCTTAAATTGAAGAAAAATGGACAAAACATCCTGTTTAGATCGTAAAAGGTAGAGCCAAGTGAATCTAGAAAAATCGTCAATGAATAAAATAAAATACAGCGCACCATTTATAGATTGAATGGGTGAGGGACCCCAAATATCCGAGTACACTAAAGCAAAGGGACTATTAGCTCGAGAACTGGAAGTAAAGAAAGGGAGTCTATGATTTTATGCCAATTGACAGTGATTACAAAATTGATTCCCATTGTTTTTAAAAGAAAGGTTACACGATTTAAGAACTCTATGAACTATGGAAAAAGCCGGATGCCGAAGACGACGATGCCACAAAGGAACGTCCTGAAAACTGGAAACAAGGGCAGTAGGAGGTTGCTAACACTGGAAGGACCCGAGGCAGATAGTTTGTACAATCCCCCCTCAAGCTGACCCCGAAGAAGTATTGTCTGGGTATGAATGTCCTTCACAAGAAAATAAGTTGGATAAAACTCAACACAGGCTCGATTGTCAGCACACAATTTAGCAATACTAATTAAATTGTGAGAAAGACGAGGAGCATGAAGAACAGAGGACAATAATACAGTTTTAGAAGAGAACGGAGGAGAGAAATGAGTTGAACCAATGTTAAGAACAGGTATAGACTTACCATTGCCAATGACTACTTGTTCTCCTCCATAGTATGGTGATGGCTGCTGAATATTAGATAAGTCAGGCGTCATATGATGGGTGGCGCCCGAGTCCATGTACCAGCCTTCATCCGGATGAGACGCAGGGGCAGAAACAGGGGTAGGGGTATTTGTGGGAGTTGTCGATACTGTAGTTACCGAAGGGGTGGATTGGGGAAATTGGGTAAATAGGGCCTGAGGGACAGGAGCAGAGGGCGCTTGATAAAGGGGGTTGTGGCGGTTGTAGCAGACGAGAGCCGTATGGCCGAGTTTGCAGCATATTTGGCATTGAGGACGAGAATTAGAATTCGAAAGCCATCTCGGTGGGCGAGGGGAAGTTTGTGGGCGACCCAACACACCAGAACCAGGGGATGGAAAAGTTTGAGAGAAGGGGAAAGTAGATGGGGGGCGAGGGACATAAGTAGGGCGAGGATTGCCAGAGGGACGAGGTGAACGTTTGTTGGGAGGAGTGGAAACAGATAAGTTTGCAAGATTAGCTTGAATAAGATTTATACTATCAACAGATGATTGTTTCTCTAACCTGGAATCATAGGCGAGCAGCAGACTCCTAACGTCGGCCAAGGAGGGACGGTCGGTCCAATTCTGAACTGAGGTCACGAACGGATTATACTCAGGACCCAATCCTTCAAGAATGTAGGTGAGATGGTCACGGTAGGAAAGAGGCTCACCGATTGCAGAGAACTTGTCGGCAATGTCTTTGATCTGAGCAAGGTATTGCGATACAGAGAGGTTGTCTTTATGGATCTTTTGCAGTTGAGACCGGAGAGCCATGATTCGCGCTGTTGAGGAAGACTCATAGACGACCCACAAATGTTCCCAAATTTCATGTGCAGTGGAGCAACCAATGATTTCTCCAATTTTGTCTTCAGTCAAAGAGGAATAGATCCAGCTCATAAGGGTCCGATTGAACTTTTTCCAGACCAAGAAGTGAGGATTGACCTGTGTCTGGGCTGGATCGAGGTATTTCGGCGGTGGAGGAGTGTCATTGATGAAATTTTCCATATCGAACGCAATAATATGATTGAGGAGTTGATTTTTCCATAGGAGGTAGTTGGATTCTGAAAGCTTGATGTTAAGAGGAGGGGTTAACGTAGGGTAGGGAGAGGGAGCTTGCTGGGTGGGTATAAATGGTTGAGCAGACGGGAAGTTGAAGAAGGGTGACTGCGGCGGATAAGCAATACCGGGGGGAGCTGAGGGATTGAAGTGCTGAGGGTAAGGATTTTGGGTAAATGGAGGGACATTAGGGTTCAATGGACGAATGTGAAGAGAGGAGTTATGTTGAAATCTCAGAGGAGAGGATGTCGTGAGGGAAGGAGGAGTGGTAGAAGAAATAATCGGCAGCTGGGGGGAGGCAATTTCAGCAGTGAGAGGGGTAGAGGTTGTAGATGAAATAATTGGTAGCTCGGAAGATTCGCTTGATGATGAACTCGAGGAGGAAGCCATGAAAGAATATCTATAGCTCTGATACCATGTACTAAACAGAGAAATTAAGGGAATGAATTTCTGTATTTCTCATTATAACAGCCAAAAGGAGAATACAGTATAAATAACCACACAGTAGGACACGTGGTGTACAACAATAGGACAAAGGTAAAAATACCACAATAGCACAGTAAAATACCATAACAGAAAGGTAAATAGCAATATTGTTAACAATATTCCATCTCCAACAAACCTGTGATATTTTGATTTACTTGGATGCATAAAAAAAAAAGTCCTATGTAAGATAACTTTGTAAATATTTCCTTCACTTCTTAAATGCTATCCTTTTGCACGTCGACTTAAAATGAAAACTAAAGAGGTAAAATCAAGTGAGAGGAAATGAAAAATCAAATCATAGTACAAAAAATTCTAAAAAGAATGTGGTAAACCATAAAGTTCAAGGAAAGCTTTTGGATAATTCTAACTAGTAATATTAAGTCAAAATTTTCATACGATTGATATTTAAATAAAGTAATTCTTTTAGTACATTTAGATAGAGTAATTGGGGCCAACTTGAACATAACTAGACGATAATTGACATTTTTTCTTTTGCTTGAGGTTGAAGGTTCAAAACATCATCCCCATATTTTTTTACTAAAAATGACAAACTAATTGGATATAGAATACATAAACAAATAATTATCCTATTACTAGTACTCAATAAAATAATGGGGCAGTTGCATAGATGGCAAATTGGACCAAATTAATAGCAAATATAGCATAGTTTCAAACTAATTGCAAATATAGCAAAATTAATTGTACAAGACCAGAAAGTTGTTATCGGATTCTATCCGTGTCTATCACTGATAGACTCTGATTATTCAAAGTATATCAGTGTCTATCGCGGATAGATTTCGATTAATCAAAGTCTATCAGTGATAGTCACTGATAGACACTGATAGACACCGATAGATTTTGATTAACCAGAGTTTATCAGCGATAGACACTGATAGACTCTGAATAATCGAAGTCTATCAGTATATTGATAAATTCTGATTAATCAGAGTCTATCGCTGATAAACTTTGATAATCGAAGTCTATCAGATAGACTCCGATAGATTTTGCTATATTTGCAATTTTTTTTACATGGTGCTATATTTGCTATTAATTTGGTCCAATTTCCCACCCACTGCAATTTTACTAAAATAATTTGCAACATAAACTCCCACCATTCTTTAAGAATAAATTAAAAAAAAAAAAAAAAAAAGTTTGGAAGCCTTGAAAATAGAAAAAAGTGGGGAACAAAATAGACTTAACACTTTTTTTTTTTTTTTTTTGAAAATGGAAACTTCATTAAACAAACTCAACCACCACTACAAGCAAAAGCTTCCTGATTAATGACAGAGGCTTGCCACGAAGGGATACCAGCAGACCCCCAAAAAAATAACTCATCCTCCATGGAGGAATACGGGTTCTGTACAAAAAAATTACCCACAGACTTGGGCTGAAATCGGATCGAAGGAGAAGGGATCGACACGGATTTTGCTGCTTTAGCAGCCAACAAATGAGCTGCCCTGTTACAAACTCTCGGGCACCAGACCAACGATACATTCCCCATCTTCCTCGCAGAATTAACACTTATTCAATCATTTTGACATAATTTGATGGAGATTTTAGTCATACAAACAACTAAACTCCAAAGCGAGAAGTAGTTAATAAATAAAGAAAACCCCCCAAAGTTTGTTTGTATATATATATATTTTGAAAAGAAGGTTTGTTTGTATATATATATATATATTTGTTTAGTTTTTAAAGCGAATTGTCATTGATTATAAGTCAAAGGTACAATGCAAATTACATTAAAATTTGTGTGTTTGTTTGTTAAGGCTAAATTATAAAAAATGTCTTTGAACTATGGGGTTTGTTTCAAAAATGCCCCTGAATTTTAAAAAAGTTTCAAAAATATCCTTGAACTTTAAAAAATGTTTTAAAACTACCCTTGTCGTTAATTTTTTGATGGAAACCATTAAAAATTTTAGTTTCATTAATACTCTTTAACTTTCAAAAGATTTTAAAAAATAACCTTATTAGAAAATGCTTCTTTTTTTTTCATATCCCACTGTAAATTCTTCCTCCATGAAAATTAATGAGAAGCTTTACCTATTTTTCATGTACTCATACACTAGGAGCTTTTCTTCTCTTTCAACACATCATCCCAAGAGCTTGAATAGATTTTCTGCAATGGTATTTTCGACAGTTTTAACAGTTCTCATCCTAAAATTAACTGCAATGGTATTTTTGAAACGTTTTGTAAAGTTCAAGGGTATTTTTGAAACTTTTAAAAGTTCAGGAGCATTTTTGAAACAAACACCATAGTTCAGGAGTATTTTTTTTTTATATATAATTTAGCCTTTTTTTAAATATAATTTGTGTTCTTTTTTCTTACACACTACCCCTTGTGAGAAAGAATCCTTCTAAGGTATATAGAGGTATTAATACTCGCAATCTCGTGGGATGCTTTATTCAAGGATTTCACTCTGAAAGTTATTTTTCCAATCAAATAACAAAAATTTTTTCTTTTTTAAATCTCATCGATTATCACCCCTATCCAATGTATTAAATTTTCGTCAACATGTCGATATTTCTATCGACATTTCCACATGTTCATGAGTTCGACATCGACACGATGGGTGAATCGACATTTCCATTATATCGTAGAAAAATCGACCACAATATAATAAAAAAATGTAACTAATGTGGAGACAATATTTATAGTAAGTATTTTAACTTATTGGGAAAAATACATTTTTGGTCTCTGAGGTTTGGGTTAAGTTTCATCTTGGTCGCTAAGTTTTAAAACTCACATTTTGGCTCTCAAGGTTTGGATTTTGTTTCATTTTAGTCCATTCATCAATTTTTCTCCTAACTCCTAATGGAAAGCTAACGTGACCTTTGTGTTTTTTTTTTTTTAATTAAAAATATAGTTTCTATTGTTTTATTTAAAGAATATTTTTTTTATTATTTCTTTTTTTTTAAAGTATGTTTTCTTTTTCTTTTTTCTTTCATTTTCCTTTTCCCCATCTTCTCTCATCTTCTTCCTTTTCCCCATCTATCCCTTCACCGTCGTCGGTTGCCGCCACTATCACCGGAAAAATCATGTTACATGCCCTCTTTTTTCGACTCACTCATCCAAATCCACGGATTCCACCGTCTTCGCAGCTTCGTCGGAAAATCATTGTAGCCTCTCCTCAATTTGGTTTTCCCTTCACCGGAAAATCATCATAGCTCAATTACCCATTAAGCCAATAAAGGGGATTTGGTTTCCCCTTTGATTCGGTCTAAAACAAAGGGGCGCCCTTCCTTTTAGACCGAATCGAAGGGGATTTCCCCTTCGTTTCACACCGAACCGAAGGTGATTTCCCCTTCGTTCCGTTTCTTTTCTCTTCCTTCATTTTGTTTCTTGGTTCCGTCGAGCTGCAACAAACCACTGCCGTCAGTGGCGGTGGTGCCACCTCTTTCGTCAAAACCTACTCAACAGACTCAACGCTCTTTCAGGTTTTAATTGGAATTTTAAAAGAAGAAGAAAAGAAAGGAGAAAGGTGAAAGAAAAAAAAATCAATGCCAACGCCCACAACGGTGGTTGTCGATGGTGAGTTGAGATTAGAGTTTGAAAGCATGGTAGAGAAGAAAGAGATTAAGGAAGAAGGTGGAAGAAAAAAAAAGAGAAAATAAAAAAATAAAAAAGTATATTATTTTATTTTAAAAAATAATAAAAACCTATTTTTTTATTTAAAAAAAAAGCCACATTAGCTTTTCATTAGAAGTTAATAGAGAATGGATGGAGAGGCTAAAATAAAACGAAATCCAAACCTCAAGGGTAAAAAATGTTGAGCTTTAAAACTTAGGGACCAAAATGAAACCTAACCTAAATCTCAGGAACCAAAAGTGTATTTTCCCTAACTTATTTTAAAATGTAAAATATTTATGGGAAAAATACACTTTTGGTCCCTGAGGTTTGGATTAGGTTTCATTTTGGTCCCTGAGTTTTCAAACTCAACAATTTAGTCCCTGAGGTTTGGTTTTAGTTTCATTTTGGTCCCTCCATCCATTTTTCCGTTAAATTTTAACAGTTTGATGATGTGGCAATAGTTTTTTAATTAAAAAATTATTTTTTATATTTTGAAATAAAAATAATATAAAAATGATAAAAAAAATTTAATTTTTTAATTCTTTCTTCTTCTCTCTCCTCCTCCTTCTTCTTCTTTCTCCTTCTTCTTCTTCAAGTGCAGCCACTGGTCACCACCGCCTCCGGCCACCACCGTCGGTCGGCCGCTGGCGCCGCCGGTAAAGGTTTTTTTTTTCAAATCTCTCTTCCTTTCTCTCACTCTTCCCCACCGGTCAACTTCAGATCTCTCTCTCCCTTCTTTCTCTCTGTTTGAAACGACGACCATTCCAAAAAAACGATTGGAAAATCGGAGCAAAAGAGTCCCTAAATCGAGATTCACATTACCCACCAACGGAGACCCACAGTGACGTTGGACTGAGACGAAATCGGAACACACGCGATAGTTCAGATCTGGAAAAAACCCACAACGGCGTCGCGTCCCTTTTCTTCTTCGTGTTTTTTCTTTGTCGCCGAACTCATCAGATCTGAACTTTCGACGGCCCATGTACCCTTTTGTTCCCAGTTCGTCAAACTCAGCAGATTTGAACGGGGGGAACCGCAGTTCGAACTCAACAGATCTTCTCGAACTTCTCAGCAGAGCTGGAATCGTAACACAAGATCTCTTCACCTCCAGCGCCGACAGGAAAGCACCGGTTCAAATTCGCTGCAACCCCAAACCCATGCCGCCCAAATCTCGAGCTTGTGGCCGCCGACGAGCAGTTCGTGAGTTCGTGGTCACATCGTGAGGTTTCAGTTCGAGAAATAAAAGAAGGAGAAACAAATGAAAACAAAACAAAACCAAAAAAAAAAAAAAAAAAACCTCCGCTGGTGGCGGTGGTGGCCGGAGGCGGTGGTCACCAGTGGCTGTACTTGAGAAGAAGAAGGAGGAGGAGAGAGAAGAAGAAAGAATTAAAAAATTAATTTTTTTATCATTTATATTATTTTTATTTCAAAAATGTTAAAAAATAATTTTTTTAATTAAAAAACTATTGCCATGTCATCAAACCGTTAGAATTTAACGGAAAAATGGATGGAGGGACCAAAATGAAACTAAAACCAAACCTCAGGGACTAAATTGTCGAGTTTGAAAACTCAGGGACCAAAATGAAACCTAACCCAAACCTCAGGGACCAAAAGTGTATTTTTCCCAATATTTATTTATTACTTTAAATATTTTTTTTATTTTTTTTGTTTTAAATATTTTCTGAAATATTCATTGATATCGATGTTTTGTCATTATTTCTATTAAAATTTCTATAAAATTGAGACTTCGACATTTCTATCGACATCGACATCTTAACTTGCCCCTACCTCATTTCAAATGACTGGTGAGGTACATTTATTATTTGACATTACATTTTATTTTATTTTATTATTTTTTTCACCTCTTCGTAGCAAATCAGCTTTCTTCCTTCGTATGATCGAAATTCTTCAACATATCAAAGTAACTTTTTTTTTTTTAAAAAAAAAAAAAGTTTAACAACATTCGGAAGAAGGGAGATTTAGAAATATCTAATCTCTAAGTCGAGAGTATATGTCAATTACCGTTAAGTTTAAGATTTAAGATTTAGGGTTTAGGATTAAAAAATATAAGGACACGTTTGGTTCATGATCCGTTTTCGTTTTTATGTTTTCGAAAATAAAAAATACAAGGGAAACCATGAAATTGTGTTTGGTATACCTATTTTCAAAAACAATTTTCGAAAACAACTCAAAAAATGGCCTATTTTCAAAAACGATAAAATGTTATTTTCATTGTTTTCCAATTTTGATTTCAAAATAATGGAAACACGAGATACAACTTTAAAAAACAGGATTCATCTTTCTTTCGTCTATCAAACAATGTTGCATTTATCTACAAACAACATTTTTTATTTTTGATATCCAAATGCTCTTCGACTCTAAAGGAAAAAAAAAATACAAAATTACTGTTGTGTAAATAGTGTGTTTGATTGATACTGATGTTTTGGTTGTTATTTTTACTTTTTACATAATTCTACCTATTTTGATATACTTCTCCACTTTACAAATCAAAAGTTTCATATAATACAACTATATGATATATCTTTTTTTTTTCCTTATAATTTCAATTCCAACATTTTTTTTTTTTAAGAATCAATTCCAGCATCATTGATTTATAATTTCTCTAAAAATGAATGAAAGTCAAGTAGAAAAATAATCATATTAAATTAACTTTTTCTAAAGAAAAATTAATTTTACCAAGCACATATTAATATTTTCATGCGTTTTCAAATTCATAACCAAACACAGTTTTCAAATTTTGAATTCAAATATAAAGTTTTTAAATTGGAACCAAACATGTTTTTAGATATAATGGATATAAGAAATTTGTTTTCATTTTCTGCTGAATTCTTTATTTTCGAAAACAATTTTTAAATCACGAACCAAACGGGACCTAAATTACCGTTGAGTTATGCTTAGACAAGTAAGATGAAAATGATAATAATAACCCAATAATAAATATCACACTAATTTTTCCTTCATTTGATAAGATAGTATCTTACTTTTTGATTATTATATTTTCCTCAATGAATCATGACATTTCTCAAGCATAAATTGAGTCATCAAACTACAGTAAAATTTTTTTTTTTTTTAGAATAACTCTAGTAAGGTTGTTGTCAAAATTCAGACGGTGAAAAATGTACCTGGCTTTCACATGACAATAATGTTAAATTTGTTTGAAGGGAGGAAAACGTGGCCTACAAGACAAGAAAAATTGCACACCAGTGTGATGCTTGCTACACCGACTCTGATGCTTAAGTTAGTTAGGAGGTTATGAGTGTAGCAAGTGATTAGACCCCTTTGCTAGAATGCCTTGTTTGTTTCAGGGTTTACCCGCTTGAGGATAGTTGAAGGTCGTTGGAGTGAATCAAATGGTTCATGAGACTTCACCAATCTAGGAATGCGCTTGAAAGGTAGGTACCTTTTGGGTCGAGGCTAACCTTGGCATTGGGCCTCAACCTCGATTCTATGCCAAGACCGAGGCCAAGGAATGGGTTTTGGCTCAGTCTTTTGGTCTCCCCAGACCTAATTCTTGATGTTTTTCCAGGTTTATCCTTTATTAATTTTGTCCTCCACTCGACGATTGGAATGATGCAAAATTACCTAAAACTATGATGTCTCATCCTACAAATAAATTTGATTACATAAAAGACTTATAATATGTACATAAATTCAAAGAATTTAATATATAATATAGACTATCTCAATCAGAATCTTCTTAAAATGATTCTTGCTCATTCACAATTTAACAAATATATTTGTTTATCAAAATAACATGTTCTCTTCTTTATGTTGACTTGGAGCTTAAATTCCTAGCTACTATTTTTATTGCTTGAACATTGAAAATTTATTACAACTCAAATTGTAGTGTGAGACTTAATAAGAAATTAAAGAAAACAACCTTACCTTATTGGACAAACATTAACACCCCATCTCATTCCACTAAAAAAAATTGTAAACAAAAAATTGATACATCATTGAATTATTGTTTTATTTGTATATTTAGATATACAAACATTATTAGGATGCCAATTGGTTCAAATGCAATAATCTCAATCAAAATATTAGATGTTTGAATCTCCACCTCCACCTATTGTTAAACTAAAAAAAAAGTTTTAACTTTTGATTCAAAAATATGTGGAGATGGAGAGATTCAAACCTCTAATTTTTTGGTTGAAATTATAATATACCTTGACTGGTTAAACTAGACTTAAGTTGGTCATTAGGATGTTACTTTACACATGAATCCAACCTGTCCATCAACAAAATCAGAAACGACACGCATGTACAATCTTAATATATTAACGAAACAATAATACAATGACACATTAAATGTTTGTTACAGATTTTAACATTCATAAAAGATATAATTAAAAAAAGTTGAAACACACATCAACAAAATGAAATATTTTAAGTCTTTAAGCCAATCAAATCATAACTTGATAAATTATATATATACAAACCAAAACGTCAGACGTTCAAATTCTCATCTTTACAAATCGTTGAACGGAAAAAAACATTTTAAATAATACAAATAAAAAAATAATAAAAAACCATAGACTAAAACATATATATTTAACCACAAATCATAGGTAAACTACAATGTTTTTTTTTTTTTTTTTTTTTTTTTTTTGGGCAACAAATCTACATGCGTCATAGCATTTTCCATCTAAGGGAAAAAAAAAAAGGGAAAAGAACCGCATTTGCCATTTGCCTATTTCCTTCTTTCTTCCTTCGTTCTCTTAAAACCTCTGAAAGTCTTAACCCTAACTTCCCCCTTCTTCGTCTTCCTCGATGGCCACCAACACTACAGAGAACGGCTCCACTGATGCCAACGCCCTCAATTCCAACCCCCAAACTTCCACACTTGCCTCTCTAGCTGCTGCAGAACCCGACTCTATCGAAGCCGGTGGCGCCGAATCCGACCTCGATCCCTCCAACCAAGACTACTTATCCGCTCCGGCTTCGGATTCTGCAGCCAATGAAGGCCCCAACCATACTGGCGCCTCCGATAAGAAGTGGCCTGGATGGCCTGGAGACTGCGTCTTCCGGCTTATTGTGCCGGTTGTTAAGGTCGGCAGCATTATTGGCCGCAAGGGCGATCTTATCAAGAAGATGTGTGAGGAAACTAGGGCTAGAATTCGTGTTCTTGATGGTGCCGTTGGCACTCCTGATCGCGTTGTGAGTGTTTTTCTGACTTCAGCGCTTTCTCGTTGCTGTTTATTTTGCTGTAGGAATGGCTTTGTTACTCATGGTTACATTGGGACGACTAGTTGGATCTTTATCTTTATATTGGTTTATTTGTTATGTTTGGTTCCAGTTCCACAACATGGTCTTGTCGTGGGACTGTCTTGCTAGCTATCTCTCCAGCCCGGCCAATTTTATTTGTTTCTCGATGTATAGTTATCTCCATTTACGTGCCCTGAAGTTTCAAGGAAAGAGAAAAAGAAAAAAGATCAGGACATTCTCCCATCTTTGGCTGGTTCCATCAATTTCATACTAGTTTTTCATAACAAGTTATTTTCTACTTCTTTCACAGTAGCTGTCTGATATTAGGTTAACTAGTAGTATAAATGGAGCTTCTTTGGGACGAAAATGAACGTGAACCTATATTATTCTTCTTGTCACTTCATTAGGAGTACAGACTTGAAACATGTTCCATGGTGGTATAAGGCTCTTACAACCTGAAGTAGGAATAAGACTTGGAGACAAAAGGGTTTTTGTAATTTTTGTTAGGCTTAATTATTATGGACTGGAGTCCCTTTTTCTTTTTTGCATATTTAGTCTAGGTTTTGTTTGGATTCCTCTTGTTGAGCAATGTCCTTTTATTCTTTCAATTTTCTCAACCAAAGTCCAGTTTTTCATTTATAAAAAACAAAGACTTGAGGCAAAATATAACAGTGATCTGGATAATAACTTACATAAATCATGTGCATTTGTATAGGCTGTTTTTAACTTCATTTTGTTTACTGACCAGGCACTTCCCGATTGTCTTTCAATTTTAGAAGGTGGTAATATGTACTTGGTTTATTTAGAATATACACTTTATACTGGGAGGAGTGCCCAAATGATTGTGATTAGGTTCAATGAAGAACTGTAATATATAGAAGAGAGGTATAACTTTTCCTTTTAGGAGGCTGTTGCAATTACCCTTTAATTTTTTGATGCTTCACTTTGATATTCAAGAACACTTGGATGCATTCTTGTACAATTTCTTTTAAGTAGGAGATCTTGTTGAAACTTGTTCGTTCAGTTTTTAATGTTTAATGTTTACTTCAGGTGCTAATTTCAGGAAAAGAAGAGCCCGAGGCAGCCCTTTCCCCTGCAATGGATGCAGTTATAAGAGTCTTCAAACGCGTGTCTGGATTATCTGAGAATGAAGATGAGGCTAAAGCTTCATTTTGTTCAATCCGGTTATTGGTGGCATCAACTCAAGCAATCAATCTAATTGGAAAGCAGGGTTCATTAATCAAATCTATACAGGAGAGTACAGGAGCTTCTGTGAGAGTATTATCAGGAGGTATGCTTTCATTCTCTGTAAGGCACTTGTCATGTTCTTTTTCTGCTCGGTTTTGGGCCCTAGCTATATTTTTTTAAAGATCATGAAATCTACTAGATAGCTAAATTTCAGAGCCATCAGAATGGCTATTATTGAGGGAAAGAATAAGGCACACCCTTCAAAACCTCGCTGCAAGGGAAGGATCCTTCTACAGAATAATTATGCCCCCAAAGAACTAAGGGAATCAATAGAAGACCACCATAATTATGAGAAGTGCAAATGGGTCTGATAAAATTTGCTTGATTGGGGTCCCTTCCTTTAATCGGACCCCCTTTTGTTGGCTCTTTTTTTGTATACCCTTGTATTCTTTCATTCTTTTTCAATGAAAGTTGGCTTTTTATCCAAAAAAAAAAAAATGTCTACCTTACAAAGCTTTGGTTTGTGAAAAAGAACAATTTCCAGAGTATTATTAATATTAACTATAGTGTTTTTGATAAGCTACATCTTAATTCTTAACCCTTATTCCTAAACCCTTTTCATTTCACTCCAATTTTGTATCAATCGACTATTCGATTAGAGAGGTGAGTTGGTTAGGAAGAATTGTTTGTTTGCTCCCCCTTAAGATTGGGATCAAATGTTTGTAAGAGGTGGAAATTTGGGATGCCTCATTGCAAGATTGCCACCTCATAAGTTGTGTTAGAGTTTGGTAGTTCATAGAGACAGGATACTGAAAGAGCAGTGGTAGGCCCCCTTCCACGTAAACAATTAGTCTCTAATTGTAGACAAATTAGAAGTTCATCTTCAAAATAAGTACTCTTCTCAATGACTAGACAGTAAATCCCGCCCTTGAAGAAAATACCCACAAGAATCACTAGCATCAATGGGGACCACATTTTTACGTTTTACCTTTTACCATTGACTTAAAGATACCTTCCTTTCTTCTTCTTCTTCTTCTTCTTCTTCTTCTTAACTCTTCTTTAAAAGAAACCCCCATCTTATGGTTGTCTGGTTAAAGAGCTTACCTTGTTTCTTTCTAGAAGGAGGGACCTTGAGGTTGAAACTCCCCTTATTCATTAGCTCATTGAAAAGCCTTCCAGGAAAGGCATCTCTCGTGCTATTTTATTTTTGACATGTTTGTTTTGAAGGATTAGAGTTGGTAATTTAAGCAAAGAAAAATTTGTCGTTATCTCTTACGAACACTCTCTTTTTCCTTTTTAAAATCTTGGTTTGAATCATTCCCCTAAAAAGGTTATTTATATTTCTCTATTGTGTACTCCACCCAAAAAGTTTCTCCCTTGCCCAAAGGGTTATTACACTTCTTTTTTATGCACGTGGTATATTCTTTCATTTGCTCTATAGAAGTTTTTATTTTCAATAAAAGAAGGGATATTATGTATCCTGCAATTTGAAAACACTAGCCTAGGCACAGTATGAGCCTCCAAACTTTGTCATCAGGGGGTTTGCCTCTATGGTCTGACAGCTAGGATACAATATACAATCTAAGAAACTGAAAACAAAACTGGAAAATACAATCCTCTATCAATCTTCCCCAAGTTTACTACCATCTCCAATTTTGGGGGAATATGCTGGGGTGAATGGATACTTGCTTTTAACCACCTTATGCCAAAGGTATTCGCAGGTAGATTTCCACAGCATATCTAATGTCATTTTTATGTTTTCCATATTGATATTTCCTACAAGGCTCCCAAGCTCCATGGTCTTCCTATTGACCAAGTGCTCCCTCTCCTAATGAGGAAAAGTAATTGGGATCTTTGCAGGTTCAGATTAGATTAAGTAAATTTTGTTCCTTCAGAAAGTAGCCCCCCACCTACCTATCCATGGCTATGGAAATGCAATTCAAATGGACATTTCACTACTAAATCTCTATTGACTGATTTGGCCGCCCCATAACTTTGATCAATCCTTCTCTATCCAAAGCTATATGAAGAGGCCAATTGCCCAAGAATAAATTATCTCTTTGGGAATTATCTCACCAGGCTATTAATACAAAAGTACAGAGGTGTATACCTTATGTGGCCATCTCCTCAGACTGGTGCTCATCGTGTAAGGCTGGAAATGAATTACAGAGTCACCTTTTCCTCCATTGCTCTTTTGCTCGAAATCTTTGGGCCAAGATTATGCCTTCTTTGGAAGGAGGAACCATTGTATCTTCATAGAAGTGGAACAACCTTTTGACAAGTTCTTTGATAATGTCATTTATTTTGCTATATCTTGGTGTAAATGTTCCAACCCTGTTTCTTCATATAGCTATGCTTCCCTCCGAACCAATTGGGTAAGCCTTTTGTAACCATCATGAGGGTTTTCTCCTTTTTGTAAATTTCATTTATCAATTAAATTGTTTTTTATTAAAAAAAAGAAGAGAAAGAAAGAAGAAGTAGCCCCCCACCCCATCCAAATATTTTAAGTTTTCAGCAACCATATCAACCTCTGACTTTGGAATCCAAAGACTTGGGCTTTATCTTCAGATGAAATTTCCTTATATTTTTTTTTTTTTATAAAGAACAAATTTTCATTGAGAAAAAAATGAAAGAATACACGGGCATACAAAAAACAAGTCCACAAAAGAGGGTCCAACTAGAGAAAGGGATACCAATCAAGCAGAATAAGACCTAACCCCGTTTCTTCATATAGCTATGCTTCCCTCTTAACCAATTGGGTAAGCCTTTTGTAACCATCATGAGGGTTTTCTCCTTTTTGTAAATTTCATTTATCAATTAAATTGTTTTTTATTAAAAAAAAGAAGAGAAAGAAAGAAGAAGTAGCCCCCCACCCCATCCAAATATAATATTTTAAGTTTTCAGCAACCATATCAACCTCTGACTTTGGAATCCAAAGACTTGGGCTTTATCTTCAGATGAAATCTCCTTATATTTTTTTTTGATAAAGAACAAACTTTCATTGAGAAAAAATGAAAGAATACACGGGCATACCAAAAACAAGTCCACAAAAGGGGGTCCAACTAGAGAAAGGGACACCAATCAAGCATAATAAGACCTAATGGATAATCACAAAACACCTTAGAAACTGACGCCCAAAGAGATACATGAAATCTAGTGAGGGACCACACATCATCTGGATCCCTCTCCCGCCCCCTAAACACTCTATTATTTCTTTCTCCCCAAAGGTTCCAAAAAAAGCACACATCCCCGTATGCCGCAGAAATCTCGCTTTCTCTTGAAACGGTGGATGGAGGAGGAACTCCTCGATCATCTCCCAGTGATCGAAATCTCCTTATATTTTAATGGTCAAATAGAAATCAAGGTGTTGTCCAAGATATGTTTCACATGGCTTGTCCCAACCTTAGTGCCAGCATTAGGGGTATTACACAAGCGAACAAATAGATACAGCTACAATAGTTCAAAGGTACGGTGATAAAAGATGTACTTGCCTCAATCCCTTGGATGCAGCTTTATTCTGGTGAATTTTATGACCATTACTTTATCAAAGTTGCTTCCAGAACAAAATTTGAATCTAGAAGTGTGGTTGAGTTACAACTAAGGTTCATAAATTTTCAGGTTTTGGGCCTTTTAGCATTAGGAAATTTTTATGTGTGAGACCTTTTGTTTAACGAGACCTTGCTGACTATATTTTTCTTTTTGGTGCATTATATGTAAAAGTGATATGAGAATGTAAATCATCTCTCTTCATAATTGGAGTATGTAGTATAGGTTCATTCTCAAGTTTTGAGTATTATCTGGTCATCTTAGAGAAGCATACTTAATCTGATTCACTAACATCTTTCTCTTGCTGATAAATGGTAAAAGTGACCTAAAACTAAAAGTACATGACAATAGCAAGATAAAATAAGTATTTATTTTAACCTCCATTATATTATTATAAATCAAAGTGACCAAGCATGATGACTATTAACTTAAGCCT
The DNA here is from genome assembly GCA_017139565.1 of Luffa aegyptiaca. Classification (NCBI taxonomy): domain Eukaryota; kingdom Viridiplantae; phylum Streptophyta; class Magnoliopsida; order Cucurbitales; family Cucurbitaceae; genus Luffa; species Luffa aegyptiaca. The sequence continues at coordinate 41,424,822 of CM029402.1, read as the reverse complement.
TGAGCTGCAGTCAGCAGGTGCAAGCAATTAATAATTTCCTGAGATAATAATGCATTTCCTGCTGTAGTCATTAGGCTATGAGTACTCTCTGAACATTCCGTACTCATCTACATTTGATGCTTGCAGATGAGATGCCATTCTATGCTGGTGTGGATGAGAGAATGGTGGAATTGCAGGGAGAATCCTTGAAGGTTCTCAAGGCTTTAGAGGCAGTGGTGGGCCACCTAAGGAAGTTTTTAGTTGATCATAGTGTTCTTCCTCTGTTTGAAAAGAGTGTAAGTTTTTTCTTGTTAGATTTATGATCAACCTTTTCTTTTACCATATTTTAGGACTGCTAATGAATTCTTGCTACATCTTTTTTAGTTCAATACACCTGCCTCACAAGATCGCCAAACAGAAACCTGGGCTGACAAGTCCTCACTTCTTACTGCATCTCAAAGTGTAATCTCCACTGAGTATCCTCCATCTACAAAAAGAGAATCTCTGTTTCTTGACCGAGAAACTCATCTTGATTCTCACATTCCATCATCTGGTATTTCTCTCTATGGACAAGATCGAGTACTTCCTGCAATTCGATCATCAGGTGTTGCTCGCTCCGGTGCACCTATTGTAACTCAGGTTGGTATATGTTGCTCATTTATCCAGTTATTGGTAGAAAGAAATGGTTTGACTTAGTGGGGTAGTAAATTATCCCACCTTCCTTAATCAACAATATCGATCCATCATAGAATGTCCATTATTACAGTTAGGTGGTTTGTTTTTCGTCTAAAGGTCCACCAGGCAAGCTAGGAGCTTGTCCGCTTTACATGTCCATCTGTCTTGGAAACACTTGGTTCAAAATGTTATGGCATATTGCATACAAGTATTATTTAGCATAATGCTGAATGGAGGCAGCGGGGACAGACAGTAGTTACAGAGTTTATTTCTTTGTTATCTCTGATCAAGTCACCTCTTTGTGGTTCCTGTCAGGTTACTCAGACAATGCAGATCCCATTATCTTATGCCGAGGACATCATTGGGGTTGGAGGAACAAATATAGCATTCATTCGTCGCAATAGTGGTGCCATCTTAACCATACAAGAGAGCAGGGGATTACCCGATGAGATCACTGTGGAAATAAAAGGCACTTCATCTCAAGTTCAGATGGCTCAGCAATTAATTCAGGTAATATTTAAGTTTCCTTTTTAACTAATAACTTTGTAGTTAAGAGCTTTTCATAGGTCCATAGAGTTGTGATGGGATACTCTGTGTTTCTCATGTCATGCAAAAAGTTACTTTTATTTCATTTTGTAACTCTTTCCTTGGCCAAAGTTTTAGCCTCATTACACTAGACAGTTTTGGGTATCATTATGGATCACACTAAGATTCAAGGAAAAAAAATCTTTTTCCCCCAAGATAAAAAAAAAAGCAAGCAAATGGTAACTGCAAGAAATTTTTTTCCCTTTCTTAAAAAAGAATCATGGACATTAATAACTTTTCTTTTCAGAACGTCAATGAGGCTATTTGTAATTCTTATTTTTTTCTAAAGAGAGAGAGAGGCTATTTGTAACATAGATCTAGTATCTTTTAATTGTTTCGTAGCACTCGTTGCTTTCGAAGTTCACCCATGTTTTCCAATGTTATTTTTTTTTCTTTCAAAACGTGTTTAGTAACATGAACCATAAAAATAGATGTAGTTATTGTTGAGTTACTTAGTTGAATCTCAAATATTAGGTTAAACTACAAGTTTAGTTCTTGAAGTTTGAGGTTCTCATATTTGGTCCTTGAACTTAAAAATGTGTCTAATAGGTTTTTGAATTTTCAATTTTGTGTCCAATAGGTCCCTCAATATTAAAAGTGTTCGATAGGTCCTTGAATTTTCAATTGTGTTTAATAGGTTTAGACTATTTGACATTTTTAAAATTCTAGACCTACTAGAGACAAAATTGAAAGATTAGGATCCCATTAGAGATAAAATTAAATTTTATATATAATAAATTAGTTAATTATTAAAAATTTCTAATATTTCAGGGTGTTATTGAGCACAATTGAAAGTTTAGGGAGCTGTTAGACATTTTGTAAAGTTTAGGGACCTATTAGACATAAAATTGAAAATTCAGAAACCTATTAGAGAATTTATAAAGTTTAGAGACTAAATAGACACAAACTTGAAAGTTTAGGGACTAAACTTGTAATTGAATCCAAATATTATCAATGAATTTGTTAACATATTTAATGTTAGAAATTTTGTACAACTATTAATTTACAATGTTGTATAACTTGCCATATATTATGTTCTAAATGTTTTAATGTTAACAAAAATCAAATGAGTACCTAACATGAAATAGTATATTTACCAAAGTTAAACTTTTTTTTAGTGTGATTCTATGTTTTCATATTTCATATTTAAGACACTGAAAATGTAGAAAGGTTGTTTTCACATTTTTCACTTGTTGGATCACAAAACCCAAAATTAGGCCCTTAGTGTTGTGAACTATTTTGTTTGTAATAATCCTCTGTAACACTACAAGGATGGCTTCAAAAGTGAGCTTAAAGGGCCAGTAAAACTGAAACATAAAAGATTCCCGTTATCGTGTGAAAGTCATTATTCATAATGATATGAAAAAAAGCAAATGAAGTGAAACTCTCCACCATTTTTTTATGTTAGGAGTAGGATGAGTCACGATGCCTTTTTTTTTCTTTTACTTTTTTTCCCCTTATTATAATAAAGAAAAGGACCGTGATTCTGGTTCCCAAGAGATCCCAACTCAAATGGCACTATGACATTATTAATGCATATGTTGATTAGCAAAAATTAGTCTAATCTTTACATATTTATGATCTTTTGCTTGTATTGTTCTTGTAGGAAGCAGTAAGTGGCCCCAAGGAACCAGTAACAAGCAGTAGCTATGGCAGGCTAGACACAACAGGCTTGCGGTCATCCTACTCCCAGTTGGCTGCTTCAGGTTCATCTTACACTTCATCCTCTTTATCTTCACAATCATATGGTGGATATGGTTCTTCTGGTTTAGGAGGCTACAGTACCTTCAGGCTCTGAATTGATTGATCTGCAGATTCATATCCACTCGGATTTGATCCGGTTCAGATTAATTATTGTTAAGAGGATGAATGAATTATGTTGGAATGTAGTTCTTGTAAAGTCAGCTTAAAGTAGTTAAAAACGTTTTTATTACCCTCTCTGGCATATTGAAACTGATTCAGCTGGGTAGATTTGTCTACGTTTTTTTCTTTTTCAGTGTTGATGTGTTTGTTTCTGAGTAGGTTTTCTTTTATTTAGTCGCTTCAGGTCATCAAATTTCTTTCCTCACTTATCTTGGAGAATTCAAATTAACTTAAATATTGAAAAACTGGACTGTATCTTAGAATTCTTAAGTTGATAGGTTTATAGTGTCTTTTATCTTCAAAAAGAATGCTGGTATGATTGAATTTGGAAGATAGTGTTGTTGAAGTCTAGAAACAGGAATTAGGGATTTGCAGGTGGTTGGAAATTTGAGTTTAAGGAAAGGAATGATCATGTATTATTTAAGATATTATTTCTTTTATGAGTTTTTGTCTTTTAAAATATTGAATATTTACTTCATTATACATAATTTAAATATTCAATCGATTTTATTTGATTGAAAAAATTAGTTTGGCTTTTTTTTTAAATATTTTTATTAGGTCAAAGAGATGAATTTCTAACTTGAAAAACACAAAGAAAATATTGTGTATTAACATCTTTATTTGATTTTAATAGCCTTTCTCAATATGCAGTTGTTTATGTAGTGGAATAAAATAAGTTCTATTAATTTTCAAATGAAAATGAAAAATGATGTAAACTTGGAAGCCTTTTTTATATGGTGACAATAAAATAAATTCTTTTAATTTTGAAATGAAAAAGAAAAATCAGCGGAAAGAAATCTATTTTTGTCAAGTTATATCAATTTTCACTATAAACTTTCAATTTAATTTCTTATATGCTTTGTAATTTTGTAATTTTTTTTTTATTGAATATACTCACTAATTTGAACAAAAAGTAAAAATTGGATAAAGTTGATTAGTTTCAACGAAAATCAAGTCTAGCACAAAATTAGGATCAAATGAAGCAAAAGTTCGATGGAATAAATCTTCCAAAATTTACATCTGAACAAAAATCTAGCTTAAATGCTTTGTTTTTAGTTTTATTAATGAATGCGCATGAAAAAAAATAATTTGTAATAAGGTTGGAAGTTTACTCAAAATATGGTAGAAACATAACGAATCTGTACATATATAATCTAATTTTTAAAAAATTACAGAATTAAAAAAAAAAATCAAAGCCAAATATTTGCAAAATTAGGCTAGCCCTTCATATTTTGAAAATAATTGAATCCTGTCAAATTCTAGGGCGGTGTGGAACTTTAAAATTCATCGATGATAAATGGGCAATTGGGTTTTATGGGCCCCTTTGATATTTCATTTGTAAAAAGGGACCCTTTTTTAAAATCTCTTATTTGGAGACTCCTTGGGCTGCGAAAATACTATTTTGCCATTTTCTCACTCCCTCCCACACTCTCAAAGGTCTCTGAATCCGATCGATTGCCCAAGAATTTTAAATGAATCCCAATCGAATTTTGACAAATAATCATGCAACCACGGACTAAATTCAGCCAAAATTAATGAATCCCGACTGAATTTAGTAAATCCCGGTCGAAAATGGCCAAGATTCATGCATTTTCGGTCGAATTTTGGCCATAAATCATGTAAATCCAGCCAAATTAATGAATCCTGATCGGGATTCATGCATTCCCGACCAAAATTCGGCCGGGAATGCAAGGAAATCGTTGCAGAGACGTTCCCTGCTCGCGCTGGCCGCTAGGTTTAAGTGGACGACGAGTAAGTGACGATTATTATGCACCCATTTTATTCAATTTAGAATCAGCCCATCTCTTTTTATCGCGCGGTTAAAATCTAGAATTGGGTTCTGATTTTTGCAGTGTCTGTAATTTTGGGTTTGTGAAATTGTTATGTTCTCTTCGTTTTTTGAACTCTGAAGGCACTCGAGTTTGTTTTTTTTTTTTTTTTTTAATTTTAGAAAATCGTTTTTTAAAAGTAAGTGGCAGATTCTGTTTTCTTTCTTTTTTTTCTTTTTTTTTTTTTTTAATGTTTTGAATAATTAAAAGTTTTTTTATTATACTTAAAATTTATTTTTTTTAACAAATTTGAAAAAAAATAAATTAAGAATATATTATATATGAATGAATTGGTGGAAAATTTAATATGGTTGGTGAGAAAACTAATTTTCCTATTTTGAAAATTGAAGAGAGACTATAATGGACTTTTTACTTGACATCATTAAAGTGACTAAAGGGTCCAAAATAAAAGATTTTAGAAAAGGGTCCCTTTCTACAAATCAAAAATCAAAGGGGTCCAAAAGTCTCAATTGTCCATGATAAATGCGTAGAAGAGAGATCCATATCAACCAACCCGACCCGACCGAACACAAAATTTCCGGATTTGATTGTGCTTCGACTCGACCCGATATCTTCACCGGTTTTGTTTTGTTTTGTTTTGAACTATCTTTTCTCGAACCCTTTCTTTCTCCTTCCATCTCTGCAAATTTCCAATCTCTCGTTCCCTTTTCTCCGATCTGCCACTCAGCCAATTTCAAGCTTCCCCTTCATTTTCTCCCTCTTCGGTACCTTTCTATCAGCGACAGCGAATTTCCCTCCTCTATCCATCAGCTTTCTCTCGCTCTTCCAGTCTCCGGCACTCGACAAATCTCTCTCACAAGATATCCGACTCTTGGGTCGAGTTTCTCAAGTATTCCAACCACCGATTCTCTGATTTTCGGATAATTTTACTCTGCATCTGCTGCGAGTTTTAGGTTATCATCTCTCTCTCTCTCTCGGACTTGTTGGTTATGAATAATTTGGGATGTTTTTGCGAGTGATCCAGATTTTTTTTTTTTAAATTTCTTTCTTTTCTGTTTATAGGTTGTGATTTATTGTTCTGGGGAGTTTTCAGATTCTCCATTTTTTGGTTTTACTTTTAGAATTTAGTGGGTTTTCTTTAATTTAAAAGCCTCTTTGTTTGTAAGAGATGTTAATTGCTAATTTCCAGCGATATCGAACTCTGGGTTGGTGGTATTTTGGATCAAGGTGTTTGTTAGCTTTCTTACTTTATACAGATAAGAACATTTTTCTAAACCCAATCTGTTTTTCACTGCCTCTGCTGGTCCTTTTTGGTAGTTAAAAATCATGGCAACTCTGAAAGACCTTCTTCCTGCTGTAAAGTCAACCACTGTAACACACTATGATCATTCAAATGATCCATGGTTCAAGCAGCGGTTTAGTTCCTCAGAAGCAGAGCAAACTTCTGTTGTCAAGACTAATCCTGTGCCACCTTACATGAAGCGTGGTGGATTTGTTCCGAGGAAAGTAGAGGATTTTGGAGATGGTGGTGCATTTCCTGAGATTCACATTGCTCAATATCCACTTGATATGGGTAGAGCCAAATCGTCAAAGCCTGGATCGAGGATCCTTCCTGTTACGGTCGATGCCCATGGAAATGTTGCATATGATGCTATTGTCAAGCAGAATGAAAATTCTAAAAAGATTGTTTATTCGCAACATAAAGACCTCATTCCAAAGATTTTGAAAAATGATGAAGTAAGTGATGAAGATGAGGAGTTGCAGAAAGAGATTGAAGAAACAACTGAGGAAACAAAGTCTGCACTTGAAAAGATAGTGAATGTAAGATTGAGTGCAGCGCAGCCTAAAAGTGTACCTAAACAATCATCCGATTCGAAGTTTATCAAGTATAAGCCATCTCAGCAATCAGCTGCGTTTAATTCAGGTGCCAAGGAGAGAATAATTAGAATGGTGGAGATGCCAGTAGATCCACTTGAGCCTCCAAAGTTCAAGCATAAACGCGTTCCTAGAGCTTCTGGGTCCCCACCTGTGCCTGTTATGCATTCCCCTCCTCGTCCTGTTACCGTGAAGGATCAGCAGGATTGGAAGATTCCACCTTGTATTTCAAATTGGAAGAATCCAAAAGGTTATACAATCCCACTCGACAAGCGCCTTGCAGCTGATGGGAGAGGCCTTCAAGACGTTCAAATCAACGATAATTTTGCAAAGCTATCAGAAGCACTGTATGTTGCAGAACAGAAAGCAAGAGAAGCAGTTGCAATGAGATCTAAGGTTCAGAAAGAAATGCTTATGAAGCAGAAGGAGAAGAAGGAGCTGGAGCTCCGAGCATTAGCTCAGAAAGCCCGGTCTGAGAGAACTGGAGCTGCACCTCCTTCTTCAGTTCCTTATCCATCTGAGAGGAACACAGTAGATACATCTGAGATGAAAGGGGAGTTCGAACGTGTGAGAGAAAAAGAGAAGGATTTACCAAAGGAGACAAGGGAGGAAAGGGAAGAGCGGTTGCAGCGGGAGAAGATTCGTGAAGAACGACGTCGGGAGAGGGAAAGGGAAAGAAGGCTGGAGGCTAAAGATGCAGCAATGGGAAAGAAGAGTAAGATCACAAGAGACAGAGATCGTGATATCAGTGAGAAGGTTGCACTTGGTATGGCTTCTACAGGAGCAAATAGAGAGGGAGAGGTTATGTATGACCAGAGGCTATTTAACCAAGATAAAGGAATGGACTCCGGATTCGCCACCGACGACCAGTACAACATATACGACAAGGGCTTATTCACCGCACAGCCCACTCTTTCAACCCTTTACAGACCTAAAAAGGATGCTGATTCTGACATGTATGGAGGTGCTGATGAACAGTTAGACAAGATAATGAAGACCGATCGCTTCAAACCGGACAAGTCGTTTTCAGGCACAGCAGAAAGGTCTGGACCTAGAGATAGGCCAGTTGAGTTTGAGAGAGAGGTCGAAGAAGCCGATCCATTTGGACTCGATCAGTTCTTGACTGAAGTGAAGAAAGGTAAGAAAGCTATGGATAAGGTTGGCTCTGGTGGGACAATGAGAGCTGGTGCTGGTTCATCAATGCGAGATGGCTATGAAGGTGGCGGCTCTGGTGGGACAATGAGAGCTGGTGCTGGTTCATCAATGCGAGATGGCTATGAAGGTGGCGGCTCTGGTAGAACTCGGATTGGATTTGAAAGAGGCCATTAGGTACAATGCTCTACTAGTTTTATCATGTAGTTGAGTTATATTACCACTTGGATTCTCTTCCATCTATAAAGAATTTCAGTCATTTTCTCTAATGGTGGTACTTCCCAAACTGCTTCAACAAAATTGAATCTTTTTAGTGAGATGTTTGCACCTTTGATTGATTTTGCTATTTTCCTCTTTTTGTTTATGTATACTTTCTTGTGTTTGGGATTTCATTGGATTGAGTTTACTTGCAGGTGGTGTAATTGTAACCAACATTATAGTACAGGCAAAAGTTAGCTGCAATTGTAACAATTGTTATACTAATGGAAACTAATTTTGTCACTTAGGCTGGTCTTGAGGGTTTAATATTTTTGCAATTACGGGTTAAAATTTTTACCATTAAAAAGTTGGGTAATAATTACGGTGCTCTTTGCCCCTCTTTCATTTAGAATTTATTTTTGTTATCCAAGTTCAAGCCATGTTTTTTTTTCTTCAAAGAAAGTTCAGGCCATGTTGCATCCCATATTTTGATTAATCTCAGGAGACAATCAAATCTTACGATATTTGATTATCAAATAACTTATAGGATTTTAATAAAAGTTGGCTTTCTCGGTAAGAATCACATTGTTTAAGAGAGGGTGAGTTCAAGCTATGATAACAATCTACTTAGATTTAATATTTGCGAGTTAGGTAAGACATTTATTTGTGAGAATAATTGAGATGTGTGAAAGTTGATCGTGACTTTTCTTGACAACCGAAGGTAGTAGTGTTACTAGTGTAGACAATTGTCTTGTGAAAATAATCAAGTCATGTACATACATGTTTAATTGAGTATTAATTAAAAAACAATATCGGAAGGTCTAAAAGTGGTCCATTCTATGATAAATGTATACTAGTAAAGTAAATTTAAATTGATTCTTCTTTTTTTAAGTACCTTAAAACAAAAAAGGAAAAACATAGAAGAATTAAAAGAAGTCTTCTTCTAGGGTTTTTTGTGCTGGTGAGGAACTTTGTGAATAGAGAGCTCATGTGCTACAACATTGCACAATTTCTCCACCATCTTATCAGCCTTATATTTCTCTATTCTGATTGTTTTTTTTTTTTTTTACAATATGTGGAGTGGGGGTTCGAACCACAGACCTCGTGGTTATTAGTACAACTTTATGTCAATTGAGCTATGTTTTTGTTGGCCTCTAATCTCATTGTTGAGAAGCTAAATCTCATCTTATAAGATGAGATGAGCATAACTCAACTGACATAAAGTTATACTGATAACCACGAGGACTGTGGTTCAAATCCCCCCACCCCATATTGTCAAAAAAAAAAAAAAAAAAAATCTCATCTTATAAACATTTTTTTTTAATAGGTGGGGTGGGAGATTCAAACTATAGACCTCATGGTCATTAGTACAACTTTATGTCATTTGAGTTATGTTCACCTCTTGATCATTAGTATAACCTTTTGCTAGTTCAGTTATGCTCATGATAGCTTTCTATTCTCTCTCTCATATAAAGTGAGTATAACTCAACGATAATTGACATATATACAGATCAAGAGGTCAGAGTTTCAAATCCCGTCTACAATTGTTATTAAACTGAGGGTATGTTTTGGTTTAACTTTTCAAGTGTTTAATTTTGAAAAAAAAAATATTATTAAGAACAAAAAAATCTTGTGTTTGATAATCACTAAAAATGACTTATTAAAAAATAAAATTGAGAAATAAGTCATTTTGAGAGAACACGCTTGAAAACAATTTTTAGTATATGATAATTTGGGTATAAAAATACTTATGATGAAAGGTAACAAAATTAAGGGTGTACAGGTTGGGTTGAGTTTGAGAGATTTTTTGGACTAATCCGAAATTTTGGATTGGTCGGGTTGGCTACTCTAAAGAACCGAATACATATGTTAACCTAACCTAACCCAACACTCCATGTTTGAGTTGAGTTGAGTTGGATTGTCGGGTTATTTTTTTTCTTTCTTAATTATTTAAAAATTTCATTTTTTAAAATATTCATACTTATATGTGCATATCACATGACTAATATTTAATATCCACAAAATTCAAAATTTAAATGATCTTATTAATTATAATATTCCTGATTTTTTTTAATAATACAACATTTATTATATATAAATATTAATATAAAAATATATATATATTAAAAAAATGCATGTTCGGTTTGGTTCGGGTTGAGCCGAACTAAAAAAACTTGAACCCATGAATCAAATCGAAAATTTTGGTTCTATAAAAAAACCAATCCAATCCAAACCGAAAAAATCCTAACTCAACCTTAGAGTTTGGGTTGGGTATGTAGTTCGAATGAGGTTGTCGGGTTATTTGTACACTCCTTGACAAAATACATGAGTGTTTAAGTTTTAAATAATTTTTGTACAAAATGTTTAAAATAAAATGCATTATTGAAAAACATTTAAATTGGAGTTATTTCAAATAAATTCTTAAAAAAGAAAAAAAAAAAACTCGTTTTTAATAATAACGAGAGAGAGAGAGGGAGGGGAAAAAAAAAAAGAAATAGCAGTGCAATTCTTCCTGGGCAAGCCACGCAAATGATTCAGGGAGGAGTATACCAATGCGGTTCATGTTCATCCATGGACCGTCTTGACTTCTCACTTCCGACCGACGAATTCCAACTTCCATCACTCGGAACAATCTCAAACCTCGAAGCCGACGATCTTCTTCTCTGGCCATGACGGAACTGATCAAGTTCAGCGTGCTTTCGAGTCTGTTTGATTGGATTCAGCGGAGCAAGCCTTCCGCCAAGAAGCGTTCCAAGTTCCGCAAGTTTCTCGACACCTTCTGCAGCTCTTCCGACTATTTTTCTGCCATCCGCTTGATTCTGCCTAGCCTCGATCGAGAGCGCGGCACCTATGGCCTCAAGGAGTCTGTTCTCGCCACTTGCCTTATTGACGCTCTTGGCATGTCTAGAGAGTCTGATGACGCTCTTCGTCTTATCAACTGGCGCAAAGGTGGTGCTAAGACTGGTGCTAATGCCGGTAATTTCGCTCTTGTTGCGGCTGAGGTGAGCCTTGTTTTTTCTTTCATTTCCAATAGTCAATTTGTTGGCGAATTCGTGTGCTTTAGGTGTATATATTCGAGTTATTAATGAATTCCTTCATTTCGGCTTTTGTTCACTTTGAAACTTCGGCATTTATTGTAGGCAGAGTTCCTATTTGTTTATTTTTTTTTAGAAAGGAAAGGGCGAATTGAAGATTCTAAACCACGATAGATGCTTTTAAATCAACCGGCTTTTGCCACTTGAGATCAAGCAACACTTTTAATTGATGAGTTGATAAGTTACAATCAAGACTCCATAACATTCCTGTTAGGAGCTTATATAAAACTGAAGTACTCTAACGTGTTAATTACACGAGCACAAAATATACGGTCCCAAACTCTTCAAGAGGCCTGGACTCTCCCTCCTAGCATGAACTTTAGGCAAAAAAGGAACAACTAGCCGAATGCCCCTCAAAGGAACAACCTGTACAAAATATACCCTCCCCTAACAGACTACTATCATGTCCGATCTAATACAAATTGGTGAAATATCTCTATTAGATTTCTAGCACACCCTGTTTTCTTATATTTTGTAGTCTACTCATATCATCCTTTCCATAAACGCTAGCCACCATGCTATGCGGCAATGGGTTTTTTTTGAACTCCATATGAAAATCTCCTCCACAATTTGTCAATAAGCCCGATTCTTTTTGACTTTCAGTACCCGAACCTCTACATTCGTAGGGTCTTGGAAATTGTATGCCAACAAGCCAACGCCAAAGCAAGTTAAATGCCAATAATGCACTGCATATAACTTTTCTACTACTTCCACTACATTTTCTGAAGGAATGCCTACAACTTTTGATTCATGGAGGGAGGTTTACTTTGAGTCTTAAATTTTGTTTGAAAATGTGGATACTTTAGATTAGATCATTTGGTCACTTTTGAATTGAGTGTTCCTCTAATCTATTTCCCGATGGTCTCAACACTAGTGATAATGTTCAAAGTAAAGGCGATAATAGACCACCTTGTCTCAAGCCTCCAAGTCTCTGTCTTTCTTCTAAGTTTTCCATCAATAATTATATAAAGATTAATTGGTACGAAACCAATTCTCTATCTGTCACCAAAACCCTTATTTTTTAGGATAGCATCTAGGAGGTCTCAATCTATGCGAACATAACCTTTTTCAAGGTCTAGCTTGAAGATAGACTACTTCATTTTATTCTAGTCCTCAACCAAATTGGCAGCTGGAATGGTTCAATGATTCCCTTTTTCTCTGTAAAAGCTGCTTGAAACTCAAAGATAGTAGTAGAAAGTGTATGTTATCCCATGAATAGTTTGTAAGAGCAACTTCAAGACAATTGGGCATCTATTTCTCTTTTGACAATTCTTGGGAAGGTTGTTGAATCATATCCACATCGACTTCCAACTTCGTCTTCCCCTTGGCTTGATTAATCAGATGCTAGCCAGAAAGAAATGCGTTTTCTAATGCCTTATTTTGGCAAGTTTGACTTAAAAGTAATAGGAGGACCTTCAACTTAGAGGAATGGGCACCACACAAATTTGAGGAACGCACCACCACACAAATTTGGGGTTCAATTTTTCTCCAAGGGTTGTAGGTTGACACTCATTCGCTCCATGCTCAGTGGTATCCCTATTTATTTATTTTTCCCACTTTAGAGCTCCTCGTTTGATCTACAAGTCTATCGAGAAGTTTATGAGGGACATTTTACGAGAAGGGATTGATAAGGGGAGGAGTGCACATTTGGTGAGTTGGGAGATGGTGGGGAAGCCTTTGAGTCTCGGGGGCATGAGGTGGGTAATTTGAGGATTTGCAACAAAACCCTCTTGGCTAAATGATTATGGTGGTTCTCCATTGAGTCCTATTCCCTTTGGCCTTGAATCATTGTGAGTAAATACGATCCTCATCCTTTTGAATGGTTGTCGAGTGGGATTAAAGGCACCTATAGAAACCTCTGGAAAGAAATTTCCTTTGAGCTCCCTTCTCTTTATGCTTTTATTCATCATTTTGTAGGGAATGTCGAGGAAACATATTTTTGGGAGGATAGGTGGGTGGGGGATAAACCTCTCTGCGCTACGTTTCCTCGTTTATATCATTTGTCCTCGATGAAGAACCATTTTGTGGCTAATGTGTTGAGCCCTTTCGGGAGCTCTTCTTCTTATTCATTTGGCTTTTCTCGTTCGTTCTCTAATAGGGAAACCACAAATATTTTGGCTCTCTTATCTTTGATTGGGAAGGTCAACTTTAGCTTGGGAAGGAGGGACTTCTGTTCGCGGAGCCCTAACCTTTCTCAAGGTTTTTCTTGTTGCTCGTTCTTCCAATATCTTTTGCATCCTTCTTCAGTTGATGAGTCAATCTTTTCCATGTAATGGAAGGTGAAAGTTCCAAAAAAGGTTTAGTTTTTCATCTGATAGGTCATCCATGGAAGAGTTAATACTCTTGATTGGCTCTCGAGAAAGATGCCTACTTTGATCGGCTCGTTTTGTTGTATTCTCCGTCGGAGGCGGAGTAATACCTTGACCATATTTTTTGGAGTTGTGATTTTGCTAGGTCGGTTTGGAATGTGTTCCTTGAGATGTTTGGTTTGCAGTTTGCTTGGCACGAAGGCTGAGATGATTGAGGAGTTCCTTCGCCCATTTGTCTTCTCTGGAGCAGGGGATTTTTTTTTTTTTTTTTTTTTTTTTTTTTTTTTTTTTTTGTGTAGCAGGTAGGGATTTGCGCTATCTTATGGAGATTATGGGGCGAGAGAAACAATAGGACCTTTAGAGGGCTTGAGAGGGATTCTGATGTGGTTTGGTCCCTTGTTACTTTTTTTTATTTCTCTTTAGGCATTGGTGACACTTTGTATCCTATATGTCTCATTCTTTTGGATTGGAGCCCTTTCCTCTAATGGGGTTTCCTTTTGGGGGCTTGGTTTTTTTTTGTATGCCCTTGTATGTCCTTATATTCTCTTCATTTTTTCTCAATGAAAGTATGGTTCCTTATCAAGAAAAAAGATTGTTCTATCAACTTTCGGTTAATTAATTATTTTTATAATTACTCCCTAACTTCTATACATGCTAAATGAAATGTCTTTTATTTATTTATTTATTTTTGTTTAAAATTGGCGCTCTTTTTATAATTTATTCGCCTCAATTGAATTTTCTTTTATCCAAGAAAAAGTATACTATGAACAGTGTAGAATTACTTTTATAGACGCATCATCGAACAATTTTAAAACAATTCTACAGAAAATATACCTTATTAGCTCTTCATTATTTTAAATGTTTCTAACATTTGATAATTTTATAAATTTACTAAATGTTGAATTTTTCTTTTAATGGTAGTATATAAATAAAGATATAATTGGAGCTGAACCAAGTACGTAAGGTGAGAATCATAATGTTTTAGGAAATATTGCCAAGAACACTCCTTCAGTGCTGGTGCTTTTCATTAGACCACCAATCAAGAACGTATATGTTAGGAAGAATAAGTGGGGAGAGAGGAAGATGATTGTTGGAGATATCAACAATTAATTGGCTGGCTGTTAGTATTCTGTTTATTGTATTTTGTGCTGTTATTAATGGGAAAATAATCCCATGTCTAGTTTTTTGTGTATTGGGTTTAGGAAGAGTCATTTAGTCATAATGACATAATTATGTTGTGTCTATTTAAGAGAGGGATAGGGGATGATTAGGGCATCGAAAAAGTATTGTAAGCAGGGCATCGAAAAAGTATTGTAAGACCTTAGTCTTGGAGAGAATTCAACCCTCTCAAATTGGTTGATACTCAGTAAAAATATTATTCTATCTATTACTGTTCTTTGTAAGGGAAACCTTAAAAATTGGTATCAGAGCTCACCCTGGGAAGATTTAGCAAGATGGCACAGAAGAAGATCAAGGAACATTTGGAAGCATCAGATCAAGGGTTGGAAAAATTGTAGTCCAAGGTCCAGAAAATACCAACTTTGGAACAATTGATTGAGCAAATAAGTAAGGGCATGGAAAAGATTACCTCCATGGTAGAAGACACGCAAAGGAAGCTGGCTGCGTTGTTATCGGGCAACACAGAGGGAAAGTATCAGGCTTCATCCTCGGTGATGAAGCAGAAGAAGAAAGTGACTGAAGATGAGGACTCGGATCCAAAAGAAGAAGAGTCGTACCTGCTAGAGGAATCGTGGTAGTAGCAAGGGAAGTTTAAGAAAGTAGAAATGCCCATCTTCTCAGGAGACCATCCAGATGCCTGGTTTTTTCGAGCGGAGAGGTATTTTCAAATACATCAGTTAATTGATAAAGAGAAAATGACAGTGGCTATCGTGAGTTTTGAAGGAGAAGCCCTTTTGTGGTACCGATGAGCAATGAATCGCTAGAAATTCCGCAATTGGGACGAGTTGAGAGGAAGAATGTTCGAAAGATTCGTGCCAGTTCAAGAAGGAAGCTCATGCGCGAAGTTTCTTGCAATCAAACAAAGAAGCACAGTGATGGAATTTCACAAGGAGTTTGAAGAGTTAGCCACGCCGCTTCCGCACATCTCGGAGGAAGTTCTGGAAAATACGTTCCTTAACAGTTTAAATCCGTTGCTTAAGGCTGAAGTCAGATGTTTGAACCCATTGGCCTCGAGCAAATCATGAAAACGATCCAATTGTTAGAGGACCGAAATACCACCTGGGAGGAAGGCATGGAAACCGAGCAAGACCAGAAAAACACCACGGGCCAGTCCAAGGTACACTATAAATCACTTGAGCATGGAAAGATACGATCTATTATGCTTGTAGGAAAAACTTCATCTCAGCCTAAGGGCCCAAGTTCCAAGAAATTAACTGATGCAAAATTTCAGAATCAAAGAGAAAAAGGAATGTGTTTCTGTTGTGGAGAGAAGTATATGGTGGGCCATAAATGCAAAAGCAAGGAATTAAGGATTATGTTGATACATGATGATGAAGCACATGAAGACATGGATATTGATGAAGTGTCTCCAACCGATGACTCAATGCAAGGGATAGAGGAAGGAAATGTGGTTGAATTATCAATTAACACGGTTGTTGGTTTTTCAACTCCAAGGACGATGAAACTGAAGGGAATAATTGGTGAAATGAATGTGTCATACTAGTAGACTGTGGTGTTACTCATAATTTTATATCACAAAGGATCGTGGATGAGCTTAAACTACCAATCTCGAAACTGAAAATTATGGATTCATAATGGGTTCAGGAGTGGCATTGAAAGGAAGAGGAATGTGCAAGAAGGTCAAGACTTAGTGATTACTGAAGACTTCCTGCCTCTGGAATTGGGAGACTTGGACCTTGTGTTAGGGATGCAGTGGCTGCGCACCTTGGAATCAATGGAAGTCAATTGGAAGACATTAACCATGACCTTCATGAAAGGAGGGGAAATAATTTTATTACGAGTTGATCCATCGTTGACCAAGGTAAGAGTAACGTTCAAACGACTCTCTAAGGGATGGCAGGAAAGAGATCAGGGATACATGATCGAATTACGCGCAATGACAACGATGGCTGAAGACGATGAAGGATTAAAAGAACTGCTAAGTAGCTGTCTTCCCACAAAGGTGTAGTGGTTGGAGACCAAGTGCAACATTATATTCAAAACTCCAGAAGGACTTCCCCCTCACGATAAATTGACCACATAATATAGCTTAAAGAAGGGTAGAACCCCATTAACGTTCGTCCTTACAGATATTTCTATCATCAGACAAATGAGATTGAGAGGTAAGTAAATGATATGTTGATCTCCGGAATCATACAACCAAGTGTACGTCCTTTCTCTAGCTCGGTACTGTTGGTTAAAAAGAATGATGGAAGCTGGAGGTTTTGTGTTGATTACCGAGTGCTTAACAATGTCACCATTCCACATAAGTTCCCAATTCCAATTATTGAAGAACTTCTGGATGAATTACATGGAGCCCATTTTTTCTCCAAGTTGGATCTCAAAATTAGAGTTAGAAACGAAGACATCCCAAAGACGACATTCCGTACTCATGAAGTGCACTATGAGTTCTTGGTTATGCCATTCGACTTAACCAACGCTCCAACAACTTTTCAATCGTTGATGAATCAGGTTTCTAAACCGTTTTTATGCAAGTTTGTATTAGTATTTTTCGATGGTATCCTTGTTTACAATCAAGATATGGCAACACATGAAGAACATCGGGAAATTGTTTTTAAAAGTTTGAAGGAACATTCTTTGTGAGCCAACTTACAAAGATGTCAGTTTGCTCAAAGGAAGATCGAATATCTGGGACACTCGGTATTGGAGGAGGGCGTGGAAGCTGATGGAGAGAAGGTTAAGGCCATGGTACAATGGTCAACAAACTCAACACCCAAAAACTTAAAAGAATTACGAGGATTCCTTAGTCTGACAACTTAAAAAGATGTCAGTTTGCTCAAAGGAAGATCGAATATCTGGGACACTGGGTATTGGAGGAGGGCGTGGAAGCTGATGGAGAGAAGGTTAAGGCCATGGTACAATGGTCAACACCCAAAAACTTAAAAGAATTACGAGGATTCCTTAGTCTGACCAGCTACTACCGAAGGTTTGTGGCGAAGTATGGAGAGATTGAGGCCCCATTAACATAGTTATTAAAGAAAGACGCCTTTGAATGGAATGAGTTAGCTACCGACGCGTTTGAGAAACTTTTTTTTTTTTTGGGATAAGAAACCACGCTTTCATTGAGAAAAAAAATGAAAGAATACAAGAGGGCATACAAAAAACAAACCCACCAAAAAAACACCTGCCAAAGCTACAGGAACGGGTCCCAATCTAAAAGAATAAGACCAAGCTGATAATTACAAAAGAGCTTAGAAATCGAAGCCCACTGAGGCGCGCTAAACCTAATCGTCTCCCACAACTCATTTGTGGATTTCTCCACCCCTCTAAAAATTCTACTATTCCTCTCAAGCCAAGTCCTCAAAATAGTAAAAAAGCAAGACTACCATAGAACTCTCTCTCTCTCACGAAATGGGGGGTGCCAAAGAACTTCCTTAAAAGTAGAGAAACAATCAATGTTACGAGCTGAAGCAATCCCAAAAACCCTGAAGAATTGACTCCAAATAGAGCAAACAAAGGGACAATCCCAAAGCAAGTGATCCAAGTCTTCCTCCTGCTTACTACAAAGGACACACCACTGCGACCGCAACACGAATGAGGAGAACCTTTGGATTCGATTCTGAGTATTCATCCGACCATGTAAAACTTCCCAGGCAAAGAACTTCACTTTCTTGGGAATTTTGACCTTCCACAGAGAGGAGAAAATGGAGGCTCTCAGAGGAGGAAGAGGAGAGGAGAGAGAACGAAAAAAAGAGGCACAACAGAAACCCTCAAAGGGGTTCGGAGTCCAGAACCTAGCGTCCCCTCTCTCAGGACGAAAAGAGTGGTCAACCAAGAGTGAAAAAAGACTGACGACCTCAGTTGCCTATCGATCGGTGAAGGAGCGACGAAAGCCAAGGGAAGGAGAAGAGAAATCGGAGCTGGAGAAGATCGAAGCTACCGAATGTAGCCTGTTCTCCAACAACTAATAAATAAGGGGGAATAGAATGCTCAAAGGTTTATCTCCAACCCAAGAATCCTCCCAAAAATAGGTAATGGAACCATCCCCAATAGAACAACTAATAAACTGAAAGAAGAGAGGAAATCTCGAAGCAATAGCGGACAAGAGGTTTTTACTTGATCCTTTCAGCCTACCACTAGAAACTCACTCGAATGGATGCGAACCATACATGCTCTCAATCACCTTCCACCAGAGGGCATTTGGCTCATTAAAAGAGCGCCACAACCATTTCCCTAAAATGGCCTCATTGCGAAGCCTCAGGTTACCTTACCAATGCCTAATCCCCCCACTCCCTAGCCTTAGAAACCACATCCCACCTAATCAAGTGTGCCCCTCCACCCTCATCCACTCCTTCCCATAAGAAGTTCCTCATGAGCTTTTCCAACGCCTTACACATCGACGAGGGTAACCTAAAGACCGAAAGAAAGTAGAGAGGGATCCCACTCAAGACAGACTGAATCAGGGTCAATCTCCCCCCTTTAGAAAAGAATGCTTTCTTCTAGGAAGACAATCTCTTTTGGACCTTTTCATCATAGGATTCCAAAAAACCGCTGATTTTGGATTGCCTCTCGAGGGAGGCCCAGGTAAGAGCAAGGAAACTGACTCACCTCACACCCAACTAACGATGCCAAAAAACCCAACGTAGATACCTCACAATTAACCTCGAAAATAGAGCTTTTCTGGCAATTAATCTCGAGCCAGATATAACTTTAAGGAAGGAGAGGAAGCAAATTTCTGAAAGACTCTTCCTTCGCTGGACAAAAGAAGAGAGTGTCATCGACGAATTGACGATGAGTCAAGGGGATGCAGTTTGAACCGACCTTAAAGCCTTCGATCACCCTTCTATTCGCCCCAGACGAGACAATCCTACTCAGAACATCCACCACCAGAATGAACAAGAAAGGAGATAAAGGATCCCCTTGCCTAAGGCCTCTCGAAGCAAAGATCTTACCCCTCGACTTCCCGTTAAGCAAAATGGAGAAATTGGCCGATCTAATGCAATTCCACATCCAAGCTCTTCATTTGAACCCAAACCCTTTCCTCTCCAAAACTTTATCAAGGAAATCTTAGTCCACATGGTTGAAAGCTTTCTCAAAGTCAATCGTGAAGATCACTCCTTCCTCTTTTCTCTTCCTATAATCCTTAATAGCTTCGTTAGCAATCAACACTTGGTCAATGATTTGTCTCCCAGCTATGAATGCCCCTTGAGAGGAGGTTATGGTTTATGGAAGGACTTTCCTGAGGCTTTTAGCTAGAACCTTGGTAATGATCTTATACAAGCTAGTCACAAGGGTGATGGGTCTGAAATCTTTAACTTGGGCAACCTTGTCCTTTTTAGGAATAAGACACACATAAGTCTCGCCCATAGAGGTGTCAATAATCCCCCTCTCGTGGAATTCACAGAAAACCTTCCACCTGTGCTGGCATAAGACGCGTGGAATAAGACGCGTTTGAGAAACTAAAGAAGGCGATGACAACTCTACCTATGCTGGCATTACCCGATTTTAACTTGCCTTTTACAGTGGAAACAAATGCTTTGGGAGTTGGGTTGGGGCGGTCTTAACTCAAAAACAGTGGCCAATCACATACTATAGTCATATGCTATCAAACCAAGCAAGATCCAAATCGGTATATGAACGGGAGCTAATGGCAATTGTGTTCATGGTTCAAAGATGGTGGCCATACTTATTAGGGCATAAATTCCTTGTAAGGACTGATCAGAAGGCACTATAGAGTTTGTTAGAAGTAGAACAAAGGGAAATGCAACCTGAGTTCCAAAAATAGTGTTGACAGTATTGGGATATGATTTTGAGATACATTATTGACCGGGTCCGGAAAACAAGGTGGCTGATGCACTGTGTAGACAACCACAAGTTTCACAATTGGCAACCATGATGTTTCCACCGGTGCTCGACATCGAAGAAGTCAAGAAAGAAGTTTCTGAAAATCCACACTTAGCTCAAACAATTAGTAAGTTGAAGGAAGACCTAGATAGTGCTCCAAGGTTCTTTTGGCATCAAGAAACGTTGCTGTACAAGGAAAGGTTAGTAATAGCTAAAAAATCCCCATTAATCAAATCATTACTGCAGGCTTATCATGACTCAGTAATTAGAGGGCATTCAGGGTTCTTACGAACTTACTAGAGGCCGACAAGTGAATTATATATGGTTGGCATGAAATCTGATGTCAAAGACTGTGGAAAAGTGTGATGTATGTCAAAGAAATAAAGCTCTGTCAATTTCTCCAGCTGGTTTGTTGCAGCCATTGCCAATTCCAGAAAGGATTTGGGAGGAAATATCGCTGGATTTTATTGAAGGCTTACCCAAGTCTTTGGGAATGGATACCATTTTGGTAGTGGTGGATCGTTTGAGCAAGTACAGTCATTTTATTTCCCTTAGTCATCCATTTATGGCAAAGATAGTGGCAGCCATTTTTATTAAGGAAATTGTGCGACTACATGGGTTCCCTAAGGCCATAGTTTCCGACCGAAATAAGGTATTCCCTAGCCATTTCTGAGAAGAATTATTTCGAATCCATGGGACAAGATTGAGTTGCAGCATGGCTTACCATCCCCAATCGAATGGACAAACGTAAAGGGTAAATCGATGCTTGGAAACATACTTAAGGTGTTTCTGTGGAGAAAAACCAAAGGCATGAAGTAATTGGCTGGTTTGGGCTGAATACTGATACAATACTACTTACCAAGTATCAATTAACACAACCCCTTTTCATATTGTATATGGGAGGCCTCCTCACCGTTGGTATGTTATGGGAGTAAAAAAAACAGCAAATGCTATCCTGGAACAACAACTATTGGAACGAGATGTGACTTTGGAAGCCCTCAAAGTTGAGCTTGCATTAGCTCAAGAGAGAATGAGAAAGCAAGAGGATAAGAAGAGAAGAGAGGGGCAATTTCAAGAAGGGGATTGGGTCTATCTGAAACTCAAACCCTATAGGCAAAATCGTTGGCCAAATGAAGGAATGACAAGCTGTCTCCCAAGTATTTTGGACCTTATCAAGTAAAGGCAAGGGTGGGACAAGTAGCTTAGCGGTCGGAACTACCTAAAGAAGCTGCCATCCATCTGGTTTTCTATGGGCCCGTTTGGTAACGTTCTCATTTCTTGTTTCCGTTTCTTCATTTTTAATAAAGAAAAATAGAATTTCATGACTCTAACACGTATACATTCAATAATTATAAACCTATATTCTTATTTATGTTTGGAAAAAATTGGAAACAAGAACAAAAAAGGAGAAACTAGTTTTAGTTGTTCCCAAAAGTTCTATACAAATTTTGGGAGTGTTTCTAAAAAATGAGAAACAAGAAACATACATAGTTATTAAATGCTTAGATTTCTTAATAAAATTGGAAACAAGAAACAAGAAACAAGAACATTACCAAACGGGCCCTATATTTCCCAACTAAAGAAGGCTTTGGGAGATCCATCTGAAAAACACCCCTGTCCCTGAAGATTAATGAAAGCTGTGAGTGGGAAGCTAAGCCGGAAGAGATTTTGCTGCACGGAAAAATGAGGACTCAGGAGAAATGGAAGTGTTGGTCGCTTGGAAACATCTTCCAGAGTTTGAGGCCACATGGGAAACAGTGACAAATATGAAGCTACAATTTCCAGATTTTCACTTTGAGGACAAGGTGTCTTTAAGCCCTGTGGAATTTGTTAGACCACCAATCAAGAATGTATATGTTAGGAAGAATAAGTGGGGAGAGAGGAAGATAATTGTTGGAGATATCAACAATTAATTGGTTGGCTGTTAGTATTTTGTTTATTGTATTTTGTGCTGTTATTAATGGGAAAATAATCCCATGTCTAGTAGTTTGTGTCTTGGGTTTTGGAAGAGTCATTTAGTCATAATGACATAATTATGTTGTGTCTATTTAAGAGAGGGATAGGGGATGTTCAGGGCATCGAAAAAGTATTGTAAGACCTTAGTCTTGGAGAGAGTTCAACCCTCTCAAATTGGTTGATACTCAGTAAAAATATTATTCTATCTATCACTGTTCTTTGTAAGGGAAACCTTACACTTTCCAGACAGCTTAATTTGTTGATTATTAGTATACTTTGAAGCCTCACAAATATTAGATATTTCCTCAAGACTCTGATGCTCCTTACATTTTTTCTATTGTAACTTGTTGACAGTTAGAATACTTCGTTAATGGCCAATTTACTTGGTCTAGATTGGGTGAGAGAGTGGCTGCTTTAAGGATAGATAGGATCCTCATCTCTAGTGTGTGGAGTGAGACTTTTAGAGATTACAAAGTAGAAAGGTTGCCCAGGCCCACCTCCGATCATTTCCTGATTTTGATTTCTATTGGGGCTTTTAAATGGGGACCCACTCCCTTTAGATTTGAAAATGTTTGGCTTGAAGATCTCGACTTCAAGAAGCGTGTGGAATCTTGGTGGTCAGCTTTAAATCCGTCTGGTTGGGCTGATTACAGATTTATGGAAAAATTGAAAGGGCTAAAGATAAAGATCAAGGAGTGGAACAAAGAATCTTATGGCAAGAAAGTTAGAAGAAAAATTGATGTTATTCAGCAAATAGAGCAAATAGACCTGCTGGAAGAGCAAGATAACATTCTCCCCCATCATATTTCTGATAGAAATAGACTTAAAGCTGAGCTTCTGGAAATCACCATTAATGAGCAGAGAAGCCTAAACCAAAAATGCAAGATTAGATGGTTAACAGAAGGTGATGAGAATACTGCCTTTTTTCACAAATGGGCTTCGGCAATGAGAAACAGAGCTCACATCTCTCTGTTAGAAAATGATAATGGGGATATTCTTACCTCTGAAGAGGACATTGAAAAGGAGGTTTTGGGCTTCTACAATAAGCTCTATGAGAGAGATATCAATCCTCGGTTCACTTTAGAAGGGATCGATTGGGCCCCGATTGACGCCCAACATAGGGATATGCTGGAAATGAGCTTCAGTGAAGAGGAGATTTTTAAAGCAGTGCAAGGAATGGGCAATCTGAAATCTCCGGGATCAGATGGTATGACGGGAGAGTTTTTCAAAAATTTTTGGAACATCTTGAAGCATGACCTAGTAGAGGTGATCCAAGAATTTTTTAAAAACGGCATCATCAATAAACGAACTAATGAGACATATATATGCCTGATCCCAAAAAAAAAGGGTGCTGCCAAGATCAAGGATTTTCGTCCAATCAGTTTGGTTACCTCCCTCTATAAGATTATAGCTAAGGTTTTGGCGGAAAGATTAAAGAAGGTTATGCATCTAACCATCAGCGATTGCCAAATGGCTTTTGTGCAAGGTAGGCAAATTCTCGATGCCATTTTAGTGGCCTCCGAAGCAGTTGAAGACTATCGGGCAACTAAGAAGAAGGGTGTGCTGTTGAAATTAGATCTTGAAAAAGCCTACGACAAAGTTAGTTGGGAGTTCTTAGATGCTGTGCTTGAGTTGAAAGGGTTTGGCAAGCTTTGGAGGAAGTGGATTGCAGGATGCCTCAACAACTCTAACTTCTCTGTGATTATTAATGGGAAACCTAGAGGGAAGATTGTTGCTTCTAGAGGGTTGAGACAAGGAGACCCGCTCTTTCCCTTCCTTTTCACAATTGTGGGTGATGTTATAGCCAAATCTGTCCAATTTTGCTTAGAGAAGAAGATCCTGAATGGATGGCAGGTTGGTAAAGATAAGGTGGCAGTCTCTTTGCTCCAGTATGGCGATGATACTCTTGTTTTTTGCCCAAACAATGCTGAAGACATAGGAAATTGGTGGGACATGCTGAATATTATCCTTGCAGGTTCGGGGCTCTCCATAAATAATTCAAAAACGTCCATCATTGGGATAAATACCCATCCCTCGGACTTGGTAGATTGGGCTGAAGCTGCTGGTTGTCAAACAGAGCC
The DNA here is from genome assembly GCA_017139565.1 of Luffa aegyptiaca. Taxonomy (NCBI): domain Eukaryota; kingdom Viridiplantae; phylum Streptophyta; class Magnoliopsida; order Cucurbitales; family Cucurbitaceae; genus Luffa; species Luffa aegyptiaca. The sequence goes on along the minus strand of CM029402.1, from coordinate 41,400,280 downwards.
CTTTCCTATAAATTATCTTGGATTTCCCTTGGGGGGAAAGTACCGCCGGAAAGCCCTGTGGGAACCGTTGATAGAAAGACTCAGAGTCAAGCTTGACAATTGGCGAAAGTTTCCTATATCCAAGGGTGGGAGAGTGACATTAACTCAAGCTATTCTCAATAGTATACCTCAGTACCTCTTCTCCCTCTTAAAAGCTCCTAAATCTGTTACCAAAGCCATGGAAAAAATCAGCAGAGACTTTATATGGAATGGTGGGACTTATAAGCCGGGTAGCAATCTTGTTAAATGGGAATGGACTGCTCTCCCCATCAAGCTCGGTGGTTTAGGGGTGGGAGCCTTATATCAGAGAAATGATGCCCTAATCACTAAATGGATTTGGAGATTTTCCCAGGAGAAAGATTCCTTGTGGAGATCAGTGATAGCTGGTATTTATGGAGTTGACCCCTTCGGCTGGAAATCTGGTGAGCTAACTAAAAGGAGAGGCAACAGTCCTTGGACAGCCATTGCTAAAAACTGTAAGGCTTTTGAGCAGTTTACCAAATTTCATCTTAGATGCGGTAAAAATATCAGATTTTGGGAAGATAGATGGTGCGACAATGTGCCTTTGCAGGCCTCCTTTCTGGATCTATATGCCATCTCCGGGAAAAAAGGTGCCTCTGTTTTTGAATGTTGGGACCAACCTAACCAAACTTGGAATTTAGCTCTTTGAAGAGGACTGTTTGACAGAGAAATAGAAAGCTGGATGACGTTGGTGGAGAAAATCAGTAATGTCCAGTTGGGCTCGGGCCTAGATGATATCCGGTGGCAGATTGATAGCAGTGGGGCGTTTACAACTAAATCCTTCTTCCAGGCTACTGTTAAAACCCCTGTCAAGATCAAGCCAACTCTAATCAACCTTATTTGGAAGCATAAAAGCCCCAAAAAAGTTAAAGTTTTTTTGTGGTCCTTGGCATACCGCAACATTAACACTGATGAGAAGCTTCAAAAGAAATTTCAGCACTGGTATCTCTCCCCCTCGGGTTGTCGTTTGTGCTTGAGGGAAGAGGAACATCTTGACCACCTTTTTATCCACTGTAGCTTTGCTTGGAAGGCTTGGAGTTTTATTGCTGGGTTGCTGGGCATTTCTTTTTGTGTCCCTCAAAAGATTGAAGATTGGTTGTTGGAGGGGCTGAACGCTTGGAACTTAAAAAAAAAAGCTGGAGTGGTGGCCAGTTGTGTGTTTAGAGCGACCATTTGGAGCATTTGGAAGGAAAGGAATGATAGATTGTTTGAAGATCAATCGTCTAGTTTTGACTCTTTTTGTATCCTTGTACAAAATACGGCATCGTGGTGGATTACTCTCAACAAAGATTTTTTTTTTGTAATTATAGCTTCCTTATGATTAGTAATGACTGGCAAGCCATTTTGAGATAGTGCTTGGGCAGGGGCTTCCTCATCCCCTGGCCCTTAGGTGTATTCTTTTGTGAAGCTTAATGATATTCCTCTCTTGATGTTTCTTATAAAAAAAAAAGACAGTTAGAATACTTCGTATTCTACAATTACCTTTTTTAATGTCTTTGATTAAATTATAATTGTTGAAAATTACTGTCAAAGTTTGTTAATAGCAAGTTAGGCAAGTTAGTTACCGGCAAAGATTTAGTATATCTTTCTTACCAAAAAAGATTTAGTATATCTTTCTATACATTCTTCCCTTTTGTGGGCTTGGTTTTTTTTGTATGTCTGTGCATGCTTTCATTTTTTCTGAATAAAAGGTTGGTTCTTAATAAAAAAAAAAAATCTTTTGATATAGTCTTATAATCTTTGATTCCTAAACTTGAGAGGGTTGATTAGATTTGTATATTTTTTTAGTTTTTTTCCCTTGTATTTAACTCGACGAAGAAATTCCAGAATTCTTCAATAAGGGCTGATTGTTGAATCATAATGAGCATACATGGTTGTATCTTGGAATTAGGTGAACTTGAGGTTTTATATGAATGATATGGTCCAGATTTATGAGATTCACTTATTATGAGTAGATTTGGTACCTTCTTTTTCATGCTGTTATAGGTACTGCAGCGCAGGCAAGGAATGACCCCTGGTGGTCTAACAATTAAGGAGTTGAATGATTTGCTGGACCGTTTGGCTTCAAGTGAAAACAGGTTAAACCTAATACTTAACATTACATCTATGCCAATGCTAATTGTAGATGAAGGAAGAGAAATTTGCTTCTCTAAAAGCAATGACACTTGTATGAAATGAAACTTGAACGATTAATAAAAACACAATGGAACAATAATATACAACATAATAGAACTAATGAGTAAAAGAAAAAACACGGGGAGAAGAAAATAGAAAAGCACTTCCTTTATTCTTTTTGTTAGTCTGCTTAAAGTAAAGACCTTTTCCTAGTGTCATTTTAAGGTATCTTAGAATTTTATATACAACTTGTGTATGATCTTCAGTGCGATTGTTAATGAAGTTAGGTTTCTTTTTGGAAAAAGAGAGGATCTTCTGTGGGATCGTTTAATTTAGTCGACCATGCTGATCGTGAAGCTAATATCTGGTTTGGTATGAAAAATGTAGATGAGTTTTGCAACTAATCTTTGATATCTTCCTTTATTGGTAGAGGCATCTTGATTTTCGAGCTTTGCTTGGGTTTTTTCATAGGAGTAGGAAGGTTACTCCCTGTTATGCCAGTTTCTTCTAAAAGATCTGTAGTTTTTGGGAGAAAAATTTTCATTGTTGTTTACAACTGAAGATTACACATTAATAATCCTTGATATAAAGGTCTATTATTAAGTTCAGGAACATTGATAAGTTTTTGTAAGTTCCCCAAAAACTGTCGGACAAAGTTGTAACATTTGAAAATACCAAAATTAACATAACAGTATGAGACTAAAATCACATTTTAACCAAGTGTTTATTATGTCTCCAGATCAATGAAATGCTAGAATATTTCTCATAAAAAATTATGGCTCTAGATTGAAGTGTTGTTCGGCATTTTGTTTACTCATATTTTTCTGAAACAATATGAAGCTTTTTTAATTCGTCTTATTAATAGATTTTCTCATGGCTAAAGAAGATAACATGCTATCTGAGTCTTGAGTCTGGCATAATCTTATTACACTGCGTCTCCATCTAAATATATTTTTACTTCTTTGCATTTTACTGTAATATGTGATGGTTGTTATGATATATGTTATTTTGTATATATGTCTTTTATCGTAATTGTACATTTCTTAAGTTGGGGTTTTCTTGTATTCCTATATATATGTGTTATTCTCTAATGTGAATGATAGAGTATTTTTCCCTAATACTGTGTACATGGTATCAGAGATATTAGGGTTTTGAATTCTCTCTTTGGCGGCTAGGATTTTTTCTCTAGGGTTAGGGTTTGTAGTTTGGGTCACCACGTTTGAGTGGCCGTTTGTCATCACCACCTACCTAGGAAGGAGCGCCGTCGTCAGTAGTGCAGAAGCGCCGTCGCCGATCGTCGGAAAACACCGCGCGTGAGCCACACGCTCTGCCGGAAATTTCTGCCTCCGTCGCCACGCGCCGGCGCGTGAGGGCGCGTGAGCCGCCCGTTCCGCTTCCGCCGCCTGGGTTTGTCTCGCCTTGCTGTTTCCGGCCAACCTGTGTAGTTAGATTTCGGAGTATCACCTTTTTTGGTCTCGAGTTGTGTAGGTTTCTTCGGTATCAAGCTGTTTTTTTGCGATTCAGTTCTGTTTGTTGTGGTTTATCGAGGTTTTTCAGCGGTTTTAAGCTACCAATGGCTGAGATGAAACCTTTGGTCATATCTAATGGAGTTCCCCTTTCTTCGAAGTTCACGGAACATAAGCTAAATGGCTCCAATTACTATGAATGGAGTCGTACAATTCGGTTTTATCTACGAAGCACTGAGATGGATGACCATATCACTGAGGATCCGCCAGAGGATGACACAAAGAAGAAGGTTTGGCTTAGAGATGATGCTCGGTTGTATTTGGGAATAAAGAATTCTATAGAAAACGAGATAGTTGGTTTGTTCAATCATTGTGATTCGGTGAAAGAACTACTAGCGTTCACAGAGTTTTTATACTCAGGTAAAGAGCAAGTTCACAGAATGTATGATGTTTCCATGACCTTCTTTCATGCCGCTCAGAAAGAACAATCTGTGACGAATTACTTCATGCAGCTTAAGAAGACATGTGCAGAGCTAAGTACATTATTCCCATTTACCTCTGATATAAAGGTTCAACAAGCTCAGCGTGAAAAGATGGCTGTCATGATATTTTTGAATGGACTTCAACCTGAATTTGGGATGGCGAAAGCACAAATTCTCTCTGGTTCTGAAATTCCTACTTTGGACAAAGTCTTCAGTAGAGTTCTCCGTATTGAAAGTCCTCAAATAAGTTCGTCTGTCCCTCAGTCTAACAGTGCTTTGATTAGTAGAAATAATGACTCTAAGGTTAATAGAGGAGCGAGCACTAATACTCAGAGAACTGGTTATGATAATCGGCGACAGGATTCACAGGAGATTGTATGTAACTATTGTCGGAAGCCTGGTCATATAAAACGTGATTGTCGAAAGTTGTTAAGTAAGGGATATGGATATCGACCTCAGCATGCTCAGATTGCTTCCACTAGTGATACACCTGAGAAGTCAGTTTCCATTTCTGCAGACGAGTTTGCTAAATTCCAGTTGTATCAGGAATCACTACAAGTATCATCTTCCTCGAATCCTATTGCAACTATTGCTGAGTCAGGCAATTCGAATCACTGTCTTCTTACATCCTCTACCAAATGGGTCATAGACTCTGGTGCCACAGCCCATATGACAGGTAATTCTAGTTTATTTTCTACCTCTTTGTCACCTGCACTTTCTCCGAATGTCACTTTGGCAGACGGATCAACATCATCTGTTCTTGGTTATGGCATCATTGATCTCACACCTTCTCTTCATTTGTCTTCTGTTTTACATTTGCCTAAACTTTCGTTTAACTTGATTTCTGTGAGTAAACTCACTCGTGACCTTGATTGTTTTATCTCATTTTTTCCTGGCTATTGCTTGTTTCAGGATCGTATGACGAAGAAGATTATTGGTAAAGGATATGAGTCTGGAGGTCTTTACATCTTTGATCACCAACTACCGAAAGCTGTGGCCTGTTCTGGAGTTGCCTCCCCATTTGAAATCCATTGTCGTTTGGGTCATCCTTCTTTGTCTGTGTTAAAGAAGCTTTATCCCGCCTTTCAGTCTTTGTCGTCTTTAAATTGTGAGTCTTGTCAATTTGCTAAATTTCATCGTCTTAGTTCTAGTCCTAGAGTCAATAAACGAGCTAGTGCTCCCTTTGAATTAGTTCATTCTGATGTTTGGGGTCCGTGTCCAGTATTGTCCAAAACTGGATTTCGTTATTTTGTTACTTTTGTTGACGACTATTCTCGTGTAACTTGGTTATATTTAATGAAAAATCGTTCTGAGTTACTTTCTCACTTTTGTGCGTTCCATGCTGAAATCCAAACTCAGTTTAATGTGTCTTTGAAAACTTTGCGCACTGATAATGCTGGTGAATATTTTTCTCACATGCTTGGTTCTTACTTGTGTAAAAATGACACTGTTCATCAATCTTCATGTGCAGACACTCCATCCCAAAATGGGGTCGCTGAACGGAAAAATAGGCATTTACTTGAAACCGCGAGGGCATTATCCTTTCAAATGCATGTTCCAAAGCCTTACTGGGCCGATGCAGTTTCCACAGCGTGTTTCTTAATTAATAGAATGCCTTCATCTGTCCTTAATGGTGAGATTCCTTATCGTGTACTCTTTCCCACCAAACCTTTGTTTCCAATTGAACCAAAAATCTTTGGCTGCACTTGTTTTGTTCGAGATGTTCATCCTCATCGTACCAAGTTAGATCCTAAATCCTTGAAGTGCATCTTTCTCGGTTACTCTCGTCAAAAGGGATATCGTTGCTATTGTCCTAGTCTTAACAAATATCTTGTTTCTCCGGATGTTACTTTTTTCGAAGATACTCCTTTTAGTCCGTCATTGTTGAGCCCGAGTGAGGGGGAGGATGATGATCTCTTTATCTATGAGATTATCTCTCCATCATCATCCCCTGATCCTTCCCCATCGGTTTATATTCCTCCTCGTCCACCCATTACTCAGGTGTACTCCAGGAGGCCACCACAGGAGCCTTCAGGCACATGTCCTACGCCACAAGATTCTTCGACATCTGATCTTGGACCGAGTGATGATCTTCCCATTGCCCTTCGTAAAGGTAAGCGCACATGTACTTATCCTATTTCTTCGTTTGTGTCTTATAACCAGTTGTCATCACCCACATATTCGTTTATCACATCCCTTGATTCTGTTTCTATCCCTAACTCTGTTCATGAAGCGTTATCTCATTCTGGTTGGCGCAATGCAATGATTGAGGAGATGAATGCTTTAGATGCTAATGGTACTTGGGATTTAGTATCTCGTCCTGCAGGCAAGAAGGCCATTGGGTGTAAATGGGTGTTTGCCATCAAAGTCAATCCTGACGGATCCGTTGCTCGTTTGAAAGCACGTCTTGTTGCAAAAGGATATGCTCAAGTTTATGGGATCGATTATTCTGATACATTTTCCCCAGTTGCTAAACTAACGTCTATTCGGTTGTTTCTTTCCATGGCTGCTACTCAAGGTTGGCCCTTACATCAGCTAGACATCAAGAACGCCTTTTTACATGGCGATCTTCAGGAGGAAGTTTATATTGAGCAACCACCTGGATTTGTTGCTCAGGGGGAGAGTGATAAAGTTTGTCGCCTTAGAAAATCATTGTATGGATTGAAACAGAGTCCACGTGCATGGTTTGGTAAGTTTAGTCAAGCACTTGAGCAATTTGGAATGAAGAAGAGTACGTCTGATCATTCTGTTTTCTACCGACGATCTGAGAATGGGATTACTTTGCTTGTTGTGTATGTTGATGATATTGTTATCACTGGTAATGATACATCAGGTATAACCTCTCTCAAAACTTTCCTTCAGGGTCAATTTCATACTAAGGATCTGGGAACGCTAAAGTATTCTCTGGGTATTGAAGTGATGAGAAGCAAGAAAGGTATCTTTTTGTCACAACGAAAATATGTACTTGATTTGTTATCTGAGACAGGAAAACTAGGAGTTAAACCATGTAGTACTCCGATGATACCAAATTTGCAACTCACCAAAGAAGGAGAATTATTTAAAGACCCAGAAAGATACAGAAGATTAGTTGGGAAGTTGAATTATCTAACAGTGACACGACCAGACATTGCTTATTTAGTGAGTATTGTAAGTCAATATATGTCATCACCTACAGTAGATCATTGGGCTACAGTAGAACAAATTCTGTGTTACTTGAAAGCTGCCCCAGGGCGTGGAATCTTATATAAAGATCATGGTCATACAAAAGTTGAATGCTTTTCCGATGCTGATTGGGCTGGATCTAAAGAAGATAGAAGATCAACTTCTGGATATTGTGTCTTTGTAGGAGGCAATTTGGTTTCATGGAAGAGTAAGAAGCAGAATGTGGTTTCACGTTCGAGTGCTGAATCAGAATATAGAGCTATGACACAAGCTGTATGTGAGATAGTATGGATACATCAACTGTTGACGGAGATTGGGTTCAATGTTACTATGCCAGCTAAATTGTGGTGTGATAATCAAGCTGCACTTCACATTGCATCTAATCCAGTGTTTCATGAGAGGACTAAACATATTGAGGTGGATTGTCACTTCATTCGTGAGAAAATACAACAAGGGTTGGTGTCCACAGGATATGTGAAGACAGGAGAACAATTGGGAGATATTCTTACCAAAGCATTAAATGGAGCAATAATTACTTATCTCTGCAACAAGTGGGGCATGATTGACATATTTGCTCCAACTTGAGGGGGAGTGTTATGATATATGTTATTTTGTATATATGTCCTTTATCGTAATTGTACATTTCTTAAGTTAGGGTTTTCTTGTATTCCTATATATGTGTTATTCTCTAATGTGAATGATATAGTATTTTTCCCTAATACTGTGTACAATGGTTTTGTAAACAGAGCAGAGAAAACCACAGTTCTGTCTACTCTTATACAGAAGACAAATGCACAAGAAATGAAGTGGATTGTCATGATAATCCTCAAAGGTCTTTATTATTATTATTTTTACTACAAATATGTTTGTCAGGATCTTGTAATAGTTCTCATCCAAGCTATATTTTATTTTATATTTTGTATATCTTGTAGATCTGAAACTGGGAGTCAGTGAAAAGAGCATTTTTCATGAGTTTCATCCAGATGCAGAAGACTTATTCAACGTCACCTGTGACTTAAAATTGGTTTGTGAAAAACTAAGGGATCGTAGGCAAAGGCATAAGCGGCAGGTCTGTTAAAAACCTGGAACTAAATCTCTCTTGGATGACTTCAATGAAGGTTTCCTTTGGTTATTTTCTATCTTTGATTTATGTCAATTGAAGATTGTTTTTATAATTTTTTTGGCTTTCTGATTGGAGATTCTTTTATACCCTAAACCGTGTAGATTTCCCTTTCAATTAAATTGTTTCTTACCAGAAAAAGAAAAAAAGAAACGAAAAGAAAAGCAAAAGAAAAGAAAAAGTTAACTTTTCTAGATTTTCCCTATAGCATATATTGTTTCATTGTTTTTGTAGTTTTCCACATTTGTGTTCTATTTTTTTCTTTTATCTTGCCGATTGATATCTACTTTCTTCTTTTCCGTACTTGTGTTCCATTTTGCCAATATAGTAACAATCTTGCTATTCTTTTCATCCTTGTGCGTTAACACAGGCATATTAAAATGGAGTAGGCTAATGGAACACAAAGGATCTATATTGCTACAGGGTCCTTTGATAAGATCTTGTATTGATTGTAATTGAAGCATTTTTGGTGGATGTCTAGGATGATATTCCCATTTAATGGTTCTTTAGCTGCATTCCTCTAGAGGCTTTGACTCGGTTAGGTGCAGAGCTTCTAGAGAAGCTATTACCTTATGCTACCTCAATGAAGGAAAGAGGGCGACCCTTTAAACCTCTCCCTTCCCTGTTTGGAAAGTTAGAAAAAGGCATGAGGAAGCTAGTCTATGTCTAACCGCTCTTATCATAACTTTATAAGACTATAATACAATAGCTTTTGACATAATTATCAAGCTTATAGATTTCTACAATGCACCTCATCTGTTTTCAATTTTTTTTTTTACTTTGAAAATATATTAGTTCAATCTATAGCTTGTATATTCTCTCAAAACCTTGTGCTTCTTTCTATGGTTGAAAACTTGAAACTTTAACATCAAATGTTTTTTCTTTCGCTATGTGGTCTTCTGAAAGCAGCCTTGTGCTTCCTACAAAATTAGTGAGGTTTCTCAGAGTCTAGCATAAGTATTTGACGGAATGAAATTCAATAGAGTTTTTAAAAGATTTGTGGCGGCCTGCTTTAGTAGATTGTCAAACAATTGTTTGACATATTTTCACGAGTATCTAATATGTATTTATTGTGCTTAGCAAGTGTTGACTCACTCAATTTGTTCAACTAGTATTTGACATGTATGAATAAGCATGTTAGGTATCAACTCAGAAAACACCTAATAGGCTAATACTAATATATTCCAATATCAACGGGAAACTACAGTATACCAATAGCCTTTCGAGAGGGTTATCTCTCTCCCAAAGTCCCTCATTGAGACAATACCACTAAAATTCTTCCCACCCTCAAAGGTTCCCAACTCCCCTATTTATAACCAAGCACATCTTAGCTAATTACCACTATGCCCTTACTACTATTCCTACTACTATCCCTAATATACCTCTATTAGTACTATCACATTAATTACCACTATGCCCTTGCTACTATTCTACTACTATCCCTAATATACCTCTATTAGTACTCTCACAAAGCACTTATCAAGTGTATGATATGGGTCTTGGTGTGAACATGTTATTCAAACTAAATTGTCCTTATGAGAATCCAAAAGCTTAAGTTAAGGTGACAAAATTATTTTGTAACCATGCGTTAGGTTTTATCTTACTTGATTGGAGTCTTTTTCTTTAGTGGGATTCCCTTTTGTGGGCTTGTTTTTGTGGATGCCCTTGTATTCTTTCGTTTTTTCTCAATGAGAGTTGGTATTATTATTAAAAAAAAGCTTAAGTTGATAGGTTACGGTAAATGTAATTCTTCTATCAATATTTTAACACTCTCCCTCACTTTTGGGCTTAAAAATTTGTGGAAGGTCCAACAAGTGAAAATCAATATTAATTATGGGAGAAAATAACATTATAAAGGGTCGAACACATGACCTCTTCTCTTAAACTATATTAAATCATCAATGAACCTATAAACTTGTGTTGATAAGTTATGATAAATTTTATTCTTTTATCAATACTTTAACAATATGATATGACCTCATTAACATGCTAATGAGAGAAGCATGAGATGATTAGTGAACAAACAACAGACTTGGGAGGACGAATTGAAAGAGCAGAAGAGAGATCGATACCATATTTGTTCATTGGTGAAGAAATTGAAAAGACCACTGACATTTTTTTTCACTGTGATCTTAAAGGACATTGAAGTTGGAAAAGCTGTGCGACCCCAGCTGGCTTCAAGAGTTTCCAATGCAAATGCTGCATGGAAAAAGGTTTTGCGTAACTGAAGCCATTACTATAATATTTGTTTTCTGAGTTCATTATTTATTTTTAATGGTTGAAAAACTTGAAAAGATAATAACTTAATCTTCAAATTGTCAATAGTTATTGGTGGTCTTCTTTTTCTCTACCATACACATATCTAGTTTACTTCTTAGAAACTTTATGTTATATGCTCACCTTTCTATACCTTTCTCTCTGGCTCTTTAGCTTCACGGGAAGGAAGTTGTAGTTGAATGCAAGTTTGACGGTGACCGTATTCAAATTCATAAGAATGGAACTGAAATACACTTCTTTTCAAGGTAGATACACGTGACATAAAGTTATCATCCAGTTTGATTATTTCCTATCTTCTTAAATTTGCTTTTCATTCATGAGAAACTTCCCATACAAGTTATGCTTTCATTTGAACTTGCTGTGTAAGGACATTACATAAGCGGAATCAACATTTTATGAATATTGGTTGGTCTACATGATTACATCTGTGGTCCATTACTGTGACTAATATGGAACAATTGACCTTCATCATGTGCATTATTCTTTTCTTTTTCCTTTTTAAATTTTTTTTTTTTTGATTTTTTTCTTTCTTCATGTACTGTCATCTTCAGGAACTTTCTTGATCACCCAGAATATGGACATGGAATGTCTGATGTTGTTGTTCAAAATGTTCTTGCCACTAGGTATATGCTAATACTTGTGTGTGTGTGCTTTTTTTTTTTGTTTTTTTTGTTTTTTTTCCTCTGGCTTTTCCTACATTCTTGAAATAGCATGAGTTGCTTTAAAAATGTGATCTTTTAGGCTGCCATAAGCTTAGACAATTAAGTTTTGAAAAGGATAAAAAAGTGTCGTTCCTTAGTATCAATTAAAGAAACAACTCAAAATGTCATCAATTCCAAACTATTTATAAGTTAGAGCATTAAACCATGTGTATTGAATGTGTCGAACCTTGAAAGTTGGATGTTCTCAATGACATTATTTATTAATAAGCTTTAAGCATATTTTTGAAAGCACAAAGTTTGGTCCAATAAGGAGCTCGTCAAGGCAACTAAGAGAAGTTAGATGAGAATTGGTTTTGAGTTTGTTGTAATAGAAGAGTAATATTCCTTGGGTTTTCTCCCTTATCGACCAAATGAAGGAGATAAGTGTTAGGCCTCCAATAGTGCGCACGTATACCAGGGAGGGTAAAAAGGGGAATAACCACCCAACAGTTAGTTTGTGGGAGGTGTAGTTAGTACGCTTGTAGATTATTTCATTTTAAATTTATCTTTTCCTTATTTAGGTTAGATTTTATTCTGTCTTTATAGTTTTCCTTTTATTTATTTTTATGAGATATGTATCTGATTGTATTTTGGAGATTAAGAAATAATACGAAATTAATTTTCTCCCAAAACCACATGGTATCAGAGCAAGCCCTAAAATAAAACCCTAGCCGTCGGACACCACCTTCACTGGCAAACTCTCCTTCCGGCAACACTCCGACGATGATCTCTTCTTCTCCAACAACCCACTCACTGGCGCATTCTTCCATCGGCTGATCGTTCGTCTACCACCGCCGCTCACCGCTTGTCGCTGCTCGTCTGCTCGTCAGCAGGGGTTCGGGTTCGCGATTTTTTGTCCGCTTGTCGCCGCTCGCAGTAGGGGTTCGGGTTCACGTTCGGCACTCGTATTTTTTGTCTGTCGCTCGTGTTTTGTCCGCTCGTCTGGTTGTTCTGTGGGTGTCTGGTTCTTTTGCTTTTGGTCGTTTGCTCGTTTGTCTTCAGTACGCGACTGTGGGTGTCTCATTCGACTGCTCGTTTGTCTCGGCTGTCTTCAGTATGGTCCATCTGCATTGTTGAAAATATGTGTTTTCAGATTTGGTTATTTGTTTGTTCAAAATTTTTAGCGATTTCAAATGACAAAACACGGGTTAGCAAGTGTTAGTTATGAAAACTCCTCTCAACCTCATGATTCCTCTCCTTAAATTGTGACTAATCATAAACTTCAAGGTCACAATTTTCTTCAATGGAATCAATCAGTTTTCATATATATCTGTGACCATGGTAAAGATGGTCATCTAACTGGTGATACCCCTGCACTGAATGCTAAAGACCCGAAGTTTCGATCATGGAAAATTGATGATCATTTGATCATGTCTTGGCTACTGAACTCTATGACTCCAGAGGTTGGAGAGCACTTTCTATTGTTCAAAACAACAAAAGAGATATGGGATGCAGCCCGTGATACCTATTCTAGCTCTGAGAACTCATATGCTCTATTGGCTATTGAAACTCGGTTGTATGATTTACGTCAAGGAGACCTTAATGCTACTCAGTATTTTAATCTTCTTGTTCGAAACTGGCAACATTTGGATATGTATGAAACATACAAATGGAAGTGTGGAAAAGACATGACTCTTTACAAAAAGATAGTTGAGAAAAAGAGGATATTGAGGTTCCTTCTAGGACTTAATAAAGAGCTAGATGGCGTAAGGGAAAGAATTATGAGAGCAAAAGATCTTCCCTCTCTTAGAGAAGCTTTTGCTGAAGTATGACGTGAGGAAAGTAGAAAACACCTGATGATGCCTGAGATTGGGTCCTCTACTGGACCAGAGGTTTCAGACATGTTGACACACAGTTCATCTCAAGATTACAAATCCAAGAAAGACAATCGTCCTTGGTGTGGTCATTGTAAGAGAGTGAGACATGTACGAGATACTTGTTGGAAAATTCATGGCAAACCAGAAAATTGGAAACCAACGAGGAAAGGGACAGTCGAAAATCATGCTCATGTTGTTACTTCTCCTTCTCCACATCCAACTTCTGCTGTGTTTTCGAAGGAACAATTAGATGTGTCATAGCAAATGATTGGCCATCTCTCATTATCGACATCTACACCCACAGCCTCAGTTGAGAAACCTTCTAGCAATCTTGCTTATCAAGGTACTGGTCTTTCTTGTTTTTCTGTGCAGCATAACAAGTCTAAACCTTGGATTGTGGATTCTGGAGCATCAGACCATATGACCGGCGACATTTCCTTATTCCACCAGTTCAAATTCCAACTTGGCTATTCGTCCGTTCGAATACTTGATGGATCTCGATTTGAAGTTACAGGGACAGGGTCAATAAAGTTGACAAATGATCTCGTTCTCTCTAATGTTCTCTAATGTGCTTTATGTTCCTAAGTGAAACTTCAATTTGATTTCAGTTAGCAAACTTATTGGTGATTCAAACTGCATTTCTAATTTTTACTCAAACTTGTGTGAATTTCAAGAGGTGGATTCGTGGAAGGTGATTGGTAGTGCTAAGCAACATGGTGGCCTCTATCTTCTTCAAGAAAAGTGGCCTTCAAGTTCCGTCTTTAGTCCTAGTGCTAAGTCTTCTTCTCAGTCTGTTAATTTTGTTTCCAAGTCAGACTCCTTGTCAATTGAAAGTCAAGTTATGTTATGGCATTTACGTCTTGGTCATCCAAATTTTATGTACCTCGAAAAGTTGTTTCCTGATTTATTTATCAATAAAAAGTCATGCTTTTTTCAGTGTGAAACTTCTCAATTATCTAAACACACAAGAAATGTTTATCCTAGTGTGCCCTCTAAATCTTCAAAACCGTTTTCACTTATCCATAGTGATATTTGGGGGCCTTCTAGAGTGAAAAATATATCAGGAGCACGATGGTTCCTCACCTTTATTGATGACCATACCAGGATGACTTGGACATTTCTAATGAAGGACAAATCTGAAACACCAAATCTTTTCCGTTCTTTTCATGCTATGATCTCTACTCAGTTTGAAAGTAAAATTCAAGTTCAGAACAGACAATGCTCGAGACTATTTCAATTCGATTCTTGGTCCATATCTCTCATCTCATGGTATCATTCATACTAGTTCATGTGTGGACACTACACAACAAAATGGGATTGCTGAACGGAAAAATAGACATCTTCTTGAGGTAGCCCGTTCTCTCATGTTTTCTACTAATGTTCCTAACCATTTTTTGGGGGGAAGCCATTCTCACTGCAACCTTTCTTATCAACCGGTTGCCTAGTCGTGTCCTCACTTTTAAATCCCCTCGAGATTTCCTTCTCCAAATTCACCCTCAACTCCAAAACCTTTCCTCAAATTTACCCCTTCGGGTGTTTGGTTGTTCTTCCTTTGTTGATAACCATTTTCCTCACAAGTCCAAACTTGATCCAAAATCCATCAAGTGCATTTTTCTAGGTTATGCATCCCATAAAAAAGGGTACAAATATTATTCACCTATCACTAGAAAAATGTACACATCTATGGATGTTACATTCTTTGAAAATCATCCTTTCTTTACCAAGTCTCAAATTCAGGGGGAGAATATAAAGGAATTTGAGCCATTGGATGTTGAGCCTTATTTTGTCATTCCTACTATTCCCATCATAAATGAGGTCTTAACCCTTACCATAAGCGAGCCACCTATTTATAAGTCTAGTATTTCTGAAGCCGAAGCCCCACAAACTCGCACACCTATTGTTTATACGAGAAGAAAAGAGGCTACCATGCAAAACCAAGAATGTCAACCACCTAAATCGGATTCATCATCACTGAATTCCACTGACGAGAACATCACCGTTATGGCACCTGTAATCGATGATCTGACCCTACCAATTGCTCAGAGAAAAGATGTTAGAAGTTGCACTAGCCATCCCATTGAAAAATATGTTGCATATGGCAAATTGCTTCCTGCTTATAAAGCATTTGTGACTCAGGTAGACAGTATTCACATTCCACAAACCATTCAGGATGCACTCAAAGATCCGAAATGGAAAAAGGCAGTGGATGAAGAAATCAAAGCTCTTGAAAGCAATGGAACATGGACTCTTACAAGACTTCCTCATGGAAAGAATTCAGTTGGTTGCAAATGGATTTTCACGGTCAAATACAAATGTAATGGCAACGTGGAACGGTTTAAAGCAAGGCTTGTTGTGAAGAGTTTTACTCAATCATACGACATAGATTACCAAGAAACTTTTGCCCCTGTTGCGACATTGAATATTGTACGTGTTCCGTTGTCTCTAGCTGTGAACCAAGATTGGTCCCTTCACCAACTTGATGTCAAAAATGCATTCTTGAATGGTGATGTCGAAGAAGAAGTTTATATGCAAATTCCTCTTGGAATAGAAGACAAGTCTAATAGCAACTTGGTGTGTAAGTTAAAAAAAGTCTATATATAGATTAAAACAATCTCCACGTGCTTGGTTTGACAGATTCACTAAAACACTGATCAAAAGTGGCTATTATCAATGTCAAGCTGATCATACCTTGTTTGTGAAATCCTCAAATAACAAAACTGCAATTTTGATTGTATATATGGATGACATCATCATTACAGGGAATGATCTAAAAGAGATCCTCAACTTGAAAAAGATGCTTGCAACTGAGTTTGAAATCAAAGATCTGGAAAGCTTGAGATATTTTCTAGGCATGGAAGTGGCACGATCCAATAATGGTATTGTAATTTCTCAGAGAAAGTATATCCTAGACTTATTAAAGGAGACAGGAAATCTTGGGTGTAGACCTGCAGAAACACCCATGGATCCAAATCTAGTTTTACACCAAAGTGAAGATGTTGTTCCAGTTGTCAAGGGCATGTATCAAAGACTTGTGGGAAAGTTAATTTATCTATCGCATACCAGACCAGACATAGCATACTCTGTTAGCGTTGTTAGCCAGTATATGAACAATCCAAATGAACGTCATCTTGGAGTTGTGAACAGAATTCTGAAATACTTGAAAGGCACTCCAGGTCATGGTTTATTATTCAAAAAATCTTCAAACAAACTTGTAGAACTCTACAATGATGCTAGTTGGGCTGGAGAATTAATTGATCGAAAATCTATGACAGGCTATTGCTCATATGTTTGGGGTAACTTGGTCACTTGGAGAAGTAAAAAACAAGTCGTTGTAGCAAGAAGCAGTGTAGAAGCGGATGCGGAATATAGAGCGCTTGCTTTGAGAATATGTGAAGGAATATGGATTCAGAAACTTTTGACAAAGTTAAAAATTTATACTCAGAACTCAGTAAAAATGTTTTGTGATAGTCAATCAGCCCTCAGTATTGCAAAGAATCCTGTTCATCATGACAGAACAAAACATATAGAGATAGATCGACATTTCATATTTGAGAAGGTCAACAGTAGAATAGTGGAACTAAACTATGTTCCATCTCGTCATCAAGTTGCCGACATTCTCACCAAAGCATTACCAAGGACAAGCTTTGAAGGATTCAACTCCAAGCTTGGCTTGTATACTATATACAATCTAGCTTGAGGGGGAGTGTAGATTATTTCATTTTAAATTTATTTTTTTCCTTATTTAGATTAGATTTGATTATATCTTTATAGTTTTCCTTTTATGTATTTTTATGAGATATATATCTGATTGTATTTTGGAGATCAAGAAATAATATGAAATTAATTTTCTCCCAAAACCACAATGCTGTAGGTGTGAGGGCTTGGAGCAATTTTTATAGCAGAATTAGTATAGGTTAGATGAGGGCTTTCCAATCTAATATTAATAAAATAGAAACAGTATGATTACAGAACAATTTTTTTTGAAGAGCACTTTAACATGAGGCCGTAAAGTGAATCAAGTCACAGAAGTTATCTATAGATTTCTCTGGTTTCTTTCCAACCAAATGAGCCACAAGAAAGCTCTGACATTTTTATTGACACAACATCTAATTCCTTGTGTAAGTGTTTTATATAAAATATTGATGCACGTGTAATCATGCATTTGCACCTAACGCTGATTTTCTAGTGGGTTACTTCCTTTCTTTATGTTGGAAAGAAGTTACAGTATTTTATACTGCATATTAAAATTCATTATGAATTTGAAGAATAGTAACCTTTCCCCTGGATTATTTGCAGGTGTATACTTGATGGTGAAATGTTGGTGTGGGATAAATCTTTAAACCGATTTGCAGAGTTTGGCTCAAACCAGGAAATAGGTAGTCTAGCTTAGATTTTTTAGCTTCTATTTTGTGACAAGATGACAATCACAGATTTTAAATTTTAAATTAAGCACCTAAATCTGCATAACTAAAACTGGAAATTGACCATATATTTTTGCTTATATATACACCCTCCTTTTTCACCCCATTTGCAGCAAGGGCAGCAAAGGATGGATTTGACAGCAATCGTCAGGTCTTCTTTTAAAATCTTATAGTTTTGCTTGTTAATTAACTATAACTATTGGATAGTAGTTTGACCTGTGGTTTTTATTCTTGTCTTTCCCCTCTTCCCATTGTGCAGTTATGCTGTATCCTTTTATTTTTTTTCTGACTGTACCAAGCTTTGAGGTTCAGTTTGATTTTTTGATCAACAAAATATGTTTATAATTTATAAATTTACATCACGGAAATTGAAGTGATGATTCATAATCTTAACAAGAATGGACAGATGTTGCATTTGATGTTCTTTACGTTGGAGACACTAGTGTTATTCACAGGAGTTTGAAAGAAAGACACCAGCTTCTCAGAGATGTTGTCAAGCCTGTGAAGGGTCGATTGGAAATCTTAGTATCTAATGGTGGTCTTAATAGTGACTGTTCTGGTAAAAGACACATCAATTGATGCCCTTATTTTTGTTCTGTCTAATATGTTAGAAAGAAATCTATACTAAGTAAATAACCCTAGATCCTGTAACAAAGCCTTGTTAGCGAAATGACTTTGGCATTTTCCCCTTGAGTCGTCATCCTTGTGGTACAAGATTATTGTGAGTAAATTATGGTCCTCAACCTTCTGAGTGGTAATTGGGTGGGGTTAAAGGCACGTTCAGAAATCCGTGGAAAGATATTGTCATGGAGCTCCCCTCTTTTTTTGGTCTTGTGCATCATGTGGTTGGGGATGGGAACAATACGTACTTTTGGGAGGATAGATGGGTGGGGGATAGACCTCTCTATCTTACCTTTCCTTGTCTCTTTCAATTATCTTCCATGAAAAATCGGGTCAGTGATCGAAGTTTTGTTTCATTCAAGGAGCTCCCGATCATCTTCGTTTGAGTTCCGTCGTGCTTTGTCTAATAGGGAAACGATGAATGTCATGACTTTTCTTTCCTTGATTGAGGAGTTCGAGTTTAGGTTGGGGAGGAGAGATATTCGTTGTTGAAGCCCTAATCCTTCCGAGGGGTTCTTGTGTAAATCCTACTTTGCTTCGTTGCTGAATCTCCCTCCCCATAGTCTATCTTCTCTCTTCTGTGGAAGGTGAAAGTGCCGAAGAAGGTTAGGTTTTTTATCTGGCAAGTTCTCTATGGTAGAGTTAATACATTTGACAGGCTTTGAAGAAGGAATTCCCCTTTGTTTGGTCCCTTTTGCTGCATCTTTTGTCGGAAGGCAGAGGAAGATTTAGATTATATCCTTTGGAGCTGTCATTTTGCCGACGATAGTTGGGACCTTTTTTTTGGTTCGTTTGGGCGGCAGAGGACTAGTTATCTGGAGTTGAGGATGTTGATCGATGAGTTCCTCCTCACCGACTTTCCATGGCAAAGAAAAATTTTTGTGCAAGCTGGCATGTGTGCGCTTTTATGGAACTTATGGGGGGGAAAGAAATAATAGGGGGTTCAAGGGGATAGTTAGAAGTTCAGGTGATGTATGGTCCTTATCGAGATTCCATGCTTCCCTTTGGGTTTCAGTTACGAAATCATTTTGTAATTATCCTTCAGTTCCTATTTTATTGGATTGGAGTCCATTCCTTTAATTGGGCTCCCTTTTGTGGGCTTCTTTTTTGTATGCCCTTATATTCTATCATTTTTTCTCAATGAAAGCTGGTTTTTCTATATAAGAAAAGTTGTGCTAAATAAATAATTAAATCGGTTTTCTTGGGGCTTGGATTGTTTTACCTTATTCTATTTTTCCATTTTATTCATCTTAGAACATAGACTATTAGACTTAACCTGCAGTATCTCATCTTATATGTTCAATTCTATCCATGCGTAACAAGTAATTAATCTGGTCTGCTTAGGGTTTGGATTGTTTTATTTTTGATGGAAGAAGATGATTTCTTTATCAATACCGTTGATCCTCTTAGACCCTCTCCTAACCCATCCCCTCCTGTATTCGCCCCCATTTATCCACCTATTGCTCAACTCTACTTTACTTCTTCCCTTGACTCATAAGGATAGTTATAGACACAATCTGAATTATGAACCCTTTTTTCATGTGGGTTCCTTATTTTGTTGTATAAATGCTTAAGGACTTTACTTGTAGACTGATTAAGGTCTGTGCAATAATTTAATGGAAATAGGTCAGTGTAAATGATGCATCATACATTCATACTTATGCTGTCATGCAGGGGATCCTTCTTGGTCAATCAGAGCTTATAATGTTGATGATGTGGAAAGATTTTTTAAAAATACCATTGAAAATAGGTATTTTTTTTTTCAGTTTTGTAGCTACTACAAATAAGACATTTTACATAATGCTTGAAAGTTATTAAGTCTACTGTCTTCCAAGTTCTTATATATTTTTTAATATCCTGAGAACCAAAAATTATTATTGGAAATTCTTCCTCAGAGATGAAGGTATTGTTATTAAGGACCTGGGTTCTAAATGGGAACCTGGTGATCGGAGTGGGAAGTGGTTAAAATTAAAGCCCGAGTATGTTCGTGCTGGATCTGATTTGGATGCCCTCATCATAGGTCTTAAGTTCTCTTGGTTTTTCAGTTCGTTTGGATAAGCATAATTCTTATTTGTTTATCTAAATATTTTGTTAACTAATAATAGGAGGTTACTATGGCTCTGGACGACGGGGTGGGGAGGTTAGCTTTTCTAGTGAACAAGTGCGATTCATTTTCTTGGAAGATTAATTTGACACATATATTTATGAAGGTCGCTCAATTTTTAATGGGTCTTGCTGAGCGTCTGCCCTCAAATGCATATCCCAGACGGTAAGATTCTCATGTCATTAGCTTGCAGCTACGAAATTGTTGTGTTATTATTCTATTGAAATCCATAAGCAACTGAGGATGTAATTTCAGAAATATCTCTTTCTGACCAAAACTTTACTTTTCTTTGTTCATTATCCCTGCATGGGAATGAAAAAACTTATGTTGGAAGATATATGTATATGGTCTGAGGAACAATGTACAAGGTCAGATCAACTTTACCCCTATGCATTGCAGACTAATAGAAGGTAGCCATGGCTCAGGATGTGGAAAAATAGTTGCAAAAATTAGACTGAGGATAGGACTATAGAGGAACTTTCAAGAGACACTATGAAGCATTTACTACCATTTGGAGGAATTATGGAGAATCAAGGAAGAACTCACAATTTGGGTGACAAACAACCGCCACTTAAGATATGTGGCAGATAAAATGCAAAAATATGAAACATAAAGTGGAGGGTGATTTATTTATTTATAATTTTTTTAAACAAGAACCAAAACTTTTCATTGAAACAATAAAAAGAAACTAATGCTCAAAAGATACAAACTTCACGAAGGAGTGATAAGAAAGTAAAAACAAAGTAACAATTACAAAGAAACAATAAAAACATGCCAATTTAAAACAATATCAAGTAAAGAGAAATCAACAAATGACTTGGAAAGAGAACATAAAGAATAACTTTTTAAACAGGCTGATTCAAAAAGATCTGCCCAAGGAAGATGGGCGTCTTAATAAATTCTTTGATTTCTCTCCAACCATAATTTGATAATAATGCTGTAATTGCATTAATCCAAAGAAGGCTCTGCCTTGAAGGGAAAATAGGACCAATAAGAAGCTGCTACCATTTAAGATATTAGAAAAAACTCAATTCATGTTGAAGATAGAGAAAACCTTGAACCAACACTTCAACCAATAAGCACAACCAAAGAAGATACGAAGTAGATAATCATTCTCCATATAACAAAGAGGACAAATCGAAGGCATGAGCTCGAGAAATGGCATCTTTCTTTGATGCACATCGGAGGAATTTAAACTACCATTGGAAAAAATCCTTATCAAAATGTTAATTCTTTTGGGACTCTTGGAGGGTGAATCTGAATGAAAATATTAAGTGTTTTAGATATAGGCAAACCTATTAGATGTGTATCAATAATGATGCAAGATAGCATTTTCTATGGAGGCGCTAGATGATACAAAGTAGAGATGAATGGAATGAGAAGGGTGAATGGAACTAGGATCAGGTTTTAATCAATGATGGGGATGAAGCAGGGTCTCAGCTTGAGTCCAGAAGGAGAGTTTTCTAGAAACATGCAAAATCTGGAAGGAAATTGAGCGTTAGGTGATGTAAAATTAATACTTGTGAGCAAATCCCCTCTTTATGTTTTATTGAGAGAAACTTGGTCTTGTTCTTGAGCTTTAGTTGTTGGTAGGAAATAGGGGTGCACATTGAAACCGAACCAAACCAAAATTTTGGTTTTTGAAGTTTACGGTTTGGTTCTGTTAAAAAAACCAAATGTTGTGGTTTGGTTCGGTTTGGGGCTAAAAAAATGAACCCCAAACTGAACCGAACTGCATTGTATATATATATATATATAATAAAAACAATTAAAAAAACTACAATCTGACGCGTGAGACACATCAGTTTTCTTTTTTTATTTTCTATTATTTTTTTAAAGTAGAGTTTTCTTTTAAAACTGAGAATCGAACTGAACCAAACCAAATTTTTCGGTTCGGTTTGGTTTAAACTTTTAATTTTTTTTTTAAAATTTTTGGTTCGGTTTATGTTTGGCCTCCAACCTGAACCGAACCGAACCGAACCATACTGTGAACACCCCTAGTAGGAAAATATAGTTCTTATGTGGAAGTGAGGAAGAAAAAAGGTAAGGAAAAGAAAGAAAGAAGGCATTTTAAGAGGTTTTTCTTAACGAATGAGTAAAGTAATCTGCAGAGGGTGATGAAATTATGAGTTAGCATTCAATTTGGACTTTAAAAAGAGAATTTTATATACGCAATTGATAATCTGCCGATGAAATAAACTTAAGAGTTGAAGTGGACCTGGACAATTTTGGAAATCTTTCAATGGACTAAATGTGGGTTTGTAGTTTTTTTGAACAAGAAACAAAAATTTTCATTGACAAATGAAACGAGGGCTATTGCTTGAGGAAATAAACTCCACAAGTTAGTGAAAAAAGAACCGAACAGATACAAAAGTAACAATAAAGCAACCAAAAAAACAAGAAACTGAAGGGACACTACCATAAGAAAAAGCTAAAGAGGAAGTGAACGCAAAGGAAATAACCCAAGGAAAAACTTGAAACAAAAGAGCCTTAGAAGCCAACATTAACTCAGAAGGCTACCTCCAAACTCACAAGGGAGCAGAAATGAGGACAAAAATTAGAATCTGAACCATTGAAACCTGCATCTTTTATCCCACCACGCAAGGCAAACAATAGTTGTAATGTAATTAAACTTTCTGGATACCGCAATTAAAGCAAATGGATTCAATGAATTGCCACCAAAATTAATTAAATATCTTGATATAAGTTACAACTAGACAAAAATTTTATATAGAAAATCCAGACATTACAATTCTGGTCTTGTGGCAATTTTTGAATATGAGATTAGTCTCAAAAGATGAAATAGGCTTTGATTATTACTGAGTTAGAGTTAATCATTTACTATGTTTCAAAATATCTTTTCTAAAATCAGTTCATTAGCATGTGGTGCTGAATAACGGGTTCTTTAAATTGCAGATTTATTTCCTTCTGCAGAGTAGGAACTGGACTTACTGATGAGGAGTTAGATGCAGTTGTAAACAAACTGAAGCCGTATTTTAGGTATGAATTAGGAAACGTATGTTCTGATCACCCAAGTATGCTGCTTGAATTGATAGGTCATAACCATCCAAAATTTATTGGGTTTTGTGATTCCTATCTCATGGGAAACTATGTATTTTTCTCATTTTAACTTCTCTGTATTCTACACTTAGTTCATGTTTCAAAACAATTCTTATTCATTTTGCATATAAATTTTATTGGGAAGAAATTATATTTTGTGGTTTTTTAGGAGAAAATTGATTATTATTCACTAGCCTCCAAAAGACAAATATATAAAGAGTACAAAAATACATAAAAGGAAAAAACATCAAGATAGAATAGAATTTAATCTAAATAAGGGAAAAATAAAATTGAATGAAATAATCTACACTCCCCCTCAAGCTGGATTGTATATAGTATACAAGCCAAGCTTGGAGTTGAATTCTTCAAAGCTTGTCCTTGGTAATGCTTTGGTGAGAATGTCAGCAACTTGATGACGAGATGGAACATAGTTTAGTTCCACTATTCTATTGTTGACCTTCTCAAATATGAAATGTCGATCTATCTCTATGTGCTTTGTTCTGTCATGATGAACAGGATTCTTTGCAATACTGATGGCTGATTGACTATCACAAAACATTTTAACTGTGTTCTGAGTATCAATTTTCAGTTCTGTCAAAAGTTTCTGAATCCATATCCCTTCACATATTCCCAAAGCAAGAGCTCTGTATTCCGCTTCTGCACTGCTTCTTGCAATAACGGCTTGTTTTTTACTTCTCCAAGTAACCAAGTTACCCCAAACATAAGAACAATAGCCTGTCGTAGATTTTCGGTCAGTTAATTCTCCAGCCCAACTAGCATCAGTATAGAGTTCTACCATTCTGTTTGAAGATTTTTTGAATAATAAACCATGACCTGCGGTGCCTTTCAAGTATTTCAAAATTCTGTTCACCACTCCCAAATGACGTTCATTTGGATTGTTCATATATTGGCTAACAATGCTAACAGAGTATGCAATGTCTGGTCTGGTATGCGACAAATAAATTAACTTTCCCACAAGTCTTTGATACATGCCTTTATCAACTGGAATAACTTCTTCACTTTGGTGTAAAGTTAGATTTGGATCCATGGGTGTTTCTGCAGGTATACACCCAAGATTTCCTGTTTCCTTTAATAGATCTAGGATATACTTTCTCTGAGAAATTATAATACCACTATTGGATCGTGCCACTTCCATGCCTAGAAAATATCTCAAACTTCCCAGATCTTTGATTTCAAACTCAGTTGCAAGCATCCTTTTTAGGTTGAGAATCTCTTCTATATCATTCCCTGTAATGATGATGTCATCCACATATACAATCAAAATTGCAGTTTTGTTATTTGAGGATTTCACAAACAAGGTATGATCAGCTTGGCATTGATAATAGCCGCTTTTAATCAGAGTTTTAGTAAATCTATCAAACCAAGCACGTGGAGATTGTTTCAATCCATATAGAGACTTTCTCAACTTACACACCAAGTTACTATTAGACTTGTCTTCCATTCCAGGAGGAATTGTCATATAAACTTCTTCTTCGAGATCACCATTCAAGAATGCATTTTTAACATCAAGTTGGTGAAGTGGCCAATCCTGGTTCACAGCTAGAGACAGTAGAACACGCACAGTATTTAATTTTGCAACAGGGGCAAAAGTTTCTTGGTAATCTATACCGTATGACTGAGTGAAGCCCTTCGCAACAAGTCTGGCTTTAAACCGTTCCACATTGCCATCAGATTTGTATTTAACCGTGAAAACCCATTTGCAACCAACTGGGTTCTTTCCATGAGGAAGTTGGGTAAGAGTCCACGTCCCATTGCTTTCAAGAGCTCTAATTTCTTCATCCACTGCCTTTTTCCATTTCGGATCTTTGAGTGCATCATGAATGGTTTGTGGAATTTGAATACTGTCCAGCTGAGTGATAAATGCTTTATAAGTAGGAAGCAATTTTCCATATGCAACATATTTTTCAATGGGATGGCTAGTGCAACTTCTAACACCTTTTCTCTGAGCAATTGGTAGGGTTAGATCATCAATCACAGGTGCCATAAATGTGATTTTCTCATCAGTGGAATTCAGCGATGATGAATTTGGTTCAGGTGGTTGACATTCTTGGTTTTGCAAGGTAGCCTCTTTCCGTCTTGTATAAACAATAGGCGTGCGATTTTGTGGTACTTCAGGAATATTAGACTCAGAAATAGGTGGTACATCTATGGTAGGGGCTAAGGTCTCATTAGTGGTAGAAATAGTAGGAATGATAGAAATAGGCTCAACATTTAGAGGCTCAAATTCCCTCATATCCTCCCCCTGAATTTGGGACTTGATAAAGAAAGGATGATTTTCAAAGAATGTGACATCCATGGATGTGTACATTTTTCTAGTGATAGGTGAATAACATTTGTATCCCTTTTTGTGGGATGCATAACCTAGAAAAATGCATTTGATGGATTTTGGATCAAGTTTAGACTGGTGAGGAGAATGGTTATGAACAAAGGAAGAACAACCAAACACCCGAAGAGGTAAGTGTGAAGAAAGATTTTGGAATTGGGGATGAATTTGGAGGAGGACATCTCGAGGGGATTTGAAGGTGAGAACACGACTAGGCAATCGGTTGATAAGAAAGGTCGCAGTAAGGATGGCTTCCCCCCAAAAGTGTTTAGGAACATTAGTAGAAAACATGAGAGAACGGGGTACCTCAAGAAGGTGTCTATTTTTCCGTTCAACAATCCCATTTTGTTGAGGAGTGTCCA
This sequence comes from Luffa aegyptiaca, assembly GCA_017139565.1. Classification (NCBI taxonomy): domain Eukaryota; kingdom Viridiplantae; phylum Streptophyta; class Magnoliopsida; order Cucurbitales; family Cucurbitaceae; genus Luffa; species Luffa aegyptiaca. Next base: position 41,374,168 of record CM029402.1, on the reverse strand, counting down.
CACATGAACTAGTATGGACGATACCATGAGACGATAGATATGGACCAAGAGTCGAATTGAAATAGTCTCGAGCATTGTCTGTTCTAAAAACTTGAATTTTACTTCCAAATTGAGTAGAGATCATTGCATGAAAAGAACGAAAAAGATTGGAAGTTTCAGATTTGTCCTTCATTAGGAAGGTCCAAGTCATCCTGGTATGGTCATCAATAAAGGTGAGAAACCATCGTGCTCCCAATATATTGTTCACCCTAGAAGGTCCCCAAATATCACTATGAATAAGTGAAAATGGTTTTGAAGATTTATAAGACACACTAGGATAAACATTTCTGGTGTGTTTAGAGAATTGACAAGTTTCACACTGAAAAAAGCTTGGTTTTTTATTGATAAATAAATCAGGAAACAACTTTTCGAGGTACATGAAATTTGGATGACCAAGGCGAAAATGCCATAACATAACTTGACTTTCAGTTGACAAAGACTCTGACTGGGAAACAAAACTAACAGACTGAGAACAAGACTTAGAATTAGGACTGAAGACGGAACGAGAAGGCCACTGTTCTTGAAGAAGATAGAGGTCACCATGTTGCTTAGCACTGCCAATCACCTTCCCCGAATCCACCTCCTGAAATACACACAGAGTTGAAAAAAATTTAGAAGTGCAGTTTGAATCACCAGTAAGTTTGCTAACTGAAATCAAATTGAAGTTCAACTTAGGAACATAAAGCACATTAGAGAGAACGAGATCATTTGTCAATTTTATTGACCCTGTTCCTGTAACTTCAGAGAGAGATCCATCTGCTATTCGAACAGATGAATAGCCAGGTTGAGATTTGAACTGGTGGAATAAAGAAATATCACCGGTCATATGATCTGATGCTCCTGAATCCACAATCCAAGGTTTAGTCTTGTTATGCTGCACTGAAAAACAAGAAAAAACAGTACCTTGATAAGCAAGATTGCTAGAAGGTTTTTCAACCGAAGCTGATGGTGTAGATGTTGAGAAAGAGAGATGGCCAATCATTTGCTGCAACACTTCCAATTGTTCCTTCGAAAAAACAGCAGAAGTAGTTGGTTGTGGAGAAGGAGAAGTAACAACATGAGCATGATTATCTACTGTCACTTTCTTTGTTGGTTTCCAATCTGCTGGTTTGCCATGAATTTTCCAACAAGTATCTCGTACATGTCCCACTCTCTTGCAATGATCACACCAAGGACGATTGCCTTTCTTGGATTGCCTATCTTGAGATGAACTGTGAGTCAACATGGCTGAAACCTCTGGTCCAATAGATGATCCGATCTCAGGCATCATTAAGTGTTTTCTACTCTCCTCACGTCGTACTTCAGCAAATGCTTCTCTAAGAGAGGGTAGATCTCTTGATCCCATTATTCTTCCCCGTACGTCATCTAGCTCTTTGTTAAGCCCTAGAAGGAACCTCAATATTCTCTTTTTCTCAACTATCTTCTTGTAAAGGGCCATGTCTTCTCCACACTTCCATTCATAAGTTTCGTACATATCCAACTGTTGCCAATTGCGAACAAGAAGATTAAAATACTGAGTGACATTAAGGTCGCCTTGACGTAAATCATACAACCGAGTTTCAATGGCCAGTAGAGCAGACGAATTCTCAGAGCTAGAGTAGGTGTCACGGGCAGCATCCCATATCTCTTTTGCCGTTTTGAACAATAGAAAATTCTCTCCAACATCTGTAGTCATAGAATTAAGTAGCCAAGACATGACTAAATGATCATCGGTTTTCCATGATCGAAATTTCGGATCTTTAGCATCTGGTGCAGGAGTATCACCAGTTAGATGACCATCTTTGCCTCGCCCACATATATATATGAAAACTGATTGATTCCATTGAAGAAAATTATGACCTTGAAGTTTATGATTAGTCACAATTTGATGAGAGGAATCGTGAGGTTGAGATGAGTTTTCATAACTAACACTTGCCAATCCATGTTTTGCCATTTGCCTCTGAAAATTTTTAAGAAACAAACAAATAGCTCACTGCTTCACACTACTAGGTTACCAAGAACAACAAAATCAGCTATGATTTTCAAAGCCACAAATAACATAGGCAGAGGACCGGCGGCGGCGGCTGAGCGGCGGCGGCAGACAACTAAAACCACGACCCACGAACCAAAGACACCCACAGACGGTGATGAACGAAGGCAGACGCGCAATTGAGGAGCAAACGCGAATGGCTGAAGCGAACCGACGAAGAACCGGCGTGGGAGAACTCGCGAACGAACGAAGAACGGCGGAGACGAACGAACGAACCAGCAAACGGCGGTGGGAGAGGTTGCCGGTGAATGGGTCGTCGGGAGGTGGGCTTGCCGGTGAATGGGTCGTCGGGAGGTTGGCTCGCCGGTGAATGGGTCGACGGGAGGAAGACTTGCCGGAGGAATTAGGGTTTTGACGGCTAGGGTTTTATTTTAGGGTTTTGCTCTGATACCATGTGGTTTTTTAGGAGAAAATTGATTATTATTCACTAGCCTCCAAAAGACAAATATATAAAGAGTACAAAAATACATAAAAGGAAAAAACATCAAGATGGAATAGAATTTAATCTAAATAAGGGAAAAATAAAATTGAATGAAATAATCTACATATTTCAATTTAACTCATATTGCTGTGGGAAAATATAGTGCATCCAAAAATCAATTGGATGGTACTTCTGTAGTTCAGATGTCACTTTTTTGGTAATCTGAAAGATCAGGCATCGGAATTCATATTTTAGGAGCAGATGCCCAAACAATCCCTAGCTAATGGAATGAAGAGAGGGGAATGGGCTGAGGGATTGTACGCTACAAGCCTGCAAATATTTAGGATGTGTATGGGAAGTTGGTGAGAAGGAAGAACTGGTAAACAGTGAGGACTAAGTAACATTGCCAAATTGGATCTGAAGATTCTGAACCCAAATATGAATGGCCAATAACTCCGTCGAACAAAGACTATGTAAGGTATCTCCTTACAACGTATTGATATTCAGAGGAAGAAAATAGTCCTAAGGCTTTACAAAACCTCCCAGCCAATTCGAGAGGACAGGTAAGCTCTCCCTTCCTCACACTACAACCAGAATAAAAGAATGAAAATGAGAAGAGAAAATCCTACCAACTATATACTCCCTCACTCCCCTGCCTAACAGCTTTCACAGACCACACACCCACATTACGGGTTGAAAACAATACTAACAAATCATCAGAGCCTTTCCTTTCCGACCCTTTCTCTCATAATATTTGATAATTGGAGGCCTAACAGATTATTTACATAACGTAAGTTGAAAATGATACTATCAAATCATTTTAGATAAGACCAAAATATCCAAATACAACATTCTTAAGTCAGAAAAACCCGGATCAAAAATAATTCTTGTGAAATACAGAGCATGCCTTGTAATGGGCTCAAATGGTTTCAGCTTCATATTGGAGTTCAGCCTCAAAACAACATTAAGCTTTGCAATCATAGGTTTAACTGTGGTTCTTGCTTGTTGCTGAACACAAATTGATAGACACTTATTTATTTATTTATTATAATATATGATAATGATAGACACTCTTAACCGGTTGTTTTTAAGCTACAATATTCTGATATATCTTTTGAAGTACTTGCTGTCTCTTTTCAGGAAAAGTGAATATCCAAAGAAGACTGCACCGAGTTTTTACCAAGTTACGAATAATTCGAAAGAAAGGCCAGATGTTTGGGTTGAAAGCCCAGAGAAGTTAACATTCTTATAATTTTTCTGTCATACTCGTAAAGCTTTTGATGGTATTAGACAGACTGTAATCTTTTTTGCCTCGATTTTCTTCAATTTTGCAGATCAATCATTCTTTCTATTACCAGTGACATACGAACTATAAAATCTGAGGTGTGTTTTTCAATTACAATTTCTAATTTTTCTACTTATCTAGATATGTTATTATTCTTCAGGAATCAATGGGACTGTAGCTTTAAATATCTACTTAATGGCCAGGTTCTATTTAATATCATATGGAACTGTAGCTTTAAATATCTACTTAATGAGCCGGTTCTATTTATTTATGTTGTTCTAGGTCTTTGCAGCACCATATAGCCTAAGATTTCCACGTATAGACCGTGTTCGATATGACAAACCTTGGCATGAATGTCTTGATGTTCAATGTAAGAGATACTCTTTTTGAATGCTCTTGCTAATAAATTTAATTTAATCTTGATAAATAACCAACCTACTGTTAAAATTGTAGTACCATCCTCCAATCGTCTTCCTTTATCCACCTCATCATTATATTACTGAAGTAAGTTTTATTGGGAAATTACATTTATAGCTGCTTTTTCTTATAAGTTTTATGGTTGTAAGTTTTATAGGGAAATTACATTTATAGCTGCTTTTTCTTTTAGAAAACAACAACGTATCAGTATAACAAGAGAATAGGACAATTGATCCTCTATCTGAAATGAGAAATAAAAAACTTATAAGAAAGATCCATTTAGTACATTGAAGCCAAAAACACGAAATCTAATGATATATTCATTGTTCAGTATGCCTAACAAGGTAGCCAATATGTTGGAAAGAATCTTCAGGAATTTCCTTTGGAAAGATAGTCAGCACCTTATTAGGTGGAGCACCATTACATGCCCAATGAAGCAAGGTGGCCTTGGATTGCATTCCATGAGAGACAAGACAAGAACAAGGCTCTCCTTGCTAAATGGATTTGGAGGTTTAACTAACCATGAGAAGGGAGCATTAGGGAGGAAACTTATCAATGAAAAATATGGATCCTCCTCTTATTTGAATTGGGCATCTCTTGCCAAAACCAAAGGCCGATGGAAAGCCATTGTCAAACACCAAGAGCTTATTACTAGTAGAATTTGTCACCAAGGGGGGATGGAGCATCTATACGCTTTTGGTTTGACCCTTGGGTAACAAACCCCTCTTTGGCCACCCGCTTCCCCTATTGCACAGGCTCTCGTTGCAAAATTACCATGGTGAAAGAAGTGTGGAACCAGAGTTGTTCTTTTTGGGACCTATAGTTTGGTAGACATTTGAAGGATGACGAAGCTTCTGAATGGATTGACATGAATTATATCCTTGAATCCATTGTCCTCTCTCAAACCGAAGACTCGTGGAAATGGCTTTTTAGCTCCAACGACCTCTTCTCCACTAAATCTTTGATGGCCAATATGGGGATCGGGCTATTTGGAGAGGTAAATACCCAAGGAAGATCAAATTCTTCCTTTGGGAATGGGCACATAGAGCCATTAGTACCAAAGATAATTTATAGAGACACATGCCTACTTTGGCCCTATCCCCGAGTTGGTGTTCATTGTGCAAGCAAAACGACAAAACTCTAGACCACCTATTTATCCATTGTGCCTATGCTTGGAGGTTCTGGACCAAAATCCTTTCTGCCTTTGGATGGAATTTGGTCTTCACATGGGTTATCAAGAGCACTCTTCACTCCATCTTGCTGGGCCATCTTTTTAAAGATGTCAAAGCTGTTTTATGGATGCACATCACTAGAGCATTTTTCTGGGTTCTATGGAAGAAAAGAAATCATAGGGTTTTTAGGGATAAAGAACTTCCCTTTTATGAGCTCTTTGATATTGTCATTTATCATGCTATTTCTTGGTGTAAACCTCTAGTATCTTTGCTTCATATTCATATGCTTCCCTTTTAACCAATTGGGAGAGCCTTTTGTAATCATCATGGATTATATATCCTTTTTGTAAATTTCATATATAAAATTATTTCTTATCAAAAAAAAAAAAAAAAAAGAAAAGAAAAAAAATCACTGGCCAATGAAAAATTTAAAAAGGAGCAATCTTATCTCAAGTAACTTTCTATTCATCATTTCATGAATGTTCTGAAGAATGAAAACACATATAAGATACAATTTTAGAACTGTACAGAATAATATATTCATTGAAGAAAACATATACAAAAATGTACAGACAAGTTCTTCATGGTACCATTGGATGGATAGAAGCAGTATCTTTTCTGTTTTCATTCTTAAGAACTTGTCAGGAACCATAGAACAAAAACTGAAACTTGAAGGAGAATAGAAAGACGAAGTGTACTGCTATTATGATCTGCGGCAATACCCATAAAATTGTTGAGGAACCTGAATATGAATTTCGGATTGATTATTGGAGTTGACCTTTAGGCACAAAATTTCAGCATCTACGGTTCAAAGAGTAATTTTGGATTAAACTCGAGTCGAAATTTTACCAAATCAGTTTCACCCTAGGAAGCACGGGCATTTCATTTTGTATGAAGTGTTCGTGTTAGACACGGATATGATTCGACCTTTTTTTTTTTTTTTTTTCTTCTTTTTCTTTTTCTTTTTCGGACACGTTTTGGACACGCCCTCAAATGAAAAATAGCAGTGGTGGACGTAAAAAACTTAGCTGGTTGAAGAAGAAAGGATTAAAAATAAAAATAGAAAATAAAGTAAAAAAAGAGGAAAATGAAAAGACATGATGACACAAGTACATTCTTTAAAAACCAAATCTTGAGAATATAATAAATAAAATAAAGAAGGAAAATGAAAAGACATGTTGACAGAAGGATATTCTTGAAAAACCAAATCTTGAAAATATAATAAATAAAATATTATTTAAAAGGGACAAATACACTTTTGGTCCCTGAGGTTTGAGTTAGGTTTCCTTTTGGTCCCTGAGTTTTCAAACTCAACAATTTAGTCCCTGAGGTTTGGTTTTAGTTTCATTTTAGTCCCTCCATCTATTTTTCCGTTAAAAGCTAACGGTTTTCTGATGTGGCATCTATTTTTATTTAAAAAATATATTTTCTTAATTTTTAAAATAAAAAAATATTAAAACAAAAAAGTATTATTTATATATATATTTGTATTTATTTCTTTTCTTCTCTCTCTTCTCCTATTCCATCTTCTTCTTTTCGACAAAACCACCCCCACCACCAGTGCTGGCGGCCGGCGACAACATTTTTTTTTTTTTTTTCTTCTTCTTCTTCTTCTACTCCAACATTTATTTTCTTTTTCTTTTTTAAAAAATGAAACAAGGGAGGAGACCATCTCGTTCCGCCGCCGCCTGCATACCCCTCCACGAACGCCGCCTTTGCGCCGCCGCTTGCATACCCACGAAGACCCACGTTTTCTTCTTGTTCTGCCTCCTCGCGTGCAAAGAAAACGAAGGGGAAATCCCCTTTGTTTCAGACCGATTTCGAGAGAAAGAGAGGGAGATGGCGAGCAGACCCAAGGGCGGCGGCGCGAGGACAGAGCAGCGGCGGATGGCAGAACGCTGGTTCGACGAGAGAGAGATGTGGTGCTCACCATGCCGTGGATCTGCGAGAGAGAGATCTGGTGCTCATCATGCCGTGGATCTGCGAGAGAGAGATCTGGTGCTCACCGTGACGGGAGAGAGAGATCTGGTGCGGCGTGGATCTGCGAGAGAGAGAGATTGAGAGCTGGTTCGACGAGAGAGAGAGAGATTCGAAGAAAAAACCATTGGAGGAAAGAGATGAGAGTGTTGAAGAAGGGAAAAGAAAAGAGAGAGAGGAAAAAAAAAAAAAAGGTCGCCGGCCGCTGGCTGCCGACCATGTGTTGAAGAAGAAGACCACCCTTTGTTGAAGAAGAAGAAGGAAGGAGGAAGGAAGAGAGAAAATGAAATAAAAAAAAAGTTAAAAATAATAATATTTTATTATTTTAATATATTTTTAATTAAAAAAATTTAAAAATAATTTTTCAAATAAAAAAATAGCGCCACGTCATCCACCCGTTAGTTTTTAACGGAAAAATGGATGGAGGAGCCAAAATGAAACTAAAACCAACCTCAGGGACTAAATTGTTGAGTTTGAAAACTCAGGGACCAAAATGAAACCTAATCCAAACCTCAGGGACTAAAAGTGTATTTTTCCCTATTTAAAATAATGTTTCCTTCTCTCATACACATTTATTTGTTTTTTTATTTTGTTTGTTCACCTCTTATTGATGTCAGATCACACTTCTTTTTTATTTTTTAGTTCATTTCATTTTTTTTCTTTGGAACTATTATCATTAATGGTTTTAATTTTTATTCTTTGGAACTATTAAATTATTAATGAAGCACATATTGTTTTGATATGTTAAATTTGTATGGTTGATTTATTTAGAAGTATTATTATGACAATATATATACATATAATATATATATATATATATATATATATATATAAAGAAAAATTAATAACGTGTCCCCAACGTGTCGTGTCCTATATTTTTAGGAATTGGCGTGTCGTCGTGTCCTATATTTTTAGGAATTGGCGTGTCGTCGTGTCCGTGTTGTATCGCTAATGTGTCGCGTGTCCATGTCCGTGCTTCTTAGATTTCACCTAAGACCAATTTTCTACCCAAATGTTTGCTCATAAGCATCCAAAAATTCAGGGGCAATTGATTGAAAGTAGGCGAAATTGGAAAGATACCAATTTCCACTTGAGTTTTGTTAAGGATCCCGTGTTGGAAAGATGAGGAGACCTCACAATCTTTAAAAGATACATACGTTACTCCTCTCATTGCCAATTGGTTTTGAGATGGAACCCCATATTATCTAATATTAAAGTTCCTAATCCCCAAATAAGTATTCGGTCCAAGAAAAATAAAGGGGGATCCGATCCAAAAATGGTGAAACCAAAGAGGCACCATCTTGGAGGGGCGTGTTAGGATCCCACATTGGAAAGATGAGGAGATTTCACAATCTTTAAAAGATACCTGAGTTATTCCTCTTATTGCCAATTGGCTTTGAGATGGAACCCATGTTATCTAATAAGTTCAAGCTGAACTTCAAGACCCAATCGATGTGAAAGAAACTTGAAGCCTTCCAAAGGAGTGTTTAAAGAAGAAACTAGTGAAATTTTAGAAGTCCTATTCACTATCACAATTCACATTCGCATAAGATTGATAATATTTGCGAGCCAGAAAGTATTTAGAAGGATTCCATAAATCAAGAACGTATAATTGAAGACAAATTTGAGACAAAATCAATCAAGAATCAACATGTAATTAAACCCATACACTCTTGCATTGTGTTTTACTTTGAAATGGCCAAATCCATTTGATGAACATCAATTTGCAATAATTTGAAACTTGTATTGTTCAAGAAAGCATTTAGAAAAAGACGAAATTGGAAGAATTATCAATAGGAGACATTTCTATTAGCCAGCAGAGGACTTAAAATCTCTTGATAGTTGAAGAATTCGTTTCATAATTATGGAGGCTTTATTGATCAGATCTTGGAATCAAGAACCTGTTAATGTTGAATTAACTGATAAAGTACAAGTTTTTGGTGAATATACGGGAGCACCAGACAATGACTGAACTCATGAAAGTAGAAGATTTCCATTGGTTTCTTGAATATTTTGACGATGGTAATGATAGAGCAGTGCCAAAAACTGTAGAGGAATTCTTTTTGGCATTGATGTAGTGAGTTAGTTTAATAGTTCTAATTAAATTCTTTTGTAGTTTTTTTAAATATTTAGTTTGTTGTTAAATCCTTTATAAATAGAGGGTTAGTCTCTTGTATTAAACACTTCTGAATCATAATAAAATCCTTTGGGTTAGATTTCTTGGAGAATTCTCTCCTTGTCATTCCAACGGTAGTGTTATGTGGTCTCATCAATGTGCCTCCTACATCACAGGCATTGATGAATGTGGTATACAGTTTTTATTTTATGTTTTTTCCTTTTTAAAAGTTTTCTAGGAGGCTATTCGCGGAAGTTGAGGACATACAAATGAATGGAAATTGACTTGAAAAAATCTGTGCAAGAATTTGTGGTCACTTGTGAGACTTGCGAGCACCAAAAGTATCAGTTTTTAACCTCAGCTGGCTTGTTGCAACCATTGCCCGTTACCTAACATGGCTTGGGATGATATCTCCATGCATTTTGTGGAGTCTCACCAGCACCAGTTTGGAGGACTAAAATACCACATTTGTTGTGGTGAACCGTAATATGCTCACTTCTTGACCTCATTCGCAGCATCCGTACTGATTTGTTCTCCAAAGACATCCATTTGCATGAGTCTTATATCCAAGTTTCTTATCCCCAAAAAACAAAAAAAAAAAAATCTTGAAGTCCATCTATTCTCCTTAATAGACCTTACCACCTCAATAGGTGATGTAGGATCTATTAAAGATCTTTTACTTTATTTACTGTGTATGGTTCTATCAAAAGCAAGGGCAAGATTAATCACAATCTGATCAACCTTATGTGGAAGCACAACAGCCCCAAAAAAGTGAAGGTTTTCTTATGGTCGGTAGCTTTTCGTAGCATAAATACGGATGAGAAAGTCCAAAGGAAGTTTCAACACTGGGCTCTTTCTCCTTCAGGATGCAGAATGTGCTTAAAAGAGAGGGAAGACCTAGACCATTTGTTCATCCACTGTGAATTTGCTGGAAAAGCAGGGGACTTCATTGCTATACAGTTGGGTATCTCTTTTTGTTTGCCTAAAACGGTGGATGAGTGGTTAGAAAAGGGCCTCAGCGCCTGGAATTTGCCTAAGAAAGCTAGAGTGGTGGCCAGCTGTGCTTTTAGAGCTACTATTTGGGGTATTTGGAAGGAAAGGAATTCTAGATCGTTTGAAGACTAGTCCTCTAGTTTCGATTCTTTTTGTATTTTTGTACAAAATACAGCCTCTTGGTGGATTTCTCTCAACAAGAATTTTTGTAATTATAGCTTAGTGATGATTGTCAATGATTGGAAGGCCCTTTTGAGATAGAGTCAGGGCAGGGGTTCCCTCATCCCCTGGCCCTTTTGCTGTCTTAATGAAATCTATCTCTTGATGTTTCTTATCAAAAAAAAAAAAAAAAAAAAAAATTTACTGTGTATGGTAAATCATTTACCTTTTCATTTATTTAAAGCTTTTACCTTATAGTAAAAGGCTTTCGTTGCTGTAAATTAGTTAGTTAGAGTTAGTTATTTTCCAGCCTATATATATATGGCTGTGATATTATATTTTCAGCATAAAATGAATAATAAGATTTGAGGTTTTTATTACATGTGTGCATCAGTAGGTATTTTTAATAAATAAAAAATTCTTGAGTGACACACTGCCAACCGGCTATCCAAAAAGTCTGAAGAACAATTAACCTAATAAAGTAACAAAGCAAATTGGTGAAGGGAGCAAGAAGCAACCGAAAAAGGAGAAGCTAGAGAGGAAAAAAACAATGTAAATAGAGTGTGAGGTCAAGTAATGTTGAGACGAAGAGAGATATAACTGTAAAACTATGAAGCTTTCCTCTTGCCGCCTTTAGAAACCATCTAACTAAGACTCTAAAATAATATATTTGTATTATGTACTCATGCTTCTCTTATATTATATGATTAAGGATTGTTGGTGACTACATCTGACAGTGTTGTCTGTCTGGTGACTACACCTGACAGTGTTGTCTGTTTGGTGACTACACTGGAAATTATTTATCTTTGTAATTTGCAATTGCTTAAAAAAAGGAAACGGAGATTTTACTAGATGAAGTGGTCATACATCCCCCTTTTTTTGTGTTGGAAACAGAAATTTTACTTGGATGTAGAAATGGTGATACACCTTTCGATGTATGGGTAGAAGCAGAAATATGTCCTGATCTTACTTTGGAATGTAAACACAGATTTGTAATTAAGTCTTCCATGCAAATTGCCCAATCTCAAATAATCAAAACAATCATGTTTCTTCCGGTCCAAATATAATGTTAGTCCCAAACTTTTACAATCAGTTCTTGTTAGTTTTTTTTTAACTACTTTTAAATTTATGTTCCTTTATTGCAGCTTTTGTAGAGCTGGTTCATTCAAGTAATGGTACCACACAAAGGGGTGCAAATGATAGTGGCTGGCAAGATAGTAAACGGAAGTACATTAAGTCAACTGGAAAGGGAAGGAAAAAGAGCGTTTCTGTTGTTCCTTCTCATTTACTTCAGACTGATATTTCAGGCATTAAAGAGGACTCCTTGATTTTCTCAAATATGTTATTCTGTATCCTAAAATTTAAATTAGTTTTGAATTCATCTCTCTTAGTTGAATTGTAGCATCATTATCCTTTTAAACATTGGTATTATGGACCGTACGTTCAGTTATAGAGTTGCATGATGGGATGTTGAAGAGGAAATAAACAAACTACTTGAGACCATTGTGTTTTGTTTTGTAGAAAATATTTAGCGGCAGTGAAAGATAATGAAACATGGTAAGAAGCTTTTGTGATGTAAATGATGTTTGCTTGTGAACTTGCGTTCTTTTGACATGTTTGAAGATATGTTGAACCTTGACATATGCAGACATTGTTAATGTGCCTCCAACCCATTCTCTCGATTCCTTGCACAAATTGATAGTGGAGAATGGGGGTAAATTCTCTATGAATTTGAATAATTCTGTTACACACTCTGTTGCAGCTGATAGCAAAGGTCTCTCTCTTTCTGTCTGATTTCAAATGCTTATCACACATCCATCTCTACATGATTGTGCACTCACATTTTTACACATGGTGTGCTTTTACAACTAATTAATTAGTAAAGAAAATTAGCAGGCATCAAATATGAGGCTGCCAAACGTCATGGAGATGTTATTCATTGTTCTTGGGTATTGGAATGTTGCTCCCTGAAGAAACTGCTTCCTCTACAGCCGAAGTTAGTAATGCCACATTATTCATCAACTTTTTTGGAAAATCCTCCGTTTGTAAATTGTGTAATACAATATTTGAACTTCATGCTTTTCTAGACATTTTCTCTTTCTCTCTGGCCACTCAAAGAAAAAACTGGAGGAGGAAATTGATGAATTTTCTGATTCGTACTTCTGGGATCTTGAACTTGCAGACCTGAAACAGGTACACCTAACAAAGATCATATCTAGTCCTTTTTCTACTTCCAAATGCAGGATAACCTAAGGGATTACACGTTCTTTTTTAAGATCTCTCTCTCTCTCTCTCTCTCTCTCTCACACACACTTAAAATATAGACCTAACTTTCTTTCCTGTCAGCTATTAAGCAACGTTAATAGATCAGAAGATGTGAAAGCTATTGACTACTACAGGGGAAAATATTGTCCAAAACGTGAATGGTGTATATTTGTTGGGTGCCAAATTTATTTCCTTCCATTAAGACCATCTTTGTAAGTTCTCTGTATCCAGTATGTCTAAAATTAACTGATTGAACTATTAGTTTTGACATTATATTGATCATAGTGTTGGGGTTCCATGATAACTTTCTCTTGTAGGAAATCTGATTGGGACGTTCTTTTGGAGCTTTTAATAAGGAGGTTGAAGGTTGAAGTTTCCTTCAGAGGTGGAGAAGTCAGTGATAACTGTGTTTCTGCTACCCATATTGTAGTCTTCTGTATGCCTGGATCGCCCATGGGGTATGAAACAGTGTTGAAACGGTAACAACTGTTATTCTGAATGTCTTTTGTGTCTTGATTAAGTTATTAGATGCTATTATTAGATGTAGCAGCCGGCCACTCTTAGATGCTATACCCTTTTTCTCTTCGTCTGATGGTGTGTTAAAATGACAAATTACTTTGGATACTCATGGAACTCTATGCGACACAGTTGTATACATTCAATGTGTGAAAGTTTCTAGTGACGTAAACTCATTTGAAACAAAAGGCATAAAAGGTGCCCTTGTTTTCTAACAATTGTAGCATTTTGACATCAACGGTTATTGTGCAGCTGTACTGAGCAAGAATAAAGTCTGTTATTCAATTGAACAACCTGATATTAATTAAAGTGTGGTTTCTTATTGTTTCAAAAAAAAAAAAAAGTGTGGTTTTAGAGAGGGACAGTGAAAAAAAAAAAAAAAAAGAACAACCTGTTCATATCCTCAAAATACATTTCCTTTATAGGGGTTTTGTGGTATGTGAAGTCAATATGGTTTCTTTACATTACTTTTTGATAATCCATATCTTGGATCCTCATATATGATACAACATTTTTCTCCCTCGATCTTATGGCAATCAAAACATTCTTGAGCCTAGTTCACAGTTTTCAATTTTAGAACTTGATTATCTTTAAAAGTTGATGGCTTTATTTCTTGCTTGAGCTCATGACTGATTCTTTACCTATCTTTTACAGCTGCAATGAAGCAGAGAAACATGTCATGTTGAAAGATAAGATTCATATCGTTGCACATCAGTGGTTGGAAGACTGTATGGAGAGGGCCCAAAGGTTGCAAGAAGATGCTTATAGCTTGAATCCTAATAGGGAAAAGTTGACTGAAAAGTTGTAAGTTCAAACACAAGAACTTGAGATAATGTTTTGTGCATTTCAAGTATTAAAATTTTACAAACGTAGAATACACACAATATCAGGGTTAATGAGAAACAAAGGGTACAGTTTTTCTCTTTTTTTGGCACTCAAAGATAAAGCCTCTAGTTCTCATTCGAACACATTACATAAGGGCATGTTAGGGGCAACTATATTGTTCGCTATCAAATTTAAAAATGGAAATTGGCATGTCTTAACCAAGATAAGTTTCTTGTATCTGTAGCGCGCATTCTGCATAAATAGATGCTTATCTAGCATGCATGCCATTTTATTTTTCCAGATATGAGATAAAGGTTTGGAAACTGTTATTGACATAATGTGTTTGTTTGACTGACTGATGTTTCCATTCATTAAATTAAAGTAAATGAGTTTGTCATTGGGTTTTAAAGGGACATTCCTCTAAAAATTGAATATCCTCTTGACTCCTGGTTATTTAGGTTCTGTTTGATAACCATTTTGTTTTTGGTTTTCTATTTATCAAAATTAAGCCTATAAATACTAGTTTCACTTCTGTGTTCCTTTATAATTGTTTTCAAAATCTAAACCCAAATTTGGAAACTAGAAGTATTTTTTTTGTTTAATTTTTTAATTTTTCAACAAAGAAAAACTTTTCATTAATGTAATGAAAAGAGACCATCACTCAAGATACAAACTTCGAAAAGGAGTTTTAAAAAACGGGAAATAAAAAATTACGACGGAAAAATAAAAGCATTCCAACTAAGGCATATATTCGGAAGAGTATAATCAACAAAAAATTTAGAAAGAGAACACGATGTAGAAGCCTGGAGGCGAGCAGACTCAAAACGGTCTAACCAATGAAGTTGCTTGTTATGGAAGATCCTTTGGTTTATTTTGAACCAAAGCTCCAAAAGCAAAACTTTAACGGCATTGAACCACAAGATCTTGGATTTAGGAGCCAAAGGAGGACCTAGAAGTAGCTGTAGCACATTTTCCTTGAATGAACCGGAGAAAGCCCCATTTAAATTGAAAACTGACAGCAATTTAAACAGCAATTTCGAGAATAAAGACAGTCAAAAAATAAATGTTGAAGAGTATCCGCTGCTGATAAGAGAGAAACATAAAGAACAAACTGCAGGAGAAATATAATGTATAGGGATTTTCCTTTGAAGAACTTCTAAACAATTCAAAGAGCCATTAAGCACAATCCATAAAAAGATATTCTCACTTGGGACTTTGACTTCCATACTGCTGAAAAAACTTTCTTATCCAACAACCATGGAAGAAATACAAGCTAGCAGCATCTGAAGATCAATCATCTCCTCATCTTTGAGTAAGCTTCTGAAAAAGATATTCCAAGAGAGATTAGAATGTTCCAATGGTCATAAACCGAACAATTGGGGGAAGAAGAAACAGGAAACAGCGGAGGCAATGAAACCTTCAGAGGGGAACTATCTCTGAATCATTAACCCAAAGGTCATGTCAAAATAAAATTCTTCCGTCATTACCTGGTTTGAATGAAGCAAAAGACTCCACCTGCTTCCAAACCTTAGAAATATTCATCCATGGACTACAACGACTCATCACATTCTTACCAGACGTGTGCCACTCATGAAGATTAGAACCATGAGTACTCATAATTACTTTAGACCAAAATGAATCCGACTCAAGCATAAATCTCCATCCCCATTTAGCAATAAGGCCAAAATTTCTATGCTTCAAACCTACAATATCGAGACCACCATCTAACTGCATTTTAGAAACCAAAATCCATCTCATCAAATGGTTTATCTTACCTCCTTCATTTCCTTCCCAAAAAAGACCAAGGTATAATATAAAGGAACACTAGATGAAACCAAATCACTCTTGATAAATTGAATCTCTTCCAACGATCAAAGCTTCTTTTGAATCTTTTCAATTACCGGCTGCCAAAAACAAATCCTCTTTGGATGACCACCAAGGGGAAGACCAAGGTATAGAAAAGGCAAAGTCTCAACTTTGCAATTCAATCTAGAAGACACTTGTCGAAGCTTGGAATCATCCCACATTTATTCCATGCAAAGCTGGCTTTTCGCAATTAACCTTCTGACTCAAACACCATTCAAGGAACTCAATTGTTTGAATTATAATATCAAGCATGTCATCATCGTATTTGCAGAAAAGAGGTGTATCATCAGGAAATTGAAGAATGGATACGTGGACTTTATCTTGGCCCATTATAAACCCTTGAAAAACACTTTAGATTAGGCAATATCAATTAGAGCACTCAGTACTTCACTTGAAAGAAATAAGAAAGAAAAAAGCGGGTCTCCTTCCCTTAATCCTTGAGAAGCCATAATTCTTCCAAATGATCTCCCATTAATAAAGATAGAAAATTTGGGATTCCTAAAACGACCTTGAATCCAGCTAATCCATTTAGCATCAAAAGCTTTAAGTTTCATCACCTCCTCTAAAAATTCCTTATCAACGTAATCAAAAGCTTTTTTTAAATCAAGCTTAAGAATCAAACCCTTTTTCCTACTAAGCTAATGAAATTTCTCTTAGAAAACCCATAATTTAAGAAGTAGCATTAGAAAATGTTTAAATCTATAATTGCAACCCACATATTTTGAGATGCTGATAATAAAATAGGGATGTATGTGCTTGCAGTCATTATTTGGATTTGTTTAATAGATATGCATGCTTCATTTGGTTCTGAAATGGCATCTTGACTGTTACATTGTTGCCTTTTGTTCTCTCTGCTTCCGCAGAAATTCTGGCATAGATTCTGAGACACCATGGGACTCAAAACATATAGAAAACCAGAAAACTTCCTCTCCTTCCAAGGAGTATAAAGATCGAGGAAGAAACGATGCTGCTTCAGTACAACACATGCTCTCATATTCAACTGAGAGATCTAGTGGAAACAAAAGAGGAAGGCCTGCTGCAAGGAGCATGCAGAAAGGGAAATCGGGTGTCGAACAAGTTCGAAGAGCTCGGGCACGAACAGCCAAGGGGCCTGCAAAAATAAGTGAAGTTGAGTCAGACAGCAGTGACCATACTGATGAAAAAACGAATGCAGAAACTAGAAATATTAGAACACTAAACAGTGAAAACTCAGAAAAGGAGTTTAAAATGCTAGAAAATGAGAGACCCGACAAGAAGAAAAGAGGAAGACCTACTACAAGGAACACACAGAAAGGGAAAGCAGGGGTCGAACAAGTTCGAAGAACTCGGGCACGTATAGCCAAGGGGTCAGCAAAAATAGGCGATGTTGAGTCAGACAGCAGTGACTCTACTGATGAAAAACCAAAAGCGGAAGAAACTGGAATGGAGAAAGGAAACATTGGAACAGTAAGGGAGGAAAACTCAAAAACAGATGAGTTCAAAATGCTAGAAGACCGTGATTGGAAACAAAAAGGCAAGGCCATTGAACATATTGATGTTGCAGAACCCAAATCTAATGTTCAGTTTGGTAAACTTCCGGAAGTCAATATATGTGAAAGGTATAATTACCAAGAAACTGAAAAATGTGAAAAGCTGGAAGTCATGACTGATCCACTTCAAGCCATGTTATTAGATATGGTTCCAAGTCTTGGAATGAGTGAAACTAAAAGTAGTAGTACTGTTCTTGAGGAGAAGCAACCAGTAGTACATAACAATTCTGAGCCAGCTAAGAAGAAAGTCAGCTACAAGGACGTTGCCAGTGAACTGCTTAAGGATTGGTAAAACGTGTGGTTTTTACTTGTTTGTCTATGTGTTTGTAATGTGATAGATTGACAAAAAGTCATCTAAGTATCATGTTGTAATTAAATCGCTGCTGTTCAATCATTTCAACCCAAGGTATTTAATTTATGGTGAGTTTATGACACTTAAAAAGAGTTATTAAGTGTTTTTTAAATATACTTTGATAGTGTATTGTATCTGATATCATGATAGATTCAGAAATATTTTAAATCATTTTAAAATATTTTCCACTGTTCTGAAAGTCATGTCAAAATTACTCTTGAATGGGCTGATTTTTCATTTATGGAGGCCAACTTAGTGAGTCTTGCAATGTGTCTTGAAATCCATTGTTTTTGTAACGCAAAATGTGTAGTGAGTCTTGCAATGTGTCTTGAAATCCATTGTTTTTGTAACGCAAAATGTGTTAAACCAATGGTATTTCATTGACCAATGTAAGCATAAGAACTACCTCCAAACACCCCTTTTGTGAAGCATCATTGTTACACACTCTAATCATCACACACTAGCTTCTTGAGGACACATTACCTATTTGTAGGCAATAGATCTTTGGAGCCAAGTAAAAAATAGGGAAAATGTAAACATTAACCTTAAACTTGGCTAGGTGCATCGAGTTTCACATTAGGTGCATCGAGTTTCACATTAACAATTACATTAAATTGCGGCAATGTTTACCTTCTAATAGACTAATAGACCATTAGTTCAAAAGATACTATTAAAGACTAAGGGTCTGTTTGGTATGCAATGTGGATCCTGATTTATGTTTTCAGATTCACTGAATTTAGTGAATATGTGTTTGGCAGATGTGTTTTTGAAAACTGTTTTTGGATTCTGTGATTCGAATAGTGGAAATTCTGAAAACAATTTTATTATTTTTCATTGTATCCAGATTTTGAATTTGAAAATTTTAAATGCAGAATTAAATTAAAAAGAATAAAAACTTTAATAAATATAGTATTTCAGGTTATAAACTCAATTTATTTTTGTGAAATTAAAATTTGTATAATATTATGTATTATAAATTATATGATATTGTAAAATAATAATAATAAAAAATTTAAAACGCATTGCATGTTTATAAATTAGTTAATAATATTTTATATTCAACTTAGTATCTAGTTGAAAACTACAAATAATTTATGGTTTATAAATATATTATCAAACACATTTTGAACCATTATTTAAATTCGGATCCAATTTATGAATTTGCTACCAAACATATATCTGAAAACATGAAATACAATTCTGTATTAATTGAATCTCTTGTTTTCAAATTTCTGTTTTCAGATCACCAACCAAACGCACCCTAAGATTTTTCCCTATAGAACTTGCTAGTATAGTGTATATATTCCAAATATTTGTGTAGAATCTCCAAAAAGGACTCATAAGAATTAGTCTGTGTAATTTATTTTTTAACGACAAAGTGTTCACCGAAAAGAAGTGAAGATTAATATAGTACATTGATATGAAATTCAAGTATAATTTATGGAAAAATACACTTTTGGTCCTTGAAGTTTGAGTTAGGTTTTATTTTCGTCATTGAGTTTTCAAACTCGACATTTTTACTTATGAGGTTTAAATTTCGCTACACTATTGGTCCTTTCATCCAATTTTTCGTTAGACCCTAATTCGTTAAACCCTAGGGGTCGTTTGGCCCACTGTGTTGGTTATAATAGTGGGGGCTATTATAACTCACTCAGTGTTTGGGGCATCAACAAAAATAATGGGTGGAGTGGGTTATTTTTACCCACCGTGTTGCTACAGTAACCACCATTCAACCCACCCGATTATTCTATCCATTCTCTACAGTAACTCTCCCCTCTCTTCTTCCATGTGACTCCTTGACTTTTCCGGCGACGATCGGCCAACGACTTTTCCGGCAACCACCGACGACTTCCCGACGGCCACCGTCGACTTTTCGGCCACTTTTCTGGAGATCGCCGACGACTTTTCCGGCGACCAATTTTTTTTTTTTAAAAAAAATCTTTCTTCTCATTTTCATTTCGAAATTTCGAAAAATATTAAAAAAAAAAAAAAGGTAGAAGAATAGAAAGGAAAAAAGAGGGAAAAAAATTTCGGAGCCGGAAAATTTGTTGGCCAGAAAAGTTAGATACTAGGTTGTCTTTGTACATATATAAATATGAAGTTTTATTATATAATTACTTTTGATAATGAAGTATATGAATGTTGACCTTCATCGTACCATATTTTTCATTCCAAATTATACTTATCGTATTCAAGTTTACTGTGATAATAATAATTAAAAAAAATACTACTGATCAAGTTTTTATTTTATGTGATTTCTATTTTATTTGATTCTTTTGATAATGAAGGTAAAATGAGTTTTCAATAAACATTTACCATTTTTATGTTGGAAATACAAAAATGAAACAAATATGATTTTTCTATATGAATTCATAAAATGACTTATATTTTGTGAAAAAATCATGACTCTAAAACAAAGAAAATCAACTCTTACCTTAGGTTATTTTTGTTTCCTTTTAAGTTAAACAAATAATTTAACCCCTATACCCAAAACTTTATTTTTTTTACAACTAACCCAAACATTTTTTTTTTTTTATATTTGCAAAATATGATATTTGAAGTACAAAGTTGTATGAGGAAAATAAACAAAAAAGTCAGGAAAAAAAAAACAGTCAACTTGAACATTTGATTCAGAACCCCATGTTAAATAGATCAACACTCCAAACACAGACTATTTTAACCTAGATTAAAATAATCTGCATCCCAAACACAGACTATTTTATGCCAGACTAAAATAATCTGCACCCCAAACACAGACTATTTTATCCCAGACTATAATAATTTGCACTCCAAACACGCAGACTATTATAATCCCCAAACTATTATAACCCCCAACTATTATAACCAACTCAGCAAACAGCCCCTAATAGATCGTTGCCAGCTGGTTTTCAGAAAAATGTTCATTTTTTCCTTTGTTTTCCTTATTCTTTTCATTTAAAAAATGAAAAAAATAAAAAAAAGAGGTAAAAAAAAAAAAAAAGGAAGGAGAAGAAAACAAGAAAAAAATGAAAAAAAAATCGACACCCAACGATCGATGGTGGTGGTCGCCGGCGTTAGGGTTAGAGGAAGAAGAAGTTGAAGATGGAGGAAAAGATGAAGATGGAGGAAGAAGAAGATGATGAGTATGAAGATGATGAAGATGAAAAAAGAAAAAGAAAAAAGAAAAATAATAAAATATTATTTAAACTATTTTTATTTAAAAATTAAAAAAAAATATTTTTTTTAATAAAAAATTCATGTCACGTCAGCAATCTGTTAGGGTTTAATGGAAAATTGGATGGAGGGACCAACAGTGTAGCGAAATCCAAACCTCAAGAGTAGAATGTCGAGTTTGAAAACTTAGGGACCAAAATGAAACCCAACTCAAACCTCAAAGACTAAAAGTGTATTTTTTTCCTAGATTGTGGAAAGTTCAGCAGACACGTAATTATTTTATTGATAGCAACTTTGTTCTCGTTGCTTCCTCTAGTTTTATGCCATGCATATTTTCTGTTTTGTATTTAATTTGTTCAATCTGTTATTCTAAACCCTTAAGGAGTCGTTTGTTTTTTTGGGAATCTAGATAACCGGAATATTCAGATGCCTGAAATTATTGATACCCAGAAATATAGATGCCTGA
Organism: Luffa aegyptiaca; assembly: GCA_017139565.1. Classification (NCBI taxonomy): domain Eukaryota; kingdom Viridiplantae; phylum Streptophyta; class Magnoliopsida; order Cucurbitales; family Cucurbitaceae; genus Luffa; species Luffa aegyptiaca. The sequence continues at coordinate 41,352,588 of CM029402.1, read as the reverse complement.
CATTTTAGATAATCGTGTTTGTTTTGAAGGAATAATTTATAAGAATATATGGGAATATTTAGATAACAATGTTTGTTTTGCAGGATTTTTGTACGAGAAAGTTCTTAGATTATGTATAATACCAATAATGCCCTTACTAATTTTTAGCTAATTTACCTATTAGTTTAATATAATTTAAATTATACAACGTTTTGGTCTTTGCTAATCTAATGTTTTTTTTTATATCAATTTAATTTATACTAATTTAATTAGTTACTTTTTTTTAGAACAAATTCATTTATATTAGTTTAATTTTTAAAATTAATTTCAACTTTAACTTTTTTTTTAACATCAGTGTATTTTAGTGGACTGAATTGATTACATTATCAAATTAGATTTTTTTAGAGAACTATATATTTTTTTGTAATGGATTTTATGTGTGTGTTTTTTGAAATGTACAATTAATATTATTATTAAGAGAATAAATAAAAAATAAATTAAAATATTATTCAATATAACTATCATTTATTTTATATCTAAATGTAAAATTGAAAAAATAAATGGTTATTTCTTAGTGTATGAATAAATTAATTTATTTTTAAATAAAAATACAAATTGTAAAATTGAGGGGTAAAAGTGTCATCCAAAGGTTCCCTCAACATGGGAATCTTTGAAACCCATCTCTCACGAGGGCATCAAAAGCTCCTTGGATGCCTCCCGTATGGGCATCCTAGGATGCCTAGCAGTGGCAGATCCAGGATTTTATACCGGGGGGGGGGGGGGGGCACAAGTTCATATAAATGCAACTTTAGAAGCATTGATACAATATTTAAATACCTAATATCGATTAGGTTAAATTACAAGTTTAGTCTCTGAACTTTCGGATTTGTGTCTATGGTCCCTAAACTTAAAAATGTGTCTAAGAGAATCCTAAACTTTCAATTTTGTGTTCAATAAGTTCTTGAATTTTCAATTTTGTGTCTCATAGGTGTTATTGGACATTTTTCAAAATTCACGGGCTTACCAAACACAAAATTGAAAGTTTATAGTTTCATTAGACATAAAATTCAATTATGAATGTTTAGGATTTAAATTGATACAATTATTAGTATGAAGTTTTAATTGACCCCAAAGTTTTGGGGTAGAATTGGTTTTTTTCCTAATTTTTTAAAAGAAACTTATAAACTCATTTCATATTCTTTTTAGGTTAAAATATCATTTTGGTCATTATACTTTGGAACTTATTTTATTTTATTGTCAATAATTCCAATGTCCAAATATAATCCTTGTACTTTTAATAATCTTAAAATTAGTCTATGGTTAACTTTTTCAAAACAAATTTAGTCTCTATTAGCTTCCGCTTTATAAATTTTGTAAACATATCAACAATTGGTGTGTTTTCTTGAGTGAAAATTATGATTATTACCATGTTTTAGAGTAACTTCAAATTAATAATGACTAATGTAAAGATTTATTGAAATTACATAGGCTAAATTTGAATATATGAAAATATATGAACTAAATTAGAATGAGTCACAAAGTACAAAGATTAACAATACTATTTTAACATTCGTTCTATTTCATAGGAGGATTTAAATTCATCAAAGAAAATGAAAGTTTTATTTATTAGATAGTGATAAAAAAGCTTAAACAAAAACATAAAAATATATATTTAAAATGTTTAAATTATTTTGTTTGAAAAACCAATATATGTTATTAACAAAAATCAAAACTGAAAATCACTTAAAAAAAAAGAAAAAGGAAAAAAAAATAAATATGAATTGTGTACTATTCGAACTCAGAAAAACGGAACTATTAAAAATAAACAAAAAACAAAAAAAAAAAAGAAAAAGGAAAAACTGAAAGACGGGTCACCAAACAAAACTGAACTGAAAAAGGAGAAACTAATATATATATATATATATATATATATAGCACCCATTGGGCTTGAACCCAAGACCAGGCGGGGGGCACAGACACACAGAGAGTGCCAGAGGTATCTTTTAATACCAGACCGCCACAGTTTATATATATAATATAAAATCTTTTAAATTGAGGGGGGCACGTGCCCCCCTTGCCCCTTCTTAAATCCGCCCCTAATGCCTAGGAATTCCGAAATTCTTAGGTATCCAACATTACCACAAAACAAACGAGGTAATCTAGATGTCCATTCCATGAGAATCTTGGATTACCATCAAACAAACGGCCCCTAAAATGTTTGATTCTTTACGAATTATGAAATCTCAAGGAGATAATCTAGAACAAGCATGGAGTCACAGTAGTCCCGAGGTCTTTAATATCCTTGGAGTTAGATGGAATATAACTCGATTGTAGCCATGGTTCAAGGTCATTTTGGAATCTCTTCGTTTGAGATGCAAGCTCAATTACCTGTGTTTGAGAAATAATTGGAGCTTCAATACCACTTAAGAGCAATGTGGTTTTTGGCCCTAATGCTTCGGTAAACTTGGTAAATGGAAAAAGTCCAAAATGCTAGAAATTAGAGGTCACAACAACAATTTAATGGAAATTCACTACTACAAATTTGAGTTTTTATGACATTGAAAAAATGTCACAAGCACATTTCATGACATGTTTTTTGCGTCCTAGAATCTCCCATCTAGGAAAGTGTATACATGACGCTATCAAAAAAATTGTCATAATTAATTTTTTTATGACACTTAACAGGTGTAAAAAAAAACATATGAACGATTGCAAAGTGGACGCCACGTAAATGCCTTCATGACAGCGGCCTTGAAAATACTAATTTCATCACCGCCCGTTGTTGTTTGATGAATCGAACGACATATAAGGAAGAATGGTGTCGCAGATGGAGGCAAATGACTCCATCTCTGCCGCAAAGAAGACGTAGTTGTTTGTAATCTCGAGGTCATAACTGTCCCTTGTCGCTTGTGGATTGTCGAAGAACTCATGGCATTGCGTTGATTGTCGCTTGTCCGCTGGAGAGCTTGAGGCTCACGAACGAGGGTTTGAGAGTGGGGATTGAGAGAGCGTAGATGAAACAAGGGTTTGAGAGGGAGAGAGAGAGGTTGAGGGACAAAGGGAAACCAATTATCGAGGGTTTAGAGTTTCTGTTTTCTCATTTTCCTTTTTCTTTAAAATATAAATTACTTCAAATAAAAATATATTTTTTTAATTAATGACAGTTAAACAAAGTCATAGATTTACGATATTGAAAAAATGTCATAAATTTCTGAAATACGAAAAATCTCCAATTTTTCCCGCCAAAAACGCACCTCCAACTATTTATGACATTTTTTTTCTACCCTCCACCTTGTTCTGTCATAGTAGGTCTAGTTTACTCATCTTGCTTTTAGTCAATTTTGTAAATGGTGGTTCTTAAGGTTTTAAATGTCTCTATGTTGCTCTTAGGAAACCTTTGTTTTAATGAAATTTTTGCAAGTTTTCTTGTTTTATTTGGGATCCTAGGCCGAAAGGTTTTCTTTCTTTAAAATGTTGAATGTTTTGTGTAATGTTTATTTCAAAACGAGTTTTTCCTAAAAGTAAGTAGGCATGCATGTGATAACGGCCCTAGGAATTAGTCATGAGAAGTTGGGTCGTTACACATGTAAATTCACCCCAAAAAAAAAAAAAAACAGAAAAACCAACTTTTACAACTGAATTTAACAAAAAAAAACGTTATTACTTCCTCAAAATGGAAAACTGAAGAGGAAAACAAGAAACTCATCAAACAATTGAACACGTTCAACAAAATACATAACAAAGTGTTGAGTCAAATATTTTAAACACATGAGACATTTTGAAACTGTCTTGGAAGTAAACTAATAAAAGCTGACTATCAAAACAAGTAAAGATGAATAATACACAATACATTGATATGAAAGTGGTTGATATCAGAAGATGTAAAATTATACTCAGAGATAATCAAAAGTGAGAAGTGCTTCAAAGACAACACGAGGAGCAGGGCTGGCTGAGATAACTGAGCTCCATCCTTCTCCTTTGACCCTGTGCATTGAACCACACAATTCTAATGCTTCCTCCACATTTTCCCATTCATTCTCGCACCAATCTTCATCTCTTCCTATCTTCACATGCACCTGCCAAACGCTACAAGTTTCAAATTTCTTTTTTTTTTTTTTTTTTGAAGTTTTAATTTTATTTGATTGTACTTTTATCTATTTTGGTCTCGAACTTTCAAAATGTACACTTTGACTGTTCCTTTTTGAAAAATCTTAGAAAAAATTCTATTACTGATGAAAACCTTTTAATACAGAACAATGACAATATTCCTAGAAATTTATTTGAATGTAATTTTTTTTTTTTTTGACAATATTTGAATGTAATTTATTGTCATAAAATTGTGATTGAAAAGTTAATTAAAAGAAAAAAAAAAAACCAAAATAGACACCTAGAGTACAAGGACAAAATGGAAAAGAAAAAAAAAAGAAGAAGAAAGTACAAATGCAAAATGGATGTTTTGACATAATAAAAACAAAAATGGTCAAAACTGGTATTATTTAGGCAACCTTATATACTAATTTCAAGTAACAACTGAGATCCTATTTTGTTTTTGAAAATTAGGTTTGTTTTCTCTTGATTAAGAACCCATTTGGATCTTTTTTTTTTTTTTTTTTTAAATGAAGGTTATTTTTTAAAGTTTCAAAACTTGACTTGATTTTTTAAAACATAAGAATAAAGTAGATAACAAACCAAATAAACTTATAGGTGGAAGTAATGTTTTATAAGCTTAATTTTAATAAAATGGTTATCAAATAGGACATAAACTAATCATTTTTATTTTACTTTATTTTGGTTTTCGTAGTTTCAAAATGTACATTCCAAAAGGTTAAAAATCACTTTTTGTCTCTGAATTACTTTCACGAGAGTAATAATTTAGTCTCCAAACTTTAATTTGTAACAATCTTACCCTATATTTTCAATTTGTAACAATTTAGTCTTGTACTTTAAAATCTGTAACGATTTAATCCTTATCATGAAAATTAATGTCAAGATTTAAAGAAATTTCTTACGCAGATAAATTAATAAACTCATTTGAGACCCAATATGTTTAGAAGCTACAAAGTCTAATCTTTAAACAATAAAAATCGACATTTAATTTTAATAATTTTTTTTGCGACAAGGATTAAATTATTACAAATTTGAAATTACTTACAAGACTAAAGATCCTTACAAATTAATGTTCAGAGACTAAATCCTTACAAAATTCAGAGACGGAAAGTGATTTTAATATCAATGTTAGTCTACAAAATTACTCAATTTTTTTTTACTCTCAAACTTCACAACATCAATGTTAGTCCCCTAAAATTTGTAATTAACACATAGATTAGGTGGGTTTGGAGAACTGTCATCCAGCTTAAGAAATGTATTAGAGGGAAGGAGATTGAGAGAGTGAACCTGGGCAGAAGACCTGGGTTCATTCTTCCAAGCGACACACCAATAGCAAGGCGTACGATAACGATCAGCACCTTGGTAGACAACAGCACCAGAGGATACACCAGAGGATAGAGAAAGACTCTGTTTGTGCAGGAACACACCCCATTGCCCATTCTCAATTCGCACAGGGTAAGGGTTCGAAGAAGCGAGCTCACCTTGCCAATCGCGGCTATCGATGAGCGTGATGGCTCCACCACTCGCGTTGTAGATCCAGCCGAGGGTGAATCTGCTCTGCTCATGCGCGCATGCGTCTCTGAGCCTCTCCACGTGCCTCAGGGCCTCTTCTTCGTCCTTGCCCTTCCCCTGCGAGTTCTTCAAGGTTAGGGCTAACTTTGCCAAGTCCTCGCCCCTGACTTCGCTGTCGCCGTCGTATTCTGGAAGGCCGATTAGCGTGGATTTTGTCACTGCTTTCCCGATTACGTTGCCTATCATTGTTTCTCTCTGCTTCGTCTCGATGCCTCTTCGATTGGAGAAATCGCTGGACAAAGTAAACAAAACAGAGCCAAAGATACTTACTCCACTTCAAATTGAATTTTGGAGGTGTGAAATGACTAATATATCCCTCCTTAAAAATCCAAACATAAAGGCTCCAAATCTAATAACATCATTCATCCATTCATAATACCCATTTCTTTTATTTCACTATCTCTTATCTGGTTTTTCTCTCTCTCTAGATTCTCTCAACCTCTCCATTCTCAAGCATCTCATCTCCATTCTTGGGTAATTGACAAAAATAGGACAATAAGAAAGGCATTAAAGAGAAATAGGACTCATTTTAAATTGGAAGAGAAATGGGATTTTTAAGGCTGTGAAATTACTAAATTACCCTTAATGAAAATCCCCAATCTATCTTGAAGAACTCAGCTGCTCGATTTTTTCCATACTTCAAACCCATTTCTTTCTTTCTTTCCTTCTCTCACGCATGAGCGATTTCTTCCTCCATTGATGACCGGTTATCAAGCGACAACAACAACTCATCTTTCTTCTTCTCTCACGCACGAATCAACAACCCGAGGGCTCTCTTTGGGTAGACGGTAAGAAACTTTCTTCATAGTTTAGTTTTATTTTGTTTTGGTTTCGTAATACCTCTCTTGGGTAGACTAAGAACGTTTTTTTTTTCCTTTTTAAGAGAATGTTATGAAAAATGTTGTTTGTTGTTTGTTTACACTTTTCTTGCACAATGTTGTAAGTATGTGAGATGAAAAATTGAAATGTCAATACTCCTAAACTTCAATTTTTTTTTTTTTTGTAGGAATTAAAGATTTTGTGGTAATTGGAAGATGACTCAAGTTCGTGTTTTAGTTCGTTTTGGTGGAGTTGGCCAGAAAAAAAATGAGTGGTCGGAAGGAAGCTCTACAAATAACGAGTTGGAAGTAGGACAAATATTTTTTGGCAAGAAGGAATTGTCCATGAAATTAAGTGTCATGGCAATGAAAAAGAATTTTTAATTTAGAGTAAATAAATCTACGAAGGATGTACTTTATGTCAAATGTATTGATCGTGAGAACTGTAATTGGAGACTACGAGCAGTGAAATTGAAAGGTTCATCTGACATATTCAAGGTTTCTAAGTATGTAAACGTTCATTCATGTTCACTTGATATTTTGAATCACGATCATAGACAAACAAAAGATTGACATGTCGTAATCCTATTGCATATACTGAAAAGTCAGTTGTACGAGATTAATGTAATATTACAGTTGTGTTTGATTTCTTGAGTTGAACGAAATACACTTGTTGTACGTCATGAGATGTTTAAGAATTTAATTTCATTATTGTATGACTTGAACTGTCAATTGGGTTAAAAATTAGGCCAGGAACTGCGACTTGCTGTTTTTTTTCTCGCAATATCATACTGCGAGAAAATATTTTCTCGCAATCTCGCTGGGAGAAAATGTTTTCTCGCAATCTCGCTGGGAGAAATTGTTTTCTCGCAATCTTGGAATTTTTTTCTCGCAATCTGGGAGAATTTTTTTTTTCTCACAATCTCTGGGAGAATTTTTTTTCTCGCTTGGAGTGGTCGCCGTCAGTCGTCCTTGCCGTCGCTTGGTCAGTGCTCGCCGTCAGTCGAACTCGTCGGAGAAAATCGTGCGTGGTCACTGTCGTTGTGCCTTGTTCGCCATCGCCTTCGCCGTGCCTGTCGCCGTCGTCGTCGCTGTGCCTGTCGTGAAGTGGTTGGGAGAAAATTGTGGTTGGGAGAAATTCGTGGAAGAGGGTAAAAAATTAGGGATTTTTATTAAGGGTAACTTAGTAATTTCACAGCCCTAAAAATCTCATTTCTCTTCCAATTTAAAATGAGTCCTATTTCTCTTTAATGCCTTTCTTTTTGTCCTATTTTTGTCAATTACCCTCCATTCTTCAAGATTGATAGTATCTTCAAGTTTCTCTCAACCTCATTTTCTTTTGGTAAGATTTTACATTTGGATTTTCATGCTTATTTTCCTCGAGGTCTATTTTTCAACCTCACTCTCTTATTATGTTAGGCATTTTTGTAATAGATTATATATTTTTTTCAACGATTTTTCATTTATTGGGCATTTTTTTTAAATTTTTTGCAACGTTTTTTTCCATTACATCTTTGTTTAATTTTCTCACACTCTTCTTGCTGCGAGAAGGTGTGAAAAAAAATTACAAAGTGTTAATTTTAGAATTTTTCTCGTATCTTCTCGCTGCAAGAAAGTGCTAGAAATGTTACAACGCCTTAATTTTCAAGGGTTATAATTTTTCTCGCACCTTCTCGCTACAAGAAGGTGCGAGAAAAAATTACAAAGCATTAATTTTGGAGGTGTTAGAATTTTTCTCGCATCTTCTCGCTGCAAGAAAGTGTGGGAAAAGTTACAACACCTTAATTTTCAAAGGGTTAGAACTTTTCTAGCTTCTTCTTGCAATGAGAAAGTGCGAGAAAAAATTACGAATCATTAATTCTAGAGGTGTTAGAATTTTTCTCATATCTTTTCGTTGTAAGAAAGTGCGAGAAAAGTTTTTTTTTTAAAAAAAAAACCTTAATTATCAAAGAGTTAGAACTTTTCTTGCACCTTCTCACTGCAAGGTGCAAGAAAGTGCGAGAGAAAATTATGAAGCATTAACTTTGGAGGCGTTAGAATTTTTCTCGCAGCAAGAAAGTGTCATAAATGTTACAACACCTTAATTTTCAAAATATTATAATTTTTCTCGCATTTTCTCTCTACAAAAAAGTGAGAGAAAAAATTACAAAGCATTAATTTTGGAGGTATTAGAATTTTTCTCGCATCTTCTCGCTGCAAGAAAATGCGAGAAAAGTTACAACAACTTAATTTTCAAAGAGTTAGAACTTTTCTCGCACCTTCTTGCTGCAAGAAGGTGCGAGAAAAAATTATGTATTGTTAATTTTAGGTGTTAGAATTTTTCTCACATCTTCTCGGTTCAAGAAAGTGCGAGAAAAGTTAAAACATCTTAATTTCCAAAGGGTTAGAACTTTCGAGAAGGTGCGAGAGAAAATTACGAAGCATTAACTTTGGAGGCGTTATAATTTTTCTCGCACCTTCGCTGCAAGAATGTACGAGAAAAAATTACGAAACATTAATTTTTGAGGTGTTAGAATTTTTCTCGCATCTTCTCGCTGCAAGAAAAATTACAACTAGTTTTTAATGTGTCGAATTTTTCTTCTGGTAACTTTCTCACTGCTAATGAACCAAATTTTTGCATGGTTAATTATTCTCCTTATTTGTTTTTTGTATTTTTTAGCAATTACAAATTTTGTGATAAAAGATGTCTCAAATTCGTGTTTTAGTTTGTTATGGTGGAGTATGGGATTACAAACAAAGAAAATATAAAGGGGGCTTTTTGAAAGGTATTGTTGAAAATGAAGGTCTTACCTCCTAAAGTATTGGCAAGGATTGGTCGACGCCCAAAAAAGAGAATCTCATTCGTTGGTGAAACTCCGAGAGTGCATATAATGTGGCAGATGTGACAAAGTAGGCCACAATAGATTAACATGTCGTAATTTTATCGCATACATTGTCTGGTCCTAATATCTTGTAGTTGGTTCTAATTTTGACTGTTTATGTCAAAAAACAAAATGTCATACTCTAAGAATTAGTTGGCCTTTCAATTATGGACTAATACTCCAATGTATCAAATGAGTTAGATTGTAATTTCATGTACATATATATAAAATTTTTGTGTATGGTTTGAATTTGCAAAAATTTGTGTATATTGAAAATTTTGTCGCACTTTCAAATTACTGAAACCAATATCACACTCTCCAAGAAAGTGCACTCAAGAAATGATTTTTTTGAAGTACTGGAATTTTTCTCGCAATATCTCGCAACGAGAAAGTGTGAGATAAACTCAAGAAATAATTCTTTTGAAGTGCTGAAATTTTTCTTGCAATATCTCACACCAAGAAAGTGCGAGATAAACTCAAGGAATGGTTCTTTTGAAGTGCTAGAATTTTTCTCGCAATATCTCACACCAAGAAAGTGCGAGATGAACTAAAGAAATGGTTCTTTTGAAGTGTTGAAATTTTTCTCGCAATCTCTCGCACTAAGAAAGTACAAGATAAACTACCTTACACAATTCACCATAATGAAATTCATTTGGGCAAGTTATGAGACATGAATTTGAGTGGTTGCATTTCACTGGTAACAAAAATTACATTAAAATAACTAAAATATTTAGTTACTCAAACAACAATTAAAATAAAATAACTAAAGTGTTCAATACAATAAAAGGTGTTCTCATTAATCTGACTTCTCAATGCATGCGATAAGATTACGACATGTTAATCTATTATGACCTACTTTGTGAATATCGTTGAATATGCACAAAATATGGTTAGATTTTTTTTTTTTTTTTTTTTTTTTTTTTTTTTTTTTTTTTTTTTTTTTTTTTTTTAAGTTGTTAACCTTGGTTAACCTTCGATGTTGTCAAAAGTAGGGAAGAAATTTGACCTAAAAAAATTGTAAGTGCTTAGTTCAAAAACCAAAATACACTTTTGGTCCCTGAGGTTTGGGTTAGATTTTATTTTGATCCCTGATTTCAAATTCGACAATTTAGCCCCTAAGGTTTGGATTTCGTTTCATTTTGGTCACTCCGTCCAATTTTCCGTTAAACCCTAACAGATTGCTGACGTGACATGCAATTTTTTTTATTAAAAAAATATATTTTTTAATTTTTTTTAAATAAAAAAGATTTTATTATTTTATTATTATTTCTTTTTTCTTCTTCTTCATCTTCTTCCTCCATCTTTATCTTCTTCCTCCATTTCCATCTTCATCTTCATCATCTTCTTCCTACATTTCCATTAAATCTTCACCATCTTCATCTTTTTCCTCAACCTCAACCTCAACCTCCATCTTCATCATCCTCTTCTTCCTCTAATCCTAACGTCGACGACATCCACCAGCCAACGACTTTTTCGATGACCATCAACGAATTTTTCGACCACCGAAATTTTTTTTCCTCTTTTTTCCTTTCTTTTCTTCCTCCTCTTTTTTTTCTTTTTTTTTTTTTTGTTTCGTTTTTTATATTTTTCGAAATGAAAATGAGAAGAAATATTAAAAAAAAAAAAATTGGTCGTCGGAAAAGTCGCCGGCGATCACTAGAAAAGTCGCAGGAAAGTCGATAGCAGTCGTTGAAAAAGTCGCCGGTGCCGGAAAAGTCAAGGAGTCGCATGGGAGAAGAGAGGAGCTAGAGAGTTACTGTAGAGAATGGATAGAATAATCGGGTGTGTTGAATGGTGGTTACTGTAGCAACACGGGGGTAAAAATAACCCACTTCACCACCTACTTTTGTTGATGCCCTAAACACTAAGGGGGTGTTTGGGGCACTGAATATGTTATAATAACCCCCCTTTATTATAACCTATTCAGTGTTTGGGGCATCAACAAAAATAAATGGTGAGGTGGGTTATTTTTACCCCCGATTATTTTATCCATTCTCTACACTAACCATCATTCAACCCACCCGATTATTCTATCCATTTTCTACAGTAACTCTCTCCTCTCTTCTTCCATGCGACTCCTTGACTTTTCCGACGACCGCCGACGACTTTTCCGACGATCGCCGACGGCTTTTCCGGTCACCGATTTTTTTTTCTTTTTTTTTTCATATTTCTTCTCATTTTCATTTTGAAAAATATAAAAAATGAAAATAAAGAAAAAAAAACATCGAAGGTTGCCGGAAAAGTCGTTCACAACATCGAAGGTTAACCAACTTAAAAAAAAAAAAAAGAACATTCAAACGAAATTGTATTTACCACACTCAAGTTTATTTCAAATGATTTTATTGAAAAAAAAAAAAAAACTAATATGATTTTTGAACTAAACATTTACAATTTTTATTTTGGCAATACTAAAAGTTAACTAATATGATTTTTTCTATACCAAATCCTAAACTTTTTTGTTTTGTAAAAAAAAAACATAACCCTAAATCAAAGTGAATCGTATATCATAAAATAATAATAATAATAAAATCTAGAAAAAGAAACCCCATGTTAAAACAGATCAGCACTCCAAACACAGACTATTTTATCACAGACTAAAATAATCTGCATCCCAAACACAGATTATTTTATCCCAGGCTAAAATAATCTGCACCCCAAACACAGATTATTTTATCCCAGACTATAATAATCTGCACCCCAAACACAAATTATTATAACCCCCAGACTATTATAATCCCCAGATTATTATAACCACTAGATATTATAACCAATTCAGCGCCACAAACAGCCCCTAAGTGGACTATAATAACCCCCTCTATTATAACCAACACAGGAAGTCAGACGACCCCTAAGAGAGAAATGTAGAAATGATTAAAAATGGTTTATCTCTCATACTTATTAACATCTTAGTGATGGTGTGTGGAGAGATACTTACACGTACATCCTATATAGCTAAGTTTTGTCAATTAGAAAAGTGTTGGCATCTAATAACAACTCAAACACTTTGAAAATTTAACCAAATCTTAAACACTATAATGAAATAACTAAACTCAGCTACTGAATTGTATTCAAACCACTCAGACTAACATGGTAAATTCACCAAAAACCAACTTTTACAACTGAATTAAAAAAAGAAACATTATTTTCTCAAAATGGAAAACTGAAGAGGAAAACAATCGAACACATTGAACAAAATACATAACAAAGTGTTGAGTCAAATATTTTAAACACGTGAGACATTTTGAAACTCTATCAAAACAAGTAAAGAATAATACAGAATACATTGATATGAAGGTGGTTGATATCAGAAGATGTAAAATTATACTCAGAGATAATCAAAAGTGAGAAGTGCTTCAAAGACAACACGAGGAGCAGGGCTGGCTGAGATAACTGAGCTCCATCCTTCTTCTCTGGCCTCGTGCACTGAACCAGACTTTTCTAATGCTCTCTCAATATCTTTCCATGCATTCTCCCACCAATCTTTACTTTCTCCTATCTTCACATGCACCTGACAAACGCTACAACTTTCACTTTTTTTTTTTTTTTTTTTTTGGAGTTTTAATTCTATTTGATTTACTCTTATCTATTTTGGTCTCCATACTTAATGAAAACCTTTTAACACAAAGCAAGGGCAATATGGAACAAAAATGGAAAAATAGAAGAAAGTACAAATCGCAAAAGGGAAGTTTTGATATAATATATAGGATTTTAGGGCAATTTGCGCCCTTGAATCGATAACTATCTTTCGACTAACCTAGCCCTCCTTCGTTCTTTGGGACCAACAAGGGGTAGTATAGGAATATTATATTCACCTGTTGCATGTTCATCCACTACGCCTTGACTCACCCTCCGTGGATGAACGTTGCAAAGGAACCCTTAGATTTTTGGGGCATTGGATTCTCATCAATGTTTGTGTTACTCAAGTCGACATTCTCACTTCCGGTTTGTCCACCTTTGTTTGCGTTGGTGTTTCCCTCTAAGGCAAAACGCTCTCCCTCTCCTAGTGATGCATTTTTACATCTCATAGTTTCGACAGATGGCTTAACCCCTGTCTCCTCCAATTTTCTTATCATGGTCTTTATTTTTGTTAAGAACCTATTTAAACTCCCTAGCTAAATTTCAAATATAAAAAGGTTTTTGAAGTCTATTCTTTTAGCTTTCAAAACTTGGGAATAAAATAAATACCAAAACAAAGAAAGTTATGGTGTTATTTAAAAAAAAAAAAACCAAAGTCCCGTGTGATAACCATTTGGTTTTTTTTTTTTTTGAAAATTATACTTGTTTTTTCTCCATTTCCTTAGTTCTCATTTTTGTTAATAAAATATTTGAGTTCTTAGATAGATTTAAAAAACAAAAACAATTTGTGCTTAATTTTAAAAAACCAAAAAACAAAAAAGAAATGGTTATCAAATCCAAATCATAATGACATGACATAAACTAAACATTTTTATTTTATAACGTGGGTTTGGAGAACTATCATCCAGCTTAACAAACGTATTAGAGAGAGAGAGGGAGATTGAGAGTGAACCTTTCCAGAAGACGTAGCTTGATTCTTCCAAGCGATACACCAATAGCAAGGCCTACGATAAGGATTAACACCTCGGTAGACAACAGCACCAGAGGATTTTGAAAGACTCTGTTTATGCAGAAACACACCCCATTGCCCATTCTCAATTCGCACAGGGAAAAGGTTCGAAGAAGCGAGCTCACCTTGCCAATCGTGGCTATCGACGAGCGTGATGGCTCCACCACTCGCGTTGTAGATCCAGCCGAGGGTGAATCTGCTCTGCTCATGCGCGCATGCGTCTCTCAGCCTCTCCACGTGCCTCAGGGCCTCTTCTTCGTCCTTGCCCTTCCCCTGCGAGTTCTTCAAGGCTAGGGCTACCCTCGCCAAGTCCTCGCCCCTGATTTCTCTATCGCCATCGTATTCTGGAAGGCCGATTAGCGTGGATTTTGTCACTGCTTTCCCGATTACGTTGCCGATCATTGTTTCTCTCTGTTTCGTCTCGATGGCTCTTCGATTGGAGAAATGGTCGGACCAAGTAAACAAAGTGGTCTCTCAAACCGACAAAACGTTTTCACTTTTTCTAGGGCAGCCTTTTTTATTTATTATTATTTTTATTTTTTTGAAACTTAGGCAGCCTTAATTAATTAAGTTAAATATGTGAAGATTTTTTTTTTAGAAGAAATAAAAACAAATAACTACAACGAATCAAAAGAAATGGCTAGAGCGTCCATATGACGCAGATCATGAGCTAAATTGCTTTGAGCCCACAGAGGACATTCTTCAAGCCAGACTTCAGAGTGTTTTGTTGTGCGAGCATAAGTAGCTAATTTGGTGTGTTACTTTGTTGCCTTCCCTCGGAGTTAGGAGAAACCCACTTATGTGATGCTTTGGGGCCAAAAAATGGAGTTGGTGAATTAGGGGGCAATCTCATTTAAATGTTGTTGGCGATCATAGAGTAAATTCCACACAATTTTGAAATCTATCTCTGTCCAGACTGGTGATAAGCCCGAATCCAAAGCTAGTTGCACACCCTCCACCAGTGTCTTTGCTTCTGCCCACTCTACAGAACAACTCGTTCTCATGAAACTTTCTGCAGCTGCCATCATTTCACCCTTTGAGTTTCTGATAATCATGTCTGTTCCCATCTCACCATTTGCTAAGGACACATCCACGACTAATAGATTCTAGACTTTGAAGGTTGTGTATATTTCCTCTTTCAAAGTGTAAAAAAAGCCATGAATTTTAAAAAGTATTTGATAGATACTTAAAATTTTACTTTTACGTCTAATAGATCCATCGACTTTCAATTGTTTTTTTGTTTTTTTTTCTAATAGGTCCTTGATCTATTTAATATTTTTTAAGATTCACAAATCTAGTAGATAAAAAATTGAAAATTTCTAGTTCCATTAGATATAATATTCAATTTTATATCTAAAAGATCAGCTAAACTTTAAAAATCTCAAATATGAGTTTAGGGATCTATGAGACATTTTTAAATTTTAAGAACTTATTAGTCACTTTGTAAAGTTGGCTAAACTTGTAATTTAGTCTAGTTAATATACTCCTAAAAAAGGGACATACCCGAAAGGTTGTCCCCTTGAAAATTACGGGCTCGTTTAATAACGTTCCCATTTCCTGTTTCTTGTTCCCGTTTCTCCTTTTTGTAACAAACAGACGTGTTTAATAACTCATCTTTGTTTCTCATTTCTAGATTTCTAGAAACGTTTCTAAAAAAAGGTAAAATTTGAGAAACAACAAAAAGTTGTTTCTCTAATTCTGTTTCTGTTTTTTTTTTTTTCTATCTTTCATGCATGTATCCATCTCTCTCATTCCTACACCAATCTCTTCTCTTCCTCTCTCTATTTTGTTTTACAACTTTTTTTTTTAATCTTTTCCATTATTTCGTTCTCTTTCCTTTTTTTTTTTCTTTTTTTCCCCGTTATTTCTTTCTCTTTCCTTTTTTTTATTATTTATGTTATTTCTCTCTTTTTTTTCTTTTTTTATCACCTCTTCTGACCAATCGCCACCGTTGACCTCTGACTACCGATCGTCGCTGACTTCTGCCGACCGACCGCCACCGTTGACCTTCGACTACCGATGGTCGCCGACCTCCGTCGCCCTCTGACTACCAGTCTCTGCCGACCTCTGACTACCAGTTTCAAAGCAAAATTGGAGCTTTAGACTTATAAATTTTATAATCCAACAGGTTGAAATGGAAAAAAAATAAAGCAAAAGTTTAGGCTTGGCCTGGAGATGAGAAAGAGCTCAAAGTTGATTGTGATTCTGCTTTGAAACTTTAAACCTATCACATAAAAAAGTTGGAGCTTCATGGAACTTGGCAGTGGCCATCATGTTAAATGAACCAAATAGCCAACCTACAAGACTTGTTATTAATCTTATGGTCCGTTTGGAATATATTTTAATTTAAATGTTTTTTAAGAATGCATTTTTAAAAAAACATTTTGTATAAAAATTGTTTAGAATTTGAACACTGAGTTTGGTTGCATTTCCTCACAAATGTTTTTATATACAAGTTATTGTTTACCTAAGAAGTCTTTTTAAAAAAGTTGATTTCAAGTGTTTCTCTCAAAATGGTTTATTTATCAATCTCATTTTCTAATAAGTCATTTTTAGTGGTTGCCAAACACTAGAATTTTTTTCAAAATGATTTATTTTCAAAATTAAACACTTGAAAAGTTAAACCAAACACACCCTTATTCTATTTATGCAATGTTAATTAAGCCATTTTAGATGCAATTATCATGATCCAGGTTGAATTGTTTACAAAGAACAGAAGAACATGTACACAAGTTAATTTTTGTTTAATGCTCTAATCACAAAGGGTTGGGAATGGGAGAAGACGGAAAGACGGAGACGAAGAACACATATCGAGCATTCGGAATGAGCGACGAAGAAGATGGCTAACGGGAGTGCAATGGTGCGATGAACTACAATTGCATGTGGCATGGTGTAGGGGCAGATCTAGAGTTGGACTTTTGGAGGGATGGGAGATAAATCACATTTTGATCTTTGTTCTATAGGTCTCTAAACTAACAAAATGATCTATGTTAGATCATTAAAAAAAACTAATCATTTTGGTTCTATGTCTAGTTTAATCTATTAACTTTTAAAAACTAGGGAAAAATCTATTTTTACTCCAAAACTTGTCAAGTTGTATCAATTTTTACTATAAAATTTTAATTTCATCAAATTGCACCTCTAACTTAGATTAGTGGTTGTAGTCTTAACCTTAAACTTTAAAAAGTGTTGCAATTTAATCATTCTAATAAGTTTTCGTTCAAAAGTTTGTTAAAAAAAGTATTTTTCATATACGTTTAGTGGATTATAAAACATATATATGATTAAAAAAAATTGATAAGATTTTAGAGAAAAATGAGATTAAAGCCAAATTTTATAGAATTTTTAAAATTTTTTGCAAGATTTAATTTTGTGCAAAATTTGAATTTATTGAAAGTAGTAAGTTTATGGAGATTTTTACCTTGTTTTTTGTTAAAATTGAATGGTGAAAAAATAAAAATTGGCTAGAGGGTAAAAACTGAAACAATTGTCCAAGTTTAGGGTCCAATAATTTAAAGAAATTAACAAATTAGGATGAAAAATTGATACAACTTGTCAAGTTTAGAAGTAAAACTTGATTTTCTCCTGGAAACTATGAATTTTAAGAAGGTGTAGGAACTGAAATACACACTTTGAATATTCATGGACACATGTAATATAAAGAGAATGTTATAGGTGAATTTGGACCTAGTTCTAAGAAAGTAAGAATGATGAGAGTCCCACGGAGGCCCATTGGGCCCGAATCAATCTCTAGGGATATTCTCTCCCCTAAAAAGAATGGAAAAACCAAGAGGCTAAGCTCAAGGTAAGGGGACTCAACTAGGTATTGAATCTTCTCCCTAATTCTTGATTTACTTTGTCTCACTGATGAACTCCTAACTAACTCCTAACTGACTTAAGCATGAGAGTCGGTGTGGCAAGCACTACACCGGTGCTTAGTTTCCTCTTGTTTTGCGAGTTACGTCTTCCCCTTCAAACAAATTTACCGTTGTCATGAGGGTTTTTCTGTCTGGATTTTGGCATCAACAGTTGGCGCCGTCGGTGGGAAAGAATACTTCTAGTAAAATTTGTGCGATGATGAGCTTCGCGTGCGGCGAATTTCTTTCTGTTTGACGAAGTTTAAAGGCCTACGTCGTAGTTGCCGATAAAAACCCACACGGTTTAATCAATTCAAAAGCATTGCAGGATGCAGTCACCGTCCAATAAAAGACTCACGGATTGACCTTGCAGCATGCAACTTCCAGTTTGCCGTAGATTCCATTTTTTCTCCTTTTCTCATGTTGCCTTGCGAGTTTAGTTTTCCTCCTTTTCTCATGTTGCCGTTTGCTGTGGTAACTTTCAAACTCAAGGGTTGAATTATTTTTATTATATTCTTTAGTATAAATGTTTTATAAATATGTTGCTATGGTTGTATATTTACTTTTAAAAAAAAAAATTACTTATATCTTTAAGATTTTTAAACAGGTTTTAGTACGAAAGTCACTTTCACTCCATCAAATTAGCTCATATCTTCAAGTAATATACCAAATCTTGGATTTCTAATGATATAATAACATTTACTAATTTTTTTATGAGATAAGGTTCATAAAATTTAAAGTTTTAGTATTTTATATTTAATTATAAAAAATATTTGTTTAGATTTTGTCTCCAAGGGATTTGATTCTTCAGATGTTTCCTTGGTCTGATCTTTGCTTTTCTTGGAGTTCGGTTGAATTCTTTATTGGCATAGTTTGCAAATAGAGTTAGATAGTCAACTTCTGGTGAAGACAAATAGATGTAGTCAATATTATCCTTCTGATCATTCGGCTAATGCTTCTTATTGCTAAAAATTTTACATTGCTGTGAAATCGTGATCTGAAATATGTGATGCAACTCTCTGAATTTTCTTGATCTGAATTTTCCTTTTCCTCCTTGGAATTTTTCTACTACAACAATTTAATTTGAAATGCTCGTAGAACTTGAAGGGCATGCCTGACTTGATGTTGCCTTTCTTCGTTCAAAGTGCTATGATTAGGAAAATATTTAGCATATAGTTATTGCTTTTAGATATATTGTGAGAGGAAGGGTCAGCATGTCATCTATGTAATTTTAAATGCAAGATTAGAAGTTATTCAAATTAAGTTTAGATTTGATTTGCTCTCTAATTTAGAATCTCAATCAGATATTTCGTTGAGAATATTTTTATCAATTGATAATTCATACTTAATAAATAAAAAAATCGTTTGGCCATTTTTTCAATAAATAAACTGATTGGTCATCTTTCAAAACGCACATATAAATTTGTTTAGTCATGTCATTATAAATGGCTTGGACTGAATTAAGAAGTCGAAATTAAAGTAGACTATATAAAGCAAGTTAGATATTTACCTGCACATAAATTGTTCAATGACATCTTCATATATTACAAATTAGTTATTTGCTCACATAAAAATTCTTCTATGACATCTTCATATTACAAAAATTTTTATTTCTAATTTTGAATACAACAATATGGAGTGAAAAATTCAAAGAAGATAGCCCATATTAGCTGAACGAAGGTCTTGACCATTTCATGAGCTTAACATTCTGGGTATGTTCTCTACCTACCCTTATTTACTAAATGTCTATTACTCAATTCATAATTGTGAGTTCTGATTCATTCTTATTACTTTATGTGTACCTATTGATTTATTGAATGCAAACTATTCATAATTTGCAAGCTACTCATGACATACTTATGGTTCAATCAATGATTAGTCTTTTTCCCATATCAACATAATGTTATCTACTAACGATATTTCACGAGGGAACATGACATGCAGAAATCCCGAGTAGCTGGGCCAACAAAACGTCCTCGATGGAGTGGTAACCCCTATACTCCCTGAGGCAATCGACTTGCGAAAATGTCCTTGGAGGAGTGGTATAAACCTATACTCCCCAAGGCAAACGACTTGAGAAAAAATGTCCTCGGTGGAGTGGTATAAACCTATACTCCCCGAGGCAATCGACTTGCGAAAATGTCTTTGGAGGAGTGGTATAAACCTATACTCCTCAAGGCAAACGACTTGAGGAAAAATGTCCTCGGTGGAGTGGTATAAACCTATACTCCCCGAGGCAATCGACTTGCGAAAATGTCCTTGGAGGAGTGGTATAAACCTATACTCCCCAAGGCAAACGACTTGAGGAAAAATGTCCTCGGTGGAGTGGTATAAACCTATACTCCCCGAGGCAATCGACTTGCGAAAATGTCCTTGGAGGAGTGGTATAAACCTATACTCCCCAAGGCAAACGACTTGAGGAAAAATGTCCTCGGTGGAGTGGTATAAACCTATACTCCCCGAGGCAATCGACTTGCGAAAATATCCTTGGAAGAATGGTAACCCCGATACTCCCCAAGGCAAGCGACAACTAGAGGACCCTCAGGAATGGAGCCAAGGCTCCAATCAGAGCCGTACCGATAGAAGAAGGTGCGGAGACGTTAGGGCTTCGAGGTATGGTAAATTACATTCCAAGCATCTTTTACTCAAGTATAATCTTTAAATTCAAAATAACACTTGAGTAGGGGGCTGAGGAGGGGAGACTATCGATTGGGTGATGATTAAAGCTTATCTGGAAAGAATATGTCTAGATGGCCGAGGCCGACCAGGCTGGATTAAGTCATTGTTTTTTCCTTGCTATCTTTTATCATGTATGCTATTGTGGCTATTCAATTTTAATCATGCTCATGATATTTCTGTCGCAAATTGATAACTGTTTGCCTAGGCACGAGCTCAAGGCCAACTAGGCTAAGTACATGTTTAGTGCTCTATGTGCTTTTTGCAGGAAGGATGAGGCTGAAATTGTTGTGGTAAGAGGTTGTGGCCACCAAGCCATACCTATGTTATTCTTTTGCAAGAATGTCATTGTTCTGCTTAACCGATGCATAACATTAGGTTTTTTACCAAATTTCCACAAGAATAGGGCCGAGGCCGACCAGGCCATGCCCATACCATATTTTTTACAGGAATAGGACCGAGGCCGACGGGCCCTAGTCTCTTCCCTCGTTTTTCTTTTGTAAAAACTAACGTATGAGTGCCAGGAGCTACAATTCGAGCTAATGGAGGATTGAGGCTGAGGCCGACCCTATCCTCTTCACTCACTTTTCTGTTGTAGAAGCTCATTTTTTGATGTAGGAACTCAATATTTTCAATAACATGGAGAGTGGCCGAGGCCGACCCGATGGTCTTACCACGTGTGCCGTGTGCCACATAAATGATTAGTGGAAAAGCAACACCTACACAGGGGGCTTCAAAACAGTAAACCACACTTGTAGTTGAGGCCAAGACCTAAGATATTTCATACAAGCAAAGCGAATGATAAAAGCCAGAAGAATCTTTTTTGCAAGATAATAAATTAGTTGCAAGTGAGAGGTTAGGTACAAACTCATCTGGAAACCAATTTTCATCTATCTAGAGGAGATTCTCATGGTAAAGCATCGAAGGCTAGCCTTGAAGTATTTGAACTCAGAAGGTCTTATGTAACTGCTCATGCAGAGTGAAGAGAAAATCAACACACAAATTGGCACAAGTGAGAATTATACTCTTAAATTGGGCTTAAGGTGCTTTGACTTATAACAACAGGCTACCCCAGAATCCCAATTCAAGAGTGGGGGCTTAATGTTATAGGTGAATTTGGACCTAGTTCTAAAAAAGTCAGAATGATAAGAGCCTAGAGGAGAAACAAACCCACGAAGGCCCATTGGACCCGAATCAATCTCTAGGGCTATTCCCTCTCCTAAAAGGAATGGAAAAACCCTAATTTCAACTATAAATAGAAGAGGCTAAGCTCAAGGTAAGGGAACTAAACTAAGTATTGAATCTTCTCCCTAATTCTTGATTTACTTATCTCACTGATGAACTCCTAACTGACTTAAGCATCGGAGTCGGTGTGGCAAGCACCACGCAAGCACCACACCGGTGCTTAGTTTTCTCTTGTTTTGTAGGTTACGTCTTCCCCTTCAAACAAATTTACCGTTGATGTCACGTGAAGGTCAGGTGAGTTTTCCCTGTCTGGATTTTGGCATCAACAGAGATGAAAATAGATATTCTGAAGGTCCATAAACTGGGAGGAATAATCTGAATCTAAACTTAAAAAGAAGAGTTAAGAATGAAGGTTTAAAAAAAATCATAAAAAAAGAAGTAAAAAGAAGATTTGATATATTTCACTTAAAAATGATTAAACTTATTTATAAAAGAAAAGAAAAAAAGAGAAAGAAAAAAAAAACAGAAGGAAGGGCCCCTCAGTCTCCAATCAATCCAATGCTCTCACTTTTATTGGTTATCTTTCGCGCATGATTTTAATTAATTCTGAATTTGCAATGTGGTTGTGGAATCAACACTTGGAATACTTTCAGGTTTTTATTACTACATGTGACGGTGTGCATTTGCACTTGACTGAAATCATTTCCAACATCTTTTTTTAAGTCATTGCAACGTTGCAGTTTTCAAGTACATCATTGAGCTAGCTCTATTGAGAAAACTGTATACTCTGAAGAAGAGAAGTTATCCTGGATAAGAGTTTCTTGGTTAAGCGGGAAAGATAGTGAGTTGAACAGATAGACAATTTAAATAGAAAGTTAACCGAAGGTCTACATTGCAACACTTATGCAAGTTTGGGGTTAAAATGGATACAATCTGCTAAATTTGAGGTTCAATTTAACGAAATTGAAAGTTTAAGGTTAAAATTGATACAACCCACTAAGTTTAGAGTCAAAATTGATTTTTTTTCCTAAAATATATTATTTGATTTTAGCAAGATTCCGCCCAAGTTGCTATAAAGAGAACTCTTGGGTTGGTCCAAAAAGAGTATTTAAAGAAAATTCGGGTGCGTTTGGTAGGCAATCTGAAAACAGAAATTTGAAAACAAGGGATTCAATGAAAACTGAGTTATATTTCATGTTTTCAGATATGTATTTGGTAGCAAATTTAGAAATTGAATCCCAATTTAAAAAATTGTTCAAAATGTGTTTGATAATATATTTATTGTTGATGCCGAAATCCGGACAAGGAGAACTCACCTGACCTTCACGTGCCACCAACGGTAAATTTGTTTGAAGGGGGGAAGACGTGGCTTGCAAGACAAGGAAACCTGCACACCAGTGTGGTGCTTGCCACACCGCCTCTGATGCTTAAGTCAGCAAGGAGTAAGATGGGGAGCAAATAAAGAGCAAGAGGAGAGAGTTCAGAGAGTAAAGTTCCGGATCCCTTCTTCAGGGTTGAAGAAGGTTTATATACCTCTTTCCTTCTTTAGGGTTTCTAGGCGTTTGGAGACGATTCGGGACTGAATCAAGTCAAACCGGGCTGACCTAGGACGCCAAGGACTGAGCAGAGGGGAGAGGACTCGATCCACCTACGTGGGCCGAGGGTCGGCCTCAGCCCATGGCCGAGGCCGACCAGGTCGACCAGACCTGACCAGGCCGAGGCCGACCAAGTTGAGGCCAAGCCCAATGGTATTAGGCCTTTACCAAATTCCTTTTGGCCTACCTCTCCTTCGGGGTCCGCTTCCTGGTCGTGTCCTTAGGTTGGTACTACGCTGTCCTGTTGGGTTTTATGCCCTAAAACTCGTAGATAGTAAATGTACTTTTGACCGAACATTAATAAAATGATGTATTATTCATTTGTCTATGTTTGTATTGAAGGATTGGAATTCCCCAATTCCGTTAGCGGAAGCGCAATTGGACCGTTTCGTAGTTAATTTTGTTTTCACCAAAATATCAATACATTTGCAAAATTTAGAAAACTATTTTAAATCAATTATTAAGGCTAAGCATACAACCTTAGAACTAATTCTAAAGGGGAGAAGCAAACATACCGTCGTTGTCGTCTCTGAATTCTTCAAGAACGTCTCTCTTGATTTGCGTCAACAATTGGGACACCACCATTTGATCTTCCCCGCTATAACTCTGAGATTAGAAACGTAGTTGTGGGACTACCTAATCTTGAATGGGAAAAACTCTTAGAGAGAAAAATTCTCTCTAGAGCTCTTTTGTTGAGAGAATGAGAGAGAGGCTAGAATGAGACCTTAGGGCTAGGGTTCTCATAACCTTTCCTTTTATTAGAGAGGAAACCCTAATGTGAGGTTAGGAAACAATCTTGACCGTTAGATCAAGATCAATTAATTAATTGATTAAATCAATTAATTAAATGTTAATTAACTAATCATATTAATTAATTAAATGTTAATTAATTAATCATATTAATTAATTAATCTCATGCACATTTAAATCTTATTTAAATGTAATTTCCTCACATAATATATTTTAATTAAACTTAATTAAATCACATTTAATTAATTCAATTAAACTAATCAATTAATTAATTTCAATAATTAATTAATTTTACAATTAATTAAATATCTCCCATATTCAATTAATTACATATTAGAATCATATTCTAATAATTCCCTCATAGACTATAGTTTAATTAAATCTCATTTAATTTAAACTAAATTGAATAATTAATTAATTCATCTTCTAATTAAATATCATATATTTAATTAGACATATATTTGAACTCTTTCAAAAATATCAATCTCTCAATATAATAAAGTTTAATCTTAAATTAGACTTTATATTTTAATGCATCACTATACATTATATTAATTTGTATCTCATACAATTAACTTAATTCCCAATATGAATTTGAACTATTCAAATTCTCTCAAGATATATTTGTTCCTAATTACTCTTTACGAGCTAGCAAGGGGACCTAATGGACCTACAGATCAGAAGCTCCAATGATATGAGGTTAACTGATTAAACTCATTAATCAGGTTAACCAATATTCATTAACTGTGGGTCATTCCACTAACGACCCACAGCTGAACTCTTCTCACTGTAGAACAATTCTGTGTCCACGAATATAAACCTATATCGGTAAGTCAATCCTTCACGAGTGTTCGTAACTACAGTTGGGTCAAATTACCATTTTACCCCTGTGTTACCTCTGGCTCCTTAAGTACCAGTGCTCCTCTAATGAACAACCTGTTTATGGTCCAACCAGTAAACAGAAAGTCCCTTTCGGGCCAGTGAGAGGGCGGGGTCCCTTTGTTCAAGTCCCGGAGTCACCACTTAAGAGAACACTCATCTACTTCTCCCAGAAGCGGGAAGAAGTGAATTCCTTGTGTTGTCATGTCCCCAGCCTCCCACTCGGTCTTGTCCCCAAAAAGGAAGGCATATTGAGTCGGCGTATTGGCCACTCTCACCCATGCTAATCAAAGGACAATCCCTCATGAGAAGGAGTTCATGACACACTCAGGACTAAGACTGAGTTACCTAAGTCATCCTATTGAAATAGTAACCTAACTAGTTAATGGTGTTACATCTAGTGGTTTACTATTTCGTGGTCCGGTCTTATGCAAACTCATTGCATAGGATACCCCCGCTCGCATGTCTCCTACATGGACGCCTTGGATCAATACGTCTGTATCGAATACAAACCAGGTCGTATCACATAGTGTTATTAAGATAAGGTACCCAGCCTTATCCCTATACTATAGACCTTTTAGGTTGTTACTTGAACACCGATCCCCGTGTCCCCACATACTAGTTCAAGTTACACATAAACAACCTTGGATCTTAGTTTATTGGATTTGGGTCAAATCGTGCAATATTTAACAATAACACTTTATTGTAGAAACTCAATAACACTTTATTGAAACAAGTATACAATTTGTTTACATTCACTATCTACGAGTTTTGGGGCATAAAACCCAACATGTATTGTGTAATCTTGTCCTATTAACCCTAATCCAATAAACTAAACATCCTAGGCTAATAGAATGAGGCTTGAACTAGTATGTATGGACATACGAGGATCAATGTTCAAGATTTAGCCTAAAGGGTCTGTAGTATAGGGATAAGGTTGGGTACCTTATCCTGGTGACACTATGGATACGACCCGCTTTGTATTTTGATAAAAACGTAATGATCCAACGCGTTCATGTAGTTGACATGCGAGTGGGGGTATCCTGTGCAATGAGTTTGCACAAAGACCGGACCGTGAAATAGTTAACCACTAACTGTAACACCGTTAGTTAGCTTGGTTTCTATTTCACTAGGATGACCTAGGCAACTTGGCCTTAATCCTAAGTGGATTATGGACTCCTGTCCGTGAGGGATTGTCTTTTGATTTGTACGGGTGAGAGTGGTCTGCACGCCGACTCAATAAGCCTATCATTTTGGGGACAAGACCGAGTGGGGAGCTGGGAACATAGTCACACAAGATGGAATTCACTCCTTCCCGTCTTTAGGGTAAGTAGATGTGTGTTCCCTTAAGTGGTGTCTCCAGGTCTTGAACAATGGGCCCTACCCTCTCTATGGCACGAGAGGGACTTCTGTTTGTTGGTTGGACCTCAAACAGGTTATTCATTAGAGGAGCACTGGTACTTAAGGATGAAGAGGTAGCCCAGGGGTAAAACGGTAATTTGACCTAGCTGGGGTATGAACACACGTGAAGGGCTGACTTGCTGTTAATGATCAATATCCGTGGACACATAAATATATCTGCAGTGAGAAGAGTGCAGTTGTGGTTCTATAGTGGAGTGAACCACAGTTAACGAACATTGATTAACTTGGTTAATGAGTTTAGCCAAAATCTCACATCGTTGGAGCTTCTGATCTGTAGGTCCATTAGGTCCCACCGGTAGCTCTATTAGGGCGTTGAGGTAAATTTCTAAGGGAGAATTGAATATTCGAAGTGGTTCGAATGTTAAATTAAAATATGAATTTGATTCATATTAAAACTATAGGTTATAATTAATGCACATTTGATGTACATTAATACTATAGTTTATATGAGAGAAAAATAATTAAATATATGATATTTAATTATAATATTAATTAATTATTGAATTAATTAATATTCTGTTTTAATTTAGTTTAATTAAATTTGATTTAATTAAATTGCATTAAAACTATAGGGTATGTGGGATAATTATATAAATGGGTTTTATATAATTAATAATTAGATTAAAGGTTAATTTAATTATATAATTAATAATTTGTAATTATTAATTATAGATAATTCTCATTCAGTTGATAACTGAAGAGTTTTAGTCGTTCCACTTCCCTAGAATTGCTCCACGCAATTGAGAGGCTATTTAGGGTTTAGTTATCTTTTGACTAACCAACCCTTAATTGATTTTCTACGATTGGAAAAGGCTTCTCACGAAAATCTCTCTCTCTCACATTCAGTCATTCTGCATTTTTCTCCAAGGAACACAGAGACTAAAATTCTCTCCAAAACAACCCTTAGAAATCACGCTCCCATAAGCTCCCAACGCATATCCTTCAAGAGGATACCGGTGCAATCTTTTGGTGGTGTTCGTGATATTTTTCCAGCAAGAAAATGTGTGTTTTTGCTGTTGTTTTTGGGTCGAAAAATAAGGGAATTTGGCGAAACGATCAAGAACTTCATCTACGGTAAGTGGTTCTTGATCTTGGATCATTAGGATCCATTCTAGATAAGATCTAGAGGATTTTATGATGAATTTTGCATGCTTTATACATGTTGTACAGTAGCTTAAATATATTTTATTGCTGTGATTTTATTCCCAACGTATCGGTATTTTAATCTAAATTAAAATCTGAGTTAAGGTTCTGTACGTTTCCGCTGCGCTAGGGCTATTATCCCTTCATGTCCTACTTAGCTCCTTGCATATCGGAGTAGTCCAAAATTACCTATAACATTAAGCCCCCACTCTTGAATTGGGATTCAGGTGTGACTTAATGCTATAGGTCGAGCTCCTTAAGCCCGATTTAAGAGTAATGATCTTTGCCCTGTGCTGACTTATGTGTGGATTTATTGCTATCCTGCAAGATAGGATAGAAATAGACAAAACAGAAGCTCTCTGAATAGGGGTTAGGTAAGAAAGAAATGAGAAAAGTGGGGATTGAAGAAATAACCCGGCCTCGGCCTCAGCCTCGGCCTTGGGATGAGGCCGAGGCTAACGTTTAGAGCGAGTCCAAACTTTTGTGCATTTTGTCTCTCGTTTTGGACGTTGTTTAGTCCTTTCCTTTGTTTTGAAGCCCCCTGCGTAGGTGCTTCTCTCGCTTGGCCATTTATGTAGCGCACGTGGTAAGACCTTAGGGTCGGCCTCAACCACCTTTCATATTATTGAAAATTTTGAGTTCCTGCATTGAAAAGTTAATTTCTGCAAAAGAAAAATGAGGGAAAAGGCTAGGGTTGGCCTCGGCCTAAGGTCCCTGTTAGCCTAAAATCTAAATCCCTGCATTCATATGTCAGCTTTTGCGAAAGAAAAATGAGGGAATAGGCTTAAAACATGTACATGCTAAGCTAGCGTGCCTTTTGTTTAACAGGGAGTGCATATCCCCTGTTACTTGCTTTTTGTTTAATAGGGAGTGCATATCCCCTTTGTAGCCCCTTACTCAAGTAAAGTTTTATTAAAACATAAAATATAGTTGAGTAAAGAGAAGAATACCTTTAAATTTTGGGGTCGGCCTCGACCTCGGCCTCTGCCAGGTGAGCTTGGCTTAGATGAAGTGCAAGGGCTCAAGCCAGATGAGGTGAGGTAGACTCGGTGGTCCAGGCTCACACAATCTCATATCTGGATGAGGCGAGGTAGACTCGATAGTCCAAGCTCGCGTAATGTGATGGGCTCAAGCTAGATGAGGCGAGGTAAACCCAATGGTCCAGGCTCGCATAATCTCAAATCTGGATGAGGCGAGGTAGACCCGGGGGGCCTGGCTCTCGAAAAGTGATGGGCTCAAGCCAGATGAGGTGAGTAGACCCGGTGGTCTAGGCTCACATAATCTCAAATCTGGATGAGGGGAGGTAGACTAGGGGGCCAGGCTCGCGAAAAGTGATGGGCTCAAGCCAGATGAGGTGAGGTAGACTTGTGGTCCAGGCTCACATAATCTCATATCTGGATGAGGCGAGGTAGACTCGGTAGTCCAGGCTCGCGTGATGTGATGGGCTCAAGCTAAATGAGGCGAGGTAGACTTGGTAGCCCAGGCTCGCATGATCTCGAATCTAAATGAGGCGAGGTAGACCTGGGGGCCCAGGCTCGCATATAGGCGTGGGCTCTAAGCTCAAGAGCTTAGGCTCGCATAGGGCTCGATCTTCGCTTCTATCAATAGGGTTGGCCTTGGCCACACCATGGCTGGGGTCGACCTCGACCTCAGGTATTTCTATGGTTGGCCTCGGCCTGGGCCTCGGACAGTCTATCGTCGTTCGTATCTGGCTCGTTTGTTTCAATCTTGATCTCGTCTTGTGTTCAACCGCATCGACAATCTGATTCGCCTTGATTATGTGATCTCGGGGTCACTTTTGGGGCTTTGGAAGGTCGGTCTCGGCTTCGGCCTAGGGTCGGCCCTGGCCTAGGGTTGACCTCAGTCTGGTATGTTCCCTTTCTTAGCCCCCAATCTTCTTCAGGTGTTCGTTGCCTTAGTCTTAGATGTTGATAGAATGACTTCCAACTCTTCGACGAACTTCTTTTCCTAGTGTCTTCGATCTTGTTAATGCTTGTGTTTGTTTTTTATTTGTGCTCCAAAGATGGTTTTGATCTCCCATGGGGTTTTCCTCCTAACCTTGGCCTCGACCATCTCTGGTCGACCTCGGCCTCGGTCCTCGACTTCGCACTGTTCGTCTTGTAACAGCTATTCGTCTTGGTGACCTCTACGTGTAACTCTCCTCTTGTGATTTCTGCGAGTGATGGTTATTTTCGGAAGGTTTTGTGTTTTGATTCTGGTTTTTCTTCTCCATCCTCCTACTCATTGAATGACTGATGCGCAGATTTAACTAGCAAGCTTTCTTCCCCACAGACGGCGCCAACTGTTGATGCCGAAATCCGGACAGGGAGAACTCACCTGACCTTCACGTGCCACCAAAGGTAAATTTCTTTGAAGGGGGTAAGATGTGGCCTGCAAGACAAGGAAACCTACACACCGGTGTGGTGCATGCCACACCGCCTCCGATGCTTAAGTCAACAATTAGTAAGATGGGAAGCAAATAGAGAGCAAGAGCAAGAGGAGAGAGTTTAGAGAGTAGAGTTCTGAATCCCTTCTTCAGGGTTGAAGAAGGGTTTTATATACCTCTTTCCTTCTTTAGGGTTTCTAGGCGTTTGGAGATGATTCGGAGCTGAATCAAGTCAAACCGGACTGACCTAGTGAAGGGAATAAAAGTCCCCACGCAGCGGAAGCGCATCGATTGGACCTTATGCAGTATATTAATTAACATTAAAATACCGTTACGAAAACTCAAACAAACTTTAAACACTCTTTAAAGTTGCTGGAAAATCAGCTTAAACATGCTTAAAAATAAATCTAAATTTATTTTCATGCTTTTCTAAAGAAAAGGGGAAGAACCGTTACAAACCTCCGTTGTAGACTTGACCGTTCGTCGCCAACGATGCTCCAACGAACAAAACGCAGCAGCCTCCTTTGTCTTGTGATCGCTGGAAAATTCTTCTTGAATGACACAATAACCACAGAGGTTACACCGGTATGACTCTAGGTCTAGGAGGCAAAAGACTTGTGGGAGTCTTTCTCTAAGAGGGAGGCTAGAGAGAATTCTAGGTCTTGTCTTGAGAGTCTAAGAGCAAGAGCAAAGTGTCAAGTGTCCTAGACCAATTAGGTCTAGTGTTCTATTTATAGAAGAGAGGCCATGAATAAAATATTCAATTAAATCAATCTTTTCCAAAATTGATTCAATCTTATTCCTTAATTAATCAATCATGATCAATCAATTCCACAATTGATTAATCTTTTCCACAAATGACTAATTACTTTCATAAGTGATTAGATCATTTCCATAAATGATTAATCACTTCCTTAAGTGATTAATTATTTCCATAATTGATTAATTCCCACCAATTAAATATCACATATTTAATTTTCGGCCTAGAATTAATTAATTTGCCCAAACAGATTTTAGGCCTTAAATTAATTAATTCATTATTTGAACTCTTTCAAACTTCCATAAATTTATATTTGAATTTCTTCAAATATTAATTTCTCTCATAATAATATATCAATATATATTATATTTGTTTCCCTTAGTAAATTGAACATTTTCAATTTACATTTATTACTTAGTTGCCTCAAATTACTTTATGAGCTACCAGTGGGACCTAATGGACCTGCAGATCAGAAGCTCCAACGATGTGAGATTAATTGGTCAAACTCATTAACCACATTAATCAATATTCGTTAACTGTGTGTTCATTCCACTATAGACTCACAGTTGCACTCTTCTCACTGCAGACATATTTTCTGTGTCCACGGATATAGACCAATATCGACTAGTTAGTCCTTCACGAGTGTCCGTAACACCAGCTGGGTCAAATTACCGTTTTACCCCTGGGTTACCTCTATTTCCTTAAGTACCAGTTCTCCTCTAATGAACAACCTGTTTGTGGTCCAACCATCAAACAGAAAACCCTCTCGTGCCATTGAGAGGGTAGGGCCCTTTGTTCAAGACTCGGAGTAACCACTTAAGGGAACACTCATCTGCTTCCCTAAAGTCGGGAAGGAGTGAATTCCATCTTGTACGATTATGTTCCCAGCTCCCCATTCGGTCTTGTCCCCAAAATGGTAGGCTTATTGAGTCGGCGAATTGGCCACTCTCACCCATACAAATCAAAGGACAATCTCTCATGAGCAGGAGTCCATAATCAACTCAGGATTAAGACTAAGTTGTCTAGGTCGTCCTAGTGAAATAGAAAACCAACTAGTTAACGGTGTTATAACCAGTGGTTACTATTTCGCGGTCCGGTCTTATGCAAACTCATTGCATAGGATACCCCCACTCGCATGTCTCCTACACGAACGCGTTGGATCATAGCGTTTGTATCAAATACAAAGTGGGCCGTATCCATAGTGTCACCAGGATAAGGCACCCAGTCTTATCCCTATACTATAGACCCTTTAGGCTGTTTCTTGAACAATGATCCCCATATGTCGCTACATATAGTTCAAGACTCATATTACAGCCTAGGATGTCTAGTTTATTGGATTAGGGTCAAATAGTGCAATATTTAACAATAACATTTTATTGCAGAAAACTAAATAACACTTTATTAAATACAAGTATAAAATTTGTTTACATTCACTATCTACGAGTTTTAGGGCATAAAACCCAACACCTAGGACACCAGGGACCGAGCGGAGGGGAGAGGACTCGACCCACCGAAGTGGGCCGAGGGTCGGTCTCGACCCATGACCGAGGCCGACCAGACCCGACCAGGTCGAGGCCAAGCCCAATGGTAATAGGCCTTGGCCCAATTCCTTTTGGCCTACCTCTCCTTTGGGGTCCGCTTCCTAGTCGTGTCCTTGGGTTGGTACTGCGCTGTCCTACTTAGCTCCTTGCATATCGGAGTGGTCTGAAATTACCTATAACATTTATAAACCATGAACTATCTATAGTTATCAACTAAACACTATGTTGAATATAAACTATTATTAATTAATTTATAAAAATGTTATAAGTAATAATTTTTTTATAATTATTATTTTACAATATCATATAATTTATAATACATTATATTATACAAATTTTAATTTTACAAGAATGAATTAAGTTTATAACATGAAATACTATATTTATTAAAGTTTTTATCTTTTTTTAATTTAATTATGCGTTTAAAAATTTCAAATATAAAATCTGGATACAATGAAAACATAAAAAAATTGTTTTCAGTATTTTCACTATTTGGATTACAAAATCCAAAAATAGTTTTCAAAAACATATCTGCCAAACGCATATTCATTGAATTCAATGAATCCAAAAACATAAAACAGAATCCGAATTGTCTACCAAGGAGACATTTAATAATTCTCTCTAAATTTTCCCTCTTGAATACCTGTTCACTTTTTCGATAGAATTCAAGTAAAAAATTCAGCTCTTTTTGGGAAGGAAGATTTTGTGGAAGTCTTGGAATAAATACCCAGCTAGAAATTATATTTCTCCCTATGTTTCTAAAGTCGATCCCAAATTGGTTTTTAAGGTGGATAGGAAAAGATTATAAAAATCAAAGTTCATATTTAAGTTATGCATATCCAAAAAAATAGAAAGATTTGTTTTTTAAACGGAATATATGGGGAAAAAAATCTACAAAATCGTTTGATGCGACTCGAATAGAAAAAAAAAAAGGGTTAAATTACATGTTTAGTCCCTGAACTTTCAGGGTTGTGTCAATTTGGTATCTAAACTTTAAGAAAGTATGAAATAGGTTCTCAAACTTTCTATTTTGTATTCAATAGGTCCCTAAACTTTAAAAAGTATCTAATAGATCCTTAAACTTTCACTTTTGTGTTTAATAGATTATTCAACTTTCAATTTTGTATCTAATAAGTCCTATTTTTTAAAATTGACAGACCTACCAGATACAAAATTGGAAGTTTAGGATCCCAATAGGCATAAAATTCAATTTTATATCTAATAGATTGATTAATTTTTAAAAATCTTGAATGTGCCAAGGACCTATTGACATTCGTACAATTCAGAGATCTATTAGATACGAAATTAAAAGTTCGAGCACCTATTCGACACTTTTTAAAGTTTAGAGACCTAATTGATGAACCTAAAAGTTTAGGCCCCGTTTGATAACCATTTGGTTTTTGGTTTTTGGTTTTTGAAAATTAGGCTTGTTTTCTTTAAATTTCCTCACCATGGTTTTCATTTTTGTTAAAGACACACTTGAGTTCCTAACCAAATTCTAAAAACAAAAACAAGTTTTTGAA
Source organism: Luffa aegyptiaca (assembly GCA_017139565.1). Classification (NCBI taxonomy): domain Eukaryota; kingdom Viridiplantae; phylum Streptophyta; class Magnoliopsida; order Cucurbitales; family Cucurbitaceae; genus Luffa; species Luffa aegyptiaca. The sequence continues at coordinate 41,318,949 of CM029402.1, read as the reverse complement.
AACTATTTTTTTTAGTTTTCAAAAATTGGCTTGGTTTTTGAAAACATGGGAAGAAGGTAAGTGAAAAGCCAAAGAACCTAGAGTTGGAAGTGGTGTTTATAAGCTTAAAAACCAAAAACCAAAAACAAAAAACCAAATGGTTATCAAACGGGGCCTTAGGAATCAAACTTGTAATAAAAAGAATTAGATAGAATCTGCAATTCAATTGGTTATATTTGGAATTTATAAAATTTTGAACTATATCACTCATTCAATCTCAATGGTATAATTAGGGACATCCAAACTAATTTCTCTTTCCTCCCTACACTCCAAAATGTGGGTTGGGCTTTCTCAAAAAAGAATGGTTGGGCTTAGATGCCCAATTTATCCATCAAAATACAACCCTCTCTCTTATTGTTTGTTTGTAGGTTAGAAACTCCCCCGTTTTATTTTAGTTTCTATACTTTTAAAAATGTCGAAAATTAATTCATAGGTATTTTCCAGAAATCTAAAAAAGTCCTCTACCATTAATTTGGGGTTAAAGTCAGCTAATTTGGAAAAAAGAGAAAGAAAAAAATAATCTCACTCCTCTACTCTCTCTCCCATTTTCTCTTTCAATTCCCCTCTCAAGTATGCAATGGTCACTCCCAACCACCCTCCCCCTTTCTAGCCACTCCTCTTCGTCAATCGAAGCATGAACTTCTATCACCTCCACCACATTGGTTTCGAACCATGAGAGTATGATCAGTGGAGGATTTAGCTTGGGCCCAGGGGGCTCGAGCCCCCTCTGAACTGGAATCATTCCTTAATTACTGTATAAAACTTGGATAATCATCATAATGTTCTCACTTGCTTTGTTGGTAAAGGCGCCTCCTGCCCCCCTCACGCCCCTGCTGGTCAAAGGTTCGATCTTCAATTGGCGTGCTTGTTATTTTATTTTTTCTTTTCGTTTTTTTCCTTTTTTTTTAATGTTTATCATTTTCTACATATTACATCTATATTATCGGAAAAAAAAAAAAAAAAAAAAGAGAAAAAGAAAAACAAATACCATTCTTAAAATTTGACTCTTATTTTTCAAAAAAAAAAAATTGACTTTTATTATTAGAAAAAATGTTTAATTATTGTCTAAATTTCAATTTTATGTCTAATAAATTTATGATTTTTTTTAATAAATATTTGACCTATTCAAAATTTTTTAAAATTCATAAATTTATTGAACATAAAATTAAAATTTAAATATTCTATTAGACACAAAATAAATTTTGTTTAAAATGTTTTTGTTACTTTTAAAAAATGTTGAATATTAAAATGTGAATGTTCTATTAGACACACAAAAATAAATTTTTTCTAATATATTTTTGTTACTTTTAAAAAATGTTGAATATGTTACGGATTTTCTTTGAACTAATGTCAAGGACTTATTAGACACAAAATTGAAAGTTTAGGTCCCATTTGATTTATAGTTTTTGGTTTTTTAAAATTAAGTTGTAACCACTATTTGTATTTTTAAGTTTCTTTGTTTTGTATCCACATTCCTTCCATGTTTTCTAAAACAAAGTCAAAAATTTAAAACTAAAAAAGTAGTTTTCAAGAACTTGTTTTTGTTTTTGGAATTTGGCTAGGATTCAAATGTGTTCTTAATAAAGATGAAAACTATTGTACGAAAATTTGAAAAAAAAAGTATAATTTTCAAAAACCAAAATCGAGTGATTATCGAAAGAGATCTTAGAAATCTATTTGATGTTCTTAAAATTTAAAGACCTATTGACACAAAATTGAAAATCTAGGAATATATTAGACACAAACATAAAAGTTCATAAATTAAACTTGTAATTTTGACTTAATAAATATATAATATTATAAAAAAAAATTAGTTATTTACAAAACAAATTATCTCATAATATAAAAGTTTGTAAATAACAATGACAATGAATAAAATTAGTAGTTCAGTTTCAGTTACAATTTTTTTTGGATTGCTTACTTGTATATTATTTTTACGAGTTTTTAAGTGAAGCCCCCCCTAAACAAAATTTCTGAATCCGCCACTGAGTATGATAGCAATGGTCATAGCTCAAAACTGCTTTGATTAATAGATAACTTCGAAATGCAAATCTCTCCTCCACGAGAGAGGGGAAGGGATAGTTGGGAAGTCAATTGATTATATTGTTGGTTAAAAAACTCTTTCGGTCCATGAAACTTTAGTTTGTAATAATTTAATCCATGTATTTTCAATTTTGTAAATAGTCTCTGAACTTTAATAAGTAATGATTTATTTCTTGTACGTCAAAATTTGCAATGATTTAGTCTCTATCATAAAAAATATTCTAATGTTTAATGAGATTTCTAATATATGTAGATCAAGAAAGTAATTAAGGACCAAATGTGTTTATAAAACTATAAAGACTAAGTCATCACATAATGAAAATTGACACTTAATTTTGATGAAAATTTTCACCGTAGGAACTAAATTGTTAGAGTATAAAGATAAAATTGTTACCGATTAAATACAGAGAATAAGGGTCCGTTTGGAATACATTTTAATTTAAATGTTTTTCAAGAATGTATTTTTTTAAAAACATTTTGTATAAAAATTGTTTAGAATTTAAACACTCATATGTTTGGTTGCATTTCCTCATAGGTGTTTTTATACACAAGTTATTATATACTATAGACTCTTTTTTAAAAAAAGTTGGTTTCAAGTGTTTCTCTCAAAATGGTTTATTTATCAATCTCATTTTCTAATAAGTCATTTTTAGTGGTTGCCAAACACTAGAAATTTTTTCAAAATTAAACACTTGAAAAGTTAAACCAAACACACTCTAATTTGTCAAAATTGGAAATACATAGACTAAACTGTTACAAACTAAAAATTAAGTACTAAATTCTCTCACTCTCATTAATTTCTACCATTATCCATATACTCACCTCTCTCTCTTTGTCCTCTCTCACTTGGCTGGGGTTTCTGGAAAAGTTAAAAAAAAAATAAAAATTAGGAAAAACGAGCCGTTTGAAAAGTATTTCCAAAAAACATGTGTCACACCTCTCAGGCGTGACACACTTTTTAAAAAAAATTGGACAAATTACGCTTTTGGTCTTCGACGTTTGGATTAAGTTTCTAATTGTTCTCTGAAGTTTCAAAAGCAATACTTTAGTTCCTGAAGTTTAAGAAATAGTTCTAAATGGTCCCTAAGAAGAATTGACTGTTAATTGACCTAATTGAAAGATGACATGGCAGTTAAGTGGTGATTAGACGTTACCAATGTGGCCAATTTTAATTGACATGGAGGAATTTAATAGGTTTATATTTAAAATTACTCAAATTGTTTTTTTCACTCTCCTCATCACCATTTACTTCCTTCTTTCTCCTCTTTCTCCTCTTCTAATTAGATTAGGAAACCATGTGTTCTCCAACTCTCTGTTATTGCTACCTCGTTGAAATGTCCGACCAGCCCACTTTCGCCTGACCTCCATCCTCCTCATCGTCTGTCTCTTTCTCTACCTCACCTCCAATTCTCCTTCGCCCATCGCGAGATTCGCGACACACAGTCTTCATTGTTTGGCTCACAAATTTCTAGCTTCTCCTCTTTTCTTTTAACCAAGGTCCAATTGAGATATTGAGCAACCACAGAAATCTCAAGCAGCAGAAGAAAGCAGAGGAAAAACAGCAAGCTGATGAACAATGGATTGTGTGATTATTTGCTTGATGATCTCCAACAAATGACCCAAGGGAGAATATAAATAGATACAAGTAATAAATGAAGAACAAGACTAGAGCTTAGTGGTTTAACCACTCATACCAAAATCCATAATTACAATACCAAACCTCAACAGATAAATAAGTACAAGGCTACATGGGAGATACTGTAACAAGTCCTTCATCTTCCCATCCCCTTTCCCTCTCTGCCATCCTCTGTTCTTGTTTTGCCAAACAGAATCCTTCAAAACCAATCTCAATCTCTCAGATTGTGCCCAATATCCATCTCCCAAATCATTCCCTAATAACCCCAAATTCGGTCATGGCCAAAACCCATCTCTCAAATCAGTCCCAAATTCCCCAAATCGAAAAAAAAAACCCATCTCCAAAAATCAGCCCCAAATTGAAAATGGTGAAAACTCATCTTCAAAATCAACTCCAAATTTCCCCCAAATCGAAAATGGCAAAAACCCATTTTCAAAATAACTCCAAATTCCTCCCAAATCGAAAATAGAAAACGCCCAATTCCCAAACCGTTCCTCAGCGACGCAATTAGAAATCTACGATGGTGAAACACCCAATTCCCAAATCGTTGCAAGCTCGTTTTTTACTACTTTGGTTGGAAGAGGACCAATTGACAGATTTCGATGTTTTTGTGCTGTTCATGGGGTGACTTTAACAGCGGAGATTTTGGCAAATAAGACTTTGCTGGGGAAGTGGAGGTGCAGTGCGAAGGAGAAAACAGAGAAGGAAGAGTGATTAGGAGAGGGGAAGAGGAGAAAGAATAGACTGAAGGGTGAAGAGGAGAGTGAAGTTTTTTTTTTTTGGAATAATTTCAAATATAAAATTATTAAGTTTTTCCATGTCATTTAAAATTGTCCATATTAGCAAAGGTCTAATCACTACTTAACTGCCATGTCATCTTTCAGTTAAGTCAACTAACGGTCAATTATTCTCAAGGACCATTTAGAACTAATTCTGAAACCTCAGGGACTAAAGTGTTGCTTTTGAAACTTCACGGGTCAAATAGAAACCTAAACCAAACCTCGAGGACCAAAAGTGTAATTTACCATAAAAAATTTCATTTATTTGTCAAATCAACTGATTGTGTTCAATCCATTTTTTTAAATTTAACTTATTTTATTTAATAATTTATCTATATCTATACTATATATAAAATGAGTTAAGAGGGGAGAATTTTTACATACCAATTTTACCCTTACAATTTTATTTAATTCCTATTTTGCCCTTCACTATTTGTTGATGGGACACAACTCTTTGAGTTTAGGTGTCCGTTGAAAGAAATTTGTATAAGAGAGGTGATTCTTCAATCTTTGGGATGTGACTCTTCGAGTATAGGTGTCCGTTGAGAGATGTTAGGACAAAGAAGGTGGTTCTTAAAAATTTGACTTTACAAAATATATTTAAAAATTAAACTTTTAAGTCGAATAGGTGCAATTTATGCTCATAGAACACAACTATTTAGATAGAGGTAACCCATTGAATTAGTGTATTCATTCTTATATAAGTGCAATCCATGTATAAAAATAAATAAGCATAGTTTTTTTTTTTTTTTTGAGTTCATCAACATTTGGGGGTGGGGGGATATTCGAACCTCTGACCTCTTAGTCGATGATACATGTCAATTACCACTGAGCTATACTCGCTTTGACAATAAATAAACATAGTTGTCAATATATATTGTCTATTTTTTCATATCAAATTGTCAAGTGATAGGAATGAAAACTTTAAAATGTTTGTTCTTTGTAAAGAAAACATTGAATTGTATCACAATGAAGCTTTGAGACGAATTAAGAAACTTTTGTTTTAGGAATTGAAACAAGGGGGATTTCAACTATTCTCAAGACCAAGCTTTTGATTTTCACTCATGAGCACTAAGGTAAAACTCAAACTTTCTTTTTTTTGCCCCATTTTTAGCATAAAAATTCTCCAACAATTAAATTTAAATTGGAAAGCACAATTATTGGTTGAAAACAAAGAAGTTTCACTTTTACTTTCATTTGCACATTTATAAATGAAATATCTATATTACAATTTTAAATTATAACACAATATTTTTTTTTATAAAAAAAATGGGATGAGTTGCGTAGAAAAATATATAATAATAACCAATATGTTTTTTTCCAAAAAAGTAAAATTTCACATAATTTTAAAATATAGATTCTATGAAATCTTTGGAACAAAATCTTTGAATCTTAATTTGTCAGTAATTGTCATAAGTTGAATGGAAAATTTTGATCATACATATTTGGATTTGGATTATGAACAAACTTGATTATATAATATCAATATAACTTTTTAGTTATTTTAGTACACATAATTTTTAAATTTTCTACGTATTATTCATCCGTAATTCCATGTATAATTTTTTTTAAGTTCTAAAGATTTTTAACCACATGCATTGTGTCACAACCATACTAGAAGAGAGTAAGTTGTGACCCTCACTGAGCAGACAGCGAAGTGGTGGCACGTCGAGTGTCACCCATCGGGCCATGTCAGAGGGCCGAGAGAGAGAAGTGCCATGATGCGATCGAGGAGGACGATGCATCATCCAACACACCAAGATGAGTGGACATTGATGTCACAAGAAGGCATGAGCATATTGAGAAGCAACAGTGTCGTCAGACGCGTCAGTGGTATGCTTAATGGGGGTCAGATGGGGCCCCGGGCCATGACCTCGGAAGTCGGGGTTCCGTCGTGAGTTTTGACGAGCGGCTCTGGAGTTAAGTGCATATGAGTGAAGTATGCAAGCCCGCAAAGTTTCATGTCAATCGGACACCAGACGGGCGCTCCACGTTGGCGTATGACTCCTCGTGAATATGACGTGCAAGGGTGTCAGACCAAATATGCCTCAGAATGTACTATAGGGGGAGGCATGGTGTCAGCTCTCCACCACCCCTGGGTCCTGTGGCCTAAGTGAGCTACCCCATGGCACATGCGTGTGTCATGGCGTGGGCGAGCGTTGCAAGACGAGTGTCTTGGGCGTCTTCCTTTGGGAATGGGTTTCCAAGGACAGTGTCGGGCGGCACGGGTGTGCCGACATTGCGCCCCCGCCCATGGGCTAGAGGTTGCACCATATGGCCGGGCTGCGGCACGCTATACGGAAATGACTCGGCATGACACGGAAGGGTTCATGCCTCGATATGCCCGGATGGATGGATGTCCGGGAGGCCCCGATTACAAGTAAAGCCCATGGGTCGGTTCTCGAGAAGCAGGTCCGAGCGAGCGGTTAAGTCAGATGACATCCCGAGGCTCGGGGTGGCATCGTGAAGCATCAGTGGAACCCGATAGTTCCCGGTTGGCTCGGTATTTGCCCGAAATGTCCCGGTAAGCATTATAATGGCCCGATAAGCCCCGGTAGGCGTCGAAAAGCCCCGGTAAGCGTTATAATGCTCCGGTAGGTCCCGGTAAGTGCTGAAATCACCCGGTAAGCTCCGGTTGAGCGTTTTAAGGCCGTTTTGACCCGTTGAAGGGTCCGAACACATCCTGGCGAAGTTCCAGATCGATGTCGAAGCGTGTGGGCCGTGTTCTCGAGATTGAAGACGATGAAATGTGATGCGACGTTGCGTCCAGATGACCTTGGCCTGATGTAGGGGCAAGGTCGAGCCTTAGGACTTGGCCTAGAGTAGAGGCAAGTCGGCTAGAGTCGCATGTGAGTGAAAATACACGTACGGGCGACGTGTATGACCGAATGTTATTCCGCTGCAAGATGATTTGAGTTCGGTTGAGGATGAAGAACCTCGCCTAAGGTCCGATGAAGCACCAAAGTCCCGCGAAAAAGTATTATGGGTTAGAGATGACCCTTAAGGCTGGCCATGGTCGCGTGTAAGATCATGGCGCCGCACGGTTGAAAAGGTACGACCGTGACACATTGCATGTGTCTTTTAAGAGGGGGATTCTAGCAATCACTGTTTTAATTTTAAGAGGGGAGACTTTTTTGCATTCCTATTTTGCCCTTACTTTTTTAATAAATTCTCATTTTACCTTTCAATCTTTGTTGACGGGACACGACTCTTCGAATTGAGGTGTCCATTGAGAGAAATGTCGAATAGTTGCAATGTATACTGATGAGAGATAAGTACTGTTCAAATTAAGGTAATTATATATCGAATTGGTGCATCTATTATGTGTTTGGAAAATCCAACCGTAGATGTGAAACATCACGATCTAATAGTAAAAATGTGTTTAAAAATGTTGTTTATAAAGAGATTCTCTTAATAATGACCAATATATTAAATACTTCTTTCTTTCTTTATTTCTTTTCTCCACAAATCAATCTCCTTTGGAGAATACTAAAAAATTAATTATGAGGTAATAAACTATCTTTATGTCACTTCTTTTTTTTTTTTTTTTATCAATTTCAATTTATAATTTTTTATTTTAATTCCATTATTGTATGTATTTTACTTTTAAGTTTTTTAACATCCATGTGTTCTTTATAATATCGATCTCTTTCATTACTTTTTAATTTCACGGGGTTATAGTGGAGATCTTTACTTCTCTTTTTTGTCCGTACAAATTTAACAAATTCTTATTTTTGTCATTCAATCTTTGCTGGCAGTATGCGACTGTTCGAGATGATGTATCCATTGAGAGAAGGGTTGAATGATTGCAATTTATGCTCGAGGGACACAACTATTTAGTGGAGGTAGTTACACATTGAAACCACATGTCCATTCGCCAATGGGTGTGTGATTCAAACCGTAAAATTGTTGTTAATCAAGGTTCAATTTGTTAAAAATTTCTTTCTTTCTTTCTTTTTTTTTTTTTTTTTCTAGAAACCAATCTATTTGAAGAACATCAAACAAATATCCGTGAGATAAATAAACTATCTTATTATATCAGTTTTTTATTATCAATTTCAATTTATATTTTGTCGTTCAATCTTTGTTGGCAGTACGCTACTCTTTAAATTGAGGCTTCCATTGAGAGAATGATTTAATTTCAATTAAAACAGTAAGCTTTCACGAGCATTGCACGTGTTTTTTAACTAGTTATTATAAATTCCTAATGATAAGATCATTTTTTTTTTCTTTAAAATTTTACCCTCTATAATAATTTAGGTGTTTTAGGTATTATATTAAAAAGCTAGGTTAAAATTGTTAAAAAAGAAAAGGTTTATTCTACCTTCACACTTTTATTTCAAAAATATGAAGGATCATAATCTAATATGACTTAGAGTGTTTGTTTTCTTCCAATTATGATAGCATTAAAAGAAAAAAAAAATTACTCAAAAAGAAAAAGAAAAAAAAAAAAAAAACAAACACCATTCACGAATTTTAGCACAAAATACCATACTAAATGTTTGGGTTTTTTTTTTTTTCCTTCCAAACATGATTACATTAATAGCGAAATAAGTACTATAATTAAAAGGCATCAAAACCAAATAAACTTTAACTATGCTACCATTGAAACAATAGTAAATTGAAACGTCTTTCTTGCTAGGGACATCCAACAATATATATTCATTATATATTATTGAAAACTTACTCAATTAATATTAAGTTATTCATTAAGAAAATATTTGTTATCATCTTTCACATAGAAATATTCTCAATTCAACAAAAAAAAAAAAAAAAAAAAAAAAAATAAATAAATAGTAAATAAAAAATAAAAAACATAACAAACAAAAGAAGTACTTTTTAGAATTGAAATTTCATATTTCAGTTTTAAAACGAGTTTGTTGGAAATAAACTAGCGCTTGTGCCACCTTTCAGATGTTGGCAGGTTATTTTATATAGTGATTTATAGATTAAATTTTATAAAATTATGATCGGATATTGATCAAAACTGAAGTTTCTATAAGATTGAAATTCTTGTTTAATTTTTTTTTTCAGAAAAAGAAAAAACAAAAGAAGAAATCACTGTTTAATTTTAAAATTCCTCTCAAGGTATATGAAAACTGGTTATATATAAAAAAAAAAAAAAAAAAAAAAAAAAAAAAAAGATGCAGCCGAAATGCTTCTCAGCCTCCACCAAAAATTTTCTCAACAAAAAGTGAAGAAGAAGTCAGTAGCACGGTAATGAAGTGTTATTTATCTTTATATTATGTTGGTCTATTCTTCTGGTGTTTTCTCTCTTTTATTCTGTTTTGTATTGCTCTATGGTTGTCTTCCACGTGTGGCTTTTCTTTGTCTATATACTGGGGCTATTTCCGTTTGTATTGTACAGAACATTCCATTCTGATTTTATTCAGATTATCAGTAAATCTCCTATCTTTTGTGGGTATCAATCTTCATGGTATCTGAGCCCTAATTTTTTTTTCCCTCTTTCCAGCTATGACGACAAGCGCCGCCTCTACTTCATCTCTTTCCTCATCTTCGGAAACTACACCGATACCTTCACCATCTACTCCGATTATTACTCCTATTGTGACTCCTCTAACCCAGCGAACAAACCTCCAACCATCGTTGCCTCGTCCTCCGGTGCAACCTCCTCCTCCGTCTGTCCTAAATACTCAACCATTTTACCCTGCTAATCCTTCTTCAGCTTACCCAAACTTCAACCCATCTTATTACCCAACTTATTTCCCTCCTGCTTCTCTTCCGCGCCCTCAATTTTTCCCTCCCCAACAATATCCTACTCAACCAAACCAGAACCACTTTTCCAATCCCTTTTCTCCCAACCCATATCCTACTCTGCCGCAGCCATTGTCGGTCAAGCTGAATGATAACAACCTCCTCCTCTGGAAGAATCAATTACTAAATGCTGTTCTTGCAAATGGACTACACGGTTTCTTAGATGGCACGATCCCGGCTCCTGCAAAATTTCTGGACGATCAACAGTAGCACCCGAACCCTGAGTTTCTTACGTGGGAGAGGTATAATCGTTTCATAATGTGTTGGATTTATTCGTCTCTATCTGAAGAAAAAATGGGTGAGATTGTTAGTTTTGATAATGCTGCTGATATTTGGAATTCCCTTAAACGTGCCTATGATTCGAAAACCACTGCTAGGATAATGGGTCTCAAAACTCAGCTACAAAAAATTAAGAAGGATGGTCTTTCCGCTACAAGAGAACCAATCTCATATAGAGACCACTTAGCTCACATTTTAAATGGCCTTGGTAGTGAGTATATTGTTTTTGTAACTACCATTCAAAATCGGTCCGATAATCCAGCCTTGGAAGATGTTAGAAGTTTACTTTTGGCTTATGAATCTCGATTAGAGAAACAAAATGCCGTTGAACAATTAAATCTCGCTCAAGCAAACCTTAGCAGCCTACAGTTGCATCAAAATAGTCGTCGTTCCTTTTCTAAACCTTCTGTTAGTCAACCCACGAGACCTCCCTTCAATCCATCTACTTTTTCTCATTTTCCTTCACAACAGTCAACCTTCACTCCCAGCCTTTTTGGCAAACCTCAAGCTTCTCCTATCCAGAAATGGCCTCCACGCTCAAATAATAACAAACCACAATGTCAAATTTGTGGGAAGTTTGGTCATACAGCCTTAATATGCCGTCATAGAACAAATTTAGCTTATCAAACCCCCACACCTCAAGCCATGTTAACCACTGCCTCTTCCCCACTTTCTCTACCCGATTCTACTATGTCTATTGATTCATTTCATCCTGACGAAAATTGGTTTCTTGACTTTGGCGCTACTCATCACATGACACCCGATGCTTCATCTCTTGCTAATCTTATGCCTTATAGTGGTGGTGAACAAGTCACGGTTGGAAATGGTAAGAAAATTGATATTTCTCATGTTGGTTCCTTTTCTCTTCATAATTCCTCTAAACCTATTTTTCTTGATTCTATTCTTTATACTCCTGCTATTTCAAAAAAACTTATTAGTGTCGCTCGTCTTTGCAAGGATAACAAAGCCTATGTTGAATTTTATTCTTCTTTTTTTCTTGTCAAGGATCTTCAAACCAAGCAAATTCTCCTCCAAGGCACCCTTGAAGATGGCCTTTACAAAGTTTTGCCCCCTTCTGGTGTTTTTTCGCCTTCCTTAAAGTCTCAAATTCAAAGCAATGTTGCTGCCTTTGTGTCTTCAGCTGCTGCCTCAAACTGGCATTTTCGGTTAGGACATCCAGCGGCTTCAACGTTGCGGCTTGTTTTATCTCAATGTCAAATGTCTTGTTCTAGTATTAGTGAATTTTGTAATTCGTGTCAGCTTGCTAAGAGTCATCGTTTGTCTTTTCCTTTATCTAAATCTAAGGCTTCTGCACCTTTTAATTTGGTACATTCGGATGTTTGGGGACCATCTCCACAAATTTCTATTAATGGAGCTCGTTATTTTTTGTTATTTGTGGATGGTTATACTCGTTTCACTTGGCTTTATCTTCTTAAATCTAAAGATGAAACTTTTCCTTGTTTCCTTCATTTCAAAAAGCTAATTGAAACTCAATTTGATAGTCACATTAAATGTTTGCAAACCGATTGGGGTGGTGAGTTCCGACGAGTTTCATCTTTTCTCTCATCTCAAGGTATTGTCCATCGTGTGGCTTGTCCCTATACCCCTCAGCAAAATGGGCGGGTTGAGCGTAAAAATAGACATGTGGTTGAAATTGGCTTGTCTCTTCTTGCTCATTCTCATTTACCGTTGTCTTTTTGGAGTTATGCCTTTCAAACTGCTGTTTATCTTATCAATCGCTTACCTTCTCCCGTCCTTCAATCTAAAAGTCCAGATCAACTCCTTTATCATAAGTCACCCGATTATTCTTTACTTAGAAGTTTCGGTTGTGCATGTTTTCCTTTTTTACGTCCCTACAATTCCCATAAGCTTCTTTTTCGGTCCACAGAATGCATTTTCGTTGGCTATAGCTCCAATCATAAAGGTTATTTATGTCTTGATCCTTTGTCGGGCCGCCTTTATGTTTCTCGTCACGTTGTTTTTAATGAGAATCTGTTCCCTTGTTCTCAATCTTCGTTTAAGTTTGGTGCAGTTAAGTCTAGTTCCCCTGATCATTCCTTTTATAATTCAGCTCCTTTTAATATTTTGTCGTCTGTCCCTTTGTCCACGGCACATTGTCCTTCTTCTCCCTCTTTATCTCATACTTCTGGATTTTCTTCTCCTTTCCCATCCATGACTGATGTTCACCATCCCCCCACTGATTTGCCTCAATCCCCTGTTTTTTCCACAGCGCCCTCTTTAACAGCCCTCTCCCCTACGCCTATCCCTTCAGCGCAATCTCCAGCCCCTGTTTCCTCGGTACCTTCTGCTGCCATTTCTTCACCCACGGCCCAGCCTTCCTCTTTTCATCCACAACCCACTCATTCTTCTCCTTCACCCACGACCCAATCTCCTGACCTTGCATCTCAACCGCTCCCTTCTGTCCCTGCTATGAAACCTTCCCCCACTAATACTCATCCCATGATTACTCGTGCAAAAGATGGCATTTTGAAACCAAAATGTTGGTTTTCATCTTCCTCACCTTCCAAACCTATACCATATGAACCCTCCAGTTTTAAACAGGCTGTTAAGGTTGCTGAGTGGCGTGATGCAATGGCAAAGGAATATGATGCTTTGACTCAAAACAAAACTTGGGTTCTTGTACCACCATCTCCAGAATTTAAAGTTATAAGTTGCAAGTGGGTTTATAAGGTTAAACTTAAACCAAATGGAGATGTTGAAAAATATAAAGCTCGCCTTGTGGCTCGTGGTTTTGATCAGGCGTTTAGTATTGATTATTTTGAAACTTTCAGCCCCGTTATTAAGCCTGCCACTATTCGAATTATTTTGTGTATTGTTGTGCAGTTTAACTGGGTTGTAAAACAGTTGGATGTTCATAACGCTTTCTTAAATGGAGACCTAAATGAGGATGTGTATATGATTCAGCCCCTTGGTTTTATTGATCAAGACCGACCTGCCCATGTTTGTAAATTGCAAAAAGCTTTATATGGTTTGAAACAGAGTCCTCGTGCGTGGTTTACAAAGTTGAGCTCTTGTTTATTGCAGTGGGGTTCCAAGCTTCCAAGTCTGGTTCTTCTATGTTCATATTTAGTAAAAATTCTGTGCTGGTGGTGTTTCTTGTCTATGTTGATGACATTTTGGTAACAGGAAATAGTTTATCCTTTATACAGACGTTTGTTCATTCCCTTAATGGGTTGTTTGCCTTGAAAGATTTGGGTGATTTGTCATACTTCTTAGGCATTGAGATATGCAGATCTTCCACATCCATACACATGAGCCAGCGCAAATATTTTCTTGATATAATTGAGCGTGCTGAGATGACCGAGTGTAAATCTGTGGCTACACCTATGGCTAGTGGAACTGTCTTATCCATAAACGATGGAGATTTATTGCCTGATCCAAAGAAGTATCGCAGTTTGGTAGGTGCTCTTCAATATTGCACTCTCATGCGTCCAGATTTAAGTTTTGCAGTAAATAAGGTTTGTCAGTTTTTACATGCTCCTACTTCTGTTCATTGGAATGCTGTTAAGCGCATCATTAGATATCTAAAGGCTACTGTTGATTTTGGAATCTCTTTTTCATCCTTCGCTCACTTGTCTTTGACATGTTATACTGATGCTGATTGGGCAAATTGTCCTGATGATCGTCGAAGTACTAGTGGCTACTGTGTTTTTCTTGGTAATAATTTGATTTCGTGGTCCTCAGCAAAACAAAAAGTTGTTTCTCGTTCTAGCGCTGAATCTGAGTATCTATGTCTAATGCAACAACTGAATTGGTTTGGATTCAGTCTATTCTCTCTGAAGTTGGTATTCCATCTCTATCTGCTCCGTTATTATTGTGTGATAATATAAGTGCAACTTATTTAGCTGCAAATCCGGTCCTCCACAATCGATCAAAGCACATAGAGATTGATCATCACTTCATTCACGAACGTGTCGCACGGAAACAACTTTTAGTTCGGTTTGTCCCTTCCGAAGATCAAATTGCGGATGTCATGACTAAGCCCTTGGCTACAGCTCGTTTTCAGAATCTACGAACCAAGCTCACAGTTCATCAACGTCCAGCTTCGCTTGCAGGGGGATAATGAAGTGTTATTTATCTTTATATTATGTTGGTCTATTCTTTCTGGTGTTTTCTCTCTTTTATTCTGTTTTGTATTGCCCTATGGTTGTCTTCCACGTGTGGCTTTTCTTTGTCTATATACTGGGGCTATTTTCGTTTGTATTGAACAGAACATTCCATTCTGATTTTATTCAGATTATCAGTAAATCTTCTATCTTTTGTGGGTATCAATCTTCACACGGTTGAAGAAGAAGAAAACTTTTTTTTTTGAAAAGAGAAGAAAACTTGTTATTTAAAACCATGCATGGCCCTTCAAGAAAAAACAAATTAAAAGGTTTGAGAATTCATTTCGCATGCAGAGATTCAGAAGTTGTCATTTGGTTCCATCTCATCGCCGTCTGGTTAGATTTGGGTCTGAACATGAAGAAGAGCGACACATGTTTTTTCGAAATAGTTTTAAAACTACTCGTATTTTCTAATTTTTTTCTTTTTTTTTTCTACTTTTACAAAAAAACCCCTTGGTTGGCCCAACTTAGATTGATGCCGCCACACGTGGGTAACAAAACAAAAGCAAAAGGGAAATTGTACTCTGCTAAACAGGGGCGGATTTAAGAAGGGGCAAGGGGGGCACGTGCCCCCTCAATTTAAAACGTTTTCTATTATATATATATAATTTGCAGATCTGATATTAAAAGTTACCTTTGGCATGTTGGTTTTCGTCCCTTTGTGTGTTAGTGCCATTGCACGCTGTTTTTATAATATGTTCAATTTTCTTTGTTTATCGGTATTTTCAGTTTTTCCTTTTTCTTTTCTTTGTTTATTTATAATAGTTTAGTTTTCTTTGTTTATTATAATAGTTCAATTTTTCCTTTTTCTTTTCTTTGTTTATTTATAATAGTTCTATGTAATTTCAATAAATCTTTAGATTAATCATTATTAATTTGAAGTTACTCTAAAACATGGTAATAATCATAATTTTCATTCAAGAAAACACACCAATTGTTAATATTTTTTCAAAATCTATAAAGCGAAAGCTAATAGAGACTAAATTTGTTTTGAAAAAGTTAACCATAGACTAATTTTAAGATTATTAAAAGTAAAAGGATTATATTTGGACATTGGAATTATTGACAATAAAATAAAATAAGTTCCAAAGTACAATGACCAAAATGATATTTTAACCTAAAAAGAATATGAAATGAGTTTATAAGTTTCTTTTTAAAAAATTAGGAAAAAAAATCAATTCTACCCCTAAACTTTGGGGTCAATTAAAACTCCATACTAATAATTGTATCAATTTAAATCCTAAACATTCATAATTGAATTTTATGTTTAATGAAACTATAAACTTTTAATTTCGTGTTTGGTAAGCCTGTGAATTTTGAAAAATGTCAAATAACATCCATCAGACATAAAATTGAAAATTCAAGAACTTATTGGACACAAAATTGAAAGTTTAGGATTCTCTTAGACACATTTTTAAGTTTAGGGACCATAGACACAAATCCGAAAGTTCAAAGACTAAACTTGTAATTTAACCTAATCGATATTAGGTATTTAAATATTGTATCAATGCTTCTAAAGTTGCATTTATATGAACTTGTGCCCCCTGGTATAAAATCCTGGATCCGCCACTGCTGCTAAATAAAAGTAATTATTTTGAAATTGGACTAAACCAACGTAGGATTTTTTTTAAATGGTTAATCTGTATTTTTGGATGGTTTTACCTTTTTAGTTTTTCCATCTTTACCCTTCCACCTAATTGTAATTAAGTTGTTGGTCTTTTTACGTTATAAATAGAATCAAAATTAAATCACTTTTTCTATATATAGAAAATCGTGTCAGTGCCTCTCTCACAAACTCTCTCGATCTATACACAACATTTTCACTCTTCTCTTCTCTCTACTTTTTCATATTTTTATTTCTCTCATTTGCTCCTTTAAGAGCAATTTGTCAAAAGAGGGACATTTTTTGTTATAGAAGTTTTGAGCTCAATCTTTTAGTATAAAGTGGTTTGAGCTACATAACGTTTTAGAGAGGATAGTATCTGTCATACCCGTAGCTGAGATGAATCTCCTTAAATAGAGCGAGATGTTTCTCTGTCTCTCAACCTAACGGTTGATATGATTGTTTCTCAATATTTACTCTATTTTTCTCTATTATTTGTGATTTTTCCAACGAAACCAAACGTTGCAAACCCTATTCATCGTCTCTAAAATCCACGTGAAAAATAAATTAATTTTAATGTAATTTGAACAAATTGAATACCAATCAAATAATTGGATCTTTAAAATGGTTTAAAAATCAAAGCTTTTCGTTACGATACTCATTCCACTTCAAGATTTTCTTTGCAAATAATTGTAATACTAGAACAGAAGAAATATTTTCTATTTTGCGTTTTTCTTCTTTTGTATTTTAGTACATTTAGACTAGAGAATTGGTACACCTTGAAAATGACAACTTAACCTCCAAACGAATTCATATTTCCAAAAAGATAAAGAAATAAAGACATTGATAGGAATTTTGGAATTTAGCGGTTCTCCTTTTTCCTTACTTTTTTTATATTTTAATGCCGCAATTCTAGACTTTAATTAGAGAAGAAGAAGAAAAAAGAAAATAAAGTAATTGCAAAATTAAACCTCCATTATTGGCCTAGTTTTGTGTATTTTAAAATTAGATTATAATTAATCTCTGGATTAAATTATGGAGATCTAAATTTTAGGGAAAAATCATTTTTAACCCTAAACTTTGGGGGTTGTATCAATTGTAACCCTAAACTTTCAATTTCATCAAATTGAACCCTAAACTTAAGAAGTTATATCAATTTTAACTCTAAACTTTCAATTTCATTAAATTGAACCCCAAACTTATCAGATCGTATCGATTTTAACCCCAAACTTGCATAAGTGTTACAATGTAAGTGTTACAATGTATACCGTTGGTTAATTTTTCGTTTGAAGTACGTAATTGACTATTTCTTCATTTTTTTTCTTAATTCACATTGCACCTAAATGAGTTTCTTATAAATAAAATATGTGAGAAATTTTATTTTAGATGACTTTTTCTTACTGTTGAGAACTTTGTGTGTTTTTTTTGTGTTGCTATCTAAGATTACGGAACTTTGTGAGGGTTTTTTTTTTTTGTTGTTATCTAAGATTACGAAACAAAGCAACTTTTGAGGTTTTTTATCTTCAAAATATTTGCTGGTTTTTTGTGGGCTTTTTTTTCTTCTTCTCTTACTTTTTTTTTCTTGCTAATTAGAAGAATGTACAAATGTAGGAAACGAAAACTAAGAAATTTTGAGTTTTTTATTTCTCATATTTACTGGGTTTTTCTTGTTGCCAATAACTTTTTTTTTTTTTTTTAGATAACAATGAGAATAATAGTCTGGAATATTTGAATTCTTCTGATGAAGAGTTTTTCTAACAAATTTCTTACAAAATACCAACTTAGGTGCAATGTGAACTAAAAAAAAAAAAGAAATTGTCAATTACATGTTTCAATGGCAATTCAAATGAAAAATTGACCAAATGTCTAAATTGCAACATTTATACAAGTTTGAGATTCAAATTGATACAATTTGTTAAGTTTGGGTTCATTTTGATGAAATTAAAAGTTTAGGATTAAAATTGATACAAAGTGTTAAGTTTAGGTATCAAAATTGATTTTTTTTTCCTAAATTTTATAAAACACATGGATGAAAACGTAAATATCAACAAATATATGCATATGGTCCAAATTTAGTATTTGTATTTTCAACAAATTTTAAAATTAATCATTATTGTTGGTTATGATTAATTTTTTGAAATTTTTTTTTTTATTAATTTTGCTCTATAAATTTTGGAAATATATCTATGTTATGACTTTTTTTTCAAATAAAAGTTATTATTATTATGTTACTTCTTTTGTTTTAAAAAAATTATAAACTAATAATAAAAACTAATTTTGAGATTTATTGAAATTAGATAGATTAAATTTTAATCTCAGATTATAAATACCAAAATAGCGTATTAACCTAATTTTTACTAAAGTTTTTATATTTTATCAATACTTTTACAAAATATCAAATCAACGTGTAGGAACTAGGAAGACATCTATTGTCTAATTATTCTTAAAATAATTGGTCACAGACAACTTTAAAAAATAATAATAATAATAAAAAAAGGAAAAAGAAATTGGTCACAGACAAGATAGTCTGCCATTAATAGATTTGATAGTTTTTTTTTTAATTTTTTTTAATGATAGGTAGCTTTTATGTTGAAATAATTTATTCAGTAAATAACTTTTAAAGATTTTAATTGGAGGCGGAGCTACAGCAAGTCTAGGGGTCCAAGGGGCTCGAGCCTTCTCTGAACTTGAAAAGTATTTTATATTTGTATTATTTTGTTGGGTATTCCTTGTAAATGACCAAAAAAAATAGTCACTTTAGATAGATAGACAAAAAAAAAAAAAAAAAAAAAAAAATCGGTTGAAAAATAGCCACATATGCGTGGCACGTGATCATAATTTTGTCTCAAAGTTCCAATTTTACCCTCCCAAAATATTCTATCATTCCATCCTAAAATTAAGGAGAGTTTCTTTCCAAATCTAATAATTATATTAACTTACGACATTCAAGAGTTGCTCCTATAGCTTTTCACCAAAAATATTGGGAATGAGATTTTATTCCGTGAATAGTGAAGAGGAATTTACATAATAAATAATAACAGAATACTCTAGAATATTTCTATACTCATAACATTCCCCGCAAACGAAGGACTATCGAGGCATAAGTTTGGACCGAAGGAGACAGAAACGATGACTGGAGAGTGGCTTTGTAAAAATATCAGCAAGCTGAGACGTGGTAGGAACAAACTGAAGTTCAACATCCTTCTGAGCAACTCATTCCCTGATAAAGTGGAAATCGACTTCTATGTGCTTTGTTCGCCCATGAAAGACCGGATTTCTTGCTAACTGAATTGCTGATTTATTGTCACAGAGTATGAGAGGAGGAGACCAGCCAAAAATTCAGAGGTCACGAAGCAGCTGTCGTGTCCCAAATAATTCAGCAGCAGTAGATGCAAGAGCTCGATATTCAGCCTCCGTGGAACTTCGAGAAACAGTGGATTGTTTCTTTGCACCCCAAGAAACAGGAAAGGAACCAAGAAAGAGGACAAAACCTGTAGTCGAACGCCTGTCAATGGAACAACCGTCCCAATCCGAGTCCGAGAAGGCAGTCAAACGCAAAGAATTCCCTTTGCGAAAGAAAAGGCCATAAGTGATTGTGCCACTGATATATCGGAGCACACGCTTTGCTGCAACCAAGTGAATAGAAGATGGAGACTGCATAAATTGTGATAACCAACTTACAATGAAAGCAATGTCTGGCCGCGAGAAGGTAAGATAATGTAAAGCACCAACCAGTGACCGAAAGCTTTGAATATCAGAGGAGGAGCAAGGAGAACCTTTCTCAGCATAAGGTTTAAGGGAAATAGGCGTGGAACAGGTCTTGGCATTGGTCATTCCAAACCGATGAAGGACATCACGAGCATATTTTGTTTGGGATATCCGTATACCTGAAGACGAGCGGTGTACCTCTAGGCCAAGAAAATATGTGAGATGGCCAAGGTCCGTCATATCAAAGCGAGACTGAAGTTTAGAGATTAGAGAGCTAATCATGGAAGTATTTGAGCCCGTGATGACAATATCGTCGACATATAGGAGAAGATAAGGAACATCACCATGAAGCTTGAGTACAAATAGTGAAGAGTCAGCCTGAGATGCACGAAAACCAAGGGTTAGTAAGTATGAGGTAAAACACTCAAACCAAGCATGGGGAGCCTGTTTCAGTCCATAGAGAGACTTGAGCAATTTACAAACATAGGTTGGCTGAGTGGAGTCAATGAAACCTTGAGGTTGTTGCATATAAACCTCCTCATGTAAGTCACCATGGAGGAAAGCATTCTTTACGTCAAGCTGGCGAAGTTGCCAACCATACTGAGCTGCTAAAGAGAGAATTATACGAACAGTAGGCTTCTTGACCATCGGACTGAAAGTCTCATCAAAGTCGATGCCCTCTTGTTGGTGATATCCCTTAGCCACAAGACGGGCTTTGTAACGAGCAATCGAACCATTTGGATGACGCTTGACCCGATATACCCATTTACAACCAATAGCACTCTTACCAGGAGGCAAGGGAGTGAATTGCCATGTACCTTGCTTCTGCAAAGCATCGAATTTTGTCCGCATAGCATTCTGCCAGACAGGGAACTTGGAAGCAGCCGTATACGAAGTTGGTTCAATTTCGGGATCAGAGGACAAAGGTGTGGATGCAAGAAAAACCTTCCGTTTGGAGATTCCAGATTTGCCACGAGTCTGCATAGGGTGAGCATTCTCAACTCTAGTAACCACACCTGAAGAATCATCTGATAAAGGCACATGTGAAGGTAAATCATTAGTAACAATAGCAACGTTAGGAATAGTCTCAGGTGCTGCAGGGGAAGGAATAGGATCATTGGCATCAGCTAAAACAACCCGTGGAGAAGAAGGAGCAGGGGAATTGGTGAATGAAATAGGTTCGGGTGCTGCAACTGTAGGAGAAATGCGATCAAAATCCTGTGTCAAACAATTTTCAGTAGGCAATGGAGATGTAACAGGGGAAGGGACAGACGAGTTTAAAAGTAAAGGAAGTAAAAGATTTGTATGATTAGGTGTAGAGGAAGAAGGAGAGGAAGAAGTAGTAGAAAAGGAAAAAGGGAAAACAGTTTCATCAAAAATAACATGACGGGTAGTGTAAAATTTTCCATTGCTCATGTTGTAGCAAATATAACCTTTATAATCTAAGGGATAGCCAAGAAAGACACATTGAGTGGACTTTGGTTGAAGCTTGTTAGAGTTGTAGGGAGTGAGTAAAGGGTAACAAGCACAACCAAATGTTTTGAGATAAGAATAATCCGGTTGTTTTTGAAACAAGCATTCAAAAGGAGATTTATTTTGTAATGAGGGCGAGGGTAAGCGATTTATTAGAAAAATGGCAGTGGTAAAGGCATAAGACCAAAATTTCATAGGAATGGAAGCTTGGGACATAAGAGACAAGGCTACTTGAACAATATGGCGATGCTTTCTTTCGGCTACGCCATTTTGTTCTGGAGTGTAGGCACACGACTTTTGATGCAAAATGCCATTGGAATTTAGATAGGAAGAAAGAGAGTGATTAATGTATTCCCCTCCCCCATCCGTTCTTAAAACTTGAACTCGAGTGGAAAATAAGTTCTCAACCAAAGGCTTAAAGCGTTGAAAAATAGTGGAAACATCAGATTTACGAACAATAGGATATAACCAAGTGAACTTAGATAAATCATCGATAAAAGACACATAATAGTTAAATCCATTGATAGAAGTTTCATGGGCAGGGCCCCAAACATCACTATGAAGAAGCTGAAAGGGAAAACAGAAACAGTAGAAGAACGAGAAAAGGGAAGTTTAGTCATCTTCCCACTAGCACAATGCTTACAAACGCAAGGAGAAACAGAACAAGTATTTAATCCTAGAGAACGAAGAACAGAATTCAAAATGGTATGGCCAGGGTGCCCCAAACGACAATGCCATACACTATATGATTTATTTGCAGCAACATGAGCAACAGAACATGATGGGGGAAACAGAGGTAGAAACAGAAGACAGCGGATAAAGGCCATTGACACTAGGCCCTTGGAACAAAATTCTGCCCGTAGACTTGTCCTGAATCACAAATTTGTGAGAGTAAAAAATTATGATGCAATTATTATCAAGACATAGTTGGTGTACAGAAAGAAGATTAGAAGCAATGTGAGGCACACAGAGAAGATTACTAAGGGAAAGGGAAGAAGATGAAGTTGTAAGAGAACCTAAGCCGGTATGAGAAATAGGGAGGGATTGGCCACTGCCTACCGAAACTTGATCATCACCTGCATATTCTGAAGCAAGGGTTAGGTTATTTAGATCTGAGGTGAGATGAGCGTTACAACCTGAATCGGTTAGCCAAGTAGAGGATGAGCCTGGAGCGCCATTATGAACATTGCTGGAAGCTGTGTTACAATAAGCCACGTTCTGTGTAGCAACCATTGCAGCAAGCTGAGTGGGTGGTGACGTCCTTGAAAATGGTAGTTCATTCGGTTGTAGCAGTCGATAGCACTGTGCCCTGGACGCTGACAAATTTGACAAAATACTCGCCCTTGTCCATCAGAGGATTGAGGAGAAGAAAATGTGTTCCGACCTGAATTTCCATTTCCTCGACCAAAAGAATAGCCACGACCTCCTCTGCCATGACTTTCCCGGCCAAAATTTCCACGACTAGGTGCCCTTCCTCTGCCAAAATTTCCAGACGAGTTGGGGCGTTGAGAAGAATTTGATGAATGTTGAGACGCAAACATAGCAGCAGGTTGTGTCACAACATCATCATGTTTTGATTGTTTCTTAATCGCAGCTTCCTCAGCTTTTAACAAAACATGTAACTCATCAAAAGAGACTGATTGGGAACGAGTTCTCATGGATGTACGAAAAGTATTAAACTCAGAGGGTAATCCATTTAGAGTATAAATCTGAACATCTTCTTCATCAATAATGACAGATACATTTGTCAATTTATCCTTTAGTTCTTTGATTCTTTTAATATAATCGTCTACAGACTCACCCGGTTTCTTGGTAATAGATTGAAGGTCAGACTTGAGGTTGACGATATTGGTTCTGGAACTTGATGAATAATGCTTTTCGAGTACCTCCCAGGCTTGCTTAGATGAGGTACATCCGACGGCATATGCAAGAGCTGCGGGCGAAAGTGTGGCGTTGATTAATGTCATCAGGGCTTGATCCTTCGCAACCCAATCCTCATAAAGAGGATTAATTTGTGAAATAGCAACAACAGGAGCTGGTGGTGTGACGGTAGCTTCACCAGCGGAAACAGATGAAGAAGAGGAAGATGTGGAAATCATTTTTGGCGGACATACCGAAGATCCATCGATGAAGCCGAACAACTTATGCGTCTTAAGGATCGATTGAAGCTGAAATTTCCAGAGGACAAAGTTGGTTGAATCGAGACGCAGGGAGATTAGTTTACAAATATTTGAAAGAAGAAAGATTGGGGAATGGGTTTCTTTTTTTGTAGTGGCCATTGGAAAAGAAAAGGGAAACGTGAAAGAAACGGAATGCGTGTCAGATCACTGCTCTGATACCATATAGCTTTTCACCAAAAATATTGGGAATGAGATTTTATTCAGTGAATAGTGAAGAGGCCAATGGCCCTATTTATAACAGAAACACCCAAAGAATAATAAAAGGAATTTACATAATAAATAATAAAAGAATACTCTAGAATATTTCTATACTCATAAAGCTCCTTCGAGGACGCCTCCGATGACGATATGGGCTAGTTTACTTATCTGAAATATAAGAGTGAGTGAAAAGAAAACCTTAATAAAGACCCCGCATTCTATCGCGACCTTCACCAGAAACAATTCATTCGCCAACTGCCGCTCCTTGAATCCACCAAACAACATGAATTATCGCAAGAAAGCAGCTGCAAATCAAACTCCTTCAATGTCAAGTTTCCACAAACTCCAATTTGAAAATTCCAATTTGAAGGATTGTAAAGTTTCAATTTCCCAAAGTGCAAGACAAACCTGAAAAGGAATCGCGATTCGGGTACCGTTTCGGGTTTCACAAACTCACTCCGGCGGACCCCTCTAGAATCCACCGTCGTTTCTACTCTCTCCATGCCTACCGCCGTCCCACCGGATCAATATTTAATGCTCATTCCGCCGGCATCTCCACTCTGTAATCTCAATCTTCCACGTGGTTCTTCCTTCTTCGCTTTTCGACACATCGCCATTGCATGCCTCAGTCTCAGTCCTCGCTTTAAACGATAGGTTATCTCCTCCTTCATTTTCTTCTTCATTCGTCCCTTTTCTTTTTTTCTGGGTTTTCTGATACCATTTGCCTGCTACTTGATTGGTAATTGAATCTGTAATCTCAAGTATGTGGGCATGATTGGGGTTGGAGACAAAGTTTCCATTCATGAGGAGTGAAGGTTGACTTTGGAGGTTTCTGAGAGATTATGAAATAGAAGAAAATAGAAGAAAGCAGAGGAAACATAGAGGTAAAGAGGTGTTGCCTAATGCGTGCATGTTGGACACATGTATGATTTCATTGTATCAGCAACGGAAACCATTATCCTCTTTTTTTCTTCTATCTTTTGACTAATTAACCTGTGTTCTTTGGGAGTGAGCACTTCACCCTTCATTCAAGATTTTATGAAGTTTTCTGAAATTCTTGGGATGTAGTATTTCTAGTTTTCCGTTTCGATTTTTCGAATTTGAGCCCTTAATCTGTCTTGGGTTTTGTTGATTTTTTATGGAATGGTCATCTTCTTCAACATAGATCTCCTAATTTATCAATACTTTAGAGATTAGGGGTTTTCAGATATTCGATTCGACAGTCAGATTTCGATCACTTAGGTAAAAAAAAATTTGTTCCCTTTTGAATCCAATTGGTTCTCATCTTTCAATTCCTCAATTCCATTTTTAAATTCGCAAAATTTAGAAAATACTAAGTATTCGAATGTATGAATTTACCGTCATTAAAATAATATTTTTTTCTGAATTTTTTTTTTTTGCTCCACGAATTTTCAGTCATTAAAATCATATACATTTTTTACATACTTTTACATGATTTTTAATTATTTTGTATTTTCAATTTAAAAAATTTGTTGGTGAATTGATTTGATTTGAATTTTAGATTTAATTTAACTACTATGTAATTCAAGATTTGATTTGAATTAAGTTTATTTGATTTGAATTGTAAACTCAGTCTAACTACCCTGTAATCCCAAATATTCGAATCTATTTTTGCATAAAGGGTATTTTTGTAAGTTGATAATTTGAATTTTTAAATTCACACAATTGATTTGGCCATTTATCTAAAGAATAAGGACCGTTGCCGTTTTTCAAAATGAGCTTTTTCTTTTAGCCATTCCAGCCTTAACCCTATTTTGTTCTCTCTGTCCTGGAGGTGTGAGCGCCCAGCTCCCTCTGACACCACCGTTGCGGGCTTGAGTTTGATTCCCCTCTTCCACACTTTCATTTAATTTTCAATTAAGATTTTTTTTCTTTTTTTCTTTTTTTTCCTTTTACACAATTAATATTTTTTTTCATTTTTTTCCTTTTGTTTTTTTTTTCATTTTCTTTTTCCTTTTACACAATTAACGTTTTTTTCCTTTTACACTATTAACGTTTATTTTATTGTTTTTTTTAGGACAAATTGCAAAAACCACCCCTGAAGTAGAGTGGTTGTAACAATTGCCCCCTAAACTTTCAATTGTAAATAATAAACCCTCAAACTTTCAAAAGTGCAAAAATTAGGTCCCTAAACTTTTAATGTTAAAATTAAACCCTAAAACTTATCATAATTGTGAAAATTAGATCCATTTTATTCCATTTATCTCTAATATTTCCTCTTCTCTCTCCTCACATTCCTCTCTCTCTACCTTCTTCCTCTCCATTTCCATCTTCCTCCCCCTCTCTCTCTTGCACACTGTCTTTGTTCAGAAAGATAAATGGCCTGCCCCGTGTATTCTGTATTCTGATGGAATTCTGCCAAGTTCCAATGAACGAATTTAAATATAAGAATCAAGAACTCTAAGCTATTCATTTCAAATATATCCCACAGGAAATGGGGTTGAAAAATTGTTGAAACTTAACTCCAAACAAGCATTTCTTTGCAGCTTAAGAAACACATAAGAATAATTCCCTCAAGTGTACAAAAGTAAATATTCCCACGAAAAATTAGAAATCTCACCTGTGTAAAACCTCCCAAAAATTTATTTAATGTCTCCTCTGAAGTTGTTCTTGCTCAAATCAAGATTCAAGGAACACCGAATTTCTCAAATTCAAGAATAATTTCTAAAAAAAGAAAAAAGGAGGGGAAGGAGATTTCATTTTATGGTAAAAATTCATTCAGCTCAGTTATTTCGCAAGAAGAAAAAAAAGAAAATGGAGGATCTGTTGAATTTTAAGTATTCAATTTCACCAATAAGATACGAAGACTTACTTCACATTTGGAATTGCACAAAAAAGACTATTTATCTCAAAGAGGTCTACGTAAAATTCTCGGAAAACGCCAACGATTACTTTCTTATTTATCAAAGAAAAATAAAATGCGTTATAAAGAATTAATTAATCAATTGGATATTCGGGAGTCAAAAACTCAGTAATTTAAAAAGTCATTTTGAATTATTTGATTTATTAGATCTTGAATTTTTATGAACTTATTTTCATTTTCAGCAATTCATGGAAAGATGAATCGAGGAAAAACTTATGAATGGACCAGCTACAAGAAACGACCTGATTCTATAATTTCCCAGTAAAAATCGTTATTTCCGACATATAAGTTTTGGTTTGGAGACTCGAAATGCTTCCTATTTCTGCTAGAATTTTCTCGAAAAATTGTCCCTGCGGAATCCAAAATTAGGAAATCTCGGTGGAAAACCCATTCTCCGATGGTCTAACATCTCCAAATTACCAACCCCTGCAAATATCGCCTGCGACATCTCGTCAAAAAAAACCCTAGTCCTTGTCAATTTAAATATCATTGTCTTTTAAATTATTGTTAGACATTTATAAATTGACCCCCACATTAGCTATTTATCTTTCTAAATAAAGATTGAGAGCAAGAGAGGAACAGAGTGAAATGAGGACAGAAAGAAATAATACAGACAAAGTGGGTGATTGAATTGAACGGAGGGAGAAAGTAGTGAGAGTGGGATGAGGAAAGAGAAGGAAATATTAGAGATAAATGGAATAAAATGGATCTAATTTTCACAATTATGATAGTTTTAGGGTTTAATTTTAACATTGAAAGTTTAGGGACCTAATTTTTGCACTTTTGAAAGTTTGAGGGTTTATTATTTACAATTGAAAGTTTAGGGGTGCAATTGTTACAACCACCATACTTTAGGGGTGGTTTTTGCAATTTGCCCTTTTTTTTAATCCACCAATTTGTGTTTTCTTTTACAATTATTTTCCACATATCAAATATTTTTTTATTGTTTATTTTTAGTCTAGATTCTTTTTTCTTTAAATGTTGAAGTTTGTTTCTTTGTCTCTAGCTTTTTTTTTTATTATTATTTTTTTTATCTCAATAACTATATTATATTTTCTTAAAATTCAATTTAGTTACATTTTTTTTATGGTTTTTGAATCAACTCTCCTCAATTTAATTTTTTTCCTTTTGAAAAATACTCAGAAAATCATTCAAAATAAGTCTTTATTCTATCTCGAAGGTCAGTAATCCAGATCAGAAGGGTGAGAAATGTCCATTTGTAGGGGAATGTCATACCTTCTTGAAATGTTTTTACTATCACCATGAGAAAATACTGACCTTTATTTTATCTCAATAAATGTTTTAATGTTTTCTTTCTTTCTTCTTTTTTTTTTTTTTCCTTTTTTAATAAAAACATTAATGTTTTCTTTCTTCTTTCCTTTTTTTTTTCTTCGTATCAAATATAAATATAAACGAATAAATATATTTTTAAATGAAATTAATTTCATATAAACATTATAATTAACTCTTATAAAGCAAAATATTATATTTAGTTCATGAATTTTAGTTTGTAACAATTTAGTTTATGTACAATATAATTTAGTCCATATAGTAAAAAATATTGTTAAGATTTAACGGGATTTCTTACATATATGTAGATCAATTAACTAATTAGGAATCAAATGTGTTTATAAATAATAAAGACTGAAGTACATACATAAAAAAATTTGACACCTAATTTTGAAGGAGCTTTTCAAGGTACGGTTAAATTGTTATAAATTTTAAAGTACAATGACTAAATTATTATATATTAAAGTTTAAGGACTAAATTATTATAAATTTGAAAGTACAAAGATTAAATGGTTACTTTAATGAAAGTCCAAGGACTAGTCTTTTTTAACATATGAAAATATAAGTCATAATTTTTATTGAACAGACTAATAAGCCCCCTCTAACATAAAGTCCAAGACCCGTCACTGATTTTAATAATTGATTTATGGTCCATTTGAAATATTTTCTAATTTAAATATTTTTTTAAAATGTATTTTTTTAAAAAAAATATTTTGTATAAAAATTGTTTAGAATTTAAACATTGATATGTTTGGTTGCATTTCTTCATAAATGTTTTTATACACGAGTTATTATATACTTAAAAGTTCTTTTTAGAAAATTTGTTTTCAAGTGTTTCTCTTGAAATGGTTTATTTCTCGATTTCATTTTTTTAACAAGTCATTTTTAGTGGTGGTCAAATACTATAATTTTTTTCGAAATGATTTTCTTTTTCAAAATTAAACCCCTAAAAGTTAAACTAAACACTCAATCAGTTTAGCCGTTCTCTTTTTTCTTTTATTTTTCTATTTTTTTAAAAAAGTTAGTAACTTCCAATTTCCATTTTGGACTGTAATAAATTATTATTAAGTAATGACACATTATATTTTATGTTGTGTCTGTGTTACGTAAATATACTCATGGGAAAAATACACTTTTGGTCCCCGAGCTGCTCACGCGAGGAGGGAGAACGGACACAACACCAATCTCCACAATGGTATGATATTGTCCACTTTGGGCATAAGCCCTCATGGCTTTGCTTTTGGTTCACCCCAAAAGGCCTTATACCAATGGAGATATCTGTCCTCCCTTATAAACCCATGATCTCCCCCTTATCTAACCAATGTGGGACTTTGGTCGCACTCCCAACAGTTTCTTTTCTCGAATATAGTATCGGTTTAACCAACATTTTTGTGCTTTATTTTATATTTAAAACTATATTGGATTTAGATTATAATATTTATCAATACACTTTTTAAACTTCTTACTATATTTAAAATTCATATTTATATTATATATGTAAGTGTCTATTTTAAAGTAATTTGTAATTATCCTTTCAAAAAAAAATAAAATAAAGTAATTTGTAATTATTGAAGTTGAGTCACACAAACTCATAATTAATGGATTTTTTTTCCAGTTATAAAGAAAGAATACTTTATTTGGAGTTAATGGATGATATAATAGATTTGGTAGATAGTTTTTTATATGTGTTTTTTCATAATTAATAATCAATTTATGTTATAAGTACATGTTTTTTTTAGTTCAATAATATTTGTAATAGAAGAATTCGAACTTCTAATTTTAGTCAAAAGGTACATGCCAATTGTTGAGCTATGCTCACTTTAACTATATGTTTAATTATTGAGGTTTGAGTTTTGTTTCTATTCAAGTCATTAGGTCAATTATATATTTTTTTTTCTAATATTTCTTTATGATAAGGTGACAATATTTGGCGTTCCTTATCTCTATTTACTCTACCTCAATGTTCCTTATCTCTTCCTCTCTCGCTTCCCTTTTCACACCAACCTCAAATCTACCCTACACTCGAAAGTCTTGCTAGGGTTTGAGATGGCGAGGATGAGACAAATGTGTGGAAACTCGAAAGTACAATAGAGAAAGACAAGTAGGGTGGAGGATGAGAGAGAATATTTTTAAATAATTTTTTCGAATCACACAAATCTAAACTTTTGTTAAAATATTATCGTATCATCCTAAAAATAAATTAAAAAATCATATCATTTTTCTATTAAAAAGCCAGCGAAAACTTAAGAATCAAAATGAAGCATATTGTTAGAAACTTTAAGAAGTAAAAAATAAATTTTAAAACATCTACGTTTTTCAATTGAAAGAGCATGAATTAAGAACCAAAACGAATATAACTCTATGGTAATTGACATGTATCATCGACCAAAAGGTCAGAGGTTCAAATCTCTCACCTCCAAATGTTGATGAACCCAAAAAATAAAAAGACGCTTGAATTAAGAAGCAACACGTTGGAAATGTATTTTTCAACCTCGATGTGTGTTTTTTTTTCTTTTTTTTGAAGAGAGCTTATTTCTCATTATCTTGTTGTATGGTTGGGGTTTTAAATGAATTATATCACATGTGGCCCTCCATGTGCAATGTGTGCAACTTGCAAGTATATATATTTTGTTTTTTTTTAAGTGCATGACCCATTGTTTGAAAAACATGTTTAGACCAACTTATTTCTTTTGTTTTTATGATTGCAAATATAATATTTATTTTAAAACTATCTCATCCTTTGTCTCTTCATAAATTATGAATACAACATTTTAATTTGATCATATTATACCCTTTAATTTAGTTCTTAAATAGGTAATTGATTAATAAATTTCACTTCACCTATCGTCATTCACATTAACGTCATTCACATTAATTTAGGTCTCGTTTGATAACCATTTGGTTTTTGGTTTTTGAAAATTAAGTCTATAAACACTACTACAACTCATAAGTCTACTTGTTTTTGTCATCCCCCATTTTCCCATGTTTTCAAAAACTAAGTCAAGTTTTGAAAACTAAAAAAAAAAAAATAGTTTTCAAAAAACTTGTTTTTGTTTTTGAAATTTGGCTAAGAATTCAAGTGTGTGCTTAACAAAAGTGAAAACTATGGTATGAAAATTAAGAGAAAACAAGCATAATTTTCAAAAACCAAAAACCAAAAACCAAATGGTTATCAAACAGGGTCTTAAAATATAACAACTCCACACATCATGGCTTGAAATCAAATATTCAATTATAAAATATTTATAATAATAATAATAATAATAATAATAATAATAATAATAATAATAATAAATACCATGTTTAATATTAAAAGTTAACAAATACCTTAGGTATAAGTATAATCTTAATAAAATATTACCAATCAAACATATATGAAGTATTTAAATTTCGTTTAATTTTTTATGTTTGAATTTTAAACATCTGAATGATTATAAAATTTAATTAAAACTATAAAATTTTGTATTCAAGACAAATAATAAATACCATGTTTATATATATGTGTGTTTTTTTCTCCCATTTATCTTCTTTACACTTTTTAAAAGAGAAAACTCGATTTCAAACTCTGTTTTCATCTAGTGTTGTGTTGCACACAACCTTCATAAGCAAAACTGTGCATTAATTTTCATAGAGGAAGAATTTACATGAGATGAAGAAAAAAGAAAAGTAGCATTTTTCAATCAGGGTATTTTTTACTTTTTATTTGTAAAGTTCAAAGGTATTAATGAAACTAAACTTTAACAGTTTCCATCTAAAAATTAACGATAAGAGTACTTTTTAACATTTTTTAAAATTCAGTGGTATTTTTTAAAACTTTTAAAGTTTTGGGACATTTTTTAAACAAATTCCATAATTCAGGAATTTTTTTTATAATTTAGCTACAATTATTATGTTTGTTCTTCCTGACAAAGAGGAAGCTTCAACTTGAAAAAAAAGAAAAAAAAAAGAAAAAAAGAAAAAAAAAACTGAAAACGTCACGAACCAGATCTAACCAATATAATAAAAAAAAAATGTTGTAAAAATTAAACAAAAAAAATCAAAATAAAAGAAGATATCGATTTTTTTTTTATAATTTATTTCGTTAATATTTAATTGGCACGTTTTTTTTACAATCAATGCACGTTCTTCGCATTTCTATTTACTAATTTACAGAAAATATTAGAGACATGAATTGCGGCCTACCACCACTTACGCGCTGTCCGGAAAACAGAAAGATGAATTTTTTTTTTTTTTTTTACAATATGTGAGGAGGAGGATTCGAACCACATACATTGTGGTCATCAGTACAACTTTATGTCAATTGAACTAAATTCTTGTTGGCAGAATGATGAATTGTTAAAAGCGATGAGAAGATTAATTAAATAGTATAATAAATAATTGTCTCTTTAATTCTTTTTCTTTTTATATAAAATAGAGATGGACAGTAATTTTTTTTTATTAGGATAGCATGCAGTACATTTATTTATTTATTTTTAATTTTGTTTAAGTAGCAAATAGTACATTTTAAATCTTTTTTTTTTCTTACTCTTGTCAACTTAACTTATTTGCTTGGGTCATTTCGTGTTAAATCATAACTAGTTGATCTATAAACATCCAAGTAAAGATGTTAGTAATAGAACTTACTAAAATCAAAATTTAAAGTTCAAATATTGTTAGCAGTTATAAAATATATTTTTTTTAGAAAAAGTTGATACTAAATTTATAGTTTGATCTAAATTTAAAAAAAAAAATTACCTTTCTTATTTCAAAAACTATACAATTCAACCTCTCAATTTTACAAGATAACTTAATTTGTTCGTGACATTGCTTGTCTTGTTAGCTACAATGAGTAAAAACTTTTCAGCAAACTCCTTCCAAGGAGTTGGGCCCAAAGAAGAAGATTGGCCAAAGTAGTTGGGCCCAATTCCTGGCCTCAACCCAATGTTGAGGTCGACCATGCCTAAGGATTTTGGGCACCCTTTGCCCTGCCCACGGTTCAGTTCCTGGAGTCCCCTGCTAGCCTGATTCAATTTAGTTGAACCCATGATCGTCCTCAAACGGGTGAAACCCCTAATCTTGGAGAGATGATCTCCCTAGCTTCTGAACTCTCTCTTCTTCCTCTAGTTCTTAACTTCTCATATCTATCTACCTCCTTGCTGACTAAAGTATCGTAGTCAATGTAACAAACAACATAACAGTGTGCAGGTTTTCCTTGTGTTTGCAGGTCACGTCTTCCCCCCTTCAAGCAAATTTACTATTGCTGTCACGTGAAGATCTGGGTAAGTTTTTCCTGTCCAGATTTTAGCATCAATAGTTATTATGGATTTTTCAGTAAAATATTTATCGTATTTTTCCCCCAACTATATAAAGATGGAAATGTAAATGGTTTAAATGCAAAAACGCATCAGATAATAAAATTTAGATAAATTTTGTAATGTTATAAACATAAGAACAATAATGACAATACAAAGAAGAAATGGAGAGCAAAGTCGAGATGATAAGAGAGAAATGCTTGGAAGAGTCCATATTTATAATGTTACAATAGGGTAGGTTACAACCTTAAATTAGGGGTGTAAAATTTTCGAGTCGGGTTGGTTGTACGGACAAACTGACCCGACTTGGCCCGAACCAATCGGGTCGGGTTGGGTCGATTTTCTTTTTTTCCTCTTCTTCTTATTCTTCTCCTCTCTTCCTCTGTTTTTGCCCTAAAAAAACCCAAATCACATACCCAACTTCATGCGAAGCAAAAAAATCTTCTTCTCTCTTCCTCTGTTTTTGCCCTAAAAAAACCCAAATCACAAACTCAACCTCATGCGAAGCAAAAAACCCAAATCACAGACCCAAACCACTGTTTTTGTTTCTTGAAAAAAAAGAAGAGAAAAAGAAATCGAATTGCTTGGAGACGCGAACGAGTGTGAGAGGGAGGAATCGGCAGCAAGTTAGTCGGGAGGTTGAGACAACGGCAGCCACTGAGACGACGTTGGGCTGGAGCGAGCGGTGGCGGCGGCGTACGGCGGGGCCAGGTGCAGCGACTGGTAATGGGAGGGAGGAGGTGCCTGAACGTCACGGTGAAAAATATGAACCGAAAGAGAGAGTAGAGAGAGCTTGAGAGGGTTGTTGAGAAAAAAGAGGGAGACGACGCTGTTGAGAGCTTAAGGAATTAGGGCAAAAAGAATATATATATCGGTTTAGACAACCGAATTGAACCGACCGGTTCGGTTCGATCTTGAGTGTAAAGTCTTTTAAACCGAACCGAACCAACCGGTTTGATTTTTTTTGGTTCGGTTCGGTTTCTTACACCCCTACCTTAAATGACCTAAATTAGAAGGATGAAAGAGTCTGATGACTATTCTTAAAGGAGTAAAGAGACTCATGGGAGAGAATGACTAAAATGATGAAGTTGAATGAGTCATGTGGAAGAAAATTAGATGAATATCTATAGTAACATTTTTAATATATTAAAATAATGAAAAAAATATATTTTTTAATATATTTCTTCTTCCTCCTCCTTCTTCCACTTCCCTCTCTTCAATTTTAACTTCTTCAAACATCCACCACCAAACCAATTGTCGGCGACAATTTTTTTTTTCCACTTTTTTCTTCTCTTTTTTTCTTCTTTTATTTCCCTTTCTCTACCTTTTCTTTTTTTTTTAAAAAAAATAGAAAATAGGAGAAGGAGGAGGAAGCTACTCCTCCCGTTTCCAGCGCCGAAAAAGGGACCTTTTCCGGCGTCGAAAACGAGAGGAGGAGCTTCCTCCTCCCTCCCTTGTATGAGATCTAGCCTCGAAACAAGAAGAACAAAAAGACCCACGTTGGAAAAATCAAAGAGAGAAAAACCCACTGCCGAACGAACTTCCCCTTGAAAAATCAAGACAACCCACAAGCCGAGCGACACCCGAAAACCTCCTACACGCTGCCAACGAGCCCAAGCAGCGGGAAAATGAACCTTGGAGCACCGGAAAGATTCAAAGAAAAGACCCATGTCTGTTGTGTTGTTCTGCTCGCGCATGTCGTAGCCACACAGAAGAGCCATCGCAACCCAGATCTGGAACAATCGCACAATCAATCCTATTGTAGCCTGTCGCAGTCGCACAGAAGACCCATCGCAGCCTAGATCTGGCGCCCACATCTACTCTGTTTCATCTTTTTTTTTTATCTAAAAAAAATGTGCTGAAACGAACCCAGAAAGTTCTTCAAATTTTTTTTTTTTTTATATAAAAAACAGAAAGAAAAGAAGAAAGAAGGAATGAGAAGAATAAGAGAAGAAGGAAAAAAAGAAGTTAGCCGGCGGCCGGCACCGGCGCCGGAGACGGTGGTTGGCGACGGTGGTCGTCAACGACTTGAAAAGGAGGAGGAGGAAGAAGAGGAGGAGAGAAAAAAGAAATAATAATAATAAATATATTTTACTTAAATTATTATTATTTTATTTTATAAAATTATAAAATATAAAATAAATATTTTTTTAATAAAACATTATGCCAGCAATCCGTTAGGGATTTAACGAAAATATGGATGGAGAGACTACAATGAAACGAAATCTAAATTTGAGGGGCTAAATTGTCGAGTTTGAAAATTCAAGGACCAAAATGAAACCTAACCCAAACCTTAGGGATCAAAAATGTATTTTTTTCCAAAAAAAAAAAAAAAAACCAAAACTCACTTTTAACTTTTCTTTTTTTTGGTTGTATCTTAGATTTAACTTTTCTTTTTTTTGGTTGTATCTTAGATTGAAAAGAGGACTCCAACGTGGAAAATTACTGTCGAATGAGTCAGACTAGTAATAACAAGGCATAAAGGGTAGAATAATTAAAACTCTACTTTCGGAAAATTGTGGAGAATAATTAGAAAAAGATAATCACAGCAAAAAACGACTAAAAGCTAAGAATTATGACTACAATGATTCTGGGAGAAGAGAATGAATAGTTTCCATTCCATTTATACCGCTGGTACATATTTGTATTTACAGTCAACCCTCACCAACCACAAAATAGTATTTTTTTTTTTGAAATATGTGGTAAACGGAGGATTCGAACCACAGATCTCGTGGTTATCAGTATAATTTTATGTCAATTGAGCTATGCTTTTGTTGGCACAAAATATATATTTTTTTTAAAAGAAAAGAATTCTTGATATTCATTTACTACCTCTCCCACCACTTTTGACTCATCCTCTAGAATTATGCATTTTTAAATTGTTTCTTATTTTTTGAATTTCTCCGTTTTCAACTACTTCGCCTAAATCCTAAATATCAATCTCCTTTATCTATTGTCTTTTTTTTTTTTTAATAAAATAACCAATGAGGTTGGAGTGGAGACAAGTTGAGCATAGGAGGCTGAAGAAAGACGAAATAAAATTGGAGATTGAAGGAAATCAAAAGGATGACATGGTTTCAAAAGAAATTGGGTTGTTTGAGAAAATGAAGAGTTTCAGAGCGGGGTTGCTTAGGAAGATGGAGGGGTTTTTATTGATTCAATAGATGGTAGTAGGTAATTATAGTATCGATTCAACCTTTTTGCATTGGTGAATGCAATAGGTGACTCAATTAGTGTTTTTAAAATTTTTCTATGTTGTTCATTTTACTTGTCAGGGTTATTCATTTTTGTGTTCAATGCACACAATGTATATATATATTCCAATATACTCCTATTTAAGTCTGCAATTACTATTATTGATCACAGAAACTATTTTCACAAGTCTTTGGGTACATCTTATTTGTTCAACAGACGAATGTATATATTTCATTATACTCATATTTAACGCTATCGTAATGTATCATAGATTCAATTACGATTAGATACACACAATAGAAACTATCAGGACATCAATTTTATCCGTGTTCATATGTAATTACAATTATTTACTCCACAAACTATTTTCATAAGTCTCTAGGTACATTTTAGTAGTTAAATTTGCTAAACATGATACTAACAATTAAATTAATTTGAATTAATGTGACATATTGCAATTTATTTTGGTTTGTTAAGATTTTTTTTTCCACCTCCACAAATTTTACTCATCATTTGTTAAAATTGTTTTTTTTTTTTTCACTTTGTATTTCTTTCCACATACTTATCTCTTCCCTAATACTCTTTCCATTCTTGTTTTTTGGAATTACTTTTTCATTACATGTATTTCTCTCTTCCTTAATATTATCTTCATTTTGTTTGTTAAGATTTTTTTTTTTCACTTCATATATTTCTCTTTTTTAATAGTCTCATTTCGGTTGGTTGAATTAATGTTGTAAATCTTAATTGAGGTTATTTTTGTCCTGACACAATTTGAAAATTCTTCTAAAAATTATGTTTAGTCATATTTATAAAGCCTAATATGTTTAGTCATTTTTTGAGTTGTATTATTTAAAGTTAATCATTTTTATTGTTGACCCCACTCTTGTGGCAATCATTTAGGTTATTGAAATTGTGAGGTATTCCCAAATTCCCCATTCTTTTTGTGTCAACTCATTAACGTCATTGAAATGATGAGGTTCTTTCTTCCACTAAAAGTTCATCAGAAAGCAGTGTTTTATGTGGAGATATAATTTGATTCCATATCCTCTTTGTTTACAAAGTTTACAAATTAAAAAAAGAAATAAAAAAAAAAATCAGTTTACAAAAGTGTTGCAGTTATTGTTATGGTTAAAATTAGAGAAATTTTAATAAAATGGCTTATTTTAAAAATAATTGTAAAAATATACCTTTATATAAGTATTTATTCATTTAATTAGTTTTTGAAAAAAAATACTGATTTATGATTTCAAATGTATAGTCTTTTTAGAGTGAAAAACTCAACAAAAGAACTGAAAAGGTATAATAAATTTAGTTTTCTTTTTTGAAACAAAAAATAATGATAAAAGAAAATTTATTACCAATATTTAAATGTCTACCACTAAACCAAAGCTAATAGAGAAATTTGTCAACAAGAGTATTGTTGAACTAACATAACACTTATATCTTCGATCAAGACATCAGATGTTCAAATCCTTTAATTCCACATGTTTTTTTTTTTTTTTAAATTAATAAAGAAGTTCAGATGTAGGGATAAGGATAACAATTAAATAAAACAATTCAGATGTAGAGATAAATATATTATTATTATCTTTGTGGCAAGGCAACTGCAAGACTGCACAGTGGTGTCAGTTCTTTTTTTAGAAAAGTGTAAACTGGTAGTTTAAAATATATTAGAAAGATGATACTAAGCTATTGACAATATTTTCATCGACGCTTCCACATGTTTATGGATTCAACGTCAACTTAGAAACATGAATCAACATTTCCATTATACCATAAAAAATGGATAAAATACAAAAAAATAGTAATGAAATATAGTTAATATGATGATAATAATAATGTATTTTAACTCATTTTTAAAATGTAAAATATTTACTTATTAATTTAAATATTTTTTGAAATTTTTTGTTTTAAATATTTTTCCAAAAATATTTATCAACATCGACATTTTATCGATATTTCTATTGCCATTTCCATAAAATTGAGATCCCGACATTTCCGTCGATATCGACATTTTAACCCTTGATTGGAATTTAGATAAATTTGAAAATAATAAGTTTAAAATGGTCAAATTTAAACATAATTTTAATTAATTAAGGGATTCTATGTATTTGTGTTTAAATTTTTAAACCACATTGCTGAACTAAAAAATTATTATAATTTACAACTATCCAATTAAATACAAAATTTGAAAGTAAATATGATTTTAAAGTTATACTAATAATTAATTTTAAAATAAATTATATTATAATTGGTTAAAACTGTACATTTAATTAAAAAAGAATATTAAAGTATTATAATTTTTTTTTAAAAAAAAATCATAAACTAAATAACATAAAAAGTTATGGGTACGTTAGTTGGACCAGGGTTCCTAGTCGTCTCTGACAAGAGGTTTGGCTGGTTGTCGAGTCTTCTTTCAAATTAGGGGTGGTACAATTTTGTAGTTTTGAAATTATTGAAGAATATTACAAATAACAAATTGGAGTTAACATGGACAGAAACAAACGGATAAATAATTAGGTTGAGAAGAATATAAGTTGCTCTTGTTAAGGAGATTTAAGTCTCTACAATAATGTATATTTATTTTATTAATCATCAATAGAGATAACGTTCCACGAGTTCTTTAATGTTCACTTTTTTTTTTTTCTTTTCTGTAGCTCTATTTAAAAAGATTCAAGCTTTTGTAGTGTATATTTCTTGATCGATTACCAATGTAGCAAGTGTTATGTAGCTCAAACCATTATGAAAGGTAGAGTTCAAAGCTCTTTTGACCAATCGTTCTTAAAAGAGAAAACAAGATGAGAAAGTAGAGAAAATAAAATATTGAAATTGTTGATGTCAAAATCTGGGCATGAGACTCACCTGACCTTCACGTGACAGGAACAGTGAATTTGTTTGAAAGGGGAAGACGTGACCTGCAAAACCAGTAAAACCGCTGCACACCGGTGCGGTGTAGGCCACTTTCACTCTGATACCTAAGTAAGATAAGCAGTAAAATGTATGTGTAATTCTAGTTTTCCGACCCTTTTTCCAGGTGTGAAGGATTGTATTTATACATGCGTCGTCTGCTAGGGTTTTCTCTCATTTCCGGAGCCATTTAGGGTTGAACAAGGTCAAATCGGGGCACGAGAAGTTGATAGAGGAAGAACCGACTCGGCCTAGGTGGGTCGAGTCCGAGCATGGGATCGGACCAAGGCCTGATCCCTCCGACCTTGGCCCGATTCCTCCGGTCCATCGCTTCTCTAGTGCCCGACTCTTCATTGTGTTTCTGGATTGATGTTGCGATGTCCCCGTCGTCTCCTTGCATTCTGGTGAAGGGAATAAAAGTCCCCACGCAGCGGAAGCGCATCGATTGGACCTTACGC
Organism: Luffa aegyptiaca; assembly: GCA_017139565.1. Classification (NCBI taxonomy): domain Eukaryota; kingdom Viridiplantae; phylum Streptophyta; class Magnoliopsida; order Cucurbitales; family Cucurbitaceae; genus Luffa; species Luffa aegyptiaca. The sequence goes on along the minus strand of CM029402.1, from coordinate 41,279,084 downwards.
CGTATATTAATTAACATTAAAATACCGTTACGAAAACTCAATCAAACTTTAAACTCCTTTTAAAGTTGCTGGAAATTCAGTTTAAACATGCTTAAAAATAAATCTAAATTTATTTTCATGCTTTTCTAAAGAAAAGAGGAAGAACCGTTACAAACCTCCGTTGTAGACTTGACCGTTCTTCGCCAACGATGCTCCAACGAACGAAAACGCAGCAGCCTCCTCGCCTCTTAATCGCTGGAATTTTCTTCTTGATTGACACAATAACCACAAAGGTTACACCGGTATGTCTCTAAGTCTAGGAGGCAAAAGACTTGTGGGAGTCTTTCTCTAAGAGGGAGGCTAGAGAGAATTCTAGATCTTGTCTTTGAGAGTCTAAGAGCAAGAGCAAGAATATCAAGTGTCATGACCAATTAGGTCTAGTGTTCTATTTATAGAAGAGAGGCCATGAATAAAATATTCAATTAAATCAATCTTTTCCAAAATTGATTCAATCTTATTCCTTAATTAATCAATCATGATCAATCAATTCCATAGTTGATTAATCTTTTCCACAAATGACTAATTACTTCTATAAGTGATTAGATCATTTCCATAAATGATTAATCACTTCCTTAAGTGATTAATTATTTCCATAATTGATTAATTCCCGGTTAATGAATTCTTTAATTAATTAACCACCAATTAAATATCACATATTTAATTTCCGGCCTAGAATTAATTAATTTGCCCAAACACATTTTAGGCCTTAAATTAATTAATTCATTATTTTGAACTCTTTCAAACTTCCATAAATTTATATTTGAACTTCTTCAAATATTAAATTCTCTCATAATAATATATCAATATATATTATATTTGTTTCCCTTAGTAAATTGAACATTTTCAATTTATTATTTAGTTGCCTCAAATTACTTTACGAGCTACCAGTGGGACCTAATGGACCTACAGATCAGAAGCTCCAACGATGTGAGATTAATTGGTCAAACTCATTAACCACATTAATCAATATTCGTTAACTGTGTGTTCATTCCACTATAGACTCACAGTTGCACTCTTCTCACTGCAGACATATTTTCTGTGTCCACGGATATAGACCAATATCGACTAGTTAGTCCTTCACGAGTGTCCGTAACACCAGCTGGGTCAAATTACCGTTTTACCCCTGGGTTACCTCTATTTCCTTAAGTACCAATTCTCCTCTAATGAACAACCTGTTTGTGGTCCAACCATCAAACAGAAAACCCTCTCGTGCCATTGAGAGGGTAGGGCTCTTTGTTCAAGACTCGGAGTAACCACTTAAGGAAACACTCATCTGCTTCCCTAAAGTCGGGAAAGAGTGAATTCCATCTTGTACGATTATGTTCCCAGCTCCCCATTCGGTCTTGTCCCCAAAGTGGTAGGCTTATTGAGTCGGCGTATTGGCCACTCTCACCCATACAAATCAAAGGACAATCTCTCATGAGCAGGAATCCATAATCAACTCAGGATTAAGACTAAGTTGTCTAGGTCGTCTTAGTGAAATAGAAAACCAACTAGTTAACGGTGTTATAACCAGTGGTTACTATTTCGCGGTCCGGTCTTATGCAAACTCATTGCATAGGATACCCCCACTCGCATGTCTCCTACACGAACGCGTTGGATCGCAGCGTTTGTATCAAATACAAAGTGGGCCGTATCCATAGTGTCACCAGGATAAGGCACCCAGTCTTATCCCTATACTATAGACCCTTTAGGCTGTTTCTTGAACAATGATCCCATATGTCGCTACATATAGTTCAAGACTCATATTACAGCCTTGGATGTCTAGTTTATTGGATTAGGGTTATTATTAGGCAAAGACAAATATAAAATAACTAATAACAATTAATGGAAAAATATATCAATATTATTTCATTAATATCCGGTCAACAGTTACATTCACTATCTACGAGTTTTAGGGCATAAAACCCAACATCTGGAGCGGCTCTAAATCACCCACAACATTAAGCTCCCACTCTTGAATTGGGATTGTTGTAACTTGTCACCATTGGCTAAGTTTCTCAAGCTCAATTCGAGAGTAAAGTCCTTGCTCCGTATTAATTTACATGCTTACCTCCTCCTGGCTTGGAGGGAGGTCCCTTTCTGGTCATCGGAAGTGCTTTTGGAGTTCTAGTCATGATGGGTATAACTGCCTGACCACAGAGCAATAAAAGAAAACAACATACCCCGTTGACAGAGGTTAGGAGAATGTTGAGTTGAATGGAAAATGATGAAAGCGAGACTTGAAAATAGTTGGACAGTCCTTAACTTCTCCTCGGCCTCTGGCTGGGGTCGAGGCTGTGGGTCAAATTTTAGCTCGATTCCATCTTTTCCTCTTCTATTCTCTCCCTGGATGTGTCTCTTTGCAGGGGTTAAAGAACTTGCGCTGCGGAAACAATATCAGAGACCTTACTCAGTTTTTAATCACAAACAAAATACCAGTACAAAGGCAATAAATCACAACATTCAATAACAATTATTTTACTGTAAATCTAAGGTTAAGCATGCTTGATTTCAGAGTTTAATCTAGGATCTAATCTAATTAAATCCTACACTAACACAGTGAAAATGAAACTTACGATCGTTGTCGTCTTGACCGAATTTTCGCCAACTCCTTGGGATCTCCTCTTTGTAAATCAGCCCCAAAACTCAATCAAGGAGGCACCACCAAAAGAATCACATTGCTATGACTCAAAGGATTGTTAAGGATTTTGGGAGTGGGCACCAAAAAAACCTAGGGAAATCTACTTAGGAGAGTTTTTCTTTTTGGGAGAGATCTCTTGAGCGTAAACACAGAGAAAGAATGAACATCTTTTGTGAAACCACTCCCAAGCCTAATTGGAGAAATCGTAAGAACTTCCCATGTTGTTTTGCGTGCGGTTAAGGAAGTGAGGACTAACGTGTACCATACACATGTCCCATCAGTTTCTTAAAACTAAACGTATAATTTAATTTAAATAAATTTAATTAAATTTTTATTTATTTAATTAAAATCATTAATTAATTAATTAATTAATTAAATCATTAGTTAATTAACCACCTTATTTAATCATATTAAAGGAGTATTTCACATATAACTTATAGTTTTAATTCAATTATTTTAATTAAATAAAATTAAATTAAATTGAATTAAACTACATAATTAATTAATTCAATAATAAATTAATTATTAAATCAAATATCATATATTTGTTGGGTTTTATGCCCTAAAACTCGTAGATAGTAAATGTAACATTTGACCGAACATTAATAAAATGATGCATTGTTCATTTATATTGTTTGTATTGAGTAATCTTGTCTTATTAACTGTAATCCAATAAACTAAACATCCTAGGTTTTTAGTATGACGCTTGAACTAGTATGTAGGGACATACGGGGATCAATGTTCAAGTTACAGCCTAAAGGGTCTATAGTATAGCGATAAGGCTGGGTACCTTATCCTGGTGACATTATGGATATGACCCGCTTTGTATTATGATACAAACGCAATGATTCAACGTGTTCGTGTAGTGGACATGCGAGTGGGGTATCCTATGCAATGAGTTTGCATAAGACCAGATAGCGAAATAGTTAACCACTATCTGTAACACCGTTAGCTAGCTAGGTTTCTATTTCACTAGGATGACCTAGGCAACTTGGTCTTAATCCTGAGAAGGTTGTTGACTCCTGTTCACGAGGGATTGTCCTTTGATTTGTATGGGTGAGAGTGGTCTGCACGCCGACTCAATAGGCCTACCATTTTGGGAACAAGACCGAGTGGGGAGCTGGAAACATAATCACACAAGATGGAATTCACTCCTTCCCGACTCTAGGGTAAGTAGAGGTGTGTTCCTTAAGTGGTGTCTCTGGGTCTTGAACAATGGGCCTACCTTCTCTATGGCACGAGCGGGACTTCTGTTTGTTGGTTGGTCCTCAAACAGGTTGTTCATTAGATGAGCAATAGAACTTAAGGTAAAGAAGTAACCCAGGGGTAAAACGGTAATTTGACCTAGCTGGGGTACGAACACACGTGAAGGACTGACTTGCTATTATTGGTCGATATCCGTGGACACAGAAATATATCTGCGGTGAGAAGAGTGCAGTTGTGGTTCTATAGTGGAGGGAACCACAATTAACGAACATTGATTAACTTGGTTAATGAGTTTAGCCAATTAATCTCATATCGTTGGAACATTTGATCTGTAAGTCCATTAGGTCCCACCGGTAGCTCACTTAGGGCGTTGAGGTAAATTTCTAAATGGGAATTGAATATTCGAAAGAGTTCGAATATTAAGTTTAAAATATTAATTGGATTCATATTGAAACTATTGGTTAAAATTAATGCGCATAAGATGTACATTGATATGTGATATTCAATTAAATAATTAATTAATTATTGAATTAATTAATTGTATTTTTAATTTGTTTTTTAATTAAATTTGATTTAATTAAAAGCTTATTAAAACTACCAGATAAATGAGGATTATTCTTTTAATTAAATATGATTTAATTAGATCATTTGAATTTAATTAATATTGATTAATTAAATTTATTTTTATTTTTATTTTAATTTATTTTAAAATTAAAATTTCAATTTCAGTAAACTGACTTTGTCAGTTAACGCCTAATCGTGTGCTTGCACGATTAGGGCTCCTCTTTTATCTCTTGCAAAATAAAGAGAGAAGATAACTTCCTCAACAAGTCTCTCTCTTGTTAGCTTTAGGGCTTCAATCAAACCAAGTATTTTGATGATAACAAACTCAGATTTTTTGTACTAATAATTTCAGTGTTTCAAATTCACTATCTTGTAGAGCTCGGAAAGACGATTCCAACGCAATTTGAATCGCTCAAATCGGAGTTCAAACGAGAAAGTTATGAGCAAAACAAGATTGGAGAAGAAAATCCAGCGAGGCAATGACACGTGGCAAGTTGCTGACATGGCATCCTACGTGGCACTGACGTGGCACGCGAAACAGTCAAAATTGATGACGTGGCACTCCAACTGTCACTTTTGCTGACGTGGCATGTGACATGGCTGATGACGTCGCAAACGTGGACCAATGGATTTCTGACACGTGGCGCCTGATTTTAAAAAAAAGGGAAAAGAGGAAGGAATCGTTGATTGACGCGCCGGCCAACCAGAAGACGACATGTGGCGCAATTTCAATTTTTCCAGCCTTTTATTTATTTATTTAAAAAAAAATTCGACTGGTCATTCTTCTTCACGTGCGGGCGCGCGTGTGCCACACGCGCCTGCAGTCTCTCTTGTTTTTGCACGCGTGAGCGTCATTTTCTCTATGTGCGCGTGGGCGTCGATCTTTCGGCTGGTATATTCATTTTTTCCTCCATTTTCTTATTTTTTCTCCATTCGATTTTCTTCATAAATTCCCCAAAAATTCACCCAAAATTCCTCCCAATTCAAATTTTGTTCTTTCTAAAATTATATCCTTAAAATCCTTGATTTCATTCTCAAATCCCAAAATTCCAATCTTTCAAAATTTCCCCTTAATTCCAAAATCCTTTCCATTTCCATTTTAAATTCAATCTCCACCATCCATCTTTAGTTTTATCTAACGGCCAATATTCATCCTCCTCACCTATAAATTGGACTTGATTTTCACCTTTCATTCACACACCAAAGCTATCAAGTCTTATTCTCTTTAGTCTCCCTACTCCCAAATTCTTGTCCTCCCTTGCTCCTAAATTTGCTAGTTTTATTTTTGTGAGGTTGCTTTTTGAGTGCTCAAATTGTGTACTTAGCCTTCAAGAGGTAATATTTGTGAGGTTTTATTTTACTCTTTTTGGGAATTGTATTAAGGTGTGGGCACACCTTGGGTTGTGAGAAAAAGGAATTGGTTTGATCCTGAACCAGTAAAAAGGATCTAAGGTTTCTCTTTAGCCTAGGAAAAAGAAGGTCGTGTGTCGGTTTGGTTCTCACCTGCAAGAGGATCACTTAGTGAAATACCCAAGAAAGAGTCTTGGGAAGTGGAGTAGGCAATTTGCCGAACCACTATAATTCCCGGTGTTTTCTCTTCATCTCTCTCTCTTATATTCTTGTTCTCTCTTTCTTGTCTTAGAAACTTTTTAATTGCATGATTTAATTTTTTATTGTGTTAGTTAAATTTATCTTTGATTAAATTATCTTTAAATTTGGAGTTATGTTAGCTTGCATGCTTTAGGTTCTATCTTGCATAAATTTTCTTGAATCAAATTTGTGTATTAATTTTATTGAGCATATTTTAGAGAGAATTAATTTTTAAAATTGGTAGTCAACCCTATTCACCCCCCTCTAGTGTTGCCTTTAGATCCTAAATCTCTGTTTTGGCTGAAGATCTCTTAGATTCTCTAAACTCACAGTAGAGAAAGAATTTTCCCTTAGATTTCCTTGCTCCCACAAGCATTCAACTCAAGAACCTACAAGAGAATACCGATGTTTCCTTTTCGGTGGTGTTCGTGGTAAAACCACAATAAGGAATTCGTGTTGCTGGAATTTTCTACAAGGTCGTGGATTTGGAGAAAATGATCAATGCTTCTTTCGATAGTAAATGTCTTTTGAACCTTGATCAATAGGATCTCATCTAGATTAGATCTAGGTGTTTTTTATATGAATTCAGCATGTTTCTATAGCCTTTTACAGTAGATTTAATGTGATTTTACTGCTATATAATTGTTGCCATCGTATGGGTATTCCTATCGATGTTTTGTTTGAGTAAGGTCTTTGATACGTTTCCGCTGCCTAGGGTTTTTATCCCTACAATATTTAATTCAACTTATAATTGAATCATATTCAATTATTATTCTCCCATATAATTGAATCATATTCAATTATCTTTCTATCATATAAACTATAGTTTTAATGTGCGTCTAATGCGCATTAATTTTAACCTATAGTTTTAACATGAATCCAATTCATATTAAAATTAATTCTCCCATAAATTAATTTTGAATCAAATGCAAACTAAATTTATATTATAAAGTTTAATAAAATATAAACTTTATATTATAATGTATCTCCATACATTATATTATTTCCTTTAGTAAATTTGAACATTTCAAATTACTTTAATTACCTCAATACCCTTTATGAACTACCGGTGGGACCTAATGGATCTAAAGATTAGAAGCTTCAACAATACGAGATTAATTAGTCAAACTCTTCAACCAAATTAATCAACATTCGTTAACTGTGGGTCATTCCCCTAAAGACCCAGAGTTTGCACTCCTCTCACTGTAGAATATTTCTATGTCCACGGATATCGACCAACACCAGTAAGTCAATCCTTCACGAGTGCTCGTAACGCCAGCTGGATCAAATTACCATTTTACCCCTAAGTTACCTTTGGATCCTTAAGTGCCACTGATTCCTCTAATAAACAATTTGTTTATGATCTAACCAATAAACAGTAGTTCCTCTCGGGCCAGGAGAGAACGGGCGCCCTTGTTCAAGACCCAGAATCAACCCTTAAGGGAACACTCATCTACTTGCCCCAATAGGGGAAGAAGTGAAATCTATCTTGTAATGTTATGTTCCCAGCCCCCACTCGGTCTTGCCCCTAAAATGGTAGGCATATTGAGTCGGCAAACTAGCCACTCTCACTCATAAAAATCTAAGGACAATCCCTCATGAAAAGGGGTTCATAACATGCTTAGGATTCAGATTAATTTACCTAGGTCATCCTATTGAAATAGAAACCTAAACTAGTTAACGGTGTTACATCTAGTGGTTACTATTTCACGGTCCGGTCTTATGCAAACTCATTGCATAGGATACCCCCACTCGCATGTCTACTACATGGATGCTTTGGATCATTGCATCTGTATCGAAGACAAAGCAGACCGTAACACAGAGTGTCACCAGGATAAGGTACCCAGCCTTATCCTTATACTATAGACCATTTAGGTTGTTACTTGAACATTGATCCCCGTATGTCCCCACATACTAGTCCAAGCTTCATTTAAACAACCTTGGATCTTAGTTTATTGGATTTTAGGGTTAATTAATGCAAAACTCAATTATTCAATAACAAATTACTGAATTACTCAAATAACACTTTATTGAGGTTAATTAATTTGTTTAATTTACTATCTACGAGTTTTAGGGCATAAAATCCAACACTCTTTACTTTGAAGCCCCCAGCGTGGTACTTTTTTTCTGCTAACCTCAATTCTTTTTTTTTTTTACTAATCATAGCAAAACAGTAGGGTTAAACACATGCACGCCCTTTATGCCTTTGCAAATTTTGGGTTCCTGCATCGGAATGTTAGTTTTTGCAAAAGAGAAACGAATGAAAAGGCTAGGATCGACTTTTTCCCCTTAAACCTTTTAAGGCTCAAAGCTCGAACTTCTACATCTATGCATATATTTCTGTTGAGGAAGAAATGAGATCATAGACTAATTTTCCTAGCCAATCAATGCTAAGCCAGTTTTTTTTTGCTTAACTCGAAAAGCACATTCCTGGTGCAGTCTCCTACTCAAGCAAAACTCTGCGCACAGTAAAAAGTGTTCTTGAGTAAAAGGTTTACATAAAACATTGAATCATACATTAATGAACTGTTCGGCCTCGGCCATATGTGGTCGGCCTCGGTTCCTCGAAGGTCAATCTCGGCACTGCTTTCTTCATATCATAAGACCTTGTCTTTGTAGGCTCAACTAAGTGGAGAATATGGGTGTGGCTCCACTCAATTAGGAACTTGGGAAGATTGAGAATATGGGTGGCTCAACCTTCGCAAGGATCATTCTCGTCTCAACCAAGTGGAGAATATGGGTGGCTCCACTCGATTAAGAACTTGGGAAGGTTGAGAATATGGGTGGCTCAACCTCCGCAAGGATCATTCTCATCTCAACCAAGTGGGAGAATATGGGTGACTCCACTCGATTAAGGACTTGGGAAGGTTGAGAATATGGGTGGCTCAACCTCCGCAAGGATCATTCTCATCTCAACCAAGTGGAGAATATGGGTGGCTCCACTCGATTAAGGACTTGGGAAGACAATTATTTTAAAATTTGATATGATTTCAATCATAAAAATTAGATTCAAATTACACAAGATTATTTTATAAAATATTTGGAAAATTAATTTTTATATAAAAGAAAATATTGAATGGATTAATAAATTAAAACATACAAGCAAAAATACTAATAAACTTGCAAAAAATTTTATAATATTTTATTAAATTACAAATTTAGTGTTTGAGTTTTTAAGGATCGTATCTATTTTAATCTTTAACTAATTATTTATTTTTTTTAAAAAAATCCAATTACATCCTTAAATATGGAGGGGGTATGTAAAAAAAAATTCAAAGACAAGCAAACGAGATACATTTTAAACCAATAAATTGGTTCAATCAATATGTCATGTCAGCATTGTCAAAGTGAGCATAGTTCAACGGTAATTGACATGTAATCTCGACCAAGAGTTTAGAGATTCAAATCTCCTCATCTTCAAATGTTGTTGAACTAAAAAACGTCATGTCAACATTTAAGTAATAACAATGTTCATAACCTAGTTTTAATGAAAATCATGAATTTAATTGATTTTTTTTAATTCAGATACCAAATAAAGACAACAATCAAGTTCTAATACTAAATTTACAATATTAAGAAAAATTGTCTTAGGATTGTCATGTAATATCACATAAAACCCAACGAATCTACGTTGTCTCCTTAAGATAATTTTAGTGTCTTTGGTGCTTGAGTTTAAACATAATTGTCTCTCTGAAGATAGATCATATAATACTTTCTTATAGATGTAGCACTCTATTCCACAAGACTCAACGAGCATTACTTTGTTGAGCAAACCGAACTTCACCAGAGTTTTGATGGGAGAAAGTGTATGGAAAAAGTATGTCTTCCAATTTGGAGAAGACACATATTTATAGACAAATTTGTGGTCAATCAAATAGTCATGATTCTTCTTCAAATTGGTTATCAAATTTGAAAAAACGAAAAGGCATGACTGTTAAATGAAAGAACTAGATGTGAAAAGATGCAATACATATGAAGAGTTACAACATATATATGTAAAATTATGTAATTTATGGAAGTCATGTACCATTTATTCCAACAAGCAATACAAGGAGTAAATAGTATATTTCAAACCTAACTTTTATAGAGTTAATTTTTTTTATTTAATTTTATTTCGACTTTCGAGTAAGTTTTCAATTTTGAACTTTTTTTTATTAGATCTAGCAATGTTTATTAAATTAATATTTCATCATTATTAAACAACTCATGCAGACATGCACTTACAAAATTGTCTTTTATAATAATAATAATAATAAAACAAATCAAGAAACTCTCACTTAAAAAATAATGAAATTATATAATGCCGATTTTGTCCAATCTTCAAATCTGGTCCCTCTGTCTTCTCAAAATAAATAAATAAATAAATAATAAAAATAATCTGGTCCCTTTGCGTAGAAAGATTGCAGGTTTTTGTCCTGTATTACCGAGTTGACTCACTCCATAACCACGTATGACTCGTCCTGATTCATTTGTTTTATTGCGGCCTCTCGTCAAATATATTTTCTTAGTTGAACAATATTAGGTGGAGATTCAAACTTCTGATCTCTTGGTCGAGGTACATGTCAATTATTGTTGACCAAATATCATTTTACTTTCTTAAAATAAAATCTCACCCACCCACTAGTATGTTGAATTTTAATTTTTTTTCGAATGGTTGGAGTATAGTTTCATTTTTTTTTTCTTAATTCAACATCTGGAGTAAAGATTCAAACTTTTAACATTCTGATGAAATATATGTCTTAACTAGTTGAGATATGTTCAAATTTAATATATGCCAACAAGAACATGACTCAACTGACATAAAACTTATACTCCGAGAGGTTAGAGGCATGTTGTCAAAAAAATAATAATAATAATAATATATGTCTTCACTTTAATTTTTATGATTTGGACTTTACCTCAATTTAGTTTCTATAGTTTTAAAAGGTTTAATTTGGTTTATATAGTTTGACTAAGGGTCCATTTGGAATACATTTTAGGCTAAATTATAAAAAATACCCCTAAACTATGGGGTTTGTTTAAAAAATGCCCCTGAACTTTGAAAAGTTTCAAAAATACCCCTGAACTTTGAAAAATGTTTCAAAAATACTCTTGTCGTTAATTTTTGGATGGAAACCGTTAAAGTTTCAGTTTAAAAAATACCCTTAAACTTTAAAAAAAAAAAAAAAATACCCTTATCGAAAAATGCTTCTTCTTTTTTCCTCATCTCACCGTAAATTCTAACGATTTCCACCCAAAAATTAATGGTAAGGGTATTTTTGAAACATTTTTCAAAGTTCAAGGGCATTTTTGAAACAAACCTCATAGTTCAGGGGTATTTTTTTTTTTTATAATTTAGCCTACATTTTAATTTAAATGTTTTTCAAGAATGCATTTTTTAAAAAACATTTTGTATAAAAATTGTTTAGAATTTAAACACGCATATGTTTGGTTGCATTCCTTCATAAGTGTTTTTATACACAAGTTATTGTATACTTAAAAAGTCTTTTAAAAAAAGTTGGTTTCAAGTGTTTCTTTCAAAAATGATTTATTTATCGATCTAATTTTCTAATAAGTCATTTTTAGTGGTTGCCAAACACTAGAATTTTTTTCAAAATGATTTTTTTTTTCAAAATTAAACACTTGAAAAGTTAAACCAAACACACCCTAAATTATCACTGGTTTTAAACTTTTAAAACCATGGATGAAATTTAAACTAAATTCGAGAGGTTTTCAAACTATAATAGCTCAATAATTGAAAAAGAGGATAAATTTAACAACCTGGCCGAGAAAAAGGTTCCATTCAATGATAGTTCAATTTTTTGGGGGGTTAAATTATATGTTTAGTCTTTGAACTTTCAAAATTGTGTCAATTTAGTCCTTGAACTTTAAAATGTTTCAAATAGGTCCTCAAACTTTCAATTTTGTTTCAAATAAGTCTTTGAACTTTAAAAATATCAAATAGGTCCTTAAACTTTCATTTTTATGTCCAATAAGTCTCCCAACTTTTAATTTTGTGTCTAATAAGTTCTTGACCTATTCAACATTTTTTCAAATTCACAAGCCTAACTAGATAAAAAATTGAAAGTTCAATAGTCATAAAATTCAATTTTATATATAGCAAATTGGTTAATTTTTAAAAATATAAAATATATCAAGGACCTATTAGACATTTTTAAAGTTCAGAGACCTATTAGAAACAAAATTGAAAGTTGAGGGACCTATTTGAAACTTTTTAAAGTTCAAGGACCTAATTAATACCACCCTCAAAGTTGAGAAACTAACTTGTAATAAAGACTTTTTTTTTTTTTCTTTTCATACACTTCAACTTTTTTGAAGGACAAAAAAATAAGAAAAGAAAAAAAAAAAACTTTTTTTAAGGCCCAGTCGTTTTTGTCTTTTGGTAAAAAAATGATTGGTCCACAAATAATGTATTTTGGACTCAACTTTTTTTTTTGTCTGTACCCTAAATTAATGTTGCAAATCTAGCTTAAAAGAAATAAAATATTACAAAAAGAAATAATAGTTACCCATAAGAGAAATTAAAAATAATAGGAAAAAAACTGTCAATTCAATTATACAATGGTTGTCGTTTATGCACTATTGGGCTTGTTATTAAGTTGTTATAGTCAATATATTTTTTAGGTAACATATTTGTTATTTGTTAGGTAACAGATTTGTTATATCTTTCCCTATTTCTCTGTAATGTTGTTATTTCCTTGTATTATAAATACTGTATCTATGGGAATTCTAAATACATCAGTCTTTTACTGTATATACATTTGTTATGGTATCAGAGCAAAATTTCTAATTTCTCTCTCTTCCGCCTTCAAAGTTTTTTTTTACTCTGTTTTCCCTAGTTATGGATTCCCACACTATTAGCTCTTCCTCTTCTTCCTCTGTGCAGGCTCTCTCTTCTGCCTCTGATTCTTCGAGCCCTTACTTTCTTCACCATTCTGACACCTCCAATCTTGTTCTTGTTTCTGATTTACTCACTGATGATAATTATGTCACTTGGAGCCGATCTATGTTGTTGGCGCTTTCAATTCGGAACAAATTGGGATTCATTGATGGCACATTGCCTAAACCTACTGGAGATCTTCTTTCCGCATGGACTCGCGGCAATAATGTCGTTATTGCTTGGATTTTGAACTCTGTATCCAAAGGCATTTCTTCTAGCATAATGTTTTCTGATTCCGCGCAGGCGATTTGGCTTGATCTCAAAGATCGATTTCAACGCAAGAATGGTCCTCGCATTTTTGAACTTAAGCGAAGACTTGCAACTCTGACCCAAGATCAGCAGTCTGTTACGACCTATTTTTCACAATTGAAAGGCATTTGGGATGAATATGTTACATATCGCCCTGGATGCACTTGCGGGCGATGCAATTGTGGAGGGCATGAAGCTATGGAGAAATTCTTTCAATTCGAGTACCTGATAAGCTTCTTGATGGGATTGAATGAATCCTTCGGTCCTGCACGTTCTCAGATATTGCTCATGGATCCTCCACCAGCGATTTCGAAGGCTTTTTCTCTGATTGCTCAAGAAGAGCATCAACGATCTCTTCCTCTACTCCCTTTGCCAGCTGCGACTACCCTCGCCGTTGCTCATCATGTTTCGAAGTCTGCTCAGAACAATCAGCAACAAAATAATTTCAAATCTCGCAAAGAACGCCCAATTTGCACTCACTGTGGAGTGCAAGGTCATACAATTGATCGCTGCTACAAACTTCATGGCTATCCTCCTGGATATCGCCAAAAGGGTGGTCAACGTCCTCTACAGCAACAGAAGCCTGAGACTGCCTCTTCGGTGACTTCTACGACTCCCATTGCTCCTTCTACGGACACTGCTGATGCCCTTGCTCAATGTCATAGCCTTCTTGCTATGCTTCAGTCCCAGTTAACTACCGCCAAGAGTGATTCGGATGTTGCTACGTCTTATTTAGCAGGTACCTATCCGAATTCCTCTCCTCATAGCCCTTGGATAATCGATTCGGGCGCATCAACTCATATTTGTTTTAACAAAGCATCATTTACTACTCTATTTCCTGTTGCAACTTCTGTGGTTCTACCAGATAATACACGTATCTCTGTGAATTATGCTGGTTCTGTGGTTCTACTTGGTTCGATATGTCTTCATCGAGTTTTGTTTGTACCTGAATTTCAGTACAACTTAATCTCCATCAGTGCTTTGACCTCTGATAATTCCATTATGGTCAATTTCTCTACTGATTATTGTGAAATTCGGGAAAGGTCCACTTTGAAGACGATTGGCAGGGGTAGTTTACGTGATGGTCTTTATATGCTCGATGACAGTAACACTGCCTTTAATTCAGCTGTTTGTGCGTCTGTTACACAGAAGCTATCATCCAGTTTGTGGCATTCCAGGCTTGGTCATCTCTCCTTTCCTCGTTTACATGTTTTGAAAGATATTTTGCGTATTGAACCATCTCGATGTGATTCCTCTGTTCCTTGTGATATTTGCCCTTTGGCTAAACAGAGAAAACTATCTTTTGTTTCTAATAATAAACTTGCTTCTGCACCTTTTGATTTGGTACAGGCTGATATTTGGGGCCCGTTTGCCACTCCTTCGTATGCTGGTTATACATATTTCCTTACTCTTGTTGATGACTGTACACGTTATACTTGGGTCTATATGCTGCGACGTAAATCTGATGTTCTTTCTATAGTCCCTCAGTTTTTTCAACTTGTTCAAACTCAGTATGGGAAATGTATTAAAACTTTTCGGTCTGATAACGCTCCAGAATTGTTATTTGAAAAGTTTTTTTCTTGAAAAGGGAGTTCTTCATCAGTTTTCCTGTGTGGCAAGACCTGAGCAAAATTCGGTTGTTGAACGAAAGCATCAGCATATATTAAATGTGGCTAGAGCACTATTTTTTCAGTCTCGTGTTCCTCTACATTTTTGGAGTGAATGCATATTGACTGCTGTATATTTGATTAATCGGACTCCATCACATGTTTTGAAATGGCAAACTCCTTATGTTGTCTTGAATGGATCTTTGCCTGATTATTCGTTGATGAAAGTCTTTGGATGTCTCTGCTTTGCATCCACTCTATCTGTTAATCGGTCTAAGTTTGCTCCTCGAGCTATACCTGCTGTTTTTATGGGATATCCGCCTGGTATGAAAGCTTACAAATTGTTTGATATAGAAAATCGTCGGTTTTTCATTTCTCGAGATGTGGTCTTTCATGAGTCTGTGTTTCCATTTCATACAGTAACTCTCTCCAATGATCAACCTGACTTGTTTTCCCACATAGTTCTACCTCGATCATTTGATGTAGACAATTTTTCCTCTGAGAATGATCCCTCAACCATCCCTACGTCTATACATACCAATCCTACCTCCCCAGACATGAATTCTATACCTTCTTCCGAAACTGATTCCCCATCCATTGATATTCCAAACACATCCTCTCATGTCTCAGCACCTAGGCGCTCCTCGAGGCCAACTAAATTGCCCACTTATCTCAAAGATTATCATTGTTCCCTCCTTACCGATTCCCCTTTTCCGACTTACTCCACCAAATATCCTTTACACCAATATATTTCGTATACCAAACTTTCCCCCTCTTACCGAGCCTTGTCTCTTAATATTTCTACGTATTATGAGCCCCAATTTTACCACCAAGCCCTACCCTTTGATCATTGGAAAAAGGCTATGCAAACTGAGTTAGAGGCTATGGAAACCAATCATACTTGGAATGTTGTTTCTCTTCCTCCAAACAAACATTCTATTGGATGCAAATGGATTTATAAGATTAAACATAAGGCTGATGGCTCTATCGAACGTTACAAAGCCCGTTTGGTGGCAAAGGGTTATACCCAACAAGAGGGATTGAATTTTATTGAAACTTTCTCTCCGGTTGCTAAATTAGTCACTGTTCGTGTATTGCTTACCATGGCTGTCTCCTATCAGTGGCCTTTGATACAACTTGATGTTAATAATGCTTTCCTTCATGGTGATTTGGTTGAGGAAGTCTATATGGATTTACCTTTGGGATATCAACCCAATGTCCCTGTTCCTAGTAAGGGGGAGCGTCTTGTATGTCGCCTAAATAAATCGATTTATGGTTTAAAGCAGGCTTCTCGCCAGTGGTTTGCCAAATTTTCAGATACTTTACTTTCTCTTGGTTTTCACCAATCTAAAGCAGATTATTCCCTATTTGTCCGAGGGTCTGGTTTTGATTTTGTTGCTTTACTGGTGTATGTTGATGACATTATATTGACTGGGGCAAACTCTTCCATGCTTGGTCATTTGAAACTTCTTCTACATGACAAGTTCAAACTCAAAGACTTGGGCCATCTGAAATATTTTCTTGGCTTAGAACTTGCTCGTTCTTCCAAGGGGATATATTTATCTCAGCGTCATTATACTCTTCAGCTCATTGAGGATGCAGGTCTTATTGGTGCTAAACCTGAAGCAGTTCCTATGGATCCTCGTTTAAAGTTGCAACAATCTGATGTTGATTTACTTGATGACCCTTCTTCTTATAGAAGGCTTATTGGACGGTTGCTTTATTTGACTATTTCCAAACCTGATATTGCTTTCACGGTTAATAAACTGAGTCAGTATGTTTCAAAGCCATGTAAATCACACTTATCTGCTGCTCATTACTTGCTGAGGTATTTGAAGTCCTCCCCTGGTCAAGGAATTTTACTTCGGCCTACTTCTACATTCCAGTTGAAAGCCTTTGCTGATTCTGATTGGGCTTCTTGCCTTGACACTCGGCGCTCTACTACTGGTTATTGCATTTTCTTGGGTGATTCATTGGTTTCATGGAAATCCAAGAAACAAACTACTGTTTCTAGATCTTCTGCAGAGGCTGAGTATCGCGCATTGGCTCATACTACTTGTGAACTTATATGGCTTTCTTCTTTGCTCTCTGATTTACAGATACCACAACTTTCTTCTCCTCTTTTATTTTGTGACAACCAGGCTGCTTTGCATATTGCTTCTAATCCCATTTTTCACGAGAGGACAAAACATATAGAGCTGGACTGTCATTTTGTTCGGGACAAAGTTGCTGATGGTTTCTTGAAGCTTCTTCCTATACGTTCTCATCTTCAACTTGCAGATGCTTTTACTAAACCTTTGTATGCTTCCGTTTTTTTCCCCTTGTTATCCAAGATGGGTGTTGTTGATATTTTCACCCCATCTTGAGGGGGAGTATTGGGTTTGTTATTAAGTTGTTATAGTCAATATATTTTTTAGGTACAGATTTGTTATTTGTTAGGTAACAGATTTGTTATATCTTTCCCTATTTCTCTGTAATGTTGTTATTTCCTTGTATTATAAATACTGTATCTATGGAAATTCTAAATACATCAGTCTTTTACTGTATATACATTTGTTATGCACCCTTGAATCTTCTTACTCTATATTTTTTAAAAAATACAAAAAAGTAAATTAAAAAAGGAAAGGAAAGACTACTACCACTCACTCCACAGTGGTTTGAGTCAATTACATCAATTTTATAAGTTTAAGGATATAATTGAAATGGCACAAAGGTAATTTGCACATTGTTTTTCAAGCTGCAACTAATGAAGTTACAATGACAAAGTACAATTGTAAAAATTTTAAGTTTTAAGAGATGGTTCAAATTGAAAATATATTTAAAAAAAAATTATCGTCACACCCCTACTATTTAAGGTAGCTTAAATTACAAATTTACGAGAAGAAAAAAAAAAGACAGGCTAGTAATTACTATAATTACACATTCCGTCTTTCTTTTTTTTTTTTTTTTTTTAACAATATGTGGGTTGGGAGATTTGAACCTCTGATCTTGGTCAAAAAAGTTTTATATCAGTTAAGTTATGCTCTTGTTGGTTACCCATTTTGTCTATATTAAGGATAACTTAATGTATTTTGGATTCACGTATTCCTGATAGATAGAGGAAGGTTAAATTACAAAAGTTGAATCTTTAGACCGCATTTGAGAACCATTTAGTTTTTTTAAATTATGTTTATTTTCTCATTATGGTTTTCATTTTTGTTAAGGACATATTTGGATTCCCAACCAAATTAAAAAACAAAAAATTAAAAAAAAAATAAAAACAAGTTTTCAAAAACTTTTTTTTTTTTTTTTTTTTTTTTTTTTTTTTTTTTTTAGTTTTCAAAACATGACTTGATTTTTTAAAATATGTGAAAAATGTTGATAACAAAACAAAAAAAAAAAAATTAGGTAGAAGAAGTGTTTATAAGTTTAATTTTCAAAAACCAAAAATCAATAACTAAGGCTCGGTCGTTAGATAACCATTTCGTTTTTAGTTTTTGGTTTTTAAAAATTAAGCCTATAAACACTATTTTTACCCACAAGTTTCTTTGTTTTGTTATCTCCATATTTTCCTTGTTTTTAAAAACCAAGTCAAATTTTGAAAACTAAAAAGAGTATTTTTCAAAAATTTGTTTTTGTTTTTAGAATTTGGCTAGAAAGTCTAATACGTCCTTAGCAAATATGAAAACCATGTAAGAAAATTGGGAGGAAACAAGCATAATTTTCAAAAACCAAAAATCAAAAACCAAATTGTTATCAAACTGGGCCTAAATGGTTATCAAATCGAACCTAAACTTTCAAGTTTATGTTTGATAGATCGAAAACTTTAAAAATAGTTTAATAAATTCGAAGACTTTCAATTTTGTACCTAATAAGTAGGAGCATTCATGAGTTAGATTGGATCAAATCTGGATTGAGATACTCCATAGACCCAAGTCGATTGTTTGGATTGTAAGTTTCTTCAACCCAAATAATAATCCATATTATTACAAGCATCTATTTGACACAAAATTGAAAGTTCAATGACCTATTTGACACTTTTAAAAGTTCAAAGACCAAATTGACATAATGTCGAAATTTGAGGGACTAAACTTATAATTTAATCTTAATTATGTTGAGAGAAATAACAGGGAAATGCAACGAACCAACAAGAAATCTGCTATATTCTTTTTGAAAGAAAACCACTTGAAAATAAAGTACGATTCAATGATAATTCAAATTATTCTAGACCGTCCAATTTTTTTTGTCACAAAATGATTAATAAAAAATGATATATTTTGAAAAACAAAATTCATAAAGAAGTTAACGACTGGTAGGCAGTAACGTTTATCTCATGAGCAAGATCACCAACCAATCACAAACGAGTGAGCCAAAGTAAGGAGACAAGGGACTCAATAATTATTTTTGGGTGCATGGAGTTTCTAGATGATAGAAATTAATAATTCTAACCCTAATGAAAACCTTTAATTTCTGAATCAATTTAGAAGTTAGATTTATTAAAACTCAAAAAAAATTGCCAGTTACAATCACATCTTTAATTTTTTAATTTGATGAATTGGTTTTTGTGCTATGTTAACTATTGCAATTACACCTATGAATCTTTAATTTGATCTATCATCCCCCTATACTTTGTTAAGTGTTGCAATCAACCCCTTCTATTTGTTGCTATTAAATTACCATTTAATTGGACTTTACATGTCTGACCCATATGTGAGCAGGAGAGAACAAACTTGTCATTAAGGACCTTACAAGAGCGACCTCTCTTTTTGAGCTGTACAAATTGGGCAACATCATCATCGCAAATTTAGAGATGGAAGTTTCAACTATAGAGGCTACAATCTATTGGAAATATATGTTCAATATAAGAACTGAGTAACACTAACAAATTGATTACACCTTAACTAGATATTAACAATTGCAGCCTAAATAATAATACATACACTGTATATATAACAAATGTTGCAAAAAAACATCGTCAATAAGTAGTCGAGGCACGCATACAAAGCGTTATCCTAAAGACCATTATTCACTCTGCATAGGTTGCAAGCGTGTAATTAAACCCAAACCAAAGAATGTGCAAACTCGAAAAATGTCCAAACGATCAAATGAAATCGATACACAAACAAGATAAAAAGAAGAGAGAGAAACGGAAGAGCAACACCGTGATTATAGTGGTTCGGACTAGCCTACATCCACTTTGAATCAGAGATTTCCTGAGCAAAAGGGAATTGAAAGAAAGAAGAATCGAGAGGTAATGGAAACCGAAGAGGTCGAATGAAGGGTCTGAGGAAAACCCTAAAAAATAAGTTGCTATCACAATGCATTTTAACAGAACAAGGACAACACATTTCAGAAACCAAGCTTTTTGACCATACCGACTTTTTCACAGCTTCAGCCAAGGCAATATATTCAGCCTCGGTAGAAGAAAGTGAAGTGATTGAAATTCCGTAATTCCGTAAAGCGGAAGCGTGATTGGGACCGATTTGTAGTTAATTTTGTTTAATCTAAAATACCAATACATTGGCAATAAACTTAAAACTATTCTAGATTTATATTAAGGCTAAGCATACAAAAATATAAGATCTAAATCTAATTTATATAGTAACAAGTTACTTACTCTCGTTGACGACTCAGATTAAATTCACCAACTGCTTGTGAAATAATCACGAACTACTGCGAACACCACCACTATGATTACACCGGTATGACTCTGAGACTTCTAGAGGCAGGAGACTGGTGGGAGTCTAGAGGGAGCCTTTAGGGGAATTCTCTGATAGTAGGAGAATGAATGGGATGCCTTTCACCCCACCCTAAGGGTCCTATTTATAGGAAAAGGCCAAGGAAAAGGTCATGAATAAGATCTAATCAAATCTATTATCTTATTTGTATCTAATTTTAATTCCATAATTAATTAATTACATAATTAAATATCATATATTTAATCTTAAGGATTTTATTAAATTATTTATATTAATATGAATCCAATTCATATTAATTATTTGAACTCTTTCAAATATTTTCTCTCAAGAATTAATTTTGAAATTAATTCAAAATTATATTATAAAGTTTCATAAACTTTATATTATAATGTATCAATATACATTATATGATTCCCCTAAATAAATTGAACACTTTCAATTTACAATTTATACTTAATTGTCTCAAGTCTCTTTACGAGCTACCAGTGGGACCTAATGGACCTGCTGATCAGAAGCTCCAACGATATGAGATTTAATCAAGTAAATTCATTAACCAATTAATCGATTTTCGTTAACTGTGGGTTCACTCCACTAAAGACCCATAGTTGCACTCTTCTCACTGCAGGCATAATTCTGTGTCCACGGATATAGACCAATAACAGCAAGTTAGTCCTTCACGAGTGTTCGTAACTCCACCTAGGTCAAATTACCGTTTTACCCCTGAGTTACCTCTACCTCCTTAAGTATCAGTGCTCCTCTAATGAACAACATGTTTGTGGTCCAACCATCAAACAGAAACCCCTCTCGGGCAAGTGAGAGGGTAGGGCCCTTTGTTCAAGATTCGGAGACACCACTTAAGGGAACACTCATCTACTTCCTCAAAAGTCGGGAATGAGTGAATTCCATCTTGTGTGATTATGTTCCCAGCTCCCCGCTCGGTCTTGTCCCCAAAATGGTAGGCTTATTGAGTCGACGTACTAGTCACTCTCACCCATACAAATCAAAGGACAATCCCTCGCGAACAGGAGTCCATAATCCACTCAGGATTCAAACTAAGTTGCCTAGGTCATCCTAGTGAAATAGAAACCTAACTAGTTAACGGTGCAGTTAGCGGTTACTATTTCGCGGTCCGATCTTATGCAAACTCATTGCATAAGATACCCCCACTCGCATGTCCCCTACACGAACGTGTTGGATCATTGAGTTTGTATTAAATACAAAGTGGTCGTATCCATAGTGTCGCCAGGATAAGGTACCTAGCCTTATCCCTATACTATAGACCCTCAGGCTATTTCTTGAACAGTGATCCCCGTATGTCTCCACATACAGTTCAAGACTCATCCCACAACCTAGGATGGTTAGTTTATTGGATTAGGGTTATTTAGGCAAGAAGCACATAATATAGACAATAACTCTTTATTGAAAAAACATCAAACAATACTTTATTTATGTTCGGTCAATTGTTACATTTACTATCTACGAGTTTTAGGGCATCAAACCCAACAGAAAGTGCAACTATACTCTGCAAGGTACACTTCCTACTCACAATATTACCAAACAATAAGAAGACATACCTTGTAAGAGATCGTCTTTTATCAAGGTCGGCAACTTAATCAGAATCCAAAAACCCACAAATAATATCATCATCAAATTCAGAATCTTTAGAATACAATAGACCCTTAGATAAAGAGCCTTTAACATATCTCAAGATCCATTTCGATGCTTCCCATTGGGCTTTGCCCGGATTACTCATATAACAATTGACCATGCTCATTAAATATGCTAAATTAGGCCAACAAATAACCATGCTAAACATAAGGCTACCAACTAGAGTAGCATATGAAGTCAATTTCATCCCATTAATGTCATTCAATTCAATAGGAGATTGAGCTGCAAAAAGTTTAAAGTGTTGGGCCAATGGAGTTTTGACTAGTTTAGCATTCTCCATATTAAACTTCTTAACAATTTTACTCAAGTAATCAGATTGAGAAATAAACAAAGTATGCTGATTCGGTCTGTAAACAATTCCATTCCCAAAATTTTCTTAGCAGCCCCTAACTTCTTCATTTCAAACTGACTGCCCAATTGATGCTTAATTTTCTTAACTTTCATAACAGAATTAGATGCAATAAGTATGTCGTCCACATACAATAGAAGCAACATAAACACATCTTTATCAACCATTCTTTTATATACACATGGATCATGAGAATTCCTCACTGATGCGCAATTTGCTTACCGCAAGTGTACGGGTCAAGTAATAATATAGTGTTTTCGTGATTAAACGAGTGTCGTCCTCTGAATTGGTTTTCTAACCAATTAAGTACCGTGAATAATCTTGTCCAATTTTATTTAGGGAGCAAAACTTAAAGATAAAGATAAATCTAAAGACAAAAAGCATAAAATAAAGGTGGAGACTCAAAGGGAAAGACTCTTAGGGAATTGATTTCATTGTTGAGATTGAGGATTAATTAATGGGATGAATTTAGCATGCAATTATTCTACCAAGTCTAGGAACCTTTTATCACAACTATCTCTCCCGAGCATAATTGATTCTCATGCATGCAACCAACTTGATATCCCTATCTAAGTTCATTAACAAGCAAGGCTTTGAGTTTAGTTCTTCAAGCAACTTCTAAGGTTATTCCAAATCCCGTCACAGACTTAGAATTTCTACTTTAGTCATGCAATTAAATAAAGCAAGTCTTAGGCCAAATCCCCTCTCCCGAGCAAGATTCAACACTCAAATCATTCAACTAGTGATCAAGTAATTGAAAGCATTTAAACATAATTGCATAGGTAAAATAAATGCATATTCATACCACAAATCAATCCAACAAACTAAAACAACTACATCAATCCCTAAGACAAACAACTAGCAATTCATAGTCTTTAAACTACAAACACTAGGGAAAGAGAAAGGAAAACTCGAATCCGTCGAAACCGGCACGTCCCCGTCACGATCTCCACGTCTCCTCGCTTGATTCCCGCTCATTGGCCTTGCTTTAGCTCCCACCAAAGGTCTCCAGTCGAAATTAGGGCTAAAATCTAACCAATTGGACTCCCCTTGGCCGTAGCATGAAAAGATGATTAAATAGGAAATTTGTCGATAGCGTCGCGACGCTGTGGAACTAGCGTCGCGATGCTGTGCCCTGCCGCGCATTCTAGATATGGAATAAACCGAGAGCGTCGCGACGCTCTTGTCACAGCGTCTCGACGCTGTGACTTCTGTTGCCCAATTCAGTTAAGGAAAATGCTAGCGTCGAGATGCCACAAGGACGCTAGCCCTCGGACAAGACTCTTTTGCACTCTTCCAACTTTGTTTCTTTTCGGTTCTTTGGCCTCTTTTCACGTTCCAAACACCCGATTAACTCCAATATCACGTTTTAGCTCTAATCAACAATTTCCTACAAAATAAACATTTAAGTGCAATAAAATGGCCAATAAATCATAAAAGACTAGCTAAATTAATTAGGGAAAACTAGCTAGCTATGCTCGCTATCACTCACAAAACCAATAAAAGTGATTAAAGAATCAAAACATTTATTCCATTACCTTGAAGACTGTTTCAATCCATATATAGATTTTTGCAAGTGACAAACCAAATTCTTTTTATCAAATTCTTCATAGCCAGGAGGTTGTTTCATATAGATGTTTTCATCCAAGGTTCCATACAAGAAAGCAGTAGTAACGTCCATTTGTTCAAGTTCCAAGTTATATTTAACATCCCTACAAAAGGACTCTAATTGAAGCATGTCTAACAACTAGAGAGAATACTTCACTATAATCGATTCTCTCCTCTTGTGTGAAATCTTTAGCTACAAGTCTAGCTTTATATCTAGGTTGCTCAAAACCTTTTATGCTCAGTTTAATTTTAAACAACCATTTATAGTCTATCACTTCTGATTAGAGGGTATATCAACAAGTTTCCATGTGCAATTTCTATGAAGAGAATCTATTTCCCTATCCATAGCTTCTATCCATTTTTTAGCATCAACACAATTGATGGCTTATTTATATATGTTTGGTTCAGAATGATTAACATCATCAAAGCAGTTCAAAGCTAATCCAAGCTAATCAGCTTCATCAAATCTAACAGGAGGCCTAGCTAATCACCCTCTTAGCCCTATCTCTTGCAAGTTGATAATTTTCAAGTTGAGATGGGGGTTGATTCAAAACAGGTGAAGAGGTTTCACCCTTTAAAACTGGTTCAACATTTTCAATTTGAATTTCTTCAAAATTTTGAGATATTTCTTCAATAGATTCAGATGAAGTAGCTGGATTTTCCCTTAGGGGTCGTTTGGAGCACCGGAATGGAATTTGGATGCCTGGGAATTTGATTCTCATGGGAATATTTTTCTAGCATCTGGATTCCTGAGAATCCTGATGGCTGTGTTTGGTGCGCTGGATTTGGGCTGGAATTAACCTGATGCATGCCTGTGTTTGGAGTGCAGGGTTGAAATTGAGCTGGAATTGAGTTGACTGTTTCTTTGTAAGCTGATTTTTACACTTTTTTTTTAAAAAAAAAAATCTTTTTAAATATACACATGTATATTCTCGTTTATTTCTGTGGTTCCACTCCTTATGACAATGCTCACACAATTTAGTTTGTGAATTTTTTGGAGTTCATCCCACCCCAAACGTCTTGTAATATGAAAGATGCTTTATGCAAAAATTAAAAAACATCGGGCATGCGCCCGACGAATACGTCATAGAACTTCTTCCCCCCATAACCAGGGGCGGATCTATGAAGGGGCCAGGGGGGGCACGTGCCCCCCCTCAAATTATCCCGTCTTTATATTTTTAATATAATATAAATCAACTTTTATAATATTAATATATATAAATCGTAATATGTATCAAAAAGAGTGCTTGGATCATTGGTTGGGGGGCACTATGAGTGTGTGACGTCCTAGTATCAAGCCACGGTGAACGCACATTATATTCTTTTTCCGAAATTCCGAAAATTTCACACATTAAGGCCCACCCATCAGTCATCAGACTTGCAAATTAGGAAATTAGGTTTCTTCAGTTTCTCCAAATCCAACAGCAGTCTACATTAAAAAATTAATGTTTCTCCAAATCCAGCAGCAACCTCTTTGAACTTTTAATGTTTCTCCAAGAGGTATGGTTTGTTTTTTTTTTTTTATTTGTATGTAATTATAATTTACTATATACAAATTTGATATTGTATGTTTTTTTTTTTTAATTTTCAGAGTTAATACTATAAGATATATTATATAAGTCATCGTCACTCGCCGTTAGGAATCATACCATCATTTGACACAACAAGTAAGATTCTAATTCTTATGAGCCTTTTAGTTCTAGTTGTTATAATTTTTAATCTAGGAAATTGTAATTAATGTTTTTTTTATTAATATTTGTGTAGACTTAATTCGAAATCAAAATGGAGAGATATTATAAAAGAATAACAACAACAGAGTCATCATCTCCAACTCCAAGAAAGAAAAGTAATACTAGTTCTGATAGTGATAGATCTTATACAGAAGTCAATTTAGGAGAGCTACCTGCAGATCCTGGTTTAAGAACTAAAATATCTGATTATAGTTTTAATATTCAAGATCAAGTTCGTAGGGCATATTTACAAAAAGGTCCTTGTCAGCCTCGAAATCATAATTTTCCATTCAAGAAATTTGGAGCAAAGTCTAGACGATTTAATCCAGTTTGGTTTAATGAATATTCTAATTGGTTAGAATACAGTATTTCAAAGGATGCTGCATTTTGTTTATGTTGCTATTTGTTCAAACCAGAAGTTAGTGAACAATCAGGAGGTGAATGTTTTGTAAGTGAAGGGTTTTCTAATTGGAAGAAAAAAGAGAAATTGGAAATTCATGTTGGTGGTCCCAATAGTGCACATAATCAAGCTTGGGGTAAATGTGAGGCTCTTTTGAGACAAGAGCAACATATTGAGACATTTTTTAATAGGATGTCAGATCAAGCACGAGTTGAGTATCGGACTCGATTAGGTGCATCAATTGACTGTATTCGATTTTTATTACGCCAAGGGCTTTCATTCCGTGGGCATGACGAGACTGAGGATTCAACAAATCAAGGTAATTTTCTTGAACTTTTACGATGGCTAGGCAACCACAACAAGGATATTGAAGTTGTGACTTTGGAAAATGCTCCAAATAATTTGAAGTTGATTGCACCTGATATTCAAAAAGATATTGTGAATTCCATTGCAGTCGAAATTGTTAATACAATTATGAGAGATATAGGTGATAAGTTATTTTCCATCTTGATTGATGAATCCAAAGATATATCTGCAAAGGAGCAAATGTCAATTGTATTGCGATATGTGGATGAAGGTCATGTGATTGAACGATTTGTAGGAATTATACATATTGCTAATACATATTACCTGTTGCAACAGCTACTGTGGAGAGAACATTTTCTGCCATGAATATTGTGAAGACTCGATTGCGTAATCGAATGGGAGATCAATGGATGAATGATTGTCTCGTAGCATATATTGAGAAAGATTTGCTTGACAAGTTAGATAATGAAGTTATCATGAATCGATTTCAGAACATGAAAACTCGTAGAGGCCAATTATAATGTTATGTATTGAATTAATTCATTTATGAAGATATGCATAATTTTTAAATTTTCATTATAAATTTTCTTATTACATTTTTATGTATATTGTGCCCCCCCTGTATGAAATTCCTGGATCCGCCACTGCCCATAACCCTAATATTCAAACTAACATTGGTCAAAACCTATATCCTATGGTTATATCATCTTACTTTTGTTTCAAAATTTCACCAAAACAAAGGTTGAAAATAACTCTACCAAAGTATGCGAATAAATTAACATAATATTTTCATTTTTTGGTTATGCCCTCTGTTGATGGTCAAATTTGGTCAAGGGACTCACCTGACCTTCACGTGCCACCAACGATAAATTTGTTTGAGAGGGGGGAAGACGTGGCCTGCAAGAGAGTAAACCTGCACACCGGTGTGGTGCTAGCCACACCGTCTTCGATACTTAAGTCAGCAAGCAGAACGATGGGAAGCCAGGAAATAAGAGTAAGAGGAGAAAGTAGAAAATAGAGTTCGGGTTTAGAGTTCGGATCCCTTCTTCAGTGGCGAAGAGGGGTATAAATACATGCTCATGCTCCTAGGGTTTTTAGGAATTCAGAGGCGTTTCGAGACGAACCAGGCGGAACCGGGGCAGCTAGAGGCAGCAGGGACCAAGCGAAGCCGGACAAGCTCGACCCGTGCAGGCGGGCCGACCATGGGCCTCGGCCTCGGCCCAAGGCCGAGGCCGAGCAGGGGGTCGTGCCAAAAGCCTGACCCCTTCGGTCTTGGCTTGACCCATTGGCCCGTTTCGCCCCGGGGTCCATCCTCCAGTCCGATTTCTGCACGGTTGTCCTCGTCAGCTCCTTATACGCATCGGGGTGGTCCAAAATTACCCTATAACACCCTCTGTATAGAAAAGAGAAGAACACAACAATGGTATCAATTATTTGCTTATTAAATTCTCAAAAAGTTACTATAGTATATTATAGCCATCGGTGGAAAAGTTGCTATTATTCCCTTCTTTCTTTTTAATTATACAATACTTTATCTGTACTAAAATTATGCACTTCGTTGAGAAATTTGAGATGTTTAAATCCAGTACTAAGTTTAAAATGTTGTAATTTATTTTAAAATATGCAATAATTTTATATTCAAAATCTGTAGTAATCATAAAAGCTATGCACTTACTTAAGAAATTTTAAATATTTTAAACCATTACTAAGTTTAAAAAGTTATAATCTTTCTTTAAAATCTACAATAATTTTATGTTCATAGTGAACAGTAATTATGAAAACTATGCGCACCTATTTAAGAAATTTGTAATCTTCTAAACCCTAATTTTAAAAAGAAATTTATTTTAAAATATATGCAAAAATTTTGTGTTCATAGTCAACAGAAATTTGTATTATGTTAAACCATTCCCATCTGCTTCAAAAAGTTATGCTCTTGCTCCAAAAAGTTATAATTTTTGTTAATGTAAAAGTTGTAATTTGCAATAATTATGAAGGTACAGTACAATGACTATAATTAGGCATTTGAAAATATAGGGACTAAAAGGAAACAAAACCGAAAATATAGAGATCAAGATGATATTTTAACCATCATCTAAAATATATTATCTTAAAATTATAAAATTTTATATATATTCTACTATTGTTAATTTTTTTTTTACAGAATATTCTACTTTAGCATAAAAGAATGACACACATCAATAATAAAGATCTAGATTGCTTGTTTAGACATGGTCTTATAGGCAGAAGTAAACCTTCTAAAATTACCTTTTGTGAGCATTGCATCTTAGGTAAATCCACTAGATTGAGCTTTAACAAAGAAACTCTCATAAAACTACAACCAAGTTAGAGTTGGTGCATTCTGATTTGTGGGGTCCATCTAGAGTTAAAACTCATGGAGGTGCTCAATATTATCTCTGACTTGTTGATGATTATTCAAGAAAATTGTGAATATACTTGCTCAAAACTAAGGATGAAACTTTTGCTAAATTTGTTGAATGGAAGACTTATGTTGAGAACCAATCTGATAACAAGATTAAGACCTTAAGACCTGATAATGGTTTGGAGTTTTTAAATGAGACCTGATAATGGTTTGGAGTTTTTAAATGAGAACATCAATGATTTGTGTAAAAAGTCTGGAATCCTTAGACATTTGACTGTGCCAGGAACCCCTCAACAAAATGGGCTAGCTGAATGATACAATAGAACCATACTTGATAAGGTTAGGTGTATGCTTTTCAATTCGAACCTACCTAAATCTTTTTGGGGAGTAGTTACTACATCCATTTACCTTATCAATCGTAGCTCATCTACAACTTTGAATTTTAAAACCCCTCAAGAAATTTGGGTAGGCAAACCACCTAAACTAGACCACTTAAGAACCTTTGGTTGTGCAACATATGCACACTTAAAAACAGGGAAAACTTGATCCTAGAGCCAAGAAATGTGTTTTCATTGGTTATCCTTAGGGAGTCCAAGGTTATAAATTGTGGTCCTTAGAAAAAGGTGATAGAAAGTGCTTTGTGAGTCGAGATGTTACCTTTAATGAAGATCTTTTGCCATGGAAAAATTTAGAAGATGTTACTGAAAGTGAAACATAAAAATTTGAAATTGAACTTTTAAACCTGAATTCTGAAACATTGGGGATGTTTGGGGCATGGGATTGAAATGGAATGGATTGGATTGGAATGAGATTCCAATGTTTGTTGGACCGGATTTGGGTTGGAATGGGATCACCTTTTGGATTCCAATGTGAATCATTGGAATGGAAGAGGATTTCAACCTATTCCAACACTTTTTTTATAAAGTTGGTGGGACCCAACATTTCTTTTTCTATTTTTCTTATAATTTTGGTGGGTCCCACTATTTCTCTCTCAATTTTTCTTCATAAATTTGATGGGTCCCACCATTATTCTCTCTATTTTCTCATAATTTATTTCTTCATTAATCTATATTTATTTAACAATATTGTGACTTTATCATTATCATTCATCACCAAATTAGCACTCCCAACAACAGCATATCCCTCAAGAACATACAAACCATTTTTCAAAACTTCTTTCAATTTAATAGAAGAATCTCTAGTTACCAACAAAATGTCATTCTCAGATTTATAAGTGAGACCAACCTTATCTAAAGTACCCAAGGAAATCAAATTTCTTTTCAATCTAGGCCCATACCGAACAGAAGATAAAACAATAACAGTACCATCAAACATTTCAAATTTAATAGAACCAATTCCTTTAATTTCACACCTCTGATCATTCCCCATAATGACTTTATCACCATTCAAAGCATCAAAATCAGAGAAATAATGTCTATTTGGTGTCATATGAAAAGTACATCCATAGTCCATAATCCAATTATCATTCAAATAGGATTCACTGACCATTAAAACTTCAGCTGACTCATACCCTTCTAGCACATTTGCAAACACTTTATTCTCCTTTCTAATAGGTAATTTTCCCTTCTTTCTAAGTATAGGACACTCATATTTTGTGTGACCCTCTTTACTGTAGTAATTACAAGTCATTTTATCCTTAGATTTATTCTTGGGATTAGACGTAGAGGTATTTTTAGATTGCTTAGAACTTTGACCCTTGGATTGTTTTCCTTTAGTAAAAAGTGCTTCAGATTCTTTTCTTTCAATTATAATTTCAAGCTCCCTTGATTTTCAAGAACTAAGAACAATATCAATGGTTAAGGTATCCCTACCATATGTAATAGCACTTCTAACCTCCTTATATTTTTCAGGCAACAAATTAAAGAGTATAACAGTTTGGTTCTCACTGTCTAATTTCTCACTTGAATTAATCAAATCCATACATATTTTATTGAACTCATCAAGATTTTCTTCTAAACTCTTAGGGGCTGTTTGGGACGCTGGGTTGATTATAATAGCTGGGGGATTATAATAGTCTGGGGGTTATAATAATCTGTGTTTGGGGTGCAGATTATTATAGTCTGGGATAAAATAGTCTGTGTTTGGGGTGCAGTGTTTTGGGATGCAAATTATTTTAGTCTGGGTTCAAATAATCTATGTTTCAAGCTGACTGTTTTTTTTTTCTTGACTTTTTTTTTTGTTTATTTTCCTCATACAACTTTGTACTTCAAATATTAATAATAAAAAAAAAAGGTTTAGTTGTAAAAAAAATAAAAGTTTTGGGTACAAGGGTTAAATTATGTGTTTAGCTTAAAAGGAAACAAAAATAACCTAAAGTAAAGGTTGATTTTCTTTGTTTTAGAGTCATGGTTTTTTCACAAAATAAGTCATTTTATGATTTCATATAGAAAAACCATATTTGTTTCATTTATGTATTTCCAACATAAAAATGGTAAATGTTTATTCAAAACTCATTTTACCTTTATTATCAAAAGAATCAAATAAAATAGAAATCACATAAAATAAAAACTTGAGTAGTATTTTTTTAAAAATTATTATTATCACGGTAAACTTAAATACGATAAGTATAATTTGGAATGAAAAATATGGTACGATGAAGATAAACATTCATATACTTCATTATCAAAAGTAATTATGTAATAAAACTCCATATTTATATATATGTACAAAGACAACCTAGTATCTAACTCTCCCTAGAAATTTTATGATTTTTCCAACGACCACCAACAAATTTTTCGGCGATCGAAAATTTTTCCCTCTTTTTTCCTTTCATTTTCTTCTACCTCTTTTTTCTTTCTTTATTTTCATTTTTTATATTTTTCGAAATGAAAATGAGAAGAAGATTTTTTTTTTAAAAAAAAAAAAGTCGCCGGAAAAGTCGTCGGTGATTGCCGGAAAAGTGGCCGGAAAGTCAACGGCGGTCGTCGGAAAAGTTGTCGGTGGTCGCCGGAAAAGTCGTCGGCCGGTCGTCGGTAGAAAAGTCAATGAGTCACATGGAAGAAGAGAGAAAAGAGTTACTGTAGAGAATGGATAGAATAATTGGGGTGAGTTGAATAGTGGTTACTGTAGCAACACGGAGGGGAAAAATAACCAACTCCGCCCCTTATTTTTGTTGGTGCCCCAAACACTGGGTTGGTTATAATAGCGGGGGCTATTATAACCAACACAGTGGGCCAAACGACCCCTTAGATGGATCCATTTTAAATCCAAACAACCTTTCTTTAAGATAAATTTTATTACTAAGAGTCTTAGACATGTACAATTTATCGAGTGCAGTCCATTAATCAGACACATCTTGTCAACACATTATCAACTAGATACAGGATGACAGTACTATAGGCGATTTCAAACATCTCACGTTTTTCATCCCTTAGTCATAGTAGGGGAAACTTACTTGGATCCTCAAGGGCTCTCGCCACTTTTTGCTGAACCAACAACGCCTTCATCTTTTTCTTCCAAAGGTCGAAATCCTCGTTCCCATCAAATCTGTCACGCTCGAATCTAGTCGTCATAACACATAACCGATCACAACCCGAGAACGAACTGAGAGAAAAAAATGCACAAAATCGTGAGGCACAAATCGAGAAACGAATCCCTCTCAAACCTTGTCTCTGATACCAATTTGTAAAACCCAAACCACAAAATGTGCCTCACGATTAAACGTACGTGACTGAGGCAGCAACTTAAACGTACGTTTCCAATAATTAAGCAGTTGTGCCCCACGCGCCGTCAACCGAGCGTAGAGATGGTCCACACGGCCTTGAAGACTCAACAAAACCGTCATTAAAATTTTGACGGTTCAGATCCTTCCAAGAAGCATCAAATGCCACCCACGTGGAATAAAAAAAAAAGAAAAAGAAAAAGAAAAATGTCACTCGTTTTTCGCCCCTATAAAAACACTCCCAGATTCTGCACCTCTTTACAAGAAAGCCATTCCTCTCCATCGATAGAGTCGCAATCGGAATCCTCCATCGCCGCCGTCTCCTCCGGTCCTCCGCCGATGGAGAATATTCTCGACGAGTATCGGAACTATTGGGAAACGAATATGTTTCTGCAGACGGAAGAGTTCGACAGGTTTCCTTCTTAATCTTTTCGTGGCTCTCTGTTTTTCTTCTTGATTTATCTCTGTGGACTTTTTAGGACTTGTAATGTAATTGATTTCAGTTGGGGACTGGACGAAGCATTTTACGGTTCTTACGATTCGAGCTCGCCGGACGGAACGCCGTCGTCGTTAGAGGCGTCCAAGAACATCTTATCGGAGAGGAATCGGAGAAAGAAGCTTAACGATAGGCTTCTCGCTCTCAGAGCTGTGGTCCCTAATATTACCAAAGTGAGTTTATTATTTCCTTTTTTTAAATTCCTCATATTTCTCTTTAAAGAAAATATAATGTCAATTCAAACATAATTTCATTATTTTTTTTCTTTTTTTTTTTTTTATTGAATTCTCCGATATGGAGATTTGAATTCCTAATCTCTTGATCGTGGCAATTCAATTTGTAATGTTAATTCAAATATAATTCAGTATTCATTTTTTTTTTTTTAATTCTAAAATAGAAAGATTCAAATATTTGAGAATTACATATCAATTACCGTTTTAGTTTTGCTAGACATAATTATATCATCTTATTTAAGATGAAGTTTTAACCTTCCACTGCCTCCATATTGTATTGATAGCCACAAGATCTGTGGTTCGAATCTCCCACTCCACGTATTGACGAAAAAATATATATATATATATTTTAGTGGTTCGAATCTTCCACTGCCTCCTAACATTTATTGAATAATTGGATTTTGGACATATTTGTTTTATTGTCTTTTTTTTCTTTTGTTTTTTTTTTTTTTTTTGTTAAAGACGACAAATGTGATGTCTTACATTAAAAAAAAACAGGTGAAAGGACTTTCTTTCAAAAAAAAAAAAAAAAAAACAGGTGAAAGGACTTAATCATGGGTTGAGTTGACACCTATTAAGTTATTATTTTATTCATTTTTAGACTAAATTAATATTTTAATCACTCTAATTTGAATTTAGCTTCTATAATTTAAAAATATATATATATTTTTTTAGTTCAACCAACGAAAGAGTGAGAGTCTTGAATTTGATCTCTTGTTAAAAAAACATATGCTTTAACTAGTTTAGTTAGGATCAAGTTGGTTTTTAACTTTCTAAATTTAATTTTTTTTATAACAATTTAATTTGTTATTAACTTATTAATGATCAATAATTATCTTACAATGTGAAAAACATGTATATGATTGGGAAAGACAATGAGTTAGATTCAACATCATGAAAGTTGTCCATATTTCACAAATTCAGAAATATTATGGACTAGCATGATTTAATAATAGTTATATATTAAATTATTATTTAGTTTAGTTTTAGATTAAATGATTGTCTTGCACTTTTAAAACTTCTTTATTAAAATTTTAAAATATTTTAAATCACTAAAAACATTTATGTGGTCACTAGAAGTCAAAAGTAAAAAAAATAAATACTGTCGATGTTTAAAAAATTTAGGTACATTTAAATACTATAAATAGGAATTTTTTTAATGGTAGAAATTATAAAAACTAAAACAGTAATTTAACTTTACTATTTTTGCTATTATTACCAATTATCTTTTATTAAAAAAAAAAAGTAATACCAATTATCTAATCTCGACCCTCCCGCCTAATAATAAAATCGTTCTCTAGGGATTTGCGTAATTATTAAAGCAAAGATCCTCAGGATTTTATAGAAATAAAATAATGCCTTTAATTTTTTTTTTTTTTGACAACCTTGCTAAACTTATTAAAATCGACACGAGATTTAATTTTATTATTTTTTATAACAACATGATTTAAAATTTAAACTATATTTTAATTATTTAATTCATTTTGAAACATTATGTCACCACGATGCATTTTAAATTGGAAAGATCGGGTGGTATTCAGGAAAAAAAAAAAATTGTTTGGGTTGTTGAACGAACACGAAATTTAATCGTTTTTATGATCTATAATAATAAGACGAAGAAGTAAATGATGAAATAATGTTTTTAAATTCTATTTTATTTTAGAACATTTATATTTTTGTTTTGCCTCTAAAGCTGAGTCATTGTTGGTTAATGGTATGCTACCTAATATGAATAGTTTTGAAGCTGGACAATTATATTCAAATACAAACTAAAAAAATGAAAAGAAAAAAAAAAACTACATCTATTAAGTTAAAAAAGCTTAATAGAATAATATTTATGGTTGAAATGCTAACAAGAGCATAGCTCAACTTGTATTAGGTTGTATTGATAACACGAGGTCTGTGGTTCGAATCTCTCGCCCCACATATTGCCAAAAAAAAAACCTAAAAAAATTTATGGTTGAAATTTTGAATGAGAGAGAAAATGAAGTTGAGTTTTGAAATTTTGAATGAGAAAAAAAAAATTCAAAAACCAAGTTGAGTTTTGAAAAATAAAAAAAAAAAAAAAAATTTAAAAACTTGTTTTGTTTTTGAAATTTAGCTAAGAGATCAAATGTGACCTTAACAAAAGTGAAAACTATGGCAAGGAAATTGAGAGGAAAAAAAATCATTTTCGAAAACCAAAAATCAAATAATTATCATTTTCGTATTTGGACATATTTTCCAAATTAGTAAACATTTAGTCCAGTTTTTTAAAATTTTCCTTCCCTTCCTCTTTTGAGTTCAACAATGGGTAGTGAAAATTCAAACTTAAACTTTTTTTTTTTTTTTTTAATTAACATTAACCAATTCTTTTTATTTTTTAAGAAGCATCAATCAATTCTTTAATAAGTGTTTGACAAATTACAATTACAACCTAATGTAACAAATTCAGTCACATTGAACTAGCTTCTAAGCTAGCTTTTGGTAAATTTGTGTGCACTTCGACTAAATGATTCGAGATTTTGCATTTATGAAATAGATTTTGAAACCTAAAAAAGAAAAACACTTGGGGGAGGGAGATGAATGGTATTTGCGGTTGCAAAAGAAATAAAATGGTAAATTAGCGTGCATTTGTTGATCGCAGATGGACAAGGCGTCGATAATCAAAGACGCGATCGAGTACATCCAAGAGCTGCGAGAGCAAGAGAAGAGAATCGAAGCAGAGATCTCAGATCTCGAATCAGGAAAAATCAACAACAGATCAACAACAACAACAAATCAATCGATCGGCGAAAACGGCGACCAAATCTCAACGAAGAGGAGAACGAATCGGCACATATCCGACGCGCCGTCAACTTTCCCGATCGAAGTCCTCGATGTAAGTGATTTGAAACTGGAAATTGAAATTGAAATTGAATTTGTAGGGCTCTTTGTTGAAATCCGATTGAAATTTGTTGTTAGTTGAGTGTGAATTACATGGGAGAGAAGACGATCGTGGTGAGCTTGACGTGCGGGCGAAGAGGCGACACGATATTGAAGGTTTGCCAAGTGATTGAATCGCTGAAGCTCAGAATCATAACCGCTAACATCACCGTCGTTGCGAACAGGCTTTTGAACACGCTCTTCATTGAGGTTAGTGCTCTACTCTCTCGCGCGTCTCTCCTTTCACTCGTCATTTTCATCTCCCATGTTCTCTTTTTTACCTCTCTAATCTTTGTAAGAAAATCACTTTGATTTTTGGACGACGGAATTTGTTTTTAGTTCAACAACATTTGAGGTGTCGGATTTGACTACATACCTTTGAACTATGCTCACTTTAGTAACGCCTATTTCTCTTGAATAAATTTTTATAATTCTAATAAATTTCAACAAAGATTCCAGCTTCAATATTATTTTTCTTTGAAGCTCATTAATGGTCATGTGGATATTTTCATTGACGATTTTTCAAATGAAAATAATCTATTATTATTATTATTTTCTCTTGACAATATATTGGCTGGGGATTCGAACATTAGACCTTTTGGTTGAAGATTGATACTTGCCAATTGACAATTTTTCAAGTGAAAGTTTATTGTATGTTAAATTGCAATACTCACCTAAGTTTAGACTGCAATTTGTTGAAACTGAAAGTTCGGGATAAAATGGAATATATGCACCCTACCATGTTCTATGCAGAAAGGGCTATATTTTTGTTTCTTTTTACCCTATTTTCTCTCTTTCCATCCTAGTCCCACATGGCTTTTTGCTCTCTCTCTCTCCTTTCCCTTTCCCTTTCCCTCTCACTTGTCTCTTTCCACCCTCTCTACTTTCTGATTTTCCTATATTGTTAAATTTGCAACTCCGTGATTTATATTAACTGATAGGGATTGAAGAATGATGGGGACCATAGAGTATTGGTTAATTTGGTTTTGGTTTTGTTTCTGTTAAATTGTGTTCTTGTCTGCTATCCCATATTGTGTTATATCTATTCTATAAGTTACGTGTCTGAACTTGTGATAGATCCAACCGGTGTGGCCCAAGCCCTCCATTAATTCTATCTTTCCTCAATGATGAGTGGTGAGAGAATAGGGCTCATAAATGTCAGCTTGCTACATCCTTAATTGTGTAAGCCAAAAGTTTTCAAATGGGGTCAAGAGTAGGGCCATAGATTGTTAAGTGGTTTACGTTGAGGTAAATTTAAGAAATTTGTGTTTGAGGTGCAGGTTTAGACAATCTAAGTAAAGGAGTGAGTTTCGAGGAACTGGTTTGTGGGATATTGTTGAAACCTATTCAGATCGTCCAACAAACTCCAAATTGGATAAACTTTAGTGGACAAACATGAGTTCGACATCTTAAGTTAAACCTCTTGAGAAAATTTCTAAATCTACATGTGCTGTACTCTCCGGCTTGCAGAGCTCGTGGTATGAATTCTAACAACAATGGGGGGAGAGTGGATGAGGAGTAGAACGAGAGAAAAAGAAGAAAAAAAAGCCACACTAAAGTAAGTTTTAATATACTATTATATAGAAAAGAGTAGGTATAAGGTTATGCAAAGTCAAAATACACTTAATCGTGAATCATGTTTTGTTGTTAACTAATAACTAATTCAACTTAATGAACATTTAAAACTATCTTCTAGTCATAAAATATTAAAAGTTACTTTTCTCAAAATAAATAAATAAATAAATAAATAAATAAAATTAAATTAAATTAAAAGTTACATCGTTAAAATCCTAAAAGATATGATAGTTTACGGACTAAAAAGATATCACATTAAAAAAGATAAAAGAATGATAAAGATATTTTGTTTTTAGTAATTAATTTCAAACTTCTTGAAAAGCTAATCGTTTAGTATGAGCTCTTTTTCTTTTCTTTTTTTTTTTTTTTCGAAAAGTAGTATGAGCTCTTATTTAGGTAAAATCAAACGAATAATTCCAGTATTAGTGTGAACAACCAAATAAGGGTTGCATGTCTGTCAGCAGGACAAAGGATATGGCATCTTGTCAAAGGGTCATTCCAATGCGTCAGGATAGTGTCCTCACAGCATAGACAACTAAAATAAACAAAATCAAATTAAATCTAGGAAA
Source organism: Luffa aegyptiaca (assembly GCA_017139565.1). Classification (NCBI taxonomy): domain Eukaryota; kingdom Viridiplantae; phylum Streptophyta; class Magnoliopsida; order Cucurbitales; family Cucurbitaceae; genus Luffa; species Luffa aegyptiaca. The sequence continues at coordinate 41,240,688 of CM029402.1, read as the reverse complement.
AAATACACTTTTGGTCCCTGAGGTTTGGGTTAAGTTACACTTTGGTCTCTGAGTTTTCAAACTCAACAAAAATGTCCCTCAGGTTTGAGATAAGGAGCAATTTGGTCCCTGCCATCCATTTTGCCGTTAAATCCTAACGGCAGCTGACGTGGCACTATTGTTTTAATTAAAAAAAATGAATTTTTAATTTTTTTTAAATAAAATATATAAAAATAATAAAAATATTATTATTTTATTATTTTTTAAATTTTTTCTCCTTCTCTCTTATTTTTCTTCTTCATCTTCTTTCTTCTCCATTTCTTCCCTCTTCTTCTTCATATCTCCGGCGGCCGGTGACTGTTTTTTTTTTCTCTCTCTCTCCTTCCCCTTCTTTTCTTTTTCTTATTCCTCCCCTTTTTCACTGTTAAAAAAAAAGCAGAAAACGAAGGGGTTTTCCCCCTTCGATTCTGCCGCCAGAGCCTCCTTCCTTCAAACCGTCTCCTTCCTCTTGTTCCAACCGCAACTCACGTCGCACGCGCCTCCGTCCCTTCCTCCTTTCGTTTTCTTCTTCGGAGAGCAGGACAATGGCCACGCTAGCAGTCGCGCGGGAACAACAACCCAGCAGTCGTTTCCCTCTCCGTCTCTCGCACGTCGGTCCCTCTCTTGTTCTCTTCGGTCAGCAGCCCGATTTCCTCTCTTCCTCACGTTCCTCTGCGTTTTTCGGCTTCCAGCGACAATCCACGTGTCTAGCACGTCATTTCCGACGGGAAACGGAGGAGGGAGGTCCCTCCTCCCTCTCCGGTGCCGGAATCGAAGAGGGAAACTCCCTTCGTTTTCTGTTTTTTTTTTTTAACAGTGAAAAGGGGGAGGAAGAAGAAAAAGAAAAGAAGGGGAAGAAAAAAAAAACAGAAGAAGAAGGAAAAGGATGAAGAAGAAGAAGAGAGATGGAGAAAGAATTTAAAAAAATGAAATAATAATATTTATATTATTTTAATATATTTTTATTTAGAAAATTTAAAAAATACTTTTTTTTATTAAAATAATGGTGTCACGTCAGCAAACTGTTAGGGTTTAACAGAAAAATGGACGATAGGGACCAAAGTGCTCCTTATCTCAAATCTCGGGGGTATTTTTGTTGAGTTTGAAAACTCAGGGACAAAAGTGTAACTTAACCAAAACCTAAGGGACTAAAAGTGTATTTTTCCCTTAAATCTATCATGAAAAAAATAAAATAATAATAAATTCCTAGGTTACCAATTCTTTTACTTGGCTTTCTTTTTCTTTCTTTCTTGCTTTTCTAATAAGTTTTAAGTACTTCAACTGGTTGCCTTTAGATATTTTCATGAGTATCGATTGATTTAGGACCCACTTGAAATATCTTTTAATTGAAATGTTTTTCAAAAATGCGTTTTTTTAAAACATTTTATATAAAAAAAATGTTTAGAATTTAAACATTCATATATATATATATTTTTTTTACATTGTAAACAAGTTATTATATACTTAAAAACTCTTTTGGAAAAATTCGCTTTCAAGTGTTTTTCTCAAAATGGTTTATTTTTCAATCTTATTTTTTAATAAATCATTTTTAGTGGTGGCTAAACATTAGAACTTTTTTCAAAATGGTTTTTCTTTCAAAATTAAACACTTAAAAAGTTTAACCAAACACATCCTTATTAATTAGCTAATCTTAATCTTGTGGTAGTAGTATTAATTTCATACTCGAAAGGGATAAAAATGATTTTCTTTTTCAAATTTCTACCATCACTCTTGCATGAAATTTTTATAAAAGCATTATCTTCAAAAGATGATAAAGAATAATAAACCAAAATTAAATATAAAACAATAAGCTTATAAGGAGTAATATGGTTAGAAAAACTTTTGTTCACCCAAACGTATTAGCCAGTTTGAATATAGTTTAAGTAGGGAAGACATTTGAATCTATTAGATTACCTGAGGTTCCAAATTGTGAGTTCTCCACTTTCTTTTCAAGATGAGATGTCCTCTCAAGATCATGTCTTTTTTGATGGATCCCTTTTTCTTTTATTTTTTTTGGATTGAATATTCATTTGGGTTTTATGGGTTTTGATACCATTTTAGATTACATGGGGTTCCATCTTAACCAATTGACAATGAGTGGAGTAACCTATGTATCTTATAAATTATGAGTTTTCCACTCATCTTTTTAATGTGAGATCCTCAACATAATCTTCATCTCTCGTGTTTTTATTATAATACGGAAGAAAATGTTATTGTCCTTTTTGATGTCATGTGTTCTTATATGAAAACATTGGGTTTTTACAGGCAGAGAGATCCGAGGAAGAGGAACTAAAGGTAAAAATAGAAACAGCAATCGCAGGCATTAGTGATCCACAGTGAGCATTTGATAAACTTCACATACATCTCTTGTGGCTCACACTTGTCACCTAATTTCTAGTAGAGTCGTTTCTACTTTTCTCTCTCTGTCATTTCTCTCTCTCTCTAGCTCTTAGAAAGAGAAAATCATATTAAATATTGTCTCTCTACCCATCCTCCCACCAAAGAAATAGAGGAGAAAGATGTGAAGCCAAATTGAATAATAATTTGAAAGAGATAACATGTGAAAATGATGGTTTTTAATTATGACTCTTCAATGGGAACACTGTTACAGTCATGTTTGAATTATTATTATTAAAAAGAAAAAGACGACAACATAAACATATATTTGAGATATTGTAGAAAAATGACGATTAGGAAAGTCGAGGATTTAAATAAGTATACGTGAGTCGGGAGGAAACGTGTGGAATTAAAAAGGTGTGAAAATGTTAGGGTTAAATTATTAACACTATTTTTATTATTTATTTATTTATTTTTATAGTTTTGAAATTGTGGGGTTGGAAGATCGATGATTGGTAATAGAATGTCAATTCTCCTTAATGTTTCTTGGGTTATTTTCCCTTAATTGTTAGCTGTATTTTCTGTTATTGTTCAGCGTATGAGAGGTCTCCACGTTGGGCTTTGTACGGTTATTTATGCCTTGTGTAAGCTTCTCTGCATTACAGAACATTTCATCATTTTTCCAGCTTTAGTAAAAATCTTTCTCTCGAGCTTTTCTCTCCTCTCTGTCTTCTCCCTTTGATGGTATCAGAGCTCTGAGAATCCTTCAGCTATGGCATCCGAAACTTCTTCTTCTTCTACCTCATCATCTGCACCTCTCTCACAGTCGTTTGAAACTCCCTCAACACCTAACACCACTCCAGTAGTCACTCCGATTCCAGGCTCCAGAACAACACAACGCTTATAAATTCCAAATCCTCCGATTCAGCCTCCGACCAACCATTCCACCCGCCCTTTTGTTCCTCAAAATCAACCTCCAGTTTCTCCTCTGCAACCTCAGCCGTTTTACCCATCCAATCAGACCTACTTTCAGCCATTTTACCCCTCAAATTTCCCTCGCCCACCTGCTGCGTATCCCCAATTTTTTCCTCCCCCAAATTTTCCGTCCAATCCTCAAGCCTCGTCACCTAATCCAGCATTATTTACTCCAAATCCCTATCCAACCTTGCCCCAACCTCTTGCCGTCAAGCTGAATGACAACAATTTTTTGCTCTGGAAAAATCAGTTACTGAATGCGGTCTTAGCAAATGGACTTCATGGATTCCTTGATGGTTCAATCTCAGCTCCGCCCAAGTTCTTAGATGATCATCAGCTTCAACCGAACCCTGATTTCATTTCCTGGGAAAGGTACAACCGTTTTATAATGTGCTGGATTTATTCGTCCCTCTCTGAAGAAAAGATGTGTGAGATTGTAAGTCTTGAAACTGCATATGATATCTGGAATTCTTTAAAAAAGTCGTATGATTCTAGAACCACTGCTAGGATTATGGGTCTTAAGTCTCAATTACAAAGGATTAAGAAAGATGGTCTTTCCGTCAGTCAATATCTGTCTCAAATTAAGGAGGTCACCGATAAGTTTGCTGCCATAGGGGAACCAATCTCTTATCGAGATCATCTAGCTCACATACTTGATGGTCTTGGAAGTGAGTACAATGCTTTTGTCACTTCAATTCAGAACCGATCCGATAGCCCTGATTTAGAGGATGTTCGTAGTTTGCTTCTTGCTTACGAAGCTCGGTTGGAAAAACAGAGCAGTGTCGATCAGTTGAATCTTGTTCAAGCGAACCTCAGTAGCGTTCAATTACATAGTAACAGCCGCCGTCCCTCTCCTCGCTCTGTTCCTTTTCCTTAACCAGCTCCTAGAGCTCCCTTTAATCCATCGAATTTTACTTTTCCTGTTTCTTCCTCTCCTCAACCCTCCCCTAGCATTCTTGGTAAGCCTCAACCTCAATCTAATTCCAAATGGCCTCCTCGTTATAATTCTAACCGTCCACAGTGCCAAATCTGTGGGAAGTTTGGTCATACTGCCTTAATTTGCCACCATAGAACAAATTTAGCTTATTCTACCCCACCCCCCAACAGTCCTCAAGCCATGTTAACTACCACTTCTTCTCAACCATCTTTTTCTGATAACTATTCCACTGTTTCCGCTGATTCTTATCACCCGGACGATAATTGGTTTCTTGACTCCGGTGCGACCCATCACATGACACCCGATGCATCTACTCTAGCAAATCCTATGCCTTATCACGGTGGTGAACAGATTACGGTTGGCAACGGTAAGCATATTCCTATATCTCACATTGGTCATAATTATGTTTCTTCATTTCATAAACCTGTCTTTCTTGATTCCATTCTTTATTCACCTTCTATTTCCAAGCGCTTAATTAGTGTAGCCCGTCTTTGTAAAGATAACAAAGCATATGTTGAATTTTATTCTAATTTTTTTCTTGTTAAGGATCTTCAATCCAAGCAAGTTCTTCTCCAAGGATCTCTTGAAGATGGTCTCTACAAGTTGTCCCCTGCTCCTTTACAGACCACACAACCATCCTTATCCAGTCAGTCTTCTGTTGCTGCCCTTGTGTCTCGTGTTGCTGCCCCTTATTGGCATATACGGCTTGGCCATCCAACAGCTTCAACTTTGAAGCAAATTTTGTCTTCCATTCAAGTGTCCTGTTCTAATGTTGATTCCTTTTGTAATTCTTGTCAAGTAGCTAAGAGTCATCGCCTTCCTTTCAATTTGTCTGAGTCAAGGTCTTGTAAACCATTTCAATTAATACACTCTGATGTATGGGGACCATCTCCACAAACTTCTATTAATGGAGCACGTTATTTCTTACTTTTTGTGGATGATTTTTCTCGTTATTCTTGGCTCTATTTACTTAAATCCAAGGATGAAACTTTTCCATGCTTTCTTCATTTTAAAGCCTATGTTGAAACACAATTTGAATGTAAAATCAAATGTCTTCAAACTGATTGGGGTGGTGAATATCGCCGTGTTTCTTCTTTCTTATCCTCACATGGAATAGGTCATCGTGTGTCTTGTCCCCATACCCCTCAACAAAATGGTCGTGTTGAAGGGAAAAATCGTCATGTTGTTGAGATTGGCTTACCCTTACTTGCTCATTCGCATTTGCCTCTTTCTTTTTGGAGTTATGCTTTTCAAACGGCAATTTATCTTATTAACCGTTTGCCTTCTCCTGTTCTTCAGTCAGCTAGTCCCTATCAACTTTTGTTTCAAAAGTCCCCTGATTATTCTTTACTTCGCTGTTTTGGTTGTTCATGTTTTCCATTTCTTCGTCCTTATAATGCTCATAAGCTTCTTTTTCGATCTAAAGAATGCATTTTTCTTGGATATAGTTCTAGTCATAAAGGTTATCTTTGTCTTGATCCTTCTTCTGGGCGTCTCTATGTCTCGCGACATGTTGTTTTTAATGAAGATGTTTTTCCTTATGCTCGGGCTGATTTTTCCTTTGGTTCCATTAAGCATTCTTCTCCTGATCCATATTTCTTTTCTTCCTCTTCTTCTCCTATGGTCTTGCCTCCTTATACTCCTGTGGCTGCTGTCTCCTCCTCCCCATCTTATCCTTCAGGTTTTACTCCTCAGCCAACTCCATCTGTTCACCATCGTTCTTCTGGCATGGATGCTGCTACTTCTAGGTCCACGAATTCTGCTGTTACGCCCCCCTCTGACCAGCCTCTTTCTGTCCAGCTCCTTTCTGTCCAGCCACCTTCTGTCCAGCCCGACCCCTTATCCAGCCCCCCATCTTTTTCGCGGCCCCTTTCTTCTCCCAATCCTTCACTTTCGCCCACGCCTTTACCCTTAGCTACTGTCTCGGTGAGTTCTTCATCTCCTTCCCCTTTACCTATTGCTTCCGCTTCTCCCCCCTCTAATCTTCACCCTATGATCACTAGATCCAAAGCAGGTATTTTCAAACTTAAGTGTTGGCTTTCGGCTTCCTCTTCCTCCATTCCTTCTGAACCTTCCAATTTCAAAGCGGCTGTTAAATGTGTTGAATGGCGTGAGGCAATGCAACGTGAATATGATGCCTTGGTTAAAAATAATACTTGGATTTTGGTTCCACCTTCTTCTGCATACAAGCTCATAAGTTGTAAATGGGTCTATAAGGTTAAGCTTAAACCAGATGGGTCTGTGGAGCGTTACAAAGCTCGTCTAGTTGCTCGGGGTTTTGATCAGGCTTATGGTATAGACTATTTCGAAACCTTTAGTCCTATAATCAAACCCGCCACTATTCGGTTAGTCTTATCATTGGCAGTTCAGTTTAATTGGGTGGTCAAGCAACTTGATGTCCATAATGCGTTTCTTAACGGTGATCTTCATGAGCATGTTTATATGGTTGAGCCTAAAGGTTTTGTTGATCAAACTAGACCCGACTATGTATGCAAACTGCAAAAGGCTTTGTATGGTCTCAAACAAAGTCCTAGAGAGTGGTTTTTAAAGCTTAGCAATTGTCTTTTGCAGTGGGGATTCAAGGCATCAAATTCTGATTCTTCTTTATTCATTTACCGCAAGAATTCTGTTTTGGTTATCTTCTTAGTGTACGTTGACGACATTTTGGTGACTGGGAATCAACTTTCTTATGTTCAGCATTTTATCTCTTCCCTAAATCAATTGTTTGCTCTAAAAGATCTTGGGGAATTATCCTATTTTTTGGGTATTGAGTTTAAAAGAGATAGAGGTTCCCTGCATATAACACAAATATTTTTTGGACATTTTAAAAATGGTTGATATGTCTGATTGTAAGTCTGCGGCTTCTCCAATGGCCCATGGTACCTTGCTGTCTTTAACTGATGGTGAGTTGCTTTCTGATTCAAAGAAGTATAGAAGCCTTGTAGGAGCACTTCAGTATTGTACACTAACTCGACCCGACCTTAGTTTCGCTGTAAATAAGGTGTGTCAGTTTTTACATGCTCCTACCAGTGCTCATTGGCTTGCCGTTAAGCGAATTCTCCGTTACTTAAAGGCTACTCTTTCTCTTGGTATCACATTCACTCCTTTAGGGCATCAATCATTTGTTTGTTATACTGATGCCGATTGGGCAAATTGTCCGGATGACAGGCGTAGTACAAGTGGCTTCTGCGTTTTTCTTGGCAGCAATCTGGTTTCTTGGTCTTCGGGCAAACAAAAAGTGGTCTCTCGTTCTAGTGCCGAGTCCGAATATAGAGGCATGTCCAATGCAACCGCTGAGTTGGTGTGGCTTCAATCGATCTTGACTGAGCTCGAGTTTGCTTCTTCTCCACCTCTTTTATTGTGTGACAACATTAGTGGGACATACTTGGCAGCTAACCCGGTTCTTCATAATCGATCGAAACATATTGAAATCGATCACCATTTCATTTGTGAACGGGTCTCTCGTAACCAACTTTTAGTTCGCCATGTCTCTTCTGAAGACCAGCTGGCCGATATAATGACAAAACCATTGCCTTCTCCACGGTTTCATAGTTTGCGTGCCAAGCTTACTGTGCAGAATAGCCCAGTTGTGCTTGCGGGGGGATAATAGAATGTCAATTCTCCTTAATGTTTCTTGGGTTATTTTCCCTTAATTGTTAGTTGTATTTTCTGTTATTGTTCAGCGTATGAGAGGTCTCCACGTTGGGCTCTGTACTGTTATTTATGCCTTGTGTAAGCTTCTCTGCATTACAGAACATTTCATCATTTTTCCAGCTTTAGTAAAAATCTTTCTCTCGAGCTTTTCTCTCCTCTCTGTCTTCTCCCTTTGAATTGGATTTTTAAAAAAATAATAGATATCTTATTTGTTTTATATTAATGAATTAAAATTTACAATCATGTATTGAAATAAAATTGGCATCATTAAAATAGAATATTTGAAAGTTTTTAGTAGGGAAGAAACGAACATAAGTCTAATAAAAAAAAAGAATTTAATATGGATTTTTTGTTTTGTACGAATGATCCATTTAAATAGGCGAAAATGATAAATGTTTTACCTTTTCAATTTAAGATTGTCTTTGTCAGCATGCTAGTAAAATTATGATTTTACTCTCTACTCTAAACTCGCTTTCTCTCTCACTATTCTCACTCTCACTCCAGTTTCTCGCTCTTCAATCTCGCTCTCTCTCTAATTTCTCGGTCTCTCTCCAATCTCTCTCTCTCTCCAATCTCGCTCTTCAATCTCTCTCTCATTTCTCTCTCCAATCTTGCTCTCTCTCTCTCATTTCTTTCTCTAATCTCTCTCTCCCTCTTGTTGTGTGCTCTTTGGAGAGAGAAAAGAAAGGGAGAGAAAATGGAGAAGATAAAAATTGAGCTAGAAGACCTCGCATTAGCGAGAGCGAGAAAAAATAGCAAAAGAATAAATGTGTGTTTTCATATAGAGAATAAAATGGTAATTTTGCTAGAATGATGACGTAAGCAAAAGGGCATATAACCTTAATTTGAAAAGGTAGTGCATTTTTTCGTTTGAGCCTCTATAAAAAGGTCATCGACACAATTCTTCCATTTAATATGTCTAACCTAGTTTAAGAAAATATATTTTTTTTAAAATTTATATATATATATATATTTTCCAGAAGCATTCTAAATTCTACTATTTAGCAAGTTTAGTTTGACAGGACTATTTTTATTAAAATAGCGATTTTTTAAACTTATTAGGTATACATTGTTATATACAAACTTATTAGCGAAATATTGTAGTTTTAATTCGGCGCTTGTAGAGACTATATGCAATCGTGGCCATTGATTTTTTTTAAAAAAAGTCCACATGTAGGTCTATGCTCGATTGTTGGTCGACCCAAGCCATAATTTTTTTTTTCAAGTTTTATTTTAGGGGCAACAAGAAAAGTGGCTAAAAATAAATAGGTGGCTTGAAAAATGGCTACAAAAGTTTATAAATTAAATAGATGGCTAAACGTTTTACTAATTAATAAAATCATATTTGTAAAAAGACACAAATGCCCCCCAACAAACTACCTAACGTGTTCCTAACGTTAAAAATTAAAATCAGATTTTATGAGAGATAAAATACACCCCTAAAAATAAGTTGGAGAAATTTTAGGAAGCTTGAAATTCAAAAATTAAAGAAACAAAAACTAGTTTCAAAATCTAGAACAAGTTGTATCATATTGTTACTACTGGAAAAAAATTGTTTCCCGAAAAAAGGAGTCGATACCTTTATTGGGGAAGAAATACAACGCTCAACCTCCCCCAGTAGAGAGAAACACCTTCGGACTACGTTAATTGGAAAACACAGTCCTCTCAATCAGAGGATATACTACCTGCAAATAAGAAAACCTTAGAAAACAACTTAGTAAATGTTGTACAAAATTGGCCATGAAACAACTAACAAAAAAAGGACCTTAAATGCTGCCATTATGACCTGTCAAATCACCGCCCACCCTCCCACCAGAACGCCTCCATGCATTGCGTCACCCCCCGTCGGTCCATCTTCGTCTCCCTCCCCTCGAAAATCTTGAAAGACTTAATCCTCCATTTCCCACCATTTTCCACCCCCAACACAGAGCGTATACCAATCCCTACCTCTTGCATCGCGCCGACGACCCACATCCGCCGTGCCGACGACCTTCTTCCGTCGCGCCGTCGAGACTCTTGCTCGCCCCACATCCTCCATCGATTCTCCTTCTGTGCGAGGACTATACAATTTCTCAGAAATTCAAACTAAGGTAACAGCTTCATTCCCATTCCCTTATATTAGCAACAAACTGATACATTCCCCCGAGATTTTAGGGATTTCGTTTCATCCATGCAATCCAAGAATATTACGCTCCATTGTAAGCAGAGGCCAAAAAAGACTAAGCCCGTGGAGGTAAGACTCTGTATTTACTCTTTAGGTTGTGTAAAACATGCTGTAATTACTCGTGTAATTGTGTTAAAAAACAGGAAGAAGTTGACGCAAGCGCCGATACGGGGGAATACCATTCTATTGAAGACGATTACTTCTCAAGCGATAGCGGAGACGAAGGAGATAGCAAGAAAAAGAAAACGGTAGACAAAAAGGTAAAAAAGATCACCCACATCATCCCCCTTGTGAATTACAAATTAGAGAATTAAACTCCCTAATTAACATCCAGGATGCGAAGAGACCCAAAGGAAAGGACAGACGGACAAAAAGGGATGAAAGTGAGGAGGTCGAACCCACCAGAGCGGTATGTACTGATAAATACTATTCCATCATTGTTGCAAACTCCTCTGGAAAGTATGTTGGGGTGTGGTCATATGAAAGTGTGTGAGAGGAGTTATATACCCCCCTGCACCTTACAATCTATGTATTGGCAAGTCTGTGTACATTGTCTGCCTGTGAACGTGTATGTATTAGTATATACATCCATGATCTCATACATTTATATACTGATATGTACAACTACTATCTCGTACATCTATATACATATATGCTCGTATGTACGTGTGTTTGAACAGTTATATACCCTCCATTGTCTGCCTGTGAACGTGTATGTATTAGTATATACATCTATGATATCGTACGTCTGTTGTCTATGTAGATTGAACTGTTACATACAATTATAGAATTGTTTGATGTATTTTTTTTGGGGTAATCCATCTGTTGACTGCTTCATGCTGCTGAATGTGTTGCTGTGTATTGTACATCTGTTGTTCGGAGTATTTCCTTTGTGCTGCTGTGTGCACCCATAATACCCCCCCCCCCCAATCTTACATTCTATACATTGGCAAGTTTGTATAAAAGGAAATACTCACATTCTATACATCTGTATGTACTAGTATATACATCTACTGTTTCCAGCTAACCCTGCATCTTCTTGTCTGTATGGATTGAACTATGTTAGTGTGCTTTTTTGTGTGTGTGACCTTATTCTTACCCTTTTAACCATTGGCAATTACAACGGCAATTACCCACGACAATGTGAACGTGATATTCAACAAAACGATAATAAACTGTGACATTTATATGATGGGAAAAAATGTGGAGAAAAAAATAATTTTTTTACCGTTATAAAGCCTAAGCCTGAAAAATAGGTAAATCGGGATCAAAACAAACCGCCAACCGATCTCATGTAAGTAGGGATCCATCCACCACGCAAAAAGGGGACGTTTGCAACAAAAAAGACTGTTAACGGCGTTTGTATATAGCCGTATATACTAGGGGTAAAAACGTTAAAAAAAAAAAGGAAACGGTTCCTAAAATACCGGTAGCCACACCTGCAAAATCGAAACTTTCGTAGCCAAAAATCAAGGATGCCTTTTATTTGTAGTTATTCAACACAATTTCCCTTTATTTTATAGACATTTATTTTATTTTATATTTTATACAATTGTGACATAATCTTGTAAAAAATGTGAAGATATCTTAACAATCTTGTCTTTTTTTTATATACATTTATTAAGTTTTTTTTAAAGTTCCACTTTCTTCAATATTAAGTTTGAATGTCATTAAGTTTTTCTAACAATATTTAAAAAAAAAAATCTTTAATATTTTCATCTTTTTAAAGAATAAGTAATTTCTTTCAAAATTTTGCAAAAAATTAATGACACATATAAATTAAAAATTAAAATTTAGTTTATAAAATAAAATGTTCAACAATACACATGATCATAATAAAAGGCTAATGAGTTCACCTAAACAAAAGAAAAATGCAAAAATGCTAATGAGTTCCACAATGTGGACGTCACCGTTTACGAGGTGGTTGACGACGATGTCCCCTTGGTGCCTAATCTTGTTCATCTTGTACCGCTTGCTCCTCTTGTACCTCATGTTCCTCTTGTTCTTCTGGTTGCTCTCTATGAGCATATGACGATGAGGGACCTGTCTCATGTGATGATGATGGACCAGCCTCATAGTATGGTGGAATCAGAGTTTGAAAATACTACATACCAGGAGTTGGGATCAAAACAAGTTGAGTGAAAGGAGTACCACCATCTTGTGTTTGAGTGAGAGGAGGTACATCTTCAACATTATGGTGCACTTCATCATGCACAACTGGAATGTCCTCCTCTCGAGCACGTCGTCTACGCCTAGGACCCAGGGGAGGTGGCATAGGTATGCGGTACATATGCTGAAGTTGTTCCATACTGGCCTCACCACTAGTGCACAGATTAAGAACGTCTAGATCTTCACTTATATCACGGATTTGTTGAAAACATGACCTCTAAGAAATAATGAATAAAATAAGATTAAACTTAAACATCAAATAATAAGATTTAACAATTTGGATTAAAACTTTACCACGTGACCATATGAGGCCCCCTTTCGAGTGATGAAGCGTCTAGTAATATTCTGATACCATCCCATATAATCTGGAGTTGTGTCTCCATTAGCATCCACTAAAGAGTTGGCTGCAATGAATTTTCGACGTGAGTGCCATCAATTTATGTATGGTAGAAGCTTGTTTAACCAATCACTATATTGAAGATCAAGTTCATGTAGTGTTGGTTCCGTGTCGCACACAACTGGAATAGCTTGTACCATGCCAAATTGTCGTAAAACTCTGTTCGATAAATGTCATTCCATAATATGGAAGCATATAAGGGGACATACTGAACGCCAAATGTCAGTGTCATTCCTACAATAAGTAGGTAAAGTAGGCAAAACATTATTATATGGCTCCCATATCACCTAAAACACAAAAATGTAAAAGATTAATTATAAGTGAACTAAAGAAACTAATGGTTATAATAATGCAACGTTGCTAATCACGTACCAGAGTAGGTCGCAAAAGATCAAACATATATCTATATTGGATCAGTACGTGTGTAGTTGACCCAGTGACACAAAACTGATCCCTCCACCTATAAATATTAAATTTCAAATAAATTATCACAACAAGAATAATATATTCATAATTCAAAATTTATAATTAATGAATGAACGTACCGAGATCCACATGGTCGTCCAACTAACTCGTTGTCATTAATGTGACGACGATGGGGGGCCATTGTTGGGAACCGCTCCCAACCCCATAACTGTAAGAGAATTATTGGCCCGACAATTTCACGAGCATCCAGCTTCGTGGCCTTACATAATTTTCTATACATTCACGCCAAACATGCTCCACCCCAAGAATACCCCCCCAGCTACCTCGAAATCCTCTAATAATGGTAGGAACATCAGGTGTACCTTGTCTCCTAATTTATCTGAGAACAAGCTCCCACCAATCAGTTGTAAAATGTATGCTCGAGCATACCTCGCCACAATCACTTCATCTGCGTCTTCGTCCAACTGTTGGAACTAAGCTGCCAACCAAGGCAAGCTTAATCTAGAGCCTTTAAGTGCGTTATTGTCTGGCGTCACCCCAAGTAGCAATTGACACGTTTGTTTCCAGTCCACGTGCAACGTTCCAGTGACGGGCTCGCCCTCTACTGGTAATCCCATCAGCACTTCCACATCCTGGAGAGTCATAGTACACTCCCCCCGGGCACGTGAAATGTATGTGTCTCCAGTCTCCACCTCTCTACAAATGTTGTAATAAAGTGCCAATCAAGTTGAATGAAACCTAATCTGGCCACTCCATAGAAACCGACAGCACGTAATGCTGGCAATATAAGTCGGTGTAAGGGGATATTACACTCTAGAACTATCTCTCGGCATCTACAATGTAACTCTTCCAAGTTCTCGTCATTCCACACGAGCTCTCAACGATCTGACACCTGATCATATAAGAATGACGCATCGAGTGGTCCTGGACTTATATCCATGATCTACAAAAATAACAACGTGAAAATATATTTATTAACTATAATATATCTTTATAAATTAAACAAACAAATAAAATAATAGCAAAAAAATTAGAATTGGACATAACATCGCTAAAAAATATTGCATTGCATCTAAATAAAAAATTACATATCAAACGTCATTACATATAAAACGTCATTACAATCCAAAAACTAATAAAAGAAAAAATAAAGGTTACAAGGGTGCTTCTCTTTGTCTCGAAGGACAACTCCTTCTATTATGACCGAGTTGATTACACAATCTGCACCGTTGTTGAGTGCTTGACTCCCTCCAATCCATCTCATTGTGGTAGCGAGAACTTTTTGGTCTACTCGCTTCTCTCAACAATCGTGGGTCCGCATATAAGACAGGAAAGTTAGGAGGGGTTATCCAATAATCTTCGTGTTGGGTTTTATGCCCTAAAACTCGTAGATAGTGAATGTAAACAAATTTTATACTTGTGTTTTATAAAGTGTTATTTAGTTTCTGCAATAAAATGTTATTGTTAAATATTGCACTATTTGACCCAAATCCAATAAACTAAGATCCAAGGTTGTTTGTATGTAACTTGAACTAGTATGTGGGGACATACGGGGATCGATGTTCAAAGTAACAACCTAAAAGGTCTATAGTACAAGGATAAGGCTGGGTACCTTATCCTGGTAACACTATGTGATACGACTCGCTTTATATTTGATACAGACGTATTGATCCAAAGCGTCCATGTAGTAGACATGCGAGTGGGAGTATCCTATGCAATGAGTTTGTATAAGACCGGACCGCGAAATAGTTAACCACTAACTGTAACACCGTTAGTTGGCTTGGTTTCTATTTCACTAGGATGACCTAGACAACTCAGTCTCAATCCTGAGTGGATTATGGACTCCTGTTCACGAGGGGTTGTCCTCTGATTTGTATGGGTGAAAGTGGCCAGCACGCCGACTCAATAAGCCTACCATTTTGGGGACAATACCGAGTGGGGAGCTGGGAACATAATCACACAAGATGGAATTCACTCCTTCCCTACTCTAGGGTAAGTAGAGGTGTGTTCCCTTAAGTGGTGTCTCCGGGACTTGAACAATGGGCCCAACCCTCTTTATGGCACGAGAGGGACTTCTGTTTGTTGGTTGGACCTCAAACAGGTTGTTCATTAGAGGAGCACTGGGGACTTAAGGACAAAGATGTAAACCAGGGGTAAAACGGTAATTTGACCCAGCGGGATACGAACACACGTGAAGGATTGACTTGTAGTATTGGTCGATATCTGTGGACACAGAAATATTCTGCAGTGAGAAGAGTGCAGCTGTGGGTCTTTAGTGGAGTGACCCACAGTTAACGAATGGAGACTAACTTGGTTAATGAGTTTAAGTCAATTAGTCTCGTATCGTTGGAGCTTCTGATCTGTAGGTCCATTAGGTCCCACTGGTAGCTTGTAAAAAGACTTGAAGCAAATAAATATAAATTATAAATTGAAAGTGTTCAATTTATTTTGGGAATCATATAATGTATATTGATGCATTATAATATAAAGTTTATGAAACTTTATAATATAATTTTTGAATTAATTTCAAAAATTAATTTTTGAGAGAAAATATTTGAAAGAGTTCAAATAAATTTTAATATGAATTGGATTCATATTTTAATTTTAATAAAATCCCTAAGATTAAATATATGATATTTAATTGGGTAATTAATTAATTATGGAATTTATTAAAATTAGATATTGTTTAGATAATAGATTTAAACTTATTAATAGACATTTTCCTATTGGTAAAATGAGACATTTTTCTATTAGGAAAAGGTCTTGGCCTTTACCTATATATAGGACCCCTGGGGTGGGGTGAAAAGCATCCCATTGTCTCTCCTTCTCTCAGAGATCTCTCCCAAAAGACTCCCACAAGTCTCCTGCTTCAAGAAGTCTTAGAGATATACCGGTGTAGCCGATTGGTGGTGTTCGCACAAGAGGGTTGCTGCGTTTTCAATCTTATTGGCAAGAAAAGGGGAATTGATCAAAGCTTTCTACAAAAGTAAGTTTTCTATGAAATCCTTGATCACTAGGATCAATCTAGTTGATCTTTTAGCATGTTTATAGCCTATGTACAGCCCATTAAATATAGATTTATTGCTGTAATATTTTGCAAATTGTATTGGTATTTCAATTAGAATCTAAGACTCTGAGTAGGTTCGGTAATACTTTCTGCTGCGTGGGGCTTTTATCCCTTCAATTGGTATCAAAGCCAACTCAGTTGTTCTTGATTTTAAATTGAAATTTGCAATTTGTTCTTGGTGGGATTTATGCATTATGAATGTTATGGTTTGCATATAAATGGTTTCGATTAATTTGGCCATAGATTTACGTTTTCTTGAATGGTTCAATGTAAAGGCCCCTGCGTTTTTTGGGCATATTATGTAAATCGAGTCTCTGTAAGTCCGGGTCTAGTTTAGATTGAAGAACGATGAAGATCGGGACCAAATTTGGCCAAAAACGACGGAAAACGGCGAAAAATTGCGGCTGGAACAGTGTAGGTTTTTCCAGAAATTCGAAAAAGAAAAAAAGAAAAAAAAGAAAAATCGGACGGAAATTCACGCGTGCAGACGAGGGCTGACGTCAGCATGGAGGAAGCTGACGTCATGAGGCGTGGTCCAGGCAAGCGGTCCAGTTCGCGTCAGCCGGTTCTTCGGAAAGGCGCGGTTCGGCGTTTTTTTTCCTCCGGTTCGTTGACTGGCTCGCTGGTTCGTTGACTGGGCGGTTTTTGAAGCTGGTTCAGTGGTTTTTCGGTCCGATTCGAGCGGTTTTAAGCTGGTTCGAGTGGTTTTGGCAATTTTAAAGCGTTTTTGGTCCGGTTCGGGGCTGCAGAAGGTTGTAATAGGATAGAATTTTGCTTTATTATTGTAATTTAGCTTTAATTTTATCCTAGGGGCCAATTAATCGGTTTATACGCTATTTAAATGCTTTATGGATGTCATTTAGATTTAAAATCCCACCTTAGGTTATAAAGCATGCTCATGCATTTTATATATATTATAATTAGTTATAATGTATGGATTGAAATGCATGGTTTATTTTCATGAGTTTTTAATATATAGTTGAGTTATATTAATATCATGAAAAAGGATAAGCATGATGCATACAATTACCTAGTTAAATATAAATAGTTATATTTAATAAAATTGTTTGCAGCATGCTACTTTGATTTACCATTTTTGGCAATAATTTAATTGTTAATTTATTAATAATGGAAGTCAAAGTTGCATTGAGCATGAAACATCCACAGTTTAATATAATTGTTATATATTAAATTCATGGAATGCAAGACTATATATATAGTTTTATTATATTAACTTGAATATGATTGTTAATTATTTTAAAACTATAGTATGCATGATTATAGGGCTAATCATTAAAATTTTGAATAGTTTAAAACTGATGATTAGAAACCGTCAACCTATAATAAATTTTGAATAGTTTAAAACTGATGATTAGAAACCGTCAAACCATAATAAAGATTGCATGCAAACATAGGATCATAGGTAAATGAATTAATTTTAAAATGTTTAAAATTAATTAGACCTAAGATCTCGTTAATTCTAATAGGATTAGAATTAAGTCTTGCTTAGTTTTTTTTTTTTTTTAATAGTTTTAACCTACTAAGTAGGACAAACATTACTATGATTATAAGGGAACTCTACCGGTAAAGTTCTGTCTAAGGCTGGGGGTACTTAAGTTGACGGTTTACGGAACACCTCCTACTTGGGAACTGACCCGGAATACCAGAGTTGAATTAATCATGGTTAAATGTTAGCATGCAATGTCACTAGGTTTATTAAAAGAGTTTAATACACCTAGATCTTTAGAGTAAAGACTTTACATTACTATGGTTAAAAGGGAACTCTCCCAGTTACGTTCTGTCTAAGGCTGGAGGTATTTAAGCTGACGGTTTACGGAACACCTGCTACCTGGGAACAAACCCGGAACTTGAGTTGAAATAACCAAAGTCATGTTAGCATACGGTGTTGCTAGGTTTGTTAAAAGTGTTTAATTCACCTAGAACATTACAATTCTCATTATAATAGTTATAATAAGATTAGACTTAGATAAATTGAATTAGCCAGATTTATCTAGGTTAATAAACCCTAAAATATACGGTAGGTCACTTTAGTGGGAGGTAACATCAAAACTTGATTTAAATCGAGTTTTTACTCCTACGTTCCTATATTCGCAACGTGAGATCCATGCTCGGCTTTGTGTCGTTTTAGCGCGACCTCCCTTCGGAAAGTGTTTGCATGAGTCAATAACAAGGTGAATGGGGAAGGTGCCCATAGTAAGTGGGAGCGGGACACGTGTCAACGTATCCCTCGGTCTCCTCCCATAGGTCACACCGTGAGAGTCTTATGAACCGCCTGCGTGTTGTCCTGGAGCAACCATCCCTTCGGAGGGCCTGATCATAAGATTCGTAACACCGTGAACTCCTGAAAAGGATAGGGTCACTTAGGCTAATTACCAACAGTTGTCTTTCCCTTCGGTAGCCTGTTGGTGCATGCCTCTGGGATCTGAAAGTGGGAGGGTTACACTTACGAGGATGAGTTAAGTGTGTTAACAAATCCTTGACCAAATAACGGTGGCTAATGCCTATAGGAATATGAGTTATTCCGGAATTAGAATTAGCTGAGAAGTGTCTCATTTCAAAGGAGGAGTAGCTAATCACCCTTCTGTGGCTGTTGCTCTAAACCTCTGAAACATCGTTGCAAAACTAAATCAATAGTCTTAGGGTTCTATGATTGCTTGTTTTTGCTAAACTGATTGGATTGTATGCAATTGTTTGTATTGCTCTTGTAATGGGTTAGTGCGATAAATAATCAAGTGATTTGTTATTTCAGCGATTCAATGTTTTCATATGTGCATAGTCTTACGCCCATTTTATAAATAACGGTGATTATACAACAATTTTAAACGATTAATTTGTGGCGAATAATTTAAGATTAGTCTTGACAGAGAAATGTTCTCATGCCCCAAATGTTTAATTCATTAAGAAGTGTTATTAATGAATGTGATATTGAGTCTTACTCAACCAAAGAAGACTTGTCCAAAGACAGTAAATTCGATTTACTAGTCTTGGAAGCGTAATTTGTGAAGAATGATGATTCTACCCGAATACTTGATTCATAGTCACAAATCACGTTTGTTCTTCTTATTAATAGGAACGAATTCCTGGCAATAGCTTCATGCTATTGAGATAACTCTCAAAATTTTGAATTAGAGAGGTTGTCTTGGTTGTAGCAATGGGGAACGTTAAGTTATTTTTCCCGGTGGGAGCAAATACATATTATTAGATAATGTGTATATAATTCCAAAGATCAAAAGAAATTTGATTTCTGTATCTTATTGGCTGGAACAATGTTACTCTTTACCTTTCCCTGCTAACGCAGTTAATTTCAAGAAAGGGAGTTAACTTTTGTTCAGCTGAACTGAAAAATAACATAAATGTTTTCAAGACTAATCAAGAGTAAGGCAGTCATAAACACTGCGTTGCCTGAGGCTGCTACTACTCAAAGAAATGAAAGGCAAAAGATTTCTCCTAAAGGAAATACCTTTATTTGGTTCTTAAGGTGTTAGGCTAGTTTTGATCTCAATATGATTGGGAGCTTAGTCTAGATTATACTTCTAAGTTAGTTAGAAGAACACTCTCTAATACCAATTAAGTCATGCCTTATGGGCAATATGACTGATAGATCCTTTACTGGAAAAGAGCTAAAAGAGCCAAAGAGCCCTTAGAGCTTGTACATTTGGATCCTTGTGGTCTAATATGTTAAAGCAGTGAGAGGGCATGAATAATTCATCTATATTATAGATAATTATTCAAGGTATGTGTATCTCAACCTAATGCAACTTAAGTCTAAAGCTCTTGAGAAATTCAAAGTGGTTTGAGACTGAAGTTGGAAACTTGTTAGGTGAGATGATAAAAACACTTCGATCTGATCGAGGTGTAGAGTAGATGAGACTTGAGATTCCAAGACTATTTGATAGAACATGGAATTACATCTCAACTACCCCTGAAGCACCTTAAGGAAACGGTGTATCAGATAGGAGAAATAGAACCCTATTGGATACGGTTCGATTCATTATGAGCTATGCTCATTTGCCTGACGTCAGCCAAATTAAGTATTTAAATAAATAATATTAATAAAAAAAAATCCTAGTTTGACGTCAGCCAAAAATTGCCTTTTTAATGGTCTATCAGATTTTGTTGGTCAAGTCATTTGGTTTGAGTATAATTTCACAAAGTTTGTCTGGAATCTTTTTTCTTCGGGTTTATTGGGTTTATTCAGTTTGTTATTAAGTTGTTATAGTTAGTAATATTGTTAGGTAACAGATCTATTATATTTTTTCCTATTTCTCTTTAATATTGTTATTTCTCTGTATTATAAATATTGCATCTGTGGGAATACTAAATCATCAGTCTTTTACCGTATATACACTTGTTATGGTATCAGAGAAAAATTTCTCTCTCTTCTGTCTTCGAGAACTTTTTTTATTCTGCTTTCTCTTTCTATGGATTCCCACACTGTTAGCTCTCCTTCTTCTTCCTCTGTGCAGGCTCTCTCTTCCGCCACTGATTCTTCGAGTCCTTACTTTCTTCACCATTCTGACACCTCCAATCTTGTTCTTGTTTCTTATTTACTCACTGATGATAATTATGTCACTTGGAGTTGATCTATGTTGTTGGCGCTTTCAATTCAAGAACAAATTGGTAGGGGTGTTCATCGGTTCTTCGCTTTTCCAGAAATCTGGAAACCGACGGCTTCTGATGGTAGCTCCCAACTGACCGGTCGGTTTCATATTTTCTTTTTTTTCTTTTTTTAATAATATTTTTTATTCTTAAATACTATTTTTTTAAAAAATATTATTCAGCTTTTTTTTTTTTTCCTTATAACTTTTTCTTTTATGAGTCTTTTTTTTTATATCTTCTTTTCTAGGAGTTTTTTTTTAATATCATTATTAAAATTTAAGACTTTTTTTTAATAATGAATGCATATGTTTTATGTTTAATAACCATATAATATATTGTAATCTAATATCTAAATTGATGATAAATTGAAATGTTTTCTCACATGTAAATTGAATAATCATGAATGATAAATTGAAATGTTTTATCACTTTTTAAGTGAAATAGTCTCAAGTCCTATAAATTGAAATACTCCAAACACATATAATTTGAAAGTCTCATAAATCATATAAATTGAAACAGTCCAAATACAACTTGAAATAGCCTCATATATGTCATAAATTACAAACAACAAATAACAATTAACAGAAATTACAGATAATTCTTCAAGAATCAAAAGTCCTTCAAAGGAGTCCTTAACAAAAAAAAAAAAAAAAATCCTTCAGAATGAAACATAATCAAGGACTCAAGGGACAGACATAATCACAACTTCGAAAAGTCAATCTCATCAACATCCTTTTCTTCATCAATGACCATTCAGAATCCTACAAAATTATACACAATAGTTAACACTTTTATGATTGAAAATAAAATATTGATCAAGCAAAAAAGAAAAAAAAAAGTAAAACCATTACCTTCTTCCAGTGTTGAGTCTTCCTCCAGTAATTTGAAAAACTCAAATACCTATTGGGTTGGAATTGAGCCAATTTTGAGTGCATATAAAAGCCTCAACTGTTTTTGGAGCTAATGAAGAATGAGAGGAATCAACTACACGCCCTCTAGTGCTAAAGGTAGACTCAGATGCTACGGTCGAAATTAGAATTGCCAAAAGATCTCTACTTATTGCACTGAGAATCTCAGACCGATGACTGTTATGCTTCCACCAATTAAGAATGTCAAAACTACTATTATCCTTAGCCAGAGTTTCTAATAAATACACATCAATCTCTGACTCTCTATCAAAGGTGGTAGTCTCGACACTTGAGAATGAATGTGCAAGTCCATATGTCTCACTCTCATCATCAACATCCATTGTTTGAGCCCCATCCTTTTCTCTAGTAATGACACTTACACTGCCACTACCACTACCACCAGAAGAAGATGAACTATATGCATGGAAGAGTTGTCTAAAAACCTGCTCTATACCTTATCTGTCATGCTTTTAGTAGAAGTTGACTCTAACAAGTTGTTGAAACAATACGAAAAAAAAATCAACTTATATTGTGGGTCCAACACAACAGCGACATACAATAACAAATTGGTCTTCTCATTATTTCCTCAATACTTCTCAAACTTAGATTTCATGCTCTTAGCCACATCACAAAGAATTTGATTTCTACTATCCATAGAATTCAATTGTATGCAATTTTGAATTGTGCTAATTTGGTGGAAAATAACATTAGATGTGGTATATAAAGAGCCTGAAATCTTTAAAGTGACATTATAAAACACTTTCAAAAACCTAACCAACATCTTAGCATTCTCCCAATCTCTTCTCTAGTTGGTTGACATTCACTCATAAAAGTTGAGTCTTCATCCTCTGATCTCTCAAAAGCTTTTTGGAACTTTGTAGCCGCCTCAAGCATCATATATGTAGAGTTCCATCTAGTGAAAACATTGATAGGACCAATTTAGTCCTATTTATTTGTTATTAATCTAAGCCTGTTAGAGTGTACTTTACGCTTTATTTGTCTATTTTATAGATTATTTGTGCATTGAGGGCATCAGGGACGAACCACACAAATTGGAGCTAATTCGGGCGATTTAGAGAGTTTTCGAGCTAACTTGAAGTCCATGGATCTCGAGGAGGTGAGAAGACCGTGAGGACCGTGACGAGTCCAAAGAATGGTTCTAAGGATTCAATGGTTCGAGTTCCAAACCGAGCAAGCAACAAAGAAGACCAAATAAAAGGAAGAAGCACGCTGGACAGAGGCTAGGCGTCGAGACGCCATGGCCAACGTCGCTGGCCCGTTCCCGAACCCTAGGCCCAGATGACATGGCTTCAAGACGCCACGATTAATTTTTCTATATAAACCCTCGTTTTATTCCGTCGTTTAGGTTAGAGTGTATTGTAATTTTTTGTCCCTTTTGCGGTTCCTCTCTGTCTTTCACGACCAGACCTCGATACTGTATGATTTCTTGCTGAATTCTCTTGTATTTCTTCATTATAATTGCATAGGGTCACGGGTTTTACTCAGCTTTACCGCCGGCTAAACTCGTTGACGCCAATTGGATGATTCTTGGGATATAGAATGTGTTTCTTTGTGAGTTTCATGTTCTGATTTCTTCTTTTAATTTATCTTGCTATTGTAATTTGGATTTGGTTTGTAGAATAAGCATGCGCAGTAGGTTAGATTGACGCCCTAACTCGCAGCTCGTATGTTTATTATATGCTAAATGTGTAGTACATAGATTGATTCATGGGCACGGGTCCCAAGAGCAGTTCTCTGACTTTGTTGCTTGACATGATAGGTCTAGGATCCAAAATAGCGTTAAAAGTAATTGATAACTCTCCAAAAGGGAGTTATTTAGACCTCATTTCTATAGTGATTTGTTTGTCTTTTGTGCTTAATAGGGTTGTTTTTATATGAGTATTATATGTTTTAACCCATTTGGAAGAATGGAAGC
This sequence comes from Luffa aegyptiaca, assembly GCA_017139565.1. NCBI lineage: Eukaryota > Viridiplantae > Streptophyta > Magnoliopsida > Cucurbitales > Cucurbitaceae > Luffa > Luffa aegyptiaca. The sequence continues at coordinate 41,217,080 of CM029402.1, read as the reverse complement.
TTTGGAAATTATTTTGTGCATAATATGTTGCTGGGCGACTTGAGGGAGCAAATTCTGTGCTGCAGCAAAGCTAGGAGCATAACTGCCACGTCACAGCTCGTTAGCCAATTTAACAAACTGAATTCTGTTAAGCTAATCTCGGGATAAAGGAGCAAGGAGAGCCATCCACGTGTCTAGGTCAACCTAATTCAAGCTTTCCTCAACTCTATAAAAGGAGATAGCCGCCCAAGTCAAATTCATTCCATCTTTGGGAGAAACATTCCATTCTTGGAAAGGTTACTTCCACCTTTGGGAGCCGAATAGAGGAGAGAGATTGGAGACCATCAAGAAGACCATCATTTGCAAGCTGATCGAGGAGATCAATATTTTCTTTTATTATCTTGTGATTATGGATATGCTTACTCAGATTGTAACGTGTGTTTCCATGCATTTTATGAACTAAGTAGCTTTAGGTGTTGGTTAGGAACATGTAATTGTCGTGCTTAATTTCTAGTAATAAATATTGATTCTATGCATCTTGATTAATTGTTGTGCTCATTTCTAGTTTGTGCCCGCCTGGCCAGCCGGTATGAATACCTCTCTCTTGTTTCAGGGATGATTTAGAGAGTGTGTGGCGGTTAATCACACTAGATCATTGTGTATTGGTGAACGCCAGTGACTGAGCTAGGGATAGCCAGTTGCCTAGTGCTTGATCGGTAGTGCTTCATTGGATTTGAAACATATTCTAAAAAATCCGGAGTTCCGGGAGGAATCCGCTAATAAGACTGCGAGAGTTTTGCATGATCAATAAAATTGCTAGAGCATCTTTTAAAACAATTACTAAATCCTGACCACAGCCTGTTTCTAATCTGTCTGCCTATTTGTTTACTTTCTGTTCTGTCATTTCTTTTGCTTCAGCATCATTCCTATAAAAACCAATCATTTTTACCATCTTTGAAACCATTGAAAAGTTATGCAAAATAGATAAAGTGGAAGCTAGTTCAGACCTTGGATTCGATAATACTTATTACTTGCTGCGGACTGTGTATACTTTCACAGAGTCTACAGTCTATTTACATATCATTTTTACTCACTCTAGGAACCCAACAGTAATCTAGGCCTAATTATTTCTAATGTCCTAATCAATCCACTAAACTTAAGGCAATTGGTTAATTGTTTGATTTGATGGCTTAATCGAATTAATTAGTTAATTGATTAGGGTCTAATTCGATGGACGGTATATGATCGGGTTAGATGGCTTAGGTGGACTTAGGGTCTTTTAAGCAAGTTAAGTTAGCCTTAAAATAGGTAGAAAGACAATGATCGAAGTAAACTATTCAACCTCAAGAATCTCCCTAATCGGTGTCACTAGTTTAATTAATTTTCTTGCCAATTTATGTTTCCTGCAATTTAGTTTCTTGTCTTTTAATTTCCTGTTATTTAAATTCCCGCTTTTAGATTTCCTTGCATGTTGATTTCCCCTCGTATGAAATCCCCTCTTTACTGCTTTCAGACTCAAAGTAAATAGGAAATCAATAACCAACCGCCACTCCCTGTGATCGACCCCAGCCACTACTACTGCAAGTAGTTTAGTGTAGGTGGAACTATAAATTTATTTGATACGACCTTCGACAAGTCGCACCCGTCAAACATCTAGACACACCAAACTCTTGGAAGTAATCTTTTCAATTTCAATACACTTCTTAAATTTCATAGCACGTGGGGAGAAGACCTCACAAATCTTACAACATTGCGAATCCTAGTAATGCACTCATAATGCTCCTTGAAAGTATCACATACAATAAGATTTAATATGTGGGCACAACATCTAACATGCAAAAATACAACTCACTACTAAATCTCTTAATAAGATAAGCAACCGCATTATCATTTGAACTAGCACTGTCCACAATCAAAGTCATAACTTTATTAATACCCCAATTCTTTAAATTCTTTTCGTTGGTTTTACCAATGGTATTCCCTTTGTGATTCTCAATCGTAGAAAAACTAAGAATCCTCTTATGTAAATTCTATTCAGAATCAATAAAGTGTGTCGTTAATACCATATAATTAATGTTTTGTCCAGAAGTCCAACAGTCAGTAGTGAGAGAAACTCTATAACGCTTTGCCTTAAACATGTCTTTCAAACGTTTTTTCTCACTAACATATATCTTAAGCACATCCCTAGCAATAGTTATTCGAGATGGAAGGAAAAAATTAGGCGTAAACAAGGCTATTGATTTGTTGATAAATCTTCGAAAACTTATGTTCTCCACAAACCTAAAATGCAACTCATCTAGAATAATCATCTCAGCAAGAGCTCTTCTACAATTTTCCAGACTGAAAGTCTCACAACTAAGTTTTGATTCAGAATTATCAATCACTTCTTTAGGCTTGAAAACCAATTGTTTTTGTCCTGGATCTTTCTTTCTTTGATAAGGGTATTTCTTACAATTTTCTAAATGGTGTTTCAAACTGTCGGTACCATTACGCTTGGAATGACATGCATATTTAGCCCCACAGTATTTACACTTAGCATAAGGATCATTAGGATCACAATCTTTAATTTTCTCAAAATGAGCCCAAACTACAGAGATTTTAGTATTCTTACGCTTTTTGGTTGGACTCGAATGACCCACTTTGCTCTTCTTAGCTCCACTTGATTTGTCCACAACATGAACCAAACTTTCTTCCAAACTTTCTTCTGGGATACTTTCCATATTGACCCTGTGAAAATAAACATTCAATGGAATTAATATTTAACAAACACTCAACATTAGAAATGAAAAATTAGTATTTATTTTAAATTAAATTTATTCCCATAACTGATAGGAGCTTCTTGGATCGTGGATGGTGATCCATGTTTTTCTCCCCCTCTCTCTCTAACCGATGGAACTGTACGTTTGGGAGGTTATCTGATAGACTCTCTCTGGCATTTGAGTTATCACAGAGAAGAGTTCCCCTAAGATTTCTCTCTAATCGCTCTCTAAAAAATTTTCCTAAAAATGAAGAAGAGAAGGTTCCACTGCCTTGGCCTCCTTTTTCCCAGAGGATACCAGTGAAGTCCCAGTGGTGGTGTTCTGCAGTACAGAGAAGTGGTGATCTCATCCCAAGAGTTGGTGATCCTTCTAGAGTCTTCAACGAGAGTGTGCTTCTTAATTATTTCCTTCTCTGTAACTTTATCACACCTGATTATGCATGCTTAACCTATTATATTAATCCAGTAGAAAATTTAGTTCTCTGTGTTTACTGTGATTTTGTCAACGTATTTGGTATTTCACTTTGAAATTAAATTGAGAAAGGTCTTGGCTTCCGCTGCGTTAGGGCTTTTATCCCTAGAAGATATTGGTCAGAGGTTGGTGAAACTACCATTTTAAATTGTTTGGGAACCAAAAAAGATTAGTGCGAGAGTGGAATGATACTTACATTGCTCTTATCCCAAAAGTTAATCAACCAAAGCATGTACCGGATTTTAGGTCCATTAGTTTATGCAATGTCTCATATAAAATTTTTGCGAAAGTGTTGGTGAATAGAATGAAATGGGTGCCCCAAGATATAATATCAGAGAATCAATCAGCATTTGTGCCGAGTCGATCTATTTTTGATAATATTATAGTGGGCCATGAATGCCTGCATACGATTAAATCCAGATCGAAAGGAAAGAAAGGTTGGCTAACTTTAAAATTAGACATGAGCAAAGCCTACGACAGGATGGAATGATGTTTTTTGGAGCAAGTGATGTTAAAAATTGGATTTCATGCACAATGGTTGGCTTTCATTATGGATTGTGTTCAAACCACAAAGCTCTCAATTTTGCTCAATGGTGTCCCTACCAGATCTTTTCATCTACAACGTGGACTACGACAAAGCGATCCACTTTCACCATATCTATTCTTATTATGTTCATAGGCATTATCTTCTCTAATCACTGGTGCAACAACTCACAAAAATATGACGGGATTAAAGCCAGGTAAGTACTATCCTGAAATTTCTCATCTTTTCTTTGTTGATGATAGCTTAAATTTTTGTAAGGCATCTACTGACGAAGTTTGGTCTTTACGAAATTTGTTGAAAATCTATGAAATTACTTCGGGCCAAACTGTAAATTTTGGAAAACCAGCTTTGTTATTTTCTCCAAATGTATCTGAGGAACTCAGAACGGTCTTAACCAATATTTTGTCCATTCCTGTGGGGAAGTATTTAGGCATTTCGTCATCATCTTCTAGGAAAATGGGAGAAGATTTTAAGGCAGTCACGCAAAGAGTGTGGAAGACACTCCAGGGATGGAAAAGTAATTTGTTTTCTATAGGGGGAAAAGAGGTTCTCATTAAAGTGTGGCAGAGGCCATCCCCTCATATATAATGAGTTGCTTTCGCCTTCCACAATCTTTATGTTATGACCTCCATAAATGTATGACAAGATTTTGGTGGGATTCATCGAAGTCCAAACGTAAGCTCCATTGGAAGCGATGGGATTTCTTATGCCTCCCAAAGGAGATGGGCGGTTTAAATTTCAGAGATCTGGTATGCTTCAATAAAGCTATATTAGCAAAACAGGTGTGGCGGCTGTTCACAAACCAAAACTGCTAGTGTCTAGAGTAATACAGGGTAGGCATGTTCACAAAAACTCTCAAAACCAACTCGACCGCCCGAAATCGATGTTGGTCGGTCGGAGTCAATTTTGCATTTTGCAAAACCGACCGGTTGGTTGGTCGAAGAAAAAAATTAAAGAACCCCGACCGACCGACTGAACATATACCATAAAAGCATTAAGAAAAGAAGAAGAAGAAGAAGAAGCCTGATTTTCCCCTCAAATCACGTCAACATTAATTATGATGGTTTTTAAATAAACAATTGTTTTCTTTTTCAGCTCTCATATCTCTCTTCTTTCCTTTCAAGCAATCTTTTCTCATTCATTTTTCCGATTTCCTTTCTTCTCTCTTCCTTCATCTCTCTCCTCTTCTCTCCCCACTCATTCTTTCTCATTCTTTCTCTTCTCTACCCTCCTCCGACTGACCATTGTCATCGCCGCCTGACGGGACCTCCAGGAGGGTGTCGAATTCTCCCTAAGTCGTCAAATAAATTTATAATCCACGACACTACTACTAAATTTTGTAGTAATAGCGGCCTGGGTCGAACACAGGGAAGGGGGATCTAGTAAGTGTAGGATTTTATGCTTATGAAAACAAGGGGATTTTTGGTGATGAGTGACAAGCAAGAAAATAAAATAAAATGACTGAATGTTGAATTTTAAATGGCACGAAAACTAAATAAGCAAAGAAGAAATAAGATGGGATCAAATACATAAAAAGGGATCGTTGGATTAGGATTTATGATAACTGCCCAAAAGGTAGTTATTTAGGCCTCATTTCTATATTGATTTGTGTGTCTTTTGTGCTTAATAGGGTTGGTTTAGATGTATATTACATGTTTTAACCCATTTGGAAGAATGGAAGCTTTGGAAATCATTTTGTGCAGAATCTGTTGCTGGGCGACTTGAGGGAGCAAATTTTGTGCTGCAGCAAAACTGGGAGCAGAACTGCAACGTCACAGCTCGTTAGCCAACTTCATGAACCGACTTCTGTTGAATTATTTTCGGGATAAAGGAGCAAGGAGAGCCTTACACGTGTCCATGTTGACCTAATTCAAGCCTCCTATCCTTCTATAAAAGGAAGTAGCCGCCCAAGTCAAGATCATTCCACTTTTGGGAGAAAACATTTCATTCTTGGGAAGTTCCTTCCACCTTTGGGAGCCGAATAGAGGAGAGAGATTGGAGACCACCTAGAAGACCATCATTGCAAGCTGATCGAGGAGATTAATATTTCCTTTTATTATCTTGTAATTATGGACATGCCTACTCAGATTGTAACGTGTGTTTCCATGCATATTACGAACTAAGTAGCTTAGGCGTTGGTTAGGACACAATGTGATTGTCGTGCTTAACTTTAGTAATAAATATTGATTTTATGCATCTTGATTAATTGTTGTGTTCATTTCTATTTTATGCCCGCTTGGCCAGCCGGTATGAATACCTCTCTCTAGTTTCAGGGATGATTTAGAGAGTGTGTGGCGATTAATCACACTACGATCATTGTGTATTGGTGAACGCCAGTGACTGAGCTAGGGATAGCCAGTTGCCTAGTGCTTGATCGGTCGTACTTCATTGGGGTTGAAACACATTCCAAAAAATATGGAGTTCCGGGAGGAATCCGCTAATAATACTGCGAGAGTTTGCATGATCAATAATATTGCTAGAGCATCTTTTAAAAACAATTACTAAATCCTGACCAGCGTCTGTTTCTAATCTGTCTGCCTATTTGTTTATTCTTTGTTCTGTCATTTATTTTGATTCAGCATTATTCTTATAAAAACCAATCATTTTTACCATCTTTGAAACCATTAAAAAGTTATACAAAATAGATAAAGTGGAAGCTAGTTCAGGCCTTGGATTGATAATACTTATTACTTGCTGCGGACTGTGTATACTTGCACAGAGTTCTAGAGCATTTTTATATCGCATTTTTACTCACTCTAGGAACCCAACAAGTTTTTGGCGCCGTTGCCGGGGACTGAATAAGTTTCTATCTGATCTGTTTTGTGTTTTAGTGGTTTGGTGCTAGAACTTTTTGATTGTTTCTTTTGTTTTTGCAGGCGTGAGTTTGGTGCATGAGCGATCCGCCTGGGGTGAGGTTCGAGCTTGATCCAGAAATCGAGAGGACATTCAGGATAAGAAGGAGAGAGCAGCGTAGACAGCAAAATCAAATGGCTGACGTGCCGCATCTACCGCAGGGTCCTGAAGATCCAGCGAACCCCCGGCAGAATCGTGTGCTGCAACAAAACCCGCCGCTGGAGCAAAATGAGCAGCAAAATAATCAGGCTAAGAATCCTATCTTGGTAGCGAACGATAGGACCAGAGCCATTCGAGCATATGCTTTTCCAATGTTTGATGAGTTGAATCCAGGGATTGCACGTCCTCAAATTCAAGCGGCAAATTTTGAAATGAAACCGGTAATGTTTCAGATGTTGCAAACCGTGGGTCAATTCCATGGTTTGTCATCTGAAGACCCTCATTTACATCTTAAGTCTTTTCTAGGAGTTAGTGATTCTTTTGTAATTCAAGGAGTGCCTAGAGATGCTCTTAGATTAACTTTGTTCCCGTATTCTTTAAGGGATGGAGCGAAGGCGTGGTTAAATTCTTTTGCTCCAGGATCGATTAGGACATGGGATGAGTTAGCTGAAAAATTTTTGAGTAAATATTTTCCACCTAATAGAAATGCTAAATTAAGGAGTGAAATAGTAGGGTTTAGGCAACTTGAAGATGAGACTTTTAGTGAGGCTTGGGAGAGGTTTAAGGAGCTTTTGCGAAAGTGTCCCCACCATGGCCTACCACATTGTATCCAAATGGAAACATTTTACAATGGATTGAACGCGGTAACTCAAGGTATGGTTGATGCTTCAGCTGGAGGGGCCCTTTTGGCAAAAACTTTTAACGAAGCCTATGAAATTTTAGAAAGAATATCTACTAATAGTTGTCAGTGGTCGGATGTTAGAGGCACAAATAAAAAGGTTAAGAGTGTATTAGAGGTTGATGGTGTGTCCACCATTAGGGCTGATCTTGCAATGATTGCTAACGCTCTTAAGAATGTGACAGTGATTAGTCATCAGCAGCCGCCGGCTGTGGAGCCTGCTGCAGTGGTGAACCAAGTAGCAGAGGAAGCTTGTGTCTATTGTGGTGAAAACCACAACTACGAGTTTTTCCCCAGCAATCCAGCTTCTGTGTTTTTTGTAGGTAATCAGAGGAATAACCCTTATTCTAACTTTTATAATCCAGGTTGGCGCAACCATCCCAACTTCGCGTGGGGAGGACAAGGGAGTAATGTGCAAACACAGCAAAAGGTGAACCAGCCGGGATTTGCTAAAGCGCAGGTATTGCCCCAGCAAAATAAGCAGGCTTTGCCACAGCAAAATTCGGGGAATTCTCTCGAGGCAATGATGAAAGAATTTATGGCTCGTACAGACGCCGCAATTCAAAGTAATCAAGCTTCAATGAGAGCCCTGGAATTGCAAGTGGGTTAGCTAGCTAATGAGCTGAAGGCAAGGCCTCAAGGGAAACTTCCATCAGATACTGAACACCCTAGAAGGGAAGGTAAGGAGCAGGTAAAGGCAGTGACTCTTAGGAGTGGTAAACCCCTAGAAGAAAGAAAAGAGCCTAGTAAAACCCAGGATATAGATAATAATTGTGATAGAAATGTTGTTGTTGTTGAGAAAGAGTTGGAGTCTGGTCAGGGTGCTGGAGGCAGCAATAAAGATGCTAGAGCATCTGGTTCTATTCCAGATGTGGAACCACCTTATGTGCCGCCCCCACCTTATGTACCACCTCTACCTTTTCCACAAAGGCAAAGGCCTAAGAATCAGGATGGTCAATTTAAAAAGTTTTTAGAGATTCTTAAGCAATTGCATATAAATATCCCTTTAGTAGAAGCTATAGAGCAAATGCCTAATTATGCTAAATTTCTTAAGGATATTTTAACTAAAAAGAAGAGGTTAGGTGAGTTTGAAACTGTATCTCTTACTGAGGAATGTAGTGCTATTCTTAAGAATGGGCTACCAACCAAGGCTAAGGATCCAGGATCATTCACTATACCTGTGTCTATAGGTGGAAAAGAGTTAGGTAAAGCACTCTGTGATTTAGGTGCAAGCATTAACCTTATGCCTCTTTCGGTCTATCGAAAGCTAGGTATTGGTGAAGCTAGGCCTACCACAGTTACACTCCAATTAGCTGATAGGTCTATCACATATCCTGAGGGGAAAATTGAGGATGTCTTAGTAAAGGTAGATAAATTTATATTTCCTGTTGATTTCATTATTTTAGACTATGAGGCTGACAAAGATGTCCCAATTATTCTAGGTCGTCCATTTTTGGCTACTGGTAGGGCATTAATAGATGTTCAAAAAGGGGAATTAACAATGAGAGTCTGTAATGAGGAAGTAAAATTTAATGTGTTTAAGGCCATGAAGTATCCAGACGAGATGGAAGATTGCTCTTTCATCAGGATTCTGGAGAGCACAATTATTGAGACAGCAATACAGGTTTCGGCTAGCAAGCATTTGGAAGATCATGGAGAGGTTAGTATAGAGGTTTTAGAAAGAAAAAATGAAAAAGAATTGTTTAGGTGTGAGGATGTTTTTGAGTCTTTAGATTTAGATCAAAGAAAGGCTCCCCCGATTAAGTCATCCCTGATTGAGGCACCTACTTTAGATTTGAAGCCCTTGCCGGATCATCTAAAGTATGTGTATCTTGGGGAGGGTGAGACGTTGCCCATTATTGTTGCATCAGACAAACTTTAAACACTCTTTAAAGTTGCTGGAAAATCAGTTTAAACATGCTTAAAAATAAATCTAAATTTATTTTCATGCTTTTCTAAAGAAAAGGGGAAGAACCGTTACAAACCTCCGTTGTAGACTTGACCGTTCGTCGCCAACGATGCTCCAACGAACAAAACGCAGCAGCCTCCTTTGTCTTGTGATCGCTGGAAAATTCTTCTTGAATGCACAATAACCACAGAGGTTACACCGGTATGACTCTAGGTCTAGGAGGCAAAAGACTTGTGGGAGTCTTTCTCTAAGTGGGAGGCTAGAGAGAATTCTAGGTCTTGTCTTGAGAGTCTAAGAGCAAGAGCAAAGTGTCAAGTCTTTTGGACCAATTAGGTCTAGTGTTCTATTTATAGAAGAGAGGCCATGAATAAAATATTCAATTAAATCAATCTTTTCCAAAATTGATTCAATCTTATTCCTTAATTAATCAATCATGATCAATCAATTCCATAATTGATTAATCTTTTCCACAAATGACTAATTACTTCCATAAGTGATTAGATCATTTCCATAAATGATTAATCACTTTCTTAAGTGATTAATTATTTCCATAATTGATTAATTCCCGGTTAATGAATTCTTTAATTAATTAACCACCAATTAAATATCACATATTTAATTTCCGGCCTAGAATTAATTAATTTGTCCAAACACATTTTAGGCCTTAAATTAATTAATTCATTATTTGAACTCTTGCAAACTCCCATAAATTTATATTTGAATTTCTTCAAATATTAATTTCTCTCATAATAATATATCAATATATATTATATTTGTTTCCCTTAGTAAATTGAACATTTTCAATTTACATTTATTACTTAGTTGCCTCAAATTACTTTATGAGCTACCAGTGGGACCTAATGGACCTGCAGATCAGAAGCTCCAACGATGTGAGATTAATTGGTCAAACTCATTAACCACATTAATCAATATTCGTTAACTGTGTGTTCATTCCACTATAGACTCACAGTTGCACTCTTCTCACTGCATACATATTTTCTGTGTCCACGGATATAGACCAATATCGACTAGTTAGTCCTTCACGAGTGTCCGTAACACCAGCTGGGTCAAATTACCGTTTTACCCCTAGGTTACCTCTATTTCCTTAAGTACCAATTCTCCTCTAATGAACAACCTGTTTGTGGTCCAACCATCAAACAGAAAACCCTCTCGTGCCATTGAGAGGGTAGGGCCCTTTGTTCAAGACTCGGAGTAACCACTTAAGGGAACACTCATCTGCTTCCCTAAAGTCGGGAAGGAGTGAATTCCATCTTGTACGATTATGTTCCCAGCTCCCCATTCGGTCTTGTCCCCAAAGTGGTAGGCTTATTGAGTCGGCGTATTGGCCACTCTCACCCATACAAATCAAAGGACAATCTCTCATGAGCAGGAGTCCATAATCAACTCAGGATTAAGACTAAGTTGTCTAGGTCGTCCTAGTGAAATAGAAAACCAACTAGTTAACGGTGTTATAACCAGTGGTTACTATTTCGCGGTCCGGTCTTATGCAAACTCATTGCATAGGATACCCCCACTCGCATGTCTCCTACACGAACGCGTTGGATCGCAGCGTTTGTATCAAATACAAAGTGGGCCGTATCCATAGTGTCACCAGGATAAGGCACCCAGTCTTATCCCTATACTATAGACCCTTTAGGCTGTTTCTTGAACAATGATCCCATATGTCGCTACATATAGTTCAAGACTCATATTACAGCCTTGGATGTCTAGTTTATTGGATTAGGGTTATTATTAGGCAAAGACAAATATAAAATAACTAATAACAATTAATGAAAAAAATATATCAATATTATTTCATTAATATCCGGTCAACGGTTACATTCACTATCTACGAGTTTTAGGGCATAAAACCCAACAGAGAAGGCCTTAATAAAGTTGCTGCAGCAATACCGCAAGGCTATTGGTTGGACATTGGCTGACATTCAGGGGATTAGCCCATCTTTTTGTATGCACAAAATCACTCTAGAGGAGGGATCCTTTAGGAGTATTGAGCAACAAAGAAAGCTTAACCCTACAATGAAAGAAGTGGTTAAAAAGGAGGTGATTAAATGGTTGGATGCTGGCATCATTTATCCAATTGCAGACAGCAATTGGGTAAGCCCTGTCCAATGTGTTCCTAAGAAAGGAGGTGTCACTGTGGTGAGCAATAAAGACAATGAGTTGATCCCAACTAGGACAGTAACTGGTTGGAGGGTTTGCATGGATTACAGGAGGCTTAATAAAGCCACCCATAAGGACCACTTCCCTCTGCCATTTATTGACCAGACGTTGGATAGATTGGCTGGTCAGGCCTACTACTGTTTCTTGGATGGTTATTCTGGGTATAACCAGATTACTATTGCTCCTGAGGATCAGGAAAAAACCACTTTCACCTGCCCTTATGGGACATTTGCTTTTAGGCGAATGCCTTTTGGCCTTTGCAATGCTCTAGCAACATTTCAGCGGTGTATGTTAGCAATTTTTTCTGATATGATTGAGTCCACTGTTGAGGTATTCATGGACGATTTTCAGTTTTTGGAGGGTCTTTTCAGAATTGTCTAGATAATTTAGGTCAGGTGTTAAAAAGATGTGAGGATACCCATCTAGTTCTTAGTTGGGAAAAATGCCACTTCATGGTGAAGGAGGGCATAGTGTTAGGTCATAGGATTTCTAAGAATGGTCTAGAAGTTGATAGAGCAAAAGTTGAGGTTATTGAAAGATTAGAACCACCGAATTCAGTGAAGGGGATTCAGAGTTTTTTAGGTCATGCGGGATTTTATAGAAGGTTCATAAAGGATTTTTCCAAAATCAGTAAACCTCTTTGTAACTTATTGTGCACTGATCATGTTTTTGACTTTAATGCAGATTGTAGGAAGGCTTTTGAGACATTGAAGGCTGCTTTAATCTCAGCACCCATTCTTTGTGCACCTAATTGGAATTTACCATTTGAGGTAATGTGCGATGCGAGTGATGCTGCGGTAGGTGCTATGCTGGGGCAAAAGCAGGGCAAATTTATCCATCCTATATATTATGCAAGCAGGATTTTAAATGAGGCACAAGTCAACTACACAACTACTGAAAAGGAGTTGTTAGCTGCTGTGTTTGCCTTTGAGAAATTCCGGCCATATTTGGTTGGATCCAAAATCACGGTGTTCACGGATCATGCAGCAATAAGGTATTTAATGTCAAAGAAAGATGCAAAGCCTAGACTAATTCGTTGGGTTTTATTATTGCAGGAGTTCGACTTGGAGATAAAGGATAAGAAGGGATCAGAGAATGTCATTGCAGATCATTTGTCTCGTCTTGATCCATCATCATCTTTGCTGGAGCAATCTGCCATTTCCGATTCTTTTCCAGATGAACAGCTTTTCGCTGTTGAGGTAAAGGTAGTAAAGGAGAACCCTTGGTATGCTGATATTGCCAACTTTTTGGTAAAAGGAGTCACTCCTATTGACATGGATTGGAGGCAGAAGAAAAAGTTTAAGCATGATGCAAAATTTTTCTATTGGGATGAGCCATTTATGTATAAGCAATGCTCTGACGGTATTATTCGTAGGTGTGTTTCAGGTGATGAGGCAAAGGAAATCCTGGAGCAATGTCACTCTTCACCGTATGGAGGCCATTTCAGCGGTCAGAGGACAGCTATGAGGATTTTGCATTGTGGATTCTTCTGGCCTACCTTGTTTAAGGATGCCCATTGGTTCTACAAGCAATGTGATGCTTGCCAAAGGAGAGGAAACTTGGGGCCCAGAGATGAGATGCCTCTTACTTACATTTTGGAAGTGGAGTTATTCGATGTGTGGGGCATTGATTTTATGGGGTCATTTCCCCCTTCTAATGGCAATGTTTTTATCTTATTGGCAGTGGATTACGTGTCCAAGTGGGTGGAGGCCATTGCATGCCATCAGAGTGATGCCAAGACGGTTTCAAGGTTTCTCCAATCGCACATCTTTGCGCGGTTTGGGACACCTAGAGCTCTAATAAGTGATGAGGGTACACATTTTGTTAATAATATCTTAACTAAGCTTTTAGCTAAGTATGGAATCAAGCATAGGATAGCTACCCCCTATCACCCACAGGCTAATGGTCAAGCTGAAATAAGTAATAGGGAAATTAAATCAATTCTAGAAAAAGTAGTCCATCCATCTAGAAAGGATTGGTCTTTTAGGTTGGATGAGGCTCTTTGGGCTTATAGGACAGCCTATAAGACTCCTCTAGGTATGTCTCCCTATCGGTTAGTATATGGGAAAGCTTGTCATTTACCATTAGAGCTAGAGCATAAAACGTTTTGGGCTTTGAAAAAATTAAATTTTGATCTGAGTCGTGCAGGAGCAATGAGAATGCTACAGCTTAACGAATTGGAGGAATTTCGCCAATTTTCTTATGAGAATGCGAAAATGTATAAAGAAAAGACTAAGTTGTGGCATGACAAGAAAATTAAGCCTAAAGAGTTTGTCAAAGGTCAAAAAGTTTTGCTTTATAATTCTAGATTGAAATTGTTTCCTGGGAAGCTTAAATCTAAATGGTCAGGGCCATTTATTGTGATTGAGGTTTTCCCCCATGGAGCAATTACTTTGCAAGATGAAAAAGATGGAAGAGTATTCAAGGTGAATGGTCAGCGTGTCAAGCATTATTGGGGAGAGGAGTTCCAGATGAAATATCCTTCCCTAAAGTTGGTTGATGATTGAGAGAGCAAGATGTTTGCGGGAGCATTTTTTTTTTTTTGAGCTCCCAGAGTTTGTTTTAATTTTATTTTTCGCTGATTTATTTTTAATTTCGAGTATTCTAGATTTAGTTCGTTTAATGATTTATTTTCAGTCTGTTGTTATTTTTAATTCCGTAGAATTTATTTTAGATTTTATCTATGTCTATTTGAATTTTATTTGATTTTGTTGGATTTTATTTTCAGTTTATTTATTTAATTGAATTATCTTAGATTCGGTTTTATTAGATTTTAGTTTAGATTTACATTTTAATTAGTGTAGGTTTAATAAATATTTTCCTCTAATTAATTCGGCTTCAAAATAAATAGAAAAAAAAGGGGATTAAATTTGATTTGTTCGGTTAAATTTAAATTTGAATTTAAAAGATTTGATTTTCCTGCTTTGAAATTCGAATTACGTATCCAGGACTCTTCAGGTTCAGAAAGTTGTTGCGGCAAAGTTATGGCTGAAGCAAATCGTCGGAATAAGAAGGGGTTTGTTGGAGTAATTATTTTTACCGTTCGATTTTGAATTTTCTATGGGCAGGTAGATTGCATGGATGCTGCCACGTGTCATGCAGGAATGATCCAACGGTCTAGCTATTTGACAACGCATAATTATTTACCATGGGCGTTTGAATTCCAGATTTTACCGTTGGATGATTTAATTCTACCGGTTGCATGCGATTTAAACGGTAATTTCAATTTAATGAAAGCAAGATCTTTCTGTTAGGATTTTATTTTGCTGAAGCCTTATTTATTGGCAACCCTCGGTACGTTTCTCTTACTTCATCTTCTTGCTTCGATCTTTTGCTTTCGTTTTCACTTTCTTTCTCTGTTAAACCCTTGAGTCCTTCATGGAAAAAACAAGAGCGAGGAAAGAAAGAGAGAATGAGGAGGAAGAGGTACCTGTTACCCCTGAGGTGCAAAAGGTAAAGGCGAAGAAGAAAAAAACACCAGAGGAGAAAGAAGCCAAGAGACGAAGACGACAACAGAGGGCTGAGGAACAAGAAAAGGCAACAGAGGTTGTTGCTGCCACAGTTGAAGAAGGAGACCCGCAAGAACCTGATGTACATAACCCAGAGGAGGCTGAGCAGAGAGTCGCGGATACAGAAAAAGTTCAAGAGGAGCAAACAGAGGAAGTTCGAGAGGAAAATACCGAGGAAGTTCGAGAAGAAATTTCAGAAGAAGTTCAAGAAAAGCAGGCCGAGGATGTGCAAGAGCAGCAGGCAGAAGATGTTCAGGTAACAGATAATGAGCCGGTGCAGGAGGCTCGAGTGGAGGTGATCATGCCAGAAGCACCGAAACGTCGCCGCATTAAGAGGAAAACAGGTCGCGTTAGGGTTGTCCGAACTAATACTCCTTCGCCTCCAACCACAGATTCTGAAAGAGAGAATGCAGAGAGAGAAGAGCGTGAGAAGAAGGAAGCCGAAGAAAGAGCAAGAGAAGAGGCAGAGAAAAAGGCTAAGGAAGAGCGGTTGCTCAAGCGAAGGGCGGAAAAGGACAAAAGTGTTGCTGAAGCATCGGAGGAACCTGATGAAATAGAAGAACATGGTCGCTTCATCAACAATTTTGCCAGAGCAAAATACGCTGAGCTGCTGAAAAGAGACTTCCTGTTTGAAAGAGGATTTAGCGGTAATCTTCCACATTTTCTGAGGACCGGCATTGCAGACCATGGCTGGGAGTTGTTTTGTGCGAAGCCTGAGTCTGTAAACGCACAGGTGGTGCGTGAATTTTATGCTAATATTGATAAAGAATATGGTTTCCAGGTGATTGTTCGAGGAGTCGAGGTAGACTGGAGTCCTAGTGCTATCAATGCACTGTATAACCTTCAGAATTTCCCCCATGCAGCTTATAATGAGATGGCTGTAGCGCCATCTAATGAGCAGTTAAGTGATGCTGTGCGGGAGGTGGGTATTGAAGGGGCACAGTGGCAGCTGTCCAAGACAGGGAAAAGGACATTTCAGTCAGCTTATCTGAAGAGGGAAGCGAACACGTGGATGGGATTTATCAGACAGAGGATGCTTCCAACGACTCATGACTCGACGGTCTCGAGGGAACGGGTTCTTCTGGCTTTCGCGATTTTGCGGTCTCTTAGCATTGATGTAGGGAAGATGATTGTTAATGAGATTTCTGGTTGTTGGAAAAAGAAAGTGGGGAAACTGTTCTTTCCGAACACAATCACGATGCTTTGCAGAAGAGCAGGGATTCCAGTGGATGAGGGAGATGTTATCCTGTTTGACAAGGGAATTATAGATACGCCTAACTTGGCGCGGCTTCAGCGTACACAGGAGGCACGTCAAGGTGGGCTTATCTACGGCATCAACACGGTTTTAGAACAACTGGCATTTTCAGCCAGCAGGCAAGAGTTTGCCGAGAGGAAAGCTTTAACCTTCTGGAACTATGTTAGAAATCGTGATGCCAATCTGAAGAAGGCGCTGCAAGAGAATTTTTCCAAGCCGTATCCAGCCCTTCCAGCATTCCTTGAGGATCTGTTAAACCCTTGGATTCCACCCCCACCTGTTGAAAGAGAAGAGGAGGATGATGAAGAGCAGGGTCAGGAAGACTGACTAATGTGATGATTTTGAGCAAGCATTACTTTTGTTTTTCCATTTTTGTTTGCTCGCGCATATCTGACCCCGCTGGCTAATATGTTCGTTTGTTTCTTTTTAATGTTTCTGCTTCTACAAAAATTTATCTGCTTTTGTAATTCCTTTCGCTTTGTTTTAATGAAATTTCCGAAGTTATTTCTGTTCCATAAGCACTGAGTAAATCTAACTTAACTAATTCTTTCTGAATTTTTGAAGCTTGGACTGGCTAAGCTTAATCAGATCAAGGTATTCTGATCTCCAGAAACCTTTTGCTTGAGCATTTTCTCTGGCCTGGTCGTTGCTGCGGCAAAGAAAATTCTGGAGGTAGTGTTGACTTATGTGATCCACTTTAAGCTTAGGTCTAGTCCCACGCTTAGTTTTAGAATTCAGATAGGAAAATTTAAGTTTGGGGGTATAATTGCAAAAACTGATAATTCATTGAGGACAATGAATAATTCAAGTTTGGGAGACTTTTTGCTACTCCAATTGTTTTGCTCGAGCATTCCTCTCCTTCATTAAATAATTTGTTAGGCTATTGAGTAACTGGGGACATTTGTGATACCCACAGTTTGTCTTCGCGTCAAAAGGTGACCTAGGAAATGTGAAAAATTATGAAAAATTATTTGCTGAAAAAAGTGATTATTGAAAATTTTGCTGAGAAAATTCATGGAGCAAAAGTTTTGAAGGATGAATGATGATCCAGCAGTTTTTCTGTCTCCCAGAACTTAGGTGAGCTTCATCACAAAATGTTGCCATTCTGAGGGGCAAGAGATGGAATAACTAAGGATTTTTTAGCTTTACAAAGAGTATTTAGCCTAATTGGTGATGAGTTTGAGGCAAGGGTGCACCATAAAGTGGGTCATCCCGTGCTTAAGAGCTTATGACTGTAGGGCTGCTTTAAGTCTGAAAAACAAAAATATAAACCCCTTAAAAATGTGTTTTGATATGTCTGATAATAGAGCTAAGCTGTGGCAAGTTCTTAGAATTGAGTTTAAAATGGTGATTATTTGTCCATGCCGGAAGAATTATTTTGCTGCAGCAGTCCTTGGTTTTGCAGAATGCTCAGGTAAAGGTTGAAGGTAGTGTTGGATTATCTGTTTTGATTAAGCTGTGCTTTGTTTAATGTTTTGAATTCTTGATGGGAAGGTTGCTTAGTATTGCTCGGGACGGGCAATAGTTCAAGTTTGGGGGTGTGATAACTGCCCAAAAAGTAGTTATTTAGGCCTCATTTCTATATTGATTTGTGTGTCTTTTGTGCTTAATAGGGTTGGTTTAGATGTATATTACATGTTTTAACCCATTTGGAAGAATAGAAGCTTTGGAAATCATTTTGTGCAGAATCTGTTGCGGGCGACTTGAGGGAGCAAATTCTGTGCTGCAGCAAAACTGGGAGCAAAACTGCCACGTCACAGCTCGTTAGCCAAATTGCCAAACTGAATTCTGTTGAGTTTTTCTCGTGATAAAGGAGCAAGGAGAGCCCTACACGTGTCCAAGTTGACCTAAGTCAAGCCTCCTATCCTTCTATAAAAAGGAGGAGCCGTCTCAAGTCAAATTCATTCCACTTTTGGGAGAAAACATTCCATTCTTGGGAAGTTCCTTCCACCTTTAGGAGCCGAATAGAGGAGAGAGTTTGGAGACCACCTAGAAGACCATCATTGCAAGCTGATCAAGGAGATTAGTATTTCCTTTTATTATCTTGTAATTATGGACATGCTTACTCAGATTGTAGCGTGTGTTTCCATGCATATTATGAACTAAGTAGCTTAGGCGTTGGTTAGGACACAATGTGATTGTCGTGCTTAACTTTAGTAATAAATATTGATTCTATGCATCTTGATTAATTGTTGTGTTCATTTCTATTTTATGCCCGCTTGGCCAGCCGGTATGAATACCTCTCTCTAGTTTCAGGGATGATTTAGAGAGTGTGTGGCGATTAATCACACTACGATCATTGTGTATTGGTGAACGCCAGTGACTGAGCTAGGGATAGCCAGTTGCCTAGTGCTTGATCGGTCGTACTTCATTGGGGTTGAAACACATTCCAAAAGATCCGGAGTTCCGGGAGGAATCCGCTAATAATACTGCGAGAGTTTGCATGATCAATAATATTGCTAGAGCATCTTTTAAAACAATTACTGAAGCCTGACCAGCGCCTGTTTCTAATTTGTCTGCCTATTTGTTTATTCTTTGTTCTGTCATTTATTTTGCTTCAGCATTATTCTTATAAAAACCAATCATTTTTACCATCTTTGAAACCATTAAAGAGTTATACAAAATAGATAAAGTGGAAGCTAGTTCAGGCCTTGGATTGATAATACTTATTACTTGCTGCGGACTGTGTATACTTGCACAGAGTTCTAGAGTCCTTTTATACCATTTTTTTACTCACTCTAGGAACCCAACAACGACCCTGTTGTCTCCCGTATTGACCTTCCTCCTGCGATCATCGACCTTATTCTTCAAGGCAACCTTAAGTCTCTTAAGTGTTCGCTCCCATATGATATTACCCCAGTCCCTGCTATTGTAATAATCCAGGTCTTCAACGTCGTCGAACAGTGTTCTGTCGACGACACTCTTGCTCTTGTTCTTCCCCATCATTGTCACCTCCGTGTAGTAAACTAAGGTGACCCTGACTACATCCTCGTCCATCTCGAAGTGGAGTTTCTTGTACTTTGTTGCCTTGTAGAGTGGGGTAAAAATATGGTAAAATAAGCTCTAGAATATTGTGCAAGTATACACAATCAGCAGCAAGTGATAAGTAATTTATCGTATCCACGAGGTTTTGAATAGCTCTCACTTTACCTATCTTGTATAACTTTTTAATGGTTTCAAGGTTGTTAAATTGATTGATTTTGATAAAATGCTGAAGCAAAAGAAATGACAGAATAGAAAATAAACGGATAAAGCAGACAGATTGGAAACAGGTGTTGGTCAGGATTTCAGCAATTGTTTTAAAAGATGCTCTAGCAATATTATTGATTAGGCAATTCTCTTGCAGTCATATCAGCAGGATCCTCCCGGAACTCTGGATTTTTTGGAATGTGTTTCAACTTCAATGGCGTGCTACCGATCAAGCACTAGGCAACTGGTTATCCCTAACTCAGTCACTGGCGTCCACCAACACATAATGGTCTAGTGTGATTAATTGTCTCACACTTCTCAAATCATCCCTGAAACTAAGAAGTGATATTCATACCGGCTAGCCAAGCGGGCACAAAATAGAAATAAACACAACAAATAATCAAGATGCTCAAATCAACATATATTGCATAGAGTATAAAGCACGACAATTACATGAATCCTAACCAACACCTAAGTAAATTTAGTTCATGGAGTACAAGGTAACACACGCTACAATCTGAGTATGTGCATCCATAACTACAAGAAATTACAAGAAAAGGTTAATTCCCTTGAAGAGATCTATAGCTAATGGTCTTCTTGAAGTCTCCAATCTTTTCTCCTCTATTCGGCTTCCAAAGATGGAAGGTAAGCCTCCACGAATGGAATAGGACTTTCCTTTCTCGAAATTGGAATGTTTTGAACTTGAGACAGCTACTTCCTTTTATAGAGTGGAGTCAAACCCTAATTAGGTCAAACTTTACACGTGGAGGGCTCTCCAAGCTTCCTAGATCCGAGACTGGTTCATCTAACGCCACCTCATTTAATGAATCACGTGCGGCTCACGTGGCAGTTTTGCTCCTTGCTTTGCTGGATCACGGATTTTGCTACCTCAAGTCGCTCAGCATTATATTCTGCACAAAATAACTTCCAAAGCATCCATTCTCCCAAATGGGTTAAAACATATAATATTCATCTAAAAGCAACCCTATTAGGCACAAAGACACACAAAACACTATAGAAATAAGACCTAAATAACTCCCTTTTGGAGAGTTATCATACCTCCAAACTTGAACTATTGAGCGTCCCGAGCAATACTAACTAACCTTCCCTTGAGAATTCAAAACATTAGTCATAGCATAACTTAATCAAAACAAATATCCAACACTGCCTTCAACCTTTACCTGAGCAT
Source organism: Luffa aegyptiaca (assembly GCA_017139565.1). Taxonomy (NCBI): domain Eukaryota; kingdom Viridiplantae; phylum Streptophyta; class Magnoliopsida; order Cucurbitales; family Cucurbitaceae; genus Luffa; species Luffa aegyptiaca. Next base: position 41,196,404 of record CM029402.1, on the reverse strand, counting down.
TCTGCAAAACCAAGCATTGCTGCAGCAAAATAATTCTTTCAGCATGGACAAATAATCACCACCTTTAACTCAATCCTAAGAACTTGCCACAGCCCAGCTCTATTATCAGACATATTTAAACACATTTTTAAGGGGTTTTATTTTTCTGTTCTTCAGACTTAAAGCAGCCCTACAGTCATAAGCTCTTAAGCATGAGATGACCCACTTTATGGTGCGGTATACCCTTGCCTCAAGCTCATCACCAACTAAGCTAATTACTCATTGCTTAGCTAAAAAATCTTTAGTTATTTTATCCCTTGCTTCTCAGAATGGCGACATTTTATGATGAAGCTCACGTAAGCCCTGGGAGACAGAAAAACTGCTAGATTATCATTCATCCTTCAAAACTTTTGCTCCATGAATTTTTTCAGCAAAATTTTCACATTTTTTTTTTCAGCAATGATTTTTTTCATCATTTTTCAATATTTCCTAGGTTATCTTTTGACGCAAAGAAGAACTGTGGGTGTCACAAATGTCCCTGGTTACTCAACAACCTAGAAAAATAATTATGAAGGAGAGGAATGCTCGAGCAAAACAAGTGGAGTTGCAAAAAGTCCCCCAAACTTAAATTATTCATTGTCCCCAATGAACTATTAACATGATAATTATACCCCCAAACTTAATTCTTTTTCTATCTGAATTTTAAACTAAGTGTGGGACTAAGATTAAGCTTAAGGTGGATCAAATAAGTCAACACTACCTCAAACCCTTCTTGCCGCAGCGATGACCAGGCTAGAAGAAATGCTCAAGCAAAAGGTTTCTGGAGATCAGAACACCTTGATCTAGTTAAGCTAACTAGTCCAAGTTTCAAAAATTCAAAAGAAAATGGTTAAGTTAGGAATGCTCAATGCTATAGGACAGAAACAACATGGAAATTTCATTAAAAACAAAGGAAAAGATTTACATCAGCAGATAATTTGATAGGCCTAGAAACAGAAAAATAAAAACAAGAAAAACAGAAACATGAAAAAAAAACTGGGGTCAGGAATACGCGAGCAACAAAAATATAGAAACAAAAATAATGCTCGCCCAAAGTCATCATGTCCATCAATCCTCCTGACCCTATTCATCTTCCTCTTCTTCCTCTCTTTCTACTGGCGGCGCGGAATCCAGGGATTAAACAGGTCATCGAGAAAAACAGGGAAGGCCTGATAAGGTTTTGAGAAGTTTGATTGCAATGCCTTCCTAAGTGTGGCATCCCTCCTTTTAGCATAAGTCCAGTAGGTTTGAGCCTGCCTCTCGGCATACTCTTGCCTACTGGCTAAAAGTGCCAGTTACTCTAGAATCTGGTGGATGTCGCACACTAGCCCACCTTGGCGTGCGTTGAAGCCGAGCCAAATTGGACGTGTCTATAATCCCCTTGTCAATCAAAATAACATCCTCTGGACTCGTGGGCACTCCTGCCCTGCTGCACAGTATGGTAATTGTATTTGGGAAGAACAGTTTGCCCACCTTCTAACGCCAGCAATTGTAGATTTCATTAGAGATAATCTTACCAACATCTATACTCAAGGATCGCAGAATGGCAAATACCAGAAGCACTCTATCCCGGGATACTGTCGAGTCATGGGTTGTCGGGAGAAAACGTAATTTGATGAAGCCCAACCATGTGTTAGCCTCACTCTTCAAGTATGCTGCTTGGAACGTGCGCTTCTCTGTCTTTGACAACCTCCACTGGGCCCCATCAATACCAACCTCCCTGACAGCTGCGTTCAATTGATCATTAGATGGTGCCACCACCATCTCATTACATCCGGCATGTGGAAAATCTTGGAGGTTGAAGAGAGAATTTATCGCTCCTGGACTTCAATCGACAGCCACCCCTCGGACCATGACTTGGAATCCCTCCTGGTCATCTATGTTCGCGTAGAATTCACGAACAATGTTTGAATTCAATGGCTCTGGTTTTGCACAGAATTGACTCCATCTGTGATTTGTTATTCCAGCCCTCAAGAAATGCGGTAAATCTTCACTGAAGCCTCTTTCAAACAAGAAATCCCTTTTCAACATCTCTCTGTATTTTGCTCTGGCAAGTTCATTGACGAAGCGAATAAACGGCATTCCCGATTCTTCATCTTCTGCTTCATCCGTTGCTTCGGCAACTCCCTTGCCCTTGTCTTCTTGATGCTTCGTCAAAGCTTCTTCTTCTGCCTTCTTTTCTGTTTCTTCTCTTTCCTGGTCCTCTACCCCTTCTTTCTCTTGCTCTTCTTTCTTTGAATTTTCCTTCTCAGATTCTGTCGCCGACGGAGATGGAGTGTCTGTCCTGATCACCTTAATTCGTCCCGCCCTTTGCTTGCGGCGGCGACGACGTAGAATCTCCGGCACAACTTCTTCAGTCTGCTGTTCTTAACCATTACCTTGTCCTTGCACATCTTCCGCTTGCTTTTCTTGTCCCTCTTGCTGAGCTTTGATTGTCTGTTCACTTTGTTCAACATCTTTCTTTTCCTCAGGTTCTTTTGGTTGTTCTTCCTCAACCGTTTCTTCGTCTCTTAGCCTCTCTCTCTTCCGGCGTCTTCCTTTTCTTCGTTTTTGTCCTCGGTGCCCCAGGCGTAACCGACACTTCCTCTTCCTCAGCATCCCTTTCTTTACGGCCTCTTGTTTTTGCCATTTAGAACTTGAAGAATTTTCGCACTCGAAGAACAGAAAGAAAATAGAAGGAGAACATTTAAAGAAGAACGATAGATGAGAAAGGAAAAGAACCTGAGTGGGGTTTAAATGGGGCTTCAGCAAAGAAGATCCTGACCGAATAATCTTCCTCCATTAATGATATTATCGTTTTAAACCTGCATGTAATTAGTAAAATTAATTATAAAAACGGTAAAATCTGCCTTTAATGATGTGCTGTCCAACGGCTCTGTCGTTCGATTTCCCTGCGTGACGCGTGGAAGCGCCAGATTCTCCATGCAAATTTCATGCCCACGGAAAATTCAAATCCGAACGGTAAATTTTTTTTAATTTACAACCAATCCCCTTAAAATTGGACGAAATATTTGATCCTTCCAACAGATTGCAAAAACAAACTGATCCGTAAAGATTTTCTACTAGAAGAATCTTTGATACGGAAAATTTAAATTCAAACCGCCAAAATCAAATCTCTCCTTTTTATCTTTAGCCGAATAAATCAGGGAGGTATATTATTATTAACCTAATCTAAACAGGAATTTAAATATAAACTAAAATTAAATCTAAACTAAACTAACCCGATTAATTTAAAAATTAAATCGGCCAAATTAAAGATAAACCGAAAATAAAATCTACGGAAATTTAAAAATACCAACGAATTAAAATAAATCAGATAAGATCCAAATAAACCAAATCTAATTCAAAATAATTCGAATTAAAATCAAATCAAATCAGCGAAAAATAAAATAAAATCGTAACAAATACTGGGAGCTAAAAATATTGCAATATGAAATGCTCCCGCAAAACTCTCGCTCGCTTATTCGTCGACCAATTTTAGGAAAGGATATTTCGAACGGAATTCCTCTCCCCAATAATGCTTCACTCGCTGTCCATTAACCTTGAACACTCGCCCATCTTTTTCATCTCTCAAAGTAATTGCTCCATGAGGAAAAACTTCAATTACAACAAATGGCCCAGACCATTTAGATTTTAGTTTTCCAGGAAACAATTTTAGTCTAGAGTTGTAAAGCAAGACTCTCTGTCCCTTAACAAATTCTCTAGGCTTTATTTTCTTGTCATGCCACCGCTTAGTCTTCTCGTTATACATTTTCGCATTTTCATAAGAAAACTGGCGAAACTCCTCTAATTCATTAAGCTGCAGCATTCTTATTGCACCTGCACGACTCAGATCAAAATTCAATTTATTTAAAGCCCAAAACGTTTTATGTTGAAGCTCTAACGGTAAATGGCAAGCTTTTCCATACACTAACCTATAGGGAGACATACCTAGAGGAGTCTTATAAGTTGTCCTATAAACCCAAAGAGCCTCATCTAACCGAAAAGACCAATCTTTCCTAGATGGATGGACTACCTTCTCTAAAATAGATTTAATTTCCCTATTACTAACTTCAGCTTGACCATTTGCTTGTGGGTGATAAGGGGTAGCTATCCTATGCTTAATTCCATACTTAGCTAAAAACTTAGTTAAAACATTATTCACAAAGTGTGTACCCTCATCGCTCACTAAAGCTCTAGGTGTCCCAAACCGCGCAAAAATGTGCGATTGGAGAAACCTTGATACCGTCTTAGCATCATTCTGATGACATGCAATGGCCTCCACCCACTTGGACAAGTAATCAACTGCCAATAAGATAAAAACATTACCGTTAGAAGGGGAAATGACCCCATAAAATCAATACCCCATACATCGAACAATTCTAATTCCAAGATATAAATAAGAGGCATTTCATCTCTAGGTCCTAAGTTTCCTCTCCTTTGGCAAGCGTCACATTGCTTGTAGAACCAATGGGCATCCTTAAATAAGGAAGGCCAGAAGAATCCATGTTGCAAAATCCTCATAGCTGTCCTCAGACCGCTGAAATGACCTCCATACGGCGAAGAGTGACATCGCTCTAGGATTTCCTTTGCTTCATCACCTGAAACACATCTACAAATAATACCATCAGAGCATTGCTTATACATAAATGGCCCGTCCCAATAAAAGAATTTTGCATCATGCTTAAACCTTTGCACCTGCCTCCAATCCATATCAATAGGAGTGACTCCTTTTACCAAAAAGTTGGCTATATCAGCATACCAAGGAGTGTGATTCACTACCTTTACCTCAACAGCAAAAAGCTGCTCGTCTGGAAAGGAATCTGAAATGACAAATTGCTCTAGCAAAGATGATGTTGGATCAAGACGAGACAAATGATCTGCAATAACATTCTCTGATCCCTTCTTGTCTTTTATCTCCAAGTCGAATTCCTGCAATAATAAAACCCAACAAATTAATCTAGGCTTTGCATCTTTTTTAGACATTAAGTACCTTATTGCTGCATGATATATGAAAACCGTGACTTTGGACCCAACCAAATATGGCCGGAATTTCTCAAAGGCAAACAAAATCGCTAACAACTCCTTTTCAGTAGTTGTGTAGTTGATTTGTGCATCATTCAAAAACCCTACTTGCATAATAAATAGGATGGATAAATTTGCCCTGCTTTTGCCCTAGCATTGCACCTATTGCAACATCACTCGCATCACACATTACTTCAAATGGTAAACTCCAGTTAGGTGCACAAAGAATGGGGGTTGAGATCAAAGCAGCCTTTAAAGTGTCAAAAGCCTTCCAACAATCAGCATTAAAGTCAAAAACATTATCAGCACACAACAAGTTACAAAGAGGTTTACTGATTTTGGAAAAATTCTTTATGAACCTTCTATAAAATCCAGCATGACCTAAAAAGCTTCAAATCCATTTAACTGAATTCGGTGGTTCTAACTTCTCAATAACCTCTATTTTTGCTCGATCAACTTCTAGACCTTTCTATGAAATCTTATGACCTAACACTATGCCCTCCTTCACCATGAAGTGGCATTTCTCCCAATTAAGAACTAGATGGGTATCCTCACATCTCTTCAACACCTTACCTAAATTATTCAAACAATGCTGAAAAGACCCTCCAAAAACTGAAAAATCGTCCATAAATACCTCAACAGTGGACTCAATCATATCAGAAAAAATTGCTAACATACACCGCTGAAATGTTGCTGGGGCATTGCAAAGGCCAAAAGACATTAGCCTAAAGGCAAACGTCCCATAAGGGCAGGTGAAAGTGGTTTTTTCCTGATCCTCAGGAGCAATGGTAATCTGGTTATACCCAGAATAACCATCTAAGAAACAGTAGTAGGCCTGACCAGCCAATCTATCCAACATCTGGTCAATAAATGGTAAAGGGAAATGGTCCTTACGGGTGGCTTTGTTAAGCCTCCTGTAATCCATGCAAACCCTCCAGCCAGTTACTGTCCTAGTGGGGATCAATTCATTGTCTTTATTTGACACTACCGTAACACCTCCTTTCTTAAGAACACATTGGACAGGGCTTACCCAATTGCTATTTGCAATTGGATAAATAATCCCAGCATCCAACCATTTGATCACCTCATTTTTAACAACCTCTTTCATTGCAGGGTTAAGCCTTCTCTGTTGTTCAATACTCCTAAAGGATCCTTCCTCTAGAGTAATTTTATGCATACAGAAAGACGGGCATTCCCTGAATGTCAGCCAATGTCCAACCTATTGCTTTACGATATTGCTGCAGCAACTTTATTAAGGCCTCTTCATCCTCCGGCATTAAATCTGATGCAACAATAATGGGCAACGTCTCACCCTCCCCAAGATACACATACTTTAGATGATCCGACAAGGGCTTCAAATCTAAAGTGGGTGCCTCAATCAGGGATGGCTTAATAGGAGGAGCATTCCTTTCATCCAAATCTAAAGATTAAAAAACATCCTCACACCTAGAAACTTCTTTTTCAATTTTTCTTTCTAAAGAACAAACCTCTAAATCCTCTACACTAATCTCTCCATGATCTTCCAAATGTTTATTTGTCAAATCCTCCATTGTTGTCTCAACAATTGTGCTCTCCAGAATCCTAATGAAAGAACAATCTTCCACTTCATCTGGATACTTCATGGCCTTGGAAACATTAAACTTTACTTCCTCATTATAAACCCTTATTGTTAATTCCCCTTTTTTAACATCTATCAATGCTCTACCAGTAGCCAAAAATGGACGACCAAGAATAATTGGGACATCTTTATCTGCCTCATAATCTAAGATAATGAAATCGACAGGAAATATGAATTTATCTACTTTGACTAAGACATCCTCAATTTTACCCTCTGGATATGTGATAGACCTATCAGCTAATTGAAGTGTGACTGTGGTAGGTCTAGCTTCACCAATACCTAGCTTTCGATAGACTGAAAGAGGCATAAGGTTAATGCTCGCGCCTAGATCATAAAGTGCTCTACCTAACTCTTTTCCACCTATAGAGACAGGAATAGTAAATGACCCTGGATCCTTAGCCTTGGTTGGTAACCCATTCTTAAGAATAGCGCTACATTCCTCAGTAAGAGACACAGTTTCAAATTCACCTATCATCTTCTTTTTAGTCAAAATATCCTTAAGAAATTTAGCATAATTTGGCATTTGCTCTATAGCTTCTACTAAAGGGATATTTATATCCAGTTGTTTAAGAATCTCTAAAAACTTCTTAAATTGACCATTCTGATTCTTAGGCTTCTGCCTTTGTGGAAAAGGTAGATGTGGTACATAAGGTGGGGGCGGTACATAAGGTGGTTAAACATCTGGAACAGAACCAGATGCTCTGGCATTATTATTGCTGCCTCCATCACTCTTACTAGACTCCAACTCTTTCTCAACAACAACATTTTTATCACTATCCTTTTCTACATCCTGGGGTTTACTAGGCTCTTTTCTTTCTTCTAGTGGCTTACCACTCCTTAGAGTTACTACCTGTACCTGCTCCTTACCTTCCCTTCTAGGGTGTTCAGTATCCGCAGGAAGTTTCCCTTGAGGTCTTGCCTTCAACTCATTAGCTAGCTGGCCCATTTGCAATTTCAGGGCTCTCATTGAAGCTTGATTACTTTGAATTGCGGCATCTGTACGAGCCATATATTCTTTCATCATTGCCTCAAGAGAACTCTCTGAATTTTGCTGGGGCAATGCCTGCAATTTAGCAAATCCTGACTGGTTCACCTTTTGCTGTGCTTGAGGGGCTTGTGAATTGCTCTCTTGCCCTCCCCATGCAAAGTTGGGGTGGTTGCGCCAATATGGATTATAAAAGTTAGAATAAGGGTTATTCCTTTTATTACCTACAAAAAACACAGAAGCTGGATTGCTAGGGCAAAACTCATAGTTGTGCTCTTCACCACAATAAACACATGATTCCTCTGCAACTTGGTTCACCACTGCAGCAGGTTCCACTACTGGCGGCTGCTGATGACTAATCACTGTCACATTTTTAAGAGCGTTAGCTAACATTGCAATATCAGCCCTAATGGTAGACACACCATCAACCTCTAACACACTCTTAACTTTTTTATTTGAGCCTCTAACATCCGACCACTGACAACTATTGGTTGATATTCTCTCTAAAATTTCATGGGCTTCATTAAAAGTTTTTGCCAAAAGGGCCCCTCCCGCAGAGGCATCGACCATATTTTGGGTTGCCATGTTTAGCCCATTGTAAAATGTTTCCATTTGGATACAATGAGGTAAACCATGGTGGGGACACTTTCGCAAAAGCTCCTTAAACCTCTCCCAAGCCTCACTAAAAGTTTCGTCTTCGAGTTGCCTAAATTCAACTATCTCACTCCTTAACTTGGCATTCCTAGTTGGTAGAAAATACTTACTAAGAAATTTTTCCGCTAACTCATTCCATGTCCTAATTGATCTTGGAGCAAAAGAATTTAACCATGTCTTTGCTCCATCTCTAAGAGAATACGGGAACAACGTTAATCTAAGGGCATCTCTAGACACTCCCTGAATTACAAACGAATCCCTAACTCCTAGAAAATACTTAAGATGTAAATGGGGGTCTTCAGATGACAAGCCATGGAACTGACCCACGGTTTGCAACATCTGAAACATTACCGGTTTCATTTCAAAATTTGCTGCCTCAATTTGAGGACGTGCAATTCCTGGATTTAACTCATCAAACATCGTAAAAACATACGCTCGAAGGGTTCTGGCCCTATCATTCGCCACCAAAATAGGGTTCTCAACTGGATTATTTTGCTGTCCATTTTGCTCCAGCGGTGGATTTGACTGAAGCACACGATTCTGCTGGGGATTAATTGGATCTTCTGGAACTTCCAAGAGACGCGGCACATTATCCATTGGATTTTGATTTCTTCGCTGCTCTCTTCTTCTTCTCCTGAATGTCCTTTCAATTTCTGGATCAAGCTCGAACCTCACCCCAGGCGGATCGCTCATGCACCAAACTCACACCTGCAAAAACAAAAGAAACAATAAAAAAGTTCTAGCACCAAACCACTAAAACACATACACAAAACAGATCAGATAAAAACTTATTCAAATCCCCGCCAACAGCGCCAAAAACTTGTTGCCTTCTAGAGTGGGGTAAAAATATGGTAAAATAAGCTCTAGAATACTGTGCAAGTATACACAATCCGCAGCAAGTGATAAGTAATTTATCGTATCCACGAGGTTTTGAATAGCTCTCACTTTACCTATCTTGTATAACTTTTTAATGGTTTCAAGATTGTTAAATTGATTGATTTTGATAAAATGTTGAAGCAAAAGAAATGACAGAACAGAAAGTAAACGGATAAAGCAGACAGATTGGAAACAGGCGTTGGTCAGGATTTCAGTAATTGTATTAAAAGATGCTCTAGCAATATTATTGATTAGGCAATTCTCTTGCAGTCTTATCAGCAGGATCCTCCCGGAACTCTGGATTTTTTGGAATGTGTTTCAACTCCAATGACGTGCTACCGATCAGGCACTAGGCAACTGGTTATCCCTAACTCAGTCACTAGCGTCCACCAACACATAATGGTCTAGTGTGATTAATTGCCACACACTTCTCAAATCATCTCTGAAACTAAGAAGTGATATTCATACCGGCTGGCCAGGCGGGCACAAAATAGAAATAAACACAACAAATAATCAAGATACTCAAATCAACATATATTGCATAGAGTATAAAGCACGACAATTACATGAATCCTAACCAACACCTAAGTAAATTTAGTTCATGGAGTACAAGGTAACACACGCTTCAATCTGAGTATGTGCAACCATAACTAGGGGTGCAAAGAACCGAACCGGTTCGGTTTGGTTCGGTTCGGTTCGGGTTTCATCTTTATATGTGACCGAACCGAACCGAAAGTTCGGTTCGGTTCGGTCCTCGTATAAATTGCCCGAACCGATATTAGGGTTCCGTCAGTCGCATCTTCTTTTTCTCGCTTAAAATTTTCGTTCCTCACATTGTAGTCGCAGACTCGCAGCTTTGCTCGTGCTTGCCGCCGTCTTTGGAGCTTCCTCTCCTCTCGTGCTCGTTCTTGTTGTGGCATCTTCTTCGTGCTCGTTCTTGTTGTGGCATCTTCTTCGTGCTCGAAGCTGAACAAGCTTTCTGGGTTTTGGTTTTCTGAACAAGCTGAACACCTTCTTCGTGCTTGTCGCCGTCTTCGAAGTTTCCTCTCCTCTCAAACTTTGATTGTTGATTCTGGTAATTTCTTTCTCATGTTTCCTTTTCATTGTTAAACACCTTTGAAAAAATAATGTTTGGTGTTTATTAATCAAAATAATAATATGATTATTATTCCTTCTATTTTTGGCGATGACCTAATCCTTGGTGTTTCGTTGTTTCGTTGGGGATTCTTCGAGTTTCATTGTTTCTCTTCTTGAGTTGATCTCGTTGGTTGCTTTCTACTTAGTTCAGAAACGAGGGTTTCTGTGGATTTCTCTGTGCATTTTCTTAATAGTCAATACTCTTTTGATCAGTGGTTGGATTGTTTTGTTTTGATTCTGCAGTTGTTAGTTCGATGTTTAGTAAGTGCGTTTTTGGGTTGTTTTGATTGCTCTGTTTTCGAAAGGTTTGTTGTTTGGTTTTGTCTCGTCTGCTGTGGAAACTGTAGTATAGTGATTTGTAAGTCATTTTGGGTGAATAACACTCCCTTGAATTTTAGATTTATTTGGTGAAGAAATCCAAATGCCTTTCTTACATATTGTAGGTTTCCCAATGTCCTAATGAGAAAGAAGCTGTATATGGTGAATTGAATAAGTGGATAGCTTGGGAGACAGAGTTTCCATTGATTGCAGCTGCTAAAGCTTTAAGAATACTGAGGAAGAGGAGTCGATGGAAGCGTGTTATTCAAGTATGAATAAGTTCAGTTTTACTTATTATCTTTTTGGCCTTTAGTTCGTTGGTACCTCGCTCATAATGTGCCAATGTGGTTCCAATCTGTATATGAGCTGATGGCCTATTGTCATTATGGATTCTTTTTTATAGACATTCTAGGTTTTGATTCTAAACTATGCGGTGATGCCTATTATGATTTCATCTTGTGTTCTTGTTGCTTTTACTTTGCTTATTGTTTGGTCAATAACATAATCATGTGCTAGCTTTTTATTGTAATGTGGCATTTATTTGATTAGTTGTGTTTTTTTTTTTTCAGCTTTTATGCTGAAGTGAAGAAACCTGTGATAAATTAAATTCTGTTTAAAATTGTAAATGATAGTTTGTGTGGCTTTTCGTTATCTTTTAGATTAGAATGGAAAATAAAGTTCATGTGGCTTGCTTTCCAAGGATGCTCGTTTTCTTCATTTAAATTTATTTGATCTTGAACTAGAAGTTATTGACCATATTGAATTTTGTTAAAACTTGGTTCTTTCTTTTGACAATTGAGATGTTGTCATGTTGGGTTAAAGAAATTTCTTTACATTTATATGGTTTCTATACAGTTAGTTGGGGAGTTGATTGGGATTAAATTAACCAATCTGCAAACTGTAGTACTTTTTGTCCTTTGTCTTTCTATGAAAAGATTGGAGGGTGAGAGTGAGATCTGTAAATTCTAATTCCTCTATCTTTGACTTTTAAATTAACAATGGAGCTGGAGTTGTATCGAGAATAAGAAATCAAGCAAGCGACAACTGTTTTTGTTTTAGTCTTTTAGATATGTAGTTCAAAGATTGCTACTAAAAACTTTCAGTTGTTTGATGTTATAGACGTTTGGAGAGCTTAGAGCAAAGACCCAACAGAAGGGGACCTTTGGAGGTGCTGGGCTCAAGAAGAGTGGGAAGAAATGAGAGTTCCCACGCAAATATATGTAGACTACTTGAGCTGAAATTGCAGACATTTGATGTCTTTTTAACCGATATTATCCTTCTATGCATGAAACTGAATAACGTGAAGTCAAATGCTTTCCTACTTGTTCTGTTCTGTGTAACAACCGGGAAGAAGATAATATTGTTGTGTCCTTTGTTTCTCGAATGGAACGATTATATGAAGTTTAAATGCTTTTCAATATTTTAAACTATCTTTGGACCAAAAGCTAACTTAAATGAATTGTTAGGCACTGCTTGGTTGTGTAGGGCCAAATTTACATCAAGGCGCTGCTGCTGTAGGTTAGAATTTAAACTGGGAAGGGGAAATTTTCCGTGCTCGTGTTGTTGAAATGTAATGTGGATTTCGTTTGGGTTGGAAGAAGCAGTAGCAGAAAGAGGAAAAAAAAAACGCGGATGACCCGACCCGACCCGACCAGGTTCGGGTCAAATCCGTACCGGGTCGGGTCGGGCCAATCTGTCCGTACAACCGACCCGACCCGAAAAATTTACACCCCTATCCATAACTACAAGAAATTACAAGAAAAGGTTAATTCCCTTGAAGAGATCCGTAGCTAATGGTCTTCTTGAAGTCTCCAATCTTTCCTCCTCTATTCGGCTTCCAAAGATGGAAGGTAAGCCTCCACGAATGGAATAGGACTTTCCTTTCTCGAAATTGGAATGTTTTGGACTTGAGACGGCTACTTCCTTTTATAGAGTGGAGTCAAACCTTAATTAGGTCAAACTTTACACGTGAGGGCTCTCCAAGCTTCCTAGATCCAAGATTGGTTCATCTAACGCCACCTCATTTAATGAATCACGTGCGGCTCACGTGGCAGCTTTGCTCCTTGCTTTGCTGGATTACGAATTTTGCTCCCTCAAGTCGCTCAACATTATATTCTGCACAAAATAACTTCCAAAGCATCCATTCTCCCAAATGGGTTAAAACATATAATATTCATCTAAAAGCAACCCTATTAGGCACAAAGACACACAAAACACTATAGAAATAAGGCCTAAATAACTCCCTTTTTGGAGAGTTATCATACTTCTCCTCCAGCTTGTCCAATCGGAGTGGGGTCGATGGGTTGGTGTCCCCAAAGTACCTCCTCTCCAACCCCAGTCTCGGTACATCACCCCATTGAACTTGAGGAGCGGGGCTCCTCTAGAGTCCCGTCATCAAGAGGAACTCCTCCTTCGAGAAGGTTGATAACTCTTGGAAACAAGAGTTATTGGCTATATTTTTAGGCTTGAAGCTTTATGATTGCTGAGAATTGTTGTGAAATTGTGCATAATTGTTTGAATTTTGAAGCTAGGTTGTTTGGATGTTGTTGGAAAGAAGCTTAGTATAAATTGGTGCATATTTGGTTTTTCTAAGCTAATCTGGAGCTGTAATTTGCACAGGTAATGCTATAGCAGTTGAGCTAACAGCAGGTAGCAGTGGAGCTAAAAATCTTAAGTGGCTGCACGTGTTCTCCACGTGGGAGGCTCATTAATTGAGCTGACACTCCCAGGTGCTAATGCAAGTCGTTTTCAGCTATTAGGACAGAATCCATGTGGGAATAGGAGTCCAATCAGCCCTAAATTCCACGATTAGGGCAGGCTATTTAAGGAAAGAAGACCTAGAAAGGAAGGCAAAACTGAGGAAAATGAGGAAATCATTCTTGGAGCTGCTGCTGTGGGTGAAAAAGAGGAAAAAGACAGAGGGAAGGCTGCTGATAGGAGAAACTCCAGCTTGGGAAAGCTGGATTCCACCTTGGAAGCTTCTTCTTTAGCTTATTCTTCTCATCGTATCTCTTCTCCTTGGTGTTAATTCGTGTTTAAGGCTGAAAAGATGTTGTGTATGGAAGTTTTCTGCTACATTGAACTTATTTCTCTTTTGAACATGAACTAATCTTCATTAGGTGAGGATTAGGAGTTTTATATTGTAACTAAGTGCGTAGTTGTAGTTGAACCTTGTGATTTCCATTTTAAAGTAAAGTGTGCTTCATTTTAACACTAGATTTTCGTTTGGCCAACCATTATCTAGTAATGTTGTCATGAATTTGGGAAAATGAATGTTAACCGAATGCTTTACTTTACATTAGCTTGATAAAAGTAGTGGCTAAGCTAGTGGGTAGTTTGGGAATGAACACTCACCTAATGCACAATTCAGTAGAACTCTAAATTAGGTGTTGAATGGGAATTTAATCACCTAACTCAAGGAGAATTGGAAGATTCCCGTGAAAAAGCTGAGTGAAATGGAAATTGCAAGAGTTTAGCTGTAGCAGCACTTAATAGCAGTATAGAAAGTCCTAATCCGAGCCGTAAAATTCCCAAATCAATCCCTGTGGAGAACGATCTTAATTTACTTATCACTTGCTGTCATGATGTATATACTTGCACGTTTTTGAGCTATTTGTTGCATAATTTAGCATCACTTTGCACAAGACAACAAAGGTCACAACCCTCCCCCTGATTTTGAAACTCATTGCATCATTTCGGTCTGTTTGAACCTCCCTAAGCAGCACGTGATGCACCAGGGGACTGTTGAACACAATATTCATGTCCAGGAACCGCCCAAATACGGTCCTCCTGAACATGTTCCTGTAACGCCCCAGGCCCAGGATTCGGAATTCGGATTCGGCACCTAAGGCCCCGACATTCCCCTACGACCTGGCCACGTTACCATACTCGTCTTAAACTGCTTCCAAGATTGAAGACTGTCCCCACAAACCAACACGGGGTCCTTTTAGCATGCTTTGTCCTCACTCACATGCTTCCTAGGAAAATTCCCAGGAGGTCACCCAACATAGAACTTCTCCAAGCTAAGCACGCTTAACTTCAAAGTTCCTATGATTGAGCCACCGAAAAGGAAGGTGCACCTTGTTGGTATAGGTAGTATCTATCAATTCTTTTAAGCTTATCTTGACTATACTTTCATGTCCTCAGGATCTCTCTCATTCGGATGTGGCCTCGGTTCATTCATGTACCCCTCCTAACTCGGGTGTTACAGTTCCTCTGCCTGTCGTTGAGCCTGTCCTTGACAATCTTGTTGGCATTCCCAATGTGAGACAGACAAGTCACTTGGGGCGCGAAATTGATCGGCCTTGGCAGTATTCATAGCATGTGCCATTTCAAACCTACATGCATTGTAAACATCACACATGCTCAGAAAAAAAAAAAAAGAGGCAACACAAAAATGAATTTCGATTACACTCTCTTAAATTCACGATCACGCTCTCGTTTTCGCTCTTGCTCGTTCGTCTTTTGTCTCTCGCTCCCGTTTACGCTCTGCAACTACTTGATGAACCCATTCAGGGAATGACATTTGTTCATGTCATTACAGCCTAGAAGCACAAAGCAACTTCTGTGAACTTCCTAGCCCTAAATCGCTAAAGCTAAACCGAAGACCCACCCAAAAAAATCAAAGCAATATACCTAACTTCGACTAACTAAATCAAACTCCAGAAACAGAAGCAACATTTTAAAAAACCAGAGCGCCGAACATTCAGAGCAATGAACAAAAGACGTAAACCCACGAAACCCACGAACAAACGTTTAACGTAAACCATGACTAACCAACGAACGCAAAGTAAAACGAAATGTCACTGATCGGCGTTTGGAGTCGTTGGCGGAGAAGAAACGTTCTAAACGTAGATAGCTGAAGAAGGAGAATGAGAGTCGCCGATGGGAGTAGAGAGACGTAGAACAGAAAAGTTTCGATGAAGCAAGAGAGACGAGAGTGTACCATTTAAGTAACCGAGCATTTTAAAATATGAAACGTCGTTTTTCGGAGGTGCGAGAAACGAGAGTACGAACGCGAAAAATAGAGAGAACGAGATCGTGAACTTGTGCGCGAACGATATAGTTTGAAATCAAGTATCGAGAAGTGAGAGCGAGTACTACAGCGTTCACATATCGGGAGCGGGAATCCATAAGGTTGTGTTGGAGGGGCAAGGCGGTCATAAAGTGTGCGCGGTGACATCAGCAAAAGGGCATTCTCCATTATTCTAAAAAGGTAGGGCAAATTTCATTAGGGCCCCCGAAAATAGGTCATCCGTATAAATTTCCCAAAAAAATGAGATTAGTAGAATTTGAATTTAATTTCTATATTAAAAAACAACGACATATTATACCTAACATGGCCAAGAAAAAAAATTAGATTAACCTTTTTTTACAGAAAAAAAAACAACGGGCGAATCTAATTATTACACGGAGATAACACGTTTATCCTATACAACATTAAAAAGAACAAACTTGACAATGCAGAAAAAGCTTTTCACATGACGTATATGAAAAAAAAACGACAATGATTTTACCATATATGTAAAAAAAAGAAACATCGAACATAATTAAGAACACATTATTTAATCTCATACTAATTCCAACTCAAGATCGAGATTCATTTACGATCCAGATTTTCTCCTCATCGTCATTGAATAGACCGTTAAACCGAACATTTATTCGAAGAGGAAAAAAACTAATTTAACTAAAAAAAAATTCACAATAATTAGAAAATAAAAGCACATGGGATCATCCATAAAAGTTAAAGAGTCTTTTAATTCCAAAAATCAAATTTAGGAAAGAGATGTTGGCAAAAGCTCATTTTGAGAAAGAAAAAATGCTTACTTTCTCATTTTGCTTCAATCGCTTTTAATTATCCTCAAAACATCTAATTAGTAATTATTCTTTTTATAATTATTTATTTATTTTTGCAAAAAAAAAAAAAAAAAAAAATTCAAATCAAAATTTCAACCGTCGTCTTCTCGCGCCCATTCAAGAAATCGTATAAATATCGTTTCACTCTTTTTGCAGTTGCAGAGTTCACATTCAAATTCCTCTGTGTTTCTCTCTGTTTTTCTCTGATCGGCATCAATGGCGGACGAGGACAGATTGGACACGTTGCCTGATGCTCTGTTATCGATAATTGTCTCTTCTCTGCCTTTCAAGGAAGCCGTGAGAACTTCAATTTTGTCGAAGCGTTGGGTGAGGATTTGGCAAGCGACGAAGAACATCGAGTTGCAGGAGAGTTTCTTCATCCGACGAGAGGAATCCGATCAACGAATTAGAGACGCAAGGAGAAGAGTATTTATCGATTTCGCGACGAATTTCATCAGAATCTACCAAGAACCGACGGTGCGTAAGTTTTCTCTCTCGTTCTCGAATCCGAAAGACGGCGGCGGATTCGTCGATGAGTGCATTCGATTCGCCATTTCTCACAACGTCGAGATCTTAGAACTCGATTTCTCCAACGCGGCGTGGATCGAAGACGACGACGGCGAGAATCAATCGGAAATAATGTTCGATTTGCCTCCGATCGTGTACAACCACGAGAGTCTCCGATCTCTGAAGCTATTCGCGTGCGGCTTTCGGGCGGCGGAGTTCGCGAATTTGATCGCGCTGGAGCATCTCTGTTTAGGATGGATTGAACTGAGAATTGGAGAGATCAGGGATTTGATGAAGAAATGCGTGATGTTGGAGAGTTTGAGCCTGAAGAAGTGTTGGAATGCATCGCATTTCGAAATTGGAGGAAACAATGATGATTTGAAGCTGAGGAGTTTGGCGATTGAGAAGTGTAGTTTTCTTCATGATTGGATATCGATTGAGGCGCCGAATTTGACGTACTTTCGATACTTCGGCAGCGTTGGTTCGTTTCGGGTGGAAGTGAATCATCGGTGTTTCGAAGAGGCTGATCTTGGTTTTGAGATTGATGATGATCATGATAGTTCTGAAATTTCTAACCTCCTTTATGTTCTTCTTGATAGTCTCTATCCCGCCAAAGTTTTGAGTGTTTGCAGTTCTTTGCTTCAGGTATATTCGTTAAACAAATTTAGTCGTTTACTCCTTCTTTATATATATAAAACAAGATTAATTACATGATTTTTAGTTTTTTTTTTTAAAAAAAATCAGCCTAACATTTTTAGTAGTATTCTAAGACAGTTTTATTCCTTTTAGAGAGAAGCAAAAGATTTGTTTAATCATGCATGCATGCACGGATTTGAAGAAGAGCAATTAGCATGTGACGGCTACATTCAACAATTATATCAATGTTTAAGTATAAATGGGTCCAACTAGCCAATGTTTCAATTTTTCTTAAAAATTGTTGATAGATCGACATTCTCAATGTTTTTTTAGAACAATATTTGGCCACACTCAATTAAAATCTTACAACTAAGAGATTGTACAATCTCTATTAATTGTCAACATTTTAATATACATCAGTATGCAACGAAGTACGTTTTATTATTGTTGTTGTTATTTATTAAAAAGAGATCTCTTGAACTTTAATAGACCTGAGTTCAATCTAAACTGATAGGTTATTTAATTTCTAGTTTTGTACTTTAGAAAGTTGAATTAACCAAAACATGCATGTACACACTTCAAACCAACCAAACTTAAGAGGTTTGGTTTTTTTTTTTTTTTTTTAACTTGCATTTCTAACAAATTTGATTACTCAAACTTTAAGATTGTCGATACAAAATGACGTTATAATAGAGTTCATTTTTAACACTTATACATAATCTCTATATAAGGACTAGATAAGCGTAATTTAACCCAAATTTTTTTAACTTCATTTTTCTTGATTTTGGTAACTTATTATTATTGTCGTTGTTGTTTTTGTTGATGTTGGATTTTGTAAAATGAAGGTTATTCCATGTGGAGATGAGCCAATTCGCATGCAATCACTATTGAATGTACAACATTTAACGTTGAGGACTAGTATGCATCCGAATGAGTTTTATGGCATAACTTTCCTCTTGAATAGTTGTCCCTATTTGAAGAAGCTTACAATCATGCTTGGTCAAGGAAAAATTCTACAAGTGAGTTTTTTTTTTCAACAACCTTTTTTTTTTCTTTCTTTTTCTTTTAAGATCTTAACAATTAATTATTTTTGTCTTCACATATTAGAATAAAATGTTTCAAATCGATATTGAATATATATATTTTTTAAGGTAGGTATTAATGTTTCATGCTTTTACTTGTTTTTTTTTTTTTAATATTAATTGAATTAAATATAAAAATAAAAAAAAGTAAAGAAGATTGTTTTTGTAATTATTTAATGTGTTTAAAATTCTTTTCAAATTTTTATAAATAATTGTTAATTTTTTTATTAAAAAAACTAAGAATAAGAAAGTGTTCTTATGGGTGATTTCAAAAAACTATTTTTTTTAAAAGAAATTGTTAATATACAACCATCCATAATCTCTCTCTCTCTCTCTCTCTCTCTCTTTTTTTTAAAGTTAAGCAACCAAATCTTTTATGATTTATTTGGGAATTATTACATGCTTTTATGGATGACATTTTTTAATGAAAAAATGAAATTATCCTATTTCTTCTTTTAAGATTGAAATTAAGCTATCTCTCATGATATTTTTTATGAGTAATATACATAGAACAACTAATCCATACATGAGACCAAAGTTAAAACCCCTTGCAAAACAAAACCCTAATTTTGTACCATTAATGAAGTTATTTCCATGTGTTTTTAAGCACAAATATATGTGAACAATAACCATCAAAATCATGAGTGTTCATGATTCATAACTTCAACTTTGAATGTATAGTTTTCAAAACAAACCCTAAATTTTGAAAATACAACTATTCTAGGTTTCACATTAATTATTGTGAATTCATTTTTTTTAATATAGGAATATGAGCCACCATTTCCCATGGACATAGCCAGCTTCTGGGCCACAAATATGAGAATCATAAAGTGCTTATCAAAATCTCTTGAGACAGTGGAAGCCAAGTGCTTTAGAGGGAAGCAACATGAAATCCACTTTTTGGCTTATCTTCTTCACTACGGTCGTCTATTAAGAAACCTATCTCTTGCTGTTGATTCCGATGATATTGCAAACAGCCAACTCTACTTTCAAAAGGCTCAGGTTCTCAGGAACATCACTCCAGCCTCTACCAACCTTCAAATTCATATATGTTAATTAGTTTGGAGATTATTATTATTATTATTGGTTGCTTTTTGAAAATGTTGTTTGTTTTTTGAAGATGATTAGTAAGTATAAGTGTTGTGTAATGTGTTTTGGTAATTTGTTTTTTAGTTTTTATATATCATATTGTCTTTTTTTAGCTGTGGAATAAAAGAAATTATATATGTTGGGTTTTATATTATGTTAGTTTTTTTAGTCTCTTGACTCTTCAATTTTAATCTTCTTTTGGAATTGAATTTTGCATATTTAAATCTTTTTTTTAAGTCTTTGTTATCAATTTGGCAAATATATAGTCAATTATGAAATGATTATTATTTTTTTCTTATATAATAGGACAATATTTGGATTCAAATCATATGTATAATTGGTTGGTGGTAACGATTTCATTTATAGTTTTTTGAGTTTAAAAACTATATATGTTTGCAATTTCCTTGTAATTTCTTTAGTATTGTTTTCTCACCTTTACGCCAAATTTCAAAACAAAAAACAAGTAGTATTTATAAGTTCAATTAAATTTAAAAAAAAATGTAAAAATCACTTTTGGTCCCGAAACTTTCATGAAAGTAACAATTTAGTCTTTGAACTTTGATTTGTAACAATTTAGTCTCGATACTTTTGATTTTGCTACAATTTAGTCCTTAAACTTTCATATATAACAATTTAATTCTTAAACTTTCGTATATAACAATTTAATCTCTGTACTTTGAAATTTGTAACAATTTAGTCCTTATTGTGAAAATTAATGTTAAAATTTAATGAAATCTTTTTAATTTTTTTTGTTTAAGAGACAAGGATTAAATTATTAAAAATTTGAACGTAAGGGACTAAATTGTTACAAAATTGAAAGTACAAAGGCTACATGTTACCAAAATCAAAGTTCAAGGACTAAATTGTTACTTTCATACAAAAGTTTAGGAACCAAAATTGTTATTTTCGAAACTAGACAATTTTTTTATTGAATATATTTACTTTCATATTGACATACATATATAACTTCATTTAATAATAATCCAACTTATATATTATGCTTATATATATTATTTAATCTTTATTGAGATATGTATTCCACCTTTATGGATTTTGTCATATACACTTTCAATAATATACTTAGTCATTTTCAAATATTACTCAATATATTTTTGTTTGTCATGACTATTATGTCATTGGCAAATATATACTTGGTATATTTGTTCCTCATGACCATTATGTCATTTGCAAATATATACTCGGTATATATAATTTTTTTCAACATAGAACTTTTATAACAATATATACATCATATTATTAAATATACCCTACATTTAGGGAATATAAACATCATATAAAAAGAACTTTATAAAAACAACATGTAAATATAAACATGAATATATTTTGATAGTTGTTTTGCAGGAAAAATGAGCTTGTTAATTTGCTGGAAAAAGGAGCTCGTTCACTGAAAACAGAACCTTTTTCGTTCAAAAGAAATATTCCACCAATTGAAAGATATATATATATATATATATATATATATACAATAAACTGTCATTGGTCGTTGTTCTAAATTGGAACGTCGTTAATTGCTATTTAGTGTTAAAAAAAGGTTTGAACTTCAAAGATCTGAAGTCGGATCGGAGTGAATGTTCATATTTGAGTTCAATAAATGTGTGGGTATTTGCTCGACCCAAAATTGGAGTCGATTGGGTCGTGGGTATTGTGGGTCAAGTGTCAAAATGCTCACTAAGGGTTAAAAATCGTCAGTGGAAAGAACCGTTGAACATAAGGGAGAGAATATAACGCTGCAGTTCACGATCATATTGATTGGTGCTTAGAGGAGGAAATCATGTGGGTCTTTCAAAGAAGCACGAAAAACCGAGGAGAAAATCATGAACTAAGGACAAGAGGATGGGACGAAAAAGAGAGGAAAAGAATAATTAGGACTCTCTCTTTTTCAATATATTTTGGAGGGAAGTTATGAAAACGGAGTATGTGTGATTTTAGGGATATTTTCAAATAAATGGTTATGGAAAATATATTTAGTCTATTTTATTCATTTTTTAAATTTGATGGGTGCAAATTTGTGTTTGGAGCAAAGAGGGTGTGAAGTAGGAGTTAGGTGGACTTAATAACTTCACCCAACTCCTTATTTGGCCCAAGGACATATAAAATCCAATTGTGGGGCCCACAAATTTATCAACCAATTACAACACTCTATTGTGGGTCTCACAAACTTATTAACTCATATTCCAACATTTTATCGTGGGTTTCACAAACTTATTAACTGTAACCCCTCCTCCAACTTCTAAGACAAACATAACTCCAGATTTCATAACTTCAACTCCTTGCCCCAAACACTCCCTTAAAATCATACTTAAATTGGTTTGAGACAACTATTTTTTTTTTTTAACTTGACATAAATGACCTAAGATCAACTACATAGATAAGTCATTTCAAGATACAAATTACACAAATGTCCAATTTTTAGCAATATTTTAACTTTGTCAATGACTTATAGCTCATTGAAGCCCAACAAATGATTAAATTTTACATATGTGCCCATTAGGTTTTAGTGTTATTATTGTAAATTGAAGAACTAAAAACGGAAAAAACTAAACTAGTAAATTTTCCCTATCTTTTTTTTTTTAATATTTCAAAATAACTCTAAATTGGTTATTTCCCAAAACTTTCCACAATCTCACACGTCCTTTCCCCTTCTTCGAGTCACAAAATTAACAAGCGACTTCCTTCTAAAAAATTCTCTTAAGCTTCAAATGCTTCTTTGTCCAGCAAAATGGCTTGATTTTATATTTCTGTTTCAGAATATCAGCACGCCGTGGAAGATCAGCGGGCTCAAAACTCTAAGGGTTGTGGGCGATTCCCGCAACTGATGTTCCTATCCTAGTGGAGAGCGATTTCCTTCAAGTGGTGAGGTTGCTTCATGAGGAGGAAGACGATATGACTGAACTAGGTTTCTTCGTTAAGGAAGCCAAACGACTTCTCTTAATCAAGAAGATTGATTCAAGGGAAATCCTTAGAAATAGCTAGAATTATAGTGTAGTTTTGAAAAATGGTCCAACAGAATTTTCTAATGAAAAATGGCCAACCGGTATTTTTAACCTATTTTCGTGCATTTTAATCTTCCAATTTTACCCTTGATTCGTTTTCCATGTCCCACTAGTTTTGAAAAATGGCCAAACAGTATTTTTTAATGAAAAATGGTCAACTGGTATTTTTAACCTATTTTCGTGCATTTTAATCTTCCAAGTTTACCCTTGATTAGTTTTCCATGCCCCATCTGTGAACATATCTGATCATTTTTTTTAAAAAAAAAAATAGGAAACCACCAATCCCATGAATCAAGGAATGAACAGTTACAACATAAATTCTCTCTCTTCCCATTTGAAATTCAAATCTAGATTTTTTTTCTTTGCAATTTGATAGACTACCCAAAATATAGGTTTTTTATTCAATTTTCCAGTAGATTTTTATGGGTTGCTTCTAAAGGGAATAAAAGTCCCCACGCAGCGGAAGCGCATCGAGTGGACCTTACGCCGTATATTAATTAACATTAAAATACCGTTACGAAAACTCAAACAAACTTTAAACACTCTTTAAAGTTGCTGGAAAATCAGCTTAAACATGCTTAAAAATAAATCTAAATTTATTTTCATGCTTTTCTAAAGAAAAGGGGAAGAACCGTTACAAACCTCCGTTGTAGACTTGACCGTTCGTCGCCAACGATGCTCCAACGAACAAAACGCAGCAGTCTCCTTTGTCTTGTGATCGCTGGAAAAATCTTCTTGAATGACACAATAACCACAGAGGTTACACCGGTATGACTCTAGGTCTAGGAGGCAAAAGACTTGTGGGAGTCTTTCTCTAAGAGGGAGGCTAGAGAGAATTCTAGGTCTTGTCTTGAGAGTCTAAGAGCAAGAGCAAAGTGTCAAGTGTCCCAGACCAATTAGGTCTAGTGTTCTATTTATAGAAGAGAGGCCATGAATAAAATATTCAATTAAATCAATCTTTTCCAAAATTGATTCAATCTTATTCCTTAATTAATCAATCATGATCAATCAATTCCACAATTGATTAATCTTTTCCACAAATGACTAATTACTTCCATAAGTGATTAGATCATTTCCATAAATGATTAATTCCCACCAATTAAATATCACATATTTAATTTCCGGCCTAGAATTAATTAATTTGCCCAAACACATTTTAGGCCTTAAATTAATTAATTCATTATTTGAACTCTTTCAAACTTCCATAAATTTATATTTGAATTTCTTCAAATATTAATTTCTCTCATAATAATATATCAATATATATTATATTTGTTTCCCTTAGTAAATTGAACATTTTCAATTTACATTTATTACTTAGTTGCCTCAAATTACTTTATGAGCTACCAGTGGGACCTAATGGACCTGCAGATCAGAAGCTCCAACGATGTGAGATTAATTGGTCAAACTCATTAACCACATTAATCAATATTCGTTAACTGTGTGTTCATTCCACTATAGACTCACAGTTGCACTCTTCTCACTGCAGACATATTTTCTGTGTCCACGGATATAGACCAATTTCGACTAGTTAGTCCTTCACGAGTGTCCGTAACACCAGCTGGGTCAAATTACCGTTTTACCCCTAGGTTACCTCTATTTCCTTAAGTACCAATTCTCCTCTAATGAACAACCTGTTTGTGGTCCAACCATCAAACAGAAAACCCTCTCGTGCCATTGAGAGGGTAGGGCCCCTTGTTCAAGACTCGGAGTAACCACTTAAGGGAACACTCATCTGCTTCCCTAAAGTCGGGAAGGAGTGAATTCCATCTTGTACGATTATGTTCCCAGCTCCCCATTCGGTCTTGTCCCCAAAGTGGTAGGCTTATTGAGTCGGCGTATTGGCCACTCTCACCCATACAAATCAAAGGACAATCTCTCATGAGCAGGAGTCCATAATCAACTCAGGATTAAGACTAAGTTGTCTAGGTCGTCCTAGTGAAATAGAAAACCAACTAGTTAACGGTGTTATAACCAGTGGTTACTATTTCGCGGTCCGGTCTTATGCAAACTCATTGCATAGGATACCACCACTCTCATGTCTCCTACACGAACGCGTTGGATCATAGCGTTTGTATCAAATACAAAGTGGGCCGTATCCATAGTGTCACCAGGATAAGGCACCCAGTCTTATCTCTATACTATAGACCCTTTAGGCTGTTTCTTGAACAATGATCCCCATATGTCGCTACATATAGTTCAAGACTCATATTACAGCCTAGGATGTCTAGTTTATTGGATTAGGGTCAAATAGTGCAATATTTAACAATAACATTTTATTGCAGAAAACTAAATAACACTTTATTAAATACAAGTATAAAATTTGTTTACATTCACTATCTACGAGTTTTAGGGCATAAAACCCAACAGCTTCATCGTCTTTTCCAAGGAGGTTGATCGATTTGTTGGTTCACTGTTCCTTCCGACACAGTAGGCTGATCATAGGTATGTTTCAACGTATTTGTATTCATTTTTTTTTAAATCATATTCATTCTTTTGTTCGTTAATGTAATTTTTTTTCTCTTTCTTTTCAAATTTAGATGTCTTCTATATGGTAGGATGGGTTGTGGGATAATTGCAATCAATACACTGGATTCAAGGTGCCAACAATGTCAATGCATTCAGATTGTTCCTTCGAACAACTCATCGATTGCATAAATAGTAAGCTTATATTTCAAAATAATGAAAAAATTAATTGTCTCTCATTGTATATCAATATTTCTGGAAAATTGACAGTATTTAGGCTTTGTGAGGATAGAGACGTTGCATGACTATTATTTTCTATTTCCAACAGCACGACCAATGGAACAAGTATTGTAGTAGACTATGATCATTCTGAAACTATAAATACTACAAATACAGTGTGTAGGCAATAAAATCCTGAGAAATCCATCATTCTCTATAAAAAAAAACAAAAATTTAAGTTCATTGATTCCAATGACATTGATTCCTACGCAGTAAGCACACCTTTGGAAGAAAAGTATGTGTTCTAATCAAAGACCGGTCTGAAGAAAGTCATATATCTATTTGCCCTCAAACATAGTTTTCAATTTAAGACTGTGAAGTCAAACAAGAAACAACTAGTGGTTAGGTGCAAGGAACCATTTTGCAACTGGTATGTTAGATCCTCCCGCTTTCAGAATGGTCAACTTTGGGTTGTTCGAAAATTTGTTGATAAACATTCATGTTGTCTTGACGTGGTAAAAAATGACCATAGGCAAACCACGTCTTTCATTCTAATATTTCGATTTTGGAAACTTACTAAAATTAGTTAGAATTACAGTGTAGATATTTGGAATATATTATCTAATCATATAGAAAATACAGTTTATTTGTCTTCCAACTAACTAGAATTATGCCTTTTTATCTTACGTTTCTAGCTAACCATATTTTTCAAGTTAACTTGGGATTAACAACAATTTTAAAGTAAGTTTACTAGCAACGCCAATCACCTCAAACTAACTAGTACAAATAGAGACACATTTCTTTAAGTCTAAATCCTCAATAAGGATTAAGGATCACTTGGAAATACCAGCAAACATCAAACTACTATGGGAACTTGTAAAATAAATTAAGAGCAAACATTAAACTATATTGGAAATGAATTTACCTTATTTCCATTCCAACAAATACATTGTCATTTTTATTCTATAAACCTTATCAAAACAAATATACATTGTCATTCCAACAAGTCGAATATACCTAAAAAAATTTTAAACATCAATTTGGCAGAGGCAGAATCCAAAAGTCAAGCTTTCTTTTAAACGTTTCAAAGTTAAGTTGTATGTCATACTCCCCTAAACATGAAGTCCAAACTATTACATAATCATAGTTCATATATTCAAAATGGCAAATAGAGATCAAGTCTTACATAAGGAAAGTTCATCTATTCCTAAACAAAACCATGAGGCAATTATTATTGTGTCGGTTGGGTGAGATTGAGATTAAAAGACGACCAACCCTTACATTTTTTCATACACACTGTAATTGTGATTAGACAAAGATCAGTATACAATAAAGTGTTGAATTCTTATACCTTAGATTACTCTACTTCCTCTTCAGCTTCTTCTTTATCATCCGCTTCACCCTTTTTTGATTCCTTTGGAACCTTTTCTCCCTTCAAAATTCAAGTTGCAATTAATGGTTCATTCCAAAATTCAAGGCAGTAATTTTACCTTTTCAATTCTTGGTGAGTGAAAGACTGTGGTCTGCAGGAAAAATTACAGGAAAAAATGTGCAAAGAGATGTGAATCCTATAACAATCAACAGTGAAGGAGAGGTAAAATAGTTTTTTTTTTCCCAATTACATTAAGGTATTATTTTGGGAATGTATGTATTTTTTTTTCCCAATTACATTATTTTCTTCCATTTCTTCAATTTGAAGATGAAATTTTAATTGCAACATGTAAGATTTTTTTTAATCCATATACTAATTTTTTATCTTCTCCTATTTTTTTCTCCATAATCGGTGATTTGAATTAGTATCAAATCTCTTAATTTGAATTTTTGTTTTCAAATTTATCTTTTTGATTTTGAAATTCTATTATTGAATTACACGTTGAATTAATCTGTAAATTCCTAGATCCTCTCATTTTTATAGTGTATTTGATTTAAATAATTTCTGAATTAAGATTTCAGTCAGGGGCATTTTTGTCTGTTTTGTTACAAAAAAACTTGCTAAAGTTAGCATTTGGCCATTTTTCAAATTGTAAATTCGGATGACCTTGGCCATTTATCTGGTTGTCCTTGATTCAATTGTTCACATTTCAAGAGCCCATAATCTGGCCCGCAGGACTTGTGAGGAAAATGACTCTAAAACATGGGTCAACTCGTTTCCAAATTGGCAAATATTGGTTGTGTTCATCACAATAGTGGGAGATCCTATCTCACATGTTATATCCCTTTTAACATTTTTGCTCTTAATTAATGAAGGTTAGTTTCTTCTGAAAAAAAAAAAAAAAAAAACCCACCTAGTTTGATTTCAAACCGTTAGTAGCTTCCATTTTATTATTTCCAACGAAATAACTTTTTGTCAATGGGTGAACCACATCCATGTCGTTGACACCATGTTTAGCTTCGAATTGGCAACAAAAGACATGAAAGTAGAGACTTTGTACTTTTTCCCACAAAAATTCCACACCTGATATATACTTTTTTTTTTTAATTCCACCCTCGATATATACTTTATACCGAGTGTGTATGCGAGTGAGTATATATAGGTCAAATACATATTTGTATAAGATGATATAATATATGTAAACATACTATATATGCTGAATTATATTAATTTAGTAACATTACATATATTATTGTGTTTTTTTACTATATGCATGAAAAAAAAAAATCGTATATGTGACTACAATGAGCAAAACAAAACAATGTGTACGCTATATATATATGATGGCAAGAGTAAAATTATTTTCGAAAAATCATATATAATTGTTTAAAGATTATGAAATATTATACCTAATGATTATTTTTTAAAATTAGATTTATCATAAAGGTAAGAAATAATTGTCCAAAATGAAAATATGTATATGAGGATAGGATTAATTCAAAATAGAGAATTAAAATATAGAGAGATAATATTAAATGAGGTAAAATCGTAAGAAAAAAATGGCAAAAACTCAAGCCAAGTGAAAATTTCTTTAAAAATTGACATTTGTAAAATATTGGTTGACATAATTTCTATTAAAATATCTAGGGATATCCTTAGAAATGGCCAAAATTACAGTGTAGTTTTGAAAAATGGCTAAACCGGATTTTTTAATGAAAAATAGCCAACCGTTATTTTTGACCTATTTTCGTGCAATTCAATCTTCCATTTTTACCTTAGAGTAATTTCTCACGTCTCCTCCTATATTTGTGTTGCCCGTATCTAATGATTTTTTTTTAAAAAAAAATCATTAACCTCCAATCCCATGAATTAAGGAGAGGATGATTATAGAATCAATCATCTCTCTCCCCATTTGCAATTAATCAGGGGAACTACCCAAAATATACGTTTTTTGCTTTGGTTTTCCAGTAGATTTTTACAGCATTGACCGTCTCTCTCTTGATCATCTTTTGGAAAAAGGTTGATCGATTTGTTGGTTCACGATTTCTTCCAACACCGTAGACTGATCATAGATATGGTTTGCATAGTTAGGATTTCAGGTGAAAGGTTTTGGGAGATAATACTCAGTTCCTTGCTGCTATTCTCATTATTCAATTGAGAGGTAAACCACCTCTTTTATACAGAACAAGCACCAAAAAATAATGAATAAAAGAATAATGCAAAATGAAAAACACCAGTGGACAGCTGGAGCATTTACACTAACAAATTCATAACAGAACAATATTCTTGCTCAGGTGGTATTTGGTGCTTCAGTATTCTAGAATCCTCTGAGTCCATTCCTGATGGACTGGGCTGCTGAATTTCTTTCCCTTTCACCTTATTATTGGGCTTGGACTTGTTGTCATGGGCTATTTCCTCAATATGCATGATTGTATTCATTTTTTAAAAATCACTCACTAATGTTATCCTTGCTCTTTCTTTTCAAAACTAGATGTCTTCTATTTTCCTTTTTATATGGTACGATGGGTTATGGGATAATTGCAATTAATACACTAGATTCAAGGTGTCAACAGTGTGTGTGGATTCAAATCGTTTATTCGAACAACTCATTGATTGCATAAATAGTAAGCTTACATTTCAGAATAATGGAAAAATTAATTAATCGTCTCTGCTTGTATAACAATATTTTTGGTAAATCGAAAATATTTAGGCTTTGTGAGGATAGAGACGTTGCATGACTATTATTTTCTAAATCCCAATTTTCGAATTAAGCTTAAGGAAAATAACGAGTGATAATTTCTTCTCGTTTTTTTTTAGATGATTTGATGTTTAACATACTGAATTTATTTGCATGTTGTCTAGTAGGTTGGTTAACTTATATACACTGTATTTGCGTAATTTGTTTACTGAATACACTGTATTTGCATAATTTTTCTTTATATAAACTTAATCTTTTTTATTGTCCCTAGTAACATTTGTGAGTAATGATTTTTTCCCCCTTTTCAAGATGATTGAAATTATCTGCAAGTTTACTAAATACACCTTGGAGTTAGGTTATTGAATACCCAATGGGACAATATCTAGTAAAAGTTTGGAAAAGAAAATAGGGTTTTGTGTGTAAATGAATTTAGTAATTTTAATACACACAAAGTTAACATATTTTTTTTAACCCTTATAACTCTCTCCCTTGATTCATGCTATTTTGGTTGATTTTTGTTATCAATCAACCCTCCCCCTTGATTCATGTTATTTTTAAGGTAAAAGTTCAACAGTTTTGTTTTGTTTTGTTTTTGTTTTTGTTTTTGTTTTTATGTTTTCTACAACTATCTCCCTATTATTAATTTATACAGTTAAACTATTTATTTGTTAGATTTGTTAGATTTGAATTTGATTGATTTTTGATGTGCCGTTAAATTAAGTGTAAACTCTAGATT
Source organism: Luffa aegyptiaca (assembly GCA_017139565.1). Taxonomy (NCBI): domain Eukaryota; kingdom Viridiplantae; phylum Streptophyta; class Magnoliopsida; order Cucurbitales; family Cucurbitaceae; genus Luffa; species Luffa aegyptiaca. Next base: position 41,166,119 of record CM029402.1, on the reverse strand, counting down.
TTCTCCTACATTTATGTTGTATTTGAATTTATAGTTCGTTGGATTTACGTTGTATTTGAATATATCGGTTCACTGGATTTAGATTTCGTTCAGGGATATTTTCGTCCAATTCGTTGTAAAAAAAACCTACTAAAAATAGTAATGGACCATTTTTCAAATGAAAAAAACATATGACCATTTTTCAAAATGCTCAATTAAAAATGACCATTTATCTAGTTGCCCCAAATATCTAACCATTTTTCGAGTTGGACTATTTAAGCTCTGGGCCTATTTTTCATCCCTCTGTAAATGGGCCGCGCTGTTAGCCCATCAAAGGTCTAACGGAAGCCCAATTATCTCCATACAGTGGCCCAATCCACCGACTAAGTCCGACTTCATCAATACAATTCTTTTGAGTCCGACGGAGAGGAATCTGGTTTGCCAGCTCCAAGCGTTTCTTCCTCTGTCTATCAAATCTTCCGTTTTAGTATCGGAATTTCAATAATTCTCGGCTCTCTTCTTCTGCACAACACTTGCAATTTCAGTTTTCTTTGCAGTATCTTCGAAACAACGAACCCGAATTTGCGTGATCAAGATCTGCCTCGCTTTTCCTCTATCTAACGAACTCTCGATCAGATTGAAAAGCGTTCTTCAATTGCCCCGTGTCGGAGGCAGGCAGTTGCCGTGGTAGAGAAGAACTTCGCTGAAATCATATTGAAACCTTCAATTGTGGGATGGATTGGGTTTAGGGTACAGAATGATTACTGGGTATCTGATTTCGGGCCTCTGATTGTTCAGCCATGTGGTTTTCCTTTTGGAGATCCAGGGATCGATTCTCGTTGGAAGAACTCAGGTTTGGAACTGAATTTCAGATAATATGTTGGTTTTACTATTTGTGTTGTACTGGGGCACCGTCAGTATGACTGTTAGCTACTCAACATTGCCTCAATTGCTCAACTGGCAAATTTTCTTTCTCAATTCTATTTCTTCACCTTTGCTGGGTGTCTAATTTTATCTATTTTTTTGCTCTAGTGCCGCTGTACTTGCTGCGAGTTTATAAGTGGGAAAATAGATCTCCGTGTTACATAATTTCAACCATTACATTGTCTCCTATGATGTATTTTAGCATTTAAACTAGACCGATGGAACTTGATTACATTTCGGTTTTGTGTTGTTAGTTATAAGTTATATTCTTATGTTTTATTCATGGAACAAATTTTGTCGCAAAAAATATGACTCAGCTTTGCAGCTGCTTAGAGCTTTCGTTCAACTGTAAGACAGCAGTGTCCATAGGGATAAAATAAGGAAATTGAATGAATCTTTTCTTCGTCCTTTCTTGGTGTATTCTTTGGACCACATATTGTGTTGTACTTTTGTACTTCTACTTTGTAAAGAGGGTACACCAGTTGGGGGGGGGGGGGTAGTAGTGGGGGATATCTTCTTTGAATACTGTCAGCAGTATTATGGCCCTGATCAGAGAGAGTCCATATGAAAATCTTAATCTTCTCGGGAACTTTAAACTTCCAAATAGCCTTGCTTAGTAAGAGAGGGTGTATTGGATTTTCACTCCTCTTATTGGTGACATATTTGACTAGAGGTTTTGAGGATAGGTCTCCTAAGTCATGAATGCATCAATGTCTAGCATCTTGGATACCATTGAAGGTGATGGTGCTTAAAAAGGAGGTGTTTATTTTTTTCATTTTATTCTTTAATTTCTAAAATTTTTTATTTTATTTTATTCTTTTAACTAAAAAATTAAAATTTATTTATCTATTTTGAATGGAAATCAAGCTTTCATTGAGAAAAAAGAAAGAATAGAAAAGGGCTGAAGAGAGGTGAGGTTACAACCACTTTTTACTGGTTAGTAGAATCTTTGTGCTCTAAATATCAATTCAAATAATCATATATTTGATACTCTCAAACGAGCAAGAACTTCCATTTTAACCCTTTTGTGGATTCCATTTGTCGCCTCACAATTGAGCCCATCCCAACACATTTTGATGGTAAAGCTCTTTAAATCCACAAGAGAAGAATCTGGGGAAGAAGCCAAAAAAGCTTATAAATACCATTGCCCTCCTTGAATTTATGAAAAAAGTCGAGCAGTTGCTTACATTTAGAAATGAAACTACAATGTTGGTTTCCAACATCCCAACTTCTTTCTCATGGTAGAAATAAATTTTTAAAGGAGATACATACATACATATATAACCATCATGGGTTGGCCTAGTGGTTAATAAGAGCCATGGAAAAAATAAAGGGCTCAGAGGGAATGGTTTCCTATGTGCTATGAAGCACGGACACGCTAAAATGGAGGAAGGATCTGTGTCAGACACGGATTCGTCCGGACACGCTCTGGACACGTGTCGGACACGCAATTTTGCGTGTCCTTTTTTTTTTTTTTTTTAATTTTCGGACACGCCTAGACACGCCCACGGACACGCTCTGGAGTCTAGGCTGAATGAGAGAGAGAGAGAAAGAGAGAACACAAAAAACTCAAACGAGAACCAGTTTGCCACGGGTGGCCTCTTTTCTTCTCACTTTGTCACGGTTGCCGTCGCTTGTAGCAATTGCCGCCGGAAGTTGCCTCCAAAATCTCCCGTCACCCACCTCTGGTTCATCTAAGTTTTTCTTCTTTTTTATCTTAAGACCTCCTTTTTAAAGTTAACCTAGATAAAAGGCCCAGCCCAATAAAAGAACTGTTTTTAAATTAAAAAAAAAAGAATGATTATTAAACTACTCTCAAGAAAATTTTATATATATACTATTTTTTTTTTAAAATCTATATATATACTAATTTTTTTTTTTTTTTTTTTAAAAAAATATATATATATATAAAACAACGTATCTTCAACGAGTCTGTATCTTAGTTTTTTAGAATTTGACGTATCGCCGTGTCCTATCGTGTCCGTGTCCGTGCTTCTTAGCCTACGTGTTTCCTGGCAACCAAATGTAGTAAAGTCAAATGATTGTTCTGTGAGATTAGTCGAGGTGCATGCGACTCACGAATATCATAAAAAGAAAAATACATACATATATATATATACACACACAACCATCGTGGGTTGGCCCTAGTGGTCAATGAAGGCCATAAAAAAAATAAAGGGCTTAGAGGGAATGAGTTCAATCCATGATGGCCACCTACCTAGGATTTAATATCCTACGAGTTTCCTTGGCAACTAAATGTAGTAGGGTCAGGTGGTTGTCCCGTGAGATTAGTCAAGGTGCGCATAAGCTGGCCCGGACACTCACGGATATAAAAAAAAAACACATATATACACACATACACACACATACACATATACATATACACATATATATTATGAAAAACCAACTTTCATTGAGAAAAATTGAAAGAATACAAGGGCATATAAAAAAAGCCCACACAAGGAAGTTCCATTGCATAAAGGGACTCCAATCAAGTAAAATGAGACCGAATGAGTAATTACAAAAAAATTCTTGTCATCAATGTCCAAAGATAAATGTGGAACCTAATGAGGGATCACAAAGACTCCTCCCAACTCCCCTAAAGGTTCTATGGTTCCCCCACCCCTAAAGACCCCACAATATCGCACACACCTAGGATTGTCACGAAAACCTTCCATTCTCTCAAAAAGGTGGATGGAGGAGGAACTTTGCAATCATCCCCCTGTCATCGACACTGAATACAAAACACCTCGAAGATATATCTCCCCAGATTGGGCAAAGTTGCAATTTCATAGGATATGATCCAGGTTTTCCTCTGCCCTTCGACAAAGGATGCAACAAAATGACCCAACCAACTTGACTAGAGAAGGCAACTTTCTCAAAAGTCTAACAAGAGTGTCAACTCTTCCATCGATAACCTGCCAAAGGAAGAATTTTGATCTTCTTTGGAATTTTCACAAGTAAAAAAAAAAAAGGGTGTTTAGTTGAGGTGCGCACAAGCTGGCCCAAACGCACATGAATATAAAAAAAAATTGTATAGTTAGAAGTATGAGGAACTTCAACAAAATTACTTAGATTATTTCTTTGATGGAAACCCCTTCGATGAATGGTTCTTATTCTTGGTCTAATATGAGATAGTTACTTGTTCTCTCTTTAATGGAGCTATATTTCTTTTATCTCAAATGAATGTAATTCTAAATTTTTCCATTTGAGGGTTTTTTTGTAATTAACCATTAGGTCTTCTTATGTGGGGTCCTCGGTTGGAACGGAGCAACCGAGCCTTTGAAGATAAGTCCACTGTAATCTTTCTTTTTTGGAACAATGTGTTCACTACTTCTGGGTTGTGTTACAGTTTTAGGAAATTCTGTTGTAATTACCCCTTATCTAGGATCCTTCAGGATTGGAAGGTGTTTTTGTAATTAGCTTTTATGTGGGATGGGGAATCTTTGAAGATAAGTCCACTGAAATCTTTCTTTTTTTGAACAATGTGTTCGCTACTTCTGGGTGGTATTACTACTTTAGGAAAATCTTTTGTAATTATCCCTTATCCACGATCCTTAAGGAGTGGAAGGTTTTTTTTTTGGGAGAGGGAGCCTTCTTCCCCTGGCCCTTGGGCTGTGCTACTTTCTCTTTTTTGTTTAAATACATCCTTTCAGGGTTCATATAAAGCAAAAACAGAATCACGAGCTTCATCCTAATCAAATTTAGAGCACTGCTCTCTAATAACCAAAACCAAACAATAGACGAGTGAATGAAAAACCCCAAAAAGAATGAATCTTATGTAAAAACTTTTTGCCTTTTAGAAGTAGAATGTTTAGATTTTTCTTTGTGCTTGATAGGAACAAGAGAAATGCTAACTTAATCAAATAATGTGACAAGCCATGTGCTTCAAAATGAAAGGGATAAAGATCTTTGAGCATCGTTGGATAACCCTTGCGATCTTCATCAAGGATTGGCGAGCAAGAAAATTTTCAATCCAAACTTGATCTTCAACCTCGTTGAATAGAGAATAAAACCATCTTTAAAAGAATCATCCAAACAACCAGCATCAGTATCTTCAGCAGTGATTTTTCTGTCAAAAGAATCGTAACTACTATTGTTGAATAGAGAAATTAAACCATCTTGACTGTGGAGCTTATTGTTCTTATTTGCAGTATCAAGTTCCTTCTTCTCTGTTACCAACTCCATTGCCAACTTGTTCATGTTCCATAGATTGCTTCTGTCGCCTACTTTGTGCATCTGCAAGACTGCAAAAAGTGCCGGTCAAAATTGTAAAAACTATTGAAAAGAAAATGAGTAATTAGGAGTTTTTTTTTTTTTTTTTTTTTTTTTTTTTTTTTTTTTTTTTTTTTTGTTAAAAAAGCTTTATTATTTATTTGTTTTAAGAAATGAAGCAGAAATATCTAATTGAAAGAGTACAGGGAGTACAAAAAAATGGGAGATGAGATATCCTCACTGGCCCTAAAGGATTACAAAAAGGACTTGTGATTATGAACTAATGAAGGTTTAGAAAAAGTAGTAAAGCTAATAAGTTGGAGGAAAATAGTCAATCACAATGACAGAGGAGGTCTGGGAGTTGATAATGTCATGGAATTTTTTTTCCAGTTTCTGACTGGATTGGAGATTTTTGCTGAGATGTAGGATCAGGAGTCTAGGCATTATAATCCCAGAATTATTATGCGGCCTTGTTTTAATGCAGAGATAAATCACTCTTCATTTGGGAGAACTCTACTGGCGAATCTTATAAGAAATTTGGATGGAGAGTAACTAAACTTCTTAAAATCTGGTGGGAGATTGTTGAGATTGTTGGAATGTTCTTCACTTCAAAATCTCTTTGTGGAGCTTTTTTTCTTCCTCTCCTCTTTCTCGTTCTATCAAGGCTGATTACAAGAGCTTTTTGTAATCCCCTTGGCTGGCTCTTGATAGGTTGATTCTTCATTGTTGGAATGTAAGAAACTTTCATTTTTTGTTGGGATGTTTTTTAAGCCCTTCTATACTCTTTCATTTTTTTCAAATCTGGTTTCTCACTTGAAAGAAAGAAAATGTTTCTTTTTTTTTTTTTTGGGGGGGGGGGGGGGGGGTTGAAAGAGGAATATAATTCTTCTTTGATAGGGTTATACCAATGAAAGTGAGAGAGAGGTGAGAGTGTTGGATGCTGAATTAGGGTTAGAGTTTTGAGTATTTGAACATAATTTTCTCCACTCATCAACCTCAAACAAAAATTTCTAAATTTAAAATATTAAATGCAAAAATCAATTATCAATGAAAGGCAGAGGTATCCATTATCATAGTTACAAGCTTCTAAGAAGTATACAACTCCAGAATCTGGACACTACTTTTACCTTTTGGAATTCTCAAATGGCCAACTTATGCAGTCTGCAAACTGGAAAAAATAAAAAACTTCAGGTTCTAGCGAACATTCAGATATATTGTATTGGATTTTCTTTACCATAGATTTTGATCTGTATATGGATTCAAATATTTTACTTCAGTAGGGAGTCTAGGGACAAGATATTCCAGAGCTCCTACTGTATACATATCCAAATCATCTTAAATCCATCATATTTATTTTAAAACATAACTATAATAATCCTCTCACATGAAATGATGTTTTTGTCATTTTAAAAACATTTTACATTACACTTTTCTTGTTGAGGATGTGATAAACTTGCATCCTTATTTCTTGATTCTGCTTCACTTCAAATTTTGTTAAATTTACTGGATACAGGTATTTAACTGATCAGCTGCTAAAGATTCAAATAGTCAATGAGGTTAACAAGGTAAAAAGATGCTTCTTGATTTTTTCCTTACAGTGTTAATGTGTTGAACAGTAATTTTGTTGGATATGTAATATCACTATTTAATCATTTACCTGGATGAAGGATTTTGTTATTGAGGCACTGCGATCAATATCAGAGTTGATAACTTACGGTGACCAGCATGATGCTTCCTTCTTTGAGTGAGGCTTTTTTATTGCTTATCGTTTCTTGGTAAATTTATAATGTTCCGAAACTTTTATGTACTTCTGCCTGTTTTCAGGTTTTTCATGGAGAAGCAAATCATGGGAGAATTTGTACGTATTTTGAAGATTAGCAGGACTGCAACTATTTCTCTTCAATTGTTGCAGACAATGAGCATTATAATTCAGAACCTTAAAAGTGAACATGCTATATGTAATTTCCTGAATATAACTTCATAAATGAATTCAATCTTGCCAATGCTGTTCGTGGAGTTGACCATTTTGGGTCTGTTGCAGATTACCTATTCAGTACTGAACATATGAACAAGCTAATAACATATGCATTTGATTTCCGGAATGATGAGTTGTTGTCGTACTATATATCTTTCTTAAGGTTCGTTTTGAATTGTTTGCATTACTTTACTACAAAGTATTATCTTTATATACAGTTTTTTTTTTTGGTATCATCTGCTATAATTTCAGTCATCTGACAACTATATGTTCTCATGGTCTTTATAAGAGCAATTAGTGGAAAGCTGAACAAGAACACAATCTCCCTACTTGTGAAAACTCAAAATGTAAGTTTTTCTTGTTATAAATTTTGTTTTCAATCTTTTCTTAAAAGTATTATTTTTCCCACTTTTAATAATTATGATCCAAATCCTAGGCAAAAGTCGATTGCAACTGCATATGATTTGAGGGAGATGTTAAAACTGCTGTATTTCTAGTTATATAGAGGTGTTACTGTTCGTATATTGGCTAGCGTGCAGTGCACGGGTCATAGAAAGAGAAACATGTCTGTGGTATTCATTTCACAAAGTGTCAATGGCTATTCTAAGAGCAATCATGAAATCGTTAAGAATTGTTTGGAAACACTTCGCCAAACTACTTGCTGACTCTTGGGGAATAATCTTGAAAACAGTTTGATCTATAAGACTATACGGATTGGAGTAAAGCTCCTATGAAGGTGATTGGATTATATTGATATTATTAGGGACATTAACATATATTTACAAGAATCTAGATTTCATTAAAAGCGAGTGTCTAGTGGACCACGAAGTTACAAAAAATGATCTCCAGTTGGTGAATGAACCTGTGAGCTTGTTAGTACAAAAGTATTTAGACTTTAAATACCAAAAAGACACAATGTAAGGCTGTAACTAAAAAAGTGTATAGACTTTAAAGCCAAGAACTATTAGGGATATATCAGTGATTAACTAGCAAGTTTATTCTAGTTGAATGGTTGCAATTAACGAGCTAGGTGTTTTGGGAACTAAGTAGATTTTTTGGAGAGTCTAGGTCTCTTGAGGTGCTTAGAACCTTCCACTTATCCTTTCTTATACCTAGCGTTTTGATTGCCCTGAAGGAATAAGTTTACTGTTTCCATTTAGAAAAAAAGATCTTTGTCTTCATTTATTGTACATATAAGCCCTGTATCAATAAAATCTTTGCCATTTTCACATCATTCATTGATTTAATAAAGACCAATTATCTGAGCATGTAGAACAGTAAGAAGATTGGACTTCCTACTCAATGCATTACGTCTTTAGTTCAATTTGATTATACTTTCTACTAAATCCAAATTACTTGAATAATTATACCCATCAAGTATGCATTTGTTTTCTGCTAGTTAGTAAAATGATTTGTGGTCACTAAATGGAAGAAATTGTTTTTGGAATGAAGTAATGCTTCCATTGCATGCAAACCAACAAGTATATTTCAAACTTTTCTTTTCTTAATCTCGTAGGAAAAGTAGTATTTGTATCATAACTTAAAAAGGAAAAGTCTTTAGCGGCTAGAAAGACCACTAATTTATAGCTAATTGAATTTATACCGCTACACATGGAAGTTGCGATTAAGCAACACATTTATTTGACAAAATCATTTACAATTATAAAGAGAGGATCTGCCTAATTTCCAACAGTTACTCTTTTATTTAGTATAAGTCTATTTAGCAGACATTATTCATAGTAAGTATATGTCTCCTGTTCATAGATTGTTGGGAAATGTGAACTTGTGATTTTGTTCTTACAATGAGATTTTTCCATGTAGGATAAAGTAGTATCTTTTCCAATGTATGTAGAGGCTATACAGTTTGCTTTTCATGAAGAAAATATGATCCGTACTGCAGTTCGGGCTTTGACGCTTAATGTATACCATGGTTAGTTTATCCTTGCCACTATTTTCTTATATATCTCTCTCATTAAGAGTATCATGGTAACTTTTTTTTTTTTTTTTTGAGGGAGAGTATCGTGGTAACTTGATAGGCTTCTAATGTGCTAATTTTGATTTCAGTTGGAGATGATTATGTCAATAGATTCATCACCAGCCCTCCTCATGAAGAATATTTCTCAAATTTAGTGACCTTTTTTAGGAAGCAGTGCATTAACTTGAATGAGTTGGTCTGTGAGACAATGAGGTAAAAAGTTAGAATAACTTTTTCTTTTTTAATTTTAGAAATAAAAATCTTTCATTTCTCTCCCGGAAAGCTTGGTTTCTTATAATTGTTTTTGAACAAGAAACAAAAATTATTATTATAATATTGCATATAAGATGACTATTGCTTTAAACGTCTGTTTGGTTTCTTTGACAGAAGCACTGAGTTCTCAACCTCTACAATTCTTGCTGCTGTAGATGAAATTGAAGACAACCTATACTATATTAGTGATGTTGTTTCTGCAGGGATTCCTGACGTGGGAAGATTAATAACTGATAACATTTTGCGGCACTTGATCTTTCCTTTGCTTCTTCCGTCTCTGAGGATAGAGGCTGTTAATGTATGGCATTTTCTTACTCTCTCCTTTATCCTTTATGGCATTTCTTTTTAAATCATACTATTATCAACATTATGAACGGTCATATTTCAACATTTTCTTTAATCAGAATAGTTTTGGCATTTTGATTATTATTGTTTAGTTGAGAAACATTTTATTGAAAATCCAAAAGGGAGGATAAGACATCCTCTCATTACAAAACTTAAAAAAAAAAAGTAATTACAGTACTTAATGTCTATCTTATCTCTAAAGTAGCCTTAGCTAAAAAACTCCACCTTAAAGCCTTAGAAGAAACCTTGTCTAAAAAAAAAAAACTTGTTTAAAAAACCCTTAGAAGAAACACTTCACAAGCGTTATGATGTCTTATACTTGCTTTATTCACTGGCCGTTTACACTTCTTATTTCTTTATTCTTCTTGTTTCTTTTTTCTTTTTGAAAGGAAAACATATTTCTTAATATTTCTTAATGTAATGAAATATATGAAAGCTAATGGAGATTGCAAAAAAACCTTTCTAATTTGCACAAATTTCACTAAGAGAGTAATTACAAAAGGGTTTGTCTAGTTTGCACCAAGAGGCTGCTGTGTACAAAATGAGGTAAAAAAGGAGTGGACTTAGTTACTCTCCTTGCCATTGGAAGTTCTGTTAGTTCTCTCAATTTAGTTTTGATCAAGTTCAACCATAAATATATGGATTGCGTTTTGAAGGGGTGAGCTGCGAACATAGAATGGAGATTAATTATTATGTTGGTATGAAGAGGGGTATGCCATCCAGAAGCCTGAGTCATAGCATTCCAAAAGAGGAGGCAAAGTGACAGCTCATATGCATGTGGTCAAGGGTCTCATTGGTCTGCTGATCCTTCCAGGGATTATCTTGTCATTCCTTTTTTTTTATTTTTTAGGAAACATAAACCATTTCAGTGATATATGAAATAGATACAAAAGGAAGACCTATCATGGATAATTACAAAAAACATCTCCAATCAGATAATAGTGAGGATAAGCTATAATTACAGGGGGGGGAGTGGTTACTCCAATATATAGCAAGATAAGATGTAGATTCCATGAAAGCATAAATATTTTGAGACTTGTCGGTGAAGATTCTGACGTTTCACTCCAACCAAATGTTCCAAAAGAATGCATATATAAAATTGTGCCATAAGAATTTCTTTTCTTTTTTGAAAGGATGTCCTACCAGAGAAGATTTTATGAGGGTAAGGATGTCACCCGGTCTGGCAAATTGCCACCCAAAAGTTTGCTGGAGAAGATCCCAAAAGGCCGATGCAAAGGAGCAAGTGCTGAATAGGTGAATTTGCGATTCCTGATCTTTTAAACATAAACAGCAGCAGGTTGGAGATAGGGTCATCCAAGGCATTTTCCTCTGTAAAACATCGGCAGGCAGTGTTGATGCAAGCATGGCTTAGCTCCCATATAAAAAACTTGACTTTTTTCGGCATAGGTCCTTTCCATAGATGACTGTAAAGATCGGAGTTAGTGTGGATATCGCGGGAGGCCAACTTTCTTGTGAGAGAGCCTGTGGAAAAGGCTCCTGATTTCTCTAGTGTCCAAGACCATCTATCTTCCTCTTCTGTAAAGGTGAAGGTTGATAGATGGTGGGACATATTGTCCCACTGATTGGGTTCTTCTTCATTAAGGTTTCTTCTCAAATGAAGGTTCCATTTTCCAAAGGATGAGTTCCATAGATCAACAATGTGAGATTCCTTTTTCAACGATAATCGGTATAACAAGGGGTATTTTGACTGGAAGCTCGATGAACCAAGCCAAACATCTTCCCAAAACAAGGTTTTGTTTCCCTTTCCAACTTTAATATCAATATTGTTGTAGATCAAAGGCTGCATTTTATGTATTGCCCTCCATGGGCCTTTAGACGTGCCCAAAGATTTTTTACCCAGTTGAGATTGCTTTGGGAGACACCATATTTGGTAGCAATAAGCTTCCTCCATATAGCATCCTTTTCTTTGTAAAATCTCCAATTCCACTTGGCCAAGAGAGAGATATTCTTGTTGTGAATGTCATAAAAGCCCATATCTTGTTATTCCTTTTTTCCATATCTTGTTATTGATTGGAGCCCCTTCCGTTAGAGGGGTTTCCTTTTTGGGCTTGTTTGTTGGATGCCCTTGTATTCTTTCATTTTTTCCCAATGAAATAAAAAAAACATCTTGTCTACCCCTCTTCTCTCCCTTGTTACCTCTACTCTAGATCTTTGAAATTTCAAAGAAGGTTAAGTGTTCGCGTGTCTGGTTTTAAATGGGAGAGTTTACACCATGGATCATGTTCAAAGACATTCTTCCTATGTTTTGTACCTGCAATGGTGCATTCTTTGCAGGAGGCTTTCTTGATCATTTGTTATGGGATTGAGTTTGCTCACTACTTTGGAGTTGTTGGATGAGATCATTTGGTGTTTGTTGGGCTCGGAATAGAGATAGCAAGGCTGTGTTGGAGGAGATGCCTATGAATCCTCTCTTTAGGAAGGACAAAGTTTTGTGTGGGGTATTTAAAATTGGAAGTAATAATAGAATTTTTAGAGAAGTCAAGAGATAGGTGAGGAAGTTTGGGTGGGGGCTAGGTTTAATGCTTCATTGTGAGCATTGGTTATTCTTACTGAACCTTTTTGTAATTATGAGCCTAGTCTTGTGCTTTAGGATTGGAGACATTTTTTGTAGTTAGGGTTGTTTTTTTTTTCCTTTTCTTTTTTTGGGCTTGCTTTTTGCATGTCCTTGTATATTCTCTCATTTCTCCTCATCAAAGTGCGGTTTCTTACCCAAAAAAGGGTCTTATTGTTGTACTTGAAAAGGCAGCAATTATTAGGGAAGAGAGCAGTAAGAGGGCTTCTTTATTGCATATAATCCATAGTGTTTATCTTGCTCACGAGCACCTCCTTAACTTTCTTGGGAAATTTATCTTTCCAAATGACTCGAAAAATAGTTGGAGAGACTTATAAGAAAAGGATCCTTTGGGTCAAGAGGCCACTTTCAGGAGTCTGATTGGTTCCCAAGCAATGGGTCCTCCGTTTTCTGATCAAAGAAGTTTCTATCCATGATGGTTGTTACAAAATCCTCCAAGCTTTGGAAATTCACTGATGTCCCTTCTGCTTGAACCCCTTTACATCCAGAAAAGGTTCTCTTGAAATGAAAAAGACAAAGATCAAGTCCAGGTCTTTGTTACCAAAAGGATTGGTGTGTGGTTGGATCCTTTCAACTCTTTCAAACCTTGGGGAGTGGGAAAATTTACTAAAAACCAGATGGTTCATTCTTATGGTGGGTGGATTGCAATCAGGAACCTTCTTTTAGATTCTTCTGAAAATCCACAAAAACCATTGTCTTTCTCCTTTGAAGACATTCCAATGCTCATCGGCTTTATCACTTGGTCTCATCATAGTGAATCTCTCAATTCTTTTCGTATCGATTGATTTTACTTCTCTCATGTTCAGGTGCAAAAATTTCAACATCCTCAGTCAGAATGCTTCCCAGGACAATCTCTTATTCACTTCCTGTCATGCTCGAGATAGGTAATTTCAGATATGGTCCTACTGCCTTATGGTTTGAAAATATATGGCTTAGTGACCCCAAAGTCCTGGATCTTTGTGATTAATGATGGATAATCGTTCTTCCCAACTAACAACTTGGATATTCCCTTGCATGCTAGTTAAAGGCCATTAGTGTGAAATTCATATCCTAGAACTAAGATTATTTTTTCAAGTTTTTACGTTGCAAGACCAAGACGCGAAGAATTTTAAAGGATGTTGATAAGTTGGATTCTTTGGAGGAGGTTAGTGTCCTCTACCCTGTGGATTTTGATGTTAGAAAATCCCTGGAGATAACTCTTCATGACCTCACTTGAAAAGAAGCTACATTGTGGAATCATAAATATAGGAAGCTGTGGCTTCTTGATGGCAATGAGAACTCTTTTTATTTCAGAAAGTCTATTCTGTGAGAACTGAGAAGAAAAAGTTTCATATTCAGCTCATAGATTCCAGTGGCAAGTTTCTTAATTTGAATTATCTTTGGCATAGGGTTGGAAAAAGAAACCAAAGGAGCTCTAATTCACGCAGCAATAAGATACCTCTGGTCCTAGTGGATTCTCAGTAGAATTTTTAAAAAAGATTCGGAGCATCTTTATATCAGACTTCATTGAGATGTTCCAAGATATATATATATACACAAGGTTAATGTGAAGGTTAATAAAACCTTTATTTCTTTGATCCCGAGGATCTCTTGCTCCTGTAAAATTTATGAATTCAGGTCTATAAGTTTAACTATGGGAGTAAAAAATCATTGCTGAAGTTATGCAGATAGATTCAAATAGGTATTGTATAGTACTATCTCCAATAGTCAGCTTATATTGCTGGAAGGGAGAACATAAATCCTAGATCCTTTCCTTATTGCCAAGGAAATTGTAGATTAACGGAGATGATCTTCTAAGTTTACATTGAAAAGGGATTCAACAAAGTGGACATAGATTTTCTCGTACTTCATGATCCTTCAATAATAATAAGTGAAGGACCGATATAAGCATAGCTTAACAATTAAGGCTTATTTACTTTACTTTCTCTAAGAGGTCACAAGTTCAAATCTCCACCCCATATGTGTTGTAATATTCTAAAATAAGTGAAGATGGACAACATGCTATGTCGTTATTGTGTCCTATTCTATTCTTGGTAAAGTTATGTTACCATGGATGTGACAATTTGTGGAAGTATATCCCTTCTTCACCACCAATCATTTCCAGGGAGAGCTTAGAGGAAGTGGGCTTTTCCAGTTATTGCTACAATGAATTCTACCAATCTATAATTTATAACCACTTAGTGGGCTGATGCCACTATGTAGTCATGTTTGCAATCAGAAAGCTAACCAAAACTATAGCTTCTGTATCGTGAACTTAGAACTGGCAATCATATCCTTTAATGTCTACTATAATTTCTAGTTCTCCTCTTATTAGAACAAAACCCTCTACCTGGCCGCCCCCATCCATGCCTGCATTCGGGTGAGAGAATCTCTTGGCCTATCTGCATTCATGAGTGGATTGTTCCTTTTCTGACAGATTATAATATCTTTAAGCTAAGTCACATATTTGTACCATTTACGAGAAAACATATCTTTTCTACTTCATAGCATTTTTTTTTATTTGACCATTGGTAGTTTGAACATCCAGGGAATTCAAATTGGAGCTGTCACTTCTCTGTATTTACTTTGTTGCATTTTGCGCATAGTTAAAATAAAAGATCTGGCAAACACCATCTCTGCTGCATTTTTCTGTCCATTGGATGCCTTCTCCCCACACTGTGAAGGTACACTTAATGGAAATATGACTCAATTATGTTGCGAAAATAGAAGCCAGTCATCAGGAGGTGATGATGTTGTGAGGCAGCCGTTGGATGCTGAATCTTTAAGAAAAGAAGTATTGGATTCATCTGCTCGTAAAACTGAGCCAGAAGATGGGACTGTGAAGATTGATTGTTCAGGCTCCCACTTGGAATTAAGGTAACGTTTTATGCCAATTAGAGCTAGCTTAAAGTTCACCTGTCATTTTAGTCATATTCAAACACCCTTTTCAATTATCAAATGCAAAAGAAGTTTCAATGACTGAATTTATGCCTTAAATGATTAATCAAGAGAAAATGATCTTATGGCAATGGCTTCATGAACTCTGCAAAATATGATATCTGAAATCACAATGTTCTGTTTTACTTGCCGAAAGAATTTGGTTGCAAATATTTAGCTTCCAATTTTATTTATTTTCCTGCACTTTTTCTGTTTTAGAGTTGTTCATTTTTTTATTTTTTTTTTCATCACCTCATAGGATGTTTCATCCTCGTGCAATGTTTTGTACGTTTTGTTTTGTTTAGAAAAAATATGCAAGCATTTACACTTGTTTTTAGTTTCTGCATCACAAAGATCGGATCCCATTCACAGACGAGAAATGTGCATGTTGTACTTAATTTCCTTGATTTCTTAGTTATTATCAACGCCTTATTTAGTTTTTTTTTGAACAAGAAACAACTTTTCATGAACAAAATGTGGGTTGCATTCTTAAAAATTGTTGCATTTATTCTTTTCATTAATCAATGAAAAATTTGTTTCTTGTAAAAAAAAAAAAGTTAGGAAATGAACTTCTCATTAAGAGAGGTACTAGTACTGATGGTTTTGACTTTTGATCAGAAAGCTATTCTTTCTTTCATACTCTTATTGTGTATTTCAAAATTTATGAATGCGGAAGCTAATCACTCAAATGGGTTAATTCACACGTTAACCAAGGAGTTTTAACCCATTCATTCTGATATGGTTATGTAAATCTGACTGTTGTTTGCGTTCTTGTCAAGTACCTCTTGAAGATGAGTCCCAATGCCGATATAGTATTAACTATTTCTTTTACTTTCAACATTTCTGATTTGACATAGTACTTCTCACCAAATGAGCGTTAGCTTGCTTCATGTACTTCTTGTCAGGGTTCTTTTAATTATTATTTTTTATTTTTTTAATGAGGATTTGATTTATCTGTTATGTTACTTGTCTTTAGCTATTGTTTTATTCGAGTTAGACTGGTCAGTATGCTAGGCTTCAAGTGGCTGCTATGCCTATTATTATATTTGAAGGCTTGCTCAGTAACTTGGTTTCTTTATAATTTATCTAGGAGCTATTTGTAAATAGTAGCTTTTGACTCTTGATTAAAATTTCTGATTTTATATCATGCGTTTTCTTTCTTTTGTGCATACCATATAGGGTTTCAATCCAAAACTTCCAATTTCTATGTTCTGGAGTGGTTCTTGCAGATGTTAAAAACTCCTAATTCAACCATTGTTCTGATTAAATATATTTGATTTTCTCCTTTCCCTCCATTAGGAGGCAAGCTGACTTTGCATAATCTATATATACCCATACTAAATAAATATTGGTCCAAATGATACTTAATGTGTGTCCGCAATGTGTTCCTAACTATCCCAACATGTATGCTTTAGCAGGAAAGCTTTGCTTTCTCATATTACAACTGGGGATGATGTACAAGTCTTGGGTGCTTTAAGCGTTCTAGCTACACTATTGCAGACTAAAGGTCAGATCCTTATAGATATTCAGTTTCCTTCACTCCATTTTCCTGTTCTTACTTCTTATCATGCATCTCAATTTCTCTGTAGAACTGGATGAGTCAATGCTGGATGCTCTCGGAATCCTTCCTCAAAGAAAACAACATAAGAAATTGTTATTGGTACTCTTCCATGATGATCCTATATTGCAATTTTTGGACTCTGTTTCAATAGATAGCATGTGTTGGTCATTTTTCATGATGTTCTTAACATTATCGAGCATCTCAAATTGACAATATGGTGAAGGAAACTGCCAATCATTAATAATCATCAACATATTATAATTACCGAAGAACTTTTTATGTAAAGGAATCCACCATGAGGCCGTATTTTGTACATAGTTACAAAAGAAATCAATCGAGAGGACTTATCTTCGAACTTTCTCGTGTTCCTCTCCTTCCACAAAAGCCATAAAGTTGATCTGAACGCACAACTAGCAATCACCTTGGCTTTCTCCTTCAGATTCCAAGCTTGTAAACCTTCAAAAAGCCAATCATCCACCTTGAATGCAAAAAGAGATCGCTAGCAGCCCAGCAACAAAGTTCCACACCTTATTGGGGAATTCACAATGGAGAAATATGTGATCGAGGTTCTCACTATCTTTTAGGGAAAGTCTATATCCAGAGGGAGAAAGAGGCCAATTTTTGAACTTTCTTTGGAAATTCTCATCTGTATTCAGGCTGCGATATGCGAAGGACCACAATTTTATTTTTATTTATTTATTTATTATTATTATTATTTTTTATTTTTTTAACTTTGGATTTTTATGCTTAATCAAACTGAGTAAGGTTGTATTAATCTTGGAGGATTTGCCCGAGAGATTTTGGACTAGCGATTTACATTTACTAGAGTACCTCCTGATCCTTCCAGCTTCCTTATAATTTTATCCATGCCCTAACCCAAGTGCACTGCATTGAGCTTCTCAATCAAAGCTACTCAACTTCCCATCTCTGTCAAACAAAGCTCTCCGGATGCCCAGGTTCCATGTTTGGTTGTTATTGTCCCAACAATCATGATTGAATGCATTCCTTTTATGGGAAATCGAGAAAATTTCAGGGAAACTACTTTTTAGGGGCTGTGAATCACACCATATATCTTCCCAAAATCTAATATTTTTCCCACACATGACTTGTAATTTGGCAAATTGCTCAAAAAGAGGATATATTTTAGCAACATACGAGCACAACCTTCTGCCCTTCTTTTTTAGCTCTTCAGATTTCCAACCGAAGTAGGAAACTCCATAAATACTAGCAATGACTTTCCTCCCCAAAGCATTTTCCTCGAGTAAATCGCCACAACCATTTAGTAAGGATGTATTTCGGTGCATTGTAGAGGCCACTCCAAGGCCCCACCATGGCTTGTTGGCAAGGCCATCCAGTCCCATTTGACAAGGTTAGAACCCAGTTTTTATATGCCTTCGCTTCAAATGAAGTCGGATGATCTTCTCCATTGACTTAATCACTGACCTCGGGGCCTTCAAGAGAGAAATAATATATGGGTGAGCTCTTCAAGAGAGAAATAATATATGGGTGAGCTATTAAGAACCGATTGAGCCCAAGTCACTCTCCCTTCTATCCAAAGAAGCATCTCAACACATCCAACTTAGCTCTAAACTTGTCTACCAGAGGATCCCAAAACATTTTCCCTACGGTGATTTCCACCCAAGGGGAAGCCAAGGTAGCTTATCAGCAAGGATTCAACTTGAAACTCAAAACTTATCTACCCAGGCTGCCACATCTTCCATACACATGTTGATCCCAATCATCGGTGTTTTAGCGAGATTCAAAGAGAGGCCCGACCCTGCCATGAACAAATTCAGAATCTCCCACATCTATCAAGACCTGATGCTTCGTTGGGACAAAACACTATTGTATCGTCAACATATTGGAGGATGGAAACTTCAATATTATCTTTACCCACTGTGAGGCCTTTTAGAATTCTTCTTTGCAGGCAATATTGCACCAACTGGCTAAGGGAATCCCCGACCCGACAATGGTGAAGAGAAAAGGAGATAATGGGTCTTTCCATATTTAAATTGATCTCTTGAACTTCAGATTTATATAGCAATTTATTGATTTTTGAGTGCTCCATCCTATCACACTGAACTTGATTTTAACATTGTTCTAAATTTAGTTTGAAATCATTCGCTTCTGAACTTATGATTTATTTTCTTGTAATCATGCGATATTTGAAGATTTGTATCAGTTTATGTTCCATTGCCAGTTGATTTCAGCATTTTGGTCAACTTCGGTAGTTAATTTTAACCCCGTCTGTGGGGATTGAACCCATGACTACATAGTTAACATTTTGGTCATCTTCAATGGACTGTAGTTTAAAAATTTTATTTGTATTTCAAATGCTTGTATGAATGAAGGTTTCAAAATTTTGGATCTGTTAATTTGAACTGTGTTTTATTCTTTTGTGATGCTCTTGTATATGTACTTATGTAGCCCATTCTTGTAACTTTTTTCTACCCAGTGCAGTCTACAGCCGCATTTTCTCATGTTTTCCAAATTTGAGTACCTACTACCTGTTAAGAACCTAAGATTATGCTGTTTTACTTTTGTACAATCTTTTGAACAAACACATTCAGGACAGGATTCAAATTATAACTTATATTCAACAGGAAGCCTTAGTTGGTGAGGATTCAGGTGAAGAACAACTATTTTCTTCAGAAAACACATCAGTGAAAGTTGGCATCGATATTGAACTTGATGGTTACCTATCGAAGCTTAAGGTACTCTTATTGTCTTTCCATGCTTCCGCTAACCTTCTTCCAACTACTCCCCCTCCTAAAGAAGAGAAAAAAGTAAAAGAAGGATGCTAATATTAGGAAAGGATTCCATCTTTCTTTGGTCTCGTATTGTTGACATATATTACATCATGGAAATGTACTACTGGAAGGCTTTAAAGGCTGCTTGGATAATATCTTAGTTGCTTTTCTGGAGTTAGGTTATTTATTATGGCATCTTACTTTGAGGACAAAAGGATGTAATCTTACCCCGCTATATTACCACTATTTGATGCCTCTTTAATATTATGCTGCTTGATTCTCATTTGATCATTTGCTGACTGATTCCTGACCTACTCTCTATCTATCAGGATTATGGCATTTCATATTTTATTAAAGTAGGTGCAAGCCCTCGTGTCCATAGGTTTGAGGTACTTCTCTCTATCTAATAGACATGAATTTCACTTGGATCAGAAACACTGTTCAACATATATGTGTATTAGTGTTACAAAGGTCTAATGATAAAAATATCTTTAGCTGAAGCAAAGACCAGCCCAAAAAACAGATTATTAAAGCTACCGTTCATCATAAATGATTCCATTGTTGCATGAATCAAGAAGATGGTCATGGCTCCTGAAATGTTATCGTTTTATTCACATAACAGTGAGCAAGATCTTTTATGAACACGAGTAACTTAATCCATCTTTATTGGCCATGTTTTAGGTGCTAGATGCATTGGTCAGTCTCTTTTGTCGTTCAAATATATCTGCAGAAATATTGTGGGATGGTGGGTGGCTTCTGCGGCAGTTGTTACCTTATAGTGAGGCAGAGTTTAACAGCCATCATCTAAAATTGCTGAAAGTAAGTTATATAAGGATGAGTTATGAGAAAATACATTCTCTCTCTGTTATTGATTCTTTGAAGGAAATACATCATGATTATTACTTGTATCTGTAAAAGAAAAAGGTTTAACCTCATTTTTTCTGATCTTCTTCTCTTTGAAATTTAATAGAATTCGTACAAGTACTGCGCTACTGAGCTGCTACAGGAAGCTAGAGGGATTTGGTCTGATTTCCTCATAATACTTCTTTATGACGAGTGGAAAAAGTGCAAAAGAGGTATTTAATATCATCTGTTGAATGATAAGTGTAATAAGAGTTTTCTGGGTGCTGAACCACTGAACTTTCCGTAGCAATTGAAGCCCCATCACCAAGGAAAGAACCAAAGTGCATGCTCTTGCACTCTGCAAAGGCTTCTGTCGTAGGTAAGAATAATGACTAATCATAAGATTCATAGTTTGTGATTACCTTAGCTCTTGGAATTTTAGGTCTTATTATTGTCAGTTGTAGGGTGGTTAGTTTAATGTATGGTGAGGCGGGATGCTACTGCCCTAAGAATTTAATTTAACTTCTTCTTCATGCTGATACAGACACGGTTCCACCTGAATCATCATTTGCTGCTGGTCAAAAAATGTCTGAGTTGGTGAAGGTATCTCTCTCTCCCCCTTTCACTCTCGCCAGCAAAATATGTAACAAATTACAAGGGAAAAAAGGACAATAGTCCTATTTATTGGAATAAAAAAAATACAATTTTATACAATAGATTGCCATAAATTTTGGAAAGGAATCTTTAAACATACAAGTTATTGATGCCTGACCAAAAGGCAAATTTAAGGCAATTGCATAGAAGGGAGTATAAGATTTTAATATTTAAAGGGCTATATCAAGGCATCATGCTTTGTTTTGGGAAGATTCTCTTGGGCGGGGGTTATCTCTACTCTGAGCCCTCAGGTTGTTTGTTCGCCCCTTCTTTTTGTCTATAATACTTCTTCTGTTTCTTATCCCAAGCCAAAAAACAAAAAAAAAAAAAAAAAAAAAACAAAGAGGCATCATGCTTTGTATTACACTCAATTTCAAAATTCTGTGAGAATACCCCAAAATATCTTCTGAACTCATTCAATCAACTTGCAGAAAGAAATTGGAACGTCTAAACCATTCTAATCATTTGAGAATGTAAAATGAGACTCAACGATGGTCAATACAAGCCAAGGAAATGGTCAACCTAGGAATTCTTCCCAAATTCTAATGAACTTTTGACTTCTCACTGAAATTCTTGATACGAAGGGAAACCTCAGCACTTGAATTTCTGCTGCGTAATTGTTTGGTCACCATCAACTACTTTCCAGTTGGAGAGTGAAAAGATTTGGGATATGATCGCTTTTTTCTTTTTTTTTTTTTTTGCCTTTTTCCTCTGTGATTTGCTAATTTGTAACAATTTATTGCCCTCTTTCCATTCAAGCTTCTTTTAACAATATATTGCCCCTCTTTCCATTCAAGGTATTTGTTCTTCTACACCAACTTCAGTCATTTTCCCTTGGCAAGGCTTTGTCAGAACAGCCCGGTATTGACCCTCCCTCAGAAATTTCTGAATCTTCCCGTGCAAAGGTTGCTGGACTAGATGCTTCAGGACCTAAAGCGGGTGCTGATTTGAGACTTGGTTAGTTTTAACTTAGAATTGCTTACTTTAGGTTCTACCATATTTTTTTAATTCAATCACGTAGGCTGCAGTGAGTTTGTGAATAACCACCGTAGTTGTTGCTATGTAGATGGTGCTGTGCCTTGTAGAATTGCATTCGAGAGGGGCAAAGAGCGCCATTTTTACTTTCTTGGAATTTCTATGGGAACTTCAGGATGGATAATTCTTGCTGAAGAACTGCCCTCAAAACTGAATTGTGGAATTATTCGAGTTGCTGCACCTCTTGCTGGATCAAATGTAAGAGTGCATTCACATGAAACCATTTGACGGCAAACAGTAGCCTAAATATGTCTTGTAAATCACAATGATCCCCTCATTACTGGTGTTTTTCAGTATAGGTCATGGCAAGTCTTACTTATATGGTCGAAATTGAATAAATATGTAAAGAATTTCCAGTTTCTCATTCCTCATTTTTGTCGAAAAATTGATGCTTGGCCAATCTTGAATTTATACTTGCTTGGATGATCGTGAATTCTCCAGTTATAACACGTTTTTTTGGTTCCTATCAGCCTAGAATCGATGAAAAGCATTCAAGGTGGCTGCACTTGAGGATTCGTCCATCAACATTACCCTTTCTGGATCCTGCTAAACATGGTACCCCGTTAAAGTTAAAGACAAAACCTTTTGTGGATGGGAGATGGATCCTAGCATTCCAGGACGAGGATACTTGCAAATCTGCTTTGTCTATGGTTCTGGAGGAGATTAATCTGCAAAGCAAGGAGGTAGAGAGAAGACTGAAACCGTTGGTCGACCTCGAAAGAGCTGTAGATTCTTCAGACGCATCTTTATGTTCTGCTAAGACACTGACTTCTAATACAACTCCTAATCTATTGTGAGTATCAATGTATCAATTTTCATATATGATTTTTTCCCCAATAATATAGAATTGGTTAATCACGGGTGATGTATTATTTATGTAACCACCCTTCTGTATATGTTCAGCCCCTACCTCAGAAATGCGAAGCAAAGAGAAGTAGTTTTAGCGTCTGAGAATTTGTATCATTCTTTGTATAGTATTTGTTGATTTATCAACAGGTTTTTGCCCTTCATTCTTTTGTTGATCTAACCATCGGCTTGTGCTCTCTCCCTCTTTGTAAGAAATAAACATTAGTGTATAATTGATCGAGAAGTTTAATGGTGGTGTTAATTTTCCTAAGCTTGTCTACACTTTTAATTGAATTGTGATAGGTTTGACCATTTCATTGTCTTTAAATGACATGGTTACAAGTACTGCATATTCCTTTTTATAAATGTGATAATAATCTTCAATGAAGGTACATTGTGAGGTCTCCAGTAATATAATATGCAGGTGAATAGGTGATTATTAGCACACTCTTGGTAGAATTTAATCCTATTAATCAATGTTCTTTAGTTTTGGCTTTATGTTCTTTACGTGTCAAGTTAAATGATGAAGCAAGAAAAGAAATTAAGAGGTGGAGAAAGAGTATCACAAATTTTAAAATAAGAAATCAACAGTCATAAAACCACGAGTGAAAG
This sequence comes from Luffa aegyptiaca, assembly GCA_017139565.1. Lineage (NCBI taxonomy): Eukaryota > Viridiplantae > Streptophyta > Magnoliopsida > Cucurbitales > Cucurbitaceae > Luffa > Luffa aegyptiaca. The sequence continues at coordinate 41,142,623 of CM029402.1, read as the reverse complement.
TGATTAAAATTTACTAGCATTATCTACCTATTCTTTACTGTTTTAGGTCACTTGCAGTTCTACCATCCTCACTAAACCATTTGCAGTTCTACCATTATCCATCTTCACTTGATCATGATGTCCTCTAGTGAAAGATATAAACAAACTCTTATTTGGGAGTATGTATATAGAAGCTTCGCTGTCTAATATCCAATCTGATGAGTGGTTACCACATATTGTGTTACTTAATCACTCTCAATACAAAATGGGACATCATGCGTTACATTTGCCTCTTGTTTTCTTGTTTTCTTCTATGATCTCTTCTAATTTTTTACACTGACTTTTGAAGCGACTTTTCTTATGGCAATAAAAATATTCTACTTCATTTCTATTTCTCCATTTTTTTCTTACTGCTACTTGGTTTATTCTCCTCGTAAACTTTATCATTACCCTTGGTCATAACCAAATTTGGCCCTACTGTAGACTCTTTATTACTATCATGCCTTCAAATTTCCTCGACTATAGTTAAATCACAAACTTCTGAAAATTTCTAAGTATTGTTTCTAGTCGAATTAGACACTATTGTCTTCACTGTTCCCTAACTATCAAGTAAAAATGTTAACAACTTAATAACATTGACTTTATCAGTAAATTTTATCTTAATTGATTAATCAAAGTGGTAACCTCATTTATGTAAGAATTTACAGAAGGTTCTTCAAACATTTGCTTATTGAAAAACTCCTTAACTAGGTAGACCTCATTATTAGCAGAGGGTGTTTTCATACCTGTCGCTTCCATCAATTTAATTGCAATTGTCTCATTAGCCACTAGGTTAGCCATGTCCATTGACACAACACATCCTTATGGTTGCAACTGCCTCTTCATCTAGAGCTTCCCAATCTTCATCTGGCATCCCTTTTGGTTTCTCCTTTACCTGCATCTTCCAATATCCAATTTTTTTTCCATCAAACTTCATGACCCCCTCAAAACTTTTTGGCTCTACAAATTCCATGACTCCTGAACCAAAAGTTTTGATACCACTTGTTGGGAGAAATTTGCGGAATAACGCAAATAATAATATTATGAAAAAATTCGCAATACTATAATTATATCTCCTCTTCCATAGGTTAAACCAAACAAGTCAATAATAGTCACAAAAATAATAAAAGACATTTGGCTAAGAAGCACAGATATGACACGACACGGACACGGTGACACGTCATTTTTTTAAAATCTAGGATACGGACACAACATGGACATGTTTGGTAAAATATGCATATTTTAAAATATATATCATTTTTATACAAGAAGGAAATTCAAAATCAATAAGTTTATGCATTCGTATGCTTAAAAAATGAATTTAATGTATTTCACTCTTAGAATTTATTATTCTTTGTCATTTAGTATTGTCTATTTAGTATACTAAACAAATGTTTGATATGAACCTATATTGACTTTGTACAACGAGTGTTTGCTACATATCAATTGTACTTAAAAAGTGTCCGATATGTGTGTCAAACAAGTGTCAGAGTGTCCAAGTGTCCAATACGTGTCGAACACTACACACTAGTCAAACTAAAGTGTCCGTGCTTCTTAGACACCTGGAAAGGAGTACGACAACCAAAGCTACATTGGTTCGCCCCAAATTCGAGACTACGCCCAATCTTCTACAACGGTAGGTTCTACTATGATTCTAGAGATTACATGAAGCCCTCAAAATAACACATAAACTAACCATCAATAGTCCAATAATAGCTATTGATTTTCAAGTATCACAATGCAATAGCTTGGGATAAACAACGAATAAACACCCTCAATTGACAAGAGAAACACTCTTTTCTCTCTCAAAACAAACACTCATTACTACACACCATTCTAAAAAATAGACATAGTATTTTCACTAAAATTGCAAACACATTCTCGGCAAAAGGCACTCACGAATAAGAGACCCTATAGCCGCAAAACCAACATATATAAGTTTTTTTTTTTTTTTTTTTTTTTTTTTTTTTTTTTTTTTTTATGAGAAAATAGATTTCATTAAAGCTAGGCAAAAAAAGATACACCAACCTCCATAAAGAGGATGACAAACTTGTGGGTAACGCCCCGATCCAAAAAACAAACTCCTCTTCCTCGTTGGAAGGGGCTTCCAAAAAAGAATGAGGGAAACTGAATGTTGCGATTCGCACAAGCTCGTTGGCTATGGCGCTACAAGAATGGGGGCAATAAGAGAAAAAGATCTCTTCTTCAGCTTGCTTAATCTACTTCTTCAAGGAGGAAAGTGATTTTCGATTAGTTTTCTTCCTCATTGTTCAGAAGCTTCACAACACCAGAGGTGTCCGATTCAACCCAAATTAAGGGAATTGAAAGATCTGGTTTGGACGCTCTGATTGAAGGTAAATATTTTAGCCCTTTGACTATGGCTTTCATCTTGAGAAATTTGACGGACCAGCTCCTGTTGATCCTTTTGTGGCCCGCATTGTAGATTCGGAAGAGTCACGCATTATCCGGTCCTGCCCTCCCCTCTTCTTCGACTCGTTCTAAGAGGCATCCACATTCAGCTTCCAAGTGCCACACAAGGGAGGAGACCACTTTGCTTGACTCATTGGACTCTTCAACCTTGAGGGGGAAACCTTATCTTCTGATCTCAGGTTCTCTTTTCGCTTTGAAGTTTTAATTGGAATTTTACTTTTGATGACGGTCAAAATTTGATTCTGGTTTGGCTTGTTGTGATTGTGTAAAATTCTATTTCTGTGGTCCCATAAGTCCCAAAATATGATCACGACAGTCTCTAAATCCTCTGCATTCAAGTTTTGGAGGCACCACTTCCAGTAATCTGTTGGCTTCCCCCCGACCCTGATCAAACCAAAGAGATTTTTCTGTTAGGGGAATAAACATTTGCCAAGTGCATTTGGCTATCTTACAATTCCATAGGAAATGGGTTGTCGTCTCTTCTTTCTTCCTACAAAACAAACAACAAGGGTTCATATCGATGCCTTTTTTTTTCTAATATTAGATTGAGTAGGGAGAGCATTGTGGATAAATCTCCACATACAGATCTTAGCCCTTGGGATAGCTTTGATTTTCCAAAACTTTCTCCAAAAAGGTTTTGCTTCATTAGTAGAGGAAGAAGAAGTCTTGGAGCTGTTATGAATTTGAGAGGCTAAGTGATACGCGAATTTGACTAAGAATGTTCCTTTGGGATCAAAATTCTAGATTATCTCATCTTTTCTCTCTAGACCTCTTGTGGGAATGTTGAGAATAACTGAGGCATCTGAAGGCGTGAAGCTATCTACGATCACATCCTCCCTCCAATTACCATATTCGTCCAATATATTGGCAACAAATCTTCCTTTATGATTATCTCTCACCAAGATAGGGAAACGACTCCCTTGGTTAGCTATTCATGGATTTTGACCTATCTTAACATGGTGTCCATTACCTACCCTCCATCTGTAGCCTTCCTTGAAAATTTCTCGACCCCAAATGATGTTTCTCTAGGTTAAAGAAGGGTTGTTTCCCAACGGGGCGTTTAGGAACTCCCTCCCCTTGAAATACCTTCCTCTAAGTGTTTTTGATAATAGGGAGGTAGGCTTTTTTATGATTCGTCAACTCAGCTTAGCAAGCATAGCTTGGTTGAACAATTTGATGTCTCTAAAACCCAGCTCTCCTCTATCCTTGCTTGAACATAGTTTGCTCCATCTAATCTAATGGGCTCTATCCTTTGAGTTGGAAGTGCCCCACCATAATTTAGCACATAATTTGCTAATCTCTTTGCATATGTAGTTTGACAACTTGAAGCAATTCCTGGTATAGGTAATTGGGATGACCTGAACTATAGCCTTTATCAGAACTTCTTTTCCCCTTGCAGAGAAAAGCTTTTCTTTCCTTCTGTTTGGTTTTATGCCCTAAAACTCGTAGATAGTAAAGGTAACATTTGACCGATTATTAATAAAATTTTATTGATGTATTTTTCAATAAAGTGTTATTGTTTATATTATGTTTATCTTGCCTAAATAACCCTAATCCGATAAACTAACATCCTAGGCTGTAAAAACTTGATGTGAAATTTTCCTACCGCAAGCGCACGAGTCAAGTAATAATAAAGTGATTTTGCAATCAAGTGTCGTCCTCTGGATTGGATTTTTAAGTTAAATTAACTACCATGAATATTCTTGCTCAATTTTATTTAGGGACCAAAAGGTAGTGAGTTTTGGAAACAAAGAATATGCAAATTAAAGATGTGAAATTCAATTGAGAGAATACTTAGGAAATTGATTTCGTCAATTTAATCTAGGATTGATTTTAGGGAATGAATTATAACGCACAATGGTTTTATGAGTCTAAGAACCTTTAATCACAACTACCTCTCCCGAGTATAATTGATTCTCATGCAAATTAACTAACTTGATATCCCTATCTAAGTTCTTTGATATGCAAGACATTTAGTTCTTTTTGACCAATTCTAAAGTCACTCTAAATCCCGTCAAGATTTTAGAAATTCTACTTTAGTCATGCAATCTTAATTAAGTCTACGCTAAATCCCCTCTCCCGAGCAAGACTCAACACTTGGATCATTCAACTAATGACCAATTAATTGAAAGCATTAAATTAAGAATGCAAACATAAAACAATTGCACAATTCAACCCATAAATCAATCCATAAACTAAAAAGACTACATCAATCCCTAAGTAACAAACTTAGCTACTCATACATGGCGTTACAAGATAAACTAAGCATGAAAAAGCCATTAAAAACTAACTAAAGTAAGAGGGAAAGAAGATTAAACACTAGGTGGCCGAGACCGCACGTCCCCGTCACGATCTCCACGAACAAAGTCTTCAATCCCGCTCTCCACCACTTACTTCAGCTTCCAAAGAGGGTTTTTCCCTCTGTTGTCGGCTCAAAATCTCCCAAAAGAAGTCCTCCAAAAAACCCTAATCGCAAAATATAAATAGGGAAAATTTTGGTCGCAGCGTCGCGACACTATAGAGGCAGCGTCACGACGCTATAGAGGCAGCGTCGCGATACCGTGATTCTGGAAAATTCGCCGAGAGCGTCGCGACGCTATGAGTTTTTTTTTTTTAGAATGAAAACTCCAAATATAGAATGTCAGCGTCGAAACGCCCAAAGAGCAACGTCTCGACGCTGGTATGCGGATGAGCCTATCTTCAATCTTCCAACTTTGATTCTTTTTTTATACTTCGACTTCTTTTTGCATCCCGAACATCCAATTGGCTCAAAACTATATTTCCTACAAATACAACACATAAATGCATAATTTTGGCCAATAAATTATAAAAGACTAGCTAAATTAATTAGGGAAAACTAGCTAGCTATGCTTGCTATCAGTTATATGAGTCTTGAACTGTATGTGGGGACATACGGGGATCACTGTTCAAGATACAGCCTAAAGGGTCTATAGTATAAGGATAAGGTTGGGTACGTTATCCTGGTGACACTATGGATACAGTCCACTTTGTATTTGATACACACGCAATGATACAACGCGTTCGTGTAGGGGACATGCAAGTGGAAGTATCCTATGTAATGAGTTTGCATAAGACCGGACCGCAAAATAGTAACTGTTAGTTGTAACACCGTTGACTAGTTAGGTTTCTATTTCACTAGGATGACCTAGGCCACTTAGTCTCAATCCTGAGTGAGTTATAAACTCTTGTTTACGAGAGATTGTCTTTTGATTTGTATGTGGGCGAGAGTGGCTAGTATGTCGACCCAATAAGCCTACCATTTTGGGGACAAGACCGAGTGGGGAGCTGGGAACACATAATCACACAAGATGAAATTCACTCATTCTTGACTTTAGGGTAAGTAGATGAGTGTTCTCTTAAGTGGTGTCTCTGGGTCTTGAATAAAGGGCTCTACCCTCTCATTGGCCTAAGAGGGGTTTTTGTTTATTGGTAGGACCATAAATAGGTTGTTCATTACAGGAGCATTGGTACTTAAGGATGTAGAGGTAACCTAGGGGTAAATCAATAATTTGACTCAGTTGGTGTTATGAACACTTATGAAGGACTAACTTGCAGTTATTGGTCTATATTCGTGGACACAGAAATATATCTGTAGTGAGAAGAGTGCAACTGTGGGTCTAAAGTGGAGTGTACCCACAGTTAACGAATATTGATTAACTTTGTGAATGAGTTTAGCCAATTAATCTCATATTGTTGGAGCTTTTGATATGTAGGTCCATTAGGTCCCACTGGTAGCTCATAAAGGGTATTGAGGTAATTAAAGTAATTTGAAATGTTCAAATTTACTAAGGGAAATAATATAATGTATGGAGATATATTATATTATAAAATTTATATTTTAATTGAACTTTATAATATAAATTTATTTTGTACATTAAAACTATAGGTTATATGAGAGAAATATAACTGAATATGACTCAGTTATGGATTGAATTAAATATATGATATTTAATTTGGTAATTAATTAGTTAGTGAATGAATGAATGAATTTAATTTAATTTAATTAAATTTGATTTAATTAAATGAATTAAATTAAAACTATAGGTTATGTGGGAGATGTTCATTTAAATATGATTTAAATCAAACTGTTAATTAAATATTGATTTAATTAATTAATTAATTATTAATATTTAAAAAAATTAATTAATTAATTAATATTTTTTTAATTAATTTATTTATTTAAATTAAATTTTTATCATAACTGATGGATCAGTTATTGGCAACACGTGGAAGCTTAGTCTTCCCTCTCCCTAACTAAACGAGTCGTGCGCCTAGTTACCTGCAGTTTTGGCTTCTCCCTCCTGTTTAGGCGTGTGAGATACTGGTAGTGATCATCGACCATTTTTGTAATCTCAGGAAAAAATTCTTCCATCTCTCAGAACTATCCATAAAGAAAAACCAATCTTAGATTTTCCCTATCAAAGGATCCCACCATCCTCCTATCTCAGAACCTGGGAGAATACCGGTGGAATACAGTGGTGGTGTACCTTTTTGTTTGACAAGATCGTGGTGAGTTACTGGAATTTGTAGAAGAGAACGTGATCCCAAGGAGTTGGTGAACCGATCAAGTCGTCAACGAGAGTAAGTCTTCTCATACTTTTTCTCTATAAAAGGCATGATTAAAATAGGGGTTTAATTATGTTTTAAGCATGTTGTAGCCTCTATTTTATAGTAGACATAGACGTATGTTTGCTGTAAATTAAATTACCAACGTACTGGTATTTTGGTTGTTAATTAAACTGTGTTTGGTCCTCTGAAATCTTCTGCTGCTTGGGGCTTTAATCCCTACATTCCAGACCCTATCTTTAATTCTCCTAAAGACCACACTCTTGTTCTTTCCATTTTGGGAGGGCATCCCATGGTAGTAGCCTAGTTCCTTAGTGATAGGAATTTTAAGGATTTTTCTGAGCTTCTGAGCTTGATGTTTGATAGCATGCAAAAATGCTATCTTTTTACTCATAAATTTGAGCTATTTTAATGCTTAATTCGATACATAATTGTATAAAATTGCTTATTTAAGAGTTTTTAGTCCCAAAGGAGCATTTGGTGATATTATGGAGAAATTAAAATTAATCGGGCCCAATTTGAAGATTAAAAGGTTGGGCATTCATGTGGAAAGATCCAAGGCCGAGAGAGGATTTGATCCAACCTAGAATTTGGCCTCAATTTGCAGTTTTTCAGCCAACTCGAGGCCTAACGTCGAGACGTTAAGCCCATAGCGTCAAGACACTTACAAACTTGGCACCCACGCAATTTATGCCTAGCGTCGAGACGCTAGGCTTATAACGTCTTTACGTTAGGGCTACTGGAGGCCTATATATAGTGTGTTTCTCTTCGGCATTGACATCAAAGAAGGTTTGGAGGCAAGAATGAAAGCCTTTTAGACAGTTTAGGATTAGAGTGAGTGAGTGGGTACTCTTGGGGAGTGATTGGAGACTTGTTCGGGATCCAATCGAGTTTTAGATTGTGAAGAATCAAGGGCGCAAGCAAGGGATTCGTCATTGGTTTAGTCATTTTCCCTGTTATTGTTCATTTGCTGGTTTTATGTTGAGAATGCTAGAATTATACTATCATATCGTGACAATGCGTAACTAAATTCCCAACATTTGGGTCTTGAATAAAGAAATGTGATTATTCTATTACTCTGATTGTCTAATTATTGTCTAATGCACTGGTTATTTGTATAAATGTTCTTAATGCCTTATAAATTCTGACCAAATTTATATTGATCTGTTTCTTGGTGGAAACTCGATGGAGAGAAGCTGAGAGTAAACATAATTCATACAACTAGGCTTAACTGCTCGTAGTGACAGCGAGAGTAGTTGGTTAGACTTAGAGATCTATAATGAATAAGGACTTAATTAATTAGCTTGATTAATAGCGCTAAGGACACTTAGGTTGTTAGTTAAAGCTAGTTATAATTAGGGGAAACCAACAGGAGATCCTATGTATGCAAGAAGGATCTAGATTTATAATCAGATCAAACCCATAATTAGCAATCAAGATAAATAAATAAGGTTAAAATACACATCTGGTCCCTGAACTTTCATAGTTGTGCCAAATAGGTCCTTGAACTTTCAATTTTGTGTCAAATTGGTCTCTACCGTTAACTTTGTCTAACTCCGTTAGTTAAACGCTTATGTGGCATTGTTGACACTGCATATGTACCAATTATATGTTGGCAAATAAAAATAGTCACATTAGATAAATTCAGGGCTGGTCTAAAATATTCGAGTGACCAATTTGACACAAAATTGAAAGTTCAAGGACTTATTTGACACAACTATGAAAGTTTAGAGACCAAATGTGTTTTTAACCAATAAATAATTATATTTTGGAATTCAAGACCCAACCTCTCTATTGTGTTTGACTTGACTTCGCTCGCACGTTGTTGCTTGTTCAATTTTGTTATGTTGCTTTGTTTAATTTCAGTCTGCAACTCCGTCTTTTTACACGAATGCTACCCCTAGATAATTCATGTCTTAAATTACCCGTGCGCTTTGCGGTCATCAATGCTCCCCAATGTTCCTACTGACCATAAAAGAAGATTTGGAGAGGTTGATTGTTTGGCCAGTCGCTTCTTCATAGATCTTGAAAATCTTATTAATCGTTTCACAATCTCTCTCGTTGGCCTTGCAAAAAATGAGGCTATCATCTCAAAAAAAAAAAAAAAAAATGAATGAGACAGTAAGGGACACCTGTTGTTGATTTTTAAACCACAAAAATTGTTAAGAGATTCCTCTCTAACATGCAAAGCAGATAAACCTTCTGCGCATAAAAGAAAAATGTAAAGGGTAAGGGGTCTCCCTGTCTTAAGTCGCGCTTCGGAAGAAAGCCTTCTTGAGGGGCTCCGTTGATCAAAACGGAGTAATGGACGAATTCTATGCAATGAAGGACTTTGTTGATCCATCCCTCCTCGAACCCCAACTTCTCCATCGTTTTCCAAATGAAAACTCAATCCACTCCGTCGTATGTCTTGCTCATGTCCAACTTTGCCCCAATGAATCCTTCCTTCCCTTTGTTCCAACTGTTTAAAGCATGAATGCACTCAAAGGCCTCAAATCACATTGTCTAAAATCATTCTTTAAGGTACAAAAGCCACTTGATTTCAGGAGATAATATCTTTTAGAACCCTCTTCATTCTGTTAGCCAAGGATTTGGCCACTATTTGTATACAACGTTGCAAAGGCTAATTGACCTAAAGCTAGACATAGAAGTTGGGTTCATGACTTTAGGAATAAGCGCTATGACTGTGTTATTGATTTCACTCATGCTTTTCCCTTCTTTTAAAATCTACATACATATCCAGTCGTGTCATCCTCGAAAATATCTGAATATCTTTGATAGAACATAGCATGGACTCCATCAGGACCCGGAACTTTTGTAAGATTCGTCATGTTCTTAAGCGCTTCTTCAATCTCTGATCTAGTGAAAGGTCTGGATAGAACACTGTTTTGGACGTTCGATACCTTTTTATAGTGACCCCCTTCAAGAACTTTTGAATGTTGTTTTCGTTAGGGAGGGAAGAGTTGAAGAGGTTTTTGAAAAATTTTATTTTATTTTTTAGTTCAATTTTGAAAATTTTTGTTGATGCCTACATATATAAGTATTATTGTGTGTATTATATTGGTCAAGTGTTGTATTTTGGCTCCAATTCTTAACACCTAGGGTCCTAACAACAATCTCATTTCTCAATCCGATAGGACATGAATTGGATCCGAAATAAAGTCGTATCGAATACCATCTTTTCTGGTGGATCAAAAATCATTGTTAGCCCTCGACGGAAGCACCAAACTCATCCCATGACATTTGGAAAAGCCTCAAGATTAATTAATCCAGTAGATGTAATCCCCCCTACCAGACGACGTCGGAGATTCGACGAAGCCTTCTCTATGCCCAACTCGTTTGCGCTAATTTCTAAAGCTTCTTTTCGGGAGAGCTTCAGCGTGTGAAGTTTGTCAATAACATCCATGATTGTGCAACCTTCAATCAAAGTGAAGGACAAAAGACTGGCATAAAAATGTTAGAGCAAAACTCCTCGGAAAAAACCATACAAGAGATTTACATATATTTTGCAAAAAGGGAAAAAAAAAGCTATACTAACATTATGCCATGCTATATACTTATATCAACTTTCGGTTTAATTACTATTTTGGTCCCTATACTTTTGACTTTTGTTCATTTTGGTCCTCGAGCTTTGATTCATTTTGAACCTTATACTTTCAAATTGTTCATTTTCATCCATGTACTTTTAAAAAAATTATCAATTTGATCCTTTCATTTTCAATTTTTTCAATCATAATTTTAGCATGACAATTCACCTTACTAAATTTCTTAAAATGTAGTCATAAATTTGATTAACGGTTTCCATTGTGTATAAAATTTTCGCTCAAAATTTACAAATAGGCACTAAATTTTGGTTACTTTTTAAAAGTACAGTAGCCAAATTGAACATTTTGAAAGTTCAAGAATCAAAATGAACCAAAACCGAAAGTACAGGGACCAAAATGAACCAAAGCGAGAAGTACAAGGACCAAAATAGTATTTAAGCTTATAAGGATGGATCATAATTTTACCATGGTTTATTTTAATTTTGTAATTAATATTGCTTAATCAAAAAATAGATTTAAAATTAATTTATATTAAGGTGAAATTGCATGGTTTAGTTTCTTAATTTTAAAATTCGTATCTAATATGCAAACTTTTAATTTTGTGTCTAATAAATGCTAATAAGTCATTGAATTTTAAAAATGTCTAGGAGACTCATATACTTTGGAAAGTTAAATAAATGTTTTGATTAAAAAAAAATTGGAACTCGCCTTCCAACCACCTCAGCGCCACGTGGACGTCTTAAATTGCATACATGGTATGTGAGTTGGCGGAAAATTTCTAGTACTACGGTAGTACCTACTCCCTTCATTCAGCATTTGTCACGTCATTTAATGAACATTTAATGATAACAATTCTTAAATACTTTTTGCATGACAAACAATGAAGAGAGATAGTATGGAATTTTCCATACTACTGTAGTACTAGAAATTTTCCCGTGAGCTGGGTGTTTGGCAAAAATTACCCTAAATTTGTCCATACTTTTCTCTCCTACCCCATATTTGTAATTTTTTTTTTATTTACCTTATTAAAATTATTTTTTCAAAACTACTCTAATTTTTTCTTTCTTTTTTTAAACTATACTATTCATGAAATTTACTCTAATACACATGACTTATTTTTTTTATTGTTTAACATTTATGATCTTGAATGCTCAATATATATGTCAAATGGAGCATAGCTCAATGGTAATTGATGTATACCACCAAGAGGTCTAAGATTTGAATTTTCCACCTCATATATTGTTGAACTAAAAAGAGAGAATGCTGAATATATATAAGAGTTTTTTTAATTAATCTTTTAATTTCTTTCGTTCTTTCCTCACTAATGAACATGAATGATTTTTTTTTTTCTCAATTTCATGTAAATTTTAATGGATAATAAAATATGTTTATTAATTCTTGACTCAAATTTTAATAATAATAACTAATTTTAGAAGTTATTAAAATTTGAGGTACTGACATAAAAAAATTCTAAATTTTAAAGATGAAATTAATAATAGAAACAAACTTAAACACTTTAATATATTTTTTTTCTAACTATAAAGTTACAACTATTAGAAAAATGACAAATTAAATTTTACGAACTAAAATTATGATCCAACAAAAAAATCCGTTTAGTTTAAAAAATCTGAACTTGCTTGTGTCAAAGATTAGCCAAGTCCAAAGAAAGAAAAGTAAATTCCAAATCTCTAAATAATTGAATGAAGGAGAGGACAAATTAAAAATAAAGTCTCAAAGTAATTATTCTCTTTTCTTTTTCTACTAGTCTTTATTAATATTCAACTTGTTCCTTCAATAATTCCATTTTCCATATATTCGAATTTCAAAGCATGGGAGTTTTTTTTTTTTTCTTTTTTCTCCCTCTTTTGAATAAATTACAGAAGCTTCTTCTTGTCATATTTGGAAAATGTAGACAAGTGCTCCAAAAGAGCTGTTTTAAGTTTTCAAAAAAAAAAAAAAAAAATGTTTTAATTCTTCCAATTAATAATACTTGCTATTATATCTTTTAAGGGTGATAAAAATTTTGTAACATTTGGTCAAATAATTGGGTCATTTTCCATCCTAAAAAAAAAAGAAAAAATACATTTTTGGTCCCTGAGGTTTGGGTTAGGTTACATTTTGGTCCCTCCGTCCAATTTTCAGTTAAACCCTCACGGAATGCTGACGTGACACATATTTTTTATTAAAAAAATATTTTATGATCTTTTAATATAAAAATATATTATTTTTTAATATTTTTAATTCCTCCCCTTCTTCAACCCAACCCTTCATCTTCTTCCAACCACCACCACATACTGCGGCTACCGGCGCCCGACGACCGCCAGTAATTTGTTTTTTCTCTCCTCTTCTCCTTTCCCTTCTTCTCTTCTTCTCCTTTCTTTTCTTTCTTATGTTTTTTATTCTTAAGAAAAGAGGGAGAATTGGGGAGGAGGAGCCTCCTTCCCGATTCTCCCTCTTTTCTTAAAAAAAAAAAAAACAGAAGAAAGAAAAGAAAGGAGAAGAAGAGAAGAAGGGAAGGAGAAGAAAGAAGAAAGAAAAGAAAAGAAAAAAGTCGTCGGCAGCCAACCGACTGCTGGTGATTTGCTGAAGAAGAAGAATGAAGAGGTTGAAGAAGTTGAAGAAAAAAGAAGAAGAATAAAGGGAGGGAGAAAGAATTAAACAAATAAAATAATAATATTTTTATTATTTTAATACATTTTTATTTAGAAAAATTAAAAAATAATTTTTTTATTAAAATAATAGTGTCACGTCAACAAACTGTTAGGGTTTAAAAGAAAATTGGACTGAGGGACCAAAAGTGTAATGAAATCCAAACCTCAAGGGTAATTTGTTGAGTTTGAAAACTCAGGGACCAAAGTGTAACTTAACCCAAACCTCAGGGACCAAAAGTGTATTTTTCTAAATAAAAAAAATCATTTTCAAATTTTCATATTTTTCATTTTACACGTTTTTTTTTTTGGACAACCATTTCACACGTTTTAGTTAAGATTAGCCAAATCTAAGAATTTCACTTTTTCCTGGGTAGAAGAATCTTTTCCGAATTATTCAACTTTAAGCATAAATGATTTAATTTAGAGAATTTGCCGTGGGTGGCAAATTGGACTAAATTAATAGCAAAAATAGCACAATGTAAAAAGAATTGCAAATATAGCAAAATCTATCAGAGTATATTTCTTCTATCTGATAGACTTCGAATATCAGAGTTTATCAACGATAGACTCTGATTAATCAGAATCTATATATCAGTCTACTGATAGACTCCGATTATTCAAAGTCTATCAGTGTCTATCGCTGATAAACTCTGGTTAATCAAAATCTATCAGTGACTATCACTGATAGATTTTGATTAATCGAAGTCTATCAGCGATAGACACTGATATACTTTGAATAATCAAAGTCTATCAGTGATAGACACGGATAGAATCTGACAATAGCTTTTTGGTCTTGTACAATTAATTTTGCTATATTTGCATTTAGTTTGCAACTGTGCTATATTTGCTATTAATTTGTCAAATTTGCCATCTATGCAATTGCCCCTTTAATTTAGGTGTTACTTATATCAATTATGTTAAAATTGATGGAAGAAAGATAAAAGGTGGATCATTTACTTGAATTTTCTTTTCCAATTTAGCCGCTAAGTTTCAATATGATCTATTGTATTTTAATATTTTTTTAGTTCAACAACATTTGGGATAGGGAGATTCGAACATCTGACCTCTTGGTCGAGGTTACATGTCAATTACCATTGAACTATACTCGTTTTGGCTAATATTTTTCAATTATATCATTTAAAACCATGAATGTTAAATTTAATTGATTGTTAAGTTTCTTTGTTTTTTTTTTAAGCAAGACAATTTCATTAAGATGGATAAAACATCGCTTGAATGAGACAACTGGTGGTAACTTTAAGTTTACTATCAATCAATTTTAACCTTTTCTGAAAAAATGATATAGTTGATAATGTTAAAACATTAGCGATTAAATTGAAACTTACAAAACAATATGATATAACTAAACTGAGATTGAGAAAACACTCCAATGATATAACTAAACTGAGATTGAGAAAACACTCCAGGTTTTTTTTTTTTTTTTTTAAAAAAAAAAACTTTTTAGGAATTTTATCGTTGTATTCGTTATCTTCTTAATTTTGTTGCTAGATTTGGGTTTTTTAGGGCCCGTTTGGCAACGTTCTCGTTTCTTGTTTCCGTTTCTTCATTTTTAATAAAGAAAAATAGAATTTCATGACCCTAACACCTATACATTCAATAATAATAAACCTATATTCTTATTTATGTTTGCAAAAAATTGAAAACAAGAACAAAAAAGGAGAAACTAGTTTTAGTTGTTCCCAAAAGTTCTATACAAATTTTGGGAGTGTTTCTAAAAAATGAGAAACAAGAAACATACATAGTTATTAAATGCTTAGATTTCTTAATAAAATTGGAAACAAGAAACAAGAAACGAGAACGTTACCAAACGGGCCCTTAGAAACACTCCAATGATTGATATATATATATATATACATACTTGAAGGCAAGATACACAAATAAGAACACTCACAATTCTCACTAAAAAATTCTTCACAAAATTGAAATAGGCCGGTTGAAGAGTGTAAACGGTATTACCTGGAACCGGTTGCAACCAACAAGCTCAACCTCTTGTCTGATAATTTCAGTTTCAAATCCTCGGGTATAAAAGAAGACGAGGATTAAAAACTCAGTGTGTGAAAAACTTAAAAGGAGAGTTGAGTGATATCTTGTACCTTTTGTATTGGTGTGAATCTCTGAATAAATTTGTGAGCTCCCTTCATAGTGGATGTAGGCCTTGTTGCCGAACCACTCTAAACTATTGTCTCCTTCTTCTTCTGCTGTTTCCTTCTTCCTTCTTTGTTTGATTGAATGTTCTTCTTCGTGAGATTACAAAACTCCTCTGAGAGCAATTGATGTTTCTTGACTGTGATGTTTCTTTCGACTGGGCTTGCATGTCTGAAGTGAGAAGTGAGCTGTGAAGAATTCCTCGTGGCATTCACTGGACCTGCAACGTGTAAAACATAACAGTGGTATCAGAGCCTAGAAAACAATCAAGAACTTGATTCTTGGAAACAAGAATGGCTATGGCAAGGTTTGATATCGAGAAGTTCGATGGGAAGGGTGACTTTGATCTTTGGAAAGCCAAAATTAAGGCAATCCTTGGACAGCAGAAGGCTTTACAAGCCTTGAATGATCCCTCCAAACTACCTGCCTCTATGACAGAAGAACAAAAGGAAGCTATGAACTCAACAGCGTATGGAACTATCATCTTGAATTTGAGTAACAGTGTGCTACGACAAGTGATTGATGAAGACACACCTGTGAAAATATGGAAGAAACTTAATGATCTTTATGAGAAAAAGGATGCACACAACAAGATGTACATGAGGGAGAAATTTTTCACACTCAAGATGGATGTCTCAAAGAACTTGACAGAAAATCTTGATGAATTTAAAAGAATGACGTCTGAATTTAAAAACATGGGAGAAAAGATCGGAGATGAAAATGAGGCCTTTGTTCTTCTTAATTCCCTCCCAAAAGCTTATAAAGAAGTTAAAACCGCATTGAAGTATGGAAGAGACTCCATCACAACTGAGATTATAATCTCAGCCATCAGAACCAAGGAATTGGAGTTATTGTCACAGAAGAAAGAAGTTTCTGAGGGGCTTTTTGTCAAAGGGAAAGGCAAAAACAGAGATAACAAATCTCAACCAGAAGAAAAGAACAAGGCTAAAATCAAATGCAACTATTGTCATAAGGAAGGGCATCTCAAAAGAGATTGCTATTCACTCAAGAGAAAGAACCAAAACCAGAAGTACAAAAAGAATAAACAGCCTGAAGCCTCGGTAGGAGAAAATTCAATCACCTATTCGGATGCACTTGCAACAACAGATCAGTGTGATAATGATCCAGCATCCTCAATGAAACACGATTGGGTGATTGACTCGGGATGCTCCTTCCACATGACACCCTCCAAAGGTTGGTTTACAACATATCGAGAATGGGATGGAGGAATAGTCTATATGGGAAATAATAACACCTGCAAGGTGATTGGAATAGGCTCAGTCTCATTGAAGTTAAGTGATGGTTCTATGAAACTATTGAGGAATGTCAAGCACGTTCCAAACCTAAAGAGGAATCTTATCTCTTTAGGAATGCTTAACTCTATTGGGTGCACTTATGGAGGAAAAGGTGGCACCATTGAAATAAAGGAGTCAAAAACAGTGCTGACAGGAACAAAGATGAATGGGCTTTATGTGATTAAAGATGTAGAAATGTTGCAAACTCCTCTTGTAGCAACTGAGAATAGTCCATCTGAGTGTGACCTATGGCACAAACGTTTGTCCCATATCAGTGCAAAGGGACTACAAGTGCTATCAAGACAAGGAATACTCCCTCAAGGAGTTGGTGATAATCTTAGCTTCTGTGAACACTGTGTATTGGGGAAAGCAAAAAGACACAGCTTCACAAAATCCCAACAAGCAACAAAAGGGATCCTTGAATACATACACTCAGATTTGTGGGGGCCAGCATCAACAAGTTCTCTCAGCGGTTCCAGGTATTTCATGACCCTAATTGATGATTTTTCTAGGAAAAGCTGGATCTATTTTTTAAAAACTAAGGATCAAGCTTTTGAGAAGTTTAAAGAATGGAAAATCATGGTTGAAAAACAAACAAACAAAGCTGTAAAATGCCTCAGGACAGATAAGGGACTTGAATATTGTAATGAATTGTTTGACACTTTCTGTAAGATTCATGGTATATTAAGGCACAAGACAGTTAGGCATACACCACAGCAAAATGGTGTTGCTGAGAGGCTAAACCGCACGATTATGGAGAGGGTCAGAAGCCAACTAGCTGATGCAATGTTAACCGAAAGGTATTGGGCAGAAGCTGCATCTTACACAGTCTATACATTGAATCGATGTCCGCATACATCAATCAATCTCCTCACCCCAGAAGAAAAATGGTCAGGTATACCTCCTAAGCTTGAACATTTAAAGATTTTTGGCTGCATAGGCTTTGTACACCAGAATCAGGGAAAGCTAAAGCCTAGGGCAGTCAAGTGCCTATTCCTGGGGTTCACTGAAGGAGTCAAAGGGTATAGACTATGGCATCCAATTGAAAAAAGGTGCATAAACAGTCGTGATGTCACCTTCAGAGAACTTGAAATGTACATGCTTCAGAATAAATCCTCAGATGAAGCTCCTACAACACAAGGTACCAGAATTGAGGTGGAGCATTCATTGCCCACTTCAAATACTGATGCTGGAATTGAAGAAATACAAGAAGAATCAGAACCACAAGAAGAAGAAGTTGTAGAAACAGAGCAGGGACATTCAGATCTCCAAAACTACTCATTGGCTAGAGATAGGCAAAGGAGAACTATAGTCCCACCTTCAAGGTTTAGTGAGGCAGAGTGCATTTCTATGGCACTCAATGTTGCAGACTCATTAGATTTTGAAGAACCACAGAATTTTGAGGAAGCAGTGAATGGGCCAGATGGAAGGAATTGGATTGATGCTATGAATGAAGAAATGAGGTCCTTGGAAGAAAATGACACTTGGACCCTCAAACCTCTCCCAAAAGGATATAAACCCATTGCCTGCAAGTGGGTATATAAAGTAAAGGAAGGTATAACT
Organism: Luffa aegyptiaca; assembly: GCA_017139565.1. Taxonomy (NCBI): domain Eukaryota; kingdom Viridiplantae; phylum Streptophyta; class Magnoliopsida; order Cucurbitales; family Cucurbitaceae; genus Luffa; species Luffa aegyptiaca. The sequence continues at coordinate 41,124,371 of CM029402.1, read as the reverse complement.
GGAGTACTAAAACCTAGATACAAGGCACGCCTTGTTGCAAAAGGGTACACACAGAAAGAAGGGATAGATTACACAGATATCTTCTCTCCAGTGGTAAAAATGACATCAATCCGAATGCTCTTATCCTTGGTGGTTCAGGATGATTTGGAAATGGATCAATTGGACGTAAAAACAGCTTTTCTACATGGTTTCCTAACAGAAACGATCTACATGGTACAGCCTCCAGGATATGAAAAAAAGGGACAAGAAGAACTATTCTGTTTGCTAAATAAGTCAATCTATTGACTTAAACAGTCCCTTAGGTGTTGGTATCAAAGATTTGACGAAGTTGTTTCAGGTATGGGCTTCAAAAGAAGCTCATTTGACAATTGTGTTTATATAAACACAAGGTCTTACAGTCAGAGTGTTTTTCTCCTACTCTACGTAGATGATATGCTACTTGCGAGTAAGACCAAAGAAACTTTAAATAAAGTGAAGTCTCTCTTGAAAAGGGAGTTCGACATGAAAGACTTAGGTGAATCGAAGAGGATTCTGGGAGTTGAGATATACAGAACAAGAAGCAACTCCACACTTAAAATCAGTCAGCTTAATTACTGTGAAAAAGTTCTGAAAAAGTTCAAAGTGAGTGAAGCAAAGGCTGTATCAACCCCTTTGGCTCATCACTTTAAACTATCATCCTCAAATTCACCTAATGTAGATGATGGAGAGCACCAACATTTCATGTCTATGGTTCCCTATTCACAGGCTGTTGGCAGCCTTATGTACCTGATGGTGTCCACTAGACCAGATTTGACATACGCTACAAGTCTAGTAAGCAGATTTATGTCTAATCCAGGGAAAAGACATTGGGAGGCAGTCAAATGGGTCTTAAGATATCTAAAGGGAACCAAACAAGTTTCACTTCAGTATAGAAAGAACATTCCTTCAGAGAATGAAATATTTGGCTACGTTGATTCAGACTTTGCCGGTGACTTAGACAAAAGAAGATCCCTATCTGGATACTTCTTCCTCTTTGGACAGAATTTACTAAGTTGGAAGGCCAACCTACAATCAGTAGTGGCACTATCAACAACAGAAGCGGAATTTGTTGCCCTCTCAGAGGCAATAAAAGAAGGGCTATGGCTAAAAGGTCTTCTACAAGACTTTGGTATAAAACAGAACACTGTGAACATTTACTGCGACAATCAGAGTACTATCTTCCTAACCAAAAACCCACAATTTCACAATCGAACTAAACATATTGATATTAAGTTCCATTTTGTACGGGAAGAAATTGAGAAAGGAGAAATTCAAGTACTAAAAGTACATACGTCTGAGAATGCCGCAGATATGCTAACAAAACCGCTGCCACAAGTAAAATTCCAGCATTGTCTTCAATTGGTAGGGTTTAACCTGCCAGAGAAAGGGTAGAAAATGAAGAACACTAGGGAGCAAAAATATTCAGATCTTGTTGATTACAAAGGTGGAGAATGTAAACGGTATTACCTGGAACCGGTTGCAACCAACAAGCTCAACCTCTTGTCTGATAATTTCAGTTTCAAATCCTCGGGTATAAAAGAAGAAGAGGATTAAAAACTCAAAGTGTGAAAAACTTAAAAGGAGAGTTGAGTGATATCTTGTACCTTTTGTATTGGTGTGAATCTCTGAATAAATTTGTGAGCTCCCTTCATAGTGGATGTAGGCCTTGTTGCCGAACCACTCTAAACCATTGTCTCCTTCTTCTTCTGCTGTTTCCTTCTTCCTTCTTTGTTTGATTGAATGTTCTTCTTCGTGAGATTACAAAACTCCTCTGAGAGCAATTGATGTTTCTTGACTGTGATGTTTCTTTCGACTGAGCTTGCATGTCTGAAGTGAGAAGTGAGCTGTGAAGAATTCCTCGTGGCATTCACTGGACTTGCAACGTGTAAAACATAACAAAGAGTGTGGGCGGATTTTTGGAGAAAAGAGCAAAAGACTTGAAGGCTTGTTGGAAATTTGATCAATTGAGTGTGTTTGAAAAGAAGAATTTGGCTCAAATTTGTAGGTGAGGAAGTGAAATTTTAGCCATTAGATTTAATTTGAAATGGATGGTGGAGATTTAATTTGATGAAAAATGAATGAATTTAATTTAAAAAGGTTTAAAATTAGGAGAATAATTGAATTGAAATTTGTGATTTGAAGGGATAAATTTTAGGAGAATTTTTTAATTAAAAATGAGATTTGAAAGGATTTAGTTTAGGAGACAATTTAAATTAAAATTGGGATTTGAGAAGTATTGAAATTAGAATGAAATTTGGAGTTGAAATTGAGATTTGAAAAGAATTGAAATTAGGATTAAAATTGGAATTTGAAAGGATTGATTATAGAATGAAAAATGGAATTAAATATATATATATATATATATATATATATATATATATATTGGGGAAGCAATTAAAGGAATTAGAGTCAAATGAAAGAAATTGATTCAGCCAACCATTCAAAAGGAGGTCCACGTCAGCTGCCACATCGGATGTCACGTAAGTGCCACGTAGGCTTTTCTTTCAATCTTCTTTTACTTGTAACTTTCTGGTTTGAATTTCTATTTGAGCGACTCAAAATGCGTTGGAATTGTCTTTTCAAGTTCTACAAGACGAACACTTTGAAACACTGAAAGTGTTAATAAATTAGAGGTTTGTTATCCTCATAACATGTTATGGTTGAAGCTAGAAAATCTAACACCACAAACATTATTTCTCTCTATTATTGGACAATCATTTGCTTTAGATAAATTCCAATGGCTAGCAGTTCATATTTCCATATTTACAAATATAGTAACATGATTATAATTTAAAAAATACTACAACTTTTTAAAATTTTTTCACTGATTTATATATTTTATATAATTTTCTTTTTGTCCTATATATCAATGATATATACCATTTTTATTGTATACCATTATATGTCATTTTCATTTTGTATGTATAACTTAGAAACATGATAGTATTGATAGACCATTTTTACGTCTGTCAGCAATAACATGGATAGCTAGACATATTTCACACAGATAAACCATTTTTACATATATTAGTGATATATGTGTATCACTCCTAGATTAATAAGCGCAAATTGGTGATAGACATAAAAAACATCCTATAAGAAAGCAAAACAATAATTATAAGGGAAAAAAATGAACGTGCACCCTTAAATTTTGAAGGTTTTATCAATTAAAACATCAAACTAATAATTATATCAAATAAAATCTTAAGCTTCTCTAAGTGAACCAATTTGAAATAATTGTTGTGCTTTTAAAATAATTGTTGGCAGATGTGCTTTTAGGAAAATTAACGATTATACAAAGCAGATTAGCGTTTGGTAAATTTTAATTTTAAATATAAAAAACAGTACATAGCGTTTGGTAAATTCAAACAAAATTGCTGTGATTTAGTTATAATGACCAAAGTAGACATATTATTTTAGTTTAATTATTTTAGATTTTTTAGTTTAAATTAAAAATTATATTTACTTATTACTTTAAATTATGCTAAAGAGAATAGTTGTTCTATACCATCATAATTAACAAATGTTATTCTAGTTTAAGTACAAGCAAAATGTAAGACAAAAAAAATATTATCTATTTTGTTCTCTATTTTGTTTTCATAAAACTTGTATCTGTATTGTATTTTAGAGCATAAATTCTTGAATGTGAAAATTATTATTTATATGACCAAAGATACGCCAGATTATTTGGGAAGTTAAAATAAGAAGCTACCATCGAGGAGATTTTAGAAATCTAAGGATTTAAAAGGTGATTTTCTATAAATTTTAAAAAATTCTAATTTACCAAACACATAAAGCGGTTAAGATTTTTTCAAAATAGATTTTACTTGTTCCAACTGCAATCCCAAACGCACCCTTGGACCTTTTGGTAGGATTTCATTTAAAACTGTTAATACATCATTCTCACATGGGTATAAGGCTTTTTTAAATGCATGGATTAACAAAACATTAGAGAAATGTTGAAATCAATTGAATAGTAGTGGTTTTCATTGATATGAATGAGGTTTTTTTTTTTTTAATCTTCTCTTCTTTCTCTACTTATTTAGAAAAAAAATCGTGATAATTTTTCTTGCTTATTTGGTAGGATTTTGGAAGAATAATAATTTCATTTAGGTGATTTTGAATTGATTTTAAATGAGATCAAGTGAAAATAGTTATAAATCATTAAAGAATGATCTAAATTGATTCACTATGAAAGTTTAGAATTTAAATTGATACATTTATTATATTTTGGGGTTTTAATTGATACAAACCCCAAAATTTAGAGGTATAAATTGATTTTTCACTCTAATTATTAATCGAAAACAAAAACAAATATCACTTATATACCTTTTTTATTCTATTAATATAACATATCAATGATAAACCTAATATCAAATGACCAAGCAAACAATTGTTGAAAGAAAAAAAAGCGAAATATTACTTATATACCTTTTGTTTAATGTTAATCAATATGGTATATCAATGATAAGCATATAATAGCCAATGAATATATAAACAATCACTATGATAAAAAGTGAAAGCTAAATACAACAAGTTACCATTTTTGATCTATCGATATAATAAATCAATGATAGACTAATTAATAACATTAATCTATCCAATGGTATACATTTATCACTGAAATAGACACTTTAGAAAATTGTTATATTTGTAAACATAGGATGTAGTTAATATATTTGCCATTAATCTATTTTGCTATATATGCAAATGCCTTTTTATTATTTTATTTATAAATATAAGTTTGTCTAGTGTTTGCCTAAAAAAAAGTTTGTCTAGTGTTCATCATTTGACCTATAACTTAGCTTAATATGTTAAATCTCAACAACGTTTTGAAATCTTAGTCACGTTTTAGAAACTAGAAAGATATCGCCTTGAGATAATTTGGATCTACTAGCTATAATTAAAGAATTAAAAATGATGCAAGAGACGACATGGTTGTTATAAAATAGGAGAAAAAAGAACGAAGAACACTAGAGAAATAAAGAGAATAAAATAGAGAGCAATGATGTATAATTTTTATTCTACTTTTGAATTGATGTGTTTATAAATGTTTTTTATAACCTCAATTTATATGGTTGTGAAGATTGTGATTACAAGAACTAACATAAATTAGGGGACAAGAGAGTTATGGGAATAAATGAGGGGATTTAATAAAGAGATATATGTAACCTAGGAGAGTCATAGAACATATCTAATTAAAATATTCATAACACTCTCCCTTGAGATGTCAATTGTATATAGAACATATATCTCGTCAAAACCTTATGAGTAAAAAATCATAGTGAAGAAAAACTAGTACACATTACTCATTGTTGAGGATCCCACATTGAAAAGATAAGTAGATATCTCACAATTTATAAGATAGATGGACTACTCCACTCATTGCCAATTGGTTTTGAGTTGGAACCCATGTAATCTAATACTCATATACTTTAATAATTGCTTAATTAAAAATTTTGTAACATGTTTAAGATGTAATTTTAATATGGGTTATAGGTAAATAACCTAAGACTTCATAATCAATCAAATCAAGGTTAGATTTATTAGAATAAAATAAATCCATATGATTTGATCCTCAAAATAACATGATATGTGTTTAACTTCATTTCAATATTTTATTGTTGAAGAAATACTATATTTTTATAATAAAATTATTGAAAATACAACATCCGGTCATTTCAACTAATTTAAAGTAGGGGTGAAAATAACCGAACCGAATCGAACCGAACCGGTTCAGTCACCCCCTCTTTAAAATGTGCGCGTTTTAGATTTTAGGGTTTCAGTTCAGACATTTTCCGCCTCTCTGCCTATTCGACTCTTCGTTTCAGTCTTCAGACATTTGGGTTTCAAACTTCTTTAGGGTTTCAAACTTTGTTTTAGTTTATCCCTATGGGTTTCAGACTCTTCGTCTTCCATTATTCGTCTTCGTCTTCGCTTCTTAGTCTTCATCTTCGTCTTCCATTATTCGTTTTCGCCTTCGCTTCTTAGTCTTCGTTTTAGATTTTAGTTTTTTTTTTTTCATTTTCGTCTTCAGCGATCCGCCGACCGCAGTGCATCTCCCCACCTCCGAGTATCTTCTCCAGCGAGCACGGGACCCACGACGGCGTTGGTGTAGCAGCAGTTCGCAGAGGGCATTTTTTCTAGCTGTTTTGCAGCGTTTTTAGTGCAGTGGGTCGTGAGCAACCTGTCTGTGCGGCGTGGGTCTTTGTTCGTGGGTGTTTTCCGACGAGATCGGGCGGCCGCCGGCCAGTAGGTTTCCAGCGATTGTTTTGTTGAGTTCGTGGGTCTTTGAGTTGAGATCGATCTTGGGTGAAAAAGGTTCAGATCTAGATATAAAAAAAATAATTAAAAAAAAAAACTCTATATCTCTTGCCCAAAATGCTCAAAAAACCCGACCCGATTCGGGCCAACACTGGGTCGGGTTGGGTCGTCCGTACAATTGAGCGGACAACCCGACCAGATCCGAAAAATTTTCACCCCTAATTTAAAGTGACATATAGACACAAGTGGATAATAACTAGACCAAATACATATGCCACTTCTCCATGTTGTTGACGATGTTAACAATTAACTAAATAGAATCATAATAAAAAATCTCTTTCCATACTTCTTTAAGTTTACAAGTTCTAATAAATTCTCATTTTGGCCCTTGCTTTTTAAAGTCCTAACACAAATTCAATACATAATATGGAAACTTCTTTAATAAAGAGCTATGATAATATTTCAACAAATTTACTGAAGGTAGTATTATACTAAAATTGTGATAAAAAGAAAGATGAGAAAAAAAAAAACATTTGAACAAGAATGACGGCTAATTAAATGTACAAGAACCAAAATAGATGTGTTGGAAGTACCAAGTATCTCGGTAAACAAAAACTATAAGGTCCCGTTTAATAACTATTTGGTTTTTGAAAATTAAGTTTGTTTTCTTCCAATTTCCATAGAATGATTTTCATATTTGTTAGAGAATACATCTGCATTCCTAGCCAAATTCCAAAAACAAAAATAAGTTTTTGAAAACTATTTTTTTTAGGGGTCGTTTGATAATCATTTGGTTTTCTGTTTTCTGTTTTGGTTTTTTGTTTTTTAAAAACAGGTATGTTTGGTAACCAATTCATTTTCTTGATTTTGAAATTTAAAAAACGTTTTTAAAATTTGTTAAGAAAAGTTGAAAATGGATTTTTTTTTTGTTTTTAAAAACAGGTTTCCGTTTTTTAAATACAACATGAGGCGTGAGTTGGAGAGTGAGGAGGGTGAGTGGTGCCTGCGAACCGTTCAATGCAAATTTTATCGTTTTTATTTTTTGAGTTCTCTTAATTTATTTTCTTATATTTTTAATATGTTATATTAATTTTACTCGAGTGAACTAAATGTAATTAATACCTTTTATGTCCAATTTGATTTTTTTTCGTTGAGGAGCATATCATATTTGATTAAATAGTTGTACAAAAAAAAATTGATTAAATAATAAATATAAGTGGTTAAATACTCAAATATTACGCAGTAAAAGTAATTGTCGAACGATAGAAAAATTCAAATATTTCAATCAAATAACCTTGAATTTATTTTTCTCTTTCTAAAATTTTCATCTTTATAACTTGTGTTAAATTATATAAGTTTAGTCCATCAACTTTCAATTTTGTGCCTAATAGCCAATAGATTTTTGAATTTTAAGAAGTCTCTAACAACCCGTAAACTTTCAATTTTGTTTTTAACAAGTCCCCGAGTTTTCAATTTTGTGTCTAGTGGGTACTTGACCTATTCGACAAATTTTAAAATTTACGAATCTATTGGACACAAAATTGAAATGTTAATGACTTATTAAACACAAAGTTCAATTTTATAACTCGTAGATTGGTTAGTTTAAAAAATGTTGAACATGTTAGGGACCGATTACATACAAATTTGAAAGTTCAAAGACCTATTATTTGACATTCTTAAAATTCAAGGACCTATTAGACATAAAGTCACTATAAGAAAAGTTGTTTCTACAGACGTGTTTTCTCTCGACACCGTTAAACACGTCGGGAGAAGGATCCTCTGCCGACGAGCAACATACACGTCAACATCTCTACCAACACCGTTAACATGGCGTCAGTAGAGGCCTCCTCTCTCAACGTTCTTTATAGCGGCATCGAGAGAGAAAGGTCAACTCGTTGAAGTAAAAAAAAAATTATTAATATAAATTATAAATAAAAAAATAGTTATATTTTCTTTTTATAAAATATAAAACAAAAAATAAATATCAAACGTTTTTTTTTTTTGGTTTTCTATTTTTATTTTTAAAATAAAAAAAATAAAAATAATCTTGATTTTTTAAAATGATAGAAAAATAAAAAAAAATAAAAAAACAAAACAAAACAAAACTATACGTGTTTGATAACTGTTTTTGGTTTTCAATTTTTGAAAAACAGAAAACCAAAATTAGTTATCAAACACGTATCATATTTGTTTTTTAAAAACTGAAAAACCAAAAACAGGAAACCAAAAACCAAAAACTGAAAACTGAAATGGTTATCAAACGGAGCCTTAGTTTTTAGTTTTCAAAACTTGAGTTGGTTTTTGAAAACATGGGAATAAGATAGAGAGGAATACAAAGAAACTTATAGGTGAAAGTAGTGTTTGTAGACTTAATTTTCAAAAATAAAAAACCAAATGGTTATCAAACGAGGTCTAAATGAAGTCATTTAAGTGAAACCAAAATAAATTTTTTAAGAATATAAAGACCCAAAAAGTTTATAATTCAATATAGATATAAATCAACAACCAAAAGCTAAAATAATAATAATAAGAACACAAAATGATTATGAAAGGATGATTATGAGATTCCTCTTTCATTCTCGCACGTTTGACTGCAATCAGTTTTCATTCATTCATATCAGATCATATATAAATATATATTTATAAATTTGTTAGGTCACAATTCTTAAAAAAAGAATAATAATAATAAACCAACAAACCAAAAGAAAGAAGAGCAATGATGAATGTTTCATTGGGCTTCTATCTATCACAATAAATAAGATAATTAAAACTCTTCCCACTCAAATTCAATTATAGCACACCTTTTTATTTTTTTTCCATTTTTCAATTTCTTTTTCTTCCAATACCATTTTCAAAAAAGGGTTAATGATGAGAGACCAAATGATTGCATCCAACGGCGGATGTGGGGCCTTCACTTTGTGTATATATGTCTTTTTTTTAAAAAAAAAAAAAATAATTCTACATTTGATAGAGATATGACTTTAAAAATTCTCTTCACAAAAATCATTTCATGTTCAAGATTTGCTTTGGTCTATGATCATAGGGGAATCATGGCTAACACTTTCTTAGCCATACAATGTTGCTATTGGCTATTTTTACCCATTTACCCTTTCGTAAATCCCAAAAAAATAATTTAATTTTGAGCTATTTTAGAAAACAATTTATCTCGTTTTTAACTATATCAGTATAGACAACATAACAGACTATAAGACTATAAGAAAATTTATTATCGTTTAGATTTATCTCTACTGTCTATGAAAAGTATAAAGGATTTTGTGTGGCAAGTTATTTTAGAAAATGAATTTTGGAATATATCATTTTGTTTGAATGATGTAATTATTTGACTTTTCATGTTAGTTTTTGTTTTTTTAGAAAAATTGATTCCTACTCTTAGAAATTATTTTGATTGAAAAATAGAAAGTGAAAGGATGACTTCAATTTTTTAATACAACTAATGGTTCCTATTAGATTTGGATGACTTCTCTCAAAGTATGGCTCTACATGTAGTTTTTTCTTCTCTTTTTTTTTTTCTTTTCTTTTTCCCTTACTAATATGATAGTGAGGTTTAGTAAGTTTTAACTAAAGATAGAGATAATGATGAATTTCTAAAAGGTATGAACTTTGTTGAAAAATTAAGGTAGAGCACAATACTAAAGAAGTAATTTAACTAGATTTTTGTTTTTTTTTTTAATTGTGGGCATAGTTGGAATATAACTTATCCAAAAAAAAATTACAAAATATGTTATAATTTATCTTAAATTGTTTTTTTTTATAACATGTGGGGTGGAGGATTCAAACTACAAACCTCTTGGTTATTAGTACAAGTTCTATATCAGTTGAGTTATGCTTATGTTGGCAATTTATCCTAGAATTATAGATGAGATTTATGATACTAAATCATGGGTCCACTAATAAATTAAAAATAAAAAGAAACTATCCTATTTTTGTCATTACTTTTGAAACAACACTATTTTTAAAACCAGTAGAACTCACAAAAAAAAAAAAAAAAAAAAAAAAAAAGTCATATAAACATTATATCAAACATACACATCATATAGTAAATCTACTTATCTCAATCTCATCTAATTTAAGCCTATTTACTCTCTCTTACATTCAAAATTTCAAACATTCTTCCCCACCCTTCAAACAAGTATATTCTAATTTACTCTCTCCTACGAGTATATCGATCAACTATACGAATACAACACAAGTGGTTAGACATTAGTGTCTTCTCTCATCGTCTACACGTTCAAATTTCTTCCATAAAACGAAAGAATCAAGGCCTCATTTGATAACTGTTTGGTTTTTTATTTTTGAAAATTAAACTTATAAACACTACTTCCACCTATAAGTTTTTTTTTTGTTTTTCTAATACCTTCTTCCCATGTTTTCAAAAACCAAGCCAGTTTTCAAAAACTTATTTTTGTTTTAGAATTTAGCTATGATTTGACTAGAAATTCAAATGTATCATTCACAAAGATGAGAACGATGGTAAGAAATTTGGTAGAAAACAAACATAGTTTTAAAAAATCAAATAGTTATCAAATGAGACCTAAATAATGGAAGAAATGAAAGGGACAATCCTATTAAGAAAAAGTGAAGGAATACAAGAGTTATAGAAAAGGACAATTAATTAATAGTGGGCTTTGTTTGTTTAGCAAGGAATTTTACAGAAAGTCCACTACTTTCAGTCCATAGAAGAAAGTTTGATTTTTTTAGGGAGACAAGAACCCATATACCCATCTTCTTCTTCTTCTTCTTCCTCCAAAATGTGTTTTTGATCCAAACACAGCCTTATATCTATACCCCCTTCCCCCTTCCCGCCATATCTACCACCTTCTAAGCTCGTTTGAAAAATCTCTTTCACCCATTTTTCAAACACTTTGTTAGAAAATGAACCAAATCCCTCTAAAATCCCTTCTAAAACCCCCTCTTCCACTCTAAATCTACTGTCCCAATTCCAATCCCAATCCCAATCCCAATTCCAATTCCCCTTTTTACAATTCTCCTTGTATGCCCCTTTCATTTTCCCCCTCAATTGCTCTGTTATTTCGGATTCTTGACTTGGTTTTCGATTCAGAATGAACCGATTGGAGATCGATTCCAGAAACCCATTTGCTGGTTTCAGATCGTAGATCGTTGTTTCGCGTGTTAGATCGCTTGATATTGGACTTATCTGCCCATTTGGTAATTTTTGATCGGTTTCTTCGTCTTCTTCTTCTTCTTCGTTGGAAGCTTTCAGGTTGAGATCGAGGATGTTGTTGATGATTGATTGTCTCGAGAATTCTTTTCTGTTGTTTTGATTCTCGTATTCGTATGTGTTGATTCTCTGTTTCTTCGATTTGTTTTCGAATTCCCGTTCTGCCTTTCGCTTGTGATCTGAATTGGGTTTTGCCCTTGCGTCGATTTTTAGGATCATTTCGATCACGGAAGATGAAGATGCTCTGTTCTTCTTTTTATCAGAGGAATCGTCTTTTGTTAAAACGAATATGACTTTTTCGATGGTTTCTTCTTCTGCTTCTCCCAATTTCCCACTCTCGAATCCATCTTCGAGGAATTTCATGAATTGGGAATCCGCCATGTCCACATCTTCCACCAGAATCACAAGCTCTCTGTTCGATTTCAATGCCTTTTCCACCATTTCACATCGAGAAATTCCCATTTCTTCGCTTTTAGCGTTCAAATTCAAGAGAGAATCGACAGACCCGAATGCAGATTCTGCAATCGCGAGAGCCAATTTCCTCTTTCCAATGAAATCATTTCCTTCGATCAAAATCCATTCAATCGATTTCTCATTCTTCTTTGCTGAAATTACTGCTTCTGCTACACAAGGAAGCGATTCTGATTGCCATGGTACATTCTCTTGCAGGACCTTCAAAATCTCCCCTCGTTGGGAGTTTCTTTCGCTTTCCATCTCCATGGAATCCGCCGATGAATCGCAGAACAGAGGACTCCCCAGAGCCAGAGTGATCTTCACTTCCTTGCCCACCATGTGTTTGAGAGAATTCAAGCTTGGTTCTCGACCCTGATCATGTTTTGTCGTTGCATTTCCAAAATCAAACTCGATCGTCGTGCAGGACTGTTGCCTTCTGAATCGAGGAACGAAGCTGGAACTCTGTAATGGCTTTGTCGTTTGATGATCTGTGAAGGAAATGGAGTTTGATTCGTGAAACTTTGGCCACCATGGATATGATGAAGAGTAAGAGAAGCTTTTCCCGGCCATGAAGCTCTGAACCGAGCCATCTCTGTGCAGGCTGCTGCAAAATCTGTTCCATTTTCTCCTCAGTTCCACATACTCGTCCTGTAAAATTTGAAACTGTTAACAATGTAAATAAAACAAGATTCAATGTACAGAGGCAGCCACAACATGAACAATTTATAATACCTTGGAATGTGATTGATTGGCATTATACTGCTGAAGCCAAGAGGGAACTTGGTTGGACTGGAAAGATTTCAAGTGTTGGGCTTCGTTTTCGAAATTTGAAGTGCATTCAGCGCAGCAAGTAAGCTTCTCTTGTTCTTCTTTGGCAAGGAATGGCTTTGTTTCCATGGGTTGAGAGAAGAAGCTGAGCCTTGAATCATAAACACTGCAAAAAGAACATCACAAATATTACTTTCTGGGCCATAGCAGAAGAGAGAGAAGATTTGTGTTGAATATGTGGGGAGTAAAATTCTGTAAAACAAGGCCATGCGTGGCTATATCATGACGAAAAAAAGGAGGAAACACAAGGACAATAGCCATCTGACTTTCCCAACAATACTTTTTCTTTTATGTTTTCTGTCCTTATTCTCAGACCATGTCTTTAAGCTCCAGCACAACACAAGTACAACCCCTTAAACTCTCTCTCTCTCTCCTCTCTCTACATATATAAACTTCAAAAATATGATGATGATGGAGGTTCTCCATGCAAAATTCCAAACCAAGTAGTACCTTTTTGAGTAAAATTTGACAAAACAAAAAGATGATGGAAAGGATAAAAAAGAAAACAAAAACTAAATATCTATATATATTTTTATTTCCTAATGTATTTCCCCCCGTTCATTCTCCACCACAAATTACTAGGTATACTCTTGGTGTGCAATGAGACTCATTTTCAAAATATCAATTCTTTGCTTTAATAACTTTTGGATACAAAATCGAGGTAGTTTCACAATTTCTCTTTCTTACATCCAATGGTGCAAAACTACTGACCTCATTGCACTGAACACCTAACAATTTCTCCTCCTCCACATCCTCTGTGGTTATCAGAGACATGTAGATTTTTTAATCCATATACAATGGTTATTAAGATGCAACTATATTTTTTTATAGTGCATGTTAAGTATGACCTGTAAAAGTGTATCAACACGATACTTAGCAAGAAGAAAGAACAATACTTTGTTGCATATCAATGTGTAGTGAACTCCCTACACACCACGGTTAAAAATCTTGACAACTAAGAGAGAGATAAAATGTTTTTCTCATTTTCTACTTTTCTCTTTCTTAGTTGTTAAGATTTTAATGAGATATGTAGGAAGATTCCTACGGTATTATTGAAAAAGAAATCAGAGCTGAGGGAAAAACAAAAGGAATAATATACCTAGAAGCATGGAGAGTTAAGGCAAGTCCAGAAGAGGGAAGAGGAAGAGCATGGAGAGCCCACTGGGTTTCAAGAGCAGGCTGTCTCATTTGACATCTCATGTAAACCTGATAGCTAGCCACAGCAATGAGCCAAATCTTAACCTTATTAGAACCAAAAGTATTCCCATCTCCATTGAAAGAAGAATCCCCCTTGATCAGCAATCTCTCAATCTCCCCAACCAAGCCATCCACTTCCTCATTACTCCCTTCAACAATCCACTTCAAATCCCCAACATAAACCACAACTCCCATATTATCAGCATCATCACTCCCACAGCAGCACTCCCTCAACTTCCTCCTCAACTCAGAAGAAGAAGGAGAAGGAGAAGAAGAAGAAGAAATCCCCATGAAGGGAGGAAGAAGCTCCACAAACTTAACCCCCTTCATCTGGTGAGGAACCTCCCCAGTCTTGAGCTTCCTCATGACCTCGAACACAACCCCTTCAGTGACCCCAACAGAATCCCCGACCACAACAACGTTGCTGTTACTCCTCCTGAGAAAAAGCTCGAACACGAAGTTAGCGGCAGCGTCGGAGGAGGAATGGTTTCTGGGAAGAGAAGGGGAGGAGGAGGAGAAGAAGAGTGGGGAGGAAATGGGAGTGGTGGCGGAGTTGAATTCCTCGATGTTGTTCTTGACGGCGGTGCTGGAGAAGCCAGCCTCGCGCATGACGCGGCTGACGCTGGGGTCGTCGAGAATGGAGATGATGAGGTGGTGGAGGTGGACCTTGAGGGAGAGGAGAGGGTGATGAGGAGGAGAAGGAGGAGGAGGAGGGGGGTGGTCGAGGCGGCGCTGGTGGGCCTGGGCGCGCTTGAGGGCGGCGATGAGGGCGTTGGAGAGGGAGGGGGAGTGGAGGAGGGGAGGGGAGGTGGGGAGGCGGTTGAGGGCGACATTGAAGCAGAGGTCGAGGGCGCGGGAGTGGAGAGGGTGAGGGGGGTGGGATTTGAGGCAGGCGCGGCGGAGGAGGGTGGGCTTGGAGGAGAGGAGAGTGGAGGCGACATGGAGAGGGGTTACATGGGAGTGGCCGCGGCGGGCGGCTAAGGAGAGGGAATGCTTCAGAACAGAAGCAGCCTCCGGGGTGAGGGTCTGCTGAGCTGCGCAGGTTCCCGATCGCATCACTTGTTGAAGACCCCGGAACCCACACCCCCGCCTTGAAGCTTGCTAGCTTTTCACGAAACTGAATAATGGGTTTGGTTTTGTGTTTGTTTGTGATTCTTTCTTTGTCTCCCTCGCGATCTAACCCTTTTGGGTTTAGAGAGAATTTCAGACACACAAACACAGAGAGAGAGAGAGAGAGAAAGAAAGATGTTTGGATTTGGAGGTTTTTGGGGTTTGGAAAATCCTGACCAAACCAGACAACCCTCTTTATACTAAACTTCATGCTGTGTTGGCTGACCACTCCGCCTGTTTTTTTTTTTTTTTTTTTGAATGATTTGGAATTAAGTGGCATAAAGAGTGGACTGGCTTGGAGAAATTAGAGTAGGTGGGTGGAATACGTTTTGAACTCATTTTTATTTTGTTTGTTTACTTGTCATGTCTTTGTTTTTATCTACTAGAGAATATATTTTTTAAACAAACCATGTCCAATTATCCAAACATAGCTCAACGTTCATTAACATGCACTTTTCATTAAAATGTTAGAGGTTCAAATTCTTCCATTACCAACTATTGTTTAACTAAAAACAAGAAATGTTTGATTACAAGTATAGTCCATGAACTTTTAGATTTGTGTCGATTTAGTCCCCGAACTCTAAAATGTATCAAATAAGTCCTCAAACGGTTAACTTTGTGTGAAATAAGTATCGAATTTAGTCCCTCACCTTTTAATTTTCAGTCAAATAAGTCTTTGTCATATTCAACATTTTTTAAAATCCAACTTGTACAAAATTGGAAGCTTAGGTCCCAATAGAAATAAAATTCAATTTTATATCTAATAGATTAGTTAGTTTTAAAAATCTTAAATATGTCATGGATTTATTAGACATAAAATTAAAAGTTCAAAGGCCTATGTTAGACACAAAGTTAAAAGTTCATGGACTTATTGGACACTTTTTTAAATTCAGAGACCAAATTGACAATACCCTAAAAGTTTAAGGACTAAACTTGTAATTTAACCAAAAAAATAATTGTGATGTGATATGTTTTTGCCAATTTGAGCATAATTAATAAAGCATCAATTACTCTCTCAAATGTGAATTATTCACTAGAAAATACTTGGCTACATACCGACATGTACGGATTTTCCTACATACCACTATTAAAATGTTGTCAACTAAAAGAGATAAAAAAAAAGTTTCTCATTTTCTTGTCAAGATTTTAAAGGTCTCTACATACCAAATATGTTCTTATTCAATCCTCGTTGAACTAATATATATATATACACTATTTCAATATATATATATATATATACACACACATAGATTTTTTTTTATTATTATTATTTTTTTTGTAATATAGCATTAGGAATGTGATGGTGAGAATGGATGAATGAAATTCATGGGTTCATATTTTTTTTTCTCTTTTGCTTTTTATTTCCCACTTATTGCCTTGTCTTACTTGATTACTACACCACAATCTCTTCAAACTCATTGGCTAAATTTCTACTATTTTTTTTTTTTTTTGCAATTTAATTTAACTAGAAAAGAAGGGAATTTTTTTTGAAAGTCCAATTAGAATGTAACACTTTTTTGGGGAGTGGTGAAGGGAGGCATATTATAAATAGTAAAATTAATAGCATGATACACCTCCATCAGATAATCTTTATCTCCCATTATTATGAAAAGCTGCAAAAGAAGATTTTTCAAAACCAACCTCACTCTCTCTCTCTCTCTCTCTCTCTCATCTCTCATCAGATAACATTCTTTTTTTAATTAACACAAAAATGGGCTAATATTATACTTTATAATATTAATTAGATAACAGAGAATCAAAACAGTATGATTATGGGGTTTGTTCAAAGTCCTTTATTATATATTTTCATATGCTATATTGTTAATATATTTTTTTTTCATTTTTATGCAAATGATTTTTTTTTAAAATGTGGGGTCCACCAATGGTCCCCACAGTTTTGTTTTTGTATTTTTTTGAAAAAAAAATATATATGGTTCATTTCATGGTCATAGATCAGCTTCTTCCCTCCTTTTAACACACCAAACCTTTGAATGGGCAGACAGGGCCAGAAGAAATTCAAAGTAAGAATTTTTTTTTTCTTAAGAGAAAATTAAACAAAAAAAAGAAAAAGGGAAAAGGGAAATTACTAAAGGTAAAAAATGTACTGAGAAAAGAGGGAATAGAATTTAGTGTGATGGAAAGAGAGTGAGAAAAATATGAATTCTCTTTTTTTGGCTATTATTTTGACTCATCCATTTCTTGATATAGATCTCTTTTTGAATATTGTTCGTTCCTAGTTAGTCGCCTTCTTTCTATCTTTTATTGTCGGTTTATATACATAGGTCGTATTGATAACGTTTTTGTCTTTAAATGTTTGGATCTCTTTCTTAAAAGTTTTCCTCCCTATTTTTTTAATGTGTATTTTTACAAATGATCTAGGGAAAATTACCTTTTTGGTCACTGAGTTTTGAGGAATATGTACGTTTGGCCCCTGAATTTTCAAAATAACCCTTTTTAGTCCCTAAGTTTTGAGAAATAGGTTTAAAAGGTCTCTAAGTTTTCAAAATGGACCTTTTTAGTACCTAAGTTTTGAGAAATAGGTTTAAAAGATCCCTAATATTATTTTTTCATCTTTTTGAAATTAATATTTTTGTATTATTTTTTAATATTGAATGGTTTTTAAAATTAAAAAAAATTAAAATTATTAATTTAAAAATTGAAAAAATAATATTAGGGACCTTTTGAACATATTTCTCAAAATTTAGGGACCAAAAAAGTCTATTTTGAAAACTTAGAGACCTTTTAAACATATTTCTCAAAACTCAGTAGGGGTGTAAAAAATTCGGGTCGGGTCGGTTGTACGAACAAACCGACCCGACCCGACTAGACCCGAACCGATCGGGTCGGGTCAGGTCGGGTCACCTTTCTTTGATCAAATAAAGAAAGAAGAGGAGGAGACACGATTAGGTTTCTTTGATCAAATAAAGAAACTGAGAGGAGGAGACGACGACGACGACTGAGAGAGAGGAGGAGGCGACGACTGAGATAGAGGGGGAGGCGACGACTGAGAGAGGGAGAGGAAAAGCGGAGAACTGAACGGTGGAGGAGACGCGTTCGTTACAATGGGTGAGCTTCCATCTTTATCGTAAAAATGAAAAGGGTTGTTAACAGAGAGAAGGGGGAAGGAAAAGCGGCGGAAACGGAAAGTACAAGGGCTGAAAAGTGAAAACCCTAAAAGTTGTATTTAAGTAAAAGCAGAGAATTGAACTGAGTTCGGTTCGGTTCGGTTCGGTCTGAATATATGTAAAAACCAAACCGAACCGAATCAGTTTGGTTCGGTTCAGTTTTCTTGAACCCTAAAATTCAGGGACTAAAAATGTCTATTTTGAAAACTTAGTGACCAAACACATATTTTTTAAAACTCAGGGACCAAAAAGGTATTTTTCCCAATGATCTATATTTTCGAATACTTGAATGGTTCTTTTGTTTTAAAATTGTGAGACTACAATAATTAGTTTTACAATAAATAAATATATACTGAAAAACTAGGAAACAACCATGTAATATTTTATTTTAAAAAATTCTGAGAGACTCCAGAAGATATTATCGAATAAAACTAAATAAAAGATAATTTTATTCGGAACTAAAAAAAATATCCGTAATGCTGAAATAATTCTTGTATTACTTCTTACGATATTATCTTAAATTATTATTATTAATAATGAAAAAGGAAAAGAAAGTATAAAGAAGAAATAATATAGAATCTATTTTGTTATTAAAAAATAATATAGAATCTAATGTGGGTATAGAAGTATGTAAAGTAATATAAAATTTACAGTTTTTCAGTACTTTGGTGAGATCAGAAATATTCTCAATTATATGACATCTAAATATAGATGTCACACTATTTATTTCTCTCTAAAATATTCCAAATGTCATATCAATACATTCCTGAACTTCTATGTCTGATATTTATATTTCTTTTGTAACTCCATAAAATATTATAATAATAATAATATAAACATTTTTTTCTTGAACAAATAATAACATAAAAGATCAATTTCAAGAGAAAAAATTCCTTTAGTGAGTTCAAGAGTTGAAATTTCTAAATCTCATTTTGAAAAAAAAAATATATATATATTTTTAAAAATTGGTCAAACAAATTTTATTTATATTTTATCTTTATTTAGGATTGCACTTTCTAAAAATACTTTTCATGTAATAAACCACTATTAATTTGCTTGAAAATCATGTTTAAAAATAGCTTTGTTTAATTTGTTTTTTTCAAAGATAAAAAAGGTTAGCTTTTTGCCGTTGAACACATGTTTAGCTGGATAATTTTTTTTTTTTTTTTTTTTTTTTTTTTTTTTTTTTTTTGAAAATGTTTAGCTGGATAATTTTAAAAGGGGAAAAAGCGATTTTTGATGTTGAACAGTTTTTTTTTTTTTTTTTGAAAGATTTATTGAGTTTACAATTATTCATTATTTTTTAAGAATAACTTGAGTAAAATGTGTAATATTTTCAATACAATTGGAATAAACAAAATAAACGAAAAGAATTAACTTTTTTTTCATTACTGTTTAGATATTATATTATTTTAAAATTAAATTTACCACGCAACAATTTACTGAATTGATCATTTGATTTAGTGAACTTGATAATAAGAAATTGAATATGGACATGATACTAAATAAAGCTTAAAAAAAACCTTATCAAACTACACATTTATAGTCCAATTTGACAATATTTTTGTTTTTTTATTTCTTTGTCGTTTCTTTTTTCTTAACAAAAATGTATTTGTTAACTATTTCTTTTTTCTTGTTCTTTCTTTTTTAATTGTAAAGGAAAAAAAATGTTATTAACTCCTCCTATATTTTTTTTAACTAATATTTCAAATTTAAAACTAATAAAATTCACATGAAAAGTTAATTTTCAAAATTTTAAAAATTACAAATAACTACATAACATTTAACTTTTAAAATTTCAGTATGCCTTTCACAAAATCAAAATTATAAAATAATATTTTTATTTGTGTTTTTATAAAACACAAATAAAAATATTATACAATTTTGAGAATCAAACCTGAAAAATGAGAAATATGAAATAGTCATCGTACATATATATTTCTCGAAATTTGAAAAATAAAAAGCAAGAAAAAAAAACAACAATAACGTTAACCAAACAACATATAATTTTTATGAAAAAGAGGGAGTAGAAAGGAAATTAAAATGAGAAAATTTTAAAAAAATGTATACATACATATATATATATATATATATTTTTGAAAGAAAAAAGTATATACATATAAAGAAAAGGGTTATTGTCACACCAATCCTTGTGGAGAGACAACATTTTATTCCCCAAGTACCCAAAAAGCAAAGCTCTGTCTACTCTCCTACCCACCATTATTGGCTCTTTTTCATTCTCTCTCTCTCTCTCTCTCTCTTTCTCTTTCTCTCTCTACAAACTGCAATAGCCTTTTGTCTTAATCTCATGATTCTCATCCCATTTCCAACCACCCACTTCATTGTTTTTTTTCAAAACTATATAATATAATACAATGTACGCATCGAGTGAAGATTCAAACTTACGATTTTTCAATTAAGATGTGAAGATTCGAATTTAAATTTTTTTAAAAGATCAGGTAGATCAGTTACTTATTCACTATATGCTTAGATTGGATTCATACATATGAGATGAAAACTTAGTTTGAGATTATTGTTATAGTTTATGCAATATTTTATTGCAACTCTGCTTTTTGAAAAATTAGTTGTGTCATCAAGTGAGTCAGTATAATTTGATAATAAATTTCAGCTTTAAACCCAAAAAAAAAATGCAGGTGGTGGTGTTTGTATACCTTTTTAAGAAAAGAAGATATTTTATTCAGATGTGTGTGAGAAAGATACACAAAAGATTACATGAAAGTTTTCCAATTCAAGGCGATAACAAAAGCACAATAATTAGAAAAAAGCGATTGAAGATGATGACCATAGGGTCTTCCATAGCCAAGATATCGTCCCAAATGGTGTGGATGGTGCCCGCCTTGTCGAAAGATATGAGAGTTCCACTCAATCCAAATTATATACTAAATTGATGTGTGATTTGGTTATGATGATCAAAGTAGTCATATTATTTCAATTATTTTTGTATTCAATTATTTTTGTATTGATATTTAATATCTAATTTATTATCACATAGTTATATTTAAAATTTTATATGATTTAAATTGCAAGTAGTTTTGTTTAATATAAATTATCTGATAAAAGTTTAAGAAAAAACAATTGTTATTATAAAAATGGAATGATAGAGTTAGAATTTTTAAAATTCTATTAGTAAAGATGACATATTTTTAGGAAGCTAATTTCAAAAAGCTTATCTACAAAGTGATTTTCGATAAATTGATAAATAAGTAGCTTAGTTTTATCAAACAATCTAGAGTTAAGATTCTTCATAATTTCTTTCGAACCTCCAAAAGTCCAAATGAACTCAAATATTTGAATCTATGATCGTCCTTCGTAGTAGAGATTCTTAATCATTGAATTATGGCGAGTTTGATAATTCTACACAAAAAAAAAAAAAAAAAAAAAATTACTTAACATCCTACTACTTTGATTGTATTTTGTGTTCAAGTATTAGTGAAGATTAAAAAATTTGGGTAATCAATGTCAAGTTTAATAAACTAGATGCAAGAACTCAAAAATAAATAAATAATAATAATAATAATAATAATTTAAGTCCTATTTCATAACCATTTGGTTTTTAGTTTTTCACTTTTAAAAACTATGTTTGTTTCCTTCCAATTTTCTTACAATGGTTTTTATCTTTGTTAAGGACACATTTGAATTCCTAGTCAAATTTTAAAAACAACAAGTTTTCGAAAACTACTTTTTAAATCTTCAAAATTTGACTTGTTTTTTAAAACAAGAGAAGAATATAGATGACAAATCGACAAAAAAAACTTGGCCTTAATTTTTTTTTTAATTAAATTCTCTCCTTTAATTTTTTTTTATATATTCTTCTTTTCCTCTTCCTTTTTTTAACCTTCTCTTAATTGGCTACGACATGTTGGTGTCAAGTATGGATTCTCACCTTCCAAAAAGTTTGTTCAATGATATCTCTTTATTCTTTTCTCAAGTAATGCGAGATAACCCAAACCCAACATTAGCCTTTAATGTGTATTGCAAAACAAGCCTTACCAATGCTATCCAAATCTCTTTTATGCAACATGTGACACAAAATTAAGCCCGATCGCGACATGTGCTACACTTTGGAACTCTTCTTCCATATGGTATGTGCATAATATATATCAACCTAACATTAGTCTAAAAAAAGTTACCAACTTCGTATTCGTTAAGATTTCAAGGGAATGCTAGTGCTCTAATTAATTTTCCTTTTCGGGATGTGATAACTAGACTTATAATCTTCCAATTAGATACTAATCAATCATTTGGCTAGCTATCAACATAAAAGAGCCCTTTGACAATTTTTTACCTAACCTCCACCATAGTTAAGTTGGAGATATGGAGATACAGTTATCTTAATAATTAATGTGCGAGAGTGTTAACATCTCCAAACTTTTACATCACTAATACCTTACTACATCTTAAAATATATTTTTTTTTATTAAGAACAGAATTTTTCAATGTATTAAATTAATCCAAATGCTTAGCAAAAGATGCACATTAATGTAACCATGTTGTCCTAAAGAAAAAAAAAAGTTCCAACCATGTTTAAATTGAGTAGTTTTGTTGTGGCAAAAGACATCATTCCATCAATCTAGTTTGGTTGTGGTTGTCTTTTATACCGGATATGCATGTGAGTAATGCTATTTGATATTAAATACATGTTTACGAGTGATTTTAGAATAGTCAAAATCACTTTTGTCAGGTCTAAAGTCACTTCTATTTAAAAGTAACTTATTCAAAATCACTTTCAATTGAATGAAAACCACTTTTAAGGTATAACCCAACATTAAAATGATTATATGAAAATCACTTTTAATAAATCTTTTATGAACACATTATTTTCACGATCACTATTCTAAAATCACTCTCAAACATGTCTTAAGCTGTATATATTCATTCTTCCTCCTTCTCATACCCTAGAACTCTCCTCCAAATGACACATGCGTAGTATACAATATGAATAGTCCTCTTTGTCGAATTTACAATAATTATTTTAATTTCAATCATCGCTCCCCAAATCAAGTAATTTTTAGGGCCTATTTGGTAATGTTTTTGTTTCTTACTAGTTGTTTCTCATCCTGTGTTTCTTGTTTATTATCCTCTGTTTCTTGTTTATTGTTAAATAAAAACATAAATGTGTTTTGATAATTGTTTCTTGTTTTTTCTTATTATCTTTTATTAAAGAAACAAATATTTGGTAATAATTTCTTGTTTTTGGTTCTCTAAAATTTTAAATTAAAAATATAAAATTTTGAAATGAAAATTAATTTTTAAAATTAAATATACAAATTTTTAATGTTATATTTAATTTTTAGATATTTATGAAACAATATATAAGTCAGGAATAATAAAATAATATCTTTATTTATGTTTTAAAAATATAGAAAGAAGAACAAGAAACTTGACTTTGTTGTTTCTAACATGGTTATGGGTGATAACGAGAATTGAATTCTATGGGCCCGTTTGGTAACGTTCTCGTTTCTTGTTTCTTGTTTCTAATTTTATTAAGAAATCTAAGTATTTAATAACTATGTATGTTTCTTGTTTCTCATTTTTTAGAAACACTCCCAAAATTTGTATAGAACTTTTGGGAACAACTAAAACTAGTTTCTCCTTTTTTGTTCTTGTTTCCAATTTTTTTCAAACATAAATAAGAATATAGGTTTATTATTATTGAATGTATAGGTGTTAAGGTCATGAAATTCTATTTTTCTTTATTAAAAATGAAGAAACGGAAACAAGAAACCAGAACGTTATCAAACGGGCCCTATGAGACTTAGACTTAGTTTGGAATTGTCGTAGCTTTTAAAATAATTGTTGTTGACTGTGCTTTTAAGAAAATCAGCTACTATGAAGTAAATTAGTGTTTGATAAATTTTAGTTTTATAGATGAAAAAACATGTTGAGGTGTTTGTAAATTAATATTCTAAATTATTGCAAATTAAATATAATTTTTCAATAAATAAATTTAATGTTGAAATTTAATTTCAAAGTTTTATAAGATAATTTCAAATTTATTTTAAGATAATTATTTTTTTTTTTTGAAACATATAAGATAATTGTTTTAAATTTCATATGATTTAAAATATAATGTTATGCTTAATCTAGGATGTTTTTATATTTTGCTAAGAAATATAATTTTCTACCTGTATTAAAAAATATATATTATTTCAATTTAAATAAAAAATAAAAACAAATAATTTCAATTGAGTATAAAATTCTAAACTTAAATTAAAAAAAAATGTTTGACATGAATCAAGTCTAAAAAACGTGGGTAGAGAAGATAAATAGTTAGTTACACATCAGATTTTTAGGGAACTAAACTGAAAAGCTACTATTGGATTTTGCAAATCAATGTAATTGAAAAAATACTTTTATAAAAATTAATTTATAATCTATTTTACCAAATGCTAAAAACGGTTAAAATTCTTTTTTAATCACTTCAACCTCCTCCAAAATCACTCCAAAATCAACACCAACGCACCTTACCGTTATTCCTTTAGCAACTTAGTGGTAGAACGGACGGTTGTTAACCGATTGATTGTTTGGTTCAAATTCTACTTGGGGAGAGATTTTGGGTGTGTTTGGGATGAACAAATAAAATCTATTTTTAAAAAATCCTAACCGCTTTATGTGTTTGGTAATTTAGATTTTTTTTTTTAAATTTATAGAAAATCACTTTTAAAATCTTTAGATTTCTAAAATCTCCTAAATAGTATCTTCTGATTTTAACTTCCCAAATAATCTGGCGTATTTTTTTAACGATTTCTCAAAATGTCCACTATATCCTTCCATAATTTTTTTTTTCAATTCCTCTCTAACTTATTTTTATTTATATATATATATTTTTTAGATAAATTCCTTTCTAACTTATTGAAGCTTCTCGGATAGATTTTGTTTTTTTTTTTTTTCAATTTCTAACCTTGTCGCATAGCAAACTTGTGTATAATTTCATCATCAATGAACTCGAAGAAAATTCAAGTGAATTAGAAAATATAATTTACATTTTGAACTATAAAAAAATCTAAATAATTAACTTATTACAATTCATATTGAATATCAACATATCAATAATTAAAATAATATGTCTACTTTGGTCATATAAATAATTGTTTTCACATTCAAGTATGCACTAAAATACAATACACACATACAAATTTTATGAGAACAAAATAGATAACTTTTTTTTTTGTCTTACATTTTGTTTGTACTTAAACTGGAATAATATTTGTTAATTATGATAGTATAGAACAACTATTCTCTTTAGCATAAAGTAATAAGAAAATATACTTTGTAATTCAAACTAAAAATTCTAAATAATTAACTTATTAAAATTCATATACTTAAAATCAACGTATAAATAACTAAAATAATATGTCTACTTTGGTCATTATAACTAAATCACAACAATTTTGTTTGAATTTACCAAACGCTATGAACTGCTTTTTTATATTTAAAATTGAAATTTACCAAACGTTAATCTTCTTCGTATAACATCTAATTTTCCTAAAAACACAGCTGCCAGTAATTATTTTAAAAGCTACATCAATCCCAAACGGAGCCAATTATTCATTCCAAATTAAAGAAGTTTCTGAAAAATAAGAAACGAGAAATCAAACACACTCATCAAACATTTATGTTTCTCAAGAACTTGAAACAAGAAACAGAAGACGAGAAAGAGGAACGAAACAAACAAACCCCTAACGTTTTACACAATAAAATTAGTTGTTGGAAATATGAAGGGGTGTGAATCCTAAATTTTTAACCATAGTAAATTTGTATAGGTTTATTATGTTTGCATGGCCTATATATCATGTCTCATGTTGACTTTTCAAGTTCCAAGTTGAATATTATAAAAGAAAAGAAAAAAGAGGTAACATTGTCACATAATCCTTCAAAAAAAAAAAAAGTGTGCCTCACCTTTAGAAAAACAATCCAAAATATATTTCTTTTTATATTTTCTCTTTCAAAAAACCATATAAACCTCTAATTATCATATACTCTACTGGATGGCCAATTACTAGTAATTGCTAACAAAAAAAAAAATTAATTTTTTTTTAGCTATTTATATGATGGGATTGGTTTTTAAATAGTCAAGTGAACCTTACTAATGCTTACTCAGATTTCTCTTGGTTGTTGTTCATAGGACAAGTAAGAAAATATTTGGTATTCTAATTCTTGTTTTTAACTTCACTCATCAAATGATTTTAGTTTTTTTTTTTTTTTTAAATTTTTTGTGGGTTTATTTTTTAAAAAAAATATTTGGATTTTATTTAGTTTTTTGACCAAGAAAGATGAAAACAACATCTATATGTTTTAAATGTTTTAAAATACTAAGTATGCTACCAAAAACGCATTCAAGAATAGTGAAAACATGGAATGCAACCATGTTTTCTATTAAATTCATGTTTTTCATGACCATCCAAAAATACGCTTAATTTTCTAAAATAGTTAGTGATATGTATTTTTTGATAAGATAGTAATTGATATGTATTATTATAAATATAATATCTATATAAAAAAAAACTACAAATATATATATTTTTTTCTTTAAACTATCTCAATTTATAACCACCCCTTAAATAAAAAACCAGCCTTAGCCTAGATAACAATTTTCAAATTTAGCTTTATGAGGGAATATTCTAGATATAAATAAAGTAAAGTAAAAAAAATAGTATCCAATATATTAAGATATATATAGAAGAAAAGAAGAGTTTTTTTTTTTTTTTTGAAAAACAATAAAAAATAAAAGAAGAGTATAATAATATTATGATGGGAAACTTGGGGCTATGTCCTTGGAAATAGTAAGCATGTGTTGAAAGAATTCAGAAGCTAAAAGTTACAAAAAAGAAAAAATAATGATAATAATATATATATATATATTTTTTTAAAAAAATCCCCTTAAGGGAAATTCACTATTTTCCCTTTGCATTAAAAGGGGCAAAAAGAAAGTGTTTTTTTGCTGGAGCCACTGCAAGACCATAGTAGTGCTTCAGATTAAAGTGCAAGAGAAAAAGAGAGCATTTAAAGCCAATAAAGTTGCCCCTTTTAGTCAAAATATCTCTCTTTTACTCCTAAAAATAAATTTAAATATGTTCAATAATGTTGAAATAGCACATATGTTTACAAATTACAATCTCACAATTTTTTTTTTTTCCTTTTTGTCTTTTTTAGTATCATTGTTATTAAAGTATTATAATTTGCGGGTCCAATGCTCTTGACTTAACGTCCTAAAATAATATAGTTTGTTTAAACTTTAGATAGCAAAGAACAAAGTGATTGATCGATGAGAATTGAGAAAATTAGATTAGTAGTCTGTTGAATGTAATGTTATAATGTTTGAAAATGTTCGATCTTAAAAATAAGAGTTTATATACGTGGGTCCGAATCATGAAAAGTAATTAGGTTTTTAAAAAACCAGTGTTATAATGAGAGGGAAAAAACAATCGAAAAGAAGTATTTTGACCCAAATAAATTCAAATAAGATTTGGAATGTCTTTGAGAATGTTTTTGACATTCATGTTTTCAATGAATTAAATAAATTTTTCTAGAAAAAAGCACCTTATAATAAATATTTTCCAAAAAGAAAAAAAAAAAAAAAACTTTTCAAACAAGTAATCGAATACCATGAAATTTTCAACTATTTTTGTCGTTAGTCAAAAGACAACTTTAAGACAATATTGAAAAAGTTAATTAGTTATATTTGTTATTTTAGTTATATATGACTTGTAGGTGTTATATTTAGTTGGATTCTTTTGTACTCACATAGGCTTGGAGTTAATGAAGTGAACAATTATATATATATATATATATATATTTTGGTTCTCCTTAATATTGACTTATTTAGTCTTGAGCTAGTTATTGAATTTAAAAAAAAGAAAAAGCGTTCCTTCGTAACTATTTAATTTTTTTTTAAAATTAGGCGTCTTTTAATAAAATAAGAAAACAACTTTAGGCATGTTGTAGGAGATTAGTCACTATGATTGTCGCTAATTAAGATGCTTTTCATGGTTGATTTGAGATAATTTTTTCCCGTTTATTTTAGTAGCTACAAAAAAAAAAGGATAAAAGTAAAAATTTTCACGAGATATGACACATCTGCGACCTCAAGAATTATCTTTGAAAAAAAAGTACAATCCAAGAGGTTAAAAAAAGAGAGTAAGAAAAAGATCTTTAATGTTTGGCTAAAGTACTACGTAAGATGATTGATTCAGGACAACGTTATTTTCATTTATCCACTTACTTTTGACTCGTAGAAATCAAATAGAATATGAATACGAGCCACCAGAAACAACATTTACACGTAAATAACTTGGAAAGGAAGAAGATTATTGGAAAGTAAAACTCGTAAAGGTAAAAAAAAATGAAGTAAAAAAAAAAAATTGTTTAGAAAATATTGAAAATGAAATGATGATGATCTCCAAGAGGTAACATTTTCATGCAAAGCTAACATATTTACGTCAATCCAAACCACCTTTTGCTGCCTCTTTCCTTTACATCTTTCACATGATTGAGAAGAAAAAGAAAAAGAAAAAGAAAAGCAAAAATGACCTATAATAATAATAATAATATTAATAATTTTAATAATAATAATAATAATAATTTTCTTTTCTTTTATCCTTTTTCATATTTATTTTCATTATGGCTGCCCTTATGCAAAAGGGAAGTGACAAGACAAATGCCTTCAATTATTGCATGAATAATTTTTATCCAAAAAGCTAAGGTTATCAACTTGAGATTGTTTCTTGGTTTCTTTCTTTTTTGGCTCAATGTCATTTTTCAAATCTTTCATCTTTCATGTTTTGAATTTTTAAATTAAGTGTTTGTGGTCAAGAATTATATTCCTTAAAATTTATTCACATAATGCTTGATGTGTCATCATAATGTAATATATATTATTATTTGTTGGGTTGTGAGTATGATATGTTAATTTAATAAAATAGATTTGTTGATCCAAGATTGAAAACATAACCTACTAGATTTAAAACAAATTGCGGCTGTCGTTGAAAATTCAACTACTAAAGATGTTATTATATGCTAACTAGTAACGATTTTGTTAAAAATTTAATTTTAAATCTTTATATGCTATCTTTCTTTTTGACATTTTGTGACTTTTGAATACATGAAAGTGAGACATATAAAAGATGAAGGATGAAAGTGAACTATGACAAACATTCAAGGACAAAATCATATATTTAGTTTTTTTTTTATTTATTTAAATAAGCATGACGTATCATCATTTAGTTACCAATAAAGGAGTAGATTCATATGTAGATTGGCCCCTAAAATGTATAAAATTTATATGTATATATGTGTATTGCAGTATGTCCTAAAACGATGGAACTGTAACGCTCCAAGTTCAGGATTTTGACTAGGATTCGAAATCAGATTTGGCACCCTGACGCGGTCCTAGCATTCTCCTGCATCCCCTACTACTTGGTCATTTCACCATATTTGTCTTCAACTATTTCTAAGAGCGAAGAATTGTCCCCAAAGACCTTTCTAGGAAAATTCTCAAGAGGTTACCTAACATAGAACTTTCTCAAACCAAACATACACTTAACTTTGAAGTTCCTATGATTGAGCCATCGAAAAGGAAGATGTATCTTGTTGGTATAGGTAGTTATATCAATTTTTTTAAGCTTATCTTGACTATACTTTCATATCCTCGGATTCCCTCTCATTCAGACATGGTCTCGGTTCATTCATATACTATCTCCCTTGTAACTCCACCTATGATTATATTATGGAAATAGGTTGAAACAATAATTACTTGGCTTGTAAAATTTTAAATTTGATTTAATTAGATAATATATGAATGAGGACTTAGACTCCAATTTATAATTTGAAGTCAATTTTTTCCTCATGCACATAGATTTTTTTTTTCTTTTTTTTTTCTAACTTCATATCTCTAATCGACCATCTCTAAGTACACATTAACAGTGAAAATTCCTTAGTACTAAAAAAAAAAATATAGTGAGAATTTCTTCCTATTTCATATTATATATTAGTGGAGGCAAACCATGCATGCAATTAGTAAAACAAGTAACATAACTAATAACCGACATATGTAGGTGTTGATATGCCTTGAATCAATTATCTTGTGTTCTGAATGACCAAAAGTACGGGGAGAGTGGTGCTATATATAAACCCCCTTAACCTAATATGCCCTAATCTCTGTAATATTTTCTTCTAACTAATAAAACTATTCTCTCTCTACCCATGGATGTAGCTAACACACTTTAGTGAACCACGTAAATTTGTGTTGTTATTCTTATTTTCTATCTTTTGTTTCTGTTGAATTCCAATTACTGTCATAATCGTACGTATATTTGAGTTCGAAAGATGAGTTTATCCTACTTATTACTTGAGTTTTTACATTAAAATAAAACTTTCTAAAATACTTTTTGTCAAATGTAGCTATAATAGATTTTTTCTTTTCCTTTTACTCAATAATATATAAAGAACGCTAAGCAGAAATTTAATTTTTTTTTTCTCTTTTGTATTTGACTTTTATGTTTTGTTGTTTGTGTTGAGTACACTAACTATATATAGAGAAATGTATCAAAAAAAAAAAAATATATATATATAGAGAAATAAACCTGGAGATGACAGTATTAAGGTTATTCCAACTTAGTTCTAGATGATGCACCTATTTATTATTTTTCACCAATATTGGCTTTTGGATCTGATTGTTTTTTTAAAAAAATTATATATAGAATGTAATTGGTTGGCCCTTCAAAACTAGGATGTTCATGAGACGGGGTATATACATATCAAATTCAGATAATTATTGAAAAATATGGTTAAAATATTCAACTATGATTTTTAAAAGGTTAAACTTAAATATTTCAATATAGTCTCGAGTAGTTCAAAGTTGAAACATATAAAATATATAATTCATTAAACAAAATAACATTTAATTTAAATATTACACATATAGTTGCAAAAACAGTTCAAACATATATATTAAAAAAATGAGGGCAGAGATGCATGGGAGACGAAGAATATATTCATCGTCCCCATCCCTCTGTTGAGGATCCCACATTGAAAAGATTAGTGGAGACCTCACAATTTATAAGCTACAAGGGTCACTCCACTCATGGCCAATTGGTTTTGAGATGGAAGTCCATGTTATTTGATATGGTATCAGAGCCCGTAAAAACCCAAACAAATTGGGGCACCATCTTGAGTTAAACATGGATTTTCTAAGGGGAAAAAGAACATCCCTACTCAAAACTTATTCCTTGGGTCTTCCCTGATTAACAATATTGTCAATAAAAACAACACATAATTACAATCCCAAGTTCATGTACATAGTATAAAGAATTAACATTTAGAGATAGAAAAGATATCATCGTTAAAGTTCATCGATTAAATACATAATATTTACCTGATTTTCTTTTGAGGAAAAAAAACTTAGCCCTATGTACTAGGTAGTAGGAAGTCTTCTATATTATTATTTACTACATATCATTTTTGATGAGTGGGTCCCACACTTTCATAAGTAACACCTCTCCACATGGCCTAAGTTTATATATAAGTGAAAGGTAGCTAAAAATGATTGGAACATTATTTTGGAGAAATGAAAAAAAAAAGAAGAGAGTTTCTCTAATATCACAAGCAAAGAATCCCTTGTCTCTAATATAAACAAATAAAGGGATGGTGTTGTGTTGGGAATTCAATGATTTGGTCTGCTTTTGTTGAAACAAAAATTCAATAAAGAAGGAAAGTATATAACTTACTGTTGTGGACACACATTTTTGGCCCACATTATTCCTCATAGTCTAATTTTTTGGCTTGGGGTTTTACTAAATCACTCATATCATTTCCTTCTCTCAACGGATGACTACGTACGATTGTAATCCACAATTTCACAAAGACAATATCGACAATTATCCCTTCCTTTTTTTGACTCCAACATTTGTAGGAAGACCAAAACGAGTATAGCTCAATAGTAATTGACATGTTCCTATAATCAAAAAGTCAGAGGTTTGAATCATCTATCCCAAATGTTGTTGAATTAAAAAAAAAAGGTTAATTATGACCCTGTTCGATAATCATTTAGTTTTTTTTTTTTTAAAAGATTATGCTTGTTTTCTCATTCTTTACCATGGTTTTCATCTTTCCTGAGGAAACATTTGAATTTTTAGCTAAATTCCATCCAATAACAAGTTTTTAAAAATTACTCTTTTTTTTTTTAGTTTTTAAAACTTGACTTGAATTTTAAAAACACTTCTAAAAAGTAGTTGACAGAACAAGAAAGTTTTCAAAAACTAAATGGTTATTAGAGGAACAAACTTTAATAAATAGTTTTTATGTGGGTAACATAATTAAAAAGAGGAAATTGTATTAAGTTATTTTAGTGGGGATGATAATTTGAAATTTATGAAAACTCTATGATCAACACTATAAAAATATAGGGATATGATTTTTGATAAATAGTGTAGTCCTATGAGTCCCTTGTTTTCCATCAAACAATGTGAGCCACCTATTTCAAGTCTATGGTGCATGGTTGAGAGACACTTTTCTTCTCCTCGTTCATGATTGGAATTTTTTTTCCAAAGCGCAATTTTAAGATAATAGAGGTGTACCTCAATTCATTCTTCTTGCTTGTGCATATTTTTTTCGAAGATACACAAATTTATTAGGCATGTAAACAAGGAACATGCAACAAAAGTCATACGAAAGATTTCCAATTAAGAGAAATACACGAAGAATCCATTTAAGATAAGTATGGTGACGTGGTCAGATCGAAAAGGATGCACGAGAATGTCGAGGTCATTAGGTGTCGAATCCAGATTCTGAATCCTGGACCTAGAACGTTATTACAGATGGTATCAGAGTGCAACCTCTCCCAGTACGATGTGATTTGGGGACAAACCAAGATGGAAGTTGGTGGGCATGTGAATCCCGAGTATAGAAAGAGTACATGAATGAATTGAGACCACATTCGAATGAGAGGAATCTTGAGGTTGAGGATATGAAAATATAGTTAAGATAAGCTTAAAAAATTGTTAAAAACTACCTATACCAACAGGGTGCACTTCTCTTTTCAGTAGCTCAATCATAGGAATTTCAAACTTAAGTGTGTTTGGCTTGGTGAAATTTATGTTGAGTGACCTCGGAACCTTTCTAGAAAACATGTGAGTGAGGACAAAACATACTAAAAGAAGACCCATGTTGGTTTGTGGGTACAATTTTCGCTCTTAAAAACCATTTAAATATGGTGACGTGATCAAGTTGTAGGAGATAGAGGAGTTTGTCACTGGGACTGGGAGGAATTCCTTACAGAATAGATCCACATTTTGCTGCATATGAATGAGAGACCTCCAATGGCATAACAAATTCTTCTTTATTATTTGGATCCCAACAATTATTAAAATATGGTTATTCTCGAAGTTTTGAGTTATAGAATAAGTTATTATTTTTCTTTTCTAAATATTAAAGAACTATATTTGCAACACCAATATAAAAAAATAGCTTTCTATTTTTAAAACAAAATTTATTGTAAACATGTGTTTTTTTTTTTTAAAAAAAAATGGTTTAATCGTCTCTTGTTTTATTTTATTGGGGATCAATATTCCACATGTAAATAGTAATTTCAATTGCAAAAATAATGATATTAACATTCATATGTCATTTGAAAACAATCATTTTAAGTGCTCAGTACCTCCCACGTTTGCATATTTCCCCATATTTGCAATAATATTCCAAAAAATCATTAAAAATAATTTTTTAAAAAAATAAATATTATTGCTCTAGCTGGCTTTAGGTCGTCTTCTTCTGGTCTTTTTAGCAACTATGATTCCTCTTATATCTCCCTTTAACTGGGAGGCTTTTATGTAACTCGCCTCCCTAATATGTTTTTCACATACATCTTAATAAAGTATCCATTTTCTAAATAAAATAAAATAAAATAAATTTTTTTATTTAAAATAGTTTTCAAGAATTTCCATAATGAAAATAAGCTAACAAACATATCATCACATCGCTTAAAATAGCATGCAAATGTGAATATATAAAATATATATAGTTTCAAATTTTAAAACCTTCTTTCTCGTCAAGTTGCCCACTTTGATATTTATAATTGAAATATTATATATTAAAAAGTTAAAATTTAAAATCTCCTCCGACCAAAGTGAGTATAGCTCCATGATAATTGACATGTATTCTCGATTTAGAGGTCAGAGGTTCGAATTCTCCATCCCAAATATTGTTCTAAGCAATTTATCAAAATTTACAATTTTGACTTTATAACTATTGATAGGTCAATTTCTAAAATTTTGTTCTCTTTTAATTTCACATAAGTTTTTCCTTTTATTAACAATGTATGAATTCTTACCAACTATATATAAGTAATAGAATGGCCAGTAATATTGTAAAAAAAAAAAAAAAAAAAAATAGAATGGCCAGTAATGACGTCTCCCCAAGAATTAAAAAGTTATCCATAGTAATGCAATTAACTAATATTCACAATCTATTTAATTAAATAATTAAATTGCAAGCAGTAGTGGATTCAGAAATTTATGTTGGAGGGGCTTAAATTAGGATGAAAATAATTTTGAATTAATTTATATATTTTAATATTAGTTTGTCCCATAGAAGTATGATTAATTTGTCTATATAGGATACATATATATACAGTTAGACTCAACTTGAAATAATTAGTTTTTTTTTCGCCGGTAAGAATTATAGTTTCTTTATAAAATTAATTTACTAACTTTGTAAAATATTTTTTATTCATTTTCATTTATACCACATATTTAAAAAAATAAAATTTAAAAAAGAAATTAGAACAAAAATTATAGCATTATATGTCAAGCGTGAGTATAGTTCAACTAGTTAAAGTATATAATTGACTGTGTGGGCCACTGATTGCAAGGGAATAAAAGAAATCAATATTTCGATAGAAATGCTTAAAACTCTAACCTAATCTAGGTAATCTCTTTGAATATATTTTAATTAACTCAGATTATTCTTTATGTTATCAGTAAAATTCTCAAAGTTATTCATTAATTTTTCCTTACCATTGGCCAAATAGACCTAATAAACATGTTTTTCTTATCTACGTCACAATTTAGGTATAAAAAAAACATTAAAAATAGGAAACCCACAACTAAAAAAATAACAATAAATATTTTATCCTATAAAAATTTATATGGTTGCGTAAGCATTCAAAAATGTCTGTCTTATATGGTTGATAATTTCACCGTGAAAAGATTAACGAAGACCTCACATGTAACACCCGAGTTAGGAGGGGTACATGAATGAACCGAGGCCACATCCGAATGAGAGGGATCCTGAGGACATGAAAGTATGGTCAAGATAAGCTAAAAGAATTGATAGATACTACCTATACCAACAAGGTGCACCTTCCTTTTCAGTGGCTCAATCATAGGAACTTTGAAGTTAAGCGTGTTTGGCTTGGAGAAGTTCTATGTTGGGTGACCTCCTGGGAATTTTTCTAGGAAGCATGTGAGTGAGGACAAAGCATGCTAAAAGGACCCCATGTTGATTTGTGCGGATAGCCTTCACTGGATTCCGAATCCTGGACCTGGGGCATTACATCAAAATTTATAAAATATATAGGTTGTTGTTAATTGATTTTGAAAGAAAACTCCATGTTGGCTAATATATCCCTTCAGTATATGAACTCAATCTTTATATAATGATCACAGTATATGAACTCAATCTTTATATAATGATCTTATCTTTGATTTTTAATTTAATAATGCAATTTGGTGATTAGACAATTATGAATTTTGAAAACACTAGTTTTATTACCACATCCAATGCACATTATATCTGTGTGAGTTTTATTACCATATCCAATACACGTTCTATCTCAAGTTTTATTACCACATCCAATGCTAGTTTTATTACCACATCCAATGCACGTTATATTTGTGTGTGTGCCAATGCACGTTATATCTGTGTGTGTGCCAATGCACGTTACGTTATATCTGTGTGTGTGAGTTTCATTACCACATCCAATGCACGTTATATCTGTGTGTATGTTTTGACATTCCAAAAATTTTCATATTCTATAATTAAATATAATTAGATAAAAATATTAATTTTAGAGTTAATTTATCGACATGGATGTAAACTTTTTATTTTCAAGTTTCTCACATTCCCTGGGTGCATTTAAATTGCATTATCTCACACTAAGTGAATTTTAGGTTACATCTTATTGTTTTTAAAATGTTAATTAAAAAATATATGTATTTTTCATATTTTTATTTTAAAAAAGTTTTTTTTACCATATTTGAACTCCTTGTTCTTTTTTATTACTTTGTATGTTTATTACAAATTCTAAATATTTTAAGCCAACTTTTTATTATATACTAAACGTTTGAATCTTAGTAAATATTTAATTAACTTACTAATTTGATTTCATATTATAATTATAATTAAAGAAAAATTATTATAACTTCTTGGAGAATGAAATGATAAAATATTTTGTATTCCAACTCTTTAGATTTCATACAATTTTTTGTTGATAAATAATTTTTAATTCATTATTGATAATTAATTTTTAATTTATTATTGATAATTAATTTACTATTTATAATTAATTGGAAACTTTGTGGGGCATTAGGTTGAACATTATTTTTTTTTTCTCAACAAAAGAAATATAAACTTGTAAATGCAATAAGATTTTACTTTTCAACAAATATTATTAATAAAAAAACACGAATTATATAAAAAAAAAAATTAGAAATGACTAGTAAAAAAAAATCCTAGATACATGCTCATTTTTTAAAATGGATTTGCTCACTTGACATATATTGATATACAAATACAGTTATTCAACTTCATCAAAATGAAGTTGCAATGTCAAAAGCCTAGCTACGATCTAGGATACGTATAGATTTGGCACATGCATCCCTTACAATTTGAATATACCACCATTCATGAAACTCTTGCAACTTGAATATACTACACCAACACCTTGAGATGTTTTGAAGATTGAAGAGGCTTTGAGAGCAAAGAAAACAAAGATTATAAAAATAAATAAAGAATGAAACTAGGTGTTGGTGAAGAAAATGGTGAAAAGAAATCCATTTTATAGTAGTAGAGATGAGAGTTACAAAACCTTTTGAATTCTATAACTTCTAAAATTTCATTGTGAATTATAATTTAAAAAAAAAAAGTTGTAGGAAAAACCTTTTGCATTCCAACCTTTGAGTAAATCCCACCCATTATTTTTTTTACAGAGTAAATCCTACGCATTTATTATTGATAATTAATTATTAATTAATAATTTACTATTTATAATTAATCGTTAATAGTATATTTGTAAATTAGTAAATTAAATAAAAGACAAAAGTGTCCATAAATTTTGTTATAGGTAATTTTGGACCACACAGATGCACAAGGAGCTAACAAGGACAATCGGACAGAGGTAGGACCAGAAAACCGACCTAGAGAAAGACCGGATCAAAGGGTCGAGCCAACATGGCCCGACCCATATGGTCGGCCTCGGCAAGAGGCCGAGGCCGACCATCTGGCCAGCGCCCCTTTCGGTCCCAGATGCCCCGAATCGCCCCGGTTTTGCCCGGCTCGTCCTGAAACACTTCGAATTCCTAAAAACCCTAGGAGGACGAGCAGGTATTTAAACCCCTCTTCATCACTGAAGAAGGGTTCCGAAACTCTATTCTCGACTTCTTCCTTTACTCCCTAGCTTCTCCTCGGTTTTCTGACTTAAGCATCGGAGGCGGTGTGGCCTACACCACACCGGTGTGCAGAGATTTTTACTGGTCTTGCAGGTCACGTCTTCCCCAGTTTCTACAAATTCACTGTTGGTGTCACGTGAAGGTCAGGTGAGTCCTCTGTCCGAATTTTGGCATCAACAAATTTTTTCCAACATCCTCACTTTTTAATATAGTATAGATATAGATTAAAAAGAACATGTTTAATGGAGGAAAAATAATTTATTAGTTAATTACAAACTAACAAAAACATGGGGAATTCATAGTCGATATTACATCACAACTCTAAACAAGAATAGAGCCCTAACGAAACTAAAATCAATCATCACAATAAAATGTTCCTCAAAAAAAATAAAAAAAATCATCACAATAAAATAAAATAACAATAACAATAACAACAAAATAAGAGAAAAAGGACAAAGAAATTAAGAAAATTGAAGTATCCTAGAAAAAAAAAAAGTTGTCTTTAACCAATATTAAACTTCATTTTCTCTTCATTTTGATCATATCAAAGGTTGAATTCTTTAGAACTCAGATGCATGAACCTATAAGGTTCATAATGTCTATGCACAACCACAGGAGAATCTGAATAAGAGTTTGTATATTCAAAAGGGGGAAAAAGAAAAAATAAATGGGGAGGGAAAAGGACAAAGGAAAAAGAAGAAACAACAATTCCTATTTAGAATATTTCAAGGCTTTTCAAAAGTTAAACTGATTAAACTTAAAAGGAATTGATTTCGAAAATAAAAGGTTGAAAATTAAACAAAATCAAATGAAAAAAAAGAGAGAATTTACAGTGAGTGACAAATAAGAATTATATAATTGCAAATATATAAGAATTATATAATTGCAAATATAGCACAATGTAAAAAAAATTGCAAATATAGCAAAATCTATCAGAGTATATTATTGATAGACACTAATTAATTAGAATCTATTTGATAGACTTCGATTATCAGAGTTTATCAGCGATAGACTCTGATTAATCAGAATCTATCAGTCTACCGATAGACTCCGATTATTCAAAGTTTATCAGTGTCTATCGCTGATAGACTCCGATTAATCAAAATCTATCAGTGACTATCACTGATAGATATTTTGATTAATCGGAGTCTATCAGCGATAGATACTAATAGACTTTGAATAATCAGAGTCTATCAGTGATAGACACGAATAGAATCTGACAAAAGTTTTTTGATCTTGTATAATTAATTTTGCTATATATGCAATTAGTTTGTTACTGTGCTATATTTGCTATTAATTTGGTCAAATTTACCATCTATGCAACTGCGTAAAAAAAAATCTAGAATTTTTAACCCACCTAATCCTATTAAGAAAAAAAAAAGAGTTTTATTAGTTTTTTAGATTACGCAGCTAGTGACCAAATACTAGAAACATTAAAACGTAAAAATAATTTACTGATCAATATAAAAGAAGAAAATTTCATTAACAAAAAGTACAAGATAGAAAAATAAGTAGACCCTTTGAAGAAATTT
The DNA here is from genome assembly GCA_017139565.1 of Luffa aegyptiaca. Taxonomy (NCBI): domain Eukaryota; kingdom Viridiplantae; phylum Streptophyta; class Magnoliopsida; order Cucurbitales; family Cucurbitaceae; genus Luffa; species Luffa aegyptiaca. The sequence goes on along the minus strand of CM029402.1, from coordinate 41,084,962 downwards.
AAATCTATTATTCATATTAACCAATAGATATATAACACCCAAAAAAGAAAAAAAAAACTATAGCAATACTTTTTCCATTCAAAAGCTATTCTTGTCACCCCTTTTCAATACATTTTGGTCATAAGATTCTATGAGGAATATTATCATCTCAATAAGCTCCCATCCCCCATCCTACTTTGTTGCAAGCAATAATAGAAATTAGAAATTTGATAAAGGAAAAAAAATACTAAAATAAAGTTACATAAAATAGAAATTTTTGTAGTAGTTTTCAGCTTTATGCAACTAGGTGACCAAATAACTAGAAACTTTAAGAATAAAAATAATTTACTCAATATAAAAGAAAATATTTCATTAACTAAAAGTACCATAACAATGCGCCACCTTGCCATATCTTGCCATAGTTTGAGGGTCCAATGCCTTTGAGATAGGCGGCTCAGGGATGTGCACGCTTTGCGAATATGGGGCGACGAGTGTATGAATGCTTTCGCTAAAATGTCGGTCGGTATGCTTAAAACTCCAGGTAGATGAAAGGCTGTTTATGCACATACTACCTTTCTATGGTCTTTGCTGAGGAGCTCAAGGCTGTAGACGGAAGGCTGCTTAAAATTCCAGGTAGATGGACCAGTGCCCATGATTCGTGGTCATTTTGATATTGAGTACAAGCCAGTCTGAAAGCCAGTGGCTAGTTTGGGAGGAAGTTGATTGTGTTTTGGCGGCTAGCTACATTGGGGGAATCCAATCTGATTGTTTTGCTTAGTTCTGAACTGTATTCTTTGGGTGGTTATACCAATTCCTTGTATCAAAAAAAAAAAAAAAAAAAACTAAAAGTACAAAATAGAAAAATAAGTAAAATCTATAAAGAATTTAGGACGTGATTAAGTTATTAAGTTATGATCTATCCACGTTAATGAAAATAATATAGAACAAGTAAAAAAAAGAAAAGAAAGAAATAGGAACTATACCAATACTTTCTCCCATTCAATTTAAAGTTATTCTTTGTGACCTCTTTTCGATGTGTGCACTTTTGTCCTAAGATTTTGTGAGGAGTAAAATCATCCTAATAAGCTCCCTCCCCCATCCAAGTATTTGCAAGCAATAAAAATTAGAAATTAGGTAGGACAACAACACATAAATTTAATAAATAAAAAGGACATTGAAAATAAGTGACATAAAAATTGATTTTTTTTTTCTTTTGTTTATACATAGTAGTTTTGAAATTATGCAACCAATGATAGAATAACTAGGAACTTTAAAAAGAAAAATAATATTCTCAATAGTATAAAAGAAAAGATCAATTGCATTAACTAAAAGTACAAAATAGAAAAATAAGTGAACTCTATAAAGAAATTTAGAGCACATGATTAAGTTATTGAGTTATGATCTATTGACATTAATGAATAGAACATAGAACAAGTGAAAAATGTAATTCTTCCTTATTGCATGTACTCATAATGAAACCCTAATTGTATAATTAAGAATACATGATTACACAATAAAACCCTAATTGTATAATTCAATTAAGCCAAGATCTTTGAACTAGATGATTTTCACACAACAATGAGATAACTTAAAAGAAAACATACCTTGATCCATAACAACGATCTTATAAGGATTGTGTTTCTCCCTCTTGCCCTTCCTTGAGAACTTAATTTGATCTTCTTGATGGAGAGAAAATTCTGTATTGTGAGAGTAGAGAGAGAACCAATCCCTAGGGTTTTTTTCTTTATATATACACCTTCCATCAGAGTGTTAAAAATATGGGAAATTACCTTTTATTAATTAATCAGCCCATTTAACGTACTGGGCCTAAAAAAAAAACGTTAAGTAGGAATAATGTATATGGGCCACATAGATGTTTATATTAAATTTGTAAAATCTAACATTCTCCCACTTGGCCCATTTGACATTATTTCCCATATACGTAAATAATCATAATGCGCATAGAAGATAAATTTCATCTCCATATCATGATATCAATGTCAAGTCAAGAAACTGATAAGGATCATGGCGGTCATGTGTCATTGCATTGACATAATCCCTTCCATGTATCACAAAATTAGTTTTTCCACCTGGCATGATCTATAATAAAGGTATTCAGTAATAGTCCAACAATAACTGTCTTTGTTAAAGACAAGTTCTGTTTCATATATGTAATTCATTTATGTATACACCAACCATGAGAAACAGACGTGATAAAAGAAAATCAGAAACAATCTATAAATGAGCTCAGAGTGTCAAATAACGTAACCATAATTTCAATAATAGTATCCACTAATGCCCATACGTTCGACATGTTCCCTAAATGTCTTAGGTGGCAATCCTTTTGTTAGTGGATCCGCAATCATAAGGTTTGTGCTAATGTGCTCGATTGACACCCTTTGTTTCTGAACTTCTTCTTTAACGGCAAAATATTTCAATTCCATATGTTTAGCACCTTTCGAATATTTGTCGTTTTTTGAGAAGAAGACTGCTGCGGAATTATCACAATAAATTTTCAGCGGCTTGGCAATACTATCGACAATTCCAAGTCCTGAAATAAAGTTCCGCAACCATAAACCATGAACTGTAGCCTCAAAGCATGCTACAAATTCTGCTTCCATAGTGGAGGCAGCGATGATGGATTGCTTTGCACTTTTCCATGAAATTGCTCCTCCAGCTAATAGGAACAAATAGCCAAATGTGGATTTTCTTGTATCCACACACCCAGCGAAATCTGAATCTGAATATCCGTTCACCTCAAGGTGATCAGATTTCTTATAGGTAAGCATATAATCCTTCGTTCCTTGTAGATACCTTAACACTTTCTTTGCAGCTTTCCAGTGATCCATCCCTGGATTACTTTGATACCTGCCCAACATACCAACAGCAAAACTGATGTCTGGTCTGGTACAAGTTTGTGCATACATCAAGCTTCCAACAATAGATGCATAAGGAATAGTTTCCATTTGATTTTGTTCCAATTCATTCTTTGGACATTGCATGAGACTAAACTTATCTCCCTTCTGGATTGGGACAATACTTGAAGAGCATTTATCCATCTTAAATCTCTCTAGAACTTTGTTAATATATGCTTTCTGAGACAATCCTAATAATCCATTTGTTCGATCACGAAAAATTTCTATTCCAATCACATAGGATGCCTCACCCATATCTTTCATTTCAAAGTTCTTAGAGAGAAATTCCTTAGTTTGCCATAGTAAACCAAAGTCATTAGTAGCCAGCAAGATGTCATCAACATACAAAACAAGAAATATAAACTTACTCCCACTGATCTTTAGATATATACATCGATCAACAACATTTTCTTTAAATCCAAAAGATGTGATGATATCATTAAACTTAAGATACCATTGTCGGGAAGCTTGTTTAAGTCCGTATATTGACCTCTTAAGCTTACACACCATATGTTCCTTTCCTTCAACCACAAAACCTTCTGGTTGATCCATGAACACTTCTTCATCTAAATTTCCATTTAGAAAGGCAGTTTTCACATCCATTTGATGAAGCTCTAAGTCATAATGAGCAACTAATGCCATAATAATTCTTAATGAATCCTTTTTAGAGACAGGGGAAAAGGTCTCCTTATAGTCAATACCATTTTTCTAAGTAAAACCTTTAGCAACGAGTCTAGCCTTGTATCGTTCAATATTGCCATTCGAGTCTCGTTTGGTCTTATAGACCCATTTACATCCAACTCTTTTGCTTCCTTCAGGCAATTCTACAAGGTCCCAAACCTCATTATGATCCATTGATTTTAACTCTTCTTTCATGGCATCTAACCATTTAGTAGAATTATCACTTTTAATGGCTTGTGAAAATGAAACTGGATCATTATCAATGCCTAAGTCAAATTCTGACTCTTGCAAATAAACCACATAGTCATCAGAAATAGTTGATCTTCTTTGTCTTACAGATCTTCTTAACTCTGTTTCAAGTGGTTCCTTTACTGTAGGTTCATTCATTACAGTATTATTATGTGGTGTTTGATCGTTAATTTGTTGTTCCTCGTTGATAGAGTCAATAGCTACAGGAACAACAACTTGAGAAGAAGTCATAGATGAAGGAATTTGCACCATAACTTCTTGAATTTCCACTTTACGTGGTTCCAAACTCCCACTAACTTCACCATTCTCAATGAACCTAGCATTTCCAGTTTCAACTATTCTTGTACTATGGTTAGGACAATAAAATCTATACCCCTTAGATTTTTCTGGATAACCAATAAAAAATCCACTGGTTGTTCTTGAATCCAGTTTTTTTTTCTTGTGGATTGTAAATTCTTACTTCCGCTTGGCAACCCCAAACATGCAGGTGTCTTAAACTAGGTTTCCTTCCTGTCCACAGTTCAAAAGGTGTCTTTGGAACTGACTTACTAGGAACTCTGTTCAATAAGTATTGAGCGGTTCTTAAAGCATACATCCACAACGATATGGGTAAAGATGAATTAATTATCATACTCCTAACCATGTTCATTAAAGTACGATTACGCCTTTCTGCAACACCATTTTGTTGCGGTGTTCCCGGCATTGTGTATTGAGCACAAATGCCATGGTGTTCTAGAAATTTAGCAAATGGACCAGGGCACTGTCCATTCTCATCATATCTTCCATAATATTCACCACCTCTATCAGACCTTACAATTTTCACTTTTCTATCTAATTGCCTCTCAACTTCATTGATAAATGTCTTTAGAGCATCTACCGATTGAGATTTTTCATGCAATAAATAGATATAACCATAACGTGAAAAATCATCAATAAAGGTAATGAAATACTTTTCTCCACCAAAAGATGGAACATCAAAAGGCCCACATATATCTGTGTGTATAATTTCAAGGAGCTGTGAGCTTCTTGTGGCTGTTTTCTTAACAGTGTGTTTTGTTTGTTTTCCCTTAATACAATTCACACAAGTTCCAAGATCAGTAAAATCCAAATTTGGGAGGATTTCATTATTTACCAATCTTTCCATTCTTTCTTTGGATATGTGACCCAAACGTTTATGCCACAAGTAAGCTGATGATTCATCAAACAAACCACGTTTAGTACCAATATTATGATGCAGGGTTAACAGCGTTTCAGCAAAAAGATTATCGAGCTTTAATTTGTATAAGCCATCACAAAGAATACCAGAACCAAAAAGAATGTTCTGTTTAAATAAACTGAAACATCCATTCCCAAATTTAAAATGATAACCAGAAGTATCAAGTTTAGACAAGGAAATCAAATTACGAGAAACAGAAGGAACATAAAAGGTATTTAAAAGATCTAAATGATGTCCAGTATCTAAAATTAAACGATAAGTTCCTACAGCTTCAACTGGAACTTTGACTCGGTTTCCCATGAAGATAAAATTTTCATTTGGGCTTGTGGTTCGGGTCGTAAGGAATCCCTGCATCGTATTTGAAACATGAATGGTACAACCAGAATCAATCCACCATGTATTATAAGGAACTTCAGTTAAATTTGATTCGAAACATGCTAAGACATTATGCTTACCTTTACTTTCGAACCATGCCTTGCGTTTCAGGCAATCTTTCTGATAGTGTCCTGGCTTGTTGCAGAAACGACACTTATCCTTAGTTTGTTCCTTCTTGTGGATTTGGACAGATGACTTATTTACCTTTAGTTGTCCATTATTGCCCTTTCCATTTTTCTTTCCTGGTTTCTTTCCAGCTCCTTTATGACCCATGAGATTAGCAGAGTGAATTATTGGTTTCTTAAGCCTCGCCTCTTCTTGAATGAGCATACTTTGCAATTCATGCACATTCCATTTATCTTTCAGAGTATTGTAGTTCATATGGAATGGACCATACTCTGAAGGTAAAGAGTTAAGGATAAATGTTACCAAAAAATTCTCATTAACTTCCATTCCCATGGTCTTTAGCCTTGCTGCTAAGTTTGTCATTTCAAGGATATGCTCATGCATGGTACGAGAACCATCAAACTTAATGTTGGTTAAGGTACTCATTAGTGTTCCAGCAAGTGACTTATCGGCCGACTCAGACTGGGAACAATTTTCCACAAATTTCATAAATTCCTTAGCACTTTCAGTTTTTGCAATTGTGGACTTGATATTGCTTGCTAAAGTCATTCGCATAAACATTAAGCTTAGCCTATTTGATCTTTCCCAAGCTTTATAGAAGGATCTTTCCTCAGAACTGCTAGTATTAGTAAGTGCAGCCGGTTTCTCATTTAAGAGTGCCAAATCAAGATCCAAAACACCAAGATGGAATCGGATTTGTTCGCACCAATCAGAGAAATTGAGTCCATTAAACTTTATAACAGATGTGGCTTGCGAATGAAGAGAAATTGAAGTAGTTACTGCAAATATAGAAAATACGCTTACACATCATTGCTTTGAGAAATAAACTTAAATACATTATGCAAGATGACAAAATATTAAACAAACATTAATTATACATTGAAGTGCTTCTTTGGAAGATACAACAATATTAAATATTCATACATAATTGATGCTAGATTTAATTTTACATAATTGATCATTAAAATGCTCAAATTAGATACATTAGTTATCTTTGGATATACTAAAATACCTAACCTAGCACTCAATTAACCACGATAAATTCCAAAATTATAAAACTACTAATCAACCTTTGGGCGATTCAAAATGTTTTATAATCATGAAAATCAATATACTCACGACGAAGTCTTTAATATTTCATGATATCACCTCTCATTCATAAGCATCAATAAACATGAGTAATTGAATTAACTTTAATTGATGTCTATAGAACCTTTCTAATTCGGCCACTTTGGTGACAAACAAATTATACATAACATAGACATCATAATAAATAATGACATGTAATTTCATGCAATTTAAAAATTTACCAACAATAGGTGTTAAACCAATCAAACACATTTTTTTTTTATTAGAAAATTCTTATTGATTTATTTAATTATTTTATTTATTCCGGAATGTATAAACTCATGCTTGTCTTTTTCATTCTTAATCAGAAGCTAAGCGGCAAAATTGAGGACGCCTACTGTAAATAGAAAAATTAAGGCAAATCTACTTGAAACTTTACACGGAAAACGGTACTTCAAGGAAAAGCCATTCTTAATCATAACTCATGCAATTGAAACTTTAATTTGGAAATTCATCTTCGCCGGCAATTAAATTTATTCATGCGCGATACATTAAAACATCAATTTAAAAGTTACTATTCGCCGACATGATCAAGAAAAGGCCAAACATCATTATTTGCAACGGAAAATTTGAATTCATACACTAAACATCAATGAAAAATCACATGTTCTCAAACTTGGCTCTGATACCACATGTAATTCTTCCTTATTGCATGTACTCATAATGAAACCCTAATTGTATAATTAAGAATACATGATTACACAATAAAACCCTAATTGTATAATTCAATTAAGCCAAGATCTTTGAACTAGATGATTTTCACACAACAATGAGATAACTTAAAAGAAAACATACCTTGATCCATAACAACGATCTTATAAGGATTGTGTTTCTCCCTCTTGCCCTTCCTTGAGAACTTAATTTGATCTTCTTGATGGAGAGAAAATTCTGTATTGTGAGAGTAGAGAGAGAACCAATCCCTAGGGTTTTTTTCTTTATATATACACCTTCCATCAGAGTGTTAAAAATATGGGAAATTACCTTTTATTAATTAATCAGCCCATTTAACGTACTGGGCCTAAAAAAAAAAACGTTAAGTAGGAATAATGTATATGGGCCACATAGATGTTTATATTAAATTTGTAAAATCTAACAAAAAATAAAGAGAGAAATAGGAACTATACCATACTTTCACCATTCAATTAAAGCTAATCTTATACTAAAAATAAATAAATAAAGAAATAAAAACAAAACTATTCTTGTCACCCCTTTCCAATACACTTGTGTTAAGATTCAGGAGTAAAGTCGTCCAAATAATTGCAAACAATAAAATTAGAAATTACGTAGTGACACCAAAACATATAATAAATAAAAAAGAATGTTGAAAAGAAGTAACATCAAAATAGAAATTTTTGTAGTAGTTACAAAATAACTAGGAATGAAAAAAGAAAAAATTAATCAATATAAAAGAAAAGATTTCATTAACTAAAAGTACACAAAATTAAAAAAATAATAATAATAAGTAAAATCTATAAAGAAATTTTGGACATGGTTAATTTTTTTTTTGACATAGATATGGTTAAGTTATTAAGTTATGATGATGTAATGACATATGAACCAATAGAATAGAGAATAAGTAAATAAATAAATAATTAAAAATAAAAATTGGAAATTAGACCGTGACAAAAAAAACAAAAAAAACAAAAAAACAAACAAAAACAAAAACAAAAACATTAATAAGAAAGGAGATTGAAAAGAAGAGGGAAATGATATCAAAATTGAAACTCGATAAAGCAAAAGGAGATTCAAAAGGAGTGAGCTATGATATAGCCTTTGTGGCATGCCGGAACAATTATTTTAGCTTGTAAAAATCCCTCACATACATACTAACCTTGTCATACATTCTAATCAATGTGGGATCAAATCATATTTTATCACACAAATACTTGTTTGTTTAAGTAATTTGGAGACTTCTAAATTTCAAACAACTCAAATATGTCTTTTTGTATATATTGACTTTAGGGTTTAGGGTTAAAACATAAATTCAAGTTATCAATCATATCAATGCGTATGAAAGTCAAGAGAGTAAATAATTCTTGCATACCTTTATTGATTAATGCAAGACTTTAGAAATACAATGAAATAAACAGATGTCAACAAACTAATAAAACTAATTAACAAAGAAATAACTATACAACTTCTTAATTCTTAATACTTCCCCTCAAGATGGAGAGATAATGTTTTTAATTCCCATCTTGGCCTAACAAAAAAGAAAAAAGAATAAGTTGGCAGTGTTTTAGTGAAAACATCTGCAAGTTGAAGGTTGGAGCGAACAACCTTCTCTCGTATGAAGTGACTGTCAAGTTCGATGTGTTTTTTTTCCTTTTGTGAAATATCGGATTAATAGCAATATGTATGGTTGCATTATTATCACGGAATAACAATGAAGAACTAGGAGATTTCACATGTAAATCATTCAAAAGTTGGTGCAACCAAACAATTTCACAAGAAGTGGCAGCTAAGGCCCGATACTCTACTTCTGCCGAGGACCTTGATATAGTTTGTTGTTTCTTTGCTTTCCATGATACTAAGGCATCACCCAAAAATATAAAAAAGCGTGTAGTAGATTTACAAGAATCTAGACATGAAGTCCAATCAACATTTGAAAAAACCTTGATTTGAAAGGACTGAGAAACTGGTAGGAAAACACCCTAACCAGGAGAACCTTTCAAGTATCGAAGAAGAACATGAACACTTGCAAATGAGGGAGCCATAGTTTAGCTACAAATTGACTTAATTTGTGAACTGTGAAGGCAATGTCTGGGAGTGAAATTGTTAAGTATAACAACTTGCCAATGAGTTGTATGTAGTCCGTCGAATCATCAAGCAATGTGCCTTGATCAACCGCAAGCTTGTTATTAGGATCCATGGGTAGATTAGAGTGCTTTGAAGCCAGTAATCCAACATCTTTAACTATCTAGAGAGCATATTTTCTTTGGGAAAAAAAAATGCCTTTGGAAGATCTAGCAAGTCCCAAGAAATACTTTAAATGTCCTAAATCCTTAGTTTAAAAGTGTCATGTAACAACTTTTTCAAAGATTCAATATTGGCCAAGGAAGCTCCTGTGATGATTATATCATCTACATATACTAGGAGTGCCAAAATATTAATACCAGAGCCTTTGGTAAAAAGAGAGTAGTCTAATTTAGACTGTGTGAAACCAAGGAATATGAAAGCACAGGAAAACTTATCAAACCATTGTCTTGAGGCTTGTTTCAATTCGTAGATGGATTTATGTAACTTGCACACCAATCGCTTTCCCTGAGAATATGATTTATTATGTTTGTACCCTAAGGGTAAATCCATATACACCTCTTCAAAGAGGTCGCCATTTGAAAAGGCATTATTTACGTCCAACTGTACCATTAGTAGGAAACAACCATTGGGAGCAAGAATTTAATAGTTACTAATTTGGCCACTATGAGCAAGACTTTAATGGTTACAACCAATGTGAACAAGGCTTGTTGCATGTATCCTTTGGCTACAAGCCAGACTGGTTTGTTGCATGTATCCTTTGGCTACAAGCCAGACTTTAAATCTTTCTACGGAGCCATCGACTTTATGCTTGATCTTATAGATCCATTTACAGTTGTTTCTCTTTAAGAAGTGAAACATAATGGACCAGGTGTGATTGTCTTCCATGGCCTTTAATTCAGCAGCCATTGCATCTCTCCAATGCTCAAAAGGGATTGGTTGATGGTAAAATTGGGGCTCAAGTGTGGAAGAAACATTTAAAACAAAATTTCAGAAATTGGGAGACAATTTCTCATATGAAAGATATTTCTGTAAGGGATATTTTGTCTTGTGAGGCATAGGTGTATTGGACTGTAAAAGGATAGAATGAAAATCCTTCAGATAGGATGGCAATTTAGTTTGTCTCTTTGAACGTCTAAGGTTTTGTGAAGAAACTTCAATATCAAAGATATTTTCTTGTTGAGAAGGCATAACAAAATGTTCAACGCAAGGTGAAATAATGTCAGCATTAGGGATGTTAGAAGGAGAAATATCTCCAACATCTTGAAGATTATCAGAAACTGGTGTCTCAGATGTAGCACTACGACTTTTGTAGGAGTGGCAACATCTTGAAGGTTGCCTGATGTACCTGTGTTGGCTGACTGAGAAGAAAAACCATCATAGTTAAAAGATTTAGGTAATACTAAATTAGGAAAGATATCAGGAACATCACCGTGTGTAGTAATATTATGGAATGGAAAGATTTCCTCATGAAAAACTACGTCACGGGATATGAAAAATTTCTTGTGTTCAATGTCATAAAGCTTGAAACCTTTGACTCCTTGAGGATATCCAACAAATACCGAAGGTATAGCCCGTGGAGAGAATTTTGATCTATTGGAAGCTAAGGTAGAAGCAAAACATAATGAACCAAATACTCGGAGTTGAGAGTGATCAGCATTTGTTTGATGCAGTCGATATGATGGAGTTTCCCAAGTCAAAACAAGGGAGGGAGTCCGGTTAATCAGATAAGTAGCAGTCAGAACACACTCTCCCCAAAATACTCTAGGCAATCTTGACTAAAACAAAAGTGCTTTGGCAACATTTAATAAATGTTGATGCTTTCTCTCTACAACTACATTCTGCTCAGGACGTTCAACACAAGAATGTTGATGAATAACACCTTTTGACTGGAAAAAATCAACAAACGATAACTTGGGAGTATTATCGGAGCGGAAGCTTTTGATAGTCTTTTGGAATTGAGTTTCCACATATTTGAAGAACTTAGGGACTAATTTTAGAGCATCGAATTTGTTCTTCATGAAAAAAATCCAGGTATAACGTGAGTAGCCATCAATTATCGTGAGAAAAATATCAACAACTGGTGTGAGTAGGGTTTGAAATGGTCCCCATGTGTCACAGTGGATCAAGTCAAAGGATGCATCAGCAAAATGATTGTTAGAAGTGAAAGACAGCCGACGTTGCTTTGCTAACAGACAAATCAAACAAGGTTGAGTAACGACAGAGTTGAAAGAAAAAAGACCTTTTAATGCATTTAGATGTTTAGTGGATGGATGACCTAGGCAGTCATGCCATAATGAAGAATTAGAATGTGAAATTGCATTACAAGAAGCATTAAAAGCAAAAACATCAAGCTAATTATTATTTTCTCTAGTAGTAAGCAACTATGATTCAGTAAGTAAAGCCCTTGCCACGACTTAGCCTTGCCAATCATCTTCAAAGATGACTTGTCCCGAATTAGGCAAAAATCATCGACAAAAGAAGACTAAAACTGGTAGTTGAGCAGTAATGACACTCACAGAGATGAGGTTAAACCGAAAATCCGAAATAAACAACACATTTTTCAAAACAAGTGAAGAAGATAATTGAATATCACCAACATAATCCACTGTAATCCGAGTCTGATTAGGAAGAGTAACTGAAAAACTAGAAACACGTACTAATGAGCAAAATAACTCTTTCAAATAACATATATGAGCAGAGGCACCAGAATCAACTAGCCATTTATTTGAACCAGTGATTAAGGAGGTACAAATACCTGCAACATGTGAATTCCCAGACGAAGAAGGTGAATCAGAATCAGTCTTTGTAGCAATTAGGTGATTTTGCAACATAGAAAGCAAGGATTGACACTGCTTTGTGGTTAAATTTTGGAAACCAGACTATTCTGACTTGGTAGTTGTAGTAGTCTTTTGATTGCGATATCCGGACGGATAGCCATGAAGTTTGTAACATTGGTCTACAGTGTGACCGAGAACTCTGTAGTGAGTGCACTGAGGACGTTCTTTCTTCTTGGTTGTTTGGGAGCGTGAATTAGAAAAATTCAAATTCGAATTCGACTGAGAATTTTTGACAAGAAGGGTTGTAGCATCATTGGAAGGAAAAGGAGTCGTAGACTGTGTGGAACTTCGTTGCTAAACTTCTTGGGCTACGAGAAAAAAAAGCATGAAAAACGATCGGTTCAAGTTCCATTAAAAGCAACTGATTTTGAATCTGGCTGAACGACTCATTGAAGCCCATCAAGAAGGTCATTACGTGCTCTATCTGAAAATACTGCACAAGATCTTTAGCACCTCCACAAGAACATTGATCGCATGTGCAAGAAGGACGATATGAAGCCAATTCGTTCCATAGTGTTTTCAATTATTTGGCGAAATAAGTGGTGACAGAAAGCTGCTCTTGATGGAGATTCAAAATCTCTCTCGTCGAAGTTGGAAAATTCGTGGGCGGTTTTTCCATTGATACCGATTCTGAAGATCAACCCACATTTCTTTGGCCGTGTATGAGAAATTTATACTCGTAGAGATTTCTTTTGAAAGAGTGTTAAGAATCCACGCTTTGACAAGGTGACAATTCACCAGTGGGCTGAAGAAGGGTTCCATCAACTAGGGGTATTCATCGGTCGGTCGATTTTTCATAAATCTGGAAACCGACGACTTTCGATGGGTGTTGCCAGCTGACCGACCGAACGGTCGGTCGGTTCTATCGGTTTTTTTTAAGATCATGAGAATTGAGATGAAGAACAGCGGTCGGTCGGTTATATGTAAAATCGGTCGGTCGGTCGGTAAGTTATGTGTTTTTTTATATATAAATATATTGGGCGGTCGGTCGGTCGGTCGGTCGGTTATGTGTATTTTAAAAAAATATATATAGTTTTTTTTCTATATATAAATATATCGGTCGGTCAGTCGGTTATGTGTAAAATTGTTTGGCCGACTGACCGACTGACCGACCTCCCCAATGTAAGAACCGACGCCGACCGACCGCCGTCGGTTCGGTCGGTTTCAGTCAGTCGTGTCGGTTTTCAGTCTGAAGATGAACACCCCTACCATCAACAAAGCTCACTTTATTCTTCCATCAGACCAAGAAGCATAACTTGGCTCAAAGAGGTGTAATTTGATTCAGTGAGCAACTTAGAAATAAGAAAGAGGTTGGTTCCATCAGAATGATGAAGGAAATACGAATTAACATACTGATCAATCACTGATTGACTTGTTGGTTGATTGGCCGATGATGAAGAATTGAGATCTGAAACATTGGTAGTGTCATCTCCGGCCATAGGCAAAGAGAACTAATGAAACTGAAAGAAAACTCTCTTTTAGAAGAAAACAATTGATACCATATGAAAGTCAAGAGAGTAAATAATTCTTCCATACCTTTATTGATTAATGCAAGACTTTATAAATAGCCAATGAAATAACAGATGTCAACAAACTAATGAAACTAATTAACAAAGAAATAACTGTACAACTTCTTACTTCTTAATAGAGTGGGCCTTCAAAAAAAAATCTCATATGAAATGTGGCAAAAATCATGTTTTGTATAGATTTAAGATAGACATTGCATTTTTTATCTTTGAGATTTGAGTTTGGTTTCTATTTGATCCTTGTGATTTTAAAAGTGACACTTTGGTCCTTGAAGTTTGCAAAAATATTTCTAAACGAACTTAGTCGACCTAACAAATTAAAAAGACGATGTGATACTCAACTTACTTATTGAACTTTGCTAAAATGGAAAATTTAAATGAGCTGAATTGCAAAATATGTTCATTTCATGTTACTTTTTTTCCTAAATGGACTCTAAGGTAGCATCCTTTTCTTTCTCTCCTTCTACTCGTTCCTTCCTATCCCCTTCTCGTTCTTCAACAGACTACTTAGTGGTTGTTGCCACCCCTCCTCGTTACTCGCCATTGCCTCCCACACTCGTAGCCACTTAAAACTACCTTTGTTTTGGTCTCGTATCCACACTCGACTCGATTGGTCGATTTTTTTTTATCACCCCTACTTCGATGAACTAGGCATCATCGTTGTCCTTCTACCCGTTTGTGTCGTTGAACCTCCCTTCTTCATGACTTCTAGATTTGGAACAAAGTATTTAGATCTAAAAAGAACGAGATATGAGACAACCAACAAAGGGAGGCGATAAGGGAAATGACATTGATGGGGAGGGGAAGAGAAACGAAGAGGATGGGAAAGGAGAGAGAGAAATTAGATGGAGATGAAATGAAGTTGGTTCAACAGCAGTAGCAACAGCGACGAGGAGACAACAATGGTGAGATTTGTCAAAGGAGAAAAAGAGAGAAAGAACGAAAAAAAAAATAGAGGAAAGAAATGTCACCTCATAGTCATCCAATCACAAAAAAGTAATATAATATAAAATTAATAAATTTTCTAATCCGCAAATAACTGTCACATCATCCTTATGCTAAGTCTACTAATTGTCAATTGAGTTCAAGAGGCCATTTAGAATGTTTTTAGAAACTTCAGGATTAAAGTATTACTTCTGACACTTTAGAACTAAGTAGAAACACAACTCAAACTTTAGGGATAAAAAATGTATATTTACGTTAGACTTAATTATACCCTCTTTTTACTACTTTTACAAAAGTGTTATAATGAAAATTTTGAATTTCTTCTCTACTTGTCCTATTTCAACCCAAACTATAAAATAACATCAATCTAGTTTCTACAAGTTAAAAATACTTAAATTTAGTAAATATTTGATCTAAATTAAAGAGTAACAATTTAAATTAAGCAAGCATAATGTAAGTTATCAAATACCTCAAACTTATGAATTTACTAGTTCTTGAGTCGAAAAAGAAAAAATTAAATCAAACCAACATTCTCTCATAACATAAGAAGAAATACAAATTAAGCATCAAATATTGAAATTCATTATAAAGGTGTACTTGACAAACTAATTTAACTAGCTCATTCTATAATGCTAGAAGATATACTTTATCTATTATTGGTTTTATTTTTCAATGCCGACTTTTCTAAGTAAGAAAAAAAAATAAATATAAGATCAAAAACCATAAATGAAAAAAAAAACATGATTTGAGTTAGAAAATCGTCTATATTTCTTCACTCAGGTAGTAAACTTCCATGGAATTATTGAATAGTACTTATTTTAGTACGTGTAATCATTTCAAAATCTTCCATCTCTCTTATTTTTTATGTCTTCTATAAAATTTCTTAAGAATAATATAAAGAGATATATTAAAAATACAATTCTTTAGATGTACAAATGAAATCTATCAAAGGTAATGTTAGTACTATACTACTATTGATGGTAAGACTTAATTGAGTTGTAAAAGTTCCCATTTTTTTTTTTCTTTGAAAAGACTGCATTTGACTTTTGGGATCTTTCCCATACCTTTTTAATGACCTTAGGTTCCTTTTATCTCTTCTATTATTGGTTAAGGGTATCTTAATCATAGTGTTACATCATATTTTACTCAATATATCACACAAGCTACTATCAAAGGGAAACTTGATATATTTTGAAATTAACTGTTCAATAGAATAATAGTCCGTTTGAAATACCTTTTAGTTTAAATGTTTTTCAAAAATGCATTTTCTTTTAAACATTTTGGGTAAAATTGTTTAGAATTTAAACACTCGTATGTTTGGTTACATTTCCCCACAAATGTTTTTATACACAAGTTATCGTATACTTAAAAACTTTTTTTAAAAAAATTTGTTTTCAAATGTTTCTCTCAAAACAGTTTATTTTTCAATCTCATTTTTTAATAAGTCATTTTTAGTGGTTGCCAAACACTGTAATTTTTGTCAAAATGATTTTGTTTTTTTTTTTAAAAAAACTAAACACTTGAAAAGTTAAACCAAACATACCCTAATTTTTCCTCTTTGAAACATTTCCTCAACTTTCTATTTTTCTCACTTAAATTTTTATTTTTTCCCTCCTAATTTTAATTTTTTTCTCTCTATCACTTTTTGTTTATCACCCTCTAATTTCTTTTCACTCTCTATAACTATTTGTTTACCACCTTCTAATTTTTTTTTTCTCTCAAATGTAATGCACTTTTTAGTAATTTGATGATTAATCGCTTTTAAAACAAATATTAATCATGAGAAAACACATAATTAAATCAAAATCCATTTTACGAGTGTGGAATAAAATAATAAAATAATTTATAATTAAACATGTTGATGGTCGATTTTGGTCAGAGGAAACTCGCCTGACCTTCACGTGTCGCCAACGGTAAATTTGTAGATGAGGGGGAAGACGTGGCCTGCAAAAGAGAAAACCTGCACAACGGTGTGGTGCTAGCCACACCGCCTCCGATGTTTAAGTCAGAAAACGGAAGGGAGAGCTAGAGAGCAAGGGAAAGAGAGTCGAGAATTGAGTTCGGGTCCACTTCTTCGGTGGCGAAGAGGAGTATAAATACTTGCTCGTGCTCCTAGGGTTTTTAGGAATTCGGAGGCGTTTCGGGACAAACCAGGCGAAACCGAGGTGGCTAGCGGCATTGGGGACCGAGAGGAGATGACCGAGCTCGGCCCGCGCAAGCGGGCCGAATGGTCGGGCCAAGTTGGCCCGGCCCTTTGGTCTGTTCTTCCTCTGGGTCGGACTCCTAGCCCTATTTTTGCCCGGACGTCCTCGTCAGCTCCTTGTGCGTCGGGCGGTCCAAAATTGCCTAAAACAAAACATACAAAACTAATTATAATTAAATTATTTAGGCTTAAAACATTTATTATAAAGTCACTCTCCAAACATGTCCTCAATCATTCATCACTTGCGATTGTATGAAAATCATTTTTAAAAATGTTCGAACCTATGAAAATCAATTTTAAAAAATCACTAATAAATCAATCAATTTCGTTAAAATCATTTTTTCAAAAATCATTTCTAAACATGAGTTGTTTTAAACTTAATTATCTAATTGACTTGGTTCAGTGGAGGCTGAGTTGTCTCCTCTTTTTACTTCTTTTATAGGAAAAATTATTTGGTGATCCAGCCACAATGAGACTCGCTCCTCATATGATGACAGGTAGCTGGCCTAACTATTTTTTTTTTTTTTCAAATTCACCACTCCTCTCCTCCTATTATTTTTTTTTTCAAAAATTTTTAGTTGACTAAGTCATATATTTTTTAATCAAGATTTTACCATATCTTTCTTTCTTTTTGTTTTTTCTTTTAATTTTTTTCTTCTGTCCATTTAAGATTTTCGTGATGACTAAGCCTTTTTTACTTTAAAATCTGGTTTTCCTCCTCTTTTTGTTTTTTTTGTTTTTTTTTTTTTTTTTTTTTTGCTTGGGAAGCTTTTTTTTTCCATATGGAGAAATATATGGTCATTATTAAACTAATTTTAAAAAAATAAAATCATTTTTCATAAATTTGTTGATTAAGCTAAAATTTAATGTATAAAATGTTTTATGCCCTACCAAAAACAATATTTAATAAATCATTAATTTAGTTGACAAAAATCAAATATTACAAAAAAAATATATAACTGGTTAACCAGCCACATGTCATCGTATGAGGAGAGAGCTATATTATGGATAGATTAGGAATAATTTCGTGAAAATTTGGAACTTCTTTCCTCATTGTCCTACTTTAGCCAAAACTACAAAATGAGATCATCCAGCATTATCTACATAAGCTAAAAAATATATATATACTCAAATTTAGTAAATACTTGGTCTAAATTAAATTAGAGTGTAATTAAAATTAAGCATAATGTAATTATAGAATACCTCAAAACTTATGCATTTACTCGTTCTTGAGAAGAAAATGATAAAATAGAATCAAATCATCAAATAGCCAAAATATACAAGTATTCATAAAATTTATATTCTAGGCATCTGTAATCTCTAAAGGTAAATGTCTCATAGTTTTAAGAAAAAATTAAAGCATCAAATATCGAAGTTGGTTAGGAAAACGTATCTGACGAATCTTAACTAGCACATATTCTATCAATATGAGCTTTCAATAAACACGACACCTATTACCATCTCAAATGTCGATGGTTTGATTACCTACCCCATAATTCTTGAGCTTAAAAAAAACTAGCACATTCCAAGTAATATCATAGAAGATACTTTTATTATATTGAGTGGTCTATTATTGGTTTTATTTTTCAAGGTCAAAATTTCTATAAGAAAAGAAAAACGAAAAAAAGTACACAAGGTTAAACATATATCCACACTTAAATTAAATCACATAGAGAGCATATATAAAAATACAATACCCAATAGGTCATGAATTAGAAAACCGTCACATTTCTTCGGGTAATATAACTTTCTTGGAATTATTGAATTATTCTCATTTTATTGAGTCGAATCATTTCAAAATCCTCCATCTCCCTCTCTCATTCTAATTTCTTTTAGGGACAACTACCCTCTTTTGAAGGAAATGAACCATACAGGAAATTCAGAAATTAGGGACTACTACCCTCAAAAAGAAGGGAATTGAACCATACAGGAAATTCAGAGGACCAAAAAAGGGGTTCCTCTTCCTACAAGGGAGAATGCCTCTCAAGTTCAAAAAAATCGATCACTGCTTGCTTTTCTTGCTACACAGTGTGCAACTGTGTTGGAAGATCTAGGGCAGTAGCTAAAGCTCACATCTCCCCTTTTCAAAAAGAGCTCGAAGATAGCGTCTGTGATATTGTAGGTTTCCAAGAGGTCTTTCGACTCCCCCTTCGACATATTGATAATCCCTAAAGCATCGGATTCGACTATCAGTGGAAGTTACAGTTGTTTAGATGTATAATGAAATTTATCAAACCAAGGAATGTTACTACTATTGATGGTGAGATTAAGTTGTAATAGTTTCCTTCTTCTTATTTAAAAAAAAAATTAAATAATAGTTTCCTTTTTCTTTGAAAAGACTGCATTTGACTTTGGGATCTTTCCCTTACCTTTCTTACTGGCCATAGGTTCATTCTTTCTTTTATATTGTTTGTTAAAAATAATTATCTTAATTATAGTGCTATATGTATTAGATTTAACTTTTATATAACATATGGGCCAACAAATCTTTTTAGACCTCCAAACTTTGCATAGTTAAATATTTGCTATTTGTTCTAATAATTGGTCCTACTTTATGTTATATAGCCATCCACTTCCTCCAATTAAATTGATTTTCTCTTGGGGTTAGGAAGAGTTTGAATAAAATTTTCTTCATTTCTTCAAAATAATTTTATCTAATTATGTCACCTACATACATATACTCTATAAGATTTTAATCATATGCTCTGTAATTGTTCTCCGTAACATTATATAAGTCACAAAGCATTTTTCGAACTCAAATGATCAAACAACTTCTAGTACTACTTTTCTGTCACTAAAGATAGATAAGCAAAGACTTGTGCTATTATAATCCTATATATTCATTTTCCAAAGACTTCACCATCAAACTATAATTCTTTCAATGCCAACCATTTTTTTCTTCCCAAGGTAGTTTTCTAAATCTATTCTAATGTGTTAGGGAAGTCTCAAAATAAAACTATTCTCAATTCTTTTTTTTTTCTTTTACATAAAAATGATAGAATGACAACACAATACAATTAGCAAATGTAGAAAATGTTAAAAACGAGAAAATTATATTAGATTTTTTTTTTTTTACTAACGTGTGAAAGAATTCAAACCACAGATCTCTTGATCACTAGGCCAAACTTTATGCCAGTTAAACTATGCTTATCTCGTCCATATTGTGTTATTATTATACAAGTTTATTCTTAACCACCTACGTCTTATTTTTCTATAGACTCTCTAACTTCTACTATAACGATGATTAAATGAAAAACAGACATTTCACTAAGAATGTCCTACCTTTACAAAAATTACTCAAACGTTTTTCCTTTTTTTTTTTTTATTAGGCTGAAAATTCTTAACTTTTTTTTTTCTTTTTTTTTTTGCAAAGTTCAGTCACTTTGATTCCATTGAGGTGTGTATTGGAAACTTTTTCTAAATGAAAAGGTTAGCCACTTGCCTAAAGCGATTTCAATGAGAAAATGAGTGGATCTATAATTGTGTAAAGAAACCATCTTTTTTATTACATGAAAACTTTTGGAGAAAAAAAATTACCCATAAACTTGGCAAGGTTTTTCAATCTTTTCAAATCTTTACCTTGAATAACTGTTGCAATTTTCACTTTTTCATATACTTTCATTTAAATAATCATTTTGAAAAATTTGTGTGTGCAATAAATTATAAAACATGAGCTTCATATAAAATGAATGAGACTTTCAAAAAGTATGACATTAGCTAAATTTTTATTGAAATTTGTTGATTTTTTAGATATTTACCCATGGTTGATTTTGTGCATCTACCAAACTTAATTTTGCGTAATACTTAACTTTCATCGAAATGAATGAGTTTTAAGTATTTTTTACATTTTTTTTTTCGTGTTAAAATTATTAGAGGTTTATATGTTAGTTATTATTTTGTTGTTATTATTGGTTAATTCTGTTTATTCTTTAATTATTGGCTGATTATATCTAGCCATTTTCTATAAATACCACGTGGTACTATTCATTCAATGTAATGAGAATAACCTTTCCTACAATCTGTTTTGAGGAAAGTTTCATGGTATCAGAGCATGTGGCCTGATTCTCTCTCTCTGCTCTCCGCGTATTTCTCCATTCTGTTATTTTTTTTCGGCCGCTTGTTTTACGTCATCCTGATGGTAGCATAGCTCGTCATAAGGCACGCCTTGTTGCAAAAGGGTACCATCAAGAAGAGGGGATCGATTATGATGAGACTTTTAGCCCGGTAGTTAAAAAGACAACTGTCCGTGTTGTTCTATCTCTTGCTGCTCAACATGGGTGGTCTCTTCGCCAATTGGACGTCAAGAACGCCTTCTTACACGGTCATCTTCACGAGGAGGTATACATGCAGCAACCACAAGGTTTTGTAAATCCTTCATATCCTCATTATGTTTGTAAATTGGTGAAATCATTATACGGTCTTAAGCAAGCACCGAGGGCTTGGTTTGAATGTTTCACCTCTTATATCTTGTCCCTCGGTTTTGTTGCATCTGTGGCTGACTCTTCATTATTTGTTCGGGCTTCTAATGGCACAATTACCTACCTTTTATTGTATGTGGATGACATCATCCTCACTGGCAGTAGCTCCTCTTATATTGATTCCTTGGTCGTTCAGCTGCGTACCAAGTTTGAAATGACTGATCTCGGCCAGTTGAAGTTCTTTCTTGGCCTGGAGGTAGCTTACTCGAGTAAAGGGATTTTTATTTCTCAGTCCAAGTACACTAGAGATCTTCTGTCCCGTTTTAGCATGACTGGTGCAAAGTCCTGCTCTACTCCCCTTGCCTTAAAAGATCCTCAAACTGCTGCATCACCATGTTCTTCTGAGGATGCTGTCCATTTTCGATCTCTTGTTGGTGCCTTACACTACTTGACGTTCACACGGCCTGACATTGCTTTCTCTGTGAGTAAAATTTCTCAGTTTTTGCATTGTCCAACTACGGCACATCTCGTGGCTGCCAAGCGCATTTTAAGATATCTCCTTCAGAATCCCTCAGACGGTATTTTATTTTAAAGAAGCTCCAGTGATCCATTCAAACTTCATGCCTTTTCTGACTCAGATTGGGCCGGAAACTCAGTGGATTGTCGTTCAACAACAGGGTTTGTTCTCTACCTTGGGCTCAATCCCATTTCCTGGTCTGCTAAGAAGCAGAGCACAGTTTCTCGAAGCTCAACAGAGGCCGAATATCGCGCCTTGGCATCGACGGCTGCAGAGTTATTTTGGGTACGCCAGTTGCTTCGTGATCTTCGAATTTTCTCTTCCAAGCCTCCATCCTTATGGTGTGACAACTCCTCAGCAATCCAACTTGCTAGAAATCCTGTTTTCCACGGCCACACGAAACATATTGAAGTCGACTTCCACTTTATCAGGGAACGAGTGGTTCGTAAAGATATTCTTCTTCATTATATACCTTCTCATCTTCAAGTTGCTGATATGTTCACTAAACCGCTGACTCGGGATCGTCTCCAGTTCTTAAAAGCCAAACTCATGTCCTAGTTTGGCCATTCGTTTGAGGGGCGTTATTAGAGGTTTATATGTTAGTTATTATTTTGTTGTTATTATTGGTTAATTCTGTTTATTCTTTAATTATTGGCTGATTATATCTAGCCATTTTCTATAAATACCATGTGGTACTATTCATTCAATGTAATGAGAATAACCTTTCCTACAATCTGTTTTGAGGAAAGTTTCAAAAATTAGTATATAAATGCAGTAGAAATTGAACTTAATGTAAAAAGTATGAAACTTATCTAAATCTACGGCTCAACGGAATGAAATTAAAAGTTTAGTAAAGATTGTTTAAACTTATCAAATTTAAGAGCAAATGTTGAATTTTTTTTCTCTAAAGTTTTATTATTGTGAAAGTTTTGTTTTATTCAACCTTGCATATGGGTCGTTTTCTCATCCACACGTACACAATTAATTAAAAGTAGTCAACGCATGACGAACAACTAACTGAAACACCTGAATGTCGACCTACTGATTCAGTCCTAACAAAATTTATGTGATAGGTGAGTGACACATAACTGAAACTCTAAAAAACAATTAGAGATATATGGAGTCGGAACACGACATTACCATCAATACTTTTAGCTTTCTTTTTAGGGTAACAACAAAATTTGGCACCAAAATTCAACACACCTTCGTTAAAAAAAAAAATAGCAAAGAAAGTTAAAGAAAATTCAAGATGGGGATTAGTGTTTGATTCGTCCCATTCCCAAAAGAACACACATGGAAATTAAAAAACTTTTCTCCATTATCCTTGACTCCAATCCCTCTCCCCTTTGATTTTACATTAGGGGATCTTGAGAAGATTTTCTCCTCCATAATTATTATTATTAATGTGATTAAAAGCAAAAAGTAGTGATTAGCTCGATCAATATCACCTTGAATAATTCTCATGAAATTGGAAACAAAAACTAACCTATTGCAAACTTTTTTAGATGGGGTTGTGTGTAAAAAAAAGTAAACTTTTTGGATGGAGAATATCAAATATGAGAGCAAAACAAGAAACTTTTTTTTTTTTTTTGCAAAAGAAAGAAGATGAGTGGGAGCCACCAAATGAGGCTAGAAAAATGGCAGTGTGAAATGAAAACCCTAAAAATTGGATTTGTGAGTGTTGAAGAAAAGTTAGAGACAAGTGAAAGAAAATTTTTTGGGGACCTAAAAAGAAAGGTTATAGCGTGCTCTACTTTATACAAAATATTTTATTTCTCTTCTCTCTCTCTCTCTCTCTCTTCGTATTCCAATAATCTTTAGGCTTTTTTCTTCTCGTTTTCTCATGCATTTGGTAAAACATTCCATCCCTTTATTGGGGAATTGGGCGGCTTCTACTGTTTACTTTTGCAATAATAATTTCTCTCCTCTTCTTCAAAAATGGGCTTTTTGAAAAAAAAAAAAAGAATCTTGGAAAAATATGATGTGAAGGGGGAATTGTCTTGCTTTGTTCGACTTGATTAAACCTTCAATTTAGGATTGGTTTTGGGATCATTTGAAGTGATTATTATAGGATAGGATGTTAATTGCTCTCTTCGTGTTGGATGAATGAAGTTGTTGAAAATCACTTTTCTAAATAAGTTAGTTTGTAAAATTTGTGCACCAATAACTTTAAAAGTGGATTCTAGTGGAACAAGGCGCCTCTTGCGGACAAATTTTCAATCTTCAAGTTTATCCTTTCGCAAATTTATGAGTTCTTGAGTTTTCTTTCTTCTTCTTTAAAAATGGGTTTTTGTTTTTCGCTTAAGAAAAAGATTTTTTGGAAAAACATGATGTGAAGGGAAAATTGTCTTGCTTTGTTTGACTTAGATTGAAGCTCCATTTGGGATTTTTTTTTGGATCAATTAAAGTGATTATGATAGGATGTTAACCGCCTTTGGTGTTGGATGAATAAAGTTGTTGAAAATCACTTTTCTAAATACTTTCATTAAAAAAATTTGTTAACCAACAATTTTTTAAAAGTGAATTCCACCCGCCAATAGGAACATGGCTCAACTTGGTCCAATCTTTATACTTCGACCAAAGGATTAGAGATTCAATCTTCCACCCTTACATTGTTAAAAAAAAAAAGTAAATTTTTCCCTACAGCCCTGCTGATAAATTTTCAATTTTTATTTTATCCTTCAACAAGTTTTTCTTCCTTAAAAATTGTTTTTCCCCTTAAGAAATAGAATCTTTGGAAAAAAAAATGATGTGAAGGGGGAATTGTCTTGCTATGCTATGTTCGACTTAGACTAAAGCTCCGTGCAAGATTTTTTTTTTTATCATTTAAAGTGATTATGATGGGATGTTAACCGCTTTTTTTTTTTTTTTTTTTGGATGAATGAAGTTATTGAAAATCAATTTTCTAAATAGTTTTATTTGCAAAATCAACAACTTTTAAAAGTCGATTCCGGTAGAATACAGTACTGACAAATTTTCAATTTTCAATTTTATCCTTTCACAAATTTGTATTATTGAGTTTTTCTTTCTTCTTCATTAAAAATGATTTTTTCTCAATAAGAAACAGAATGTTGGAAAAACATGATGCGAAGGGGAAATTGTCTTACTCTATTCGACTTAGATTAAAGTTCAGTTTAGGATTATTTTTTGGATTTTTTTTTGAGTGATTATGATTTAATCGCCTTTAGTGTTGGATGGTTGAAGTTGTCGAAAATCACTTTTTTAAAAAGTTCTATTTGCAAAATCTTTTCAACAAGGCAACAACTTTTAAAAATTTTGGATTTTGGTAGAATCAGGTGCCTCTTGCTGATTTTATCCTTCAACAAAAATTTCTGTTTTGAATTAGGCATTTTGATTTCATATATCTAGTATAATTTCTCACAAAATTCAATCCTATCTACTAGTTTTTCAAATTGGTTGGTTTATTGCAATTTCTTTTTTAGAAAATTATACCAAAGGGTTTTTTTCTTCATACAAATTTGTTACAAAATGGTTTCTCCTAATGTTTAACAAATAGTTTAGAGTAACAAAATATATATATAAAAGTTGAAAATGAAAGAATATAGAATTTTTAAACAGTTATCTTTCACTAATTTTTCTTTGACAATTATCTTTCACAATTTATACATTGTAAATGAAAATTTATGCATATTTTAAAATAGTACGTTAATTTATCGCAACAATTTAGTATTAATTTACCAAATAGTATAATGTATTTTTTCGTATTTAAAATTGAAATTTTACCAGTTCAGGTTATAGTTGTTGTTGTTGTTTAAAAAAAAATGTCGATTAACAATTATTCTAGGGAAAAAATACACTTTTGGTCTCTGAGATTTGGGTTAGATTTCATTTTGGTTCCTGAGTTTTCAAACTCGACATTTTAGTCCCTAAGATTTGGATTTCGTTTCATTTTGGTCCCTCCATCTATTTTTTCGTTAAAAAACTAACGAACTGCTGACGTGACACCTGCTTTTTATTTTAAAAAATATATTTTTAAAATTTTTAAAATAAAAATAATATTAAATTAATAAAAATTTATTGTTTTTTATTCTTTCTCTCTCCTCTCCATCTTCTTATTCTAGTTGTCGTCGCCGGCTGCCGCCAGCGAACTTTTATTATTATTTTTTTTCTTCTCTTTTTTTCTCCTCCCTTCTTCCTTCTTTTCTATCTGTTTTTTATATTAAAAAAAAATTGAAGAACAAAAACGAAGGGGTTTTCCTCTTCATTCCAGACATGCGAGAGAAAAGCTGGTGAGGAGGAGGGTTTAAACCCGAAGGATGAATCTGAGGAACGGTGGAACGTACGCAAGGGAGAGAGAGGGGAAGGAGCGGTGGCGGCTGGGGCAAAAAAGAAAACAAGGAAAATGAGAGAGAGAGGAAAAGAGAGAGAAGAGGCCGCACGAAGAGAGAGAGGTGGAGGGGCGGCGGCGGCTGGACGAAACGGCGGAACGCACGTGGGGGAGAGAGAGGAAGGGAGAAAGAGAGGGGAGAGTTTCCATTTTGCTTTTGATTTTTAAGGAAAAAAAAAAGAAAACGAGGAAAATGAGAAGAAAGAAAAGAAGAGGAAGAAAAAATATATATAAAAAAAAGTTCGTCGGCGATAGCTAGAAGAAAAAGAAGAAGGGAGAAGAAAAAAGAATAAGAATAATTTTTTTATTAATTTAATATTATTTTATTAAACAAAATTTAAAATAAAAATAGGTGTCACGTCAGCATCCATTAGTTTTTAACGAAAAAAAAAGATAGAATGTGTTATAGGCAATTTTGGACCACCTCGATGTACAAGGAGCTGACGAGGACAACCGGAGAAAAATCGGGCTGGGAGATGGACCCAGGAGGCGAAACCGACAAGTGGGACGGGCCAAGACCGAAGGGGCCGGGTTTTTGGCCCGACCCCCTGCTCGGCCTAGGCCCGCTCGCACGGGCCGAACCCGTCCGACTCCGTTTGGTCCCTTCCGCCTCTGGCCGCCCCGGTTCCGCCTGGTTTGTCCCGAAACGCCTCCGAATTCCTAAAAACCCTAGGAGCATGAGCAGGTATTTATACCCCTCTTCGCCACTGAAGAAGGGGACCCGAACTCTCGAATCTCTCCTCTTACTCTCTTGCTCTCCTCTTCTGTTTTCTGACTTAAGCATCGGAGGCGGTGTGGCTAGCACCACACCGGTGTGCAAGTTTACCCTTTTGCAGGCCACATCTTCCCTCGCTCTCAAACAAATTCACTGTCGATTATCACGTGGAGCGAAGGTAATTTACCTAGCGAAATTTGATCATCAACAGAATGATCAAAATGAAACGAAATCAAAATCTCAAAGACTAAAATGTCGAGTTTGAAAACTCAGGAACCAAAATGAAACCTAATCCAAAATATAATGAAATAAATATTCAAAGGATGAAACCCAAATATTTGAAAATTTAGACTTAAATTAAAGTAATAATTTAGACCATGCACATAACTATTTTGGGGTTTGTCCAAATTTATTTTTTCCCCTTGGGTTCTATTAAAAATGAATTGAAAACTGTACTTTTTTCTACAAAGTTAAATAAATGTGGAATTAATTATTATGTGTGTGTTATATCACAAAGATATATATAGAAAAAGGAAGATTTAATTTACCTGTGGATGAACCTTTCAAGCCTCTAATCATTTGGACAAATAATTTAATGAATGCATAGCAAGAAATTTCGTGTAGGTCCCTTAAGTTTCTCTTTTTTTCTTCTCTCTACCCACGATTTTAATAATTCCAAAAGAAATCCATTAAAGTAAAACACACTTTTATGTTCATCATTTGAGATGATCGTCTTTGAGTTGCTTCTAGTAATTTCAAAGTCATCAATTTAGTCATTAGTTTTAAAATACGTTCAAATTAATTATCATTACTATAATTGTACTTTCTTTAATGATTAACTTTTACTTAGCAGACCACATGATTCTCCCTTTAATTTCTCTCTTTTTATATAACAATATCATTTATTTATGAAGAATGCATTAATTTTGTTAAATAAAATTTATGCTGGGAAAGAAAAAGGTTGCCTTTTAAATATGTTAGAAAATCTCACCTAGAGTGAATTTTAGGTATAAGAAAAGTGGTAATAACATAGTCTAAGTAAAGTTGCAATAAATTCAAATAATTATCTATAGGAAATTAGGCTGCTTTTATTATTATTTTTTTTAAATTCAACAAATGTGAGGTATGTGGATTAGAATCTCTGACTTTAAGGACAGAAACACATGTCAATTACTGCTCTGCTTAACACGTACGAGGTTGTATGACAACAAATTATTAGGATGTCATTTTCACGCGAGAGATAGTAGAAATTGAAAATTTTATTTTAAATTGTGAATAAAAAAAAGTTTAGTATAACACATATTTTTAGTGATATATACCAACATAGTCTCAAATCCTTTAAAAGTGACAAAGATCTTGGGGTAGATAAATGAAATGTAAAAATCAATTAATTTATACCCTAAAAGTAGTAGGGTGATACCTTGAACTTTTAATAACATCAATTCGAAGTTTCGACTGTAATAAATGTTTTTTTTTTTATCTTTTATTCAATTTTTGCTAAATGTAACTATTAATTTTAATTGAAAGCTATAATCTTTCAAAGCCTACAAATTACTAAAATTAAAAAATCAAGTCGGGCATAAAACCAAGCTCAATTAGAAGTACACAATATCAAATAGGGAAAAAAAACCAATGTTTTGTATCAAATTTCATCATAAACTTTTAATTTCATCAAATTACACCTCAAACTTAGATAAGTGTCGCAATCTTAAGCTTAAACATTAAAAATATTGCAACTTTTACCCTTTAATTAGTTCTCGCTCCAAATATCTTTATAAAAAGTTTTCCCTTATGCGACCAATGAATTATAAATTACAATATTACGATATGGAGTTGATAAAATCTTTAGAGAAAAACTACGTTAGAGTTTTTTTTTTCCTTCAAATTTAGTAATTTTGGCAAAGTTATTCAATGGTATAAACTTAACTTTGTGCAAATATTTATTTTATTGAAATTAATGAGTTTATGAAGATTTTTACATTTTTTTTTTTGTTAAAATTAGTGGGTGAATTAGCTGAAACTGAACCAAGAATAAAAATTGCAAAATGTATTTGAGTTTATAGTCTAATTTGATGAAATTGAAAGTTTAGGGTCCAAATTGATACAATTATGGTCAAATTTTATTTTTTTTTCCTTATCGAATAATTATACAAATTGCCCAAAACACACCAGTTTCAACAAAAATTCAGGCCCCGTTTGGTTTGTGATTTGAAAATTATTTTCGAAAATAAAGAATTCAGCAGAAAACGAAAACAAATTTCTTATTTTCATTAAATCTAAAAACATGTTTGGTTCCAATTTAAAAACTTTAAATTTGAATTCAAAATTTGAAAATTGTGTTTGGTTATGAATTTGAAAATGCATGAAAATATTAATATGTGCTTGGTAAAATTATTTTTTTTTTTTAGTATTAATCAAACACACTAGAAACGGATCATGAACCAAACAGGGCCTCAATTTTCATGTATCTTTTCCTTGAACACTCCCATCATTTTTTTTTTTTTTTGAGTACATCAACATTTGGGGGTGGGGGATTCGAACCTCTAACCTCATGGTCAAGGGTACATGCCAATTACTGTTGAGCTATGCTCGCTTTGGCACATTCCCATCAATTTCATACCTGATATAGTTTTATATTTCATTAAAGCACACATAAAAATATTTTTTTTAACAATTTTTAATTTCAAGCGAAATATATCTGTAAAAATTGGTTTTTTTTGGTAAATAAAGACAACTTTATATTAGTGTGAAATATTACACTTAACTGTTATTAGTTACTCTGTTATAACTATTAGTGAAAAGCTTTCTGGCTAATTCAATAATATATGCAGCAATATACTGAGAGCATTATTCTCTCTATTCACTGTCTTTACTCTGTTCCATATACTATTTCTTGGTACCAGAGCTTCTTGATTGACGTCAAGGGCTTCTTCTTCTTCAAGAGTCTCAGAGGCACTGTCTGGAGGTTCAATTCAGTCTAACACTTCCATTTTTCTCTTATCCAACATTTGTAACCTTGTTCCAGTTCGTTTAGACGCTTCCAATTATCTCTACTGGCGGCTTCAAGTAGAGTCAATGATGCGTGCTCATTCCCTTTTCGGCATTGTTGATGGATCTAATCCATGGCCTATGAAGTTCCTGCGTAATGACAAAGGTGAACTTCTAACAACTGAAAACCCAGCCTACTCACAGTGGATCGCTCAAGATCGAGCGTTCATTACCTTTATCAATGCTACACTGTCGAAGGTAGCCTTCTCCTTCGTAATTGGTTGCAATTCGTCTCAGGAAGTATGGATTGCTTTGGAGAAACGTTTTTCTTCTCTTACTCAATCTCATATCCATGAAATCAAATCAGACTTGCACACTGTTACAAAAAGCCCTACTGAATCAATTGATGACTATCTAATTCGCATTAAAGAATTAGTTGATAAACTTGCCACCGTCTCTGTCAAAGTTGATGACGAAGATGTCCTTCTTTACACCTTAAATGGCTTGCCAACAGAGTACAACTCCTTTCGAACATCGATTCGCACCCGAAGTGAGACTTGCACACTGTTACAAAAAGCCCTACTGAATCAATTGATGACTATCTAATTCGCATTAAAGAATTAGTTGATAAACTTGCCACCGTCTCTGTCAAAGTTGATGACGAAGATGTCCTTCTTTACACCTTAAATGGCTTGCCAACAGAGTACAACTCCTTTCGAACATCGATTCGCACCCAAAGTGAGTCTGTCACACTTGACGAACTTCATGCCCTACTTAAATTAGAAGCAAAATTCATTGAGCAACAAACCAAAGCCACTGCTGCCGCTGTTTTCAATCCCACTGCAATGTTCGCTCGAGGATCTAATCAGTCGAATTTCTGTGGCCGTGGTAGGTCAAATCAAGGGCAAGGTGGTCGTGGCTTCTATAATCAAGGAGGTAGGGGTTCTCCTCCAACACAGAACCAAGGAGGCCGCGGTAATTAGAATTTCGGGCCGACAAATCCAATGAATCAAAACCGCAGTCAAAACTTCAATGGAAATTCTTCAGTTTCCCCTGCTGCTGGAGTTAATCAAGGAGATCGTGTCATTTGCCAAATATGTACGAAGCCTGGGCATGGAGCGTTGGATTGCTTCAATCGACTGAATCTCTCCTATCAAGGAAGACACCCTCCTTTCAAACTAGCAACCATGGCACTCACTTATGACTCCACTCCTACTACAGCAACCTGGCTTGCTGACAGCGGCTGTAACACACATGTTACCCCTGATGCTGCAAATCGAAATTCAAGTTACAATGGAGAAGATGCAATTACAGTAGTTAACGGGCAAGGCCTCCCTGTTGCTCAAGCTGGCTTCGGTACTATTTCAAATTCTGAGGGTTCATTACGACTATCAAATTTGCTCTGTGTTCCTGAATATCAACCAATCTCCTCTTTGTCTCTCGGTGTTGCGTGGATAACAATTGTATATTTGTGTTCGATGCTGATTAGTTTTCTATTCAAGACAAGGACACGGGGCAACTAATATACAAGAGCAAGAGTAAGGACGGTTTATATCCCATTGTAGCTGATATTACTCCAAAGACTGCTCACAAACCTGGTTTGTCTTCATTTTCGAATCATGTTTGTGCTTCTGCTGTTGTTTCTAAATTGTCACATAATGAGTTGTGGCATTTTCGGCTGGGTCATCCTTTTGTTGTTGTTTTGAACAAAGTATTGTCTGCATATTCTATTCCCTGTGATAATAAACTGCATGTTCGTGATTGTGTTAGTTGCTTGAAAGGGAAAATGACAAAGCTTCCTTTTAGCTTATCATTGTCTGTTACACATAATGCTCTTGAATTGATACATAGTGACGTTTGGGGCCCATCTCCTGTTGTCTCTGTGTCTGGTTTTCGATACTATGTGAGCCTCGTCGATGACTTTAGCAAATACACTTGGATTTTTCCATTAGTTGCCAAGTCTGATGTGCATACTGTAGTCAAAACCTTTGTTCCCTTTGTTGAGAACATGTTATCTTGCTCCTTAAAAGTTTTTCGCTCTGACGGGGGAGGAGAGTTTGTTAATAAATCCCTTCATGAGTATTTCTCCACCAAAGGTATAGTTCATCAAAGGTCGTGTCCTTACACTCCTGAACAAAATGGTGTAGCTGAGCGCAAACACCGTTCTATTTTTTATACAGCTCTATCTCTACTATACCATGCTTCAGTACCTTTAGAGTTTTGGTATCATGCCTTTGCTACAACGGTGTTTCTAATCAATAGGCTTTCATCGAGTTCAATCAATTTCAATACTCCTTTTGAACGATTATATGGCTATGCTCCTGACTTGTCTCATCTCAAGGTGTTTGGATTCGCATGCTACCCCTCTTTGAAACCATACAACTCCCATAAACTCCAACCTAAAACCACACAACATGTCTTTATGGGATACACTCTCGAGTACAAAGGCTATCTTTGTTACAACATTCAAACTCAAAAGATGCTTGTATCAAGACATGTAATTTTTCATGAGAATATTTTTTCATTTGCTAATTCCCCATCAACCTCTACCTCTGATCCTACAATACCTCACAGTCACTGTCCTAATCCTTCTCTCCTTTTGTCTCTCTTTAACCTTAACCAGCCTAATACCAGTACCCAAACTACAGTCCCCACAGAACCTCACACATCTGTTGTCCTAACACCTACAGAAACCCAAACTCCTACTACAGAACCTACATCTACTGTCATGCCTCCTTCAGATCCTCCAATACCTTGTCAAAATACTTCACCGAGCCAATCATCTCAGTTACCTCCAATCCTACCTACTTTACCAGACCAAACTTCTCGAAACCAGCCACCCACAAACAACCATCACATGACAACCCGCTCTAAGTCTGGGATTGTCAAAAGAAAGGTTTTTACTGCTACTTCTGTTTCAAATGTTGTTCCAGAGCCAACCTCCTTTATTGCTGCGTCCAAATCACCTGAATGGAGACAAGCTATGCTTGATGAATTTGTTGCTCTTCAAAGTCAGCAAACTTGGCGCCTAGTACCGCCCACTAATAACATGAATATCGTTGGTTGCAAGAGGGTATTTCGAACAAAGTTTAATCCTGATGGGTCTGTAGCAAGATATAAGGCGCGTTTCGTTGCAAAGGGATACAACCAACTTGAAGGAATTGATTTTGATGAGACTTTTAGCCCGGTAATAAAGAAAACCACTGTTCGTATAGTTCTCACGTTAGCTGCACATTTTGGCTGGAATTTACAACAGTTTGATGTCAAAAATGTCTTTCTACACGGGCATCTAAAAGAGGATGTATATATGTTACAACCTCCAGGGTTTAAGGACTCTTCTTTTCCCTCTTATGTGTGCAAACTCCACAAATCCCTTTATGGCTTAAAACAAGCTCCACGGGCTTGGTTTGAGCGTTTTACCACTCATTTGTTAACACTTGGATTTGTGGCTTCACTTGCCGATTCTTCTCTCTTTGTACGAACTGAAGGATATTCTTGCACACACTTGCTGCTGTACGTTGACGATATCATCATCACAGGTTCAAATTCAGCCTATATAACTCATTTGAAAACATGCCTTGCTTCTGAATTTCAAATAACAGACCTTGGTTGCCTTCGTTATTTTCTTGGTTTGGAAGTTAAAAAGTGTTCCCTCGGTTTTCATGTGAGTCAAGGTAAATATCTGAAGGATTTACTTCACAAGATTGGTTTGTCTGATGGAAAGCCTTGTGGTACCCCTATATCTTCAGCACAAGATTTCTATGGTAAATCTCCTCTGTTTTCAGATCCTTCTTTGTATAGACAGATTGTTGGCTCCTTGCAGTATCTTACTTTCACTCGTCCGGACATAACATTTGTTGTTAATAAAGTAAGCCAATTTATGCAAAGTCCAACTGAATCTCATTTTGTTGCTATGAAAAGAATATTACGTTATCTAAATGGTAGTCATGATAGTGGCATTATGTTTTCTCGAGGAGATCTTGACGTGAATGCTTATTGTGATGTTGACTGGGCTGGAGACACCCTTGATAGTCGATCAACAACTGGCTATGTTGTTTTCCTTGGAAATTCTCCTATTTCTTGGTCTGCCAAGAAGCAAAATACTGTCTCACGCTCATCTACCGAGGCTGAGTACAGGTCTTTGGCTCAAACGGCAGCAGAGTTATATTGGATTCGACAACTCTTATGTGATCTGAATATTTTTCTTCTTAAACCACCTATACTTTGGTGTGATAATGCCTCTGCACTTGCTCTAGCAAAGAATCCTATCTTTCATGCTATAAGTAAACATATTGAAATCGACTACCACTTTATAAGAGAAAAGGTTATTAGAGGAGATCTCCAGGTGCAGCACATTCCTTCAGGTGCCCAGATTGCTGATTTGCTTACTAAGACTCTCTCAAGTGCTCAATTTCAGCTGTTGTCTGCCAAATTTCTGAAGAAAGCTTCATCAGTTTGAGGGGGCATATTAGTGTGAAATATTACACTTAACTGTTATTAGTTACTCTGTTATAACTATTAGTCTAAAGCTTTCTGGCTAATTCAATAATATATGCAGCAATATACTGATGAGAGCATTATTCTCTCTATTCACTGTCTTTAACTCTGTTCCATATACTGTTTCTCTTTATATGAGATTTTTTTGTGGACTACAAAAGTAAATCATGTAGGCTGTGATCTAAAGTGAACAAAATCATACAATTTTGACAATAATAGGGTTAAGATATAATTTTGAACATTGAAATTTACCACCGTTTCTAATTTAATCTCGAAATTTACTGCTGAAAAAAAAAGACCTAATTCATTTTTTTCTTGTTATTCGACCTTATCTTGAATAATGCTCAAAATTTTCTATTAACATGTTTCTCTAAATATTCTAAATTGTTTACCTCTACCCTAATTTATGTTCAACACTTCTTGACCTCCCATATATTTTTAAATGCTTATGAAGTGATCAAAAGTTTCAAGTTCCAAGAAATATCCTTGAATTTTAAAATTGATAAAAAAAAATGTATATATTTTTCATTAAAATAAAAGATATAAAAATTAGAAGACATTCATGATATTAATTTTTTTTAAAAAAAATACATGATATTATTTACAACTATATATAGAAAATTAAGATCATTGTTACCATTTATTTCATCTCAAAAGATATCGTTAAAATCACTTACATAATCATTTTATACATATTATGCTGTAAATGATGTCACGTATGTCTTTCAATGTTTACAGATTAGCGGTTGCATCAATTTCCATCTCATTTTAACGAAAGTTTCTTCAAGGACATTTTTTGGAACAAATTTTAAAGTCTAGTTATAAAAAAACGAAACTTTTCAAAGCCGAGAAACATAATTAGAACCAACTCTAAAGTCTAGTGATACTTGATATAATTTAACCTAAAAAAATGAACTTTAAAGACCCAATTAAATTAATAATAATTGTGTAGTGATGGCAACCAAATAGTTATTTATAGCAACAAGCATAAGTGGTGTATAATTGAAAGTTATGGAAAAGGAAAAAAGATAGAGAGAGAGAGCTGCAGTTAGGGCTCGTAGACAGATCAATAAATGGAAAATAGGAGAGGAAAATAGGAGAGGAAAAGAGAGAGAGAAAAAGGCTTTTTGTTACTGAAATCTAAGAAACTGATTAAAGTGAGTGATCAAAAAGCAAAGAAAGTGAAAGAAAATGAAAAATAAAAAATAAAAAAAGTGGAAAAGAGAGAGAGAGAAAGATCAATATAAAAGAAAAAAAAAAAGGTATAAAAGTATGTTTCTTTCTCCATTGCATGCAAAACGATGACAATAAAACTCATCATTACTGTCACTCTTTCTTTTGCATCTCGAATCCCTATGAACATCGATCTTTTTTTTTTTCTTTCTTACTTTTTTGAGAGTGACTTTTTTAATTTTTTCCTTTTTTTTTTTTTATTAAGAAAAGATACGTTTCCTTTCAGTTTGATCCACACAGCTCATAAAGTGAGTATGAAGACAAGCAACCGTTGAAAACAATGTAATATGGACAAAACATGATCTTGAGACTAATTTTGATTCGTATCAATGCTTTAGTTTATTCAACACTTTACTTTGTGAGTTTTGTCACATGGGTTTTTTTTTTTTCCTCCTGTGATGGAATATTCCTAATAGTTATTGATCGTTTTGATAATTATCGTGTTCGCCTTTGATATTGTTAATAAAAAGTTGATGGGTCATTAAGGTCTCGTTTGATAACCATTTGGTTTTTGAAAATTAAGCTTATACACATACTTCTACCTATAAGTTTTTTGGTTTTAGTATCAATCTTCTACCTTATTTCCCAAACCTAAGTCCAATTTTGGAAAACAAAAACAGTAGTTTTTAAAAACTTGTTTTTGTTTTTAAAATTTGACTAGGAATTCAAATGCAACCTTAACTAAGATGAGATCCATGGTAGGGAATTTAGGAGAAAACAAGCATAATTTTCAAAAACCAAATGGTTATCAAACGGGGCCTAAATTATGGTTTTACTAATATATTTGAACACATGAACGTGTCTTTCGAATGTTACTTGATGTATGAAATCCAACTTGTTTATTTACAAAATTCAACCAACAAAATCTATTTGTTTTAAGTGGCATGTTAAATGAATTGTCCGAATGTTCAAATATGGAATGAAACAATAATTTGATAATATGTAAGCTTTTTGTTCACAAAATTTAATGAATTTTTTATGGACTTGATTGAAAATTATTAATGTACTAAAAGATATAAAATTACAGATTAAGGACCAAATTTAGAATATTCAACCATTTTTTTAAAAAAATGATTCCACATAGTCAATTCATGTTTTTCTCTTACCAACATGAGCGTAGCTTAATTGGTATAAAGTTTGTACTAATGACCAAGAAATCTAAGGTTTGAATCCTCCCACCCTACCTATGGTAAAAAAAAATTCATGTTTTTCCTTTTGTTTTGATATTTTCATACCTACATTCACGACATTAATTGGAAGGGTATGATAGTTCAAAAAAAAAAAAATCATTTGAAGTTATTTAGACCCCGTTTGATAACCATTTGGTTTTTTAAATTTATGCTTGTTTTCTCTCAATTTTCCTACCATGGTTTTCATCTTTGTCAAGGACACATTTGAATTCCTAGCCAAATTCCAAAAACAAAAACAAGTTTTTGAAAACTATTTTTTTTAGTTTTCAAATTTTGGCTTGGTTTTTGAAAACATGAAAAGAATGTATTAGGAAAACAAAGAAATTTGTAGGTGGAAGTAGTATTTATAGGCTTAATTTTAAAAAACCAAAAACCAAAAACCAAATGGTTATCAAACGGGGCCTTAATAAGTTGGTTTTTTTTGTCTCTATTTGAATTTTTCTGTTTGATACAAATTTGACTCGATCTTTGGAATTCATCTTTTCAATTTTCTTTGGATTTGTTGAGGATCCCACGTTGCAAAGATAAGAAAACTTCACCATCTTTATAAGATAGATGGGTTATTCATCTTATATGGTCAATTAGTTTTGAGATGAAACCTCATGTTTATCTGATTATTTGGTACCAGAGTCCCATGAAAGATGAATGGGTGAACCCAAAGACGTTGAGGATCCTAGATCGAAAGATGAATGGAGAGATCTCACAATTTATAAGATACATAAGTTACTTTTATCTAACACCAATAATAAACGTGCGGGATGATACAGTAACGGTAGAGCAAATGAGATACTTAACAACACCTTAACATGTAGATATAAGGTTTTTTATAATTGACATTAACTTCCAAGATTTGATGGTGTTTTGTAGACTAATTAACTTATCTTAATTAGGTAAGTTTCCATGTCAAATTTTATATGTTCATTCATTATAAACAAACTTTATCCCATGAATTTCGAGTAGATATAGTAAGTAAGATGTTTGTTAGGCAAAGCCTTTTTTTCTCTCTCTCTCTTACCTTCATCTTAATAAACTTTGCTTACTACAAAGAACAACAATATTTTCTCAAAAAAAAAAACAAAAAAAAAAGATTTTATTGAAACTTGGAACATTTATTACATCCATTATTATTGTAGACCTTCCTTCATCTCCATTTCATTACATAGGTTTATTTTATTTTATTTTATCAAGACTTTATCAGAGTCTCTTTCTCCATTGAATTTGAGGCTTTTCAACTTTGTGGAGGATATATAGGATGGCGAATTCCAATTCCATTTCATTACACAAGTTCTAGTGGGCACTCGATATAAAAGGTAAATTAAATTAGGTTTATATATTATTTTTTAGGTCTTCTTAAACCTTTTTTTTAAAAAAAAAAAAAAAAAAAATTCCCCTGATAAACTAATTTGATTTCCATTCTTTGCACAAGTCTTAGTTAGATTATATTGAATTTGTTGGCTATTAACTTTATTTTTGTTAATCTTTAATTATACTATAATCTCTTCTGCTATTGTGAGAGAATTTTTCAATAGTTTTATATGCTAATGTTTTCATCTAGATTTGTAGTTGTTCAATTTTGTAGCTAATATAGTTTCATAGGAGGCTTTGGTATTTCCTATTTTAAAAAAATTAGTACATATTCAGAATTTTGCTTACACAATTAATTGAATAACATCCCCAATGAAATAATTTTCTACCATCGTTGAAGAAAAATGATATAATTTATTTGCCTACGTTGAGTCTCTAGCATTTTTCGCAAAAAATACTTGTATAATTGATAGAGCTTTGTAAGTTTGAGGATATTTCTAATATAATTAATGGAGGTAATTTATAATTTTGTTGGAGTTTATTGGCTCATTTGAGTTTCAATAATGATTTTTTTTTTTTTTTTTGGGGGGGGGGGGGGGGGATTCTTGAGTATTATCATCATTTTAGAGCTTGGTGACAATTTTAAGTTCTAATGGGTTTGTTTTGAAACTTTGAGAATACATTTGTATATAGATATTACAAATGACTTAGAGTATTATATTGTAACACTCTTGGCTTGTTTTATGCATTAATGAAGTTCATGTAGTTTTGAAACAAGCAATGTGGTTATTGTGTTATATATATAATTTGAAAGAACTCATAGGAATGAAGTTTTTATTTTTTTTATTTTTTTATTTTTATGAGTTTAACAACATTTAGAAATGAGAGGATTTTGAACCCTGACTTCTAAGTCGAGGATACATGAAAATTATTACTGTTAGCTAAGCTCACTTTGACTTATTGGAATGAAGTTTATGTAGTTTATAAAAGTTTCTCTTCCTGAACACAATTCCTTTCCAATTTATTTTTCTTATTTTGTTTAGTAACCGAAATCTTATGCTTTTCTATTTTTTACATTTACATGCAGAAAGGTGTGTACTAATTTCAGAATGCCTTTTCAACACTGGTTGGTATTTTTCAAAGGTCCATTTTTTCTTTGTTATCTCTTTATTTTTTTCTAGTTAGCCAATTAAATTTTCAACACATAGTTATATTGGATATTATGTTTTTTTGCTATTGTTGATTATCATACATTGAAAAGATAAGTGGAGATCTCCCAATTTATAAGATAGATGAGTTACTCCACTCATTGTCAATTGGTTTTGAGATGGAACCCCCATGTTATCTAATATGGTACTAGAGCCCATTAAACTCAAACGGGTATTCGGTCCAAGAAAAAAAAATTGGGATCCAATCCAAGAATGATGAACCCACCCAATTTATAAAATAGATAGATTACTCCACTCATGTCAATTGGTTTTGAGATGGAACCTCATGTTATCTAATAACTATCATGTCGTAATATATATTTTTAAAAAAATAATAACAAACTATGACATTAGAAAATTGTCAAGAATTTTGAAACTTGATATATGGGTTAAAAATTATGATCCCTGAGGGGTCGTTTGGGCCCCGAAGTCAGAAGCCTGTTTTTAGAAAAACGGGCAACCCTGCGTTTGGGCCCCCGTTTTTCTAAAAACGGGACTAGGGTTTTGTAACCCTCCCTAAGTCAGACTTCGTGTGGCGCCGTTTTCGTTCTCCCATTCCTCCCACTTCGCAGTTCGCTCCCTCGTTTTTCCTTCCTCCGTCTCGTGTTCTCTGTGGCGATCGTTCTCTCTCTCATCTACGGTTGGTCGTCTTCTTCCTTTTACTTACCTCTCTCTTTCCGTTGTACCTTCTGCCGTCGGACGACGATTCGGAGGTGAGTTCCTTTAGGTTTTTTTCCTCCTTCTCTCGCTCCGATCTGGTTTTCTTAACCTCGCCTCTTCGGTTGCATGTCTTGTTTTCTGTTTGGGAGGGAAAAAACGAGTTCAGATCTCAGATCTGTCTTCTCCTTGCTCCCTCTTCACAAATTCGAGGTACCCTTGCTATTTTTTTTTTCGTCCCTTCTTTCGGATCTTCACGGATCTGACCCTAACATGGTTTCTTCCTTCGTTTTTCTTCAAATCCCACCCCATGCCGCTTCTCCTTGCTGCAGCTGTCGACGTCGGGATCCGCCTGGTAGGTGTTTGGAGCCAGGTGAGGGGTGGGAAGATGAAGGTGTTCATATAACACATGCGGAAGCAATTGAAGATCAGAAGCACTTAAGACATTCAATTTTGCTCCTAAAGCATGCATGTTCTATAAAAGACAGAATATAGAGTTGAGAGAACACCAACCTTTGTAGCTCACTTATGTGGAACTCCTTGTGGTGTTTGCCTCTCCTATGCTCCTTGGACAACCTCTAGAGTCTTCCCTACTATTCTCTTGGGCCTAGAAAGACTTGTGGGAGTCTATAGAAGAAAGATAGAAGGGAATGCTTGATGGTACAAGCTTTTGGAAGGAGATGAAATGAGAGAGAATTTGAGGGAGAAAATTTGCAGCATAACACTAAATGAAAGCTTGCCATTCTTGAATCTAATTCAAGCCCCTTTTATAGACATCTCCCATGCAAAGACAAGCTTCATGACACTTAGCCACATGGCCAAGATGCAACTCAAAGTGGATTCTAGGTGTCTACTTCACAACACATGCATCTAGTGCATGGTTGTGTTGTTTTCCACTATGCATCATCATGCAAGAGTGGAAATGCCACTAAATCCATTATGAATTGTATCCTAATTGTAAATTTTCAGCTTGCAATTCATTTCAATTTCAATTCAAAATTGAAATTGATTTCTAGGCAATTAATTGGGACATTTCCAAGTAATTTTGATATGATTGATCCAATCAATCTTTATCACCTAATGTCATGAATTATATATGATTCCTAATACATATATATGGTATTTAAAACACTTTCAAATACCTCATCTCTCAATTCCTAATTTAATTCATAATTAAATCATTGTGTCGAACACGTCTTACGATAAAAACCCTATTTCCCGTTTTTGAACGATTCAAAAATTCCTATCAATATGTTCTAGGCTTTAATCCGATATGAGCTAGTAGAGGGACCTAATGGACCTATAGATCATGGGCTCCAACGATTCAAGGCTAACCGACTAATCTCATTATCTAAGCTAGCCAACATTCGTTAACTATCGGGACACTCCACTATAGCCCGATAGTTGCACTCCCCTCACTATAGATATATTTCCGTCCACTTGATTTAACCATGTTCAGTAAGTCGTTCCTTCACAGGTTGTTCGTAGCTATAGCTAGGTCAAATAACCGTTACACCCCTATAGTACTTCTTGTTCCTTAAGTTCCACTAATCCTCTAATGAACAATCAGTTTGCGGTCCAACCATCAAACCTAAATTCCTCTCGATCCAACGAGAGGGTGGGGCCCCTTGTTCAAGTCCTGGAGTTGGTACTTAAGAGAACAACCTCTCTGCTATCCCTAAAATGGGTAGGAGTGAATTCCGTCTTGCGAAACTATGTCCCCAGCTATCTATTCGATCTTATCCCCAAAATGGTAGGCTTGTCGAGTCGGCGATGCTGGCCACTCTCACCCATGCAGATCAAAGGATAATCTCTCATAAACAGGAGTTCATAGATAGCTCAGGATTAAGAACGAGTTACCTAGGTCATCTATGAGAAATAGTCAGTTTCTTCAGTAAACGGCGTTATAAAGAGAAAGTGACTTATTTCGTGGTCCAGTCTTATGCAAACTCATTGCATAGGACGCCCCCACTCGCATGTCACCACATGAACGATTTAGGATCTCATCGTTTGTACTTAATACAAAGTGGGCCGCGTCCATAGTGTCACCAGGATAAGGCACCCAACCGTATCCTTATACTATAGACTATTTTGACTATAAACTTGAACTTGATCCTACGATATGTCCCTACATATAGTTCGAGTATTCATTTTATAGTCAAGGATCTTAGTTTATTGGATTTAGGTTAATCATTCGCAATTTACATATTCAATAACATCTTTTACTGAATAACCTCAATAACGTCTTTATTGGAAATAGAATATGTTTAATGATTTACAAACTACGAGTTTATAGGACATTAAACCCAACAGAAGACAGGTAAGTCTTCTTCCCCTTCGGTGACCGCCCGATGATGTCCAATTTTTAGCATGCAAGTGTTTTCCTTTTTTTTTTTTTTTGTAAATAATCTGTGTGTATTTACCAAGAACTTCCATATTTGTCCTGATTCTCTGTTTATAGGTCGTTGGATAATTTTATTTGTTTTTGCCTATGCATGCTTCAGTTTTTTCTTCTGTACTACCCCCCTCCCCCCCAATTTTTTTCTTTTGAGATTCTGTTGTACCAAGGTATTCAGTTTTTTTTTTTTTTTTTTTTGTGTGTTCTAACATGTATTCCTTGAGTAATTTTTTCTTTCTTGTTCAATAT
The DNA here is from genome assembly GCA_017139565.1 of Luffa aegyptiaca. NCBI lineage: Eukaryota > Viridiplantae > Streptophyta > Magnoliopsida > Cucurbitales > Cucurbitaceae > Luffa > Luffa aegyptiaca. Next base: position 41,042,302 of record CM029402.1, on the reverse strand, counting down.
GTTCTGTCCATTGATTGTTACTTAATTTGTTGTTCAGTCCAATATTTCTAATGTCCTTCTGTCCATTAATTGTTATAATTTCATTCATTTCTAATGCTCTGCATCCTGATGGATCTTTCATCACTGATGAATTCTCGGTTTTTTGGATGAATATGATGCTACTGTTAATAAATTTTAATCCACCATCTTCATGCTTTAAATTTCTGTTCAAATTGTTAAGTGCTAATGTGTGTTGCTCATGCTCATGGTGATGTCAATTTTTTGTTGACTTTTCATGTCTGTGATGTTCATAATGTGTTTTCTGTCTTCATTTTCATGCTGAACATGTTTTCCATTCTAACTACCATTGTGAATTCATTTGCTTTGCTTGGTTCCATTTCTTTTTGATACACATGATTTGTTTACTTTTTAAATTGAGCTCTTCAATTTAATTATCTTCACCATTTTTTGAATCTTCTTTTCTTCCTATTATTCGTTTTTATGTTTTTATGGGAAATCAAAGTGCTTGACAATATTGCTCCTGAGGCCGGTCACTTTTGTTTTTTTATTTTTGTAATTTTTTTTGTGGATTTTTAAGTAACTTAGTTAGTCTTGGATTGGTTGCTGACTAATCCCCCTATAATTAGTGATATGCACCTTCTCAATGTCTTGCTCGCTGATATGCAGACAATTGAATTTTTCCTTGCCCTGCCCATGCCTTTAAAAAAAAAAACATTGCATGGTTGTGCTTGGAAGAAACGAATGACTGACTGTTGCTGCAACCACTATTTCGTTCGTGTAATATGTGTTAATGTTCAATGGTGATTTCACTATCTTTCTGGTTTTCATGGAAACTTCTGCATTGTACTAAGAAATATTTTGTATGTGTAATGTGTACCAATGACTGAAGACTATTTTATTCATGTAATATTATAATGACTATGCTTATTTGTCTATTCCTCTTTCAAATTCTCATTCCCTTATGTCATTTTCAACGCAATCAACATACATTTTCACTGAATACAATTAATAATTTGGTCTATTTTTCCAACGTGAGTTTTGACATGTGTCTAAAAAATGAATGTTTCTTGTCACGCCTTATACGCTTTAGCTAGAAAAATCTTCTTGCTTAAATATAGACTAGTAATATACATAACTAATATAACAATATCTATGTATAGAACAAATATAGGAAAGGTAACAAGTGTGGAGACAAATTGAAGAATAAATAGAAAATGTTTTTTTTTTCCTTTTTAAAATTTGGATTAATGATCAAAATCGTGACTTAAAATCCCAATTTTACAATTAATGGAAACAACAATTTGATTTCTTAATTTTAGAAGAATTGTCTACATTGGAAAACAACAAATAAAAAACTAAATCAGAAACTCAGACTTCCAAACTATGTTTAGAACAAATCTAGGAAATGTAACAAGTGTGGGAAAAAATTGAAGAATAGAAAATGATTTTTTTCTTTTTTAGAATTTGGATTTTTTTTATCAAAATTGTGAGTTAAAATCCCAAATCTAGAGTTAGTGGAAAGATAATTTTAAATTATTAATTTTAGAACAATTGTATACCATTGATAAAAAAAAATTAAAAAAAAAATTAGAAACTCAGACTTCAGAAATCAGCACCCCAAACACAGACTTCCTAAATCATACTTTAACACCCCAAACACAGACTTCCAAAATTCACAGATTTCACAAATCACCCTATTTCCTAATCCCCAGTTCCAAAAACTCAAACCCTTCCCCCAAATACCCCTGACTTTTGATGAGTCTTTTGTTGATCTAGGTCATGATTGAGGATTCAATTTTCAAGTCGGGTTTCATTTTTCGTCAATCTACGATAACAAGATAGAAAGAGTAAGTTGCTTCATCTTCAAGTTGAACGAAGACACGAAGTATCGATGGATGTCCACGAATAGAGAATTGTGATTTGTGTGTACCTTACCAAAAGTCAGCATGCCAATAACTTGGTTAAGGTTTGAGCAGACTTTTTTTTCATAGTATATGTAATTCACCCTATTGAAATAATTAGTATTAAAGAGACAATTTTTCTTAAACCATTCTAGGTTAACATGATAATATGTGTAGGGTGAGCTATGAGAGGAAGTTTGATCAATAGTCTCAATTTGCTTCAATTGACTTAGAGAAGTGCTAGCATATAATGTGAGAAATTTATTACTTTCGAATTGGTTGTCGGTTTACAATAAACCGATAAAATTGAGTGTTTGTTTGGAATGATTTTTAAGTGTTTAAAAATAGTTTTTTTTCCTCTTAAAAATACTTTTTAAAATCACCTACCATCTTTAATTGTCTTTTTTGTTTTTTGGTACTCCTGAACTTTGGTGTTGGTTTCAAGTATACTCCTGAATTTTCAAAAGTTTCATTTTAGCCTTTGAAATTTGAAGGTTGTTTCAAAACAACCCTTGAAGGTATTTTTAATTTCGTTAAATTTGTTGATGAAAAATGACGTGTTTACACATGTATTGTTGCTTATATGAACATTTTTTAACATATACAACGAAAAAACAATAAAAACACATGCAGACACATCATTTTCTGTTCATAAACTTAACGAAAAAATGTCTTCCAAGGTCATTTTGAAAAAACTTCAAACTTCAAGAGTTAAAATGAAACTTTTGAAAGTTTAGGGGTATAATTGAAACCAACCCCAAAGTTTAGGGGTATATATATATATATATTTCTTGAGTTCAACAATATTTGGAGAATAGAGATTTGAACCAAAGATAAAGTGTGTTCATATCCACAAGTGTAACAAATATGTACAAACTAGGTGGAACATGCACAAATGAAATATAATTATAGTTTTGTGAAATGTTGGTTTTATCTTAATAATTACATCTTTCATTCCTTAAATCTTATAAATTCTTATAATCATTAAAAAGTATGCTTAGATTAAAAATCAAGCATGTGGATATCTCTTACATATTCTTAGGAAGAAACAAGAGAGGAAAATAATATTTTATCTCAAGCTATGTTGAGAGAGGAGAGTGTTTTGTTTTATCCACAACCTTTGAAGGAGGAATTTCTATCAGCATAAATCACTTAGAAGTGTCACCATAAGGTCTTATTTATAGACCTTTGAGGACTTTTTAATCTTAGGAATGAGAATTAATTACAAGGGGCTTAATGCCTAATATGTCATTCACATTGTTTTTTTTTGTTTTTTTTTGTTTTTGTTTTTTTTTTTTTTTTTTTTGATAAAAGATACTATTTATTAAAAACCGTAGGTAAGGAACATACGGAAAGAGGCTACAGGAAAGCTTTCCAATTCAAAGCTATAGAAGATGCATCATAGCTAGCAAAAAGCTTTGAAGAGGAAATCCAAAAGGAGGCAGAAGCAATAATATCTTCCCAAATTTGAGAGGCAGGGCGGGAGATATTTTAAAAAATGCGGGAGTTTCTCTCCGTCCACACAACGAAAAATTTAAAGGGCGGGTGTTTCTTATTTTAAAATTTATTAAATTTATTAATTCAAATAGATTTAGGGAATTTTAAAACCATTTCTAAATTCTATATTCCAAACAACAAAAAATTTTGAAAATAACATTTGTATGTTTTCAATATTTTCTCATTCTAATTTTGAAATTTGAAAACAGAATCACACTAAAAAAAGATTTTTTCTTAAAAAAAAAATTAAACATATTCAATGCAATATAATTTTTTAAAATAATATATGTATATAAGTTAATAAATTTAAAAATAATATTCGATATTCAACTAAATATTTAGTTGGTAATTACCACTAGTTTTATTGTTTATTAGTATACTACTGAACATATCTTAAACAACTTAAATTGCTTTTAGTAACCCAAGCATACCCTTAAACTCTTTTAATTAAAGAATAAAATAAAATTTATTTCTTAAAACTAACCGACTGGCCACCCAAACATATAGATATTGTAGCAATCCATAAACGCTTTCATAGATCACATACGATACATCTTATTCATTACTAAAAAAAGATTTAATTAAATAATTCCAAATCAGGTAAAGTTATAGTCCCTAGTATACTATATGCATTCTGTTCGTCTTTCCTTTCCTATATCAAACACCAATAATAATTGTATATTGCATGGTTGAAAAAAAGTCTTTTATCTCATAAGTGGTTGCTAAATTCTTTCCTAAAGAACGATGACGTTAAATTAATAGATCATTTATGTCAAATCGTTTCCATCAATTGTTTTTGCTTTCTAGCAAGAACAATAAGCATGAAATCATTTAGTTCTTGCTTTTGCATAAAGATTCAATCTAAACATCAACCAAAAAACAAATTATTTTAATTGTGCCTTTTTTTTCCCCACTTGCTTATATATTTCTTTTCTACCATCATTCCATCCCTTACAATCATCTTCATCTTTCTATCTGTTCATGTATATATGTGGGCATTATGGTACCTGAAAATGACTGAGATCCCACCACAAATTTGCATGCATACGATTGGAATCTAAAAGAAACAACTAAAAGCGTTTGAATTTACAGAACCAGCAATAATGGGTTTGAAGATAATTTAGAAGAGAATGGGACCAAAATTTTCTGAAATATCTGTCCACTCCCTCTTGTTTATTCTCTTTTGGGGTCTTTCTATTTCACCCTTTATTCTGAAATTTTATCTCTGACAAACTCATAAAGCAACTTCCTATTAACGCAAACGCCACAGCATAGTCATGGCTTGTCTCCTGTCCTGCAATAGCTTGTCGATTTGCTTCGATTCTTCGTAACGAGCTATTGCTCGACATCGATCAGAAATGAAAATTTTAAACCGTGTATTTTTAAGCTAATTATTAAGGAAATATGGAGAGACTGGTTGACCTGAAAGATAATCAATAGGAATCGAGAAAAAAAAGACGAAAATGATGGTTGTTGGTGATGTGCTTGGCGCTGTTGGGTTTCAAATAGACCAATCAATGCAGGATGTTGAATTTAATTTGGAGCTGTTGAAAAAACAGTGTGTTTTTTAGGGTTTGAAATTGACATGTCAATGGGATTGCTGAGCTTAACGTGCTTTTGTTTCTCAGCAGCTCTGCCTTGTTGTCGTGAAACATGTCGTGTTCAACTCTTTCAAATTTTCCACTTTTTTGTGCAAAATAATAAAACCTATCTTCACACACTTGGTCTCGTGTTGTTAATATAAAACCTAAGTTTTCACTTCAAAGAAAGGAGAGACGTTTTAGATTTTAGATTACAATTGATATATGGTTGGGGGATTTGCCTAGGATTCTTTTTTGTATTGTTTATTGTTTCTAGCTTTTTCATATTTCATGTTTTCTTTTGTAAAACCATACCGAAGTGTTTATTAGCCGTGTGTGAAAAACATACGAGGATTGACGTAAGAAAATTACTTGAAAGTTTGTCCGTTTAGAGTGATATATGACTTAATGGACCACATAGATCGAAAATTATTAGGTGTTTCCGGTGCAATGAGACTCTCTTTTTATAACCGTTGGATACAAAATCAAAGTACTCTTACCATTTCTCTCTCTTATATCCAACGGTGCAAAACTATCGGCCTCATTGTACCGAGAACACCTAAAAATTTCTCTAGAGACATTGATGATTAAATTCGTTTTTCGTTTCAGGATTTTTTTTTTTTTTTTAAGTAAAAGAAACAGAAAAATATTTTGGTGTTTGTAATTATTGTTTCTTTTTCTGTTTTTTTTTTTTCCTTTTAATAAAAGAAAGAGTAATGAGTTTATTTGTTTTAATTCTATCCAATTTTAAATTTTACTTGAAATTTTTATTTTTTATAAAAATTATATCATTATTTTTTAATATTGTATTTATATTTATAATGACTTTCATAAGTGTATATTGGTTTTGTTCATGTTTGAACAAAACAAACCAAAAACAAAACAAAAGAAGAAAAAAAATCAGTTTTGTTTTTTGTTTTTTTGTTTAAGTTTAAATGTATTGTATATAATTTTGGGAATAAAATATAGGAGTTTTTTTTTTTCCTAATACTAACTTGGTTAAATGGAAATGGAGTTTAAGGACAAAATTTTAGAGTTTTAAGAGAGAATTTTTAAAGCATAAATGAAAAGTGATAGTTAGGTTGATACTAACTATACATTTTTTATAAGATAAATATTTAAAATTGTAGATGATGTAAATTACGAGTTATATTTTGTTTACTCTAATTTATTTGATAAATATTTGGAAAAACGATTATAAAAAATTGTACAGGGACCAAAAGTGTATTTTAACTGATCAAGGAGATGGAATTAATTGCAGATTAGTGAAAGGAAAGTGAGGGTTTTAAAAGCTTGTTAGAATATGCACTAGATTTTTTGAGATACTATTTTCAAAAACTGTTATTGATCAGACTTTTCAAATCAATAATGTAAGTGAAATGGAGATTTTATTTATATATTGTAAAAAAAAAGGAGTTTATTTATTAATATATTTTTTAATTTAACAGTTGCTGAAGGTGAAATTAAACCATTAACCTTTTAGTTGATAATCGGTGTTTTATTCATTGAATTATAATTGGATTCACATTTTATTTTAATTAATATATAATAACTTTATCATCAAAACATAAAAAGTGGTTAAAATTATTCAATAATCACTCTGGAGGCCTTTAAAAATCAATGCCAAATTCCACTTTTAAGTCTAGATTTTCTCTTTTTAAAAAAAAAAAAAAAAAAAAAAAAAAAAATCATCTAGATTTTCTTATTAAAAAAAAAATCCAAATTTTCACTTTTCGACATATTTGGGAGTAATTTTAGAATGAAAAAAAAAAAAAAAATCACTTATTTGATGTCTAAAATCACTTCAATTTAAAAATGGTAAATAATTGATTTTGGAATAATCCAAAATCACTTTAAGTTATTTCCCGTCAATTATTTGGTAGATGATTCCTAAGTGATTTTTGGTAGGTGATGGAGAGAAATTTTGTTTTTGAATGGACTATTCTTTTTATTTTTATTTTTAAAACTCCTCATCATTTTATTTTATCTTAGAATTATTTGAAAATTTATTTTTTTCCCTTCTAAAATTGTCTCTCTATCATTATTTATCTTTAATTTTTATGCTCTTTCTAATTTTTCTCTCTCTAAGTTTTGTATAATCTCTATTTCTAACCTTATTATCTCTCTAAAATATTTATCTTTTTGTCTTATTTTTCTCTCTCTAATATTTTTAAATCCCTCTAACTCTTATATCTGTAAAATTTTTGTTCATCTCTTTAATTTTTTCTCTCTACAATTTTTGCATCTCTATAACTTTTTTTCTCTTTTATTTTCTTTTACCTCTTTTGCTAACTTACTTTTTTTTCTTTTGTCCCTCTATCTAATTTCTTTTTTTTTTTCTTTAAAATTTTTCTCCCTAAAATTGTTGTATACCTATCTAAATGTTTTGTCCTCCCTTTATTTTCTTTCTAAAACTTTTCTTTCACTTTCTTTTTTTCTCTCTTATATTTTTCTATCCTTTTATCTAAAATGCAATGCCCTTTTTAGTAATTTAATGATTCTAAAATCACTTTTGAAAACAAAAACTTTAATCATGAAAAAACACTTTTAATTAAATTGAAATCTCTTTTACAAGTGTGAATTAAATCAATATAATCAAACACTTTTACAAAAATAACTATAATTTAATCATGGGTTAAATTATTAAAAATACCTCAGAACTATGGGGTTGGTTTCAATTTTACTCTTGAACTTTCAAAGTTTCATTTTAGCGGTTGAAGTTTGAAGTTTTTTTTTTTTTTTTTTTTTTTTTTTAAGGCTTTCTTTGTTAAATTCATGGAAGGAAAAAGACGTTTTTGCATATGTATTATTGCTTATGTGAATAGATTTGAACATATACGTGGAAAAAACAATAAAAACACATGAAAACACATCATTTTTTGTCAATAAATTTAACAAAAAATGTCTCTAATGATTGTTTTGAAACAAACTTCTAGCTTTAAGGCTAAAATGAAACTTTTGAAAGTTCAGGGGTATATGTGAAATCAATCTCATCGTTCAATGGGCATTTTTGATAATTTAACCTTAATCATACACTTACTCCGAAGTCACTCCCAAGAATGCACTCAAGCATTCAAAATCATTATATTTCTAATGGTATGAAAATCACTTAAGTGTAGAACCAAACATTATGATTATGTGACAATCAATTTTAATAAATGACATATAGACAACTGAAACTATTTTTTGCTAAAATCACTATTTCTAAAATTATTCACAAGCATATCCTTAATGGTTTTGACTAAGGTGATTTTGAAAAAAATATATAGTTAAAAATATATTTAAAGTGAAATGGTAGCATATTGAAAGTTTATGAGAAAAAAATGGAAATTAATAGTAGCAACTTTATTTCAAGAATGGAATCTCTATGATTTTTGGATAATGATGGAGCAAAATGAATTGAACTCATTCAATTATATAGGAATTCCAGATAATTATATATTGCATAGAGATGCTTTAATTTTGATAAAATCTACAACTAATGAATTATATTACTTCATTAATTTTTTAACTTAAATTTGGGTTTGCCTTATTAAACTTCTCCAATGCAATATTAACAAAAATCTAATATGAGTATCACATAAATATGTATATAAAATTACATGCAACATGACAACTAAAGAAAAAAGTTTCAAACCTACCTCTGGGGACACCTTTTTAGAAAATGTTTTGTTTTTTCTTTTGTAAGTTTTTTTAGAAGAAAATTTATCATCATCTAGAGTAGTGGTTTTTATTTGTTTTTAAAATTTCTCAAACTACTTTTCATTATATACAATTCTTCTTAAAAAATGTTATCAATTAGTAAGAAAAGTTATAAAATTTTAACGAAACGTTACTAATTTTCGAAACACTCACATGGCAAGAAAATTAGTTTCTTCCAACACAATTTCTCTAGACGTATTTTTTTTTTTGTCGGGAGAAGTAACTTCTGCCGACATCTTTAAGATAGTATCGAAGAAATTTGAAATTGAAAAATATTTGACCTTGTATACAATTTTTTTTAGGTATGGAACATTTTGGGGTATAATAATATCCAAAAGGATTTTTTTTTTTTTTAAAAAAAAAAACAGTTCCAAAATTCTGCCAACACCACCTTGACTGCGTTGGAAGAAGTGACTTTTGCCAACGCGGGTTTATTTTGATGTCGACAGAAGTTCTTCCGACGAGTTTTTTTTACGCTTTTGCCAGTATGTGTTGGAAAGACCTTTTTAAACGTGATTTTGGCTTTTTTCAATGCGTTTTTAGCGTCGGCAAAACCTCAACTTCTTATAGTGATCTGAAGTCCTTTAAACAAATAAAAAACTTGTTATTGATATATGTACATATAGTCCTTCAATAAAATTTAATGGAAATAATATTCCCTAGTGTACCATCCAATTGTTCTCTGTGTCCAAATGTTCTCTATATAATATTTCCAAAACAGAAGCAACCTTGAGAATGTCACACATTCTTGTCATCTCAATCACAGAAAGATAGAAAAGAAACACACAGAAAACTTGCCAAAAGGAATTTGGTTGAAGAACAAAACAGAATGATAAGCTGCAAACAAGGAAAAAGATCTAAAGGACAATCTGAAAAATCTCTGTAAAAGAGATGAAACAAAACTCACATCAACTTCTCAATCAATCTCTCAAATCAAACCAAATTATTCAACTTTCAAAACTCAAAATTTTGCTTAAAACAGAAAGGGCAAATTAATAAAAACCCTTAAACTCTGATGTGTGTATTTGTTTTCCCAATACAAGCAACCTTTGAGAATATTCTTTCTTTCTTTTCTTTTCTTTTCTAATTTTCCCCCTTTTTTTTCCTCCTTTCTTGTCATTAATTTATGAAGTTCATGTAAATTTGTGGTTTTGGAAAATGGAAAGAGAAATGTTGGGAAAGATTCCAAGAATATATTCACATCAATATAAAGTCAGAACTTGTAGGGAATATAACAAAATTATTGACCTTTGGATGAAGGGGTACCCTATATGTTTTAATATAAATATATAAAAGAAAAGGGTGCCTACCCTACTATTGCTTTGGGCTATAGCTCCTTTGGGGAGACATTGACTCAGATTTGAGGGCTCTTAACAGTGTTCAATTGGTATGTCATTTTGTGCCTTCTTTATTCCCTTTACACATACAAATTCTATTCAACTAGAAATTAAATAGCTCAATTATTACTTCTTTAAATAATTATATATTATTAATATTGGAAAAATAAAATTATAGGTCCCATCATTTTCTTCTATGATAATTTTGTTAGAGCTCCTCAACTAAATCATATGATTTTATAAAGTCTTCTATTAATTAGGACCCATTTTTAAGAAGAAAATTATGGGGAAAAAATATGGTTGGTATGGAAAATTATGCAATGTGATTGTCACATTATGATTGTCTCCTTCTAAACACTTGAATCCATGATGAAACCATGATTTTTTCCTATGATGTTTTCAACGACATAAACCCGTCAACCATAGTGTACTAAGCGCTCCTTGAATAATTTCTCCGTGACGAAGAAGGGAGGTTTTATGTCGTCAATAATGAAGCCAATTTTGATCATTTTGTGTCAAAGCTAAGGTTGTTCAACACCAAACAGTAGGGTTGCTTTCCCCAAATTGGGAGGGACCAAGGCACATGAGTGGATTCAGAAATTTATGATAAGGCTCTTGGGCACCAAACAATATGGTTCTTTTCCCAAAATTTGGAGGGACCAAGGCTATGAGTGGATTCAAAAATTTATGATAGAGGAACAATAATTTTAAATACATGAATGTGAAATATATATATATATATATATATATATAGGAAAAAAAATCAACTTCTCTCTCTTAAAATTTGCTGGTTGGAAAATTAAAACGCTAAACTTTCATAAGTGAATCAATTTAGACCAATCGATGGTGGTTCATAACTATTTTCACTCGATTCTATTTAAAATCAACTCAAAATGGCCTAAAGAACATTGTTCTTCTCTATAAATTGTAAGAAAAACGAAGGAAAAAGACAAAATGAGCATAGGTTAGCAGTAGTCGGTTTGTACCCTCGACCAAAAGGTTAGAGGTTCGAATCTGCCACTCCAAATGTTGTTGAGTTAAAAAAATGGTGAAGAAAAAGAGAAGATGAAATACCCCTCATATTAATGAAAATTGCTTCTACTCACTTCATTTTTCTATGATAATGTGTTAATCTTTGCCTTCAAAAAAGTGTTACACACATTTGAGAATTATGCATTAATGATTTTCAAATGGAACTCTAATGACACTTTTGAAAGTTTAGGATTTTAATTTATATAATTATTAGTTCAAGATTTTAATTGATTCAACCTCCAAAGTTAGGAGTATAATTTTTTTTTTCATTTGTTTTTTAATATAAAATCCAAATCGAGTAATATTGGTTACGAAACTCTGCTAACCTATCATTGTTTTTTTTTTTTTTTTTGAGAATTGCTAACCTATCATTGTTTGGTATTAGTTTGTTAAGTAAAAAAATATGACATTATAGCTTTATACTAGTTTGTTTAACATAGTGTGAATGAGAGTTTTTTCAAAAAAAAAAAAAGATACAAAGAGAGAGAGTAACCCTATGAAACTCGAAATATTTGTTGAAGATTTTTTTTTAATGTGTGATAGTTTATTTTCTTACAATTAAGAAAATTTAATTTCTTGAGAAATTAAAAAATATGTTTATCCCATTTTCATCTATATTGGATATCAAGAAATTAGGATATGCACACACTAAATTTAGAGAGGAGTAGAAAAAAAAAAACTATAAAACTAATAAATATTATTTACAAATTAAATATTTAAATACTATATGTTTGTTGATTAATATATTTTTCAGGAAAGTAGATTAAGAACTATGACAAGTTGTTATCATTATAATAATTGAATGGAAGTTGGTTAGGGTTTGAGTTCACAAAGTTAAAAATTGCATAACAATTTGATTAACAAAAGGATTCATTCACACTTAGGATCAACAAATTTGAACATGCTAATATTATAATAATTTGTCAATCACACTAATTCACAATTATATTTGTTGAATTAAAAATACTATAATAATTTCATATTTCCCTTTTAAATATATGAGGCTTGAGGTCAAGATTATAAACTTTAACCCATTCTAATTCTTATTGAACTATAGAATATAACACTATTTTGCACACAATTTTGTAAGGGTACCAATCATTATATAAGTCTATGTCAAAACTAGCATAGCTCAACGGTAATTGGCATATATCCTAGACCAAAAGGTCAGATGTTCAAATCCTCCCACCCTCAAATGTTGATGTACTCAAAAAAAAAAAAAAAAAACATCCTCTATGGAAATTTGACTAACAAACAAATAATAACTAAATTAATTAATCTAACCTTTTTTAATAATCAATTACGGGAGATACAAACGAATTAAAGAAAGCCTAAAACTTCCATTTCTACCTAATTGATCCTTTTTTAAGTTCATTAGTGTTAATTACTTTGTGTTCACAGTAAATTCTCCTAAATAATTTCCCAACATTAGGTTCAAAATCATCTTTTTCGGACCAACATAATTTGTTGATACAAGAATTTGGTCACAGGTCCATGTAGGGTCCATAGTCGAGGGGTCAAGATGAAGCATTGGGTTGACTTACAAGGAGAATACTCACTCTAGTGTGGTCCTAAGCCCAATAAATTTCGATGCTTAAGTCAATGATTAGATTGACATGGTGTCGAGTTGAGCTAGGTAGTATTTCATACCTCAATAATAGAATAGATTTCAGTATTTATAGAGTTCCTTGTCGTCTCTTGATTGATTCGTACTGGCATGGCAACAGGGATTCTAGTGGTGACAGTAGACACCTAGACTTAATTCTTCGATCAAGTTTGAGTAGACTTTTGTTGTTCTTAGGCCTGCAAGCCTCACGTGCTCGGCTCGGTAAGGATCAGTGAGCCTGTTCTATGGGTATCCCTTGACATGGACTACATGCTAATTCAATCCTTACCCCTAACATGACCTATAACATTTAAAGCTTAACCCAACTTTTATCTCTTAATCTCAAATTGCATTTATAATGTTTAGAGCAACTACAAGCACTCGGGTAAAAAGATTTAAAAAAAAAAATCAATAAGAAAGAATTTCCTTTAATTGGGAACCAAGAATACAATAATGTTCATAAATTAGAATTTAACACAACTAACCTAAAATCCTAAAATCCATGATTCATAGCGAAAACTAAAGGAAGTTGATAAAACGCAGAAAAATGAACGGATTTTTTTTTTTTTGACAAAATGAACGAAATATTAATGATATAATGCATAGGCCTCTTGAGTTTATTTTTGGCGTCAATGTGATGGCACCATGACACTGACTTTTTACTCTACTTTTTATTTATTTATTTATTTTTATTATTACCACTATAAACATCATGCCACAAGTTTGGACATCAGAATAGAAGGTTTTCTATTTATCTTAAAAAAAAAAAAAACCAACAACAACATAATAAGACTAAAAAAAATAAAGTAAGAAAAACATAATGGATGAAAGAAGGTGCACCTTGTTGGTATAGGTAGTATCTATTAATTCTTTTAAACTTATCTTGACCATAGTTTCATGTCATCAGGATCCCTCTCATTCGGATGTGATCTCGGTTCATTCATGTACCCTTCCTATCTTTGGATGTCTTGACTTAATTTCCTCGAATTTAATAATGTGCTAAGACCTTGAGCAAAATAAAATTAGAAACAAAAGAAAAATACAAACATCAAATATTGCTTACAAACTCATGGTAAATAAATACATCAATAAAAACTTCTTGTTCTTTTTGCTTTACCATGAACATTTAGTTTTACACATACATTAAACTATAATATTTTCTCTAAGTAAAATTTTCACTCAATATTGATTTTACATAATATCAAATTACTCAAAAGCAACTTTGTCGTAGTGGCTCATTTTATTCAATCATGGACGAACCTTCTAAGGGACTAGGAGGGGCCATGACCTCCAAAATTTTGTTTTAAAAATAATTTAATTAACTTTAAGAAATAATTAATTAGAAAATTAGATTTTTAATATATATATATATGTATGTATATATATATATATGTATGTATGTATATATATATGTATGTATGTATCTATGTATGTGTTATCTCTATGTTGTATATATATACTTTATCTCTCTCTATATTATTCTGTCTCCCTTAGTCTCTCTATGCTATCCTATTTCTTGTCTACTATCTCCATATGTATATATATATAGATATATATATATATATATCTTATGTAGTATATATATATATATATCTATTGTATGTCTAGTATATATAAATAAATATGTATGTATATATATATAAATAAATAGAAAGTACACTATGCTTTTTTTTTAAACATACCTATTACTTAAAAAAAACTTCTTATATAAATTAGCTATTTGCTAGCTCTTTTAATGTTCTAGTTCTTTATTTCTCTTTATAAATTTAGTTTTTTTTTTTTTTGTGCATAATCTTATTGTTGAAATTTTGTCAAATTTTACTTTTTAAATAAAAATTTAACTTTATTAATATTAATATTAACAAAATTAAGTTAATTATAACAATCAATGTGTAGATACCTTATTTGCACTCTATAAAAATTTAATAAAAAATAATTAATACTCATAATAAAATAAACAAAATTTTTTCTGTAATTATTTAACTATCATATTTTGAAAAATAAAAAATCTTAATGATAATGCAGTAATAACGATATATATTTTTTTAAAATAACCTTAGTAGAATATATATATATATATATATATATATATATATAAATCAATTCAAATGTCAAAGTGAGCATCCCTTAAAAGTAGTTGGCATGTACTCTCTCGACCTTCAAATTTCCCATCCCAAATGTTGTTGAACTAAAAAAAATTATAAAATGTTTAATATTTATATACTTATAATTTTTTCTTTATCCTCTATATTGTTTTTTAGTTCTGGATTGTCCATATTCAATTATACACACACGTACTAGTTTTTTTACACACGTATTTCATGTACTTTTTTACTAGGTTTTTACCACGTGCATTGCACGTGTAATAATTTGAGTAAAATATTATGAACTGAAATGAATTTTAAACTAATTAAGATTAGTTTTATACATTTTTATAGAAGTTTAAACAATCACTGAAGATTCACCTTTTGATACGTACTTATTGTCCATCAATATAATATCTCTTTTTTAAATGATTGACATTAGTTCTTCTTACATATATTGGTTTAACTTGGATTACTCCATCCACCACATCTATAAAATGAAATCAATATTAGTAAATAGTAGGATAATGCTAATATGAGTAATGTATCTCTACTAACTTATCTGAGTTTCTGCTTGTTTATCATGTGTCAAGGTTTCAAAATCAACCAGATTTCGATTCTTTGTGTAGTATATACTTTTGCTTCTAGTTCTTCTATCTTAGTCATTTGAGATAATGAGATCTCAATCCTTTAATGAACATTTTGATACCTAATATCTATTGGTTATTTTATATTACCCTTATGGATCATATATTATATGATTTTTCCTTTTCAAGTTTTTCACTAAATTTGTGAGCTCATTCTTCTAAAAAAAAAGATGTGAGCTCATTGAACAAAGTGACATGAACACATGCTCCTGCATATAAGATATTTGTTTTAAAAAATATGAAATTATGTATGTTAAGCATGGAGAAAATAAAAAAAATGTGTATTACCTCATTGTTCACAATAATCAATTTCATAATTGTTACAGGACCTCCCTTTCTGGTTTTGAATGGTTGGATTGAGAATTTTTTAAGGACAGACACTTTGATCTTCTAACCTTTGTCGAGAGGTTAAAATTTTTCAATAAGTATATCTGACATCTGCATTAAGAAAATATATATAAGAAATTGTTTGAAAGAAAATACACAAAAAAACAAAAAAAAATCATGTCATCAAGATTTTGAATTCAATTCAATGCTTATCAAATTTAGATTTCAAATCTAACCTCATTTGAAATCAAATTATCATGTTTGATTTTAAATTGGAAAATTCAAATTTTTGTGAAAATTGATTTTTTTTTAAAAAAAGATAAAACTGAAAAAATCAAAGTCTTTCCCGATAGACACAAAACATGAAACAAAAAAAAAATGACAAAATAAAATTTTAATCAAACTTGATTTTTTTTTTTTTAAAAAAAAGAAAATTGACGAAACCGAAATCTTTACACAAAACGTGAAACAAAAAATAAATAAATTGACAAAATTAAATTTTAATGAAACTTGATTACAGTGAAATTTGATTTTTCTTTAAAAAGATTGACAGAATCGAAATCTTTTGCGGTAGACACAAAACGTGAAACAAAAAAAATAAATTAAACAAATCAAATTTTAATGAAACTTGATGTTTTAAAAAAAATAAAATTGCCAGAATCGAAATCCTTTCAAGTAGATAGAAAACATGGGAAAAAAATTTATTGACAAAATCAAATTTTCATCAAACTTATTATCATTTTTTAAAAAAAAAAAAAAAGAAATTTGACAAAATCAAAATCCTTCCTAATAGACTTAAAATGTGAAACAAAAAAAAAAAAAAAAAAAAAAATTTGAGTCACAAAATCAAATTTTAACAAAACTTGATTTTATTTTTAAAAAAGAAATTTGACAAAATTGAAATCTTTTCCCGTAGACACAAAACGTGACATAAAAAAAATTAATTTTAAAAATTTACTTTTTAATGAAACTTGATTTTAAAAAAATCACAAAATCGAAACCTTTCCCAATAGACACAAAACGTGAAACAAAAAAAAATTAATTGACAAAATCAAATTTTGATGAAACTTCATTTTAAACAAAAATTGAAAAAATCAAAGTCTTTCCCAGTAGACGCAAAAGGTGGATATAAAAAAAAATTAAATTGACAAAATCAAATTTGAATGAAACTTGCTTTTATTAAAAAAAAAAAACAACAAAGAAAATTGACACAATCGAAATCCTTCCAATAGACCCAAAACATGAAAAAAAAAAAAAAAAAAAAAAACTAACAAAATCAATTTTTCATGAAATTTGAATTTTTCAAAACAAAGAAAATTAACAAAATCAAAATCCTTCCCGTTCACACAAAATGTGAAACAAAAAAATTTAAATTTACAGAATCAAATTTTAATGATGGATTTAAAAAAATTGAAAATTTGAAATCTTTCCAGTATAAACAAAACGTGGATTTTTTTTTTTAATTGAACAAATTAAAATTTAATGAAACTCGATTTTTTTTAAAAAAAAAAGAAAATAGGCAAAATCAAAATCCTTGCCAATAGACACAAAACATGAAACAAAAAAACATTTAATTCACAAAATCAAAATTTAATGATTCTTGATTTAAAAAAAATAAATAAATTTGAAAAAATTCAAATCCTTCCGCGTAGACACAAAATGTGAACAAAAAAAAATTAATTAATTGACAAAATCAAATTTGAATGAAACTTGATTTTTTCTATAAAAAAGAAAAAAGAAAATTTACAAAATCAAAGTGCTTCCCAGTAAACACAACATGTGTACAAAAAAAAAAAAAAAAAATTAAATTGACAAAATCAAATTTTAATGAAACTTTATTTAAAAAAAAGAAAATTGACAAAATTGAAATTCTTCCTAGACACAAAACGTGGAAAAAAAATTAACTCACAAAATCAAATTTTGATGAAACTTGAATTTTTTTAAAAAATGAAAATTGACGAAATCGAAATCTTTCCAGTAGACACAAAATGTGAAAAAAAAAATTAATTGACAAAATCAAATTTTAATGATTGATATTTTCTAAAAAAAAAAGTACACAATACGTGACAAAAAAATTAATTGACAAAAAAATCAATTGACAAAATCAAAGTCATTCCAGTAGACAAAAAATGTGAAGAAAAAAAAAAGAAAATTGACAAAATCGAAATCGTTCTCAGTAGACACAAAACGTGAAAAAATATTTAATTAAAAAAATCAAATTTTAATCAAACTTGATTTTTTAAAAAAGAAATTTGAAAAAATCGAAATCTTTCCTAGTAGACACAAAATGTGAAAAAAAAATTAATTGACAAAATCAGATTTTAATGAAACTTGATTTTTTTAACAAAAGAAATTTGACAAAATCGAAATATTTTTCCTAGTAGACACAAAATGTGAAACAAAAAAAAAATTAAATTGACAAAATTTAATTCTAATGAAACTTGATTTTTTTTTTAAAAAAAAAGAATATTGACACAATCAAAATTCTTCCCAGTAGACACAAATTATGAAACATAAAAAATAAAAAAAAAAAGTAAATATACAATACTTTATATAGAATATGTATATCACATAATTTACCTAAATCATATACAATGAAATTAAATTAAGAAAATTAAAATTTTTAAAAAAAAAAGAGATACTTGAGGAGATAACTAATTTTAGACCTAAAAATCACGAAAATAAATTGAGAGCGGAAAATTAAAGTCAGACCATAACATTTGTGAATGACTTTGTTTTAATTAAATTGACAAAATTAAACAAAAACAGTATAATAATAATAATAATTTAATGAAGGTACCTGAAACATACAATGAGAGAAGACAAGTAGTTGTAGATGTGAAAACCAATTGGAGAAGATGAAATATTTATAGACGAAATTTAGACTAAAATCAAATATTATTTTGAATTTTATTAAATTACGAATTTTGATTCTAGAATTTTAAAATTAATTATGTAGACCCGGGTTGATAACCATTTGGTTTTTGAAAATTCTGCTTGTTTTCTCTCAATGTCCTTGTCACGGTTTTCATTTTTGTTAAGTAGACATTTGAGATCTTAGCCAAATTCCAAAAACAAAAACATTTTTTTTTTTTTTTTTTCAAATTTTGACTTGATTTTTGAAAACATGGAAAAGTTGTAGATAACAAAACAAAGAAAATTGTGGGTGGAAGTAGTGTTTATAAACTTAATTTTCAAAAACTAAAAACAAAAAACGAAATAGTTATCAAACGGGGTCGTAATTATATGAAATTTAAAGGGATATTTTGGTCTAAAAACATTTTTTTATAGAAATCCTTGTCTTTTAATATAGTATAGTTTAGCATTAAGTTTTTTTCAAAAGAAGTTGTGTCAAAGCAATAAACTTTAAATACAATTTAGATAATATTACTCATCAAATTATTTATATTATGATTTCTTTTAGTTCTATTTACATTATCATTTCATTTAGGTAAAATTATAAAAAATATCCTAGAACTTTCGAGTAAGTTTTAATAACCCTAAAATTTGGAAATTACACTTTTACCCTTGGACTTTAATTTTTTTTTTTCAAAATTATCATTTTGTCAACTTTTCCATTAAAATAGTGGTACACATGGCAGAGGTGACAAATTTCAATTATGTCCATAAATTTGAAATTATGTTTCAATTATGCTCTTATCATTTTAAAATTTTCATTTTAATCCTTAACTATTGAAATTGTTTCAAAACAATCATTTAATTAACATCTCCATCAAAATTAAGTAAAAATATAATGTGGTAATTAGTTGTAAATAAAAATTACGTATAAACGTACTTTGGTAGTGGTTGTCAAAAAAATCAAAGATTCTAATCACACTCAAAATGGTCTCGATTAGAGGGGAAACAAATTAAGGAAATATAGTTTTTATTGAAATAGCAGCAAAAGCCACCTATGTTGGACAATTTTTCATTATCAAGTGTAAGAAATCTATCAAGAAATGTAATGGTCCATATAGTTTCAATTATCTTGGATTTCTATGTTTGTCTTACATCTTCTCTATTCATGACTTAATATTAATTTTTATTAATTCATCTTGAGATAGAGGCCTCAAATTTTGTTTGTCCTTTTGTAGTTTACTTATCCCTTGGCCTTCAAAAATATATTGTTAACCCCCAAATCTTTTGATATTGTGAGAGGAGGAAAACAATAATTTAACTTAAGTATTAAAAGTTGGGGGGTGGGAGGCTAATTTTCAGTTTTGTATCGAATAGATGATTGTGTTTCAAAAAATATTTAATTTTGTGTCCAATAGGTCATTGAATTTTCAATTTAGTGTCTGATAGGTCCTCGACTTGTTTGACATTTTTTAAAAATTCAAGAATCTACTATAGGCATGACGAAATTGAAAAGTTTAGAGTCCTATAAGAAATAAAACTCAATTTTATATCTAATAGATCAATTAATTTTTAAAAACTTTGAATATATCAAACGTCTATTATTAGACATAAAATTGAAAGTTTATGAAACTATTAAATATTTGTTAAGTTTAGACTCTATTAGACACAATATATATTATCTAAAACTTATTTTCTCTGATTTATACCTTTTTTATAAAGTACTTTTTTTTTTTTAAAAAAAAAGATACTTCATAGGTACGTAAAAAAACATACAAATGGACGAAGGCTCTCTTATAGAGAGTACACATATTTTCACTCAATACTCCTTCCAACCTTTAATTTTTTTTTTTTAAAAAAAGAAAACACAATAGTTCACTCAAATGCATGCCTAAATAATATCTTCATTTTGAAAAATTATCCAACAATAATTTTAGGCGAGTCTTTAGCAATGATGAACATACTAAATTAGGCTCTATATAAAAATCATTTTATACATAAATTTTATATATATATATATTGTAAATAACATTTTTAGTAAAACTTCATTTATGATGCTCAAAAAAAAAAAAAACAAACTTCATTTAGAAAGACACTGCTAACCAAAATTAACCCTCCAATAGACAATTTATCAACGTACCACATAAAAGAACCATAAAATTTGTCGAATACCTTTGAAACTACCATATTCTCTTTTACACCATTTCTAAAAAGCACTTTAAAATTTTATCTTTTGATCATTTTGAAAAAGTGCTTTAAAAATTCAAAAGAAACCATATGACCACTTAAAAAAAGTAATTGTATGTGAATGTAGTACATCAAAAAGTAAATCAAAACACAAATTGAAAAAGTACATAATATATATATATGGACACACAAAAACACAATACAAAATAATTAATAAGCATTTAATATCCATTTCTCCATACTATGAAAAAAAAAAAAGTATCTTTAAAGAGCTTTTTTTTTTTAAAATTTTTTTTTTTGGGAAAATCACAAGGGTTGGTTAGAAAAGAATTGAGAGTACAACTACAACGTATTGCAATAACTTTGAGGCCAAAAGGGATTTTAGAAAGTAGAGAATTAAATAATTAAGAGTGAAAAAGTGTGTACGCACACTTCACTTCACTTCTCTATTACAGTCAAAAAGCTTTCCCTTCCAACTTTTTTTTTTTTTTTACTTCTTTTATAGCTTTCACTTTATTCACTTCAAAAAAAAAAAAAAAAAAAAAAAAAAAAAAAAAAAAAAAAATTCTTAAATCTAAATCATTGGATTGAGGAAACGAATCAACTAAAGCTTTTTTCTTGGTATCCCAGGTTTTTCTTTTTTATGTCTTTGAGGCTGTCTTTATTTGGGAATTCATTAATTAATTAAACTTAATAACTGCAGATCAATAAAGAGATTTTTTTTAGCCTTTTTGCTTGTAAAGGTGTAAAACATTGTTTTGTATGGTTTGATTTTTAAATCAATTTTGATTATGTGAAGTTTAGAGTGTTTAATGAAGGGATTTTTTATTCACTGATTAGATAAGTTCACACATTGAATACTTGAGTTTGATTATTATAAGACTACCCAATTTGCTAATCTTAATTAATGACATAAATCTATCAACATATGAAATCTATCTTTTAGGCTACTACATTATTACTCTTCTACGATTTAAGTGTAAATTATACAAACCCTAATCTTTTGTATCAGCGTTATTCTTAAGAGGCTAACATAACATGATGATTAGATAAATTTTAATTGAATTAATATGATATATGATTGATAATTAGACAAACTAGTAAGTGTATATCACACGTTCAACCTTATATATTAATGGTATATTACTAGTAAGAACTAAAGTGGAAGTGTATATATAATGAAACAGTGTTAATGCAAAATTGAAATTTTGTAAAGTTTAGCCTCTAAATCGATATATAATACTCAAAGTTCGATGACTGAAATTATAATTTAATGTGAAAAAGAAAATAATTATAAAGGAAAAGGAGAAAAAAAGGTGATTTTTAATTTGGATGGGAATTGGTGATGGAGATGCATGATCCTTTTTCTTCTTTTTTTTTTTTTAATGAGTAAAATAATATAAATATATAATAAAGGCAAAAAGTTAGAGAGATGAAATGAAAAAGGAAAGATAAAAAGGAAAGAATTAGACTGACATAAGGAATAGAAGGGAATGTGGGAAAACGCCAAAAGCAAACAACACTCACTGCTCCCCTTTACCCTTTATTGAATAAAATAATTTTTTTAATAAAAAAAAAAATCTTTGATATCTCAAATCTCATCTCTTTCTCTATCTCATGGATTTGATTTGTCTTTCAATGTGTGAACAAACTAGCCAAAACCCATTCCTTACCAACCTCACTCGTCCCCTCGTTGCCAAAGCGAGTATAGCTTAGTAATTATTGACATGTATCCTCGACCAGTTTCGAATCCTCTCATCCGGTCCTAAAAAAACCTCACTCACTCACACTTATTTCAAATATTAAATTTAGTTTTTGAAATTTATGTAAATTAAATATCATGTTAGTTCTCCTCGACCGGTTAACCTAAACTTAAAACACAAAGCCAAATCTCCACCCTATGACTATAAGACATCTTTGAGAATGGAGATACTAAAATAGAATGTGGGGAAAAGTTAAAAGGGATGGAATTAACATAAAAATAAAATAGGGTATGTGATGTAAAGTTGTGAAAAGAAAAATTATGATGAAGGAAAAAAAAAAGAAAAACAATTTCTCTCTCCTCTCTAAGTGTACTCTCTCTCTTTCTCATGGATGATGTTGGTGGCTCAGCTTTTGAAGGTGTCTCTCAGCCAACATGGATTCCCTTTGGTAGAGCAAAACCCATCACTTGTCTCAAGAGATAGTACTAGATTCTGTGTTTCACAAACTTTTCTCTCTCTTAATTCCAATATTCTGAGTAAGAGAGAGGAAAAAAAAATTATCCTTTTGGTTTAGGGCTTTTGAAGTGCCCCACTCCCACTCTTATCATCATCATTGCAAACCTCAGGTGGTGGGGAATAGGGAATTGCCCTAATGCCTTCCCATTGCTATTGCTTTTTTTTTTTCTTCTTCTTCTTTTCTTTTTAATGAAGTAAAATAAAAAAAAATAAAAAAAAAATGGTAGGGTTGAAGCTGAAGGGAATGTTTCTTTGCTTTTCTAATTGGTTTTTTTTGCCTCTTTTCTTTTTCTTTCTGCCTCCACTTATCTTCAATTTGACCACTTTTGTCTGTGAATTTCAGGAATATTATTCATCCACAAACCCATTTCTTCACACTCCATATTTCCCCTTTTGTGCTCTCTTTTCTTTTCTTAAAAAAAAAAAAAATCTCTTCTATATTTCTATTTTCTTTGGGAATTTGTCTGGTTAATTTGTAATCACATATGCTTGGGTCAAATTAATTATTAAGAGCTTGTTTGATAATGTTTCTATATTTGTTTTTTTATTTATGGGCGTTATGCTTTTCGATATTTACTAATAAAATTCTTTGCATGTCATTAAAATTATGATCACATTTTTAAAGACTTAAAAATATTTAAAAAAAATTACTTTTAAATTTTAATTAATATTTCAATTATAGTGTAAAAGTTGGATAAGTTTTATATTAAGAGCTAGTTAGTAAATAGTTCAATATTTTAGAATAGTAAAATTAGAGATGAAATTAATTATTAAGTCAATGTTGGTTTGGAAGAGATTATAAGTATGATAAAATACAATTGGTTAGATTATATTTGTGAGATATTTAAGGGATATACTACTTTTGATCGTCATTGGAGAACATTATCCTTATAGTAAGTCTAGGGTTTTGCCATGATGTCACTTGTTAGATATAGCATTCTACCATTAGTGTCTAGTTTTGACCTAAACTAATATGAGGAATAATCTTTAGATGATACCCAAGTGAATGTAAGTACATTAATATGAAGATATATGAGGCTCCTAAAGAATACAAGATTCTTTCTTTGAATACCAACAAACATTTCTAATAATGTAGGTCTAACATCTCATTTTTTGAGCATTACATCATAAATAAGTGAGTGAGATTTAAAAGTAACAACTTAAACTTTGTTCAAATAAAAAAAGAATAATATTGTTGGAACTTCTAAAAAGAGGCATTTTTCTTTTTCTTTTTTTAGTTATTTAGATTGAAATGAGAGTTCCAACGTTTGACCTTTACAACAAATGTATAATACTTTAACCAGTTGGACTACCTTAACTAAAAGAAAGATCTTTTAAACTACCATAATTAAATTTAATGGACACATATGATTATTTGTTCATAAATATGATTTGTTTCTCAACTTTACCTTATAATTATTTAAAATGGTTAAAACTTTATTCACTTTGTGAGGTTTTTTTTTTTTTTTTTTTTTGAGAAAACACTTTGTGAGTTATTCTTTAATGGAACTTTATATATACACACGCATATATATGTAAGTAATCGAAGATCATGTAATTTTTATAATAAACTATTATTGGCAAAATATTCATTTTGACATTTACCAATTAGATATCAAATATCAGATTTGATCTTTCAGGGCACTTTTCCAAACAAAAAATGTATATATACTTTGGTTGGTAAAGAATGTCCATTTTCTTAGTATTTACATAGATATCAATTCTTTTTTTAAAAAAAAAAAAAAGTTATGATTTACTATAGTTATTAATATAGTTAAAAGATATTGCAGTGATTATTGATAATAATTCATCAATAAAAAAATTAGTTAATGAATGATTAATAATTCATTAGTCGAATTTTGACATTTATTCAAATCTAGATATACATGATCAATTATTATTTTTATAATATTTACTTGTGAAAATGCCCCTTATCAAAATGTATAAGTGTTTGCTGATCTGAACATTGTTCATTTAAGGCCATTAATAATTTTCCAATAAATTGTGTGGTTAGACTTATGGAAGAAATTTTTTCTTTAGAGAAAAAATAGAACATCCATTTAATAATCCATTTAATAATTATGAAAGTGGCAACTACATGAACGTTGCCAACAAGAGCATAGTTCAACTGACATAAAGTTGTACTGATGACCACGAGATCTGTGGTTCGAATGCCCCCACCAGACATATTGTCAAAAAAAAAAAAAAAAAAACTACATCAATGCTATCATACTAAATAATTTCATTTCTAGTAATTAGTATCTCCCAAGGTAATTTCTTTTCTTCCCATATCATGAGCATCTTGTTTTAAAATATTTGTGCCTCTTTATAATAATAATAATAATAAAAAAGCTGGTTAATAAATTATATGAATTCTATAAAATTTTATCAATAAAGCGATATTTGAAATAAATAAATAATATTAATTCAATTTATGAGTGAAAAAGGAATTAGATAAAAATTGAATTGATCTATAAAGCAAAATATTTATTTAACATTTGGTATAATAAAACACAAATTTATATACATTGAATTCATATGAAATGATTGAGATCTTAAAATCTTGAATGCTTATTAAATAAAAGTTGATTCATAAAATGTAAATTTAAGTAGCATTTACTAAAACAAGTATAAAAAACTAATTCTCAAAAAAATAAAAAGTATAAAAAACTAAATTACTTGTCAACGGTTAAAATACATTATTCGATTAAGTATATATTTCGAGTCAAATATATTTTAGATTATGTTATTTGAAATAAATTTATTTTCATTTCATTTTTTTTTGAGTACATCAACATTTGGGGGTGGAAGATTCGAACCTCTGACCTCATGGTCGAGGGTACATGTCAATTATCGCGGAGCTAAGCTCTCTTTGACAAATTTATTTTCATTTCGAATTATGGTTTGAGATTAGATAGATTAATATTTTAATTATATTTTAGCAGTATAAATATGTTATTAGACCTGCATTTATTACGCAACTTTCCTATTAACAAAAAAAACCCTAATCGCCTTTAACTGTCACATGGTATCAGAACGGATTTGTATGTATGAATTTTTATGTTAAATAGACATAGTTCAACTGGTATAAAGTATGTGTATTCGATAAAACATTTTATATTGGTTTTTGGTTACATGAAGGTAGGTTTTTGTTTTGTTTCCAACTCGCACTGCCAAGGGAAGAACACGATTCTTCTATCTGCACCCTCTGCCTGATCCTAAAATTCAATGCTTGAAATTTTGGACTGTCGCCTGTGACCCACCACTTAGAAACTATGCCATCATTGGTCGATTGAATAAAATGAATGGGTGTGGGTTTGCACATTTCATTTAGAGAAATTTTCAAGTAGTAGTGGCTGTTGGTTGGTTTCTTTTCTTCTGACAATCGTCTTTCTGTGGAATTAATTCATGATGGCTATGAACGTAGAACAATATATAGGCTGATTGAATTCGAAGATTTTAGAAAATTTGTGCAAAGAGTGTGGGGACTTGTAACTTATAGTGGGTGTTGGTTTTTCTTCTGACATGGCCTTTCTCTCGAATTGATTCATGATGCTAAAGACCTGGAGCAATTGGTTGATTGTGAACTGAAATATGGAGGTAGAAAGTTGATAATGATAAAGATATGGATGATAGAGATAATTAGATTAATAGAGCATTGATTTGCGTGTGTAAGGGACAATCGGACACGACACAAATCTCCACAATAGTATGATATTGTCTACTTTGGACATAAGTCCTCATGGACTTACTTGAGGACTTACTTTTGGTTCACTCCAAAAGACCTCGTACCAATGGAGATACTTGTCCTCTCTTATATATCCATGATCTTCTCCTTATCTAGCCAATGTGGAACTTTGGTTGCACTCCCAACAACGTGTTTTCCTTATTTTATTTTCGTATCGAAATATTGGTATGAGAAGGTCAAGTTGATACTGCAGCCCTAAGTTTAGGGTTTAGGGTTTTAGAACCATTGATATTGTATTGGCATCGAAATTTACCTTGTTGTTGGTATTAACATTGGCATTGATTGTTGGAATTTGAATTCCCATAGAATTGGGGGTTGAAATTTGCATTGACAATTGGCAATATTTATTGTTGAAAACTTGACATTAAGCATATTGCCATTGGTATTGGAATTTGCTTAAGCATCGACTAGACTACACACATTTCCATTTATTTACCAAGAACTTGTGAGTTTGGGAGGAGATGTTAGAATATATTATTAGATTGTATTTTTGAAAGTAGATAATGTTATAGGCAATTTTGGACCACCCGATGCATAAGGAGCTGACGAGGACGTCCGGGCGAAAATAGGGCTGGGAGACCGACCCAGAGGAAGAACCGACCAAAGGGCCGGGCCAACTTGGCCCGACCCATATGTCGGCCCGCTTGCGCGAGTCGAGCTCGGTCACCTCCTCTCGGTCCCTGATGCTTCTAGCCGCCCCGGTTTCGCTTGGTTTGTCCTGAAACGCCTCCGAATTCCTAAAAACCCTAGGAGCACGAGCAGGTATTTATACCCCTCTTCGCCACTGAAGAAGGGGACCCGAACTCTCTATTCTCGACTCTCTTTCTCTTGCTCTCTAGCTCTCCCTTCCGTTTTCTGACTTAAGCATCGGAGGCGGTGTGGCTAGCACCACACCGGTGTGCAGGTTTTCTCTTTTGCAGGCCACGTCTTCCCCCGCTCTCAAACAAATTCACTGTCGATTATCACGTGGAGCGAAGGTAATTTACCTAGCGAAATTTGATCATCAACAGATAATATTTGAATTAGATTTACTTTCTACTTGAATTATGATTTTGGATTAGATAAATTAAAATCCATCTTTGTATTCTCTCCTAATTTTTCTGTCCCAAAATTTTATAACTTTAACTTAAATCTTAATTCTCATTTGATAACAATTTCGTTTTTAGATTTCCGTTTTTTAAAATTATGCTTGTTTTCTTAGAAAATTCTTTTTTGGTAAACTTTCACCTTTTTTAAAAACAAATCTGAATTCTTAATAAAATTTCAAAAATGAAAAGAAGTTTTTAAAACCATTTTTCTTGATTTTTGAAAGTTGCTTCATTTTGAAAACATTCTTAGAAAATAGATAAGTAGAGGTAGTATTTAAACAAATGTTTTTAAAATTCAAGAAAAAGTTTTAAAAAATAATTTTAAAAAGTACTTTTTATTTTTGGAATTTGACTAAGAATTTAAATCTTTCCTAAGATGAAAATCATTCTAAAAATTGTGAGAAAACAAGTTTAGTTTTCAAAAACTAAAAACCAAGGCCCCGTTTGTTAACCATTTTATTTTTGGTTTTTGGTTTTTGAAAATTAAGTTTATAAACAGTAATTCCACCTATTTTTCTTTGTTTTGTCAACTACCTCATTTTCATGTTTTCAAAAACAAATTAAACTTTTGAAAACTAGAAAAAGTAGTTTTCAAAAACTTTTTTTTGTTTTTGGAATTTGGTTAAGAATTCAAGTGTGTATATAACACATCTTAATATATTTTATTCTCAAGGATTCAAATATCTCAACACATCTTAATTTTTCTTTTGAAAGGGGTGCAACACGAGAACAACCAAATGGTCACCCAACTTAGTACTACTCTCGTCCAAGTATGCTTAACTGCATAATTTTGATAAGAACCGATACATTAGTGTTGGTATCATCGCACTCCAACACATCTTAATTAATTACAAGCATATAGATTTCTTAACAATAAACTGCCTCATAACAATCTTCATGAGACAAGACATGAAAAATGCCTCGAAATATTTACATAAATAAAGCTTATTCATTGACTAAAACAGGATTTCTTAGTTTAAAAAAGAAAAAGAAAAAGAAAAAGAATATAAAAAATGATTTCTTGAAAATACTTCTCTTCCCTTGAACTTCCTTATCTCAGGCTCATTAATTCTTGGCCCAATCTCTTAGACAGCAGTGCTCCGTATTGGATTCATACATGCTTGGCCCAAACGCTCAGGAATCCATCTTTAAGAATAGAAATATGGGCCAAATTTAATTAAGGGATATTTTATGAGACCCATATTTCGTAAATGTCAAACTTTTTCATTTATTTCATAAAAGGCTTCTTGCCCCAATTTTTTTTCACAAATGTCGGGGTCCTTTTACATTTTAGCCCTCATAGATATTCTTACCCAACTGTTTCCTCCCATAATTCAAACCAAACCGTAGAGTGAAAGAGAGGAAACAAAATAGGAAAAGTCACCAGCTGAGGATTTTGCCAAAAAAAAACCCACGATTTAGAACCCTAAACCCTAAACCCTAAACCCACTAATACTGGAATACTCCTCATTCTTCCGACGATTTTTCGAAGAAGACAACCCTCGCAAAGAAGACATTCCTTTCTACCGAATACTCGTCTGGTATATTTCGTTCGTCTGAGGTATAGTTTTTTTAGGGTTTTTTCCTCATTTTTTCATTGCAAAGCATCTGGTATATTTCTACCAAATATCTAGTTCATGGGCGACATCGTACAATTTTTTAGCTCATTCCAATGACCATCGTGCAACATTTGAACATTTTTGCTACCTTGAAAATAGATATAAAGAATATACCACATAATATATATCAGTCAAATATGATATATATGAAACATACTATCTGCTAATGACAATATGATTATGATATATGATATATAAGACAGACAATATATAAAACATGATATATACAAATAGATACACGATATATAAAACACATTATATATTCGACAATTATATAATCATGATGAACAATATACAAATCATAAAATATATATGCTCAGACAATGTGAGGATCACAAATTGTTTTTTTTAATATGATATACATCGAACATATGAAATATACTATATGCAAATGACCTTATACTTTAAAATATTTTGAAATATAATAAAGGAATGTCGACTATGGGGCATATATACTAAACTATTATATGATGCATATTAACTCTAAAATATAATAATAACCAATGCAATATATTCAGTGATTATAAATTGTATATTACCGAGAATATATAATAATCAGAATAGTTGTGTCAGTCAAATGAATACTAATTGGAATATATACACATTTTTTAAATATTCCAGCGAATATGATATATACATACATGAGAGAAATGACCTGAGATGAAATATATCGAATGAAACCAACATATATAAAAAATGTACCCATGACCTGAGATGAAATATTTCGTTGAAATGAAAAGGCAACGAAAACTTCAGCCAGAAATCTGGAAAGATGAGAAAAAATTGGGAAATAATGCTAATTTCGGCCAGAACGACAAAACATTATTGCTGTCGTGAAACACTATTGCAGGAACGAAAATAACCACTAATGTCGTTAATGAAGAAACCCACTCTGGAAAATACTGCTGCCGGGAAGAATAAAGTGTGAAGGAAAATATGTCAAAAAAGGCCGTTGGAAAAAAAAAATTGCAAAAAAAAATGGAACTACCATGAATCACCAAAATAGAGAACGAAATGTATGGAGACTTGCCGTTAATTGGATGAAATGAAAGGAAAATCAGTTTGATTAATTATGACATGAAATAAAATCTAAACAATAATATTTCCCAAAATTTGAGAAATTTGTTTAGATAATATATGGTAAAATATTTGCTCCTATAATTTAAATTGAAGAGAGATAATGACAACAAGGGTATAATGGTAAGAAAAATTGTTGGAAATCTAATCTTGGAAATCTTCAAATGTATGGACATATATGAAAATATGAATATAAAACAGCTCATCCACCAAAATTTCTTCTATTTCATTTTTGTAAAGGGATAACTACATGGTTAGCCTGTAAATGAAACCTAATTTCATTTTTGTTTCGACCCACTATTTTTTTTTTTATAAAAATAGTCTACGTGCATAAAGTTTTTACATATAAGTTGTTATTCAATTACTTTTTTGTCATCTGTCATAATTTTTATATTTAAAAAATAACAAAAATCATAAAAGGAAAAAAGCATATTTTATTTTTTCATATTACAAAATTCTCAATCTATTTAATTCAATTCTCAATCTTGGGAGGATCCCTCAAATCACTCCTAATTTTTTTTCAAAAAAAAAAAAAAATCTCTAAAATCACTCCTCATTTTTCCCAATGAGTCACCTAGCTTCTTCCTCTCTCCTTTTCCTCCCTCATGATCTCTCTCGCCCTCCCTCTCACTCTTCATCTCCGATCTTCTCCCCTTCATTCGATCTTCTCTCATTCTCTTTGCTGCAAAGTCGTCGGAGGGAGTTTTTAGAAAATAGTAAAGTTTTTAAATTTTTTTTGGTAAAAATACACTTTTAGTCCCTAAGGTTTGGGTTAGGTTTCATTTTGGTCCCTGAGTTTTCAAACTCAACAATTTAGCCCCTGAGGTTTGGTTTTAGTTTCATTTTAGTCCATTCATCTATTTTTCCGTTAAAAACTAACGGTTTGTTGGCGTGACACTATTTTTTTTAAAAAAATTTTTAAATATAAAAATAATAAAAATAATAAAAATATTATTACTTGTTTTTTTTTTTTTTTTTTAAATTTCTTTCTTCCACCTCCTCATCTGTCTTAAAGAAGGAAAAAGAATGAGAAAAAAAATGCACACATGTATATCAATAAAAAAAAAAAAAAAAAAAAAAAGAAAAAAGGAAGGAAGTTGGAAAATTAATAATGTCATAGTTATAAAACCTTTTGAATTCTATAACTTCTAGAATTCCATTATGAATTATAATTTAAAAAAAGTGTAGGAAAAACTTTTTACATTCCACCATTTTAATAGCACATATGTATTTATTATAGATAATTAATTATTAATGAATTAATTTACTATTTATAATTGATTGTTAATGACATATTTTGTAAATCAATAAAGAAAAGAAAGGACAAAAGTGTCCAAAAAAGTTTTTCCAACATCCTCACGTTTTAATATACTAGGATTCACCACGTGCATTGCACGAAATAGAATAACGTAATTTAATTTATAATTTAAATTTTCATGTTTGTTTATCATTATTCTTTTTAGTTTATATTGATATATTTGTTTAGACTACAAATATTTATCATCAACAAAATGCATATTTTTTAAAGAAATTGACATTGAAAATAAATTGATAGAAAAAATTAGATGCAACATATTGAATGAAATATATTACAATAATTGTGCTACATTATATGAAAGCACATATGGTAAACAAATAGATTTACAAAGTCAAAATTTCCTTATATGCAATGTTTTTTGTCCAATTTTCCTTTGATTTAACCAATACCTTTGTTGTTGCCATAGTGATGCCCCTTGATAGTGCCACATATAGTTGGCCATGTGAAAAAACATTTTTAGGAAGATAAATGTAACGACCCGACTAGAAGGAAGCTAAAAACATGCTGAAGGTCGCTACGAAGTCATGGAACATAGAAAAACTTTTTTTTTTCAAAGCATAAAACGGAAAGTGGAAGAAGAATAACTTTCATTTACTAAAAGGGCCCAAAACACAAGTCATATTCAAAAAATCGTAAAACAGAATATCAACAACATACATGCTTGGCCCAAACGCTCAGGAAGGATTTTAAGAATAGAAATATGGGCCAAATTTAATTAATAGGCGGTTTTGTAAAGGGATACTACATGGTTAGCCTGTAAATGAAACCTATATTTCATTTTTGTTCTGACCCACCTTTTTTTTTTTTTTTTTATAAAAATAGTCTACGTGCATAAAGTTTTTACATATAAGTTGTTATTCAATTACTTTTATGTCCCTTGTCATAATTTTTATATTTAAAGAATAAAAAAAAATCATAAAAGGAAAAAACATATTTTATTTTTTCATATTAAATTCCTCAATCCATTTAATTCACTTCTCAATCTTGGGAGGATCTCTAAAATCACTCCTCATTTTTCCTGATGAGTCACCTGGCTTCTTCCTCTCTCCTTTTCCTCCCTCATGATCTCTCTCCTTCATGGTCTCTCTCGCCCTTTCTCTCACTCTTCATCTTCGATCTTCTCCCCTTCATCCGATCTTCTCCCCTTCATCCGATCTTCTCTCATTCTCTTTGCTGCAAAGTCGTCGGAGGGAGTTTTTAGAAAATAGTAAAGTTTTTAAATTTTTTTTTGGGAAAAATACACTTATAGTCCCTGAGGTTTGGATTCGGTTTCATTTTGGTCTATGAGTTTTCAAACTCAACAATTTAGCCCCTGAGGTTTGGTTTTAGTTTCATTTTAGTCCCTCCATCCATTTTTCCGTTAAAAACACAAAGTAAATCACAGGTTTGTAGATATAAAGAGAGGAGAGAGGAATAAAATAAATGTAAATCAGAATCCCATACTTCATTGACTCAAATAAAGGATATATATACAGAATACAAAGGTTGTTGAGGGAGGAGAAAATCAAGTAACCCACTTTTGTACCTGGCTGAATAATAGGCGGAAAAAGGCATAAAAATAGGAACAACCAAAGACTCCAACAAACTCACAAAATAAAACTACAGAGTATTAATTAAAGAAATAAATATAAAACTGCAGTGTGTTCAAGTGAGCTTAACAGCCTCCCTCAAACGCAGCGGTGATGCACTCACGTTGAGTTTGTGTCTAAGCTCAACAAATTTAGGCTTAGACAACGCTTTTGTCAATCCGTCTGCAAGCTGCTCATTGGAAGGTACATATCTTACTTCCAATTCCTTGTTGAGGACTTTGTCACGAATGAAATGCACGTCCAATTCCACATGCTTGCTACGCAAGTGAAAAACAGGGTTGGCTGCAAGTGAAAGTGCACTAACGTTATCACACCAAATGATGGGAGTTGAAGTATTGGGATATTCAATTTCTTTGAGAAGTGCTTGGATCCAACTTATCTCAGCTGCTGTGTGGGCTAGAGATCTATATTCTGATTCAGTGCTGGAACGTGCCATTACATGTTGCTTTTTAGTTGACCATGAAATCTGATGTGCAAATTGCTAACCGCAAGTGTACGGGTCAAGTTATAATATAGTGAATGTAAATTCGAATGTCGTCCTCTGGATTGGTGTCTAGTCAATTTTAATTACCGAAAATACTTTTGACCATTTTTATTTAGGGAATCGAATTGAATGAGAATATAATTGATTCAAACACAAAACTAAAGCAAAAAGTGACAATCTAATGGGAAGAATTGGTCTTAGGGATTTGATTTCACCAATTGGAGTTATGGATTAATAAACGGATTAACACATACTATGATTCATAAATCTTGGCAACTAAAATCACACATATCTCTCCCGAGCATACATGATTCTCCCATATGCAATTGAACCCGATATCCCTATCTAAATTCAATAAACATACAAGGCAATAAGGCTAACCTTTATAACAATTTCTAGAATTAACCTTAATCTCCCGATTTTTAGCTAAATTCTAGTTATGCATATTGATTTCTAATTTAAATCCTCTCTCCCGAGTTAGATTCAAGCATAAACATCAATCAATTTATGGCCGGTAAATTGAAAGCATTAAGGACACATATGCATAAATGACATCAATAGCATAAAAACCGTAAATCAATCCATAACGTGCCCAACGGCTACATCAATCCCTAAGAGTTAAAGCCTAGTTACTCATACAACATGTTACGATATAGCAATAGTCTAAAACAGCCATAAACACTAACTAAGTTGAGGGAAAGAAGAAGAAAACTCAATTTAGGCCGAGACCGAACTCCCCGTCACGATCCCCACGAACAATGGGTTGATTTCCACCTTGCTCCCTTTGCTTCAGCCTCAAAATCCTCTGTTTTGCTCTGTTTTACGGCTCCAAAGTGTCCCAAAAGAATCCCCCCTTTCAGCCCTAGCCGAAAACTAAATATAGTGTAGATTTTTGCCGTAGCGTCGAGACGCTAAGGTCGCAGCGTCTCGACGCTGTGACCGTTTCGCGCCTATTCAGATAAGGAATGCTAGCGTCGAGACGCTTAAGGGCTAGCGTCTCGACGCTGGTCTGTGTGTGACCCTATTTTGACTTTTTTCTCTTTGACTCTTTTTCTTTCCTTTGCATCTTTTCGCGTCCCGAGCACCCGATTAACTCCACTATTGCGTTTTAGCTCCAGTCAACCATTTCCTACAAAATAAACATTAAAGCACAATAAAATGGCCAAAAAATCATAAAAGACTAGCTAAATTGAATAGGGAAAACTAGCTAGCTATGCTCGCTATCAAAATCAAGGATTGACCAAGGAACACATAGTGGGCTGCTATGGATATTCTATCATCAAGGGAACATGCCCAATCTGCATCTGAATAGGCAATTATGGACAGCGAATCTGATTTAGGAATGTGCAAACCATGTGAAGATGTCCCTTTGAGGTATCTCAACACCCTTTTTACAGCTTGCCAGTGTACTGAGGTTGACTTTTGCAGGAACTGACTCAATTTGTTGATTATGTACGAGATCTATGGTCTAGTATGAGTTAGGTACTGCAATCCCCCAATAGCACTATGATATAATGTAGGATTTGCCATTAACTCACCTTCATTGGCAATTAGATGTTTACCTGTCACTGCTGCTGTTGGACAGGGTTTCAGGTGTGATAAATCAAGCTTCTCCAGCAAGTCTAGAACGTACTTGGACTGATTGAGATAAAGACCACTTTGATCTCGGTGAACTGCAAAACCAAGAAAATAGGACAACTCCCCCAGGTCTTTTAGAGTAAATGCTTTGTTTAATTATGTGACAAAGCGATTGATGGTAGCCTCATTGTTTCCTGTCACTAAGATGTCATCCACATATATCAATATATAAATTTTCACATTCGGAGTAACAAAGAAGAAAAGAGAGTTATCAGCCTTTGAATTCTTGAAACCCCACTGCATCAAAATTGTTTTTAATCTGTCAAACCAAGCTCGTGGCGCTTGTTTTAACCCATATAACGCTTTATTCAGTTTGCAAATATGTGTAGGTTTTTGAGGATCAACAAAACCTTCCGGTTGAGACATATAAACATCCTCTTGCAAAGACCATTAAGAAATGCATTGTTGATGTCTAGTTGCCTTATTTTCCAATCATTGTGCACAGCTAAAGTAAGGATAATACGAATTGTGGAAGATTTAATCACTGGACTAACCGTCTCTGTAAAATCAATCCCTGGATTTTGGTGGAAACCTTTGGCCACTAGTCTTGCCTTGCACTTCTGGAAGCTTCCATCGAGTTGTACTTAACTTTAAAGACCCAATTGCATCCCACAAGATTCACCTTAGAAGAGTAAGGAACTGATGCGCAATTTGCTAACCGCAAGTGTACGGGCCAAGTTATAATATAGTGAAATTAAATTCGAATGTCGTCCTCTGGATTGGGTTTCTAATCAATCTAATTACTGCAAATACTCTAATCCAATTTTATTAAGGCAACCAAACAAGATGAGAATGAATAGAAAAATAACACAAAGCTAAAAAGAATGCGACAATTCAATGATGACAAAGGTCTTAGGGAATTGATTTCACCAATTGGGATTATGGATTAATTCATGGATTATTAACATGCTATGACTCATAAATCAAGGAAACTACAATCATAAATATCTCTCCCGAGCATACATAATCCTCTCACATGCAATAAACCCGATATCCCTATCTAAATTCATTAAACATGCAAGGCATTAAGGTTAGTCCTTTTTACCGATTTCTAGAATTAACTATTATCTCCCGATCTCTAGCTAAATCCTAGTTATGCATAAAGATTTCTAAGATAAATCCTCTCTCCCAAGTTAGATTCAAACACAAACATCAATCAATTTATGGCCGGTAAATTGAAAGCATTAAGAATACAATATGCATAAATGTAATAAATAGAAAAAATCCATAAAATCAATCAATAAAGTGCCCAACGGCTACATCAATCCCTAAGATTAAAGACTTAGCTACTCATACAACGCGTTACGATATAACTAGAGTCTAAAACAACCATTAAAACTACTATAGTAAAGGGTAAAGAGAATTAAACGCTAGGTAGGCCGAGACCGAACGTCCCCGTCACGATCTCCACGAACAAAGTCTTGAATTTCGCTTTCCCCCATTTGGTTCAGCTTCCACAGCCCCCAATTCTCTGAGTTTTCGGCTCCCAAATCACCAAAAGAAGTCCCAAAATCTGACCTAATCGCAAAATATTTATAGGCTGAAAAATCGTCACAGCGTCGCGACGCTGTTGCGATACTGCAGATTTTGGAAAGGAAAAGCCGAGAGCGTTGCGAGTCTGTGACCTGTTGCCGCCTATTTTAAATAAGGAAGGCCAGCGTCGAGATGCTCCAAAGCTAGGGTCTCGACGCTGGTCTGCGGATGGCCCTTTTTTGGATGCTTCCACTTTGATTCTTTTTCGTTCTTTTGCCTCTTTTCGCATCCCGAACATCCAATTAGCTCCAATTTCTCCATTTAACTCCAAAACATGATTCCTACAAATACAACACAAAAATGCATAATTTTGGCCCATTAAATATAAAAGACTAGCTTAATTAATTAGAGAAAAATAGCTAGCTATGCTCGCTATCAGGAACTAAACTCCAAGTATTGTTATTTGCTAAGACAGTCATTTCATGGCTTTCTTCCATTTTTCTGAGTTAAGAGCCTCACTAACAGATCTTGGTTCATGGACATCTAAGGAGGAGGAACTTGGTATGGTTTTGTAGGTTAGGTAATTCTGAACCTTTGACTTGAAAATACCACTTTTAGAACGGGTTTGCATAGGACGACCTTGTAAGGTCTGGTGGTCAGTGGATTGAGTGAGTGGATGTTCATTAGCTGGTTCAAGAGATGGATAGTGGGCTTGGTAATTGGGTTCAAATTTAATCTCAGAATGGTCAAAAGAAAGAGGGGTAGATTCACTCATGTGAGATGTTGATTCTGTGTTAGGACCTACTGGTGGAGGTTGTATTGCTGCAATAGACTCCTCTAGACTGGCTTGTACAGGATGGATAAAAACTGGAGCTGAATGAGGTGTGGTACTTTGTAGGTTCATATTATCTTGACTGGTAGGAGGAGTAGGAAAATTAAACCAGGAAACAATAGTATCATGTGCCTTTTGTTTTGAAGAAGATGTAGTAAAAAAACCAGTTTTGAAAGGAAACTCTTTTTCATTAAAGATGACATGTCTAAAGATGTACAACTTACCACTTGAGCTAAGACACTTGTAACCTTTGTGGGACTCACTGTAGCCTAGGAACACACATTTCGTTGAATGAAATTGAAATTTGTGGGTTTGGTAGGGCCTAAGACAAAAGAAACAAGTGCTACCAAAGACTTTAAGAAAATTGTAGTCTGGTTTCTTAGAAAAAGCCTTTTCCCAAGGTGACTGATTTTGTAAAACTGGAGTTGGAAGTCTATTGATCAAATAAACAACAGAGGTAAAGGCATCCCACCAACATCTAAGAGGCATTGTTGCTTGGGCAAGCAAGGTAAGACCCATTTCTACTATGTGCCCATGTTTTCTTTCTACTATCCCGTTTTGCTCACTAGTGTGAGGACATGGATGTCAAAATTCTATCCCTTTCTCTTTAAGATATGTGGAAAAAGATCTAAAATCACCACCCCAATCACTCTGTAGAGTTTTAATTTTAAGTTCAAATTTATTTTCAACTAAATTATTGTATTGGATAAAGGCTTGCAAGGTGTCACCTTTATGTTTGAGAGGATATATGTAGGTGAGCCTAGAGTAATGATCAACAAAACTCACATAATATCTAAACCCTAAGGTAGAAGCTACTGGTGAAGGTCCCCATAAGTCACAATTCACTAGCTTAAGTGGTTTGCTTGTGTTAGAGATTGAGGTATTAAAAGGTAAAAGATGAGATTTCCCATATTGACATGCATCACAGAAACTGGAATTTTTATTATAAAAAGAACTTACATTGAGACTCTTGAAAACAGCAGACATGACCTTTGTTGAGAGATGGCCCAGTCTTTGGTGCCAAACATCACTGGACACATGACAATGAGGAGAAACTAAATTAGCACAAAAAGCTTTAAAACAAAGACTAGGACTTGACTCTGGAATTGAAGGACTAGACTTGGATCTTGAGTAGTTGGTGTTTGAGAGAGGTAGGTCTAGCTGGTAGAAGTCATCTTTAAGAGTCCCTTGCAGCATTACCCTCTTGGTTGCATTGTCCTTAACAAAACAACGAATAGGGTGAAATTCAATAAAACAGTCATTGTCAGTAGTCAGCCTAGATACACTCAATAAATT
Source organism: Luffa aegyptiaca (assembly GCA_017139565.1). Taxonomy (NCBI): domain Eukaryota; kingdom Viridiplantae; phylum Streptophyta; class Magnoliopsida; order Cucurbitales; family Cucurbitaceae; genus Luffa; species Luffa aegyptiaca. Next base: position 41,003,165 of record CM029402.1, on the reverse strand, counting down.
TCTTTTAATCTGAGGCACAAGCAATATATTTTTCAAAGCAAGAGATGAGTGTTTTGTGTGATTAGGATAAATAGGATGTGCAAGACTGTGTCCAACGTGTGAAATCATAAGTTGTTTACCATTACCAATAGTCAAGGTTTGCTTACCATGGTAGTCAGCCTTAATGTTCAGGTTACCAAGATCTGCAGTGACATGGCTCGTGACTCCACTATCTGCTAACCAACGTGGACCAGTAACTACTTCTGGTGTTGCAATAAATGCTGAATTTTTGTTCCCATTGTCTTGACTAGAGGGATTGGATGGTCCACTAGGATAAATACCCGCAAATTCTTTGTTGAACCTATTGTAGCATATGCCTGCAGCATGTCCATACTTACCACAAAGCTGGCAGGTAGGTTTAGATGAATTACCTCTATTGTAATTCTTGCCTCTTCCCCTACCTCTGTCATTACCTCTTGAATTTGACCTTTAGGAGTGATTTTGTTGCATGTTTCCTCCAACATTCTGTCTACTAAAAGCAAAATTAGCAGCATGATCCATTCCTTCATTTGGGCTAACAAAATTTAACCTCACCAGATTGTTTTCAAAGGTTAGCAGTGTTGAATGCAATTCTTGCCAATTTAAATTTTCTCTACTTTCAAGTTGACAAACAATAGGAATATACTCAGCCTCCAGACCTGACAGAATACAGGACATCAAATAGTTAAAGGTAACAGATTCACCAGCCAATTTTAGATGTTCTGAAGTTTTCTTCATGAAGCTAAGATAGTCTGCCATTTTCATGGAGCTCTTCCTTGTGGTTTGCATAACCTTCCTGAGTTGGATAATGCGAGCTTTGGTTGTTGTACCATAGAGTTCCTCGAGTGCCTTCCACAATTCTCTAGAAGTCTTTAAGTCAATAACATCACATGCCACAGAGGGTGTCATCGATCCGAACAACCATCCTAATAGAGCTTGATCAACAACTCTCCATTCCTCATAGGCCGGATTAATTGTGCGTGCAGAAGTTTCTTTCTCACTAGGGGTGATGAATTCAGGTGGTTGTTCTTTTGTTCCAAGAACATAGCCATCAACCTTCTGTCCTCGAAGTACAGCAAGTACCATACTCTTCCCGAGAGGATAATTTTTGTCATCGAGTTTAACTGTGAGGACTGTGCCTAGTGGGTGGCCAAAAGGAGAATGCACAGTTGTGGGATTCGTTGGGATGATCGCAGAGACAGTGCCTGTTGGCGTTGATGAAGAATTCTCGTCTTTGGCCATTTTAGTCTCTTCTCCAGCGTTAGCTTTAAATTGGCTCTGATACCAACAAAGTAAATCACAGGTTTGTAGATATAGAGAGAGGAGAGAGGAAGAAAATAAATGTAAATCAGAATTTCATACTTCATTGACTCAAATAAAGGATATATATACAGAATACAAAGGTTGTTGAGGGAGGAGAAAATCAAGTAACCCACTTCCGTACTTGGCTGAATAATAGGCGGAAAAAGGCATAAAAATATGAACAACTGTTGGGTTTCCAGAGTGGGTAAAAATATAGTAAAAAGAGACTCTAGAACACTGTGCAAGCATACACAATCCATAGCAAGTAATAAGTAATTATCGAAACCACGGTGCTGAATAGCTCTCACTTTATCTATTTTGTATAACTTTTTAATGGTTTCAAAAGTGGTTAAAATGATTGGTTTTGATATAATGCTGAAGCAAAAGAAATGACAGAACAGAAAGTAAACAAATAAAGTAGACAGATTAGAAACAGGCGTTGGTCAGGATTTAGTAATTGTTTTAAAAGATGCTCTAGCAATATTATTGATTAGGCAAAACTCTTGCAGTCTTATTAGCAGGATCCTCTCGGAACTCTGGATTTTTTGGAATGTGTTTCAACTCCAATGACGCTCTACCGATCAAGCACTAGGCAACTGGCTATCCCTAACTCAGTCACTGGCGTTCACCAATACACAATGATCTAGTGTGATTAGATGTCACACACTTCTCAAATCATCCCTGAAACTAAGAAGTGGTATTCATACCGGCTGGCCAGGCGGGCACAAAATATAAATATGCACAACAAATAATCAAGATGCTCAAAACAGCATATATTGCATAGAGAATAAGACACGACAATTACATGATTCCTAACCAACACCTAAGCAAATTTAGTTCATAAAGCTCATGATAACACATGCTACAATCTGAGTATGTGCATCCATAACTACAAGAAATTACAAGAAAATACTAATTCCCTTGGTCAATTCCGTAGTGATGGTCTTCTTGAAGTCTCCAATCTTTCCTCCTCTATTCGGCTCCCAAGAATGGGAAGTAAGCCTCCACGAATGGAATAGGACTTCCTTCTCCAAGAATGGAATGAATTTGACTTAAGATGACTCTTCCTTTTATAGAGTGATAGCAAGCCCTAATTAGGTCAATCTGGACACGTGGCAGGCTTTCCAAGCTTCTTAAATCCAAAAATGGCTCAACAAACTTCAGCTCATTAAAATGGCTAACGAGCTGTGACGTGGCAGTTTTGCTCCTTGCTTTGCTGGATCACAGATTTTGCTCCCTCAAGCCGCTCAGCAATATATTCTGCACAAAATAACTTCCAAGGCATCCATTCTTCCAAATGGGTTAAAACATATAATATTCATCTAAAAGCAACCCTATTTAGCACAAAAGACACACAAATTACTAAAGAACTAAGGCCTAAATAACTCCCTTTTGGAGAGTTATCATACCCCCAAAGACTCCAACAAACTCACAAAATAAAACTACAGAGTATTAATTAAAGAAATAAATATAAAACTGCAGTGTGTTCAAGTGAGCTTAACAAAAACTAACGGTTTGCTGACGTGACACTATTTTTTTTTATTAAAACAAACTTATTTTTTTAATTTTTAATATAAAATAATAAAAAAATATTATTATTTGTTTTTTTTTTTTAAATTTCTTTCTTCCACCTCCTCATCTGTCTTAAAGAAGGAAAAAGAATGAGAAAAAAATGCACACATGTATATCAATAAAAAAAAGAAAAAAAGGAAGGAAATTGAAAAATTAATGTGATAGTTATAAAACCTTTTGAATTCTATAACTTCTAAAATTCCATTATGAATTATAATTTAAAAAAAGTGTAGGAAAAACTTTTTACATTCCACCATTTTAATAGCACATATGTATTTATTATAGATAAATAATTATTAATGAATTAATTTACTATTTATAATTAATTGTTAATGGCATATTTTGTAAATCAATAAATAAAAGAAAGGACAAAAGTGTCCAAAAAAGTTTTTCCAACTTCCTCACCTTTTAATATACTAGGATAGGATTCACCACGTGCATTGCACGAAATAGAATAACGTAATTTATTTTGTAATTTAAATTTTCATTACATGTTTGTTTATCATTATTCTTTTTAGTTTATATTGATATGTTTGTTTAGACAACAAATATTTATCATCAACAAAATGCATATTTTTTAAAGAAATTGACATTGAAAATAAATTGATAGTAAAAATAAGATGCAACATATTGAATGAAATATATTACAATAATTGTGCTACATTATATGAAAGTACATATGGTAAACAAATAGATTTACAAAGTCAAAATTTCCTTATATGCAATGTTTTTTGTCCAATTTTCCTTTGATTTAACCAATATCTTTGTTGTTGTCATAGAGATTCCCCTTGATAGTGCCACATATAGTTGGCCATGTGAAAAAACATTTTTAGGAAGATAAATGTAACGACCCGACTAGAAGGAAGCTAAAAACATGTTGAAGGTAGCTACGAAGTCATGGAACATAGAAAACCCTTTTTTTTTTCAAAGCATAAAACGGAAAGTGGAAGAAGAATAACTTTCATTTACTAAAAGGGCCCAAAACACTAGTCATATTCAAAAAATCGTAAAATAGAATATCAACAACATAACTCCGAAAAACTCATAATTTTAAAACATCGTATCTAAAACAAGAATTCAATCCTATGACAAAGGAGACTGGAAATAAATAAAGGAAACAAAATATGCAGTTGCAATCCCATAGCCAACCAAGTCACAACCCTCGCCAAATGCCAGTCATCCTCAAGTACCACCTGAAAAGGAAATTCACATAGCATGGGTGAGTATATAAGAATATACTCAGTAAGTAGCCCACTTAAGAGCTGAATTTGATAACATGAGATCAAGTAACATGAAACTTAGCTTCTGGGTCTTAACATCATAGGAACCTAACTGGAAACATAAATTCGAGTTTCTAATCCCAGGGCCATAATCGGGTTCATGTAATGTTCTCCCTAGGGTTGCTACCTATCCCCAACCCGTGCCAACTAGAGTATTGTGTGGGTCAATCGAGTAAGGCGAGTAAACTAGGGACTAGCTGACAATCTCTAGCAGAACTACACCTATCCCAACACAACACCCCTAAATCATGAACTTAAAATACGGTGGAGCAATCTGGGCATGAAGCATGTCTGAGTGCCATCTGGCACACGATCCCGTGCCTAGCTCGACACCGTCCTGAGTTCGATAGAGCGCACAGTCTCGTGCCTGAACACTGGACTCTACCAGACAACTGATGGAATGCACGATCCCGTGCCTGAAAAGTAAGCTCTACCAGTCACTGATAGAATGCACGATCCCGTGCCTGAAAAACTAGTTTCCATCAGTCTTGAGATGGGGGAGGAAACAACCCTAGCTTCACCTAAGACTTAATTGAAAGTGTTAATATCTAAAAAGCGGAAGCAATTTTGGATCTTAGGCACATAAGTAGCTCAATTTGATCACCAAAGACATGCTGTTCATATGAAGAAAAACAAAGACAGCTTGGCTACCTTATTTCAATGGAGAAATTGGTTGGATTAGCTTCTTGTTTTTCTTCACCAATAAGTCACGAACCACCAAAGGATCTTCCTTGCTATCCTCAAGCCTTTGGAACGGATTGTGGGATCCTCAAGTGATGGAATTTTAGAGAGAAAGCTTGAAAAACAAGCTTATGAAAGTGGGTGGTGTGAGTACGGATTTTGGCAGAATTTCAGTATCTTTCTCATCTTAGGCTTTCAGCCTTCTTCTTCAGTTATATAGAGGGATTAAGCATGAAGAAAAGGCCAAGGGTTTGCCACCAAATCAGCTCCAAATTAATGGAGTATTAAGTGGCTTAAGAGAGGGGAGTGCATGGGTTTAGTCACCATGCACTCCACCTCCAGAAAATCAAATTTCATTTTGATTTTAATTAATCCAATATTATCTTGAATTAATCCACTAATTTATTTATTTTAATTAATCTGAAATTTGAAAAATCATTTTCAATTTCTTAATTTTAAATTGATTCAAAATTAATTTAAAAATAATTATTAATTAAATATATAATTAATTATTAATTTAATATCTTAATATTAAATTAATATTTTGCCACTTTACCCGAACATTTCCGAAATTTTATTTTCCCTATCATGAATCCCTATTCACGTCCTCGGTATTTAAATCATATTTAAATATTAAAATCCATACACACTCGGTTTTCACAAAACTCGACGTACCGTCATCACCTATCACCTTTATTCATTTTCTCAACATGAACTTAGAAGTAATTCATATTTAATCCATCATATTGTTCCAAAGGTTAGTCTCGAGCTAGCAAGGGGACCTAATGGACCTACAGATCATGGGCTCCAACGGTGCGAGGTTAAACTAGTCAAACTCTTTTAAGCTAGTTAACCAACATCTGTTAACTACCGAGACACTCCACTATAGCCTAGTAGTTGAACTCCCCTCACTGTAGATATATTCCCATCCACTTGATATAACCATGATTAGTAAGTAAATCCTTCACAGGTCGTTCGTTACTATAGACAGGTCAAATGTTCGTTTTACCCCTATAGTACATCTTAGTTCCTTAAGTCCACTGGTCCTCTATTGAACAATTTGTTTATGGTCCAACCATAAAACAAGATCTCTCTCAAGCCAATGAGATGGTGGGGCCCCTTGTTCAAGCCTCGAACTCAGCACTTAAGGGAACAACCTTTCTACTATCCCTGTATCGGGTAGGAGTGAATTTCGTTTTGCTTTACTACGTCCCCAACCATCCATCTAATGTTATCCCCAAAATGGTAGGAGTATTGAATGATACTTTTATGACGACTCTCACCCATGTAGATCAAAGGATAACCTTAAACGAACAGGAGTTCATAGTAAGCTCAGGATTAAGATCAAGTTACCTAGGTCATCGCATGAAATAATCAGTCTTAACAGTAAACGACGTTATAAAGTAAGAGTGACTTATTTCTCGGTCCAGTCTTGTGTAAACATCTTTTACACAGGATGCCCCTACTCGCATGTCAATACACGAACGAACCAGGATCACGTCGTTTGCTTTATTTAGCAAAGCAGGCCGCATCCATAGTGTTACCAGAACAAGGTACCCAATCTTATTCATTTACTATAGATCATTTAGGTTATATACTCGAACTTGATCCCTGTCCATATTCATGATATAGTTCGAGTATCTCATGTTATAACCATGGATGTTTCTATTGGATTATTAAGATATTAATAAACATTTTTCACTGGATAACATCTTTATTTATATAAAGGACAACAAAACTTGAGTTCGAGGACATAAACCCCAACAAACTCCCACTCGGACTATAACTCAAGTGAGATTACAATATTGTTAGGTGACTCAGCAATATATCAAATGCTAAAAACTCGTAGTCCTAAACTCTGGAGATGTCCCTCAAACACTTTAGCCGAGAGGGGTTTTGTAAATGGATCAGCCATGTTCTGCTCCGAGGCTATCTGGGTGACGATCACGTCTCCTCTCTATACTATCTCCTAGATGAGATAGTATTTGCGTTAAATATGCTTTCCTCGTTTATGGCTTCGAGGTTCCTTCAAATTCGCAACTGCTCCACTATTGTCACAATAGAGTGTGACAGGCAAGTCCATGTTAGGAACAACTTCTAACTCATTTAGAAATTTTCTAAGCCACACTGCTTCTTTTGATGCTTCACAGGCTGCAACATATTCAGCTTCTGATAGCGAGCATAGCTAGCTAGTTTTCCCTATTCAATTTAGCTAGTCTTTTATGATTTTTTGGCCATTTTATTGTGCTTTAATGTTTATTTTGTAGGAAATGGTTGATTGGAGCTAAAACGCAATAGTGGAGTTAATTGGGTGCTCGGGACGCGAAAAGATGCAAAGGAATGAAAAAGAATCAAAGAGAAAAAAGTCAAAATAGGGTCAAACGCAGACTAGCGTCGAAACGCTAGCCCTTGAGCGTCTCGACTCTAGCATTCCTTATCTGAATAGGCGCGAAACGGTCACAGCGTCGAGACGCTGCGACCTTAGCGTCTCGACGCTACGGCAAAAATCTGCAATATAAGTTACTTTCGGCTAGGGCTGAAAAGGGGATTCTTTTGGACACTTTTGGAGCCGTAAAACAGAGGAGAAAACAGAGGATTGAGGCTGAACAAAGTAGATCAAGATGGAAATCAACCCATTGTTCGTGGGGATCGTGACGGGGACGTTCGGTCTCGGCCTACATTGAGTTTTTCCTTTCCTTTTCCTTTTCTCTAGCTAGATTTTATGGTTTTGTCATGTTTAGTTGAGCTTGTAATACCATTCATGAGTAGCTAAACTTGTGACTTAGGGATTGATGTAGTTGATTTAGTTTATGGATTGATTTATGGTTTAAGTTGTGCAATGGTTATTATGTATGCAATCTTGATTTAATGCTTTCAATTAATTGGCCATTAGTTGAATGATTTGAGTTTTGATTCTTGCTCGGGAGAGGGGATTAAATGTAGACTTACTCAAGATTGCATGACTAAAGTTTATTTTCTAATTCGTGACGGTTTTTAGATTAACTTTAGAATTGGTCAAAAGAACTCATTGCCTTGCTTGTTAATAAACTTAGATAGGGATATCAAGTTGGTTAATTTGCATGAGAATCAATTATACTCGGGAGAGGTAATTGTGATTAAAGGTTCTTAGGCTCATAATTCCATTGTGCATAATAACTTATTCCTTAAAATCAATCCTAGACTAAATCGGCGAAATCAATTCCCTAAGTATTCTTCCAATTGAATTTCCACTTTTTACTTGTTTTGATTTAGTTTTCGATCTATCACTCATTACTTTGTGGTCCCTAAATAAAATTGAGCAAGATAATTCACAATACTTGATTTAGCTTAAACATCCAATCCAGAGGACGACACTTGTTTATACGAACACTTTATTATTACTTGACCCGTGCGCTTGCGGTAAGGAAAATTCCACATCAGCTTCCATTGTGGAGTCAGCAATACATCCTTGTCTTATACTTCTCCATACTACTGCTCCTCCATTGAGAGTGAACATAGATCCTGACGTAGATCTCCTAGAGTCTATGTCGGTTTGAAATTCTGAGTCAGTGTATCCAGTAAGGATCAAATCCTTAGATCCATACACTAGCGAATAGTTTCTTGTCCTTCTCAAATATTTGAGAGTATTCTTAACGACAGTCCAATGTGCTTGACCAGGATTGGACTGATATCTGCTAACAACACCTATTGCATAGCATATGTCGGGACGTGTGCATAGCATTGCATACATAACACTTCCGACTGCTGATGCGTAAGGAATTCGTTTCATTTCCTCAACTTTTTGAGGTGTTTTTGGACTTTGTTCCTTGGATAGGTGCATTCCATGTCTAAAGGGTAACAATCCCCTTTTGGAATTTTGCATTGAATATCGATGCAGAATTTTATCGATATAAGATGCTTGAGACAGTGCTAGTAATCTGTTCTTTCGATCTCTAATTATTTGGATCCTCAGAACATATTAAGCTTCTCCCAAATTCTTCATTTGGAATTGAGCTCCTAGCCATTGCTTAATCTCAGACAATACTCCCACTACATTTCCTATAAGCAGGATGTCATCAACATATAGAATTAAGAAAACTACAGTAGAGTCAATGATCCCAAGGTTCATCTGCATTCTTTTGAAAACCATAAGATTTGATTAAAGTGTCAAATCTTTTATTCTAGGATCTTGAGGCTTGTTTCAATCCATAAATGGATTTGTTAAGCTTGCAAACCTTTTGTTCTTCTCCCTGGATTATGAACCTTTCTGGTTGGACCATGTAAATACTCTCGTCAAGATTCCCGTTCAGAAACGCAGTCTTGACATCCATTTGCCAAATTTCATAATTATAGAAAGCGGCAATGAAAAGGAGTATTCTTATTGATTTTAACATCGCTACTGGTGAGAAGGTTTCATCGAAATCAATTCATTCTCTTTGGTTATAACCTTTAGCCACCAATCGGGCTTTGTAGGTTTGTACCTTACAAGTTTGATCACGTTTTCTCTTGTACATCACTTGATTGATCTACAAGTTCCCAGACTGAGTTAAAATGCATAGATTCTATCTCAAGGTTCATGACTTTGACCCACTGGTCCTTATCCTTATCTCCCATTGCTTGTCTATAAGACAATGGATCCTCCACTTCATCATCAGGTATGATGAATTGAGTTTCAGTTAAACCCATGTATTGATCAGGTTGAATTATATAACCCTCCCACTACGACGAGGCATACTTATATCCTGAGATGGTTTCGAAGGACCAACTTTGCTAACAACCTTTGTTTGTTTGTTTGTATCTTTCCCGAAACTTTCTTTAATTATTAGTTTGCTGCGTGTTTGATGATTTTTCATATGATCTTCTTCAAGGAATGTAGCATTGGTCGAAACAATTACCTTGTTGTCTTGAGAATCATAAAACAGACATCTTTTTGTTTCTTTAGGGTATCCTACTGTTGGGTTCCTAGAGTGAGTAAAAATAAGATGAAAATTAGACTCTAGAACACTGTGCAAGCATACACAATCCGCAACAAGTAATAAGTATTTATCGAATCCAAGGTCTGAATTAGCTCTCACTTTATCTATTTTGTATAACTTTTCAATGGTTTCAAAGGTGGTTAAAATGATTGATTTTTATAGAATGCTGAAGCAAAAGAAATGACAGAACAGAAAGTAAACAATTAAAGCAGACAGATTAGAAACAGGCGTTAGTCAGGATTTAGTAATTGTTTTAAAAGATGCTCCAGCAATATTATTGATCAGGCAAAACTCTTGTAGCCTTATTAGCAGGATCCTCTCGGAACTCTGAATTTTTTAGAATGTGTTTCAACTCCAATGACGCACTACCGATCAAGCACTAGGCAACTGGCTATCCCTAGCTCAGTCACTGGCGTTCACCAATACACAATGATCTAGTGTGATTAAATGCCACACACTTCTCAAATCATCCCTGAAACTAGGAAGTGGTATTCATACCAGCTGGCCAAGCGAGCACAAAATATAAATAAGCACAACAAATAATCAAGATGCATCAAATCAACATATATTGCATAGAGATTAAGCACACCAATTACATGACTCCTAACCAACACCTAAAATTACTTAGTTCATAAAGTGCATAGTAACACACGTTACAATCTGAGTAAGTGTATCCATAATTACAAAATAATACAAGAAAATACTAATTCCCTTGATCAACTTCGTAATTGATGGTATTCTGAAGGTCTCCAATCTTTCTCCTCTATTCGGCTCCCAATGATGGAAATGAGAAATGATCTCTTCCCCCAAGAGTGGAATGAATTTGACTTGAACGACTCTTCCCTTTTATAGAATGAAGACACGCTTGAATTAGGTTGACCTAGACACGTGGATGGCTCTTCTTGCTCCTCAAGTCCGAGAATAGCTTAACTAACTTCAGTTCATTAAAATGGATAACGAGCTGTGACGTGGCAGTTTTGCTCCCTGTTTTGCTGGATAGTAGATTTTGCTCCCTCAATGCACAAAATAACTTCCAAAGCATCCATTCTTCCAAATGGGTTAGAACATGCAATAATCATCTAAAAGCACCCTAATTAGCACAAATGACACACAAAACACTATAGAATTAAGGCCTAAATAACTCCTTTTTGGAGAGTTATCACCTACAAAAAGTCAAATTCTTTGGTTTTTGCACCAACACGTGTGCTGGGCATCCCCAAATTATGAAGTGACGTAAACTCCCTTTACGTCCTCTCCATAACTCGTACGGTGTTTCTGGAACACTTTTAGAGGGAACCATGTTCAGAATATATGCAGCGGTTTCTACTGCAAAACCCCAAAATGAATCAGGCAGTTGTGCATATCTCATCATAGACCGAACCATATCTAATAAGGTTCTGTTTCTTCTTTCTGACACACTATTCTATTGTGGTGTACCTGGTGCTGAGAGTTGTGAGGAAATTCAATGTTCTATCAAGTAGTCCTGGAATTCCAAATCCATGTACTCTCCTCCTCGATCAGATCATAGAGTTTTTATAGTTTTACCTATCTTATTTTCAACTTCAGCTTTATACTCTTTGAATTTTTCAAGAGCTTCTGATTTTTGCACCGTTAGGTAAACATACCCATATCTTGAATATTCATCAATGAAACTAATGAAGTATTCATATCCTCCTCGTGCTTTAACATTCATAGGACCATAGAGCTCAGAATGTATAAGTTCGAGGGTTTCTTTGGCTCTATGACATTTTTCAGAGAAAGGTCGTTTGGTCATTTTACCTACTAGACAGGATTCACATGGTGGTAATGAGTCATCTTCTAACTCGTTTAGAAGTCCACTCTTAACCAGCCTTTCAATACGTTTTTGATTTATGTGTCCTAGTCTTAGATGCCAAAAAAGGGTATCTTTAGAAACCTTTTGTCTTTTATTTTGGGTCTGTGCTGTTTTAAACATTTCCGTGTTATAAGCAACTTTTGTTTCATTTGGTCTTAACACATACAGATTGTTTTCAAGTTTAGCAGAACATACATGGAAATTTCTTTTGAATATAAACACTTTATTGATTTCAAAAGATACATTATAGTTTTGTTCCATTAAACGGGAGATAGATATTAAGTTCATTTTCATACGAGGAACATACAAAACATCTTTCAACAAAATATATCTATCTCTAAAACAAAGCTGCATTTCTCCCACTGCTTCAGCTGAGACGACATCTCCTGTCCCTACTTTGAGTGTCACCTCGCCTTCATCAAGAGTTTTCCAGGAACTAGTTTCCTATAAAGAAGAACATACATGATTAGTCGCTCCTGAATCTAATATCCATATGGAGTTATCATTTTCTACTAAGCATGATTCAATTACAAGCAAATCATATTTACCTATTTTGGAAGCTTCAGCCTTTTCTGCTTTCTTCTCAGCAAGATACTTAGGACAATTTCTTCTCTAATGACCGTCCTGGTTGCAGTGGAAGCAAGTTCCTTTATCTGCAATCTTCTTCTTGCCTTTCTTGGTAATGGGAGCTTTCCCTTGTTCTTTTTCTTCAATTGAATGCTTTTATTCTTTGAAGATTCAGACTTATTCCTCGAGTTTGATCCTCTTAGGAACTTTTTACCACAAACAACATTTGCTTCATTTTCTTGTCCTTTACTTTTAGTAAGGGTCTGGTAGGTCTGAAGCTCGTTCAGGAGAGTCGTCAGATTGTACTCAATTTTGTTCATAACTAAATTGGTACAAAATTGTATGAAACTCTTTGAGAGAGATTACATAATGAAACTGACTTGACTACTTTCATCTATGACAGCGCCGTTTACTTCGGCTGCATTAAAATGCACCATCATGTTTAACACATGTTCTCGAACAGAAGTTCCTTCTTTCATCCGAGAATTATAAACGTACTTGAGGGCTTCATGGCGAAGGGATGAGGACGGCTGTCCAAACATGGCCTGCAGTGAGTCCATTATTTCCCTTGCTATTTCCATGCCCTCATGCTTTTTAGACAGAACATCGCTTATGCTTGTCAAGATAAAGACCTTTGCCTTTTCATTGGCTCTAGTCCATCTATCATAGGCATCTCGATTGACTCGAGTTCCTGTCGGGCCAGGGTTAGGCGAACATTCTTCCGTTAAGACGAATCGAAGGTCATCAATCACTAATACTGTATTTAAATTTGATTTCTAGGTTCCATAGTTGTCGCCGTTAAGTTTTTCTGAAGCTAATAGTTGTACTAATGTGCTAGGCATGCTGAAATAATATAAAATCCTTTATCAGTGAAATGAATATTAAACAAATCCAATTATGGTTTTAGCAAAAGTAATAATGTACCAATCTCATTAATTATTTTGCAGCGATACTTCAGTGAGTCAGAATAACTGCTACCGAGGGGTAGTCAATTACTCCTTCACTGAATCAAGACATTCTTAACCAAAAAATCCTATAACTAGAATAACTCTTTATGTCTGTTATCATTTTAGTTATCGTTACTTTAGTCAAGTTTAAGCTAACAATTAGTTTTAACGTGTAAGTGTGACCTTCCATTTTTGAATTTCTGAGAACGGTCCCAGTAATGCTACCGAATGGAAAAGCTAATGCTGGGAACGACTCTGAGAAATCCTTTATCCTTATAGGGAGTTCACTATGCTACAATCTCTATGTTACAACCCTCCGAATGGTGTAGCAGCTCCAGGGCGTGCTTAGTAGGTGAACATAGAGATCTCGCAATGTAAACCAATAGAAGAGACCGTAGGATGCATTGACACGCTTCCTTCTCCCACTTAATAAATACTTTCTCCATTCACCTTGATATTGATTTATGCAATCACCTTTCGAATGGAATGGTTACGTTAGTAAGTAACAAGAGGCTATGCATAAATCTCACCGTGTGAATTTATAAGGAGAACGTGAGGAAAACTATGTTTTATCTTTTTCTCCCACTAAGTATTTTAAACGATGTTAGGTAATTTGTTACTTAGGCATATTCCGGCTAATTGAATATATTCCTAACTCTAGGTTATAATTAACCTACAATGTCTAGGTGATTTATAACCTTACAACTCTCACGTGCATGCTCGTAAAACCTAGGTTAACCTAACTCAAGTACTGGCTCGATACCCACGTAGGAGGTGTTCTGTAAACCGTCAACTTAAATACCTCCAGCCTTAGACAGCATCGAACCGGGTGAGTTCTCTTGTAACCTTAGCTTTACAAGTTATCGACCTATTCTAAGAGATTGATCGATTTGGTTCGTTTAACCTAGGTGAGCATGCAATTTATCTTTGTTATAGATTTTATGTCTATCTCGTTTTATAAAACGATTATAATTGAGATCAACCTATTATAATGCCCTAGTTTATTGTATTTATAAATTGTTATTAATACAAGTATTTATTCGCTCACTACTGTTATAGATTATTGTACATCCCACTAAAGTAGAGTTTTAGTGCAAGTGGGAATTGTTGGGGTTGGTGCCCTAAAACTCGTAGATAGTGAATGAAACAAATTGTTAAATACTTGTTCGATAAAGTCGTTATGGAGTTTTTTTTTTTTCACTCAAGTTATTAAATGAGTGCATTGCATGCTAAATAACCCAAATCCAATAAACTAGTATCCTTGGCTATGACATGAGTGCTTGAATTATATGTTGTGACATAAATATGGATCAAGTTCAAGTGATAGCCTAAACGGTTGATAGCGAGCATAGCTAGCTATTTTTCTCTAATTAATTAAGCTAGTCTTTTACAATTATTTGGCCAAATTTATGCATTTATATGTTTTATTTGTAGGAAGTATGTGTTTGAAGCTTAATTGAGAAATTGGAGTCAAATGGAGTTCGCGATTCTTAAAAAAAAAAAAAAAAAAAAAATCATAGCGTTGCGACGCTCTTGGATAACTTCCAAAATCCGTGATTTCGCGGTAGCGTCGCGACCCTACCCCTACAGCGTCGCGACGCTACGACCAATTTTTGCCTTATTTAAAGATTGCGATTAGGGCTGATTGGGGGACTTTTTTTTGGGGGGGTTTTGAGCCGAAAACAGAGAGAAAAACCCTATTTGGAAGCTGAAGCAAGTGGTGGAGAGCGGGATTGAAGACTTTGTTCGTGGAGATCGTGATGGGGATGTGCGGTCTCGGCCACCGAGTGTTTAATCTTCTTTCCCTCTTACTTTAGTTAGTTTTTAATGGCTTTTTCATGCTTAGTTTATCTTGTAACGCCATGTATGAGTAGCTAAGTTTGTTACTTAGGGATTGATGTAGTCTTTTTAGTTTATGGATTGATTTATGGGTTGAATTGTGCAATTGTTTTATGTTTGCATTCTTAATTTAATGCTTTCAATTAATTGGCCATTAGTTGAATGATCCAAGTGTTGAGTCTTGCTCAGGAGAGGGGATTTAGCATAGACTTAATTAAGATTGCATGACTAAAGTAGAATTTTTAAAATCGTGACGGAATTTAGAGTAACTTAGAATTGGTCAAAAAGAACTAAATGCCTTGCATGTTAAAGAACTTAGATAGGGATATCAAGTTAGTTAATTTGCATGAGAATCAATTATGTGCGTTATAATTCATTCCCTAAAATCAATCCTAGATTAAATTGACGAAATCAATTCCCTAAGTATTCTCTCAATTGAATTTCACATCTTAAATTTGCATTACCTTAGTTTCTAAAATTCACTACTTTTTGGTCCCTAAATAAAATTGAACAAGAATATTCATGGTAGTTAATCTAGCTTAAAAATCCAATCCAGAGGACGACACTCGATTACAAAATCACTTTATTATTACTTGACCCGTGCGCTTGCGGTAGGAAAATTCCACATCAAGTTTTTGGCGCCGTTGCCAGGCTAGTATAGGAATAAGGCTGGGTACCTTAATCCTAGGAAAATTATGTGTCGCGACCCACTTTGTTTGAGTACAAACGACGTGTTCCTGGATCGTTCATGTATAGACATGCGAGTGGGAGCGTCCTATGCAAATGAGTTTGCATAAGACCAAGACCGAGAAAAGTCAATCTTGCTTTATAACGCCGTTTACTGACAAGACTGACTATTTCAATGCGATGACCTAGGTAACTAGATCTTATTCCTGAGCTAACTATGAACTCCTGTTTATTCGAGCTTATCCTTAGATCTACATGGGTGAGAGTGGTTCAACATCGCCGACTCAATAAACCCCCCATTTCAGGGATAAGAACGGGTAGATAGCTGGGGACATAGTCTTGCAAAACAGAATTCACTCCTACCCAATTTGGGGATAGTAGAGAAGTTGTTCCCTTAAGTGCTGACTCCGAAACGTGAACAAAGGGATCCTGCCCTCTCATTGGCCCGAGAGGTTTTAGGTTTAGTGGTGGGACCACAAACCGATTGTTCATTAGGGACTCAGCTAGAGACTTAAGGAACAAGATGTAACTTCAGGGGTAAAACAGACATTTGACCTGGCTCTAGTTACGAACAACCTGTGAAGGGTCGACTTACTAATCATGGTTATATCGGGTGGACAGAAATATATCTACAGTGAGGGGAGTTCAACTATCGGGCTATAGTGGAGTGTCTCGGTAGTTAACGAATTTTGATTAATGATAACTCTCCAAAAGGAGTTATTTAGGCCTTATTTCTATCATGATTTGTGTGTCTTTTGTGCTTAATAGGGTTGCTTTTAGAGAGATATTATATGTTTTAACCCATTTGGAAGAATGGAAGCTTTGGAGATTATTTTGTGCAGAATATGTTGCTGGGCGACCTGAGGGAGCAAACTCTGTGTTGGAGCAAAGCTGGGAGTGAAAACTGCCACGTCACAGCTCGTTAGCCAATTTACCAAACTGAATTCTGTTAAGCTAATCTCGGGATAAAGGAGCAAGGAGAGCCATCCACATGTCTAGGTCAACCTAATTCAAGCTTTCCTCAACTCTATAAAAGGAGATAGCCGCCCAAGTCAAAAGTATTCCACTTTTGGGGACGAGTTCACTCTCATTTCTACTTTTGGGAGCTGAATAGAAGAGGGAGATTGGAGACCATCAAGAAAACCATTATTCACAAGCTGATCGAGGAGATTAATATTTTCTTTTATTATCTTGTGATTATGGATGTGCTTGCTCAGATTGTAACGTGTGTTTCCATGCATCTTATGAACTAAGTAGCTTAGGCGTTGGTTAGGAACATGTAGTTGCCGTGCTTAATTTCTAGTAATAAATATTGATTCTATGCATCTTGATTAATTGTTGTGTTCATTTCTATTTTAGGCCCGCTTGGCCAGCCGGTATGAATACCTCTCTCTAGTTTCAGGGATGATTTAGAGAGTGTGTGGCGATTAATCACACTACGATCATTGTGTATTGGTGAACGCCAGTGACTGAGCTAGGGATAGCCAGTTGCCTAGTGCTTGATCGGTCGTACTTCATTGGGGTTGAAACACATTCCAAAAAATCCGGAGTTCCGGGAGGAATCCGCTAATAATACTGCGAGAGTTTGCATGATCAATAATATTGCTAGATCATCTTTTAAAACAATTACTAAAGCCTGACCAGCGCCTGTTTCTAATCTGTCTGTCTATCCGTTTACTTTCTGTTCTGTTGTTTCTTTTGCTTCAGCATTATTCTTATAAAAACCAATCATTTTTACCATCTTTGAAACCATTAAAGAATTATACAAAATAGATAAAGTGGAAGCTACTTCAGGCCTTGGATTGATAATACTTATTACTTGCTGCGGACTGTGTATACTTGCACAGAGTTCTAGAGCATTTTTATATCGCATTTTTACTCACTCTAGGAACCCAACAAGTTTTTGGCGTCGTTGCCGGGGAACGTGAATAAGTTTTTATCTGATCTGTTTTGTATGTGTTTTAGTGGTTTGGTGCTAGAACTTTTTGATTGTTTCTTTTGTTTTTGCAGGCGTGAGTTTGGTGCATGAACGATCCGCCTGGGGTGAGGTTCGAGCTTGATCCAGAAATCGAGAGGACATTCAGGATAAGAAGGAGAGAGCAGCGTAGACAGCAAAATCAAATGGCTGACGTGCCGCGTCTCCCGCAGGGTCCAGAAGATCCAGCTGATCCCCAGCAGAATCGTGTGCTGCAGCAAAACCAGCCGCTGGAGCAAAATAGACAGCAAAATAATCAGGCTGAGAATTCTATCTTGGTAGCGAACGATAGGGCCAGAGCCATTCGAGCGTATGCTTTTCCAATGTTTGATGAGTTAAATCCAGGGATTGCACGTCCTCACATTGAGGTAGCAAATTTTGAAATGAAACCGGTAATGTTTCAGATGTTGCAAACCGTGGGTCAGTTCCATGGTTTGTCATCTGAAGACCCTCATTTACATCTTAAGTCTTTTCTAGGAGTTAGTGATTCTTTTGTAATTGAAGGAGTGACTAGAGATGCTCTTAGATTAACTTTGTTCCCGTATTCTCTTAGGGATGGAGCGAAGGCGTGGTTAAATTCTTTTGCTCCAGGATCAATTAGGACATGGAATGAGTTAGCAGAAAAATTTTTGAGTAAATATTTCCCACCTAATAGAAATGCTAAATTAAGGAGTGAAATAGTAGGGTTTAGGCAACTTGAAGATGAGACTTTTAGTGAGGCTTGGGAGAGGTTTAAGGAGCTTTTGCGAAAGTGTCCCCACCGTGGCTTTCCACATTGTATCCAAATGGAAACATTTTACAATGGATTAAACGCGGTAACTCAAGGTATTGTTGAAGCCTATGAAATTTTAGAAAGAATATCAACTAATAGTTGTCAGTGGTCAGATGTTAGAGACACAAATAAAAAGGTTAAGAGTGTATTAGAAGTTGATGGTGTGTCCACCATTAGGGCTGATCTTGCAATGATTGCTAACGCTCTTAAGAATGTGACAGTGATTAGTCATCAGCAGCCACCAGCTGTGGAGCCTGCTGCATTGGTGAATCAAGTTGCAGCGGAGGCATGTGTCTATTGTGGTGAAGATCACAACTACGAGTTTTGCCCCAGCAATCCAGCTTCTGTGTTTTTTGTAGGTAATCAGAGGAACAACCCTTATTCTAACTTTTATAATCCAGGTTGGCGCAACCACCCCAACTTCTCATGGGGAGGACAAGGAAGCAATGCGCAAGCACAACAAAAGGTGAACCAGTCAGGATTTGCTAAAGCACAGGTATTGCCCCAGCAAAATGCAGAGAGTTTTCTTGAGACGATGATGAAAGAATATATGGCTCGCACAGATGCCGCTATTCAAAGTAATCAAGCTTCAATGAGAGCCCTGGAATTGCAAATGGGCCAGCTAGCTAATGAGCTGAAGGCAAGGCCTCAAGGGAAGCTACCTTCAGATACTAAACACCCTAAAGGGAAGGTAAGGAGCAGGTAAAGGCAGTGACTCTTAGGAGTGGTAAGCCACTGGAAGAAAGAGTAGAGCCTAGTAAAACCCAAGCTGTAGAAAAAAAATGGTGATAAAAATGTTGTTGTTGAGAAAGAGTTGGAGACTGATCAGGGTGCTGGAGGCAGCAATAAAGATGCTGGAGCATCTGGTCCTATTCCAGATGTGGAATCACCTTATGTGCCGCCCCCACCTTATGTACCACCTCTACCTTTTTCACAAAGGCAAAGGCCTAAGAATCAGGATGGTCAATTTAAAAAGTTTTTAGAGATTCTTAAGCAATTGCATATAAATATCCCCTTAGTAGAAGCTATAGAGCAAATGCCTAATTATGCTAAATTTCTTAAGGATATTTTAACTAAAAAGAAGAGGTTAGGTGAGTTTGAAACTGTATCTCTTACTGAGGAATGTAGTGCTATTCTTAAGAATGGGCTACCACCCAAGGCTAAGGATCCAGGATCATTTACTATACCTGTGTCTATAGGTGGAAAAGAGTTAGGTAGAGCACTCTGTGATTTAGGTGCAAGCATTAACCTTATGCCTCTTTCGGTCTATCGGAAGCTAGGTATTGGTGAAGCTAGACCTACCACAGTCACACTCCAACTAGCTGATAGGTCTATCACATATCCAGAGGGTAAAATTGAGGATGTCTTGGTGAAAGTGGATAAATTCATATTTCATGTTGATTTCATTATTTTAGACTATGAGGCTGACAAAGATGTCCCAATTATTCTAGGACGTCCATTTTTGGCTACTGGTAGGGCGTTAATAGATGTTCAAAAAGGGGAATTAACAATGAGAGTCTGTAATGAGGAAGTAAAATTTAATGTGTTTTAAGGCCATGAAGTATCCAGACGAGATGGAAGATTGCTCTTTCATTAGGATTCTGGAGAACACAATTATTGAGACAGCAATTCAGGATTCGGCAAATAAGCATTTGGAAAATCATGGAGAGGTTAGTATTGAAGATTTAGAGGTTTGTCCTTTGGAAAGAAAAAATGAAAAAGAATTGTTTAGGTGTGAGAATGTTTTTGAGTCTTTAGATTTAGATCAAAGAAAGGCTCCCCCGATTAAGCCATCCCTGATTGAGGCACCTACTTTAGATTTGAAGCCCTTGCCGGATCATCTAAAGTATGAGTATCTTGGGGAAGGTGAGACGTTGCCCATTATTGTTGCATCAGATTTAATGCCAGAGCATGAAGGGGCCTTAATAAAATTGCTGCAGCAATACCGCAAGGCTATTGGTTGGACATTGGCTGACATTCAGGGGATTAGCCCATCTTTTTGTATGCACAAAATCACTCTAGAGGAGGGATCCTTTAGGAGTATTGAGCAACAAAGAAGGCTTAACCCTGCAATGAAAGAAGTGGTTAAAAAGGAGGTGATTAAATGGTTGGATGATGGCATCATTTATCCAATTGCAGACAGCAATTGGGTAAGCCCTGTCCAATGTGTTCCTAAGAAAGGAGGTGTCACTGTGGTGAGCAATAAAGACAATGAATTGATCCCAACTAGGACTGTAACCGGCTGGAGGGTTTGCATGGATTACAGGAGGCTTAATAAAGCCACCCGTAAGGACCACTTCCCTCTGCCATTTATTGACCAGATGTTGGATAGGTGTTGGGTTTTATGCCCTAAAACTCGTAGATAATGAATGTAAACAAATTTTATACTTGTATTTAATAAAGTGTTATTTAGTTTCTGCAATAAAATGTTATTGTTAAATATTGCACTATTTGACCCAAATCCAATAAACTAAGATCCAAGGTTGTTTATGTAACTTGAACTAGTATGTGGGGACATACGGGGATCGATGTTCAAGTAACAACCTAAAAGGTCTATAGTATAGGGATAAGGCTGGGTACCTTATCCTGGTGACACTATGGATACGGCCCGCTTTGTATTATGATACAAACGCTATGATCCAATGCGTTCATGTAGTTGACATGCGAGTGGGGGTATCCTATGCAATGAGTTTGCATAAGGCCGGACCGCGAAATAGTTAACCACTAACTGTAACACCGTTAGTTGGCTTGGTTTCTATTTCACTAGGATGACCTAGACAACTCAGTCTCAATCCTGAGTGGATTATGGACTCCTGTTCACGAGGAGTTGTTCTTTGATTTGTATGGGTGAGAGTGGCCAGCACGCCGACTCAATAAGCCTACCATTTTGGGGACAATACCAAGTGGGGAGCTGGGAACATAATCACACAAGATGGAATTCACTCCTTCCCGACTCTAGGGTAAGTAGAGGTGTGTTCCCTTAAGTGGTGTCTCCGGGACTTGAACAATGGGCCCAACCCTCTCTATGGCACGAGAGGGACTTCTGTTTGTTGGTTGGACCTCAAACAGGTTGTTCATTAGAGGAGCACTAGGGACTTAAGGACAAAGATGTAAACCAGGGGTAAAACGGTAATTTGACCCAGCTGGGATACGAACACACGTGAAGGATTGACTTGTAGTATTGGTCGATATCCGTGGACACAGAAATATTCTGCAGTGAGAAGAGTGCAGCTGAGGGTCTTTAGTGGAATGACCCACAGTTAACGAATGGAGACTAACTTGGTTAATGAGTTTAAGCCGATTAGTCTCGTATCGTTGGAGCTTCTGATCTGTAGGTCCATTAGGTCCCACTGGTAGCTCGTAAAAAGACTTGAAGCAAACAAATATAAATTGTAAATTGAAAGTGTTCAATTTATTTGGGGAATCGTATAATGTATATTGATGCATTATAATATAAAGTTTATGAAACTTTATAATATAATTTTTGAATTAATTTCAAAAATTAATTCTTGAGAGAAAATATTTCAAAGAGTTCAAATAAATTTAATATGAATTGGAGTCATATTAATTTTAATAAAATCCCTAAGATTAAATATATGATATTTAATTGGGTAATTAATTAATCATGGAATTAATTAATTATTTATTACAATTATAGACCTTTTCCTATTAGGAAAGAAAATATTTGAAATAGTTCAAATAAATTTAATATGAATTGGATTCATATTAATTTTAATTTTAATAAAATCCCTAAGATTAAATATGTGATATTTAATTGGGTAATTAATTAATTATGGAATTAATTAATTATTAAAATTAGATATTGTTCAGATAATAGATTTGAATTTATTCCTAGTAGGAAAAGGTCTTGGCCTTTACCTATATATAGGACCCCTGGGGTGGGGTGAAAGGCATCCCATGGTCTCTCATTCTCTCAGAGATTTCTCCCAAAAGACTCCCACAAGTCTCCTGCTTCAAGAAGTCTTAGAGATATACCGGTGTAGCCGATTGGTGGTGTTCGCACAAGAGGGTTGCTGCGTTTTCATTCTTATTGGCAAGAAAAGGCGAATTGATTAAGGTTTTCTACAAAAGTAAGTTTTCTATGAAATCCTTGATCACTAGGATCAATCTAGTTGATCTTTTTAGCATGTTTATAGCCTATGTACAGCTCATTAAATATAGATTTATTGCTGTAATATTTTGCAAATTGTATTGGTATTTCAATTAGAATCTAAGACTCTGAGTAGGTTCGGTAATACTTTCCGCTGCGTGGGGCTTTTATCCCTTCAATTGGTATCAGAGCCAACTCAGTTGTTCTTGATTTTAAATTGAAATTTGCAATTTGTTTTTGGTGGGATTTATGCATTATGAATGTTATGGTTTGCGTATAAATGGTTTCGATTAATTTGGCCATAGATTTACGTTTTCTTGAATGGTTCAATGTAAAGGCCCCTGCGTTTTTGGGCATATTTTGTAAATCTATTATCCTCTGTAAGTCCGGGTCTAGACTAGGGTGTTTCATGATGAAGATCGTTGAAAATCACGTCCAAAATTGAAGCCAAACACGAAGAACAGTTGCTGGAAGTTGCTGGAACAGTTGCTGGAATATATATATATATATAAAACCAATAAATGATGCAAAAGCATGCAGTTGCTGTGTTGGTTTCAGTAGCCTTCTATGAAACCAGAGGTTTGAGGTTCGAGCCTAGCCTTGTGCAATTTGGCCGAATTATTTTTATTTTTCCGCGGTTCTTCAGTTTTTGACCGGTTCGTGATATGTTTGACCAGTTCTTGACTGGTTCAAGGAGATTTGACCCGGTTTATGCATTATTTGCACGGTTCAAGCATGTTTTGGCATTTTGGGGTCCGGTTCGAAGCAGTTCGGGTCGGTTCGTGCGGTCTAATCCGGTTCTGAAGCTGCAGAAGGATGTTTTTAGGATAAAATAGCTTAAATTATTGTAATTTATGTGCTTTATTTTATCCTAGGGGCCAATTAATCGGTTTATACGCTATTTAAATGCTTTATGGATGTCATTTAGATTTAAAATCCCACCTTAGGTTATAAAGCATGCTCATGCATTTTATATTATAATTAGTTATAATGTATGGATTGAAATGCATGGTTTATTTTCATGAGTTTTTAATATATAGTTGAGTTATATTAATATCATGAAAAAGGATAAGCATGATGCATACAATTACCTAGTTAAATATAAATAGTTATATTTAATAAAATTGTTTGCAGCATGCTACTTTGATTTAACCATTTTTGGCAATATTTTAATTGTTAATTAATTAATAATGGAAATCAAAGTTGCATTGGGCATGAAACATCCATAGTTTAATATAATTGTTATATTAATTTCATGCAATGCAAGGCAATATATATATAGTTTTATTATATAACTTGAATATGATTGTTAATTATTTTAAAACTATAGTATGCATGATTATAGGGCTAATCATTAAAATTTTGAATAGTTTAAAAATTGATGATTAGAAACCGTCAACCTATAATAAAGTTTGCATGCAAACATAGGATCATAGGTAAATGAATTAATTTTAAAATGTTTAAAATTAAGTAGACCTAAGATCTCGTTAATTCTAATAGGATTAGAATTAAGTCTTGCTTAGTTTTTTTTAAATGGTTTTTACCTACTAAGTAGGACAAACATTACTATGATTATAAGGGAACTCTACCGGTAAAGTTCTGTCTAAGGTTGGGGGTACTTAAGTTGACGGTTTACGGAACACCTCCTACCTGGGAACTGACCCGGAATACCGGAGTTGAACTAATCATGGTTAAATGTTAGCATGCAATGTCACTAGGTTTATTAAAAGAGTTTAATACACCTAGATCTTTAGAGTAAAGACTTTACATTACTATGGTTAAAAGGGAACTCTCCCGGTTACGTTCTGTCTAAGGCTGGAGGTATTTAAGCTGACGGTTTACGGAACACCTGCTACCTGGGAACAAACCCGGAACCTGAGTTGAAATGACCATAGTCATGTTAGCATACGGTGTTGCTAGGTTTGTTAAAAGAGTTTAATTCACCTAGAACATTACAATTCTCATTATAATAGTTATAATAGGATTAGACTTAGATAAATTGAATTAGCCGGATTTATCTAGGTTAATAAACCCTAAAATATACGGTAGGTCACTTTAGTGGGAGGTAAAATCAAAACTTGATTTAAATCGAGTTTTTGCTCCTACGTCCCTATATTCGCAACGTGAGATCCATGCTCGGCTTCGTGTCGTTTTAGCGCGACCTCCCTTCGGAAAGTGTTTGCATGAGTCAATAACAAGGTGAATGGGGAAAGTGCCCATAGTAAGTGGGAGCGGGACACGTGTCAACGTATCCCTCGGTCTCCACCCATAGGTCACACCGTGAGAGTCTTATGATCCGCCTGCGTGTTGTCCTGGAGCAACCATCCCTTCGGAGGGTCTGATCATAAGATTCGTAACACCGTGAACTCCTGGAAAGGATAGGGTCACTTAGGCTAATTACCAACAGTTGTCTTTCCCTTCGGTAGCCTGTTGGTGCGTGCCTCTGGGATCTGAAAGTGGGAGGGTTACACTTACGAGGATGAGTTAAGTGTTGTTAACAAATCCTTGACCAAATAACGGTGGCTAATGCCTATAGGAATATGAGTTATTCCGGAATTAGAATTAGCTGAGAAGTGTCTCATTTCAAAGGAGGAGTAGTTGATCACCCTTCGGTGGCTGTTGCTCTAAACCTCTGAAACATCGTTGCAAAACTAAATCAATAGTCTTAGGGTTCTATGATTGTTTGTTTTTGCTAAACCGATTGGATTGCGTGCAATTGTTTGTATTGCTCTTGTAATGGGTTAGTGCGATTAATAATCATGTAATTTGTTATTTCAATTCAATGATTAAATATGTGCATAGTCTTACGCCTATAACGGTGATTATACAACAAACTTAAACGATTAATTTGTGGCGAATTTTTTAAGATTAGTCTTAACAGAGAAATGTTCTCATGCCCCAAATGTTTAATTCATTAAGAAGTGTTATTAATGAATGCGACATTGAGCCTTGCTAAGCCAAAGAAGACTTGTCCAAAGACAGTAAATTCAATTTACTAGTCTTGGAAGCGTAATTTGTGAAGAATGGTGATTCTACCCGAATACTTGATTCATAGTCACAAATCACGTTTGTTCTTCTTATTGAAAGGAATGAATCCCTGGCAACGACTTGATGCTATTTAGATAACTCTCAAAGTTTTGAACTACAGAGGTTATCTTGGCTGTAGCAATGGGAACGTTTAAGTTATTTTTCCCAGTGAGAGCAAATACATATTATTAGATAATGTGTATATAATTCCTAAGATCAAAAGAAATTTGATTTCTGTATCTTATTGGCTGGAAGAACAATGTTACTCTTTACTTTTCCCTGCTAACGCAGTTCATTTCAAGAAAGGGAGTTAACTTTTGTTCAGCTGAATTGAAAAATAACATAAATGTTTTTAAGACTAATCAAGAGTAAGGCAGTCATAAACACTACGTTGTCTGAGGCTGCTACTATTCAAAGAAATGAAAGGCAAAAGATTTCTCCTAAAGGAAATACCTTCCTTTGGTTCTTAAGGTGTTAGGCTAGTTTTGATCTCAATATGATTGGGAACTTAGTCTAGAGTATACTTCTAAGTTAGTTAGAAGAACACTCTCTAATACCGATTAAGTCATGCCTTATGGGCAATATGACTGATAGATCTTTTACTGGAAAAGAGCAAAAAGAGCCAAAGAGCCCTTAGAGCTTGTACATTTGGATCCTTGTGGTCTAATATGTTAAAGCAGTGGGAGGGTATGAATAATTCATCTATATTATAGATAATTATTCAAGGTATGTGTATCTCAACCTAATGCAACTTAAGTCTAAAGCTCTTGAGAAATTCAAAGTGGTTTGAGACTGAAGTTGGAAACTTGTTAGGTGAGATGATAAAAACACTTCGATCTGATCGAGGTGTAGAGTAGATGAGACTTGAGATTCCAAGACTATTTGATAGAACATGGAATTACATCTCAACTACCCCTGAAGCACCTTAAGGAAACGGTGTATCAGATAGGAGAAATAGAACTCTATTGGATACGGTTCGATTCATTATGAGCTTTGCTCATTTGCCTGATTCGTTTTGGGGTCATGCAGTGTTGACTGTAGCAGATATTTCGAACAACGTTCTATCAAAAGTGTTTCTGAAACATCTTTTGGATTGTGGATAAGACGTAAAAGTAGTTTACGTTATTTTGGGGAGTTCAACACACGTGCTTGTAACTAACCCAAAAAGAAATTGGAACACTGTTCAACAGTATACCTATTCGTAGGCTACCCCATGAAAACGAAATATGTGGATACTTCTTCAATCCGCAAGAAAATAAAGAATTTTTACGGACAAATTCTACATTCTCAGAAGAATACCGCATAAGAAAAAATAAGCCACAAAGTAAGGTCGTTTTACGTAAATTAACTGATGAAGCTACAGAAATATCAACAAGAGTTGTTGATGATGCTGGACCTTTAACAAGAGTTGTTGATAAGGCCAATACAACTGGTTAGTTACATCTATCTCAAGAGTTGAGAGTGCCTCAATGAAGTGGGAGGATTGTTCTACAATCTGACCGTTCCATGGGCTTAATTGAAGCCCAGATCATCATACTTGATGATGGCTTTAAGGATTCATTGTCTTAGAGCAGGACAATGTTTGATGTTAACAAGAACCAATTGGATTAAAGCAATGGACCATTAACAAGAGTTGTTGACGGGGTCAACACAACTGGTTAGTTACATCTATCTCAAAAGTTGAGAGTGCCTCAATATAGTGGGAGGATTGTTCTACAATCTGACCGTTACATGGGCTTAATGGAAGCCCAGATCGTCATACCTGATGATGATTTAGAGAATTCATTGTCTTAGAGCAAGGCGATGAATGATGTTAATAAGAACCAATTGGATTAAAGTGATGGACCCGGAATTGAAATATGTGATTTCAATTCCATCTAGAATCTTGTAGATCTATCTAATGGGGTAACACTTATGGATTACAAATGAATCTACAAGAAGAAACGAGACATAATCTTATGGTTAGACTTATGGCAAAAGGGTTATACCCAGAGACAGGGGACTGTAAGAAATTCTTATCTCATGTCGTCATGCTGAAGTCTGTTAGAACTCTTGTCCATTTAGAATGGATGTCAAGACTACCCTTTTGAATGGTAATCTTGAGAAGAGTATCTAAATGTCTCAAGCAGAATGGTTCATTTAGCAAGATCAGAAGCAAAAGGGGTTTGCAAGCTTAAGTGATCCATTCATGGATTGACCTAAGCAATTCGATCTTGGAATATAAGATTTGATACTGTGATCAAATTTTTGGCTTTGATCAAGAACATTGATGAATCTTGTCTTTACAAGAAGATCGTCAATAGTTCAGTAGCTTTATTAGTGTTGTATGTGATTGATATCCTAATCATTGGGAATGATATAGGTTATCTTACTGACTAGTAAAATAAGCAAGCAACTCATTTCCAAATGAAAATTTGGGAGAAGCTAAAGTTTGTTCTTCGGATCCAAATCATTAGGAGCTGTAAGAACAAAAAGCTAGCCTTGTCTCAAGTGTCTTATATCTACGAGATGTTAGTTAGATATAAGATGCAGAATTCCAAGAAGGGTTCACTACCTTTCAGGCGTGGAATTCATTTTGTCTAAGAAACTGTTTCCTGAGACACCTCAAGAAGTTGAGGACATGAGACGAATGCCCTATGCAATAGGGATTGTCAGTAAGTACCAATCTAATCCAAGATTTGATCACTAGAAAACCGTTAAGAATATCCTCAAGTATCTGAGGAGAAAGAGGAACTATATGCTCGTGTATGGGACTAAGGATTTGATCCTTATACGATACACTGACATGGATTTTAAGACTGATAAGGATATCTGTCTGACGTAAAAGAATGGCTAGCGGCCCAATTTCCAAATGAAAGATTTATGAGAGGCCGAATATGTTCTTAGAATCCAAATAATTCGGGATCGGAAGAACAAAACACTAGCCTTGTCTCAAGCAACGTATATTGACAAAATGTTGTCCCGATATTCGATGCAGAACTCCAAGAAGGGCTTATTGTCTTTCAAGCATGGGGTTCACTTGTCTAAGGAATAGTGTCCTAAAGACACCTCATGAGATTGAGGATATGAGACAGGTTCCCTACGCCTCCGCTGTGGACAGCTTAATGTATGCAATGCTCTGCACGAGGCATGACATCTGTTATGCTGTAGGGATAGTCAGCAGATATCAATCAGTATCCATGGTCAAACTTTACAAAGGAGCTATAGTGTGGCATACTTACAGTCTTTACCATATAGGCCGAAAATATAGCTGCTTGTGAAGCAGCGATAGAGACTGTAAGGCTTAGAAAGTTCTTGACTGATTTGGAATAAGTTCCAAATGTGAACTTGCCTATCAGACTTTATAGTGATACAGTGGTGTTGTGGCAAATTCATAAGAACTTTGCAGCCCAAGACAAGCAAGCACATTGAATTAAATTGAAATATTCACGAAGGCTCTCTCGGCTAAAGGGTATGAGGGTCATCTAGAAGGTCTAGGTCTACGAGTTATGTACAAAGATGAAATCTAGGGCAAGTGGGAGAAATGTAATGGGTATAGTGATACCATTATGTAATGGGTATGGTGATGCCCTAGTTTATTGTATTTGTACATTGTATATGTTTTATACATGTATTTATACACCCACTGCTGAATAGATTGTTGTACATCCCACTAAACTAGAGTTTTAGTTCAAGTGGGAGTTTGTTGGGTTTTATGCCCTAAAACTCGTAGATAATGAATGTAAACAAATTTTATACTTGTATTTAATAAAGTGTTATTTAGTTTCTGCAATAAAATGTTATTGTTAAATATTGCACTATTTGACCCAAATCCAATAAACTAAGATCCAAGGTTGTTTATGTAACTTGAACTAGTATGTGGGGACATACGGGGATCGATGTTCAAGTAACAACCTAAAAGGTCTATAGTATAGGGATAAGGCTGGGTACCTTATCCTGGTGACACTATGGATACGGCCCGCTTTGTATTATGATACAAACGCTATGATCTAACGCGTTCATGTAGTTGACATGCGAGTGGGGGTATCCTATGCAATGAGTTTGCATAAGGCCGGACCGCGAAATAGTTAACCACTAACTGTAACACTGTTAGTTGGCTTGGTTTCTATTTCACTAGGATGACCTAGACAACTCAGTCTCAATCCTGAGTGGATTATGGACTCCTGTTCACGAGGAGTTGTTCTTTGATTTGTATGGGTGAGAGTGGCCAGCACGCCGACTCAATAAGCCTACCATTTTGGGGACAATACCAAGTGGGGAGCTGGGAACATAATCACACAAGATGGAATTCACTCCTTCCCGACTCTAGGGTAAGTAGAGGTGTGTTCCCTTAAGTGGTGTCTCCGGGACTTGAACAATGGGCCCAACCCTCTCTATGGCACGAGAGGGACTTCTGTTTGTTGGTTGGACCTCAAACAGGTTGTTCATTAGAGGAGCACTAGGGACTTAAGGACAAAGATGTAAACCAGGGGTAAAACGGTAATTTGACCCAGCTGGGATACGAACACACGTGAAGGATTGACTTGTAGTATTGGTCGATATCCGTGGACACAGAAATATTCTGCAGTGAGAAGAGTGCAGCTGAGGGTCTTTAGTGGAATGACCCACAGTTAACGAATGGAGACTAACTTGGTTAATGAGTTTAAGCCGATTAGTCTCGTATCGTTGGAGCTTCTGATCTGTAGGTCCATTAGGTCCCACTGGTAGCTCGTAAAAAGACTTGAAGCAAACAAATATAAATTGTAAATTGAAAGTGTTCAATTTATTTGGGGAATCGTATAATGTATATTGATGCATTATAATATAAAGTTTAAGAAACTTTATAATATAATTTTTGAATTAATTTCAAAAATTAATTCTTGAGAGAAAATATTTCAAAGAGTTCAAATAAATTTAATATGAATTGGAGTCATATTAATTTTAATAAAATCCCTAAGATTAAATATATGATATTTAATTGGGTAATTAATTAATCATGGAATTAATTAATTATTTATTACAATTATAGACCTTTTCCTATTAGGAAAGAAAATATTTGAAATAGTTCAAATAAATTTAATATGAATTGAATTCATATTAATTTTAATTTTAATAAAATCCCTAAGATTAAATATGTGATATTTAATTGGGTAATTAATTAATTATGGAATTAATTAATTATTAAAATTAGATATTGTTCAGATAATAGATTTGAATTTATTCCTAGTAGGAAAAGGTCTTGGCCTTTACCTATATATAGGACCCCTGGGGTGGGGTGAAAGGCATCCCATGGTCTCTCATTCTCTCAGAGATTTCTCCCAAAAGACTCCCACAAGTCTCCTGCTTCAAGAAGTCTTAGAGATATACCGGTGTAGCCGATTGGTGGTGTTCGCACAAGAGGGTTGCTGCGTTTTCATTCTTATTGGCAAGAAAAGGCGAATTGATTAAGGTTTTCTACAAAAGTAAGTTTTCTATGAAATCCTTGATCACTAGGATCAATCTAGTTGATCTTTTTAGCATGTTTATAGCCTATGTACAGCTCATTAAATATAGATTTATTGCTGTAATATTTTGCAAATTGTATTGGTATTTCAATTAGAATCTAAGACTCTGAGTAGGTTTGGTAATACTTTCCGCTGCGTGGGGCTTTTATCCCTTCAACCGGCTGGAGGGTTTGCATGGATTACAGGAGGCTTAATAAAGCCACCCGTAAGGACCACTTCCCTCTGCCATTTATTGACCAGATGTTGGATAGGTTGGCTGGTCAGTCCTACTACTGCTTCTTGGATGGTTATTCTGGGTATAACCATATTATTATTGCTCCTGAGGATCAGGAAAAAACCACTTTCACCTGCCCTTACGGGACGTTTGCTTTTAGGTGAATGCCTTTTGGCCTTTGCAATGCTCCAGCAACATTTCAGCGGTGTATGTTGGCAATTTTTTTCTGATATGATTGAGTCCACTGTTGAGGTGTTTATGGACGATTTTTCAGTTTTTGGAGGGTCTTTTCAGAGTTGTTTAGATAATTTAGGTAAGGTATTAAAAAGATGTGAGGATACCCATCTAGTTCTTAATTGGGAGAAATGTCACTTCATGGTGAAGGAGGGCATTGTGTTAGGACATAGGATTTCTAAGAATGGTCTAGAAGTTGATAGAGCAAAAGTTGAGGTCATTGAGAGACTTGAACCACCGAATTCGGTGAAGGGAATTCAGAGTTTTTTAGGTCATGCTGGATTTTATAGAAGGTTCATAAATGATTTCTCAAAAATCAGTAAACCTCTTTGTAACTTATTGTGCACTGATCATGTTTTTTACTTTAATGCAGATTGTAGGAAGGCTTTTGAAGCATTGAAGGCTGCTTTAATCTCAGCACCCATTCTTTGTGCAGCTAATTGGAATTTACCATTTGAGGTAATGTGTGATGCGAGTGATGCTGCAGTAGGTGCAATGCTGGGGCAAAAGCAGGGCAAATTTATTCATCCTATATATTATGCAAGCAGGGTTTTAAATGGGGCACAAGTCAACTATACAACTACTGAAAAGGAGTTGTTAGCTGTTGTGTTTGCCTTTGAGAAATTCCGCCCATATTTGGTTGGATCCAAAGTCACGGTTTTCACAGATCATGCAACAATAAGGTATTTGATGTCTAAAAAAGATGCTAAGCCTAGACTAATTAGTTGGGTTTTATTATTGCAGGAGTTCGACTTGGAGATAAAGGATAAGAAGGGATCAGAGAATGTCATTGCAGATCACTTGTCTCGTCTTGATCCATCATCATCTTTGCCGGAGCAATCTGCCATTTCAGATTCTTTTCCAGATGAACAGCTTTTTGCTGTTAAGGTAAAGGTAGTCAAGGAGATCCCTTGGTATGCTGATATTGCCAACTTTTTGGTCAAGGGAGTCACTCCCATTGATATGGATTGGAGGCAGAAGAAAAAGTTTAAGCATGATGCAAAGTTTTTCTATTGGGATGAGCCATTTATGTATAAGCAATGCTCTGATGGTATTATTCGTAGGTGTGTTTCAGGTGATGAAGCAAAGGACATCCTGGAGCAATGTCACTCTTCGCCGTATGGAGGCCATTTCAGCGGTCAGAGGACAGCTATGAGGATTTTGCATTGCGGATTCTTTTGGCCTACCTTGTTTAAGGATGCCCATTGGTTCTACAAGCAATGTGATGCTTGCCAAAGGAGAGGAAACTTGGGGCCCAGAGATGAAATGCCTCTTACTTACATCTTGGAAGTGGAGTTATTCGATGTGTGGGGTATTGATTTTATGGGGCTGTTTCCCCCTTCTAATGGTAATATTTTTATCTTATTGGCAGTGGATTACGTGTCTAAGTGGGTGGAGGCCATTGCATGCCATCAGAGTGATGCCAAGACGGTTTCAAGGTTTCTCCAATCGCACATCTTTGCGCGGTTTGGGACACCTAGAGCTTTAGTAAGTGATGAGGGTACACATTTTGTTAATAATATCTTAACTAAGCTTTTAGCTAAGTATGGAATCAAGCATAGGATAGCTACCCCCTATCACCCACAGGCTAATGGTCAAGCTGAAATAAGTAATAGGGAAATTAAATCAATTCTAGAAAAAGTAGTCCATCCATCTAGGAAGGATTGGTCTT
The DNA here is from genome assembly GCA_017139565.1 of Luffa aegyptiaca. Classification (NCBI taxonomy): domain Eukaryota; kingdom Viridiplantae; phylum Streptophyta; class Magnoliopsida; order Cucurbitales; family Cucurbitaceae; genus Luffa; species Luffa aegyptiaca. The sequence continues at coordinate 40,969,995 of CM029402.1, read as the reverse complement.
TTAGGTTGGATGAGGCTCATTGGGCTTATAGGACAACCTATAAGACTCCTCTAGGTATGCCTCCCTATCGGTTAGTATATGGGAAAGCTTGTCATTTACCATTAGAGCTAGAGCATAAAACGTTTTAGGCTTTGAAGAAATTAAACTTTGATCTGAGTCGTGCAGGAGCAATTAGAATGCTGCAGCTTAACGAATTGGAGGAATTTCGCCAATTTTCTTATGAGAATGCGAAAAATGTATAAAGAAAAGACTAAGTTGTGGCATGACAAGAAAATTAAGCCTAAAGAGTTTGTCAAAGGTCAAAAAGTTTTGCTTTATAATTCTAGATTGAAATTGTTTCCTGAGAAACTAAAATCCAAATGGTCAGGTCCGTTTGTGGTGATTGAGGTTTTCCCCCATGGAGCAATTACTTTGCAAGATGAAAAAGATGGAAGAGTATTCAAAGTGAATGGACAGCGTGTCAAGCATTATTGGGGAGAGGAGTTTCAGTCGAAATATTCTTCCCTAGAGCTGGTTGATGATTGAGTGAGCATGATTTTTGCGGGAGCAGTTCGCAGAGTAAAACTTTGAGCTCCCAGAATTTGTTGTGATTTTATTTTCGCTGTTATGATTTGGTTTAATTTTAATTGTAATTGTAGTGGATTTGATTGCTTTAAATTTTGCAAGATTTATCTCTATTTGTGGTTATTTTTTTTAAATTCCGTAGATTTTATTTTCGCTAGATATTTAATTTGATTAGTGTAGATTCGAGTTGGTTTAGTTTTATTTTTTGAATAGATTTAATTAGATTTTAAATTCTGTATTTATTTTCAGTTGTTTGAATTTCTGTTTTAGATTTAATAAAGATTTTCTTGATTTATTCGACTTCAAATAAAAATAAAAGATAAGATTTGATTTGAGCGGTTGAATTTGAATTTCCTGATTTGATTTTGTATCCGAGATTTTTTTGGAAAATAATCTTGTGTTCAGAAGGTTGGTGCGGCAAAGTTATGACTGAAGCAAATATTCCGTCCGAATAGGAAGAGATTTCTTGTGAAATAATTACCTTTACCGTTTGATTTTGAATTTCTGTGGGCAGGTAAATTGCATGGATGCTGCCACGTGTCGCGCAGGGATAATCCAACGGTTTAGCCGTTGACAGCACACAATTATTTACCATGGGCGATTGGAATTCAAGATTTTACCGTTGATGGATTTAACTTTCAGATTTGCATGAGATTTGAACGGTAATTCCATTTAATGAGGGAAAAATCTTTCAGTTATGATTTGATTTGCTGAAGCCCTATTTATTAAAAGCCTTCGGTAAGTTCTTCTCATTTCATCTTCTTGTTCGTCCTTTGCCATTTGTATTCTTTTTCTTTTTCTGTGTGCTGTAAAAATTCCTTTGAGTCTTCAATGGCTAAAACGAGAGCAAGAAAAGAGAGAGATAATGAGGAAGAGGAGGTACCCGTGACCCCCGAAGCACCGAAAGTGAAGGCAAAAAAGAAGAAGACACCAGAAGAAAAAGAAGCTAAAAGAAGAAGAAGACAGCAGAGGGCTGAGGATCAAGAAGTTGTAGAGAAGGTGGTGGAAGATATCGCTACCACAGTGGTTGAAGAGGATCCGAAAGAACAAGAAGAACAAAACCAAGAGCAGACTGAGCCAGGTGTTGCGGATACCGAGGAAGTTCGAGAGGAAAATACAGAGGAAGTTCGAGAGGAAAATACAGAGGAAGTTCGAGAAGAAATTACAGAGGAAGTTCAAGAAAAGCAGGCCGAGGTTGTGCAAGAAGAACAGGTAGAGGTTGCACCTGAGGAAGTTAATGAGCAAGAACGGGAGGCTCGAGTGGAGGTGATCATGCCGGAAGTGCCCAAACGCCGCCGTATAAAGCGAAAAGCGGGCCGTGTTAAGGTAGTCCGAACTGATACCCCATCGCCTCCAACTACTGATTCTGAAAGAGAGAATGCAGAAAGAGAAGAGCGTGAGAAGAAGGAGGTCGAGGATAAAGCAAGAGAGGAAGCAGAGAAAGAGGCTGAAGAAGAAAGATTGCGCAAGCAAAGGGCAGACAGGGGCAAAAGTGTTGCTGCAGCATCAGAGGAACCTGATGAAATAGAAGAGTCACAATTGTCGTATGATCGCTTTGTCAACAATCTTGCCAGAGCAAAATATGCAGAGTTGCTGAAAAGAGACTTCTTGTTTGAAAGGGGATTTAGTGGTGATCTTCCACATTTTCTGAGGACCGGTATTGCAGACCACGGTTGGGAACGGTTTTGTTCAAAGCCTGAATCTGTGAACGCGCAGTTAGTGCGTGAATTCTATGCAAATATCGACAAAGAAGAAGGGTTCCTGGTGATTGTTCGAGGTATTGAGGTTGACTGGAGTCCTGGTGCTATCAACGCACTGTACAACCTTCGAACTTTCCCCCATGCAGCATATAATGAGATGGCTGTAGCGCCATCCAATGAGCAGTTGAGTGACGCTGTGAGGGAAGTTGGTATTGAAGGGGCGCAGTGGCGGCTTTCGAAAACAGAGAAGAGGACGTTCCAGTCAGCCTATTTGAAGAGGGAAGCGAATGCTTGGATGGGATTTATCAAACAAAGGCTGCTTCCAACGACCCATGACTCGACGGTTTCTAGGGAACGAGTGCTTCTGGCTTTCGCTATTTTGAGGTCTCTCAGTATTGATGTGGGAAAAATTATTGCTGATGAAATATCTGGATGTTGGAAGAAGAAAGTGGGGAAGCTGTTTTTCCCGAATACCATTACCATTACCATGCTTTGCAAGCGAGCAGGGGTTCCAGAGAATGAAGGAGATGTGATATTATTTGACAAGGGAATCATTGACACGCCTAACTTGGCGCGGCTTCAGCGTACGCAAGAGGCACGCCAGGGTGGGCTGGTCTACGACATCAACACGATTTTAGAACAACTCGCACTTTCGGCCAGCAGGCAGGAGTTTGCCGAGCGGCAAGCTTTAACCTTCTGGAACTATGTTAGAAATCGTGATGCCAATCTGAAGAAGGCGCTACAGGAGAATTTTTCCAAACCATTTCCAGCCCTTTCAGCATTCCCTGAAGATTTATTGAACCCCTGGATTCCGCCACCGCCTGTCGAGAGAGAAGGAGATGGAGAAGAAGATCCTGGTCAGGAGGATTGAAGAAAGGAAATTTGGGCGAGCAAACTTTTTGATGAATTAATTTTGTTGCTCGAGCATTTCTGACCACATCTTTTTCTATGTTTGCTTGTTTTGTTCTGTTTCTTTTTAATTTTTCTGATGCTAAAAAAGTATATCTGCTCATGTAATTTCTTTTTCTATGCTTTTAATGAAATTTCCAAAGTTATTTCTGTTCCATAAGCATTGAAGTAACTCTAACTTAACTAATTCTCTTTCTGAATTTTTGAAGCTTGGACTGGCTAAGCTTAATTAGATCAAGGTATTCTAATCTCCAGAAACCTTTTGCTTGAGCATTTTCTCTGGCCTGGTCGTTGCTGCGACAAAGAAAATTCTGGAGGTAGTGTTGACTTATGTGATCCACTTTAAGCTTAGGTCTAGTCCCACGCTTAGTTTTAAAATTCAGATAGAAAAATTTAAGTTTGGGGGTTGTCATTTAAACTTTTAATGATTCATTGGGGACAATGAATAATTCAAGTTTGGGGGACTTTTTGCTACTCCAATTGTTTTGCTCAAGCATTCCTCTCCTTCATTAAATAATTTGATAGGTTATTGAGTAACCGGGGACATTTGTGATACCCACAGTTTGTCTTCGCGTCAAAAGGTAACCTAGGAAATGTGAAAAATGATGAAAAATTATTTGCTGAAAAAAGTGATTGTTGAAAATTTTGCTGAGAAAATTCATGGAGCAAAAGTTTTGAAGGATGAATGATAGTCCAGCAGTTTTTCTGTCTCCCAGAACTTAGGTGAGCTTCATCATAAAATGTTGCCATTCTGAGGGGCAAGAGATGGAATAACTAAGGATTTTTTAGCTTTACAAAGAGTATTTAGCCTAATTGGTGATGAGTTTGAGGCAAGGGTATACTGCACCATAAAGTGGGTCGTCCCATGCTTAAGGGCTTATGACTGTAGGGCTGCTTTAAGTCTGAAAAACAAAAATATAAACCCCTTGAAAATGTGTTAATATGTCTGATAATAGAGCTAGGCTGTGGCAAGTTCTTAGAATTGAGTTAAAAGTGGTGATTATTTGTCCATGCCGGAAGAATTATTTTGCTGCAGCAGAGCTTGGTTTTGCAGAATGCTCAGGTAAAGGTTGAAAGTAGTGTTGGAGTATCTGTTTTGATTAAGCTATGCTTTGTCTAACGTTTTGAATTCTTGAAGGGAAGGTTGGTTAGTATTGCTCGGGACGTGCAATAGTTCAAGTTTGGGGGTGTGATAACTCTCCAAAAAGGAGTTATTTAGGCCTTATTTCTATCATGATTTGTGTGTCTTTTGTGCTTAATAGGGTTGCTTTTAAAGAGATATTATATGTTTTAACCCATTTGGAAGAATGGAAGCTTTGGAGATTATTTTGTGCAGAATATGTTGCTGGGCGACCTGAGGGAGCAAACTCTGTGCTGGAGCAAAGCTGGGAGTGAAAACTGCAACGTCACAGCTCGTTAGCCAATTTACCAAACTGAATTCTGTTAAGCTAATCTCGGGATAAAGGAGCAAGGAGAGCCATCCACGTGTCTAGGTCAACCTAATTCAAGCTTTCCTCAACTCTATAAAAGGAGATAGCCGCCCAAGTCAAAAGTATTCCACTTTTGGGGACGAGTTCACTCTCATTTCCACTTTTGGGAGCCGAATAGAAGAGGGAGATTGGAGACCATCAAGAAAACCATTATTCACAAGCTGATCGAGGAGATTAATATTTTCTTTTATTATCTTGTGATTATGGATGTGCTTGCTCATATTGTAACGTGCGTTTCCATACATCTTATGAACTAAGTAGCTTAGGCGTTGGTTAGGAACATGTAGTTGTCGTGCTTAATTTCTAGTAATAAATATTGATTCTATGCATCTTGATTAATTGTTGTGTTCATTTCTATTTTATGCCCGCTTGGCCAGCCGGTATGAATACCTCTCTCTAGTTTCAGGGATGATTTAGAGAGTGTGTGGCGATTAATCACACTACGATCATTGTGTATTGGTGAACGCCAGTGACTGAGCTAGGGATAGCCAGTTGCCTAGTGCTTGATCGGTCGTACTTCATTGGGGTTGAAACACATTCCAAAAAATCCGGAGTTCCGGGAGGAATCCGCTAATAATACTGCGAGAGTTTGCATGATCAATAATATTGCTAGATCATCTTTTAAAACAATTACTAAAGCCTGACCAGCGCCAGTTTCTAATCTGTCTGTCTATCCGTTTACTTTCTGTTCTGTCATTTCTTTTGCTTCAGCATTATTCTTATAAAAACCAATCATTTTTACCATCTTTGAAACCATTAAAGAATTATACAAAATAGATAAAGTGGAAGCTACTTCAGGCCTTGGATTGATAATACTTATTACTTGTTGCGGACTGTGTATACTTGCACAGAGTTCTAGAGCATTTTTATATCGCATTTTTACTCACTCTAGGAACCCAACAATTAACTGAGTTAAAAGAGTTTAATCAGTAAAATCTCGGATCGTTGGAGCCCATGATTTGTAGGTCCATTTCGTCCCCTGGTAGCTCGTACGAAATAAACCTGAGAACATATGTGATGAGAAAGTTTGAAACGTTCAAACTCGTATTAGGGAAATTATCGTTAAATTATGTTCGATATATTTAACGTTAAAGTTTAATTATGAATTAAACTAAGTAAGAGAGAATTATATATATAAATATGATTTATATATTCGATATATGAATAGGGATTCATATTCAAGATATCGTTATGGAAGTGTCTGGGTTTAGGTGCTAATATCCAATTAGATATTTGATATTAATTAAAGTTGCTTAATTAATATAAGTTTATCTAAAATTAATTTTGTGTATTATTATTATTAAATTTAAGTGTTAAATTTAATTAAAATGAAATACAAGAAAATCTTGTATTTTTCAAAGAAAATTGGTGTTAATTGAAAATGGGATTTTTAATTTTGAGACACCTATTTCATGGTGCACATTGCTGTCCAATTCATAAGAGTTTGACACTCCATAAAGTTAGCTTGCTGTCCTCAATTGCAAGTGATATCTTGCATGGAAATCTTCCTTAAATAGGAGAAGGAACAAGGAGCAAGATGATGGTATTTTTTTTGCTGGAAAATTCTCTCATAAACAAGAACAAAACCCATAACTCTATTTTTCATTTTACTCCCTAAAATTCATCACGAATTTGAGTCCCACAACTCGTTCTAAGGCCGGAGAATAGCGGGGAAGACCGTCGTGGTCGTCTACAACCGATTCGTGCTAAGAATTCATCAACGGAGTGGTTTAATTTCGTCCAAAAGGTTAGTACAAAAAATTCTTCTGTTTTCGGTTCAAACTTGTGCATGTTTTATAAACTAAAATTAAAGGAAATTTGAGTGTTTTCGATCCGAATTGCTTCCGCTCGTGTATTGTACACTCCTTCACTATAAACATCTCAATTCTAGGTGTTTAATTGTCACGTCCCCTACTAGGATAAGTAACTTATCCTCATTTCATATTAGGGCCCCTGTTAACAAAATTTGGTTTAACTTGCAATCTAACCATCAAGTTTCTTTCCCTTAAACGTTTCTAAAGGACTAATCTTAATTGTTTAAACTACCTCACCTCTCATCTCATTCAAGCACAAATATCGTAATTAACATCCAAAACACTAAATAGAAAAGGCCACAACCTTCCAACAATTAACATTTCATGTCAACAATTCGTAATATATACAGTAACAATGCATTTACATATGTTTGTCCCAGCTATATCACATAACATTTATTTCTTACAAGCATATTCCTAATTCCAGGTAAGGGTATTCAGAGCACTCAAGGTTTATCCAATCAAAACATTCTATACTTTCCAACCTAGAGAAAAGCACACATCTAAAATACCTATAATCTGTGCATTCAACACTTTTAGACCAACATTATTCAGAGCATCAATATAGACAAACACACATAACCAAAAGGTTCAGTATCACAGAACACAAAATATCCAACATTCCATATTCCAACCACACACAATCAGTGCCTCCTGTTGATAACTCTCCAAAAGGGAGTTATTTAGACCTTATTTCTATATTAATTTGCGTGTCTTTTGTGCTTAATAGGATTGCTTTTAGATGCACATTGCATGTTCTAACCCATTTGGAAGAATGGAAGCTTTGGAAATTATTTTGTGCAGAATATGTTGCTGGGCGACTTAAGGGAGCAAAATCTGTGCTGGAGCAAAGCTGGGAGCAAAACTGCCACGTCACAGCTCGTTAGCAAATTTAACAAACTGAATTCTGTTAAGCTATTCTCGGATTTATGGAGCAAGGAGAGCCATCCATGTGTCTAGGTCAACCTAATTCAAGCCTTTTATCACTCTATAAAAGGAGATAGCCGCCCAAGTCAAATTCATTCCTTTTTTGGAAGGGAATTCCATCCTTGGGAGGAGCATTCCACTTTTGGGGAAGAGATCATTCTCATTTCCATTTTGGGAGCCGAATAGATGAGAGAGATTGGAGACCTACAAGAAGACCATCAATTGCAAGTTGATCAAGGGAATTAATATTTTCTTGCATTATTTTGTAGTTATGGATATGCTTACTCAGATTGTAACGTGTGTTTCCATGCATTTTATGAACTAAGTAGCTTTAGGCGTTGGTTAGGGAACATGTGATTGTCGTGCTTAATTTCTAGTAATAAATATTGATTGATGCATCTTGATTAATTGTTGTGCTCATTTCTATTTTGTGCCCGCCTGGCCAGTCGGTATGAATACCTCTCTCTAGTTTCAGGGATGATTTAGGGAGTGTGTGGCGGTTAATCACACTAGATCATTGTGTATTGGTGAACGCCAGTGACTGAGCTAGGGATAGCCAGTTGCCTAGTGCTTGATCGGTAGAGCTTCATTGGAGTTGAAACATATTCTAAAAAATTCGGATTTCCGAGAGGAATCTGCTAATAAGACTGCGAGAGTTTTGCATGATCAATAATATTGCTAGAGCATCTTTTAAAACACTTACTCAATCCTGACCATCGCCTGTTTCTAATCTGTCTGCCTATTTGTTTATTTTTTGTTCTGTCATTTCTTTTGCTTCAGCATTCTATAAAAACCAATCATTTTAACCACCTTTGAAACCATTAAAAAGCTAAAACAAAATAGATAAAGTGGAAGCTAATTCAGACCTTTGATTCGATAAATACTTATTACTTGCTGCGGACTGTGTATACTTGCACAGAGTTCTAGAGTCTTTTTATATCTTATTTTTACTCACTCTGGAAACCCAACACCTGTCTTATGACATTCAAGCATGTAAAAAAAAATTCTTAGGAGGTAGCCCGGCCTAGCCAAGGCTTTCCAAGTAGTAAGGTTACTTACAGAAAGCTTGAGAAATCCTTAATCAAGTTCCTTAACTCCAAAACCTTAGGCAAAACTGCACAAAAGTTTTCAAAATCAATTAGGATTTTAAATTGTGCATTCAACTAGGGCCAAATTGAAGGATTGGAATTCCGTAATTCCGTAAAGCGGGAGCGTGATTGGGACCGATTCGTAATTAATTTTTGTTTAATCTAAAATACCAATACATTGGCAATAAACTTAGAACTATTCTAGATTTATATTAAGGCTAAGCATACAAAAATATTAGATCTAAATCTAATTTATATAGTAACAATTTACTTACTCTCGTTGACGACTCAGATTAAATTCACCAATTGCTTGTGAAATAATCACGAACTAGTGCGAACACCACCACTATGGCTACACCGGTATGACTCTGAGACTTCTAAAGGCAGGAGACTGGTGGGAGTCTAGAGGGAGCCTTGAGAGGAATTCTCTGAGAGTAGGAGAATGAATGGGATGCCTTTCACCCCACCCCAGGAGTCCTATATATAGTAAAGGCCAAGACCTTTTCCTATAATTTTAATAAATAATTAATTAATTCCATAATTAATTAATTATCCAATTAAATATCATATATTTAATCTTAGGGATTTTATTAAAATTAAAATTAATATGAATCCAATTCATATTAAATTTATTTGAACTCTTTCAAATATTTTCTCTCAAGAATTAATTTTGAAATTAATTCAAAATTATATTATAAAGTTTCATAAACTTTATATTATAATGTATCAATATACATTATATGATTCCCCTAAATAAATTGAACACTTTCAATTTACAATTTATACTTAATTGCCTCAAGTCTCTTTACGAGTTACCAGTGGGACCTAATGGACCTACAGATCAGAAGCTCCAACGATACGAGACTAATTGGCTAAACTCATTAACCAAGTTAGTCAACATTCGTTAACTGTGGGTCACTCCACTAAAGACCCACAGTTGCACTCTTCTCACTTAGAATATTTCTGTGTCCATGGATATCGACCAATGCAGTAAGTCAATCCTTCACGTGTGTTTGTAACACCAGTTGGGTCAAATTACCGTTTTACCCCTGGGTTACCTCTGGTTCCTTAAGTACCACTGATCCCTCTAATGAACAAGTTGTTTAGGGTCCAACCACTAAACAGAAGTTCCTCTCGGGCCAGGAGAGGACGGCGTGCCTTTGTTCAAGCCCCAGAATCAACCCTTAAGGGAACACACATCTACTTACCCCAATAGGGGAAGAAGTGAATTTCATCTTGTACTGTTATGTTCCCAGCCCCCATTCGGTCTTGCCCCTGAAATGGTAGGATTATTGAGTCGGCGAACTGGCCACTCTCACCCATAACAGACTCAGGATTGAGATTGAGTTACCTAGGTCATCCTATTGAAATAGAAACCTAAACTAGTTAACTGCGTTACATTTAGTGTTTGTTAAATTTAGGGGCACTAAATTTGGCTTTACTATTTATAGAACCATAAAAAATAGAGTCTCCCTTCTATAAATAGGGAGGCTTGGTTCTGGTTAGAGTAGAGATCTTTCCTCTCCTCCTATTGCTCTTTGGTAATTGTAGTGTCTATTCCAGCTCCTAACCACGAGTGCACGTGTGTTTTTGGAGTTGTTGTGTTAACCTTGGGGAGCGAACGGTTGAATCTCGGTTGCACCACGGTCGAGCCGGAATTTCACTTTCAGGGCAGTGGTTTTCCACGACACAGCTTTATCGGTTTATTTCAATTCACACTTACATATATATATATATATATATATATATATATATATATATATATATATATTATGTCCAACACTTCCTATCTAAATATCCTTCAAAATAACAATAAAATAAATTTTTGCATCTTCAATTAAAGGGTAAGTTTTAAAAGTTCTTCTTCATTTTTTTTTTTTTTTTTTTTTTTTTTTTGTTATAAGGTAAAATTTAAAAGTTAAAACATTATTCAAATGTTTAATTTAATTATCATTTTAAATGTTAAAAATTCAATTACAATTGTAATCCAACACACTATACTAAGTGGAGAATAAAATGAGGCCTTTTTTAATTACGAAGTCCCAATCTTAGACGACTGCCTTGTTTACTTATTTCTCAAGTTGGAGAATTCAATCAAACCACTACAATAACAATGGTAGTTTTGTACCATTGGATAATATAAGAGTGAAAACATAAAACTACCTCGATTTTATATCCAACATTTTTTAAAAGGGGTCAATATGACTCAATTAGCATAAAACTTATATTAATTATGATCAAGAGTTTTATGATTTCAATCCCCTCACTCCCACATGTTGTAATAAAAAAAAAAAAAAAAAACTATTGTTAGAAGGAATGATAAATTTGAAAATCTACATCCGACAATTTTAAAGAGACAGTCATATTGTGACAGTCTTATTGAATAATTTGCACTCAGACTATCCTAACTCAATCTCTATATAGCCTAATTGAATTTTGTGTCGGTGGGCACAATTTATTTTCAAAGGGTATCATCAAGGTGGCAAATTTGCAAATGACTTGTGGGAAAATAAAAACTACATAGAGGGAAATATTTCCAATTATCCCCTCCTAAATTTAATATAATCTACAAAACAAAATGAATAAAATAACAAAGTCGGTTCATTAAGCCAAATCACATTCAATCCATAATAATAATTCCATTTTTAAATGACTTCAAAGAGAGAAGCTTGGGCAAGCTTTGTCTATATATGCATATTTCCCACTCGAACGATCTAGTAAGATCCTCAAAAAACTTTGAACGGCCACGATCTCCCCACGCCATTCCTTATCTAGATCGGATCATCAGGGTCCCATCCCAGCCGCATAATCCACGTCGCATACTTGTCTATAAATATATTCTTCCACCTGAACAAAATTGGGATTGTTTTCTTTTTTTTTTTTTTTTTTTTTTTTTCTATTTCTCCACCGCCGCCCCGCCGCCGTGAAAATGTTGTTCTGCAAGGAGGAGAAAGAGCTGGGTCGCCAGCAGGCCACCGGCACGTGCCCGTCATGTGGCGGAAAAGTTCAGGCTGTGGACGTGGAGAGGAAATGGAGGCTCTGTTTGGTTCCGCTCTGTTTCAAAATCAAGAGGAAATATTACTGTGTAATTTGTGGTCGTCGTTTGGAGTTATATCATTAGTCTTATTCTTCTTCTTCTTCTTCTTCTTCTTCTTCTTCAAGGTTTTCCTTTTCTTTTCTTTTTTTTTTTTTGTTATTTGTAAATGGTTGGTTGTTTGAATGATTATTATCCATGTGAAACCATTTTAGCTAACAAGTGAAAAATTTAACCCATTCTCTTTACATTTAGAAGTAGATTTTTGTTTTATTTATGGTGTTTGAAGAAAGACTTTAAGAGAAAAAAGATGAAGAAGAAGAAGAGATTCTGATCTTGCCTTTGAAATGTATTTTGTTTGTGTTGAATGTGGATGAGAGAGAAAGTATAAATGACCATGAACAAGAAGATTTTTTTTTTTTTTTCCAACCAGTGTGGTTACAATTCTCTCTATTAAGATATAAATTTTGAACTTGTACCAACCCATTTCATTTGGTACATTTTTTTTTTTGTTTAGTTCATCAAATATGAGATGGAGATTATGATAAAAAAAAGAAATTTTTCTTGCCTTTGAAATGTATTTTTGTGTTGAATAGTGGATGAGTGAGAAAGGTATAAAAGATGATCACAAGAAGAAATTTTCTCTCTTTCCGTTTTTTCTTCAAATAATGTGGCTACAATTCTATAAATAGAGAAATTTTGAACTAGTATTGATATACTTCGAGGATAGGAGATTGTCACGTTCAAATGAGAGAGATCCTGAGAAAATGAAATATTGATCAAGACAAGCTTAAAAAAAATTGAATACCAACAAAGTGAACATTTCTTTTCGTGACTTAATCATAGAAACTTTGCAATTAAACGTGCTAGATTTGATGAAGTTCTATGTTGGATGACCTGATCATACGAATTGTTGAGAGGTCAGGTATGATGATATTCAATAATTGTGGTTGAAAATTTTATTTCGTCAGTTAAAATAGATAATAACTCTATATTATTATATAATTATTTAAGATGGATAAAATTCAACGTGATATTTAGAAAGACATATATATATATATCATGGTCATAGTTAGGTTAATTTTTTTTAATTTTTTTTTTCATTAAAAAAAAAGTCATGTTGATTTTATATTTTATATTTTTTAACCAAGGGATGGGGAGAGAGATAGAGATGTATTCACATGGTATTGATATTGTCTTTTATTGAGTGGCCCCCAAGCACAGATAGAGAGAGACATATATGATCAATACACATCTCATGTTATAATTAAATTCTTTGCACTCTTCTCTTTCTCTATCTCAAAATATTCTTTTATTATTTTTCTCAGAACTTGGACTCGTTTTTCTTTCCTTCTTATCTGTCATCTCTAACAAAACCTCTACTATTTTCATTCTTTTCTACAATAAATTATGTATTAGATATATAGTCGATGTCATAAATAGAATATTGATGTGAGAGGAGGATGAAGTATATACGTATTAGTCGAGAAAATTTTTAGTACTACGGTAGTTTGAAAATTTTTTCATACTACCTCCATTTATTGTTTGTCATGAAAGAAGCACTTAAAAATGGTGTGGGACACATAGAATAAAATATTATATCACTAAATGACGTGACAAATGTTGAATGGAAGAAATATTGTACAACTATAGTATACTAGACATTTTTTCAAGTATATACTCTCCTTTTAATATCATATTGCATTATAAGTTGGTTGATATATTATTTTTTAGTTAATATTTTAAAATTGTTTATATATATGTTTTTGAATTTTTAGGTTTATTCTTTTTCCTCTTTATTTTCTTTAATTAATGATAATAAATTCATTATTACACCTAACACAAATTCAAAGACACACAAGGCCTCTAGCTAAGCTCAGACAAAAGGAGAGAAATCAAGAACGAACACAAGTTTCGAATAAAAAGGAAGTTTTCTTTATTCAAAATAAAAAGGTTGTTTGATTAGCATTTTTGTTTTTTTTAGTTTAACAATTGTAGGATGAAAATTGAACTATCGATCTTTAGATGATAATAGGTACCTTATCCGCTGAACTATATTGAGATAAGGTAACAATGACTTGTTCATAATATTGTTCAACATTTTCTTTTATCAAGTTATATATGTAACATTATTTAATTTGTATATATAATATTGTTAAAAAACCAAAGAGAAAAGCATTGAAATTAGTGGTTAATTTAAGGTTTTAATGACATGGATCATCGTCATACCCAAATCACATGGAGTAAGAAAAGTGAAATAAATAAAAGAGAAAATTTAGGACCACATCACAAATGGGTGTGAGAGAAACTATAAACCCTAAAGAGAAATAATTTCAATTCTCTACTTTTGACTTGACAAAAAATTTAAAAATGTGTGCACAATAGTCAATCTAGGTTTATCACAGCTTTAATCATTTTTCTAATAATACATAGTTTTATTTGTTATTTTCAATATTATTTTTCAGACCTATCAAATTACTATTGATATATAATGTTGAATAACTTAATTTTTTTTTTCAGAATTATTTAGGAATTATGGATTTCTTGTATATCTTTGAACTTTTAAAAGTGTTCTCTTAAAATATATTTCTAATTTTTTTTCTTTATGTTTTGTTCATTTTTTTAATCACTTTTTATTGTTTGTTCTTAGTTCATACCCTGATGTAAAAGTTGGTAACAATTTAAACCAAATATTGAATTCATTCATATTTTGAGAATATAATTTTATAAAAATGCAAGTGAAGTGTTTGTATCATTCAACACCAATTTCAAATTCATAATTAATCTTATATGACCTATTAAGCAACTATATTATATGTTGTTGAACTCAAAATTTGAATCTCCAACCCACTGAACTGAAAAAAACATAGTTTACTACTATATTCTAAATTTTTGTAATACATTTTCTTGATTATTTTATTTGATGAAATATTTTAATTAAATAAATATGTTCATAGTATCTAAAAGTTTTACAAATATATTTTCAGTGCCCACATTTTAAAATTTTACAATATATTGAAGATTCACATATGGTTTGAGACGGTCCATGTTAGTTTTCTATTTGTTTATGTTTATAGCAACTATTAGGTTTAAAATTGTACTAAAAAATATATATTTGGTTAAAATTTAAAAGTTAAAATAAAAGTAAAGATTTAAAAAAAAGATCCTAATTTATCTCATTATTAAATTTCTACAATTAAATGATTATATAATCTCTATAAATTTCTTCCTCTCTGTACCCTCCTTTCTCCTCCTGTATCTTTTCAGTATCTAAGACAAATGACAGATATGCAGAATTACAAATTTAGTTGCTCTAATAAACTTGAATAGTTATGTTAATTGCATTTCTAAAATTTCGATCTTGATTATAATAAATCTTTATCGTTAACGTGTAGTTAATTACTTAAATTTTGATATTGATGCAATAATGTAACACATTATTGAGATTTGAACTTACAAACAATATAATTTGGATATGTGGTGAGAAGACTTAAACCTACATGTTGGTCGAGCTCAAGTTAACAACACATAGATTTATTAAAATTAGTGTTGAAAATTCCAATACATAATTTTAAAACTTGTCAATATGAACACAACCAATCAATAGATCAAGCAATAATGACTTACCTTTTTAAAGATCGTAGGTTTGAATCTTTAATAACTTACAACTTTTAAAACTTGTTTGTAATTTATTACGAATTGTGATACAGTATATATGATGCTTTATATCAACTTTCGATCCAAAAAAACTAAAGGAAATTAAAAAAGAATTGTCACATAACATAACATAATGTCTTTGTCTCATTACAGTTGGATGTTGACGTTACATCCAATTAACACTTTATTAAACAACAATATAAAATCGCCCACCACATTACTTTCTCTTCTATTTAACGGTAAAATAAAAAAATTAATTAAATAAGTCTATCTTGATGGACAATACTTAACTACGTACTAGTGTGTTGGGGGTCACACCACTAATGTCAACAACTAGAAGAGATAATTTTTTTTTTTTTTTTTCATTTTTTACCTTTCTCCTTCCGAATTGTGTCAAGATTTTAATGAGATTTAATGAGATGTATGGATATCTCCCTACACACTGACAATGACAAAATGACAATATACCATTCGGAAAAAACAAGTATTATCGCATTCAAAACGACACCGGTTCGCGGTTCGTTCCGGCGACGGCTTTCCATAAATGCCGTTGGATTATGTTGGAGGTGTGTGACAATGACGAGATGGAGTGGAGTGTAACTAACTGCCATTTTTGTGTGGATATTGAATCTGTTGCTTTAAATTCCTTTTCAGAAGCATTCATAAAGCAGTGAGGGGACCGCAGTGGCCTCACGTCCCTCATCGGTGGCGCTTCAGACTTTCATGTGAGATCCATCAGTAACACAGGAGCATGGTGCTTCCTGCTTTCATGCTACTTAATTAATGTCTATATATTTAAATGAATAATGTGACACGTGTCGGATGAGCGAGTGGGTTACGGCCCAAAGAATTATAGGGATAATTTCTCGAATAATGTACTTTAAAAAAGAAATGACAAATCTAATGTAGTTTTTAAAATAAAAATATTAATAATGTACTTAAAATAACAAATTACAAAGTTGGCGTGAAGTTTGAAAGTATTGACAAAATTAGGGTAGTCAGAAATCGTGTACCTGGTACACAAGTTTTTTTTTTTTCGTTTTTTTTTCTTCTTCAATTAAGTACACGAGTTTTGTATTTTTTTTTTTTGTTATTTTCATATTTGAATAAAATTTATTTCGAAGTAAATATTTCATATTTTTTTTTAATAATTAACGTAGATAGATATTTTTCTAAAATTTCATAGACAACAAGTTTCTGGAATAATTTCGTCTTTTACAAAAGCTAGTACAAAAAATAAGTAAAATCCTAAGTGCCACAGCGGCGTGGTCTTCTCTGACGAGCTCCACGACGAGGTTGAGGCACTTCCATGTGTGATTGATGATGAATCACATCATCAATATCTTGTTGAGTTATGTCACCATGACCAGAACTTGAAGCAATGTCTGTCTGATCTGCTAGTAACTGAACTTGATGAGCTAAAGTGTCATCATCAACTATAGGAGGTTCTTCATTTTCATTCTGCTGTGGAATGTCTGCAGCCTGTTGTCGACGACGTCTACGACGAGCACGTGTCCAATCAGTGTCAGCAACGGTAAGCCTCCTAGTTTGTTGGATGATATCAGTTATGTTCGTGACGTATTGCTCACACATAGAACCTAACTGTGGTATATTTTGTTCCACAGAAAAATGTTGCACATCTCGAACAAAGTTATTCTGTAAGAAGAAAATAATTAAAATAAAAAAAATATTTGTAACTGAAATTCAATAATTACAAAATCAAAGTATATACTATTTATCGTGCAAGCATAATAAGCACCCTCACGCGTGATATACCTCCTTGTGATTGAATCATACCAGTGTAAGTAGTCATCAGACACGACTGGCATGTCTACTATGTCGCCCAGGACACAATGATCACGACGTGCACGCCACAGTGATATATAGGATGCATGATGATGTCGCCAATCGTGATCATGCTTACCTCGCAAGTCTAACTGATGTAACTCTATGACTGTATCGCAATATGGCGGCACCATTTGTCGCATTCCAAATTGTCTTAGCACTCGATTTGGGTAATGCCACTCTACAATATGAAAACATATGAGAGGGCTTACAGTCAACCAAATCTCTCGTCCATTACGACAATAGTCTGGTAGTAAGGCCATAATCGCTGGTATTCTGATAGCTTGTATTTTTCATCAACAAAAGGTAAGTGTGCCAAATGAATGTGGTTACAAGCTGCAATTACATGGGAGTAGGGGATCTTGTAGATCTGCTACTTGTTACAGGTGCATGAGTTATCTTTTAAGCAAACAATTTGTGTTTGCTGACCCTTATATGGAGAAATCATACTTATTCCTGTTTCAATTTCAAAAGTTGAAGTACTTCTATCAGCAGACTTTACAGTATGTGCAGTAGCTCTCTTTTCCCACCTCCTGAGTCTATTTAAAGCATATCGTGTATACGTTTCACCACGATGAAATGCTTCACTGATTTCTTCTCGACGTTGTTCAAAATAATGGATTTTTCCATACCAAGTGCACTTAACCAGTGCCGTGATGGGCAACATTCTAGCTCCCTTGAACACACCATTAATACATTCAGCTAGGTTTGTAGTCATCCATCCATAGCGATACCCATTGTCATGTGATTGTGTCCATTTTTCTAGATTCATGTGAGTGAAAAATTCAAGACAATCAGGATTTAATCGCTTTAACTCTTTCATACATCGATTAAACTTACGCCTTTGGTGCTGACGTCCTGCCCTATATACCAAGTCTTTGAGCTGCTTCGATTTATACTTTTTATTAAAGTTACTTGCCACATGACGAAGACAATATCGATGGTATGCTCTAGGTTCACTCCAACCATTTTCTTCATCATTCACAGCAGCTAATATGCCTCCATGTCTATCAGAAATTAAACATATACCATCCCTCTGTGTAACATGGGCACGTAAGGCACGTAAAAACCATGACCAGCTAGAAGTGCTCTCCTCTTCCACAACTGCAAAGGCAAGGGGAAATATATGTCCATTTGAGTCAACAGATGAAGCTATCAATAATTTCCCTTTATACTTGCCATAGAGGTGTGTACCATCAATCTGAATCATTGGTCTACAGTATTTAAAACCTTCTATTGCGGGACCAAAGGACCAAAAGACTCGACCAAGAATTACATTGTGCGGTACCTCAGTTGGAATAAAGTCCCATTCAACCCGAGATGTTGGATTGTAGTGTAAAACAGCCATCAACCAATAAGGAAGTCCTTCATACGATTTTTCCCAATCACCAAATACTTTAATCAAAGCTTTTCGTTTAGCTTGCCATACATGTCTATAATTAACACTATAACCATAGTCTTTCTTTATAGTTTCTTGCAATAATGATATAGAAACTCCAGGATCACTTCGAACAAGATTTTGAATTTCATTACACATAAAATCTGAGTCTAGTTGTGAATGGTCTTGGGTGAGTTCTGGATATAAACACGAATGTTCCCCTTCAAGCTTCGTAATTTCGAACATTCCATGAGTTTTTCGCCGACAGGCACGAAGTCTCCAATTGCACCCTTCACCCCATTGTTTGCACTTCACATACCAAATATCTTGATTTGATTCAACCACAGTAATCTGATAATGGTTTACAACACAATATTTTTTTACGGCAAGTTGTAGATCCTTTTTATTCTCAAATAATAATCCTTTGGTGATTACATCTGGGTTCATTTCTACACACCTTGCCCCTTCTTCCAATGTGGACCCTACTTCACATATTGAATTAGTAATCTCCCAATCTATATGTGTGAAAATATCTGAAGGTGACTCCTCATTTGGCTTTCTAGGGGGAGGATTAATATTAACATTCTCTCCAAATAATTCATCAACTTCTGTCTCTATATCACTATCCCCACCATTTCCAGGTTCAAGAATCACTAACTTCTCACGAGCCAATGACATATTTTACCAATTTGACTATAACTGAAAAAATTAGAAAAATATTAATTACATTTTATTTTTTTCAATAGCATGAAAAATATGTCACACCAATCCGAAAAAAGTCAAAAAATTAAATAAACAAGTCCAAAGAGGCCCAACAAAGTATATCTAAGTCCAAAACTCAAACAGATCAAATCAGTCCAAAAACGACCCAAATCAATCCAAAAACAACCCAAAAGCAATATATATCTAAGTCCAAAACTCAAACAGCCCAAATCAGTCCAAAAACGACCCAGATCAGTCCAAAAACGACCCAGATCAGTCCAAAAACGACCCAAATCAATCAAAAAACGACCCAAATCAATCCAAAAACAACCCAAGTCGGTTCAAAATATACTTAAAGCAATATATATATAAGTCCAAAACTCAAACAACCCAAATCAGTCAAAAAACGATCCAAATCAGTCCAAAAACGACCCAAAACAATCCAAAAACAATCCAAATCAGTTCCAAATAATCCATAAACATACAAAGCACTAAAACAGTTCACAAACTAAAAATCTATCACTAAAATAATCCATAAACTAAAAATCTATCACTAAAATAATGTTTTTATATGAAAAAAAGAAAAAAATATATATATATACATACCTAGGCGGCGGCGAACTGAACGGCGTGGAACCCAGGCGGCGGCGAGGTCACAGGTCGGCGGAACGGCGGCGACGGCAACTTGGAACGGCGGCGACGGCACTTGGAACGGCGGCGTACGAAGAAAAAAGCAGAGGAAGGGAGAAAAAGCCGAGGGGGGGTATCTGGGTTTGCGTTCACGAGTGGGGTAGGGTTTCATGGACCACAAAATCGTGTACCTGGTACACGATTTTGTTAAGTAAATCGTGTACCAGGTACACGAGTTCGCTGGCGCGACGTCAGCGCCAAATCATCGCCAACCTGGTGATGTATGCCTCGTCAGCGTGCCAACAAAAAAGTCGCGTACCAGGTATGCGAGTTACCCTCGGAATCGTGACCACGGCCCACGACTTATTGAAATCGCGGCCGACGTACACGATTTAGCTACCCTATTTTTGGAATTACTTTTAGAACGCCTCTAAATTTGTTTTTTTTTTTTATTAAAGTACATTATTAATAAAAAAAAATCCAGAATTATAAGGGGTTTATTTTATTTTTATATTATGGGTTCTCTTCTTTCGGTTACATCATGCCAACTCAATCTACTTTTCTCACAATAACTTCTTATTGACGTTATAAAGTTAAATGTTATTTTTGTTGGTTTCATATAATTTAAAGACATAATTATAGAGAACTTTTAAACTATGATCGTCAACTTTAAATATTGTTAACTGTGATGATAGGATATGTATGTTAGATAAAGATTAACTTCTTCTGGTATATAGGATTAGGAAGATTTAAACTTTTAATCTAAAAGAAGGATTTTTTTTTGTTTGTCTTAGTTAAGTGTTGAATTTTGCTTGAGTTGGCCTTAGAGGTTGGACAAGTGTTATTGATTTGACATGATGTGCCGTAAACAAATTTTAGGAGGAATTGCACAATGAGATAGAATAGAGTGGTATGGTTTATAAAAAGAGATTTGGTATGTTGCTTCATAAATAAACTGTATGTTGTTGCATGTGTGGGGCTATTTAATTTTAATGTTCCATACCTTTCAATGTGGAGTTCTACTTTGATCCATAAATTTTTATATATTTTATTTTGAGTCTTTCAACTTTTTAAATGTTGTATTTTGTCACTGAACAAGACATTTCAAATATTTGTTTAAAAATCTATTTATCAAATAAATGATAAATATACACAATGACCATGATTAAAATGATTTTTTTTTTTTTTTTTACAGAATTCAGAGATTAGAAAATTTTTGAATGTTTTAATTTAAAACCAAATGTGAAATTATGAATTTAGTCTCTACAGTGAGTCCTTTAACTTTAAAAGGTTTTTATATTCTTAAATTTTCAAATTTAATTCTAACAAAATCACTACTTTTTTTTTTTCTCTCTTTTTGACAACATAGGGATGAGAGATTGAACCTATAACCTCTTGGTCGAAGTACTAGTTTTATGTCAGTTAAGTCATGCTCTTTTTTTTTTTTTTTTTTTTTTTTTGAGTACATCAACATTTGGGGGTGGGGGGATTCGAACCTCTGACCTCATGGTCGAGGGCACATGCCAATTACCGCTGAGCTAAGCTCGCTTTGGCAGTTAAGTCATGCTCTTGATGGCAACAAAATCACTATTGTTATTGACATCATTACATAATTGTTAATGTGACATATTCAGTATGTTGCTCCAACATGATATGACATAAGAGAGTAGATTAGCTAAGTAGTAAACTTTAAGGGGCAAGTGTGGACCAACAAATTCAACCGAACAATGGGTGAGACGCATTTAAAATCGAGTTCTTTTTAGCTGTTTAGGTCCTCATTTGTTCAATTGTCTGCCTACCCTCTTATGCCACTAGTTGTCACATGTCATGACTTATCAAACCATTTTCATTGAATCATTAGCCTAATAAATATATTATATCTACTTTATATTTATAAATAAACCAAGTCAAGCTAGGATAAAGACTTCTTAAAATTAAAACTAAAAAATTTTGGCACCTAATTGAAACTTTTGTAAGTTTAGGGATTAAATTGACTCAACCATCAAAAGTTTATAAATTAAATCTACAATTTAGTTGAGATTAAAATAAAATAAACATGAAAATTCATTAACGAAATAGAAACAAAAGTTTAAATTTCTTTGGAGTCCTTAAACTTTTAAAATGTGTCTATCTTTATTAACCCTTAACTAAAAAAGCAACTATATCTTGATATGTATCTAAGTGAGCATTATTAAAGTCATATAAGATATGTCAACAGAAAATTGAAAGTTAAAATTTATTTGACGCTGTTTGAAGTTCAAAAGTCATAAATGTATTATTAAAAGTTGAGGGGTCCATTAAATATTTTTTAAAGTTTAGTGACTTATTAGACACAACTCTAAAAATTTTGATACCCAACATTGTAATTTGACCTTATCTTTTAAAATTGTTAGACCTAGTTTGATAAACTATTTCTGTTTCTTTTTTCTTTTTCTATTTCCTGTTTTCTTTTTTTCTTTCTAGTTTTTAGTCTTAAAATACAAAAATTATATATGTTTGATAACTTAGACCCCGTTTGATAACCATTTGGTTTTTGGTTTTTGGTTTTTCAAAATTATCCTTGTTTTCTCTCAATTTCCTTATCTTGGTTTTCATTTTGGTTAAGGAGACATTAGAGTTCTTAGCCAAACTCCAAAAACAAAAACTACTTTTTGAAAACTACTTTTTTTTTTTGTTTTCAAAATTTAACTTGTTTTTGAAAACATGGTTAGGATGTAAGTTCAAACCAAAGAAATGGATAGGTGGATGGAGTGTTTCTAAGCTTAATTTTCAAAAACCAAAAATCAAAAACAAAATAGTTATCAAACGGGGTCTTTTTTTTAAAGCAAAAAACTAAACACGCATGATGGTTTTTTGTTTTTCAAAAAATTAAATAGAATGATAGATATGCTAGAGAGGGAGAGAAGATGCAAATATGTGGAAATAAATGTTTAGAGAGGGAAAGTTGTAGGGAGAGAACTTAGAGAAATTTAGAGAATAATGTTAAATTAGATACAGAAAGAAAAATACTTCGACAAAAATTTGTCAGGTATGAGATATGTCAAAAATGAAATATTAGTTAGAGAAAGATAAAATAAATATTAGAGAGAAAAAGAGAAATCTTCAAGAGAGAAAAGTGGGACGAAAAAGATAAATTTAAGAGAGGGAGTAGAGTAACCAACAAGAGATTAGCTCAACTGGCATAAAGTTGTACTGATGTCTAAGAGTAGAGTAGAGAGCAAAATTATGTCAGAGAAAAATTGTAAAGATAGGATTTTGAATCCCAGATTTGAGCTTTTTTTTTTTGTCTTTATTATATTTTTTTAGGGTTTAAGTTTTTTTTTTTTAATTGTTTAACCTTTAATATACCTTGAAACAATATTGGAAAAAATACACTTTTAGTCCCTGAGGTTTGGGTTAGGTTTCATTTTGGTCCCTGAGTTTTCAAACTCAACAATTTAGTCCCTGAGCTTTGGTTTTAGTTTCATTTTGGTCCCTCCATCCATTTTTCCGTTAAATACTAACGGATTGCTGATATGGCACCTCTTTTTTATTTTAAAAAATAATTTTTAAAATTTTAAAATAAAAATAATATTAAATTAATAACAATCATTATTTTTAATATTTTATTTCTTTCTCTCTCCCTCCTTCTCCTTCACCACCACCTACCACCACCACCCACCATCCCTATAACTGCCGGCGGCAACACCGGCCACTGACCACCGCCGCTCGCCGGCGGTAGGCAGTCGTCGCCGGCGACATTTTTTTTCCCTTTCTTTTACCGAGACCCATTCTTGGAGCTGAACAAAACCCACACCGAAGCTAAACAAACCCACAACGTCCCTCTCTCCTTGCCGCCGAGTTCAGATCTGGAAAAACGCGCGACGTCGTCTTCTTCGACAAGCTGGGCAGTCTCCAACCAGAGTCTGGCGTAGGCAGCGGGTTCCGGCACTTCCGTCGAGCAGCAGCAGGTTCTTGGCGTCTCTCCCTCTCGTTTCCGACATCTTTTCCGTCGAGCAGCAGTGCGGCGGTGCAAGGCATTGGTGACTGCTCCTCGATCAGTGTGTTTTCCGATGGCATGGGTCGTCGATGCCGAAAGTTATGTTCCAGATCTGTTCGCGGTTGCTAGCGTTCGTCGCGCAGTGCACCGTCGGTACCGGATCTGTTCAAGGTTGAGTTTGAGGTGAGGTTTTCGGCTGGTTCGAGGCACGGGCAGCAACTGTGTATTTCCGAAAGAGGCGCTAAGGTGAGGTTTCCGGCGACAGTGAGGTGAGGGAGATGGTGAGGGAGAGAAAGAAAGAAGAAAAAAAGAGGAAAAAAATGTAGGCGACGATCGGCGACAGCGGTGACAGGCGGGCAGCGGCGGCGACCGGAGCTTTGGTGGGAGCGTTGAAGAAGAAGTATGAGAGGTTGGTGATGACGAGGGTGTTGAAGATGTAGAAAGAAAAAAGAAATAAAAAATATTAAAAAATGAATATTTTTATTATTTTTATTTTAAAAAATGAAAAAATAATTTTTTTAATAAAAAAAATATTGTCACGTCAGCATTCTTAACATTTAACAGAAAAATGGATGGGAGGGACTAAAATGAAACTAAACCAAACCTCAGGGACTAAATTGTTGAGTTTGAAAACTCAGGGATCAAAATGAAACCTAACCCAAACCTCAGGGACTAAAAGTGTATTTTTCCCAACAATATTTAAGAGAATTTTGCCTATTTAATTCATTTTTTTATTCATACTTACAAGAAAATTAATAAGAAACCAATCAAATACAAACTCAATTTTGTAGCTAACATGAGCATAGCTCAACTGGCATAAAGTTTGTACTAATGTCTAAGAGGTCTGTGATTCGAATTCCCCCACTCACACATGTTGTAAAAAAAAAAAAAAGTCAAACTCAAATTTGTAATTTCAAATTCTTCCTAACTTTGGGCTTGCCTTTGAATTGGAAAAGAAAAATGTTTCAGATCGCTACTTCCCTCTTCACTTAGTGCATGTTTGGACGAGATTCAAATGGCTAAAATCAATTTCATGTTTCATTTTAAAATTTTAAAGGTGACTTTCATATCATCAAAATTGATTTTGAATTATTAAAGACATGTTTGAGAGTGATTTTGAATATGAAAAAAAGTGATTTTAACCATTTCAAAATCACTCCCAAACATGTCTTTAGCAAGCTAAAAACCATTGATTTGATAGCAATTTACTTTCTTAAAAACCAAAAAAAAAAAAAAAATCTTTTCATTTTGTTATTCTTCCTCTCTACTACTCGCTAAAGCTTCGCTTAATAATCATTTGGTTTTTTATTTTTTATTTTTAAAAATTATGCTTGTTTTCTCTCAATTTCTGTACAATGATTTTCATCTTTTGTCAATAATATATTTGAGTTCTTAGTAAAATTCCAAAAACAAAAACAAGCTTTTGAAAACTACTTTTTTTTTTTTTTAGTTTTCTAAACTTGACTTGGTTTTTTAGAACATAGGAAGAAAGTAGAAAAAAAAAACAAAAACAAAAACAAAAAAAACTTATAGGTGAAAGTGGTGTTTATAAATTTATAAATGTTCAAAAACAAAAAATAAAATGGTTATCAAATGAGAGCTAAATGATTATTAGCATAAGATTTATGCTGGCGAGTAATACAAAATGTTATTCAAACAAGACTTACACACAAGTTGTTGTCAACCACATTTAAAAGTAACATAAAAACAATATGTTATTCAAACAAGACTTACACAAGTTGTTGTCAACCACATTTAAAAGTAATGTAAAATTCCTTAAATATAACAATATATATCATTTAATGAGGGTCAAAGCGAACTTAGCTCAGCGGTAATTGACATGTACCCTCGACCATGAGGTCAGAGGTTCGAATCCCCCCACCCCCAAATGTTGATGTACTAAAAAAAAAATATCATTTAATGAGGTATTACTCTTATTTAGTGCATGTTTGGGAGTGATTTTAAAATGGTTAAAATCACTTTTGACATATTCAAAATCACTCAAAAACATGTCTTTAATAATTAAAAATAAATTTTAACGGTATAAAAATCACATTTAAAAGAGTAAAATCAAACATGAAATTGATTTTGAATAATTAAGAGTATGTTTCGGGATGATTTTGAACATGACAAAAGTGATTTTAGCAATTTGGAAATCACTCCCAAACATGCACTTATTCTCCATCAACATCATTTAAAAAACAACATAAAAACATGGTTAAATTACAAATTTGATCCATATGATTTGCAGAAAATTAGAATTTAGTTCTTATAGTTTTAAAATTACATTTCTGTCTCTATGGTTTGATAAAACCTCATATTGGGTATTTAGTATGTTATCTCTATTTTGCCACTTACTCAATACCTTAGTGGTTTTTAACGACCATGTACTCAATTCATTAGTATCTTCTACTAATAGGGACTATTTAATGAGGTTTTATTACATTATAGAGACGAAATTCTAATTTTAAAACTATGAGAACTAAACCCTAACTTTTAGAAATTTATAGCATGGACATAAAGAATATGTATCAAGAGATTACTAGAAATTTTAGAAATTTTCTCAAACAATATTTGGATGCATAACAGTGTGTAAGGACTCCATTAAAATGTTCACAAGTTAGAGTGAGAAAGGAAGGGCCCGTTTGGTAACGTTCTCGTTTGTTGTTTCCGTTTCTTCATTTTTAATAAAGAAAAATATAATTTCATGACCCTAACACCTATACATTCAATAATAATAAACCTATATTCTTATTTATGTTTGGAAAAAATTGGAAACAAGAACAAAAAAGAAGAAACTAGTTTTAGTTGTTCCCAAAAGTTCTATACAAATTTTGGGAGTGTTTCTAAAAAATGAGAAACAAGAAACATACATAGTTATTAAATGCTTAGATTTCTTAATAAAATTGGAAACAAGAAACAAGAAACGAGAATGTTACCAAACGGGCCCGAAGAAACTGAGTAATTTTTTTCTATCTCTCCTAATTGTCAATATTTATTGGTGATTGTAGAACAACACCTACATATCAGTATGTAGCCAAGTATTTTCCGATTTCCTCTGTTAACAAAGAATGTGATCGGAAAGATTTCTAGTATTATTGTAGTATTATACTCTCTTTGTTCATACTATAATTATGTTTTTAATATTGGTGGTCGTTCTTCAAAGGATAATGACATGACAAGCAGACAATAATACTAGCAATTTTCCCGAGCGCCATTGAGAGGTGGAGTAGAGGGAAGGGAAGAGAAAGGTGGGATGAGAGTGTGAATTGGGAAGAGTGGTTGCGGTCAGAGAGCGCACGCAAGGTTCCATAAAGGCTGCTGGCGCCACAATGTGTGTTGTATTGTGTATTGTGATAAAAGCTGCTGCCATCAAATGCTGCCACATGATATGGACCATTTTAACTCACTGCGCCAAAACTATGCCACCTGCCTTTTCAACTCACCCTCACTTCTATTATTCCTTGTTTATCTCCTCACAGATCAAACATTCATGCCCTTATCTCTTCTCTCTTTTATCTATTCATTTATTTTACGTTAAATTATTAAAATTACCTCTAAACTATAGAATTAGTTTGCTCATACTCTTGAACTTTCAAAAATTTCATTCTAGTCCTTGAAATTTGGAGTTTGTTTCAAAAAAACCTTGAAGCCTTTTCTTCGTTAAATTGATGGACGAAAATAATGTGTTTGCATATATATTGTTGCTTATGTGAATAAATTTGAACACATACATGGAAAAAAACAATAAAACACCTACAAACACATACATGTTTCGTCCATTAATTTAACAGAAAATGTCTTCAAGGGTGCTTTGAAACAAATTTCAAACTTCAAGGGCTAGAATGAAGCTTTTGAAAATTCAAAGGTATAATTGAAACAAATCTCATAGTTTATGGTACTTTTAATAATTTAACCTTTATTTTATGAGTATAGTTTTGAAAGTTGGGTTTAATATATTCCTAAATTTTAAAAAAGCATTTAATATTTTTATGAACTCATAATGAATCGGGTACATGACAATTACCGCTAAACTATGCGCTCGCTTTGGCTAATAGATTTCTATCATATTCGATATTTTCTTAAAAAAAATTCACAGACTTATTAAATATAAAATTGAAAAATTGGGTCTCATAAAGCACAATTCAATTTTATATCTAATAGTTCTGTAAATTTTTAAAATTTTGAATATGACAGAAATCTATTCAACACAAAATTGAAAGTTTAAGGATCGATTAGACACTTTTAAACTTTAACGACTTATTAGGCATAAAATTGAAAGTTTAGGAACTTATTACACATTTTTTAAAGTTGATAGATACATCTTAACCGCTTAGGTTGTTTGGTAAAAAAAAAATTAATTAATCTTTTGAGAATCACTTTTCAATTTTCTCTACCGTGCAAAAGTTGATAGATACAAACTATTAGATTTAGCTTTTCTAAAATCTCGCTAACTATTTTCAAATTTCAAATTTATCTTTCTTATATATATATATATTCACATATGTTCTCTCAATAAAATTTTGATTGATTCAATTTTTATAACAATTATTTTTCTTAGATTTTTATCAAATATTTTAGAATAATTAAACATAATTAGATGCAATTTAAATCATATAAATTTTTAAATAGTTATCTTATAGTAAATTATAAATTTAGTATCAATATGAAAATAATTGAAATAATAAGCCTACTTTGGTAGTATTAATTTACCAACCACCGTAACTAGTTTTTTCTAATTTAAAATTGAAATTTACCAAACATTATTTTACTTCATTTCAAAGCTGATTTTGCTAAAAGCAAAACTATCAGCAATTATTTTAAAAGCTACTGTAATCTCAAACTAAGTTCAATGCCTCCTTTACTTATTAGGAATCAAAATGAAAATCAATAGGAATGAAATCTTAATAGAAATGTTATTCCTTTGATGTTGTTTACTAGAACGAAATTAGTAACACATCGATGCTATTTATTCCAAATTGTCAGGAATTAGAATCAGAATTATACATAATACAATTATTAGAATACCTTTGTTATATTTTTAACTAATTAAAATGAATTACTAAATAATATTTAATATTATCTCAAAAAAAAAATAATATTTAATATAATTTTAAATAACATCATAATAGTCCATAA
Organism: Luffa aegyptiaca; assembly: GCA_017139565.1. Classification (NCBI taxonomy): domain Eukaryota; kingdom Viridiplantae; phylum Streptophyta; class Magnoliopsida; order Cucurbitales; family Cucurbitaceae; genus Luffa; species Luffa aegyptiaca. The sequence continues at coordinate 40,941,139 of CM029402.1, read as the reverse complement.
TAATTTTTAATTTGTTTCAGTACTTCGTTTATTTTATAGTAATATTTTTTATTCTAACTATTTATTTAATATTAACAAATGATAACTAATTAAAATAAAACTTGTATAAAAAATTAAAATAAAATTATATCAACTAAAAAATGATAATCTAATGATATTTAACAATAATGAATTTTAATGGAATAATTTATTGGGGCAACCAGATAAATGACCATTTTAAAATAGTTGTCTTGAAAAAGGGCCATTGTGTTTTCATTCTCAGAAATGGCCAAAAGCTAATTTTAGTAAATTCTTTTGGCAACAAAGTGGACGAAAATACCCCAACCAAAATCTTAATTCATAAATAAATTAAACCAAAAATACACTATAAACCAGGGAGAAAATCTAGGATTCTTACCGATTAATTCAACAACCAAATCAATAACAGAATTTCAAATTAAACAAATAAATCTGGGAACTTAAATTTAAAACAAGAAATTTAAATTCACACTGTAAACCAGGATTCTTACGGATTAATTCAACAACCAAATCAATAACAGAATTTCACATTAAACAAATAAATCTGGTAACTTAAATTTAAAACAAGAAATTTAAGTTCAAATAAGAGAGAATAAATTTAAAACAAGAATTTTAAATTCAAATAAGAGAGAAAAAACAGGAGAACTCAAAATTTAACCACAATATATTGGATTCAATCAAAAATCAAGAACAACTAATAACTTACCTGTTGCAACTAGGATTAAATAAAAAATGAAGAACAACTTCATGCATCTAAAACATCAGCTCAAGAATAAATTGCCAGTGATAACATTTGGTAGACATCATTAAGTGTTGCACCTAAAACATCATATCAAAAATAAAGTATAATCTGGAACAATTTCAAAAGCAATTCACGGATCCAATTTCAAAAAGAGAAAATAAAAAGGCTCACCAATCCCAGTAATATCACTGTAAATGAGAAAATAAAAGCAATTGACCGAAAACTCTTCATATTCTCTCTTTGAAACCCTCATTTCAAAAAATCAAAAAAGAAAAGAGAAACCGTTCCGTTCTTCGAAAGAAACCCTTTCAACTTCTCGATTCTTCGTTCCTTCGGGAGAGACCAAAACTGATTCTTCTTCAACATTCCTCGTTCCTTCTAGCAAACCCCATCATTCTTCTTCTTCGATCTTTCTTCTTCAATTAATTCTCCTTCAATCTTCGTCTCGAAACCAAAACCCTCAACCCGATTCTCAAACCCCTCGACAGATTTACACTGTATTTACACAGACATTCAAACCCCTTGACAGATTTACACTGTACTTATACAGACACTCGACAGATTTACACTGTATTTACACAGACATTCGAGGGAACATTCAGAAGCTCGAAGAGGTTGTGTCGACATTCCAGGGTATGCATGCTTCGATTCTCTTCTAACTTTTTGGTTTATATAGATATAAACTATTTTTTCCTTACAAATAGGACAATTTGACCGAAGCTAGGACCCACCATTTTAATAAGAAAATGAAGATAGAGAATTGATGTTGTAAATTCTGAAAAACCAAAGCCAAAAAATGTATATTTTGGGAAGACAAAGAGGATTGATTCTATAACTATCATTCCTTGATTCATGGAATTGGAGGTTACAAATTTTCATTTTTTTTTTTTAAATATCATCAGATAAGGCTGCACAAATATAGGAGAGACGTGGGGAATGACTCAAGGGTAAAAATGGAAGTTCCAATCCCACGAAAATAGGTTAGAAAACCGATTTGACCATTTTTCATTAAAAAATCCAGTTTGACCATTTTTCAGAAATACCCTGTAATTTTTGGCCATTTCTAAGGATATCCCTAATTTATTTGATATCAATAAATAATAACTAACTGAAATAAAACTAGAACATAATATTAAAATAAATTTGTATTAAAAAAATATAAATCAATTTTATTTGTATAGGCTATCTAATAAAAATATTTTATTTTGAAAAATTAAATTATAGATAATTACTGATTAAAATTAAATATTTAACCAATTAAATAGAAAATTTCAATTTTATAAAACAAATTACATGTAACAAAAGAATAAATTAGTATTTTTTTTTTATCAAAAGAAATAGTAAATAATGTAAGTAATAGCAAAAGTTGTTAATAAAAAGGTTGATGTTTCATTGATAAATAAAAGAGAAAGAGTAAAAGTAGTAAAGTTACCAATAAAAGTGTTGTGGGAAATAGAAAATGAGAGTAAAATTGCACGAGAATTGCAGAGAGAAATAGAATTGCCCCGTTTATGGGGTAGGATGATTCCATTGATGAATTTTAGTAAACACCATCAATGGAAATGAAAATTTTCATTCTCATTCCTTGATTCACGTTCCCTCGAAGTAAACGAACCTTTAACTTATAATTTAATCTTTTTTTTCCTTTTCAGTTTGCCTTTTGGGTATTTTATGAATTGTAAACAAATTTATTAGAGAGTGGCAAAATTTTACATTTTAACTTTTCATATACATAACCTTTCAATTGAAAATTAGGGGCAAAATTAACTTAAAATTTTTTAACACACAAACTGGGTGGGGTACAATTGTTGCCTTCCTTCCTTCGCTCTACCCCTAATGGTTGTGGTGGATTTTGTTGAAATATTTTTTTAGATTTAATTCCAAGGTTTTTAATTCTAAGATATCAGACAAAACCCATTATCCAAACGAACCATTATAGGTTTTAGTGTATAAACGAGGGGTTTCTAGGCCAATTTACTAAGATTTCCATATTAGGTTGGATTGAGATGAACTTATTTTCTATTGAATTTGTTTCCATCTCAATCCTGTTGGGTTTTATGCCTTAAAACTCGTGGATGGTAAATGTAAAAAATTAATTAATATCAATAAAGAGTTATTGAAATTATTCAATAAGGAGTTATTGAATTTGTTATTCTTAGTCTTGTAATAATTAATCTTAAATCCAATAAACTAAACATCCAAGGTTGTTTTATGAAACTTGAATGGTATGTGGAGACATACGGGGATCAATGTTCAAGTAACAACCTAAATGGTCTACAGTATAGGGATAAGGCTGGGTACCTTATCCTGGTGACACTATGTGAATACGACCCACTTTGTTTCATACAAACGCATTGATCCAACGCGTTCGTGTAGTGGACACGCGAGTGAGGGTATCCTATGCAATGACTTTGCATAAGACCAAACCGCAAAATAGTATCCACACTAGATATAACACCGTTGACTAGTTAGGTTTCTATTTCAATAGGATGACCTAGATAACTCAATCTTAATCTTGAGTGTGTTATGGATTCCTTTTCATGAGGGATTATCCTTAGATTTGTATGGGTGAGAGTGGTCGGATTCACCGACTCAATAAGCCTACCATTTTAGATTTGTATGGGTGAGAGTGGTGGAGTGTACCCACAATTAACGAATATTGATTAATTTGGTTAATGAGTTTAGCCAATTAATTAATATCATACCGTTGGAGCTTCTGATCTGTAGGTCTATTAGGTCTCACTGGTAGCTCGTAAAGGGTATTGAGACAATTAAATCTTGATTGTAAATTGAAATGTTCAAATTTACTAAGAGAAATAATATAATGTATGGTGATACATTATAATATAAATTTAATTTTGGATATGATTCAAAATTAATTTATGTGAGAATTAAATATTTGAAGGAGTTCAAATGTTAATTTTAATATGAATTGAATTCATATTACAACTATAGATTAGGAGAGAAATACATGCAATTACATATGATATTTATTTAAATTAATTGATTAGATTATTAGTTAATTATCTAAATATGAATTTTGAATTCATCCCTCATTCCTATAAATAGGCCTACACGCCTAGGCCATTTACACACAAATGGATTCTCAGTTAGTTTTCCTAATCAAGAAGTAGGTTCCACTGCCTTAGCCTCCTTGTCTCCAAAGAATCTCGGTGTTTCCTTGTGGTGGTGTTCCTATACCAAGGAGTTGGTGAAATCTATCTAGAGTCACAACGAAAGTAAGTATATCGTTTCTTTGTGAAGTTTTCAACATGCTTAATCTACGTTTACAGTAGTAGATTTAGATCTCTATATATTTGCTAGTGTACTGGTATTTTTAAGTTCTAAATTAATTGTGAATTGTTCCTGATCGCTTCCGCTGCACTAAGGGTTCTTATCCCTTCAATTAGTATCAGAGCAAATTGTTAAATTAGTTTAGTAATTTCGAAATTTGCACTGGTTTGGTGGGATTAATTGCATTGTGGATGTAATTTGTGAATGAATGTTTTCGATAGATTTGGCTTTAGAAATTTACTGTTGATTCCATCAAAATTGTAAGGGCCCTTGTGTTTTTGGAGGTCGATTCGAGTTGGTTCGAGTCGGTTCAGGTTGTTTTGGTTTGGTTTTGGAGCGACAGAGAAGACATTTTATGATGAAATTTAGCATAATTATTTTAATTTATTGCTTTATTTTATCCTAGGGCAAAAACTATCGGTTCATTCGCTATTTAAATGCTTTTTGGATGTCATTTAGATTCAATCCCACCTTAGGTTAAGCATGATCTCATGCCTTTTAGTATATTAGAAATGTTATAATGTATGAAATTAATGTATGATGGATGAATTTCATGAGTAATTGGTTCAAAATGTTATCACTCTTAATTATGTTGAATTATCTGAGAATATGTCGTTGTTATGCATTAATCCAAGTATAAATTATGCACAACCAAGTAATACCTGGAGCATTCCAGGGTCAGAACACAGGAAAGGAGAATGAAGCAAATCAAACACTTTCACTAACTATCACTACAACAAATTACACATTTAATGTCAGACAAAAAAAACACGCTGAACACATATAATGTCGGACGAAAACATGCTAGACATTTAATGTCGGACGAGTGAAAAAAAAAGGCGCTGGAAAGTATTAGGAAGACCTCATTGCCCGACATTAAAGATATGATGTAGGTTTAAAAAAAAAAGGAAAGAAAATTTGGGGGAAAAATAAACAAAACCCTCGATCTCCCTCTCTCCCTCTCAACCCCCTCTCTCTCGACTCCTCTCTCTCAGTCGATCACAGCCGCCGACCTCCCTCTCCTCTCCAACTTTGCTCTCCACCGTTGGTCACTAATTTGCATCACTCCGACGCAGCAACTTCCCTCCCCTTCGATTTCTCTTTCGTCTTCTTCCAGATGTGTCGTACCACACCAGCGTCGCCGCCCTCTCGGTGAGTTTTCTCTCACTCTCTCTCAGTTATCTCTCATTTCATTTTTCGCATTCGTAAAAAACCCCCACTGATCAGAAAACCTTCTAGGGTTTTAGCATCGCATCAGAAGTGAAAAAGAAAAAGGTTGGTTCTCAATGTTTCTCCATGGTCGCTATCAGTTGCGGCTAGCACTATTGACAGGAAGTTTGTGACTAATGTGAAGTTGGGTAATGGAGAAACTTTTCAGGTGAGCCCTAGATTGCTTGATTCATTCATGAATGTGTTCTGTTCTGAGACATTCGAGTCATTGATTAACATGTACACCACCTGTTTGTTAAGGGGATCTCTGTGAATACCTTCGATCTTGGAGATAAGTTGTTACCACTCATATATGCTAGGTGATGCTCTTAATGTGCAGTGTTTTTCCTAAGTTGAAGAACAAGTTTTGGGTTTGGAGGAATTGAATTTTGGTGTTAAAATGCAGGTTCTGCTTCCCTAGTTCTTTGGATGTGAACCAAGTTCAGGGGAAGATTGTTTTTTACGATGAGATTGGTGATGGAGAAACAACTTTGAATAATGGTGTAGTTGGTACCATAATGCAAGATGCTAATGACCAAGATGTTGCCTTTATTTTCCCACGGCCTGCTTCCAAGTTAGACTTGAACATTGGAAAGAAAGTTTTTGGGTACCTGAGATCAACCAGGTATAGTGGCACATTGCTAAAAGGTTCATAGTATTTTAATACTATTTTAGTTTGTAAACTTGAGTTTTGTTTAGTCTCTAAAGTTTCAAAATTCTATTTTAGTTTTTGAACTTCATAAACTTTTTATAAAAAGATCTTTTTAGTTTTTTCCATTAATTTATATAAATTATTTTTACAAAATATGATATAATTTCACCACTTTATTCATTTATCTTATCAATAGATGTTTACATGCATGGAGCCAATTTGAGCATTGTTGAATAGATAAGACCCCTATTACCTTTTTTGAAGTTGAAGGTTCAATCTTTGACTCTACATTGATGAACTTCTAAGAGAATGTCTATATGGAAAGTGGTTATGTTTGAAGGCACATATAATACTTAGTAGGCTAAGTTTCACGTTTCTAAATGTACATGGGTTATTTTTAAATGATTCAAGAAAATTAATGGTAACAACTACAATCATATTTTATGTAAATCATGATGGCTAAGAAAAAATATTTGAAAATTGAAAGACTAAAACCTAATATTTGAAAGTTTTAGAGTCCAAACCACATTGATTAACTAAAATAGAATTTAAACCTTACAAATTCTTTGGGTAGTTTGACTTTCTTAGATTAAAATTGTTTGAAACCATCTTATTTTATTTTGTGTTTTACTTTCATAGAAATCCGGAAGTTTCATAAAAAAAGTACTACCATTGAGGATCTGTTAGTTTCCATCTTTTGTTTCCTACTCATCAAGGGGACCTAACCTTTTTACACTGGACATTCTCAAGGTAACTCATCTGACTAAGTTTCCTCATGACTTGTTGTTAATGCCTTTTTGGATATTAACTTTTAGAAATCTCTTGTAGCCTATTTGGCAGCACAAGGAGTGGATATACTAGCATCTTGGTCAGAAGCTTCAACAGCTACAAGTTTACCATGGGATAACAGAATAGTTCCATTTATTAACATAATCTCTGGCACATCCATGGCTTGTCCACATGCAACAGGAGTAGCTGCGTATGTCAAATCTTTCCACCCAACTTGGTCTCCAGCTGCTATTAAGTCTGCACTTATGACAACAGGTAACAGTTTGACCTTAATTTCTTAGTACCAATAATTTAACTTAAATCATATGTTGGTTGCTTAAACTTTTATATTCATTTTGTTTGTCTATAGATTTTTAAATATTTTGTTTCGGTTGCCAATCCAAGTGTAGTTCAATTGGTTAAGGTATTCATATTTTGTTTCGATTGCCAATCCAACTTTCATATTCATATTCATTTTGTTTGTCTATAACTTAGTTCCTCATTTAGATTTTGACTAGTCGCGATTTTCTGTCTGTGTTTGTGATTGTTGAGCTATAGGATCTTGCACATGGTGATGATGGACTTTTTATTCGGATTATCTTTGTTGCATTTTTCATTTGCAAAGTCTCTAATATTTACTATGTTGAGGTTGTGGTGTATGAGCGGAAGTTTACCCAACAGGAGACTTGCTTCGAGAAATTGGGATTGAGTCCTAAGCCTATTCACGATTGCTTGTCTTCTAGGCTTGGAAAAAAGGTGAGTTACTTAAACCAACTCAAGTAACGTACTTTGTTGTTTGCTCAAGTCCGATCCGTTTTTGTGAAAAATATAATATTCTTATGCTTTGACCGTTAAAGGGCAACTGGATAAACTAGCTAAATCTATGAGGATTGATTGTGTTTATGATCAGAACTATCATTTCTATGCAGCTGAAACCAACAACGTTCGACCTCCTCATAAATACGTTCCTTTGAGTTGTTGTTGATGGACAACCACTTTATGAGGTTTGTTTTTCTCAATATATTCACTTTACACATCCAAACACACTCACAAACTTGCCTAATGTCTATAAAGATGATGCATGAAAGATGTTGTTTGATATTGCTGAAGCTATTGTTTTAGATAGAGATCAAGAATGACTCAAGTATTTTTTTTTTCAGAAAACTTAAGCTATTGTTTTCTATCTCTGGTACAACGTGTCAATAGGTTTCTTTTAGTAATGTGATACATTTTTCATATTGTCACATTGGATGTTGGTTTATGTTGTGGTGCAAGCTCAATAGAATGTTGGTTTATGTTGGGAAAGAAACAAAAGAATGACTCAAGTACCAAGTTGGTTTTATATCATGAATAGTGCTCCAAAACTCTAATTATGTAAGAAAATGCTTCAATATAAATTTGTTCAAGCTCTATGTATATAAAAAGTGATAGCGAGCATAGCTAGCTAGTTTTCCCTAATTATTTTAGCTAGTCTTTTATAATTTATTGGCCAAAATTATGCATTTATGTGTTGTATTTGTAGGAAATATAGTTTTGAGCCAATTGGATGTTCGGGTTGCGAAAAGAAGCTGAAGAATGAAAAAAGAATCAAAGTTGGAAGATTGAAGATAGGTCCATCCGCAGACCAGCATCGAGACGCTGCTCTTTGGGCGTTTCGACGCTGACATTCTATATTTGGAGTTTTCATTCTTAAAAAAAAAATAAAAAAAATAAAATAGCGTCGCGACGCTGTCCATAGAGTCTCGACGCTGTCGGCAGATTTTCTATAAATTCATCATTTTGTGCTACGGATTGGGGGAGTCCAATTGGTGAGATTTTAGCCCTAATTTCGACTAGAGACCTTTTGTGGGAGCTAAAGGCAAGGCCAAGGAGCGGGAATCAAGCAAGAAGACGTGGAGATCCTAACGGGGACGTGCGGTGTTGGCGGATTCGAGTTTTCCTTTCTCTTTCCCTTAACTCTTGTAGTTTTTATGGCTTTTCTTTCAATTAGTGTTTGTAGTTTAAAGACTATGAATTGCTAGTTGTTTGTCTTAGGGATTGATGTAGTAGTTTTAGGTTGTTGGATTGATTTGTGGTATGAATATGCATATATTTTACCTATGCAATTATGGTTAAATGCTTTCAATTACTTGATCACTAGTTGAATGATTTGAGTGTTGAATCTTGCTCGGGAGAGGGGATTTGGCCTAAGACTTACTTTATTTAATTGCATGACTAAAGTAGAAATTCTAAGTTTGTGACGGGATTTGGAATAACTTTAGAAGTTGCTTGAAGAACTAAACTCAAAGCCTTGCATGTTAATGGACTTAGATAGGGATATCAAGTTGGTTGCATGCATGAGACTCAATTATGCTCGGGAGAGATAGTTGTGATAAAAGGTTCCTAGACTTGGTAGAATAATTGCATGCTAAATTCATCCCATTAATTTATCCTCAATCTCAACAATGAAATCAATTCCCTAAGAGTCTTTCCATTTGAGTCTCCACCTTTATTTTATGCTTTTTGTCTTTACTTTTATCTTTATCTTTGAGTTTTGCTCCCTAAATAAAATTGAACAAAAGTATCCACGATACTTAATTTGCTAGAAATCCAATCCAGAGGACGACACTCGTTTTACACGAAAACACTATATTATTACTTGACCCGTACACTTGCGGTTAGCAAATTGCGCATCACAAAGCTTCATCTTTCTATGGATTGAAAACCAAGAAACTTGAGTTGTGGTTGGAGATCAAAGTAATAAGGTGAAAACTCTTATCTATTTGAGCAATGGATTACATTTATCTTTTTCATAAACTTGAACGAAAAGGAGTTTAATTTTACTCTTTCCGTTTCCTTTCCTTTAGAAATAATGGAATTGATACTGAACTTTTATATTTTCTATGTTGATTCAGTATTGTCATTATGCTTGTGTGTTTATATATATAAAATCTGTAATGACCACATCTTTTCAGTATATCATATCATCAATTGTTCTCAATTTTCATTTGTCACAAGTTTTCTTGCCATTACACTTGGTTAAATATGGTTCCATGGTTTTCGGAAGGACAATCATCCGTAGCAAAAGTTATCAAGATTCAAATACCACCAACACTAAGAAAGCAACTTGTTGATGATTAGAACTTTGTTACACAACACAGCAGGATAAGGTACATATCAACTGTATATTCTCTTCCTATTTGTATTATCTTATGAGAGAGAACTCTTATTACAATGGGGTACTTGGTTGCCAAAAGGTATTGGTAGGTGAAATTTGTACATTTGATGAAATAATTAGGAAATGTTCATAGCACTTGCGCTCAACAATTATCATTAAACTAGGCATTCGTATTTCTACATTTTTCACCCACATAAGGAAAAAAAGATATATTTTACTTTATGATTTGGTGATTTGAAGCTTCATGATGTTCTGTAAAATAAATGCTCTCTCTAAGAGTTTTGTGAGTCTGCACTGTGTTACATACTCCTTCAGTTTACTTGCGATCTTTCATTTTCAGGTGGTTTTTCTTCCAATGTAATGCTAAAATTTGTTAAACTTACTTCTTAGATTGCTTGATGTTAGAGAATATCCTTAGGGCGTACTTGAATTCATTTTTCATGTCCTTCTGGGATGATCTTTTGTTTATGTTATTTTCCCTTCAGTTTAGTTGATGTGTGAGAAGTATTTTCTATCTCTCTTCTTCTACGTACGTACAACTAGTTGCATTCAATTGTTGTTTATAAAAGTTTATTCTTTCTAGATTTTCTTATTTTATAGGATTTCATGTTCGAGGACACAATCTTTTGCGGTGTATTTGATGGTCAGGGACCCTACGATCGTTTCGTTGCTCGAATAGTGAGGGATAAATTGCCTATAAAGTTGTTGTCTCCTCAGTTGTGTACTTATTTTGTTTTGTAATTTTACTTTTTCTTTGTAAATTGGACCATGGATGTGATTTGGGATGGATGGAAAGTTTCATGTATTATACACACTATTATATTTTATTAATGGAATCCATGTTCGTTGAGTTAGTTGTTCTGTAAAAATACTTTTGAGATTTTATTTTGTGTATATGTTGAAATTCTATTTTGTTTACAGGTTTTTACAAAATAAAGAAATAGTATTGTTGGTTATGTGCAACCAACAATTTTTTTTTATTTAATGTTAGACACTTTTAATGTCGCACATTTAATGTCAGGCACTTTTAATGTCACAGCTTTTAATGTCGGGCAATGCCCGACATTAAAAGTGACCGATATTAAAAGTAACTTTTAATGTCGGTCAAATATTGGTTGACAGACATTCAAAGGACATTTTTAATGTTGGGCCATGACCGACATTAAAAGTACACTTTTAATGTCGGTCATTGCCTGGCATTAAAAGTGATCGACATCAAAAGAGGCTTTTAATGTCGGTGTTTTTAATGTCGGGCATTGCCCGACATTAAAAACCAAATTTGTTGTAGTGTATACTCAATGCATGGCATTGGAGCTTGAATATTTAAAAGAGAATTGATGATCATGCGATAACAGAAGTAAACAAACGAACAAATGCGATAAGAGTTAAAACAAAGATGAGGAGGATATCAAGGCGTTCACCGCACCTACCACATGCGTTGATGCCCTCTCCTGTAGCACATACACAGAATAAGTTGATATGGATGCCTAAGTGAGAAATAAACATGCGATTCCCTTCCGGTATTATACATGCGTTTGGCGTAGAATTAAGAACGTTTCTGTTCACTTAATTCATGCGTTAGCGTAGTTCTCTATTTACTTGCAAGTGGTTGAATTATCCCTAGGACAACCTAAATACATTCATGAAATATCTCTTGCGACTGTTATTTTTAGCGCAAACCAGACTACATGCAATGCATTATCTCGCTCTAATTAGATATTTTCACATGCATTACCCTTCCAGGATTTATCATGTTGCTATCGCAACCGGCTGGCAAGGTGGGTGTTAGTAATGACAGAATTAACGCATCTAAGCAGAAAGCATTAATATCATTCATTCAAATGTAACGCATACAGTAAGAGTTCATCGTCACATGGGCACCTAGGCTAAGCCTTGGTAAAAGAAAATTAGCTCATGTTGCTAAGGGAATACATAGTGCATAAGATGAATACAATAAACAGCTGCGCTGGACAAAAACTTCCTTCACTGGTTTCTTCTCTCTTCCTCCCCGTTCTTCCTCTTGAGCGAATGACTAGAATATATATAGGCATGAGGAGGCTGACTTCTCCAAGCAATCAGCTTGCGTGTTCCACTTCTAAGTACGCCAGCTCACAACTCTGCCACATGTTAGCACCAACACTGGACAGCTTGCATTGGCACTTCATCACGTGATAGCTCCAGCACCTGCAATGCAAGATAACTTGGGCAAGAATCAAAGCTAGTATATGCGTTAGTTGAAATATTATTGCATTTTTCCGCTGCATTAAGGAATTTCACTCTGAAACCAAAACTGTAGCAATTCTTTGATATTATGCGCGGAACTGGCACATCCCTTTTCTTTTCTAGCCTTTTTTAATTTAATTTAATATAATAATTATGTTAAATATATGAAATTGAATAAGCATGTAGCATGACATTACTTAGTTTAAATATAAAATAGTTATATTTAATTTAATGTCTTGTGAATGCTTGAGTGATTTTCATGATTTGTTTGATATAAGAAGTTATATTAATAAATATGAAAATCAAATTGCATTGAGCATGACACATCCATAGGTTAATATAATTGTTATATTAATGTCATGAAAATGCATGTTTTATGGTTGATTTAATTAGTTAGAATTTGATTATTAATTAATTAAACCATAGCAAGCATATTATTGGGTTAATCATTAAAATTTGTGATAGTTATAAAATTAATGATCAGTAACCGTCAACCTATAATAAAGATTGCATGCAAACATAGGATTTTAGGAAAATGAATTAATTTTCAAATGTTTAAAATTAATTAGGCCTAAGATCATATTAATTCTAATAGGATTAGAATTAAGTCTTGCTTAGTTTTTTTTTTTTAAAAAAAAAATAGTTTTAATATGACTAAGTTTTTTTTTTTAAAAAAAAATAGTTTTAATATGACTAAGGTTTTTTTAAAAAAAAAAATAGTTTTAATATGACTAAGTAGGACAAACATAACTCTTGTTTATAAGGAAACTCTACCGATGAGGTTCTGTCTAGGCTGGAGGTACTTAAGATGACGGTTTACGAAACACCTGCTACTTGGAAACTGACTCAGAACTTGAGTTGAATTAACCATAGTTATGTTAGCATGTAATGTCGCTAGGTTAATTAAAAGAGTTTAATTCACCTAGACATTAGATTAAAGACCTTCGTACAAGAGTTATATAAGACATATAGATAGATTCATTTAGCCAGAATTTACCTAAGTAATAGACCTTAATCTTTAAAATACTTAGTGGGAGAAAAATTGTATATGTGATATCATTTTTAGCTCTCACATCTCCAAGAGTTCACACCATGAGATCCATGCTTGGCCTCGAGTCACCCTGGGAGTGACCCCCTACAGGTGGTGTTTGCATGGGTCAATAACAAGGTGAATGGAGAAAGTGTTGGGTTTTATGCCCTAAAACTCATAGATAGTAAATGAAACAAATTAATTGATCTCAATAAAGCGTTATTTGAGTGATTCAGTAATTTGGTTATTGAATAATCGAGTTTGCATTAACAAACCCTAAGTACAATAAACTAAGATCCAAGGTTGTTTAAATGAAACTTGGACTAGTATGTGGGGACATACGCGGATCAGTGTCCAAGTAACAACCTAAAAGGTCTATAGTATAGGGATAAGGCTGGGTACCTTATCCTGGTGACACTATGTGATACGACCCACCTTGTATTCGATACAGATGCAATGATCCAAAGCATCCATGTAGGAGACATACAGGTGGGGGTATCCTATGCAATGAGTTTGCATAAGACCGGACCGCGAAATAGTAACCACTAGATGTAACGCCGTTAACTAGTTTAGGTTTCTATTTCAATAGGATGACCTAGGTAACTCAATCTCAATCCTGAGTCTGTTATGAACCCCTTTCAAGAGGGATTGTCCTTAGATTTGTATGGGTGAGAGTGGCCAATTCGCTGACTCAATAAACCTACCATTTTAGGGGCAAGACTGAATGGGGGCTGGGAACATAACAGTACAAGATGGAATTCACTCCTTCCCCTATTGGGGTAAGTAGATGTGTGTTCCCTTAAGGGCTGATTCCAGGGCTTGAACAAAGGCCCGCCGTCCTCTCCTGGCCCGAGAGGAACTCCTGTTTAGTGGTTGGACCCTAAACAACTTGTTCATTAGAGGAATCAGTGGTACTTAAGGAACCAGAGGTAACCCAGGGGTAAAACGATAATTTGACCCAGCTGGTGTTACGAACACACGTGAAGGATTGACTTACTGCTTGGTCGATATCTGTGGACACAGAAATATTCTACAGTGAGAAGAGTACAGCTGTGGGTCTTTAGTGGAGTGACCCACAGTTAACGAATGTTGACTAAGTTGGTTAATGAATTTGACCAATTAGTCTCGTATCGTTGGAGCTTCTGATCTGTAGGTCCATTAGGTCTCACTGGTAACTCGTAAAGAGACTTGAGGCAATTAAGTATAAATTGTAAATTGAATGTGTTCAATTTATTTGGGGAATCGTATAATGTATATTGATGCATTATAATATAAAGTTTATGAAACTTTATAATATAATTTTTGAATTAATTTCAAAAATTAATTTTTGAGAGAAAATATTTGAAAGAGTTCAAATAAATTTAATATGAATTGGATTAATTTTAATTTTAATAAAATCCCTAAGATTAAATATATGATATTTAATTGGGTAATTAATTAATTATGGAATTAATTAATTATTTATTAAAATTAGATATTGTTCAGATAATAGATTTGAACTTATTCATAGACTTTTTCCTATTAGGAAAAGGTCTTGGCCTTTACCTATATATAGGACCCCTGGGGTGGGGTGAAAGGTATCTCATTGACTCTCCTTCTCTCAGAGATCTCTCCCAAAAGACTCCCACCAGTCTCCTACTTCAAGAAGTCTTAGAGATATATCGGTGTAACCAATTGGTGGTGTTCGCACAAGAAGGTTTCTGCGTTTTCGATCTTATTAGCAAGAAAAGGCGAATCGATCAAGACTTTCTACAAAAGTAAGTTTTCTATGAAATCCTTGATCACTAGGATCGTCTAGGTTAGATCTAGTCAATTTTTAGCATGTTTATAGCCGTTGTACAGCCCATTAAATATAGATTTATTGTTGTAATATTTTTGCAAATTGTATTGGTATTTCAATTAGAATCTAAGATTCTGAGTAGGTTCAGTAATTCTTTCCGCTGCGTAGAGCCTTTATCCCTTTAGAAACAAGCCTTTTCCACTTCTTGATCAATTAACCATTGTTTTTTAAAAAGATGAGGCCAATGGACTTGGTGCAGAAGGCCCAGCTGATATATTTGAAGTAGTGGAACGAGAAATGGGCAACAATGAATTTTTGGGAGGAGATAGTTTTTATGTGTCTGATCCACCAATAGTTGGAGGGGACGAAGTGGATGGACCGACGTCAATGAGTGAGACACCAATAAATACACAATCTACTGCACATACATCCAATAGGTCCAGTAAGAAAAGAGCAAGGAGTGTGGACCCATTAGTAGTAGGCAGTGAATGGACTTGAGAATGTTATGAGTAGTCATCTTTCGAATGCTAATGAAAATATTCAAGAGATTGTGTTGTTTTATCGACAAGTAGCTGAACAAGAATCTACTAGAGAGGAACGTCGAAATTCGTTAGTAAGTGAAATTAGAAAGGTAGATGGATTGAGTGTTCAACAGAGAGTTCGAGCTGGTAAGATTATCACCAAAGATCAATCCCAAATTGATTACTTCTTTAATCTTCCTACTAATGAAATGTATGAATTAATGATGGAGGTTTTATAACATGGTATGTGTGGGTATTATATTTTTTGTGCCCTTATTTTCGGTGCTCTTCTCAGATAGGAGATTTTATAACATGGTATGCATGGGCATTTATATTTTTTGTGACCTTCTTTGTAACGTCGGTAATTTAAGGTAAATTTCAAATTTCCTTAGTTTGGGTTAATCTGGAGTTAAAAGGGAAATTTTCAAAAAATTAAAAGGAGGGAAATTGGTGAAATTTTAATATTCAAAGTTGGAATGACATTTTCGTAATTAAATGGTCTTTGGAGCCAAGCAAACCCTAAGTTTTTTTTTCTATATATTTTAGTTGCACGCAGCCTTAGTAATCCAAGCCAAGCCATCTCCTTCATCTCTCATCTTCCTCTTCCTTCCCTCCTTAGCACCCACGACAGCCCCCCTCTCATCCTCTCTTCTGCGGCGGTGGGTTCAGAGGCACCGGCGGCGCGCGTCCCTCCGACGAGCTCCTCAGCGGCGCGGTTTCAGGCAGCGTAAGGGCGTGGGTCTTGCGGTTTCTCCGACGAGCAACTCCAATCCGCAGCAGTATGTTTTCTTACCCTTTTCGCGTCTCCTCCGGCGAGCTCCGTGGCAACGTAGCGGCTAGGAGGTTCGGCGACGCGTCGGCGTGGTTGCAGCAGCGGGATCGACACGTTCAGAGCAGTGACAGCCCTTGAGTAGTGCGGCCAGTGGCTGCTTTTGAGTGGGTTTTTCTCCGTCGAGAGTTTTCGGCAAGTTTGAGCAGTGGGTCTTTAAGTTCCTTTGAATTCCAACGATTTTGGCACAAGGTAAGTAATTTTCAGCAAGGTTTGAGGTTGATTTAGGAGTTTTATCGAATACCCATTGATTTTTGTTGGTGAATTGTGCAGTGGGTCTTTGAATTCCTTCGATTTCGAGAGAGTTCGGTCATGGGTAAGTGAATTTTAAAGCAATTTTGGATTGATTTTTCTTCATAATGAAATACCCATGTTGGATTGGGTCTTGATTCTAGACACCCATAGAGATTAGATCTTGGATTGTTGAAATTAAGTCGATTTAGAACTTGGGCAGCAAGCGCCAACTTCGTTTATGTAAGTTTCATTCTCTTTAATCTAAGTTGGGTCTAATAGAAGTGATTGAAGTTGGATGCCTCTAAATTTTAGATTCTTGCATGTGAACTAGATTGGTTGGTTCGTGGTCGTGATCGGCATTGCTGGAGTTAAATTGAAGTTTAAATTAAGGATTTATAAGCCAAGGTAAGTGGCTTTATTGTTGAACTTTTTATTTGGGAGCGCGTGTTTGATTTTTCTAAAAATTCATGTGTCATATGAGTTGTTTGATTTTGTATACGTTTATGAAAAATTATTGGAAGCATGAAATTTATTACTAATGCTTGCAAATGTTGATTTTTTTTTTATGTGAGTGGGTGTTCTGTTGAAAAATTTCATAATATGTATGAGTTTAAATGATATTTGAGTTTCTTAAATTTTGGAAGGGTACATGAAATTGATGTACTTGAAGAGGTGCCTATACAGAACTTAGGAACATGAAATTGATGTACCTAAGTCGAGGTTCGTGAAATTGACGTTCCTCCATAGGCGACACATGAAATTGATGTGTCTAGGATATGCATGAAATTGATGTATATCCCATAATTAATAAGTTTTAGTTAAAGTTTAGAGCCACCAAAAATATATTTGTTGTTGATTTTAGATACGTGCTTAAGCATGACCCAACCTCAACAGTAGGGTCACTGACTGAGTATTTTAAATACTCATTCTTTTCAAAAATGTTTTCTTTCAGGTAAAGGCAAGGGCAGGTGCAAGGCGATTGATGAGAATCCGTTAGGCAACCATGAGAGGACTATGAATTTCATATTTTATTTTCTTCTGCTTTAAGAACTCTGTTTTACTTTATTTAATTTGTAAACTTATTTCGAGAAATTTCTTAGAGGCCATGTATGTTTATAGTTTGGAATTATTTAAGAATATTTTAAACCTTTAAAATCAGGGATCCCGAATAAAAGTTTTGTTTTGAGGTTTTTACATAAATTAGTATTTATGTTATAAAATGTTTTTATTTAAAAAGGTCTCCAAAACATGCATGTCGTAACGGTCCCGAAAAGACTCTTTTAAGAAGTCGGGTCGTTACATTAAATGATGTAATATTCTTGTTCTGGGTTATCATGCCATTGACATGTTGTGGATGAACATTCACAATTTTTGTGCTATGATTGAATATCTTCATTTTGAATTAGCATGTGTCACTATATATATCTTGTATTTATATGGTCCTACTATGAACATGGAAACTTTTTTTTTTTTTTTTAAGTGAGGAAGATAATTGGTTGTATTTAATTTTTGAAATATAACATTTATCAATATTCTTTCAATTGGACTATTTTATTAATTAATTACAAATAAAAGTTTGTATGATTTTATTAAATACATTTTTTAAAGATAATTATTAAAATTGATTGCTAAATAAAATCAACCACCTAAACTTTAAGGTTTATTATTTATAATATAATAAATTTACTAATTAATGAAAATTAAATTTAAATTAATTACTTAAAATTATTATAATAATTTGACATAATAAAGATAAATTAACTAAAAATAATTAATTATTTAAAATTAACTAATGTAATAAAATAGTTGAAAGTAATTGCAAGAACCAAACAAAAATAATTTTTATTTATATGCAATTCTAATAGCATTCTCATACAATCCCAAACACAGACATCATTTATTCCCAGACATTTGATTTCATTCCCATGCATAATCAAACACAATTATCTTTGATTTCTAGACATCTTATTCTCAGGCATTCTATTTCCAGACATCTTAAACTAAACCTCAAACCAAACAGTCCCTGGGGGGTCAAGTTAGTTGAATCATTGACTACCTCCATTTAATAAAGCAACGAAATTCTCCACCTTTCCAAAAAATTCATTTGGTTTGAAACTTTCTTGTGTGTTTGATTCTCTTCAACATTCAACTACATCTTCGTCTTTTTCAACCTCCTATGCTTCTAAATGCTCAATGGTCAATGCTCTGTTACAATTTCTATCTCATTGGCAAGACATGTACTTACACCTACCATCGTTTTTGCTTCCGAAAATTGTATGCATTGGATCTTTTTCCCGTGCCACTTTCTACATTTTTTTCCTTTCATTTAACTAGACGAGGTTTTCGCCAAGTTTCTTCATCTTCAAGTTTCTTCATTTGTCTCCTACACCTTTTTAAATTTAAGATGAAACGAATGAAAATTAATAGATTTGATAACTAATTGAAAATCCAACCAATTTCAAAATCATAAAATCTAGGGAGGTGAGTCAAATTTGATGAGAGCTTGCTCAAGATTTTATTTTTTTTTAGAAAAAAATAATTCTTTTTTGCATTTGGGAATGGTTGACTGTGAATATCTATATATACTCAGGGTATAAACGAAAAGAAAAAGATTCACTTTCATCTCCTACAAACTCGAAAGCCATTATTCAAATTGCAATCGTATTTAGCCAAATCTTAGCCATTTATCACAATTCCCCATTAAAAATGTTTTGTAATGGACCAAAAAATAGGCAATCAACCCAAATGTGATAACAAGCCCATTAGACCAATTTAATGATAAGCCCAACACAAAGCAAGCTAAGCCACCAAGTTACACATGAAAATTCAACAAAAAATCAAGATACTTTGGTAAGAATAACCAATGTGTGCCAACAAGAACATAGCTTAATTGGCATAAAGTGTGTGCTTATGAGCAAGAGGTCACGAGTTCAAATCCTCCTACCCCAAATATTGTTGAACTCAAATAAATAAATAAATAATGTACCAATGAATTTTTAGTCTAACATTCTCTAATATCATTCAACTCAATGGTCAGCAAGAAAATAACTCAATTGGCATAAAGTTGTACTAATGACCACAAGGATTCGGACCCACCATCCTCCATATCGTCAAAAATTATTATTCGACCCATTTAAGTCTAGGAAATTCCAACAAGTAAAATATTGAAATTAAACATGACTTTTAAGATTTCTTTTTTCTTTTATGAAGAAAGAAGGAAACATATGTACTATATGGGAGTTGTTTTCATTTGTCTTTTAAGATTTTTTTAAGAAAAAATAAACATCAACTATTGGAATTGTTTTTCTTTGTTTTTAGAATATCACTTCATGGGATGGGAATTTGAACCTAAAACTTATTAGAGAAAGTAGAATTCTCAAGAACAAAATATCATTTTGAACTTACAAATTTGTTATGTCTAAAATTTTTGTAAAAGAAAATCGTGTTTACTCATCAACATGGCAATGGATATTAATTTTACTCTAAGCTTTAAATTTCATCAAATTGCACTTTAGGTAAATGTTGCAATCTTTAACTTAAACTTTAATAAGTGTTGCAACTTTTACCTTCATTTAAAGAAATTGTTAAAAAAAAATATTCTGGTGTGTATTTAATTAATTATTAAACATATATTAGGTACAAAAATGGATGGAACTTCGTCAGAGAAAAATGGCAAGAAGTTAAAGTAGGATTTGTTGTTGAAATTTGTGAGTTTTGAAAATCTTGTACTCGCATTTTACTGATATTAGTATTTGAGTTTAGTAAAAATTGAATAAAGGGTAAAAATTGAAATATCTGTTTAACTCCAAGATTCAAATGGATGAAACTGAAAGTTTAGGGTGTAAATAATTAATACATCATGCTAAGTTAGGGTTTCTATTAATTTTTTACTTGACTGTTAAAAAAAGGTTTTTGGTCCCTCAACTTCATCAAAGGAACAACCTAATTCTTATACTTTTAAATTTGTAATCATTTAGGCCCTGTTTGATAACCATTTGGTTTTTTGTTTTTTGTTTTTGGTTTTTAAGCTTATAAACACCACTTCCAACTCTAAGTTTCTTTGCTTTTTCACCTATCTACTTCCCATGTTTTCAAAAACCAAGCCAATTTTTGAAAACTAAAAAAAGTAGTTTTCAAAAACTTGTTTTTGTTTTTAGAATTTGGTTAGGAATTCAAGTGTGTCTTTAACAAAAATGAAAACTATGGTGAGGAAATTTAAAGAAAACAAGCCTAATTTTCAAAAACCAAAAACCAAAAACCAAATGGTTATCAAACGGGGCCTTAGTTATTGAACTTTAATATGTAACAATTAAATCCATATCTTTAAATTTTTTTTTAACGATTTAGTCCCTATAATGAAAAATATTATTATTAATAAAATTTAATGAGATTTCTTATAGAAGTAGATCGATAATCAATTAGGAACTAAATGTGTTTATACAAAGGCTAAATCGTTATATGAAAAAAATATAATCAACGTTTAATTTTGATATGATATTTCACAATGATTAAAGATTAAATTACTATTACAAATTTGAAAGTATGAGGTGACTGAATTGTTAAAAATTTGGAAGCACAAAAGACTAAATTGTTATAGATATTAAAATTCAATGACTAAATTATTACTGAAATTTAAGGACCAAAATTAATTTTTAACCAAATTTATAACTAAACTTTATTATTTGCAACTTGAAAAGTATTCAAACCACTCCTGTTGAAGGGTTGTTACAATCAAACACTAAATTTTCTAAACCTGAATACCCAAAATATATATATATATATATATATATATATATATATATATATATATATATATATATTAGTTGCAACTTGAAAAGTATGCAAACCACTCCTCTTAAAAGGTAGTTACAATTAAACATTAAATTCCAAACCTTATACACCATCCATAAACTATACAAGAAAAATACAAAAGGTGTTTGGTCCAAAGAGAGTAAAACCACTTCTTATTATGCACAAGCATGGTTACCCAAACCCACCTATCCGACCAATCGGCACGGCACGCATATGGGAAGAAGTCTTTAGTATCACCCTTAACCACATTTACAAGAGCAAGGAAGAATATGGTATAAAAACACTTTTCCCAACTCTAAAATTATCTAGGATTAACGACAAGAATGACCATAATTAAATAGGCGTTTTGAAAAATGGCAACACGGTTAATTTTTTTAGATAAATGGCCAAATCATATTTATCTATTAATAAATCTGAATTATTGATTTACCAAAATACGCTCAATCAATAAAATTACTAATTTACTAGAAATACACCGTATCTTTAACAAAATACATGATTTAAATTAAATGCAATCAATTTTAAATACAGTCAGCTAAAATAAAGTAATTCAAATTTAACGAGATAAGAAATTCAAACTCAACTTAAAATAAAACAAACCAATTTTTTAACGAGATAAGAAATTCAAATTCAACTTAAAATAAAACAAACCAATTTGATTTGCAAAGCCCTAAAATAAAGGAATGATTTTATGAAAGTGTTAAAAACAAAACATTATCACATCGAAATTTTCATATCCATCATTTAGGAATTGTAATTGTTAATTTTTACAACATCTTATTCAAAAAAATTGGATGATAAACATTTCTACGATGGAAACAAATATACACAAATACCATGTATTGACTCCATGGTTGGGAACGAATTGATTGGATTGAATATATGAACTTTTCCTACCAGCATAAATGGACAAATTTTAAAGCTTGCAAGAGTTAAGTCACAATTAACAGGCAAATTATAGATAAAAAGGATTAAAGAACAACCTATGAAATTAAAAAAAAAGTGAATCCTGAACCCAGAACAAAATAAGAAAATTGTTTTCTTAAACTCAAAAAAAAAAATTGATTTTCGCCAAATAGAAAAGAAAAAAAATGAATCTCGTAATTTGTTTCAAATCTCCAAACAAAAAAGAAAAAAGTGGATTTCCATATTCGAATTAAAAGAATAAAGAAATAATGATTTTCAATTGGGAGGAAGTGAGTAACTACGTAGTTGTGCCTGTGGGAAGGGCTGAAGGAGGAATTAGAACGCCTTTGGAGAGAAAGTTGAAGCCTGAAGGTTTGGCCGACATATCAGAAGTTGAAGCCTGAAGCCTGAAGGTTTCTACAATGAAATTGTCTTGTTGGTCAGAATTCAACAAGTCAGAATTTAGTCCCATGGTTTTACCGACCAAGTTGCAGAGCAAAACCCAGAAAAGTAAGATTTTGTACCAAACAGGTTACAAAATTCTGAAGAAAAATCTTTATTAAAGACTTGTGTGTTTACAATGCTCAAAGGAGGAATTTAAATTACAAGGCTTGTTCAAGATAGTAGACTTGTGAAGCCTAGAATTGGTAAGTTTACCAACGGTACAGTAAACAAAATAAATAAAAGAAAGAAACACAAGCCTGCTGTGATATTTTCCAAAAATAACCATAGCCTTACATAATGAGCTTGTTGAATAAGGCAATGATTTTGAGACCGTTGAAGGAATAAATTCTGGAATCAATACATGCCATATATGGTGACAAAGGTGAGGAAATCAATATGGGCAGAGGATTTGGAATTAAAACCCTTGTTGTATACTAGCTGTTGCATTTTGTTGACTATGTTGGTGAGGTGGCTGCTGGGCCCCATTTTATCATTCTTCCTCAAACTGGAGTGTGCTAGAGCGTGAACTCCAAGTTTGCATCTTAAATTGCGAAATGGTGTTTTGGCAAGGGGTTTAATGAGGATATCAGCAAGTTGTTCAGTAGATGGTACGTACCGTGTAATAAGAGACCCCAATGCTACCTTCTCCCTAACAAAGTGGTAGTCCATCTCAATGTGTTTAGTTCTAGCGTGGAACATGGGATTGATGGACATTTGTAGTGCACTTAGATTGTCACAGAATAGTTGAGGGGGTTGGAGAAGTTTGATGCCTAGGTCCTTGAGGATGAATGTTATCCATGTGATTTCTGCAGTTGTACTTGTCATTGCTCTATATTCAACCTCTGAACTGGATCTTGCCACCGTAGGTTGTTTCTTTGAAGACCAAGATATGCAATTTGCTCCAAGAAAGATACAAAAGCTTGTTGTGCTCTGTCTTGTTTCCTTGCATCCTCCCCAATATGCATCACAAAAACCATATAAAGTTAGTGGACTATTTCTATGAAAAATGATACCATACTCGGTTGTCCCTTTTATGTATCTTAGGATGCGCTTCACTGCTCGAAGGTGTAGTTCTGTGGGCTTTTGGAGATGCTGACAAACTTTGTTGACAGCTTGTGTAATGCCAGGTCGTGACAAGGTCAAGTATTGTAATGATCCAACGATACTCCTATATTGTGTGACATCAACCAATTCTTTGTCATTTGGAAATTCTGTTGTGGTTACTGCCATTGGGGTGTTAAAGTGTGAAGCAGTCAACATGTTGGCCTTTTTTAGAATTTCTTTTGCATACTTGGTTTGGGAGAGAAACAATCCTTGTTTGGTGGCTTGTACTTCTATCCCAAGGAAGTAGTGCAAGTTCCCTAAGTCTTTGATTGCAAACTCATCACCAAGGTTGTTGATCAGGAGTTGAATGGCATTTTTATCATTTCATGTAAGGATGATGTCATCAACATATATAAGAATGATTAATAATTTAGAATGTTGTTTAAGAATAAACATGGAGGAATCTGATCTACAACACATGAAGCCAAGGTGAAGAAGATATTTTGAGAGCCTTTCAAACCAAGCACGTGGGGCTTGTTTTAGCTCGTACAAAGATTTGTTTAGCTTGCAAACATGATGAGGATTATTTTGGTCGTGGAATCCTGGCGGTTGTGACATGTACACCGTTTCTTTTAATGTTCCATGGAGGAAGACATTCTTTACATCTAGTTGCGTTAAGGTCCAATTTGAGCTTGTGGCAATGGCTAGTACGATTCGGATTGTGGAGGCTTTAACTACGGGACTAAACGTTTCTTCATAGTCAAGTCCCTCAACTTGTGAGTATCATTGGGCTACTAAGCGCGCCTTGTACCTATCTATGGTTCCATCCTCCTTGAGTTTGGTCTTGAATATCCATTTGGATCCAATAATGTTTGTATTTATTGGTTTAGGAACCAATTCCCAAGTATGATTTTGAATGAGAGCTTGCATTTCTTCCTCCATGGCTAATCTCCAATGTGGGATATGAAGGGCTGTTTTATAGGATTTTGGTTCTGAGGTGTTGTCCGTAGTGAGAAGGGATTGGTTTGGTTGTGTTGTAGGTTTTATTCCATGAGTGGATTGATATGAGTCAGGATCAAGGTGGGGTCATGAGCTAATTTCCTTCTAGTGACCATGTGGTGGCTAGAGGAAGCTTGGCTTGAGTTTGTCAAATATTGGAATCTTGAGCTTTTCTCATTAAATTGAGATCAACATAAAGTTCCTTACTAATGTCAGGAAAATCAGAAAAATTTGGAGAGTTTGAGAGAGGGAGAGAAAGTGATTGCTCATTGTTTGCTTCTCCTAGGATGTTTGTGGTTTCATCTTGATGTAGATTGGATGTTGGTTGATGAGTTTCTTCTTCAATTTGAGCTCCTTGTGGTGATGTATTGATTATTTCTTCAACTTCTTTGTCACTAGTTTTGTCATTTTGGTGTATCTCAGTATCACAACAATCTATATGTTTCAATGATTTTTCAGGTTCAGCCATTATGTGCGATACATCTCCTTGCTGTGCTTTGACCCTTTCAACTTCAGCTACTTGTTGGTCTCGGTCTCCATCTTTTAAGCAATTTTCCCAAATCTCAAAACCTGTAAACTCAGTGGCTACAAGTTGTGTATGTATTTTGTGTGGAGTGTTGTTAATAAAGGGAAAACATTCTTCATCAAATATCACATGACGTGAGATATAGACCCTATTATTTTGTGGATTTAGGCACCTATATCCTTTGTGTATAGGACTATAACCAATAAACACACATGGATAGGTTCTTTTTGAGAACTTATTTTTACCATAGTCTCTAAGGTAAGGAAAACATTTACATCCAAAAACCTTGATACCACTATAGTTAGGAGCTTTTTGAAACAATTTTTGAAAGGGAATTTCATCATTAAGAGGTTTAGATGGCATTCTATTAATAAGATAGACAGCAGTAAGAAATGCATCCACCCAATATTTTAGAGGTACATTCGACTGAAATAAAAGAGTCAAACCTGTCTCTACTATATGGCGGTGTTTTCTCTCGACTACCCCATTTTGTTGAGGTGTGTAAGGGCAAGAGAATTGATGGTAGATTCCATTTTCTATCAAGAGGTTCTTAAGTGCAATGGAAGTGAACTCACCTCCTGCATCACTCTGAAAAATCTTGATTTTCCTGTCAAATTGATTCTCAACCAACATTTTAAACCTTTTAAAGCAAGAGAAGAAATCTGACTTTCTTTTGAGTGGATATAACCAAGTGAATCTTGAACAATCATCAATAAAACAAGCATAATATTTAAAGTTTTGACAAGATAAAATAGGAGCTGGACCCCATAGATCACAATATATTTTATCTAAAGGAAATAAACTTAAATTGTTTCTTGACACGAATGGCAATCTACAACTTTTTCCTAGTTGACAGCTTTCACAAACTCTTTCAGCCTTTTTCCAACTTGTTACATCTATGAGGCTTTGTTCACACAAGATTCTAAATGATGCCTCACTGACATGCCCCATTCGCCTATGCCATAAGGATATGTCAGAGGAGTTATGTGATGTTACTACTACAAGGGCTTGATGTCTTTGATTTTGTTCATCCAGTGCATACAACCCTCCTCTTTTTGTGCCTTTAGCAAGTATCTGACCCTGTTTGTTCTTTATAACAAAATTATCAGCATGGAAAGTAATTGTGCAATCATTGTCTTGAGTAAGCTTACTAACAGAGATTAAATTCTTTCTCATTTCAGGAACTATCAACACAATTTTTAGATTTAGATCATTAAGATTAGTTTTTATTTTTCTTTGTCCTATGTGAGAGATATTGAGTTGATTCCCATTTCCTACAAATATTTTTTCATTTCCATTATAAGGTTGGTAAGTGAGGATCTTACTTGGATCATTTAGGATGTGAGAAGTAGCTCCGGAGTCAGCGTACATCAATGGATTAGCTCCCTCATTCAGATTTAGTGCAGCTAATGCTTTGGGAACATCTTCTGATTGGAATGAGTGGTCAAATCTATTCCAACATTCCAGGGTTGTATGGTTTCCTTTGCCACAAATTTGACAGGTTATTTTCTCAATTTTATGGAATGTGGAGTTAGACAAACCTGAATCAACATGAACTCCATGGGATAAGTTGTTTTTCTGTGGACTTGTGTAGCTTAGAGGTTGTGAGATAGCTTGTTTTCCTTCGGAGAATCCCCTTCCTCTAGAAGAAAAAACTCTTCCTCTGCCTCTGCCTCTTTCCTTATGAGCATAGAATGCTTGGTTGTGAACTGGTTGTGATGTTTTTTCTTCCTCAATGTCAGCGTTTGTCATCGTTTCATGCGACTTGTGAGCTAAAACAAACTCGTTGTAGGTTGGGTATGGGGCCTTGGATAACATTGCTGTCTTGAATCCTTGGTATTTTGATCCCAATCCTCTAGCTACATGGAATACCTTCGTGAGATCATCCACCGGTTTCTTCATGGCTGCAAGTTGATCACATAAAGACTTAATTTTCTTTAAATATTCATCCAAAGAAAGACTTCCCTTTTTCAAGCTAAGAATGACTTCATTCAAGTGAATCTCATTCTCCTTTGTCATAGTGAGGAGTTGTTCTTCTAGTGATTTCCACATTAGATATGTTGATTCAATTCCTTCAACTGTGGCCAACACATCCTCTATTATGATGCCTAAGAGCCATGAGGTTAAAAGGCCATCATTGTTGAGCCAAGTGTTGTATTGAGGATTTGGAGTAGTTTCTCCATCTTTGCCAGTCAGAAGCTTTTCTGGTTCATTGCCTTCCTTGAGATGGTGCTCAATTCCAAGACTTCTCACCAATGGTATGACTTGTGACTTCCACAATAGATAATTGGAGGCACTCAATTTGATGGAGATTAAGCTGGAGCATTGGTGAAAGGATTGGATTGTTAGCACCGTCTCTTGTTTTTCCATACTAAGTTGTTGAGGATCGAATAAAGTTGCACTCCTTTGAGCAAGCTCTGATACCATAAGATTTTGTACCAAACAGGTTACAAAATTCTGCAGAAAAATCTTTATTAAAGAATTGTGTGTTTACAATGCTCAGAGGAGGAATTTAAATTACAAGGCTTGTGCAAGATAGTAGACTTGTGAAGCCTAGAATTGGTAAGTTTACCAACGGTACAGTAAACAAAATAAATAAAAGAAAGAAACACAAGCCTGCTGTGATATTTTCCAAAAGTAACCATAGCCTTCCATAATGAGCTTGTTGAATAAGGCAATGATTTTGAGACCGTTGAAGGAATAAATTCTGGAATCAATACATGCCATATATGGTGACAAAGGTGAGGAAATCAATAAGGGCAGAGGATTTGGAATTAAAACCCTTGTTGTATACTAGCTGTTGCATTTTGTTGACTATGTTGGTGAGGTGGTTGTTGGGCTGGTTCTTCCATTTTATCAAAAAGAAAGAACAAGAATGATCATATTGTCTTAGTTATCGAGATTTTATTAGATAAAAAAAAAAAGGAAAGATTCTGATTTGTATAGATTAATTTTTAGATACAGCCTTCGTGATTTTAGGATGTGGAAAAGTTGCGATTCAAAAAAGAGAGAATCAAATTACAAATACATATTCCTTAATTCTAAGGAGGAGGAACACGGTTTTGGTAAGGGTAAAAATGGAAGTTCGGGATACGAATACAGTTACATCCTACTCACGTTTTGGCCATTTTTCTCATTTTCTTTTTTTGTCTATCTATCTAATTAAACTGGGTATTTTTTTTAGTCATTTACAAGGATTTTCCAATTATCTATGTGAGACAAACCTTCAAAGGACCAAAAGCCCAAATCATTCCCAACAATTAGATATTCAAAAGTGCAATCATAAAAGTATGATTCACTAGCAACACCCATCTAATACTCTACATCCTCCTATAGAAAAATTAATTAGTCTCTCTTTCCCATTACAAATAATATTTCCAAATCTTTATCCTTTAGAAAACCCCCTTGGCATAAAAAAAAAAATTAAAGGAAACCCCAAAAGTCTTCATGATACCAAACCTTCAATATATCAAGATGCTTAGAGCTAAAAAGAAATATAATAATTACTCTTTTGAGAAGTTGAAAGATCCTAACTTGAAGCTCCTCATTACATATACAGCTAGGATATGCTTTATTCCTCTACTTTTTTACTAGAGCATTGAATATATATATAAAGAAACATTTACAAAAAAGAAGTGACCATAAATGAAAGTACATTCCCTCTAAGTAGATAGTTTAAATACCTTCTTAACAAAGAAACGAACCCTAAACACAAATGAAGAAGGTGAAGGAAAAGATTATTCGTTTGCCTCAACCCCTCTACTAAGCTTTATGTAACCCATTAAATAAAAAGACTAATATTAAGAATAATATCTTAATATCATTTTTCTAAGAAACTATTTTACTCTCCCACTATATAATAGGCTTTTTACATATGTCTCTTTTCATAGCACCTCCCTTTTCTCTTTCCTTTTCTATTTTTATTGGTATGAAGTATATATGAACAAATTCAAAACTTGGATTAGTTATCGATGAGGCTTCTATTTGGGAACAAAAGTGAATGAAATGAGCCTAGGGTTTTTTTTTTTTTTCGAGCCTATGAGGGACTAGGATTTTGTCACTACCTAAAAAAGTGCATTAATTGCAATGGCTATAGGTCAAATTGAAATTATTAGTGGTATGGATATGTATTATCATCTCACATTATGGAAAACTTCAAGAGACTAATATCTTCCTTTAGGATCTTTTGAACTAGTCAGAGGTCTTATCTTTGACATCCCAATACTTGGGATATAATATTAAGGGGTAGTTGCATAGATGGCAAATTGGACCAAATTAATAGCAAATATAGCACAGTTGCAAACTAATTGTAAATATAGCAAAATTAATTGTACAAGACCAAAAAGCTATTATCAGATTCTATCCGTATCTATCACTGATAGACTCTGATTATTCAAAGTATATCAGTGTCTATCGCCGATAGACTTCGATTAATCAAAATCTATCAGTGACTATCACTAATAGACTTTGATTAATCAAAATCTATCAATGACTATCATTGATAGATTTTGATCATTAACCAGAGTTTATCAGCGATAAACACTGATAGACTCTGAATAAACGGAGTCTATCGCTGATAAACTCTGATAATCGAAGTTTATCAGATAGATTCTAATTAACCAGAGTCTATTAGTGTCTATCAGTAATATACTCTGATAGATTTTGCTATATTTGCAATTTTTTTTACATTGTGTTATATTTGCTATTAATTTGGTCCAATTTGTCATCCACTGCAATTATCCTAATATTAAATTTACTGTAACCTATCCACTTAAATTTCTAGATTAATATTGATGGTAATTTAACATGGTATTTGAACAGGAACTCCTATGTTCGAACTTTCGGTAATACCATTTCCTTCCCAATTGATATTAAATTTCACTTGTTTAGTCTTCTACAAATTTCTAAGCCCACAAGTGAGGTTTGAAATGGTCACTTGAATTTTATCTTTTGCTATTTCCAACCTTTTCTAGTTCCCACCTTGCCTCTACCATTGAAAGTGACTGAGCTACATTTTCTAAGTTTTCCATAGAACCCTCAGCATTTCCATCCCACCAAGAAGAATTCCAACCGTACTTGACCTCATTGTCACAGTAATCAAACCTAATGGGAGCCAAATCAAAGTTCTTCAAAAATAAAAAATTTCATTCATTCTTGAGAAAAAACAAAGTTCTGTTATTCAAGGGTATAAAACTTTGTCCTTTATTCAAATATAGGATTCAAATCAATGGAATTGAAATTTTAAGATTAAAATTGTTTCAATAAAAAAATTAAGGATGAATTTTTCTAGTAGTGATCTCTTTTAGATCGAGAAATTAGCTTAATGGTAATCGAAATTACAGGTCCTAGTATAATAACTTTTAGGACAATATTGAACTACATACCGGTATATAGGCACCTCCCTACACACCACAATTAAAATGTTGACAACTAGGAGAGATAATAAATTTTTGGTTAAATTATTACATGTTTAGTCCTTGAACTTTTAGGATTGTGTCAATTTTGTTCTTGAACTTCAAAAAGTTTCAAATAGGTCCTCTCAAACTTTCAATTTTGTTTCCAATAATAGGTTCTGAACTTCAAAAAGTATCTAATAAGTCCTTAAACTTTCACTTTTGTGTCTGATAGGTCTCTCAACTTTTAATTTTGTGTCTAATAAGTCCTTGACCTATTCGACATTTTTTAAAATTCACAAACCTACTAGATACAAAATTGGAAGTTTAGAGTCTCAATAGGCATAAAATTCAAATTTATATATAGTAGATTGATTATTTTTTAAAAACATCAAATATATCACAGAGACCTATTAGACACAAAATTGAAAGTTAGGGACCTATTAGACATTTTTAAAGTTCAAGACCTATTAGAAACAAAATGGAAAGTTCAGGAACCTAATTAGAAACTTTTTAAAGTTCAGGAACCTAATTGATACAATCTTGAAAGTTCAAGAACTAAACTTGTAATAAAACCAAAATTTTTTCTCACTACCTTTCTCTCTCTTAATTGTCAGGATTTTAGTAGGGTGTGTAGAAAGATCCCTCCCCACCGTTATACTGCCACGTATTGTGCTTTAACTTTCATGAGAGGGTGATGAAAAAGAAAAAGAAAAGAAAAGAAGAAAGTAAATGAGGGGCATTAATTTCGGTGGAAAATGAAATTTCAAAGTGGTCATCAAGAGAAATGCATGGGGTTCCATAATTAGGGTTTTGGTAGGATATAAACGTGAATGCTTGGAAAACTTGCAAATGAATTAAAGACAAAATCATGTGGTGGTTTGGTTCTACGGCTGTTGTGATCCAATTTTAGTGTGTGGGGAACACACTTATTTTTAGAAATAGGACTTATTAGGGCAACTCAATAATGCAATGTTTTGGACTTGTTCTTCTCAGCTGATG
Organism: Luffa aegyptiaca; assembly: GCA_017139565.1. Lineage (NCBI taxonomy): Eukaryota > Viridiplantae > Streptophyta > Magnoliopsida > Cucurbitales > Cucurbitaceae > Luffa > Luffa aegyptiaca. The sequence goes on along the minus strand of CM029402.1, from coordinate 40,909,556 downwards.
ACTTCAAATGTGTAAATATCAATGACTGGCCTTTTGCTTTGTTGATGGAAATTACCAGGAAAGTTCTTTATAAATCCAAGGTCTTGATGACTTTCTTCTATGTCGAGATGCGAATATAATCTGACATCGAGAAGTTTGGTATATAGAAGTAAGAATAACTCCATTATCATTGGGTACAAATATTTTGGTATGATTCATAAGCAAAATCATGCAGAATAATTAGGTTAAAAGTGAACAATATCATTTATAGACATGGTGAGATGTGTTGTTTTAATAGTTTATAATGTACTTGTAACAATTTAATTAGGTCTCATTTGATAAACAATTTTATTTTTATTTTTAATTTCTGTTTTGAAAAATTATATATTCCCTCATAATCATGGTCCTTAATAACACATTTAGTTTTTGAAAATTAAGCTTGTTTTCTCTCAATTTCCTTATAATGATTTGCATTTTTGTTAAGGACACATCTGAATTCCTAGCCAAGTTCCAAAAACAAAAAAGAAGTTTTTGAAAACTATTTTTTTTAGTTTTCAAGACTTGACTTGATTTTTGAAAACATGGAAAAAAGATAAATAACAAAACAAAAAACTTAAAAGTGGGGAGTAGTGTAGTTAAACTTAATTTTCAAAAAACCAAAAACCAAATGGTTATCGAACGGAACATTAGTTTTAAAATTTTAGTTTAAATATTGAGATCATATTTAGAAAGTAGATAGCAAAAAAGTGGAAGTGTTTCAATAAGGAAAAACTAAAATGAAAAGGGTGTTTAGCAATCTAAATTTAATTTTTTTTAAAAAAAAAAAAAGGTAATACTTCTTTTATGGAAACACTTTTTTTCTCTCTCTCATTTCGGAAGAAAACCCCATTATTATTCAAGTTTGGAAAGTTTTGAAAGAAGAAATTTTTGTAGTGTGTTGGGTATTTTCCATGATGGAGAAAAGATGCAGAGATTGTTGGGGATTTTCCGTGAGAGAGAAAATGTACACTTTTTATGGAATTCATTAATTAAAAAAAAATATGGCTAAGTTTATGTTTGAGGAGAAATTATTAGGTACTCCCGGTGCAATGTTCTGGATAGTTTTACACTATTGTATGTAAGAGAGATTGTAAAAGTACTCGATTTTGTATCCAACGGTTACTAGGGGCAAACAAATTTGAAGATATACATCCAACGGTGTAAAACTACCGGGAGCATTGCACCGGAAGCACCGCACCGGGAGCACCTAATAATTTTCGTGTTTGAGATTGATCTTGAGAGCGCTAAAAGTTATTACAAAAATTAAAATCTTAACTGTCTTTTGTGTTTGTAATTGTGAATGAATCCATTAAAATCACTTTTTAAAATGTATGTTTATTCACACACTTTTTAAAAATTGGTTGGTCACTAGCTTTTAATAGTAGATTCACATAAAATTAGATGCGACTTGCTAACAAATTTTAAATTTTGAATTATATCCTTGATTTTATATATCTAGTATTCTTCTCACACAATCAAATTCTATCTCCTAATTTTTCAAATAGATGAGTTAAATGCAACCGATTTTTTTAAAACGAATAATATCATTTTTAATTATATAGTTATTTCTTTTAATATTTAACAAATAATCTAGGGTAAACAAAATATAAATATAAATTGAGAGTGTAATGCCCCAGACCCAGGATTCAGAATCCGGATTCGGCACCTAACAACTCCGACATTCCCCTACATCCCCTACGATCTGACGACGACACCATACTTGTCTGAAACTTTTTCCTCATAAACTTCTCTAAGCCAAGTCTGCTTAACTTCAAAGTTCCTATGATTGAGCCACTGAAAAGGGAGGTGCACCTTGTTGGTATATGTAGTATCTATCAATTCTTTTAAGCTTATCTTGACCATGCTTTCATGTCCTCAGGATCCCTCTCATTCAAATGTGATCTCTGTTCATTCATGTACCCCTTCTAACCTCGGGCGTCACAGAGAGCATATAATATTTCAAAAAAATTATAAATTATTCAAAAAATGTGTAAGTTTAGTAGCATTACTATTTTAGTTGTTATAGCTAAATCACAACAATTTAGTAAAGCTAAGATTTTTCAAACACTAATTTACTTCATATTTAAGTTATTTAAAAAAAAAAAAAAACACATTTGCCAGCAATTACTTTACAAAATACAACAATTTCAAACTAAGACTAAATATAAATAATAGATTATATTAAAAATTTCCTCCAAATCTATATATATATTTTGCATTATTATCTGTTAGAGAGAAAAGAAAATGGTAAAGGGACAACAAATAATTTTTTGTTTTTTTTTTTTTTTTTGGTAAATGGATCATAGCATCTAAATAGTTTTCCTCCATAACACATCTGTTCCAGTTGATTTAAAGCTCTCATTAAAATTTTAAACTTTCCTATCTTTACTATGTGATTGATAAATGATAATATGTAAATTCAAACATGACTCAATAAAAAAAATATTTATTACCATTTTTTAGGTTTATAGTTCGATTCTCCATCGTGTGATTTTCCTCAACTCTATACATGGCAATGTTAGAAATTTTTGTTTTCGAGCGTGTTTCTTCTGTCGTTTTGAAATTGCAATTATTGTACTAAAATCAGTGCAATTATTTGTACTAAAAAAAAAAAAAAAAGAGAGAGAGAGAGTGAGTGCAATTATTTTGAAATCCCTAATAAAACATTCCACAATATTTTTGAAAATATATACTTGATTCGAATCGTTTTTTGCAATAAATTAAGATTTCCTAAAAAAGAGTAGCATTTATAGTCTAATATTCTAACATTGGAGCCAAACGAGCTCAGCTCAGCGATAATTGACATGTACTCTTGACCCAGAGGTTAGAGGATCGAATCCTCCCACCCCAAATGTTGATGTACTAAAAAATATATATATATATTCTAACATTGGAAATTTTTTAGAAAATAAAATAAGTTAAAACAAACAAAGCTTCTTTTCTTTTTGGGAAGGCACAAGGCTTCTTTTTTATTTTTAATGGTGAAAATAAAATTGTAAACTTTGGAAGTGAAATAAGTGGATGCATGATTTAATTAAGGATGAACCTAAACAAAACTACCCAACACTATTATGGAATATTGTGATGTAAGATAACTAATTATATATTTCAATCTCACAATTAAAATAATGATCTCAATAAGTGAATTTGGTTGGTGTTGTCCGGAAGCAAAGGTATCTACGCATTATAAGAATGAGAAAAATGGAAATTTCTAGGAAATTTGGGGATGATATAATTGTTTTTATTTTTATTTTATTTTTATTATTAGCTAAATTACACTTTTTGTTCATGAAATTTGTATTTAGAGTCTATTTAGTTGATGTGTTTTTAAAAGAGATACTTTAGTCCTTGAGAAATAGTTCTAAATGGTCTACCTTAGATAATGAAAAGATGATGTGGCGTTTAAGTTATTGATCATACTTTTGTTGTTTTGGGAAAAATATTAACGTAACAATATTTTTCTTTTGGTGATTACTTCTCTCTCCTTCGTCTTCTCTTTTTCCTCTTCCCTTCACCTCCTCTATCGATGGCCACTGATGGTGACGTGAACATCTACAATGGCCAAGGTTCACAATCCCTTCTCTTCGATGAAGGGTCTTCTTCGTTCATCAAAGAATAAAGGAATGGGACCTTCTAGCTTCCATCCCTCTTCATTCTAGGCCTCTGGAATAATCAACAATGGAGGGGTAGAGGGAGCCCGAAGGCTCCTCACATTTGTTCTTTCATTGAATGAAGGAGGTCCTCCACACAAAGGACGGACCAAACCTTGGTGACGTTAGTGTTAGTGAATAACTTTGACCATGTTGATCGTTTGGAGAAAAAGAGAAGGACGAGAGAGGAAGTATAAGTAAAAAATATCATTAAATAAATATTTTTTCCAAATCAACCATGTACAATCAACAATTTAACTACCACATCAGTTTCTGTTAATTAACTAATGCTCAAATTACTAGACATTAGAATCAGTAGATGAATTCAAAGGATTTGATATCAGACCATGAGAAGTTGCAGTGGTTGAGGCAGCCATGGCAGCAAGTTTAGTTGGTGGATGTCTCCCTTGGTATGAATAATTCATACGGTTATAGCAATCTAATGCATTTTGACCATATTTTTGACAGATTTGGCAAGTGACTATACTAGGCAATCAACTTCCATTAAACGTAGGAGCAGTATTTGTTTGAGACATATTGTTTTGAGGAGAAAAGTTTCCACGACCTCTGCCAGACGAGTCAAGACTCGCAACCATAGCCAAATGAGAAATATTAGTAGCATCATCAATTTTAGTTTGTTGATTAAGGGGCAGATTCCTCAGTCTTAATTAAAATGTGCAATTCATCAAACGTTAGGGCTTGGGACCTTGTGCAAAGAGATGTTTTGAAAACATTATAGGCAGAAGGAAGACCATTAACAGTAAAGATGATTAAATCCTTAGCATCAATAACTACTGATACAACAAGAAGTTTATTAACTATTTCTTTGATTCTTCGAACATAAAGCAATTGACTTATCGGATTTCTTCGAAATGCTCTGCAGTTCTATTTTCAATCCAACAATATTTGATCTAGTTTATGAGGAAAAGTGTTTCTCCAATGTGTCCCAAACATCTTTAGAAGTCGTGCATCCAGTGACATATGAGAGCACCATCTGCGTTAGTGTGGCATTAATCAGAGTAAAAAACGCCTGATCACGTTCATATCACGATTCGTGCTCTGGATTGATTTGCACAGATTCACCTTTAACTTGGCCTTCAACTCGAAGAGTTTGATTTGGAGCTTTGATAGTGCCATTAACATACTTGTACAACTTATGAGATTTCAGTAGCGGTGAGATTTGAAAACGCCAGAGAACGTAATTCGTTGAATCCAAACGAACAGAGATTAAATTTCATATATGTTTGTTGTAAACAATCTTAAATGACTGACAGTGTTTTCCACACTTTATTCAATGAACAGCGACCCAATATTTATACACTTCAGAGTTCAACCAAAATAGAATAACAAACCTAACAAATGTAACAAATATAACAAACCTAACAAGTATAACAAATAATACAAATACACATCAGATAACATGCCCCCTCAAACGAAAGACCACTCAATTGGGCATGAGTTTGGACCGCAGAAAAGAGAAACGAGCAGTAATGAGCGGTTTGGTAAAAATATCCGCAAGTTGAAGAGAAGTAGATATATGCTGAAGAGTGATGTCCTTCCGAACAACTTTTTCTCTGATAAAGTGAAAGTCAACCTCTATATGCTTGGTATGGCCATGAAAAACGGGATTTCTGGCCAATTGAATGGCAGAAATATTGTCACACCATATATGCAGAGGCTTAGAACCCAAAATACCCAAATCCCATAAGAGTTGCCATAACCGAAAAAGTTCTTCTGCAGTGGACGCTAAGGCACGATATTCTGCCTCAGTGGAACTACGGGAGACTGTAGCTTGCTTCTTTGAACCCCAAGATACGGGATTACCACCCAGAAATATAATAAAACCAGAAGTCGATCGTCGATCATGAACACTTCCAGCCCAAATCAGAATCGGAATAAGTAGTAAGTGAAAAGGAATGTGGATAACTTCGTTTAGACAGAATTCCGTGATCAAGTGTCCCGTTAATATATCGAAAAATTCGCTTGGCAGAAACCAGATGTAAATCAGTGGGAGAATGCATTAACTGAGACAAATGACTTACAAAAAACGAAATATCAGGCCTTGTGAAAGTAAGATACTGTAATGCACCCATCATAGCTCTAAAAATCTTCCCTTCATCAGAAGAACACGACTTACCAACTGCATCAGAAGAGCATAATGATATAGGTGTTTTGCAAGGTTTGGCACCAAGTAGCCCAAAACGCGATAAAACATCTCGAGCAAATTTCTTCTGAGTAACAGATAATCCAGATGCCAAACGATTTATTTCAAGACCAAGAAAGTATTTAAGGCTGCCAAGATCAGTCATATCAAACTGTAACTTCAACTGAGCAATCAAAGAAGTAGCATAAGAAGAATCATTGCATTCTAAGATAATATCATCAACATATAACAAAAGGTAAGTCACAGAAGCACCAACTTTACGAATAAAAAGAGAGGAATCAGCAGTCGAGGAGACAAAACCAAGAGTTAGAAGGTGAGAGGTGAAGCATTCAAACCAAGCCTGAGGTGCTTGTTTTAAACCATATATATAGCGATTTAGCAAGCTGACAAACAAGATTAGGAGAAGAGGTATCTTCAAATCCTTGAGGTTGCTGCATATACACTTCCTCATGCAATTTGTCATGGAGAAATGCATTTTTTACATCTAATTGCCTTAAATCCCAACCATATTGAGCTGCCAAAGACAAGATAATACGTGCCGTAGGTTTCTTAACAACAGGGCTGAAGGTCTCCTCAAAATCAACACCTTCCTCTTGATGGTAACCTTTAGCAACTAGTCGAGCTTTATGTCTAGCAATGCTACCATGTTGATGTCGTTTGATTCGGTATACCCACTTGCAGCCAATTGCCTGTTTTCCAGGAGGAAGAGGAGTTAAATGCCAAGTACCTTGTTTCATTAAAGCAACATATTCCTCAGACATTGCAAAGCAAGTGGGTTCAATATCATCACCACAATAAGAAGTAGCCATAAACACCCTCGTTTTGGAAATACCAGATTTACTTCGAGTTTGCATTGGATGATTATTAGAAACCACCGGAATATTATCATGTGTACTGCCATCAGAAGAGTTGGAGGTAGCTAATTCATTTACAAAAGTAGTATTAACCACATTAGTATCAAAAACAACATTGGCAGTAGCATCAGCAACCATATCAACATTGGCAATAGCATCAATATTAATAGCATTAGAAGGATCAGTAAGAACATTTGTATTAGCAGAAGACAAATGATTTATATTCTCAACACAAGAAGATGAAGAAAGCAATAAAGAGTATGGAGGATGAAAATATGAAGGAGATGGAGTGGACAAGAAAGTAGGAGTAGGAGAGGGTGATTTAGCAAAAGAAAAAGTAGATTCATCGAAAAATACATGTCGAGAAACAAGAAGTTTGTTATTGCTCATGTTGTAACACAATACCCTTTGTACTCAAGAGGATAACCAAGGAATACACATTGGGTGGTTTTAGGTTGTAATTTATGAGAATTATAAGGCTTGAGAAAGGGATAGCATGCACAACCGAATATTTTGAGGTGATTATAGTCAGGAAGTTTATTGAACAGACATTCAAATGGTGACTTATTTTGAAGAGTGGAAGATGGTAAACGATTAATAAGAAAGACGGCTATAACAAACGCAAAGGGCCAAAAACAAATTGGAAGACAAGAACGAGTCATTAAAGAAATAGAAACTTCAGTAATATGACGATGTTTTCGCTCAACTGTACCATTTTGTTGTGGTGTGTAGGCACAATACTTTTGGTGAAGGATTCCAGACTTATTTAAAAATGAGGTAAAGGAATGATTTATAAATTCTCCACCACCATCAGTTCGAAGGGTTTTTATACGAGTAGAAAACATGTTCTCAACTAAAGGTTTAAAACGCTTAAACACAGAGAACACATCATACTTTTGAGAGATTGGAAACAACCAAGTATATCTTGTGATATCGTCAACAAAAGAAACATAATAACGAAAACCATTGATTGATATTTCAGGAGCAGGACCCCATACATCACTGTGCAAAAGCTCTAATGGAGACATGGAAGTAGAATAAGATTTTGGAAATGGCACCTTGTGCATTTTGCCAAACAAACAAGGTTCACAAACAAAAGGTAAAGTAGTGCATGAAGGTAAATTTAATAAACGAAGAACAGAGTTGAGAGATTGCAAGTGTGGATGACCTAATCGGTTGTGCCACAGAGTAGAAGAGTTTTTTGTTCCAGCATGAGCAACAACAGCGAAAGATTGAGGATCAATGATTTTATTATTGACTGCAGATTTTATTGTTGACTGTTGAATGGGATAAAGACCATCAATATTAGGACCTTTGAAGAGGATATGACCCGTAGTTTTGTCATGTATACAAAAATGATCAGAATCGAAAATAACAAGGCAGTTATTATTGACACAAAGCTGATGGACAGACAACAAATTAGTAGATATATGAGGTACACAAAGAAGATTTGATAAGGAAAAAGAAGAAGATGATGTGGAAAATGTACCACAACCTGTGTGAGAGATAGGAAGCATTTGTCCACTGCCAACAGAAACATTCTCTTCACCATTATATTCTGATGCAACAGAGAGATTGCCAAGGTCTGAGGTAATGTGTGCATTACAACCTGAATCAGCCAACCAAGGAGCAGTAGAGGATAATGATGAGTTTGACGACTGAATGTAGGATGAATTTTGGTTAGCCACCATTGCAGCAAGTTGTGTAGGAGGATGACGGCCTTGATAATGGTAGTTCATCCGGTTGTAACAGTCTAAGGCAGAATGCCCAGTGCACTAACAAATCTGACAAGGTATGCAAGAAGAATTATTATCAGTAGGTGTATTAGGCGAAAAACGACCTCTACCTTGACCAGAACTAGAAGGGAATCTGCCACGACCATTGTTTCTACCGCGACCTCGTCCTTGGAAGGGAGATTTAGAAGATGGAGAGCGAGATTAAGTGTGTGGCGAAGAAGCAAACTTAGCCATTAGTGATGTTAAAAGATCATCTTTCTTGGCCAATTTTTCTATGGCAGATTCTTCAAACTTCAAAAGGACATGAAGTTCCTCAAAGGAAACGGGCTGAGCACGAGTACGCATCGAAGTCCGGAATGTATTATATTATGTTGATAAGCCATTAAGAGTATAAATGAGGAGATCTTCATCATTAACCGAGATTGAGACATTTGCTAATTTGTCTTTGATTTCTTTAATCCGTTTCACATAAGCAACCACGGATTCATCAGGTTTCTTGGCAACAGACTGCAAATTAGATTTTAAGTTCACAACATTAGTTCGAGAACTAGAGGAGTAGTGTTTTTCGAGTACCACCCATTTCTGTTTCGATGTTTTTCTGCCAACAATATAGGCTAGGACTTCCGGAGACAAAGTCGCATTAATCAAGGTCATGAGAGCATGGTCCTTCACAATCCAATCCTCAAATTGAGGATTCAGTTGACGAACAGATGGTGAAGCAGATTGTGTAGAGGATTCAGTTGCCGAAGGAGCAAGAAGAAATTCAGGCTGCATAGGTAGAGATTCGTCAATAAACCTGAATAACTTGTGAGCCTTCAAAATGCTAATAAGCTGAAACTTTCAGAGAATGAAATTGGAAGCAAGACGGATTGAAACCAAATTACAAATGTTCGAGAGAAGAAAAATTGGAAAACGAACATCCTGCTCAGAGGTGGACGCCATAGCCAAATGAGAGTATAGAGTAGAAAAAAAAAACAGGAAGAACGACGCAAGTCGATTATTGCTCTGATACCATGTAAACAATCTTAAATGACTGAAAATGTTTTCCACACTTTATTCAATGAACAGAGACCCAATATTTATACACCTCAGAGTTCAGCCAAAACAGAATAACAACCCTAACAAATATAACAAACCTAACAAATATAACAAATATACCAAACCTAACAAATATAACAAATAATACAAATATACACAGAGAGAGACCAATGAATTTGAATTGCCGCTTGAGACAAGGGTTGAATCGGTAGAACTGGTCGTTATGCTTCTTGAAGAACGACTGACGAACAAAGAGAGAAAAAAAAACACGACTGACCTGTGGAGACAAAGAAATTAGTCACTGTTGCTCTGATACCATACTAAAATTCAGTGTTTACTAAAATTCTCCTCATATTAGAATCTGATATTCAACAGATATTTTATAAAGATTGCAGAGTAGAAACTGAATAATCGAAACAAAACTACTCTTAACAAAATACAAGGAGATTAAAACTAATTAACAATAATCAGAATAATAATAATAGAAAGATACAATAATACAAATGAGACCATTTAGAAATATTTCCCAAACTTTAATGACCAAAATGTCCCCTTTTAAAATCTTAAAAACCAACTAGATACACTACTCAAAGTTTAGAGGACCGAAAATGTTGGGAGTGTGACCAAAGTCCTACATTGGCCAGATAAGGAAAAGATCATGGATATATAACCGAGGACAACTATCTTCATTGATTGTAAGGGACAATAGGACACTACACATATCTCCACAATGGTATGATATTGTCCACTTTGGGCATAAACCCTCATGGCTTTGCTTTTGGTTCACCCCAAAAGGCCTCATACCAATGGAGATACTAGTCCTCCCTTATATACCCATGATCATCCCCTTATCTAGCCAATGTGGGACTTTGGTCGCACTCCCAACAATCCTCCCCTCGAACAAAGTACCACCGAGCCTCCCCTCAACTAGTCATCTATCCGCCCAACTCTCTAGGCTTCAACGCTTTACCGAGAGTTTGCTCTTATCCAGGACGACTCCTCTTCTCCGGAGTATACCCGCCTGCCCAGAGCTTAACCACGGACCTCCACCATGACTATTATAAGGCTCACAACTTCTTTGTTCGGCACCCGAGGATTCTACCCGACACGGCTACTCCCGGGGCATGGCTCTGATACCACTTGTTCTATTTTAAGCGAACTTATAATGCCCAATCAGAACGCAAATTTCCAGCAGAGAAATAAACAAGCAGATAATAAAGAACACAAGGATATATAGTGGTTCAACCTTTCGGTCTACATCCACTTTGAGAACCAGCTTACGAGAGTTTTTATTATGAGCAACAAGTCACCAATACAGAATACAACAATGGAGTTAAGAAAATCCAATGTAAAACACCTCCTGCTTCAATCGATTTGAGCTTCAAGAGGATACCAGAGAGAAATCACCCACGCCGGAAGAACATCCACAACCACCGTCTGAAGCTATATCCAAGGCAGCTCGAAACAGCCACTCAAACGAGACCCACGCCTGCTCTAAACTGAGAATAACACCGACGCTACCAGCCTCAAGCTTCACTGTACCCACGGCGACACTCCGGCGAAGCGAAACGGCCTCAGAATCGAGACCCACAAATACCGACAACTCCCACGACGTTTCTATCTTCAAACCGAGAAACCCACGGCAACGCAACTCCAAGGATCAACTCCGGCGAGATACAGTGTCCCAAACCGACCGGAAATCGAATGCCCACGACTCTCAACCGGAAAAATTCGAAACCAGTGGCTACAATCTCTCTCTCTTTGTTCTGCGGCTCAATCCCTCTCTCTCTTGCTGTGTTTCATCGTGAACCACAGCCCTAAGAAGAAAATGAAGGCATAATGACAAGCTTGCCCCTCTGTATAAAAGAAATTACAAAATTGCCCTTTTATAATTTTTCCCTTAAAATAACTTGTCACATTTTACAAATCTCCCTCATGACAAGAATATTTTAAGCTATAAACTGGTTCTCTAATTTTCCTATCACCCTGGCTTTACATTCAGCTCATTTAACAGGTATTTAAACCTATGAGCTGTGAGAACCTTCGTAAGCATATCCGACAAATTCTGATCAGTATGAACTTTCACCAGTTTAACTTCATTCTGAGAAACCATATCCCTTATAAAGTGAAACTTAACATCAATATGCTTAGACCGTTCATGGTGAGATGGATTCTTCGCAAGATGAATAGCACTCTGGCTATCACAACGGATGACAGGAATAAACTCTTGTGACAACAACTCACCAACAATTCTCTTCAACCACACTGCTTCTTTAACTGCTTCACCAACTGAAATATACTCTGATTCAGTAGTTGACAAAGCAACAACTGGCTGTAGAGAAACCTTCCAACTGACCACATTACCATACAAGCGAAAAATGTGACCTGATAAAGACCTTCTTTTGTCAAGGTCTGCAGCATAATCTGCATCTGTGAAGCCCTCCAGCAATGCTGATTGATCACAAGCATTCCCAAAACACAGTGAAACACCTGACGTACCTTTCAAATACCGAAGCACCCATTTAACTGCATTCCAATGCTCCTTTCCAGGATTTGACATAAACCTACTTATCATGCTCATTGAGTAACCCAAGTCAGGCCTAGTACAAATCATGAGATACATAATGCTCCCTACGGCGTTACAATATGGAATTTTAGACATCTCTGACCTTTCCTGATCAGTTTTAGGTGACTGAGACGAAGAAAGCCTAAAATGGGATGCTAAGGGTGTTGAAACTGACTTACAATCAGACATGTTATACTTCTCAAGCAGTTTATGCACATAGCTCTCCTGCGAAATGGTTAACAAACCTTTCTCCCTATCTCTCTTAACATCCATGCCTAAGATTCTTTTCAATGCACCTAAATCTTTCATTTCAAACTCACTACTCAACTGTTTCTTGAGTTCACAGATTTCAGCATAATCCTTAGACACAAGTATCATATCATCTACATAAAGCAGTAGATAAATATATGTACCTTTCAGAGATAGTTTCCAATAAACGCATGCATCATATGAGCTCCTGCGAAACCCCTGCTTCAAGATAAAGGTATCAAAGCGAATATACCACTGTCTTGGCGATTGCTTCAGTCCATAAATGGACTTGTGAAGGAGACAAACCATATCTTCCTTTCCCTTCACCTCATAGCCCTTTGGCTGAGCCATGTAAATTACCTCCTCCAATTCTCCATGAAGGAATGTTGTAGTGACATCCATCTGTTCAAGAAACATATCAAAGTGAACAGCAATAGACAAAACTAAACGAATAGACGAATGTCTTACCACCGGAGAGAAAATCTCATTATAATCAACTCCCTCCTTTTGAGTGTAGCCCTTGGCTACTAGCCTAGCTTTATACCTAGGCTTGATGTTACCTCCTGTACCTGGCTTGATTTTATAAATCCACTTTGATTGAATGAGTTTCTGTTTAGAAGGCTTTGGAACCAATGACCACGTCTGATTCTTATGCAAAGAGGACAACTCTTCTTCCATTGCAGCTTTCCACTGTTCCTTTAACCCAGACTCAATAGCCTCTTCGAATGTAATAGGCTCTACCTCAATATTATCAGAAGCACAATTCAGAGCAAATGCAACTAAGTCAGCAAAACCATACCTCGTAGGTGCCTGTCTAACTCTCTGAGATCTATCACGTGCAAGCTGATAATTCTGCAAGTCATTGTTATCTGAACTTTCCTCAGTGGAAGCTCCCTCATCAATGAAAGTTCTCTCCCGTTGAAACTGTATACCATCAGATTCAGACCGCTGCGAGGACTCTGCTTGTGAACCCAACTGTGACCCATCACTCGATTCACCCCTGGCAGCTGATGGTTGTTTTTCAGACTCAATTCTGACTTCTGTTCCAACATTCTCAACTGATCGCTGTTCTGGCTGGCTCTTAATACAAAACGGCATCTCATCTTCATTGAAAGTGACATCTCTGCTGATTATACATTTATTTCTACCTTCTTCCAAGCACCAAAGCTTATATCCTTTGACACCTTGAGGGTAGCCAATAAACATACATTTCAATGCTCTCTTGTTTAGCTTTCCTTCCTTAACATGAGCATAAGCTAAACAACCAAATACCCTGAGATGTTCAAGACTTGGAGCTTCACCTTTCCATATCTCTTGAGAAGTCTTGAAATCTATAGCGGAAGACGGACTCCTGTTAATGAGATAACAAGCGGTTTGGGCAGCTTCGCCCCAAAACTTCTGAGGCAGTGAAGCATTTGACAGGAGACACCTAGTACGCTCCATTATTGTTCTATTGAACCTCTCAGCTAAACCATTCTGCTGAGGAGTGTATGTAACAGTAAGGTGCCTCGTGATTCCCTCAGACTTGCAAAGTTTGTTGAATTTGTGATTTACAAATTCTAAACCATTAGCTGTCCTCAAGTACTTTACCTTTCTCCCTGTTTGGTTCTCAGTCTGCTTCTTCCATTCAAGGAATTTCTCAAAAGCTTCATCCTTTTGTTTAAGTAGATAAATCCACAATTTCCTTGAAAAATCATCAATTATTGACATGAAGTACCTCGAACCTCCCATAGTAGGTACCTTCGCCGGACCCCACAAATCTGAGTGCACATAATCTAATATGCCTTTCGTTGAATGCTTCCCTTTTCCGAATTTCACCCTAGTAGACTTTCCCATTATGCAATGGTCACAAAATGGGAGTTCAATCTCTTTAATACCTCCAAGTAAGCCTTGTTTAGAAAGAGCTTGTAGACCTCTTTCACTCACATGTGCCAACCTTCTATGCCATAGCATAGACATATCAGTTCCTTTACCAGATGCAACATCCACGCTTCCTGCAATAGCGGTCCTTTCCAACACATAAAGACCATTCTTCAAGGATCCCTTTAACTTCACCAAAGAACCCTTAGAAACTTTCAGAACTCCATTTTCAGATTTATAGCAATAACCTGATCTATCTAATTCACCTAGAGAAATTAGATTGCGTTTAAGTTCTGGAACATACCTTACATTTGTAAGCATTCTGATCATCCCATCATGTGTTGAAAGACGAACTGACCCAGTTCCTTTCACATTGCAGACACCATTATCTCCGAGCAAGACTTTTCCACCACTTGCTTCCTGAAAGTCAATCAAATATTCTCGATTGGGAGTCATGTGGAATGTGCAACCTGAATCCATGATCCACTCATCTTGAAAATCTCTACTGGATACCATCAAGACCTCTGCTGAATCATACCCATCAGTCAAATTGGCTGAACTCGATTCACCTCTCTTACCATCAGAGACTTCCTTGTTCTTGTTCAATGGACAATTTTTCTTAAAATGCCCATCCTTATGACACAAGTAACACTTTTTCCCTTTTCCTCTGGATTTGGACCTGGTTCTCGAATCCTTTCCTTTCCAATTCTTTTTCTCAGCTCTCCCTCTGGCTATAAGTAACTCACCTTCCCTGCGTTCCTTTTTAATTTCGAGATTTCTAGTCTTCAAGGCATCCAACACAATATCCATGGTTAGCGAATCCCTACCATATTTAATTGCAGCCTTTACCTCTCGAAACGAATCCGGCAAAGAATTCAAAAGTATCACAGCTTGATTCTCATCCGACATCTTCTCACCGATGTTATTGAGATCAACTACAATCTTTTGAAATTCATCCAAGTTCTCTTCCAAGCCTTTACTTTGATCCATCTTATATCCAAAGAATTTCTCCTTTAGATATAACTTGTTTGGTAGAGACTTTGTCAAATAAAGGCTCTCCAGCTTCTTCCATAACTCAACCGTGGTAGTAACCTCATTCACTTGCCTAAGCACTCCATCTGAGAGATAGAGTATAATCGTCGAATAGGCAATCTCATCCATTTCCTTCTTATCATCTTCTGTGAGTGTCGCCGGAAGGTCCTTTTCGTCACACAAGATTTTAGCTACTTTTTGTTGCACCAAAAGAGCTTTAATCTTCTTTCTCCATAGACCGAAATCACCCTTCCCATCAAATCGAGCAACCTCGAACCGAGTCGACATTGAAGACATTAGTCAATGTATAACTCACAGAATAACCTGAATAAAGAATAGAAACACCAAAGGCACTAAACCACGAACCTCCAAAATTTGGATCGAACGGAGCTCTGATACCACTTGTAAGGGACAATAGGACACTACACATATCTCCACAATGGTATGATATTGTCCACTTTGGGCATAAACCCTCATGGCTTTGCTTTTGGTTCACCCTAAAAGGCCTCATACCAATGGAGATAGTAGTCCTCCCTTATATACCCATGATCATCCCCTTATCTAGCCAATGTGGGACTTTGGTCGCACTCCCAACAATACATTGATATGAAGTTTTTCGGAGTGAACCAAAAACAAGTCCATGAAGGCTTATATCCAAATTAGACAATATCATATCATTGTGGAGGTTTGTGGAGTGTCGTTGTCCTTATATATATATATATATATATATATATATATATATATATATTATTTTGATATTTTTTTTTTATCAAAACACAAAACAAGAAAGAAGAATGTAATTTGGACTTGTTTAATAACATTCTCATTTTTGTTTTTTCATCACTTTTCGTTTCTTATTTGAAAAAGTAAAAAGTAGAACATGATTAGTAATTATTTCTTATTTTCGTTGTTCTTTATTATTTATTGAAAAAAGAACACAAATGAGTAATTTTTCAAAAAAAAAAAAAAAAAAAAAAAAACAAACAAACAAATGAGTAAAATAACTGCTTATTATTTCTTGTTCTCAAAAAAAAAAACAAAAAACAAAAAACAAAAGAAAAGGAATTTCTAAAAAATAGAATATTTAAAAGTACTCTGACAATTCATCCATAAAATAATACTTTTATTTTTAATTTTTTAACAACAGGTAGAATAGAGTTAATTCTAAAATTCATAAACAATTCCATTACATAAATGAGGAAAAAAAAAAATAATGAGCTCTCAGTCTCACCTATCACACTCAACTAACGTACTAAAGGAAATTGCTATGAAATTTCAATGGAGAAACATCCAATAAATAAATATATACACACGTCACACATGTATATAACGTTAACTCGTTGACCTAATTTGTCCATGCTTACTTTCTCAAAAAAAAAAAAAAAAAATTGTCCATGCTTAATTAAGTCATGCAACTGAATGAATTTCAGAGGAAGTTTCAAAGAAATTTTCCACAAAGCTCAGTGACCACTAACCACAGGTCAGTACATTTCTTTGTCCAACCCTTAATATTTTAGTGTGCGGATATCTTTCTATAAATTATCATTAAAATGTTGACAGTTAGAACAGAAAAAGATAGAAAATGTCCTTTATGTTGTCACCTCTACGCTAAGTATGAAGCATGAACACAAAAAAAATAATTTCTTTTTTCTTTTTTTCTTTTCCTCACCTAGTTCGGTTTGGTTTCAATTTTATCTTTCAAATGATTTTTTGGTTCGATACTAACTTAACATGCATTTGATGAGTAGACATCTTAGGTTAGGATACTTGTAAATTCATTTTGTATCAAATTAAAGTAACTTAATTAATATTTAATATTTAACTAAAGTGATTTAATATTTGTATCTTAGGAAGTGTTGAGAATATAAAAATCAAATTTATAGAAACTCATCAACTTAAACTTTTTGGTTGATTTTAGATTGATTAATAGACATAATTTTTCTTACCTTACACGTATAAAAGTGTATATTAATTAAGAATTGATTAATATAATTATTATGTAACCTAACTTCTTTTTTTATTAGAACGATGGAACCTAACTTCCTTTTTTTGTCGATTTGTAATATTTTCCATCTAGTGGAGTGGAGAGGGTGGAGGTTTTTTGTTTTAGTTCTAGTTTTGGTTTTGGTGTACGTTTTTCCTTGTGCTAAAAAAACTATATATATATTTTCTCTATGTCAGTTGAACATGCTTCTGTTGGCAAAAAAAAAACTATATTATTTGATGTGTAAAAAACATGTGGGGTAGAAGAATTCAAATCAGAGACCTCTCAATCATTAGTACAAGTTCTACGTCAGTTGAACATGATTCTGATGGCGAAAAAAAAAAACTATATTATTTGATGGGTAAAAAACGGGCTTTTGTTTAAAGTGTTAACTTGTTAGTTTTTTGGAACATATAGATGGATAATAGATAGTTTTTTCGTTCCAAAGAAAAAAAAAATTCTTGTACTACACCCAAAAATATTACATTTTTACGAAACAAACATCGCTTTCGAAAAATATACAACAAACACTTAATTTAATTTTTTTATCAAGATTTTGGACCTATTTTAAAACTCTTTATTTTGTTTTGGTTTTTTTTTTTTTTTTTTTGTTTATAATGTGTGGGGTGGGAAATTTAAACTTCTGACATCTTGGTCAAAAGTATTTTATGTCAGTTGAGCTATATGTTCTTTTATTTTGTTGTTACTGCACGTTTAATATATCATTTTTTAAAATTAAATTACAAATAATTTTGTGTCTAAAATTTAACCTTTATGTTATATCTATTTGATTCTTTAATTTTAAAAAGTTTCAATTATTACATCTTTAAACTTTAGACTTCGATTCTCTCTGTATAATCTCTATTCAAACTTCTAACTTCTTGGTTAGAATTATAATGCCTTAACTAATAGAATTATACTTAAGTTGGTTAAACAAGTATTAGTTGATTTTAGTGTTATATGATTAACAAATAGAAAATAGCAAGAGATAGCTAATCAAAACAAAGTGCTATACATACAATATAGGGGGCTTTGCACAGATAGCAAAAATCGGCAAAAGAATGGCAAAAATAGCAAAAAAATAAAATTATTTGCGGAAATAGCAAAAAATACGTTAAATTACGAAAATACCCTTAGTATCTCCAATAGTCTATCAGTCCCTATTATTGATAGTCACTGATAGACTTCGATTAATCGGAGTCTATCAATGATAAATACTGATAGACTTTGATGATAAGTTTCAATTAATCGGAGTCTATTAGTGATAGACACTGATAGACTTTGATTAATCGAAGTCTATCAGTGTGTATCACTGATAGACTTTGATTAATCGAAGTCTATCAGTGTGTATCACTGATAGACTTCGATTAAATGAAGTCTATCAGTGTGTATCACTGATAGACTTTGATGATCATAATCTATAAGTTTTTATCGTGTTTAATTCAAGCCTATCAGTGATAGCCGCTGATAGAAAACAATTTAATTCAAGGCTATTAGTTCAGTTTAATTCAAGGCTATCAGTTTCTATCAACCAATTTAATTTAAGTCTATCAGTGATAATCACTAATAGAAAATCGTTTAATTCAAGGTTATCAGTTTCTGTCACTAATAGAAATCAATTTAATTCAAGACAATTAGTTTCTATCACTGATAGAAACCAATTTAATTGAAGTTTATCAGTTTCTATCAGGAATCAATTTAATTAAAGTCTATTGACTTGTATCACTGATGGAAATTAGTTTAATTCAAATCTATCATTTCCTATCGATGATAGAAATCAGTTAATTATCAATTAATTGAAGTCTACCAATGATTGTTACTCATAGAAATCAATTTAATTGAAATCTATCAGTAAAGTACTTTGCATTGCAATCATCTCGGTAATTAGAAACTCATCCAAAATTATTATACTACCATCATAAATTGAACAAAAAATTTAAGTCTCTTGTGGTAATTAGAACATAAAATCCAAAAATAACCATTACGAACAAGCGACTCTCAATCAACAATATAATTTTTAAAGTCTAGCACACAAGCTCCGTGACCACCACCATAAAATTGCTATTCTTGTATTCTTTGTATTTCATTATCTATCAATTATAGCCCTGATAGACTTCGACCAGTGATAGTCAGTGATAGACTACGATTAACTGGAGTATATCAGTGATATACTTTGATATACCTATACAAACACTCACCAAAATTGCTATTTTTGTATTCTTGGCATTCTTGAATTAAAAAGAAGGCCAACAAGAGCTTAGCTCAATTGGCATAAATTGTACTGATAACCACAAGGTCTGTGGTTCGAATCCTCCTCCCCAAATATTATCAAATATATATATATATATATATATATATATATATATATATATATATATATATATATATACAAAAAGAAGAAGAAACAATCATAAAAAAAAAAAAAAAAAAAAAAAAAAAAAAAAAAACAAGAAATCGTAACAGCTCATAAATGCACAAAAATGCAAAAATGCAAAAATGCAAAAAAAAAAAAAAAAAAAGAAGAAGAAGAAATCGTAACAGATTTCAAAATATGCAAAAAAAACATCATAAAAAAAATAAAAAAAAATCATAAAAAAAAAATCGTAACAGATTTCAAAATACACCAGAAATAAGGGAAGAAAGGATAAATGGAAAGGGAGAGAAAGAGAAGGGTAAAATGGGAATATTCTAATTTTTTTTGCCATATTTGCAATTCTTTTAACCTTGTGCTAAATTTACTATTATATATAATTAATTTGTCACCCACTGCAATTACTCTACAATATACCCCTCTTTAAACAACATATTAAATCTCTTTTATTAGGTAGATCACGTTACTCTATTTGATCTGATACGTTCCTTTGCTATTAATTTAAAAATTACCATATTTCTCAAGTTTTTTTTTAGAGTATCATATTTAAGTTATTTTAAAAAACCAACACTTTTTTTAAAAAAGAAAAACAATCAAGCTATTTTAAAAAACTTTGTCGTATATTAAGACTCAAATTCGAATTGTGAATTTGAACTTATTACCATACATTTTAATTTAATACATTTCTATATATACACATTTGTTTATTTACATGCTTATCTTAATCATGTACATTTTATATTGTCACTTGGTTCATCGTCAAGAGGAGACTTGACATCCTAAGTCTTTCTAAGACATTATTGTATTTGAAAAAAAAAAAGATCAATAATACAAAAGACAAAAAAAAACCAAACTGAAAAAAATAAAAGAACAAACCAAATAAAAAAAAAATGAAAAACATGATGCAAAGTCAGAAAATTTAGAAAAGTGAGTGAAAACTTTTCGGACAGTAGATCCACAATATAACAAAATCTAAAACTATTTGCAAATATAGTAAAATTGAAGTCTATCGACAATAGAAATATGTCAGTGATAGACTTCAATCACACGTGTATAATCATTGCTGACAGACTATTCTATCAGTTATAGTAATCTGTCGTTGATAGATTACATGCATTGTGATTGACGAAGTATATCAGTGAAAGATGTTTATCAAGATAGATTTGTCAAAACTATTTGCAAATATGACAAAATTAAAGTCTATAAATTATAGGTTTTAATCACAATTGCAATTATTGTTGATAGACTATTCTATCAACGACAGTAGCTAGTCTATCACTGAAAGACTACATGCATTGTGATTGAAATCTATCAGTGATGAATGTCTATCATTGATATAGATTTGTCATATTTGCAAACTTTTTTAAAAGTTGTTATATTTACAGAAATTATAGCGGATATGTTCAATTAACCTATTAATTACATCTTTGTCATAATCTTTTGATTTTCTCATTTGTAGGATTTCATGCATTTATTCCAATTTTTTTCTTCCCTAATTGCCCTTATTTAATTATATAATTATAATAAATATTATTTTTTTTTTCACATTGCAACCGGCTACCAAGATGGAATGTTTTTTTTAAAATATAATTATATATATTCTTTTAAATAACTATCTCAATTCATTCCTTTTATGTAACAAATATATATAATTAATTTCAAATTTATTACCACATCCATTTTGGAATTCTGAAATTCCTTTTTATGTAGATTGTCGGCTGCTTCTCGATTTGGTGATTCAAAAAATCGATTTTCATGTTTTTTCTTATAATATTTTTTATTCTTTAAAATTCGTGCAGTCCCAAAATGGAATTTATTTCCAATTTTCATTATTTTGTCGTCTGCTTCCATTTTTCAACCAAAATTTTGAGATTTCAAATTTTCACTTTGGGACCATTTTGCTACCATTTTCAACCGATTGTAACCCCATTTTTGCCGTCTGCTACCATTTTGAGTTTTCAACCAAAATTTGGTGTATTTTGAGATTTCAAATTTTAAACCAATTTTTGCCGTCTACTTTTATATTCTTAAAAATACGATTTTTATCAATTTCCTTCTAAACACTGGAAATTGTTTATGTTGTTTATTTTGCTGTCTGCTACAATTTTCAACCTCATTAATTCCATTAACCCAATATTCTTAGCAATATTAAATTTTTCATTTGATAATATATAAATTGTTCCAACCAATATTTGTATATGTTTTTTTTTCTTTTGGATATAAACGAATTTTATATACCTGTGTTGTAAGTGGATATATAAACGGCTTATGAAAAAACGAATTTCATACTTGTTTGTAAGTGGTATATATTGGTACAGAATCATCATGTATGTATTAGAATTATGAATAAACGAATTTCATACGTGCTTGTAAGTGGTATATATCGGTACAGAATTATGATTTGGCTAATTTCATACATGTTTGTATGTGGTATATATATTTACAAATTTATAATGTATGTGTTTAATACCCTTTATATACCTGAATTCATACCTGGTATGAACAATAACAACCTTATAATATATGTGTTTAATACAATTCAACATGGAATTCATACCTGGTATGAATAATATACTCTAAAAAGTACAGAAGGTATGAGATTTATATGTGAAAAAAATCACTAGAATCAACATGCTTTTTCAGTGAGAAAACAGAGCAACATGCAAATCTTAATTTACCGTTAATACGAGGTATGTGAAGAAGACGAAGGAACTCACTTATTTCGAACCTAAAACTTAGTAATCAGTAGGTTTATAGCGAAGAAGACGAAGCAACTCAGTGATTTTTGAACCTAAGAACTCACGGAAAAACCCCCAAAAATGCAAAATCATAAACGGAAAACCCCAAAATCAGTAACTTACTTCACCGTGAAACCCATAAGATTGTCGCCGGAGTTTTGAAGAAGACAAAGCCCTAACCTTCAACAATGGAGAAGGTTGCAAAAAAATGGCAAGTCGAAGAAGACGTTTTCGTTTTCGGGAGGGAGAAGACCTTGTTTTTGGGGATTGTTTCAAATCCAAAAATCCATACCCGGTATTTAGAAATCATATCGGGTATTTAAAAATGTTGTGTACTGTCAGATTTCAAAGAATGCAGGAGAAGAGCAGAGACAAAATTCTGAAACCAATAATAAAAAATCGTGAGAGAAGACCTCCTATCAACGTCTGTTCATCCCCTTTCAAAAATCAGTGATTTATATGGTATTTTTCCACTAAACAACAGAAAAAAAAAAAAAAAAAAAAAAAAAAAAAAAAAAAAAAAAACCAGATCTATATGCCTTCCTTCCTATATGCAAAAAAAAAAAAAAAAACTAAATCTATACGGCAAAAAAAACTCAGATCTATATGCCTTCCTCTATGCCGAGTCGCTCGGCAGTGCGATTGCGCTTCTCATCACGCTCCGTCAGACCGACGGCTCGCGTCAGTGGAACGACGTCGTTCTCAATAGCGCGATGTGCGGAATCAGTGCCAAGTTCAAGCCTCCATGGAGAAGACAACTTTCGGAAGGAAGAAGAGTCTGCAGTGTTTTCGGAAGGAAGAAGAAGCGTGTTTTTGGAAGGAAGCGTGTTTTTTAGGATTTTTTTTCATACAAACGGTTTGTTTCCTTTTCTATATTTTCTTTTTTTTTTTATTTTGAATATCAGAGGGGAAAAATGGTAAATGGGCTACAATTATTTAAAATGGGCTAGACTGAAATGAAAATTTTAAGGTCTTTGGACAAAAGTGAAATATATGGGTTGATTTCAGCCTATTCTTGTAGAAACCCCTCAAATAATCGACCTACAAAGCAAAAATTAAATGCATATATTATAAATAAATAAGACGCATGCTATGGAAGACAATATTTTATTTTATTTTTTATTTTTTTTTTGAGTTCTGCAAGACAATAATATAATTAAGTAATATTCATTGCAAAAAATATTACATAATTAAATATACTGACATATAAGAAATGAGAACTATATTACTTGCTGAAGTGGTGTATATAGAAACTCATTTGAAGACTCAAGTAATATATATATTGTTTTTGCAAAATATTTTATTGAAAAACTAATGAAAAATACTAAAATAATTCTTTACACCAAATTTAGGGTCCGTTTGAAATACCTTTTAGTTTAAATGTTTTTCAAGAATGCATTTTGTTTAAAACATTTGGTATAAAAATGGTTTATAATTTAAACACTCATATGTTTGGTTTCATAATTTGGTTTCATAAATACTAAAATGGTTTATTAAGAGGCTTAATAGAATACTTGAAAAAATTATGAGATAAAATCTATAATCTATAATCTATAATATATTAAAAAGCAAGAATCCGTGAAAAACATTTTTAGACTAAAATACCCCTTTAAATTTAAGATAATTACTTTAGTTAAAAACTAATTATTTTAATTAATAATTAAACAAAATAAAAGATACAAAAATTAAAAAGTGGTAATCTGTAAAAAAAATTTAAAAACGAATATGAAATTTTGAAAAAAAAAATCTTTTCCTATAAAAAATAAGAAAAAAAAAATGTAGTGATTTTAATAATTATCTATAATAAATGATTGAGAAATTTTTTTTAAAAAATATGAAATTTTGAAAAAAAAAATCTTATAAAAAATTTGTCACACGAATTCTGTTTGTTCTTTTTTTTTTTAAATAAAAACAAATCGGGTAATTATTTTTATTTTTATTTTTTATTTTTTTTAATTAAAACAAATAGGAAAATATTATCTTCACTCTATTAAAAATCTAATCAAATTAGAATTTGAATCTAAATTCCCTTTATAAATTGTTCACCTTCTCCCATTAGTTTTCACATAAAAAACTATTCATCCCCTTCATTGTTGGTTTCAGGTACCTCTCTTGAATTATAATTATAATTTTTTTGTCTAAATTTTATCAATTTAATTATAAGAAAGTAATTCTCAAATATTTTATGTTATAGACTGACTTTAATTTCTTTTTTCCCTCCAACTTTATTTTTCAGGTCTAAAATTACTTATCTCTTCCAATTTCTTTCAATTGTTCGTTTATATTTCATGTATTTTTTTTAGTTTGACGTATTTTTTTTAGTTTGACTTTTAATAGTTTATTTATTAAAATATAAATGTAATCTATGTTTGCCATAATTAGAGTCCATGAGAACTTGAGTTTATAGGGTTGGCATTTTTTTTTTTACAATAAATGTCTGGAAACTAATGAAAAAGTTTAGTCACTTTTCACGATGAAAAATAAAGAATTTTCTTTTTGGGACGTGTTAAATTTTGCCGGCAATATGAAATTTTGAAAATCTATATCTATAATATATTAAAAAGCAAGAATCCGTGAAAAACATTTTTAGACTAAAATACCCCTTTAAATTTAAGATAATTACTTTAGTTAAAAACTAATTATTTTAATTAATAATTAAACAAAATAAAAGATACAAAAATTAAAAAGTAGTAATCTGTAAAAAATTTAAAAACGAATATGAAATTTTGAAAAAAAAAAATCTTTTCCTATAAAAAATAAGAAAAAAAAAATGTAGTGATTTTAATAATTATCTATAATAAATGATTGAGAAAATTTTTTTAAAAAATATGAAATTTTGAAAAAAAAAATCTTATAAAAAATTTGTCACACAAATTCTGTTTGTTCTTTTTTTTTTAAAATAAAAACAAATAGGGTAATTATTTTTATTTTTATTTTTTATTTTTTTTAATTAAAACAAATAGGAAAATATTATCTTCACTCTATTAAAAATCTAATCAAATTAGAATTTGAATCTAAATTCCCTTTTATAAATTGTTCACCTTCTCCCATTAGTTTTCCCATAAAAAACTATTCATCCCCTTCATTGTTGGTTTCAGGTACCTCTCTTGAATTATAATTATAATTTTTTTTGTCTAAATTTTATCAATTTAATTATAAGAAAGTAATTCTCAAATATTTTATGTTATAGACTGACTTTAATTTCTTTTTTCCCTCCAACTTTATTTTTCAGGTCTAAAATTACTTATCTCTTCCAATTTCTTTCAATTGTTCGTTTATATTTCATGTATTTTTTTTAGTTTGACGTATTTTTTTTAGTTTGACTTTTTAATAGTTTATTTATTAAAATATAAATGTAATCTATGTTTGCCATAATTAGAGTCCATGAGAACTTGAGTTTATAGGGTTGGCATTTTTTTTTTACAATAAATGTCTGGAAACTAATGAAAAAGTTTAGTCACTTTTCACGATGAAAAATAAAGAATTTTCTTTTTGGGACGTGTTAAATTTTGCCGGCAATATGAAATTTTGAAAAAAAAAAATAAAATATAATAATTATCTATAATAAATGATTAAAAAAATAAAAAAAAAATATGTAATCGCTACACAATTTAAAAAACCAATATGAAATTTATTTTTCCTTATAAAAAATCTGTAACACGAATTTTGTTTGTTTTTTTTTTTTAATTTTTCTTTTATTAATAAAAACAAATAGAGTAATTTTTTTAACTTTTATTTTTTAAAATTAAAACAATTATGAGAGTGTAGGGTTGACACTTTTTTTTTTTTTTTGAAACTAATGAAAAAGTTTAGTCACTTTTCACGATGAAAAATAAAGAATTTTCTTTTTGGGACGTGTTAAATTTTGTCGGCACTATGAAATTTTGAAAAAAAAATATAAATAAAGATTTTTATAATTATCTATAATAAATGATTAAAAAAGAAAAACGAAAATCTGTAATCAGTACGCAATTTAAAAGACCAAGGGAGGAGATGAATAGTTTTAGATATGAAAACCAATTGGGGAGGATGAAAAATTTATAGAGGGAATTTAGATTCAAATTCAAATTTGATTTGATTTTGGATCATAATCACATATTCTTTTTGAATTTCAATGGATGCATTTTTTCATCAAATAAAGAATCGTCATTCATCTCAATTGTGGTTTAGGTTATCAAACACAACTTTTATATAGAATATGTATTTCACATAATTTACCTGAATTATATACAATGTAATTAAATTAAGAAAAAAAATTAAAAAAAGAAAGAAAGAAAGAGAAATAACTAAAACACAGATGAACAATTGAAAGAGATAACTACCACACCCAATTATATACAATTCGCTCCCTTTGATTTATTGATAGATAATTTATTGGTTCTGAGAAGGATTTTGATTTTGTTAATTTGATTTGATTTTGGATCATAATCAAACATGATAATTTTATTCAAAATGAAGGTATATTCAAAACCTTAATTTGAAAAATATTGAAATGAAAATAATATGAAGCATAAGGTGGTGGCGGCCTTGACCGCATCTTTTCAGGGACAAAGAGCTAAATTCGATGAGTTTAGGTTTAAAAGTAGTCATCCCCTCCAATTGTTCATATATGTTATAATTATTATGGATGTAACTTAATAGATAAATTTCATTTTTATTTTCCTTTCTTAATGTCATGAAAATTTTAGGGTTTAGGGAGAAATAAATTTAAAAAAAAATACAACAAAAGAGATAGTGTTGAACTGAACAAGATAGATAATTACCCAACTTTTTCAAGGTTGAAGTTAAATAAAGTAAAATGGGAGTGGAACGAGAGAGAGAGTGAATGAGGAGAGAAAGAAAAAGTAGAGAAAGAGTGGGTGATTGAAAAGAGGGAAATGGTCGAGGGAGAAATGTATAAGAAGTAGTCGGAGTGGACAAAAGGGTAGAGAGAGAAAGAGAAATTGACACTAAAATAGATCAAATTTTTATATTTTGACAGTTTGAGTGTTTAATTTTAAATTTATCATATAGTTTGAGGGTTTAATTTTTATAAAGAATATTTTACTTTATAAACCAATTTCTTTAACATGTATTTTTTATTATTATTTAGCATAATTATTGTTACTTCATTTGCTATGATATATTATATTATATTAAAATTAGTCATATTAGAAAACAAAAAAAATCATCATAGAAGTAAAAAAAAAAAAAACAAAACTAATATAAAAATGTATATACAATCTTAATTAATTTTACTTCATAATAACTTAGTCAATTTATTACACGTGCATCGCACGTGGTAAAAACCTAGTAAATTTAAAAGTTTAGGTGAAAGGAGATCAACCAAAACATATCTAAAAAGGTCCATCATTGAAACCAAAATGATTATAAAAGAGTCAAGGGCCTATTTGATATGCATTTTAAATTTTTTTTCTTGTTTGTTTCACATTCACTAAATTAAATCAATTCAATGAGTATTTATTTGGCTGATTTGTTTTTTGAAATTGTTTGTTGATTCTATAATTTAAGAAGTGAAAACTTTGAAAAACAACATTATTTTTCTATTGTTAATAGGTCTATAACTCCACTAAGACAGATAAAAAATAAAAAATAAAAAAATACTTTAATAAATATATTATTTCATCTAATAAACTCATTTCATTTTTGTTAAAATTAGAATATCTTTAAAGTAAGATATTAAGTTCGTAAATTAATTAATAATAATTGAGATTTAACTAAATATTGAGTTAACAATTGCAATTATTTTTAGGGGAAGTTGCATAGATGGCAAATTGGACCAAATTAATAACAAATATTGCACTGTTGCAAACTGATTGCAAATATAGCAAAATTAATTGTACAAGACCAAAAAGCTGTTGTCGGATTCTATCCGTGTCTATCACTGATAGACTCTGATTATTCAAAGTATATCAGTGTCTATCGCTGATAGACTTCGATTAATCAAAATCTATCAGTGACTATCACTGATAGACTTTGATTAATCAGAGCCTATCAGTGATAGTCACTGATAGATTTTGATTAACCAAAGTGTATCAGCGATAGACACTGATAGACTCTGAATAATCGGAGTCTATCAGTAGACTGATAGATTCTGATTAATAGAAAAAGAAAAGAAAAGAAAAAGAAAAAGAAAAGAAAAGAATAGAAAAAGAAAAGGCAAAGAATAGATAAGGGAATCCCCTTATCCAGGCATCTAGGTGTGGGAGAGCAACCTAATTTGGTTTCTTTTAGTCTTTTAAGTGAGGCCTTAGTTCCAGTGTAGGGGGAAGATAGATGGAGGGTTCGTATAAATCTTCCCCGGACTAGTAGGGGCTGCTTTAGGAGAGGTTTATCACACACACACGCGAAAACTCTCTTTGAAAGTATTTTTTGTCTTAAGTTTGTTAGCATTTTTTGCTTCTCGTAGACAAAAGGCTTAGCATATGTATCTCAGGAATTTATCATGATTAGTTCCAGCTTTTGAATCTTATCCATCCATATCATTTATCATGCCTATACTATGAGTTCAGGACTGATTCCGAGGTGAAAGCGTGATCGTTCGGAGCAAAACCAGTAGCTAGCTTGGAGTAAATTGATCGAGGCATTGAAGGCTAGCTGATTTTCTAATGGAATCTTTGGGTTGTCTGCTTAGTTTTGGACCACTTATTTTTTGGTTGGATTATGTCTATTTGTTTTGTCTCTAATGAATGCGTTTATCAAAAAAAAAAAAAAAAAAAAAAAAGATAGTGATATAAACCTTTCCCATTAAAAGATTAATAGAAAGCTACTTCTCTTGGTAGTTGATTTTTATAATTGTTTTGCATTGTGCGCTTTAAATTTAAGTTTCTTGATTAATATAAACATAGTTCAACTGACATAAAGTTTGTACTACTGATCGAAAGGTCTGTGATTTGAATCCTCACATCACCACATGTTGTCAAAAAAAAAAAAAAATTGTTGTTAAGTTCTGTAAAATATTTAACAAAAAATTGATACATACATACATTTACTTTATTATGAGATATCTACGCGTGAACAAAGTTATTTAATGTGACGTTTAATAGGTAAAATATCAAAATTTTCAGTGGATTGAATCATTCGAGTATTTTGGTTAAATGATCAAATGAAATTTTTTTAATATAAACTCTCTTTAGAAACCAAAGGGGAATGAGTAAGGATATAACAATTCAGTTACTAAAATGAAGTAAATATAAAAGTTTATTACTAAATATGATTTAAACTTCAATTGAAAATGTCTAAAAGTCTAGTACATATTGTTATAGGTAATTTTGGACCACACTAACGCACAAGGAGCTGACGAGGACAGTTGGACAGAGGTGGGACCAAAAGGCCGACCCAGAGGAAGACCGGACCAAAGGGTCGGGCCAATATGGTCGGTCTCGGCCCAAGGCTGATGATCGTCTGCGACTCACCTTTTTGCGACGTATTGTGCGACGTTTTTTTTTTCGTCGCTAATATCGATTTGAGACGAATTTGTAGGTTTTAGCGACGTTTTGTTTTCGTCGCTAAATACTGAAATTTTTGTAGTGTACAGTTCAAACATAGTTTTCTAATTTCCAGAGTTCAGAACACAATACCCTAAACACTATTTGTTTTATTCTCAAACTTCAGGACTCCCCAAAACAAAGTCCCAAAGGTTTCGATTTCCAGAGTTCTGATTTCGAAACCATGTCTGGTCCTAAACCGTTCTTAAAATTTTAGGATGTCTTAGGCACATCTCCAAAAGATTGTAGGTGGAATTTAAGGGCTTGTCTGGTAGACCAGATTATGTTTTATGTTTTCAGATTCATTGAATTCAGTGAATATGCGTTTGGTCGATGTATTTTCGAAATTTTTTTTCGATTCTGTGGTCAAAATAGTGGAAATTATGAAAAACAACTTTTTTTTTCAATGTATCTAGACTTTGAATTTGAAATTTTTAAATGCAGAATTAAATTTAAAAAAAAAAAAAAGATAAAAACCTTAATAAATATAATATTTTATATTATAAACTCAATCCATTTTTATGAAATTAAAATTGGTATAATATAATGTATTATAAATTATATGATATTGTAAAATAATACTTATACAAAATTTATAACATATAATTGCCAACAAGAGATTAGCTCAACTGACATAACCTTATAATAACATATAACATGTTTATAAATTAATTAACAGTTTTCATTGAAACCTTTGTTTTCAAATTTCAGTTTTTAGATCACCAATAATAGTTTATGGATTTTTTTTTTTTTTTTTTTTTTTTGGAGAAAATAGTTTATGGACTTAATATATATTTTTAAAGTTTAAGAAGTTATAAAGTACAACTTTAAAATTACACAACTTGTAATTTAATCCATTCTTTGTTTTAAAAATAATCCAACTTTTTTATCTAAAAAAAAAAAAGAAACAAATCTCGAATTTCATAGAGAAATTTTGGTATATGTGTATTAACTAAAGACTGACTTTTGGAAATTTCAAAGAAACTTACATATACGAAATTTCATCGAATACTGCAAGAGTTGTTCCAACTTCCAATACAGAAGCAATTGTATTATAATAATAGTTGAATTAATAAATTTTGTTTGTCAACATCAGAATTATATTTACATTATCAAAAAAAAAAAAAAAAAACATCAGAATTATATTTCTTTCGCGCCAATTTAGTCTTCCCACTTTTAATTTTATAACATATCCATTGAGATAATTTCAAAATAGATTCAGACATTTTCAATAAAGGTTTTTTCCAATAGATTTCTTTTTTTTTTTTTTCTTTTTATATATTTCCTTTCCTTGTTCTAAAAAATATATAATTATATCAAACTTTCAAGTCGTTTAATTGTAATTTAAAAAAATTAATTTGGAAATAAAAATAGAAATGTCTTTCAAAGATAATTTCTATCAGTTCCATTAGTGTTTGAAAAGATCTATGGGTAAAAAAAATCAATTAAATCATTGAGCTTTGAAAAATATGTCTAATAAGTCTCTAAACTTGATTTTATGTCAAGTCCTCAAACTTATAATTTTGTATCTAATAGAATCCTTGATCTAATTGATAATTTTTTAAATATGCAAATTTATTCGACATAAAATTGAAAGTTTAAGATTCTATTTATCACAAAATTTAGTTTTATGTCTAATAGATTCATTGATTTTAAAGAATAGTCAGTATATCAACAATCTAACAAACACCAAATTGAAAGTTTAAGAACCTATTAGATACTTTCAAAGTCATTGGACACAAAATTGAAAGTTTTCAATAAATTATTATACACTTTTTAAAGTTTAAAGATCTTAGTATCTAACAAGTCCTTGCTTACGGTTTTCACCGTCCCAATCAAAGAATCCAATTTCACCACCATCTCTTGATTCATGCAATTAAATGGAACATTGTGTGTATGCACTCAAAAACTCAATGAGAAAAATGTAGCTCAAAAGGGATGTTAGTACCTTTGGGGGACATAAGGACAAGCATGGTGGCACGTGATAACGCTCATTTATGTGCGTTATTTAGCCTTAAAAACTTAGGTTATTGCTAGGAAAACAATGACTTTATGCTTAAATTCATATCATTTAGAGTCAATATTAGCAAAAGTCTACGGATCACGATAGAAATCTTAAAAATACAGAATTTATATGCTTAAAGTGTTGAAAAAAAGAGTATTTTTTTAAAGAGTTTGTCAAAGTTAATGTTTTTGTGCAGAAGTCCACATTTGCGTTTGTAATGCATCCACAAAAGGAGAAGGAAAGTTTCACAAAGCAATAAAGTTAAATATTTGCGCCCACAATCTAGGAAAAAAAATCTTGTTGAGTATGGAAAGAGTAGAAGATGTGGAAAATGCATTCAAATTGTGTCCGCAAACTGATAAGGAAAGTGGCCCCAACTTAAGGCAGATTTTGTCAAAGCAGTGCATTCATGAATTTGCGCCCCATTTGCGGCCGCAATTGGACTTTCCGACAGAATTCTGAGATTCTCGGGATTTGCACAAAATCTTCCGAAAATCAGAAATCTCGTACCAAATCTCCAAGGATCGTGAATTTTCACTCTCAAGGGACTTCCACACAGATCTCGACAACCAACCCTACCTTTGAAGGTCTATATATATAAGGTGATCAAGGTGCAAGAAGCAAAGGGAGCTCGGATTTTCATCCTAGGATAGTCTTTATGATTTTCTTTCTTCTCATTTTGTAACCAATCTGAGTTTCAGTTCTTCTAGCCTCTGCCGACTCCTCCATTCGAAAGAAGAAGAGGAGAAAGACTTGTCTCCCCTTTTGGCAAGAGCAAGTTAGATAGAGAGGAGAAAGAACCTTAGTTGAGTCTTAGAATCTTTTTTTTTCTGTCATATTTATTTGTAAGCTATCTTTATATTCTGTTTTGTTTATTTTCAGTTGTAAGTTTGAGTTTATGTACTTTTCGTTTATCAATATGAATGCAAGTTTATTCTTTAATTTGTGTCCCTTTACTTTTATGCTTTGTACTTTAATTTCATCAATTAGCTAATCTTCTTCTCAGGGGGTTCAAATATGTGGATTCCTTGATTCTTCTTAGCATTGTTTGTTTTTGCTGAAGTTTAAGTTTCATTGTTAGCTTAAACTGATCACTTAAGTTAGCATAGTTTGTGTTCAACTGGTGGTAGAAAGTTGGAGTTGAATGTGTGGGTTCGCAAAAACAATAGTGGAAAAGATCCTTGAAATAGTACTTTATTTCTTGCATCCTAGAAATAGGACTGGAACCACTAGGGTTTTTAGAGTCGTGTTCATTATTTATCTAAGTTTTAACTAGCCCTAGAAATAGATGTCTAGTTAGGTTAGTCTTCTAAAGGCACCTACAGTGGAGCTGAATAGGAGATGGACTTAACTCACAACTAAGTTGTCAGGGCAATTGTGAGCGCACACTGGTAACAATCTGTCTGCACCATGTCTATGTGGGCACTAATAGGCAGTATTTTCCAGACGTGTGCATTGTTTGAGTAAGTTGCGGGCGCAAAGGTGGGTGCATATTAGGCTATTGGTTGAAACTTATTTGAATTCTCCATCTTATCTCATATATCTTTACTCGCTTTCTTTTCTCGCTTTCTTTACATGTTTTTACCCAACACAAACCAACTATCAAATTACTTTTTTGGTTACTATCTTCGGTTGCAAATTTAGAGGAGGTTCTTGTTTTCTTAAATTGAAAAAGTGTTTTCAATTAGTCACCACTCTCCCTTGGGTTTGATATCTGGAGTACTCTCCACTTATTATTTGACAATGTATATATGCACTCAGTGTAGGCATACAATTGGCTTATCTAGGGATAACACGCCTAAATTTTCAAGATCATCCTTCAACCTAATCTCACTATTGGCTAGCAAATATAATTAGAACGATTGAGGTCATGTTTGTCAGGCCTCTTATCGGAACTAATTATGATCAAACAAAATTCAACACACCGACATTGAGGCTTGATTAGCCACCCAAAAACTACCCTAAACTAAGCCTAATTACAAGGAGAATTAAGAATTACACTAAAATGAGGAAAAAAAATTTGAGAAAAAAATGGGGAGAAGATAACCCTAAATTCATAAAGGAGGATTATATAGCAACAGGCGGTATCATTGAGATGCTACACGCAGTGTCTCAACGCTTCGGATGAATTGAGTGTGAGGCGCAGTTGATAAGTGCCAAACATGTGTATATTTTCCCTTTATTTTTATATTATTCCTTGTGAAAATGAACATGTTTTGAGTATATTTGCTATTTTCCGAGCCTTAAAAGAGCAAAAGTATGTGAGTTATGTCTTGAGGAGTCTAACTTATCAAATCATGCATATTTGTAGTTAAAAAGGCTGTTTTTATAAGAATTTGATCAAGTTTTTATGTTGTGCAGAAAACAAAGGAAAATAGAGGAAAAAACATAAGTGTGACAACATTTCTGCCAAAGCAAAAAGAAATGTGAAAGCATTTCCTCCCTAATTTTTGCGAGTCAGCATAGAATGAGCTTTTCACGCACCTACCAGCCATCTTTGGCTCAACTTGGGCTACCTGCAAGCATGGAATTCGACAACCTCCTAACCGATTTCACTCTATAAAAGGCACAAACGTGAAAAACTCAAGTTGAACTCCTTGGGAAGATCTGGGTAGTGACAAAACCCTTATTCAAGCCCTAAAGTTGTGACGTCCACATTCTCTTAAAGAAAACATGTATTTAACCTAGATTAGAGCCAAACCCATGAGTTTGGCCTGAATACCACATATCCCCCTTGTAAAAGGAAGATTTGTGTGAAGTGAGAGCTCTTGAGAGATTGAAACTGTAGATTTCATTTACATTCTACATTATTTTTATTTCCAGCTTTATATTTTTTATATTCTTTTGTAATTATGGATTCTTATTCAATGAAAGTTTTTTTTTTTTTTTTTTTTTTTTTGTTATTTCATTCTTTGTTATGAATAGCTAAATTTCCTTTAAGGGATTCGGTTTAGTGAATACTCTTATGGATGGATTAGCTTGAAAAGTAGTTTTTATTTGCACTAAGGTTAATTTATGTATTTCTCTCTTTATTGATTCATTGTTGTCTTGTTAAGCTTAAACTGTCCATTTAGACTTAGCATGTAATATGAGTTCAATACCAAAAGGGTTGGGCAATATCGATTTTGATAAAGGACATATAGGAGAAAGACCTAGACATGGGGAATTAAGTGTTACATGAAGTAACAAATATGGGGTTAAAGGTTGCATGCATTGAAAGTGTTAATATCTAATATACGGAAGCAATTTTAGATCTTAGGCACTTAATAAGTTCAATTTGATCAAACTATGCATGTTGTTCATATGAAGAAAAACAAGGCAGCATGTACCAACCTCTTTAATTCAACAAATTGGCTGAATCCTTTGGTTGTTTTTCTTTTCCAAATAGTCACGAACCACCACTTGATCTTCCTTGCTATCCTCAAGCCTTTGTAATGGATTGTGGGATCCTCTAGTGATGGAATTTTGAAGGGAAAAAAGCTTCAAGAAGAAGCTTCAATGGAGGTCGGATTTTGGAGAGATTTTGGCAGCATTTCTTTAAGGATTCAAGATGATTTTCTTCAGCAAATCCTTCCCTATTTATAGAGGAATTGAAGCTGATGGAAAACACCATAATTTGACACCAAATTACCCCACAATTAGTGGGTAATTTGGTGGGTTAAGTGAGGGGAGTGCATGGGTTTAGTCACCATGCACTCCACCTCCAAAAATTCAATTTAATTTTGAATTTCTTAAATTCAAAATTATCTTGAATTTTAATTTTAATTAATTTATAATTAATAATCTGAAAAATATAAAATCCAATTTTAATTTTCAATTTTTTAAACTAATTCAAAATTAATTTAAAATAATTATTAATTAATTAAATATCTAATATTAAATTAATATTTTGCTACCAATCCCGAACATTTTCGAAATGTTATTTTTTAACCATGAATCACCATTCATGTGCTCGATATTTAAATCACATTTAAATATATTAAATCTCTCATAACTCGATTTATTTAAAACCCGACGTGTCGGTAACGTCAAATATGTCTGACCATTTCCCTAAACCAAATTTGAATTAATTCTAATTCCTTCTATCATGTTGTTTCAAAGGTTAGTCTCAAGGTAAGTAAAAGTTGTATAATGGTTCTAGACGGTTACGATAGGAAGGGGTGGGCATCCTTCCTCTCCATGTTGACATTTAAGGAGAAAAAGACAAACCAGACAAGCATATCCAAAAGGCATTTAAGGGAGAGCAGAAGAGAAAGTGAAAGTCCAAACGCATATTCAAATGACTATACGAGAAAAACATATGCTGAAGTTTTGAATTCTAAAAGCCCCTCCAAATCCGAAGTTAGCTCCTCTGTCCCAAAAGGGAATCTTGATATCAAGAGAAATTTGGCAATGGCAGACAACATTGAAGAAGATGGTTTTGAATGAGATAATATAGTGGTTATGAGTCGAAGATGTTTCCATGATGATTGGGCTAGAATCGTCGACAAGCTCAGAGAAAATAATGAGTATCTAGCTTCCTACAACCCTTTTCATGCTGATAAGGCCCTTGTTTTTCTTCGCAACACTGAACAGGCTAGGCTTCTCTGTGGAAATAAGGGGTGGCTTACAATTGGCACTTTTTATGTCAAATTCGAACAATGGGATCCAGAAATGCATGCCACTCCCAAGTTGATCCCGAGTTACGACGGTTGGGTTTGATTTAGAGGCATTTCGTTACATGCATGAAATTTAAAATCCTTCACCCAAATCGGCGATGCTTGTGGAGGTTTCATAAAAGTAGCCAAGTATACTTGGAGAAAGTTGGATCTTATTGAAGCCACTATTAAAGTCAGGGATAATTTTTGTGGCTTTATTCTAGTGACTGTTAAAATCATAAATGAAAATGGGAACTCATACACAGTGCATGCGGTTACTTCGGTGACCGAAAAGTGGCTTATCAATCGGAACCCTAAAGTTTTGGGTTTTATGCCCTAAAACTCGTAGATAGTGAATGTAACCGTTGACCGGATATTAATGAAATAATATTGATATATTTTTTCATTAAATGTTATTAGTTATTTTATATTTGTCTTTGCCTAAAATAACCCTAATCCAATAAACTAGACATCCTAGGCTGTAATATGAGTCTTGAACTATATGTAGCGACATATGGGGATCATTGTTCAAGAAACAGCCTAAAGGGTCTATAGTATAAGGATAAGACTGGGTGCCTTATCCTTGTGACACTATGGATACCTCCCACTTTGTATTTGATACAAACGCTATGATCCAACGCGTTCGTGTAGAAGACATGCGAGTGGGGGTATCCTATGCAATGAGTTTGCATAAGACCGGACCGCGAAATAGTAACCACGGGTTATAACACCGTTAACTAGTTGGTTTTCTGTTTCACTAGGACGACCTAGACAACTTGGTCTTAATCCTGAGTTGATTATGGACTCCTGCTCATGAGGGATTGTCCTTTGATTTGTATGGTGAGAGTGGCCAATACGCCGACTCAATAAGCCTACCATTTTGGGGACAAGACCGAGCGGGGAGCTGGGAACATAATCGTACAAGATGGAATTCACTCCTTCCCGACTTTAGGGAAGCAGATGAGTGTTCCCTTAAGTGGTGACTCCGAGTCTTGAACAAAGGGCCCTACCCTCTCAATGGCACGAGAGGGTTTTCTGTTTGATGGTTGGACCACAAACAGGTTGTTCATTAGAGGAGAACTGGTACTTAAGGAAATAAAAGTAACCCAGGGGTAAAACAGTAATTTGACCCAGCTAGTGTTACAGACACTCGTGAAAGACTAACTAGTCGATATTGGTCTATATCCGTGGACACAGAAAATATGTCTGTAGTGAGAAGAGTGCAACTGTGAGTCTATAGTGGAATGTACACACAGTTAATGAATATTAATTAATTTGGTTAATGAGTTTGACCAATTAATCTCACATCATTGGTGTTCTGATCTGCAGGTCCATTAGGTCCCACTGGTAGCTCATAAAGTAATTTGAGGCAACTAAGTAATAAATGTATATTGAAAATGTTCAATTTACCAAGGGAAACACTATAATATATATTGATATATTATTATGAGAGAAATTAATATTTGAAGAAATTCAAATATTAATATAAATTTGAGTCACATTAAATTTATGGAAGTTTGAAAGAGTTCAAATATGAACTAATTAATTTTAAGGCCTAAAATCTATTTTGGCAAATTAATTAATTCAAGGCCGAAAATTAAATATGTGATATTTAATTGGTGGTTAATTAATTAAAGAATTAATTAATCGGGAATTAATCAATTATGGAAATAATTAATCACTTAAGGAAGTGATTAATCATTTATGGAAATGATCTAATCACTTATGGAAGTAATTAGTCATTTGTGGAAAAAATTAATCAATTATGGAATTGATTGATCTTGGATTGATTAAATAAGGAATAAGATTGAATCAATTTTGGAAAATATTGATTTAATTGAATATTTTATTCATGGTCACTCTTCTATAAATAGAACACTAGACCTAATTAGTTTAGTAGCCTTCTTGCTCTTAGACTCACAAGACAAGACCCTAGAATTCTCTCTAGCCTCCCTCTTAGAGAAAGACTCCCACAAGTCTTTTGCCTCCTAGGCTTAGAGACATAACGGTGAAACCTTTGTGGTTATTGTGTCTTTGAAGAAAATTTCCAGCGAAGAAATCAAGGAGTCGCTGCGTTTTCGTTTGTTGGAGCATCGTTGGCGAAGAACGATCAAGTCTACAACGAAGGTTTGTAACGGTTCTTTCCCGTTTCTTTAGAAAAGCATGAAAATAAATTTAGATTTAATTTTCCAGCATGTTTATAGCAATTTCCAGCAACTTTAAAGCATGTTTAAAGTTTATTTTGTCTTTTCATAACGGTATTTTAATGTTAATTAATATACGGCGTAAGGTCTATTCGATGCGCTTTCGCTGCGTAGGGGCTTTCATCCCCTTCATAAATTTCATGGAACATTCAAAAGAGAGGTGGCTATGGAGTTTGATGAATTCAACGTCACATCAGAGTCTTTCCATTTCCAAGGCAATTTGGCGTGTTCAGGCAATATTTTGAGTAAATCTGAGCAAAGTATCCAAAAAGGATCTGCAGAAAAGGTCCCTCACGCAAGATCCCCTGACGAATCCATCAGAATTCAAATGACCCCTAAGGATAAAAGGAAACAAGTTAGCACTTTTTCCGAAGGATACAACCGACAGTTTCAAGCTACAAAGAAAAAGGTTTCTTTTCCATCCCCAAAAAACCAAATGGTTTTTTATAACCCCACCCAGGCTCCAACAAAGCCCAATATTCTAGTGGCCCAAAAATTCCAGAAGACGGAAGATGAGAAAAAAGGAAAAAAGGAATTCCAGACAGTTATAGGCTAATCTAAAGGTTTTGTAATCCCAGTAGCTATTACAACAATACAGAGGGCCCACAACCCAAAGTCTGGTGAATTTACGCTGAGTATTGATCTGGGCTCGCTATCTCCGATATCTAACACTATGATTTCCAGCCCAGAGGAAACACCCACCAGAAACAATCTTGACGAGCAAATCCTGGAAGAACCACAATCGAAAATTATAGCTGATAGTCTGAAAACTATGTTCGATCAAGCTGTGAACGACTCAGATGAAGATGATGATGAAATCAAAACAGTGGCCACCCAAAGTTAGGGAAAGCAAGGAAGCCTCAAGAGCGCGCAAGACCAATCCTTTGAAGATCAGTTAAACGAATGGCTCATAAAAAATAATTTATGTATTATTCCGACCAAGTCTATTATTGGCAATGTTAGCTCTGTAAACGACAATGATGTTGCTTGCATTTAGGCTATGGGGAATGTTGGTTTTAAATGAAAATCCTTTCATGGAATGTCAGAGGGTTAAGCTCTCCCTCAAAAAGAGCCTTAATAAAAAGCACTATTTCTTACTTCTGCCCTGACTTTGTCATTTTTTCTGAAACGAAGTTGTCTTCTATAAACAAAAGGCTTATCAAATCTTTATGGAGTTCGATAAGTATTAATTGGGCTTGCCTTGAAGCCACGAGCCGTTCCGGAGGTATCTTGATTATGTGGGATGAATTATACCACTCCGTTTCAAAAGTTATTTCAGGTATTTACACTCTTTCTATTAAAGTTTCCCTCTCAGATGGTTTTGCTTAGTGGTTGACTGGTATTTACAGCCCTGCTAAGCAAAAAAAAAAAAAATAGCCTCTTTCTGGCGTGAACGTTTTTATATTGGGGGTCTTTGTAGCGACTGCTGGCTTATAGGCGGTGATTTTAACGTTATCAGAAAAAGAGATGAAACCTCCTCCTTGAATCCGGCTAAGTCCAGTATGAGGAAATTTGATGCGTTCATCAGAACTTTGGATCTCATCGACCCACCTCTAACAAACGGCGACTTTACATGGTCAAATTTGTGCAAAGATCCCATGATGTCCAGACTAGATAGATTTCTTTTATCACAAATGTGGTCTGTGAAATTCAATGAACACATATCTGCTGGGGTTGGTGCCCTAAAACTCGTAGATAGTGAGTGAAACAAATAGTTATATACTTGTTCGATAAAGTCGTTATTGAGTTTTGTTCACTTAAGTTATTAAATAAGTGGATTGCACGATAAATAACCCAAATCCAATAAACTAACATTCATGGCTATGTGATATGAGTACTTGAACTATATGTAGTGACATAAAAGTGGATCAAGTTCAAGCAATAGCCTAAAATGGTCTATAAGTATAGGGATAAGGCTGGATACCTTATCTTGAAAACACCATGTGACGTGGCCCACTTTGTATATAGTGCAAACGATGTGATCCTGAATCGTTCATGTAGAGACATGCGAGTGGGGGCGTCCTATGCAAATGAGTTTGCATAAGACCAGGACCAAGAAATGAGTCAATTTCCTTTATAACGTCGTTTACTATTGAAACTAACTTATTTTAGTACGATGACCTAGGTAACTCGATTTTAATCCTGAGCTAACTATGAATTCCTGTTTATTCGAGCTTATCCTTAGATTTGCATGGGTGAGAGTGGCTCATCATCGCCGACTCGATAAACCCCCCATTTTAGGGATAGGAACAGGTAGATAGATGGGGACATAGTCCTGCAAGACGGAATTCACCTCTACCCAATTTAGGAATAGTAGAGAGGTTGTTCCCTTAAGTGCTGACTCCGGGACGTGAACAAATGGATCCCGCCCTCTCATTGGCCCGAGAGGTTTTAGGTTTAGTGATCAGACCACAAACCAATTGTTCATTAGGGACTCAGTGGGGACTTAAGGAATAAGATGTAACTTTAGGGGTAAAACGGACATTTGACCCAGCTCTAGTTACGACCAACTGGTGCGGCAGAGGCTGAAATGTATGAGTTAGTAAAGATGATAGATAATGAAATGAGAATAATTCAGCCAACCTTAGTGCAAGTATACACTATCGCACGTAGTAATAAAAAAACCTTAGAAGTATTCCAAGGGTATCGATCCCACGAGGACTAAATTGGAAACTCGGATTTGAAGAAGAAACTGCTCAAATGATTGCTTAAAATAGGTAACTAAAGAAATAATTGATGATTGATTTTTGGAAGATAAATAACACAATTAAATAAAGAAATAACAATAATAAATAAAACGAGGTATTCAATATAGTTTCATCCCAAAGGCAAATAACTCTAATCATAGATTATTCAACTTAAGACTAATCAATACATTGGGTCAGATTTAACTTCTATTTGGCCTTGCTCCCAAGAACCGTTAGAAGGCTAAGCGAGTACCGTTATGCACATTTCTGTGACTCGACTCCGACATAGATAATTCACGAATGCAACCTATAACCCTATAGTTGTTATAAGGTGCCTTAGGCAGCTTGTCCTATAACACCGAACAATCTCTTTTGAGCTTTTTCTCCTATATCACCTTTATGAGAACCGATATCGTCTGTCCCTTTCGAGATCAAACTCACATAGCATGCAAAGTCTAAGAGATCAATTTAAACTCAGCAAGATCATAATGATAATCAATAAAGAATAACATGCATTGAATAGAAACATAAGCGAATAAACACTTTCAAGCTATTGAACCATAAGGGAATTCACCATATTGAACCCCTCAACGGAATTTAGCTAAGCATGGTGGGATAAAGTGCAAATGAACAAATTTTCATTGAAAATAAAATGTAAAGAATACAAATGAATGAAAAGAGATAAGTGTTGGGAATAATGGCAGTAGCTAAATACTAGATTTTTTTTTTTTTATCCAATCCTTCTAGATTTCGCTCGACACTCCACTCTCTCGCTTTTACAAGTGGGAATGGGGTGAAAATCCCTACAAACACTAAGGTTTGATGTCTAACTAAGGTTAGAATTCAGTCTTCTAAGAAGGACATCGGGCATCCCTACTCATGGGCGTCTACTAGGGTTCTATCACCACTCTCTTCTTCCTAGTGAGTTCTGCTTAAATTTATCTTCGAATCACGAGCTTATATAGTGTGGGGAGTGGTTGAGGAGCCACGA
This sequence comes from Luffa aegyptiaca, assembly GCA_017139565.1. Taxonomy (NCBI): domain Eukaryota; kingdom Viridiplantae; phylum Streptophyta; class Magnoliopsida; order Cucurbitales; family Cucurbitaceae; genus Luffa; species Luffa aegyptiaca. Next base: position 40,867,285 of record CM029402.1, on the reverse strand, counting down.
AATAGGTGTTGGTAGGTAGCCCAGTCATTTTTGGGGTCAAAACGGTCGGTTAGGTGCGCAAAAGTCTCGTTCAAAACGACCCGCGACGGACTCAGAACGGCCTCTGTTTTTCCAAAAATGCGGTTGCATTTGATTTTAGCCTTTCCAGAAATGCGATCGCATTTGTGGGTAAATTCCATTTTTCCTCTATTTTCCTGCACAACACTAAATTGGGTCAAATTCATATCAAATTGAGTCTTTTTAAGCACAAATAAGCATAATTTGACAAATGTGACTCTTAACTCCCTAATTTATCAATTTTAACATATTTTGAGCTCGGGATTAGTAAAATTGATCTAAACATGCAACTTTTGACAAGGAAATGAGCTAAATATAAGGGTAGAATAGGATATTTTTTACCCTTATCAACAACCTGACTTACTGATCATGGTTATATCGGGTGGACAAAAATATATCTACAGTGAGGGGAGTTCAACTATTGGGCTATAGTGGAGTGTCTCGGTAGTTAGCGAATGTTGGTTAACTAGGTTAAAAGAGTTTAGCCGGTTAATCTCGGATCGTTGGAGCCCATGATCTGTAGGTCCATTAGGTCCCCTTGCTAGCTCATACGGAATAAACCTTAGAACAAGTGTGATGAAGAATGTGAAACGTTCAAATTCATTATAGGGAATCAGCGTTAAATTATGTTCGATATATTTAACGCTAAAGTTTAATTACGAATTAAACTATATCGAGAGAGTTGGAAATATTTAAATATGATTTAAGAATTAATGAAATGTATGGGATACAATATTTCGGTTTGGATATGGATAGAGGTTCATAATAGAAACCGGGTTTGAGAGATTGGGAATGGTGTAATTTAATATTTGATATTAAATTAATATAATTATTAAATTTTTAATTAATTATTTGAAGTTAATTATATTATTTATTTAAATTACTATTATTAAAATAACTAAATTCATTTATTTTGAATTTGAGAAATTCAAATTAAGATGAATTATTGGAGGTGGTGCTTTCATGTGTTGGTTCTTTTGTTTACCCACATTTTGACACCTAAATTAACACCAAACTCTAATTGTGATTGTTGTCTTTTTTTTTAGGAAGTGTTTTGCATGATAGTCTTCTTTAAAAAGAAACAGAAAACACAACAAAAAAATGATGAAAAGCTGGAGTTCTCTCGAAAAAGAAAGATAAAAAATTCTCTCTCGGTTTTGCTTGAAGTTTCAAGCCAGTCTCTCTTAAATTCATCACCATTGAGCCTCCCACTGAAGGGATAAAAACCCTGTCGCAGTAGAAATGATTAGAACCTTAACTCAGTTTTTAATTCGGAATAAAATACCAATACGTTGGAATAAAAACACAGCAGTAAAATCAAAATAAAACTACTGAATTTTAATTATAAAACATGCTTAAACCCTTTAGATCTAATCTAAATAGGACCCTAATGATCCAAGATCAAGAATACTTTACCGTTATGGAAATTCTTGATCACTTCGCCAAAAATCCCTTGAATGCACGCAAAATCCAACGGCAAAGTAATCTTGATCTTGTTGGAAATTCGTCACGAACACCACCACCAAGATTGCACCGGTATTCTCTTGAAGGATGTGCGTTAGGGGCTTGTGGGAGCGAGATTTCTAAGGGTTAGGAAGAATTTTCTTCTCTGTATTCTTGAGAGAATAATCACAGAGAGTTCTAGAGAGTGAGAGAGAGAATGCGTGTGAGAGAGCTAAGAGATTGAACAACCAAGTGAATGATCGTGATTAAACTGAGGGAGTGGTTATTCAACGGATGAAAACTACCACTCCCTAAAATTTCTCCCTATCACGCGTAAACCCTAGGTTAGTGGACGAATAATTCTATCAGTTACTTTAACTGATGGACTAATTAATTTAATAATATTATTAATTTAATTTAATTAATTGTATAAACCCTTTTATAATAATTCCACATAACCCTTCTCAAAAAAAAAAATCCACATAACCTATTGTTTTAATAAAATTCAATTAAATCAAATTTAATTAAATCTAATAAAACAATACAAATTAATTAATTCACTAATTAATTAATCTTATAATTAAACATCACATATTTAATTATATTTCTCTCAAAATAAACCATAGTATTAATGTACATCTAATGTGCATTAATTATAACCTATAGTTTTTAATATGAATCAAATTCATATTATAACTTAATATTCGAACCCCTTCAAATATTCAATTCTCCCTTAGAAATTTACCTCAACGCCCTTATAGAGCTACCGGTGGGACCTAATGGACCTACAGATCAGAAGCTCCAACGATATGAGATTAATTGGCTAAACTCATTAACCAAGTTAATCAATGTTCGTTAACTGTGGTTCACTCCACTATAGAACCACAGCTGCACTCTTCTCACTATAGATATATTTCTGTGTCCACGAATATCGACAATCAACAGCAAGTTAGCCCTTCACGTGTGTTCGTACCCCAGCTAGGTCAAATTACCGTTTTACCCCTGGGCTACCTCTTCATCCTTAAGTACTAGTGCTCCTCTAATGAACAACCTATTTGAGGTCCAACCAACAAACAGAAGTCCCTCTCGTGCCATAGAGAGGGTAGGGCCCATTGTTCAAGACCCGGAGACACCAATTAAGGGAACACACCTCTACTTACCCAAAAGTTGGGAAGAAGTGAATTCCATCTTGTAAGACTATGTTCCCAGCTCCCCACTCGGTCTTGTCCCCAAAATGGTAGGCTTATTGAGTCGGCATGTAGGTCACTCTCACCCGTACAAATCAAAAGACAACCCCTCATGGACAGGAGTCCATAATCCACTCAGGATTAAGGCCAAGTTGCCTAGGTCATCCTAGTGAAATAGAAACCGAGCTAACTAACGGTGTTACAGTTAGAGGTTAACTATTTCGCGGTCCGGTCTTTGTGCAAACTCATTGCACAGGATACCCCCACTCGCATGTCAACTACATGAACGCGTTGGATCATTACGTTTGTATCAATATACAAAGCGGGTCGTATCCATAGTGTCACCAGGATAAGGTACCCAGCCTTATCCCTATACTACAGACCCTTTAGGCTAAAACTTGAACATCGATCCCCATATGTCCCTACATACTAGTTCAAGCCTCATTCTATTAGCCTTGGATGTTTCGTTTATTGGATTAGAGTTAATAAGACAAAATAACAAACATGAATAATACATCACTTTTATTAATGTTCTGTCAAAAGTACATTTACTATCTACGAGTTTTAGGGCATAAAACCCAACACCCACAAGCCATTCTAATGCCGGAGGATAGTGGGGAAGACTCTCGTGGTTGTCCAAGACTCGTTCGTGCAAAGATTTCATTCACGAAGCTCATCAATTTCGGTCCAAAAGGTTGGTTATTCTCGTGCTCTATTTTTTGCGCGATTTTGACATTCTTTTACTCCTAAAATTAATTGAAAATGAGAGGCTTTCGATCCAAATTGCTTCCACTTGGGTGTTCGACACTCCTTCAATATCCAGGAAGCTAACTCGAATTACATCTGACCACTTTCCTATTCTTCTCAAATGTGCTACTTCAAAGTGGGCTCATCATCCCTTTAGGTTCAAAAATCTTTTGTCAAAGAAGAAATCCTTTCTGAAAAACATGGAAGCTTGGTGGTCAGACTCTTACCAACAAGGTGATCCTGGTTATTCTTTCATGAGACGCCTAAAGCAGTTAAGTAAAGCTATTATTTCTTGGAGGAAATCAAACCTTCATTCCATCACTTCTCAAAAGGCAGTCCTGAGTAAAGAGATTGAGAAAATTGATAAGCTAGAAGAGAAACAGACCTCCTGGATGATTCCATATGTCAAAAGCGCATTGCGCTGAAAACTGATCTTCAAAATTGTGTCTTGCTAGAAGCTCGCTATTGGAGGCAAAGATGCAAGAGGAATTGGCTCAAAGAATGAGATGAAAAGACTGTTTTCTTTCATAAAATATGCACGACCAGGAAGAGAAGGAATTCTATATTGAAGATCTCATCCATATTAGGAGTCATCTTAACTGTGGATGATCAAGTGGAACACAAAATTATTTCGCACTTCAAACGGATTTACGAATCCCCCCCTCCAAAAGATTGGTTTGTTACTAACTTAGAGTGGCATCCTATCAGCCAAAGTTCAGCTAACTATATGGTTCGACCTTTCAGCGAAAGTGAAGTCTTGGATTGTCTCAAAAATTTAGGCCTCAATAAGCCCCCAGGGCTAGACGGATTCACTGTTGAATTTTTTAAAAAATCTTAGAATACCTTCAAGCACTCTATCATGGCAGTGTTCCATGATTTTTTTTCAGAAATGGTGTTGTGAATCGTTGTGTGAACGAGACCTATATCTCCTTGATTCCAAAAAAGACAAATTGTTCGAAGGTTACGGACTATAGATCAATTAGCCTCACAAAAATCCTCTATAAACTTATTGCAAAAGTCTTGGCGGAGAGGCTTAAACCCTACCTTCCTCACACCATAGTAGGAAATCAATCGGCTTTCATAAAGGGTAGGCAAATCACCAATGTTATCCTCATAGCAAATGAAGCAATCTATTTCTGGAAATGCTCAAAGAGGAGAGGATTCTTAATTAAACTTGATATCGAGAAAGCTTTTGATAAGTGATAACTCTCCAAAAGGGAGTTATTTAGGCATTATTTCTATATTGATTTGTGTGTCTTTTGTGCTAAATGGGGTTGCTTTTAGATAGATATTATATGTTTTAACCCATTTGGAAGAATGGATGCTTTGGAAGTTATTTTGTGCAGAATATATTGCTGAGCGACTTGAGGGAGCAAAATCTGTGCTGGAGCAAAGCTGGGAGCAAAACTGCCACGTCACAGTTCGTTAGCCAATTTAATGAACTGAATTCTGTTAAGCTATTCTCGGGATAAAGGAGCAAGGAGAGTCATCCACGTGCTAGATCAACCTAATTCAAGCCTCCTATCACTCTATAAAAGGAGATAGCCGCCCAAGTCAAATTCATTCCTTTTTGGGAAGGGAATTCCATCCTTGGGAGGATTATTCCACTTTTGGAAGGATCATTTCTTATTTCCATTTGGGGAGCCGAATAGAGGAGAGAGATTGGAGACCAACAAGAAGACCATCAATTGCAAGCTGGTCAAGGGAATTAATATTTTCTTGTATTATTTTGTAGTTATGGATGCATATACTTATATTGTAATGTGTGTCTCTATGCACTTTATGATCTAAGTAATTTTAGGCGTTGGTTAGGAAACATGTAGTTGTCGTGCTTAATATCTATGCAATAAATATTGATTGATGCATCTTGGTTATTTGTTGTGCTCATTTATATTTTGTGCCCGCCTGGCCAGCCGGTATGAATACCATTCTCTAGTTTCAGGGATGATTTAGGGAGTGTGTGGCATTTAATCACACTAGATCATTGTGTATTGGTGAACGCCAATGACTGAGCTAAGGATAGCCAGTTGCCTAGTGTTTGATCGGTAGTACGCCATTGGAGTTGAAACACATTCTAAAAAATCCAGAGTTTCGGGAGGAATCCGCTAATAAGACTGCGAGAGTTTGCATGATCAATAATTTTGCTAGAGCATCTTTTAAAACAATTACGAAATCCTGACCAGCACCTGTTTCTAATCTGTCTGCCTATTTGTTTACTTTATGTTCTGTCATTTCTTTTGCTTCAGCATTATATCAAAACCAATCATTTTAACCACCTTTGAAACCATTAAAAAGCTAAACAAAATAGATAAAGTGGAAGCTAATTCAGACCCTGGATTCGATAAATACTTATTACTTGCTGCAGACTGTGTATACTTGCACAGAGTTCTAGAGTCTTTTTATATCTTATTTTTACTCACTCTGGAAACCCAACAATAAGATCATATGGGACTTCATTAAGGCTATTCTTTCCCAAAAAGGGTATTTAGAAAAATGGAGGCAATGGATTAAAGCTTGCGTCTCCTCGGCAAACTACTCTATTATTGTCAATGGCAAATCGAGAGGCAAAATAGGGCTAAAAGAGGCATCCGTCAAGGAGACCCTCTCTCGCCCTTTATTTTTTTGATTGCCAGGGATTATATATGTCGTTTATTATCTGATTCTGGGAACAAAGGATTGATAGCAGACGTGTCTTTCAGTCCAAGGAAACCCACTCTCACTCATCTTAGGTTTGCAGATGATATATTGCTCTTTGTGCAAGATAACTGTAAGTGTTAATATCTAAATTACGGAAGCAATTTTGGATCTTAGGCACTTAATATGTTCAATTTGATCATTCATTGCATGTTGTTCATGAGAAGAAAAACAGAGACAGTTTACCAACCTCTTGTTAATGGAGAAATTGGTTGGATTCTCTTGTTGTTTTTCTTCACCAATCAATCACGAACCACCACTGGATCTTCCTTGCTATCCTCAAGTCTTTGGAACAGATTGTGGGATTCTCAAGTGATGGAATTTGAAGAGAAAATCTTGGTGAACAAGCTTATGGAGGTGGGTTTGGTGAGTATCAATTTTGGCAGCAATTCACTATCTTTCAAACTCACATCTTTCAGCCTTCTTCTTCCCTTTTATAGAGGGATCAAAGGAGAAGAAAAGCCCCAGAATTTGACACCAATTCAGCCATGAACAAAGTGGAAAATGTTGTGGCTTTCATGAGGGGAGTGCATGGGTTTAGTCACCATGCACTCCACCTCCAAAAAATCAACATTTTTTTATTTTAATTAATTCAAGAATTATCTTGAATTAATTAGTTTAATTATTTGATTTTCAATAATCTAAAAAATGAAAAATTAAATTTCAATTTTTCAATTTTTAAATTAATTCAAAATTAATTTAAAATAATTATTAATTAATTAATTAATTATTAATTTAATATCTAATATTAAATTAATATCTTGCCATCAATCCCGAACATTTCCAAAATTTTATTTTCCAATCATGAATCCCTATTCATGTTCGATATTTAAATCATATTTAAATATTAAATATCACACAAACCCGATTTTCACAAAACTCGACGTGTCGTCAACGTCATTCACCTTTATCCATTTCTCTAAACATGAATATAAAGTAATTCATATTTTATCCATCATATTGTTCCAAAGGTTAGTCTCGAGCTAGCAAGGGGACCTAATGGACCTACAGATCATGGGCTCCAACGGTACGAGGTTTAACCGACTAAACCCTTTTAACCTAGCTAACCAACATTCGTTAGCTACCGGGACACTCAACTATAGCCTAGTAGTTGAACTCCCCTCACTGTGGATATATTTCTGTCCATTCGATATAACCATGATTAGTAAGTCAATCTTTCACATGTCGTTCGTTACTATAGTCAGGTCAAATGTCCATTTTACCCCTATAGCACATCTTAGTTCCTTAAGTCCACTGGTCCTCTAATGAACAATTTGTTTATGGTCCAACCACTAAACAAAGTCCCTCTCGCGCCAATGAGAGGGTGGGGCCCCTTGTTCAAGCCTTGGATTCAGCACTTAAGGGAACAACCTCTCTACTATCCCTGAATTTGGTAGAAGTGAATTCCATCTTGCTACTATGTCCCCAGCTATCCATCTAGTCTTATCCCCAAAATGGTAGGATTATTGAATGGCACTTTTGGATCACTCTCACCCATGCAGATCAAAGGATAATCTTAAACGAACAGGAGTTCATAGCAAGCTCAGGATTAAGATCGAGTTACCTAGGTCATCGCATAATAGTCAGTCTTAACAGTAAACGATGTTATAAAGTAAGAGTGACTTATTTCTCGGTTCTGTCTTGTGCAAACATCTTTTACACAGGATGCCCCTACTCGCATGTCTCTACATGAACGATCCAGGATCACATAATATAACAATATGTTAAATAAAATTCAGTTTAATTTATGATTATATTAATTTATTCTCTTACATTTAATTAATTAATTAATTAATTATAAATTTCATTAACAAAAATTATAAAATAAACACAATATTTAAATTCTAGACATTAGCGTTATTATGTAGATCCAAACACAGATATTTATTAATACCCCAAACATTTTTAAATCTTAGACATTCAACTCCCACATATTTAATATTCATACTTTTTTTTTTTTTTTACAATATGGGGTGGGGGATTTGATATTTAATATTCATACCTACCAAACAAAAAACATGACTCAAACATATCCTAAGAAGACGAAAACATATATTTAAAATAAGTTAAATTTCAAGTTTAGTTCCTAAATTTTGATGTTTATGTTTAATAAGACGATGAACTTTTAAAAAATTGTCTAATAAGTCCCTAGACTTTCAAATTTGTGTTTAATAGATCTTTGAACTTTAAAAGAAAGTTAAATAGGTCCCTAAACTTGATTTTGTGTCCAATATAAGTTCTCAAACTTCACTTTCATATATAATAGGTCCTTTACCTAATTGACATTTTTAAAATATGCAAATTTATTAACACACAAAATTGAAAGTTTAGGGCTCGTTTGATAATGTTCTCACTTCCTGTTTCATGTTCCTGTTTCTCATTTTTTAAGAAACGGATATGTTTGATAACCCATCTCCATCTCCATTCGTGTTTATAAATTTTTAGAAACGTTTCTAAAAATAAAACAAATATTGAGAAACTACAAAAAGTAGTTTCTCAAAATGTTGTTTCGATTTTTCTTTTTCCATGTTTGATGCATATGCAAGCTGATTTCTCTCTCTCCCCCTTCCTACACACATCTCTCATTTCTTTCTCTTGCATCATCATTTTTACTACTTATCATTTTTTTTTCTTATTTCGTTTATTTCTTTTTCTTCCATCTCATTTCCTTTTTTCTTTTTTTAGTTTTTTTTTCATTTTGATTAACAAGCCTTCATTATTTTCTATTTAAATGTTTATTAATTTTCGTCACTTTTGGTTGAGTTTTAATTTCTTTTTATTAAATAAATAAACTAATAAAATATTTCATGTTTGTCATTAATTTTTAAAAGAAAATATATATTTTTTTTCTCATTTTCTAATTTTACTTGTCTCTATAATTCACTGATGAGAAGTACGTGCATTTTGAAATAAAAATAACAATAAATTTTATTATTGAATTCAAGAAATGTCTCGTTACCAACACATAAAAATATATCTATATCAATAGCATGTTGTGCAATAAATTAATGGTCATTTAAAATTTACAAAGTTTATCGGACAATTTACAAATTAATCTAATTAACCTAACTCGTAAGGCCAACATCATTTAAGGCAAATTGGTTGGAGATAGAGAGATTTGCAAATCAAAATTGAACAACATTGAAGGGCGTTGGAATTGAATAAGTGCTATAAACTATTTATAATAGTTTTGCATTTGTTTTAATGTGTATATATATTAATATATTACATGTACTAAATTTTATTTTAATTTATGTCTAATAAATTTATTAATTTTGAAAAACTTTAAATATGTCTTTAAAGAAAGTCAGAAAAAAAAAAGAGTAGATGAGGGGGTAGTTGTGTATAAATAGGCAAAGTGAGTTTGTGTGTGGAATATCTCAAAATTCCAAAAGATGTTTGTTTTGAAGAGAGAAGTGAGGTTGCTTGGTGAGATGGAAAGCAAAAGGATCAGATTTGTTTCTTGGTTTAACTGTTGAAAACCAGCTTCTTCAACTGCTTTCTTTCTGCCTCCACAAGGTAAGCATATATACACAACTCTAAAACCATATTCTCTTACATTTTTTTTTTATTCTTTTGTCTTGAATTTTTACTCTTTTTTTTTTTTTTCTTCTTAGTCTTAAATTTTTATATTTTCTCTTTTTCTTCTTCTTCATCTTTTTGCATCTTTGACATATTTCTTCTCCTCTTCTTTTGCTTTTTGGATTCAAGATGGTTATTGATGGGGAAATTTCAACAACAAAAAGTCTTTCTTTTTTTTTTTTTTTTTACTTGAACTAAGAAATAATCTAAATCAAAACAAAACATAACCAAAATCTCTTTCTTTCTTTCTTTTTTTTTTTTTTTTTTGCTTTTTCTCTTCTGCAAGTAACTTTGCTTGTGAGAGTTTCCACTTTTTGCTTTGGTTTAAAGGTTCTTGGATGTTTGTCTTTGATAAAGCCGAAGGTAATGAGGAGGAAACTTCCTCTTAGTTTCCCAAGAAGATTGGTTGCATCTTCTTTACTTTATGTCCTTATACGACGTCGTTAGAGCTCACATATAGTGACATATTATTGCATCACACAACCAATCACCTTTCTTTTTTTATTTCTCTCTTAACCCAAATAAAAATATTCTTTTTAAATATTGATTACTATTTGTTGACAAAAAAACAAAAAAAATCTATTATGGACTTTTGATATTAATTGTTAAGAAATTATTTAGGGAAAAATACTTTTTTGGTCCTTGAGTTTTGAGATATAGATGCGTTGGTCCCTGAGTTTTCAAAATCAACATTTTTAGTCTTTGAGTTTCGAGACATGAGTTTAAAAGGTCCCTAAGATTTTAAAATAAACTTTTTTAGTCTTTTAAGTTCTGAGAAATAGGTTAAAAGGTGTCTTATATTATTTTTTTTAACTTTTTTAAATTAATATTTTTTATTGTTTTTTTAATATTGAATGGTTTTGTAAATTAAAAAGTTAGAAAGTATTAATTTAAAATTTGAAATTTGAAAAAAAATAATATGATAGACTTTTTAAACTTATTTCTCAAAACTCAAGGATTAAAAAAATTCATTTTGAAATCTTAGAGACCTTGTAAATCTATTTCTCAAAACTCAGGGACTAAAAATGTCTATTTTGAAAATTCAGGAACCAAACACACCTATTTCTCAAAATTCAGGGACCAAAAAGATATTTTTCCCAATTATTTAATAGGAATTCGACCTCCACACATTTGTCCACAGTTTTCTAAAAGGCAAGTTTTTGAAGAAACAAGTTGAATCGGATTTTCATTAAAAAAAAAAAAATTGTATAGGTTCCTAAATAGACTTAAGGTTCTTCTCAATTGATAAATGAAGATTTTAGAGTAACAACAAATAATAGTATTTTATGTCCGTCAATCTAGATATAGTTTAATTGGCTAAGATATATATCCTCAACCAAAAAGGATAGAGATTTGAATCTCCACTCTCATATGTTGTTGAACTAAAAAAATAACATTTTATGTAAAATTTAGAAACTATAATAAAAAAATTGAAAATATAGAGACTAAAATAAAATAGTTGAAAGTTTGAGACAAAATAAAATAGGTACGAAAAGTTAAGGAGATAAAAAAAAAAACAAAGTATTTTTTTTTAAATAAAGAAAACTTATTTTGGAAAAATAAAATTGAAAATTAAAATAAAAAGGATATTTTGTCATAGTCTATGTGATGTTTTAAATGGATACATGATGCTAGTCTCTTGGGGCCTATATTGCAAATGATACATGGGTTGTATCTTCCCATTAAATCGATTTTTTTAAAAAAATGTCTTAACTAGTTAATTTATGATCCAATTGACAAATTAATAAAATTTACATTATCCTAGATCATCTGTATAATCAAATAACTACGATGGCCGACCAACCCTTTCATGAATTCTATCATTACACTCTTTTTAGACAATGGTAAATCGTCACATCTCACACCAAGCTTCACAATCGAGTTCAAGGAGAACGTCTTTTACTATATAATATGACGAATTCCACCTAAATTTAGTGGTCCATTGGCTAACTCTATGAGTAGATCCAACCCCCACAACCATGTCACTCCACAATGAGACAAACTAAAAGGACACTCAAAAAACAAATGTGGTAGATTATGTGTAATGTGACCAGACGATGTCAATGTCTTTATTCGATCATATTCTCCTAGTCATGTTGATGCTTCTATGAGTTGGAACGATAATCCTTGGCACTTCACTGATTTTTATGGTGGTTCGGTCATTCAATAGCGTCCTCGCTAGAGGGTGGAGATATATGAATGCAATTTTATGGTCACACAAACAAGATAGTGGTGTCCAACCCGACTCTCATGCCTTATTGCAAATTTTCAAGAGGTCGTTGATTATTGCTCTCTTGTGGATTTGGACTTCACAAGCAATAAATTTACTTGGTGCAAAAATTTTCTATCATCACAAATTAAATATTTTCTATCAAAGCATATAAAAGATTGTGATTTTCTAATCAATGAGAACTTACTAATTGATATTAATGCAATATATATAATGTAACAATTAATTATTTGCGGAATTTTAACTTATTAAAAAAATTACATTAAATATGTTTTTTTTAGTTCAACGATTATGAAGAGTGGGGATTGAAACATCAACTTTAGCCTTTAAGGAAGATAATAGGTATCTTATCCATTTATGCTTGGCGTTTTTCACTATTTTTTCATTTTTAGTTCTATCCATTACATTACATGCGTTAAAAAATATATAAATTCTTATATGTAAATAAACTTAGTTTCATTTTATGTACTTCAAAATTTTTAATTGAAAAACCAAAAACTTTTAACTGAAAACGAAAATAGTCTTTTGTTGTCCAAAAAAAAAAAAGTTTGTAAACAAAATGTTCAAATTTATTATGTCATTTTTTATAACTATTTTGTGAGTTTAAAATTATAAAACAATATTTTATTTACAATTATTAACAATGAGAAACAACAAACTAAATCCTTTTGTGTGGTCAAAAAAAAAAAATTTGTTTCTAAAATTAGTCTTCAATTTTCAGAATAAATGTTGTTTTAGAAAATGAAAAATGAGAGAGAAAAAATAGTTATATATTAAACAAATATATTTCTTAAAAATTCAAAACAACCAAACAACCTCATACATTTCAATAATTAAGTGAAAACAACTACACAACTACCAAATACATTTTACTTTTATTTATTATTTTTTTTTTTAAAAAAAAAGTTTTGCGAGTAAAGACGTGTTTTAAGAATCCTGCTTTTCATTTATTTCAAAAAAAAAAAAAAAAAAGAATCCTGCTTTTCAATGTTAAAAAATAAAAAAGAATAATAATGAAAAAGGATATAGTGTTGAGGATCCCACATTAAAAAGATTGGTGGAGTCCTCCCAATTCATAAGATAGATTGACTACTCCACTCATTGCCAATTGGTTTTTGAGATGGAACCCATGCTATAATAGTTTGTACACTCCTACGGCTCATTTGAAATACCGTTTAGTTTAAGTATTGTTTAGGAATGTAGTTTCAAAAAAAAAGTTTTGTTTAGCAATGCATTTTCCTTTAAACATTTTGTACCAAAGTTGTTTAGGATTTAAACACCTCTATGTTTGGTTACATTTCTTCATAAGTGTTTTTATACACAAGTTATTATATATACTTAAAAATTTTGCTTTCAAGTGTTTCTAATCTCAAAATGATTTATTTCTCGATCTCATTTTTTAATAAGTCATTTTTAGTGGTTACCAAACACTAAAATTGTTTTCAAAATGATTTTTTTTTTCAAAATTAAACACTTGTAAAGTTAAACAAAACATATCTTAAAAAAAATGATATAGGCTAAGAGTTCTAGGCTATATGATTTACAATTTTTTTTCCTTATAATAAAAAATAATAACAACAATGAGAAGAAAAAAAAAGAAAGAAAGAAAGAAGGGAAAAAAAATTTTAAATTTTTTTTTTTTTTAAAAAAAAAAAGCCTATGTTATTTTATGTAGAAGTCAAAGAAGTTTTTTTCAATTTTTGCTTATTTTGTTGACAAATTTTTATCTTGTTTATTGGAAGTTGGAAATTGATGATCCGATTTAGTTGACAATATCTCTTTTCCATTAATTTGTCACTAAAAAAAAAAAAAAAAAAAAAAAAAAAAAAAAAAAAAAAAAAAAAAAAACCTTGAAAGATCTTGAACCGAAAAAAAAATTAATATTGGAAGAATTTAATTAACTAATGTCATCGTAATAAGTTAGAAATATGAAAAGTTTGAATTGCGAAAAAGTCTTTTTAGACCTTCATTTGGAATACATTTTAATTTAAATATTTTTCAAAAATATATTTTTTAAAAAACATTTTGTATAAAAATTGTTTAGAATTTAAACACTCATATGTTTGGTTATATCTCTTCCTAAGTGTTTTTATATACAAGTCATTGTATACTTAAAATCTCTTTTTAAAAAAGTCGGTTTCAAGTGTTTCTCTCAAAATGGTTTAGGGTGTGTTTGGTTTAACTTTTCAAGTGTTTAATTTTGAAAAAAAAAATCATTTTAAAAAAAATTTGTAGTGTTTGGCAACCACTCAAAATGACTTATTAAAAAATGAGATTGAGAAATAAACCATTTTGAGATAAAACACTCAAAACCAACTTTTTAAAAAAGAGTTTTTAAGCATGCAATAACTTAGGTATAAAAACACTAAGAAAACGTAACCAAACATATGAGTGTTTAAATTATAAATAATTTTTATACAAATTGTTTTTTTAAAAAATGCATTCTTGAAAAATATTAAAATTAAAATGTATTCCAAACGGACCCTTATTTCTCAATCTCATTTTCTAATAAGTTATTTTTAGTGGTTGGCAAACACTAGAATTTTTTTCAAAATGATTTTTTTTTTCAAAATTAAACACTTAAACAGTTCAACCAAACACACTCTAAATGTTTCTCTCAAAATGGTTTATTTCTTAATATCATTTTTTAATAAGTCATTTTTTGTGGTCGTCAATGCTAGAATTTTTTTTCAAAATTAAACCAAACATACCATAAATTTATATGACCATCCAAACTTATATTTGATTTGTGGATTTGGTGTTAACATAAACGTAGTCGATCAATGAAGACAATTTATTTTTCTCAGAGTTTTAAATTCTCATCCCATATTTGTATACGAGTTTGATTTCTAAATAATATTGACATGAACAAAGCTCAATTGACTAAAGTTTTAATAACTTTATTGATAGGCGAGTGTGGAGCCACGAAAGCCTAGGGGCATGTGGCCCCACCTTCATTTCTTTTTTTCATTTTTTTAATAATATTTTTGGAAATGTATGTATACAAATTATCTCTTTTCATTTAAAATAAATCATTTAAACTCTTTATTTATTATTTAGAACGATATTTTCCATTAATAAATTTAATTGTTTGATTTGTTTAGTATTTATTAGTTTTGTAGTTTTTATTTTAGTTTAGTTTAGTTTTTTTTTTTTTTTTCGAGTTCATTTTAGTTTCTTTTTTTTTTTTAGAAGCATTTTAGTTTCTTTTTTAATTTGGTGTTTTTACCCCGAATATCAAATAAATATTAAAAGTGCCTTAATGACATTATAAATAAAAATAAAAATAAAAATAACACTCTCTAATGAAAAACGCCACTATATATTTTAGATTTTAAATTAACTATAATTATCTTCCTTTTTTATCTTTTTTTTTTTTTTTGAAAAATCTTTTTTTTTTATCAATATATAGTCTAGCCCTTTTAAACAAGGTAATGTTAAATACAAGAGTGTGTCATAGTTTTTTTTTTTTTTTTTTTTTTTTTTTTTTTTTTGACAACAAGAGTTTGAGTTTGTTATGGCAGTACTAAATATTAAACTTGAATATTATATCACAAAATATTTTATGTATTACTATGTTTGAATTTCTATTTATATAAAATTGTATCACTCGACATAGAATTTCAAAATTGCTATTATTTATATATAGGTGGTAGGTTCAAATTTTCTCTTCTTTTAAAAGATAAATATCATATTACAAAAAAAGAGTACACACAAGTTTAAAATTTTCTAACTCATGAGATCAATAAGTTCAATATTTGTAAAACAACTTAGCTTCTAAGTACTAAACATAGATTCACCATTTTAATATTGGTTAATCTCAATATCTTTTAAATATAATATTACTAAATTAAATATTGACTATTAATGAAGCTCAACTATTTTAAATTTTCATGAACAAAAAAATATATATATTTACATATTAATTAAATTAAATGATGTATTGTTAAAAAGAGAGAGAATAAAGTAAAAGTAAAAGTGAAAGTGAAAGTTTTTCATTTTAATTTTGAAATGAAAACTAGTGTTTTCAAAGTAATTTATTAGCTAAAGCAAAGTCTTTAATTCTTTAATATTTTGCTTTAATAAGTTTAATTACATAGTCAAGTGTACAGTTGGAAATTGATTCTTATAACCCAAAAAAAAAAAAAAGGAAAGATTATTCATCTTATATTCACTTTCCCCCCAACATTTTTTTTGTTATTATTATGATTATGATTATTTAACCAAATATGTGAATGATTTTTTTTTTTGAAACATCCAAATATGTGAATAATTATGTTTACATCCTCATGAAGATATATAATATGTTAATCAGTTGAGTTTTGTGTTTTCTTTTTATTCTTTTTTATAAAAAAAATTTTTAGAGTTCAACAACATGTGGGTGGAGGGATTCGAACAACTTTTTAGTCGATGATATATATTTTAACCAATTGAACTATACTCAGATTATTTAGCCAATTCAATTATATGCTTAGATTAGTATGCCGATTGCTAGTTGAGATATCAAGGTTTAAATTGAGGGAGTGGCTCAATAAGGGAAAAATATAGACTATAGAAGAGACGAGAGGAAAAAAATCTAGAATCTAGAAAGAAAGATGTCAAAATAGTTTTGCATCGATAAAATTAGAGACATGGATTCCTAACTAGTAACCTTTTTGTAGGCTCAAATTGACCATTAAACAAAAGGGAAATCTCATGATCAAACTAGCTACTTCACAACACTAAAACTGCTTTATTTTTCAATGCATCTTTCAACTCTACCCTCCTCACAAATTTACAGCCATTCTAACATAATAATATGATTAAAATAAATAATCAATACATTAAATACAGGATTGAATTCTTCATAAAAAAAAAGAATAAAATTGAAAAATGTCACAAACCTAGTACTATCCTAGCATTATGCAAAAGAAAAACAAAATACTTTACTAAGTCAGGGTATTTATTTCAGCCATGTTTCGAAATCACTTTAAATACTACTTTCAAGTTAAGCATAAATGGATCATAACCTACGATCCATGAATAGAGAAACTAATACGTAATTGTTTCAACTATACTTTAGTACCGTTTGGGTCAACAAATGTTAAAAGAAAAGAAAATAGAACATGCTACCACGTCAATATGGGCCTATAACCTATATGGTACCTGATCCTTGCTTGTAAAAATGAAAAAGCCCTTACTAGAAAAAGTGCCACCAAACTCACTATATATATTCAACAACTTCTCCCTTTGCTTCCTCTTATGGCATTTTCGTTGCTCTCTTTCTTCTCCTTGATCATTCAGGTTTGTTCTTAATATCCCTTCATTTTTGCTCCACTAAACGTTTTAATGATTTTTTTAAAAATTTCTTCATCGCCGTCGTTAAATATACAATGTTCACACTTTTTTTTATTTAACTGTACTATATAGGCTTTTTTTAATCTATTCAAACTTACCATATATAAGATGAGACATTAATGTTTAACCATTCGAGAATCACATCGTTCTTTTTAAGTGGTAAATATTGTTATTAATTTATGTTTTGGTAGTTAATAAATTATGCCATGCCTATGGTGGTGGGTTATGGAATAATATTAGTTATATTTTATTCTATTATTGTTGATATATTTCATTAAAAGTTAATGAACAATTTTACCTTGACTATGACGTGTCATATTCTTATTGACTGATTGTTGCATTTTTTTTTTGTCAAATCAAAATTATAAATTATCCCAATCTTGAGCGTTTAATGCTTTCATTTATTAATATATATTTGATAATAAGTAATAAATTTATCTCCACTATGACGTGTCAAATTGTTATTGGTTGATTAAGTGCATGCTTTTCTTCAATCAAAACTTAATTATCTTACCATGTGGTATTAAAAACAATGTGCACTATGCACATACTTTCAACTATGGAATATATATTTAAATTCTTATTGGATATTTGCATCTAATACCCACAAAAAAATTCAAAAGTTATATATTCAAAAGTAATATACCCATGAAATAAAAATCTTATCTCTCTCTTTTTCTATCCTAAAATTCAAAGAGGGAGAGAATATATGCTTCTTCTTTTTCCCCTTTTTTTGTCTATTCATGTTTTAGAATCAATTCCCATCCTATTTCCTCTCATCTTCTTCTATTGTTCTTTTGAATTATATTATATAACGCGTCATTAGTGAACTTATTTTGATTAATCCAAACTCGAGAGTGAAAGGTGTTTTCTTCTTTCTTTGTTGTATTCATATTTTTAGTCAAAATTGTACGATAGGATCATTAACATAAGCTTAGTCTAAATTAATTTTTGGATATTCTTTTTGCAATTTCAAATACAGAGACAGAGGGTGAAACTAGCTTGCTTCTTCTACTGAGGTTATATCTTCCATTTTAGCTACTTGGCTGCTTCCTGGTAAGTTTCCCCTTCTATTCTTTTATTAATGAAATATCGATAGAATATATCATTGTTATTCATAGTGAATATTTTGAAATAAAGGTTTAAACCTTTGAATTTTTATGTATCTTTCAAGACTCTTAAGTCTAACTTTTTTTTTTAGTGACGTAAATTTGACATGAACTCCATTTTGGTTTTTGTTTTTTAAGTTTTCGTAAATATTTTTCTATTTTTAGTTCTTTAACATTTGGATAAGAAAAGATTCGAACTTTTTTATCTCTTGGTCAATGATACGATGTTTGTCAATTATCGTTGGTTATGTTGTTTTTCTTTCTCATAACTGTTTGCATAGATAAAAGTTGCAAAATAATATAATGATAAGGGTTTTTTTTTTTTTTTTATAAAAAGGCTAAAAAAATTTGAACTTTAAAATACTAAAGAATATGACAAATACGAAAATTAGAGACCGAAATAAATTTAATTAAAATCATTCATTAATTCAATTCTAAATTATAACAAATTTCAGTGATTATTGTATTTTTCTGTTTTCATTATTAGCATTTCTGTTTAAAGTGTCACTATTGTATTTTTTTTCCTTAAAAAAAATCAATATCTTTTTATATTTAGAAAGGAAATAAATATTATCTTTGATTTTAAAAAACACCACATATTAGATGATTCAACAAAAATCATTTAGCCAAAGAGTGTAGCTCAACGGTGAATTGGTAGATATTGTATCCTCCATCGAGGGGTTTGAGATTCGAATCCCCACCCCAAATATTGTTAAACTAAAAAAAGAAACTTTTCCTCAAATTTCAAAAAGCGACCGAAAAGTAGATATTGTTTTATGGCTTTTGATTTATTTATGGTACTCTCTGGAGACCATTAAAAGCGAAAATTAGATAGTCAAATTTCTTCGGGATGGATTTTGTTTGAGTGAGATCGAAGGCACATATATTTGAGTTATGTTCACATTAGCAAAGGTTTTTATATTTTAATTGAAACTTCCTTATCCTGTTTTGTAGAGATTAAAATATGTTTTCTCATTTTAATTTTGAGAAAGTAGATAAGGAATGTATTTTTCCAATATAATTTAATTTTAGATTGAAAACAATAAAATAATTTTTTCCCTAGAGAATCCATGCCCTGATCATTAAACAAAAAAACAAGAATTTTTACAAAACAAGGATGAGAAATCTTCTATTTAAAAAATAAATAGATAAATAAATAAATAGTTATTAAAAAAAAGTGAAATACCTTTTTGAAGTTAGTCGGCCGAACCCAATTGGTTCGGCAGTTTGAATTATAATTGTCGGGCGAATAAAAGTTGTCAATTGATTTCGTAGGATCAATTTTCAAGTTAGGTCAATTTGTCTATCCTTTCCTTTTATAAAAAAACAAAAATAAATTTCATAAAACACATTAATAAGAGTATAGCTTAGAACTTGTACTCTTAACTAATAGATCAGAGCTGAACCTCTAACCTTTTGGTCGATACTTCGTTGTCAATTACTGTTGAGCTATACTTGTTTTGGCCAATAGTTTAAAATTACCATCGTTTAAAAGAAAAAGAAAAATCAACAATGTATTGATATGAAATTCAAACTCTTTATAAACGAAAATAAAGTTGCACTTTATTCAAATTAACAAATTATCTTTGCTAAATTATAAAAAAAATACCCCTGAACTATGAGGTTTGTTTAAAAAATGTCCCTGAACTTTGAAAAGTTTCAAAAATTCCCTTGAACTTTGAAAAATGTTTCAAAAATACCCTTGCCGTTAATTTTTTTGATAGAAACCTATCATATTATCTATCATATATATTATTAAAACAAAATCGAAATGATTTCTTCTGATTTTGACACTTTTTCTTCATTGCAAGCAACATATGCTTCCAACTAAAAGATCTGAAGTTCTAATTCTTCCACCTTATTTGTTATTGTTTTTTTTTTTGACAACATGTGGAGGAGAGGATTTGATCCTCTAACCTCCTCGAGGATACAAGTTTTATGTCACTTAAGCTGTCCTGTTGTTGCCTATGTGTTATTGAACCGGAGGAGGATTGAAAAAGAAGAAGGAAAAAAAACTTGTTGTTTCAAGAAAAAAAAAACAAAAACAAAAAGGAAAAAAACTTGTTTAAAAAAAAAAAGAAGGAAAAAAACTTGTTAAGCTGATGCGATATTTGATAAACGTTGTTTTAAAATAATAATAATAAAAAGATATTATCATAACGGCCATTTTCTCACCCGTTTTTTTTGGCTCAGTCAGGTGATATTGACGCCTCTAACGGTTATAATATCCCGCTTTCTTCCACGAACCTTCCTCAATCTTTTTAAAAGAAGAACACGTGTCGCTTTTTCCTCTTAACCCCTGATTTTAATCGTTTATTTAATTTAATAAGCTTTTCAATTTATTTAAAGGTTTAAATCCTATTTTGGTCCCTAAACTTTAAAGATTATTCTATTTTGGTCCTTCAACTTTCAAAATGTTCAGTTTAGTCCCTGAACTTTCAAGTTTGTTCCATATTGGTCCCTAAACTTTTAAAATGTATATTTTAGTCCCTAAACTTTCAAAAAATAATTATTTTAATCCTTATTTTTATTTCAATTTTAACAAATTAATGACATAGCTTCGAGTATGTGTATTAGATTGTTAATATGAGCATGATTTCAAGTCAAATAAATTAGAGACAAACATTAGGAAAAGCAAATTTGAAGTATAAAAGTAACATAACAAGGACCATAATGATTATTTTTTAAAAGTATAAGGACTAAAATAGACATTTTGAAAGTTCAGGGACTAGAATAGAACAAATGTGAAAGTTCAAGGACCAAAATGAACGTTTTGAAAGTTTAAGGACTTAAATAGAACAAACTTAAAAGTTCAGGGACTAAAATGAGATTTAAACCTTATTTTAATCTATTTGTGAGCTTTGATTTTCTTCCCTGCAGAAAAAAATTTATTTCATTTTCGGCCTTAAATTTTGTTTTTTATTATTTTTTTTTGTAAATACATCAACATGTGATGAGAAATTCGAACATCTAACCTCTTGATTGGGTACATGTCAATTAACTCATTACCGATGAGCTGTGCTCACGTTGGCGGTCTTAAATTTTGTTACGAGTTTGTTTTTACTTATTTATACAAATATGATTTAAATTTAGTAGGTGAATTACTCCCTCTAAACTCGTATATATATGATTTTTTTTTTCCATAAAACTATATTATTTCTTTTTGAAATATTGTCTATGAAGACTTCTAATTTTTTAATAGAAACAAAATTGTTTAGTGTCTATGAAGATATTTAATGATAATGTGATTTGAATAAAACTTACCTTAAGTTTAAGGTACATGATCTTTTTTTTTTCGTTGTTATAAAGTAAAACAAGAGACAAAATTGTAAACAAATTGTATATATTTCATAAACCAGATTAGGAATCCTTTAAATTAGGTTATACCTCTTACTCAAAAGAAAACAAAAAGTTATGCCTACCATCATAATATTTAAATTCCATTAAAAAAAACAAAACTATATTCTTTTTGATATATATATAATCAAAATCTACTCCTTAATTTTTTTTTTTTTTTGAATAAAAAATCTACTCTTTAATTTGTTCTTACGCGTTTCCTCCTTTAATCTTACCTCTTCTTTAAGAAAATTTGTTTCAAATTCACATTTTAAATGTGATTTTTTTTTTATTTTATTTTTTTTCTGTTTCAATGTTTTCGGTCAAAATTCATCCAGCTATTCTCACCAACTTTGACTTAACATAATTATATTCATTCAGTTTTCTTAATTTTTAAGTTACAATTTATCTTCATTATTTATTTTCCAAAAAAAAAAAAAAGCATAATTTTTTTTTTTTTTTTAAGAAATTGTCTTTACAAATTACCAAAATTATTTCCACCAAACGAGAATCTTTTCTTTTTCCCAAAAATCACGTCACTAGCATGTTTCCTGGAGCATTTTAAGTTCTCGATCTTTTTTTTTTTTTTTGAAAATTCTCTTTCCCTTTTTTTCAAATGCATTATTATTAGATTAAATTACCATTTAAAACACAAATATTAATTGTATTTAAATTAAAACCAAAATTTCCGGCGGATATCCATAAAACCATACTGCGTTTAAACCTTTTTATTTTCCCTTTAATTTAATAATAATAATTTTTTTAGAGAAATAATAATAATAATAATTAATTCTTATTATTATATTAAATTCTTTTAACCTGGTCCATTGTCCTCCTTTCCTTAATTTCATTTTTCTTTTTTAAATATACTTTTGGTCCGAATTTTGAAATTGATTGTTTGTGTGTTGTTAATTTTAAAACTCAACAAGTTTACTCATTAAATTAAAAATTAAAAATATTATTTTTTTTTTGTCTCTTCTTCTATAAACTTTAACGGCAGTATAGCTTAACTGACATAAAGTTGTACGGATAACCACGAGGTCAGTGGTTCAAATCTCCATTCCCATATTTAAAAAAAAAAAAAAAAACGGCAATCTTTTCACTCGTTTTATGGCATCGGTCCGGTTTGATTTGACCGTTATGCCCCGCTTTCTGCGAACCTCCTCAGTTCCCGAAAAAGAAAACAATAATAATAAATAGCCGTTTGTCATTAAATTTACGCGTGTCGCTTTTTACTCAAATCTCATCGTACGAAAATATCGTACCTCCATCTGTCTCCAAAGATTCTCTTAAACCCTAATTTTACATGTTTTTTTTTTTTTTTTTTTTTTAAACAAAATTTATATGTTTATTTAATTTAATAAGTTTTTAAAACTTATTTTAATCTTACTGATGTGTCATAGATTTTATATTTAATCGGATATTAAATTTCAATCAAGATCGTCATCAACATATTATCAATATTTTCTTCCACGTTTTCTTAAAATTGGCCTCTCGACATTTTCGATATTGCAATTTTTTCTCTTTAATAATAGACTTAATAGATTTTTTTTTTTTTTTTTTTTTACAATAAGTGGGAAGGAGGATTCAAACCACAGACCTGGGTATCAATACAATTTTATGTCAGTTGAGCTAAGTTTTTGTTGGCAATAATAGACTTTTGGTACTATCTGCCTCGTCATCCATTCACATTATAAATGTGAATTTTTTTTTTTTTTTCATTTTCATTGTTTTTGTCAAAATTCATCCAGCCATACTCATCTAGTTTTCTTAATTTTTAAGATACAATTTATCTTTATAAAACTTCAAAAAAAAAAAAAAAATCTTTATAATTTGTTTTTTTTTTTTTTTAAGAAATGTTCTCAATTAGTTTCTCTTTTGTCTTGACAAATTACCAAAACTATTTTCACCAAACGAGAAGCTTCTCTTTTCTCAAAAAGAATATCAGTAGCGTTTCCTGGAGCAAACGCCGATTCAACTTCACTATTAATATTATTTGAAACACATATATTAATTTTATTATTTTTTTAAATACAGATATTAATTGTATTTAAAACCATCTAAAAAAATTGTATTTAAAACCAAAATTTGCAGCGGACACTGGATCGTGATAACCATAAAACCATACCGCGTTTTTACCCTTTTTTTTTTTATTTTCTTTCTTTATTTTTTATTTTCCGTTTAATTAAATAATTATTATTCCCTTTCTTTTCTAACCGGCTCTGGCCAACCCTACAACCGTAGAACAATCTGTGTGAAACAGATGGCGAAAAGAGGAAAAAAGAGAAAAGTTGAGGGGCCATGTTGCCAATTACGTAAAGTATATGGAAAACAATATAATTATAATTATAATTTTGGAGTAAGTTGCTAATGATCCGTCACGCTTCTTCCATGTTCTTTTTCTTTCCACCTGTCGTCTTTTAAACTCCCTCCACCTCTCTAACAAATTTAAAATTATTTTATTTAAAAAAGCAAAAAAAAAAAAAAAAAAAACCCATTCCTCTCCCTGAAGCAACCGTGGATTGAAACCAGGGCCACGTTATCCTCCCTCTTTCCAGTTCATGCCGCTTTAGTTTCTCTTTTTCTAATAAAGATAATAATAATCATAATTGATAATTGAAGTTAAATTACAAATCTGATTTAACTTAAAAGAGATAAATTTGAAAATTGAAGAAAATTCTGGGAGTACTAATATTCTCGAAATGGAACATTCTTCCCTTTTTTTGAAAGGGGGTATTTATTCTGGTTTGTTAAATATATAATATAAACCAAAAGTAAATTATAAAATGTATTAGTTCAGTTGTGGGCTCCATTTCAGAATCGCTTCGTTTTTTGGTATTCTCTCTGGAAAACTGAACACACTTTGCGTGTTGTCGTCAGAAGGAGAGGCTGGGAATCGAGAAGGCCGGCGCTGCGACGGCGACGGAGAACACAGAAGGACGGCCACCGCCCACCGCCCACCGCCCACCTCCTTGCCTTAAACGCGCCGTTTTACCAGGTTACCTCAAACTCAATCACTGTTTTATTATTTATTTGCCGCTGTTGAAGTAATTAAAATTAAAAACGGAGTGAAATTGTATATGTGTATAATAAATAAGAACTGACAGAATCCGCGGGATTTTTGGTCGGTTACGCGGCACTAGCTATGGAAGAGCCTGGGGGACAAAACGACGTGATTTTTTTTTTTTTTTTTTTTTTTTTTTTTTTTTTTTTTAAATAAAGATTTTTTTACTTGAATTTCTGTTTCGAAAACGGAAAGAGTCGGAAGATTTTGACCTTTTCTGAAAAAATAAAAATAAAAATCTTCGGCGATATGACGGTTTTGATTTTCTTTCCACCCTTTTTCTATTTGTTGTTTTTTAAATATTCATATGTGGTTTTCGTTTTCTGAAATTCACTCTTTTTTATTTTGGTTTTTTTAAATTTAGGGTGTGTTTGCTTTTCGAACGGTTTAATTTAAAGAAAAAAATCATTTTGAAATTTTTTTTAGTGTTTGGCCACCACTCAAAATGACTTATTAGAAAATAACCAAATTTCTTTTAGTAATGCAACCAAACATATGAGTCTTTAAATTCTAAACAATTTTTATACAAAATGTTTTTTAAAAACATTTAAATTAAAATGTATTCCAAACGAACCTTTAAACTTGTTAAGATGGATGTTTTTTTTAGTTCAACAATATCGAAGGTGGACAATTTAAATCTCTCACCTTTTGGTCAAGTGTATATGTTAATTGCTCACCTTGACTCCGATTTATAACTTCAACATCAACAGTTTGAATCTCCACGCACACATTCTTTGGAATCAAAAAGATAAAAAATCTATTTGTGTTCCAAGTTATCTAATTTTTAAAAATGTATACCAATTTTTGAAAAGTTAAAAAATAGTTTCTAAAACCTTTTTTTTTTTTAAATTCAGCTTATTAATCAAATCTTTTTTTATGAGATGTGAAAAATATAACAACAAAACTAGTGTGATTTTAAAAACAAAAAAACTGTAAAAATAAATTATAAACTAATGGGACCTAAAATTTAAAAATTTTATGTTAGACCATAGCTTCAAAAAAAAAAAAGTTTTAGTAAAAGGGGCCTAAAATTTAAAAATTTTATTTTTGACCTTCGAGTTGTAGTAAGTTTTGAATTTAGTTCCTACCTTTGACAAAACAGTCTAATGACACATCAGTTTCTGACTTTTTTCCCTCTCTTTTTAGAGATTTCTTCATAATTATTTATTTATTTTTCAATGTTCAACCTTTTTTTTTTTTTTTTTTTTTTTTTTTTTTTTATGGAATTTCAATGTTCAACTTATTGGCATTGAAAGAGACCAGTATAGTATATAACTTTTTACTGTTCAGCATTTTATTTTATTTTTTTAATTTAAAGTCTACTGTTCTACCGAATTTTATTAAATTGATATACATTAAATATGGAGGATATTATATTATAAAATTCCAATTTAAATTTGGTGTATCCGTGATACACTATACTAGATTGACATTGAATTAGATTACGATTATATTTACTTAAACTGAAATTATTTACAAAATCCGTGTGATGAAATTGATTTTTCAACTAAATTTTTACTAATTGATGAACTATTTTTTGTACATTAAAATTAATACAACGAAATATTAAAAAGAAATATAATGTAAATACATAAGTGAATAAATTAAGTGTTTTTTTTTTGTTCAACCGTGGGGTGCGGATTTAAAATTAAGTCTAACAAATAATTCATAAAGTCTCTTGATTTGTATATGATCGACTCAATCATGCCTGAGTAGGCTCGAGTTGGCATGAGATCTAGTTATTTAAATATTATTTAATTTCATTTAATATATATATATATATATATATATATATATATATATATATTATTATTATTATTATTCGTTCAAGAGATGTATAAAATAAATGGAAATGGTTGTTCTTGAGCTCAGTAAAAATATTGCATAGTAAATTTATAAATATGAAGTATTATTAAATTAATACAAATGTAATATTCTGATGAACGTTTCTTTTTCCAAAAATATTTATGGAAAAATTCAATATTGTCCATGAATTTAGCTTTATTTTTCTTTTCCTTCTTTTTGCAAAGTGCAATATTACCTTTTTTTTCCCCTTCTTTTTTCTTTGTTGATAGTGGTTTTACTGTCAATCTTTTTTGTGTTTAAATTTTAAACTGATCAACTAAGTAGACACAATGTCTTGTAAAAAAAAAAAAAAAAAAAAAAAAAGGTAGGCACAAGGTCGTTTTTATTATATTTTTAATTTTTAATAGTAAACAAAATCTATCTTTATCTTTATTTTTAAAAAAGTATACAAAATTTGAAAAGTTAGACTTATATATATATATATATATATATAAAGTCCTCAAATATACAAAATAAAATTGATCTTTTTTTTTTTTTGACAATAATAAAATTGATCTTTAGGAAAAGACAAATAACAACAAATTCCAATTTCACGAAACTCTAAAAAAAACTAGACAAATGTAAAATTATATCATTAATTTACCAATCTCCTTTCATATTTTAAGTAACAAACTTGGTTAAAAATATCACTATATTTTTTTTTTAAAAAAATCAAAGATTAAAATCTCTTTGGGACTAAATTTTAAAACTAAAGGAAAAAAAAAAAAAAATCTAATATCCAACTCGAGTATATCAGTATTAATTAAGACGTTAATAATTTATATATGAGTGATAAGTTTCGATTTCTATGATTATAATAATTTTTAAAGAAAAATAGCTGACAATCATAATAATTTAATAAATTAGTAGCGTCTTCATAGATCGTAATTTATAAACTCAAATTAAATTAGAACTAACAAGAGCATAATGTAACAAATTATATTTTAATCAGGTATTGATTCTTGATTATTAATTTTTGTTTGAAAGAATGGGATGTATTATTAAAAGAAAGAAAGAAAAAAAAAAAAAAATCTTCATTACGAAGATACACGGAAAAAGGTAAAATTGTAAATATAAATATCCCTCCAAAAAACACCGAGCCGTAATAAAAGCTACAAACGATCGGAAAAAAAAAAAAAAAAAAAAACGTTACGGGACCGGTTCTGGTTGGAGTAAGCACGCTAGTGGACTCTCTCGAGTGCTTCGTTTCCAGTTCGTTCATCGCAATCGATTCTGTTCTTCTTTTTCCTTTTCCGGCAATAAGATAAGATAAGATTTGGATTCTGTGATTCTTTCGATGAATTGTGAACCTTGATTCATTTGCCGGAAACACAGACCTTGACGGTGCCATCTCTCCTGCGACAGATTTTTCGACTATGAGTTCATTCAAGGGCTCTCCGTACGGACGACGGAGTGATGTGGAGTCCGGTAGCAGTAATTCCGGCGAGCCGGAGGAGGAGGAGTCATCTAATCCTTTCGAAATTCCCAGAACTAAGCATGCTTCTGTTGACAGACTCCGCCGCTGGAGAGTACGCTTTTTTCTTTTTGCTCTCATTTTTCGTTTTATGAATATTGCTGAATCTCTTCTCTTTTCCTTTTTGTTTCGAAATTGCTTTGGAATTTTTTTTGTGTGTTTATGTTTTGGTTTAGTATTCAATTTGAATTTCTGCTTCCTTTCTGGCCTTTTGTTTTTTTTTTTTTTTTTTGAAAGAATGGCTTTTTGTTTTGTTTGTATCTTGGTAGTGTGTGTTTTAATGTCCTGCTTTACTTTAGGTAAGTCTTGGAGTTGACGTTTTATATGTTCAATACGAAAGATAATTGTGTAATTAACTTTAATTTGAGAAGTGCATAAAATTCTAATTGATGGATAAGTGCAGCGGTAGAAATCTAAAAATGGAGTAAACAGACCTAACCAAGCTGCAAAGTTCATAACAATCATAACGTTAATTGTGCTAGTTTTGTTTAATTCATGAAAATATGCCAGTTGATAATGTAATCAATTATTGGAAATTGGCCAGTTGAACATGGATAAATAACTGGTGTTTTTGATAAGGGTTAAGGGTTTTGATAGGGGTTGATGATAACTTTTTGATTATATAAGAGGGAAAATATTCTTTCAAATGTTAGAAAATTGGTGGACTTCATTAAGGTCTAGAAGAGGAAATCAACATTTTCCCCTTTATTTCTGTCAGTATGCTCTTATGGTATTTGTCTGTATTGAAAATGCCTTGAAAAATTGAATCTGAAGATTAAAACGATGAAGGATAATTTTACTTATAGAGGCCTGGAAATGAGTGGTTCTCATTATAGTTTGTGAGAAAAAATGTTAATTTATATTGAAACACTAGCAAATTGGAATTAGGAACCCTTTGGGTACTTGAATCCTTAATTCACAAACACAAACCCCCCAAATCAACTTGGTTTTCAACCCTAATGATTAGGTTGGACATAGATGGCCTTAAGATCAAAGCTGTTGAGACCAAGAAGACTCAAGAATTATAAGACATGAATGGCAGAACGAGTTTTAAGAAGCTCTTGCTAAACTTGAAAGGAAAAAGCTAGATGCATTCTATACAAAAAAAACCCAATGGCCAAGTTTTAGGTACCCTTCCAATTAAACCTTGAATGCCACATCATCAACGATAGGAAAAGACTAAGATTCTCCAATTTAATATGTTCAAGAAAGGATCAAATTGAAAAACCATAAACTATAAAGTTACATCAAAATTATTAATTATCAAATAAAATGTAAATAATTTGAAATCCTTGCAGTTCATATCATTAACCTTTTGGTAATGCAATATGTTTTTTCTTTTTTCATTTATTTTCTCTTTTGGTTTTAAATAATTACGAAAATAATTATGAGAAGAAAACATGCTCGATGAGATTACATTAATGGAAGCACCAAAAGAGCAGTATGAAAGGACTGATCCTCGACAAGAGTTGTACCAATTCTGTACAATTGGAGAT
This sequence comes from Luffa aegyptiaca, assembly GCA_017139565.1. Lineage (NCBI taxonomy): Eukaryota > Viridiplantae > Streptophyta > Magnoliopsida > Cucurbitales > Cucurbitaceae > Luffa > Luffa aegyptiaca. The sequence goes on along the minus strand of CM029402.1, from coordinate 40,837,684 downwards.
GTCATGTCATGTTGACGTTAACTCATAGTCAATAGCAATTTTTTGCTTTTCAGAAGGATGAGATTGATATAGAAACCAAGACTAGATGGTGCAATGAAGGTGATGAAAAACTACCCATTTCCCATAGAGTGATTTTGGCATAAAAAAAATCGACAATTTAATAGTTATGAAAAATGTTCTTCTCATGGAGGAGCAGCTGCAGAGGGTGATCATTGGGTGCTTTTCTTGTGTATGTTCTCTCCATGGCACCATGTCTTCCTTTGAGTTCTTTAAAAATAATACTGAATTATCTTTTTTGAGAAGAGAAACGAATTTCATTGATGAATGAAATGTGGAGAAAAACTCCGATCACCAATAGGTGAATTACATGAAAGCTTTCCAATTGGAAATCAAGAAAGATAAACTATAATCAGAAAAAGGGTGATGACATTTACACCAGTATAAAGCATGAAAGAGAATTAGATCCATGAATTTATCAAAGGAAGAGAAAGAATCCCTGAAAATTCGAGAATTTCTCTCGCCCCATAAAAACCACAAGAAGACTCTGTTCAAAGCAAGCCATAAGATCTTCTTTTCTCCATGGAAGGGATGACCCACAAAAACGAGAGTGAGAACATCCTTAATGCAATTTGGAAAAACGGTGGACCATCCAAAAGCATGAAGAATCTCTGACCAATATCTGGAAGCGAAGGAACAGTGAACAAATAGGTGCCCAGAATGTTCTGAACTAGCGGCACACATAATGCACCAAGAAGGGGACAGATGAAAATGAGGCATCCTACATTGAAGTCGATCAGATGTATTAATAGCACCATGACTAAGCTCCCATAGAAAAATCTTGATCTTCTTTGGATAGGAATCGGTCCAAATTATCTTATAGAGATTATCCTCAACAACTGGATAGTCTACAAGATCCTTCATAAGGGATTTAACAGAAAAAATATTGGACGATTCCAACGGCCATGACCAGGAATCATTACAGTTCTGAAGCCTGATGGAGGAAAGAATAATAGATAGTTCCACCCATTCTTCTGTCTCTAAATCATTCAAATTACGCCTAAGACTCAGGTCCCACGCTGTTTGAGAAGCAATCCATGTCTCACCAACCAAACTCCTCGGACGATCAGTTAAACGATAAAGCCGAGGAAAATTTGTAGCCAGAATACCACAACTTAACCACGAATCATGCCAGAAAGATGTAGCGAGACCATTACCCAAACTTCTTTTTGCGCGAGAATATACCAGGTCCATAGTAGAAGAAATAAATCGCCAAGGAGATTTGTGTGAACTTCTCTGAATAATGCTAGGCCAAACACTACTCAAATTAGAGTTATAATACTTAGCTACAATCAGTTTATGCCATAGAGTGTTATCCTCATGTAATAATACTGAATTATCAATACACGATTGAGCAAATAAGTAAGGTTTCCAAGTAGAGGCTGGTTGTTGAATTAGTAGGATTGCTCCTTCTAACGGATAATTAGATCATGTAGAAATAAACATTACCAGTACCTTTTTTTTATTATAAGAAACTTGTGTATCTTAACAAGAAAAAGAGAGAAACAGCCTAAGAGCTAAGGGAAGAGGGGCCCCCACCCACAAAAGAACTAAACAACAACTTTCCAGTTGTTCAGATCATGGAAATGCTGTAATTACAAAAGAATTTCATGTGATTAAACACCACTTAGACGAGGTATACTGTACATTTCTAAAAAAAAATACCATACGAAGAATCCTTATCTTCAAAAGTATGAAGATTCCTCTCCCCCCCCAAAAAAAAAAAAAAAAAAAGCCAAAGGAGTGCTTTAGCCGTACAATTCCAAAGGATTTTAGCTTGTTCCAACCAGCCATCAATTTGCTTGGGAAGAAAGCAATCCAACCCAAAAACATCCAAAAGAAAGACCAACCTTTTGCAGCAAAGGGGCAGAGTGAAAACTAAAAAAATATGATCAATAGTCTCTTCATTTTTAAGGCAGAAGATGCACACCATTGGAGAGAGGGCAGAATCCGAAGCTGTCCAACATTACTAGAATGATATTTGAAGATGTATAGTGAAATTGTAATTGCTGATTTTAAAATATTAATATTTAAATACCTGTCATATATCTAGACAAAAGGTTTAAAATAATCGGAAGAAAACTAATAGGCTTATAAAACAAAAGTTGAGTAAAATAGAATATGCATTGCCTAAAAGGTATTTTATATCTAGAGATCCTAATATAAAAAATACTATGGACAATTAATTAGAGGTTTGATTACCTCGGCCATCATTTTCCATGCCACCCTCAGTCTTATGTTGAACAAGACTTCCAATGTTTGTTATGAAGCCAGGAACAATGATTCATAAAACAAACACACAAGTATGAACCATTAATCTGAACATTCTATACATCAACCTGAATTGGGTATCCTATAGGGCTGTGTTTAGTTAATCGATGCCTAAGAATCTGGACTCATGCTACGGTAGCTAAGAACTTTATACAAGATGGTGTAACCTTGAAGTCATGAGTTCCATGCACAGTTTACAAAGAAAAAAAGGAAAAAAGAGTTCCATGCAGGGAATACTTGCACAAGATTGAATACATGGTATCAAATGCTTTGTACTAGATGGTGTTACCTTGAAGTCTTCAGCTCCATGGGAGATAGAATAGCATGCATAAAATTGAATACATGCTATAATGACTATGGGTAAAGCTACATCATTCAAGTTATGTGCACCATGAAATAGGAAAAGATATGACAAGATTAGTTTGTAATTTGACCCTTATCCAAACATGAGGGAGAGGAGCTTTTAGGTTCAAAGTTTTGCCTTGAAGGATTCTATCATATCAAAGAGATGTTAGTTGATACTAATCCAATTGACATGAGGTGATCATCGTAATTCCCAATTATATGCTTCAAGCCTTCAATGATGAATACTAATCCAATTAAGCAAAGCATGTTGTTATTTTATTGAAAATATTAAAACATGGGTAAAACAACATATCAACCATTTACTTTTTATCAATTATCAATGAGGGTAGAAAAACATGCTCTTGTGTGCTTCAGTCCTAATTGCCACTTACTTGGGATTTTTTTCCTCATGTTGTTATTCTTTAATAAATTAGGTTATGACAATAAATTACTTGAGGCTTACTCTTGGTGGGATTTCAAGTTACTTCCCATCTCTTTTTAGATTTTTGACCTCAATGAGTATGGATATTAAGAAAGTGAATGAGGGATTTCTTGTGGAAATGGGTTGATGAGGGGAGGGTCCCATTTGTGTTGAAATTAGAGGAACTAGGAGGATTAGGGATTGAGAACTTGAGATTACGTAAAGAGGCATTTTTAGCAAAGTGTTTGTGGCGATTCTTCATGGAGATTGATGTGTTGTGGTATAGGGTTATTGGCGAGTAGGTAAGACTTGCATCCTTTTGAGTGGGTTGTGGGTGGTGGTTCTAAGGAGCTTAGGAAAAAAAAAATTCCTCTAGGTTTCCTTTTTTTTTTTTTTTTTTTGGTTTATTAAAAAAAAAGGTTTTTTTGGGGAGGGTTGCTGGGTGGGTGATAAGCCTTTGTTTCCACAATTATACTATCTCTTGAATAAGAGGCTACATTTTATTGACCTCGATTTTGCCTTCCTTCAAATCCATCTTCTTTGATCTCTTTAGGTTTTTGTCATCTTCTATCTGATAGAGAGGCAACAAAAGTGGTGGGTCTTCTTTCTCTTCTTTGAGACCAACAGTGTTCCTAGGGAGAATAGAGAAGGGATAGGGTTTGGACCTCTGATCCTTCTAAGGAGGGGTTCCTCTTGAAATTCTCTTTTTCATATTTTGTTTACCCCATATCCTCCTCAAGTTACCTTCCACACCTTCCAGAAGGTTAGAAGATTAAGCTTTTTGTGTGCATGTTTCACATTGAGAATTAATACCATGGATCATCTTTGAAGACACTTTTCCTTTGTGTTGTACCCGCATTGGTGCATTCTTTATAGATGGCATGAGGAGGACCTTGATCATATGTTGTGGGGTTGCCAGTCTGTTCAATTCCTTTTGTATGGTGGAAGAGGGTGTTTGGTTTAGGTGGGGGCATTGTAGCTCTATGGTGGAGGAAATGCTTTGGAGTTCTCCTTTATGGGTGAAGGGTATTTTTTTTTTTGGGTAAGAAACCGAACTTTCGTTGAACAAATGAATGAATACAAGGGCAGTCCGAAATAAACAAGAGTTTATTTGCAATTTTGTGGTGCATTTGGCTTGTGAGGAATGATAGGATTTTTAGAGGGGTGGAGAGGTTGCTAGATTTAATGCTTACTAGTAGATATTGGCCACTGGGTCCTTTTGTAATTATGAGTTATGTCTTATGTGAACACCTTTCTTTGTGGGGTTCTTTTTCTTTTTCTCCTACCTTGTATATTCTTTCATTTCTCTAAATAGAAATGTGGTATCTTACCCTTTAAAAAACTTATTTTTGGTTTGGGTGACTATTTCTTTAATCAATCTATAGAAAGAGCACTCATGTCTTTAATGTTTCATCATCATTCTTCATAATACCATAACTTTCATGTATACAGTTTTTAATGTTTAATATTGTATTGCGTGCTTCATTAAAAATGGCCTCACTTTTTCTTTGCACTTACACCCCAGAAGGTAAAGTGCACTTTGAGCTTAAAACAGTTCTATATACATTCTCACTATTATATTCTTGAGTTCATGGCTTTGAGTCTTGACACTGACAGTTTATTTCTCAAAATCTAACAGTTCGAATTGTTATACTGTGTCCCCAAGCTGTGCTAATGTAAAATGAGAATCTAACAGTTGCATTGTTTTGCTGTGTCTCTTTAGCAAGCTGCACTAGTGTTAAATGCTTCTCGTCGATTTCGGTATACTTTAGACTTGAAAAAGGAAGAAGAGAAGAAAGAAGCTTTGAGGAAGATTAGAGCACATGCACAAGCCATACGAGTAAATATTTACTGAACACAAGTCTTTTCAATTCCGTTTAACATGTGTTAACCGCCACTTTTTGTCTGGGTTAGGCTGCATATCTCTTCAAAGCGGCTGGGGATCGTCTAACAGGTATGCCATTTTATTCATTTAATGTTATCTCTTTGTAATAAATGTGGAAATACATGTTATGAGGAACTTGTGAACGGAAGTTCTAGAAAATTCTTTCTTTTATACAGACGTTTCTGATGTATTTTGCTCTGGCTTTTGCTTTCCTTTTCTCTTTTGGAGATTCCATCTATTTAGTAGGAGTGTACTTCTACCTGCCATTACTAGCAATCTAATGAATGGTCAAGTTCGAGATTGTCTTTCAAAATTTGATCATTGTGAGATTTGGTACTTTGTAACCTAGATGCACATATTGCTCTCCTTTCAGATAAAAAGTTTCTTGCGTTTGAAATTTCTGTAGGAACGCTGGATTGTTTTAGGGTTTATAAATAACCTATCAGGTGGGATTGGTGCATATATTAAATATTGGGTTCACCTTTGTGGTTGAGTTGGCCTTCTATGTACCCATAAGAAGCAAGGACAAAATGGTATGTTGTTTTCTAAAAAATTAGGTTACAATATGAAAAGGACATGGTTATTTAATGTAGACACTTATAATACATTTAAACCATTATCACATTATCTTTTTATTTTTATTTTTTGATTTTTGATAGTTACATTTGAAAGAAAATAAAAAATGAATATTTGACATCTCAAAAGTTGAAAAAACCTGTAATGTATTTCTAATGTTGCATTATCATATAGCCAATAGCCAATGGTTTGGAGAGTTCTCACAATGATTGAGTATCTTGCGACAAAGAAACTTAAAATTAATTATATTCATTTAATTACATGTTCAAAAGTAAATTTGGTGTTTTTCACTCTTAAAATTCTATGTTTTTTCATACAAGTCTTCTTTAATACTATTGTTCAGTGCCTGACACATCCAATATAAGTATCTGTGTCTAATACATGACGGATGCAGATGATTTACCCAGAATAGTCTATATGAATCATAGGAGTGTGCTTTCATTTCAACTCTCGACTCTTTCTGAATGAATCCCAATGTTAGAGAAATCTCCAAAAAGTGTTTCCCCTCTGGGAATGACATAATTGCTAGGATCTTTGGTTCCTTTCTCCTCTGAATTATATATGTTTTTCCCCAAATAATTTATTGACATTGCTGATTTATATTTTTATTGTCTTATTGATGCCCGGTCGATGTGCGGAGTTCTGTTCCACTCATGTTGATGCTGATTTGGTCTTTTGCGATGCTTTTATTTTCACTGAGACAACCACATCTCCATTTTGTTTTCAATGCCTGTTATTATTTACAATGATGCTCCTGTATATATATATCTATATATTTTTACATTGTGTCGAGAAGTAATTTTCTTTTTCTATTTGTTGTGCATTTTCCTGGATTCTTGGTTCTTGAATTCAGTACCACTTGTTTTCTTCAAATATTTTTAGAACTTTTTGTTTTAGAGTTTTAGGTTCTGTGCCTTTTGGTTTCTGATGTCTATAGCTCTTTGGTATTTTTCATTTAATAAACAGCTATATGCACTATCTTCTTTACAACAACTTGTAATTGTTTTTGTCCAACATCTAATGATGCACCTGTTTTTTATGGCATTTATGTTCCACGGTTATAAATGGTCTCTATTTTGCTCTCTGATTGAATATGGTTTCTTTGGGTCCAGGACCTACAACAACAGAGACTTCAAATGGTGGTTTTTCTGTTGGGCAAGATCAACTGGCTGTATTGGTAAAGGATCGTAATGTTGAAGTTCTGGAGCAGTATGGAGGGGTTAGTTTCTTTTTTTTTTTTTTTTAATTAATTTTTTCTTGAAAGCTTATTTATCCTTTTGATAATTTCCATCATGTAAATACTCTATTTAATCGATGAGTTAAATGATTTCATCAGGTTCAAGGGGTAGCAGATATGTTACAATCAAATTTAGAGAAGGGGATAGTTGGTGATGAATCTGATTTACTGAAACGAAGAAACACATATGGTTCAAACACATATCCTCAGAAACCAGGAAGGAGTTTTTGGGTACTTCTCACACTACTAGTTACATCAACTTAATTAGGTTTATTGGTTATTATTTTTTCCCTACGCTTGACTTCACCAATCTCTGGCTGACCGAGGGTTCAATGATAAGTTACATCGTTAACTTTCTTATTGTTAATGTGCTTATTAAATAAAAATTCATAAAAGAAACAGGGTTTGTTTTTAGCATATAATTAGCTAACTATTGTTAAGGAATTTTTGTATAGAGAAAATTACAATTTTGATTAGGTTGGTCTAAATTGGCACTTCGGTCTTTGAACTTTAAAACTCAACATTTTGAAGGTTTTAAAACTAGGCCTTTAGTATTTGTCTTTAGTTTTCTGTTAGCTAGATATCTCTTTTTAGTTGAATATCATATAATTTACCACAATTTAGAATAAATGAGATAATTTAATCTTCTTTCCAAAATGGCAATTATAGTCTAAACTAGGAAAAGTTTCTTGTAATCTCTGTTTCAAAGTTCAGCCAAAAAAAGTATCCATGTTTTTGTGTATCTTTAAGGTGTAGAACAAAGATCAGGGTTGTGGCATTCAAGCTCAATCTTCCCTTGTTTTTGGCTTCTTTTGTGGGGCTGTCATTTTGTATGGCTTACTGTATTCTATCGTTTATCTCTGGTTTCAAAGTTCTGACATTGCCCTTGGTTGACTTGGAGCACATTGTAGAATTCAAAGAAATTGTGGGAATGCAGCAAGAAAAATGTCTATGGCATAGGGTTCTAGAAATGTTGACAAAGTTGATAGATTTACTGTTGTCTGAGACTATTTGGGAGGATTATTTGTCATTGGGTAGCAATTTTATGTATTACACCTTCAATAAGGTGCGTGACTTTGGGGGCAATGCAGGCCACTCATTAGATCTCATACGCAAGATGTGACATTGACATGAGAGTAAGTGTGAGAAAAGGAGGGGGGAGTAGGTTGGGTTGGGTTGGGTTGGGTGTGGAATGTTTCCAGAAATAGGGAGGAATTTTTGTCTTGGGATTTGGGAAGAAAGTGTTAGTAGGAAGTTAGTTATCGAGGGAAAAGGAGAATGAAACTCGAATAATTGTAGCTAATTAGTGATTTGAGCAGCCTCAACTGAAGAGAGTGAACCAGGCCTTGAAATCCTCGGTTGTATTTCTTTCTAGGTATTAATGGACTGTGTGTTCTTTTACTTGGTAAATTCCCAATGCTTCATCACTTTGTTGAGTCTCCCAAAACATGGTCTACTAATGCCACTCTGTGTGTTCTTTTACTTGGTAAATTCCCAATGCTTCATCACTTTGTTGAATCTCCCAAAACATGGTCTACTAATGCCACTCTGGATGTTTTTTTTTTTTTTTTTTTTTTTTTTTTTTTTTTTTTTTTTTTTTTTTTTTCCCCTTCCTAAATGCTACTATGGATGCTTTGCTCTCTGTGTCTGTGTTGCTTGCTCTTCTGCTTCCAAAGGGAAAAACAACTTAATGAAAATCTATCTTTTTTTGTTCTTTTGTAGAGGTTTCTCTGGGAAGCCTGGCAAGATCTTACATTGATCATATTGATGATAGCTGCAGTTGCTTCGTTGGTGCTAGGCATAAAGACTGAGGTGAGATTTCATTTCATTTCTTATGTCTTAGTATTGGGCTTGGTGTACATTTTATTGTTCAAAAAACATTTGAACTTGTATTAATATTAATTGTTAAGTGAATATATGAAAATTTTGGGTTTTTGAACAGGGTATCAAGGAAGGCTGGTATGATGGTGGAAGCATTGCTTTTGCAGTTATTCTTGTCATTGTTGTAACAGGTGCTATACATTGGTTGCTTTTTGTTCTTTTTATTTATGTTGTACGTCATGTGTATGGTATTCTGTTTAATTTCTAATTCAATTACATTATTTGAGTTAGGGGTTCACGGGTTGGTTCAGCTCATTTTTAGAGTTGAATGAAAACTAGATTGGCAACATTTAAAGAAAGAAAGTTGATCCGAAACAAGAGATGGCTAACAATCAAGCCAACCAAATTGTCAACTAGAGGAACAGTATGCTGTTTTAGTTTGGTGATTTGAGGAGTTAATAAACTCGGTCTGCATTTACACGTTACCTAACTTCCATACAGCACATAGAGTCCCAAAATCAATCCCTCTCTCATTGAGGGAACTGCAAATGAAAAACCCTCAAGAAAAAGCTTCTGTCTCTCTCGCTTTTTGGAATGAAGATGGAGGAGATGGCAGCAGTTGACTTGTTGAGATGTCCGTTCCCCATGCCTTTGAGTTCTTGTTAAACAAAAGGAGGAGTCGGAGTTCATTCTATCAATGAAAATCTTTGTTAAGATTGGACTTGTTTTTGATCATATTGACATATCTATCAAGGCCATTGAGAATGAGTTGACGTAGAAGAACCAAGATGGTTTCGGTGAAAGGGAGAAAAGAGGACACATTGGAGAGGGACTGAGAGTAAAAAAAAAAAAAAAGAAAGTTGAAATTGCCTTGAGAGAGATTGAGAAAATTGAAATTCAAATGTGGTTGCAACTAGCTTAGTGAAGGTGCGTCAGGCTTGTGGGACGTTGGAGCTGGGAGTGGGTGTCAGACTTTTTGGTGGGGTAAAGGTGCCAGGCTTGTAGGTAGGGGGGGGGGTCTAGAAGTAGGCAATTTTTTTAAATAATAATAATAATAAATATAAAAATCAGTCCGTTCAGTTTTATTTGGGTTTGGTTATTGGTAGATAAAAAACTGAACCAAACCGATGATGTCAGTCTTTTTCTATTGATATTAAAAAAAACCAAAGCTGAAACCAAACTGGACAGACATTGGTTGGTGCTTTCTTCAAGTTAAATAATTTTCCCTCGAAAGTTTTGAGTATTAGTCAGATCTATTATGAAGCAATGGAAACAAATATAGTTTTATTAGTGTCATGAGAAGTTTGATGATAGATGACAGGGGCCAATGCATTTTTGTTTTATAGGACAGGCTAAGAAAGTAACTATGGATTCTTTGCGGTTATAGCCACACAATTTTTCTCATTTTTTTTTGCAAAGAAGCCTGAAAATAGTTCTAATAAATACAAAAGAATATAAATTTTTCATGATTTTCTAGTTGTAATATAATATTTCATTCACTCATCTCTTTTACAACTATTTCAAAATCTTTCACTGACAAATTTATCTTTTCTTTTTTTGCCTTTTTCCCCAGCTATAAGTGACTACCGACAATCTCTTCAATTTCAGAACTTGAATAAGGAAAAGAGGAACATACAAGTGGAGGTATGTTGTTCTACTTACTAAAACTTTGAAGTAATCGTTCTAGTCACTTTCACCACATGCCTGCAGTGCTTAATTTTTCTTTGAAATCTGAGGCAAAAAAATATTCTTTTTGGGGACCAATATCTGGAAGGTTGAATTATAGTAGTTTTTTTGGACTAGAAATTGTCTTCATAACTATTTTGTTAATTTTGGATTCTTTCTAGTAATCTCCAGCAAGGTTTCTTGCTTGTGGGTTCAGTTTTATTTTATCAGAAGTTTATTTAGGTTATTTCTATCTGACCTATTTTGAGTGTCATTGCTGATTGCTTGAATAGTTTGGGAAGTCTAAATTTGGTGAAATATTAGTACTACTAATACGTGTTTATTTGGAAGTTTTATTTTTATACAAAATTGTTACCATGTTTTAAGACAAAAAATAGTAGTTTTGTCTTTTTTTTTTTTTTTTTTTTTTTGGGAAGAGAGAATATTTCCAAAAAAAAAAAAAAACCAGTGTTTGCCACGAACTAAAGTGGGTTAAAGAAAGGCCCCTCCAATTAGCACATATATTATTTGAAGAATAATTACAGAACGATTTACTAAGCTTGCACCTGATGGTAGCTATTAATATATGAGGTTTGGTAAATAAGTGAGATTTCTTTCCTTTCCTTTTCCATCGAAGAGTGCTACTCTACAGTCTGAGTATTCCAAAGCTTCGAATGATGTTAGATCACAGGACTTCAACCACCAATAAATGAGCACCAATTTGGGGAGAGAGCTAGCCAGGTGTTTATTTTCTGAATTCTTTTCAAGAGTGTTTATACTTTCAAATAAACCCAAACAAAGCTCTTTGACTTTTTTGGATTATTATCTTTCCAAATCACTTTGTTAATGTTAGGGTGTAGGGATTATAGGTTGAGATTTTGCAAGAGAGTGTTGCAAGTGCAAGTGGTAGGTGTGTTCATGGGTTAGTTTGGCTCCACTTTAGAGTTCAACTAAAACAAAAAAGAAAATAGAGAGTTGAGCAGACCGAGATATTGATATTGATGTTTCTGTTGGTTTGGTTCAATGGTTTGCTATCTCAAGGAATATGTGGTTGAGGTGGATCAGTTTTGTGGGTCAAGTGTGAATGGATGTGAATAGAGGAAGAGAAACGAGGGAATTGGGAGTCCGTCAGTGATTGATAGTCACCGTGGAAAATTAATGAAGGGGGCAGGGGAAGGAAGACACTAGGGTTGACTAACTAAAGGGAGGGGAATTTAGACCTAAACGAAGGGTAGAAGAAAATTTTGAAAAGAAACTCAGATTCATGCATCATGGACGTTGGATGCACAAATACCACGTGTGACAAAAACTGGGATTAGGCAGTTTGGTTTAAAGGCAATAAGTTCGGTTTAGTTGGTTGGCTCAATTTGAAGCACGTTTTATTTTATTGGTTTGCTCAGTTTAGGGTTTGGTTATTATTATGATTATTACTATTCTTGATATCTGTGGTTGTCGAGCCATAAAGCTCAAACTAAAGGATTTGGCTACGACATCTTTGAAAGTTTACTGTCTACCAGCTTTATTGTTCTGACGAAGAAGTTTTGGAGTTTCATTTATTTCTTTTCATGGTTAATCAGGATTTGAGTTCTCTTGTGCTTTTTGTATTTTTAATCATTTTGTGGACTTTCTGTCACATGATCTTAATGTTGATATTCTCTCATTTCTTGCTACAAATAGCTCTGCTGTTTTATGTATATCAATTGTACTACTAATAATTGATATTTTATTTTATTAAAATTATAATTTATACTGCAATAAATAGGTTGTTAGAGGTGGTCGTCGAATTGAGGTCTCAATTTATGAGATTGTTGTTGGTGATGTCATACCACTCAATATTGGTGATCAGGTATGCCGTTCTATTCTTTTCTATTTGTATTTTATGGCTGACATTTCAATGATGAACTATTATGCTGATAGATCTTCATTAGGTCCCTGCTGATGGCATCTTAATTTCTGGACACTCACTTGCCATTGATGAATCAAGCATGACTGGAGAGAGCAAGATTGTAAGTCTTTGTTATCTTTGGCTTATTAGATTAAATAATATGCTCTTAAGTTCTCTTTCTTTTTATCTGAAGAAAGGTTGCCTTTTTTGCAGGTCCAAAAGCATGCCAAAGAACCTTTCCTGATGTCTGGATGCAAAGTAGCTGATGGTAGTGGCACCATGCTGGTAAATGTTTCTTTATTTATTTTTTGGGTTCTTTTTTTTTTCTTACTTCCAGTCATTCACGAGTGCAGTTAGTCCAATATTATTTTTAGGTCCGTGTTTGCATGTGTTTTTTCTATCCGTTTTTAAGTATTTCGGTCCTTTGATCTTAACATCAGTCGGGAATCATCAATTTGAATTATGTTTACTATTAAAGTGCAAGATATTAGTTTACTTTTAAAAAAAAGATATTAATTTATTCTTTGATGACCTGGGGTTGATGATCTTAAATGATATATTTTGCTCAGCCTTTATCTAAGTTTGGATATTAAATATTTATTTCTTTATCCTTACTACATCATGTTCTAGGATTGTACGGCAATCTATGATTTGAAAGCTTGGTCCTACATAAAAAAAAGGATTTGAAATTGTGCACTTGGAAGCATGTTGGCATGTTGGACTTCTGGTTGAAAAAAAGTTGTTAATAGCATGAATTATATCAATTTTTGCTAGAGTTGGATAAGTAAAAGTGATTTTGTTTCATTTAAGTAGAAATGGTTACTTCTCTTCCTTTAATTATTCCAATTCAGTTTTTTTTACTATTTTGGGTCCATGAAATTTTAAAATATTTATTTTAGCCTATGTACTTAAAAAAAAAATGGTTCTCATTATTATTTTGTTTCATAGTATTTCTCACCTAATACTCACCTAAGCCGACCTAAACCCATGTTAGCATTTTAATACACATACTTGAAGCCATGTTATTAATAATGTGTTATAAGAAAAATTAAGGTAAGGAACAAATTTATTAATTTTTAAAGTCTAATGGCTGAAATAAGTTGAGGTAAAAGTTTAGGATAAAAATTCGGCGACGTGTCCCGCTCGAAACACTTTTATTATTTTTTTTCAAACAATTAGGGATAAAAAAGTTCACTGTATAGAAAATGGGGGGGGGGGGGACAGAAAGCCACTTAAGAAAGAGAAGAGGGCACTTGATTCTATTTCAAGTTTGTTGATGGATAATGGATATCGTTGGTTATCTCCCACCTAATAGATGAATTGTGTTATCTTTTGATGTTTAAATTTAGATATCAATTTTTTTTTTACAATGTTAATGCGCACACATTTTTTTAAAAAACTAATTTATTCCAATGTTTCTTGAAATTTACATGTGTGACATGTCGCATGGTGTCCATGTTTCTTAGGTACAAGAAAGGCCTTTGATAGGCTGTTTAGACACTTCAACAGCTTCTTTGTTTTTTTACTTTTTATGTGGGGTTAGTGCTGTAGGGGAATGTTTAGTGCATGTGCGTTACATTACCTTAAGAGCTCTAGGTTTTCTATCTTGGGAAGGAAATCCTATCTCCTCTTTAAAGTGGTGCTTTGCTTAATCACATTTTTGAGCTTTAAGTTTGTCAAGGCTTTTATTCTAATCTTGGTGCAAATAGTATTGACGGAAGTCTGTGTTTTATTGTTTTTGAATGTAACAAGATAAATTCTTTGTTCATAGATAAGGTTGCAAAGGAGTTTCAACAGTAACCTGACAACTACTTAAGTCACAAATAGCAATTAACAAACAGTAGCTTAGCTAAAATGATAAACTTGAACGGCAGTAGAAAATCACTGTAAGCCACAGTAAATTCTTAAAAAGCCCAATGCATAAAACTTCTGTACATTATTATTTCAGGTTACAAGTGTTGGAGTTAATACTGAATGGGGTTTGCTTATGGCAAGTATTTCTGAAGACAATGGCGAGGAAACTCCTTTGCAGGTCTGATCCCTTTTACTTTTTTTTTAGTTATTGATGGTATATCTTCTCTTGTTCCTTTTACAGTTGATGAATTTTAATAGGTGCGTTTAAATGGTGTGGCAACTTTAATTGGTATTGTTGGACTCACAGTAGCTTTTGCTGTATTGGTAGTGCTCCTGGCAAGGTAAATGAGAGCCTGGCTAACTATGTCAGTCCTTTTCTATTTATATTTATAGGAGATGCTTGTTTAACTACTTTTTGGCTTTATTTTTTATAAAAAAAAATTGAGCAGGTATTTCACTGGACACACCAAAAATCCAGATGGAAGTCGTCAGTTTATTGCAGGCCAGACAAAAGTTGGTCGTGCCGTTGATGGGGCCATCAAAATTGTCACTATTGCGGTATGTGTGAAAATTTGAAGTGTTTGGAGGATTGACTGATGGATGATGATGATTACACACCTTAAAATTTTAAAAGCATGTGTGAAAGATTTATATGATGTGCATGTCTGCTTGGATGTGTATTTACCGCTTCTAAAATGCATTTTGTTTTCAATGTTTGTCATGTAGGTGACCATTGTTGTGGTTGCTGTGCCTGAAGGGCTTCCACTAGCTGTAACATTAACGTAAGTTTATTTTTTATTGCTATCAAGATTTTGCATATTTTTGTTTGTTAAAAGCATGTGTCTTTTCATACATACATTTAATTTCTATATTGCCATCAAATCTCGAATCTTGAGTGTCTTATGCTTCTCTCATCCTATGGTACATTAGTTGCTTTTGTTTCCTTGTGGTCTTCCTGCTTTGCCGATACTGCAAGATTTTCTATTTCTATTTTGTTTTTAAACATGAACGAAAGCTTCTTTATTATTGTATTGAGCTTTATATGTTTCAACTTTTTCCTTATTACAGAAAGCACTCAGCGTTGATGTTTATTTATTTCTTTGACATTTCGTCTAACAATATTTTGACTATTCTTGCAGTCTTGCTTACTCGATGAGAAAGATGATGGCAGACAAGGCACTGGTATACATTGGTTTATTTCATGGTCATACTAGGGTGAAATCTTGTAATAAATATATATCGCAGATTTATTAATTATATGTTTACATCTTTGATATGGCTTAAATCTAAGGTGCGGAGGCTATCAGCATGTGAGACGATGGGGTCTGCTACAACTATTTGTAGTGATAAGACTGGAACCTTAACTATAAATCAGGTAAGTTTCACAATTTTTGTTTGATTTTTAAGTTTACATTTTATTCTGGTGACAACTTTGACCATCGTCTCTCAAATTTCATCTTCAAAATTTTCTTTAATATGATGTTAAATTGACAGTAATTTTAACACTCTCCCTTGATAAAAATTTGATCCTTTCCGTTATAACTCCTGTGAGTGTGGATAATGATGAAATATAGAAATACTTATGATGGGAACAGGACTTTCTTTTGCTTTGATTACCCTGGTTGGCCTTTCAGGTCTGTTAACCTTGTTAGTCAATTTTGTAGATGACCATTGTTGAGGCTTATGTTGGTGGGAAGAAGATTGATCCTCCAGAGAAGAAGTCAGAGTTGTCTCCCATGTTACACTCCATACTTGTTGAAGGAATTGCTCTGAACTCAAATGGCAGTGTATATGTGCCTGAGGTATCCCAAAAAGAATCAGTGATTATTTCTCACTCATAAATTAATCAGATGACTCCTGATAATTATATTTAAATTTCGAGGGCCTTTAAGTTATTTTGTATTACTATTGTTGAAAATAGATTCAAATTTACAATCCAGTTTTGTCATCCTCAAATATGTATAATTGTCTAGCAGCCTGTTGAAACCCTAGTGTTTGTCTATTCTTGTAATTTTCAGAGTGGTGGAGAGGTAGAGGTTACGGGATCACCTACAGAAAAGGCTATTCTTAATTGGGGTATCAAGGTACTTTTCTATTGAGTTCATCCATTTTTCCTACAGAATTTATGTGAAGTATAAAATATTCATACAATACTGTGGCTACAGATGGGAATGAATTTTGACGCACTTAGATCAGAATCTGCAATTCTTCATGTTTTCCCCTTCAGCTCCGATAAAAAACGTGGTGGTGTTGCAGGGCAACGGGTAATCAGTTGTGCTGTGTCATTTGAAATTAACTATTTCTATGGATCTTTTTGTAACTGTTTGCTATGGGATTGTTCTCTGAATAAAATATTAAGAAATATCTGTAGCAGGGTTGGAGCCTCAACTCTATATGCTCCTACTAAGATGTTAATTCCCTCATTTGGATCCATAAACCATTTTCGTGACTTGATAATGTTGAGATTGTAAAAATCTTGATAGTTTTTCTTGCAAGTCCCTTTCCGTAGGAACTCTATTGACTTTTGGGATTGAGTTTCCTTTTCTGCGTTCATTTTGAGATCCATATCATAACAGGTCCGTTGTTACTTGTTACTTTCTCTAGCACTTGCATGTTAATTGTAGCGTCTTCTTTAAGCTTCTATTCCACTAGGTCAAAAATGTTGTTCCCCCGAAAGTTTACTCCCCATTTCCTTCTTTCCTTTCATGTATATATCTTGATTTCAAGGAGGTGGTTTTTTCCTACCAAATAAAAGGAGAAGAGGAGAGGAAATATCTATATCATTCTCAGTGAAAGTACCAAAAGAACATGATTTATTTGAGGCTTTTTTTTGTTCTTGTTCTTATTTGAAGAATTTTCTTTTTTACTTCTCTCTTTTATGTGGTAAAATGGTAGTCGTTAATTAAACTTTATGGAAAGAAGGGAAAAGTTTTCCTCCCAATTATTGATAAAAAATGAGTAATTATTTTTAATCTTCTTAAAGTATTGATCGAAGTGTTGGAATATATTTTGTGGTTTTGAAGTATTATGTTGTGTTAGTTGTAATACTTGCCAATTGGTTTTGTGGTTTTGGAATTACCAATGGTACGTGAATATATTACAGTTTGACCTATATTAAAGCATGTCTGCCTGACAACTTATGGCTGATGTTTTCCATTTGTTGCATAGTGTTATTGCTTTTGGTTCTTGATGAAATGTTAGATATTAGCACTAATGGTACATGAATATACTCTACGGCTTTTACAGGATAATGAAGTTCATATACATTGGAAAGGTGCTGCTGAGATAGTCTTAGCATCATGCACAAAGTACATGGATGAACATGATCTTTCTGTCGAATTAGATGAAGATAAGGTCTGTCACCTTTGTGCTTTTACGAATGAAAGGTTTTGATAACCTGTAGCACAAAAGTAGTATTTCAAGACTTTTTTTGATATGCTCATTTGTACCAATTTTCTGGTTTTTATTAGCAATTTACACTTTAATATTTGGTACTTTTTGCAGATGAAGTATTTCAAGAGAGCTATTGAGGATATGGCTTCACGTAGTTTACGTTGTGTTGCTATAGCATATAGATCTTTTGAACCTGAGAATGTTCCTGATGGTGAAGAACAATTGAGTAAGTGGGCTCTACCAGAAGATGACCTTGTTTTGTTGGCCATAGTTGGTTTAAAGGTAGGACTTTGTTATTTCACTTAATAGTATACTGCATTTTTTATCTTTGAAAAGTTTCGTATCTGGTTAAAAAGAAAAATTATAAGATAAAAAAGTTCTACTGATTTAAGCCATGCGAAAAGTTTCGTATCTGTCTTTGCCTTTACCAATTCCGATGTGGCTTCCTCCTCTTTTAGTTAGACTATAAAATTGCTTTATACATTCTGTTAATTTCTGGAAAAATTTCTTGACGGCTGAAGATTGCAGTTTTCATATTTTCAGTAATCCTATTTTTTATTTTTTATAATTTTTAATCTTCCTCATTTTATTGAATATGTTTGTAGCATTTATCCGTCTGGAATCATGGCACTATTCAGTTATCATAAAATCAGCATCATACTTTTGATACTTGGTTATTTTGTTGCATCCAATGAAACACTTGAAGAAAACGACATGTGCAAGATTTTTTGTGTTTGCCCTTTTTGCCCCTAAATTTCTAATTGTGTTGGATTGGTTATTTCTTGTGTATATGTTTAATTTCTTTTTAATCTAGGACCCCTGTCGACCGGGAGTAAAAGATGCAGTACGACTTTGTCAAAAGGCTGGTGTTAAGGTACTCTTTTCTGGTAAATATTTTGTTTTCATTATACAGTAGTGTGAATTACTAATATGTTTGCGCTCAAAACATTAATGTTTTTTCTCCTACATAATGGCACTTATATGTTACATCAGTCAGCATATTCGTTAGTGCTATTTTCATATATGCGCATACATGCTTTTGTAAGATGTAAGTTTTACTATGCTGTCGTTCCTTATTGGTATTGGGTGGTTTTGCTTATTGCTAGCAACTTTTGTGGGTTAAGTAAAAATCTGATGCAGGAAGGTATCATGTTGAAACTTGAGTTTTAGAACTGTTGGTGGGATTTTGCGACTAAAGAAATCTGAAAAATTAACGGCAAATTCAAACATAGCAGAAGAAAAGTAGAGAGTTCACTATAACCTCTTAGGAATCTAACTATGATCTTGGAGATAAAATTACTAGTCTTCCTCCCAGAGAAGACGTTGCATTTGGTGGCCTCTGTGTTGCCTTCTTCTGACCTTGTTTCCTCGATTTCTCTTGGTTTTCATCGCCTTGTTTCTGATGGGGTCCTAGGGAGGCGATCTATGTGACAAACCTCCTTTATATTCTTCGAGATTAGTTTATTCATTTTGGGAGGAGGGATGTTAGAGTCTGGTCAGGGGACCTGTTTAGAGGTTTCTCCTTTCATTCTTTGGCCCTCGCTTCTGCTTCCCATGCTGCTTCTGACTTTTCTTTGGCCCTTCCTTCTTTCTTCTGTTTTTTGCTTGGCAAGTCTTGCTTGGGAAGATTAACACCTTGGATCATGTTGAAAGGCATTCTTCTTTAGTTTTGCTCCTGCAATGGTGCATTCTTTGCAAAAGGTATGAGGAGGATTCGTATCATTTGCTGTGGGAGTGTCGGTTTGCTAACTACCTTTGGGATTGTTCGGTGTTAGTGAGTCGTGTAACAGAGATGGACGAGGGTTGTTGGAGGAAGCATCCTCCTTTTAGGTAGAATGGCAACGTGTTGTGGTATACTTGTTTTCTTGCTGTGTTGTGGGGTGTTCGGCTTGAAAGAAATAAAAGGAACTCTAGGGAGGAGGAGAGATTGGGTGAGGAAGTTTGAGAGGTTGCTAGGTTTAATTATTCCTTGTGGGCGTCGGTCACAAGACCTTTTTTGTAATTATGGTCTTGGCTTTGTACTTTTGGATTGAAGTCCCTTTTTGTAATTTTTCTAGACATCGGTTTCTCTTGTACTTGTTTTCTGTATGCCTTGTATCCTTTCATTTGTTCAATGAAAGCTCGGTTTTTTTTAAAAAAAAAAAAATTCACTAGCCCTTTTAGATTATATCTGCTCGAACTTTAATAAAATAGCATGTCACTGTTCCACTATCGCTTGAAAGAAGGTTACAACAGCTGTACTTAAAATGAAAACTGATTAAACTAGGACTTACAAACAAGCTTGAAATTAAGAAATTTAATTGTAATTAGATTTCAGTATGATGTTTTTAAGATGGTCATTTTCCTTTAATTTGTTGAAAACTTCAGTTTACTCCCTGCTTTAAGCCTCTTATAGTTGCTTTCTTACTATATCCACGTTTTGTTTTATCTTTTACCATACATCTCTTGTATCTCTCTTGTATCCTTTAAGTGTATTCGTCGTTTGATTATTAGTCTAGGAATAGGATACTTCACGTATATGCATTAACTCCCTTTAATAGGCTCAATTCTTTTTCATGCATAGGTACGCATGGTCACTGGTGATAATGTCCAGACTGCTAGAGCTATTGCATTGGAATGTGGAATACTTGGTTCAGATTCAGATGCTACTGAACCAAACCTTATTGAAGGAAAAGCATTCCGTGCCCTCTCTGATGCCCAAAGAGAAGAAGTTGCTGAAAAAATATCAGTATGTGTTTTGGACCTTATTGTACAGCCCACAATTTTAAGAATGTGCTAGCTTGTATAAAGAGTACTGATTGCGATTGATTTTAACTTTTCTGATTGTAAGGTGATGGGTCGATCTTCTCCCAATGATAAGCTTCTCCTTGTGCAAGCATTGAGAAAGAGAGGACATGTAGTTGCTGTAACTGGAGATGGTACAAATGATGCTCCTGCATTACATGAGGTTCTGCTACTACCTATAGTCACTATTTTCCTATGATTATGATGTAAAATCATTGTCAGGCATCTTTAATAATAATACTAGTTATTTTGTTTAAGTGGTCCCTTGCTGCAGGGTATGAATACTTTATTACAAACTGATTGGTGTTGAGATTTTACAAACAATATGACTTGGAGTTTTATGCTTGATATTTCTAGTTTCTTGACCTGCTATTTTTAATTTTGTTCTTCATTGTTCTAAATGCTACTATTTCGGAGTGTAGGCAGATATTGGTCTTGCAATGGGTATTCAGGGAACAGAAGTTGCCAAAGAAAGCTCAGATATTATTATTTTGGATGACAACTTTGCTTCAGTTGTGAAGGTCAGTGTTATTATTCTAGTTTATGTTAGAAAAATACTAGCACTGATGTGCCTCATTGGTATAACTTATGTAGCCTTTAATGCATGGTCCAAGGATAATTTCCAGTAACTTACGACTTTTGAGTTCTGAATCCATCTTTTTGTACACTGGTTTACTATGTTGTATCTTGAACTTGTTTTAATTGCATTGGTATCTTTTAATGTAGTGAATATTTTTAATATATTTTGTCGACAGACTAAATTAAGATTTTAAAATTTGAGGGCCTGGGGTCGAATTTGCAACAGTTGAATTATAAGTTTGGTGATCTTTTTTCTGCTTGCTTTAACAACTTGTTGTGTAAGCCTTACGTTAATTTGCAAAAGGTTTTACTCCAAAATTTTGTGTACTATGCTTTATCTCTCATATTGCAATGTAAATCAGTAATACCTTAATATTGTGACACATTTGTTGTTTTGATCCTTACTTATCTATCCAGAAAATATGGAAATTTGTGTGCAGTGTGTCCATTGTATTTTCCAATCTTGAAAGTTCTGCACAATGAAAATTCAGCTGAAGCACAATGATGAAAAATAATGAGCATGGATATGAAAACTTTATTTCTAAAGCAATTTGCTTGAGCTTAGCAATTGGTGTTGAATGAGATGACAGATATGCAATCATTTATATTGTTAAAAAAGGGGGAAAAGAGAGAAAATAGCATCAGTATTGTTCTACATATATCTCGATGATATCCTTATATGGAGCCTCTTTATTCATTGTTGGCTGGATGCAGGTTGTAAGGTGGGGCCGATCAGTATATGCAAATATTCAGAAATTCATCCAGTTTCAGCTCACTGTTAATGTTGCAGCTCTCATTATCAATGTCGTGGCAGCAGTATCCTCCGGTGATGTCCCACTAAATGCTGTGCAGGTTCGTGCAGTTTCTTTCCGTGTTGGGTGCCACTGATTATCTTCATAAATAACGTGTTGATTGACATCTGTCTAACACTTTAACAGCTTTTGTGGGTTAATCTTATTATGGACACTCTCGGAGCTTTAGCGTTGGCTACTGAACCACCAACCAATCACCTCATGGACAGGTCGCCAGTTGGTAGAAGGTACACCCACGTTGTAAATTTCTACACATTTGCAGAATAACTCAAGTTTGATTTTTTTTTAATTTATTTATTATTTTTTTTTCTCTTTCTTTCTTTCTGGGATGAGAGGTCTAAGGTCTAACTTCAATCAAGATAATTGATAAGGTTAAATATGTCGAGATTTTTATTAATAACTCAAGTTTGATGAGTTTTTTTTTTCTTCTGGGATGAGCGGTCTAACTTCAATCAAGATAATTGATAAGGTTAAATATGTCGAGATTTTAATTTACTTGCTAATTGAACTTGTAACTTTTGGGCTGGGTAGGCATAATGTTCCTACATTTTCCAGTTCTAGCAACATGGACCATTAACATATATAACTGGGCATGGCTTTTCTCCATTTCTTTTTTACTTCAGCTGGAATATCTTGTATTGTGTATTTCTCTTTTCATGGTGGTAACTGGTACAGTACCTAGGAACTTTGTGTACCTTCTTTTGTTATCTCACTTTACAGAACCAATACTCTAGAAGTTCTCAACTGCTTCCTCTCTCTTCGCATATATAAACTTCTTTAAGAAATTCTCTGAAGTGGTGATATATTTTACAGAGTTGTGTGTGTACGTGTGCTTCGTGGTCTTCTCTTTATTAGATTAGCAAAGTTCAATTCTATGCAATACAGCAGTTTACTAATCTGTTGTATGTTTCAGAGAACCTCTTATAACAAATATCATGTGGAGGAATCTGCTGATACAGGTAATTGCTTGTGGCCTTGCTCTCTAGTGCATTGCAAAATTTTCATTTCTTAAGGTTCTAGCATTTGAAAAAATTCTTCACTTTATTGTGCATTTTCAGGCATTTTATCAAGTCTCCGTGCTGCTTGTCCTCAACTTTCGTGGTCGAAGTTTGCTTCATTTGAACCACTCTCAAGTAGAAGCTAACAAAGTGAAGAATACTTTGATTTTCAATGCATTTGTGCTTTGCCAGGTAAGCCCTGTACTCGAGGAATAATTAGGCAGAATTTTGTGGGCTGATTTTTTATCATTAGATTCACAATGGGGTCATGCGTGTATATATATATTTCTCTCTTGTACCTCCCTTATTTTCTTTTTACATTTCGGGATCAATCAAAGATAGTTTGAGGCTTGTCTTGTATTCAAAACTTAACCTCTTTGTTAATTGTGTTCTTATTTAGATAAATTTACTGACGTATATCTCTGCCCCTTGAACTGCAGATTTTCAATGAATTCAATGCTCGAAAACCTGATGAGAAAAATATATTCAAAGGAGTCACTAAAAATTACCTCTTTATCGGGATCATTGCAATTACTGTTGTACTCCAGGTGAGACTCGTCGTTCGACTTTGCTATTATATTTTGAGATTAGTCAGTTCTTCAAGTTAACATTTTATATTTTCTTCGTAGGTGATAATAATCGAGTTTCTTGGGAAATTCACATCCACGGTCAGGCTTAATTGGAAATATTGGCTTATTTCCATTATCATTGGTGTCATCAGGTATGCTACTTAGATGTTTTGTTATCGCTTCAATAACACACGACACCTCCACAAGTACATACCTGAGCATCGAACATCGGAAACCCCAAAATTTTAAATCATCTTCTGAGGAGATGACTCAGAAGAACATGAGAGGTTGAGAGGTTCTCTCCTTCAGATTTTGGTTCTTTTTGCTAAACAATATCTTTTCTTTTGTTTCAGTTGGCCTCTGGCTCTCCTTGGGAAATTCATACCTGTTCCTGAAACTCCCTTCCATGTGCTCATTATCAGAATGTTCCGTAAACGACAACCCGGGGGAGCTTAATGGCTCAACTCCACAAAGATTGGATCTACAGCTGCATTATCTTTTCCTTTTCCGACTGTAGGATGACAGTTTTTAGGACCGAGCAACGGTCACCTTGACGCCGAGATGCAATATATGTGTGGAGATTGTTTTTTTGTGCTTCTAAAGAGCAATCGATCCCAGGATCGTTTAAGGTTCTTCGGACAAGTCGTTTGCTTGACTAACTCGTGGCTAACCCAATACGAGAATGGTGGCGAGAGATTCGTCTTCTGTTAAATATATAACTGTCACCGTATTTTATAGTTACAATTTCAGTTTCAGTTTATGTTAATAACTTCGTGATTTGGGTTTGCTTTTGGTTTGAAAATTATGTTGATATGAAATACACGGAACAATACTAAAATTATATACAAGGGTCGCATATTCGATTAAATTCTTTCTTTTACCATTTCCTGTTTATCATCTGGAGATTCTTGTCTTTATTTGAACTTCATTCCTTATGCTGGGAGAAAAAAAGAAAGAAATAAAGTCATTTAATTTTTTATATCCTTTGAGCTCATCTTCCTCTTCTTCAAAATTGGTGGATCGATGAAGGTTCTTATTCTTCTTCAGTGTCGTTGATTATACCCGTCGTTACTTCAAGCACTCCAATCACAAATCCAATCGTCATTCCCATTCAAAATCAAAATCCCCTTCTTCGCCCCCCTCTCCAAATATCTAATCAACCTCTACCGAATCAGCCTCCCTTCCATCCGAATGCATTTCATCAACCTGGTGTTTTCAAGCTCCAGTGCAATTTACAGCCCCTAACTCACCACCTCCTTGGAATTTCTTCTCCCCTAATCCTTATTTTACTTTGTCTCAACCTCTTGTTGTGAAGCTCATAGACACCAACTTCCTCCTTTGGAAGAATCAATTGCTGAATGATGTCCTTGCGAATGGGATCTCTGGTTTCCTCAATGGATCGATTCCTGTACCACCAGTTCCTCGATCAAAATCAGACGCAACCGATCCCTGAATATCTTGGCTAGGAAAGGTACAATCGCTTTATAATGTGTTGGATGTATTCATCCTTGTCTGAAGAGAAAATGCATGAGATTATAAATCTTGAAACTGCTTTTGATATATGGAACTCTTTTAGGCGTTCTTATGATTCCAAAACCACAGCTCGTATTATGAGTTTAAAAACACAGTTGCAACGAATTAAAAAGGATAGTTTAATTGTTAGTCAATACCTAGCTAAGATAAAAAAAAGGTAGCCGACGAGTTCTCTGCTATTGGTGAACCAATTTCATATATAGATCATCTTGCTCACAATTTAGATGGCTTAGGCAGCGAGTACAATGCTTTTGTTTTTTTGTTTTTTTTTTTTTTTGTTTTGAAATGAGCACAGTGCTTTTGTTAATTGTATTCAAAATAGGACTGATAATCCATAATTTGAAGACATTAGGAGCTTGTTGTTAGCTTATGAGGCTTGATTGGAAAAATAGAATACAGTTGAACTGCTTGAGCAATAGTAGTCTCAATATTCAACACAATAATCGTCGTTCTTTTTCAAAACCTCAGTTTAATCATTTTTCAAGATTATCTTTCTCCTCAATCGCCTTAGCCTATCTACCCTTCTAGGCGAACCACAAGCTCCACCTAAATGGCCATCTAAACCAAATAGTCCTAAGGCCCAGTGTCAAATATGTGGCAAGTTTGGGCATACAACTCTTATTTGTCATCATAGAAAAAAATTGGCATATCAAACCTCTCCCCCTCAGGCTTTAATCCATACTGCCCAGTCCATTTCCCCTCCATGTCTGACTCTTCCTCTATTGCCCCTACTGAATTTTCTCACCCTGATGAATTTTGGTTCCTCGATTCTTATGCCACACATCACATGACTCCAGACGTGTCTTCTCTGTGTAATCCAATGTCCTACCATGGTGGTGAACAAGTTACTATTAGAAATGGTGAGCAACTCCTCATTCTTAATATTTGTTATTCTTCTTTTTTAGCTTCTTCTAAGCCTATTGTTTTACATTCTATTCTTCATACTCCAAAGAGACTTATTAGTGTTGCTAAATTATGCAAAGATAAATAAGGCTTACGTTGAGTTTTATTCTTTTTTTTTTTTTTTTTCTTGTTAAGGATCTCCAATCCAAGAGCATCATTTTCTAGGGCCAACTTGAAGATGGTCTCTATAATTTGTCTTCCTCGGCTTCTTTTGTGTCTCTTTCTTCTAAGTCTTTTGCTGCTTTCATTTCCTATACTCAAGCTGCACCACGTTCGTTTCGAACCTCCAGCAGTTTGAAGCATATTTTGTCTTCATGTGGGATCTCTTCTTCTAGTGTCAATGTATTTTGATATATGGAACTCTTTTAGGCGTTCTTATGATTCCAAAACCACAGCTCGTATTATGAGTTTAAAAACACAGTTGCAACGAATTAAAAAGGATAGTTTAATTGTTAGTCAATACCTAGCTAAGATAAAAAAAAGGTAGCCGACGAGTTCTCTGCTATTGGTGAACCAATTTCATATATAGATCATCTTGCTCACAATTTAGATGGCTTAGGCAGCGAGTACAATGCTTTTGTTTTTTTGTTTTTTTTTTTTTTTTTTGTTTTGAAATGAGCACAGTGCTTTTGTTAATTGTATTCAAAATAGGACTGATAATCCATAATTTGAAGACATTAGGAGCTTGTTGTTAGCTTATGAGGCTTGATTGGAAAAATAGAATACAGTTGAACTGCTTGAGCAATAGTAGTCTCAATATTCAACACAATAATCGTCGTTCTTTTTCAAAACCTCAGTTTAATCATTTTTCAAGATTATCTTTCTCCTCAATCGCCTTAGCCTATCTACCCTTCTAGGCGAACCACAAGCTCCACCTAAATGGCCATCTAAACCAAATAGTCCTAAGGCCCAGTGTCAAATATGTGGCAAGTTTGGGCATACAACTCTTATTTGTCATCATAGAAAAAAATTGGCATATCAAACCTCTCCCCCTCAGGCTTTAATCCATACTGCCCAGTCCATTTCCCCTCCATGTCTGACTCTTCCTCTATTGCCCCTACTGAATTTTCTCACCCTGATGAATTTTGGTTCCTCGATTCTTATGCCACACATCACATGACTCCAGACGTGTCTTCTCTGTGTAATCCAATGTCCTACCATGGTGGTGAACAAGTTACTATTAGAAATGGTGAGCAACTCCTCATTCTTAATATTTGTTATTCTTCTTTTTTAGCTTCTTCTAAGCCTATTGTTTTACATTCTATTCTTCATACTCCAAAGAGACTTATTAGTGTTGCTAAATTATGCAAAGATAAATAAGGCTTACGTTGAGTTTTATTCTTTTTTTTTTTTTTTTTTTTTCTTGTTAAGGATCTCCAATCCAAGAGCATCATTTTCTAGGGCCAACTTGAAGATGGTCTCTATAATTTGTCTTCCTCGGCTTCTTTTGTGTCTCTTTCTTCTAAGTCTTTTGCTGCTTTCATTTCCTATACTCAAGCTGCACCACGTTCGTTTCGAACCTCCAGCAGTTTGAAGCATATTTTGTCTTCATGTGGGATCTCTTCTTCTAGTGTCAATGTATTTTGATATATGGAACTCTTTTAGGCGTTCTTATGATTCCAAAACCACAGCTCGTATTATGAGTTTAAAAACACAGTTGCAACGAATTAAAAAGGATAGTTTAATTGTTAGTCAATACCTAGCTAAGATAAAAAAAAGGTAGCCGACGAGTTCTCTGCTATTGGTGAACCAATTTCATATATAGATCATCTTGCTCACAATTTAGATGGCTTAGGCAGCGAGTACAATGCTTTTGTTTTTTTGTTTTTTTTTTTTTTTTGTTTTGAAATGAGCACAGTGCTTTTGTTAATTGTATTCAAAATAGGACTGATAATCCATAATTTGAAGACATTAGGAGCTTGTTGTTAGCTTATGAGGCTTGATTGGAAAAATAGAATACAGTTGAACTGCTTGAGCAATAGTAGTCTCAATATTCAACACAATAATCGTCGTTCTTTTTCAAAACCTCAGTTTAATCATTTTTCAAGATTATCTTTCTCCTCAATCGCCTTAGCCTATCTACCCTTCTAGGCGAACCACAAGCTCCACCTAAATGGCCATCTAAACCAAATAGTCCTAAGGCCCAGTGTCAAATATGTGGCAAGTTTGGGCATACAACTCTTATTTGTCATCATAGAAAAAAATTGGCATATCAAACCTCTCCCCCTCAGGCTTTAATCCATACTGCCCAGTCCATTTCCCCTCCATGTCTGACTCTTCCTCTATTGCCCCTACTGAATTTTCTCACCCTGATGAATTTTGGTTCCTCGATTCTTATGCCACACATCACATGACTCCAGACGTGTCTTCTCTGTGTAATCCAATGTCCTACCATGGTGGTGAACAAGTTACTATTAGAAATGGTGAGCAACTCCTCATTCTTAATATTTGTTATTCTTCTTTTTTAGCTTCTTCTAAGCCTATTGTTTTACATTCTATTCTTCATACTCCAAAGAGACTTATTAGTGTTGCTAAATTATGCAAAGATAAATAAGGCTTACGTTGAGTTTTATTCTTTTTTTTTTTTTTTTTCTTGTTAAGGATCTCCAATCCAAGAGCATCATTTTCTAGGGCCAACTTGAAGATGGTCTCTATAATTTGTCTTCCTCGGCTTCTTTTGTGTCTCTTTCTTCTAAGTCTTTTGCTGCTTTCATTTCCTATACTCAAGCTGCACCACGTTCGTTTCGAACCTCCAGCAGTTTGAAGCATATTTTGTCTTCATGTGGGATCTCTTCTTCTAGTGTCAATGTATTTTGTAATGCATGTCAAATGGCTAAAGACCATCATTTACCATTTGCTTTGTCTAAAACTAAGTCCTTTGAACCATTTCAGTTAGTTCATTTTGATGTATGAGGTCTCTCCCCTCAAATTTCTTATTAATGGACCTCGTTCCTTTCTCTTATTTGTTGATGACTTTACTCGCTTCTCTTGACTTTACATGCTTAAGTCTAAGGATGAAACATTTTCTTGTTTTCTCAATTTAGTAAACTAAGTCTAAAAATGAAGCATTTTGTTGTGTAAACTAAGTCTTGGCTTTGCTCTAATCAGGGTACCTCTATATTGATCCCATGTCGAATATATGTGTCTCGTCATGTAGTCTTTAACGAATCTGTTTTCCCTTGTGCAACGACTGATTTCCATTTTGGTTATATAAAAGCGCCAACTCCTGATAAGTTCTATCCTTCCTCTGCCCCTTTTCCTTTTCTTGTTTCTTCTTCTCCTTCGTTTGTGTCTTTTCCTGTCTCTTCTATTTTCCTTTCTTCCACTGTCCTTTCATCTTCTGATACTCCTTTTCCCCTGGTTTTGCTCCCATTTCACCAAGTACTGTTCACCACCATTCTCCCTCGCCTAACTCATCGTTTTCCCCTTCATTATCATCTTTTGAATCCCCTAGCTCCCTTCAGTCCTCCCCAACAGTTTCTATGCCCATCAAAACCTAATTGCCACCTTCAAACATTTATGTTCCAACTAATGCACATCCCATGATAACCAGAGTTAAAACTGGTATTTTTAAACCAAAGTGTTGATTTGGCTCTTCTCCTAACTCTACCTCTCTCTTCTTTGTTGAACTCATTAATTTTAAGGTGACAATTAATTGTGTTGAATGACAAGATGCTATGGATAAATAATTTAACACACTAGTGCAAAATCAGACTTTGGCTCTTGTTTCGAGTTCTCCAGAATACACTATGGTTGGTTGTAAATGGGTTTATAAACTAAAGCTTAAACCGGATGGTTCGATTAAGAGGTACAAAGCAAGGCTAGTTGCTCGTGGCTTTGATCAGACTCATGGAATAGACTATTTTGAGACGTTTAGCCCAGTTATCAAGCCTACCACTATCCGAGTTGTTTTATCTCTAGCTGTTTGTTTTAATCGGGTGATAAAAAAATTGGATGTTCACAATGCCTTTCTTAATAGTGATCTCCATGAGGATGTATACATGGTTTGTGAAAGTGTTAATATGTAAAAAGCGGAAGTAATTTTGGATCTTAGGCACATAAGAGGCTCAATTTGATCAATTAAGACATGTTATTCATATGAAGAAAAACAGAGACAGATTACCAACCTTGTTTCAATGGAGAAATTGGTTGGATTTCCTTATTGTTTTTCTTCACCAATGAGTCACGAACCACCAAAGGATCTTCCTTGCTATCCTCAAGCATTTGGAACAGATTGTGGGATCCTCAAGTGATGGAATTTAAGAGAGAAAGCTTGAAGAACAAGCTTATGGAGGTGAGTTTGGTGAGTCTTCAATTTGGCAGAAATTCAGTATGTTTCAAGCTCTATTTCTTCAGCCATCTTCTTCCCTTTTATAGAGGGATTAAAGATGAAGGAAAGCCCCAACAATTGACACTCAATCAGCCAAGGTATGGTGGGAATTTTGGTGTCCAACATGAGGGGAGTGCATAGGTTTAGTCACCATGCACTCCACCTCCAAAAAATCAAGTTTTTATGATTTTAATTAATTCAATAATTATCCTAATTAATTTGGATAATTATCTAATTTTCAATAATCTGAAAAATCTAAAATTCAATTTTAATTTTTCAATTTTAAATTAATTCAAAATTAATTTAAAATAATTAAATAATTATTAATTTAATATTAAATATTAAATTAATATTATGCCGCCAATCCCGAACATTTCCAAAAGGTTATTTTCAATCATGAATCTCTATTCATGTTTTCGGTATTTAAATCATATTTAAATATTAAACACTCATCTACACGGTTTTCACAAAAACCCGACGTACCGACAACGCTTATCACCTCTACTTATTTTTCTCAACATGAACTTAAAGTAATTCATATTTTATCCATCATATTGTTCCAAAGGTTAGTCTCGAGCTAGCAAGAGTGTCGCTACGGGTTTGCGACGCGGAGCGGCCGACTTTGTTCCCAAGAGGAGGAAAATGGAGTCGCCACCAGTCTTGATTTAGAGGGTGTGACTGGGCACCCAAAAATATGCTAAAATGGTTTGCAAATAAAAGATTTAAGGTTCGGGGGTATTTTGTGTATGGGAAGGGTATTAGCACCCCACAACACTCGTTCAAAGAACGAAATTTTACTTTTCTTGTGTTATTTAAGGAAATTGGCTATTGTAAAATACTAAAGAAGATTTTTTTTTTTGTTGATTTTTAAATGTCCCACATTTTAATTCTCATTATTCCATAAGTAAATAATGAGCAATAATAGTGGGTGGCATAAAACCATTCAAAATTTGTATGAATTTAATTTTGGCATCCCAAATTTAAATTCATTATACCTCAAGAATATTAGGAAAGTCAATATCTTGATTTCCTAATTTCCGTCATAGGAAAATTTATTTTTTTTTAAAACATTTGGTTTATTAATTTGGGAAAAATGTGTGAGTAAAGAATATTTTTTAAGGGAAAAATCTTAATTAATTTTATTTTTAAAGGAAGTGACCTTTTATGGAAAATAGATTTTGGATTGATTTATTATTTTGAAAATAAGGTTTATGAAACAATTTTAGCAAAAGCTTTTAATACATTCCTTTTAAAGAAAATGTCTTTTATGAAATATATATATATATATATATATATATATATATATATATATATTTTAAGTTTTAAAATATAAACAATTTTTATTTATGTTTTATAAGGGAATAAATATCAAAATCAAATCCCGGCATCCCGATATTTTAATTTTTTTCCTCAAGAAACTCAAATATCAGCATCTCGAAAATTCAAGATTCCATCGTTGGAAGTTTTTTGTTTTGGAAATATTTAATTACGAAAAGAAATAGAGAGAAATATAGATTGAATACAACATTATAACATAGTGAAATAATTTTTTTTTTTTAAAAAAATCAGCAACATATAATTGAGAGAAAATGCTTAAAAAGGGAAGAAAACTACCATATTCAAGAATTAAAAGTTCATTAAATTCATTTGCTTTAAAGGAAACATATTGAAATCAAATCTCGGCATTCCAAGACATTGATTTCTTACCTCAAGAAAACTCAACGTTGGCATTCCAAAAATTGAGATTCCGTCGTTGGAGATTTCTTTATTTTGTAATAAACAATAGAATCATGGTTTTATAAAGTAAGTATCTAACATATTAATTCAATGAGACTAGATGGCTAAATTATAAAAAATAATACAAGTTCCAATTGCAACTAAAATTAACAATTTAAACATAAACACATAACAAACAACTCTAAGGTTTAATTAAATCAAAATATAAATGATAAGATTTGATATAATACATGATGCAATTGTCAAATGCTCCCTAAAAGAAAATTCACATAACTTCCTAAATGCTAAAAAAACACATTAAAATAAAGCGAAAGAAACGATAAATAAACTAAACTTTATAAGGCATGAAAAAATTAACCTCATGAAAAGAAAGAAAACTATTGGAGAAAGAATTGAAAACAAAAGTTAAAAAAAAACTTACAAAAGAATGTTTGTGATCGTTGGATTGAGACTAAGACTTGAGGGAGTGGCAATGTGAAATTGAGAGAGAGAGTGATGGTGAGGAGAGAAAACGTGAAGAGGCTAGAAAAAAGAAAAAAAATCTATGTGGGAGAAAGAAGTTAGGTGTGAAAGGGAGAAAAGTGTATCTAGGGTTTGACGGGAGAGAGATTTGGAGAGTCTATTCTTAGCCCAAAAAAACGTGTAGAGAGGTCTCCCAAGGCTCAAAAAATTGTGAAATGCAAGATGAGAGGGCTCCCTTTTTATAGCAAATTCCAACTACCACATATTAGGAAGGTGATAAAATTTTTAAAAAAATAATAAAAATAATAAAATCCAATAAAAATAATAAAAAAAGGGAATTAAATAAATACACAAATTCTACCTTCCAAATTTACAAAATATTATTTGCCAATCAAATCTCCAAGGAAACAAAATATTTTGTTTAATTAACCTTGCAAAATAAACCTAATATTTGATTTGGCAAATCAATTAATCAAAATAAAATATATGACCTAATTATTTCTACCAAATTTAATAATATTTGAATTGGCTAATTAAAAGTTCTAGAATATTCTTTTTCCTCTCATTTTCAAAAATGGCTAAATTAAAATTAAATAAAATATCGGACAAATTTAGGGGTCTACAAAGGGAACTCAATGGACCTACAGATCATGGGCTCCAACGGTACGAGGTTAAACTAGCCAAACTCTTTTAACCTAGTTAACCAACATCCATTAACTACCGGGACACTCCACTATAGCCTAGTAGTTGAACTCCCCTCACTATAGATATATTTCCGTCCACTCGATATAACCATGATTAGTAAGTCAATCCTTCACAGGTCGTTCGTTACTATAGACATGTCAAATGTCCGTTTTACTCCTATAGTACATCTTAGTTCCTTAAGTCCACTGGTCCTCTATTGAACAATTTGTTTATGGTCCAACCATAAACCAAGATCCCTCTCGGGCCAATGAGAGAGTGGGGCCCCTTGTTCAAGCCTCGAACTCAGCACTTAAGGGAACAACCTTTCTACTATCCCTGTATCGGGTAGGAGTGAATTCCGTTTTGCTTTACTATGTCCCCAACCATCCATCTAATGTTATCCCCAAAATGGTAGGAATATTGAATGATACTTTTATGACAACTCTCACCCAGGCAGATCAAAGGATAACCTTAAATGAACAGGAGTTCATAGTAAGCTCAGGATTAAGATCGAGTTATCTAGGTCATCGCATGAAATAATCAGTCTTAACAGTAAACGACGTTATAAAGTAAGAGTGACTTATTTCTCGGTCCAGTCTTGTGTAAACATCTTTTACACAAGATGCCCCTACTCGCATGTCATTACACGAACGATCCAGGATCACGTCGTTTGCCTTTTTGGCAAAACAAGCCGCATCCATAGTGTTACCTGAACAAAGGTACCCAACCTTTTTCATTTACTATAAACTATTTAGGTTATATACTTGAACTTGATCCATGTCCATATTTATGATATAGCTCGAGTATCTCATGTTATAACCATGGATGTTTCTATTGGATTATAAGATATAAATAAACATTTCTCACTGAATAACATCTTTATTTATATAAAGGAAAACAAAACTTGAGTTCTAGGACATAAACCCCAACAGTTCGGCCCCCTAGCTTTATAGATAAAGATAAACCTTCACATGTATGCAAACTTAGAAATACATTACATGGCTTAAAACAGAGTCCAAGGGAATGATTTTTAAAATTGAGCTCTTGCCTTCTGGAATGGAGATTTCTGGCTTCCAAGTTCGACACTTCTATGTCCATTCTTCGAAAGCCATCTGTGTTCATTGTTGTTTTAGTTTACGTTAATGATATCTTGGTCACTAATTCAGATTCCAATTATATTCAACACTTTATTCAGTCTCTGAACAATCTTTTTGTTCTAAAAATCTCGACAATCTCTCCTATTTTCTTAGCATTGAAGTTCATAGAGATGAGCTCGCCTTACACTTGTGTTAGCAAAAGTATGTTTCAGATCTTCTTAATCGTGATGACTGCACCTATGGCTATTGGGTCTCCATTATCTGCTCTTGATGATGAATTATTAAAGGATTCCAAGCATTATCGCAACATAGTTGGGGCTCTTTAGTACTGCACTCTTACCATATTTGAGCTTCGCTGTGAACAATACCTGCCAATTTTTATATGCTCCAACCACTGCCCATTGGAATTTAGTAAAAAGGATTCTTCGATATCTCAAGTCTACTGGTTCTCTTGGCCTTTCTTTTTTAAATTCCGATTCATATTCTTTAACATGTTATACAAATGCATATTGGGCAATTGTCCAGATGATAGAAGGAGTACTAGTGGTTACTGTGTGTTTCCTTTGAAGCAATTTTATCTCTTGGTCTTCAGCTAAACAAAAGGTAGTTTCTCGATCTAGTGTCAAATCAGAGTACCGTGGACTATCAAATGCAGTTGCTGAGTTAGTGTGGATTCAATTGGTCCTAAAGGAGCTTGGTTTCTCTCACAATTTAGTCCCTATGTTACTGTGTGATAACATTAGTGCAATGTATCTTGCAGCAAATCTAATCCTTCATAGTCGATCAAAGCATATTGAGATCGATCATCATTTTATTCAGGAGAAAGGTCATGTGAAAACAACTTCTTGTTTGGTTTGTTCCCTTTAAAGATCAACTCGCAGATATTCTGACCAAGCCTTTACCTACGATTCGTTTTCAAGGTCTTCATTCCAAGCTCACTGTACAACCTCATCTAGTTTTGCTTGCGGGATGAATAAATGTCATTTATCATTATATTGTTTAAGGCTACTTTCCTGATTTTGTTGTGTAAAGTTTGTTATTTCTTTAGCCTATCATGTTACTCCACATATAAGAGTTTGTCCTTATATTATATGCAATGTCCTCTATAATTGCTGAGAAATTCTATTACATTCATATCGGCAAAGAATCTTCTTCTCTGAATTTCTATAGTGCCTGTGGGAGGTGGTGGAGTCAGAGGCAAGGTTGAAAATTGAGGGAAAAAGGTGCGGTTGTCGTCATTCGATGATGGCCAACAACTTAGAGAAAATGGGTATTGTGGATGACATGGGAAGTTTTCTAATTTAGGCAACAATTGCAAAAGATAAACGACAATTTTTAATTCAAAAGGACATTTGAATTTTTCAATGAAAAAAATGGTCAATTACTATTTTTAGTAAGATTTAGAGCATAAATCAGGGAGAATATCTAAGAAATATAGTTTATCTTAACACCAAAATTTAATCAAGAAATTTTAAATTTACAAAAATACTACAGAAACAACAACGAAACTGAGTAAAATAAAATCTAGATACAATGAAAACTTAAATTCAAATATAACATAAGTCAGAGTGAAGATATGACCTCATGAGTCAGAGTTTGCAAGCTATGGTGAGTTGTCCACAAACTCGACCCCTGCATGTAGAGGCTTTAGTCGACCACTACCAAATAAAGAGGATCGTTGATTGAAACTGGTGCAGGTTTTCATATTAGCATGCACAATTTTATCGTTTCTAAGAACTTGAAGCATGAAACAATGATTCATATTAAAACATCAAATCAAATTAATTGAGTTGATTTAAAAAAATGAGAAAATTAATGACCTAACTAAGTTCATTCACACTCGAAATCTTTTTTTTTTTTTTTCTCTTATAAGATATTCTCCTTGGGCACTTTTTGGAATGCTTTTCTTCTTCACACAAATCTATTTCGAATACTATTCTCCTTGGCTACCTTCCTCTTTTTTCTTCTCATGAGTTTATCCCCATACTCTCCCAGTCTCAAACATCATTGTTCACACCCTCCATTGAGACATGTTAAAGACCTTACTTGAAGCAAAATTTGAAAAATTCAAGAGCTACAACAGACGATTGAGAGAAAAAAGGTATGAATGTTTCAATTCCGTGTTTGTTTTGATTGATTTCAGGTAGAGTATATATGGTTGAGAAAGAAGATTTTTAACAATCACCTTAAAAATAGGGAGAAGAAGCCATGAATTTTTTTAAAAAAAAAATCTTATAACAATTGCCTTAAAAATAGGGGGAAGAAACAATGAATCTTTTAAAAAAAAATTGACAACAACAACCTGTGAACGAGAAAATTAAATCGAGGATATAATTGAAAGAAAACTCAAATGAAAAATATAATTAAAAAACGGTTTAGTCACTTTTCATTAAAAAAATCTGTTTGGTCATTTTTCAAAAAGAATATGTATTTGGCGATTTGTAGGGATTTTCCTTTTAAATTCAATTATTATGGTAAAGAAGGTTTCGGAAGAACCATTTGGGGCAAAGTTAAAATTCTTTAAGGCATATCTATAGATAGGCTCAAAGGTGTCAATTTAGAAAATGAAGTTAGATCTCAGTGCGCTGTCTTTGTATTCTGGTTGGAGACCCTTAGCTTGTTGGGGTGGGTCGAAGACAAGAAAGCCAATTCTAGAGAAACTTTACGAGAAGACCAAGTATTGTGAAGTGAAGGCTTTCAAATTTTTGGCGTCTTAGGTTCAAGTTTATCTCTCAATGTTGGACCCATTAGATGTGAGGACAACTCCTCTTTGTCTTTGCCAGTTTGAAGAGAGCTTGAGGGTGGTGATTTGGTATCTTCTTGGAAGAAGAAGCAATTGAATTGGAGATGAATGCAATTGAGACTATTGATTCAGAGTAGGTTTCCTTTGGATTGCAAATTTTGAATGAGCTAGATTTTATTCATATGTTCTTTTATCTTCTCTTTTCCCCTCTCTCTTCTTTTTCCTCATCTTCATTAATTCTTAATTCGTTCCTTTCTTCCATTATTTCTTCTTATCCTTTCTTTTTTCCTCACTTAGCTTAACAAACGACCAAATCGACTGACCGACCGTATGAAACATTCCAATTTCTTTGACTATTGATTGATCAAAACTGATAGGTTGGTTTTCGACATCAATTTTCACCCAAAATCGAAGTCGATTGACCGACAAACAACCCTAATGTGAGCCATATTGTCATGAAAACTTTATTGTAACCTTATTTCCACTTGTCATCATGACCATAACGCCAAGTTTTGAAAAACTATTAAAAAAATTTCCTTTATCATATCACCAAGTTTAAACTGTTTGACCATATCACAAAGCATCAGAGTTTTAAAACATTTCCTTTCAACAACATTCATGTTCATCAGTCATGCATTATGCATGAGGTTCTTAAAACAATGCAACATAGAAAACTATGATAACATTCATATCAATTCCCCAACTTAATTTGAACATATATTATTCATAACTAATATTCAACACTAAGTATATTTTTAAAAAAATTAATTATCAAACAATTTCCCAACATCTCGATAGGACAGCCACCTACCTTTGGACCATCCTAAACAATAATCACTTTCCTTTTTACTTGAACAGAGTCCTTGACCAACACCTAAAACAATTCTAAAATTAATAACTAAATTTTAAGGTTTAATATCAATGTTGAAATTTTTACCCAATAACAATTAGGAGAGAGTTACCTTAGTGGCCCTTGGCCAATGCCACTCTAGAAACGCGATTCAATCGATTTGATATATGACACTAAAACAGAAAGGTTATGAATGGTTAGATATCGAGTAAGTAGAAACTAGTTCAAGCAATACCGACATAGTGACCAAAGGTAGATAGTACACTTGTCACTAAGTAGAGTTTACCCCCGTGTACATAGACTTCTTTTGGTTAATTAGTGCTTTGTTGGTGAGTTTATTGTCTCTAAACCTGAACTTGATGTGGGTTTGTGGTGATATTATGAGATTGCTGCAAGTTAACAAATGTTTGGTCAAACTTCCTCTTTTGACCTGAAGAGGATCCTGGTTCTAAAGGCATTTGAGGAGCGATTGATGAGTGACGATTAATCAACTTAGCAGCTCATAGTGTCGTGGCATAATTGGGCTGAGGGAGAGTTGCCACAAAGCCTTGAATCTCATCCCTCAAGTCCATGATGAATCGTTCAACCTTTTTGGCTTCGGTGTCCACCAACTCTAGGCCGAAGCAAGACAATCTTATAAACTCTGTTTCATACTCCTCAACGAGTTTGTTATCCTTCTTGAGACTTATGAACTTTGCTCGTTTCCTGAAACATGTTATGATTGGATAGTAATTCCTAAAGAACGATTCTTTGAATTGCAACCACACGTCAGTGGTCCATTGCTGATATCAATGGACCTCTCGATTGACTCCCACCACAACAACGCATCATCTCACAACTTAAAGACTGCGCATTGGACCTTCTGGTCTTCTAGACATTTCATGTGGCGAAAGATGGTCTCAATAGAGAACAACCTGAGTTCTGCCATCGTTGGATCCTTAGACGATCCATCGAAAGAGCAAGGATCCCATTTTCTAAAATCCTTCAAATATTTCACTTGTAATGACATGCTTCCACTTTTTTGAGTCAACTATGCCATCTGGTCAGCGACTGCTGATTGAACTAATGCTTGGATGGTCTCCATTGAAAGTGTCGCCATTACAAGCCCCAACATTCCGATTGGCTGCTCCATAGGTGGGTCTTCAGCTTGACCATTAACTTGATTCATTGGTGACTTAATTGTCTCTTGAGTTGCTCGACCCCTACCTCGTCTACCATGTCTTCTAGAACCCATTTTACGTAGGGGCATAGTCTAATAATCATAACAATGTCTGACTAAGTTAACAAGCTAAGCTACTAATGCCAAACATTTTCTTGTCATTCATCACAACACAAGAAACATTATTAATCATGCTCATTTCACTTTTCGAGCAATACTTAGGCAAAACATATTAAGGATACTATATACAACAAATGACGTACCTGGTGGCAACAAGGTGCTTGTTGTTTGGCTAGGGTGACACCTAATGCTTACATGGTAAGCAAGTCTACATAACCCATAACCCTGGACTCTGATGCCAACTGGAATGACCTGACTTTTAAACTTAGATGACTAAAGACGTCGCTACATGACTTGAAAGATTCTTGGAAAAAATCAAACAAAACAAACTTTCTTAACACACTAATACACTATAATAAATAACTTAAAGACTTCAATTGGGATCCCAAAGAAAACATTCTAAAACATAGAAAAAAAAAACTCATTTAAACATTTCAAAGCTTAACCTTAAAAAATTAAAATAAATGAAAAATAATAAATACATAGAATCTAAAAGACTAATAAATAACGTGGAAATGAAATGCATGCTGACACAATCCACCATGACACAACCAACAAGCATTCTCATCACTCGTCCAACACATTCTCGCATTTACCTTAAAAAAATATTTAAAGAAAGGATGATTATTTAAAAATACTCAACAAGTAATTTCACTATCAAGGTCGGTCATGCAAGTACATATATAACATGCATCAGGGTACTTAACTAATGTGACCTAAACATTTTCTATATTAAAAATCTTCATCTTGATCATAATGTCAAAGCGACCATATCATCTCAAAAAATTTTAGTGTGATTTTATCGCCACATATCATCATTACCATATCGTGGAGCTTTAAAACACTATCAAAACCTTTTCTTTGACCATATTGCCAAGTTTAGATTGTTTGACCATATTGCCAAATGTAACAATTTTAAAACTTTTCCTTTCATCAACATTTATATTCATGAGCCTCATGCATATCCTTAAATGATTTTAGAATAATGCAACATAGAAAACTTTCTTAACGTTCATATCAATTCTCCAACTTTAACATTATTCATAATTGATATTCAACATTCAATATATTTAGAACAGATTAATCATCAAACAATTCTCCCAATATCTTGATAGGAGGGCCACTTACCTTTAAACCGTCCCAAACAGAATAATCACTTTCCTTTTTTTGTCTAATAGAGTTCTTGACCGAAATCTAAAGCAATTCTTAAAATTAATACTAAATTTTAAGGTCCAAATTGAATGTTGAAAATTATAACCAACAACAATTAAAAGAGTTACCTATGTGGCGCTTGGCCAAAGCCGCTCCAAAAACCCAATTGATACCAGCTGACACTAAAACATAAAGGTTACGAATGGTTAGGGATTGATATGAAAATTTGAATCAAAGCTACAAAGTTCGAACCGAGTCGTTACCTACTGACAATTGCCAAGATAAATCGAAGCAAAAACCATGGATGGAGACTGCCAAAAATCGAGTACTTAGATTGCAGTGGAGGATCTTTTGATTGAGAAGCGCCTGACACTAGCGAAGCTCAGACCAGCATGAGTTGATTGCTTCTTTTTCTTAGTCTTTATTCATCACTATGTAGGGGAAGGATTGAAAGTTTATTTTTTTTTGAAAGGGGATTATTGTTAGGTAGGGGATAATCGTAACCTTTATGTGCTTTGTTTCTATGATTATATCCTCTCTTGGACAAAAGGTTGCTTTTTGTGGTCTCGGTGTTGCCTCCGATCCTCTAATCCTTATTCTCTTTAATTTCTTTAGGATTTTGATGTCCTTTGTCTAATAGAGAGATGATCCATGTGTCGAGTATTCTTTCTATCTTGTGAGACCATCATGAGATTCTAGGGAGAAGGGATGTTCAAATTTAGTCTTGTAATCCTTTTGGGAGGTTATCTTGCCATTCTTTCTTTCATAATATTTTGTCTATCCCTTCTTCCTCTTTGGTTTCATCTATTTTCTTCTCTCTCTTGCACACATAGGAGAGCTAATACCTTGAATTGTGTCTAGGACATTCTTCCTTTATGTTGTTCATGTAGTGACGCATTCTCTGTAGGTGGCATGAGGAAGACCTTGATCATTTGTTGTGGGATTTTCTGTTTCCTTAGTTTCTCTAGAATCACTAGAGGATCTTATTTTGTGCGCGTGAGACTTGAAATAGAGATGGTAGATCGATGTTGGAGGAGATGCTCTTGAAACCCCTTTTTAGGAAGAAAGACAAATAGGCTTACTTGCAATTTTGTGGAGTATTTGGCTAGAAAGGAAACAATAGAATTTTTAGATAGGTTAAGAAATCGAGTGAGGAGGTTTGGGAGGTGGTCAATTCTATTGTCTCCTTATGGGCTTTTTTTTTTTTTTTTTTTTTTTTTTTTTTTTTTTTTTTTAAATATTATTATTTATAATTTTGAGCTTGGTCTTCTTCTTTTGGATTGGAATCATTTTTTTTTTGTAGTTAGGTTAAGACTCCTTTTGGTCTAGCTTGTTTTTCATATACACTTGTATATTCTTTCAATTTTTTTTTTAAATTTCAATAAAAACATGGTTTCTTAAAAAAAGAAAGAAAGAAATATATTCTTCAAATGATTTAGTCACATTTTATTAAAAAAAAAAAATATCTTTTTAATCATGGTGCGAGGAGAGGCCACTCTTATGATCTGTGATTTCCTATGATATGCAAGATTTCCTTGTTAACTTTGTAAAAAAATAAAGTTAAAAAAAAAAACTTTGTAAAAATTTTATTGGATATGATCACTAGATTCGAGAAAAGAAAGTGTGGTTTGTAGAAAATTATAATCTTAGTCAAAGATGTGGCTTTTGTAGTTGATGTTTGGAAAAAATCATGATCATGTGCCAACATAGTCATTATATATGATGAACTGACTTATCCACCTTATGGTTTAAAAAAAAGTATAAAGTTTTATCAATATTATTGGTAATAGGAGAATTCCTAAGCACCTATAATTTCAATTCAATTGATGTAAGTGTGTCTATATTTGTGAAGAAGACTAGTTTCTTCTATGTTCTTTTATCGTAATGTTTAATTTGTTGGAGGTGGATGTCCTATCGATAGAAAGGTTAAATTATAATTAATTTTGTCAAACATTAATTATAAGTTTCTTTTTAACTTTATAACTTGTCTCATAAATTAGGAACTTATTGGACACAAAATTTTGAGTTCATAAAATTATTATACATTTTTAAGGGTTAAGAATCAACCCAACACAACATAGAAAGTTTACAAACCTATGGAACACTTATTAAACTTTAGAGATTTATTGGACACAAGACCGGAAATTCAAGGAAGAAACCTGTAATTTAACACATAAGAAGAAAATTTAAAAAGAAAACATGGAGTAGTTCAATTGACTCAACTCCCAAGTTTGAGGGGTTGCCAATTAGTGAACAACTCTTTGAAAGACACTGCTACATACTAAGCTTCATATAGTTGAGGACACATTAGTGAACAGCTCTTTAAAGACACCTCTACATATGGGTGGCATTATAGTGAAATTAAAGGTTGAAATTGCTGACTAATTAGTGCAATGGTGAATCAAGACAAGCTTCATTATTAAAAGTGGTGAATAATATTGAGTTTGAGTATATAGCAAGTCCAAGATCTCCAAAACCCAAGTCTTTAATGGGACTTGCAATATTAAACTTTATCTTTAACTTTGAACAACAATTGCTAACAATTTTGAACAACAAAGGTGGATGCTCAAGAAAAAGAAAAAAAAGTTAAATTATATAAGTTATTTCATCTCTCTCAACATTTCAAGATAACAGTACTTTAAAATGTGCTTATTAGGAATTCAAACTAATAAATTTGTGTCCGTCTTTAAACTTTAAATTAAAAAATGTATGAGTTCAAAGACTATTAAACACTTAAGAGAGACAATACTGAAAAATTTAAAGACTTACTTGACACACTTTTAAAAGTTCTAGATCAAAATTATGATTTAAACAGAATGAAAGACAAGTACCTTCAAAACATCGAGCTGATTGTTGGATTGACTCATGCTCCAAGTTTGTGGGGCTTGCCAATTAGTGAACTACTCTTAAAATACACTACCCAACCATATAGTTGGAGACATCAATGAACAAAACTCTTAAAAGGACACTACTTCATATATAGTTGGTGTTAGTGAAAGAGGTCAAAGCCTCTATCAAAGGCATGGGCAATCAAATCATGCAAGTGGTTGTGAGATAAGCTCCACCACAAGTGATGAATATTTGAGGGTTTGAGGTTTCTAGTACTCAAGCTCTTTATTAGTGGGATTTGCAATATGGAAGAGTTTGAAAAGCTCTATACTTTTGAAATACCAACATAACAAAAATACATGTTGATGATGCAAAAATTTAATAGCAAAGTGACAAATAATGATGATAATAACCTAACTATCATTAATATAGAGAACATGTTGAAATATGAGCTCATAATACAATTCTTTCTCAAGAATATTGAAAAAAATATATAAAAAATTATGGTAAAATTATTTAGGGTTATAGTCTTCGATATACCTTAGATCTTATTTGTCGTCTGCTCCTCGACGAACAATGCATTGCCGAAATTCGAAGACTAATGTGCATGGTTGTTTGTAGTTTGTAGATGTTGGATTAAAGATCACAGGCAAAATAACGTTAGACTAATTGATTTCTTTAAGATTTTATAGCTCCAAGAAATAAAACAGACATCCCGTTTTGTTTGCTTTGGCCTAGAAATTAAAGAAATAATTTTTAACCAAATTTAGTAAAAAACCAACGGCAAGGAAGATAGAGAAAAGAGAGTTTAACAGAATATTACGGGCTGTGGAATAGGGATTTTGTTTTTTTTTTTAAAAAAAAAAAATTAATTGTTTCTTAAAGAAACAAAAGAAAATGGAAATGGTTGACTTTATCAAATAGAATGAATAAAAAGCAAACTTCCCTATGTATACGGCCATTGTACTTTGATTTTTCTCAAAAGAAAAAAAAAAAAAAGAATAATTCACACGTGGTAGGTCTCAAGTTTTCTTAAATTTATCAAATACAAAACCATAATTTTTTTTTTCTCTTTTTCTCTTCTTTCCATCCAAACAACCCCTTATAACTACAACCAAAACACAAAAAACACCTCAATATTTCTTCCATTGTCGATCTTTTTTTTCAAGTTTCTCTCTTTCTTGTTTGGTTTCTTAGAAGATAATAGCTTATAAGAGAATTCTTGAATTCTTGTGGGGAAGCTATGAACATGTTGTTTGAGCAGCTGCGACAGCCACCGGAGGAGGCGGAGCTGACGATAGGCGGGAGGCGGATGGTGGTCGGGGCCGTGGCCGGGGCGGCGGCGGAGAGAAATAGGAGGGTGGTGGAGGAAGAGAGGCTTGAGATTGTGGATTTGAGTGGCATTTCTTTGAACACTTTGCCAAATCCTAATCTCAATTTGGCCACCATTTGCAAGTTAGACCTCTCTAATAATAACCTTCAGGTGATCTTTTTTTTTTTTTTTTTTTGGAAAAGCATGGCAAGTTGAATTTGTAAACAAGGACACTTTCAGCTTGTTTCTATGCTTTGATTTCAGGAATATTTTAAAAAACTATGATTATCGAAAAACTTGTAAATATAATTACTATTTACTTTTGGTAATTTTGAAGGGAAGAATAACTTTACGAACAGATTATCTGAAAATAGTAAAAGAAAATAAAAAGCCCTTTTTCTAAAAAAAAAAAATATAGTTATACTTACAAATCCCACCATTTTTTGTTTAATAAAAAGTATTTTAAAAACAATTTTCTAACAAACTCTTAAAATTATATTTTCATTTAAATTCTTAAAGAAATGTTGTGGAAATAGTCTTGGGAATTAGAACTTATTGTTGTTTGATTTTTTTTTTTTTTTTTTTGAGACTGTTCTAAATGTTACAAAATTTTAAGAATACTTAATATTTTCTTAAATAATATAATTTTTATGAAATGAACTTTCAAGAGAAGCTTTTAATTTATCATTTCAATTATTTTAGAGAACAAAAATAAGAGATACTTGATATAATTAAGATTTTCATTCTTTTTCCTTTTGAAAAAAGAGAACAAACTAATTTGTAAAGTGACCATTCAATGCATGAATGCAATTAGGATTTTCCTCTTGAAAGAGGTACAAAATAGAAAATAAAAAATAAAAAGGTGGTGAAAATATCTGCCTCTAAAATTCAACATATTTA
The DNA here is from genome assembly GCA_017139565.1 of Luffa aegyptiaca. Classification (NCBI taxonomy): domain Eukaryota; kingdom Viridiplantae; phylum Streptophyta; class Magnoliopsida; order Cucurbitales; family Cucurbitaceae; genus Luffa; species Luffa aegyptiaca. The sequence goes on along the minus strand of CM029402.1, from coordinate 40,792,721 downwards.
TTTCTTGTGATTTAATAACATTTTTATTTCTCTTTTTCGTTAATTATTTTCTATTACCTGTTTCTTATTTTCAAGAAACATTCTTACTATATCATATGCAAGGAAAACCTTTGTTTCTCTCTCTCTCTCTTTTTAATATAGATAAAAAAAATGATATTATAATTTTTTTTTGTTTAAATATGATTTTTAGTAAGATTTTTTTAAAAAAAAATTAAAATTTTTGTTTTTACAGAGCATCCCAGAGTCTTTGACTGCAAGATTGTTAAACGTTGTGGTATTAGACGTGCACTCAAACCAATTGAAGTCTCTCCCTCACTCCATTGGCTGTTTGGCAAAGCTCAAGACTTTAAATATCTCTGGCAATCTCATTTCAACCCTTCCCAAAACTCTTGAAGATTGCAGGTTTGTTTTTTTTCTTCAAATTTACTCTTTACCGAATACGCCCTAATTCTTCTTCTTCTTCTTTAATTTGCCTTTTAACAGATACGTGAAACGAGTGATCTTAATCTTTGATCTTTTGGTCGAGATTATAACGTCTCTTAACCAGTTAGACTATGTTTATGTTCGGTATATTCTTTCTTTTTGATCTATATATCATCTATATACATAGAATTAAATGATTTGATAGTGTGTTCGGAATGCAACCTAGGAATAGTAGGTTGGGATGCCTAGTGCCCGAAGTCTTTTCTAATGGGAACATTATATGCTAGCTTACCTTCAATGTATTTAGAAAAAGAAAGTCGGTTGATAGAGTTCAAATTGTCTTTTATTATTGTTACATTTTAAACAAAAAAATGGATAAGAAATAAATGTAAATTAAAAAACAAAAAGCATAGTATTAAAAAAAGTTTTTAAATGTTAATCTATAAAATAACTTTTAAAAATAAATACACCCACAAAAATTTCAAATTGGTTTCTTTTTCTCCATTTTGAACAATAATCTTTTTATTTTATTTTTTTATAAAAGCATGATTTAAAACTTGGGGGATAATTTGAAAAGGGGGGAAAGAATGGTGATTAAGAAATAGGAAATAACACCATGTAGCAATTACATAGGAAAAGTAACAAAAAGGTAAATGACACAAGCATTGACCTCAAAATGAGCAAATATAATGGAATATTAAAATATAAGGCCTAAAAAAATATTAGGTCAAGTGGGTATAAAAGTATATCAAAAGCAAATGAGCAACAATAAAAGATAATGGCATACATCATGATTGGACTTTGACATTTAAAAAAGAAGAAGGAAAAAAAGAAAAAGAAATAAAAGAAGCAAAGAGAGAGTTCACAACTTAAAATTAGTGTATGGTGGGAGCATATGCCATATGCCTCTCATCATTCCCCCTTTGAATACATTATAAAATGTTTATAAATTATAATGGTCAAAACATAAATAAAATGTCTCTATTGTATGGAATGAATATTAAATTTTGCAAAAAAAAAAAAAAAAAAAGTTGAAAAGGATATATAATAGGGATCTGTACTTATCTAATTTAACTAATTTAAAAAATATTTACATCAAAGTCAAAATTTTAAATTGTAATTTAGGCTTGCACCAAAAGTTAGTTGGCTAGAAATTTTTTTAAATTATAATATTAATTATACATATGTGTTATAAAAAAATGTTTAAAAAATTGGTTAAATTTATTAAAAATGTCCTTGAATTGTGAGATTGGTTTCAATTATACTCTTGAACTTTCAAAAGTTTCATTTTAGCCCTTGAAGTTATTTCAAAACGACCCATAAAGGCTTTTTTTTCCGTTAAATTCATGAATGAAAATGACGTGTTTGCATATGTATTGTTGCTTATGTGAATAGATTTGAACACATACGTGGAAAAAACAACAAAAACATGTGCAAACACATCATTTTTCGTTTATAAGTGTAAAAGAAAAATGTCTTCAAAGATTGTTTTGAAACAAACTTTAAACTTCAAGGAGTAAAATGAAACTTTTGAAAGTTCAGAAAATATAATTGAAACCAACCATATATAGTTCATGGTTGTTTTTAGTAGATTAAATTATAAAAAATACTCTTGAACTATGAGGTTAGTTTCAATTATACCTCTAAGCTTTCAAAAATTTTATTTTAGTTCTTGAAGTTTGAAGTTTGTTTCAAAATTACCCTTGAAGGTTTTTTTTTTTTCGTTAAATTCATTGACGGAAAATGACGTGTTTGCATATGGAAAAAACACTAACAACGCATGCAAACACATAATTTTTTGTCAATAAATTTAACGGAAAATGTCTCCAAGGGTCGTTTTGAAACAAACTTCAAACTTCAAGGACTAAAATGAAACTTTTGAAAATTAAGGGGTATAATTGAAACCAACCTCATAGTTCATAGGTATTTTTGATAATTTCACCTTAATAATACTTTAACCTAAAAATTTTAATATCTCACCCCAACAGATTCTTAATCTTACACTTTTGCTTAGTTCTACCTACTTTTGATACTTTAAATTAACAAACATCAAAAATAACATTTGATCTCGAGTAGAAATTAATTTTGAATTATTTAAAGGCCGTTTCGAAGTGACTTTGAATATGACAAAAACGATTTCAACCGTTTCAAAATCACTCTCGAATCTTGTAGATAAAAACATGTAAATAATTTTTGTAATTTTGATGTAGGTCGTTGGAAGAACTGAATGTGAATTTCAACAAGTTGACAAAACTGTCAGATACACTAGGGTTTGAGCTAACAAACCTAAAGAAGCTGTCAGTAAACTCGAACAAGCTGATTTATCTTCCCCACTCGATCTCCCACCTGACGAACCTCCGTGTCCTCGACGCCCGGCTGAACTGCCTGACCTCTCTCCCCGACGACCTCGAGAACCTGATCAAGCTCGAAGTGTTGAACGTCAGCCAAAACTTCCACCACCTTCAGACCTTGCCTTATTCCATCGGCCTCTTGCTGTCTCTGGCCGAACTCGACATCAGCTACAATAGAATAACCACTCTCCCCGACTCCATTGGCTGCCTCAAGAGGCTCCACAAGCTCTGCGTCGACGGAAACCCCTTGTCTTCTCCCCCGCCCCTCGTCTTCCAACAGGGAATCCACGCCGTCAAAGAGTACTTAAGTGAGAAGATGAATGCGGGACATCGAACCCCACACAAGAAGAAATCCTGGGTCGGCAAGTTGGTTCGCTATGGAACCTTCAATGGCGGCTATGGCTACTTCAGAACTACTGACTCACGCGAGGAGCGAGAAGCCTTCATGTGGTCTCAGTACCGCTCCATCGACGGCCTCACTTCGCCCAGGTACACCGCCGGGACGTTCTCCCCACGTCGCCTCTTCTCGACACGAGGGTACTTCACCTGATGAGGCCAAATTATTAGGTGCTCCAGTCATAATGAGGCTTCCTTTTTACATCTTCAAATCTATCTGTCTCTAATAACCGTTGGATACAAAATCGAGACACTTTTACAATTTCTCTCTCTTACATCCAACGGTACAAAATTACTGTCTCATGAGAAAGATTAGTCTTCATTTTTTCTACTTTTGATAGTTTAAGTTGTTTAAGGGAGTATGGATTATATATGTTATATGTAGTGTCATTTGAGAGTGTGCTTAGCGGCCAATAAAATGGAGTGAAAAAGTTTTATACATAGCCATGCATTGCATGGCTAACATTTTTCTAAAGTTAATTAGGTTAAAAGATTCAAATAAGTTCCAATTAAAGCTTCTAAGACGACGTTTTTATTCCTTATTAGATATTAGGCATGTGTGTTTGATCTTGATTTTGGAGACCATAAAAGTGATTAGAGAAGGATTTTAACCGTTTTTAGTGTTTGGTATAATTTATTATAAAATAATTTTAATGAAAACACTTCTTTCAATTACGTTGTTTTGCAAAATTAAAAAATAGTAGCTTTTCAAATTAGCTTTCCTTAAAATCCGGTGGATTTGCTAACTAAGTATTTATCTTCACAGTAGTTCAAGTTGTTCAGATGTCACCATTGGTCATTAGATTTTATTTTAAATTTAATTTATATTTTCTATCATCTTATTTTATTTTAATTGAACTTATTTTTTCTTACTTTTTTTAATTAAAATAATATTCTGTAATATGATTTTTTATAGCAATTTCTTTATCAAAATATAAAAATATCTATACTAAACACAATATTATAATTTAAATCATATGAAATTTAAATAAATTATATCATAGAAATTTTGCAATTATTAAATATCAACATAACATCTTACCTTTTTGAAATATTATGTCTATTTTTGTTACTATGTTAAACAACAATAATTTAATATTAATTTACGAAACATTTTAACCTTTTTTTTTTCATCTTTAAAGCTGAAACTTACCAAACACTAATTTACTTTTAATAGTTGATTTTTTTTTTAAAAGCACAATGTCAACAATTCTTTTAAAGGTTACCACAATCTCAAACTAAGCCTAAATCCCTAAAATTAGCTCCTTTTAGTTGCAAACCACCATCTAATTTTTTCTATTTTATTTTGAAACATCCAAATCCCCAAAATCTATTCATTTTCTTGACAACTTATTTCTTTTCCTTGCAAACTCCCTCGTCATTTTTTCTTTTTTCTTTTGTTTAATTGAAAGTACATACCAATTACCACTAAACTATGGTCACTTTGGCTCATTCCTCTATTTTTACCCATTTTGAAGTGGGGCCTTATTTTTCGATGGCTCAATTATAGGAACTTAAAAGTTAAGCGTGCTTAGTTTGGAGAAGTTCTATGTTGGATGACCTCTTAGAAATTCTCCTAAGAAACATGTGAGTGAGGACAAAGGATCTCGTGTTGGTTCGTGGGGACAGTCTACACTCTTAGAAGCTATTTAAGACAATTATGGTGATGTGGCCAGATCGCAGGGGATGCAAGGGATTGTTAAGGCCATTAGGTGCATGCTAAATTCGAATTTCAAATCCTGGGCCTGGGCGTTATAGCGAATTGAATTTTTAAGGCTTCCAGTCTTTTCCTTTGCTTTGTGATCGGTCGAGTTTGTTGAATGCTCGAGATCAAATAAAATTTATAAACTCCGAAGTTCTCTCGATGAATTTGGGTTTCTATGTAGGAACACAAGGGGGTTTAAAAAAAGGGGGGGATTTTGTGACAAAATAATGATAAAAAGACAAGAAGATAAAAATGCTGGAATGAAACGAGCATGCAAGAGAAGAAAATTTGGATTGAAAACAGTCAAAGAGAGCGATCGTTGGATTGGGATTTGTATGCTAGATTTCTTGTCACTTGGCTTCTTAGTTTGCTAAAAAAATTAATCTCATGAATTTTAATTTGCGTCTGGTATTGCTTCTTGGTTATTCGAAGGATTCTCCTAACTAACATGTGTTTAACCGATTATTTAACCCGGGATCCTGCAATTAAACTAATCGATTAATTAAAACAAATCGACTGCTACCCCTCATGCCATAGCCCGATGAACATCAAAACTATTTCTAATTAATTCAAATAAGCAATCTGAGATCTCGCAATTACCTACCTAAACTAATCGCATTACGTGCAAGAGTTCGAAATTGAATAAATAAAATAGAATTGAAAATCTAAATTAATTTATCACAATTTCTCCATGGATCTTAGGCTTATCAAGAATATACACTAATTTTTCACATGCAATTAATGATGGACTTGTTGGGTTTTATGCCCTAAAACTCGTAGATAGTGAATGTAAACAAATTGTATACTTGTTTCAATAAAGTGTTATTGAGTTTCTACAATAAAGTGTTATTGTTAAATATTGCACAATTTGACCCAAATCCAATAAACTAAGATCCAAGGTTGTTTGTATGTAACTTGAACTAGTATGTGGGGACATACGGGGATCGATGTTCAAGTAACAACCTAAAAGGTCTATAGTACAAGAATAAAGTTGGGTACCTTATCCTGGTAACACTATGAGATACGGCCCGCTTTGTATTTGATACAGACGTATTGATCCAAAACGTCCATGTAGTAGACATGCAAAGCGGGGGTATCCTATGCAATGAGTTTGCATAAGATCGGACCACGAAATAGTCAACCATTTGTTATAACACCGTTAACTAGTTAGGTTACTGTTTCAATAGGATGACCTAGGTAACTCAGTCTTAATCCTGAGTGTGTCATGAACTCCTTCTCACGAGGGATTGTCCTTTGATTAGTATGGGTGAGAGTGGCCTGCACGCCGACTCAATAAGCCTACCTTTTTGGGGACAAGACCGAATGGGGGGCTGGGGACATGACAACACAAGATGGAATTCACTCCTTCCCGCTTCTAGGAGAAGTAGATGAGTGTTCCCTTAAGTGGTGACTCCGGGACTTGAACAAAGGGATCTCGTCCTCTCACTAGCCCGAGAGGGACTTTCTGTTTAATGGTTGGACCATAAACAGGTTGTTCATTAGAGGAGCGCTGGTACTTAAGGAGACAGATGTAACACAGGGGTAAAACGGTAATTTGACCCAACTGTGATTACGGACACTCGTGAAGGATTGACTTACCGGCATAGGTCTACATCCATGGACACAGAAATGTTCTACAGTGAGAAGAGTTCAGCTGTGGGTCTTTAGTGGAATGACACACAGTTAATGAATATTGGTTAACTTGATTAATGAGTTTAATCAGTTAACCTCATATCATTGAAGCTTCTGATCTATAGGTCCATTAGGTCCCCCTACTAGCTCGTAAAGAGTAATTAGGAACAAATATATCTTGAGAGAATTTGAATAGTTCAAATTCATATTGGGAATTAAGTTAATTGTATGAGATACAAATTAATACAATGTATAATGATGCATTAAAATATAAAGTCTAATTTGAGATTAAACTTTATTATGTTGAGAGATTGGTATATTTGAAAGAGTTCAAATATATGTCTTATTAAATATATGGTATTTAATTAGAAGATGAATTAATTAATTATTGAATTTAGTTTAAATTAAATGAGATTTAATTAAACTATAGTCTATGAGGGAATTATTAGAATATGATTCTAATATGTAATTAATTGAATATGGGAGATATTTAATTAATTGTAAAATTAATTAATTATTGAAATTAATTAATTGATTAGTTTAATTGAATTAATTAAATGTGATTTAATTAAGTTTAATTAAAATATATTATGTGAGGAAATTACATTTAAATAAGATTTAAATGTGCATGAAATTAATTAATTAATATGATTAATTAATTAACATTTAATTAATTAATATGATTAGTTAATTAACATTTAATTAATTGATTTAATCAATTAATTAATTGATCTTGATCTAACGGTCAAGATTGTTTCCTGACCTCACATTAGGGTTTCCTCTCTTATAAAAGGAAAGGTTATGAGAACCCTAGCCCTAAGGTCTCATTCTAGCCTCCTTCACATATTCTCTCAAGAACTCAAGAGAGAAATTTTCTCTCTAAGAGTTTTTCCCAATCAAGATTAGTAGTCCCATAACTACGTTCCCAATCTCAGAGAATAGCAGGGTAGTCTCGTGGTGGTGTCCGTTGAAGTATTCAGAGTCGTCAACGGAGGTATGTTTTTCACTGCTTAACCTTTTGCCAATGTATTGGTATTTTGTAGAACAAAATTAATTTACGAACGGACCAATTGCTTCCGCTGTAACGGAATTGGGAATTCCAATCCTTCAGGACTAGCCTCGACCTAGTGACTATCTAAAATAACAAATCGATTGAATTCAATTTTATCCTAAGAGTTGTCAATTCTAGGAAATCCATAAAAACAACGATTTAAATGAGAAACCATGGATGCATCAAACAAAACCCATGAAATTATTCAATATAAAATCGGCAAGCTTAGCCAAGAATGTTCAAGAAATACAGTAATCCCAATCCAACAATACAAAGAAGTTTAGCTACTCATAATTGAAAGATACAACATGATTAAACAAAGAAAATGCATATAAATTAAGCTAGAACTTAAGGGGAATTGAGAAGCTAAGAATGGGAAAAGTACAAGCTAAAGCAGAGAAAAACCAAATTCTATCCTAAACGGCGGATAAAAACAAAGCCCTATTTACAAAAATCCGTCGGAGCGTCGAGACACTATGGAGAGCTTCTCAACGGTCTCTACTGCAGGCATTTGCTGGGTGTGCATCTGAGAGCATATAGTGTCGAGATGCTATTATGTAGCGTCTCGACGCTATGTGAAATTCCAGCATCTCTTCTTCGCCTAGCTTTGAGACGCTACCAGCATCTCAACGCTAGCCTCTCGGGAATCTTCACTTGAAGCTTGTTATTTTGGTGCCTTGGCAATAGTTCTCGAAGGTGTGGCGATGCGCTCGAGTCTTTTTGCATCCTCTTCATCACGTGGACTTCAAGTTGGCTAAAAAACTCCTTAATTTTCTCGAGTTAGTGCCAATTCGTACAATTTGCTCCCAAAGTCTCTAGTGCTCGAATATCTATAAAATAAACAACTAAAACATAAAAAAAGTCCTAACAAGCTTAGATTAGATGGAATAAAATAGCACAAAATAGGTGCTATTAAAGATTTAATTAGCCCTAGAAATAGGTGCTCTAGTTAGTTTAGTCTTCTAAAGGCACCAAAAGCGGAGCCGAATCGAAGTTGGACTTAACTCACGCCTAAGTGGACAGAGCAAGTTGCATACGCAATTCAGTAGAAATCTGTTTGCACCACATAAATATGGGCACCTATAGGCAGCATTCTTCTATTGTCTTGCACTTGCTGAATGAATTGTGGGTGTAAAGGTGAGCACATTTTCTACTCTGGTTGATACTTTACTTGAATTCTTCATCTTATCTCATATCTCTATTTGAATTCTTTTATTTGCTTTCTCACAAATCAAAACCCCAATCAATATATCAATTTTCTGGTTACTTTTTCTCAGTTGCAAATTTAGAGGGGATTCTTGTTTTGAAATTTAGAAAAGTGTATTGAACCATTTTCCCTTGGGATTCGATATTTGGAGTACTCCCATTTATTACTTGGTAGTGCATACTTGCACTCAAGCACCTGTCTTATCATTCACCAAGGCATGCATCAGTGTGTCAATCCAGATTCAAAATTATCTCCAAGAATCGGGGAATAAAATCAAAGATTGAATCAGTTCATTAAATCATGTTGATTTGTCTACGGGAGCTATGTGGGCACAAAACTTCTAGGGTTTATGGCGTCAAATCTCAAGATCTCCAGATTCTGCACAAAATCACCTAATTTTCATTAGTTCTTACAAAAATAGCTCTATTTGCACCTAATAACATATATTTGAGAAGTCTCCCCTAAAATTATGCACTTGGCTCATTTTAACTTAAATATGCTCGATTAATCAAATAATATATCCTTAAACTCCATAATTCAAACAATAAACTTATGTTTTAGAGGCTAAATAACACTCATAAATGAGTGTTATCAACTACCTGTTCAAATATTTGGTATTAGCATATTTCCCTCAATAACCATCACCATGATTGCATTGACTCACCCTAATGAGTTGAGGTGGGAACCTACTATATTGATTTCGATTGGAGGAAACTCCCAAAGCCAAGTTACGTTCACTATCCTCACCTTCATGTCGAGCCCACCACCTAACTTGGGAGTAGGGCCAATGTTATGGTTAAGAAAAACGCCTCTACATAGTGACCTAAAGGCAAGCCACTCGGCTGTGTTATCAACCTAGCCAACATGACCAAGCTGGTCAAAATGGTCGAGGTGGTCGTAGTGGCCAAGGTGACTAAGGTCATTGATTAAGTGTTGATTACCATGCCATCTATACATGAGGTGGTTGGTTAAGTGCTAAACTAACCCCAACATCTCTGTATACTCTAGGAGAATCATATCTTATTGAACTCCAACCCAAAGCATGTTCAACCTTGGTAACCCCCAATCTAGAATCATGTTTGGCTTATAGTGTCCAGATACACCTAGAGGCATATGACATGCAATATGGATCCAAGTATGGACGAATCAAATGGCATAATTGTCCCATTTAATTTCCTATAAAAAATAGTGGAACTAACCTCGTACCTAGGTACATGAATTATTCTTGCTCAACTACACATTATCACAACCTAAGCACTAATGAGTATGTTAGACATTATATCACACTGATGTGAGTTTTCTATGCAGGTTATCATCTTGGCTGCGTCACTTCCACCTCGAATTTGACATTAGCAAGATTCACTTGTGCCAAAATCATGCATCAACACCTATATGTATTAGGGTTGTTCGTCGGTCGGCCGGTGTTGGTTTTGGACGAAAACTGACGCAAAAAACTTACCTATCGGTTTTAGTCGGTCAGTGGTCGGTGATTTTGAGATGTTCCATGAAACTGACTGACCAAAACACGGTCAGTCGGTTGGTTTTGTCAGTTTTGAGATGTTGCCGAAAAACGCTCAAATTAGAAGAAAAATACATTCAAAAAGTTGAGAGAGAAAGAAGAGAAAGATAGTAACTACATAAGAAGAGAAATAAAAAGGAATTATAGAGATAAAAAGGAAGAAGAGAGAAAGATTTGCAAGCACGGTAAGGAAAAAAAGAGGAAGAGAAAAAAGGGAAAGAGAAGAAAAAAAAAAGGAAGTTTGGTGAGGAAAGGGGAAGAAAAAGAAAGAAAGGAAAAAAGAAGGGAAAATAGAGAAAAAAATTGATTGATAGTAAAGAAGAGGGAAGAAGAAGAGAGATTAAAAGAGAAAGGAAAGAAAAAGAAGGAAGGACAAAATAGGGAAGAAGAATCAGTGAGAAGAGAAAAAGAAAAGAGAAAGAGAATCAGTGTGCATGCAGTCACGCCAACCTTTGCTCTTTTTTTTTTTTTAAATATGATGTTAAAGTCGGTTGGTTTTTGCTATTTTTAGTAGACCGACCGACTAATGGTCGATTTTTTAATTGAGAAAACTGACTCCGACTGAATATAGAGGAAAACCAACTCATAGGTGTTGATGAAAAATTATGAAAAACCAATTGACAGTCGGTTTTTTCAATTCAAAGTTATAAAAACATTATGAAATAAAGTGGGGGGGGGGTTCTTTTTTTATGTCTTTTCAATATTCTTCCAACTCATCAAAATTTGGAAATGAAAGATATTTCAAAAATTGGTCTTTTATACAGTGGAATTGTGAAGCTAAGAAAGCATGGCAAATGTTGATTTTCTTTGGGTAAAATGTCTTTTCGGTCCTTGAGGTTGGGATTTGTGTTGATTTCATCCTTGAGTTTCAAAATTGGACAATAAAGTCTCTCAAGTTTAGGAAATAATTCTATTGAGTCACTTGGATAACGGTTCCTATTAATTAAATAATTAAATAATAATAGATTAAAAAAACTTCTCTTCCACCCCTCCTCTTCCCCTCTTCTTCTACCTCTCCCACTCCTTAATTCCCCTTCAACTTTGTCGCCATTGTCTCGTCGCTATTGTTTGTCCTTCCTTCTTCTTCTTCAAAACTAACTCCACCCCTACCCCCTTCTTCAACATCATCTTTAAAATCCATTGCCACCAAGTTCTGTGATGAGCGTCACCGCAATACCGCAAGCGCACGGGTCGTCAAGTAATACAGTGATTGTGAGTATAGAGTATCATCTCCACAGGGATTGGATTTATTCACTTAACTACCGTGAATACTCTTGCTTTACTTTATTTAGAGAACAAAATCTGATGCCAAAAAGAATAACAAAAAGCTAATCTAGAAAGCAAAAGATAAATGGAGACACAATTTGGAGGGATAATTCTGGAGTGTTGATTTCATCAATTGGACCTTTAATTGCTTAATCAATTAGTCAATTTAGCTTAATTAATCATTCAATTCATAAGTCTAGAAGCCTAATATCAAGGACTCTCCTGTCGGTTTCCTCCTATTCTCATGCCTTTTAATAAAGAATCTCTTTTCAGTTTCCTCTTTATTTACTTAGCATGACATTACGACCCTTCAATAACAACCTCTAATGTTATTTATTTCTTTCTGTGTCACTCGGGTAAATAAACATTAGTCATGCATTCAGTTCTAGTCTAAGCTTCTCTTCGTCGAGTTTCCACTAAGTAACAATTCATTTAATCAATGATCAGGTGAATAAAAACATTAAGGACAAAATGCATAAATGAACGATAATGACAATCAAACCAAATCAATTCATTAATTAAACAAAGGTTCAACAAACTAAATCATACTCATAGGATTTAGGAATTTACTACTGATAATCACTAAACAACCAATAATTCCTAATCACAACTATTCTACAAACTAAAAGTAAAGGAAAAGGGAAGAGAAATGCTCAATAAAATGTCGATCTCCTCGATCCCACGGCGACCTCCATTGATCCCGAGCTCCAAAGATCTTCAACAAGGCTCCCAAAACTCTCCCAAAACCCCCAATTTTAGTGCTGAATCGAGAATAGGGTGAAAACCCTCCAATTGGCTCCCCAAATCCAGATGCAAAATGCCCCTTTTATAGTTGTCCAGCAACGATAGTGTCGCGACGCTGACGTCACAGCGTCTCCTGCCCAAGTCGCCTCTGCGTCGAGACGTTGAGGACAACGTCTCGACGCTGTCCCAGTTCTGGAATTTTCTGCACAGTTTGCCTAGCTTCGAGACGGCCAAGGCTAGCGTCTCGACGCTAGGCTCTCAGGTCTCCTCTTGAAAGATGGCCCTTTGGACTTCAATTTTGGGCCTCCAACTCTCTTTTCTTGGGCTTTTGGGCTTGGATCTTCAATGGACTTCTTCATATTGCTCCAAAAGCTCCAAAAATCATCCAAAATCTCTCAAAACTCCGGTTTTGCTTCCTTGGATCGGTTTTATGAAATTTAAACATAAAAACACTTCAAAGCACACAATTCAAGCATAAAACTAGCTAACATTAATAGGAAATAGATAGAATTTATGCATGCTATCATTCTACCATGGAGGTGGAGCACAACAATCCCAAACAACTTCTAAACCAAGATGAACCAATTTAGAGAATTTGAGAAAGTAAACTATAATCTTTGTATTTTGAAAGTACTGAAGTACATGATATTTATATAGCTACAATATATGATAAACCAATAATAGCAATTCTAAACAAACTCTAACAAATACAACAAACTCTAAACAATTCTAACAAATACAATAGACTCTAACAACCGTAGTTATGCATATCAGCTATTATGCCCCCTTAAACTTATGCTACTAGAGGAAGCATAAGTTTGGAACATAGGCTGGAAAAGTGAGGGGAAGACAACGACTTAGTAAGGAGATTAACAATTGGTTTGCAGATGAAATATGTTGAACAACTAGGTCTCCTCGAACAACTTTTTCATGAACAAAATGATAATCAACCTCGATATGTTTCGTACAAGCATGGAAGACAAGACTCACCACCACCATCCGATCTAAAAATTTTAAGCTTATAACCAAGCAAAGTCTCAACAAAAGGAACAAAGTGTTTGATAATGTTACAAGCATCAGATTTAGCTTTCATAGGAAAAATCCAAGTGTGATGACTAAAATCTTCCACAAAGCATATGTAATAACGATGACTAGTAACAGAGAGCAATGGTGAAGGACCCCTGACATCACTGTGTAATAAAGCAAGAGACTAAGAGGAAATAGTAGTTGATAATGAAAAAGGAAGTCACTCATCTTTCCTTGTAAACAAGCAACACACTCTTTAGTACCGATAACAGAACCAATCGAAATAGTATGATCAGTCAAAAGTTTCTTAAGTACATCAGGTGTTGGATGTGTTCAAGGCGATAATGCCACAAGTCTCCAGATGAAATTTATTAGCAGCAAGAACAGAATTAGGAAAATAAGAATAATTAAGGGTCCGTTTGGTTGGTGATTTGAAAACAGGAATTTGAAAACAAGGGATTTAATGAAAAAAGAGTTGTATTTTATGTTTTCAGATATGTGTTTGGTAGCAGATTCATAAATTGGATTTGAATTTAAATAATGGTTCAAAATGTGTTTGATAATATATTTGTAATCGATAAATTATTTGTAGTTATCAACTAAATACTAAGTTGAATATAAAATATTATTAATTAATTTATAAACATGTTATGTATTATAAATTTTTATTATTATTATTATTTTACAATATCATATAATTTATAATACATTATATTATACAAATTTTAATTTCGCAAAAATAAATTAAGTTTATCACATGAAATACTATGTTTATTAAAGTTTTTATCTTTTTTAATTTAATTATGCATTCTAAATTTTGAAATTCAAAATCTGGATACAACGAAAACATAAAAAAGTTGTTTTCAGAATTTCCACTATTTGGACCATAGAATCCGAAAACAGTTTTCAGAAACACGTCTGCCAAACGCATATTCACTGAATTCAGTGAATCTGAAAACATAAAACAGAATCCGAATTGCCTACCAAACAAGCCCTAAGCAACTAGTTTAGAAGAAAATGAGGCAATATCATCAGAAGAAATGCCAGTAGTAGAAGTGATGAAAACTAGAATCAGATATAAACCATCTTTACTCTATCATCGGTATAAAATTTTGCCCATTCACTTGTCTTGAATGAGAAACCAGTTGGCATCAAATATGAATGTACAGTGATTATCATAACAACATTGTGATACTGAGAGAAGAGTAGTCGAAATAATAGGGACACAAAGAATGTTTGAAAGATATAAATCACCATCAATATAGTAGGAAGAGTATTGAAACCAGGGTTTGTGACAGGAAGGTTCTTGCCATTGGCAACAACAATTGCCTCTTCACCATTGTAGCTACCAGTCAGACTAAGTGTAGAAACATCAGGAGTAACATGTGAGTTACAACCACTATCCATAAGCCAAAAGGCAGAGGAAGATGTTGAATCGACCATAGTAGAAGAGGCAGCCATAGCAGCAAGTTGAGAAGGAGGATGTCGACCTTGGAACGAGAAGTTCATTCGACTATAGCAATCGAGTGCGCCATGGCTCGGTTTGTTACAGATTTGACAAACAATTCTTCTAGAAGAAACATTAGAAGACGAATTGGAAGAGTTTCCAGAGGAATTACCAGATTGAGGAGAACCCTCGCCATTGTAAGACGAGTTTGTTGAAATTACCGCCATTAGAACCACCATTATTATTTCCACGTGTTCGTCCAAAGGGAGAGGAATTAGATCTGCCACGTGAATTATTTGGGAATTGTTCGCATCCTCGCAAAGAATTAGAACCTCCACGGCCAAGTGTTGAGACTATAATAATAGGATTAAATGGTGAAGAAGTTTTGTGTTGTTGGTCAAGAAACTTGACTTTTGATTTAAGTAGAGCATGAAGCTCCTCTAGGGTTACAGTTTCACTACATGTTCAAATAGAAGTTCGAAACGCATTATACTCAGATGGAAGGCCAATGAGTGTGTATAGAGGAACATCTTCATCATCAATAACCACAACAACATTCGCCAATTTATCAAGAATCTCCTTAATACGTAGAAGATAATCCTCAATCAATTCAGTAGAAGATTTGGCGATGGTGTAGAGAGCAAACTTGAGTTCATGAATGTGTGAACGATTGAGAGAAGAAAAACGCTTCTCAAGAGTAAGTCAAACCTCTCTTGTTGTTTTACATCCAATAACAAAGGAGAAGGCGGTTTTGGACATCGTGACATTGATCAAAGTAATTAACACATGATCTTGAGCAATCCATTTAGAAAAAGTAGGATTAGAAGTCTTTGATCCATCTTCACCAACTAGATACTCGCTAGGGCATGGAGTGGATTCATCAATAATTCGAAATAAGGAATGAGCCTCCAACATCGATTCAACCTGGAATCGTCAGAACAAATAATTAGAGGAATCAAATCTAACAGGGACAAGATTGCAGATATTTGATAGGAGGAAAATTGAAGGATTGGACTGTGAACTTCCAACTGAAGAAGAGGAAGCATTTGAGAGAGAGGAATCCATCGACATAGGTTGCTGAGGCTCTGATACCATGAACCAATTTAGAGAATTTGAGAAAGTGAACAGTATTCTCTATATATTGAAAGTACTGAAGTATAGGGTATTTATATAGCTACAATATATGATAAACCAAGAATAATAACTCTAAACAAACTTTAACAAATACAACAAACTCTAAACAACTCTAACAAATACAACAGACTTTAGCAACCACAGTTATGCATATTAGCTATTACAAGAATGATGACAATAAATTCTCTCTCCCCAACATTTTCGACCCAATCGTCAGAATGCAAAGGAACCACTAACTTTGGTCTTGGAGGCCGATGAAGGGGCTAGCATAGGCTACAACATTAGGTTGGGTTTTGGCCTTGTTGGTGGTCATGACAGCACCTCCCTTTGGAATCACCTTCACCTTGTTTTTTGGCTCAGGTTGGTTCTAGAATTGGCTTGGAGCTTGGATTTGGCCAAGAGATTAGTGTTGACTTCTCCTTTGAGCCTCTTGATTCTTATTTGTCTGATAAAAAATCGAACCTTAAACATAATTTTCCTCTTATTTAGATTTGAAATTCCTTTCTTCCCCATTTCATTAGCTTGTTTCTACACATTATTGTGACTTGCTAGGGGGAGGAAGATGATTTCATGTTTTTCTTGTTCTTAAGATGTAACGCCCCGTGCATTTTTTGTGTACTTAAATTTCATATGTCTGGTCTGTTGGGTTTTATACCCTAAAACTCGTAGATAGTGAATGTAACCGTTGACCGAATATTAATGAAATAATATTGATGTATTTTTCCATTAAGTGTTATTAGTTATTTTATGTTTGTCTTTGTCTAAAATAACTCTAATCCAATAAACTAGACATCCAAGGCTGTAATATGAGTCTTGAACTATATGTAGCGACATATGGGGATCAATGTTCAAGAAACAGCCTAAAAGGGTCTATAGTATAGGGATAAGACTGGGTGCCTTATCCTGGTGACACTATGGATATGACCCACTTTGTATTTTATACAAACGCTATGATCCAACGCGTTCGTGTAGGAGACATGTGTGTGAGGGTATCCTATGCAATGAGTTTGCATAAGAACGGACCGCGAAATAGTAACCACTAGTTATAACACCGTTAACTGGTTAGGTTTCTATTTCACTAGGATGACCTAGACAACTTAGTCTTAATCCTGAGTTGATTATGGACTCCTGCTCATGGGGGATTATCCTTTGATTTGTATGGGTGAGAGTGGCCAATATGCCGACTCAATAAGCCTACCATTTTGGGGACAAGACCGAGTGGGGAGCTGGGAACATAATCATACAAGATGGATTTCACTCCTTCCCGACTTTAGGGAAGCAGATGAGTGTTCCCTTAGGTGGTGACTCCAAGTCTTGAACAAAGGGCCCTACCTTCTCAATGGCACGAGAGGGTTTTCTGTTTGATGGTAGGACCACAAAAGGTTGTTTATTAGAGGAGAACTGGTACTTAAGGAAATAGAAGTAACCCAGGGGTAAAATGATAATTTGACCCAGCTGGTATTACGGACACTCGTGAAGGACTAACAAGTCGTTATTGGTCTATATCCGTGGACACAGAAAATATGTCTCCTGTGAGAAGAGTGCAACTGTGAGTCTATAGTGGAATGTACACACAGTTAACGAATATTGATTAGTTTGGTTAATGAGTTTGACCAATTAATCTCACATCGTTGGAGCTTCTGATCTGCAGGTCCATTAGGTCCCACTGGTAGCTCATAAAGTAATTTGAGGCAACTAAGTAATAAATGTAAATTGAAAGTGTCCAATTTACTAAGGGAAACAATATAATATATATTGATATATTATTATGAGAGAAATAACTATTTGAAGAAATTCAAATATTAATATGAGTTTGATTCATATTAAATTTATAGGAATTTGAAAGAGTTCAAATATGAATTAATTAATTTAAGACCTAAAATTAATTTGGGCAATTAATTAATTCAAGGCTTTAATTGGTGATTAATTAATTAACGAGTTAATTAATTTAAAATTAATCAATTATGGAAATAATTAATCACTTATGGAAGTGATTAATCATTTATGGAAATGATCTAATCACTTATGGAAGTAATTAGTCATTTGTGGAAAAGATTAATCAATTATGGAATTGATTGTTCATGGATTGATTAAATATGGAATAGATTAAATCATTTATGGAAATAATTGATTTAATGTGAATATTTTATTCATGATCTTTCTCCTATAAATAGAACACTAGACCTAATGGTTTAGTAGCCCTCTTGCTCTTAGACTCACAAGACAAGACCCTAGAATTCTCTCTAGCCTCCCTCTTAGAGAAAGACTCCCACAAGTCTATTGCCTCCTAGACTTAGGACATACTGGTGTGACCTCTGTGGTTATTGTGTCTTTGAAGAAGAAAAAATCCAGCGAAGGATTTCCAAGAGGTTGCTGCGTTTTCAACCGTTAGGAGCATTGTTGGCGAAAATCGGTCAAGTCTACAACAAAGGTTTGTAATGGTTCTTTCTATTTCTTTAAGAAAGCATGAAAATAAATTTAGATTTATTTTTCAGCATGTTTATATCAATTTTCAGCAACTTTATAGCATGATTAAAGTTGGTTTTTGCCTTTTCGTATCGGTATTTTAATGTTTATTAATATACGGCGCAAGGTCCTATCATGCGCTTCCGCTGCGCCGAGGCTTTCATCCCCTTCATGGTCTAATGAAAATGTAAATCTTATTTGGGCTTGTAATATGGAATTATTATTTTTATACCATAATGTAAGGTAATTATTCTTGGAGTTAAGCGTTATATTAATTTAAATCTCTCCTTAAAGTTTGATTAAATGGGTTAGCGTCGGTTGCAAGGTCTGTTTAAGCGTTGAAATATTCACGCTAAACAGTGGGGAAGTTCTATTCTTGGAAATTCTATTTTTGGGTTTTTGGTTATTAAGGTGAAGGATTGGAATTCCCTAATTCCGTTAAGCGGAAGCGAATTGAGACCGATTTGTAGTTAATTTTGTTTAATCTTAAAATACCAATACATTGGCAATAAACTTAGAACTATTCTAGATTTATATTTATTAAGGCTAAGCATACAACCTTAGATCTAATCTAAGGGGGATAAGCATACATACCGTCGTCTGACGACTCTGATGGATCAAGAACACCTTTCTTGATTTCTTAGGGACCAAGCATCAACAATTCTTGGGACACCACCACTATGGCTACACCGGTATGACTCTGAGACTTCTAGAGGCAAGAGACTGGTGGAAGTCTAGGAAGCCTTCAGGGAAATTCTCTGAGAGCATGAGAATGAATGTGATGCCTTTCACCTCACTCCAAGGGTCCTATTTATAGGAAAAGGCCATAAGATCTAATCCTTATAGGACAATGACATGAATAAGATCTAATCAAATCTATTATCTTATTCATATCTAATTTTAATAAATAATTAATTAATTCCATAATTAATTAATTACCCAATTAAATATCATATATTTAATTTTATGAATTTTATTAAATTATTAATATGAATCAAATTCATATTATTTATTTGAACTCTTTCAAATATTTTCTCTCAAAATTAGTTTTGAAATTAATTCAAAATTATATTATAAAGTTTCCTAAACTTTATATTATAATGTATCAATATACATTATATGATTCCCCTAATTAAATTGAACACTTTCAATTTACAATTAATACTTAATTGCCTCAAGTCTCTTTACGAGCTACTAGTGGGACTTAATGGACCTGCAGATCAGAAGCTCCAACGATATGAGAT
Source organism: Luffa aegyptiaca (assembly GCA_017139565.1). Lineage (NCBI taxonomy): Eukaryota > Viridiplantae > Streptophyta > Magnoliopsida > Cucurbitales > Cucurbitaceae > Luffa > Luffa aegyptiaca. Next base: position 40,773,110 of record CM029402.1, on the reverse strand, counting down.
TAATTGGCTAAACTCATTAACCAATTAATCAATTTTCGTTAATTGTGGGTTCACTCCACTAAAGACCCACAATTGCACTCTTCTCACTGCAGACAAAATTTTGTGTCCACGGATATAGACCAGTAACAACAAGTTAGTCCTTCACGAGTGTTCGTAACTCCAACTGGGTCAAATTATCGTTTTACCCCTTAGTTACCTCTACCTCCTTAAGTACCAGTGCCCCTCTAATGAACAACCTGTTTGTGGTCCAACCATCAAACAGAAAACCCCTCTCGGACCAGTGAGAGGGTAGGGCCCTTTGTTCAAGACCTGGAGACACCACTTAAGGGAACACTCATCTACTTCCTCAAAAGTCGGGAAGGAGTGAATTCCATCTTGTGTGATTATGTTCCCAGCTCCCCGCTTGGCCTTGTCCCCAAAATGGTAGGCTTATTGAGTCGGCATACTGGCCACTCTCACCCATACAAATCAAAGGACAATCCCTCATGAACATGAGTTCATAATCCACTCAGGATTCAGACTAAGTTGCCTAGGTCATCCTAGTGAAATAGAAACCTAACTAGTTAACGGTGTTATAGCTAGCAGTTACTATTTTGCGGTTCGATCTTATGCAAACCCATTGCATAGGATACCCCCACTCGCATGTCCCCTACACGAACGCGTTGGATTGTTGCGTTTGTATCAAATACAAAGTGGGTCGTATCCATAGTGTCACCAGGATAAGGTACTCAACCTTATCCCTATACTATAGACCTTTTAGGTTGTTACTTGAACAGTGATCCCCGTATGTCCCCACAACCTTGGATCTTCTAAGACAAGCAGAGGTAAAAAGGGAGTTGACAGGTTTGAGTATTAATAAGCATTGTCCTTCTCTAACTCATTTATTTTATGTCGATGATAGTCTTTTGTTTTTTAAAGCTTCTAACAGAGATTGCAGGACCATAAAGTGAATCTTAGATACGTACGAAAAGACTTCTGGCCAGATGATAAATTTTGAGAAATCAAATTTTATGGTCAGCCCAAATACAGGAAACAATGTTATTGGAGAGATTGAGAATTTTTTACAGGTTCAACATACAAAGGGCTTAGGTCAATACCTGGGGCTCCCCTCCCAAAATGCTAGAAGCAAGAAGGAGATCCTGAATCACATCAAGGAGCGGGTCTGGAAGGCTTTACAGGGATGGAAAGGAAGGTTTTTCTCGGCAGCTGGGAGGGAAGTGCTAATCAAATCTGTAGCTCAAGCTATTCCAAATTATGCTATGTGTTGTTTTAAATTTCCTATGTTTTTTTGTAATGAACTTAATGCTTTGTATGCTAGATTTTGGTGGGGCTCGACAGAGGAAGGAAGGAAAATCCATTGGAGAAGTTGGAAGAGATTGTGTCATAATAAATCTCATGGTGGAATGGGATTTTGGGACCTGACAGTGTTTAATCAAGCTTCACTTGCTAAGAAAAGTTGGAGAATGATTCGATACCCCGATAGTTTGCTTGTGCGAGTCCTTCGAGGCAAATATTTCAAGACTAGGCATTTTCTGAATGCTGGTATGGGACACAATCCATCCTATGTTTGGCGTAGCATTTTATGGGGTCGTGAGCTCTTTTCTAAAGGATATCGATAGCGAATTGGGAATGGAACAAACGTTGAGGCGGCTAGGGATCCATGGATTCCTAAAGACGGCTCATGCAAACCAATTTATTCTCATCCCAATATTAGACACTTCACTGTGGCTCAACTAATTCAGCCATCAAGAGATTGAAATGTTCAATTAATGAAAGATTCTTTTCTTGAGCATGATGCAACTAGTATTCTAAATATCCCTCTAACTCCATCGAGTAGCTCGGATGAGGTTATTTGGCATTTGGACTCAAAAAGGATTTTCTCGGTAAAGAGCACCTACAGACTAGGGATTCAACTTCTTGATGCTACGAAGCCTCGATCTCTAACTTACAGCAAAGAGAAGGCCTTTGGAAGAATTTTTGGAAGGCCTTTGCAGGAAGGCACCAGAATCGGCCACTCATCTTTTTTGGGAATGCAGGTGCACTAGAAAGGTTTGGCAAGTCTTTTTTAGTCACTCTAATGCTGATTTTTTGGATGACAGGAGGGGATGGACTACCTCGAATTTTTGTGAACTCATCTGGGGAAAAACGCATGAAGGAGGCTGGGAGATACGAGACATCTCGCGGAGTCTAATCATCATTTGGCAAATTTGGAATCATAGGAATTCAGTTCTTCACTCAAATCAGCAGCCAAATATCAACCTTTTACAACAGTTAATTGAAAAGTCTATGGAAGATCTACTTAAAGAAGACTGTAGAATTTTAAGTGAACTTATAATGCCCAATCAGAACGCAAATTTCCAGCAGAGAAATAAACAAGCAGAAAATAAAGAACGAACACAGATATATAGTGGTTCAACCTTTCGGTCTACATCCACTTTGAGAACCAGCTTACGAGAGTTTTATTAAGAGCAATATTCAACAATACAGAGTACAATATTCGCACAAATCACACAATGGTGAAATACCTCAAACCTTCTATCGATTTGAGCTCCAAGCAGATATCCACTTCACGTTTAAGCCTCCAATACCGAGACCCACTGCTGAACAAGGCCGCCTCTAATCTGAGACCCCAAAAACAGTGTCAAAACGCACCTCACACGATGCTGAATGAATACCCACAACCCGGCGACTTAACAACAACCACGCCGGCAAGAGGAACGTCCCTGAAACCGAGACCCACTCGATAAACAGACCCACGCTGTTTACTCCGGCGAGAAACCGATCAGAAACCGAGACCCAAGGCGTTTACCCAAAACCCACGGCGTTTTGACGCCTCAAACAGAGCCGCACGACCGTCGACTGCACCGAGACCCACGGCAGCTTGATACCGTGACCCAACTCGACCAGAAACCGAGACTCTACGACACTGAACGAAGACTACGTGAACGGCGGCGCGAGCTCACTTTCTCCCTCTGTTTTTCTGCAGCTGATTTTTCCCTCTCTCTCTTGTGTTTTGAAATCGTGAATTAGCCCTAAAGTGAGAAGATGATGGTAAGATTACCATTCTGCCCCTCTGTATTCAAACATTTACAAAATTGCCCTTTTTAACCTTTTAACCTTAAGATAACTTGTCAATTTTTACAAATCTCCCTCATGACAAGAATATCTTAAGCATAAGCTGGTTCTCTAATTTCCCTATCACCCTGGCTTTACATTCAGCTCATTTAACAGGTATTTAAACCTATGAGCTGTGAGAACCTTCGTAAGCATATCCGACAAATTCTAATCTATATGAACTTTCACTAGTTTGACTTCATTCTGAGAAACCATATCCCTTATAAAGTGAAACTTAACATCAATATGCTTAGACCGTTCATGGTGAGATGGATTCTTCGCAAGATGAATAGCACTCTGGCTATCACAACGGATGACAGGAATAAACTCTTGCGTCAGCAACTCACCAACAATTCTTTTCAACCACACTGCTTCCTTAACTGCTTCACCAATTGAAATATACTCTGATTCGGTAGTTGACAAAGCAACTACTGGCTGTAGAGAAACCTTCCAACTGACCACATTACCATACAAGCGAAAAATGTGACCTGATAAAGACCTTCTTTTGTCAAGGTCTGCAGCATAATCTGCATCTGTGAAGCCTTCCAGCAATGCTGATTGATCACAACCATTCCCAAAACACAGTGAAACACCTGACGTACCTTTCAAATACCGAAGCACCCATTTAACTGCATTCCAATGCTCCTTTCCAGGATTTGACATAAACCTACTTATCATGCTCATTGAATATCCCAAGTCAGGCCTAGTACAAATCATGAGATACATAATGCTCCCTACGACATTACAATATGGAATTTTTGACATCTCTAACCTTTCCTGATCAGTTTTAGGTGACTGAGACGAAGAAAGCCTAAAATGAGATGCTAAGGGTGTCGAAACTGACTTACAATCAGACATGTTATACTTCTCAAGCAGTTTATGCACATAGCTCTCCTGCGAAATGGTTAACAAACCTTTCTCCCTATCTCTCTTAACATCCATGCCTAAGATTCTTTTCAATGCACCTAAATCTTTCATTTCAAACTCACTACTCAACTGTTTCTTGAGTTCACAGATTTCAGCATAATCCTTAGACACAAGTATCATATCATCTACATAAAGCAGTAGATAAATATATGTACCTTTCAGAGATAGCTTCTAATAAACGCATGCATCATATGAGCTCCTGCGAAACCCCTGCTTCAAGATAAAGGTATCAAAGCGAATATACCATTGTCTTGGCGATTGCTTCAGTCCATAAATGGACTTGTGAAGGAGACAAACCATATCTTCCTTTCCCTTCACCTCATAGCCCTTTGGCTGAGCCATGTAAATCACCTCCTCCAATTCTCCATGAAGGAATGCTGTAGTGACATCCATCTGTTCAAGAAACATATCAAAGTGAACAGCAATAGACAAAACTAAACGAATAGACGAATGTCTTACCACCGGAGAGAAAATCTCATTATAATCAACTCCCTCCTTTTGAGTGTAGCCCTTGGCTACTAGCCTAGCTTTATACCTAGGCTTGCTGTTACCTCTACCTGGCTTGATTTTATAAATCCACTTTGATTGAATGAGTTTCTGTTTAGGAGGCTTTGGAACCAATGACCACGTCTGATTCTTATGCAAAGAGGACAACTCTTCTTCCATTGCAGCTTTCCACTGTTCCTTTAACCCAGACTCAATAGCCTCTTCGAATGTAATAGGCTCTACCTCAATATTATCAGAAGCACAATTCAGAGCAAATGCAACTAAGTCAGCAAAACCATACCTCGTAGGTGCCTGTCTAACTCTCTGAGATCTATCACGTGCAAGCTGATAATTCTGCAAGTCATTGTTATCTGAACTTTCCTCAGTGGAAGCTCCCTCATCAATCAAAGTTCTCTCCCGTTGAAACTGTATACCATCAGATTCAGACCGCTGCGAAGACTCTGCTTGTGAACCCAACTGTGACCCATCACTCGATTCACCCCTGGCAGCTGATGGTTGTTTTTCAGACTCAATTCTGACTTCTGTTTCAACATTCTCAACTGATCGCTGTTCTGGCTGGCTCTTAATACAAAACGGCATCTCATCTTCATTGAAAGTGACATATCTGCTGATTATACATTTATTTCTACCTTCTTCCAAGCACCAAAGCATATATCCTTTGGCACCTTGAGGGTAGCCAATAAACATACATTTCAATGCTCTCTTGTTTAGCTTTCCTTCCTTAACATGAGCATAAGCTAAACAACCAAATACCCTGAGATGTTCAAGACTTGGAGCTTCACCTTTCCATATCTCTTGAGGAGTCTTGAAATCTATAGCAGAAGACGGACTCCTGTTAATGAGATAACAGGCGGTTTGGGCAGCTTCGCCCCAAAACTTCTGAGGCAGTGAAGCACTTGACAGAAGACACCTAGTACGCTCCATTATCGTTCTATTGAACCTCTCAGCTAAACCATTCTGCTGAGGAGTGTATGTAACAGTAAGGTGCCTCGTGATTCCTTCAGACTTGCAAAGTTTGTTGAATTTGTGATTTACAAATTCTAAACCATTATCTGTCCTCAAGTACTTTACCTTTCTCCCTATTTGGTTCTCAGTCTGCTTCTTCCATTCAAGGAATTTCCCAAAAGCTTCATCCTTTTGTTTAAGTAGATAAATCCACACTTTCCTCGAAAAATCATCAATTATTGACATGAAGTACCTCGAACCTCCCATAGTAGGTACCTTCGCTGGACCCCACAAATCTGAGTGCACATAATCTAATATGCCTTTCGTTGAATGCTTCCCTTTTCCGAATTTTACTCGAGTAGACTTTCCCATTATGCAATGGTCACAAAATGGGAGTTCAATCTCTTTAATACCTCCAAGTAAACCTTGTTTAGAAAGAGCTTGTAGACCTCTTTCACTCACATGTGCCAACCTTCTATGCCATAGCATAGACATATCAGTTCCTTTACCAGATGCAACATCCACGCTTCCTGCAGTAGCAGTCCCTTCCAACACATAAAGACCATTCTTCAAGGATCCCTTTAACTTCACCAAAGAACCCTTAGAAACTTTCAGAACTCCATTTTCAGATTTATAGCAATAACCTGATCTATCTAATTCACCTAGAGAAATTAGATTACGTTTAAGTTCTGGAACATACCTTACATTTGTAAGCATTCTGATCATCCCATCATGTGTTGAAAGCCGAACTGACCCAGTTCCTTTCACATTGCAGACACCATTATCTCCGAGCAAGACTTTTCCACCACTTGCTTCCTGAAAGTCAATCAAATATTCTCGATTGGGAGTCATGTGGAATGTGCAACCTGAATCCATGATCCACTCATCTTGAAAATCTCTACTGGATACCATCAAGACCTCTGCTGAATCATACCCATCAGTCACATTGGCTGAACTCGATTCACCTCTCTTACCATCAGAGACTTCCTTGTTCTTGTTCAATGGACAATTTTTCTTAAAATGCCCATCCTTATGACACAAGTAACACTTTTTCCCTTTTCCTCTAGACTTGGACCTGGTTCTCGAATCCTTTCCTTTCCAGTTCTTTTTCTCAGCTCTCCCTCTGGCTATAAGTAACTCACCTTCCCTGCGTTCCTTTTTAATTTCGAGATTTCTAGTCTTCAAGGCATCCAACACAATATCCATGGTTAGCGAATCCCTACCATATTTAATTGCAGCCTTTACCTCTCGAAACGAATTCGGCAAAGAATTCAAAAGTATCACTGCTTGATTCTCATCCGACATCTTCTCACCGATGTTATTGAGATCAACTACAATCTTTTGAAATTCATCCAAGTTCTCTTCCAAGCCTTTACTTTGATCCATCTTATATCCAAAGAATTTTTCCTTTAGATATAACTTATTTGGCAGAGACTTTGTCAAATAAAGGCTCTCTAGCTTCTTCCATAACTCAACTGTGGTAGTAACCTCATTCACTTGCCTAAGCACTCCATCTGAGAGATAGAGTATAGTCGTCGAATAGGCAATCTCATCCATTTCCTTCTTATCATCTTCTGTGAGTGTCGCCGGAAGGTCCTTTTCGTCACACAAGATTTTAGCTACTTTTTGTTGCACCAAAAGAGCTTTAATCTTCTTTCTCCATAGACCGAAATCACCTTTCCCATCAAATCGAGCAACCTCGAAACGAGTCGACATTGAAGACATTAATCAATATATAACTCACAGAATAACCTGATAAAAGAATAGAAAAACCAAAAGACACTAAACCACGAACCTCTAAACTTTGGATCGAACGGAGCTCTGATACCACTTGTAGAATTTTAAGCGAACTTATAATGCCCAATCAGAACGCAAATTTCCAGCCGAGAAATAAACAAGCAGAAAATAAAGAACGAACACAAGGATATATAGTGGTTCAACCTTTCGGTCTACATCCACTTTGAGAACCAGCTTACGAGAGTTTTATTAAGAGCAATATTCAACAATACAGAATACAATATTCGCACAAATCACACAATAGTGAAATACCTCAAAACTTCTATCGATTTGAGCTCCAAGCAAATATCCACTTCATGTTTAAGCCTCCAATACCGAGACCCACTGCTGAACAAGGCCGCCTCTAATCTGAGACCCCAAAAACAGTGTCAAAACGCGCCTCACACGATGCTGAATGAATACCCACAACCCGGCGACTTAACAACAACCACGCCGGCAAGAGGAACGTCCCTGAAACCGAGACCCACTCGATAAACAGACCCACGCTGTTTACTCCAGTGAGAAACCAATCAGAAACCGAGACCCAAGGCGTTTACCCAAAACCCACGGCGTTTTGACGCCTCAAACAGAGCCGCACGACCGTCGACTGCACCGAGACCCACGGCAGCTTGATACCGTGACCCAGCTCGACCAGAAACCGAGACTCGACGACGCTGAACGAACACTACGTGAACGGCGGCGCGAGCTCACTTTCTCCCTCTGTTTTTCTGCAGCTGATTTTTCCCTCTCTCTCTTGTGTTTTGAAATCGTGAATTAGCCCTAAAGTGAGAAGATGATGGTAAGATTACCATTCTGCCCCTCTGTATTCAAACATTTACAAAATTGCCCTTTTTAACCTTTTAACCTTAAGATAACTTGTCAATTTTTACAAAGACGAACCTGATCGGTGTGTGACGCGAAGGGTGCGATCCGAGGCTATGGAAGATGACGATCCAAGAACCGGGTGGCTGCCAATCCAGAGGGGAAGCTGGAAACTAAACTGTGACGCATCGTGGAGTAAGCGGCTGAATAGAGGCGGCATCGGGTGGATCCTTCAAAGGTGGGACGGCTCTCCATTGACGGCTGGCTACAAATCAATCAATCGTCAGTGGAAGGTCCGCTGGCTGGAAGCGACAGCTTTGATTGAAGGGCTGAAGACGATTCCGGCGACTTCTCCAACGGCCCGTGTAGAGTTGGATTCCCTTCAGATCGCTCGTCTTCTTTAGGGGCGGGAGGATGACTTTACGGAAACATCACTTTTCTTAAATGAAGCTAAAAGTCTGTTGCATACTCTAAATGTGGAATCCATTCTTCACGTTCCCAGAGGCCACAATAAGATGGCCCATAAGGCCTGTGAATCAAACTCCTCTAAGTGCTGATCCAATTATTTTCCTGTTGGTTGATGTCCTTAAATAGGAAGGATATTGGTAATATTGTTCATCATAGTGGGGGGTTCCTGTCCCACAACGGATTGTTTTATTTAGTTTTAGTGAAGTGTTCATTTCCTATTGAAAAAAAAAAAAAAACATTAAAGTTCAAAAAAATAAAGTATACTAATTTTGTAACCTAACCATTTGTAATTCATATTAGCTTGGACTATTAGTTTGAGAATAGAAGTGCTACCAAAATCACCAAACCAAATCAAATCAAATGGGTTCAATTGGTTTGAGCAGTCAGTGAGCTAGATTTTCTAAAACAAAGTAGAAAAAGAATCCATCGATTCATTTCGAATTAATTCTGTAAATTTTGGTAAGATCAGTCAATTTTATCATGCATTTTCCCAACTTTCAGAATGGTTTCATCATCAATCTTTGTTTTTCCCAACTGATACATTAGTCCAATGTCAATTTTTAACAAAAAAAAAAAAAAAATGATAGTTGTTGTGACGCACAAGGACACAAATTTAATAGGTAGGCATAACATAATCCTATCTAAAGAACAGAGACATGGAATGAAAACAGGAAATATTGGAGGCCAAAACAAGCTTCATTCCTAAAGAATTGAAACAACCTCGAAGAAAAGAGGTGCGGCTTGGCCCTCTTCTAAGGCAAATGTATCAAATCCTAGTCAAAGAACACAGAATAAGAGGAGAAAACCATTTAAAACTACCCTCGAACTGAAGGCCAAACCATAACTGAACCAAACCAGTTAAGTTGAGCCCAATTCTCCCTCTGTTTGACGATTTGGTTCAGTCAAACCAATCCCGTTCGGCTGATTCGTCTAAGAACTGAACTGAATCAAACCAATTCACACCCCTAATATACTGCAATAAACAATGCTCCCATTGCACAGATCATGATACTGTTTATTCTGTACAGTATGAAGATAAAACCAAGAGCGCACACACAAGCAAATGAGAAAATGCAGATGCAATAACCAATCTTCTAACACTATAGGCATTTCCAGTCATTCGTCCAGATGAATACTACTTTAACAGAAAAACAGAAATGCGTTCACCTAAAAATCATCTCAATAGTTACTAGTTAGCTAGGACAAAATTTTATGGTATACTGCAAGGAGTAACTTGTGCCAAAGACAGCTAGGTATAATTAGAAACTGAGTATATCCATCGTTGTTTAGTCACTTCCAATCCTCCATCTCACATCTCAGAAGCCAACTTATTACCACTATTTGGCATTCATGCTGTGTGGACCATCTTTTACCAAAGACAGAACCTTGCATACTAAACCACAAAGTGCTTGATAAAAGGAAAAATAAAAAACAGCAACCGTTTACACTCTCTCCGTGCTGAAATTCTACCCTAGTTCTCACTCATTCCATGTGCAAAACTTTATAATGAAAAGGGAAAAGAAAAATTGATCATTTAAGCTAGAATTCAGTGGGGCATTACAATTTCAAGTTCTCAACTCAATGCATCAGAATCTTCATTCTTTTTCAATGGTTGAGTTCATGAAAGTTAATATGACAACAAAGCCCAAACAAAACGAAGTAATTAAGAAAATCATTAAATGATGAAAAAACTGTAAGATTTGGACCTCTGCAACTTCATACCCTATGACAAAAAGCTTCTAAGTACTCTTAGATTTTAATTTCTTCACACGTTTGACAGGCAAGCTTCTTACACCTTTCTTAGCCCTCATTGCGACAGCTCTCCTTTTTGTCCTTTTAGTTGTGGCAGGGAATTCCAAGATAGGACCTGGAGGTATCCCTTTCTTAAGTGCACTTCCTCTCGGAGTAACAGTGGGAGGCAGTCTCAAACTTTCAGGTGGTAAGGGATTATGGGGTTTCCATACCAAGTTATTTTTCATGGAAAACCTAACCTTCTTTACACTCTTCTCTCCACTTTTTTCAGCCATATTTCTTTCAGCGTCAACTTGGCTGGGAACTACTACATCATGTGTCTGCCGCCCATCAACATTCTTTGCTCTCTTTCTTTTCTTGACCGAGCCATTGGCTGATATTACAGGGCTCACAACATTGTCTTCACAATCAGCTTCAGCAGCAACCCTCTCAAATTGCATCTGAAGGTTCGATATCACAGATTCATCAAAGGTTATCATATTTTCATCACTTATCTGTTCATTATTAGAATTCTCACCGTTAGCAACAACTATATTCTCATTGTCCTTATTCATAGGAGTATTTTCACAAGCAAGATCAGAAGTACCGTTCATGGTCTTCTTCGCCTTCTTAGCCTTCTTAGTCTTCTTACCACTGCCATCAGTGGCCTTTTTATTCTTCTTTTGCTTTTTAAGTGCCTTATCAGTAGATTCATCAACATCAACCATGGAAATTTCTGAAGGAGCCTCTTCTTCACTGGAAACAGGAACCAAAGTAGGCACTTCATCCTCATCTTGCTCTTGAAGATCTGGGATCGAAATCTCAATCCCCGATGAGATAAAATCTTTCTCCAACTTCTGATACTCTTCGTGCATGGCAAACAGTACCTTTCTATTCCCTTGACAGCAATCAGGTGAAGAACCCAATTCATAAAATGTAGTTGAGAATAGATTTGTCAATGAAATTGCCCCATACACAACCATATCATCACCAGAATCCACATCCTCTCCACATTTTCGTCGCTCAAGTAATTGCTTCCCCATTTTAAGTAACACATCAAAAAGATTAGACTTAATCTTTCCCAACAACACTTTATCTGGCAGTTTGGCCATGGACAAAATGAATGGCTGGAACAGGATATCAATAACTTCCTTCGGAAGAGGAAGAAACGGCCTAAGTTCCTCAAGAAACACAGAAGCAATTTGATAATTAACACCATTCCCATGAAACTTATCCTCGGTGAAAAACACCCTTTCTTCCAAAACTTGAACCGAGCGACGACACAATTCCAAATCCCAAGAATGCTTCTTCAACAAAGCAAGAAACTGGTGCATAAATCTACGAATCAAAAGATAAAACTTATCTAACCTGAGAGCATCAATGCCGGCCCATTCACGACGCATGGTGAGGAGAAAAACAGAGAAGTATTGAACGGCTAGCGGCAGGTCGAGATGGAGGAGCAGAGAAGCGAGGCGATTAATAAGCTCGGACTGCACAGGAAGCTTATCGGCATGCCAAACACAGTAGAACAAACCCTTCCAGAGTTTCTTCATATCGCCATCGGAGAGGCTCGTTTGAGTTGGAAGCCATGTCTTGATGATTACACGGAGGGTTTTGTCTCGAGTCGCCTTGTTGGAGGACGCCAAAAGCTTGATCAGTGAAGTGAAACCTTGATCCCCTTCAACTACCTCCTCCATTTTTTACACCGAAAAAGCTCGCTCGTTCGCTTTCAGATTTAGAAACCAGGAAGAAAGCAGAAGAAAAACGCTGAATTAGATTGAAAGACGAGATGGGTGTGAGGAAAAAGGATTGAATTCGACGAAATTGGAATTTCCCAATTCCCAGAAGGCCGAACGGCGGCGGTTGCAGATTTTTGCTCTCCCCTGTATCGCGTTGAGAGAACCCTAGATGGTATTTGGAGGTTTTACTCAAAGTCGTTCGCATTCCCAGAAAACAAAAGAGAATAAAAGAAAATTAAGAAACAAAAATTTAAAAGGGTTACAAATTAAAAGGGCAAATTGCAAAAACCACCCTAAAGTATGGTGATGGTAACAATTACACTCTTAAACTTTCAAGTGTTAAAAATAAATCCTCAAATTTTCAAAAGTGTAAAAATTAGACCCTAAACTTTCAAGTGTAAAAAATAAAACCTTAAACTATCATAAATATAAAAATTAGAACCATTTTATTTTAAAAGAAAAAATAAACGATCTTAATCAATTTCTCTTTAATATATATTTTATCTTGTCTCTCTCTATTTTCTCTCTCTACTCAACTCTCCCTTCCATCACCCTTTTTCCTGTCGATTGTGAATAATATTCTCTCGTCACCATCGATTTGGGTCAATGTTATCGTCGATTTGGGTTTCTCAAGTTCCTGCTTTGATTTTGGTGTTAGTTTCTCTCGTTATCTTCAGGGAAATTTGTACGGATGACCCACTTTCGGGGACCGTAATGAAATTTGACCTACCTTTTCAGAATAATGGAGAATGCCCTTTTGTTGATGTCACCGCGCACATTTTATGACCTCGTTGCCCCTCCAGCCAGGCCGAATCGATTCCCGCTCCCGATACGCGGTCGCGCTTAGTGCTCTCGCTTCTCGAACACTTTCCTCATTTTTTAATCGCTTTTAATCCGTTCACAATTCTCGCTCTCGATACGCGCTCTTGTTCGCTCTCTCACTTCACGGACCTCCTCGGTAACATCAACGGCGCTAGCACTTGCGTCTCCTCACTTTAATTCGTCAGTTACTTGAACGATGCTATCACTCCTCTCTCTCCACCGTAAATCATCGATTACTTAAACGATTAAACCCTCTCACATATCTATCCTAACCGAAACTTCTGAGCTATGTCTCTCACTTCTCCTTCTACACCCAGGGGCAGATCCAAGAAGGGGCAAGGGGGGGCACGTGCCCCCCCTCAACTCAAAACAATATATTATATATATATAATTTGCCGGATCAAATTCAAAACTCACCTTTGGCTTAGTGGTTTCTCTACCTGTCTGCGTGAAGTTGTGCCCCATTTGACTAGTCTACGTTTTGAGTTCGAGACTCACTCACAACATATATGATACATTTCTCGTTTTTTTCGTTTTTAATGTTCTTTTCCATCCCTCTACCCGTTCCTGATTTATTTTTTCCGTTTTAATTTTTTTCCTTTTTTTTATTTGAATTTGAATAGTCCAATTTCTTTCTTTCTTCTTTTTTTTTTTCAAGTCAACCGTGATTTTGAGTTTTAATTTTCATTAATAACATATATTGAACTTTTTAAAAATATATTTTTATGTTTTTGTTTAAGATTTTTATTATTTGATCTTTGTGCGGTGTGATTCATCCTATTTTAGTTTATATATTTTCATATATTCAAATTTAACCTATGTAATTTCAATAAAGCTTTAGATTAGTCATTATTAATTTGAAGTTACTTTTTATAGAACTTGGTAAGCTAATAATCATAATTTTCAGTTAAGAAAAGACACCATTGTTAATGTGTTTTCAAAATTTATAAAATAAAAACTAATAGAAACTAAATTTGTTTTGAAAAAGTTAACCATTGACTAATGTTAGGATTATTAAAAGTACAAGGATTATATTTGGAAATTTGGAATTATTGAGTATAAAATAGAAATAGTTCCAAAGTGCAATGACCAAAATAGTATTTTAACCTAAAAAGAATATGAAATGAGTTTATAAATTTCTTTTAAAAAAAATTCAATTCTACCCCTAAACTTTAGGGTCAATTAAAACTTCAAACTAATAATTGTATCAATTTAAATCCTAAACATTCATAATCGTATTTTATGTCTAATGAAACTATAAACTTTCAATTTTGTATTTAGTAAATCTGTGAATTTTGAAAAATGTAAGATAAGCCCCACCTATCAAACACAAAATTGAAAGTTTAAGATTCTATTAGACACGTTTCTAAATTTAGGGACCATAGACACAAACCCGAAATTTCAAGGACTAAACATGTAATTTAACCTAATCGATATTATATAATTTAAATATTGTATCAATGCTTCTAAGCTAAATTTATATTAACTTGTGCCCCCTCTGACACAAAATCCTGGATTCGCCACTGTCTACACCGGCTATTCTCTCTCTCCATCTCCGACCATTGATGTTTTGAACGCTTCTATGCCACCTTCGATTGTTTGTTGAGAGCGCGAGCAAGAAGAACCTCAAAGAAATGTCGTACGAATGCGATATGGGAACGATGGACAGGACAACGTTGATAGAAACTTCTCATATTCTCTGATGAAACTCTCTGGTCAGAAACGATCACGTATCTGAAGGCTAAACTCCAAGCAAAGGAAGGATATGTTTCATCCAATATTCGACTGATTTTTGCTGGAAGGCGGCTCGAAGATAGCAAAACTCTAGCAGACTATTGCATCTCACTCTGGTTGGGGATGATGTTCAGTTAATATATCAATAGGTTATTGTAATCTGATTAGTTCTTCCTCTTGATGTTGTTTTGAGAAGAAATAGTTAATATATAAATAGATTATTGTAATCTGGTTTGTTTGTGAGCAATGTTGTTTTGAGAACTAATAATATTGTAATCTGGTTTATTCGTTTTGTCATCATCATGTATACTACTCGAGCAATGTATGTAAACATGTCATTTTATGTATATTACGATTCAAGAATCGAGATTAAATATTTTTATTAAAAATAATTTTTAAAAAATAAAAAAAAATCAAGATTCCATGACAATGCAACACAAAAATGATTTGAAATTCAGTTACACTATGTTGGAATCTCGGTCTCGCTCTCGCTTAACAATTTAAAATGGTCGAGAAGCGAGAACGTTAAGAGATATAGCGAGATTAGAGAGAGAAGAGAGCGCAAAACGAGAATCCAACAAAATGCGTGAGCTCAAATGACGGAACGCTAGCTTGGCTTGCTTATCAGCAGCCCGGATCAAAGTGAATTTACATTCACAGACTCAGGCGCGTCGGTGTCGCGAAGCTCGCGTCAAAACAAATTTATAGTCCACGGACACCAAGCTACCTTGCAGTAGTAGTGGTCGAGGTCGATCATAGGGAACAGCTGGTTCACTCCTAATCTCTTATGTGTAGTGGGGTGGCAAAGAAAACGGGGTTTGAGACAGATGGTGAAAATTATGGGCGAAGGATAGACATAAGAAAGTAAACTGACAGAAAGTCAGTGGATAAGAAGATAAACTGACAGAAAATTAAACAACAGGAAAAATAAATAACGAAAAAGTAAATGGGGAGGTTGGTCAATCTCACCTTGCCGCTCGTTGAAGCTGAAGACACTCGGGATTAGTACATTTACTTTTTACTCATTGATTAGTAGATAATGATTTATATGCATGCTGTCTATAGGTACTCTAAATCAATTGACTCGATCCCAACGTCCACCGATTCAATTACTAGCTATTAATCAACTAACCTAACGAACCCGTCAAGTTAATTAATTAAGCAAATGCATTAAGAACTAGATACCCCTAGAGCGCTAACCCATCGGACTCGCTGAGCTAACATGCAATTAATCAATAAACTAACTTGGCCACAGTCAATAAATCAATCAATCGTTGCTCTAGACTAGAACACTCGCAATCAACTATAGACAATCTAATTAATCACAAGTATCGATTTAGACTCCTAGATCTATCGTGTCAGCAACAAAGTCAGATTCTGCTCTTGGGACCCGTGCTCACGAATCAATCTAACGCTAACTATTGAATTAACTATCCATTAGCTAAGTGAAAATCAATTCTTTAGCGAATTATTAACATACGAGCTGCGAGTTAGGGCGTCAATCTAACCTATTGTGCATGCTAATTATAAAAGCGGGAATCTAAAATCACAAACAACCAATAAATCATGCATAAAGTTCAAGAATCTTAAGATAACAATGAATCAGTTCAGATTGCTCATGAATCTCATAAAAATACAAATGTACTTACAATCCCGAGGTCCCAACTACAACAAACGGTGCTTAGACGACCATAGACAAGCCTAATCTAAGCCCAAGGCTCGAGAAACCAACCTAATCTACTTAGAAAATGTAAGATACAAGAGAAAAGTGGAGAGATTTGACCCTAAACCGAGAGAGAACGGCTGCTAAACACTTCAATCGACGTTTTCCTCCTCTCCAAGCTACTGCCCTAAAACAGCAGCAGTTGTTTAAATAAACGCACCGGCGTCGAGACGCCGACGCGGATTCTTCCGCGCTTCTGCATCCAAGGCGTCTCAACGCCATCTCTCAAGTCCTTAAGAATTGGCTGCTTCAAAACTTGATCCATTTGGTGCTGATTCCGAGTCCCGAGCACTCCACTAAGGTCTTTTCACCGCCTCGGCATCACATGGACTTCAAGATGGATCAAAACCGCGCAAAAATCCTCGAATTAACACCAAAATTGAATATGGGCTCTGTTGAAGCACTTGATACTCAATTCCTACAAAACATAACTGATGACATGCAAAAATGTCATCATTTTCCTATTAATTTTAGCTAGTTTTATGCATGAATTGTGTGCTTTAATGCCATTTTCTGTTTAAATTTCAGAAAACCGAGTCAAAGAAGAAAAATCAGAATTTTGAGAGATTTTAGATGATTTTGGAGGCTTTTGGAGCAATTTAAAGAATTACATTGAAGACCCAAATCCAAAAAGCCAAGAAGAATGAGTTAGAAGCCCAAATTCTTGAATTCCAAGCCTTAAATTATCAAGTTGGGTCAAGAAAAGAAGCCAAGACCCATTACATGAAGCATTTGGGCCAAAGAAAATGAAGGAGGCCCAAAAATTGAGTCAAAATCGGGCAATTCATTGAAGATCAAGGCCTAGCGTCGAGACGCTAAGCCTTGAGCGTCCCGACGCTAGGCAACTATGCGGAAAAATCCAGAAAATGGGGTAGCGTCGCGACGCTGTCCATGTAGCGTCTCGACGCTGCGACGTCTTGGAGCCCAAGAAAAGATGACGTCAGAGCGTCGCGACGCTGTGACGTAGCGTCTCGACGCTACGCCTGCTGGGAGCCTATAAAAGGGGCCATTTGCATCCATGTTTTGTGTGCCAATTTGTGGGTTTTCACCCCATTCTAGAATCCACACTAAAATTGGGGATTTTTGGGAGAGTTTTGGAGTTTTGTTGAAGATCTTTGGAGCTCGGGATCGATGGAGGTCGGCGCGGGATCGAGGAGATCGACACTTTTATGAGCATTTCTCTTCCCTTTTCCTTTATGTTTTAGTTTCTAGAATTATTGTGATTAGGAATTATTGAATTTTAGTGATTATGAGTAGTAAATTCCTAAATTCTACGAGATTGATTTAGATGTTGAACCTTTGCTTGATTAATGAATTTATTTGGTTTAATTGTCATTATTGTTCATTTGTGCATTTTGTCCGTAATGCTTTTAATCAACTGATCACTGATTAAATGAATCGTTACTAAGTGGAGACTCGACGGAGAGAAGCTTAGACTAGAACTGAATGCATGACTAACGGTTATTTACCCGGGTGACACGGGATAGAATAAATAACATTAGAGGTTGTACTGAAGGGTCGTAATGCCATGCTAAGTAAATAAAGATGAGACTGAAAGGAGATTCTTTATTAAAAGGTATGAGATAGGAGGAGACCGACAGAAGAGTCCTTGTCACTAGGCTTCTAGACTTATGAATCAAATGATTAGTTAATCCATATTAGTTAATTGATTAAGCGATTAAAGGTCCAATTGATTAAATCAACCCCTCTAAGAATTATCGCACCAAATTGTGTCTCCATTTATCTTTTGCTTTTTAAATTAGCTTTATGTCTATTTTATCTTTTTGGCATTAGATTTTGTTCTCTAAATAAAGCTAAGCAAGATTATTCGCGGTAATTAATTGAATAAATTCAATCCCTGTGGAGACGATACTCTATACTCAAAATCACTATATTACTTGTGACGACCCGTACGCTTGCAGTTAGCAACAATAACTTTAAGCGAAATAATTATCGTAAAACTAACAAGATTAAGCACAAATAATCATGGGCAATTAGGTCCCATCAGCAAAACGAGAGCATACTTCATTCAAATTCCTTTTTTTTCTTTTTTTAAATAACCTTCATTCAAATTCAGATTTAGGGGAATCTGTACAATCAATTCTCGGTTCACGCTCCTGCTCATCTCGTTCTCGCTCTCGATTGGCCGCACACGTCTTCTCTTCTCGCTTTAAGTCCTCGGTTACTTAAACAGCGTTCTCAGACGTCTCTTCACTTTAATGCCTCGGTTACTTAAATGGCACTCTCAGATGTCTTTTCACTTTAATTCATCGGTTACTTAAACGACACTCACTTAGTTCTCTTCTTTAAATAAGCGATTACACTTAAACCACCATCTCACATATCTCTCTTCATGTTCGCTTCGACTCTTACTTCTTCCTCTTCACCGGCGATTATCATTCAAGTGCCATGTTCAGATGTTTTCTTTGTAGGAGCCGACGACGTTTGTTGAGAGCACGAGTAGAAACAACCTTGAAGAAATGGAGATTTGTGTAAGGATACTTTAGGAGCCGACGATGTCGTTTCTCCGGTGACTGGGAATTAAAGGGCAACCACTATTTTTGCACTTTGCTCCTGCTTAGTCTTCATTACCAGTTCTACTGTATGTTCTAATTCTGATTCTCTGTAGTGAAGCTTCTCAAGTGAAAATTCTCATACTCTTCCTTCATTTTCTTGATCACTTCTGTTGCACATCCTACTGTAGGGATAAAAAGCCCTAGCGCAGCGAAATTTATCAGAGGACCAAAACGATCTAAACGTTGATTGAAATACCAATACGACGGCAATATAAACGCAGCAGTAAAATCAAATTTAAACTACTGAATATAGGCTATAAAACATGCTTAAAATTTAATAAAAACACCTAGATCTAATCTAGATGTGATCCTAATGATCAAAGGTTAATGGGAACTTACTTTCGCTGAAGATCTCGACCGAAATACGCCTTTTCTTGTCTTTGATCTTGGAGTTACAGCAGCCCTTTAATCCTTGTTTGCTGGAATTTCACCACGAATACACCACCAGCAAGTAACACCAATATTCTCACAGGAAACTAGGTTAAGGTTGCTTGTGAGAGCAAGAGTTATCTAAGGGAATTGGAGTAGATTTTCTCTGTGACCTTGGAACGGCAAAGAATGAGAGAGAGAGAGAGATCAATC
This sequence comes from Luffa aegyptiaca, assembly GCA_017139565.1. Classification (NCBI taxonomy): domain Eukaryota; kingdom Viridiplantae; phylum Streptophyta; class Magnoliopsida; order Cucurbitales; family Cucurbitaceae; genus Luffa; species Luffa aegyptiaca. The sequence continues at coordinate 40,753,644 of CM029402.1, read as the reverse complement.
ACGTAGAGAAGAGAACTGAATCATACTAAAATCACGTAACTTCCTCCCCTAAAAGACCCCTTAATCGTGTAATTGATTAGGTTAGTGGGAAAATCACATCTGATAATAATATTAAATTAATAATTCAAGAATTAATAATTAATAAGCCAAATAATTAAATTAACCAATTAATTTAACATAAAACCATATAAATCACATTTATATAAATCTTCCCACATAACCTATAGTTTTAATGTAATTCAATTAAATAAAATTTAATTAAATTAAATTAAAACAGATGATTAATTAATTCAACAATTAATTAATACTATAATTAAATATCATATATTTAATTATATCTCTCTCAAATAATCTATAGTATTAATGTGCATCTAATGCGCATTAATTTTAACCTATAGTTTTAATATGAATCATATTCATATTTTAAGCTTAATATTCAAACACCTTTGAATATACAATTCTCCCTTAGAAATTTACCTCAACGCCCTAAGTGAGCTACTAGTGGGACCTAATGGACCTACAGATCAGAAGCTCCAACGATATGAGATTAATTGGCTAAACTCATTAACCAAGTTAATCAATATTCGTTAACTGTGGTTCACTCCACTAAACTCATTAACCAAGTTAATCAATATTCGTTAGGTCAAATTACCGTTTTACCCCTAGGTTACCTCTTTATCCTTAAGTCTCAGTGCTCCTCTAATGAACAACCTGTTTGAGGTCCAACCAACAAACAGAAGTCTCTCTCGTGCCATAGAGAGGGCAGGGCCCATTGTTCAAGACTCGGAGACACCACTTAAGGGAACACACCTCTACTTGCCCTAGAGTCGGGAAGGAGTGAATTCCATCTTGTGTGATTATGTTCCCAGCTCCCCACTCGGTCTTGTCCCCAAAATGGTAGGCTTATTGAGTCGGCGTGCAGGCCACTCTCGCCCTCGCTTCCAATCTCTCGCTCTCGCTCCCAATCTCACACTCTCGATTGTGAATCATATTACTAAGCAAAGTTTGGACAAATTATATTTTTGTCCTTCCGCTCGAGTGTCGTACACTCCTGCAATTTTATTTTAAAAAATAAAAAAACATTTTTTAATTAAAAAAAATAGTGTCATGCCAGATATCCGCCCATACTTAACGGAGGGACAAAAATGTAGTTTTCAAACTCATGGATCAAAATGAAACCTAACCCAAACCTCAGAAATCAAAAATGTATTTTTTCCTAATAAAAATAACTCCAACAGTAATAAACGACAACCACATGCGCAAATGGGGAGAAAGCTACATTCATTGCGAGAAAGGTGAGATTCATTAAGCATGTAAGATGCATATGCAAATCAAGAGGACCTAATTGAAATTTGCTAATCTCTTTTTTCTTTTTCTTTTTTAAATTTAAACCAACACCACCACATGCGCAAATAGGAAGAAAGCTACTATAAAATTTCTAGTACTAGAGTAGTATACATACTCCTTCCATTCAGTATTTGACATGTCATTTAATAGGTTCCACACCATTTTTAAATGTTTTTTTCATGGAAAACAATGTATGGAAATTTTTCCATACTACTATAGTACTAGAAATTTTTCTAAAAAACTACATAACAGCGAGAAAGGAAATACGTTAAGCGTGTATGCAAATCAGGAGGACTCAATTGAAATTTGTTAATTTATTTTTCTTTCTTTTTAATTTAAACCAATGTCACAATTTCATTTTTAGTAATTCAATAGCAGCGACAGATCTACAGTAGGTCCAGGGGGCTCGAGCCCCTCCTGGATTTCAGAGTTTATAGGATTAATATTAAATAATTCAGTTAGATTTTCATATTAGAAGTTTGCTCCAGTGGTATGTGGTGCGGCAGAGGCTGAATGATGGATGTGAGATAAGATGATAGATAAAGATTAAGAAAAATAATTCAGCCAACCTTAGTGCAAGTATACACTGTCGCACGTAGTAATAAAAACCTTAGAAGTATTCCAAGGGTATCGATCCCACGAGGACTAAATTGGAAATTCAGATTTGAAGAAGAAATTGCTCAAATAATTGCTTAAAATAGGTAACCAAAGAAATAATTGATGATTTGATTTTTGGAAGATAAATAAACAAATAAATAAAGAGATAACAACAATAAATAAAACGAGGTATTCAGTATAGTTTCATCCCAAAGGCAAATAACTTAAATCATAGATTATTCAACTTAAGCCTAATTAATGCATTGGGTCAGATTTAACTTCTATTTGGCCTTGCTCCCAAGAACCGTTAGAAGGCTAAGCGAGTACCGTTATGCACATTTCTGTGACTCGACTCCGACATAGATAATTCACAAATACAATCTATAACCCTATAGTTGTTATAGGGTGCCTTAGGCAGCTTGCCCTATAACACCGAACAATCTCTTTCGAGCTTTTTCTCCTTTATCACCTTTATGAGAACCGATATCGTCTGTCCCTTTCGAGATCAAACTCACATAGCATGCAAAGTCTAAGTGATCAATTTAAACTCAGCAAGATTAGAATGATAATCAATAAAGAATGACATGCATTGAATAGAAACTTAAGCGAATAAACACTTTCAAGCTATTGAACCATAAGGGAATTCACCATATTGAACCCCTCAACGAAATTTAGCTAAGAATGGTGGGATAAAGTGCAAATGAACAACTTTCCATTGAAAATAAAATGTAAAGAATACAAAAGAATGAAAAGTGCCAAGTGCTGGAAATAATGGCATTAGCTAAATACTAGGGTTTTTTTCTTTTATCTAATCCTTCTAGAATTCGCTCAACACTCCACTCTCTCGCTTTTACAAGTGGGAATGGGGTGAAAATCTGTACAAACACTAAGGTTTGATGTCTAACTAAGGTTAGAATTCAGTTTTCTAAGAAGGACCTTGGGCATCCCTACTCATGGGTGTCTACTATGGTTCTGTCACCACCCTCTTCTTCCCAGTGAGTTATGCTTGGATTTGACTTCGAATCAAGGCCTTATATAGTGTTGGAAGTAGTTGAGGAGCCACGAAATAGGTGCTGGTAGGTAGTCCAGTCATTTTCGGGGTCAAAACGGCAGGTTAGGTGTGCAAAAGTCTCGTTCAAAACGACCTCTATTTTTCCAGAAATGTGATCACATTTGATATTGGCCTTCCCAGAAATGTAGTGGCATTTCTGGGCAAATTCCAGCTTTCCTCTGTTTTCCTGCACAACACTAAATTGGGTCAAATTCCTATCGAATTGAGTCTTTTTTAGTACAAATAAGCATAATTTTTAAATGTGACTCTCAACTCCCTAATTCATCAACTTTAACATATTTTGAGCTCGGGAATAGTAAAATTGATCTAAACATGCAACTTTTGACAAGGAAATGAGCTAAATATAAGGGTAAAATAGGTATATTTTTTACCCTTATCAGTATGCACGCCTCAAGCCCCCCTACGACTTGGGTTCGAGTCCTTAAGATGTCAAATTTCCTGTTGTAGCGTTAGAATTTTTTTGTTTTACACGGTAAGTTTAATGTTTCGTTTACAGTATATGTGTGTAAATAAAATGTCTCCTTTAATATAAAAAATGTGTGTGTATATAAATATAAATAGTAAGTCCATAATATTACAATATATAATATTATATTTTTCTTGTAATTTCTTCTTTAAAATTTGGTTATTTTTTCTTAGAAATGAATAGAAATATTTTTCAATTTTAGTAAATTAGATTTTGATAATTAATCCTATAAGAAACTATAATAATTATAAAACAAAAAGTTATAATTATTATTTATGTTTCATTTTTTACATATATTTATATAAAAAAAATATAGGTTGAAATATCATTTTAGTCTATGTCTTTTGGGACTTCTTTTATTTTAGTTCTTGTATTTTCGAGTGTACAAATTTAGTCTCCGTACTATTAATAAATATTAAAATTAGTCCATATTGTTTGTTTATTATTGACTTTTCCAAAATTAAAAAAATAGTCTTTATCAACCTCACTCCATATGTTTTGGAAATATATTTACATTGTGTCTTTTCGTGAATGAAAAGTATTATTATTATTTTACCAAGTTTTATAAAATTAACTTCAAACTAACGATAATGACTGAGCTAAAGTGACAAAAATGGTATTTTACCTTAAAAAATATCAATCATATTCTCCATCGAACAAACTAATATCAAAATATATCAAGCCCCCTTGACAGAAAGTTCTTTATCCGCCACTGTTCAATAGTTGGGAGTAGCTCTTCGTGTTAACACTGGGGATTAGCTTGGGTCGTAATGAGATTTAATTTTATCAAATTATAAGGACGGAATTTACCTTCTAACCTAATTTTAACTATCTAAAAGAAAATTTTAAAACTTTTGAGAGCATAGCATAAATTATTGGCTTTTTACTTGCACTAAATAAATGAAATTATACTTTTTAGGCTAAAGATTTATTTCAATCCATAATGTTTGGGTATGTTTTTAATTTCGTCCCTATTGCTTAAAAAATTCGATTATTCTCTCATATCTAAACATTTTTAAATCATACGGTAGTTGGAAAATGTTAAATTGATGGGTGATCAAAAGTACGCAACATGATTATTAAAAATGAAAAACAAGATGAGTTATCAAACATGTTTGTTTCTTAAAAAATGGGAAACGGAAACAAGAAAAAGGAAACAAGAACGTTATCAAACGAGCCCTAAATGACCTATTCTAAGGAGGAAAATTTTCTCATTTAAGTGACCTAATTTCTTATGGAAAAATTTTCCAAACTCATTAACTACAATGTCTTGTAATCTTATTACCAACCAATTCTAACATTTCAAAATCATGAGAGTATAATGGAAAAATATTTAATCATAAGAGACTAAATTGAAATTATTTAAATAATAGAGATCAAATTGAAAAAACACTCATGTTAGCATATAATATTTTGTTGTTATTATTATTATTATTTGTAATTAAGGGTAGATTAGTCTTTTATTCCTTCTTTGTTACCCTATCTATATTAACGTCATTAGTGTGTATTTTATCTTTTAATGAAGATATGCAAACCCTAGTTCTCTCTACCTTTCACATGGTATCAGAGCGGGTTATCGGGTTTGGAGTTTGCCGAAAATGAGATGGTTTCACAGCAAAGGTCGACAATGACTTTGGAGTTTCGTCGCCACTTCATTGACAAATTGAAATTTGGGTTTTGGAGGTTCGCCACTGCCACTTCGTCGACAATTTAAAATTTGGGTTTTGGAGGTTTGCCAGCCACTTTGTGTTTGTCGAAGGTTTTGGGTGTTCTTTAATTTGTCCTTTGGTTGCACTCCCATATCAATTTAATGGGTTTTCTCAATTTAGTGGGTTTCAATCTGTTTTGAAATTTGATTTTCTCAATTTTGTGGGTTTGTTCTACAAACAATTTAGTGGATTTTTTGTTCTGCAAGTGTTGAATTTTATATCATGTGGATTCTCTGTCAGTTTCTTGAAATTGATTGAAATTGATATTGGAGTTAAAATTCTAGAATTCGAAGTAGGTTTGTTGAGTTTAGTGGATTTGTTGAATGTTCTACAAATTCTCTTGAAGTTGGAATTGATTGGTATTTGGTACTATTTTGGTTCCAATTGGCTTTGTTGTTTTAGAAAATTTTGTATTATCATCATGTCGAATCGTAAGGATGATTCACTCCAATCAATTAGCGTACAATTGGATGGCAAAAAATATTCATATTGGAGTTATGTTATGAAAAAATTTTTACGAGGAAAATCTATGTGGAGCTATATCACAGGTACGCGAGTCAAACCTATAGATAACAAGGTCGCTGACTATGCTTCCTTATTTGATGTTTGGGAGGCTGACAATTCGAAAATTATCACATGGATTAATAATTTTGTTATGCATTCTATTGGTGCTCAGCTGGCAAAATATGAGACTGCCGAAGAGGTTTGGGATCATTTGGCTAGATTGTATACACAATCCAACTTTGCCAAACAATATCAATTGGAGACGGATATTCGTGCGCTTCAGTAAAATGATATGAGTATTCAAGACTTTTATTCTGCTATGTCTGAATTATGGGATCAAGTAGCATTGACAGAATCCTCAAAAGTGAGTACAGTTCAAGCTTACATCACTCGGAGAGAAGCGCAACGTCTAGTCCAGTTTCTCATGGCTCTTCGTCCTAAGTTTGAGGGATTGCGTGGAACAATCCTACATCGTACTCCTCTCTCTTTTGTTGATTCCGTAGTCAGTAAACTGTTAGTAGATTAGATTCGTCCTAAGTCTCAAGGCAATAAGAAAATTACCTCGCCTCCAAGTCCATCTGTTTTTGCAGTTCCACAGTGACCTCCTGTTAGTAATCAAAATAAGCCGACCCCTAAGGTCGCTTCTGATGAATGTGTGTTCTGTAAAAAGAAAGGTCATTGGAAAGCAACAACAACGTTCGCAACAACATTGTCCACCACAAAATACTCTCTGGACACCTCAACCACCTCATTCTAATAATGAAGTGGTCGCCCCATCATTGCATCCATATATGTTTCACTAATTTCAGCAGTTCCTCAGTTCACAACCTCATGCTATGTCGGCCTCATCTCATAAAGGTTTGTCCTCATCTAGTACCTCAGGTATATCTCCTTCCTTATAGATTTTTGATTCAGGTGCTTCTCATCATATGTCTCCTCATTTGTTTCCTTGTCTCCTCATTCTTCTATATCAATTGTGACTGCTGATGGTACTCTTATGCCATTAGTAGGTGTTGGTTCCATCATTACATCTCTCGTGTCACTCTCTGATGTTTTTTACATTCCTAGTCTTACTCTAAACCTTGTTTCTGTTAGTCAATTATGTGAATCTGGTTACTTGGTCTCCTTTTCTTCTTCCACTTGTTCAATACAGGACTCGCGATCTCAGAAGGTGATTGGGACAGGCCGTAAGCAAGGGGGACTCTATGTTTTGGATCAACTCAAAGTATTAGATGTGACAGCTTCTAATGTGGATTTGTCATCGTTTTGTTTGAGTCACTTGTCCTCTACCTTTTATTTATGGCATTCTCGTTTAGGTCATATTTCTGCGTCTCATTTGCAATTTTTGGTATTTACAGGAGTTTTAGGACATTTAGACAGTCATGATATCTTTGATTGCAGTGGTTGTAAACTAGCAAAATTTTCAGCCTTACCTTTTTATAAAATTATTTCCTTTTCTTTTGCTCCTTTTGATCTTGTGCATTCTGATGTGTGGGGACCTTCTCCTATATCCTCGAAAGGGGGTTCTAGATATTATATTTTGTTTATTGACGATTACACTCGTTATTCTTGGATCTATCTTATGAAACATAGGTCTGATTAGCTTACACTTTTTAACAATTTTAGAGCTCTTGTGAAAAATCAACATTCCTCTATCATAAAGTGTTTTCGTTGTGATTTGGAAGGTGAGTATACTTCTAATGATTTTTCCCGTTTACTTGCTTCGGATGGGACTGTACATCAAACCTCTTGTACTGATACTCCTCAACAAAATGGTGTTGCTGAAAGAAAACATTGTCATCTTGTTGAAACAGCTCATTCATTCTTGTTGTCAGCTGAATTTCCTAGTGTGTTTTGAGGGGAAGCGTTCCTTACTGCTGCTTATGTGATTAATCGAATCTCAATCTCACATAACTCAGGATTGTCCTCTTTCGAAAAAATATATGGACACGTGCCTGATTATTCCTCATTGCGTGTCTTTGGTTGTACTTGTTTTGTTCTCAAACCTCAATTGAGCGTAAAAAATTGTCCTCTCTGTTTGCCTTATGTGTTTTTTTGGGTTATGGTGATGGTCAAAAGGGATATCGTTGTTTTGATCCAGTTAGTCAAAAATTGTATGTTTATCATCATGTTGTGTTTTTGGAGCATATTCCCTTTTTCTCTATTCCGGCTAGTTCACATAACATGACACAGTCAGATCTCATTCTTATTGATCCCTTTAATATTGACATTGAAAGAAGTTTCACCCCCAGTTCCAGTTGCTCCTACTGATAGCGCCACAGAATCTGATACTTTGGTTGACGAGACATCCACCTCTGTTTCTCCTATGACCACTCAATCATCTCCTGAGGTTGCGGATGATCTTCCACCTCGTCGATCCACTCGTGTTCGTTAGTCTACTAAACTACCAGATTTTTCTTATTATTCTTATTCCAGTTCATTTGCTTCGTTTGTTGCTTCTATTCATCGTCTTTTTGAGCCTTTATCCTTTAGAGAGGTTGTTCGTGATCCACTTTGGCAGGATGTTATGGCTGAGGAACTTACTGCTCTACATCAGACTCATACATGGGATTTGGAACCATTGCCATCTAGCAAACGTCCCATTGGTTATCGTTAGATCTACAAGATTAAAACTAAATCTGATGGGTCCATTGAACGATACAAGGCTCGAATTGTTGCTAAAGGTTATTTCCAAGAATATGGCATGGATTACGAAGAGACCTTTGCCCCTGTTGCAAAAATGACGATAGCTTGCACTATGATTACAGTGGCCTCAGTTCGTAGATGGAGAATTTCCAGATTGATGTCAAGAATGCTTTCTTGAATGGTGATCTTCATGAAGAAGTTTATATGATGCCTCCTTCTGGTGTCGCTCATCAACCTGGTGAAGTTTGTAGGCTTCACAAAGCACTTTATGGTCTCAAACAAATACCTCGTGCTTGGTTTGAGAAGTTCTCCATGATGATCACTTCGCTTGGTTTTGTTCCTAGTCATCATGATTCTGCATTGTTTGTCAAGCGTATGAGTGCATGTCGTATTTTATTATCTTTATATGTCGATGACATGATCATCACGGACGATGATTGTGATGGAATAGAATATCTAAAATCAGAACTATCTCGTTGTTTTCCGTGAAAGACTTGGGCGTCCTACGTTACTTTTTGGGTATTGAGGTTGCTTGTTCCTCTCTAAAGGTTATCTCTTATCTCAGTCGAAGTATATAGCTGATCTTTTTTATCGTGCTCGTCTCACGGACAACAAGACTGTTGATACTCCTCTTGAGACTAATGCTCGATACTCTCCATCAGATGGTCTTCCTTTGTCAGATCCCAGTTTATATCGTACTATTTTTGGGAGCTTGGTCTATCTTACTGTGCCTCGTCCAGATATTGCACATGTTGTTCATGTGGTTAGTCAGTTTGTTACTGCTCCTACTACAGTTCATTGGACTTCTATTCTTCATATTCTCTGGTATCTTCGAGGTACTCAGTTTCAAAGTTTCTTATTTTCTTCCATATCATCTTTCAAACTTGCGTCCTTACTCTGATGCTGATTGGGTTGGTGATCCTACGGATCGCAAGTTGACCACTGAATTCTGTATTTTTCTTGACAATTCACTTATTTCGTGGAAGAGTAAGAAACAAGATATTATTTCTCGGTCTTCTACAGAAGCTGAATATCGTGTCATGGCCTCAACTACTTGTGAAATTGTTTGGCTACGTTGGTTGCTTGCAGATATGGCCGTTGATCTTTGTCATCCTACTCCATTATATTGTGACAATCAAAGTGCCATTCAGATAGCGCGTAATTCAGTTTTTCATGAGCAAACCAAGCATATTGAGATTGATTGTCATGTCACTCGTTTTCATCTTTAGCTTGGCAGCATCACATTGCCTTTTGTTCCCTCTTCTTTGCAAATTGTTAATATGTTTACCAAGGCACACTCTGCTTCGCGCTTCCGTTTTTTGTCTGACAAACTCTCAATGCATATAGTTGTAGCATCGTGAGTTTGATTCTTTCTTTGTTACCCTATCTATATAAACCTCATTAGTGTGTATTTTATCTTTTAATGAAGATATGCAAACCCTAGTTCTCACTACCTTTCACAACCCAAACATTAAGTACTAAGGGTTCATTTGGAATGACTTTCTAAGTGTTTAAAAAAGTATTTTTAAAAACTTAGAAAATCATTACAAACAAACACTAAACCTATATTTAGTCTTATTTTTAATTACATTCCAATTTTCTTTCTTATTTTATACCATAGACATTATATAAGTTGTATTTTGTGAACTTCAATATATTATATAAACTCAACTAAAAGGTTGAGTAGTTCAAATTTCCACTAACCATACTGTTTAATTATATATTTTTAGATTACAAGTTGAATTTGCACTCATAATTTTTTTGGTAAGAAATCATTTTTAACCCTAAACTTAGCAGATTGTATCAATTTTAGCTCCAAACTTGCATAAGTGTTGCAATTTAGACATTTCGTTAATTTTCCATTTGAATCACCGTTAAAACATGTGATTGAAATTTTCCTTCTTTTTTTCAAAAACAAAATCACATTACATCCTAGTTATGTTGGTTTCTTGTAAAAAAAAAAAAATCCAACAAACATAAGAAAAGAAAAATGAGATTGCTTTTCTTAGTATCTCCTACACTTGCATGTTCTAATTAGCAAGAAAAAAAAAACACAAGAACAAAAAACTCTCACCAAATTCTTAGCATAAAAAAAAACCTTCAAACATTTGGAAAAAAAACTCCAAGATTGTTTTACTTTTGTAATCTTTTCATTGACGACAACAAAAAAAACTCATAAAGTTCTCAACAACAAGAAAAAAGTCATCTTAATGAAAAGAAAAAACTCCAAAATTTATCATTCCACAATTGCACGTTCTTCTAAACTTAAGGCAACAAAACCCACAAACACAATAAACATAAAATGAGAGAAAACTCATGCACAACTTTTCAACGACAGAAGTTTACCCAAATAAAATTTTTTACCAATAAATGTCTTACAAAAAACCAACTCAGATGCAATGTGAATTAAAAGAAGAAAAATGAGAAAATATTCAATTTCGTGTTTTAATGGTGGTTCAAAAAGAAAGTAACTAAAGGTTTACATTGCAACACTTATGCAAGTTTGAGGTTAAAATTGATACAAACTGCTAAGTTTGAAGCTCAATTTGATGAAATTGGAAGTTCAAGGCTAAAATTGATACAACTTACTAAGTTTGGGGTTCAATTTAATGAAATTGAAAGTTCAGAGTTGAAATTGATACAACATGTTAAATGCATGTTTGAGAGTGATTTTAAAATAGCTAAAATCACTTTTGTCATGTTTAAAATCACTTCGAAACATACTTTTAATTATTCAAAATCAATTTCATGTTTGATTTTACACTTTTAAACATGATTTTCATATCATCAAAATTAATTTTGAATTATTAAATACATATATCAGAATGATTTTGAATATGACAAAAGTGATTTTAACTATTTCAAAATCACTCTCAAACATGCACTTAAGTTTAGGGTAAAAATGATTTTTTCTCCAATTATCTTAAGAAAAATTGAAATGTCGGTCGCACAGTAACGAATAATCTCATTACATTTAAAAAACTAATGAAGGCCAAAAAAAGAAAAAAGAAAAAAGAAAAGAAATTTCTTATTAGTTATTAGTAATTAGATTACATGAGCGTTAACAAACAATTCTTGACGATATGCTCTTTCTCAAAAAAAAAATAAAAAAATAAAAATCTTGTCCATATGCTTGTAAACCAGCTCCACTCCATTGTTATGTCCAAATCGTATCTTCAAATTAATTAAAAAAAAAAAAAAAAAAAACATTCGCGGGTTTGTCCATCATCTTTCCACTGCTCTTTTGCGGATCACAGACTGAAACTTTCCTCTCTCTGTTCTTCCTCCTCCAATGGCGTTTTCCTCTCTCCCCAGCTATCGATTTTCTTTCGCTCCCATTTTCTTCCTCCTCTTCCTCTGTTCCTTCATCTTCTTCACCAAACGAAACACCGACGTTTCCCTCTCTCTCTACCAAGATCTCTCTTCCCAACCCCTTTTTACCGTCTCTCTCGCTCCTCCTCCTCTAACTCTTTCTCCTCCTTCTTCAAAGGCCGAACCCCAGAATTCTTTTCACGATTCTGGGTCTGATTCCTCTGACATTGAGTCCTTAACGGACCCATCTGTCCAAAAAACAGAGTTTTCTAATGATCAACTTGAGGATCAGCTCTCTGCTAATGGCGAAAATGGGTCGGTTTCTGGTGCTGAAAGTGGTGCTTCTGTGGCGGCTGATAATGGTGCTGATTTGTCTATGGAGGCATTGAAGCACTGTGATCTTTACATGGGGACCTGGGTTAAAGATGAGGAGCACTATCCAGTTTATAAAGTGGGTTCTTGCCCCTATGTTGATGAGGCTTATGACTGTTGGAATAATGGGAGAGCTGATTCTGAGTTTACGAAATGGCGATGGAAGCCTTATGGGTGTGATCTTCCGAGGTATATGCTTCTATGGTTGATATATGCTTCTATGGTTCTTATTTGGACTCCTTTTGTTGGGCTTTCTTTTGTATGTCATTATATATTCGTTCAATTTTCTCAATGAAAGCTAGGTTTCTCATTAACAGAGAGAGAGAGAGAACTCTAGAATTATCATGGGTTTGTAGAGGTAGCAACCTCTTGGCATGGTAAAGACCTCCTTGTATTGGCAAAGTAATTCATCAATTTCTTTGAGTATTTCCTTAATCCCCAAAGAGGAAGTGATTGCATTATACTACAACAATGCACTTTGTCCTTTCTCCATTGCGTGCTTCATAGCTTGGATGTTAGGGAATGACAAAGGGAAGAATCTCCCTATTGCACCATTATTCTCTCCTACCTTCAACCTTGTGGTAGGTGTCATCAAGTTGACTTGCATGCTATCCTTGAAATAAAATCAGAGTTACCTAACCCCAAACGGAGGAAGTCCTTCACAATCTTCAAGTTGGGTAATGATAAGCACTCTCTTTTTTAGTCCTCTACCTTTAATTGTGTTACTTGATCCGTGAAGGCTTCCATATCCAGTTGTGCCGTCCAAATGTAAGCTCCTATGCCACCCTTACACTTTAAAGTTGTGGGTAGCTCCACAATCGATCAGAACAATATCGAGTTCCCCTCTCTGTGTCACAATTTCATGGTGTGGAGAAATGGGATTCCAGTGGTGTAACTGATGGGATTTCATCGTGTGCAATGCAGAATGCCAAAGAAGGTTAAAGCTTTTGAGTGTAGTTATTTTTTAAGGATTTTTATAGGTGATAATTAGGGAAAAAAATAAATACATAAGGACCCTTTTTCTTACTTTCTGAATGGCCTGGGTGGTGTAGTCATTGTAAAAGGAATCTAGAGTGTGCCAATTTCATATTTATTTAGTGCCCCTTTACTGGGAATTGCAGGACTAGATTCCTGGAATGCTTTGCTTTCCTACTTCGCTAAAGGCTCTTTTGTTCTCTTGCTTTGTGGGGTTTCTTTCAATGGAAAGGAGGTTTGTTGATTGATGCTTCTTTAACAATTAGTTAGGAGCTTCTGGTCTCAAAGGAGTGGAAGAATCTTCCAAGATGTACACATAGGCCAGTTGGAGAATGTGGGATCTATTTTTTCTAGAAAAAAAATGTTATCGATTTTTCCCCCACCCTCCCTGGGTGTGTAAGAGATTTCCTATGTCTTAGGTTGGTTGGATGACTTATCTTCCCTCCATTGATTTATGATTTTACATGTATGTCTGCTTGTCAGTTTGTTTTTTTTTCCCAAATTTTGCACATCTACTAAGAAAAGTATCATCTTTTCTCTTGTAGCTCAGATTTAATGCAACAGACTTTTTGGTAAGATTGAGAGGGAAAAGATTGATGCTCGTTGGAGATTCTATGAACCGAAACCAGTTTGAGTCAATTCTTTGTCTCCTTAGAGTTGGCCTTCGAGATAAGAAGAGAATGTTTGAGACCCATGGCTATAAAATAACTAAGGGAAGGGGTTACTTTGTCTTCAAGTTTAAGGTAATACAAAAATTGCAATGATATTACTTCTACCACATATAGGTTTTTTTATCTTATTTTAAAAGAAAATATAGATTTCTTCTCGTGTATATATTCTTTTTTGGAGAATGATTCTGTTACTACAATTTTGTTCTTGCTAGCCTATTTTCAAAATATGTTTGCATAGGTGCTTGTTGGCACCATAATTACTAAATGTTTTCTTACATGCTTTATTCTTGACAAGTTTTACTTCCGAAAAGAAGTACTACACTTCATTTAATTCTGCTTTCGCTGCTCTCCTAAGTAAATGAGGAACATTTGGCAGGATTACGACTGTACAGTGGAATTTGTGAGATCACATTTTCTTGTGAGGGAAGGAGTTCGTATAAATGCTCAAGGAAACTCAAATCCGACTCTATCAATTGATCGAATTGACAAGACTTCTGGACGCTGGAAGCGAGCTGACATTCTTGTGTTCAATACTGGCCACTGGTGGACTCATGGAAAGACTGCTCGTGGGTAAGAATTTAACTTCTAATTGCATAAACATTAGTACATTACCAATTTACCTTGGATTCTGATGGGCTTACCTTAAATTATCATAGAGACATGAAAGATGATGTGCTTGCAAACTAACTGACAAACACAGCACTTCATTGCAATGAAATAGTCTCTGATCTGGTTTTATAATGCTTGAAAACGTTTAAATAACTTTTGAATCTTATTTTAGTTCCTAAACTTCTATGTTTATTCTATTTCAACACTTAAATTCTCAAATATTTTATTTTAGTTTCTAAACCTTTGGATTAGAATCGTTTTGGTCTTGTTCTTAATTTTTTTAATACATTTTGTGCCTTTCGCGGGTAGATAAGTATTTGAAGCCACATGATGTAGCATTAAATTCAAACACAAGGAAAACTAACATCGATCAAGGAAAATTAATGAGAATGACTAAAACAACTTTTTATACAAAATTTAAGAACCAAAAAAGAACATTTGAAAGTCAGGAACTTAAACAAAATGTTGGAAGTTTAAGGACCACAAGCATGAAAGTTTAGACACCAAAGTAAAATTTAAACTGTGTCAGAAAAATAAACTGATTATTTAGTGTAGTTTTCTGATGCACTTTTATAATGCAGGAAAAATTATTATAAAGAAGGCAATGTTCTTTACCCGCAGTTCGATGCGGTTGAGGCTTACAGACGAGCGCTCAAGACATGGGGAAACTGGATTGATAATAATATAAATCCAGCTAAGCAGTTGGTTTTCTATAGAGGTTATTCTTCTGCCCATTTCAGGTGAAAATTCATTTCTTCTTCTTGTGAAACAGCTTTATATATATATATATATATGTTGATAAGATATGGTGGAGAAAGTTTGTTTGTGATTATACCATGAAAACTGTCAAAGAAATCAACCTGTCATATCAAGTTTTTGTTAAGAATATATATATACGTGTCAGCGTAAACTTTTGGGTTCAGTTACAATTTAATATAGTATTCAAGCTGAAGGTCTTGAGTTTAAACTCTTGTAGTATCATTTTGTAAGAGTTCTAGTAAGAGAATATTAGTATGTTATTAGTAAGGGCATAGTGGTAATTAGTTAGGGGTGCCTTGGTTACAAATAGGGAAGTTAGGGATCTTAGATGATTTTAGTGGTATTGTCCATAGTGGGACTTTGGGAGAGAAGAGCCTTCTCAATAGGTTATTGATATTGTAATTTCTTTGATATTGCAATATAGTTCTGTCTTTGTGTTTTCTTTGTGTGTTCTCGTGAGTCGTGATTTCTTGTTAGGAGTATCCTAACACATTACCTAATTAATATCGATCATTCACTTGTTTGGTTTTTTAAATCAAATTAATATCTGAACCTATCTTACTAGAAAAAGAAAGACGAAAAAAAATAAAATTTTGCAATGAAAGTTGCAGATCTCTTCGCCCCCCTCTCTTGACTCAATCACATGCAACCAGACTTGAAACTTGGCCCACTCTCCCTTTTGTGCCCCACCAAAAAAAAAGTAAGAAAAGGTATGCACAAGTGCAGTAGTTCAAGGCAGGCAGGTAAGGGCATCCACAAAGATGCGGGGAGGGGTTTTAGGTCTGTAGGGTCCGAGCAACTAGGGCTTTCATTAAAGGGTTGAGGAATTCGAGCGAGGGTTTTGTATGTCGATTTAGCAGCCAATACCTTTAGCCACTCAGCCATACCTTCGAGAGATCAACTTTCGCCTCGGTAATTATCTAATGAGAGAGAGCCGATGCCAAAGTTGCCCTTTACGCGAGGGAACGCCAGATACAAGATTAAAAATACTCTAACTTATCAACTTAAGTTTTGTAGTTTAACAGCTATCTTTTGAATGACCAATGAAAGGATATAATCATTCCTCCATGAAATTTTCATGATTGAAGAAATTTTCTGTGCACATTGGTTAGAAACATACCTTGTCTACTTGTGTATTTATACGTTGATCTCTGCAAAACAGAGGTGGAGATTGGGATTCAGGAGGATCATGCAATGGTGAAACTGAACCAGTCTTGAGTGGTGCCATCCTTGACAACTATCCTTTGAAAATGAAGATAGTTGAGGAAACGATCAAGGGAATGAAGGTTCCAGTCATACTTTTGAATGTTACAAGGTTAACCAACTTCCGCAAGGACGGTCACCCATCAGTCTACGGTAAGAATCGGACCGCCACGAAAAAGGTTTCAACAAGACGGCAGGACTGCAGCCATTGGTGTCTCCCCGGAGTTCCTGATGCTTGGAATGAACTTATTTACGCCGCTCTAGTTTCTCGGTCGACAAAATCAAAGTCCATCTAGTTGAGCAACAGCTACGTTCATCTCTCATTTGGGAGGAATCCAGAATGGTTTGCCAGAAGTTCCCCTTGGTAAAGGCTGCAGTTTGATTTGGCTGCAATATTGGCCAGCCATAGCCCCTTGAATGTTAGTCATCTCGTATTTGCTTTCAACTGCTGCTGTCTACAGAATCTCTTATATTTATAATCTTATCAGATTTGAAAGCAAATGTTTTGGTATAATTTATATATTATAGATATGGAATGCAGTTGGTAGGGAAGCTTTCTGAAGATTTTTTATGCTGTAATTTAGACATGAACAAACCGGGAGAAAATGAGAAAACTTTTTTTTATCTCTCTTAGTTGTCAACATTGTAATGGTGGTGTGTAGGGATATCCCTACATACTGGTATGCAGCCAAGGTTTTTCCTTTATATATTATAGAGATGCAATGCAGTTCTCTCTAAATTGTGATGATGATGATGCAATGTAGTTTGCAGGAAGGGTTTATGAAGATTTTCATGTGACAAGTGTTAAACCTTGTAGAATACACCTCTTTAAGTTCCAATTGTGCTCATAGGTGCATGATATATTCTATGGTACAAACATGCACTATTAAAAAAAGATTATGTTGATTTATTGCTTTGATGTTATATTTTTTTTTAACAATATTTATCTATGGGAAAAAATACACTTTTAGTTCCTGAAGTTTGAGTTAGGTTTCATTTTGGTTCCTGAGTTTTCAAACTCGACAATTTAGTGTCTAAGGTTTGAATTTTGTTTCATTTTGGTCCCTTCATCCATTTTTTCGTTAACACTTAATGGTTTGCTGACGTGACACTTATTTTTTATTAAAAAATATATTTTTTTTTAATTTTAAAAATAAAATAATAATAAAGTAATGTTTAAAAATATATTTTTTTTTTATTTTCATTTTCCCTCCCAAATTTCCGACTCTTTTCTTCTTCTTCCTCTCCACAACCATCATCACCTTCTTCTTCTTTCTACTCAACCACCATCACCACCCCATGTTGTCGTCGGTCGGCGACAAATTTTGTTTTTTTTTTTCTTTCTTCCTCTTTTCTTCTTCTTCTTCCCTTCTTCTTTCCTCCATTTTGTTTTTTTTTAAAAGAAAAGAAGGTCGTTTCCGGTGCCGAAACGACCTTCAATTCTTTAAGTAAGTTTTCAGATAATCCTTAATCCAATTGCTCCGAATGATCTTAGGGGGAATCGATGTAAGAAGACAATAAGGAACAATAGTTGTGTCGTGGATGGAACCACTGCCTTGAAAGCAATTTCGGCACGACCACGGTGCTAAATCATTTACGCCGGTTGCTCCCCAAGGTTAATACAACACCCTCCTCGTTCGTGCACTCGAGAGAGAAGGATTGGAATCAAGAAATGTAAGCAGATAGAAGAATGTGAGTGATTTGGAACTCTGCTCAGAATGGCTTTTATAGGAAAAACGAAACCGACTTTGGCACAACCGAAGGACCCAACGGACGTGGTATGAGCACCACATGTCCCTCCCTAAATGGACGAGCGGTTGAAGACTCCTCAAAGGACGGACGCGGCTGAAGACTCCTCAACAGATGGCGGAACGGACAGAATGGACGCGCGACTGAAGACTTGCGGGCGGTTCGGTTTAATAAAAAAGAAAAATATAAGAATAAGGATTTTTGCCCAAAAAGATAAAACCACCTTTTTAATTACACGCGAGCACGGTTACCTGAAACCCGCCCGTCCAACCGACCGATGGCGGCGGCAACACGCACGTGTGGGAAGAAGTCTTAGTACCACCCTTATCCACTTTTAAAAGAGTAAGGAAGAGTGGTTGTATAAAAACACTCTTCCCAACTCTAAATCTTTCCATGTGGGACAGGATCTCAAGCAATATTCAAAGGGCAATAAATCCTAAGTCATTCCCAACAATCCCCCACGAATGACTGTAAACAATATTTTTCTGAGCAAAGGAGGAAATTAAACTTAAGCATTAATATCTTTCGATTTGAATTAATGCATAATGAAGTAAGGCAATAACCTGCAAAGAGAAAGTAAGTTACCTTTTGAACTTTCAATAGTCACGGTTTAGACCCCCACAACACATTTGAATCCTCATGTATTTCTTGATTCCGCGATACAGTAATAGAATAAGTGCAGTTTAAGGCCATGCACATAAACCTTGGGTCATCGTGAAAGTTCTAGAAGAGATCCTTTACACTCTTTCATAGAAGGCGGCCACATCTTCACAATCACGTCATGCTTCATCAAGTCCATCACAGATAGACCACTCAAAATTTTTGAGCTATGAAGACTTTAGAGAAATTCATCCATCAAGTCTGTACCTGGACCACCCAAATAAAGGGCTATGGATTTATTTCAAAGGTCTGAGTCCCATACATGCTGATGACTCCAGAATCACTCTCCTTGTCAGGCCTTTGGTGAGAGGATCCACTAAGTTCCTCTCAGACCTCACATACTCCAAGGAGATAACTCCACTTTTCAGAAGTTGTTTCACATCTCCATGTCTTAGGCGTATATATGCCTCTTTTTTCCATTATATACGCTGCTTTTGGCAATTCCTATGGTTGTTGTGAGCCACAATGCACGGAGACTGGCACTGACGCCCCCCACAGTGGTACGTCTTGAAGTAAACTTCTCAACCACTCTGCCTCTTGCCCCGCAAGCTCGAGAGCTATAAACTCTGACTCCATGATGGATCGCGCAATGCACGTCTGTTTTGCTGATTTCCATGATATAGCTCCTCCACCAAAAACGAACACATACCCGCTAGTTGAGCTTACTTCATCGTTATCAGTTACCCAGTTTGCATCACAATAACATTCTAATACTGCAGGAAATTTGTTAAAATGCAAACAGTAATCTATTGTACCTTTAAGGTACCTTAGTAAACGACGAAGAGCAACCTAATGATCTTTATTAGGATTATGTGTATACCTACTTAATCTACTCACAACATATGCAATATCATGTCTAGTATAATTCATTAGGTACATCACGCTACCTATAATTTTTGCATATTTAGATTGAGAGACACTATCCCTTTTATTTTTCTTAAGTTTCATACTAGCATCATAAGGTGTTCTTATAGGTATATCATCAAAACAATCAAATCTCTTTAGCATTTTTTCAACATAGTGTGATTGACTCAATGAATATCCATTTTTGGTTTTTCTCAACTTAACACCAAGTATCATATCAACCTCACCTAAATCTTTCATCTCAAAGTGTGAGTGTAACGCCCCAGGCCCAGGATTCGGAATCCAGATTCGGCCCTTAACGGCCCCGGCATTCCCCTGCGACCTGGCCACGCCACCATACTTGTCTGATACTACTTCTAAGATTGAAGATTGTCCACACAAACCAACACGGGGTCCTTTTAGCATGCTTTGTCCTCACTCACATGCTTCCTAGGAAAATTCCCAGGAGGTCACCCAACATAGAACTTCTCCAAGCTAAGCACGCTTAACTTCAAAGTTCTTATGATTGAGCCACCGAAAAGGAAGGTGCATGCACCTTGTTGGTATAGGTAGTATCTATCAATTCTTTTAAGCTTATCTTGACCATACTTTCATGTCCTCAGGATCCCTCTCATTCGGATGTGATCTCAGTTCATTCATGTACCCCTCCTAACTTCGGGTGTCACAGTGAGGACAAGAACAACGTGGTATCACCAATTACGTATAAGTTCGTACCGAAAATAAGCATATCATCAACATATAGGCAAATAATCACATAATCTACACCAAACAATTTCGAGTAAACACATGTGTCAGAAGAATTTACCCTAAACCCATTGTTTACTAAGGTATTATTAATTTTATCATACCATTGTTTGGGTGCTTGTTTAAGACCATAAAGAGATTTTTTCAGCTGACATACCTTGTTTTCTTGACCAGAAATTACAAAGCCTTCAGGTTGTGTCATATATATCTCCTCTTCTAAATCTCCATTAAAAAATGTTGTTTTTACATCCATCTGATGTATTAACAGCCCACGAATAGCTAAAAGAGCGATCAGACATCTAATAGTAGCTATTTTAGTTACAGAAGAATACATATCAAAGTAATCAATACCTTGTTTTTGCGAATAGCCTACAACCACTAATCTAGCTTTGAATTTTTCAATTGAGCCATCTGGTCTAATTTTCTTTTTAAAAATCCATTTACACCTAATTGGTTTATTTCCCTTAGGTAAATCTACCAAGTTCCACGTTTGATTCATAATTAAAGAATCCAGTTCACTTTTAATTGCCTCTTTCCATAAACTGGAATCTACTGATTTTAAGGCCTCTTGGTAGGTTTTAGGATCCTCATCTATTAGATACATGCATGCAAATTGATCGTCTATTTTATCTGAGTTTTCAACGAGAAAAACAGTTAAAAAATCCGATCCAAAATCTTTCTCAGTTCTTTTCCTCTTACTTCTCCTAGGTTCAGATTCATGCATAATATCAAAAGTAGAAGGAGGACACACAGACATTTGACCAAATCGTGAGATATTAGCTAACTCATTAACAGTCTTAATCATAGGGAAAATTTGTTCGAAGAATTCAACATCTTTATATTCACAAATTGAATTATCATCTAAACACATAAACCTATATGCAGTGCTATTATGAGCGTACCCAATAAACACACAATCAAAGGTTTTAGATCCAATCGTATGTTTCTTGAATACCAGATATGCAACTTTAGCTAAGAACCCCCATACCTTCAGATAGCTCAGGTTCGGTGAATATCCTTTCCATAGCTCGTATGGTGTCTTATCTAGTTTTTTGTGAGGAACCCTGTTAAGAATGAAACAAGCAGAAAGCACAGCTTCTCCCCACATACTGTTAGGCAATCCAGAACTTAGTAACATAACATTCATCATTTCCTTTAATGATCTATTCTTATGTTCAGCTATGCCATTTTCTTGAGGGGAATATGGTGCAGTACTCTCATGGATAATACCACTTAATTCACAAAATTCCTTGAGAGACTTATCACTGTATTCACCTCCTGATAACTCTCCAAAAGGGAGTTATTTAAGCCTTAGTTTTATAGTATTTTGTGTGTCATTTGTGTTAAATAGGGTTGCTTTTAGATGAATATTATATGTTTTAACCCATTTGGAAGAATGGAGGCTTCGGAAGTTATTTTGTGCAGAAAATATTGCTGAGCGACTTGAGGGAGCAATTTCCATGATCCAGCAAAACTGGGAGCAAAATTGCCACGTCACAGCTCGGTATCCATTTTAATAAAGTGGCGTTAGCTGAATTATTTTCAGATCTAAGAAGCTTGGAAAGCCCTCCACGTGTCCAAATTAACCTAATTAGGTTAAACCTCATCTTATAAAAGGAGGGAGCCGTCAAAGATAAATTCATTCACGATTGAGAGGCCGAATCAATCGGCTATAGGCCGAATCGACGGCAGAATGGAGATCTAAGAAGACCAAGTGCGATTCCTCTCAAGAAGACGAAGTTCTTCCATGTTCTTGGTGGTTTGGAGCAGCCGTTTCATCTCCCCAATTACTAAAAGGATTAGTATTTCTTGTGTATTTCGTATTATGGATGTGCTTATCGAGATTGTAACGTGTTTTATGTTTTCAATCATGAACTAATTACTTTGTAGGCATGGGTTAAGAATTATGTGATTGTTATATTTATAAAATCTGGAAATTCTATTTGATTATGTCATCTTGAATTATTGTTGTTCTTTAATTTCATTATGTGCCCGCCTAGCTAGCTGTTTCCATTCTGTTTTCTCTAGTCGTAATCATTTACTGCTTTCATATTTCTTTTGTTTCAGTATTTTAAAAACCCAATCAATTTAACCAACCTTTTGAAATCACTAAAAAGGCAAATTGAATCAATAGAAGTAGGCATTTCAAGACCCTGTGGATACGATAAATACTTATCACTTGCTGCTAGATTGTGCATACTTGCACAGTATTCTGGAGTTAATTTATCTCATATTTTTAACCACCCTGGAAATCCAACACCTCCCCTATCAGATCTTAACCTTTTAATCTTTTTATCTAGTTGTTTTCTACTTCTGCTTTGTATTTCCTAAACATGCTACTAGCTTCATCTTTTGATTTCAGAAGATATATTTTCGTGTATCTAGAGAAGTCATCGACAAAAGATATATAATAGTTTTTGCCACCTTTACTAGTAGTGTTTTTGAAATCAGCTAGATCATAGTGAATTAATTCAAGCAGTTCAGTACATCTAGTTGTAACAGACTTAAATGGTTTTTTTAGCAAATTTTGCCTCTACACATACAGAACATCTACTATCTTCAGGTGTCTTAGATACATTAAGAAGATGCAATTTTTTAAGCCTTTTAATTGATGCGATATTCACATGACCTAGTCTACCATGCCACACATCAACAGATTCAACAATATAAGCAGAACGAGACGTACTTAAAGATCGTCGGCTAAATACCCCTTACCCCTTACCAACAAAGTCACCATTTTTAGTGATGACAACCTTGTCAGCTTCAAACACAATTCTAAGTCCTGTCCTGTTCAACAGACTTCCAGACACCAGATTCCTACGCAATGAAGAGACATACAACACATCATTCAAAGATAAAGTTTTTCCAGAAGTAAGTTTCAAGAGAACCTTCCCTTTCCCAAGTACTCCAGCTGTGGCTGAGTTCCCCATGTATACACATTCAGTGTCCTAGAACTCGTGGAACATGCTTCGGTTTGACCAGAAGTGTCTTGAGGCACTAGTGTCAAGAATCCAGTCTGATTTATTTTCCACCAAGTTAGCCTCCACCACCACTGCATCAATGATGTCGTCTGCTTCAACAACGTTGACTCGTTGTTGATGCATGTCAAGCTGAAATGTGGAGGTTAGAAAAGATGGTAAATAATGATTAAGATAAATTCAGCCAACCTGGTGCAAGTATACACTATCGCATGCAGTAATAAAAACCTTAGAAGTATTCCAAGGGTATCGATCCCACGAGGACTAAATTGGAAACACAGATTTGAAGAAGAAACTGCTCAAAGATTACTTGGATAAGGTAACCAAAGAAATAGTTGATGATGATTTTTGGAAAAAAAAAAAACAAAATAAACAAGTAAAGAAAACAATGATAAATAAACGAGGTGTTCAATATAGTTTCAACCCTAAGGTAAAATAACTCTAATCCTTGCTTATTAAACCTAAGCCTATTCATGTATTGGGTCAGATTTAACTTCTATTTAGCCTTGCTCCCAAGAACCGTTAGAAGGCTAAGCGAGTACCGTTATGCACATGTCTGTGACTCGACTCTGACATAGATAAATCAAGCATGCAATCTATAACCCTATATTTGTTATAGGGTGCCTTAGGCAGCCTTGCCCTATAACACCGAATACACTCTTTCGAGCCATTTCTCCTATATCACCTTTATGAAAACCGGTATTGTTCGTCCCTTTCGAGATCAAACTCACATAGCATGCAAAGTCTAAGTGATCAATTTAAACTCAGCAAGATTCAGAATGATATTCAATAAAGAATGACATGCAATGAATAGAACTTAAGTAAATAAACACTTTCAAGCTATTTTAACCATAAGGTAATTCACTATATTGAACCCCTCAATGGGATTTAGCTACGCATGATGGGATAAGATGCAAATAAACAATTTTTCATTGAAATAAATGAATAAAGAATACAAAGGAATGAAAAGCAGTAAGTGCTGGAAATAAGGTGCAGTAGCTAAAACTAGGGTTTTTTTTTTCTTTTATCCAATCCTTCTAGAGTTCGCTCGACACTCTACTCTCCTTTACAAGTGGGAATAGGGTGAAAATCTCTACAAACACTCAAGTTTGATGTCTAACTAAAGGTTAGAATTCAGTCATCTAAGAAGGACCACGGGGATCCCTACTCATGGGCGTCTACTAGGGTTCTGTCACCACCCTCTTCTTCCCAGTGAGTTTTGCTTGGATTTCTCTTCGAATTAAGGTCTTATATAGTGTGAGGAGTAGTTGAGGAGCCACAAAATAGGTGCTGGTAGGTAGCCCAGTCAGTTTTGGGGTCAAAATAGTCGGTTAGGTGCGTAAAACTCTCGTTCAAAACGACTCGCGACGGACTCGGAACTGCCTCTATCTGCCCAGAAATGCGGTTGCATTTGGATTTTGCCTTTCCAGAAATGCGGTCACATTTCTGGGTTTTTCCAGATTTCTTCTGTTTTCTTCAAAACACCAAATCAAGTCAAATTCTTATTAAAATAGGTCTTTTTAAGCACTTTTAAGCATAATTTGACATATGTGACTCTCAACTCCCTAATTCATCAACTTTAACACTTTTAGAGCTCGGGAATAGTAAATTTGATAAAAAACATGCAACTTTGACAAGGAAATGAGCTAAATATAAGGGTAAAATAGGTATATTTTTTACCCTTATCACTTGTGCACCAGCAGGCTTCCATCTGGTTTTCCCTTCCTCTGGTTGCACTGATAGGATTTGTGCCCTGGTTTTCCACAGTCATAACATATCAGCTTGGACTTCTCCTTCTCTATTTTTCCGCTAGGAGACTTGAATTGATTGTTCTTCTTCTGCGAGGATTTGTCTTTATTTTTATTTTTAAACCTGTCTTTTGATGCAGTAGAAGATTCAACTAAGTTAGCATTAACTGAATTCAAAGATTGAGAATGCAACTTATCCTTTCGCATATTGGCTTCTTCAGTTCGCATGTGGCTGGTTAACTCTTGTAACGTTAGGTCCTTCTTGTGCTTTAAATGGTTGAGATAGTCAATCCATGAAGAAGGAAATTTTTCGAGCAGGACATTCGCCTGAACCATCCAGAGGTTCTAGCTTGGAAAGATCTGGAAGCACCTTCCCAGATTTATTGGACATCTTTAAATTGCTTTCAACTTGTAAGAAGACCATAAGGAACAATAGTTGTGTCGTGGATGGAACCACTGCCTTGAAAGCAATTTCGGCACGACCACGGTGCTAAATCGTTTACGTCGGTTGCTCCCCAATGTTAACACAACACCCTCCTCGTTCGTGCACTTGAGAGAGAAGGATTGGAATCAAAAAATGTAAGCAGATCGAAGAATGTGAGTGATTTGGAACTCTGCTCATAATGGCTTTTATAGGAAAAACGAAACCGACTTAGGCACAACCGAAGGACCCAACGGAAGTGGTATAAGCGCCACGTGTCCCTCCCTAAACGGACGAGCGGTCGAAGACTCCTCAACGGATGGCGGAACAGACGGGATGGACGCACGACTGAAGACTTGCGGGCGGTTCGATTTGCCAATGGAGGTTTGGTTGGTTCGGTTTGCAAAGCGGTTCGATTTAATAAAAAAAATATAAAAAGAAGGATTTTTGCCCAAAAAGATAAAACCGGCTTTTTTATTACGCACGAGCACGGTTACCCAAACCCACCCGTTCGACCGACCAACGGCGACAACGATGCACGTGTGGGAAGAAGTCTTAGTACCACCCTTAGCCACTTTTACAAGAGTAAGGAAGAGTGATTGTATAAAAACACTCTTCCCAACTCTAAATCTTTCCATGTGGGACAAGATCTCAAGCAATATTCAAAGGGCAATAAATCCCAAGTCATTCCCAACAATCGATTCTCCATGTGTAATCTTATTTCTATCCATCCAGATGGCCCAACTCGTTATTGCAATCAGCTCAAGTTTTTCTAGGGACGAGTCGTTGAAGATTTGTAACCATCTATCCAGGGAACTGTCATTAAAATTCTCTTTCAGGCACACTTCGTCTATTGTGTGTCTCCATATTTCCTTAGCACGAGGGCAACAAAAAATAGAATGGTTAGTTGATTCAATTTGATTAATGCAAATAGGACAGTCAATTGAAGTTTCAATTCCCCTGTTTCTTAGATTTAATTTTGTTGGAAGGATTTCATTAATCGTTTTCCAACAAAAGAATTTTATTTTTGGAGGAACTCTTAGCTTCCAAACTTTATCCCAAATATTAGACATTATATTTCTACTAGACGATGACTCCTCTTTGTTTTCATGAACAATTTATATCCACTTTTCACTGTGTATTACCCAGTTCGATCATAATGTCATATTAGTTTGTCTTCTAGGTTTGCGTTAATAAGGATTCTTCTTATTATTTCACTGTCAGCCTCTCAAAAGTTCCTTCGCTTAGCTCCTCTCACTACAAGAAATCTCACCTTTAGCGTCGAAAAAATTTCGTCGCTAAAAGTCCAAATTCGACGCAAAGCATCTTCAGCGTCGAAAAAAAATTGGTCGCAAAAAACGTCGCTAAAGCACCGTCGCAAGCTGGATTTTGCGTCGAATTGTTAAAATGCGTCGCAACCTGCGACGTAAATGTAAATTCATCGCAAGTTGCGACGAAACGAGAAAAAACGTCGCATACTTCGTCTCAAAATATCTGCGACTAGAAGGAACGATTCGTCGCAAGGTCTTTGCGACGAAAACCCAAAATTCGTCGCAAGCCTTGCGACTAATTATTTATTTCGTCGCATATATGGGTCTGACTAAAACACATATTTTCATTACAAGCATTGCGTCGAAAATTGTTCATTTCGTCGCAGATTTCAATTCATTTGCAACGAAAACCCTAAATTCGTCGCACAAATGATAGGCAATAAAATATATATATATGTTCAGTTGTGTCATCTAACAGCTCGATTTCATTTAATTTGTCCTGATTTACATTTTATACAAATAAGCATTGAATATAAGGAATAAATATTTTACCAAAGCATTCATCACTTTATACAAATAAGCATTCAACAAAAGTATGTTTCACATATGAACATTTTACCCAAAGTCTTGCTAAGTTTAAGAGTTACAAAAAAATAAAGACGAAAAAAGTATCCAAATACAAATATAAACATTTACTAAGTCTATGTTAGCTCCAAAAAAGTAATGTTCGTTTGGTCATTGTTGTCGTCAGCAAAGTTTACTTCAATCCTGCAAATAAACAACAAATTGCATATACATAAGTACACATGAACAACAAATCATCCTTAACCCCATTCACAAAGAGCATCACAATAATAATGACATATTAAGTAACAATTGCAATATAAGGGTTTCGTTGAAAATTTTTCATCCAATCTCAAGTGGACAACTTAAGTTAAAAAGTCATTTATGAAGAACAACCACATGGACAACTTAAATAGAACCTCAACCACAAGTCTTCTCAAATCATTCTCAAGCACAAACACTCACAAACACTAGAATAAAACCTCTCAACCTCAACCACATGGACAACTTAAGCTACAAAGTCATAGTTCTAATCACCAATATTACACCCCCTCCTCAAAACACAATAAAACCTCAACACATGTCTTCTCAAATTATACTAATGTTAATTAGTAAAACAATAAAACAATCTATAATGAACAATAAGAACACTCCTCCCCCCCTCCCCCCATTCATCCTCAAATTCAATGTCAATCAATATAGAGTTTATTGATATCAATCTATAATGAACAACCTAAACAAACACTCCTCTCCTCCAAAACCAACGACCAAAAAAATCATCAACCGTTCTCATTCCTTTAACACAAGTACAATATGAAATATATGGAAACATAGTCTTAAACAGAATCAGAGTCCAAACCTACAAAATAAGTCATAACCATAAAACAAAAAATCTAAGTTCTAAGGTTTAAAAACTATACCTTACGAACTAATGGTTGCGCTCTTGTGAATCTTTCCATAAGTTCACCCCTTTGTCGAAACCTTCTTTCATACTCATCCCTCTGCATTTCATTCTTTTATCCATAACTTATCCCTAGAAACATAAAAGAACGACTTATCATTAACTTAATCCAATGGGTCTAATTTGATGTAAATCACACATACTATATATGCTTACATTACACAATAACTTTAAAATAAAACTTAAACAATGTTCAATAATCTCAAAGTTTAAGAAAAAAAACATTATAGGCACATTATAATATGTTCCATCACTACTACAAATTAAGCTTTTGATGACGGACGAAAAAAAAGCACGGAGAAATGACGACGGACAAGAAAAAACCCGCTGGAGTGAGCAAAAAAAAATTAAAATGACCGTCTGTCATTATAAGCACCCTTTAATGTCCCGCATTGCCTTCACGCTGGTTTGTTTTTTAGTTCTCTCTCCCCGATTTTTCTCTCCTTGCTCATTCTCTCTCCCCACTCTGCTTCTCCTACAAACCCTAATTCTTTTTCTTCGCTCAATCGTCGTTCTAGTTCGTCCGTATTCCTTCTTCTTCTCTTCTCTCTCGTGTCCATTGCTGATGCTATGGATGTTCTCTTTCCAATCCAAACCTTGACTCCACTATCCATGGCGAAGCGACCAAGTCCATCGCATAATCTAGAATACCGACCTTCTTCTCGAGGCGTTTTTGGGCCTTTCCGACTCCTCTTCCATCTGTGTCGACCTGGATTTGCCGTTTGGATTTTTTGCCGTTTGGACCTTCTTCTCGAGGCATTTGGTGTTTGGATCGTTTGGGTCTGGATCTGAGTTTTTGGGGGTTTCATCTTCATTAAGATGAAGATTCCATGGCTCTTTTGCCGTTTGGATATGCCTCTGTCATTGGCAGCTTCAGTCAAATTCCCCCAATTCGTCTGGCATTCGAGTAAGCCTCACTGCTGTATAACTCTCAGATCCAGTAATTCAAGCTACTGTATAACTCTCAGGTGTGAATTTTATTTCTAAAATAAAAATTTTAAGTAATTTTTTCTTGCTAGTTCATATTGTAGTCAGTTTCTAATTGCCATAAACTTTGTAATGTTTTTACTTCAGAAGAGTGGATCCATATTTAATCCTAAAGTACACCATGAGCAGTATCATCACATTTCCATTCAATGGTTGTCTCATGAAAATATTAGGTATTTGAAAGGGAATGATATTTCATCTTTAAATTGCAATGTGATTAAGCCAAAACTTTCAATGGAACCAACGGGGACTGCTTGCAACAGATGCATATATACCCATCTCAATGCTCTCTTTTTTTCCTTCTGGTTTTGGATCTTGAAATACATCAAAATGATGCAAATTAGCTTTCTCATAGTTCATTTTGAATATCTTTTCCCACCAGATCATGGATTTTGAACCTGGAGAGTTTCTTAATCTGAAGGTAATTTCATCAAGCTCAAATCTTGCATTTATTAGTTTTGGTTGGTTTGAAGCTTCCTTCGTATTATTTGGTTTATATGTCATTCAATGGAAGAATACATTCCTTCTAAATCGAATCTTTCTTAGAATAATACACTCCTTCATTTTTCTCCATGAAAGCTTGGTTTCTTTTTTTTTTTTTTTTTTTTTTTTTTTTTTAAAAAAAAAAAAACTCTGTTGAAAGTTACAACATAAAGAATCTTTTCTAATTACTTTGATACTCGTAGCAGTGATCCTTTTGTCGTTGTCACCATGGGCGAGCAGGTGTTTGGATTTGATTTCTTACTTGAAGTTTCCAGTTATTATTGAGATTGATGATCTTACTGTGTTTTTTGCTGCAATTGCTTGAATGGATGCTTACTGTTTTAGGCTTTTAGCTCGTTGTAGATTAGTTGGCTGACGTTCATCTGCTTTACCTAGAAATATGTATATTGTAGTTTAAAAGAAATTGATTGTTTGTGCTCATTCAGACTAACCGTAGATGCTTGAAGAGTTCTAAAATCAGTGACAATCTATCTGATTTGATTTAGCGTTTAAACTACAGAAGTTATTTATACTTATTAGTCTTAGCAGACATTAGTTCCTTGGTTGTAATGAGTGCAATAATTAAGTTGTCTTTGGTACATATTAAACTTGATTGTTCTCATTGTCTTCCTCTTCTAAGATTAATGAGATTCAGTGTAGACCTTCCAATGGAAATAGGCTCTAATAACTTGCGTTCTTTTCCTGAGTATTTCTTTAATTCATTGTAATTGTTTCCTTTAATTCATCGTTAGCAATTGTATGTGCGTTGTTTCTTATAGTGCATCTTTTTAATTAGTTACTTATTCGTTATATCTTTTCTGATCTATTGTACGAGGTGTTGTTTTGAAAAGGCTTCCATTTAATGGCTTATAGGATTGTTGGACAACATCGTTGCTAACATGTAAGCGTCTAGAACTCTTATAGTTGTTAAACCTTTTACATTTATGTTATTCTTATGTTAAATTTAGTTATACTCGTTTAATGTTAGTATGTTGATTATGAATAATTGTCATTGGATATTGATTATTAACAATCCTTAGGAGAATTGTGTTTATGTATTGAACACCCTACCTAGCAAGATTTAATAAGTTTTCAAAAAGTCATAAATCCTATCATTGTTTTGGTCAGTTCAACTTGCTTCTGTGTATCTTTGTGTCTCCATAGGGGTTTGGGGAAATTGGGAACTTGGACTCCTTTTTATACTTTTGTCTTGAGTTTATTTCCTTTGCAGTCCCTGTGTTGGGTGGGTTTGACTTTTTTATATGACATTCTCTTGTACTTTCATTCAGTTTATCATCTTTATATGTTTTTTCCATCCGCTATTTTAAAAACACAGAAATTGAATGTTCTTGTTGGCAACAATTTTAGCAGTGTTATTTTAGTAGAGGACAATGTTTGGTTTAGAAATATTGGAGCTGTGATAACTTTAATATTCTATCAATGTTGTACTTTTGTCAATCTTTTGGGTTCTTTCTTAATAAAACTCATTGACGATCTTGTTTCTAGAGAATATTAAGTGTCTGGAAGCTTTTCTTGAAGTAAGTTGCAGTTGAATTATGAAATTGTCTAAGGAGATAACTATCAATGATATACTCCTATTTTTTGAGAGTGCTATAAGAGGATGAGAAAGACGTGCACTATGCTCTTCTTCTGGATACACTTATCTTCCACCTTGCTTGTTTATCTGCCTATGCTCAAATTATTTGTTTCACTGAAATCACTGTATTTTTGCCATGAGAAACCCTATGAATATTCATCAGATACTACCTTGTCACAGAAAAGCTAGAAGAGCAGTAAAAAGAGTTTGATGCTGTCATCGCTTCAGAGGTTTGCTCTTACTCACTCAACATGCGAAAAATTGACTAGACATTATTTTTCAAAATTTCTTCATAAATCTGGTTGCAAAGTTTCTTTATAAACCTCGTGATTTTCAATTGGAACAAAATATCGATGTCCTACTCTATTATCATTGACATGAATCTGATCTTTGTAGTGTATGATTTTAACATCTAACTTGGGGAACTGCATAACCCTTGGGATGTGATCAAGTTCTCTGGTAATGCACGTATTCACCTGGATTCATTCTTATATTTGAAGATATTAATGCCTTATTATACTGCTCAAGCCTCCTTTCCATTTATATGATGAACACCACTCTTGGTCCTCTCCATTTTCTTTTTTCTCTTGCTCGCAATGTAGTAAAGGGTTTTGGAGGCATTTTGCACTTTTGAGTTATTTTCGAATTCTGATTCAAAACTCATTCTTAATTGTCAATGTGAGTTGTATGAATAGCTAAACATTCATGGAAGAATGACATAAAGTAGAATTAAGAAAATATAGGGAAGGAAAAAAGGAGAGCATTTCTTGCTTTGATGGCTTCATTTCTTCTACTGAATATCTTATTTCTGTTGATTATACCCAGACCAGGAAGTTGTGCATTGAAGGTGGAAGCAATGGATGGCTTCTCGTTGGAGCTTGTATTAATCAGGTATGAGACGATTTCTATATTATTTTTTAGGCATGCACATGTCTATAATTGAACCAAGTCTTGATTATGCCTTTTTGAGATTGATCTGTTTGTATTAATCAGGTATGAAACAATTTCTTTACTGTAAATGATGTGTGTTTATACTGTTGAGAGGAATTGGTTGTACTATTTGCCTATTTCACTTATAGTTGTTATGTTCATAAGTTTCAATAAGTTAGTTTAATTATTATGTTTGTTTTGAGGTTAAGTTCATTACTTTTATGTGTAGGACGTCCTTGTTTTGGTTGTAAGGCGAGAGATATTTATAGTTTTTAAAGTTAAGTTCACAATTCATCGAGTTAGTATCGAACCTAATTACAATTTCACTACTACAAAAACGACCTTTAATGATGGACAAAATAGAGGTGCAACATCCAGTAGGACATTGTATTGAGGAGTTTATCTGATAAATTTCTTTTGCTTCGGTTGCTTAGTTAATGCTCCAGTGTCGTTGCGTTTTCTTTATCTGCCTGTCTATGCGAGCATATCTGATCTGTGTTGTAGCTATCAGCAGTAAATTATGAGTGCCAAATGCCTATCTGTCTGAATTTTCTTTGACATTCATGAATGTGGTTGCATGTTTCTTGGTTTGGTTTTTGGTGCAAGTCTTTGTCCCTTTTTAAAAAGATCTAGATTTTATTCTACTGTTAGGAATTCACGTCAGAACCAGGAAGATCTGATGTTATTTGGGTTCAATGGTGTATTGGGCATCTCACTCATGAGGACTTTATCTCATTCTTTAAAAGAACTAAGGTAAGTTGTTTTGTTTTTCTTGAGTTAAGCTTTGAGAAATTTGGTTATTTACAATTTATTGGTCCTTTTAGCTTTTGAGTGGTTAACTGTTAGTTAAACCCTTAACTATTTCTTGATTTCAATGTCCTTTAATGATTGTTTAGATTTAGATTGTGCTTGATGCAAGACCTAACTTGCTTAGTTTTAGGATATTTGGGGTCTTGTTGTGAACCTGAAGTGTACACTTCAGGTTCACAACAAGACCCCAAATATGTTGTGAGGCTGTAGTTGGGTGTTTTTTTTTTTTTTTTTTCATATAGAAGTGTGTTTCTCTTGTTTAACAGGTTTTAAATTTTTTGGGTTAGTCATATGTAAGTCGTTATGCTGTCGAAATTTCTAGAGCAACCGGTTAGAATTAGGATAGATGCTTTAGTAAATGTCTCTAGGTTAAGTATAGAAACCTAGAGCATTACAGGTTCTCTGAAGGGGTTAAACTTGATATCTTGAAGTTTGTAAGCTTTTGGGAGTTTATTGGGTTTTCTAACAATTTTTTAGCATCGAGATTGTTTTGTTTTTTTTTTTTTTGTGTATTTTATTGTTAACTAAATTTGTTTTTCTTAGGTTCTTCGAGTTGTTGGACATATGTTTGTTATGTGAGTTCTTGTTTTGGCGTTGTATCGAACCTAATTACAATTTGTTTTTCTTAGGTTCTTCAAGTTTGATGTACGAGCAAGATTATGGTGACAAGAATGAAAGTGGCATGTACGAGAATTTTTGTTTTTTGGTGTAGGTGTAGACTTTTAATCATAGGTGTTTAGTAATTTTGAGGCTTTTTAAGTGTAAGTGTTTGTAATTTTATTCATATATCAAACTTATATGAATAAAAATTGTATGAACAAATTTTTTTTTTTTTTTTTTTTGAGGAATTGTATGAACAAATTTGGTTCATTGGCTTATTGGAATGAAATTTGACAAATATTTGAGTTCTATACAATTTTGCACATTTAAGATTAAGATTACTTTATTTACAGGTTAGACAAATGAAGAAAATATTGTTGGTATGCCACCGGGCAACCAACAATTTTTTTTATTAAATTATGAACAAAATGATGACGGGCAATGCTTGTCATTAAAAAAGATATTTAATGACGGACTTTTAATGACGGACATTTGGTTGAAAAATACCATTTCAATGACGGACTTTTGATGACGGACGCCTTTTAATGACGGGCAATGCCCGTCATTAAACATCTGGTTGGTTGGAAAATACCCTTGTCATTAAAAAAGATATTTAATGACGGACTTTTAATGACGGACATTTGGTTGAAAAATACCATTTCAATGACGGACGCCTTTTCATTAAACATCTGGTTGGTTGGAAAATACCCTTGTCATTAAAAAAGATATTTAATGACGAACTTTTAATGACGGACATTTGGTTGAAAAATACCATTTCAATGACGGACTTTTGATGACGGACGCCTTTTAATGACGGGCAATGCCCGTCATTAAACATCTGGTTGGTTGGAAAATACCCTTTAATGATGGACTTTTGATGACGGACGGCTTTTAATGACTGACAACTTTTAATGACGGGCAGTGCCCGTCATTAAAAGTCGCCCGTCATAAAAAGTTACGACGACACTCGTATAGACGACGGACACTGCTACTGCCCGTCATGAAAAGTCTTTAATGACGGGCAATGCCCGTCATTAAAAGTGATTTTTGTAGTAGTGTACATAGGCACAATATTTACCTTTCAAATCGTAATTTACATCTAAACGAAGAATAACAAAGAAGTTTTGAATCAACAATGGACTCAAGATTCTAAAATTAAACAACTTTTCCCCTCAAATCACAAATATAAAGAACTTTGAATCAACAATAGTCACAAATATAAAACATCCCCTCGCTCCTCACAAATCTCAAATATAAACAATTCTCAAGCTTCAACAAATAAAACAACCCACTTTCAAAAAACATAATAGGTACTTTAACACATTCCAACAAAATTCAATAGGCACAATATTTGTTTTCTCCATAATGTTTTGCCAACAAAACAAATATTCAATAGACCTCAAGAAACAACACACTTTAAATCCACATATTGTAATTATCTCTAAATGTTTCACCAACCAAATCCACTTCAAGTCACAAATATAAACAACTCCTTCCCCTCAAATTCACATTCACTAGAAGAATGCCAAACTTCATTAAATAAAACTCTCCCCTTAAATCACAAATATAAACAACTTTGAATCAACAAAAAACACAATATAGGTACTTTTAAAACATTCTTGAACAACATACTTTGAACAAATGAAACAACATACTTTCACAAATATAAACAACTACTCTCTCAAATCCACATTCACTAAAAAAAGTCCAAGCTTCAACAAATGAAACAACTCCCCCTCCTAAATCAACAAATATAAATATATAAGTACCTTCCCCCGCCCCCCATATAAAAACAACTCCCCCCAAGAAAATTACATTTATTCAACAAATATAAACATCTTTTCTTTCCCTACCTTCATTCAAAAAATACAATATACCCCATCCAAAAACTACATAACAAATGTACAATATAAGTTCTTAATAATAAATTTCAATTAAGAAAAACAAACGAATATTTGAACCAACCGTAGGAATTAGTTACAACTAGATCATTCCAAAAAGTTCAACACAGTTTAAATCTTAAACAAACATAGGAAAAACATAATGGAAGTATTTTACATACCTCTTAAAGCTTGTCCCAAGAACTTTATCTATCAACAAAATTTCTACATGACAAAAGTAAAAAAAAAAAAAACTTTTAAAACAAAATTTAACACTAAATAAACTAGAAATGGAGAAAAAAAAACTAGAAATTTAATCCAAAAATATATCTCACACACTTTTATGAACGAAATCTAGGGAAAGTTGGTCTAGTCTAAGCAATCCAACAACATTTCTAACAAATTGAATAAAAATTGTTCCAAACAAGAAAAAACCCAAACTAACTAAAAGAAACTTGAAAAAAATCATACACTCAATTTCTTCCGTTTGTTCTCCAATGGCTTCCCCAACAATAAAGTCATTCCACCTTACCCACGGTCTCCCCTAGAAAACACACAAAGCAAAGCACAAAAACTCCCATGGAACATTAACACGGAGCAAATTACTTTCTTTTGGTTCTTTGGAACATCAACACTAAGCAAATCCATCCCAAAAAAGAATCCAAATTTTAGAATGCAACACAAAAGAACCAAAAGAAAGTGAAATGAACTTTAAGAAAACCTACCCACAAAACCCACGAGCGTTTTCCGGCGATTTGAGGTAACTTTTTGGCGATTTGAGGTGTACCCACGCACCCTTCTGTTCTGTCGAAACCGAGAGGAAACGAAGAAAATGGTGGAGGAAATGAAAACGCGGAAATGAAAACATTTGGCGGGGATTTAAATGGATTTGCGACGAAAATAAAAATTCGTCGCAGGCCTTGCGACGAAACATAGATTTTCGTCGCAAAGCTTTGCGACGAAACTTATATTTTCGTCGCAAGGCCTGCGACGAATTTCTAAATTCGTCGGACGGATAATTAATATTGTGGACCGATTGAGGATTGCGACGAAATGCATCGTTTCGTCGCAAGCTACCTGCGACGGAATGCTAATTTCGTCACAATTCATTGCAACGAAAAATTGCTTTTCATTGCTAATGGTGTTTCGTTCATACCACCATTTTGGATATGCGATGAAAGTTCAAAATTCGTCGCACACCTTGCGACAAAATCTACGTTTCGTCGCAAGGCTTGCGACAAAACTGGTTTTTCGTCGCAGATTTGCGACTAATTCTACATTTTGTCGCTAATCTTGTGACGTTGGCATTTTCGTCGCTGAAGTTTCGTCGCTAAAATCCTTCTTTTTTGTAGTGTCTATATTCCAATTCCCAACTGGATCGATAAAATCTAATACATTTTTATTAATGTAGTTCCAGTTCTTACAAATTGGTTTAAAGGATGACTCTTTTGGAATCCATGGATCTTTAAACATGACTATCTTATTCCCTTTCCCAACTCTAAATATAATCCCTTTCTTCAATAGATTACTACCCCAAATTAGGCTCCTCCATAAATAAGAGGGATTGGAACCTATATCCGCCTCCAGTATATTACTGTTAGGGAAATATATGCTCTTCATAAAGCGAGCTACCAATGATTCTAGTTTAGCCACTAATCTCCAAACTTGTTTTGCTAATAAAGTTTGGTTAAAGCCCTCTATGTCTCTAAAGTTAAGGCCTCCTAGGCTCTTAGGCAAGCATAATTTTTCCCATCTCCACCAATGCATTCTTCTTTTATCATTACTGGGTCCCCACCAACATCTAGCGAAGCTCCTGGTAATTTCATCACAAAGTCTTCTAGGAAACCTAAAAACACTCCTAACATAAGATGGTATGACTTGGCCTATACTTTTAATGAAGACTTCTTTCCCAACTATAGAGAAGAATGAACTCTTCCACCCTTGGACTGTTTTCCAAACTATTTCCAATATATAATTGAAATCTCTCGTTTTACTTCTAGAGAGGACAAATGACACTTCTAAGTATTTACCAAAATCATCTACATTTCTGACACCCATCATATTACTAAGAAACTCTCTTCTATCTTTATTAACTCTTTGGGAAAACATAATTGCTGATTTGGAGTAGTTAATGCATTCTCCCGAGGCAATCTCATAAGTATTTAAAATGTTCTTTAAGGAAATTAGTTCTTGTTCACTAGCTTTGCAAAAGATTAGGCTGTCATACACGAATAACAGATGGGTAATTAAAGGTCCATTTAAGCAGTTTATACTCGATAGGATTCCATTTCTATTGACTTCTTGAATAAGATGTGTAAGACCTTTTGTTACTAAAAGAAAAAGATAGGGAGATAGGGGATACCCTTGGCGCAACCCTCTACTAGATTTAAAATTCCCCTTCTGTTCCCCATTGATTAAAATAGAAAAGCTTGCTGAAGAAATACACTTTATGATTAACTTCACCCAAGAAGGATCAAAACCTAGTATAAGCATTATTTCTTTTAGGTAAGGCCACTCAACACGATCATATGCTTTACTAAGATCAATTTTAAAGGCTACCATATCCTTATTGATAAACCTTTGGTTCTTAATGGCATTAATACATTCATATCCTATCAATATGTTATCAGTGATTAATCTCCCTTGAATGAAGGCTGATTGTGATTCTGATATGATATCCTTAAGAACCCATTTTAACCGGTTAGATATGGCCTTAGTAACTATTTTATAGTTAACATTGCAAAGACTAATTAGGGGTGAGCATCGGTCGGTCGGCGTCGGTTTTGGGCTCAAACCGACGCCGATCACCGACGTGTCGGTTTCCGGCGGTCGGTTTGTGTCGGTTTGGGAGGGATTGGTTACGCCGACCGACCGATAACACCGACGGTCGGTCGGTTGGAGTCGGTTTTAAGAGTGGATCGTGAAGAAGAAAGTAAAAAAAAAAAAAAAAAGAGGAAAAAACAGAAAAATGGTGAAGATGAACCCTGAAAGAAGAAGAAGATATAAAAGAAAAAAAAAAAGAAGAAGAAGAAATGGAGAAGAACGTATGAGATGAAAAGATGAAGAAAGAATAAGAAGAAAAAAAAACAAAACGAAAAAATAAATTACAAAAAAGAAAAGAGGAAGAAAGATAAAAGAAAAAGAAACAAAAATGTAAAAGAGAAATGAAGAAGATGGTTACCATAGATGAGAGAAGAAAGCCTGAGATTTGAGAAGATTCAAGAAAAAAATAAGAAACTAAAACCTAAATTGTGAAAGAAGAAACTAAAACCTAAATTGTGAAAGAAAGATGGAAAGACTAAAGAGATTAGAAAATAAAAATAAAAAAAAAGAAATTGATTTAAATTTACTTGGGAAGACCATCGGCTGATGGTCTTCCCAAGGGCGGCTGCTGCAGGCGCATTAAATGCGCTGTAGCAGCATGCAATCAAGCAGACACGGTTTTAATTTTTTTTTTTTTCGGTTGGTGATGTCGGTGCTCGCCTCTATTGGGCGAGCCGACCGACCGAAAGGTCGGTTTTATAGGATATAAAACCGACCCCGACCGAAATTATTGAGAAACCGACTGACCGACGTCGGTTCGGTCGGTTTCGGTCGGTCGGCTCGGTTTTCGGGCTTTTCTTGCTCACCCCTAAGACTAATTGGCCTAAATTCACTTACTTCCTTTAGGTTAGGAACTTTAGGGATCAAAACTATATTGGTCTTATTCCAATCTTCCATATTTCCCCCATTATTCAAGATATCTGAGCATTCCAATACTGTTTTCTGGCCTACAAGGTTCCAGTAATTTTGGGAAAAAAGGGTTGGGTATCCATCGGGACCTAAAGCTTTTATTGGAAACATTTGGCTTATAGCTTTCTCAATCTCTACTCTAGTGAAAGGCATTAAGAGTATTATTCATGGCCTGTGATACCTTCGACTATATATTTCTTAAAGCAGCAACTATATTCTCTATTTCAGGATTAAAAGATTCAAACAAGTTTTTAATCAATAAACCTTTCTTTAATAACCACAGGTTCCTCTAACCACATTCCATTACTATCCATTATACCTAATATTTCATTTCCTTTTCTTCTCATTGTGGCTTTCTTATGAACCACCTTGAATTTATATCCCTTCACTTTAACCAATCTTCACGAGACCTTTGTCTCCAATATATCTCCTCTTCTTCTAACAATTTGTCCAATTCAAATTTGATGTTGTGTAAATGTCAAAGTTGATATTAGGGATGTTTTCATAGGCTTCTTTAAGTTTCATTTTACATTCTTTTATCTTATTCTTCCTATACTTGTTTGTTTCTTGGCCTCATCTAGAAAGGACATTAGCACATGAAAGTACATTGCTTGATAAAGAGGAAGTGAGGATATCATTATCGTCCCAACTGCCATTATTTGTTATAATTTCTTTACATTCCTCCTTCTTTATCCAATACTCCTCAAACTTAAAGGATCTTCTTCCTCTGTTTCTCCTCTTTGAAATATTAAGTTCCATCTCAAATTCAATAGGTCTGTAGTTTGAGAATAACTAGTCTAAGTTCCTTGTTCTTGCAAAATTAAACAAAATTTCAAAAGAAGAATTACAAACAAAGCGATCAAATCTTTCCCACACATGTATTCCTCTCCTATTACTATGCCATGTAAATTTATTTTCCACGGGGTCTATGTCTTTCAATTCACAATCATCTAGAGCGTTCCTAAACTCCTCTAAACTTTTCCTATCTCTCGGAGTGCCTCCTAGTTGACGGGACGTCGGAGAGTGTCGAATTCTCCAACGTCCGTGCCAAATAAATTTATAGTCCACAACCCCTAAAGCTAGCTTGTAGCAGTAGTGGCCGCTGGCCGGGGTCGAACACAGGGAGCACGATTGTTAATTCTTCTAAATTAGGTTTATTACTATGACGAGACTAAAAGGAGGGTTGGATTTGGATAGAATAAAGCGAGAGAAAATAAAATGCTGAAAATTAAATGACATGAAAGTAAAGACGGGAAAATAAAAAGGCGGGTAGGCTAATCGTACCTTGGTGAAAGCTGCAATCGGAATTACTCGGTGTTAGTTTATTTAAATTTAATCATTGATTATCTAACGATCAATTTTACTAAACTATTATGAGTCCGGAGTGCTTCTTGGCTTTTCAAATAGTCCACCTACTAAGCTTATGTCTAACCAATTAAATTACCCGATACTTCACGAATTCTTTAATGGATTAGTTATTTAATTACGCCTGCTGCCCCTCATGCTTAGATCGATAAATCATCAATCTAGTATAATTAACTAAATTAATATTAAGATGAGTCCTAAAAAATATTAATTAGCTAATTGCATTACCGCTTAAGGCCTGAAACTGTCTAATTGAATTAGGAATTAAAATTCTCTAATTAAATTAAATCAATTTCTCCTATGTTCTTAGGCCTATCAGAAGTCTACGCTAGGCTACCGTCAAACTAGCGATGGATCCACCTCAACCTAGTGGCTATCTAAAAATAACTGATAAACCATGCTTGCAACTAATCTAAGAGGCGTCAATTCTTAAACTAACATGCAAACAAGGTTGTTTAAACGAGAATCATAGGATGCAACATAAGAACATTAAGAAAAATCCCAATACAAAACAGAAATCTCATAGAAATTTAAATAAACTTACAACCGAAGTTTCGATTACACCAATCCACGCTTAAACGACCATAGACGAGCCAAATCTAAGCTCCAAGGCTTGATTAACTGACCCAAAATTAAGTTAAGTTAAGAATTAGAGAGAAAATACAAAGAAAATCGAGAGAAATAAAAAAGAAACAAAGAAAGACGACTCAAAAATGAACTAGCGGCGGGAAATTTCTATTTATAATAACGCACCAGTGTCGAGACATTGGGCATTCTATCCGCGGGCTTGGATCGAAGCAGCATCGAGTCATTGCTATTGCAGCGTCGTCTCGACGCTAGCTCTTGGGTGGACAATTTTCAGCAGCACTCTTTTGATCCTTTTTGCTCCAATCTCGAGGCTCAAACGCTCCGGTCACGTCCATAAGCTCCCTCGTCATCTCAAGAACTCCAAATTAGCCTGAAAACGTCCTAAAACTCCCGAATTAGCGCCCAATTGACAAATTGGCCTAATTATCCTCTTGTGTTCGAAATCCTACTAAATAAACAATTAAACCATAAAACACAAACTAGCAAGATTAAAATAAGGGTAATTAAATAGCATATTTCAGGTGCTATCACTAGTTTATCATTATCACTTAGTATTTCATTAAAATCCTCTCTAGGAGCCATGGCATGTCCCCATACAATTTAACCTTCTTAAAAGATTCCATGTTTGATTTTTTTGATTAGTTTTTGGGAACCCATATATCCCTATAAATCTCCAAGTTCTATTACACCATGTTATAGTAGTATCTATATGGTTTTGAGAATAAGAGTTAATAGAAACTTGATTTGGATCCTTCCACAATAAACATATTCCCCCTTTTGCCCCTATGCTTTTTATTGTCAAACAAACATCAAATTTACACTTTACTATAATTTTTTCAATAGGTTCTGCCCCGCATTTGGTTTCTGAAATAAATAGGATTTGGGGATTCCTTGTTGTGACAAGGTTTCTGAGTGTTCGAAATGCTCTCTGGTTCCCCAACCCTCGAGCATTCCAGCATATGATCTTCATGGTTCAAGGAAGGGCTGTTCAACAACCACTACCAGATTTGGTGATTCAGTGCTTGTGTCCATCATTTCAGCCACCCCTGATTTCATTCTTTTGTTCTCATAAATTTGAAGCTCTTCTCATTTTCTCTTCTGTGTTGTTGGTTTGTCAATTTTCAGCCCTTCAGTTTGCCCCATCCTAGCTCTTCTTTTCCAGCTCATTTTCTTTCATGTCGAGGAAAGTTTGTCCTTTTTATTTTTGGTAGGATTCACTGAAACTTTCAGCCACCTCTAAGCTCTTTTCATTTTCTTTCAGTATTGAAATTACTCATTTTCTATGCTCCTGATAAAGTATTCTTGATTGACGTAGCTGAGATATTCCTGTTTGCAAGAATCTTTCCGATTATGCAGTGTTCCATTTGCTTGTTGATGTCTTGAATTTCTTTCGGATTCAGCTTAAAAAATTTGCATTCTTCTAATAGTTCTTCCATGTTCATCTTCTTCAGGTTGCAAGACAGCGTTCCCAACAGGTTCTGTTCTCCTTCTACCTAAACCCAGCACCTAGGCTGATGATGATTCCCAATTCTCAGAGGATTTTCCAAGAACCTAAATCGGTCTTGACTTTAATTGTCGCCACAAGAAGCGAAAAAAAAATTGTGGCAATCAACTAGTTTTTACGAATGTTCTTTCAAGAATTTTAAAATATCATGTTTAAAATCATTCTTAGATTGTCAAAGTGAACCTAACTTATTCTTAGTTATCGAAAGAAATATTTCAATATTTTTGTGGATCTTCTAAACCTTGTCAATGTGTGTTTTGAAATATGACAAGAAGTTATGGGATGTTTGGCATGTAATCTTGTTTTTATATTCACTAAATCCAATGAAGGAGGTGGATGAATTTGTTTTTAAAAACTTTTTTGGATTCTTTGATTCAAAAGTAGAGATTCTAACAACATTTGTTTTCAAATTTTAGATTTGAAATTTGAAAATGTAGTTGCAATAATTAATTTTATGTCATATACTCATTTTATATTGGTTAAAATTAAAACATGTAAACATGATGTATTATAAATTATATAATATTGTAAAATAATAATTATACAAAATTTATAACATAAAATAAAAATGAGAAATATTTTTATTTTTGAAATGACATGAGAAATAAAATAAATAATAAATTAGATTGAACCAAATGCACCCTTACCTTTTACATTCACTCAAATCCAAATGAAAAAGTCAAAATTGATGTATATTTGTAAAAAAAAAAAAGTTATGATAGTTTTAAAAATAAAATTAGATGGTTAAAAAAATATTTATTATACCTATTTTTTTGGAGCAACAACTTAATTCATGAAGTTGAATATATAATAATTTAGTTATTGTTTCAAATTTGTAACAATTTAATCTTTGTCGAACTTAAAAGAAAAAAAAAATAATAATCTTTGTCATAAAAAGTTCATATTTTTTTGGTGCTCAATAATTACATTGTAGATGATCAAATGATAACACCAATTCTATGCTAGTTATTTAGGCCTAAAATTGCTAGTTTCTAGTTAATTATGTACTCACTTGTGTTTATTTCACGTAAATCGAGTATTCAGACTTTTCGGGAGCACTTTGGAGTAAAAAGGGCATAAAAGGGATAAAAGAAGTCAAAGTCCGATTAAAGAAGTCAACACAAGGGAGACCAAGCCAAGAAACGTCTATAGCGTCTCAATACTGTGCTCGACGCTATGCTCACTGTTACGGCAAAGGCCCAACAGCGTTGAGACGTTATCGCCAGCATCTCGACACCAGAAGTGCGCATCTGCCTATTTGTGTCTGAAGCGTCAAGACACTATGGCCAACGTCTCGACGCTTTCATCCGGAGTATTTAACCTTTCTTTTCTCGAATTAGGTCATTCTATGCTTCCTTTAGTCTATTTGCTTATAAATTCTCTCCAAATTCCACACTTTTCCTTGTATTTGCTTAGTTTAGCTTAGAATTAGAGTAATTTGTGTGGCTAATCGAGCCCCGACGCCTTGTTCGTGCATTCCGATCTTCGGCTAGGTGATATTCATATGATTGGGAACTCGATTGTAAGTTTGGATTAGATTTTCATGAGATTTTGAATGTTTATTTCCATGAATCTACTGTTTTATGTGTTGTTGATTCCCGTTCATACAGTAATTAGGATTGGTAGAGAGGCATGGGGAACCTCTCGCAGTTGTTCTAGTTACATTTGCTAATTAAAGTAGCGATTATGTGAAGCATGTGGTGGTTTAGGCGAGATAATCCATAAACTTGTAGCAATTGCATGTTATCCTAGGTTTCGACACTTTATTGATGCATGATTTAGGCTTTCCCTAGTTGTGTATTCGATAATCTAACTATCCTATGCTTAATGTGACTGTAAATTAGTTAATGTGCACGGTTAATTAATGAACAACTAGATTAATAGCTTTGATGCTTTGGTCAAGCTAGTAATATTAGAGATGCATGACTTTCTAGCTTTTCTAGGAGTACGTTAGACTTAAAACGATAAATTCTATTTAAAGGGTAATCTGTGATTTAAAATCATCCAAACTAAACCCTAGTGTCCCGCTTGCATGAATCTCGAGGTGAGATTAGCCATTCCCCATTATTTTTCCTATCATTTATTTTCCTGCAATTTATTTTCCTGTCA
Organism: Luffa aegyptiaca; assembly: GCA_017139565.1. NCBI lineage: Eukaryota > Viridiplantae > Streptophyta > Magnoliopsida > Cucurbitales > Cucurbitaceae > Luffa > Luffa aegyptiaca. The sequence continues at coordinate 40,708,857 of CM029402.1, read as the reverse complement.
TTTATTTTCTTGCAATTTATTTTCCCGCATTTATTTTCCTCGCTTTTAATCTGTTGCACCCCAATCTGACAATCTCCCCTTCTATCCAATCTTCATAATAAACCTGATTAGGACAAATTAGCTATTGCACTCCCTGAGATTGACCCAACCACTATTGCTACAAGCTAGCTTTAGGAACCAGTAATGTAAATTTAATTTGATCAAGTCCTCAACAAGCTCGTTATCATCAAATCATCAACCTTTTGGATAATAACTGGTGTCTTATCCGCACTAATAATTAGAAATTAAATCGTACACATTTAAAAGGGACCAAATTATTATATACTAAAATCAATGACAAAAGCGGTACATAAATGAGTTTTTTTTTTTTTTTTTGAAATAGTTACATAAATGAAATTACACAGGGACTAATTTTTTTTTTAAACCCATATTAAAATTATTCTTATTATTTTTTAAAACAATCCTGTTAAGATTATGCCATTTAGATTCAAGTTTCTGTTTTATTATATTTATCATTGATGGGTGTAGATTGTATGCCGAAATATAGCGAGAGATTTGTTTAAGATTCAAGTTTAAAGTAGTCGAACAGTAATTGCCATCAAATGAAGAGGAGAGAAATGGCAGTAACGTAAATTGCAAGCAGAGTAGATTCAGAAGTCTAATCCAAACCATAAACAATTAAACGACAATAATCCAATTATTAACAATTCTGTGTTGTGTGTGTTGATTTGGATTTTGGACTATTACCCATTTTCCAAATTCCATCAACGAATCATCCTTCTTCACCTTCTCCTCAACGTCTATCTGCAAATCCTTTCCCCTCTTCTCTTTTCGCTCTTCCCGAGGCCTTACCATCATTTCAACACCAAAACTCCCAGACCCTCTTCCATTTCCCCCTTTTCTTCCGCAATTCCGACTCTTCGATCTGCCCATTTCCTCGAAATCAACGCATTTCTTCTCTGTTCTGTTCGTTGCCTCTGATTATAAGTCGTGTAATGTCTCTTTCTCCTCTGCTTTTCTATTGTCTCGATTCCTGTTGTTGGATTGTGTTTCTATTTTCGCATCGGCTGTTTGTTTTGTTGGGAGTTCTTTGAGTCAATTTGTTGATGGGGTTGGTGTTTAGGATTGAAGATTTTGTGGGATTGAAGGTTTTGATGGATTGGTTGATATTTTGGGTCGATGGTGGGACTGGGTTTGTGATATGGGCTCCGATCGATATAAGAATTGAATGATCTCATGAGCTTGGAGAGTAACTTTTCTTTTGATAGTTGATTATGAACCTGGGAGCAATTATGGGTTTGTTTGTTTCTTCTTCTCTCATGGAGGTGGATCTTGCTATTTGGCTCTGTTTTTCGTTGTGGGGTTTTCTGTTTTTGGATGATCTTATTGGCTTGCTCTATTGGGTTTGATTCTTTCTTGTAGTTGTTCATGATCTCTTCACTGCATTTTTGTTTTAGAGCTTGGTGTTCTGTGTTTACCCTTCTTGCCTCTTTCACATTTTAATCATCGCTCGAGTTTGTTGGGTTTGGCCTTTTTTTTTCAGTGTTCATGGAGAGAGAATTGCTGTATGAAATATTTGTTTATAGCAAGGACATGCAGAGTCTTCGGTTGCTTGAAATCTTGTGCATGATTATTATGTTTTTGTTTGATGAAACACCAAGGTTTCATTGAGAAAAATGAAAGAGTTAAAAGGATACAAAAGACGTTCCAATCAATAAGAATAAGGGTTAAAGGATAACTACGAAGCGCTTTAGAAATGAACACCCCTACAAATTCCCTAAAGAAAACGAAATGACACCTTATGGATATTTTGAGTTTAATGCTGAATTTATGTCTCTCTTTGATTCTCTTCCTTTACTTTAACCATTTGCTAGTAACATCTCTTAACAAAACTCTACTAGCTCAACCATCATGGGTTGGCCCTAATGGTCAATAAGGACCATAGAAAAAATAAAGGGCTTAGAGGGAATGGGTTCAATACATGGTGGCCACTTACCTAGGATTTAATATCCTACGAGTTTCCTTGGCAACCAAATGTAGTAGGGTCAGGTGGTTGTCCCGTGAGATTAGTCGAGGTGCGCTTTAGCTGGCCCGGACACTCACGGATATCAAAAAAAAGAACAAAACTCTACTAGCTCATGTACTAACCAACTAACTCAATGGTCGACAACTAACTCCCTTACCTAACTGATAGGTCCAGAGATTTTGAAGAATTTTTGGATTTCATTATTTTTTCTTAGCTTATAGATGATTTTCTCTTCATAAATCTTCTTGTATGTAATTACACGAAGTTCTTTTTAACCCCTTCATTAAGCAAGAACATCCTATCCTGCCCTGATTGTAGTATCTTTTCTTCTCAAGGTATTTCATTATTTTATATATATATATTTTTCCTATAGAAGATTTAGGAAGTACCCGCAATGAGCTGGTCAGGACATAAACTTTGTAAGTTATTTCTTATTAAAAAAATATTTTATTCGATTATCATTTCTGCAATGTTCTGTCTGACGTATGGTTGTAAAGTTTGTCTTTCTAAAATGAGCAGAATATTTGAGTCATTGCTTTGAGTTTTGACTTGTAAAGATGTGCTTGTCTTGTTCTTAAATATCAGAATTTGGGATTGTTTCTACTGGAACGCTCGAACTGAGGTTTATTCACCTCTTAGTAATCATTCTCCTTGATCAAAAGTCAAAACCAATAAATATTATGTTGGGAATTGTATCTTCACTGTTCAGCCTCCTCTTTTTTAAGTAATTTATGTTTCATTTTGTATAAAAGGATTCTAATCTGAGATTACGTTTGGAATCTGTTTTCTTTATCTACAGCAGGATTTTGGATCATGGAATGATGTGGTTAGAGCCCCAATAGATTACCAGTATGGTTGGTGGTGAAGAAAATGACTTGAATGAGCCTAGTTTCTCAAACAACCAAGAAACTCCATCCCAAGATGTTATAGCTGTTTCTTCCTCTTCATCCTCTTTGTCGTCTTCTTCATTTGAGAATGAGTTACATGAGACTAGGAACGAGAACAACGAATCTCAACCTAATGAAAATACCTCCCGTTCATCTGAGAATGAGTTACATGAGACTAGGAACGAGAACAACGAGTCTCAACCTAATGAAAATACCTCTCGTGAACTGGTACTATACAACCCTCCTGCTAATGATGGTGGTGAAAATGAACCTGTATCCACACCTACTGAGCACCGGCGTCCACCAGTTCTTGGACACTCCAGAGTTTTGCCGTCAGTAGGGGCCTTTACTGTCCAGTGTGCAACTTGTTTTAAATGGAGGCTCATTCCAACGAAGGAAAAATATGAGGAAATACGTGAACATCTGTTGGAGCAACCCTTTTATTGTGAAACTGCTCGTGAGTGGCGGCCTGATGTCTCTTGTGATGATCCTGCTGACATTACTCAAGATGGCAGTAGGCTTTGGGCAATTGATAAGCCTAATATAGCACAGCCCCCTCCTGGCTGGCAAAGGTTATTACACATCCGAGGTGAAGGAAGCACCAAGTTTGCTGATGTGTATGTACTTTAAATTCTGTATTATCACTGCTGCTTTTGTGGGTTTTATTGTCTATAGCTGTCATGGGTTAGATTTGGACTGCTACCGTCACTCTCTCCTGTAAAATTCTTATTCTTTGATTTCTTGGGTTTATACTTGTGAATTATACTACAATAAGGGGTGGCCCCATTGGCTAAGTTTTGTGGTCTGAGTAATGCCTATTTAGAGGTCAGGTGTTCAAATCTTCGAGTGAGGTTAATAAGGAAAATCCTTGATGTCTCCAAAGTTTGGGCCCTTGGGCCGGCACATACTGCTTTTTTAAAATAGAAAATTATACTAGAAGTAGAAGTCCTAAAATTAAATATCTTTGTGTTGCCTTCAAATTAAAATGTCTGCTTTCATATGTAATCGTTTCTCCTTTCCTGCCTTAGCCACAAATCACCAATAATCACCATTCCAAAGTCACCCACATTGCCATTGCTGTTATCATATAGTGGTCAATTCATGGTTGCTGTTCTTTTGTAAAGAACTCAAATCTTTTTCCTTCTAATCATCACATTATCACTTGTACTCATCGTTATTACTCTGAGCTTGTGTTCATGGATGCAAGTACTAACTCTCAAATGTGAAAATTTAGATAGATGAATGCTATTAGGTCTGAGTCAGGGAAATACCAATAACTTAATTCTCTACCTAAGAGATTTTTGCACCATCAAAAAACTATTGATAGGATGAAACCTTTCAAACAAAGGAGGAAAACTAGCTTCAAGTTAATAGAAATTACTAAATGGTCTTCTATTTTGGCTGAAAGATCATTTAAATTGTAATTTTTCATTTGTAGGAAAATTAGTAGATCTTATTAAATTTGATCTTTTATTGTTTTCAGGTACTATATTGCACCATCAGGCAAGAAGCTTCGTTCGATGGTGGATGTCCAGAAGTATGTTGCTGTATATCATGCTTCGAACTTTGTTTAATTTTATTTTCTTTGCTTGATCGGCTTCTTGCGAATAATCTGTGGCCTGCAGTTAATGTGCTATATACTGATTTATCTTTTTTGCACCCCCTGATGGTTCGTTTGGTTCTCTATAGATACTTGATTGAACATCCAGAGTACCAAACGGAAGGTGTATCCATGAGACGATTTTCATTTCAAATCCCAAAGCCTCTGCAGGAAAATTATGTGAGAAAGCGTCGTGCCAATATGAATGCTTCATGTGATGGTTCGAAGCTTGAATCTGGTGAAGGTACTTGTTTTCTATTCATCCCTTAACCTGCACTATACTTATTGAATTGACTTTGCTGATGATTGGAGGATTTTGTTAGAGAGGAATAGGAGAGATTTTGAGGTGATTGAGAGATCTTGGGAGGAGGTGTGGTCTTGGGTTAGATTTAACATATCTTTTAGTGTATGTTTCTAAGTTTTTTTTTTTTCTTTTAACTATCCTTTAGGCCTTGTCTTTTGTATTGGATCCCTTTTATTTAAGAATAGTCTTGGTCTAGGCGGCTCCTTTTGTTGGGCTATTTTTTTCTATGCCCTTCTGTATTCTTTCCTTTTATGTCCCAGGTTTTTGGATTTAAAGAAGAATTTAGTCTAGCTTTTCAAAACCCTTTGTAATTTAAAGAAGAACAAATGATGCTAGAAACCAACTAAAAGAACAAATCAAAATAATAAGATATCATTTCTATCATCAGTAGGTTTTCATTCTATAATTCATTTTGCAATTCTTCCCTTGCCTGTCGACTTCTCTCTATATCGACCATGCTTGATCTGTTTAGACCTTTCCTGCATGGCATGTTAAACAATGCAATGCCATAATAGCATATTTTCCCTGTATTGAGCAGTAAATCCAATATCGTGGGCTCGGCCAGACGATTCTACTGCATTGCAGCTTGGACCCGGGCTCCCGGAATTGCTCTCAACTGCACCGGTTAACAATCCCGTCACTCGACCAGCAAAGAAGGTGAAAAGAGCTCTAGCAAAGGAGATGCATAGAAGTTCTCTTGCATCGACCGATCCTCCAGCTGTAAAGTTAGAAGGTCGCTTTGATCAATATGAAAAGTAATACTGGTGAGAACTGGTTGGTCCTGGGATTGTGTTTTGTTCCTTGTTTTGTTGCGTTGTCTATATGATTCCATCAAAGTGGAAAAGGGAATGTAACTCTAAAAAGATGACAAAAGGAGGAATTTTGGAAAGGAAACAATGACAGAATGTATATTATATCATAACCTTATAAGGGTAATTTTTGGTCTGCAATCAATTGGGTTGACAATTCTTGCTCTGGCTAAACTTTATGGATTAATGTCCTTTTGTATAATGTTTCAAACAAAGTGGTGCTTTTGTTGATTTCATGGATAATAATGATGAAGAATACACAAGAGACAATACAATGAAACACAAAAGGGTTCACACAATATAATGAAACCCAAGCTCCTACCTTTGCAAAAAGCACCCTATGGCCTCTCTTGGCTAGTTTTTCACACCTGTCTTTAAAGAGAAAAATTCTTAATAAGGCTTAGGGCTAACAAGCTCTCCAGCGCTGTTGTGGCATGGCTTCGTGTGTATGTGTTTGTTTAGTTCAATATGTCGGGTGACAGGATTCAAACCGTTGACTTCTTGATGTCTTGGCCAATTAAGCTACGCACAAGTTGGAGTGTATGTGTTATATGACCTAATATTGTAGTGTTTAACTTTTGAACAATTTTCGTTATGTCTTGAATTCGGCGGTGTGGTGATAGTTACAAGTACACCTTGATGTCTATATTCACTTGAGATGTCTATGTTCGGCTTCAGTTGATCTTTAGATCAGCTTGGATGAGCATATTTAATGGATTTCTCTTGGTATGTGATTAATGAGCAATATTTACCTCCCATTGCATCAATAGTTTCTATATTGCTCAACAATATCCAATTCTTTACTATATAAAACCAACAGATTTGCAAATACCTGTTAAACACAATAATAAATAATAATCCCCTCATTTTTGAAAAATGACCAAAAAAAAGTTCTCCTGAAAAATGGTCACCATTAATTCAGGAGCTATCCATTTACCTATTTTTTCCCCTTTTTACCCTCGTATAATATAATATAACAAAATATGTAATCCCATAAAATCTCTACTAAATCTGAATATTAATATTCAAAACATTAGATTTTCTCACTCCTAAATTCAGTGAGGAATATGTTTCAATTGTAACAACCACTACAATTTTATTTTCCAACTTCAACAATGGGAGGTTGTCTATTGAACTAGGTATCTCACCATAAAAGTAAGTTGTCGGTAAAAAGATCTAAAGTCTCAAGATTTTTAAGTTCTCGTAAGAGAATTTCCTAAAAAAATATTTTTTGAGTACAAGGTATTTGCATGACTGAATTTGACAAAAAATTTTAGTTGTTTAAGTACAAGATAATTGCATGGTATGCTATTTTAAAAATGGTTTTGGTAAAGGTATTTATGCAGAAAGATTGGTTTGACGAAAATTTTACTTGTTTTCAAGTACAAGGTACTTGTATGAACGAAGGTTTCCAAGATGACAAAGGTGTGTTGGAGAGAGAGAATAATGTTCCCTCTTCAAATGAAAAGTTAATGAGTATAATGTAATTGTTGTAGGGGTTGTAAGAACCTACATTGGAACGTTGAGGAAGGAAGGAGAGGAGATGGAAGGAGCAATTTTTCTGATGAGAATTTAGAGTACAAGGTATTTGCACACATAACTCTAAAATTTTGACTTTCGATTATTAAAATCTTCTTTATTTTTCGATCTTGAAAAAAAAAAATCAAATTTAAGTATTTTCATTTTTGTAGTTCTAACTAATGAGAGGGAAATGAGAACAATGGAAATGAGAGGCAAATGAGAACAATGGAAATGAGAGGCAAATGAGAACAATGGGGAGTGTGATGATTTCATTCTAGAAAACTCCGTATAAATACATAACTTGAATCTAAAAATAGATTCCACAACTAATCCCACTAACTCCACAAAATTAGCAACTTAGACTTGACTCAACTATTTCCTAGAAACTAGGAATTGACTAGACCAACTCAAAACAAATTAGTTTTTGAGTTACTAACATTCTCCTCCTAACTCAAATACTGCAAACACCTAACTTGCTCCTAAGAGCTTGAAAATGACCCACACAAAAAGACTTAGTGAAGATATCAGCTATTTGCTCTTCTGAGCTGCAATGTACCAGCTGCACTTCTCATTCCTTCTGCATCTCTCTCAGAACATAATACTTGATCTTAAAATGTTTGGTCCTTCCATGAAAAACTGGATTCAATGAAATGGCTAGAGTGACTTGATTATCCATAAACACCTTCACACACTTTTCCTGCTTCAGATGCAAGTCATGCATCAATTTCTTCAACCAAACAGCTTGGTTGACTACTGTCGTCGCTTCAATGAACTCAGCTTCTGCAGTTGACTAAGCCACTATATCTTGCTTTTTTGAACACCATGAGAAACACCCTGAGCCAAAAGTGAAACAATAGCCAGAGGTGCTCTTCATATCATCTAATGACCCAACCCAATCACTATCTGAGTAGCCTTGCAACTCAAAATTTTCAACTTTACTAAATTTGTTCCCAAAAGACAGTGTGCCTTTTAGATATCTCCGAACCCTTTTTCCAGCAACCATATGATTCTTGCTTGCACAGTGAAGAAATCTAGATAAGACACTTACAGTGTACATAATGTCAGGCCTAGTGGATGTGAGATACATGAGACATCCAACTAGACTTCTGTACACATTCTCATCGGCAGGTTCTTCTCCATCATCCTTTTGCAACTTCTCCTTCTGAATCATTGGAGTGTTCACACTCTTACACTCATCCATATTGAACTTCTTCAATATCTCTCTTACGTACTTCTTCTGACAAAGGAACATTTCATTCTGCCTTTGCTGAATCTCCATACCTAGGAAGTAATACATCAGACCTAGATCAGTCATCTCAAACACCTTCATCATTTCTTGCTTGAATATCTCTATCTGAACATCATCACTTCCTGTCACTAGCAAGTCATCTACATAGAGAGATACAATCACAATAGCAGTACTTGATTTTTTCACATAGAGTGTGGATTCACTCAGACTCTTCACAAAACCCAGGTTCAGCAAGTGATCATCCATCTTGTTGTACCATGCCCTAGGAGCTTGCTTCAACCCATAGAGAGCCTTCTTCAACAAATAAACCTTCTGCTCTTGTCCTGGTATGATGAATCCATCTGGTTGCTCAACATAGATCTCTTCTTCTAACACTCCATTTAGGAATGTTGACTTCAAATCTAGCTGATACATCTTCCATCCATGTTGGGTAGACACAGCCAGTAGCAACCTGATTGTGTTCATTCTTGCAACTGGTGCAAAGGTCTCAGAAAAATCAATTCCCCAGACTTGTGCATACCCTTTTACCACTAACCTGACCTTGAGCTTGTTCACAGAGCCATCTGGGTTCAATTTGGTTTTGAAAACCCATTTGACTCCAATTACTTTTCTGTCTGCAGGCTTCTCCACCAGCTCTCATGTATTGTTTTTCTCTATCATACTCAACTCTTCCTTCATTGCTTCCATCCACTTCGTATCTCTTTTAGCTTCTTCATATCCTACAGGCTCTAATGCAGCTATGCTATTTCTTTCATACACCTCCTGCAATAGTCTAGTCCCTCTAACTGGTGCATCATCAACTAATTCATCAGGATCCAGAGAGACTTCTTGTTGCTTCACCTCTGCTTCTTCTGTCCAATCCCACTCATCATCTTCCAAAAATTGAATATCTCTACTAATCACCATCTTCTCTGTGTGAGGTTGATAGATCTTGTAGGCTTTGGACATCATGCTATAGCCTACAAAGATTCCTGGTTCGGCCTTCTCACTCAACTTGTCTCTCTTCACCTGTGAAACATAGAAAAAAACACAAGCAGCCAAACACCTTCAAATTTGTCAGTTTTGGTTTAGTATCAAACCAAGCTTCATAAGGTATCATCTTCTCCAATACCCTCGTGGGTAGTATATTCAATAGAAAGACTGTTGTGTTTGCTGCTTTAGCCCAAAATTCCTTTGGCAAGTTCTTCTCATGTAATAAGCATCTTGTCATTTCCATAAAAATCCTGTTCTTCCTCTCACTGACTCCATTTTGCTGTGGAGAATATGGAGCAGTGAGTTGGTGCTCTATCCCAGCTTCTTCACAGAAGGAATTGAACCTTTGAGATATATATTCAGTCCCATTATCATTTCTCACCACCTGAATCTTACAACCACTTTGATTCTCAACCCATCTCTTAAACTTCAGAAACACTTCAGCTACTTCAGACTTATGCTGCATGAAATATATCCAACACATTCTGGTATAATCATCAATAAAGATAATGAAATACCTACTACCATTTAGTGAGAGAGTTGGTTGAGGTCCACACAAGTCAGTGTGGATGAGCTGCAACTTCTCAATTGCTTTCCATTGTGACTTCTTGAAAGGCAACCTTGTTTGCTTCCCTGTTAAACAAGCTCTGCAGTTTGTTTTCAGCTCCTCCAGAACTGGTACTCCTACTGCCATCTCATTCTTCTGCAGATACTGTAACCCTTTCTGATGAAAATGCCCCAACCTCTTGTGCCATAACTCAGTGTCATTCACTTGACACTTGAAAGCTATATGCTCCTTCTCGAGTGGATCCAACGAGAAGCTCTTGTGCTGCATCATTATTTTGAACAACTCATTCCCATTGGAATCAGAAATGAGGCACTTTCCTTCTTCAAACAACACTTTGAATCCCTTCTCTACTAATTGACCAATTCTTAACAAGTTTTGATCAATTTCAGGGACAAACAAAACTTCAGTAATCAACTTGGTTCCAGCACAACTCTCTATTGACACTGTACCCTTCCCCTTTACTTCTAGATATTCACCGTTTCCTATCTTCACCCTTGACTTGAATGACTTTTCAAGGTCCTTGTACAACTCTTTGTCACTTGTCATGTGATTGGTACACCCACTATCAACCAACCAACCATCACATTGAGTGACTGATGAGAAACAAGTAGCCACAAAGAGTTGATCTTCTTCTTGTTGTACTACAGCATGTGCTCCTCCTTGCTGTTGAGTTTTTGCTTCCTTACAGAACCGTTCAATGTGCCCCAACAAGTGACATCTTCTACACTTCACATCTGACCTTCTCCAGCATCTGAAATGTGGATGATTTTGCTTCCCACAGTGCTTGCATGTACTACCAGCATCCTTTGCAACAGACTCTGAGCTACTGCTGCCACTTTCCTTCTTCCCTTTCCTCTTCTTCTCTCTTCCACCTTCTCCCTGTTGCACTCTAGTTTTCAATGCCCCCTCAATGCTTCCTTCTTGTCTCATCAACCTCCTCTGCTCTTGTGCTTGCAAAGCTCTAACTACTTCTATCACCTTGAGTTTTGAGAGGTCTTTAGTATTTTCTAAAGAAGCAGTGGTTGCTTCATATCTCTCAGGTACTGAAACTAGAATCTTCTGAACCAATCTATTGTCAGATAATTTGGTTCCTAATGCTCTTGCCTTGTTAGCAATCTCAATCAACTTATCTGAGTACTCTTTAATGGACTCAGAATCCTTCATTTGCATTCTCTCGAATTCTCGCACCAAGTTCAACACCTTCATGCCTTTAATCCTCTCATCACCTTCATGCTCACTTTTGAGGAACTCCCAGATCTCCTTTGCCGACTTCAAGGCCATAATTCTGTTGAATATGGCGGGAGACACAGCTACATATAGGCAAGCTCGAACTTTTGTCTTTCTGGTGACCCTCTCCTTGTGAGTCTTGATCTGATGTATTGTTGGGTTATCAGGAAGTGGAGCAATCTCATAGTCTTGCTCAATTGCTTCCCAATAATCACAACCCTCCATGTAGGCTTGCATTCTGATAGCCCATGCCTGATAGTTTTCACCATCAAACACAGGTGGAGCCAATGAAGAAAGATTGTTTGATTCCATCTCTAACAACTCTCACAGGTGTATCACTCAGTTTCTCTCGGAGATATTTCACTGATTCTCACTCACAGATCCCTTAAGAATTGAGGGCTCTGATACTAATGTAGTTCTAACTAATGAGAGGGAAATGAGAACAATGGAAATGAGAGACAAATGAGAACAATGGGAAGTGTGATGATTTCATTCTAGAAAACTCCATATAAATACATAACTTGAATCTAAAAATAGATTCCACAACTAATCCCACTAACTCCACAAAATTAGCCACTTAGACTTGACTCAACTATTTCCTAGAAACTAGGAATTGACTAGACCAACTCAAAACAAATTAGTTTTTGAGTTACTAACAATTTTCAAAAACTTTCTTCTTTGTTTTGCATTTGATTTTGAAAAAAATAAAATAAAATTCTCTTATAAAACAAGAACAATAAGAATGAAATGGAGAGAGCAAGGAGAGCAAATATATATTCTAATTGAATTGTGTGTTATAAAGAACACAAAATCTTCTGATCAAACTTTTTTTTTTTGATGTAATCGAACCAAGGAAATATAGAAACTTACCTTCAATAAAGTCTTCTTGTAAGAGAATTTCAACAACAGTCTAGTGGACAGATGGCTGAGAATCAACAATGCATCTACGATGAAGGAGCTTGAATTAATTGCAACCACATGTTGGGCAATATGGACAAATAGGAACAAAGTTGTTCATAAGGAAGAAATTTCCTCAATTTATGTAAGGAGTCAATGGATCAGAAAGTACTTGGAAAGTTACCATAAGGAGAATGCGAAGCCAAATGCAGATGTTTTGTCTAGCATTGATTCATATCAAGAACCAAGATCTGATCAATGGATTCCTCCCCTACAAAATTTCTTGAAAATAAATGTAGACGCAACTTGGGGTAATACACCGCCTTCGACAGGAACTGGTTGCGTAATTAGGGATGGAAATTGTCAAATTTGAGGAGCGTATGCGGCTTTCATAGAGATTGATCTGGAGAATACAATTGTTGAACTAAGGGAAATTTTCGAAGGTGTTAAAATGGCAGCATCGTTGGGCTTGGAAAGAATAATCATCATGGAGTTTGACTGCCTTCTCGCTATAAACCTCATCTAGAAAAAAAAACAGAGCATTGGGACAAGGTGGAGCCAATCATTGAATCTATTTGGAGCTTTTTACCTCTATTTACTGATATCCAATTTGCCTTTTTTTCTAGGAAAAATGTAATAATATAGCTGATGTAATAGCAAAACGAGCTAGAAGGCTAGGGTTAAATGAGTCTTGGGTGTTTAATATCCCAAGCTGGATCAGCGGTAATTGGCATGTACTCTCGACCATGAGATTAGAGGTTCGAATCCCCCCATCCCCAAAATGTTGATATACTCAAAAAAAAAAAAAAAAAATGACCTCATAACTTTGAGGTGTAAAATGACTTTTATACCCCCGTTAATTTTAAACCAACCAAAATTAAAAATTTCACAAACTTCTACCTAACTTTGCCATTTTTTTTTTTTGGAAAACAACCCACCAATTTTTTTATTTTTTTTTTTAATCCAAAACAAGTTTGGAAGACTAACTTTGCCATTTTGTTTTTTTGGAAAACAACCCACCAATTTTTTTTTTTTTTTTTTTGAACTATCAACCAATTTTTTTAATCCAAAACAAGTTTGGAAGATTTTAAAAAATTATTCAATTTTTTAACTAAATATAAATTCACATACAATATCTTAATTCAATTTTTTTCAGGTTTGTTGATAAAAAAATTTATTTAAATAACATTTTTTAATATAAAGAATAATAAAGAAAATTTTTAAATATTAAAAACATTTAAAAAAAATAAAAAGTAAATAAAAAGCCAAGAATGAATGGTCAGGCTTCATGCGGATTGCATAAATTAAAAAAAAAAACGATGAAATCCAGGCCACTTTCGGCCGGGATTCATTAATTAATTTCGGTCGGGATTCACTAAATCTGGTTGGGATTCATTAATTCCGGATGGATTTAGTCTGTGGTTGCATAAATTTCGACCCAAATTCGTCCAGGATTCATTAAATTTAGTCCGATTTTGTTGGATTGCAAGAATTTCATCCCAATTTCGACCATGATTCATTAAATTTACTTGGATTGTACGAATCCCGACCTAATTTATGTGTTAAGTATTGAAATTATGTCAATCTTAATGGTAAAGAAGAGAATTTGGAGTCTAAAGTAGTGAGGATATTATAGTCTTCACATATAGCAAGGGGTCCATAAAAGCAAGTTTTTAAAAAAGGGGCCCTTTTTACAAACTATAAAGGGTCCATTTTTTTCAATTGCCCCGCTAACAAATGGCCACTAAATTTTTAATTGATTTGTCTCTCCAAACCTTAGGGACTAAAGTGTACCTTCGAAAACCTCGGGAACCAAATAGACATCAACCTCAAACCTCATGTACTAAAAGTGTATTTTGCCCTAAATTTTTAATTGATTTGTCGAGATCGAGGTATTTTTTTTTGTTTTTTATTTATTTTAAATTATCCATAAATTTAGGAGTGAGATTTAGTTGTTTCAAATTTGTCTCTCACTGCCTTTTGTGATCTGAATGGACTGGTGATACTTTTGATTGGCGATCCATATCAGGACTTATTGCTTTTCTTGGCTCCAATCATATATCCTGGTCAGCTAAAAGCAACCTACGGTCTCACGTTCCTCCACCAAAGCTAAATACCGCTCTCTTGCGACCACAACAACAAATCTTTATTGGCTACGACAGCTTCTTCGAGATCTTCATGTCACCTTATCAGTTCCTCCGACATTATTGTGTGACAATGTTTCAGATATTTCTCTTGCAAATAATTCGATTTTTCATGCTTGCACGAAACACATTAAGATTGACTATCATTTCGTTCGTGAAAAAGTTGCTTATAAAGATATCTCTGTTCGGTACATATCTTCGAAAGATCAGTTGACTGACTTATTCACAAAACCATTGTCATCTCCGCTATTCTTGACATTTCAGGACAAACTTTTGACTTCACTACAGTCATCAGTTTGAGGGGGCATATTAGAGAATAACCCTCCATCAATATTGACTTGAATTATGTCCATGATTGAAATTCTTTTGCTGCAAATTTGCTGTACAAATCTTTCCTTTTTTTTATCTCTTCTATTGTGTATAAAGGATCAATCATACCGTTCTTGGTAGGTGTGATCCACTGGACATAAATCCAATTTTTCAATTTTTTTGATTTCTTAGATTTTTTTTACTCTTTCAGGTGGTATCAAGATGTCATTGTGTTGGGATATCTTATCCATCTCTCCAGGAAATATTTTGAGTTCAATCCTTTTTTTTTTCTCCACTCGGACCAATCCGCCTACTCGGCTTTTTATACTTAAAGTTAGTCGTGTAGCTACTCCAATGGTACTATTGTTCCGTACCATTATGGAAGAAGATTCAGGTAAAATATGCACTTCCTCAGGAATGAAAAAAAAAATCGATCCTCTTTTTTGAGGATTGAATGCACCCCTATAATCTCATATTTAGTAATTCCCGAACTATTTCTTCTGTATTGAGGATCATCGAAATAAGCAAGAATACTATTTTTACGAAAAATCCCATTTATGGGTATTTCAATCAAAGCAATTATACTCTCATTTTTTTTTTTTTTTTTTGTGTTAGTTTTACTTTTAAATGGTTTTTAGTTACTCCACAATTTTAGGAGTTAGATGGGATTTGACATGGAGGGTATTTTAATCCCTTGTATCATCTCAACTAACCTGTCAATTAATTGTTTGTCTATTTTTAAAATAAAAAAATCATTTTGCCTTTTCTTTCAAAACCACTATTTTAATTTAGCCATTTGTGCTGTTACTCATGCTTTTTCAACCACAAATCTGCCAATTACTAAAGCTGGGCCTAAATTCATTCATTAGACAAAATAGGTCCAATCTGCTACAAATTGGACATAAGGCCCATTCTTGGTCTCTCTTTTCTTCTTAGCCCATTTTCTACTTTCCTAAACTGCACATTTCATACTATACATTAGAATTTTTTTTTTCTTTATGAGAAATTATAAATATGTAATTTTATAAAAAGTGTGAATATAGTTTTTTCTTTGTTAATCACAAATTCACTTTCTTATAGTAACTGATGTTTTTTTTTTCTTTTTACTTTTATATAATAATAGTTATTTACGCGATGTAGAAATTAATTAATTATAATTATAGCAATCACTAATTAAAGATCAAATACTATTTTAATTCTTAAAACTTTCAAACATGTGGAAAGCTATTCTTACTCTTGTAATTATTTTTTTTTTTCTAAGTCATCCAACAGTAGACACATATTTTGTTCGTTTACTTGATGGATAAATAACTTTATGAACAGCCAAAGCGAACATAACTCAACGACAATTGCCATGTATCCTCGACCAAGAGGTCAGAGGTTCGAATCCCCTCATCCTCAAATGTTGTTGAACTCAAAAAAGAAAGAAAAAAAAAGCTTTATGAAAAAAATATTGAATGTTAGATTTTAAAACATTTTCAGATTTATGTTCTATAATTAGTAAATAAATAATAAAAGACAACAACTAAAATGATATAAATTTTAAAGACTAAAACATAGATTTAAAAGTTGAGAAACCAGAATGACATAGTTATAAAAATTCAAAAATCAATATTAAACTTTATATATATAAATAATGTATTTGGCTTTTTTTAATTATTTTTTCCTTTGGTAAATATGTTGAACTGTTCTTGTTAATCATAGACCCTTTGTCTTACTAATAAAGCCAGGATTCTCTCTACTAGTGGTTTCCTTTCCACTAGATTATTTGTAGCACTATCCTATACCACATGCTCTACAACTTCCTTGAGATTTGAAAAAACAAAAAAGAAGTATGAGATCTATTTTTTTTTTATATATTTATTTGGTCAATTGGGATTTTTTATTTTTATTTTTATTTTTTAGAACTCTATAAATCTTAGTATCAAAGAAGAACAACTAAAATATAAATAACAGTTCTATCAAAAGAAATATTATTAGAGTATGAATTTCACTGAAAAGTAATTTTAAATGTTTAAAGCTAATATATTAGAGTATATTTGTGACCTTTCGAACAAAGGATACATGAATGAACCAATGTTACATTGAAGTGAGATGGATCTTGAGACTATTCAAATATCGAATAATATAGTTAAGAAATATTTAAAATAATTGATAAGTAAATACTTAATTATACCAACAAAGTATACTGTCCTTTCTGGTAGCTCATTTAAATTTTGAGTTTGGAGCATTATTAGTGTATTTAATCTTTTATATTTATTCTTAAAAAATTATTAGAGATTCCAAATTTTGAATTGGGAGTATTACCCTATTTAATCTTTTATATTTATTCTTAGAAAAAAGTTTCCACTACAAATAGAATTTGAAAAAGATGCGAAAAAGGTTTGAGTTGATGGAAATATGGTAATTAATATTTTCGTAAAATTAGAATATGCTAGATCAAAAAGAATTGATAAAATATTAAATAGTTTAGCAAATTTTAAACTCATTCAACATAAAAAGAACATTAATATTTAAATCTTCCATCTTTCGAGGGTAGATTTGATGCAAAATTTTGTTTTAATCTTTGAAATTATGACTCAAGTCTTCATACATTGTACGTATCTCCTTGAAAATAGCAAACTTTTTACATTAAATAATAATTTTTTTTAAGAAATTACATTTGATCATGATGTTTGGTTGACGTTCTACAATTTTATATCATAAATCAACCGCCGTGCTATCTTCAGATGTTTGAAATTATATATGTCCGAAAATATAAATGTCTGACATCTTTAGATAACCATTTTTATTTTGCAGGAAAATTTGTATTTATGTTTAGAAATATTTAGATAACAATGTTTGTTTTGCAGGACTTTTTTTGTACGGAAATGTCTTGAAATGATGAGTTACTCGAACAATACCATTTCCTATCTTCAAATCATTTACATATTAATTTAATAATTTTAAATTTATATAACGTTTCTTGCTTTAATAATCTAACATTTTATTGTTATCAATTTAGTTCATTTTATATTGTTTTAAATTTTTTATAAAAAAATTAGAATTGAATATTAATTTTGATTTTAACTTGAAATACTTGAACTTATCCTAAAAGAAGATAATTATATAGTCAATAGTCTTTTTTAGTGAATTATATTTGTTGATGCCAAAATCCGGACAGAGGACTCACCTGACCTTCACGTGACACCAACAGTGAATTTGTAGAAACTGGGGAAGACGTGACCTGCAAGACCAGCAAAAACCGCTGCACACCGGCGTGGTGTAGGCCACACCGCCTCCGATGCCTAAGTCAGAAAACCGAGGAGAAGCTATAGATAGTAAAGGGAGCAGTCAGGAGTAGAGTTTTCGGAACCCTTCTTCCGTGATGAAGAGGGGTTTTTATACCTGTTTGTCCTCCTAGGGTTTTTAGGAATCCGGAGGTGTTTTCGGACGAACCAGGCCGAATCGGGGCGATTCGGGGCATCAGGGACCGAAAAGAGGCCACCGGGCTCGGCCCGCTTGCGCGGGCCGACACATGGCCCGACCCTTTGGTCTGGTCTTCATCTGGGTCGGTCTTTTGGTCCTACCTCTGTCCGATTGTCCTCGTCAGCTCCTTGTGCGTCTGTGTGGTCCAAAATTACCTATAACAATATTTATACATTATCAAAATAGTCAAAGTTTAGAGAGAAATAATATCGATTACTGATGGGTTTTCGTTTTATAAAAAATATTGGATGATCATTGTTGGAAAAGTAAAATAAATAAATAAAAAAAATCAATTCAAAGTTCAATTGAAAATAGATTCAACTATATATTATACAAATTTAATGGTGCTTATTTTATATATAAATGAAACATATAAATATTAGTTAATTTCATCAAATTGTTTATTGAATGAAAAAATCAAATTATCTTAATTATAAAATTTAAAAATTGAGAAATAAAATAAAATTGATGAAAGAAAATATACGTAAAAGAAAATGAAGGAAAAAAATGTCAATGATTGATTTCCTCAACTTGGGAATAATCTTAGAAACCCATGTTTCAGGAGGGCATCAAAATCTTCTTAGATGCTTCCCGTGTGGGCATCCTAAGATGTCCGAAGATCTCAATATGTCTGAACATCTTACATTACTGCAAAACAAACAGATAATCCAGATATCTATTTCATGAGAATCTTGGATCATCACAAAACAAACAACCCCTTTAATTAAACTTATATTTAAAGATATAAGTATTTATTACATGGGATTATTATGTCAAACCTTGCATCAAAACAAGTTTGTAAAGAAAAAAAAATCCATCACAATGTACTTATTCGAATTATTGAGCAAATTTTTATTTTCAATGCAATGACATATTGGAAATTTTAATGTTAAAGACATAAATTTATATAAGGAGAAACCGTTTGATAACTGTTTGATTTTTGAAAGTAATGCTTGTTTTCTCCAAATTTTCTTACCATAGTTTTCATCTTTGTTAAGAACACTTGAATTCTTATCCAAATTCCAAAAACAAAAACAAGTTTTTTGAAAACTACGGCCCCGTTTGATTACTATTTCGTTTTTAGTTTTTGGTTTTTGAAAATTAAGCTTATAAATCCTCCTTCCACCTATACATTTCTTTGGTTTGCTACCTACATCCTTCCCATGTTTTAAAAAACGAACCCAAATTTTGAAACAAAAAAAAGTAGTTTTCAAAAACTTGTTTTTGTTTTTGGAATTTGCCTAAGAACTCTAATGTCTCTTTAACAAAGACGAAAATCATTGTAAAGAAATTAAGAGAAAACAAACACAATTTTCAAAAACCAAAAACTAAAAATCAAATGGTTATCAAATGTGGCCTACTTTTTCTAATTTTCAAAACTTAACTTGGTTTTTGAAAACATTGGAAGAATGGAGATAACAAAACAAAGAAAAAATGGAGGTACTGTTTATAAGCTTAATCTTCAAAAAAAAAAAAAAAAAAAACTAAATGGTTATTAAACGGAGTCTAAACTTTTGAATTTGTATCTGTATGATCCTTGAACTTTGAAAAAGTATATAATAGGTTAATGAACTTTCAATTTTGTGTCTAATAAATCCTTGAGCTTTCATTTTTTATCCAATAAGTCTATGAAATACTTGAAAATTTTAAAAATTAAATGTTCTATTAAAGATAAAATTTAATTGTCTAATAGGTCCTGAATCTATTTTACAATTTTTTTTTTAAATTCACTTATCTATTAAATACAAAATTAAAAGTTAAAGTTCAATTAGACACAAAATCGAACGTTGAGTTTTAATTAGACAAAATTAAATTTTATGTCCAATAAAACAATTAATTTTTAAAATTTTAAATATGTCAAAGATCACCTATTGGATACTAACAAAATTGAAAGTTTATGAATGAGTAGACATTTTTAAAGTTCAAAAAATTATTAGACATAAAATTGAAAGTTTAAATACCTATTAAACACTTTTTAAAGTTCAGATACTTATTAAACACAAATTTAAAAATCTAAAAACTAAATTGATAACTTAACATTCATATAAGTATATTTTAAATGTATCAATACATTAATAGATAATAATCATATTAAACATCAAAATTGATTCTTGGTTCATTGGTAGGGAGCACCATGCATTCCATTGGGACCAAGGTTCAAAACACGTAAAACACGTTTTACTTAATCCACCTTAAGAAAAAAATGAAACTTGAAATATTTATCAAACATGTTTTAATGGAATTAATTTTTCTAAAATATTTTATCCTCTAATATCCTCCCGCAAACGAAATCCAGCTATGGCATAAGTTTGGACCGTAAGAGAAAAAACCGATCAGAAGTGAGGGGTTTCGTAAACACATCAGCTAGCTGCGCCTGAGTTGGAATATACTGCAGCAGAAGGTCTCGACGAACCACCTTTTCACGAATAAAATGGAAATCAACCTCCACATGCTTAGTACGCCCATGAAACACAGGATTTCGAGCAAGCTGAATAGCGGACTGATTATAGAGATGAAGATCCCGTAGGAGCTGTCGAATCCAGAAGAGATCAGATGCTGTGGTGGCGAGAGCTCGATATTCAGCCTCGGTGGAGCTACGAGAGACAGTGAACTGCTTCTTTGCAACCCATGAAATGGGATTATCACTTAAAAAGATGACAAAACCAGTTGTGGAGCGTCTGTCAAGAGAATTTCCGGCCCAATCCGAATCCGAATAAGCTGTCAAACCAAAAGAATTTGCAGATGAACGCTTGAATATAAGCCCCTTTGAAAGAGTACCGTTTATGTAGCGAAGGACACGTTTGGCAGCCAACAAATGACAGAATGATGGACTATGCATAAACTGAGAAAGTTTGCTGACAGTAAATGTGATATCTGGCCGAGTAAAGGTAAGATATTGGAGGGCACCAACAATGGCTCGATAAGAAAAACTGTCATCAGCTGAGCATGGGATATCACCAATATCTTTAAAGGAAGTAAGGGCAATGGGAGTATTGCACGGCTTAGCAGCAAGAATTCCAAAACGCTGAAACACATCTCTAGCATACTTAGTTTGACAAACTGAAATTCCAACAGAAGAACGAGATATTTCCAATCCCAAGAAATACTTGAGTGATCCCAAATCAGTCATGTCAAACCTCATTTTCAATTTCACCATCAAATCAACAATGTAACAAGAATCATTACCAGTAAGCAGTATATCATCCACGTATAATAGAAGATAAGTAATAGAAGTACCATGCTTTCGAATGAACAAAGATGAGTCAGCATGTGAAGCAACAAAATCCAATGTGAGAAGAAATGATGTGAAGCATTCAAACCATGCACGGGGAGCTTGCTTCAAACCATAAAGAGATTTAGAGAGCTTACAAACCAGATTTTTAGACTGGTGAACAAAGCCTTGGGGCTGTTGCATGTAGACCTCTTCACGAAGATCACCATGAAGAAAAGCGTTCTTTACATCAAGTTGTTTTAGGTCCCAACCGAACTGAGCTGCAATTGATAAAACAATGCGAACTGTAGGCTTTTTGACAACCGGACTAAAGGTCTCATCATAGTCAATGCCTTCCTCTTGATGATAGCCCTTAGCTACTAACCGTGCTTTGTACCGAGCAACACTACCATCCTGATGTCTT
This sequence comes from Luffa aegyptiaca, assembly GCA_017139565.1. NCBI lineage: Eukaryota > Viridiplantae > Streptophyta > Magnoliopsida > Cucurbitales > Cucurbitaceae > Luffa > Luffa aegyptiaca. The sequence goes on along the minus strand of CM029402.1, from coordinate 40,687,241 downwards.
TTGATACGAAACACCCACTTACACCCAATAGCACTCTTACCCTCAGGAAGTGGAGTTAAGACCCAAGTACTTTGCTTGATCAAAGCATTATATTCATCCTCCATAGCTTGTTGCCAAACAGGCTGTTTTGAGGCTTGAGTGAAGGATGTAGGTTCAACATCATTACTGGAAGTGGGTGATGTGGTAGCAACAAAGACCTTCTTCTTCGAGATACCAGACTTTGCTCTCGTTTGCATAGGATGGGAGTTAAGAGAAGAGACATGTACAACACCAATATCAGCACAAGTATTTGTGGCAGTAGGCATATGAGATGCACAATTAGTGTGCTCAGTAGGAGCAGTGGTGCTGATATTATTGGCAATGGTGGCAGCAGTAGAATCAACATTTGAAGCAACACTAGGCCCAACCAAGTCTTCAGCCAAAGGAGCAGTAGACTCAATATGAGTCAGATGCGGAACATCAGCAGTAACAGTACAAAGAGCAGGGGAAACAGAGGGAGCTCCAGCCAAATTCTCATGAGCAGATAAAGGCAAAGAAGAAGATGTAGAAGTAGAGGTAGGAGAGAGAGAAGTGGAGAAGGGAAAAAGGGATTCATAAAAAAATGACATGTCTAGAAATGAAAAGTTTACAAGTGCTCATGTTGTAACACAAATAACCCTTATACTCAAGAGGACAGCCAAGAAAGATACATTGGGAAGTTTTGGGTTGGAGTTTATGATCATTGTAAGGTTTAAGCAATGGATAACATGCACAACCGAAGACTTTGAGGTGAGAATAATCAGGGGAACGATGGAACAAGCACTCAAAGGAAGACTTGTGATTAAGAGTAGAAGAAGGAAGACAGTTGATGAGGAAGACAGCAGTAGCAAAGGCATAAGACCAAAAGCGAAGAGGTAAGGAAGAGCGGGTCATAAGGGATAAAGCAACCTCAACAATGTGCCGATGTTTTCGTTCGGCAACACCATTTTGTTGAGGTGTATATGCACACGATTTTTGATGAAGAACTCCATGTTTTTGAAGAAAGGAATCAAGATCATGGTTTACAAATTCACCACCCCCATCGGTCCAAAGAATTTTGAATTTGGAAGATAATTGGTTTTCGATAAAGGGCATGAAACGTTTAAAGACAGCAGAGACATCTGACTTTCTAGCAATAGGAAAGAACCAAGTATACTTTGAATGGTCATCAATGAAAGAAACATAGTATTTGTATCCATTTATTGAAATTTCAGGGGCTGGACCCCATACATCACTATGCACATGTTGTAAAGGTAAATGGGATACAGTATGAGAACGAGGAAAGGAAAGGCGATGCATTTTGCCGTACAAGAAGAATTCACAAACACAACTTTGAGTACATGTAGGTAAATGTAAAGTGCGAAGTACAGAGTTAAGAACATGGAGATGAGGATGACCTAACCGGTTGTGCCATAGAGTAGATTGAGCTGAAGAGGATTTGATTCCAACATGAGCAGTAGTAAACTTTTCCGGTGATGAAGCAGTGGAGTTTGAATGGTGGAAGGTGGAAACGGATAAAGCCCGTTGACACTAGGTCCTTGGAATAAAAGGTTTCCCGTAAGCTTGTCCTGAATGGTGAATTTGTCAGCATAAAAAATGATAATGCAATTGTTATCCACACACAATTGATGAACAGATAAGAGATTAGTTGATATATTTGGCACTCGTAAAAGGTTAGAAAGAAAAAAAGAGGATGATTGGTTATAAGGGAGAAAGCCAGAACCTATATGAGAAATTGGTAGAGACTGCCCACTACCCACTGCTATATTATCCTCGCAATTGTACTCACTAGAAACAGAGAGATTAGCCATGTCAGCGGTTACATGAGCGTTGCAACCGGAATCAGTGAGCCAAGTAGAAGAATTCTGAGTGCTGAGATATTGATTATTCTGTGTGGCCACCATAGCAGCTAACTGAGGAGGAGGATGACGCCCTTGGAAGTGGTAGTTCATGCGATTGTAACAATCGAGAGCTTGATGTCCAGGGCGATTGCAAATTTGGCAACAAAGACAAGTTTCAAATCCATTTCCTCGACCACGGCCTGGGCCTGAAGAAGTAGGTAGAGAAAAATTATTAGATCTGCCACGACCAGAATTCCTACCTCTGTCACGACCTCGAAAATTATTCGGAGAAGATGGAGGATTTGAAGTAGAGCGTGGAGGAGCAGCCTGAGAAGCAAACATAGCAGTTGGCTGAACAGTGAGATCTTCACGCTTTGACTGTTTTTCAAGGGCCGATTCCTCAGATTTCATGAGTACATGAAGCTCATCAAAGGAGACAGTGCCTGAACGTGTGCGCATAGAAGTGCGGAAGGTGTTGTACTCAATAGGCAGTCCATTTAGGGCATAGATCATAAGATCTTCTTCATTGACAACAGAGGATACATTGGCCAATCTGTCCTTAATTTCTTTGATCCGTTTGACATAGGAATCAATTGATTCATCATCTTTCTTCGAAAGAGCCGGCAAATCTGACTTGAGGTTCACAATGTTGGAGCGAAAAGTAGAAGAATAATGACGCGCTAGGACCTCCCATTCATCCTTCGAGGATTTGCAACCACAATATACTGAAGAGCCTCTGGAGAAAGAGTTGCGTTAATAAGAGTCATTAACGCATGATCCTTTGCCAACTAATCTTCATACAGAGGATTGATTTCACGGATCGTTGGCGTAGACGAAGAAGATACGGATGACGATGTACCAGAGGGAGAATCAACATATTCAGACGGAGCAACTGACGATCCATCAAGAAAACCAAAAAGCTTATGAGCTTTGAGAATTGACATCATCTGGAACTTCCACATTACATAATTCGAAGAATCAAGGCGGATCGAGATCAAATTACAGATGTTTGTGAGCAAAAACATGGGTGAATTAAGATCTTTGGCAGAAGAAAAATTCAATGAAGCCATGATCAAGAAGAAAATTAGGGCGCGAAAGAAAAGAGAGAGAAATTGGATCAGAGACGCGTGTCTAACTGCTCTGATACCATGAAATCTTCCAATAATACTAATGGAAGAGATATTCTCATTAAACAATATTAATAAACAAGATACAGTATTTATAGAAAATAATAACCAAATAACAGAAAGGGATAACAAATAATATAAAGCCCATATCCTCTAATATGGTAAATTATTTGGATATGTTAATATGTGCACACGAGAACAAAACTATATCACAAAATTTAAAAATAAAATTAAAATTACACTGTCATATTTAATTTGAATAGGTGCATGTACCATGGACTCCTTTTAGCTTAAGATTTTGTCCTCATAAGTCTTATTATATCACAAAATCTTCTCCAAAGTTTCAAATTTATCATGGTTTTTTATGACAATTTTTTTTATAAATTTTTCAACTCACAAGAAGATTTAGCACCAATGAAACTCTTCTGTTCTATTAATGTGGATCTTCACAATTATCTTAGATATGCATTCTTCTTGTGAATTATAAAAGAATATAATCAAAATTAAGGAAAAAACTCTTTTACTCCTTAATTGCTATTCGCCGCGTTACTAGCCACATCACTCAAGTATAGATTTTCTTTGAAAAATATGAAAGGGTCATGACAATAATATATTTTATACCTATAATTTTCAAATAATAAGTGGGGACAATAAGGGTCCGTTTGATAACGTTCTCATTTCTTGTTTCCGTTTCTTCATTTTTAATAAAGAAAAATAGAATTTCATGACCCTAACACCTATACATTCAATAATAATAAACCTATATTCTTCTTTATGTTTGGAAAAAATTGGAAACAAGAACAAAAAAAGAGAAACTAGTTTTAGTTATTCCCAAAAGTTCTATACAAATTTTGGGAGTGTTTCTAAAAAATGAGAAACAAGAAACATACATAGTTATTAAATGCTTAGATTTCTTAATAAAATTGGAAACAAGAAACAAGAAACGAGAACGTTACCAAACGGGCCCTAACCTTCTTTTCTTTCACCCTCTCTCAATTATTATTATTTACTATTTAATAGCTCCTAAAGCTAGCTTCTAAAGTACAAAATAGAACTTCTATATCAAACTCAATATCAATCCCCTTGATATTCTTTGAACCTAAAAGGTAGAGGCAAGTAACCTTTGCTAACCACTCATCTACATGTAGCCCATATATACCAACTTCCTTTTAACCTATTAGAAGTTGAAAGATCACAATCAAGAGGTGATTAGCACAATCAATTCGAAGGAGCAAATCAAACTCTCTCAATCAAGTGGAGCTCAAAGAACATTCAAAACGAGATATACTTACCGTAGAAGCCTAGATCTCTCACTAGTCTAAAAAACATTTAGTTTATAATTGTGGGTCGTAAATCTCTCTACTACCCAACTCACAAATCGATAGTAATCTCGAAAAGTTTAACTTGACAAGTTATTTTATTTTATCATTATTTTGATTTTAATAATGTGGAGTAGAAATTTGAACACCTAACTTTTAAGGTGTACAATATATCTTAAAAGTTATTATAAACTAAGAGTCTGTTTGGAATGACTTTCTAAGTATTTTTAATTGCAAAAAAAAAAAAAATGTTTTTAAACACCTAAAAAGTAATTCCACACAGGTACTAAATCATCTCAACTTTAGAGAATTACTCTCAAAATGTTGTTAGTAAAACAATGTAGCTAGCAAATAGCTCATATTATATACCCTTGGAAATAGACCAAGCCTAAAAATCCATATTCTCAATTCCAAACCAAAAAGAATCACAACCACAATTACATATTTTTATGAATTATACTATAAATGTAAACAAAATTCCAATAAAATATCTCAATCATTCCTATAAATTTAGTGGGGAAATAATGGTGTATTTTTTGTAAGGAAAAGGGACAAAAATTGAAAATGCTAATAAATGTACTGTTCTTTTTTTTTTTTTTTTTCTTTTATTTATGGGAATTATTGGGTGAGTGATTCCCATGGAGGGATCTAATAATAGTAGGAAACACATTTAGTTGGATGTTGGGTTGGCATTATTTAATGTTTTTTGGCATTCTCTTGCTAGTTTCTGTATTCATTTATGACCCTTCTTTTGGCTTCTTCCTTATTCAATCATTTCATATTGGAAGTATTATGCATGTGCTTTTTAATCACCCCATTTTCAATTGTATCTCTTGGTCTATAACCATTTCACCACAACCAAATTTTTGGCCTTCAACAATGGCCAAATTTGTCCTTCTTTCTTAAATTTAGTTCATTGAAGGTGTAAGTTGCAATTCACATAAATATATTTTTTAAATTACGAATTCTTCAATGATAAACAACTTTACACTTCAAACACAGACTCTCTGCATTCCATATACAAACTATTTAACTCCACAAACTATTTTAACCCACCCAACACTTCAAACAGAGAGGAGTTTAATTAATGAGGATATGTATGATAATGCTTTTGTTTGCAAGAGTTACGCTTATTTACCCATATTCTTCTATGTTATTTAGTTTTCTTTCATAAATCTTTAAAATTTCTCGTCAAAATTTGAAAATTAAAAAAAAAAAAAAAAAGATTTTTAGATTTTTTTTTTTTTTTTAACAGCCTAGATCTTAAAAATTGTTGCAACATAAAGGAATAAAGAATAGAAAAATTAAAAATTAAAAATTTTCAAAGAAAACCAACGGAGAAGGGTTTTTCTTTTCAATGATAAATATCTTTTTAATCTCTAAAGTTTTGTAAATGGCATTTTTGGTTCTTAAGTTTAAAATTATAATTGACTTTCCAATATTTTAAAAACCCTTCAAAATCGTTTTGTAGTATGCTAAGATTCCGGAGTTTTGGTTGGGACCAACCATGGCCTCTAAATTTCATATCCACTAAAAAAAAATCCAAATACATAAATAATGACAACTAAATATTGGTTATTTTCGGTGAATAAATTTTAGATCTTACGATATTATACTCTTTATGACAATTTAATCTTTTTTATTTGTTAGAAAAATGTATTAATTTCGTCTTTACCGTTAAAAGTTTCATTGAGAAGTGATAAGTTTTTTCTTTTATACAACGTGTAGGATGAGAGGATTCGAATAACAGGCCTCTTGGTCACTAGTACAAGTTTTATGTCAGTTGAATTATGCTCATGTTAGCTGTTAAAATGTAAATTTTTAAATACATTTTAAAACCTAAGCCAAATTTTCCAAAAATATATACAAGAACTACTTTCAACAATCTTCATATATATATATATATTTTGATCCGACGTAGATTAAAGAAAAAAAGAATATTATTAAATAATACTGTCTTTAAAAGAAAAAACAAAAAAACCAATGTGGTTAAGATAGTACTTAATTATTATATATCTTTAAGTTTTCTAAAAAACCTGTTAATGTAAGTAATTTTTTTTTTTAAACAATTAATGTAAGTAATTTTATGAACTAAAAAATATATATATTTGTATGTATGTATATGTGTAGTTTTTGGGATCAACGAGGACAAGATTGAATTATTATTTGTTTTTTTGGAGAAGTACAACGAACAACCTTCGTTGTACAAATGAAATTAAAAATAATAATAATAATAACAACAACTTGACATTGAACTTGGCATTGAACTCTTCTGTCAAAAAAAAAAAAAAACTTGGCATTGAACTCTTATTATTATAATAATAATAATTACAGATTAATAAGAATAATATAAGCTTAAATATCATATGGAATTCTTTAAATAACTTGAGAGTATGGCATCAAAAATGTGTAATACAAGCTTTAATGTAGCAATATTTATTTTAACCCACTTGATGGTCATTTTATTGTTTACTTCTAATATATAAAAAGTACTATACAATAAACTATATTTAGATTCACAAAAATCATCCATTTTTCTTTTTCGATGTTTTGTTATTTATATCTCTAATATACAATAAACCTAATTGGCATGTACTCTAGACTAAGAGGTCAGAGGTTTGAATCCCTCCATTCTCAAATGTTGACGTACTAAAAAAAATATTAATAATTAAATTTTATTGCTAATTTTTTTTTTTTTTTTTTACTTTATGAACATGTGTCTCCTTTTTTTTAATTTCTATTTATTTTTATTTTTTTTTAACAAGGATGAAAAGATAACACTAACAAACGAACTCGGACATGGAACTCAAAACATCAGGATTTCTGTCTAAAACCTCTCTTCCGTATTCCTCCGCTATTAAAGCTGGCACATCCTCCAACCAGATACCTTGCAAGCCATGCTTCAGCACTTGCCGCGCCGCCGTGTGCGCCACCTGATTAGCTTCTCTCCGGCACCAAGAAAACGAGCAAGACAGCAAATCGTTCGAGATCTGTTTGATCTCTTGAACCAGGGCTCCAACCTCCGAGCAATCTTTCTGGTTCGAGCGGATCATAGCAGCCACACGAGCTGAGTCGGTCTCCACCTCCAATCTCAAGAAGCCGGCCTCCTTTGCTGCTATTAAGCTATCTCGAATCGCCATAGCCTCCAACGCATCCACATCCTGGACAAATTGGATCCTTCTCATCACTGTAAGCATAACTCTTCCCTTTTCATTTCGCACAATGGCTTTGATAGCGGGCAGAAATGTCGCTATTTTAGTCCTAAATTATTGAGCTTTTGAGCGCTTTAATTGTGTTTTTATTGAAGAAATTTAATATATTTTGTTATTTGGTTTTTAGGAGCAAATTATGGATTTTGGAGAAAAAAAATGCCCAAAAAGGAGTCATTCAAGCCCAAATTCCATACATGGGTCAAATGGGAGTCCAAGAAAGTCAAACATGAAGAAGAGGTCCAAAAAGAATTGAAGTTGGCCCAATTTCAAGCCCAAACCGCGCCTACCCAGTTCTGAAATCTGCAAAGCGTCGAGACGCTGTGCGACGCTGTCCCATTTCTTGGCGAACAAGTTGGCTAACGTCACAGCGTCGCGACGCTGTCCTATTTTCAGGCCTATAAAAGGCGCCCCTTGGTGCCATTTTTTACCATCAATCATCATTCAATTCTTCCATTCTTTCCTTTCCTTGGCTCCTTTGGAGCCTTCTCTCAAGGCTTTTGAGCCTTTTTGAGAGTTCTTTAGTGGGAAAATTTTGGAGAGTTTTCGGAGCACTCTAGGAGGCTCAAGGTGTGCTCGGAGGGACTCCAAGCGCCAGCGACGGGGTTTTCGACGGTCATTTCCTTCCCTTTTATTTTGCTCATATTTATGCTTTCCATTGTATATTTTGTGAATATTTTAGCTATGTACCCCAATTTGGGGTCTTGAAATGAAATTATAGTTAAATTTTGTTATAATTGTCTATCTCTTGCCCTCTTTACTAATTATTTGTATGGATGTTCGTAATGTTGTATGCAATCTGGCCAATTGTATATTGATCCGATTCTTAATGGAAACTCAACGGAGAAAAATTTGGATAGGTCATAATCCATGCAACTAGTTTAATTGTCCGTCGTGACAACGGGATTAGTTGATTAAACTTAGATTCCTAGAATGAATCAGAGCGTATTAATTAACGAATTTTAATGGCGCTAAGGACACTTAGGTTGTTAAAATGGATTAATTAGAATTAGGGGAAACCGACAGGAGGTCCTATGTGACTCACGGAGATTCGAGGAGTATAATTAGTTGGGCAACGAGATAGGTTAATTGTAATAATTATTCAGCTACTAATTGAGTTTCAAGACCCCACTTCCCATTTAAAAACTCTTTCTCCACATTTTATTTTCCCTTGATTGATCAAATTTTTAATCTTTAATTGCTTTAAATTTCAAATTCCTTTTATTTCATGGTTTGGTCCCTAAATATTATTTCCTCCAAGTATTTCTAGTGATCAAGAATTTATTGCTTTGCTTAATTTTCCCTTTGCCTCCCTGTGGATTCGATACTCGGAATATTTCCGTTTTATATTACTTGCGGCCCGTGCACTTGCGGTATTAGTAGCGGTGACGCGCAACAGGCTCCCAAACTGCTAGATTTCGTCTCTACACATATTGCTGCATCTGAATTAAGCTTGTAATTAGGTGGATTAGGTGGTAACCACCGAATTCCCTCCCTTCGACTTCCTCCCCCAACCTTCATTCTCCCTTGGAAAGCCCTAAAATGGGCCATATACTCGGAAACCCAACTCCACCCATTCTCATCGCCTCCTTCGTGACCTCTCTCACTAAATACCACCTTATTCCTTCTATTCCACAACCACCAGCACAAGACAACAAAATCCTCAAAACGATTATCAGTCATATTCAAGCTACACCACCATAGCAAGTCTGCACCATTTCTAATTATTTGAGGGACAGGGAACTGGTGGAATAGTGATAGGCGCCACTGTTTTTTCACCCACCTACATTCCCAGATAGCATGAAATGTGGTTTCCTCCTTCATCTTGCACCTAGGGCATGTAGGAGACATATCCATCCCTCTTTTCCTAAGATTGTAGGAAGATAGTCATAGTATAATCTCCAGCAGAATATTTTCATCTTACTTGGAATCTGTCTCTTCCAAAGGAACTTCCACCACTTTCTCACCGGATCCGCAATAGCTTGCTCTTTCTCTCAGCATACAAGCCACTCGATAGCCAATTCTTACTGTATACAAGCCATTATTCTCATAGTGTCAGATCAAGTTGTCATGGCTTATGCACCGTGGTCTCGGAATGCCTAGGATTGCTTCAGAATCAATCCCTTTAAACATTGACTAAATTAGCCACATGTTCCATGTATTATCCAGATTTAGCAAAACATTAACTCTTGCCTCAGGATCAATTCCCTCCTTCCCAATGACCTGCAAAGTAGATTCCCTAGGAATCCATTTATCCTTCACAATGTTAACTGACTTCCCATCTCCTATCCTTCATTGCATACCTTCTTCCAACAATGTCCTCCCCCACAAAAGGCTACGCCAAACAAAGGATCCACTCCCCTTATGCTTTGCCTCCAAAAAGGAACAATCACGAAAATACTTTCCTTTAAGTACCCTACACAGCAAGGAATTAGGGTTCTCAATCAACTTCCAACCTTGTTTCGCCAATAGGGCCTTATTAAACAATTGAAGGTCCCGAAAACCCAAACCTCCATCCCCTTTAGGTACACACAACTTGTTCCATGTAGCCCAGTGCACTCTCCTTCGTTCCTCCTCACTTCCCCACCAGAACCTTGCCAGTATCCGATTGCATTCTTTAACTAGGCTCACTGGAAGCTGGAAACAGGACATGGTATATGTAGGAATCGCCTGCAACACAGCTTTTATAAGAACCTCCTTCCCCCTGCTGAGAAAAGAGAGTGTTTCCACTTGTGAATACAAGACCACATTTAATCTTTCACATACTTCAACGATATAGCCTTTCGAGCTAGGAATACTACTGGGAGACCTAAATAACGATCATGGAAGCCAACAAGCCTCACATTCAAAGTTGAGGCTAGAGTCTGCTTCATTTGCTCCTCCACATTAGGACTTAAACAAAGCCCGAACTTTCCATAATTAATTTCCTGTCCCGTGAGCTTTGAGTAGGCCCTCAAACATTTAACCACCATATTAGCTTCTGGCACCCTTGCCCTGAAAACATAAAACAATCATCTGCAAAAAATAAGTGGGAGATCGGAGGGCTACAACGTGAAATCTTAATCCCACACACTCTTTTCCTTTTCTAACCAGGAGAGCATTCTTGACAATCCTTCAGCACACAATATGAATAGGTAAGGTGAAAAGGGATCACCCTGCCTCAGCCTCCTTGATGGCATTATAGATCCCATCCTTTTCCCATTCAACACAAAGGAGTAGGACACAGTTGTCACACATCTCATAATTAGGCTTACCAACCGACCATCCAACCCCAGGGCAATCATAAACTCTTCTAAAAAAAACCACTCCACCCTATCACAAGCCTTGCTCATGTCGAGCTTTAAGGCCGCCCACCCTACCGACCCCTGTTTCCTCTGTTTGATACGGTTCAGACACTCAAAACCTAATATAGCATTGTCAGTAATACTTCGGCCAGGCACAAATGCACTTTGAGTAGGAGAGATAAAGCAGTCCAACCTATCCTTTAGTCTAGCTATTGTTTTCGAGACAAGCTTGTAAATAACATTACATAAGCTAATAGGTCTATAATCCTCTATTCTTCGAGCGTTTTTACATTTAGGGATCATAGTAATAACAGTTCTATTAATTGACTCAATAGGGGCATCATCATTTAGGATATTGAGACAAAGGGCTATTACCTCTTTTCCTACTATGCTCCAAAACCGTTGGTAGAAAAGGGCTGGGAGGCCATTTTCCCCTGGTGCCTTAGATGGACTCCTTGTTTGCTTATCGCTACCGCAAGCGCACGGGTCGCACAAGTAATATAAAACGGTAGTAATACCGAGTATCGAATCCACAGGGAAGCGAAGCGAAAATTAAGCAAAAATAGAATCTCTTGAGCACTAAAAGTACTTAGGCAAAATAATATTTAGGGAACAGCTCATGCAAATAAGAAAAATTTAAGATTTAAAGCAGGAAAATAATTTGATCAATCAAATAAAAAAATATGGAGAAAGAGTTTTCTTTTAATGGGAAGAGGGGTCTTGAAAATCAATTATGAGCTAAACAATTGTTATAATTCTCCTATCTCATTGCCCAACTAATTATACTCCTAGAATCTCCGTTAATCACATAGGTTCTCCTGTCGGTTTCCCCTAATTGTAATTAATTCATTTTAACAACCTAAGTGTCCTTAGCGCCATTAAAAATCATTAATTATTACGCTCTGATTCATTTTAGGAATCTAAGTTTAATCAACTAATCCCGGTGTCACGACGGGCAATTAAACTAGTTGCATGGATTACGATCTATCCTAACTTCTCTTCATCGAGTTTCCATTAAGAATCGAATCATTACCCAATTGGCCAGATTGAACAAAGCATTAAGCACATCCATACAAATAATTAGGAAAAAGGGCAAGAGACAGGTAATTATAACAACGTTTCAACTATAATTTCATTCCAAGACCCCAAATTGGGGTTTAGCTATACATAGCTAAAATATCCACAACATTTACAAAAGAAAGCATAATTAAGAGCATAAAAGGAAAGGAATTGACCGTCGAAAAACCCCTTCGCTGACGTTTGGAGCCCCGTCGAACACTCCCTTGAGCTTCCTAAGATGCTCCCAAAAACTCCCCAAAATATTTCCCACTAAAGAATTCTCTCAAAAAGGCTAGAAAGCCTTGAGAGAGGCTCCAAAGGAGCCAAAGGAAGGAAAGAAAGGATGGATTCAAGAATGAATTGATTGATGGTAAATGAGGCACCAAGAGGTGCCTTTTATAGGCCCGGAATGGGGGTAGCGTCGCGACGCTGCAACGCACGCGTCTTGTTGCCCAAGAAATGGGTAGCGTCGCGACGCTGCCCCAATTTTCAGAATTTCCAGCTTCGGTTTTGGGCTGATTTTTGGGCCTTCTCTTCACTTCTTTTGGGCATTTTCATCATGATTGGCTTCATTATCCTTTTGATCCATGCTTGGATTTGGGCTTCATTTGCTTCATTTTTTGCACTTTTTCTCCCAAAATTACCAACTTTGCTCCTAAGGACCAAATAACGGAATTCATTAAATATTTTCATTAAAAGCACGATTAAAGCACAGAAAAGCCTAATAAATTGGGACTAAAATAGCGACATTTCTACTCGCTATCACTCATCTGCTTCAAAGAAGTCAACACATCATCCTCTGTAAACGGCCTCCTAAGAGACTCATTCTCCTCTTTCCCAATGCACGACTGGATATGAGTCAAAAATTCTTACAAGCTTTCACTTCCCTGTTGGTTATTTGAAGAAAATAAGTTCTGAAAGTAGGATTCTACTATTTTCCCCATCTCCTCCTCCTCTATTATCCAATTACTCGCCCGATTTTCCAGTCCATCTACTCTGTTATGCCTTCTTCTCTGAGTTGCCCGTTGATGGAACCACTTTGAGTTCCTATCACCCCACTGCAACCAATCTACCCTTGATCGTTGGCGCCAGTAGATCTCCTCTTCACCCAATAAATTCTCCAGCCGTGATCTAGCTTCATCTACATCTCCTATATTAAATAGAGCCGTCTACACTTGCTGTCGGGCCAGAGAAATTTTCTTCTCATAATTTCATTTCTTGGTTCTGCCCCAGCTTGAAAGCTCAGCCGCACAACTCTTCGCCCTCTTATGCCAAGCTTCCACTACACTTCCTTGAGTAATGCCTGAAACATGGCTGGATTGAGACCAACCCTTCAGAATTGTATCCCTGCAGTCATCAAACTGGGTCCATACCTCTTCAAAACGAAAGTAATGGCCTCTCATAGTGCTACGACGGTCCATAGAAATTTTGGCCTCTATAAGTAAAGGGCAGTGGTTTGATAAGCGAAAATCCAAGTGACTTGCATTCGTGTAAGGGAACAAATGAATAGAAAGCTGAGTTACAAAGCCCTCTATCCAGCCGTTCCTAAACAAAAAATTCTCTGTCCCTCTTTTTATACCAGGTAAAAGGAGAACCTGAATAGCCCGTATCAGTCAAGCCACTATCATCAATTGCATCACGAAACATTTGCATTTGTCTCTGATTTCGGGTAGAGCCTCCTCTTTTCTCATTCAAACCCACAATCTCATTAAAATCTCCCCCTACAAGCCATGGCAGAGAAGAGAAGTTACTGAGTCTTCTAAGTAAGTTCCATGAGTGACCTCTATTCGCTACATCTGGATCTCCATAAAAGCCCGTAAACCTCCATTGGCCTACCACCATCTCAACTATTACATCTATGTGAAATTTACTCATAGATTTCAGCACCTCATTTATTTTTATTGAATGTCAAAAATCTCAACAAAATCTCGTTAAAATCTCATCCAACAAATTTTACTTTTTATTAGATTTTTTTTAAAACACGTTTTCTTTCCCTTGTATTTTTAACCCATTAGATTCTTCTGCTCTCTCTTTTCTTTTAGATTCTTCTTCTCTCTCTTTTCTTTTTAATTTATTGTATCTTTTTAATTTATATAGTTTTGAGTTTGATCTTCAAGTTTATCGTTGCGGTTTTAAAATTGTGGTTGAACTTTATCTATGATTTGATTTAATCTCTCTAATTGAGAATATTGAGCTAATATTCTAAGATGAGTGTTTTCTTGCCTACCATGCAAGGGGAGAGAAAAAAGAAAAAAAAATATATAATAAAGAAAATCTAATATAAATTACAAAGAGAAAAAAAAATCTAAAGCGTTAAAAATGCAAAGCTGAAAAGAAAAAGTAAAATCTATTAAATGAGATTTTGACATTCGATAAAAATAAATAGAAATAAAAAAAGAGACACATATTCAAAAAGTATTTGTGGCAAGCAAGAAATTATGCAGTAAAGTTTTATCGGTTGCATATATTTATTATCAACTTGAGCATAACTCAATTGACATATATCATTGATCAAGAGGCCATTTGTTTGAATCCCCACCCCATATGTTGTTAAACTTAAAAAAAAAAAAAAAAAAAAAAAAAAAAAAAAAAAAGTTTTTTTTTTTTTTTTTTTAATTTTGATAATTTAAATTGTTTTTGTCTTGCTTAATATATTGAGATAAGAAATTTAAGAAGATACATGCAGAAAATGAATATATAAAATCATTAAAACAATGTAAACAAAAAATAATTTAAGGGAGTTATACTTAATAACTTTTTCTTTAGTTCAACAATTTTGGAGGTGAGATTAAACCACCCAATTTTTGAGATGATAAATGACGATACCTTTATCGATTGAGCTATGTTCAGATTAGCATACATTACAATTCTTTATTGTGTAGTGAAGGAGAAATTAAGCTAGGTAATGATAAGAAGTCACAACTTACAAGTAATAAAATAATTAAAAAGAATGGGTTATTTATGCGATGTTCTATTAGTTCAATGTGCAATAAATTTTTATAAAAGCATATTATAAAACAAAATTATATTGTTGAGTTAAACAAATTGTAAAATAAAATTATACAAGTCAAACATGAACATAGCTCAACTGACATAAAGCTTGTATTAATGACCCAAAGGGGTTCGAATCTCCACCCCACATGTTGTCAAAAAAAATTATACAAAAGTTTTAAATATGTGAATTATTGCACAAGTTTAACAAGTACTCTTAACGAATTAGCTAAGGTTTTCGAGTGACTATAAAAAAATAAATAAACTTGACTTCATAAAGGGATTATAATCGTACACAAATTTAACAATTTTACCAAAGGAAGACATAGTTCAATTTATCCATATAAATACGGTAAAAAAAAATTAAACAAAAATAAAGCTGGTGTAAAACCACCGACATGATAGCTCAACTAACATAAAACTTGTACTAAAAACGAAGATGTTTGTGGTTCGAATCCTCCCACCCACTTATTGTAAAATAAAAGAAATAATAATAATAAAAAAATAAAAAGAGCTTATGTGTAAAACCATTTTTAAGTACATACTAATATATTTTTGTAGATTTTGGGAACTATATAAATGTAGCTACCTCAGATTATAATTAGAGAGGGGAAAAAAAATACAACACAATAGTCAACATTTCTTTTGAAAAAGAAAATATTTTTCAAGTTCCATCAGGTGATGTGTATATATCCTTGAGATGTTTTATAATTCTTATTCCCTTCAATAAGTGAGGCAATTGGATTTAAAAACCAAGCAAAAAGGGAATGAATCTACTCTTTTTTTTCTTGTTTTTTTTTTTTTTTTGGAGAATTGCACAAAGTTTGATTCAACCTTTTATAGGGCAAAAGATTGATTTAACTTTATTGGAAGGGTGTGGTGGATAGAAGGATAAGAATATTTTATGGGCCACTAACAAAATTACCCAAGAAAAAGCATTTCCTTTTCAACCAAATCTTTGATATATATAATTTATGTTTCTTTTTCTTTAGAGATATAATGATTTGACACCATAAAAATTCATTATTTCTCCTCTCTCATTATTAGTTTTAGAGTTGGAGAAAATCTCATACGAGGTATTTTACTTTGTTGATGCCAAAATTTGATCAAGGGACTCACCTGACCTTCATGTGACATCAACGGTAAATTTATTTGAAGGGGAAAGACGTGGCCTGTAAAATAAGAGAAAACTGAGCACCGGTGTGGTGCTTGCCATACCGACTCCGATGCTTAAGTCAGTTGGGAGATCGTAAGCAAGCAAGTAAAATAATGATATAGAGAAAGAAAATAGATACCAAGTTCTGTCTCCCTACTTTGGGGTTAGTCTCTTCTATTTATAGTTGAAATTAGGGTTTCCCCTTCCTTTTAGGAGAGGGAATAACCCTAGAGATTGATTCGGGCCCAATGGACCTTTGTGGGCTTGTTTCTTCTTTGGGCTCTTATTATTCTGACTTTCTTAGAGCTAGGTTCAAATTCACCCATAACATACTTGAAAATAAAACACCGCTTCCTTTATTTGAAGTTGGAGGTTTGAATCTCCACCTTCATATCTAGTGAACTAAAAAAGAAGTTTTACTTCTCTCGAGAGTAATGAAATTTTGAAGTTTGTTCATAGATAAAAGAAAAGCTTAGAGAAAATAGAAACTATCTAACCTAAGCATAGCGGTTAATGTAGTGATTTATTAGGTTTGTGTGCTACTTAATTTTCAACTCCTTTATTTTTTTTAAGGAATTTATAGGAATTATTAGTGTAATAAAATTATAAAGAGATTTTTTTAAGTACAACAATATGTGGAGTGGGAGATTTGAACCTCTAACCTCTTAGTCGAGAGTGCATATATGCCTTAGTTGATCCTACAACTCCAAATAACTAAGTCAAATACAAAACCTAGATTTCTATAACACATTTCTTTGGATAATTTAAATATAGATCATATAAATATAGATTTCACAACTCCAAACCTTATAAATTCAGATTTATTAGTATTATTGGTGTCCAACATCTCTTTATAAGCCAACTTGACTATAGTTCAACTAACATAAGACATAAGTTTCAATTTTGTGCTTAATAGGTTCGCAAATTTTGGAAATATATGTTGTATACAAGAACTTAATAACATTAGTAAACTGTTTATCCCTTAACACTAAAAATTGCAGTGTAAATAACAATACATACTATACTATATATATATATATAACAAATAATATAAAATATTAAATTGATTGTAGCAATGATCACAAACTAACAAAACCTCAAGATACATTCTGCGATAGAGTCAATAAGTAGTCAAGGTACAATCATCTCAGCATGATACAACACATATATTCCGATAGAACAACAACCTCGAACTACCTAGATCTGACAAAACTCTTGGATACTTACCCTCAACTCAACTTAAAATCAAAAGAAAGAAAGAGAGAAGAATGTTTCAAATGGAATGAGATGATCAAAATGAATAAACAAGTTGCTATTTAAAGGCTAGCATACTTAGTAACTTCAAAAAAATAAAAATAAACATAGAAACATTTATCAAACATAACTCAATTGAGTAATTATTTTCAAAACTCAAACATAACAACAAGTTATGTTAAATTTGTAAATGAAACATCAATCAATTTTTGTTGGGTTTTATGTCCTAAAACTCGTAGTTTGTAAACAGAAACATCTTATATTTTGCAATAAAGTTGTTATTGAGGTTTATTCAGTAAAGTTGTTATTGAATAAAGTGAATTACATGTTATTTAACCTAAATCCAATAAATGAAGAACCCATGGCGCTATAGTATGAATACTTGAACTATATGTGGAGACATAAGAGTGGATCAAGTTCAAGTAAATAGTCAAAACAATCTATAGTATAAGGATAGGGTTGGGTACCTTATCCTGGGGACACTATAAACGCGACCCACTTTGTATTTAGTACAAACGATGTGATCCTGAATCGTTCTTGTGGAGACATGCGAGTGGGGGAGTCCTATGCAATGAGTTTGCATAAGACCGGACCGCAAAATAAGTCACTTTCACTTTATAACGTCGTTTACTATTAAGACTGACTATTTCATGTGATGACCGAGGTAACTCGATCTTAATCCTGAGCTAACCATGAACTCCTGTTTATTCAGGATTATCTTTTGATTTGCATGGGTGAGAGTGGCTCGAGTTCACCGACTCAATAAAGCCTACCATTTTGGGGATAAGATCGGGTAAATAGCTGGGGACATAGTCCTACAAGAAGGAATTCACTCCTAACCGTTTTAGGGATAGTAGAGAGATCGTTCCCTTAAGTGCTGACTCCAGGTCTTGAACAAGGGGCCCCACCCTCTCATTGGCCCGACTCGGTTTGATGGTTGGACCTAGGGGTAAAATGGACTTTTGACCCAACTGTAGTTACGAACAACCTGTGAAGGATCGACTTACTAATTATGGTTATATCAAGTGGACGAAAATATATCTACAGTGAGGAGAGTGCAATTGTCGGGGTATAGTGGAGTCTCTTGGCAGTTAACGAATGTTGGTTAACTATGTTAAAGAGTTTAGCCGGTTAATCTCGAATTGTTGGAGCTCATGATTTGTAGGTCCATTAGGTCCTCTGCTAGCTCATATCGGACTAAACCTTAAGAACAACGTGATGAGAGAATTTGAATCATTCAAATTCGGTTTAGGGAATAAATGCTAATTATATACGATATCATTAATGTAATAGTTTAATTGTGAATTAAACTATATTAGAGAGAGTTGGTAATATTTAAATATTTTACGTATGAATATGGATTCATATTCGAGAAGATCGGTTTTGAGAAAGATCGGGATTGGTGCACGTAAATAAATTTAATATTGGATATTAAATTAATATAATTAATTAAATTGTTTAATTAATTATTTGAAATTAATTATTTGAATTAATTTTAAATTAAAATTCAGAAAATAATTTAAATTTGGATTTAAGAAATTCAAAAATAAAATGATTTTTAGGTGGTGGTGGATTAGCTTGTAATCTCATGCTTAAGCCTCCATTAGACACCTATTCTATACACCTAATTCATGATCAATTTGGTGTCATCTTGTGTTGAACTTCAATTGCATGAATTCCTCAAGTGAATTCATCCTGAAATGTTGCTGAAATTGTAACTCAAAACCAAGTATCTTTTTTCCCTCTTTGCTTGAACTATCAAGCTTTCCTCTCTCAATTACCATCACAAACGGATCTCACAATCTGTTTTAAGGCCGGAGAATAACGGGGAAGACACTAGCGGTGGTCCACGATGCATTGGTGATCCAAAACATTTAATGGAGTTGGTGAATTTGAGCTACAAAATGTTGGTACTCAAATCCTTTGTTTTTATTGTTTGAATAGTAGGGTTATAATTCATAAAATTATTGTAGATTAAGTGTCTTAGATCCTAATTGCTTCCACATGAGTGTTGTACACTCCTTCAGTTTTGATGTTTCAATCCATTTTGAAACCTTTGATTAAGTTAATTTACATCACTTCCTTTCACATAGTTGTAACAATATCTAACATGACCTATTAAAAATAAAATTGAAAGTTCAAGTACTTAGACAAAAAAATCACAAGTATAGAGATTTATTAAACATTTTTTAAAGTTTAGAGACATATTAGACACAAAACTGAAATTTCAAGGATCTATTGGACACTTTTTAAAGTTTAGAGACCTACTTAACTCAAACCTCAAAATTCAAGGTCTAAACTTATAATTTAACTTATTGAAATTTTATTTATAATGTATAGTTAACTTCTTATCTTTATGTTAACTTGAGCTTGACTCAACTAGTTAAAGCATTATAATTAACCTCAACTAAAAGGTTAGAGGTTCAAATCTCTACGTCGACGTATTATTGAACTAAAAAAAATCATATTTATAATATTTGATTTTTAAAATTAATTAGTTACTATTCAACATTTATACATTTATGTTGTTTCACTAAAAATTAATATAATTGTAGTTTTTGTTATTATTATTATTCTACAACATACTCGAACGTTTTGATTGATGATATAATGTTTTAACTAGTTGAACTATGATTCAGTTGGAAATATAATGGTAAAGCTTAAAAATTAGAATAAAAACTATGAAATATATTTGGCTTTTATGATTTTAAAAATGAAAATATATTTGATACTTATTGTATTGTAGAACAATGAACATGTGTTATCAGACTCAATTTTCTTTGACTTCAATTTTAGGCCCTTAAATTATAAAGGTAGTAACTAAACATTCCAGAGCATATCTATTTACTTGTTGTACATTTAAAAAGTTTAAAAATGGATATTTAAAGATTATATTAATTAAAGATTACGTGGTAGACTGTTTTAACGTTCAATAGTATAAAAATTAAATTGACAGAGTTAATGACCATGCTTATTAACCACAAAATTGTAAATTTATAGATCTATTAAAATATTTTTAAAGTATATATAAACTAAATAGCCACAATATAATAATTAAAATAAAGAAGCTTAAAATATAACCTAAATTTTAAAATTAAAATAGAAAAAAAAAAACTAAAATGCTCTTAATTTCATTCAATTAAGTTATACAAAGAATTCTTTTATTTTTACTTTGGAAATTTTTAAATATCTACTTATTTACTCTCTAAAGATTTTTTTTTTTGTTTTTTTTTGTTTTTGTTTTTGTTTTTTTTTTGGGCAAAGCATAGCAGTAGAACAATATAGAATAAAAATGGAGAAACAAGAGGCAACTATTTTTAAATATTAATTAATCCTTAAATATAAATGTGAGAATTATCTAAATCCATATCCCAAACCATTTTTAAAAGTTAAAAAGGGAAATTTTTAAATAATTAAATATTAATTAATCCTAAAAATTTAGATTAACGTGGGAATGATCTAAAAAATCAAAGATTTTTAAATAATTAAATATGAATATCAAACCATTTTTAAAAAGTTAAAAAGGGAAATTTTTTAATGAATATGTTATCTTCAATTTTTCATAACCTAAAAAGAACAAATATAGAATAAAAATGGAGAAACAAGAGGCAAACATTTTTTTAGTGCGAAAATGACAATAGAAAAACATCGATAATCAATAAACTTACAAAATTTCAATATTATATAAATAAATTGACAACTATGGGATGTGAACCCACGTCCTTTCAGACCAGATTCCTAAATCTAGCACTTTAGCCCACTCGACCAAACTGTCGAATTTATTATTTAAATTGAGAAAGATGATACATAAATATGAGGTTTTTTGAAAAAGATATTTCATTAACCAACAACCAAACCACCACCAACCACCTCCTCGTTTATAGCGGAAGAGAGCCAAAAAGGCAAAATAGAATCCCAAAAGCCACACTCAGGGTCTTCCAACATGGACGACTGATTTTGAAACAAAAAAAATTTGATGACCTAACAGCAAACTGCACCACGTAGTGCTCCGCTGCATTGCACGAACAAGGTGTTGGGTTTTATGTCCTAAAACTCGTAGATAGTGAATGTAAACAAATTGCATACTTGTTTTAATAAAGTGTTATTGAGTTTCTACAATAAAGTGTTATTGTTAAATATTGCACAATTTGACCCAAATCCAATAAACTAAGATCCAAGGTTGTTTGTATGTAACTTGAACTAGTATGTGGGGACATACAGGGATCGATGTTCGAGTAACAACCTAAAAGGTCTATAGTACAAGGATAAGATTGGGTACCTTATCCTGGTAACACTATGAGATACGACCCGCTTTGTATTTGATACAGACGTATTGATCCAAAGCGTCCATGTAGTAGACATGCAAGCGGGGGTATCCTATGCAATGAGTTTGCATAAGACTGGACCATGAAATAGTAAACCATTAGATATAAGGTTACTATTTCAATAGGATGACCTAGGTAACTCAATCTTAATCCTGAGTGTGTCATGAACTCCTTCTCATGAGGGATTGTTCTTTGATTAGCATGGGTGAGAGTGGCCAATACGCCGACTCAATATGCCTTCCTTTTTGGGGACAAGACCGAGTGGGAGGCTGGGGACATGACAACACAAGAAGGAATTCACTCCTTCCCACTTTCTAGGAGAAGTAGATGAGTGTTCCCTTAAGTGGTGACTCCGGGACTTGAACAAAGGGATCCTGCCCTCTCACTGGCCCGAAAAGGACTTTCTGTTTATTGGTTGGACCATAAACAGGTTGACACAGAAATGTTCTACAGTGAGAAGAGTTCAGCTGTGGGTCTTTAGTGGAATGACCCACAGTTAATGAATATTGGTTAACCTGATTAATGAGTCTAATCTATTAACCTCATATCATTGGAGCTTCTGATCTGTAGGTTCATTAGGTCCCCCTGCTAGCTCATAAAGAGTAATTAGGAACAAATATATCTTGAGAGAATTTGAATAGTTCAAATTCATATTGGGAATTAAGTTAATTGTATGAGATACAAATTAATATAATGTATAGTGTTGCATTAAAATATAAAGTCTAATTTGAGATTAAACTTTATTATATTGAGAGATTGATAAATTTGAAAGAGTTCAAATATATGTCTAATTAAATATATGGTATTTAATTAGAAGATGAATTAATTAATTATTCAATTTAGTTTAAATTAAATGAGATTTAATTAAACTATAGTCTATGAGAGAAATAAATATTTGAAGAAGTTCAAATATTAATATGAATTTGATTCATATTAAATTTATAGGATATAAGAGAATTTGAAGGAGTTCAAATTTTAATAAGAATTTGATTCATATTATAGAATTAATTAATTGAAGGCCTGAATTAAATATATGATATTTAATTGGGTAAGTAATCAATTAACTAATAGAAGGTCTGAAATTAAATATATGATATTTAATTGGTGATTAATTAATTAAAGAATTAATTAATTGAAAATTAATCAATTATGGAAATGATTAATCACTTATGGAAGTAATTAATCATTTATGGAAATGATTTAATCACTTATGGAAGTGATCAATCATTTATGGAAAAGATTAATCAATCATGGAATTGATTGGTCATAGAATTGATTGGTCATGAAATTGATTAATTATGGAAAAGATTAAATCAGTTATGGAAATAATTGATTTTAAATAAATATTTTATTCATGGTTTTTCTCCTATAAATAGAACACTAAACCTAGGGTTTAGGGACTACAACATAAGGCCACAAGAATGCACTCTTGCATTCTCTCTAGTCTCCCTCTCATATTCTCTCAACCCAAGAACTCTAGGGAGAATTTTCTCTCTAGAGTTTTTCCCATTCAAGATTAGGTAGTCCCACAACTACGTTCCTAATCTCAGAGTCATAGCGGGGAAGATCAATTGGTGGTGTCCCAATTGTTGACGTTTGGTCCAAAATCAAGAAAGGTGTCCATTGAAGTATTCAGAGTCGTCAACGACGGTATGTTTGCTTCTCCCCTTTAGATTTAGATCTAATAAGTTTTGTATGCTTAGCCTTAAGTTTGTATAGAATTTGTTCTATGTTTTTTTGTCAATGTAATAGTATTTTTGGATAAACAAAATTAACTACGAATCGGTCCCAATTACGCTTCCGCTTTAACGGAATTGGGGAATTCCAAATCCTTTCACAAGGGCAGTGGACAAAAGATTTGACTCTACCACAATAGCTAACGACGAAATTTTGTTGATAATGTTCTTCACCTCGGTTAAATTCTCTTTTTCTCCATTGAGGAGCTTTATGACTAGAGAGCATCTGATTCAACACTGGTTGACTTTAGGGAAGAAAATTTTTGGAAACTAAAATGCTCAAACCCTCCCTGATGGCGAGAGCCTCGAGCATCTTCACACCCCATCTCCGACTGACAACACGATAGCCAGCACAAATAAGAAAGCTGGAAGAGATACAGACCACACCCACTCGATGCCACCGGAATCTTGTATAGCGTCCTATGTTACATCAGTGTTCATCTTCCAGCAGTCCTCCGCGTGCAGGATTCCACGCTCCCTGAACCTTTCAACTCTCCTCAAGCACGACCACATCAGAATTGGAGGTATGATCCATAGATTCTTCCCAAAACTTACTGATTTTTCTGTGCAATTGAATTTGAGATGGGAACTCCATTGTCTAATTAATGGCATTTCTATGATTCCATAGACTTCATTGGACAATCATCACTCATTCGCCTCCTTCTCTGATAAATTCTCTACCATTCAATCCTAATGTGTAATCGACTGTCAATCCTCCCTATAGAACGAAAAAAAAAATCAAATAAGGAGAGGATGAAAAACAATCAAGCTTTCCTTCTAACCTTGCATTCCCACATCACATTGATTGTAGATTCTTCTTTAGCCCTGCAAAACAAACACGAAGGGTTAGTGTCTTCCCTTTTTTCCTAATATTGCAATGGGTAGGAATTGATTCGTTGAGAATTCTCCAAACACAGTGTTTAGCTTTAGGATACATATCCATTTTCCAAAATATCTTCCATCTTGATCTCTCTTTGTTGTTGTCCGAAGAAGAGGCTTCATCTTTACTGATCAGGTCCATAGTTAGCCTATAAACGTTTTTTTACCGAGAATTGGCCCTTTGGATCTACACTCCAGATAATCTCATCCTTAGAATCATTTGAGCCCCTGGCCATATTCTCAATGACTTCAACATTCAGAGGAGGGAATATCTCATGAACGACTTTTAAATTCCAATTCTCAGCCTCATTTCTTAAGCTACTAACAAATCTATCTTTGTATCTACACTCCAGATACAAAGATAATCTACACTCCAGATAATCTCATCCTTAGAATCATTTGAGCCCCTGGCCATATTCTCAATGACTTCAGCATTCAGAGGAGGGAAGATCTCATGAACGACTTTTAAATTCCAATTCTCAGCCTCATTTCTTAAGCTACTAACAAATCTATCTTTGTAATTGTAAGAATGAATGATAGTTGAATACTTTACTTTACTTTAGCTCTCGAATTTGAGTAGCTTCTAGCTAGTTGTTGTTTAGGAATGAACATTCACCTAATCACGATCCAGTAGAGTTAAAGTGGTGTTTAAATGGGAGTTTAATCACTAATCCTAAGGAAAATTGGGAAATTTCTGTGAATGAATGTTGAGTGAGTTGGAAGTTGTGTAAGTTTAGTTGTGGTAAGCAAGAGGAACTAATACTAAGCCCCTAATCTGAACCTATTTGTTCTGCCTTACTCAAACTAGTTGCTGCGTTCTTTAATTTTTCTTGTCTATTTTAAAGTTAATTGCCCTTTACATTACTGCACATTAGTTAATGCTAAAATTTGAACGCTTGTCACCTCGAATTTCATTAAAGGAAAGTTAGGAAATAGTGATTTCATTGCATCAATCCCTATGGAAACGATATAAAAATTTCTTACCACTTGCTGCTGACTGTGTCCACTTGCACGCATATTGTGAGCTATTCTTGCACAAGTTAGTACCACTTTGTGAGAAGCAACATCTTGCAACAAAACCAAAATGCTATTCCTCTGCCTATCTAACCACGAGTCTTGATCAATTCTGATATGCAAGCCAAAGCCATTACCCACACCTTCCACCTATACCCTTTTTTAAAGAGATCTCTCCTCCAGATCATGCTTTTTCTCACTAAAGAAGCGTTAGCCTTCACTTGGGCATTAAGAAAGTCCTCATCTTTGAAGTAGCAGCCCTTAAGAACCTTACTAACCAGGCTACTTGGATTTCTAAGGATACACCAGCTTTGTTTAGCAATCAAAACTTGGTTAAACAACTTCATATCTCTAAAGCCCAGGCCACCCGACTCCTTAGATTTGCACATCTTCCTCCAGCTAACCCAGTGAGCCTTCCTCTTAGCTTCGAATGACCCCCACCAAAAGTTAGTGCACATCTTGTTAATTTCTTCACAAATATTGTTCGGAAGTCTAAAGCAGTTTATATTGTAAATAGGGATGATATATTTGAGCTATAGTCTTGATAAGAATCTCCTTCCCACCTTGGGAAAAGAACTTGTCTTTCCATCTTTGAAGGACCTTCCAAACTTTCTCCTTAACTTGAAAAAAATGTTTTGTTCTTATTGCGCCCCGACTTGGAAGGTATCCCTAGGTAATGACCAAACAACTCCACACTCTTGATCCCTAGAACCTGGCTCAGCTCACCTTCAGCACTTCTAGGCAGATTCTTGCTAACCATACACCATGATTTCTCAAGATTTATGGTTTGGCCTGAAACTGCTTTATACTCTTCCAAAATTCTTTTGAAAGTGGAACAATCCTGCATCGAAGCTCTGATGAACACCAGACTGTCATCTGCAAAGAAAATATGAGATATATTAGGACAAAACTTATTAATGCCAAAACCTTTCAAATTGGAGAGTGATCCTTCCATGTTTATAATCGCTGAGAAGCCTTCCGCGCATATCAGGAAAAGATAAGGTGATAGAAGATCCCTCTGTCTGAGGCCTCTTTGGGGACTTGGGTTGGGATGCGAGGATCCGTTGATCAGAACTGAGTAGCTAGCCAATTCAACACTATTCATCACTTTATTTATCCACTCGTCTTCAAAGCTCATCCTACTCATGATCATCCTGAGGAATCTTCATTCAACTATGTTGTAGGCTTTGCTCATGTCTAACTTCATAGCCATGTAGCCTTCTTTACTAAATCTTTTCTGCAATAGGGCTTGGATGCACTCAAACCCCACAATCACATTATCATTAATTAGTCTACCAAGCACAAACGTTGACTAGTTTGGAGATATTATGGAGTCCAACACCATCTTCATCCTATTAGCACCTTCACCACAAGCTTATAAATGACATTACAAAGATTGATACGCCTGAATTCGGACAAAGACTTTGGGTTGACCACTTTTGAAATCAAGGCTATCCATGTTTTATTGATAGGCCCAACACTCGTTGTTATTTAGGATTTTTAGACAGACTGCACAAACCTCTTTACCCACCTTTTTCCAAAATTTTAAAAGTATATAAACTAAATAGCCACAACGTTAATAGTTAAATTAGAAGCTTTACAAAATACAATAATTAAAATAAACACAATTTAAAGTATAACCTAAATTTTAAAATTAAAAAAGAAAATAAAACAAAAAATAAACTAAAATGCTATTAATTTCATTCAATTAAGTTATACAAAGAATTCTTTTATTTTTACTTTGGAAATTTTTAAATGTCTACTTATTTTCTCCCTTATTTTTTATTTTTGCAAAGCATAATAAGAAGCAATAAAACAATATAGAATAAAAACAGAGAAATAAAGGGCAAAAATAACATTTTTTTAGTGCAAAAATGACAATAGAAAAATATCAATAATCAATAAACTTAAAAATTTTCAATAATATAAAAATTGACAGCTATGGGGGGATTTGAACCCATGCCCTTTCAGACCAGAGCCTAAATCTGGCGCCTTAGACCACTCGGCCAAACTGTCGAATTTACTATTTAAATTGAGAATGACGATAAATAAATATGAGGTGAAGATCATAATCTTAAAAATTGTAATACTCTCGAAAAATGGTTGATTAGAAAACAAGTGAAATCATAGTCAATCACTTTTTGGAATATTACATTATAAACGACAAAAGAATAAACTTAAATCTACTTTTTCAAAAAAAAAAAAAAAAAAAAAAACTTAAATCTACAACTTGTAAAAATAAGCATAGATGCTCAATCTATTAAGTCTAGATATAAATCTTTTGTATAGCAAACACTTAATTAGTTTTTAAATGATGAAAAAAAAAAAAAAAAAGACTTGGAAGATGCTTGATAGCCACATGTCAATCCACAAGTCCATGTCATGCATATTTGGGAACAATCACTCTGCACCAAAACATCTTATCTACCCATCAATAGGATTCCCAATACATTTCTGGGTCCCACAAATTTAGGACAAGACTATCCAATCAGCATTCACAAACCACATTCTCCAATGGCTGCTTGCCACGTGGCATTGGTTAAAAACATTTGAGAGACAGCATGGCCCCCACTTGGAAGACAGTTGAACATGTTGCCTTGTTCTTAGCCTACACTTTGAGCCCCATTGAAATTTTGTTTATTAACCTCTCTACAATTTCCCAAAACCCTAATAAATCAGTTAGGTTTTTTTTTCCTTTCAATATATTTATTTTTCTTCATGGAAGTTTCTTTTAAGGAGACAATTTGGCATGGTGTTGCCTTTTATTGAAGGTTCTCACACACTATTCTATGGATATATATTTTTTTTTCAAGTAATCATTGTGTTGCAATAAATACTGTTAGGTAGAAATTTGAATCAATGTCTCAACGAGTTGGTGAAAAATAAAATCTATGATGGAGATATATAAGGAATCGATTTTACTATTGACGTAAATCGAATTTAATTGATAATCAATGAGAGTTTATATGAAGATGAAGATCCATTTTTAGTCTTGTCTTGTTATTCAAATCAAGTCCATATACATCCAATATAATATCAAAATGTATAGGCACACCGCACACATTGGTTTTTAGACTTTTTTAAAAATACAAAATTTAGCAATTTGATCTATCACACTATTTCTCGCCATTGATATATGAACAACCATATTCATATCACTCTTCAATACATCATTTGTTAATGGTTTAAAAATTTATAGAATTCTAATTTCAAAATGTATCCCAACATCACATTTGTAGGAACTAAAATCAAGGAGCTAGAATTGCATAGCATACTTTTTTCACACTTTTCCAAAGTTATATATATTAATTAATTCATAAAACTTTCATACTACTATAATGAATTAATTAATTATCATTAGCACAATATATTTATCTTATTATAAGCATGTATAATTTATCACCAAAATACATGAGATTTTATTGACGTTTTGTAATTTATGGATGAGAAAAATAGAGTAAGCTTATTTTAGATCTCTTCCTTTTGTTTTTAAGGTCATCAAATCTTTCATGTCGATCTAGATAAACTTATTGTTATAGATGTGAGAAAGAAATGACTTCTTCCTTCCTTTTTTTCTCTTTCAATAGTCATTAAATTTATTGCATCAAAGAAACTTCCTATTATGAATGATAATGGACGAGGTCCTATTTCTATAGAACAAAAAATCAAGAAAGTGACTCTTAATTGTTTTTTTTTTAAAAAAAATCCTTTAAAATAAATAATGAAATGTAGATATTTATATAGTCTATTCGTGCATATTTCGTACTCAATCCTCTATAATTATCGAAACGAAAAGTAAAGAATATTTCAATTATTACCAACTTGATCTTATTGCCTCAAAAAACGAGTGTCCATGAAAAATCTTAGAGAAAGTAATCTTAAGGAGATATATAAATATATGTTAGAGAGAGATACATGAGAGAAAGAGTTTACTCTTTTTTCTTTTTCTTTTTCTTTTTTTTTTTCCTTTTTAAATGAAGTATTGACCGAACGTAAGAAAATATAATATAAATATGTATTTAGAAATATGGCAAGAAAGTTTAAAAATCTTTAAAATAATATAATTAGGTCCAACTCAAATTTGAATATGGTACAAAACACAATAATAAAAGTTAAATTTATGTTATTTTATAAAAAAGGAAAAAGTTCAAATATTTTTTAAAATTCATGTTACATTTATGCTCTCTAGTGAGTTTTTCTTTTCTAAAATACAATTACAATTTTAAAATTTCGACACTGAAAACTAAGGTCCGTTTGATAACCATTTGATTTTTGGTTTTGAAAATTAGGCTAGTTTTCTCCCAATTTTTCTACCATGGTTTTCATCTTTGTCAATGACACATTTGAATTCCTAGTCAAATTCTAAAAACAAAAACAAGTTTTTGAAAACTACTTTTTTTAGGCCCCGTTTGATAACCATTTTGTTTTTGGTTTTTGGTTTTTGAAAATTAAGCCTATAAATACTACTTCTATCCATAAATTTCTTTGTTTTGTACCTACCTTCTTTTCATATTTTCAAAAACCAACTCAAAGTTTTGAAAACTAAAAAAAATAGTTTTCAAAAACTTGTTTTTGTTTTTGGAATTTGGCTAAGAATTTCAATGTGTCCTTAACAAAAATGAAAACCATGGTTAGGAAATTAGGAGAAAACAAACATAATTTTCAAAAACCAAAAACAAAAAACGAAATGGTTATCAAACGGGATCTTAGTTTTCAAAATTTTCTTGGTTTTTAAAAAACAAGTATTGAAAGGTATTAGAAAAACAAAGAAGCTTGTTGGTGGAAGTAGGATTTATAAGCTTAATTTTCAAAAACCAAGAACCAAAAACCAAAAACCAAATGGTTATCAAACAGGGTCTAATAGATTAGGGGAAACAAACATTTTTTACTCTAAACTTAGCTGGTTGTATCAATTTTGACCTTCAACTTTCAATTTCATCAAATTGAACCTCAAACTTACCAAGTTGTGTCAATTTTAACCCTGAACTTTCCTTTTCATCAATTTAAACTCCAAACTTGTATAAGTGTTGCAATGTTGACCTTCAATTACTTTCTGTTTGAACCATCGTTAAAGAACATAATTGAATATTTTCTCATTTTTCTTTTTTAAGTTCACATTATACCTTAGTTGGTTTCTGATAAAAAATTTATTAGAGAAACTCTTTTTATTTGAACAAAATTTTGTTGTTTAAAAGTTGTACATGAGTTTCCTTGCCTTTTTTTTACTTATGGGATGATATGAAAGAAATCTTGGAGTTTTTTATTCTTTTCATTTAGATGATTTTTTCTTGTTGTTGAGAACTTTGTATGTGCGCTTTTGTTGTTGTTGTTGAGAACTTTGTATGTGCGCTTTTGTTGTTGTCAATGATTATGAACGCAAAGCAATTTTAGAGTTTTTTTTTTTCCTTCAAATGTTGTTGAATTTTTCTTGTTGCTAAAAACTTGGTACGGTTTTTTTCTTGCTTTTTTTTTTATGCCAACTAGAACATGAAGTGTAAGAGACGAAACAAAGCAATTTCAGGGTTTTTTTTTCCCTCACATTTGCTAGATTTGTTTTGTTGCTAGTAATAATGAGAAGAATCAGTCTGGAGTGTTTGATTTTTTCAAATAAAGGGTTTCCCAACAAAATTCTTACAAGAAATCAACCTAACTTAGGTGTAATGTGATTTAAAAAAAAAAGAAAAAGAAAAAGAAAGATAAATTTGTCAATCACATGCATGCTTTAACGGTGATTCAAATTGAAAGTTAACTAAAGGTCTACGTACATTGCAACTAACACTTATGCAAGTTTGAGGTTAAAATTGATACAATCTATTTAGTTTAGGGTTTAATTTGATGAAAATTGAAAGTTCTGGGTCAAAAATGAAATTAAAATTGATACAACCAGCTAAGTTTAGGGTCAAACTTTATTTCTTAAAATAAAACCTAGCCAAATTCTTAGCCAAGGCTTAGTTTAGGGTCAAAAATTGATACAACCAACTTAGTTTAGAGTAAAAAATGACACATTTGAATTCTTAACCCAATTCTAAAAAAAAAGATTGAAACAAAATAATATAAAATTAGATGGAAAAGTCGGTGATAAATTGACTAATAAAAACCCAAAAATAATGGTTTATTTAAGCACTGATAAGAATTTGATTGACAAGATATTAATCTGTGTGACAAGTGGAGTTGAGTAATCCAAGATATATAATAAATGGATGACAATGACAAGTCTTCAACCCTCTGGTAGCTCATAAATTTGGCTGTCCTACATGCTCCAAACTCTTACCTCAAACAATTTCATTACTTAATCATCTGTCTCTAATTTAATCTAATCTTTATTTGCTTTAGGAAACATATTGCTGCATTATTTTGCTTAACTATAAACAACCAATGCTTGCTCTCAAGAGAAATAATTGATGCTCCCAATTCCAAGAGATGGGCTAAAGACTTCTTTTTTTCTCTCTTTCTTTTCTTTATGATATTAGAGAGAAAATATATTTAGTAAAAGTTGTGACAAGAATTTAAACTATGATATTGTGTGTATTGAGAGAGTTGTTTGTTTTGTTGAATTAGATCTTCTTTGATTGATCTAGTTTACGAGACTAAACATTAGAAAATAGAACGTGTAGGTGCTTCCGAGGAGAAAAACGGGTAGAGAATAATTGTTAAAAAAAAAAAAATAATAAGTCTAAAACTAGTTGAGGCATTATATCAAACAAAAGAGGTTCAAATATTCACCCTGATCTTGTATTGTTGAACAAAAAATTTTAATTTATTTTAATATAGTTAAATTACAATTTTGACCCTCATGGTTTGAACCAAGTTTTAGTTTGTTCGGTTTTAAAAGATTTAATTCAACGGGGTTAGTTTCAATTTAGCCTCAATAGTTTGGATTTAGTTTTCAATTTAGTTCTATAGTTTTTTTTTTTTTTTTTTTTTGCTAAATTATAAAAAATACCCCTGAGGTTTGTTTCAAAAATGCCCTTGAACTTTGAAAAGTTTCAAAAATACCCCTGAACTTTAAAAAATGTTTCAAAAATACCCTTGCCGTTAATTTTTGGATGGAAACCGTTAAAATTTCAGTTTCAAAAATACCCTTGAACTTTCAAAAGAATTTGAAAAATGTTTCTCCTTTTTTCCTTCTCTCATCGTAAATTCTTGCATTAATTTTCATGGAGGAAGAATTTACGGGGAGAGGAGGAAAAAAAGAAGAAGCATTTTTCAATAATGGTACTTTTTAAATTTTTTTGAAAGTTCAAGGGTATTTTTGAAACTGAAATTTTAACGGTTTCCATCCAAAAATTAACAGCAATGATATTTTTGAAACATTTTTCAAAGTTCAGGGATATTTTTGAAACTTTTCAAAGTTCAGGGACATTTTTGAAACAAACCCCATAGTTCAGGGGTATTTTTTATAATTTAGTCTTTTTTTTTTTTTTTTTTTTTTGAAAATAGAAACCATTAATTAGAAGCAAACGTTAGATACACCAACTTCCTCGGTAAATAACGAGGAGAACCAGATGGGGAAACAAGCTTCCCTCCAAAACGCCTCTTCATCTCCTTCACAGGGACGGAGAGGGAAGTCCAAAACAGAAAAACTACCATGGACGGCGGCCGCTCGAGCTAAACCATGCGCCAGACTGTTGCTCTTCCTCGAGCATTTGGAGAAAGAGAGCACGCCCAAACGAGAACCGAGCGCCTCCAACTCCGCCACGAAAAAGCTGAGCTCCGACCAATCTACGCAGTCACGATTCACGGCACTCACGACTTCGACGGAATCCGATTCAACCACCAGAGGTAGCTTGCATCTACTCCTCTCGCCTGAGTTCCACATCTCGTAAGCTTTCAAGCCAGTACTTTAGTTCTATAGTTTTAAAAGTTTCAATTTTAAACCTATGAATTAGCGCCAAAGTTCATAAATCGTCCTGCCATTATTATTGACAATTTTTTCCACATAATATTTTTCTTTTATGGTCGAATTGTGTTAGTTGACGGTATTAGGGAATTTAGGTTTGAATTAAAAATTAAAAACTAGAAATAGGTAGGATTTTTTAAGTGTGTTAAACACAATTAAAGGCACCACTTGAAAGATTTAATTAAATCATATGGACGAAATTAAACTTTTAAAACCATAAAGATTAAATTGAAAGGTTAATTATAAGTTTATCCCTGAATTTTCATATGTGTGACTATTTGGTCCCTAAACTTTAAAAAGTATTTAGATTTCTTAATTTTCAATTTTGTGTATCTTATAGGTCTCTAACATATTCAAAAATAAAAATTAAATTTATTGATCTATTAGATATAAAATTGAAGGTTAATAGGACTTTAAACTTTCATTTTTGTGTCCAGTAGGTCTGTTGATTTTAAAGGATTATGAATTGGTCAAATACCTACTAGGTACAAAATTGAAAATTCAAGAAACTATTGGACATAAAATTGAAAATTTAAATATCTATCTTTTAAAGTTTAGAAACTTAATGGACACAAAATTGAAAGTCGAGACCTATTAGACACATTTTGAAGTTCATGGATCAAACAGACACAAACTTAAAAGTTCAAAGACCGAGCCTATAATTTAACCAAAATTGAAACCAAGTCCAAACCATAGATATTAAATTGAAACCAAGTCCAAACCATAGATATTAAATTGAAACTTTTAAAATGATAGGGATCAAAATTAAACTTTGCTCAAATCATAGGAGCTACATTTATTATTTAACATTTGTAGCACTCTTCCAATAAAATTACATTTATCACATTGAATAATGAGCTAGTAGAGTACAACTAAAGGACCAATAGAATTTTTAGTAAATTCCCTCGTGAGCTTGGATCATTTAATCAAACTCTGTAACCATAAGTGAATTATGTTCACGGAAAAAAAAAAAAAGAAAAAGAAAAAAAAGAACTTCTCAATTGATTCTTTACAAAGAATTGATAGCTATAATCGAGTTAAATTATTCTTTTACCCTTTTTTAAAAAAAAAGACACTTCATTAAGAACTAGAAAAACAACCGTTCAAATCAATACAGTCCTCTAAGATAGACTAAACAAGAAAAGGCAGTAAATCAGGGGGCCAAAAACATCTCTCGCCTTCCAGTATGGAAGAAGACCCCTGATTAGAAACAAAAAAATCCACAGAGCAATTGAGTCCAACACCCACTCGAGTGATGGAATTCGCCACTCCATTTTGCAATCTAGGACAGTGCTTGAAGTGGAGCATCCCCTGATTTTGTGCCAGCGCAAGGATGGCATCGACGCAGACTTCTGAGTCCAACAAATCGTCTTCAATCTTCATCAGCATTCTGAAAAAATCAAGACAATCAGTTTCCACCACTATTTCCGACGGTCTTTCAGGCAAAGTGAGTAAAACTTTCAGGCCTTCCCACATTGCCTTAGCTTCTAGGACGTTGATTGGTCATTTTTCTTTAACTGATTTCACCCCGCACAGATGAGAGACCTGCAAGAGTCACGCACAATCCAACCCAATCCTCCCTTGTCTTCTGCTGCATTCCACAAGGCATTCGAAATGAGTTTCTAGCCGCTCTAAGGTGGGGGGATCCATTTTGCCTGACTCAGGTGGTTCTCACGTCTTGAGCCCGATGCCAAAATCCTGGTACGATCTCTTTCTTCCCTTCGTTTCTTCAATCCTCCTGCTGAATTGGTTGAAAATTTGATTCCACTCTGGCTTGAATCTATTTGGGTCTCTGATGATGATGTTGTTCCTCATTATCCATATGTTCCACAATAAAATCACAGCAACCTCAAGTTCCCTTTCGCTAAGATTCTCGTTCAATCAGCTCCACAAATCCATACACGACCAATTATCCCTGCAGCACGAAAATAACCCCATTGAGGAAGGGATGAAATGGATCCATATGGCTTTAGATACCTTGCATCCCCAGAAAGTATGACTTGTCGTTTTTTTTTTTTTTTTTTTTTTTTTTGCAAATTGGGAGCATTAGGGATAATATCATTAAGAATTTTCCAAGTGCAAATCTTTGCTCTAGAGATCGAGTTGATTTTCCACATACTGTTCCAAGTGGATATAATCTTCGAAGGATCCGAGACTGATGCTTCCTTTTGGTGAGAGTTTTCTAAAGCCAAGTGGTATGCACTTTTCACAGTGAAAAATCCTCTTTTGTCCAAACTCCACACAATTTCATCTTTAGTGAAGGGATAAAAGCCCCACGCAGCGGAAAGTATTACCGAACCTACTCAGAGTCTTAGATTCTAATTGAAATACCAATACAATTTGCAAAATATTACAGCAATAAATCTATATTTAATGGGCTGTACATAGGCTATAAACATGCTAAAAGATCAACTAGATTGATCCTAGTGATGAAGAATTTCATAGAAAACTTACTTTTGTAGAAAGCCTTGATCAATTCGCCTTTTCTTGCCAATAAGATTGAAGACGCAGCAACCCTCTTGTGCGAACACCACCAAACGGCTACACCGGTATATCTCTAAGACTTCTTGAAGCAGGAGACTTGTGGGAGTCTTTTGGGAGAAATCTCTGAGAGAAGGAGAGACAGTGGGATGCCTTTCACCCCACCCCAGGGGTCCTATATAGGTAAAGGCCAAGACCTTTTCCTAATAGGAAAAGGTCTAGGAATAAGTTCAAATCTATTATCTGAACAATATCTAATTTTAATAATTAATTAATTCCATAATTAATTAATTTCCCAATTAAATATCACATATTTAATCTTAGGGATTTTATTAAAATTAAAATTAATATGAATCTAATTCATATTAAATTTATTTGAACTCTTTCAAATATTTTCTTTCCTAATAGGAAAAGATCTCTAATTTTAATAAATAATTAATTAATTCCATGATTAATTAATTACCCAATTAAATATCATATATTTAATCTTAGGGATTTTATTAAAATTAATATGAATCCAATTCATATTAAATTTATTTGAACTCTTTCAAATATTTTCTCTCAAGAATTAATTTTTGAAATTAATTCAAAAATTATATTATAAAGTTTCATAAACTTTATATTATAATGCATCAATATACATTATACGATTCCCCAAATAAATTGAACACTTTCAATTTACAATTTATATTTGTTTGCTTCAAGTCTTTTTACGAGCTACCAGTGGGACCTAATGGACCTACAGATCAGAAGCTCCAACGATACGAGACTAATCGGCTTAAACTCATTAACCAAGTTAGTCTCCATTCGTTAACTGTGGGTCATTCCACTAAAGACCCTCAGCTGCACTCCTCTCACTGCAGAATATTTCTGTGTCCACGGATATCGACCAATACTACAAGTCAGTCCTTCACGTGTGTTCGTATCCCAGCTGGGTCAAATTACCGTTTTACCCCTGGTTTACATCTTTGTCCTTAAGTCCCCAGTGCTCCTCTAATGAACAACCTGTTTGAGGTCCAACCAACAAACAGAAGTCCCTCTCGTGCCATAGAGAGGGTTGGGCCCATTGTTCAAGTCCCGGAGACACCACTTAAGGGAACACACCTCTACTTACCCTAGAGTCGGGAAGGAGTGAATTCCATCTTGTGTGATTATGTTCCCAACTCCCCACTCGGTATTGTCCCCAAAATGGTAGGCTTATTGAGTCGGCGTGCTGGCCACTCTCACCCATACAAATCAAAGAACAACTCCTCGTGAACAGGAGTCCATAATCCACTCAGGATTGAGACTGAGTTGTCTAGGTCATCCTAGTGAAATAGAAACCAAGCCAACTAACGGTGTTACAGTCAGTGGTTAACTATTTCGCGATCCGGTCTTATGCAAACTCATTGCATAGGATACCCCCACTCGCATGTCAACTACATGGACGCGTTGGATCATAGCGTTTGTATCATAATACAAAGTGGGTCGTATCCATAGTGTCACCAGGATAAGGTACCCAGCCTTATCCCTATACTATAGACCCTTTAGGCTGAATCTTGAACATTGATCCTCGTATGTCCCTACATATTAGTTCAAGCCTCATACTATCAGCCTAGGATGTTTAGTTTATTGGATTAGGGTTAATAAGACAAGATCTACTAAATACAAACAAAATAAACTATTTTATTAATGTTCGGTAAAAAGTTACATTTACTATCTACGAATTTTAGGGCATAAAACCCAACATTTAGTCCTAAGGTCTCCGAGGGGGATAGAAAGGATCTCATTTGCATCTTCAGGGGAGAAGTTCTCTCTAACTTTTTCTACAATCCACCTATTCCTGTCATCTATGAGGCATTTAACCTTGAAGCCCTTTATCTCCTCATTGATTAGCTTTAGAGTTTTGTCACCCTCTCTGATCATCCACGGATCTTGTCGTTTCCTTTTGATTCCTGCACAGAACACACGAATCTTTGCCTTCATTATTCTTTTACCCTTATAACCTTTATGTTTTTTTTTTAATATCATAACCTTTATCTTCTTAAATTCCCTAATAGAAAATCTTTTTAATGACAAGTTAGATCTTTCCTTTGATAAGACAGGAAATATAAAGACAGGAATTATTGTGGTTTAACGAAGTATTATTTCAAAAAAAAAAAAAATTACACTTATCACAATACAAGTAGAAAATGTTGGAAATGACTTGATTTTGGCCTTTAGAAGTAATGCTTGAAGTCCTTTGTCCCACATGGATAAATTTAGAGTTGGGAAGAGTGTTTTTATACAATCACTCTTCCTTTCTTTTGTAAATGTGGTTAAGGGTGGAACTAAGACTTCTTCCCACATGCGTGTGTTGCTGCCGTTGGTTGATCGGATTTGGGTAACTGTGCTCACGTGTGATAAAGAATGAGCAAAGTGGAACTCTCGAGTGCACGAACGAGGATAAATTTAGCATGAAATGACTTTTTTTTTTGTAGTCTTTTTTAGTTCAACAAATGCAAGGTATAGAGATTGGAGGGAGTAATAGATATATCTTATGAATAAGAATGACATATTTTTTATGATTTATTAGTTGGACTTCTGGAAACTCTCTAACTTAGTTGTGATGATACTAATTCAAAATTCATTGTTTAGTTAGATCTTAAAATTAATTCAGGGAAAATATAAGATCCCATTTGCTGATCATTTGGGTCCCGTTTGATAACCATTTCGTTTTTGGTTTTTTGTTTTTGAAAATTATACTTGTTTTCTCCTAAATTTCCTACCATGGCTTCCATCCGTGTTAAAGATCCATTTGAATTCCTAGCCAAATTCTAAAAACAAAAACAAGTTTTTGAAAACTACTTCTTTTTGTTTTCAAAATTGGACTTGGTTTTTGAAAATAAGGAAGAATGTTCATACTAAAATAAAGAAACTATAAGTAAAAGTAGGTGTGTATAAGCTTAATTTTCAAAAACCAAAAACCAAAAACGAAATGGTTATCAAACGGGGTCTTGGTTTTTTGTTTTTAGTTTTTAAAGATTAAGTTTATAAATACTACTCCCACTTATATATCATTTTCTTTGTTTTATTCTCTCTACTTTCTAAATATATGTTTTTAAAAATTCAAGCCAACTTTTGAAAACTAAAAAAAAGCTATTTGTAAAAACTTATTTATGTGTTTGGAATTTGTCTAAGAATTTTCTTTAAGAAATATGAAAATCATAATAAAAAATTGTGAAGAAAAACAAGTAAACTTAAAAATGAAACCGATATTAAATGAAGCCTAAATTTTCTCATAATATTCACTCAATTGATGAATAAAAATGTATATGTAGGAAACATCGTTATTAAAATAATAGTCTCAAGTATAAATATGTAAAGGGAATTGTAAGTTGAAGAGGGAAAAATAAACAAATAAATAAAAACAAACATTATATTTTAAATCAACCATTGATTTAAGCATCTATAGTGCCAGCTAAAATTGGCTAGAGTTGACTGATAATTTTATTGAATATTTATTAGAAGAATGATTGAAATTATTTTAGTTATTGAAATGATATGAATGGGGTATTTAAGCATATCATAATTACCATCACATGCCATGAATACAAAATTGTAAGCAAAGATATTCTCATGATCTTATATTTATCATCATGGAATCATCATAACACTCTCTTGGATTATACCATTCAATATCACCTAAACCCTTTTCTTTTTTTAAGCTTTTGGAAGTATTTTGTGTGAAGATTGGGCACCACTCCTCTTTTAAAAAAATCAATTTTAATCTTTAAACTAGGCAAGAAGAATTTATTTATTTATTTATTTATTTTTGCAAGGGAAGGAGAATTTTGAACTTTTTTTTAAGGCCTTGGGTACATTTACCTACTATTTTTAACCAACCATTAAGTTCAACAAAATTAAGTCCTAGCAAATCAAAGTGTTTGTACTGAAAAAGAAAGAGAAGAAAAAATCAAATGTTCAATATATATATCAAATTCTAGTAAATTAATGTACACAATTAACCCTTCAATAAATCTCTCAAAACTCGTCAATTTCAATAAAATTCTAGTCTAGATATATAATTGTTGATGGTCAAATTTCGCTCAGACGATTTGCCTTCGCTCCACGTGACAACCAACAGTGAATTTGTATGAGAGCGGGGAAGACATGACCTGCAAGACAAGCAAACGCTGCACACCGGTGTGGTGTAGACCACACACACTCCGATGCTTAAGTTAGCTCTGGCCAGAAAAATAGCAGAATGTCTAAGAGTTGCAATTTCAGTCTCATTTATAGTTTTCTTCCCCGTAGGATTTTAGCCCGGGCAAGCTCTGAAACAAAGCTTGGGCCCGTCCCCTGGTCGGCCTCGGCAATGGGCCGAGGTCGAGCATTCTCCTCGGCCCCATTCTCAAGCCGAGGAGGTCAAATGGGGCCAGGGAGGGCCCTGGCCCTTCTTCAGTTTGCCTTGGGCCACTTTTCGCCAATCCGAGTCCGACAATTCCGGGCCATCCAAACCGAAAGGTTGATGGTTATTTTTATCCATAACAATAATCTTTCTTTGAAGTCCTATTCATTTTATAATCCATTGTAAAACTTTGGTGGGATTCGAACCACAAACCTATTGATCATTAGTACAACTCTATACCAATTGAGTCATGCTCTGATTGGCTTTTCAAACCTAAGTCTAATAGAAGGTAAGATTGCTATATATATTTATCTAAGTTGGCATATATATATATTAACTAGAGGAGAGAACAACTATTAATTTTTAAAATACAATGGTATTGAGTTCAAAATTTAGGTTTGTGTAATTTGAGATTAAAAAATCTATATTTATTTGATAGATATGGTTATTGGATTTGCTAATCTCGTTACATAAATCAACATATTTAGGCATGTTTGAAACTATTTGATTTTTGGTTTCTGATACATTTTTTAAAATTATACTTGTTTTTTCTCAATCTCCTTAGAATAATTTTCATCTTTGTTAGGGAGTCAATTGAGCTTTTAGTCCAATTCCAAAAACAAAAACAAGTTTTTGAAAAAACAAATTCAAAATTCGACTTGGTTTTTGAAAACATAGGAAGGATGTAGGTAACAAAACAAGGAGACTTGTGAGTGAGAGTAATGTTTCTAAGCTTAATTTTTAAAAACCAAAAACCAAAAACAAAATGGTTATCAAACGAGGATTTAATTTTCACATTTCATAAGTAAACGCATAACCTACAAATACAGGTTGTTAATAAGACATCGCTTAATGAGTATGGCTTCTATTTACCATCTCAAAGGTAGATGTATCAACCCTCTCCCCTTCAATTGTTTACGCACTGATTTTGGAGGTTTTTTTTAGTACATCAACATTTGGAGATGGGGGGATTTGAACCTCTAACCTCTTGGTCAAGAGTACATGTCAATTACTGCTGAGCTATGCTCGCTTTGGCTTTTAATTTTAACCCTTTTTTTAGATCAAAAGACAACCATTTCATTAAAACGAAGCATCACAGAAAATTACATCAGAAACTTCGACCGGCCAGTCTTCAAGCCAAGTATAATCAGCATAAATAAAAGATAAAAGGCCAAAGTATGAGTTGTCATATTTCCTTGCCTAGGCGTGAAGAGCACCTTGCAATCAGGATCTTGCTGAAGCAACACAAGAACCTCATCCATAAGAGAGCCCACTTCAGACACATCTTCTGCCTCCCCATTCAAGATCTTGACTAACCTCAACGAATCCGACTCCAAATGGAACCTAAAGAAACCCAACTGTCGAGCCATCTGGTTCCCCTTAAGCATCGCCCAACCTTCAGCCAAATCAACGCTCCAGCACTTAGGAAGAACAACACAAGCTGCCAACATCACTTCGCCTCGAGCGTTACGCAAAACCAGGCCACCTCCAGCTAGACCAGAATCCAGCTTAACAGAAGCGTCTGTGTTAAGTTAAAATCGCTTTCCAATGGCGGTTTCCAAGAGAGTCTCTCCCCCTTTGCACCCGACGACATTCGACAAGCATGTTGCATACCACCAATAATTTGTAAATCTGATTATAAATTAATTTACATAAAAGTACTTTTTGAATTACGTTGATGTGCAAAAGCCATTAATAGTAGCTTATCAATTTAACTTTCCTAAATCTCTAATGGATTCTCTAACTATTTATCCCTCTCATTTGTTGAGATATGATTCACCAATAATTTGTTGCTTCAATTATCTTAGATTGAATTTGATTTTTTTTTATTTAGATTGAAATAACATTTTTTTCCTATTTTTTTAATCAAAATATAGAAATATCTAACACAATATTATAATTTAAATCATATGAAATTTAAATTAATTTTCTTATAAGTACTTAATCATATAACAACCTAACATTATGCAATTATTAAAATATTATTAATATTTTGGTTATTAATGTTATGCAGGTTGCAATAATTTAGTATTAATTTAACAAACACTTGAACCTGCTTTTTCCAAACACTAATTTATTTC
Organism: Luffa aegyptiaca; assembly: GCA_017139565.1. Lineage (NCBI taxonomy): Eukaryota > Viridiplantae > Streptophyta > Magnoliopsida > Cucurbitales > Cucurbitaceae > Luffa > Luffa aegyptiaca. The sequence continues at coordinate 40,645,198 of CM029402.1, read as the reverse complement.
ATACTACTGCTGATTTTCTTTAAAGCACAGCTAACAGCAGTTATTTTAAAAGGTATAGCAATCTCAAACTAAGCCTAAGTCAACATAGTTCAACAGTAATTGACATGTACTCTCGACCAAGAGGTCGGACATTTGAACCCTCCATTCTAAATATTGTTGAACTAAAAAAAAAAAAGGTAAGAAATAAACTTTTTTTTAACGGTTTGCTTCTCTAATCTTTTTTTCTTTCTTTTTTTTTTTTTTTTTTTTTTGAACTGTTTCCTTCTCTAATCTCTTTTGAATCTTGTTCTTGATCTAAATTATTAAAAGAGACCATATAAATTTTTTTAAAAAAGAAAAAAGAAGAAAGTTTGTGGAATTGGTACCAGGAATCATGCAATGTGATTGATTGCAATCCATGTGCAAATTGATGAATAATGAAGTACAACCAAAATCCCACCTTTGAGATACTCTTCACCTTTCAAAAAAAAATATTATTAAATTCAAGACCTAGTTGTTTCAACTACTAAAAAAAAAGTTTTTTTTTTATATTTTTTAAAATTATTCTCCAAATAATTTTTCTCCTTCAAATTTTTGTAAAGTCTAGATGGTACTTCCAAGTAGAAACATTGGGAAGTTTGAAAATTATTCTTTAAATATTTCTTTTATATTTTAGTACAAATCTTATCTTTTAATAAATTTGAATATTAATTAACTTTTACAACTCATATCAATCAAAGTTTTTAAAAACAAAGTTTGAAAGAAAAAAAAAATAAATAATGGGTTTTCAAATAGCCACATTGTTTTTGCCACCATAACTCAACCTGTGATTTTTACTTCAACCATATTATATACATCCAATTTAATGTGTCATATTTAATTGATATAGTATAAATATCTTACCAATTCTATTGATATTCCAATGCCACCAACTCATGAAAATAAAATTTTTGAGAAATTCATTTTACAAATAGTGCATTTATTCAATGCATGGAGTGTTTTCCTTGTTTTGACTTGCACATGGGAAACACATTTTATAAATATATATGAGAGAGACAGAGAGGTTGACATTTACAGAAGCATTATGTACATTTGGATTTTTTTTTTTTCTTTTTTTTATCTTTTTCTCAAAATTTATGCATTACCTAAACTATTATATTATTGTAAATTGTTTGTTACTAGACTCATTTATTTTTTTTTTCTCTATAATTTTTCATTCTTTCCATGTTTACAAATCTCTAGTGTCCTTCTATATAATTTATTGATTTTCTTTTCTATATTGTATAATTATTTAGACTTTTTTTTATTAGTAATATCACTACTTTGTTTTTCTTACTTTCATTCAACATAAATGAAAAACAAGAGTATTAAAAGTAGGAGGAAATTACAAAAATAGTATATTAATGATGATAACCTATATTAAAATTTTTAAAAATAAAAGAAACAAGTCACAACGTCTCATTTGTCATGTTTGAAAAAATGTTACATAAGATGCTATATATATATATACACGAACATCTTACATGGTTCAAAATACTTCAGTTTTGAATTTCCATTAAGTAAGAATTTTGTATATCAGGTAAAAGGAAGTTTATTTTGAGTACAAAGGTTTGAAATTATTGCAATTAAAATGCTCATTGCGGGTCAATGCAAGAACACTTCAGGAGATAAAGCACCTATTACCATTCTAACATTTGATGGTCGTTTGATCTCACCTTCAGAATTATTAAACTAAGAAAAATGTACAATTGGAAAAAAAAAAAGTAAAATATAGATTTTCTTTTTCTTTTTGTTATGACTTAAAAGAATTTTCATCATAATATGGTTTGGTCCAAATATATATGATATGAAAAGTGACCATAATTATTAAAAAAAAAAAGTGAAAATAAACATATATAATAAATAATTTGTCAAAATATCATTTTGGTCCATGTACGCATGTACTTTGGGATATTTTTTTTTCTTTTTCTTGAAAACTTGTACCTTGAAATTTGTTTTAATTTAGCTTCTGTACTTTTAAATGTTAAAATTTAGTCCTTTTATTTTCAATACATCTTAAAATTATTTCGTACAACTAGATTATCGTTTACTTTTCCAACTGAACCTTTTGTCTTCTCTTGAATAAAAATTATCATTATTATTCTACTCATTTCAATAAAAACAAAAAACTATCATTGAACTAACAAATAAAGACTAATTTTAAGATTTATTGAATATATAAAAACTAAATTTATACATTTAAAAATACAAGAATTAAAATGGAATGAGATTCAAAGCAAAATGACCAAAATGATATTTTAACCTTTAGATTAGTGCCAGTACTTTGATAATATACAGATTATATTATAATATGTTATTATTATTATTATTATTATTATGTATTAAAAATGAAAATCTAAAAATTCATCTAATCTACAAGAAAATATATATATAAATGTTTGAGTAGTGGAAATAGAATCTCTCCATACTCCAACACCCAACTTTTCTAATTAAAAACATTTTGATTGATAATAATTAATTAATTAAATTTATTTATAAATTGACGAAAATTCTGCATTTGCATGTGGGTTTGCGTGTCCATTACGTGGCATGGCCCCACCTAATCCTTGCATTTACAATCATTTTTATCCTCTTTTATATATTTATTTATTTTTGGGTTAATTTTATTCAATTATTTTACCCAATTTATCATTTAAAATGAATGGTGACCAAAATGAGTTTTTTTTTTTTTTCCCTAGCATAGACCAAAATGAGTTGATGTAGTTAATTTTGTCAAATATATTGTTGTCTAACATAATTTAAACAAAACATTATGAACTTTTTTAAAATAAGAAAAAAGCAAAAGTTAGAATAACCTAAAATAATTATTAATGTTAATCTAAAGGTAGGCTAATCAGTTATTATTATGAATATAATTAATCGATATTAAGGTTATTTGTCGATTTTATGTCAATAAATGACTATCACTTAAAATAAAGCATTTGATTTTTTTTTATCAACAACATAACCTTCTTTCATTCACAACCAAGAAAACCGCATTAACAGCATTTCATAAGGATTGAAAAGGCAAAACCCAAAAAAAAAAAAAAAACCATCACACTCTAAGAGGATGGTCTCGTTTCAGTTAATAAAACAAATCATTAAGTTTCTTAAAAAATATACTTATAAGAATAAGGTTTTACTTTGTCCTCAAAACACGTATCTTGTTAACTTGAGTATAGCTCAACTAGTTAGTATTATGACTTCAATCAAATGATCAAAGCGAACATAATTTATTGGTAGTTGGACATGTACTCATTTCTTGGAGGTCGAAGATTTAAATCCTCATTTTCCTACATTTATTGTGTTTAAAAAAATCTTTGATCAAGAAGTCGAAGGTTCAAATTTTTACCTTACATAGTGTTGATTGTAAATAGTGGTAAAAATAGAACAATTGGTGAATCAACCTTTCAATCATACTATAGAAAAATTGATGAAATATAACAATAATATCAACGAGTATTAGTAGTTACTTTATTTGTTAATTTAAATAATTTTTATGAACTTCTAATTTTTATAATTTTCTTTCATAAATATTCACTGGTATCCACATTTATAATATCGATGTATCTATCGATATTTTCGTACAATTGAGACATCAACAACGTTTCTATTGAAATTACATTTAAAACTCCAACAGATAAGAATTGGTTCATTTATAATTATTTTCAATTACTTATTTTAGAATATATACACTAATAGATATTTTAGAAAATAAAAGCCAACTAATGGAATTTTCCCTGTTTTTATTCATCTAGTGTCTCATTTTAGTTCATCATTAAACTGATAAACACATAATAATATGGTTGAATTTGTCATCTAATTGATGTTATTAAAGTCTATTCAAAAAGATATGTTTGAAATTTTTTGTTAACTTTTTTCTATTATTCTTTCTTTTTGACCTTTGTGCTCTCCTAGTCGTTTTCAACAATATTTTAAATCAAATGACAAATATACTACTATTTTTCTAAAATTTATTTTTCATTTTAAGTGATTTTCTCCCCATTTTTGACTTTTACGCAATGAAAATCTAGCAAAATCCTTGCTCGAAAACTTGACAATAATTGGAACTCAACATAATCTACTTAAACGAAAAAAAAAAAAAAAGTCCTTTTTTTTTAAGAAAAAAAAAAGTCCTATTTTAACGTATGAAAATTCTAAAAAAAAAAAAAAAATGTGTGTTTTAGTATTTAAGATTTTGAATAATTTATTTATATTTTCAAATATGAATGAGTTTTTTTTTTTTCTTTTATATAATTTGAATAGTCTTTGGTTGATCTCCAAAAGTAAAAGAAAATTGAGTTGAAAAATTAATTGAGAGGAAAATTTAGTGGGCTTTGCATTTATAGAATGAAATAAATGAAAAAGGGAAAAAGTACATCATGCAATGTATCAATCAATTATTGAATAGTGTTTGTGTTGGGTCCTTTTTGGGACCAATATTGGGAGAGATAATGTTGTTGCATGTGACCAAATTTAATTAATATCCTCATCCATATTGTTTTCATTAATATTTTTTAAAATAATAAAATTAAAAAATAAATGAATTTTTTTTCCTTTTGAGTTCTAACATGTTAGGGTAGGGATTTAAATTTCTAACCTTTCGGTAGATATTATAGCATTAACTAGTTGAAATATGCTCAAGTTTAAAAAAAATTAAACATATAAATAAATAAAATGTTAAATTATCTTTTTAGGTGCACTAAAAAGAAAACAATTTTAAGCTCTATTTTTAACTTTAATTTCAATTGGAACTCATGCCTTTTTTAAAAAAAAAAAAAAAAAATCATTATCATTTATATCCGTTTAATTTTTTTTTTTCGTTCAACAATATTTGCGACAAGGATTTGAACCTCTGACTTCCTCTGAGTCGATTCATGTAATTACCATTGTTGGGCTAACTTCATTGAGTATATATGTTTGGGAACCAAGAGTAATAGAAATCCAACAAGTTGTTATATCTGTGATATACTATTTATTTTTTTATTGAAAAGTAGAAGAAATGGCTAAAAGTGATGCTCTTTTAAGAGTGCCATGAATAATATTAATTTGGATTATTCCTATGACTCTTTTTCAAATGCAATTACAAAAATTTTGATGTTTTGGATTTATATTATTCTTTATTTACTTATGACACGGATGTTTTATAAGCTTTTAACCCAAAGAAAAAGAAACAATGAAACTTTTCATAGGGTAGCACCTAAATTGAAATTGAAGTTAAAACTTTTCAATTAAAAATGTAATTAATTAATTTACAAAAATATTTTTTCATATGATGAAGATGTGAATTTTAACATTTTTTTTTCGTGAAATGATATGTCTTAACAAATAAGAAAGCATTGTTTCAACACACTTCAGATATACTTGATGGCTTCTTGTTCACTAGTCGGATTCAAAATTTAACGTATGACCTTCCTAAACATACTCGACGAAGGTCTAAAATATAAAAAATCTGGATTGAAGAGCATTCACTTTAGATGAATGATGCTCTACTTAGGTACTTGTCTTTTTCTTTGATATTGTTTTACTTTCTATGTACTCCAAAAAGAAAAATGTATCCACTCTTTTTTAAAAAGAAAAAAAGAAAATTTTTTCCACTCATTCTTTGTCGACATAATTTATATACAGCTATATATATGAATAGTTATTTTTATATATAACAAAGTAGAAATTACTTAGGCCTATTGGATAACTATTCGGTTTTTTGAAATTATGTTTGTTTTTTCTCAATTTTCTTAAAATGGTATTCATCTTTGTGAAGGGAAACATGTGAATTCTTAGCCAAATTCGAAAAATAATATAATAATAATTGAAACTACTTTTTTTTTTTTCAAAATTTGACATGATTTTCGAAAACATGGGAAGAAGAATGTAGATAACACAACAAAGAAACTTATTGATAATAAATTTAATTTTCAAAACCAATAGTTATCGAACGGGATATTTTTTTTTATATAAGGGGTACTTTTCATTGGAAAATGGGATACCTAGATATTGCTTGATAAATTTGTAGTTTCCTATTTTTATTTTTATTATTAAAAACTAGGCTTAAAAATATCTATAAACTTGGGAGTTGTATCACTTTAAAACCCTAAACTAATAATTGTTTCAATTAAAACCTTGAATTTTCATAAGTAAATAAATTTAAATCTCTAGAATTCCATTTTAAAATCATTAATGCATAATGCTCACACGTATATAAACTTCTTTAAATGCAAGGATTGACATAATATTGAAGAGGAAATCTTGGAATCAAATTGATATTAGGCGATTTTTTCATGATATGAGTGGTTTTTTTGTCTTCTTATCTTCTTGAGAAAATACATGATAATTTCTTACTATTTTAGTAGGATTTTGGGAAGAAGAAGAATAATTTTATTTAGGTGATTTATTTTGAGTTGATTTTGAAACAGAATCAAGTGAACAAAAATAATTATAAATCACTAATTAATGATCTAAATTGGTTTACATATAAAAGTTTAGGGTTTAAATTGATTCCGGTTATTAGTTTAGAAGTTTTACACGCTCAAATGTTTAGACAGTATAAATTGATTTTTTTCCTTTAAACCTAGTTAAACACGCCTCTCTTTCTTTCTTTTCTTTAAGTTTTTTTCACTTTAAAGAAAAAAAAAAAAAAACATTTTGTAATTGTAGCACAATTTCAAAAACATGCAATCATATTTTGAAAACCATCTTTTACTGGGATTTCAAAGAGTTGCTCTTTTTTTCTCAATAGTTTGAGAAACAAAAGTAAACAAGTGTTGGTTTTCAAAATGATTAATACTTACTCACCAAACACTTTGACAACTATTTAATTTGTTTTGCCAAGAAAATCATAGCTCAATGGTTAAAGTTGTATTGGTAACTACGAGGACTGTGGTTCGAATCCTCCCACCCCTACTATTGTCAAAAAAAATAAACTATTTAATTCATTTAAAAAAAAAAGGAAAATCTTCCATTTCCCTTTCTGTGTTTTTCTCTTTTAGTGTTAAAAACATAACAAGATTCCTACCATGTATTAGTTTTTTCAAAAACATAAAACAAAAAATAAAATCCTTATAAATAAATTTTTAAACAATCTAAATAGTTTAATTAATAGGTTTAAACATTATACATAAATATGAAAGGTGAACTAAAAAAATATATTCTCAATGTCATTTATTTTATAATTCAACCATTCAATGAGACTATAGAGAGAGGATTCATACTCAAAATAAAAATAAAAATAAATATTTTTTATTAAAAAAAAGTGATAATTCATCTCTCCTGTTAGTAGCCACCAATTGTACAGTAGAATGTTGGACCCAAATAAAAGTCATTGAAAGTTGCTTTTGAAATTATGTCTCACCTAAAGCTTCTTTTGAGATTGAAATTTTAGTTGGTATAAGAAATCAAAAAAATCAATCAAAATTGACAAAATTGACATTCATCCGTGGTCTTGATTAACCTTTAATTAATTGAAAAGTTGGTTTTGTACTATGAAAAATTGACCGATCGATATCTCCTTCTAACCGACCGACCAACTCTGTGTTAAAAGTTAATTTTCTAAAATAGTATTAAAAGATGTTTTTTTATTTGAAAATTAAAGAAAAAAAAGACTAAATTAAAATATACACCTTTTACTCTATTTCTACTTTTGATATCATCGTCCAATTGAACATCTATGGCTCGTTACCTTCATCTCTTCGTCAACCGTTTTTTACTTAACTAATCAATTCATCAATCTATTTATTTAAAAAAAAAACACATTTTAAGACATCTCTATTCAATGTAACAAATTAAATTACAATTGTAATTTATTGAAGCTAGCTTCAAATATAAAAATTATAAGCATGATTGAAACTTTAAAAATTTTAAAATGAAATAAAATATGGTCTAAATTTATAATTTAACTCTAATAATTAATATGGAACAATATTCGACCTCTTGGTGAAAGTTTGATTTTCATGTTTGTTGGATGACTTAGTTTATTGAATCGATACATATTTTGAACTTTTCGAGTTTATTAACATTGTTTGTAGCCTTAGTCGTCTAATCGTACCTTAATGACTTGACTAAAGGACAATGGAGAAATAATTAATATGATTGACAAAAAATGAATACATATCAAACATGAATGTGACAATGAGATTCTAATTTTATTTTGGTTCCCAAAAGTTTGCATTTATTTGTTTTAATCTTTTAAGTTTTTGAATTTTTGATTAGAGTTCATAAGTTTTCAAATGGAAAAAAAAATGTCACATCAAATTTTATGTCAAATGATTTATGAAAAATTAGTGTTTGATTGATTACCAGACTACTTAGCAACTAATTAATGCTCATTAGTAGACTTTTCTTTAACTAATGACTCAATCTTAATCTTATATCCTAATATAAAAAAAATATTATTAGATATCTCTTTCATTCTACTTGATATAACAATTTTATTCCTAGTTATCACTGTATTTAATCATCACTCTTTAGTTGGTTAAAGGATCATTTTGACAAATACCACCTTTGGATGTTAGTTGATCCTTTAAATCACTTTATATATCATGCTGACTACAAAAGGTTACAATGAAAATTTGGTGTCTAACCTTTGAGAATGATTCCATGGGTTCCAAATTAAAAGAGATAAAAAAAAAAAAAAAAATGGTTAAAATCACTTTTGGTTTCTGAACTTTCATGAAAGTGACAATTTAGTCCCTGAATTTTGATTTATAACGATTTAGACTTTTAGTTTTGTAACAATTTAATTCCTGAACTTTAATAAGTAACAATTTAGTCAATGTATTTTCAAATTTTTAACAATTTAATCCTTGTTGCAAATTAGTTTAATGATTAGACTTTGTAACTTATAAATATATTAGGTCCCAAATTAGTTTATCAATCTATCTAGGTAAGAAATTTCATTAAATCTCAACATTAAACTTCACGATTGGGACTAAATCGTTACAAATTTTAAAGTACAGAGATTAAATTGTTTCAGGGACTAAATTGTTATAAAATTGAAAATATAGGGACTAAATTGTTACAAATCAAAGTTCAAGGACTAAATTGTTACTTTCGACCCAAAATTATTTTTAATCAATTTTTATATATTTTGCAATTATTTAAAGATTATCCATTGAAAAGATTTCCTTGAAACCATAATTATCGAGGATTTTTTCCCTAATTATATTAAATTATATAAAATGCCCT